>CM053792.1:476073453-478953453 GCA_028749045.1 Cupressus sempervirens
ACCATATGTAGAACATCCACACTAAACACATTTTTCTATGTGTTGCTTTATCTTTACTCAAAGTAGTCATCAAATCTACAAGGAGGGTAATTAATTTGTTTAATTCCAAGTTGTTTTTTCTCCATCTAGAGGCCATTGCTAGCTTAAGATCAGACCTTTAGATACATCTAGATATTACCTCTCACGCTAAAGCTATGAGCTAGAAAGTTGAATGTGTATGGAGAAAACAATCAAATTTTGGTACTCTCCTTTTCAAGAAACTCTAGATCAACAAAGAACAACAACACTACACCAATCAACACCTCAATAGGCCACCCTCAATGCTCCCTCACTTTATTCAACACCATAATACTTGGTAGTATGGCCCTCTACACCATAATGGTCTCTGTAACTCCAGCAATGACCAACCACTCTAACCTTGTCATACATCTTTTAGTTCTAGCAACTCGCCAAAAACAACTATGCCTACACTAGTTCTGCAACAAATCAATGACTGCCTACATCATGGATCTCTTCACACAGAGTCCTCTTCCAACCTGATTGCTACAAAGTGGACACCCCAGTGTCTTTCAGACAAACCCCAACCCATTGTAGATCATCAATGATCAATTTTTAATGGTCACCATTCGTATCCAGGTGTATCCTCTCCCCTTTTACATTCTTTGTACATTAATAGTAGCATTTATGAGTCTGAGCTTTCCTCTGAGTCTTCTATTAGCATATGCAACACGCTTGATGATCCTCAACCCCCTCCCTCCATGAATACCTTTTTCAATTTTGATCTAACAAGGAGTGCCCTGATCCAATCCCCACTCCTTTCACTCAAGTCCTCCCTCCCTATGGCCCACATAATCCTTCTTTGATGCTTTCTCGAGCCTTGAGCATGGATACACCTCCTATCTATTTCCCATCACACACCACCTTGCTAGGCTTGTTGGTTTTCCTATCCTTATCTAAGAGTGGTCCCATTGAGAATTGGGAGTCCAAATTAGTGGTTAACCTATCTAATGCCACCATCAACCCTCTCTCCTTCAAGGTTCTCAAGTAGGGCCTCAATTTCTCTCTCCTCAAACCATTATGCACGTTAAATTTTTGGTTGATATTGAGAATGCTTTTCATTCTTTTCCAACCATTATCACTAAAGAGACCAAATATGATTGTGTCATGGCTCTTAAGAGGGCTAAGCCCCCTAAAGGAAACATACCCTTGCAAGAGATCAAAGCCTTTAAAAATCTTGTTTGTAATTATGATCTTATTATTACCAAGGCTGAGAAAGGTAATACCATGTTAATTATGAAGAAGTCTGACTATCTCTCTAAGATGTTTGACCTTCTCTTAGACTCTAGTAGCTACACAACTATTACTTTGCACCCTTGTGCTAAGATCATGAGGAATATAAAAGTATCTATTAGTGGATCCTTCTTTGATATTGCTACTAAGAAGCACCTTTTTCCCTCTAAGGAGCTTACCCCCCACATTTACGGGGTTCCCAAAATCCACAAATCCAATATTCCACTAAGGCCCATTATGGACACAATTGGCTCCTTGACCTACAAGTTGGAAACCTTCCTCACCATATTATTAACCCCCCTTGTTGGAAATTATGATTCCTTTGTCAAAGATTCCAACCATTTCATCCAATTCATCAAAGACTCTAGATGTGAAAATAATGACATCTTAGTTACCTTTTATGTTGTTTCACTTTTCACTAAGGTTCCCATATTTGATTCTATTGAAATTGTAAAGAAGAAGGTTAGTGCTGAGGTAGCCTCTCTTATTGAGTTATGCTTGAGATCTACCTTCTTCTCCTTCAATAGTGTCATCTATGAACAAGTTGACGGTGTAGCCATGGGTTCCCCACTCTCACTAGTCAATATCAACTTATATATGGAAGAGTTTGAGGCAATGTCTTTACACCCTTTCCCCCTTAAACCCAAGTGGTGGAAATTCTATGTAGAAAACACCAATGTCTATTGGCCTCATGGCCTTGAAAAGCCAGAAGAGTTTCATGCCCATATCAAAAATTTAGTTCCTTGCATCTCTTTCACCAAGGAAATGGAATCTGATAACTGCTTACCTTTCCTTGATGTCTTAATCCTAAAATATCTTGATGGTAACCTTGGCCATTGAGTTTTTCATAAATCTACCCACACTGACCTTTATCTCCATGCCACCTCTCACCACTACCCTAGTCAAAAGGTCAGGATCCTAAAAAGCCTAGCCTTATGAGCTTTTAGGATTTGTGACAAAGACAACTTGGACCAAGAGCTCATGCATCTTCATCAAGTCTTCAAGTGGAATGGATACTCAGACAAGAAAATCTTTATAGCTTTCCGCTTGGCCAAATCCTTCATTCTTTCTTTCTCTAGTCCTCCTCCCTCTATCCTTGAGTCTTCCCCTTTCATTTTAATTCCTTATGTCACAGGTAATTCCAACAAGATCTCTAAGATTTTGGGCAAAAAAGGCATTCGAGTTGCCTTGAAGCCCTTATCCACTCTAAGAGATTGTGTTCCCCCATTAAAGACCCCAGAGGTACCTTTTTAGAGTCTAGGGTCTATAAGGTCATGTGCTCTTATGGTACCCCATTCATAGGTGAAATTGGTCAACCCTTCGACACCAGAATAAAAGAGCATTTTGTCAATATCAAGCACAAGCAGGTCCTCAAGTCTACTTTAGTAGAGCATTCTTCCTCTACTAAGCATCACATTTTCTTAGAGAAGATGCAAATTGTGTACAAGGAAGAGAAATTTGCCAAAAGAAATCTCAAGGAATCTATTATAATTAATGATAACCCTACTAACCTCAATTTTGATGAAGGATGGAGCTTGAGCATGTCTTGGCAACCATTGTTATCCTCCTGCACAAGCCCCCTACTCATGACTTTTCTTCCTAGTCTCGTCCCTTCTGTGTTACCCCATTTCCTATTTCCCCTTCCTCTCTATGTGCACCCCCCTCCCTCCCCATCCGCTTCAACTTTCCCTCCCCCCCATACTTGTCCCTCCTTTAGGTCCAGAGGTGCTCTAGCTCACACACTCACACAAACATGTCTTTTTTCATCCCCCCTTCTTTTACTCCTCTCTTAGTTCTTTGGCCTTTTTCACTCATTGTCATGCTCTTTTATATATATAGATATATATGTGTGTGTGTGTATACACACACACACACACACACATATATATATATATGTATGTATTTATATATACATACACATCTATATATATATATATATATATATTCGAGTACATATATATATATATATATATATTGCTCTCATCTTCTTTGTATATATGCATATATATACAAAGAAGATGAGAGAAATATGTATATATATATATATATACGTACATACATACATATATATATATACGTACATATATATACATATAGATATATATATGTACACATATATGTACATATATATGTACATACACACACATATATATATATATATATATATGTACATATATATTTATGTACATATATATCTATATACATATATATATATACATATATATATATATATATGTACATATGTATGTATGTATATGTACATATGTATGTTTTTATATGTACATATGTATATATACATACATACATATGTACACACACACACACACACACACACACACACACACACACACACACATATATATATATATAATATTGACATTTACACAGTTTTCTCTTATCCTCTTTATATATACATATATATATATATATATACACACACATAAGTATGTATATATATGATACTATATATGATACATAGGCACATATGTATATGTATTTCATTTTTTACTTGTTATTATTATAATACTTTCTAGTGTCTTTGTCTTTATTCATTTCTTCTATTTTATTTATTTTTTAACTCTTTTATTTCTTCATGATGCTCTTTTATCTTGAGGGCTATCATCTATCTTTTGATTTTTCTTTTATCTTTTTGCTTTCTCTTTACTTATATATATTGACACACAAGCTTGCTTAATTTATTAATATGTTTGATTTTTCTACTTTTGCTTTTGTATCCCCCACATGGTTTATTATTTTTATTTATGTTTGGAGTTGGATCTCATCAACTCTCTATTGTACCTTCTCTCTCCTCCCCTATCCCCTCCCCCTCCCCTTCAAAGCACAATGGATCTACATTCTACTATCTTATGTTCTTCTCTCTCTAGCATCCTGATGATGGATCATGTAGTATGATCCAAAACATTGATGTAAAAAAAACTATACACAATCAGATCTAGAAATTTGAAAGCATTATCATGGATTGTGGAAATCTAATAGATCTCGTTGCTTAAAAAATACTGCCAATTTACCAACAACCTATTTACTACACACTGGTCTACTACTAATCTTTGCTAAAATATTTGTAACTTGTGTAATCCTTGAAATAAACTTCCATGAACATAGATGTCGCATCTGTACACATCCCTAAATATAAATCTAAGATTTCACAGCTTAAATTTCCATATCTAAACCTCACTGAGAAAATTGACTACTGCAATATACAAAAACTTTGTTTGTTACATGCACAAACACATATATGTTAACATCAATGATAAACTTTTCATGAGTACAAAACATTATCATCTAATAATAGTGCCAACAATCTTCCACTTCCGCATTGATGGAAACATATGATGAAAAACCATGAATACTAACTACTTGATAATCTCCCTAAAAAATTTATGAATATCTTCAACATATATACCTTAGATACTCTTGCCTATTAACATCAATCTTCTTCATGAATATTATGCCCCATTCATGTTATTCTCCCCCATTATTTATGAGTTTTTTATGCATTACTCTCCCTTATTGACATCAATGAAAAATTTATCTCTATGCCAATCTAATAATGTGAAGTTCTCTCATTATTTATCTACTCAAACTAATTTGTAAATACCAAGTGCTAAAAGACATCGTTGTATCAAAGCATTACAAAAAATTTCTTGAATAAATCTACCTAAAATAACTCCTATTCCCACATAGATGTAGCTTCAAGCATACAATCCATAATAGATAGTGCTCTAGTTATATTGTAATGATGCAATCCTTGTATCAATTACTCTAAAATGGGTTGGGGCATTACCCTAGGCATACCTCTAAGGTACTCAAAATCGTCCTTAGCCAATAGTTTAGTAAAGATTTCTTCTATTTGTTCCTTTGTACCAACATAATCCAATTTGAATCCCTTTTCCATAACCTTCTCTCTCAAAAAAGATACTTTATAGCAATATGTTTTGTCTTTAAATATAAAACTATATTCTTTAACTTGCTTATTATGCTTGTGTTGTCACAATGAATGATGATAGGTTCCAAGAATTCAATACCCATATCTTTCAATATTTGCTTCATCTATATAATTTGTTTACAATTATTTTATGTTTCCACATACTATGCTTCTATTGTATATTATGAAATGCAATTCTATTTCTTATTACAAACTAGGGTTGTCATTGCATCGAAAGATTGATGTGTCAATGTCTAATACAACCACTAGACTTATAGAACATAGGAGGTGGTTAAACTAGGTCACAAATCCTAAAGGGGAACATTGGCGGTTAGTCCAACAATCCCTCCCTCAATGTTACTTGAGGAGATTTGAACTTGTACTCTTCCTCTAATCCACATGACTTGCCCAATTTTCATCACTATATGCATATAGAGTGAAATCATTTGATCTATCATACCATAACCAAAAATTTGGTGTAGCCTTCAAATATATGAATATCTATTTTACTACCATTAAGTGTGCTTCTTTTATTGGAAATATAAGGTAGGCAAGGTTACTGAGAGGTGAGGGGTGAACCAAGAACCAATAAAACATTATCTTACTTTACCAATTAATCCTTCATATAATATTATGATCTAATTGCTTGCATGAAATAATGAAATTAATAAAACATTCATAACACTTTGACACAAGATATGGTGACCCAGAAACCTTCCAATTAAAAAGTAAAATTGGGGTAGAGATGATACCCACAAGCTTTAGTATTGTAGTATAAAGTTAACCTGTTAAGGTTTGTAATTGACCACTTCTAGTGATCTGCCCTATTAGGAGCAATAAGGACTACGCGATCCACCTTGTTAAAGGATTTACAAACATACAATGAAGTATGCACTCGGTTAAGAGATTAAGGAAAAGATTGTTAAGTCTACCCTGTTAAAGGATTTGACTAATGCACTTGTTAGGATGAACCAGTGGCTGATCTCTGATCTACAACTTTAATTTCCTGGTTGAGATTCCTTGAATTACTATGATCACCTTAATATGATAGATAAATCTCCGTTGTCACTTATACTAATTGTATCCTTCTTCAACTTACACTTCTTCTCATCATATTATTTTCTACATTCATTGATTTGGATATGATACAATGCATTACATATATATAAATCCAAATTATAACCTATTGGAGTTAGCTATGATACCAATTTCATTATAATTCATAATGTTAGCCCAACTGTTGTAACTTGGGTTCTAAGGAAAAACTCAGTGATATTCTGATACATGAAAAACACTATCAGTGCTTGGAAAACTTTGGCACTCAGTTGAACTTGAAGTTTAGTCCATACTACTCACTAAACATAGCTTCAAACTTGGTCAACACTTTGTAACTTGGTGAACACTAAGAAACTTCGTAGCTACTAAGTCACTTGGTTGACACTGTGCGATTCAATCAATACTAGATTCACATTGTTAACACTACAATCTTAGTAGACACTATAGAACTTGGTTAATACTAAAGATCTTGGTTAACACTACAATCTTCTTCACTTCCACCCAATAGCTTGGTAGCCTCCACTATGATCGGTTTGAAGTAAACTTTGTCTCTGAATCTCAATAAGCACTATGTAGCTTAGCAAACACTACAAACTAACTGAGGTGATCGGTAGACACTATATTGTAACCACATGGCTCAGGAACAATTAAATCACTTGGTTAACATTGCAAAATCAATAATAAGCTTGGTATCAATGTAAGCAATTTGACTAAGTGTTGAGTCATTGATAGACAAATTGACCTTAATGTCAACAATCTTCCCCTTTGGCATTAGTGACAAAACCACTTATCAAAACAAAAATATGATGATTCAAAACTATAAGTCAAAACTTCCTTTATCATTATTTTGTGTCTTTAACTCATTTTTGACTTCTATTTGTTGTGGCTTGGTAACATACTCTATTTTTTTTATTTTACAAAATTGCTTTTGTAAAGATATTTTCTACTTATCTGTACAAGCATCTTCATACTACTATACTACTCCCCCATATATGTATTTCTCCTATGTACATACAAATGGAGTATAGTATATTTCTCCTCCTTTACATATTACTTCTCCTTTACACATTACTCCTCTCCATTTTTATATAACTTCTCCCCTTTTTTGACATAAATGCCAATGGTGTATAATATCTATATGTTAATACCAAAATGTGAAAAAAAATTAGAATGTACCTTCAGAATTAGTACCATTGTCTTGTCCCAATTCTCCTATAATACATTGCTTGCATGCAATGCAATCTAAACTTCTACTAATAATTCCATCATGTGATCAACTATGGAGAAGTTTTTATCATGGATGAGTGTCTTTGCATGTGCAATGTGTTTCTACAATGCATCCATGTTTGGAAGAATCATGCCCTGAACTTTTGCAGGTGTGGCCCAGGTTCTAGCTTCTTTCTTCAATAATTCTCTTTGAGTAATGTGCAAAACTATGACTTGGGTCAAGTTACTTTTGGTGTACACTTTCCTTCATATATTCATCTATCTTGGACATTTTATCCTTGATCTCCTTTGTGAAGATAGATGTGTCACTCTATTTGACAAATAATGAAACAACATTACTAGCAGATGTTTCTAGTGAACCAAGAATAGTAAATACCACCACTTGATCTATTGCAATTCTCTATGCAACTTGTTCCAACACTCTATTTTTCAATTTTATTTAAGCTCTTTGTAGCATTTTTTCCCATCTATTCAAGTCTTCATTATGTTTATGGACAATTTCTTCTAGCTGGTCCAGAATGGGTTGTTTTCCATTAACCTCAATACTCGGAGCATCAATAAATATGCTCTTTATGCCTTCAAGAACTCAATTTTCTTCTCTAATCTTCTATTGCTTAGCTCTCTTCTTCAGTAGTTCACCCATGGTATCCATTTGATCAGGTGTGAGGGTAGAGATATCCCAATTTGAAATAATTATATCCTCATCTAGATCAATTACTTCTACTTCTTCTTTACCCTTTTCCTTTAGAATGGTAAATTTTTTTTTTTTACCCTTCTCTAAGACTTTAGCACTTAGTTGAGATTGGTTATCAACTTTCATTGTACTAGCTATGGATATACTTGGAATAGAAACAATTTTAGAAATTGATGGAATAACAACAAATGTAGAAACGACACTACCAATAGGAATACCTTGTTGCTGCTCAGTCAAGCCTGATGATGGAGGAACTTGCTGCTTGGAAAATGAAGTGTTGGGATCTTTAGTCATTGTAACACTCAATATAATAGATCCAAATCTTGGTTGGGAGCTTGGTATATACAAGTAACTTGGTAGAAGCTTTCTTTGAGCCTAATTGCACTAAGGCTTTGCTTAGAGAATGAGGAAATGAGGCCATGACTACTATTGTAATTTACCCTGCATCAGTTTCCTCAATGCTTTGTATCTCTAGAAGGCTTCCTCTAGTAGCTTCATGTTCTTCCTCCCCATAATCCATATTGACATCATCTATTTCATCATCCTTAATTTCTACTTCTTCTTCCTCATCTTTACCTTCCTTGTCATCAACATGAATAAAAAAGTCATTGGGTTGATGCAACTGATGGATGTTCTTCTATGTAGTTGCAGCTATCTTTACCATAGATTCAATATCCTTAAGCAATATCATGCAAGTGTTTAACTTGAGAGTGAACTTCTTCTCAATTTTCTTCAAGAATTCCTTCACTTCCTTCTCACTAAGACTCGACATGAGTTTCCTCAAAGTATGTTCAAAGATGTCCTTGGCAGTTTTCTTTGCATTTTATCATCTAGGTTTTACTACCTTCATAAGTTCATTAGGATTTTTTTGTGCAAGCTCATCTAGTGAATACTTCTATTTGCCCTAGTTAGTCATAATCGTATCCTCACTATTCCTTTTCTCTTCTTCATTCCTTGTCTTATACTTGAGAAATTTAAAACATGTCATGCCAGTTCTTTCTTCCATTTTATTCAATCTTTCTTGTAGTATAGGTGTAGATCTTTTGAAGATAATATGCTCAACTTTATCTTCACCTAACTTCAATTTCTTCTTAGATTTGTCTTCCCTTCTAGTAAATACAACAAGTGAAGATTTGATAGGCCTGGTTATGATGACCTTCCCCTTCTTCTTAGGAGGTGTTTCCTTCTTAGATTTAGATTCCTCTACCTCATCCTCTTCATCATCATCTTCTACATCATATCCTTTTCATTTTGTTAGCATGAGAGTAGGACTTTCTTTCTTTTTGTCTTTCATTACCTTTTCTATTCTCTTCCTTCCTTTGTTTACTGCTTGAGGTAGCTTGACCTCAAGCTCAATTCTTGCCTTTGTTTCATCATATATCCCAAAATAGGTGGCTTTAGGATCCACAGGCTCATTCAGAAGAGCTTCTATAATATTCTTGGTGTCATCAAAGTTAACCTCATAGTCTAGAGGCTTAACCCATGCTACTCTAGGTCTGATTTCCTAAATGTATACTTTGTCATAGTCAACCTTGAAACATATATCTTGCTCATATTCTTTCACAAGATTCCTAGATATACTAAACCTATTTTTCATCTTCTCTTTGAATGATTCAAAATAATTATGCATTATGTTGTCAAAAATCTCACTCATTTATGCTATATACTCATTTTTCTAGATACAAAATAGAACATCCTTCCTCCATACTACTGTACCTTTGGAAGGGAAATTTTTTTGAAAAAAGAAGAATAAAAATGTCAAAAGTGAACCAAACTTACATGGCTTTTTCTTTGACACTCTAATGCTCTCCATGTTCTTTTTGAATTGGTTCAGCAACAACTCAGCAAGGTTAAAGAATAGATTATTCTTCACTACCTTGTTTGCAAGATCAATAGCCTCACATGATACACTATTCAACCAACTAGAACTATATATTTTGTGTGCAATTACATGTATGTTGAACTTCATCTCCATGTCTATTATTCCACTAAGCTTCATTCCTCTTCCATCCCATTCAACAAGAGTCTGTTTAGCCAATTCGACCCAACCTAGGGTTTTGGTTGTCTTTTCTTTGTTTAGCATTGGAAGCCCAATGATTTTGTGAATCATTTTCTTTGTTATTTGAATGGGTTGGTCCAACCATAACTTCCCATTTTGAACATGACTTAGAATAAATCTAATCCATTCGACCTGAAAGTCTCTTGGTATATGTGAAATGTGTGTTAAACCCTTGGTTTCCAAATGTTGATGTTTAGGCTTCAATGCACCATCCACACATAATGCATTGAACGCTTCATTCATCTCTAGGGTTTTGAGTTCCTAAATAGAACAGTGGTAGAATCAATGGATGTCATGTACGAGTAATACCTTGGGTGGAATTTGAGATTGTGCACTAGTTGGGTCGAGCGCTTCTGTAATTTTTGGACTCAACTTGAAATTTGGTGCCTTGTAGTTGACTCCATGAACCA
Organism: Cupressus sempervirens; assembly: GCA_028749045.1. Lineage (NCBI taxonomy): Eukaryota > Viridiplantae > Streptophyta > Pinopsida > Cupressales > Cupressaceae > Cupressus > Cupressus sempervirens. Next base: position 476,084,136 of record CM053792.1, read on the forward strand.
ATATTTCATAACCTTTTTTGACTTACTACTTGAAGATTCCATTGCTCGGTAGGGTTTCTAAAAACATGATAAATCTTCAACAACAATTAATTAAATCACTTAGGGGCTTTGAATTAGCTCTTCACAAATAGCTTTGGAAATTCTTGGTGAAACAATGCAATTGATTTCTTCCTTTTAATAAATTCCTCTTTTTCAATTTCCATTAATGCTTCATACTTCATACTCACTCGCTAATAGGTTGTCCTCCACTTGGTTTAGTCTTTTAATGCTTGGGAGACATCTATAGCTTAGTAGAGTCATTAGCACTCAGTAGGAACTACCAACTCTTTTTCAGCAACTTGAAACAATATGCAACCTGACCTTTCTTAGTAAGGTCTCCTACTTTTTATCATGCTTGATGATCCTTGTGCATGTTGAATGCTAATATGGATCTTTCTTCTTACTGGCCGAAACTAATGTTAGATGACCTTTTTTTTTGAATCATAGTTCCAATGATCTCCATAGGAAACTAAGTTGAAATGATTAAGCCACCCAACTCATTGCCTTAGGTGTCATTCACTTCATGATCTTGGTTTTCATTCTCTAGAAATTTTGGTACCTATTGCTACCTCATTTTTTTCTGATGTTGTCAACTTTTTCTTTCTTTTAATCTTCAAATCTACCTATGTTCATATAGTTCTTGGCAAGATGTCCAAGTTTTGTACAAATAAAACATGTTTTTGTAGTATCTCTTTTCCTCATGTGATGTTTCACACAATTTTCTCCAATGTGCCAAAATTCACCATAGTAGTGACATCTACACCATGTATTGTAATCCCATCCAAATATTGGTTTCACTATTTGTTTTTTTGGGTTCCACTTCTTGGTTTTTCACTTTAAAGATTTGTGTCATTGTTTCTTGTAATTGTGATATTTACCTTCAAACTTAGGCTTCTCTTTACATTCATTTTCTCTATGACCATGCTTATTACAACGGTAACACTTTCCATTGAATTTTTCTTTTCCATTACTCCATCATCTATTTGATGTATGACCTATCTTACCAAAATGATTGCAAGTAGGGCTTTTATTCTTTTGAGCTCCTTGCTGAGCTGATTCACCTTCTTTTGCATACCCTATTCTAGCTTTACCTTTGTGTCTATACTGAATTTGTTCATTCAATTGATTCATGTTTTACTGAGATTTCATCATTCTTCAATAGTTTTTCTTTCCAATGCTGAGATCATTCTATAGTCTTTCATTTTCTAATCTTAGATTCATAAGATCTTCATTTGCATTAGTGAGTTGATCAATAAAGTCTACTTGTTGAAGGGATAGTTGTTGAATTTTATTGTTCTTTTCTTCACATAATTTTACTGATTGGATTTCTTGCTCTCTTTTCAACCTTTTGACTTCTTCTTGAAGATTGGAATTATTTTCTAATAGGTCTTCGATTGCTTTATCAGCTTCATCTAAATTTCTTTTTGGACATATGTCTTCAGTTCTTTCTTTAGTGTAGAGATTATCATTCATTTGTACTACAAGATCTTTCCTTCTTTTTGATGATTAAGAGAGTTTCTCCTTTTCTTTCTTGAGTTGTCCAATGGCCAATTCTAGATCCAAATTTTCATTGTCAATAGCCTTATCTAGCTTATATGCCTCCATTATCTTTGATCTTTTCTCAAACTTTTAAACTTCTAATGTGAGAACCAAAATCTCTGATACCAATTATTGGAAATATAAGATAGGCAAGGTTACTAAGAGGGGAGGGGTAAATTAGGAACCAATAAACTTTATCTTACTTCACCAATTAATCATTCATATAATATTCTGATCTAATTGCATACATGAAATAATGAAAGCAATAAAAAATTCATAACACTTTGACACAAGATATGGTGACCGAAAAACCTTCCAATTACAAAGTAAAACTAGGGTGGGAATGATACCCACAAGGTTTAGTATTGCAATATAAAGTTAACTTGTTAAGGATTACAATTGACCATTTCTAGTGATCTACTATGTTAGGAGCAATGAGGACTATGAGGTCCACTTTGTTAAAGGATTTACAAACATACAATGAAGTATGCAATCGATTAAGAGATTTAGCAAAAGACTGTTAAGTCTAACATGTTAAAGGATTTGACTAATGTACCTATTAGGATGAACTAGTGGCTGATATCTAATCTACAACTTTCATTCACTAGTTGAGATTCCTTGAATTTCTATGATCACCTTACTGTGATAGATAAATCTCTATTGTCCCTTATATTTCTTGTAGCCTTCTTTGACTTGCACTCCTACTCATCATATTCTTCTCTACATTCATTCATTTGGATATGATGCAATGAATTATATATACCAATCCAAATCACAACTTCCTGGAGTTGGAAACAATATCAATTTCATCATAATTCATAAAGTTGGCACAACTACTATAACTCAGGTTCTAAAGACAAACTTGGTGATGTTCTAATACATGATAAACATTGTCAATACTTGGAAAACCTTGGAACTCAAATTGAACTTGAAGCTCAATCCATACTAATCACTTCCAAATAGCTTCATAATTGGTCAACACTCTATGACGCGGTGAACACTAAGAAACTTGGTAGTTGTCGAATCACTTGGTTGACACTGCATGACTTGGTCAACACTAGATTCACATTGTTAACACTGTGATCTTAGTAGACACTATAGAACTTGGTCAATACTATAGATCTTAGTTAACACTATGATCTTCTTCACTTCCACTAAATAGCTTGGTAGCCTCTGCTACACTTAGTTTGTACTAAACTTTGTCTCTAAAGCTTGATAAGCACTATATAGCTTGGAAAACACTACAAACTAACTCAGGTTCTTGATAGATACTGTATTCTAACTACTTGGCTTAGGAACAATTGAATCACTTACTTAACACTACAAACTGAATGATAAGCTTGGTAGCAACTATAGAGCTTGGTAGCAATGTAACCAATTTGACTAAGTGTTGAGTCAATGATAGACAATTGACCTTAATCTCAACATCTTTAGGGTCTTCCTAAAATATAGCCACAATACCAACTATATTTTCTATGTATTGAATTGTTATATATTACAACCCTACTATCATTGATTTGTACCTTGTTTGTACTGCACTAGGAGACTCATCCTTTCTTGCAAATTTGTATTACATTACCATAAATGTACCAAGTGGATTACAATTCTCCAATCCAAATATTGTTAATACATCCTTAAGATATGTGTTCTTAGATATGAATTTTCCATCCTTACTTTGATTTATTTACAATCCCAAGAAATACAATTGCACTCATTTCAAATTCATTCTTCATTTCCTTATAATTTTTTTCACTAGCTTCATCATTGTCTCCAAAGGTAATATCATCAAAAAATACTTCAATAATCAGAAATACATCTAAATTCTTTCTTAACTATATGTTACTATCTGCATTACCTTTCTTGAATCCAAAATTTTGAAAATATTTGTCTAACCTTGCATACCATTCTCTAGTAGCTTGTTTCAGTCTATATAGTACCTTTTTCAATTTGTAAACCAAATTTTTTTCCTGCAGTGTGGGGAAATCCATTAGGTTGTTCAATGTAGACATATTCTTCAACATCTCCATTCAAAAATTCTAACTTAACATCCATTTGATATACCTTGAAGTTCTTGTTAGATGGATACGCTGAAAACATTTTTATAGCTTCCAATCTAGTAATAGGGGATTTTTTTTCCAAAATCAATTCCTTATTTTTGTGAGAAACACTTACATAGTAGTCATTCTTTATTTCTTTGCTCCACCTTATTCATTCATCTTGTTCATGAATACCCATTTTGTGCCAATGACATTCTTATCTTTAGATCTAGGGACTAGTTCCCAAGTATTATTCTTTTCTATATGTTCAATTTCTTCTCTCATAGCCTTCATCCAATATCCATATTTACATGCCTCATCTATTGTTTTATATTCAACTTGTGAAATTAAACATATTTCTTCATTTATCTTATTTCTTGTTATCACTCCTTTGTTTGTGGTTCTAATGATATGTTCCACAAGATGATTTCTCGCAATAGATAATGATGTTTTTTATCCTATTGTCTTTTCCTCTTCTCTATCCCCTTATTTAGGTCCCTTTATCTATTCCTAAAAATCATTATTAGTCTCATATAATAGTTATTTTTCTACATTCTGATTACTAGGCCTTTGACTTGTACATGCTTCATTATCATCATCATAATTAAGAAGTCTATCTTGTATCCTAAATTTTACATCAAATCTTACATTTTCACTTTAAAATATTATTCTCAATCTCTAATCATAACACTTTAATTATTTTATCTTCAATGAATAACCAAAAAATATACCTTCATCACTTCTTGGATCAAACTTTCCTATGTCATCTTGTACGATGATAGCTCTAGGTATGGGTGATCAAATCTAATATTTGAGTCTCATTCATGTTATAGTGGTTGTAATTAGGAGGGCCTTATAGCTTGGAATATTAAATAAAAATCTCATGCTCTAGTTAAGGAAATTTATTTATACTTGAATCTTATCTCTCTTTTGATATCTTGATTATATCGTGTAACTCTCCAATGGGGGTTTGGACATATTCTTTGGGGATACTCCATACCTCTCATTGTATAAAGTGGTATTAAAGTGAAAATGTGATTCCTATAGTTCTACATTTGTGATTTGGTAGTTGTAAACCTATGAATCAATATTTGTGATGTTACAAATTGTATATCTATATTGCAATAACTATAAGTGTGCACAATGATACTAAACTGGAACTACTATAGAGAATTTTTATCATAGATAGTTTGAGGAGGGTTTTATTGGAGAAAATTTTAATATTTTGGTGGTCATGGGGTGGATTTATCAACTTGTGGAGCCTCATATTTCTTCTTGTGAGGGGGGAAGATTATATTTTGCTCACAATTTCATAGGACTCACGCACATATTCGTAGAAGTTATTTCTTGAGGGTTTGAAAGTTATATTAGATGGGATATTGGTGTAGGACACCCTAGGAATAAGTCTAAGTATTTTTGGGATGATTAGGAAAAGAAGAGATTTGATCTCATAGATCTATCAAATTTATTCATTGTAACCCAAATTGTAAGTCTAAGGATTCCATTAGTGCATTACAAACCTTGGATTCACCTGTGTTAAGATTCTATTTTCTTCATACATTGATAGAATATGTTTTTAAAACATGTTTCATGATGTCTCATAGAAGACTTGACCATTCTAAGGTCATGGGATAGGCAAAAGTATAAAGTTGCAAAACTTGTGCTTTGCAAAATTGTCAAAATGCAAAAGTTGCATAGTTGCTTGATTATGTGAAATAACTCCCTTGGGATGTTTTGGAAGTTGGGGGTGTTGGGACTCAAAATTAAATTCCTAATTTTAATTACCATTCTAAAAATTGAGCCCTATAAGCACATTTTAATGCATGATTACCTAGCTATCAATTTGAGGCCTAAGAGGTGTTTAATGTTTCTAAAACCTTTCATTTAGTTTTTTCATGCATCTTGTGAAGATAGATTACCATTCTAAGTCATTCTGTGAAGTTTCATTTTGAGCAATTTTCAAATCTTCTTTTTTGCCTAAGTGTCAAATAGCGACAAGTACAACCTAGTTTGCATTTGAATATCTCGCACCTGATAATGTTTCATGACTAACTGCTTTAGGAATGTTTAATATGTATATCAAAAGAAATTATGTTTTAGATTTTAAGTCATATTGACATTTTTTGACTAGGTTTTGAATCCCTCAAAGTCAATTTTTTATTGTTGTCATGCTGACGTAAATTGTTTAACATTCTAGGAGGCCTTGTTTGACAAGTTATATCTTTAACCCAATTGATTGAAATGAGAAAATTCCTATTGCATTGTATTCAAGAGGTCAAAGATATGTTATCTTTCAATTTTGAGCTTATAAAGAATCCATTTGATCAGTTTTTGAATGCAATTCCATATGCAATTTGTAAAGTTTCACTGGTGTCAAAGTGTAGATTGATGAGTACCCCTATTCAAGATGTCATAACTCTCATTCCATGATAGATGAGACCAAATAAATTATACCATTATGTTCTAGACTAAAAATTCTTCAAGTGTGCCAGTTTACAAGTCTTGAAAAATCTGTCTGCACACTTTCCCAAGTCCATTCTGTTTATGAAAATCACTTTTTTGCTATTGTTTCCAGTTTTGCAAATTTAAGTAGCCCACTTTGACCACTTTCCAAATGTGTCCAATTATTATTCATGAGCCCAAATCCTATATTTATACTCTCCTCATGACAGTGAACAAGTGCCCTAGTTTTCATGCCCTCAAATTTTAGTTTGACCTATTTTTGAAGCCAAAACTGAATGCAATTTATGGTTTTTTGATATGTTTGCTTCCATGCAGTTTTGAGAAGGCAACTTTGACAGTAAATATATTGTGATTGAGTGATCATCATAACATGAGATCTGATAGGGTAAGAGAATGTGGAACAAAGAATCAGTATGTTAGCTCTTAGGGCTCAATCAGGTGTTTCAGTCAATTTTTAAAGCTAGTCAGAGAACCCCTTGGCACAAAATTGACAAGTTATGGAAAGAGGTGAAATGAGTTTTAAAGTTGTATCCAGTGGTCAAATTTGATTTTAATTAGTGCCATATGTTCAGTAGGCTAGTTTGAGGAGTTAGATGTTTTAGTTTGAATTTTTTTTTAGCCAAACCTACTTTGAAACCTGACTGATTTTTATCAAAATGGTAAATTAGTATCAAGAGTAATAATGATGATTGGATTAGGTAGTCCTAAGGTAACTTTATGACTTTAAAAGGATGATTGGCCAAAATGATAAGGATATCACGAGAGTGGTATCCTATTTGAGGTTGAGACTCTCATATGTTAGATTGATTAGGTGTTGTTCCAAGACACAAAATGATGTTTCCTTTTCATGTTTCAATTGAGGTCAAGGGAGTATGAGTATGGAGCAAAATATTTTAGGAAAGATCATTTTGAAGGGGCAGAGTGGTTTAGTATTTGGTAGAAATGTTTTGATAGCATTATCCTTAATAATGAGATTGTTCAAATGTGAATGTTAAAAACATCTAAGAGGAAGGAAGCCAATCAAGATAGAATATTCTATGACTATAAGGTATCTGACTTGGAGGCTAACCACATAAAGGAACCTGTTAATGCAAGTTGTACATCAGATAGTAAGAATGTCTTATGAAGGATCCATTCTATTGTGTTTTCCCCATCATGCAACCATAGAAAAGAAGGCGTCCAACAATACCCCCTTTTATATCATCCATCTCTACCACTAAGTTTTCTCTCCCATAAGCCATAAATAAGAAATTTCAAAGATGAATGAGATTGGATCAGATTGTACAAAATCTAGAGCAGTCAATGTTGATCAAGATATACATCAATAATATGTTGATGCAAGAGGAATTTGCAGATGATTGGAATATGTGGTAGCTTTCAAATGATAAGAAAGGACTAATGAAACTAATTGTTCATACACCAAAATTGAAAGCAATATCAACACACAAAGTACTATTCTACCTTGGTTGATATTGATTGCAATTGGTTGACTTGATATGACCATTTTCAAACAACCAAGTCTGAGAAATCTTGTCAATTCAAATCTTGGTGGCAGAATAAATAATATGTTTGAATTGTGTTTGCTTCACTTGCAAAATGTAAACCAAGTTGAAATGCCACCAACATGATCACCAACCATGTGTGGATCAAGATTAAATTTCAAAAAAAAAAGCCATGAAGTGAATTTCCTCACTTATCATGACTTCGGATCCTTCAAGTTCAAGAGTGGGTTATACCAAATGCTCTTAGTTTATGCATCCTTATTAAACATATTCAATCAAGGACTTGTTGGAATATGCCTACAAGTGGAGTGGAAATCCACAAGGTAGCTTTGAAACATAATGGAGGGCAAGATTTGTAGGAAGGGTGAGTCTAAGTAGTATGTGAAGCAATGATATAAGGGAGAAATGTTGAAAAGTTGTGTTGGAGAGTTAAATATTCTTTGAACAGTGAGCATATGCCCAATGATACCTCTGCAGACCTTTTTCTTTGCTATTCTATTGAGATTTCAAGTGAAAATTATCTGAGAATTAAAAATCCATGATAGAGGCAAGGTAGCTAGGTTTGAAATGCAAAGGATGAGGCTACATTTCTAAAGAGGCTTCTAGTGTGTTGTGAAAAGGCATGAAACATGGAGGACGTAGCATATAGAAGGCCCCAGTTGCTACATGTTGCCACTGCAAAGAGCTCATCTGGAGGAGCACCCTTTCAATCTGCTATCATTTGAAATGAGAAGAAAAGGATGTCGACAATCTCATTTCCTCTTGTCTAAGGTAAATGATATGGAGGATTGTTAGAAGAAAACCATGAAATAGAGGATCTTGGTGTAGAATGTATCCCATTGAAGCCACTTAAGGAATAAACCACAATGCATGAGCAAAGACCATCACCAAGGAGTGTAGAAGATGCCCTACAAAATATGAAAATGTTGAGCACAAAAAGGAATACAGCCTACGAAATAAGCAAATGGAAGCAACAAAAAAGAGTAAAGTTTGGAGTGGAAGAGAGAGTTTTATTTATAGTCTAAACTTTTCTCTCACATTGCTTAGGACTTGGTCTTTCAAGATCTTTAAATATCTAAACACTCTATAGTATATTGTCTTGAAGACACACACCTTTTAAAGGTAGGCTCATGTGCATGGGGGCCCCACATTGGAGATGTAAGTGAAATTTTGAACAAAGGTGATAATTGGATGATGATGTGGCATCACAAGCAACCCTAGAGTAACACATCGTAGGGCACTTCAAATGTGGCATTGAATTTTGTGGTCGCCACATAATGAGAAGTGACAGATGTCACGATGTTGCTATGTCATTAGTGACATGGCTGACCCAAGATTTCATGGTGAAAAAGTGACAAGCCACCATATCGCGAGGATGATGATGTGGCATCGGCGACTAGCACAAATTATGAGGTAGATGACAAAACAGTGACATGGATGGAGGTGCTACATGTTTTAATGTCATAATCTCATGATGTCATAGCAAAGTGCTAATGAGTATAGTGACATGGAAACACAATCCTAGCATGACACATGGCATCCAAGTGGTGATGTGGTAGTAAGTAGATCAAGTGCACCAGATTGTGGCACATGGAAAATCGAACGGTTGTCACTATGTCACAAAGGAAAGATGTACATTAGTTAAGCATGGTGAAATGGTGACCCAATTAGAGGCTACCACATGGTAGTAGGCCTAGTCAGACATGGCACTCCAAGAACTAATGGGGTGGTACCACATGGTGCATAGGTGGCAAAGGAACTAACAAGGTAGGAATAGGCCAATCATGTGATGCCACGTGTCAGGCAAACAAACTTGGGTTGACCTAATTTTAGAACAAGAGGGAAATTTGAAAAGTACAAAAAGTTAATATTTTATTATTTTCTCCTTTGAAATCACATGTAGGTAGTCTAAATAAACTTTGGTTTTAACTACAAATGCAGACCTCAGAGCCATGCTAGCGACCTAAACTTCAAACTGATCTTCTAAGCACTCCTGATACATTGACATAGCACTATCATATACCGCCAAAATTGGAAGAAAGTGAATTTTCAATTTTTGAAGTTTGTTGTTGCAAAAGAAGTAGTATGTTGGAGCTTTCAGAGTTTTGTACCAAATGCTCATTTTTCAAACACATTCAATTATCGTAGTTCAGATTTGATTTCTGATGAAATGGTGAACTGGGTTAATGCCAGAGGTAGTAGGGATGTAGTTAGGGATGGATTTTTCTCACCTCCAAGTTAATTTAATGAATGATTTATCAAAATTTCAAATGCATACCTGATGATTTTATCATAATAGGGATTTTTATCATTAGGAGGAGATATTTCAAGTTTGTTACACAACAATGATGAGAATCATATCATATTTTGGTTATAGAAAGATAAGATATTCTTTACAACAATAGGGAATGAAGATTCAAGTGGACACATGTCACTTCCAGATCAAATCTAGGATTTCATTCCTTTCCTATATCTTTCTCTTTCTCTCTCATTGTAAGGGTTCCATTTTTTATTGTGAGACCATAGGGATCCAATTTTTATTTTTGCAACTATGGTACTACAAGGATGGTTCTATTTTAGTCTCATTATTGTGATACCACCATTCTTTAGCTTTCTCTCTTATATGAACAATAGTAATAAAATACAGATAGTTCTGATCTATTAAATAGTTTTATGATTTGTTTACATGCATCTTGAATGTATATTTTCAAGGAAATGAATACAAATGAGCAACAATATTCTTAGTTTCATTCTAATTTTTGTCTCCTATCTCTATAATTTGTAATGTTTTATGGTTTAGGGACAAAGAACTTAGACTCTTTTGCATACCCTTAAATTTGTATGTCTCATATGTTTTTTCTGTTGGAACAAAGAGCCAAGTAAATGCTTAATGTACTTGATAGGGTTGCTAGTTATTTGAGAAGGATATTACATGAGAATGAGGTATTTATGAACACCAATGTTTGATTCACAAAGTGATAGGATAGATCTAATATCTTGATATATGGAATATCTCACTGGTATCATAGATGTATGTGTGTGATTTATGGAACTGTAGAATAGGTAAGGCATTGATAAGCTATAGGATCAACTTGTTTTTATTGTTGCATATTTGGGGATTTGCTAAAATCAAAATTATAATCATCCATTTCCCTTTCCATTTAAGATTTGAAAGGATACCTTCACTTAGCTTGTGGATTTCAAAGGATTTGTAATTTTATACTATATATCTTTGTCATTGCATGAGCATAGGAGAAATATGAGTTTTATCTGGTTTGTTTAGATTCGATGTATGTTTTTGAATAATTGGTACCATATAAATGAATCTGAGGTACACCCACCTAGGTTTAGTAGAGCCTAAAGTAGAAGAAGGCTCTAGCGTTATAGTTGGCCTCATGTCTAAAATGATATGTTGCAGATGGGAAGTAGCTGCCCCTAGATGTATTTTGTTCTCATTGAGATAATTTGAAGTGTAATATTTTAAAACAAAAGAAAGGGGAAAAGTATTTAAACCTTTTTGGAGTCTCCCAAGTCAAGGTGCATGAATGTTGAATGTTTTTTGGCTTTGAATCAATAAAATTTCTGACATTTTGCCTTCATTTTGTTATTTTATGCAAGTGTATGACTCTGTATGGATTGGGAAACTTGATTAATTGGTATGGTTAGAGAGAGAAATGAATTATCTTTCCATCACTATTGGTTTGGTGTCATTTTGTGAAGCTTTGTGCAAGTTATAAAAAATTTAATGTAATTAGGTCTAAAACCCTCATCATTCCAAGGGTTTCAATAAGATGGGTGCCTAACTTGACTTTTCACCAATGGAATTCTAGGACCACCTAGGAAAAGAAAGTTAGGACAATGCATTATAGGATTTTGTAGTTTGGAGGTAAGATCTTAAGGTTTTCTATTTTTAGTATCAAGTCCTAGGTTAAATATCCCTATGTATTTGTCCCTAAATTATAGGAGATGTTGTATGTAGATGCTTGAATGATCTAAGTGATCCATGACATTGAAAAATTTGGTACTTTTTGGAGTAGGATAACACATCCAAGGGGTTGAGATAGTTTTATGTACCCATTCTATTGTACTTTCTTTGTAATCCAAGCCTAATTAGGCTTATTAAGTATGTGAGTAATGCGAGTGTTTGGGAGTGTTAGAGTGGAATATGTTAGCATAAATGTTGATGGTATTCCTTTGAGGAGTATCCTAAGAATTTCTATATCATGTGGAGATTTTTAGCATGTTACATTCATGACTGTATTTTTCATTGATGACAACATAGTATAGTTTTTGTAAAGACTGACAGAGTAGCATACAAATATTAAGGTCATACGGAAAATGTATGAATGATCAAGTGAAGCATGGTTAAGGATGTGTTCTACACCGTATCTTAATGATAAGGTTAAGTGCACATGAAATAAGTTAAAATACAAAAGATATGCTTGATTTATAGAGAGTAGTATACAAACAAAGTATCTAAGAAGCAGTTTCTGATGAATGGAATATATCTCCTAACAAAGATGGAATCATGATATCTGAAGTTAGATACTGACAAAGGATAGTTTGATGATGACATCAACAAGTGTGCAAGGTCTGTAGTTGCACGTGCGAGAAGTTGTAAAGACTATGAACCAACAATATTGTGTAACTATGAAATAATTAATTATCTTAATGCAGTCTAATTATAATTAATTGGGAAAACCTCAAGGGCAAATCAAGGTATTTTTTTGAGGACATGGTATAAAAGTAAGTTATTTTCCTTTTGGTAAAGTGTGAATTTTTTTTGAAGAAGTATGAAGTGTGTGAACAAGAGTAGAGTATTTGGTAAATGAAAGTAGTGATCCAAGGGATTATTGGATGCAAAGTTGGTGATTTGGTATTAAGATCAAAAGAAGAAGAGAAGTCTATTTGACGAGATAGAGGAAGTGGAAGTAAAAGTATAGCTCATTTCTATTATTCTACAAGGAATAATACAAAGATCATTTAGATAGTGGGTTTATTGGTCTTGCCCGTGAAGCTATTTGGATAGTGGGTCCATTTGTCTTCTACAACTCCTAATAGGGTTAGCACAAGTCCTAACAAGGTTGGAATCTCCTAATAGGGATTCAAAGTCTCCTAATAGGGACTAAGATGCAATGAATGTTTTTATTGACTCATAATAGTTTCTATCCTCTAACAAGGAATATTTATATTACTACATCATTTTTTAGGTACCATCCCCACTAGGATTTTCCCTCTGATCAAGGGTTTCCCTAGTTAATATATCTATTAGTGTTATTGTGTATGAGTATCTTGTTATGGTTGCTGATTATATTGCTCCTATGGTTAATGATTAATAAAGTTGATAATTTTTACAATAGTTGTATAATTGAGTCACCCCCCATCCCCCACCCCACACCAACCCCCCCCCCCCCCCCCCCCCCCCCCCCCCCGCCCCTTCTTAGTTATATTGGTGGACTTTACAATCTAAAAATTGGTATCAAAGCCTTAGGTCCTTGAAGAAAAATCTTAACAGCTTTGGGAGATCAATGGTGAGTCACTTCAAAAAATAAAGTCTTAAGTCAAATTAAGGTAATTTTGATATCTAGAAGATGGAGCTTATAGGTGAGGTATCATAATTGTGTATAGAATAGAGCATCGAGTTTCTAGATCTAGAATCCTTTTATTGCATACAAAAGAATAAAATCACAAGTAAAGACAAATCCAGATCCAAAGAAGACACGAAGATCAGATAAGGTATTGATCTTCTTATGAAAAGGGAGCTAGAAGTTATGAAAAAAAACAATGTCCTAAGAGATTAAGGAAAACTAGAAATAATTTACTTTTTGATGATGATGAATAATTTAAAACAAGTATAGAAATATTCTTGAATAACTGTGATGAATGAACTTGAATTGGTTAAGAAAGAGGAAGTAAAAGAAGAGATAACTTTGGTAGCTATTATTTATCTAAAGGCTAACCATGAAAATCTTGAAGTTTTCTTTGAGAATAACAATGACTTGCAAAATGATGTAAAAATTGTTGAGCAAAGAGGAGAATAGAGAATAGAAACAAGAGAAGAGATAAGAGTTGAGATAGAAACTCTTACACATAACATGAACTTGACAAAGAATCAATCCACAAAGTAGATAGTTGGAAACAAAGACAAATTAGTAATGAAAAGAAATAGAGTAATGAGGAATTATTTTTAATTTATCAAGTGGAACCTAAGAGTGCAGATGAGACATGCAAGGATGATCATTGGATTCAAGCAATAAAGGAAGAACTAGATCAGATAATGAAGAATGACACATGGGAATTGATTCCTAGACCTAAAGATAAGAATGTCATAGGAACTAAATGGGTATTTAGAAAAAAGATGAATGAAAAAGGTGAAGTTGTGAGAAACAAAGATAGACTGGTATGCAAAGGTTATTCACAACAAGAAGGAATAGATTAGGAGGAAACACATGCCCCTATAGCCAGAATGGAAGCATTGAGAATGTTTTTGGATTAGGCAACAAGTAAGAATTTCAAAATGTATCATATGGATGTCAAATCAACCCTTCTGAATGGAGAACTTGAAGGATAAGTCTACATTGAGTAGCCTAAAGGATTTCCCTTGAAAGAAGAAAAAGACATTGTATGCAGATTGAAGAAATCACTATATGGTCTAAAGAAAGCACCTAGAACATGGTATGCAAGGTTGGCTAAGTATTTTGAAAAATTAAGATTTGCTAAATGTACAAAAGATGCTAACTTATATTTGAAATAAATTGAGAATAGTTTATTGATTATTGTGATATTTATTGATGACATAAGCTTTAGAGGTAATGATGAAGCAAGTGATAAGTTTGTTGAAGAGATAAAGAATGAATTTGAGATGAGTATGATTGGTGAGATGAATTTTTTCTTAGGTTTACATATTGTACAAAGAAGTGGTGGTAATTTTTATTTCACAAGCTAAGTTTTGAAAGACTTGTTGAAAAGATTTGGCTTGGAATGTTCTAAGCATGTTGTTACACCAATGGTAACTAATCACAAGTTATCTAGAAAAGATGAGACACCTACAGTCGAGAAGAAGAAGTATAAATCAATGATTGGAGGTTTTCAATATCCTATTCACACCAGACTAGATATAAAAAATGTAGTTCAAATTGTACCTAGATTTCAAGCTAATCCTAAGGAGTACCATTATGCACCAGTGAAAAGGATATTCAGATATTTGAAGGGTACACTTGACTATGGATTATGGTATGATAGATCAAGTGATTTGACTTTATGTGCTTATACTAATGTGGATTGGGTAGGTAGTATGGATGATAGAAAAAGCACCAGTGGTGGAGCATTCTTCCTTGGAGGAAGATTGGTTTCTTGACTAAGCAAGAAATAAGAGTATATTTCAAAGAGTATAGCTAAAGCATAGTACATAGTAGCAACAAATAATTGTAATAAGATCATGTGGATGAAGCCAATGTTAAAGGACATTGGAATTGAATTTTTAGGTCCTTTTATCATACATTGTGATAACACAAGTATAATGAGTATGTCTAAGAATCATGTATTGCATTCTAAGACTAAGCATATATCTATTGAGTATCATGCTTTGAGAGAAAAATTTGCAGAGAAGGAAATCACATTGGAGTATGTCAGTACAAAATATTAGATTGTAGATATCTTTACAAATACTTTTCCTAAAGATATATTTGAGTACTTAAGAGGTATGTTTGGGGTTATGCCCCTACCTACCTCTGAGTAGATGATGCAGTAAGCACATCAGTCTAGTGGATCAAAGCATTGGAATGAATGTTGATGCTTCTTGTATGGGGGAGTATCTGAGATGAGTAGAGACATCAAGGACTCTTGGTAATTGGTCTTGAACAATGTCTTTGGACACTCAAGATGATTGAAGAGTTGGAGCAGATGATTAACATAATTAAGCCTTTTTCATTGATGTCAATGAGGGAGAATTTGCACGAAAAAAATCTCCTCGATATTGTGGGGTATAAATTTCATAGAGAAGTACCATGAATGGGGGAGAAGATTCTCTAATGGAGTAAATATTCATCAGTGGGGAGAGATTGAGATCTCCTATGTATTCCTATGTATAAGGTTTCAATAGGAAGATAATGTAGACACCTAAATCCTTTAGAAAATAAAGTATTTTTATTTTCTAAAAAAGTCTCTGATAACATCATCATTAATTAATTATTTTATTTATTTATTTATTTTTATGCCATTAAATCCTTTTATCTTAATTAAAAATATTTAATTAAGGAATCCCTCCCAAAAATGTTTAAATCTTATTTAAACATTATTTCCTTATTTATTAATTATAATTTAATAAATTGACCAAAAATCTCAAAATAATTTATTTATTTATTTTTTTCCCAAAACTTGACCAATTTTCTTAAGACCACTAACCTCTTCCAAAATCTTCTAATCCTTCTTTAATTTCGATTAAAGGCTAATCCCATCATTTCCTACCCCTAATCCCAACTCAAAATATTTAATTAAGATTGAATATTAATCCTCATGTTTATTAAAAATATTTTAATAAATATCTCGTCAACCTAAACCCTTGAAATAAATAAAACTTTATTTATTTCCTAAAAACCTTATTTATCCTCATCCTAGGAAGTTCTAGACTCTTCTAGAAAGTCTTTATCCTCATCCAAAGCCTAGACTCTTCTAGAAGATGTCAATCCTTATCTTTAATCCTAATCATAATCCCCCCCCTAACCTTGTCACACTCCCTAAACATGGGTTAAGACTTGCTAACCCAAGCCAAAGCCAACAAATATCTCCTCCTTCACCCACCCTCGTTAAATGTCATCCACTTGCCCATCTCTAAAAAGCCTAATCTAATATTAACCCAAGCCTAATCCAAGCCTTAATCATTTGCACATTCCTAAGTCAAGCTTAAGACTTTCTTAATCCAACCCAAGTCAAAATATCTGAACTCTCTCAAAAATATCCCAACCATAAAACTTTATAAAGCCCACAAAGCCATAAATGACTCTTACAAGCCCATTCATTGCTCTTACAAGCCATTATGAGGGTCTTTATGAGCTTTGAGCCTCCTTTGTTGACCCCTCAACCCCTCTTCCTTTAACCAATGACTCTGTGACATGTGTCACTCCCTGATTGGCTGTAAGGAAGCACAATCCATGTGCTCTCCTCTCATTCAATCTAAACCTTCCATAAGCTTTTTCCCATCCTTGCATCCTAGCCCTTGATCCCTCAAGCCCTTTGCCTATTTAAGGAATCCTCTCCCAAGCCATTTTAACACAATCTAGAAAGTAAAGCCATAATGCCATTTTGAGAAGCCATTTTTACATCAAATCCATTCACCAAAATCTATCAAAAATTCTCCATTGAAGCCCATTTGAGCATTTGAGCATACATACATAATCAAGCCATCTTAGCTATTAGACACACCTCTACATCAAGTAATCATCCTCATTGAGAGAGCCTATCCATGGCTCATATTCTGATTTGAGAACTTCACTTTGTCTCTCATGAAGTTATGTTAAATTAGTATGCAAATGCTTTTTGATTGTTTTAATTTGGTGTTTCTAACATACTAAAGTAGCATATACATTTTGGGACACCTGGTGGGACCCCGCATGGGTCATCTTCATTAACTTTTTAAGTCAAATTTTGTATGTCATTTGCTGATTTTGGCTAATTTTGCTTGTTTTTGTGATTGGTAGGATTGTATAAATTTGTTTTGAAAGTCCACATGAGCATGAAGAAGACAAAGGAACTCATAGTCTATCTCATAGTGTTTGCAGATTTTTCAAGCTTATAGGTGGACGAAGCACCTGAAATTCTTCTTCCTCTTCTTGTCTATATTCTTCTTCTATTCTGTCTACTTCTTCTTCTTCTTCTTGAGGGATCTTGCCCTTTTTTTTTAAAGGAAACAAAATCATACACACTTTTTTTTAAGTGCTTAAAATGAACCCCCAAATCATACTTAAATCCATTAAAAACTAAAAATTTGCAATTTTTTTTTTTTTTTTTAACAAGTGAAACTAAACCAATCCAATCATTTGCATCCTTGCAACATCAAAGTTTTAGATGCATTCATGCAAAGTTAGGAACACTTCATTTTTGGGAATTTAAAAAAAACTTCAAGTTTTCATTTTAAAAGGTTCAAAATCAACACTAAGTGCACACTAAAATCTAAATCAAACTAAAAGCATCAATCAGGGATAAAATGAACTTCATTTGCAAATATTTTAAAGTTCTTTTAAAAATCTCATGAAAACTAAGAGTCCTAAATCATTGCCAAAATTCTCCTAAAAAGCTTTGTTATTTGTTCCAAACAAATGTCTTGTTGCAAAATCTTGAATGTTTCTTAGGTTTTTCATACATCAAAACAATCTAGGAATATCATTTTTGGGCTTAAAACATGCAAACTAGAACACAAAATCTTGAATGAAAACCAAAGTCCAAAGAGTCATTTTCACTTTTGAGTCTAAAACAATCTTGAATGATCTAAGGTTAAAACAAAGCACTTCAAAGTTCTTAAAACAACATGCAAAATCTCAATCTTGAATGCTCAAAGGAAAAGACTTGAATGTTTAATCACTTGTCTTTGAATTCATGTTGCTAAAATCACTCTTGAGTGCCATAGATTAAAATCAAGTTTTTTTTTTTTTTTAATGAATGCATGATTAAAACAAAAAATCCAATCTTGAATGCCATAGATCAAATAATCATCTTTTGGGGCATAAAAATAATCCACATTTTAGAAACTTTCTAAGTTATAAAAACAAATAAAGACACTTTGAGTGAATTTGTTGTTGGACTCACCCTCTTTAATCACCCATCATTCTAACCATTGGTTGCAATATCAGCACCATATATGGGGATGGGTCTACCTAAGAAGGTGTTAAGTGCTCCACAAAAATCAAATTCCACTCACTTGAGTTTTTATTGGTTTTTCTAAGATAGAAAATTTCTTGAATGCACATTAGTCTTGCTAACACTTCATTTGGGCATAAAAATTGAACAAATCTTGACGTGGAGGGCCTTCGGGTGCGCGGTTGAAATCAAGCTTTACACACATCTTTGTTTTGGGCTTAAAACAAACTCACACTCAATCTTGAATACCTTAAAGAAAATCAATCGATACTTGACGTGAAGGGCCTCCGGGTGCGCGAGTTTACTTTTTGTTGACCCTAAATCTTCTTGGTGTATTCATTCTTTGATCACTTCTCTTTTTTTGGTGCATTTCAAATTAGAATTGAACCTTTGCATCTTAAATCATGTGTGTTTTCAAAAGGTCTAGATCAAAAAACTTAAAGCATTAGTTGGAAAAGAACTCTGTCTTTTAGCCCAAGATCATCCAAGTCTTCTCTCCCCTTATCGTCTTTCAAGACCATCTTGGGTGCATAAGATTAGGATCCAAAATCTTGTCTTAGCTTTTAGGAGGCCTGCTTGGGGATTTCATCACCCCTTGGGATGACCTCAACTCCAGCATTCTGGCAGAGTATAAAGATCAGGATGTGAATCCAAAGGCACCTCTCTTAGGATCAAAATTCTATCACTCGGGCTAAGCCTAAAGGAACTTTATACCCTTGAGAAGTGAAAGAGGAGAAGTGGGTTACCGCTCCTCTCAACTGTGTGACATTATTTTAGTTTCATCTATAGATTTGGGCCTCATGTACCTTGCGTATATTGAGGACTCCCTAGCTAAACCAAATTTCATCCTTGTAGAAAGCTTCCTAGGATGTTGGTGTGTTTGACATGCTTGCTCCAAACTTTTGTCTGCTTGTTTTTTCATAGCTTTTGAATGAATGTTTGCCAACTTTGGTTAAAATCCCAGAAAAATAGAAATCTCCCAGCTCAAGGCATAGTTAGCGTAGTCACTGCCTCATAAAAAAATCATCCAAGCTCCCCCGCTGCAACCAAATCTATCTAGTTCTTTTCTTTAGAACAATCCCAAATCCAAAGTCCATCCAAATCATCCCCCCAGCCAGCTAGCAACCCAATCCAAAATCACCCAAGCCTTTAAGGAATTTTTATTACTCTGCCAGAGTTTGCTATCCAATCAATCTATCCAAATCCCTCAATCTCCTCAAGGTTATCCCTTTGATAGAGCTTTGTCTAGGGTAATCTAGGGTAATCTAGCCTTGTCACTTGTCATCCCTCATTACCTTAAGCTAAAGGTTGGGATCCAAAAGTGGTCAATCTCATGTCATGCCCATAGGATCATTTGTCTATCCTCAAGTTGACACCAAAAGCCACCAATCTTGCACATAGGAAAGCAAAACTCTCACTTTTTGACAGCATACCCTTGAAGTCTTCCATCCACAAGAAAGATGTCATGCAGCTTTGACTCTCCCTAGGAAATCTTTCATCAACCAATCCAAAATCTACACTTGATCCAAATCCAACCATGAGCTTTTGTGTTCATCCATATGTAAGATCCCATCCCCATCCAACTCATCACCAAAACATGAAATCCCAACCCTATCATGATGAGTTTGGTCGCATTGTCCTTTCTCCTGCTACATCCTATTCCAATGATGATGAAAATCTTGTTGACTATGACGAGTATCTTGAGAGCCTTAGATGCCTTCTACCCACCATTCCCCAAAATCCAAGCATTCCTCCAAACTATCTAGTCATGCCATCTCATATCCCAGCTTCTCCTCCATCACCCAATCAACCAAGCTTCCAATCTTCCACCCCCATCACACTAGCTATTCCTGTCAATCCACCACCTCCACCTCTGACACATGAGTCTCCTAGGAATCTCCTAGAGGAAATACAAGAAAAGTTGCCTCCAACAATCAATAAGCCATGTCATCTAATCCAACCATGTGAAGTAGTCAGTAATGAAGCTTCCCCATCTATAATATCACCTCCATCTCCCATAGCTATCATCCCCATACCGTCCATCAAATTGCTTAAAATCCTTCCACTTCTCGCAAGCATCAAAATCCCACCACCTGTCAAATTCCTCCAGATCCTATCCACATCACCTCCAAGCATTTCTAAAATCTCCCATAATGACCCTTATGCATCCATCTTCTACTCACCCATCTCCACTACCAAATCTCCCATCTATCCATCCATTGCCTTTGAAGAATCCATCCCTTCACCTCCTATCACACCATCCACTCCAATCCAATCCTATCAAGATCCTACCTAAAAGCATGTTGACATCCCCTAAAGCATAAACAAATATATCATCGTACCATGTCTTCCATCCATAGTGTAGTCATCATCCCCTCCATCTCCAAAGCCTCAAGCCATACCTCCTCTACTACAGGATATCTTTTCATCCAATCAGCTAAATCAAGATCCTATCCTACCATCTCCTCCACTCCATGCTTCCATCTTACCACCTATCCAAGCTATTCCACCATCTATAATCTACCCTCTTGGTTCACTTACATTCATCCATAGTGGCCCCCTCTTAGCAAAAGAATTAAGAATAGTATCTCCCTGTTGCAGTACATCTAATAAAGCACTTCTACCATTGTCTACAAGCAAAAAGTTTCCTCAGCTCGTTCAAATGCTCAATTGATGGCATTATCAAGGTCAAGGTTTAGGACCACAAGAGAAAGGAATTAGAATGCCTATTATTGCACAAAAGAATCCAGGATTTCATGGTCTTGGATATGTATCCAAAGGCTGACCATCTAAAAGTGTTGGTACATGCCACCCCCAAACCAAGCCTATCTCGAGGCCCACCATGCCAGCCTCCCATCACTCCTTCAAGAAATCTTATTTCATCCCCCCTCCACCATCTTTGCAACCCAAAACAAGCTACCATATCCCCCTTCATCTGCTAAATCCATTTTGGGTCCCCATGTCCCAAAATCTACCATCCTCCATTCTCCTATCAGCCATCATAAAAATTATATTCCCTCCATTCCTACGCAAGATCAACAAAGGCACATATCAGGGCACATCATCCATCATCCTCCCACTATAAGCTCCTAAATATTCTCTCCATCTCGCAAAGCTTCTCATAACCATCTTCCCAAAGCTTATCACAACAATGTGAATGCCAACTTCAAAATGCATAGAGTTAAAAATCCAAATCCTAGGAAATCATATGTCTATTCTAAAAGACATACTCCAAAAAGGAAAAATCCAATCAAAGAATGCAAAACAATGCAAAAGCCTATGAAAAGAAAATCCAAAACCATGTGGATCCCAAAGAAAAAAGTTGAAACCCAATGCATAATGACATCCACCATTGCTAATCCCCCATCCAATGACTCGTGTCCCCCATCTCCTAGCTCCATCTTGGGTGCCTATATCCCCAAGTGCGCTTCCACAAATCCTCCATCAAGCTCGCATCTACCATCTATCCCCCATATGCTCTTTTCACACCCATCCCAACATGTGCCAATGTTGATCCTGCAAGCATCCCCATCTCATGCTCCTTTCCAACCTTTTCATCCCTCCATCTCCTACCATCAATCCCATCTAATCCGATCTATTGCATAAATCACACATCCGGTGTACCAACAGCTAGCAACAAAATTGAACATTCCAATAGCCAATAAAAAATCCCAAAAAAGCCAAAAATAGCTAAAGAAAGCCAAAATCATTCTGGCTAAGTCCAAAGTCAAAAAGTCAAAAATAAAAAATAAAACATCCACTGGTGAAAACTTGGCAATTCAAGTGCCTTGGACAAGTACCATGATGAAAACTTGGCAAACAAGCATCATGCGTAATCCAGCCATCCCCAGCTTAGCCTATCATCCTCATGCTTTTGGTCACATCTTTCCATCCAACTCCATCTTCCAATTTATCCACCTATCTTTCATCCTCCAGTTTTTATCTATCACTATCCACTTATCTTCTGCAACCTCACCCCATCATCCCCGCTATCATCCATCTCCCTAGTGCTTTAAGCTTTTCCATCCTAGCTTCAATCCTATCACATCCATCGTAAGCCCTCCTTCTACATGTCATCTTCTGACTAGGGGCACTATATTCCTTGGAGATCTTGTCTTGTCCATCCTCCCTTGTCATTTTTATCTCACTCTAGGCTATCCTCATGCAAATCCAATGCCATCCTCTCATTAGCCATTCACTCTAGCGCCATCTATCAGCTCAGCTACCACCAACCTTAGCATTGTCCCCATCCTTGGTCGCACATCTATCATCATCATTGGATGCATCCTGCCAAATCCATATCTTCTTCTATCACCTCATCCTCAGCTTCTACATCTTGCACCAACTTGAACCATCCCGCTATCTTATCATCCAAAGCTCCTGTACAGCTTGTAAATAATCTTGTCTCCAACGCTTGTATCATAGCTCGTATATCCAATCTTGTCCAAAACAACCTTGTACATTTGTAACATGTCTTGGTCCGTTAGCATGTACATCCTCTTTAGCTTAGTACCATTGTATCTATCTAGCTTTCGTGTTAGTTCATCCTTGATCAGCATCTTGCACACATCGCACAAATCTTGGTTAGCTATTCCAATGCATCCTTTAGCTAGATCTCCTGGCACAAAAGTGTTATCCTTCTTAGTTCAACTTGCCAAATGCATCACTCATCCAAATCCACTAGCTTAGGTGCTCTCTGATAGATCCTTGCAAGATATAGCTTTCCTCATGTCTGATCTTGGTCTGTTAGTACCTCGTCCTACCCATCTCATTGGCAAACGGTTCTCTTTTGGATTTTCGTTTTCTTTTGATTTGGAATCTTCCCTTTTGGGTCTTGAAGTATCTTTTCCAAGCAATCTTTTTGTTCCTTCCTCAAGGTTGCCATGATCTTCCATATCATGGTATGCTACGAATGGGGCACTTTGAGCATACAGTTTTGATCAAGTCTTTCATTTGTTTCTTTTTTGCTTGTGGGTTACCCAGTGTTGGTTCCACACTGTTTCCTCCAAGTTTCATGTGTGATGCTGGGGAAATCCTTGTGTGTTTGTTTTGAGTCAGTCTGTCAGTCCTCTGGACAATTGGTGACATGGCCTCGATGTTCTTGGTAACCTTGGAAATTAACCAACAGTCCTATAGAAAATCTAGTGCTCAACTACATGGTGGTACTTCTCTTTGAAGTATCCCCCTGCTCCAAAAGCTTCAATAGATTCCCTTCATCTCCATTATCCCCCATCCATATCCAGCATCTGTGTCTCCTACCCTAGCTTATGCATCAGTATCTCTTTGAATCAAACTTCACTTTTATCTTTAGGGATCCACAATCCTAGTCTTACGGATCCACCAATCCAATCAATCCACTAAGCCTCATCTTTCAAGATCCACAATCCTAGTTCTAGGGATCTTTGAAACCCATCTTCTGCCAATCTAGCTCTTTGAAATCTTGTTGCATCAGCTTTACCATCCCATCATCCATATCCCCATCTTGGATTCTTTTTTATAGCACTTTGCTCCTTCATTCTCCCCCGAATCCTGAAAGTCTTAAGCTTGCTTCCTCTTGTGCATCTGATTCTCCTTTATCATTCTCCCATAGTGAGAGTTTGAGCTAATTCAGCCCCTTCTCTTTGCCAATCTAAGTCTCCTTGCTTATCTTGGATTCTTGTATTTTTTAAGAAGTCATCAAGCCTCATTTTCTCTCCCCGCCACCTTCTTGAGGGGGCATATCATAGTCTAGTCTCTCCTTCTTATCCAAGATTGGGGCAACTTTGTTGCTAAAACATCTTCCTCATGTCGTTTATATTCAAACTATTAGGATAAACCACAGATAGAAATAAAAACTACATACAAATATAACCAATAATAGAAAATAATAGATCACACAGAAATGAACTGAAGGCACCAAGATTTAACATGGTTCACCCAATCCCTAGGCTACATCCACCAAAATAGAAAGTTCAATCTTATTACAATCTAGTGATTACAACCTGATTACAACTCGTAATCCCTTACAGCTCAATATTGCCGCAAGAACCAATTTTGCATCACAACATAATGAAAAATACCCAACCCTAAACCCTTTTATACAAGTATTAAACCACTTTTGGGTTATAACATGTCGGCCATAATATGTTGGCTAACATGTCGGCCACGACCACTATTTATGAAGTATGTACAGTACTTTCCTGATCAGTCACCATAATCTAACAATCTCCCACTTGGGGACTGATCATGCTCCACACTAAACAACAATCTCCCACTTGGAGACTGATCCTATACCAATACGACTACCACATGGGGCTCCCACTGGATCAAACCACCCTGGACTTTGCTATTCTTTTATTCATGTTTAGTCTAAAAGACCAATTGAAGCTGAAGAGGAGTTCAACTTCTCCTAGGTTACAACCTTTGTCAACATATCTGTTGGATTGTCATTGGTATGTATCTTCTCCATCTTTAACTATCCATCCTCCAAAATTGACCGAATGAAATGGTACCACAACTGTATGTGTTTGGTCTTAGAATGCAGAGCTGAATTCTTTGCAAGATGAATGGCACTCTGACTATCGGTGAACAAATAATTATCCTTCTGAGGATGTCCCAATTCTTCTAAGAAGAACTAAAGCCATATCATCTCCTTGGATACCTCTTTAGTAGCAACATACTCTACCTCTATAGTGGATAGAGCATTAATCTTCTGTAACCTAGAAACCCAGCTCACGGCTACCCCACCAATAGTAAAGGCATAACCTGTAGTACTCCACCTGGTATCAATATCCCCAGCCAAATCTAAGTCAACATAGCCTTGTAAATTGGTATAGAGCCCCCAAAGTGTAAACACTTATTGGATGTTCCTCTCAAATATCTGAGAATCCACTTGACAGCATTCCAATGCTCAAATCTTGGATGACTCATATACCTGCTAGCGACTCCCACTACATGTGCAATATCTGGCCTAGTGCATACCATAGCATACATCAAGCTTCCTACAACTGAAGCATAGGGTACCTTGGACATCTTATCCTCCTCTTCCTATATCTTGGGACACATCTCCTTAGCCAATTTCAAATGACCAGACAAAGGTGTGCTGACAGCTTTAGCATTCTCCATAGAGAAACATTGCAACACCTTCTCAACATAATCAACTTGAGATAGCATCAATGTTCTGTTCTTCCTATCTCTGCAAATCCTCATACCAAGGATTTGTTTTGCTGCCCCCAAATTCTTCATAGAAAATGCATGTGCTAACTGGTGTTTCAACCCCTTAATATGATCCATGTTAGACCCAGCTACAAGCATATCATCAACATATAGACATAAAATAATGTAGCTATCATCATCCAACCTCTTAAAATAAACATAATAATCTGAATGACACCTATTATATCCATGCTCATGCATAAACCTATCAAATTTTAGATACCATTACCGAGGTGGTTGCTTCAAGCCATATAAACTTTTCTTCAATTTGCACACTAAGTTTTCCTTACCTTTGACCTCAAATCCCCGTGGCTGGGCCATATATATTTCTTCATCCAAATCACCATGAAGAAAGGCTATTTTAACATCCAACTGCTCTAAATGCAAATCTTCAGTAGCCACAAGACTTAAAATAGTACGGATAGAAGTCATTTTAACAATAGGAGAAAATATCTCATCAAAATTAATTCCCTTTTTCTATGCAAATCCTTTTACAACTAACTTGGCCTTAAATCTTTTCTTACCTCCTTCCTCTTCTTTCAACCTGTAAACCCACTTATTCTGTAAAGCCTTTTTACCTACAGGCAACTTGCACAAATCGCATGTCTTATTTTTCAGCAAAGAGTCCATTTCATCTTTCATTGCAAACTCCCACTGAATCTTAGTATCCACCTGCATAGCTTCATCATTACTTTTAGGTTCACTAGCATTAGTAAGTAAAATAGAATACAAAGAGGGAGAAAACCTTTGTGGAGGTCTAATTTTCCTTATTGACCGTCTAACATTCACTGATGTGTGTGGTATTTTTTGTTGCAGTTGTTGCACATCATGAGTAATGGCTAGAACATCAGCTTTTGGAGTATCATCCAACACTACATAATCATCTTCTTTCTTCTCATGTTGCTACAACAGATCTTTGTACAACACTTTCTCATTGAATATGACATCTTGACTTCTAACAATTTTAAGATTTTCAAAATTCAAAAGATTATAACCAAATTCATTAATGCCATATCCACCAAAGACACATTTCTTTGATTTAGCTTCTAGCTTGGTTCTATTTTCAAAGTCTATATGAGCAAAAGCTTCACAACTGAAGGTCTTGAGAAAAAAATAACTCACCTTCTTACCAGTCCATGCTTCCTCTAGAATACCACAGCCCAAAG
Organism: Cupressus sempervirens; assembly: GCA_028749045.1. Lineage (NCBI taxonomy): Eukaryota > Viridiplantae > Streptophyta > Pinopsida > Cupressales > Cupressaceae > Cupressus > Cupressus sempervirens. Next base: position 476,110,926 of record CM053792.1, read on the forward strand.
GAGTAGAGGGACCTCTATTAATCAAATATACTATAGTATTGACAACCTCCACCCACATGTGTAAAGGCAACCCAGCATGCAAGCTCATGCTCCTTATGCACTCCATTATAGTCCTGTTCATGCGTTCAGCCACTCTATTTTCATGTGGAGTCCTTGGAACAGTTTTCTATCTTTGAATACCATTAATGGAGCAATAATCTTCAAATTCATGATTGCAATACTCACCACCATTATCAGATTTGAGACATTTTAATTTCTTACCAGTCTCATTTTCAACCAAGCATTTCCATTTCTTAAAAGTTTGAAATACATCAGATTTCTGTCTAAGGAAATAAACCCATACTTTTCTAGTTGTGTCATCAATAAATGTAACATAATAATGAGAGCCACCAAGGGAAGATACCTGAGCTGGTCCCCATACATTTGTATGCACAATCTCTAATTTCTCCTTTTTGTTTTCCTTCCTAGTCTTTAAAAAACTCACTCTCTTTTGTTTTCCATACACACAACTTTCATAGAAATCCATATTAACACATTTTAGACCTGGTAGAACTTTCTTTGAATGAAGTACTTTCATACCTTTCTCACTCATGTGCCGAAGTCTATTGTGCCACAACACTGCATCAGAATCTACAACAGCTATTTATTCTCCCTGCTCAACTGCAACAATTGTTCTTGAACATTCATTTTTCTCTGAAACAATCAAAGTAGTAGGAACAATATGACCTGTACAAAGATATAAGGTGCCTACTTTCACACCTTTTTCTACTATAAGGGAACCTTTTGAAACCTTCCAATTTTTATCATTAAAAGTAACTACACAACCCTCATCACCGAGTTGCCGGGCTGAAATTAAATTTCTACTCAGCCTTGGAACATGTCTTACCTCATGTAGTAGCCAATGATTCCCATTCTGCAACTTAATCTTAATTTTTCCCTTTCCAACAATCTAATAGGGTTCATTATCCCCCAAATAAACAATCCCAAAATCCCCTTGGACATAATATATGAAATAACCTCTATGAGGTGTAGCATGAAATGAAGCACCAGATACTAAAACCCATGAATCATCAACACTCTCTGAAGACAGAAGCAAAGCATCCTTTTCGAATTTGTTACTTACCACATTTGCCTCCTTGTCTCCATTTGATTTATCTCCTTCATTTTTCTTTTGATTCCAGCAATCTTTCTTTTTGTGCCCTAGTTTCCCACAGTACCAGCAATCATTTGGTCCTATCGATTGAGACCTCCTCCCCTTTGACTTTCCTCTTGATTTTCCATGATTTCCAGTGTTACTTCCTCTTTCAGTCGTTCTGCCCCTGCTTTATGCATTCAAAGCACTTCCTGATGTAGATCCACCTGAGGATTTCCTACGAGTTTCCTCACTCAAAACAACACCGATCACATCATCATATTTTAGGGTACTAGATCCAGGAATAGAATTACTCACCGCCATTACCAAGCCATTCCAGCTTTTAGGCAAAGAACACAAAATCAAGAGAGCCCTAATTTCTTCATCAAAATTGATACCCACAGAAGATAACTGACTAGTAATAGTATTAAACTCATTTAAATGATCTGCAATAGATCCACCTTCTGCCATTTTCATATAAAATAAATGCTTCATGAGAAATACCTTGTTTGAAGGGGAGGGCTTTTCATACAGTGTCGCTAGGGTTTTTTTCAAATCTTCTATCGTCTTTGCTTTTGTAATATTAAATGCCACTGATGGTGCCAAGCATAACCAAATGCTTGCAAGTGCCTTTCTGTCCAAAAGATCCCATTCAGCCTCTGACATAGTTCCCTTATTCTTGGCTTTGCCTTCCAATGACTTCCATAAATCCTTCTGATATAGATAATCTTCCATTTGCATCTTCCATAACTAGAAGTTCTACCCATTAAACCTATCAACCCTCAGCTTACCCTCATCTACCATCGCTCCCACTCAACCGTGAGACTCCCACTTAACTGTGAGACTTTCCTGCAGAGGATAACTCAAAGAAAACCTCACTCTGATACCACTTGTTAGGATAAACCATGAATAGAAATAAAAACTACATGCAAATATAACCAATAAAAAAAAATAATAGATCACATAGAAATGAACATAAGGCACCAAGATTTAACGTGGTTCACCCAATCCCTGGGCTACATCCACCAAAACAACAAGTCTAATCTTATTACAATCTAGTGATTACAACCTGATTACAACCCGCAGACACCTAAATCCTTTAGAAAATAAAGTATTTTTATTTTTTGAAAAAGTCCTTGATGACATCATCATTAATCAATTAATCAATTATTCAATTAATTAATTTATTTTTATGTCATTAAATCCTTTTATCTTAATTAAAAATATTTAATTAAAGAATCCCTCCCAAAAATGTTTAAATCTTATTTAAACATTATTTCCTTATTAATTAATTATTTAATTAATAAATTGACCAAAAATTCTAAAATAAATAATTTATTTAGTTTTTGCCCAAAACTTGACCAATTTCCTTAAGACCACTAACCTCTTCCAAAATATTCTAATCCTTCTTTAATTTCGCTTAAAGGCTAATCCCATCATTTCCTACCCCTAATCCCAACTCAAAATATTTAATTAAGATTAAATATTAATCCTCGTGTTTATTAATAATATTTTAATAAATATCTCCTCAACCCAAACCCTTGAAATAAATAAAACTTTATTTATTTCCTAAAAACCTTATTTATCCTCATCTTAGGAAGTTCTAGACTCTTCTAGAAAGTCTTTATCCTCATCCAAAGCCTAGACTTTTCTTGAAGATGTCAATCCTTATCTTTAATCCTAATCCTAATCCCTCCCCTAACTTTGTCACATTCCCTAAACATTGGTTAAGACTTGCTAACCCAAGCCAAAGCCAACAAATATCTCCTCCTTCACCCACCCTCATTAAATGCCATCCACTTGCCCATCTCTAACAAGCCTAATCTAATCTTAACCCAGGCCTAATCCAAGCCTTAATCATTTTCACATTCCTAAGTCAAGCTTAAGACTTTCTTAGTCCAACCCAAGTCAAAATATCTCAACTCTCTCACAAATATCCCAATCATAAAACTTTATGAAGCCCACAAAGCCATAAATGACTCTTACAAGCCCATTCATTTCTCTTACAAGCATTATGAGGATCTTTATGAGCTTTGAGCCTCCTTTGTTGACCCCTCAATCCCTCTTGCTCTAACCAATGACTCTGTGACATGTGTCACTCTCTGATTGGCTGTAAAGAAGCACAATCCATGTGCTCTCCTCTCATTCAATCTAAACCTTCCATAATCTTTTTCCCATCCTTGCATCCTAGCCCTTGATCCCTCAAGCCCTTTGCCTATATAAGGAATACTCTCCCAAGCCATTTTAACACAATCTAGAAAGTAAAGCCATAATGCCATTTTGAGAAGCCATTTTTACATCAAATCCATTCACCAAAATCTATCAAAAATTCCCCATTGAAGCCCATTTGAGCATTTGAGCATACATACATAATCAAGCCATCTTAGCTATTAGACACACCTCTACATCAAGTAATAATCCTCATTGAGAAAGCCTATCTATGGCTCATATTTTCATTTGAGGACTTCACTTTGTCTCTCATGAAGTTATGTTAAATTAATATGCAAATTCTTTTTGATTGTTTTAATTTGGTGTTTCTAACATACTAAAGTAGCATATACAGATACATTGTATGGAGGAGAAGTTAAGAGTTGTTTAGTGTGGAACAACTGATGTGAGTTGATTAGTGCATGATGCAAAACAAAGTAGTATTCTAGAGGATTTCAAATTTAATTGATGAAAAGAATTTGAAAGATGAGAACATCAATAGTTGCAACAGAGTATTATTTTGATATTCTTAGAACTTAGATGCTTTTCATCTATGTTGACATCAATGCCAAGGGGGAGATTTTTAGCATGAATGTTGATGTTATTCCTTTGGGGAAGTATCCTAAGAATTTCTACAGCATGTGGAGATTGTTATCATGTTGCATTCATGACTACATTTTTCATTGATGACAACATAGTATGGTTTCTGTAAAGACTGATAGAGTAGCATATAGAGATCAAGGTTGTACATACAATGTACATGTGATCAAGTGAAGCAGATTTAAGGACATGTCCTACACTGTGTCTCAATGACAAGCTTAAGTGCAAATGAAATAACTCAAAGATATACCAAAGATATGGTTGATTTATAGAGATAAATATACAAACATCGTATCTAAAAAGAAGCTTTTGATGAATGAACTGTATCTCCTAACAGAGATGGAATTGTGATATCCAAAGTTAGATAGTGATAGAGGACAGTATAATGATGATGTTGGTGAGTGTGCAAGGTCTAGATTTGCACATGTGAGAATTTGTAAAGACTATGAGATGACAGTGTTGTGTAATAGAAAAATAATTAATTATCTTAATGTGGTACTATTATTATTAATCAAGAAAGCCTCAAGACTGACTCAAGGAATTATTTTGAGGATATGCTACAAAGGAAGGTTATTTTCCTTTTGGTAAAGTGTGAATGTGTGTTGAAGAACTAAAAATTTTGTGAAAAAGAGAAGAGTATTTGGTAAATGCGAGTAAGTGATCCAGGGGATTATTAGATGTAGAATTGGTGATCTAGTATCAAGATGAGAAGAAGAAGAGAAGTCTAGTTGACAGGACAAAGGAAGAGGAAGTAAAAGTACAATTCATTTCTATTATTCTACAAGGAATAATACAAAGATCATTTGGATAATGGGTTCATTGGTCTTGCCCCTGAATCTATTTGGACAGTGGGTCCATCTACCTTCTACAAATCTTAACAAGGTTGGCAGAACTCCTAATAGGATTGGAATCTCCTAATAGGGATTCAAAGTCTCCTAACAAGGACTTATATGTACTGAAGTTTTTTATTGACTCCTAATAGGGTCCATCCTCTAATAAGGAATATTTATATTAGTGCATCATTTTGTAGGTACCATCCCCATTAAGGTTTTTCCTCTGATTAAAGGTTTCCCTAGTTAACATATATGGTGCTATTGTGTATGAGTATCTTGTTGTCGTTTCTGATTATATTTCTCATATGGTTAAGGATTAATAAGATTGATAATTTTTATAATAGTTACCCCCCACCCCTCTCTCAATTATATTGGTGGACTTTACATTCTAATAAAATAAATATTAGATCTCTTGTATTTTAGTATAAGCCCCATAAGGGTATCTAAAATTGTAGTTTTTTTGTTGGGTCACTTGAGAAGTTTGAGAGTTATTGGCCAAAAACTTGTTGAATAGACCTAATTGGTCTACTAGCCCAAACTAAGATTTTGAGGTTGTGGGTTTTTTGAAACCTAAACAATAGTTGATTCTCCTTATTTCTACATCAAATAAGAAATCTAAGTCATTGAAACAAGTTTGTGGAAGGATTGTGTTGAATTACCTTATTTGCCCAAGTTTGGGGAAAAGGTCCCTAAAGTACAATTTGTTTTCAAGTTTGATTTGATTCCTTGGTGATTGGGAGAGTCTTCTATGGACTTAAATTTATTGGTAGGTATTGATTGGTCATTTTACATGATGCTAATGACATAAATTCTTATGAATATCTCTCTTGAAAATTTGATTAATGATCAATGCCAAGGTTTCAGATGATTATTTTCAACCTTCTGGGTAGCTCAATCGAAGATAAATGTGAATGTTCACAAGGAGGTCTTTGCTGGTATCTACCAATTCTATAAAAATTTGATGAAATGTAACCACAAAATAATGTATTTTTTAATTTTCTATTTTATGATAGATGAAATTTCTAATCAATACAGCTATATGAATTACTATTTTAACCACGTGTTTGAAAAGAAAACAATGAAGATAGGGTAATGAAAGATTTTAAAAAATTGATAAAAGGGAAATTCCTAAAGGAAATAAGCCAAAGAAAAAACACATCTATGAACTAAATTATCCAAAGGATCTAGTAGAAAATCAATAAAATTAGAAGCAACATTTCCTCAACTCCACTAATGCAATCATTGATGGGAACTTTAATGAAAATTGAAAGATGATTCATGATTCATCAAATCACACAGCCACAGAAAGTCTGCAAACATGAGACAAAATGCTATGCAAGAACAATAGTGATCCTTTCTCCAATTTGTCATAATAAAAAAATATCTTAACATAAGTAAAATACCAGAACTAAAAGATCACACAGTTATCACAATATAATAAAACCATTAGCTCCATTACAATTCATGAACATGAATTCAGACAATATAACACACTCTAATAAGATTTAGTGCACTTAGATTGAGAGCACCACTAGCATTTATTATTGCACCAAAATATTGGTTTGGAGTACATATTACATTCATGTATTTATAAGAAACCCTCTCCTTATTTTGTGTTAGGAATGAGAGATCTTTTAATGCAAAAATTAATATAAATATAACTATATACAAATTGACTCTTTAAATGGCTAAGTGGGTCTCCACCCTTGTTTATATCAATTAATGGGTACATGAGTCTTTACATGACTTAAAACAATAAAAAAAGAAGAACATAAGAAAAAATAATCTGTGAGATGAGCTGGGAGTTACTAGGACTTCTAAAAATGGAAGCTTAACCTTCTCTAGGCATTTATGGGAGTTAAATGATTGTCAAAACATGTTTTAGGTGCATGGAATGCCCAAAAATAATAACTAGCAATTCATTTTTGGAGCTACTATTATTGATCAAAAGTGTTCACAAACCTTGAGTTTGGTGCACCTTGATGAAAAGTGCACCTTTTTATTTTGCGCACCATAGTATTTTGCATACCTTCACACTAGCGCACCTCTAGATGATAAGACCAAAATTGGAAAAAATTTCAAAATGTTAAAAATATTAATTTCAAACATTTTGGTTCTATAACCTTTGTACCAAAATGATGTATGGATTTTTTGCTTTGAAATTTTGGATGATTATGGTAATTTCTTCAGTTCTTAGCAAGTCTAAGGACTCATACTTAGCATGCACCATTTGTTGGTAGTTGCTAATCTCTATTTTAGGTTCTGCAAAATCTTCTAGCTTGGAGTCCAACTTAGTCAGTGCCTCCTCATTTTTAAATATTCTTCTAACATCATCTTTAGATGATGCTATCTTGAATAATACTCTAAATTTTTGTACCAGTGTTTCAATTAAGCATACTTGTGTTCTTGAGTTGTTTTAAAAAATCTCCAAGTTAAGAGCACTATAGTACTTATCTACCTCCAAAATTTTCTCTTGAGCCTTATTCTTCATGTAATGCCATCATAACTTCATTTCCTTTCGACACCTTCTTGACCCAGTCATCCATTTTATCTATCTCATCTATCATATATACACCTATGAGGATCTGATACCTTTTACCTATGATAATTTTTAGTGCTTTTAGGTTATTGGTCCAAGTACTCACCTCATTCAATTACTCTTTGGACTTTGGTTTTCATTCAAGATTTTGTGTTCTAGTTTGCATATTTTAAGCCCAAAAATGATATTCCTAGATTGTTTTGATGCATGAAAAACCTAAGAAACATTCAAGATTTTGCAACAAGACATTTGTTTGGAACAAATAACAAAGCTTTTAGGAAAATTTTTGGAAACCATTTAGGACTCTTAGTTTTCATGAGATTTTTAAAAGAACTTTAAAATGTTTTCAAATGAGGTTCATTTTATCCTTGATTGATGCTTTGAGTTTGATTTAGATTTTAGTGTGCACTTAGTGTTGATTTTGAACCTTTTGAAATGGAAACTTTAAGTTCTTTTTAAATTCCCAAAAATGAAGTGTTCCTTACTTTGCATGAATGCATCTAAAACCTTGATGTTGCAAGGATGCAATTGATTGGATTGGTTTAGTTTCAATTGTTAAAAGATTTTTTCTTTTTTGCAAATTTTTAATTTTTTAATGGATTTAAGTACGATTTGGGGGTTCATTTTAAGCACTAAAAAGAGGTCTTCTTCATGCTCATGTGGACCTACAAAACCAATTTATACAATCCTACCAATCACAAAAACAAGCAAAATTAGCCAAAATTAGCAAATGACATACAAAACTTGACTTAAAAAGCTAATGAAGATGACCCATGCGGGGTCCCACCAGGCGTGCCAAAATGTATATGAGAAATGTTAGTATGCTAATAGAAACCAAATTTAAATAAAGCTTCTACAAACTAAACAAAATTCATAAACTTTAAGATAGACTAAGATGAGCTCTCAATTGAGAATATGAGCCATTAATGGGCTCTCTCAATAAGAAGCTCTCTTGTTGAGTGGCTTTGTCTAAATAAATAGGATGTATGCTCAAGCTTATGCTTCAAAAAGGGCTTCAAATGGAGTTGGAATTTGGGTGTGAGTGTATAGTTTTGATGTAAAATGGCTTCTTAAAATGGCATTATGACTTTACTTCATGGATTGTGTTGTTTTGCAAAGGGGAAGGATCCAATTTATAGGCAAGAGGCTTGAGGGTTTGAGGGCTAAGATGCAAGGATGGGGAAAAGCTCATGGAGGGCTGAGATTGCATGAGAGGAGAGCACATGGATTGTGATTCCTTACAGCCAATCAGGGAGTGACACATGTCACAGGGTGAGAGGATGGAGGAAAGGGGAAGGATGAGTCAACAAAAGAGGCTCAAGGGATAAAATCTTCATAAAGACCCTCATAATGGCTTGTAAGAGCAATAAAAGGCTTTGGAAGAGTCATTTATGGCCTAGTGGGCTTCATAAAGTTTTATGGTTGGGATATTTTGAGGGAGATGAGAGAAATTTCGACTTGGGATTGATTAGGAAGGTTTTAAGCTTGCTTAAGCTTGTGCAAATGATTAGATGATGGATTAGGATGGTTTAGGATTAGCTTAGGGATAGGCAAGTGGATGGCATTTAATGAGGGTGGGTGAAGGAGGAGATATTTGTTAACTTTGGCTTGGGTTAGTAAGTCTTAACCCATGTTTAGAGAATGTGACAAGGTTAGGAGGGGATTAGGATTAGGTTTAAAGACATCTTCTTGAAGAGTCTAGACTTTGGATGAGGATAAAGACTTTCTAGAATAGTCTAGAACTTCCTAGGATGAGGATGAAGACTTTCTAGAAGAATCTAGAACTTGTTAGGATGAGGATAAATTAGATTTTTAGGAAATAAATAAAGTTTTATTTATTTCAAGGGTTTGGGTTGAGGAGATATTTATTAAAACTTTTTTAATAAACATGAGGATTAATATTTAATCTTAATTAAATATTTTGAGTTGGGATTAGTGGTAGTAAATGATGGGATTAGCCTTTAATCAAAATTAAAGAAGGATTAGAAGATTTTGGAAGAGGTTAGTGGTCTTAAGGAAATTGGCCAAGTTTTGGGCAAAAAATAAATTTTTTATTTATTTTGAGTTTTTTGGTTAATTTATTAATTAAATAATTAATAAATAAGGAAATAATGTTTAAATAAGATTTAAACATTTTTGGAAGGGATTCCTTAATTAAATATTTTTAATTAAGATAAAGGGATTTAATGGCATAAAAATAAATAAATAAATAAATTAATTAATTAATTAATAAATGAATCAAGAATTTTTTAGAAAATAAAAATACTTTATTTTCTAAAGGTTTTTAGGTGTCTACATTTTTTCCCTCTTTGATGTGATGCCGCAAGTGGCATGGCATCAAAGATAAGAAAATAAGATGCCCAAGGCTAGAGCAGAAGAGAAGAGAATGGACTGCAAGATGCCCCCTCAAGAAGGCGGCGGGGAGAGAAAGCAAGGCTCGACAACTTTTTGAAAAGTACAAGAATTTGAGATGAGTAAGAAGACTCAGATTGGCTTAAGAGAAGAGGTTTAGTTAGCTCAAACTCTCACTACGGGAGAATGATAAAGGGAGAATCAGAGGCACAAGAGGAAGCAAGCTTAAGATCTCAGGGATTGCAGAGGATGAAGGAGCAGAGCACTGTAAAAGGAATCCAGGATGGGGAGATGGATGAGGGGATGATAAAGCTGATGCAACAGGATTTCAAAGAGTTAGATTGGCAGAATATGGGTTTCGGAGATCCCTAGGACTAGGATTGTGGATCTCGAAAGATGAGGCTTGGTGGATTGATTTGGATTTGTGGATTCCTAAGACTAGGATTTTGGATCCCTAAAGCTAAAGGTGAGGAGTGATTCAAAGAGATACTCATGCATAAGCTGGGGTAGGAGAGACGGATGTTGGATATGGATGGGGGATAATGGAGATGAAGGAAAACCATTGAAGCTTTTTGAGCGGGGGGATACTTCAAAGAGAAGTACCACCATGTAGTTGAGCACTAGATTTGCTATAGGACTGTTGGTTAATTACCAAGGTTACCAAGAACATCAAGGCCTTCTCACCAACTGTCTAGAGGACTAACGAACTGACCCAAAACAAACACGCAAGGATTTTCCCAGCATCACACATGAATCTCGGAAGAATCAGAGTGGAACTGACACTAGGTAACCCACAAGCAGAAAAGAAAAACAAACAAAAGACTTGATCAAGACCTTATGCTCAGATTGCCCCATTCATAGTATACCATGATATGGAAGATCGTGGAAACTTTGAGGAGGGAACAAAAAGATTGTTTGGAAAAGATACTTCAAGACCCAAAAGGGAAGATTCCAAATCAAAAGAAAGTGAAAATAAAAAAGAGAAGCATTTTCCAACAAGATGGGTAGGATGAGGTACTAACGGACCAAGATCAGACATGAGGAAAGCTATATCCTACAAGGATCTATTGGAGAGCACCTAAGCTGGTGGATCTGGATGAGTGATGCGTCTGACAAGCTGAACTAAGAAGGATAATACTTTGGTGACAGGAGATCTAGCTAAAGGATGCATTGGGATAGCTAACCAAGGGTTGTGTGATGTGTGCAAGATGTTGAGCAAGGACGATCTGACACAAAAATTGGATAGATACAATGGTACTAAGCTTAAAAGGATGTACAAGCTGACGGACCAAGATATGTTACAAATGTACAAGGTTGTTCATGTTTGGGTTTTGTGAGATGGAAATGTTTGTGAAGGGTGGGATATCTACAATAGTTGATAGGAAGATAGGTAGATGGTTTGCGAAAAGCTTAAGTAAAAATGGGATTCTTTGTGTGCATGTGATAGGATACAAGCTAGGATACAAGATTTGGCATATAATACAAGCTAGAATATGGTACAAGCTTTGGACAAGATTTGGATATACAAGCTATGATACAAGGGATGATACAAAATTTACAAGCTGGGGTACAAGATTTATAAGCTGAGGTATAAGATTTACAAGCTGTACAAGAGGTATTTACAAGCTCCATTAGATTTTGGATATTTGGTTGGAACACCAAGGGAACAAGAAGGTATTTTATGGGATGGTGGGTGAATGGATGAGGGATAGGATAGTGATAGATAATGGATTAGTCTTAGCACACAAGGCACCTAAATTACCAAGTTTTCACCAAGGTACCTATCCAAGGCGCTTGAATTGCCAAGTTTTCACCATTGGACGCTTATTTCTCTTTACTATTTTTTTTTTGGTATTTTTCAAAAGCTGGGTATACCAAGGATCTTTAAGCATAGAACTTCTTCAGATGAATGATTTTAGTAGGATCATTCAAGAGTTCTCCTTTTGGTGTAGATAGCTGATAGGCTCTGGAGCCAAAGGATGCAGTGACAACATAAGGACCAAGCCATGTAGGTTCAAACTTGCCTTTCTTTTCTCGATCTCCTTGGACTTTCATGTTTTCTTTGAGGACCATGTCACCTAGCTGAAAGTGTCATGGAAGCACCTTCTTTTTGAAATTCCTTTGGAGACAAGTTTGATAGATTGTGCGATGATCATAGGCTTGTTGTCGCTTCTCGTCTAAGAGATCTAGCTAGGTGAGCTGAGCTACTCTGTATTCTTCATCTGATATTTTCCCTTGCAAAGATATGTGCAAGGAGGGAAGTTCAACCTCTATGGGTAGTACCACTTTGGCACCATAGACTAGGGAGTATGGAGTTGTGCCTGTGGATGTACAGAAGGAAGTTCGATAGGCCCATAGGGCTGGATTTATTTGTAGATGCCAATCGCAACCGAAATCATTGACAACTTTCTTTAGGATTTTGAGAAGGGTTTTGTTAGTTACCTCTGCCTAGCCGTTACCTTGTGGGAAATATGGGCTAGAAAAGTGATGATGGATGCAGAGGGAAGTGCATAATTCTTCCATGTTGAGATTTTCAAAGTTACCTCTGTGGTCGGTGAAGATGGTGGATGGGATGTCGAAGTGGCAAACAATGTGGTATAAGATGAACTTGGAGACCTGAACTCCTGTAGCTAAGACGAGGGGGACTGCTTCCACCCACTTAGTGAAATAGTCTATAGATGTTATTATCCATTTATGTCCATCAAATGAGAGGGGTGTGATAGTTCCAACTAGATCAAGGCCCCAACAAGCGAAAGGCCAAGGTGGTGCAATAGGTTGTAGATCCTATGCTGGAGCATGCACAAGATTTGCATGCTGCTAACATGGGAGACACTTTCTAACAAAGTCATAGGAGTCTTCTTCAATCATAGGCCAATAGTAGCCTACTCTAAGGATTTTTCGTGCTAGGACAATACCACTCGTGTGGGCACTGCAAAGCCCATAGTGTACTTCTTTTAACACCATCACGGCCTCGTTTTGGTCTAAACATCGAGAGACAGTATCATGATAACCCCGACGATATAGGGTATTGGCTATGATAACATAGCGGGATGATTTTTGGATGAGGTTCTAGTGTTGGGCACGTGTGAGGTGAGGGGATATGATACCATTGTTAAGGTAAGCATGAATCTCATGGTACCAAGGGGATTGGGGACCAACCAAGATACAAACACGGTTTGAATCGTTATTCGCATAGGCGGGCGTGAGGAGCTGCTCGACTAAAAACTCATACGATGTAGCTGTGTGGGGAATTTCCAACAGTGAGCTGATAGTAGCCATAGCATCTGCTACTTTGTTCTATATTCGAGGCACTTGTGTAAACTGAAACCTTGTAAAATGCTAGGTTAGTTGATCAACTAGCTCTTTGTAGGGTAATAGCTTTTCATGTTTGGTTTGATATTCATTTAGGGCTTGCTTGATGATGAGCTGAGAATCACCAAAGATTTGTAACTCAGCAATGTTCCATTCTACAGCTATCTTTAATCCTGCTATGAGGGCCTCATATTCAGCTATATTGTTGGTGCTAGGGAATTGTAGGTTGAAGGCTTTTGGAATGTAATCTCCTTGAGGTGTGACCAACAATATTCCTGCCCCTAATCCATGAGATGTGTATGAGCCATCAAAATAAAGTTTCCATGGGGGTTGTTCTTCAATTAGACAGATATGCTCATCTAGAAATTCTGTGATCAACGGATAAGCATCTATTAGAGGTGCATCAGCTAGGTGATTTGCTATAGCTTGCCCTTTGATTGCCTTTTTGTCCACATACTGGATGTCAAATTCGCTAAGGAGCATAACCTATATGGCCAAATGGCCTGTAAGTGTTGTTCTGGAGAGCATATACTTGAGAGGGTCAATCTTGGAGACTAGTTGGATGGTATGACTTAGCATGTAGTGGCGAAGCTTTTGAGTTGAGAAAACAACTGCCAAACAAGCTTTTTCCATAGAAGTATAATTGAGTTCATAACCAACTAGGGTTCTACTGATGTAGTAGATGGCTCTTTCTTTGTCGTAATCATCAAGCTATGCTAGAAGTGCCCCTAGAGCAGTAGGCATTGCTGATATGTACAAAATTAGGGGATGACCAGGAACTAGTGGAACCAAGATAGGGGGATTGGTGAGATACTGCTTGAGCTGATCGAAGCTGCGTTGACATAAAGGATCCCACCTGAAGTTCTCATCCTTCTTTAGTAAATGTGAAAATGGTGTACACTTATCTGCAAGCTAGGAGATGAAGCGCCAGATGGATTGAAGCTTTCCCTGAAGAGAGAAAAGTTGTCGTAGTGTCTGGGGAGGAGGTATGTCTAAGATAGCCTTGACCTTCTTGGGGTCGATCTCTATACCTTGTTTAGACACTATAAAGCCTAGAAGCTTGCCAGATGTGACCCCAAAGACACACTTCTTGGGATTCAGCATGAGATGATATTTGGCTAACCTATCAAAGACTTTCTCTAGGTCAGCAAGATGATCCATAAAGGTATGAGATTTGACCAAGATATCATCCACATAATCCTCCAAAATGCTATGGATGAGATCATGAAAAATGGTTGTCATAGCTCTTTGATAGGTAGCCCTAGCATTCTTTAGGCCAAAAGGCATCATGTTGTAACAAAAGGTTCCCCAAGGGGTAGTAAATGCTATCTTATGTTGATCCTCTTTTGCAATCTTGATTTGATTATACCCAGAAAATCCATCCATGAGGGACAAAATTTCATGTCCAACTGTAAGATCTACAATCATATCTATGTTGGGCAAGGGAAAATCATCTTTTGGACAAGCTTTATTAAGATCTCTAAAATCAGTGTAGATTTTGATGTCACCAGAAGGTTTAGTGATAGGGACCATGTTGGAGATCCACTCTGAGTAGTCGATAGGTCGAATAACCTTAGCAACTAACATTCTTTTTAATTCAACTTTGACCAGTAATGCCACCTTGGGGTGCATTTTTCTAAGCTTTTGTCTGATGGGCTTGATCTTTGGATCGACTGCAAGATGATGAACTAAAAGCTTTGGATCAAGTCTTGGCATGTCCTAATATGACCATGCAAATTGGCCAATGTTCTCTCTTAAGACCTCAAAGAGGAGATCAGCTTGGTCTTGTGATAGGGATGCAACAATGTGAACAAGTTTGGGGATCTTTGAAGAACCAAGGTTGACTTCTCAAGTATCCTCAATTAGAATAGAAGACACCTCTGGTCGATTATCTTGAGGTGGCAATGCTAAAACTTCATGTTCTACTTGTGGCTCTAGATTTTCTTACTGAGGGGTTCTCTTCACTACCATAGCTAGTCTTGGATTCACCTTAGTTCCAATTTTGGGTGTATCGAAACTAGATTGGCAATTTTCTCCAAAATACCCCTTGGGATCTAGCTTGTAGATATAGGAAGAATCTAGCTTTGTTTGCTTATGAGGAGTTTTGGCTCCCATGAATCTTAGAAGTGATTCCTCTGATGTGAACTCATCAATGTGTATGACACTTGGTTGGTCCCAATCTATGAGTTGTGGATGGGTGAGTGGTAGGTCAATGAGGTGGATGGATAGTTCTTGGAGAACAGAGTCTTTGAGGGAGATTTGGTCTGGGATATCATCGTAGGCTCTCTTTTTAACTTCCTTAGGAATGTCTTCAATTTTGACAAGGTCATGGCGAATGTTCGAAAAAGCGTGACCATCCGCATTGGTGCCCCCAGTTGCGAGTATGC
This sequence comes from Cupressus sempervirens, assembly GCA_028749045.1. Taxonomy (NCBI): domain Eukaryota; kingdom Viridiplantae; phylum Streptophyta; class Pinopsida; order Cupressales; family Cupressaceae; genus Cupressus; species Cupressus sempervirens. The sequence continues at coordinate 476,126,289 of CM053792.1, forward strand.
CAAAGCCAAGACCTGACTTTGATTCCCACTTGTGTGCATCAATGGGGCACTGCATGCCTCTTTCTTCTAGTCTTAGACCACCACCTTGATAGTTCCATTTGTCAGTGATGAGCTTATGTTCTTGGGGATACTTCTGGTTGAAGTGATCAAGGTGTGCTTGATTTCTTTGAGGTGCATCCTTATGTAACCAATTGTGGATTTTTGAGGATACAAAGGTTGTTGGGCCAAATTGTTTGTATCAAGGAGGTGGAATCTCCTTATCTTTTTGATATATCGATTGTCCATGGGCATGTGGATCAAGTGGGAGTGCCCCAAAAACAAATGCATCCGACAGACTCTACTCTCCACAGCCTTTGTTATTGATCTTCATGGTAGATAGGGTAGAGGCAAGGATGGTTTCTGGGTCATTACAAGTGTGGGATGAGCTGGTGATGGATGTGCTAATATCAATTCCAAGGAAATGGTTTGTATATGAAGCTTCAACCGCATTGCAATAAGCAAAGGGTTTTGGATCGGCATGGATGGTTACCTCAGTGCCTTGATGTGGAAATTTGATGCACTGATGGTAAGTGGATGGAATGGCTTTCATGGCATGAATCCATGGGTGATCGAGGAGGATGTTAAATGGTAGGTTTAGATCAATAACATGGTAGAGTGTCTCTTGGATGACTGGCCCAACCTTGATTGGCAGCAAAATAGTTCCTTCTGTGGTTCTTTCCAAGTTGTCATAGGCTTTGATGGTGATAACCTCATTGATGATATCTACCTCAATATACCTAGCTTGTTTTATAAATTTTAGGGTGCAAATATTCAAGGCTGATCCATTATCTATCATTACTCTTTTCATGACAAAATTGGATACCATGATGGCTATGTGAAGTAGAAGGGTGTGATCTGGCTCGACCACGGGTATGTCGGTGGGTTTGAATGATAGGGTGCATGAGGAGGATAGGTGTCCAATGAGATTACAAAAATTAGTAGTGTTGATATCTAAAGGGACATGAGATTCTATGAGAGCACTATCAAGGATGTTTTTGTACATAGGACTAGTGCAGAGAAGGTCTAAAATGGAGATTTGGGCTGGCATGTACCCAAGGTGTTCCAAGATATTGTACTGGTTTTTCGATGGAGCTGATGGTGCTAGTGAAACTGTTGGGCCTGTGATGTTAAATTGTTCTCTTCAAGTGGTGACTGGACACTCATTGTTTGGTCCTTGGATATTGATAACATTGAAGGAAGGCTCTTTCTCATATATACAACCTATAAGGCTACCATAGTCTATATAGGATGAAGTGTGGTCATTGTTCTTCCCATGCAATTAGTTTGGCTGGTGGTTGTTGGTGTTGTTGTTGTTGGCTTGGATAGGTGCTTTTCTAGGATTTTGGTTGTTGTGTGGAGGAAAAGCATTTTGATAGATCTATAAGCTTGCATTGGGAGAGGTTTGGGCACCAACAGTGATTTCTTTTTGATCAATGAGGTCCTGCACATAATCCTTCAATTTCATGCATCTGAGGGTAGTGTGACCTTTTACCCTATGAAATTTGCAGTACTCATTATCTTTGTACCATGCAGCTTTAGATTGGCTTGGGTCAATTTTTTGGGTAGGAGGAAATTTGATGAGGTTTTTCTTGACTAATTTCTCAAAAATGACATCCAAAGGTTCACCAAGGGGTGTATAATTTCTAGGTGGAGGTTGGAATCTGGGCTTTTTCCCTGCAGCTACATTGATGGCATTAGCTTGATGACTAGACCCTTGAAAGTTGGGTCTTGGATTGTGGTTTTGATAGCTTTGGTTATTCTACTATTGGTAGTTGATAGCTTGCTGATTGTTTGGTTGATATGGTGGGTTGGACTAGTTTTGAGAAGGACCAACAATATTCACATGTCTGGTGTCAGTGACACCATCTGTTGCAACATGCTTGTTTTTGTTCCAATACATAGACTTGTCATTGGAATGTGATTGATTTTGGTTGGCTTCCTTGTAAATCTTGACCACACCATCTTTAATGATTCCTTGCTCAAGGATCATTCCTTTCTCTTTGATATCTTTCTAGGTCTGCAAACATTTCATGGTCATGTGGTGAGCCAAGCTAGGATGGGCATTATCAATAAACATTTTTACCAAATGGTGCTCTGGCAAGGTGCAAGATATGCGGGTGGTAAGGGTTTGCCATCTTTGTAGATATTTGGGAAGGCTTTCTCCACCTTTTTTCTTAGTGTGGACAAGATCAACTACTGATAGCTCTATTTCAACAAGATGGGCATATTGGGCTACAAATGCTTCAGACAATTCAACAAAATTTTTAATTGTGCCATAGGGGATTCTATAAAACCATTCAAGAGCTGGTCCGACCAAGCTTTTGGGAAAGAGACGCAAGAGGAAGACATCATCGTATGCCACTTCTTGGCAGTGCATGTAAAATTCTTTGATATGTGTGACAGGGTCTCCTTTTCCTCTGAATTTGTCAAACTTGGGTGTCTCAAAATGCTTGGGAAATGGTGTCATGGTAATGGCTCTGTCAAATGGGTAAGGACACACATTCTCAAACTTGAAATTTTTTGGATCATTTCCCTCTTGGATGTTCTTCAAAGCTATTTTCATGGCTTCCCATTCTAAATTAATGGGTGACATCTGGGGTGCCCCCAATGTAGGAGTGCCCTGAGGTAGGTATGTGCTAGATGGGGCAATGGAATATGGATGGGTTTGAGGTATGGGCTGGCAGGGATTGTACATGGCTTGGGCAACTGAATGGTGGATGATGGGTTTCTGAGGTGGAGGTGGGACATATTGTTGCATATGTTGCGAGGTTTACTGTTGATATTGGATTTGAGGTTGGAATTGAGGAACATAAGCTAGCTGTGGGATAAATGGATTGCTTTGTGGAGGTAAGGTATAAGATGGGTGTGAAGCTTGGGGAAAGGATCGGAGAGCTTGTGGAACTTGACTTTGGATTTGAGGAGTTTGACCAATATATGTGGGGTGTGCCCCTATTTGGGAAGGTGTCTGCATGGAAAAAGAGGCCAAGTAATTGGTGGTTGGTGGTGGTGGATTTCCTCCTAGAAGTGGCTTAGAAAAATAGTTGGTAATAGGAGGTAATGGATTGGTTGGTGGTGGAGGTGGTGGGAATTGAAAGTTTGGGAATGGAACTGATGGGGTTTGATAGCTTGGTGGCTAGATTTGAAAGCTTGGTAAAGTGGTGGCAGGAGCTTGGGTCACTTGAGAGCTTAGCAGAACATTGGTAGTAGCTTGTGGGGTGTGATAGCTTTGTGGAGTGAGGGTAGTAGCTTGTGGATTTGTGGTTGATGGCACTGAGCTCCAAGGACTAAGTGGAAATGATGGAATCATGTTTTGAGCTAAGGCAAACAAGCTGGGGGTGATGAAAGGTTGATTACTTGGCCCCATGGGTGGCATCCCTATTGTATATTGCTGAGGTTGGCCAAAGATACTAGCACTGATTTGGGAGATGGGTGGATTTGGAAGGCTAGGTTGGAGGGCAGCAGCAGCAATAGTGAAGGGAGTGAATGATGAGGTGTTTTGGGCAAAGGGGGTTTGGGATGAAGTGGTATGGACCAATGGTGGAGTGGTGGTGGCTAGATTGGCTTGTGGAAGGGAGATTTCAACTTGAGTGGAGGTTGGTATGTTTGGGTCTGTTGGATCATATGGGGTGAGTTGAGGCTCTTCTTTTGGCACATATTGAGGATAATTCAAATCATAAGAGCCTATGGGTGGTGGGAGTTGCTCAAACAAGGGGTGAGATGGATCTGATAAGGGGGGAGGTCTTCCAAAGTTGAAGGCTCCAATGTTGTCCCTTCTAAAGTTAGCCATGATTGTTTCCTTGTTTTTGTCTATAATGGCGTTCACCAATACTGCATTTCCTGGTTGGTTCATGAAAGCTTCAATGTTAGTAGGTGATGGTATAGCATTCTCTAGGCTAAAGGATGGTTGAGTGCTCAAGGGGAGTGATGCTGTTGGATCCAAATGATAGGGCTCCATTGTTTCCTTCTTCTTCTTGCCTAAGCGAGCGACGGGTGGCATGAAAAATGCAGAATGTTTCCTAGGTATGAGATGCAACAATGTTGATGGAGGCAAAAGAGGAAGGTTTTTCTATGCAAATGATTTCCTAGGTTGAGGCAAAGCTGTATGAAAAAACCTAAGGAGGATTGGGTTGAGGATTCTAACTTCAAAGATATGTTGCCAAAGCACGAAAGGTCTGCTTTCCTATGTGCAAGCTTGGTGGTGATTGTGTCAACTTAAGGATAGACTGATGATCCTTTAGGAAGAACATGAGATTGACCACTTGTGGATCCCAACTTTTAGCTCAAGGTGATGAGGGATGACAAGTGACAAAGCTAGATTACCCTAGACAAAGCTTTGTCAAAGGGATAACCTTGGTGAGATTGATGGATTTGGAAGGTTTTAGGAATGGAAAACTTTTGGCAGGGTGACAACAATTTTGAAAGCTTGGATGTGAGGTTTTGATTGCTGGCTAGATGGTTTGGTTCTAAATGAGATGAATGAGAAAAAATTCTTTAAGGGGATGACTAAGGATGGCTAGCTTACCTACAAAGATGACTCTAATGCAAAAGTGAAGCTTATGCAAGAAGATGTGGAGAAACAAGGGGGTCTAATCATAGAAATCATGCCTAGTTGGTAAGGCATAAGCATTGTTAACTCTTAGATGTTGGTTAAATTGGATGGTGCAATCTAACTAGGCATCTTGAAGGGCTTCGTCAGCAGCTTTGTCCTCTACTTTGTGGAGTTTGGGAATTCGAGGGCTTGGTGTTAGTTCTTTTCTCTTGGCTGAAAGTTCTTGGTATGCCTGAGATGGCTTGAGTTTGACTTTGTGAAACTTCTGTTTAGGTTTGGGTTGTTCTGACATCAATTCCTAAATCTTCTTGGCTTTGAGAGATCTTGGTTGTTTTTCTTCAACTTGTTCAACTTTTGGAATAGGCAGTGACTACGCTAAGTGTGCCCTAAGCTAGGATTGACCAAGTTTGGCAAACATGCATTCAATAAGTAAAAGACCAAGCAATAGATAGAAACAACCAAATAGAAGCTTTGATTCCCAGAATGTGATACTTGCACCAAGGAGTGTGTATTTTTTACAAATTTTTTGATCAGTCACTTCAAACACATTAACATCTTAGATGGTTGTCTATAAGGCTGACAGTTGGTTTAGCTAGGGAGTCCTCGATATACCCAAGGTACGTGAGGCCCAAATCTGTAGATGAAACCAAAAAGATGTCACACAAATGAGAGGAGTGGTAACCCACTTTTGCTCTTTCAATTCTCAAGGGTATAAAGTTCCTTGAGGCTTAGCCCGAGTGACAAAATCTTGATCCCAAGAGAGGTGTCTTTCGATTCACCTCCCGGTTCTTATGCTCTGTCGGAATGCTGGAGTTGAGGTCGTCAAAGGGGTGATGAAATCCCCAAGTAGGCCTCCTAAAAAGAAACAAGGTTTTGGATCCTAATCTTATGCACCCAAGATGGCCTCAAAAGATGACAAGGGGAGAGAAGACTTGGATGACCTTGGGCTTAAAAATATGCTTGTTCTTTTTACCAACTGACTCTTATGTGTGCTGATCTAGACTTTGCAAGCACTCATGTTTAAGAGACAATGTTCAATTCCATCTTTGAAATGTGCCAACAAAGAAAAATTGAGAAAAGAATGAATACAAGAAGAAGAGTTAGGGTCAACAAAAAAGTAAACCCGTGCACCCAGAGGCCCTCCACGTCAAGTATCGATTAATTTTCTTTAAGGCATTCAAGAGTTGGTGTGATTTTGTTTTTAAGCCCAAAACAAAGATGTGTGAGATTCGATTTCAAGCGCGCACCCGGAGGCCCTCCACGTCAATAGTTGTTCAATTTTAGTGCCCAAACTTGAAGTGTGATCGATTTAGTCTAGAGTTTTGGTCATTTAAGAATTTTGATAAAGTTAAAGCAAACGTTCAAAGACCAAGTGAGTGAGTTAGATTGTGGAACATTTAACACCTTTTTCAAGTAGACCCATCCCCATAGATGGTGCTAAGATTGTAACCAATGGTTGAATTGATGGGTGATTAGAAAAGAGGTGAGTCCAAGGAACTACTCAAATTTATTTTTGCAAATTTGTATTTAACTTAACGAAGTTTCTTAAATGTCCAAAAATCAAACTTTTCCTAAATTGCATGTGGAAAAGAAATTTGTTTTGTTCAATTTTAAAAGCTCCAAATTAAGTGTTTGATATTGCAATGGTTAATTGATCCTGGGCATTCAAGATTGGATTTGTTATTTTAATCATGCATTCAAGAAAAAATTGATTTTAATCCATGACATTCAAGAGTGTGTTTAGCAACATGCATTCAAAGACAAGTGATTAAACATTCAAGTTTTTTCCTTTGAGCATTCAAGATTGAGATTTTTTGTGTTGTTTTAAGAACTTTGAAGTGCTTTGTTTTAACCTTAGATCATTCAAGATTGTTTTGGACTCAAAATTGAAAATGACTCTTTGGACTTTGGTTTTCATTCAAGATTTTGTGTTCTAGTTTGCATATTTTAAGCCCAAAAATGATATTCCTAGATTGTTTTGATGCATGAAAAACCTAAGAAACATTCAAGATTTTGCAACAAGACATTTGTTTGGAACAAATAACAAAGCTTTTAGGACAATTTTTGGCAACCATTTAGGACTCTTAGTTTTCATGAGATTTTTAAAAGAACTTTAAAATATTTGCAAATGAGGTTCATTTTATCTTTGATTGATGCTTTGAGTTTGATTTGCACTTAGTGTTGATTTTGAACCTTTTGAAATGGAAACTTGAAGTTCTTTTTAAATTCCCAAAAATGAAGTGTTCCTAACTTTGCATGAATGCATCTAAAACCTTGATGTTGCAAGGATGCAAATGATTGGATTGGTTTAGTTTCACTTGTTAAAAGATTTTTCGTTTTTGCAAATTTTTAATTTTTTAATGGATTTAAGTATGATTTGGGGGTTCATTTTAAGCACTAAAAAGAGGTGTGTATGATTTTGCTTCCTTAAAAAAAAAGGCCAAGATCTCCCACAAGAAGAAGAAGAAGTAGATGGAATAAGAAGAATATAGACAAGAAGAGGAAGAAGAATTCCAAGTGCTTTGTCCACCTATAAGCTTGAAAAATCTGCAAATACTATGAGATAGACTATGAGTTCCTTTGTCTTCTTCATGCTCATGTGGACCTACAAAACCAATTTATACAATCCTACCAATCACAAAAACAAGCAAAATTAGCCAAAATTAGCAAATGACATACACAACTTGACTTAAAAAGCTAATGAAGATGACCCATGCGAGGTCCCACCGGGCGTGCCAAAATGTATATGAGAAATGTTAGTATGCTAATAGAAACCAAATTTAAATAAAGCTTCTAAAAACTAAAAAAAATTCATAAACTTCAAGATAGACTAAGATGAGCTCTCAATTGAGAATATGAGCCATTAATGGGCTCTCTCAATAAGAAGCTCTCTTGTTGAGTGGCTTTGTCTAAATAGATAGGATGTATGCTCAAGCTTATGCTTCAAAAAGGGCTTCAAATGGAGTTGGAATTTGGGTGTGAGTGTATGGTTTTGATGTAAAATGGCTTCTTAAAATGGCATTATGACTTTACTTCATGGATTGTGTTGTTTTGCAAAGGGGAAGGATCCAATTTATAGGCAAGAGGCTTGAGGGCTAAGATGCAAGGATGGAGAAAACCTCATGGAGGGCTCAGATTGCATGAGAGGAGAGCACATGGATTGTGCTTCCTTACAGCCAATCAGGGAGTGACACATGTCATAGGGTGAGAGGATGGAGGAAAGGGGAAGGATGAGTCAAAAAAGGAGGCTCAGGGGATAAAATCTTCATAAAGACCCTCATAATGTCTTGTAAGAGCAATAAAAGGGCTTTGGAAGAGTCATTTATGGCCTAGTGGACTTCATAAAGTTTTATGGTTGGGATATTTTGAGGGAGATGAGAGGAATTTCGACTTGGGCTTGATTAGGAAGGTTTTAAGCTTGCTTAGGCTTGTGCAAATGATTAGAGGATGGATTAGTATGGTTTAGGATTAGCTTAGGGATAGGCAAGTGGATGGCATTTAATGAGGGTGGGTGAAGGAGGAGATATTTGTTAACTTTGGCTTGGGTTAGTAAGTCTTAACCCATGTTTAGAGAATGTGACAAGGTTAGGAGGGGATTAGGATTAGGTCTAAAGACATCTTCTAGAAGAGTCTAGACTTTGGATGAGGATAAAGACTTTTTAGAATAGTCTAGAACTTCCTAGGATGAGGATGAAGACTTTCTAGAAGAGTCTAGAACTTCTTAGGATGAGGATAAATTAGATTTTTAGGAAATAAATAAAGTTTTATTTATTTCAAGGGTTTGGGTTGAGGAGATATTTATTAAAACTTTTTTAATAAACATGAGGATTAATATTTAATCTTAATTAAATATTTTGAGTTGGGATTAGGGGTAGGAAATGATGGGATTAGCCTTTAATCAAAATTAAAGGATTAGAAGATTTTGGAAGAGGTTAGTGGTCTTAAGGAAATTGGCCAAGTTTTGGGCAAAAAATAATTTTTTTATTTATTTTGAGTTTTTTGGTCAATTTATTAATTAATTAATTAATAAATAAGGAAATAATGTTTAAATAAGATTTAAACATTTTTGGGAGGGATTCCTTAATTAAATATTTTTAATTAAGATAAAAGGATTTAATGGCATAAAAATTAATTAATTAATAAATGATGATGTCATCAGAAATTTTTCAAAAAATAAAAATACTTTATTTTCTAAAGGTTTTTAGGTGTCTACAGGTATAATATCCAAGATTGTTGTAGGAATTAATTCTTGTTAAGAATATAAAGAGGAAGATGAGATTGTATGGAAGGCTTTGAAAACCTTAACACTACCATTCAAACAAGTAGCATAGATGATTGAAGTTCTGATACCCTGCACTAAGAAATTCACTAGGAAAATTTTTCTTCGAATATTTGAAATAATAGAATCAAGTTTGAGGAAATCTAGGGAATTGACTAGAATAGAAACAAAATTTTAGTGCATTGAGTATTCATCCTTGTTTTTCAAGAAGTTGAAGCACTAGTGGAGACCATGCTAGCAGCAAAAGATCCAGATATGAAGAAGATAGGAAAATTGAAGAAAGAATAGCCCTACTTGTCAGAAGAGAACTAGATGGTAAGAAAATTTGTAATGTTGGACTTGCAATGAATTTGGTCATTATGCTTCTAAGTGTCCTAAAAGAGAGAAAAAATATAAGAGAAATTTCAAGCCTAGAATACCTAGAGATTATTTGTATGCAAATGAAGATGATGAATCTTAGGAAAGAGTTCAAAGTGAAAGTGGTTATGAATTAGGATTTGTGGCTATTAAAGAAGAAATTATGAAAAATAAATTAGAGAAGAAAAGGCCTTAATTTCACAAGTTGAAAAGAAAACATATTAGATTATAGATAATGGATGTTCACATTGTTGGAAATATAAAATGAGTAATTGAGAGGGGAGGGGTGAATAAATTACCACTAAAATAATTCCAAATCTCTTAGATGTCAAAAAAACCTATTAACTAAAATCCTTGCATAGCTCTGTTCGAAGTAGATATTCACTATAACTCGATTTACAAAGAAATCTTGAGATATTAATGTGTATTAACCTTTACTAAGTTGCACAAAGATAAATTAGTAAGAAAATAACATGAACATATGAGACACCAAGATTTAATTTGGAAACCTAATTTGGAAAAACCACCAATGCAAATACTTACAACTTTTCACTTTTCTAAAGTGAACCCTATTAGAAGCCAACCCTATTAAAGGTTACAAAACACATTATTAGGTGTGACCCTATTAAAGGATTTGAATCACCCTATAGACACCTAAATTTGTCCAAAACCCATTTCGTAGCCAATTAAATAAATATTTATTATTTATTTAATTTCCCTACCTTAATTAAATAAATTTTACATTTATTTAATTATGTTTGCCTTACCTTGATTTAAATAAACTAAAGTTTATTTAAATCCTAACCTATTTCCACTTGCATCTAACACCTTTCACTTTAATTAAGTATGTCATTTACTTAATTAATTCTCTCCTAATCCCACTAGGAATTAAATATTGCATTTAATCCTATTTGAGCACATGGCTCCTACATTTAACCCTCACCTAACCTCACTAGCCTACCTAACCCATCATGCTAAACCTACCCACTTCCTTAATCATGCTTGCTTTGCATAATCATCCTAGCTAATCACCTCTTAATCCTAAGTGTGTTCTCACACATGTGTGAGGAATCCTCACACATGTGTGAGAGATGTTCACACTTTCCTTATCCCTCATATCTTGCATGCTTCTTACAACCTTGTCCCCCTTCACATGTGAACCAATGTGTCTCACACATGTGTGAGGAAACATGATCTTACACACCTCTTACACCTGTCATTGACATGTCACCATCAAAGGTTTCTCACACATGTGTGAGCATATTGCCCCTTTTGAATGGTCAAAACCCTAATCCATGTGGAGTCTACTTGTCCTCCACCTCATTGACACCTCATCGATCCTGAGAGATCTTAGCCCTCCATCTTACATTCAATCTCAGCCATCCATTTTCCTATAAAAGGAGAGCCCTCTCCTCATTTTCATGGAGCACTATCTACCTTATTGTTATATTGCTGGACTTGTGAGCAACCACATCCCACAACAATTAAATCATCTACACTTGATGATTTCATGAGGTTTGCATAGTGCTACTTTGATGTTCATGTTATCTTTATTTTACATTGTTTTCTTTCATATTTTGGCGTTTTGCATGATAATGTAGGAATGTGCATTAGTTGCTTAGTGTTATTTCTTTAGTTACATTTTTATGCAACACATTTTGGCACACCCGGTGGGACTAACCATCTAATGTGTTTTTGAGTGTTTTGTGAGTGTTCAAGCTTGTAGGTTGAAGACTTGCATTTGGAGGTCAAGTTTCATGAGGAGCGTCTAATCAAGCCATAAAGCCCATCATTGCATTTGGAGGACCTAAGGGAAGTTTTTTGACATAAAACACTTTATATTTTGCTTATGGCTTTATTTTCAAGTTCTAGGGTACATAGGCATTAAAATATTCATTATTAGGACAATTTAAAAAAAAAAAAATTACTCCTTTGTTTATAGATAAATAGGTTAAAATTTAAAAAAATAAAATAAAAAAAGGGAGGGTTTGCTTTATTTTATTAATACGTTGCTTTTATATAGATTGTTTTTCAAAAAAAAAAAAAAAAAAAATATAAGGGTTTAGTTTAAATCAAAAATCAAAAATCAAAAAAATATAAAAATATAAAAATATATAAAAAAAAGTTAGCATTTATATATGTAAAAAGTGTTTGTTAGTTTTTTGTTTTTTTTAATTTTATAAAAAATAAAAATAAAAATAAAAATAACTTTATTCCATTTCTTTTTGAATATTTACTAGCTTTTGCTTTGTTATCTCATGTTTAGTTTTTAAAAACAAAAAATAACATTGGTTTTCTTTTTCTAAACCATCTCATGACTTTCTTTTTTTTTAGCAAAACATCAAAAAACAAAAAAAAAAAAATTGCTTGACTTTCTCCTAACCATCAAATTTTTGCTCATAGGTTGCTGATGTCAGCACTGCATCAGCATTTCATGCCTTTCTAAGTCATAAGGAGCATCCTTCACTTTTTTGCTCATAACTTGGGCATACGAGCTCCGTTTTTGTAAAACAAAATATCGTCAGAAAGCTGATTCTGAGCCCGTCATGATGATATTGGTTTCATGAAATTTTGATACAGTTTAGACCTCTATTTTTTCTATCAAAGTCCAAACTTTGTGCTAACCTTTTCATTGCAGGGTTGTTTAACATTTGTCCTACATTTTCGCTGCTCTAACTTGTGTTTTTGCAGGGATATTTTCTCACTAACCATATTGCTTGCAGATTTTTGTGTCAATTTTGTTTTGAAAATGAACTTGTATGGTTAAACACTCATCTTTGAATGCATGGTTCAACGCTAAAATAATCAAATTCAATTTTGAATGCCCTAAGGGAATGGAAATGTATGCTTAGGTTAGCAAACATTTTGAATTGGTGCTTAAAACGAACTCACACAATCTTGAATGCCTTAAGGGAAATTGATTTCATTTTCAACATTTTGCATATGCACATGCTCAATTTACTTTCTTGTTGACAAATTCACGCTTTTCATTTATGTTGATGATGATTTCAAGTTGGAAAGAACATTGTATGGTTTAATCACGTGTGTCTTCAACATAGATTACATAACCTAAAGTTTCATTGGGAATGAACGCGTGTCTTTTTGAACCCCAAGGCCACTTACGTATTCTCTCCCCTCACGCCTTCGGGTGATCTTGGGTGCACAAGAAATAAGTGGTCTTATTTTTCTTCTTTTTAGGAGGCCTGCTTGGGGATTTCATCACCCCTTGGGATGACCTCAACTCCAGTGTTCTAGCGGAGTATAAATATCGGGAGGTGAATCGAAAGACACCTCTCTTGGAAGAAAAATATCGTCACTCTTGGCTAAGCCCCAAAGAACTTTATACCTTTGAGAAGTGAAGGAGGAGATTTGGGTTACCGTCTCCCCCCGGCTGTGTGGCAATATTTTCTTTCATCTATAGATTTGGGCCTCACGTACCTTGCATATATCAAGGACACCCTCTAGTTAATCCTTGTACATCCTAGTCAAAAATTTATAGGATTGTTGGTGTGTTTGATGTTCTTGAGTGTTTGAAACACACTTGCCTTGTACATATTTCATTGTATATATTTTTCATCTTAAAACCTAAAATCCAAAAAAATCATAAAACTTCAAAAATCCAAAAAAATCAAAAAAAATCAAAAACAACAAAAACAAGTTTTGGTTTAGGTCCTCTTAGTCAAGTTGTCCACATCATTCCACGTCACTTCCTCTTTCTATCACAGTCATCACCCTCATACATCTCTTGTCTTCATCATTCATAGCATTCCTTGACGTCTTTATCATCTCCATTTGTCCACATCATTTCCTCGTCATTCAGTCTCATTCCTAATCTTCATCCTAGCCATGCTTCATCATCATCCAACTTCAATTTCTTCCGCCAATCTCATAATGCATTCTTAATTCAATCCTTCACATCATCATTCTTCTAATCCAATCCCTTGTCAAATTCATTCTTTTCTAATCAATTCTTAATTCAATCCATTTACATATTCCTCCATAATCCATCTTCCTAATTTCATTCGTCTTCCTCTAATTCAACTTTTCATCAAATCTTCTACTTTGGTCATAGGAGCATTTTCATAAACATTGGACTTTAATTCAAATCTCACATTCACTTGTTCACAATCTGATAGGGTTTTTATCAAATCAAATCAAACCCTCATCCAATCCAATCAACATCAAATTTAATCAAATCAAATCAAATCAAATTTAATCACATCAATATCAAGTCCAATCTAACCCAAATCAAGTCAAAGTCCAACACTTGCTCCTAGTGCCAAGTTCATATTTCCTTCATCATCAAATCTTTCATCCCTCTTCCTCTAACATCCATGGATTTGAATTTTCTTAATCAAATGGTTGAAAATCTTCAAAGACAATATGGAGTTATACCTCCAGTTCAACCTACATATCAAATCCATCCTTCACACTTCATATCCAAATCTAATCCATCTCATGTTCATTATTCTTCTACCTTTGACAAGGGAAATCCACCTCATTATCCTTCACCTACATACACTTCTATTCATATTCCACACAATTCCTCAAACAAAAATGCCCTTGCCATAGAAATTGAACAATTAAAGAATTATCTATTGGCAAACCAACAACAAGAGGCCACCTTCCATGCCATGTGTCCTCTTCCTCGATGTTCCGAAGATCCTAGTCCTCATGTCCCATCCAACCTCAACCCTCCATGAAATCCCACAACCATCATCCTAATCCTCCAAAAACATCCTCACCACCTCGTAAGGGGTTTTTCACATCACTCTTGGCTAAGTGTAAAATTCAAAATGAGGCAAGCCAATCACCCAAAGTTCTTCCTCCAAAGCATGACATTATAGATGCCTCTTCTCCTCTAGATCTGAGCATGTCTCCATCCCATCCTTCCCTTACCCCTCAAGATCCATTTATCCCCCCTAGCCCATCTCATGATTCCATTCCTAACCAAGATCAAGTCATTCCACGTACCATGCACATTACCGACTCCACTCCATCTCAAGAGTTAGCCTCCATAGCTCCTCCGCTTCACGAAGATTCTCCTTCCACTCCATCCACTCATATTCCTCCATGTCAAGATCAAATCAGTCCATCTCATGATTCCATTCCCTCCACTCCATTCAATGATCCTATTCCATCTCATGATCCACACATTCCACTTCATGATCCTCTTCTAAGTCAAGGTCAAAGCACCCCTTCATTTCCCTTTCATGATCTCACCCTATCTCAAGATACCATTAGCCCTCATAATCTTCCACATGATCCTATCCCACCTATGCAATCCACTCATGAACCCCATGCACATGGACTCGTATCTTGTGTTGAAACGGATAAGCATCCCATTGAAGAAAACATGGCTCAAGATGTTGGTACACCGCCTAAAGCTTCCTAGCCTCCATATTCCAAGTCCATTCTAGGTCCTTACCTTCTGTCCATTCTAGGTCCTTATATTCCACTACCAAACCCTTCATCCCTTCCATCCATTTTGGGTCCTTACATACACCCATCCACCATATCCATGTTTTCCCCTTCATCCCCTCATATTCCTACTAAAGATCAACAAAGGCACACATCCTTGAATTCCTTACCATGTTCACCATCCCTAAGCTCTCCACCCCATTTATCTTCATGCACCCATACCATATCCAATGGAAGCAATTTTGATGCCAAAGAAAAAGAAAATAAGGCCAAAAATCCACAAAAGCACAAGGATCAACATGTCCTCTCTAAATGACATGTTCAAGAAAAGAAAAATCTGATCCAAAGCACAATCAAAAGGCCACAAAGGCTGAAAATAAAAAATGCAAAAATTTTGTGGATACCAAAGCTACTTAATGTAGCAATGAATCTCAAAGAAAGATTCACATTGACATCCAATTCTGCTAATCCAAAGGCTTCTCGCATTCATAATCCATCCATGCTTCCATCTTCCATCTCCATTTTGGGTCCTTATGTACCCAAATCCACACTTTCCCCTACATATCCTCCACAATTTCCTCCTTTCCATCACCCTTCAAGGTGTGTGCCAATGACGATCTTTCCACTTCTTTCATCCACTCATTCACACATCTTCCAACCTAGCATCCATCAACCATATCTTCCTCCCTCCCACTCCAATCCCTTAATCCAAACTTTTTCATAAGTCATTTTCCTCCGTTCACTACCCTATCAACATCTATGAGCAAATAATCAACATTCCTTGAAAATAAAAAATAAAAAAGGAATAATAAAAATTCAAGGGATACCATCCATATATCTAGATGCTTGAGTCCTCCCTTAATTTTCCTATCATGTATCCATTGTCTTCCACTTCCACTTATCTATCCATTCACTTCCACTTGCACTCTACACTGGGGGCAAGCTCCATCCATACCACATTGCCTTACATATCTTCCATACTTCCATTTACCATTCCTTTTCCTTTTCCATCTTTGATCTTGACTTTCATTTTCCTTTCATCCATCCATATGCACTTTCCATGTCCCTTTCTCATTCTCCACACATTTTCCTACATCTTTCCATCCACTTTCATATATTTTATCTTGACATGCTATCCCTCTCTTGCATCTCATAGTCCTTGTCATGTTCATTTCATCCATTTTCCATCCATACTCCTACGTACTTCTAACCCCCTTTCCTATGTCCTTGATCTTGGTCATCCCTTCCATCCCATCTCCTTCATATTGCATACTTCATCCATACCCTTCATATCATTATCCCTTTTTCATACCCTCCCTCCCATATCCCCTATTCATTCCATTTCCATACCCATGCTCGTGATCACCCTTAGAGGCACCATAACAAAATGTTCATACATGCTTTGGAAGAGCACATGCCTTCTCTTCCTCCACACGCTAGCCTTCATGCCATCTCCCCTTTTCATGCACTCTTTCCCACCATATTTCTTTCCATTTTCCTATCCTTTGTATGGGGCATTTGGACTCCTTCGAAACATGGCCCTTGGCTCCACATTTTCTGCTACCATATCGTTTGGCCCCTCATATCCTTTCACTATTCCTTGTATCCACCAACATCACATTTCTTTTCCTCCATTTACCATGCCTTGGTTCTCCCTCTTCATTGGTCCTAATTCATTTCTATCCATTCTATTCCACATTCATATCACATTTAATCTAATTCTTCCAATCACTTCAATAAAATTCATTCATCCTCTAAGTCAATCAATTTTCAATTCTTTTAATTTTTTCACATCAATATCGATCCTACTCTCATCATTTTTCATCCTATCAATATCTATTCTTCTATCTACCATAAAATCAAAAATCAATACTAATCCAATCACTGTGCAATCAATACTAATCCAATCAATCTAATCTTGTAATCTTGTACATCAATCTTTAATCAATTCATCACTTTGACCCAGTCAGCTGATAATCCATTTATTATATTCAAACATCATTATCATGGGATGAATCCTTCCCAATCCTTGGATGTGAATTATGTTTAGCATTAGCTTTGTCATCCTTAATCAATCATCATCACTCAATCCATTCATAGGTTTTCAGCTTGACTAGGGGCAAAATGTTGGTTTACTTTTGGTTTCTTGTGCATGATTGCTTGATTACTTGTATGCATTAGCATTTCTTGCATTTATCATGGTCTTTGCATCCTATTGTCCCAGGAATCATGATCTTCCATATCATGGTTTCATAAGGCATATGGTTGTATTAGACCCTTTTTATCATGTACTGGACACATTGTCATCTTGGTTCCTCATACCTTGGTGCATAGTGTTAAGTACAATATCAAACTCAGGTTGTTCACACCATTACAACATAACTCCCTTCCATTTCGAGAGAACATCTATGTTCTCCTAACTCGCACGTCCTCTCGAGGGGGCATACCCTTCCACCCTCATCATCCTTCCATGACTGGGGCATCATGCTACTAGTCTTATCCTCCTAGCCACTATATTTTATTCTTCTTTGATATAACATTACTAATGCTATATCAAAGAGAATTTGTCCAAAACCCACTTTGTAGCCAATTAAATAAATATTTATTATTTATTTAATCTCCCTGCCTTAATTAAATAAATTTTACATTTATTTAATTATGTTTGCCTTACCTTGATTTAAATAAACTAAAGTTTATTTAAATCCTAACCTATTCCCACTTGCATCTAACACCTTTCACTTTAATTAAGTATGTCATTTACATAATTAATTCCCTCCTAATCCCACTAGGAATTAAATATTGCATTTAATCCTATTTGAGCACATGGCTCCTACATTTAACCCTCACCTAACCTCACTAGCCTACCTAACCCATCATGCTAAACCTACCCACTTCCTTAATCATGCTTGCTTTGCATAATCATCCTAGCTAATCACCTCTTAATCCTAAGTGTGTTCTCACACATGTGTGAGAGATGTTCACACTTTCCTTATCCCTCATATCTTGCATGCCTCTTACAACCTTGTCCCCCTTCACATGTGAACCAATGTGTCTCACACATGTGTGAGGAAACATGATCTTACACACCTCTTACACCCATCATTGACATGTCACCATCAAAGGTTGCTCACACATGTGTGAGCATATTGCCCCCTTTGAATGGTCAAAACCCTAATCCATGTGGAGTCTACTTGTCCTCCACCTCATTGACACCTCATCGATCCTGAGAGATCTTAGTGCTCCATCCTACATTCAATCTCAGCCATCCATTTTCCTATAAAAGGAGAGCTCTCTCCTCATTTTCATGGAGCACTATCTACCTTATTGTTATGTTGCTGGACTTGTGAGCAACCACATCCCACAACAATGAAATCATCTACACTTGATGATTTCATGAGGTTTGCATAGTGCTACTTTGATGTTCATGTTATCTTTATTTTACATTGTTTTCTTTCATATTTTGAGGTTTTGCATGATAATGTAGGAATGTGCATTAGTTGCTTAGTGTTATTCCTTTAGTTACATTTTTATGCAACACACACCCTATTAGGACTGACCTGGTTTAGAGGTCTTAAGACACTTCAATCTAGAAATGCTACCTTGTTAGAGGATTTATAAAATGACTATTAAGATATTTCTTTACTGCTACAACTATTAGAGGGTAAAAATGATTGACCTGATTAATGAAGCAACTGAATTGTAAATTCAAATAACTCTTCTGGCTTATCCTCTAGATCTTTGCTAATTAATAATCTTTGTAGCTCTTTGGACATCTTCTCTTAATCAGATATCATTCTTTATTTGCATCTTATCTTCTTCCACAACTTCCATATTTTAATCTACAACTTAACCTTTCATATATATGAAACCCAATGTCGAGTCGGCTTGAATACCTTAACAAATAAGAAATTAACATCCACTAAGTTGTATTACATAAACAAAATAATAATAAAAACTATTCTATTGTAGGTTGGCTAAAACTAAAACCAGGTCACTCAGTTACCACTAAGTTTCTTGGTACCTGACCTGACTCAACTTACACTATACCCCTTTGGTAATTGACCTAAGTTAATACTTAAATCCTTCAATGATCGACCTAGCTTAGTTTTCACTTTATTACTAAACTTGGCTTCTTTTGAACTTCTTCTTGACTAATACTAGAGTCCTTTGAGCTCAACTACTAGTAGTGCTCAGTAGTGTGTAACATTTGTTTAACACCAATGACAGTATACAATTGAATAATTATTTTCAAAAATCTCCCTCTTTGGCATTGATGGAAACACAACATATCATAAGCAAATTAAACTTAGAGAAATCAAAATTATTTATATGACTTTGTAATATTGTTAGTATCATTTTGATTCTTCATCCATGAGAACTCCCTCTAAGATTCTCCCTCTGACATCTTTAACTTTAGACTCCATCTAATCAAGTTCTCCCTCTTTTATTTTGATGTGAACATGAAATATTCAATCTCTACCTCTTTGACATCAATTTCCAAAGACTTGACAAAAAGAGTTTATAGTGTACCTTATGTATTGATTCATATGCAATGAGATTTGACTTCTTTGCATCAATTTGATAGATCTTCAATGTCATTTGGTTAATGCATCACTAATTTGTACTCTAGTGAGCATCACATAGGGGAATGAACCCTAGCTTTCTATTGAGATACAAAAATGCATCCTTAGGTAATGGCTTGGTAAATATGTCAACAACCTACTCCTTTGTGTTCACATATTCCAATCTAGCCTCTTTATCTTGAACTAATTCTCTCAAAAAATGATATTTGATTGAAATATGTTTTTTCTTAGAGTGCATGAATGGATTTTTGGATATATTGATTACTCTTGTGTTATCACAATTGATAAACACTAGGCCCTTTTTTTTTTCCTTTATTCCTAACAATAGTTGCTTGATTCAAACTATTTTGGAAAAATTAATTGTTGCACCAACATAGTATGCCTCTATTGTAGATTGAGAGATTCAATTCTACTTCTTACTAGTCCATCACACTAGCCTCTTTCCAAGATAGAATTCTCCTCCACTAGTACTTTTTCTATCATCAACACTTCCAACCCAATCTACATTAGTAAAGACTTTCAACTCAAGGTTTCCTCCTTTCTTGTTCCATAGACCATAGTCTTGAATACCTTTAAATATCTCATAATTCTTTTGACTTTAATCATATGATTTTGTATGGGATTTGTACAAAACCTTGCAACTATACCAACTACTAATATAATATCAAGTCTTGTGTGAACAACTTACTAAATTTTTCCAATCATGGATCTATAGGTAGTCTGATTTACCTCTTTTGAATCATCATTCTTGAATAGTTTGTGTCCAGTAGAAATAGGTGTTCCCACTAGTTTTAAATCTTCCCTTCTAAAGGTTTTCAATATCTCCATGATATATTTTGACTGAGTAAGGTAAATTTTTTCCTTCATTTCATGAACTTGTAATCCAACAAAGAATTTATCTCTCCAAACATTGTTATTTCAGTTTCTTTCCTCATTTCTTCAGAGAATGAGTTACATAAGTCATCATGACCTATGAATAATATATCATCCACAAATATTTCTGCAAACACTATCTTATTTTTTGGTCCTTCTCTAATATATAGACTATTGTTATCATTGGTTATCTAAAAACCAATCTTTACCAGATATCCATGTAGCCTCTCATACCATGATCTAGATATCATGACCTATGAATAATATATCATCCACAAATATTTATGCTAACAATATCTTATTTTTTGGCCCTTCTCTAATATATAGACTACTAATATCATTGGTTATCTAAAAACCAATCTTTACGAGATATCCATGTAGCCTCTCATACCATGTCTCTTTTATTTGGATCAATGAAACCTTCAAGCTAATTAATGTAAACTTCTTCTTCGAGAATTTCATTCAAGAAAGATGATTGTACATCCATGTGATACACATTGGATCCTTTCAATGTAGCATATGCAAATAGTGTTCTAACCCCTTCAAGTCTAGCAACAAAAGAAAATGTTTCTCCATAGTCTTTACCTTCTTCTTGAGCATATCCTTTTCACACTAGCCTTGTCTTATTCCTTGATACTTCTTCATTTTCATTCAATTTATTTCTAAATACCCACTTGGTTCCAATTACATTTCTTTCTCTTGGGTGTAGGAATAAGAGTCTAGGTATTACTCTTTTCAATTTACTCAATCTCTTCATTCATTGTCTCTATTCAACTTTCATTATTCAATGCATCTTTAATAATTCTAGGTTTAAATTCAATAAGAATACATGTACCTTTTAATTTTTTCCTTTTCATTTTGCCTTCTATCTAATCTCTAATTATTTTTTCAAGTTCATGATGCCTTTTGACATATCTAGCAAGTACAAGTTCCTTTCCTCTAGATTCTAGACTTGTTTCACTTGGTTCACCATGCTCAAAGGTTCTATGAAAGTCTAAACTCTACAATCTAAGACTCTGTTCCCATTGTATATGAATTGGTTTCCTCTTTCTAGTACTCTATTTGAACTATTTCCAACTTGATTTTCTATGGCTACAACTTGGGTTACACTAGCTACAACTTCGGTTGCACTGGCTGCAACTCAGGTTGAACTGTAGATTTAGGTGACTTGGGTGGTGTTGACTGCTAGAGTGATGTTATTTGTTATTGCCCAATCACACTTGTTTGTACCTTTGGTAAAGTGTTAGGATCAAAGTACACAAATTTTTTTTAGTCTTCAGGTTCCTTTCTACTTTGTTCTTCACTCTTTTCTGCAAACCCATCAATTTTACATGTACACTTTCTACAACTTTGTGAGTAGTAAGATTCAAGCATTTATATGCTTTTCTCTTGTTGGAATAGCCTAGAAACATGCCTTCATCACTTTTTGCATCAAATTTTCCTTTCCTTGTCTCTTTCAAGATGTAACATTTTCTTCCAAATAATTTGAAATAACAAACATTAGGTTTATAGCCATGCGACAATTCATAAGGTGTATGATCTGTACCTTTCTTTAGTTGAACTCGATTCAAGGTATGAACTATTGTATTGATTGCTTCTTTCTAATATTCGGATGCAACATTTTTCTCTATCATCAATGTTCTTGCACAATCCATAATGGATCTAATCCTTCTTTCTTCTATGCCATTCTTTTGAGGTATACCAAGTGCTAACACCTATGTTTTGATTCCTCTTTCATTGAAAAATTCATTGAATTCATTAGAGAATTATCCTCCTCTATCTAACCTTAGACATTTTAAATTCTTGTTTCTTTTTCAACTTTAGCTAGATACCACTTAAACTTTTCAAAAGCTTTAGATTTATCCTTCAACTACATTACCATCATCACTCCAAAATAATCATCAATAATCAAAATGAAATATTCATCTCCACTATAGTTTTCTATGCCTATTGGTCCATAAAGTTCTATATGAACTAGTTCCAAGACTTCTTTAGTATTGTAATTCTTACTTTCAAGGCTGGTTTTATTCATCTTTCCAATTTGACACTGTTTACATGGTCATTTTAGGTTTATTCAGTTTTGGAATACCTCTTACTCTTTTTTTCTTACTTATTGTAACTAGATTGTCAAAGTTTACATGACGCATTCTTTTATGTGATAGCCAAATTTCCTCTACTTGTGTTGAAAAGCATGAAATTTTAGTGAGATATAGATAGAATAGATTACCTTTTGTTTGATTGCTAGTTCCAACTAGGTTTCCTTTTCCATCTAGAAGCCTGGCCTTCCCATTCATGAATTCTACCTTGTATCCAATGTTCTCTAGTTGTGCCACACTTAGAAGATTGTGTCTCAACCCTTCAACCCAGTAAGAATTGTCACATTTGAGTTCATCAGTCAATGCAATGCATCCTTTTCCCTTCACATAACATGGTTCATTATTCCAAATTTAATACTTCCACCATCATAGAGCCCCAAGTTTTCAAATTTAGTTTTATCACCAGTCATGTGATGAGAACAACCACTATCTATTATTCATGTGTCATTCTTGCTAACATGAGAAATAAGTGTCATCTTTTCATTATCCTCATCATCTAAATCATCTCTAACAACAATATATACCCTTTCATCTTCATCATCACTATCAGAATATTTAGCAATATAACAATATTTCTTACCTTTGTCTTTGTAGTCTTTGTAGCTTTTGAGATCTCTATTTCCTTTGAGTTTTTTGAGTTTTTTGTCATCTTTTATTTCCTTATTTGGACACCTTGTGGAAATGTGACCAACTTCTTAACAAGAGAAACAAATCGGTGGAAATTTGCCTTTATATTTACCTTTTCCTTATGGTAACCTTCTTGCAAGCAGGGCTTCAATAGAATCAAGGTCATCATTTGATTCTTCTTCTTCTTCACGGTTAGACTACTTTCCTTTTGAGTTTCCTCCCTTTCTACCAAGAGTTAGTTTGTCTTTGAATGTTGATTTTATGTTCCAAGATCTAGGAAGATAGTTATCAAAGATATCCAACTCAAAAGTTGTTAATCTTTCCACTAGTGTATCCAAAGTTATATCATTTATGGAATCACATCTCATCTCTTGAATAACTAAAACTCTAATTTCATAAATAGGAAGAAGAGTTCTCTTAATACCTTGTTGACTACTATCACATCATCAATTATTCCTCCTACAACTCTAATTACACTCACACTTGCTTTGATTCTTTCACTATATTTGGCAATATTTTCATCTTCTTTTTTTATATGATCAAATTGGCCTCTTAAAATTTCTACTTTGTCTCTCCTCACATTTTCATCTCCTCCATAGATCTTTTTTAGCTTGTTCCACATTTTATTAGCATTAGGACAATCTTTGACTTCATCAAATTTAGAATAATTGAGAGAGGAAATGTCAATAGTCATTGTGTTGTGATTTATTTTATCTACCATCTTCTCCATAGTCAAAGGATTAGGAGGTGACACATATTGGTTCTCCAAGAAGCTTAGACTTGTATCTCCAATAGTTCCCAAATGCTTCCCGTCATGCTTTGAAGTTGTCTCTATTCAACTAAGGAATCTCTCTTCTATAAGACATCTTGATCTTTAACTTAGGTCCTTAAGACCTTTTCTACAAGCACCAACATATTTGAAACCAATTTTTAAAAATATAAGAGGAGTAACTAAGAAAGGAGGGATGAATCAATTACCAGTAGAATAATTCCAAATCCCTTAGATGTCAAAATAAACTTATTAACTCAAATCCTTGCACAACTTGGTTAGAACTAGATATTCACTATAACTCAGTTAAAAAACAAATCTTAAGATATTCATGTGCATTAACTATTAGTAACTTAGTTGCAAAAAGATAAATTAGTAAGAAAATAACATGAACACATGAGACACCAAGATTTAACATGGAAATCCAATTTGGGAAAACCACCAATGCAACTAGTTATAACTTTTCACTCTTTTGAAGTGAGCCATGTTAGGAGCCAACCCTGTTAAAGGTTACAAAACACACTATTAGGTGTGACCCTATTAAAGGATTTGAATTACCCTATTAGTAGTGGCCTAGTTTAGAGGTCTTAAGACACTTCAATCTAGAAATGCCACCTTATTAGAGGATTTACAAAATGACTGTAAAGAGATTTCTTCATTGCCACAATTGTTAGAGAGTAACAATGATTGACCTAATTATTGAAGCAACTAATTTTTAAATCCAGATTGCTCTTCTGGCTTATCCTCTAGATCCTCCCTGATTAGAATAATCTTTGCAACTCTTTGGATGTTTTACTCTTAATCAGATATCCTTCTTTATTTGCATCTTATCTTCTTCCAAAACTTCCATTATTTAATCCACAACTTGACCTTTCATATATATGAAAACCAATGTTAATTTGAATTGAATACATTTATAAATAAGCAATTAACATCCACTAGGTCATATTACATAAACAAAACTGTTTTGTTGTAGGTCGGCTAAAAATGAAACTGGGTCACTTGGTTACCATTGATTTCCTTGGTAACTGACCTAAATCATCTTACATTTAACCCCTTTGGTAACTAACCTGACTTGATTAATACTTAAATCCTTTAATGACCAAACTAGCTTGGTTTTCACTTCACTAAAAAATTTGGGGTCAAATTGTGATGACAATTTGCAACGGTGGTGTAATTTGTGACGATTTTCATTTTTTTTTTTTTCAATTTTTGTTGATCTCAAATTGGTTTTGACAAGTGACTATCAACACACTTAATCTATTTACTTAGTTCAACTTAATCTATTTACTTAATTCATGCTGAACTAATAATACATGTCAAGCACAACATGTAAATATTAGACCATGCCAAGTCACTCATGTGTTGAGTCACTCAAGTGCTAAGTAGATAGACCATGTTGAGTGATTCAGGAGCTGAGTAAATAGTGGATGCCAAGAAATATAGGTGGCAAGCCACAGTATAAAGAAGTGCATGTCGAGCACCAGAGACTTCAGATGCCAAGTAAGATAATTTTGACATATTTTTTTGTAATGGCACAAACTACTATGTAAACCATTTTTGAGCTAACTTAAGATTATATTTTGATATTTTGGAGATAAGGATGAATCTCTATTTTGATTACCTATGCAGTACATGCAGCCAATCAAAAAATGGGAAGGATTAAGTAACAAAATGGATGAATCTTAGTTGTAGATTCATACCTAATCCTAAGCCACCAAAGTCCTTTTAAGGAGGATGAAGCCCTAAACTCTTTATAGATAGAGGGATGAATGAATGAATGTGTAAAGAATTGGAGTGAAGAAGATAGTTCACATGTAGAGCATTCATGGTGACTTAGAAGTGAGAGTGAATTGTAGAATCAATTAGAGAAGAATAGAGGATAGTAAAGGATAAAACATTGAGACATCTAATGGAGAAGGATTAAGGAGACATTGTTTAGAGGTGATCTGTTATCAGGCAAGCAAGTGACAACTGTAGGATCTATACTAAGACATTTTAATAGGTGATTTTGCTCAAATCTCTTAACAAAGCAGTCCTAGTAGACTTTATGAAATCCTTTAACATGGTGCTTACTTAGTTGTAAGTTAAAGTCCTCTAACAAGACACGCTTTTAACAAGGTGTTGAAATCCTCTAACAAGGTGAGACGTAATAGTCATTGTAAGCATTTAACAAGGCAGACCTTTCATAGGGTAGATCATGTTTCATGGTCAAAACATTATAGCCTTCATTGGATACAATTTATTATTGCAGTAGTGAATATTTGTGGGTGTCATCCCCACCCTAGTTTTATCTTCTCACTTGGAGAGTTTTTGGGTAATCATATCTAGTGTTATGTGTGTGAATTCTTACATATTTACTTGATTTAGATGTATATATTTTACATGTTATTTTAGTTTACTCATTGAATGCATGAGATAGATGTGTGGTGAAATTTTTATGGGTTGAAGTTTAAACTAATAATTCAACCCCCCCATCAGATTTTTACATTTCCTATTGTAATTCCAACAATTGGTATCAAAGCCTTGTTCTTTGAAAGAGAAGCTTTGTAGCTTTGAGAAAAGATCTTGAAATTGAAGTCTACAAGTTGGGAAAAACTATTGAGAACTAGGAGATTGAAATACATCTCATACTACATTAATTGAATGAAGCAAGAAAGGAACCAAAGAAATCCTTGAAGAGAAGGAAAGGGATTGGTCTTGCAGAGAATGACACACAATACAAAGAGATAGACACTACTAATCTATTTTTAAATAGAGACTCCAATGAATTTGATGTAGTAGTTGTGGATATAATAGAAAAGAATAGAGTTCAAGCTGAGAAAAATAGAAATCTCAAGTTACAGCAAGAATCACAAGCTATACTACTATATGAGGTAACTGAACAAAAGAAGAAAGCTATGGAAGATAAAGCTATGATTGAAGAAGAGAAAAGAATTCTGGCCAATAGACTAGAAGAGAAGTCAACATAGCTAGCCAAAATTACCAACATGCAATTGGATACTCTAAGTCAAATGATGAATGCCAACTATGAATTGAATGTCAAGGACATTGAGCTAACTACATTGAAGTTGCAGAATGAACAATTGCAAAGTGACCTAAAGAGAGAAAAGGAATTCACTAAAAGTTTCAACAAACCAAATAAAGCCATCAAATACTATGAGCAACTAAGAGATCTCCTAGATCCAACAATGATACATCTAGATTGGGATGCACAAGCACTAAAGAAGGAGAATCATCCAAAAGTGTAGAAGAAAGGAAAAACAAAGGTAAGAACTCCAAACCTACTTTTCATAATTGTGGTAAGAAAGGACATACTACTAATGTGTGCAAGAGAAAAACTAAAAATTAGAATTTCAAGCCTAAGAACATGATTCATTTCCATAAGTGCAACAAGAAAGGTCATCAAGAACATGAATGCAGAATAAGGACCATGCATACAGAAAGATTTGAAGGATATTGCTACAATTGTCAGAAGTATGGACATAGAGCTTTTGAATTCAGATCCAAATCCATGTGGTCAACAAATAGGCAAACAAAGGTAAGGAGCAATGACAACTCTTATAATTGGGATTATAATACAATATATAGCTATCATTATTGTCAAGAATATGGACATGTTCCTTAGAATTTCATTAGGACACACTTTATAGGTAACTACCAAAGATGGTTAAGTCAAACTACATGTTTTAACTATTTGAAGACTGGTCACATTAGTAAATATTGTCCAACTAGGTCAAAGGCACCAAATTGTCAATTCGATAAAGGTAAAGGCAAGGTAGATGTTGAACATATTAGAGATGAGATGAATAGGACATGGAAAAAGAAATATGTTTGTAGCACATCAAATGGAGAAGGGATCACTTCACCCAATGGGTCAACTGATCACACCTCATCAAACTAGGTAAATAAGAGGTATGTAGAACTAATATTTAAAGGCCATATCATACATCAATTCCAAAAGGAGATAGTACTAAAAAGATTACATTAGCATGAATAAAGATGCAAGATGTTAGAAATTCATGACAAATCTTCAAGTTTTTTATGTTGTTTCTGAGTATGAAAAGCTTCCTATATGTGTCAAGTAGAATGCTAGAAGATGCCAAGCTATCAGACTAGGTAGTTGATGTTGAGCTCATAGTATCTACTGAGTGATGGAAATGACAAAGGATGCTGAGTGAACCTGAAATTGGTTAATGGTGAGTTTACAACTATGTAAGCACTTATCATTAAATGCAAGGTTTTTAAAGGGTATTTATCAATTTTAGCTCATTTTTCATCATTTCAAATTCAAAGAAGAGTGAGCAGAGCATAAGGCAATCTAGAAATTCATTCAAAGTAGTTGCAAGACATTTTAGTAGTAATCTCATGCCAGTTCATCAGATTTCTAAGATATTTATCAAGAGCCAAGCTACTCAGTTTAAATTTTCATGAACCCTAGTTTGACACAATGGCATCAAGTTCAAAAAATGTTGAAGGGAAGGAATTTTTAAATGTTCAACTAGTTAGTAATGAAATTAAGCAACCTGTGCTTAAAGTCATTCCTGACATTGTTTATAAACAAGATCCCTCTGGCACATTGTTAATGACCTGCCAAAGATGATAATGGAACAAGAAATGAGGAAATGTTACAACTACAAGATAGGAAGCATTGGTTACATGGAAATAAGAGGTACATACAAAAAGTTGTGTCAAAATTTTGTTTTGAAAGAAGAATTTAAAATTGTTGAGAAAAAGGGTTTAACACGAGCCCTAGATTTTCCAAATGTATTTAAGACAGAGTGGATATGAATAGTGTTGAGAAAAATTTATGATAGTTCCTTATGGCTAGAGAGTGAACCTATTAAGATAACCAAGAGAATAATTCATAGGCTTAGCGATTACCCAACCCTAGATTAGCCTAAGACACTAAGAAGTGACTCTAAAGAGATGATTGAGAAGAATAGTAGAGAAGTCTAGAATAAAAGAGGTATGACTATAGATACAATCACAGATCCTCTTATTAACTTTGTTGTAAGGTTAATAGCACATAAGTTCTATCAATCCAGTAGATTGAATATTGTACTATGCATAGCTATGGATGTTGGTTATAAGATTGTCAAGAAAGATCATACATATGATCTAGTAGAGCTACAACTACAAAAACAAATGGAAAACCTTGGAGCAATGAATAAAACTAAGAGTCCACAATGCAAGTTTGTTTCTATATTGATTTGTATATTCTTTTATGTACAAAACACATTCCCCTCATTTGGTATTGTGGGATGGAAGACTAATAGATCAATTGCAGTACACATTGGTGAGTACATTGAGCAACTAGGAGAAAATTTTGAATCCTTAATGACTAGTTACTTTGAAGATTTCAAGAATTCTATGAAGGAGAGGCTAAGAGTACTAGTTTCTTTAGTTGAGAAACATTACAATGATGTATGTTTTCTTGTTGATGCTAACTACACATCTATACAAGTTGGTACACCAAGGGTAAGATGGATGAGACCTTTAGGATATGAGGTAAATGTAGGTGAAGCCTCTATAGCCATAATAGCTCTACTTATAGAAGAAGTAGACAAAACTGCAAAATTTTTTTGGAAATTATGAGATGGTAAAGCCTAAGATTACCATGGAACTAAAAATTGCATCAACTATTAAGAAGAAGGACAATCTAGTAAAGAAGCTAAAAGAAAATTTTGGAGAGGGTGATGAGGAGGAAGAGGAAGAAGAAGAAGAGGATGAAGATGAAGAAGAAACTCAAGCACAAGAACCTCTAGCACTAACACAGGGCATGGGAGAAGGTACATAATAGGAGGATACTAAAGGTGCCAAGGGAGAAGAAGCCAAGGAAGTACCTACTCTTGTGAAGCAAAAGAAAAGGAAGGAAAAGGTAGATCTAGTGGAAAGGACAAAGAAACTTGTCAAACCAAGTCAACCAAAGCCTAGTGCAATGACAGCTAGAGCCAATACACATGCTACAACACAAAAGGCTTAGGAAAAGAAAGAGCAAACAGATCAAGGAGGTCAAGAATAGAAAAGATAGAGAAGGAAGTATGTGGCACAACTAGATTCTAATGAAGAGAAGAAAGAATTAGATGACTACAACCAATTTAAGGTGGTGAGTCACAATCCTCTCTCAAATCTTGAGAATTTATGTGAGAATGTAAAGAACAATGCAAATTTATCAGGTTTTAGTCATGTTGATTATGACAAATTGGGTAAAGTAGAGAAAAATCAAGTGGAAGAGGCATTATATGCAATGATGTCAAAGTTTAAGAAAACACCACTAGAATTTTCCAAATCAGTACCTAAGAGTCTATATGACATTGTTGAGCAAAAATGGCATTATTGTCTAAATTTGGAAAGACAAATCAAGGAGACAACATTAGCCCAAGTAATACTAGAGTTGACTAAGGGAAAAATTTCTAAGGCTATAAATAAATATGTAGTTATGTTCACACCTAAATACAGAGCATTTAGCATTCTCCAAAATAATATTGAGGATGTTGTTAAGAAATCAACATAGATATGGAAACTCATTTATGGTTTAAACACAATAAAGAAAGGAGAAACTAGTCCTTCAGAGGCTAAAGATGATGACAAAGATAACATAGTTGGAGGAGAGACAAAAGTGAAAGGAAATGACAAGGAAATAGCTAAGCCTGAGTAGCAAGAAGAAAAAAGTGTGCATGACACACAAT
This sequence comes from Cupressus sempervirens, assembly GCA_028749045.1. Lineage (NCBI taxonomy): Eukaryota > Viridiplantae > Streptophyta > Pinopsida > Cupressales > Cupressaceae > Cupressus > Cupressus sempervirens. The sequence goes on from CM053792.1 coordinate 476,156,574, forward strand.
TGTCAAGTGGCAGTTCTCCCCACGACACAACCAAGACAACTAAAACAATAACTATAAAGGATGCCTCTATTCTATCAACTTAGAAAATCAATCCTCTTACTATAGAAGATTTGAAGAAAATCATAGATCAATCTACATTGAAAGCCAAACTCAGTGGCAATCCTATTTTGGTTAGTGTAGATGAACTACAAAAGGCAGTAAATGATATTACAAGGGAAAAGGTAAATCCACAAGAACCACCTTCTATCATCCCTTCAATTACTCATGCACAAACTTTGCTCCAAGTGCCAAAAGATACATATACCAAGGTTGATACAATTGAGAAGGAAACAAAAAAAGAGAAAGACACCACTATAGATCAAAAAGAAATAGGCCAGATAGACTCATTTGTACCTATAGCACAAGGACAAGGTTCTAGTCAAGTCATAGTAATATATTAGGGAAAGCCTAAAGAGAGTGAGCTAACACCAAAGGTGAAGGAACAAGTTACCATCTAAGCACCAGTAGCTTTACCAACATCTAGCACTCCTATACAAACTCTTCAAAAGTTGAGCATAGATGCTACTCCATTACAAATCTTAGTGCCAAGCCCAAGCTCATCAAAAGTTGAAAAGGTAATTCACTATGGAGATATCACTCTTGATGAAGAAATTTTTATTCCAAAGTATGATTATGATACTATGACACTAGAACAAATAGGCATACTGTAGCAAGCCTTAGAAAGGAAAAAGCATCAAGAAATTCTTAGGAGAGAACATAGGTAGAAGTAGGCACTTCAAGATATTGAGGACATCTTTCTAGGTGCATTTAGTCTGCCAACTCCTGAAGAGACCAAGCCATTAATAGAACAACTGATAGACATAGTAGAAAAGGTTAGTAATGAAGACCTTGATACAAATACTAAACTTTTAGAATGGTCAGAAAAGAAGTTTCAAAACAAGGTAAATGAGAAAATATCTAGTGATATAGCACTTACACAAGTTGCATTGGCAACTAAGGTTGAAGATGTGAAGAAGGTACTTGAGAATATATTCTCATTGTACACCAAACTATGTAATCAAACACTCTTCACCCAAGAGACTAGAAGTCACATTTTGAGTTTGGAGAACCAAATATCTACATCAAGTGCAAGATTATCTACAAATCCAGCTTAGAGTAAGAATCATTTTAGGACACTGCTTTAGCCATAGAGTTAGTTAGCTATTTTGATAGAAAATGAGGCTAATATAAGAGCCAAAATGACAAGCATACAAGAAACCCTCACCCCACATATGGAGATATTACACAAGGAGCTAGGCTATGCTAAAACTCTATTGAAGAAAGACCCCAATCTTTCTACTCTAGATGGTCTAGTACACCTTGCAACCAAGCTTGCAATCCAAATTAAGTCATTGGATGTTGCATGTGATAACTAGGATGTAGCCCTCAAGATAATAATGGATGTCCATAAATCTTTTCTACACAAAAACATAATAAGTGTATAGCCCATTTGACATAAGTGTCAAAAAGGGGGAGAATTAAAATAAGGGAGGGAAAAATAAGAAAGAATAAGAAAGGGGGAGCATAATAATAGGGAGAAATATTTTTTAGCAGGAGGAAATATTTTTGGGAGAATACTTTTGGGGGAGAATAAAATGAAGGGAGAATAAGAGAGAATCACAAAGAGGGAGCATAGTAGTAGAGATATATCAAAGGGAGAGATATCAGCTAAGGCAGAGCATGAAAGAAAATAGAGCATTGCATTGAAGTCAAAGTGTATCAGTAGAGACACATTTACTGAGAAAGGAGCAAAAAAAAATTTGATACATAACAAACATATTAACTCAGGGGGAGTTATAAAATTTTAAGGTATACAAGTTATTGCAAAATTTTGAAGTTTTTTATACAAGCCAAGTCATGGATATGTTATGCTCGAGAGATTAAGATGATAATGTATATTCAAGTATTTTTGACACTCATGTCAAAGGGGGAGATTGTTAATCTCATATTGGTTTTGACAAGTCAGTGTCAACATGATTAATCCATTTACTTAGTTCATGCCAAACAAGTAATACATGTCAAGAACAACATGTAAATATTAGACCATGTTGAGTTACAATGAGTGCCAAATCACTCATGTGTTGAGTCACTCAAGTGCCAAGCAGATAGACCATGTTGAGTGATTTAGGAGCCGAGTAAATAGTGGATGCTAAGTAGTGTTGAGTCACAGTATAAATCATAGTGCATGTTGAGTATCAGAGACTTCAAATGACAAGTAAGACAAGTTTGACATATTTTTTTTTTAATGGCACAAAAAACTATGTAAACCATTTTTGAGCCAACTTAATATTATATTTTGAAATTTTGGAGATAAAGGACAAATCTCTATTTTGATTCTCTATGCAAGTACATGTAGCCAATCAAAAAATGGGAAGGATTAAGACAAAATGGATGAATCTCAGCCATAGATTCATACCTAACCATAAGCCACCAAATTCTTCTTAAGGAGGATGAAGCACTAAACTCTTTATGGATAGAGGGATGAATGAATGAGTGTGTAAATAATTAAAGGAGTGAAGAAGATAGTTCACATGCAGAGCATTCATGGTGACTTAGAAGTGAGAGTGAATTACAAAATTAGTTAGAGAATAATAGAGGATAGTAAAGGATACAACATAGAGACATCTGATCAAGAAGGATCAAGAAGGCAATGTTTAGAGGTGATCTATTATCAGGAAAGCAACTTCCAACCGTAGGATCTATGCTAAGATATTTTAACAGGTGATTTCAATCAAATCTCTTAACAGAGTAGTCCTAACAAACTATATGAAATCCTTTAATAGGGTGCTTAGTTGTAAGTTAAAGTCCTCTAACAAGGCACACTTCTAATAGGGTATTGAAATCCTCTAACAAGGTGAGACCTAATAGTCTTTGTAGCCTTTAACAAGGCAAACCTTTCACATGGTAGATCATGTTTCATGGTCAAAACATTGTAACTTTCATTGGATACACTTTATTACTATGGTAGTGAATATTTATGGGTGTTATCCCCACCCCAGTTTTACCTTCTCACTTGGAGGTTTTCTGGGTAATCATATCTAGTGTTATGTATGTGAATGCTTACATGTTTACTTGATTTAGATGTATATGCTTTATAGGTTATTTTAGTTTACTCATTGAATGCATGAGATGGATGTGTGGTAAAAAATTTATGGGTCCAAGTTTAAACTACTAATTCACACCCCCCCCCCCCCCCCAGAAGTTCACCTTTCCTATTGTAATTCCAACAATTTCCCCCGACATTGTTGCAATACTGACATTTGAGTTGCAGTTGCAACACCCTTGCAAGCATGAACAAGAAAAAAAGAAAAAAGAACATAAATCATTTTCCATTTTTTGTGATTGTGGAGAGCTACATGTGGAAGAGGTGGAGATCTTTGAACAAGGGTGGAGAGTTGTGAACATTGTTTTACCCTTGTGATTGGTGCATTTGGTTTTTGTACCTTCATGACCTCTCCATTTCATTGTTGTGCCCTTGCTCTATGATTTCATTTTCATGTCATGCCCTTGCTCTATGATTTCATTTTCATGTTGTGCCCTTGGTCTATGATTTCATTGTCCTAACATGCCCTTGCTTTGTGATTTTCTTCAAGGGTGAGAAGAGGTACATATGTAAATTTTTAATTTTTTTTTTCCTTGTAAACATGTATGTCTTTATATTTCCTTCTAAACATGTATATGTTTATATAATCAGAGAGATCTCTTTTAAAGTGCTTATTACATATTATCTCACAAAAAAACAAAGGATCTAGTTGCATACATATTCCAAAATCCAAATAATCAAACAATAAAACTCACTCAACCCATGCTAAGTGACTTACCTCAAGATCCTACACAAAAATAATGCAAACCACAAAAAATGGGCAAAGTTCTTAAGAAATTTTACAAAAACATATCATAGCAGATATTTTTAGAAAGAAACAAGCCATAAACCAATTAAATTGGTCTAGTTTCTAATTAGCTAGGTTGATTACAAATTCCTATAGAACTATCATCAGATTACGTACAATAAAATGAACAATCAGCTTTACCAAAAATGATCTAGTTGCATACATATTTCAAAATCCAAATAATAAAATAATAAAAATTGCTCAACTCGTGCTAAGTGACTTACCTCAAGATCCTACACAAAAATAATGTAGACCATAAAAAATGGGTAGAGTTCACAAGAAATTTTACAAAAACAGATCATAGCAGATATTTTTAGAAAGAAACAAGCCATAACCCAATTAAATTGGTCTAGTTGTTGATTAGCTAGGTTGATTACAAATTCTAGTAGAACTGTCATTAGATTAGGTACAATAAAATGAACAATCAACTTTACCAAAAATGATCTAGTTGTATACATATTCCAAAATCCAAATAATAAATCAATAAAACTCACTCAACCCAAGTTAAGTGACTTACCTCAAGATCTTGAACAAAATTAATGTAGAACATGAAAAATGGGCAGAGTGTGCAAGAAATTTTTCAAAGACATATCATAGCAGATATTTTTAGAAAGAAACAAACCACAACCTAGTTAAATTGGTCTAGTTGTTGATTAGTTGGGTTGATTAAAAATTCTTCTAGAACTATCATTAGATTAGGTATAATAAAATGAACAATCAGCTTTACCAAAAATGATCCAACTACATACATATTCCATAACATTAGCCTCCATGTCATTTTACTTATTATAAAATAACATCATAGGGATGGTGAATTTTTCAAACAGATGTAGAGAGTGCATTGTTGCATAGAAATATTCATGAGGAGATCTATATCGATCAAGTATAGGGATTTTTTTCAGAATTATATGTTTCTTGTAGTATCCAACATTAATTATATGGCCTCAAGCAAGTCTGTTGGGCTTGGTAGGAGAAGATGAACTATTTTTCTCTCTCTTCTAATTTCACTCATTGTCACTCCAATCCCATAGTTTATGCTCCATAGAAAGAGGTAACAACAAGAGGGTTATAATTTTATCTTGGTATTATATGTAGATGATTTGGTCCTTACAAATAGATCTCACTTTATGATTCAAAGTGTTTAGTGAACATTGATGGAGATTTTTGAAATGAGAGATTTTGGGCATCTCCACTATTTCCTTGGGATTGAGGTTGTTCGATATTTCCATGTGATTTTCATTTGTCAACAAAAGTGATATGCTTTCAAAGGTTTTGCATCCTTGGTTCCAAGCTTACCACTACACTCTTTCAACTAGGTATTATTTAAAGTACCAATAGAACTTCTTTATTAGTCAATATTTTGTTTGTGTTGACATATTAGTCAAGTTTGTTATTAGTGACAACACTTATTTAGATTGTGTATGGCTATTGAGCTCATTGAACAATCTACAATGTTTGCCATGTAATTCAGTAGCCACCAAGCTCTACAGTTTCTATCGAAACTCCTAGACTAATTCCAGTGGCCATCAAGCTTTCCAATGGTTACCAAGGGAATTCAGTTAGTGTGAAGTTCAACACTTCAAACCAAGCAAAATCAAGCAATGTGAAGTCTAGCATTTCAACCTGAGCACTCTAGTGGTTACTGAGCTTTGCAGTTTCTACCGAGCTAGCAGTTCATGTGATGTGAAGGTAGTGTTAACCGAGCTATTTGATGATTAGTGTTTATCAAGTAATTTAGCTTGTGACAAGTGACATAGTATCTACTATGTCTCCAGTATAGACCAAGTTCAAGACTACTTTAAGGTGATTAGTATGGATTGAGCTTCTACTTCTATCAAATGCATGGTGACTCTGAGTAATGAGAATGGATGTCATGTATCAAAACTTCACCAAGTCAATCTTCAGAACCCGAGTGTCTTCATTTGGGCCAACTTTGTAATATTGGTGTTAACTTGTATATTGGCCGATTTTGTTAAATTTGTAAATTGGATTGGTATATATGTAATATATTGTATCATATCCAAGTAGTAGTGTATGAATATGTAATTCATGAACATAAGTGTGCAAGAATGTGAATGAGATCAAGCAACAGATAAAGTATGCATTGAAGGACATATCATAAAAGGAGCAACAGACACATATCCATCACAAAAGGTGATAAGTACAATCAAGGAATCTCTATCAGTAAATTAGTTGTAAGTTAGAGATCTATTGTTTCATTCTAACAGGTGAATCAGTCTAAATCCTTTAACAAGGTAGACTTAACAGTCTTTCTCAAAATCTCTTAACATAGTGCATATTTTATTGTGTGTATGTAAAAACCTCTGACAAGGTGGACCTAGTAGTCCTAATTAGCTCCTAACAAGGCAGATCATTAGAAGTGATCATTGTAAGCCTTAATAGGCCAAATTTATGCTATAATATTGAAGTTTTGTGGGTATCATCCCTACTATCTATTTGGAAGGTTTTTGGGTCACCAAATTATTGTGTTCAAGTGTTATGAATGTTTTATATTTTAAGTTTCTCATGCATGCAATTAGATCAATAAATGATAATTGGTATATTGTTATAAAGTGTTGAATTCAATAAAGTCTTAGAGGTTATTGATTCACCCCTCCCCTCTCAATAACCTAGCATAGTGTTGAATATTTCCAACAATTGGTATCAGAGCTTTGTGGTTCTTAGGAGAAAGTTTAACAGCTTGAGAAAAGCTCAAGAATATGGAGATATTTAGACTCGATAAGGAAATTGAAAATAGAAAGTTGGTTCTAGAAATGGCCATTGCACAACTCAAGAAAAATAAGGAGCAACTTTCCCAATCCCTAAAAAGAAGGAAGGAACTTGCAAATCAAATGAATGATCATCAGTACATTGAAGAAAGAATTGAAGATTTTTTCCCTTCGAGCAGTTCAAATGAAGCAAATGATGCAATCAAAGAACTCCTAAAGAATAATGGTTCCCTACAAGAAGAAGTAAGAAAGCTCAAAAGAGAACAAGAAATTCAGTTAGTAAGGCTATGTGAAATCTTGGAACAGAGGAACAAGATGAAAGAAGAAATGGATGGAAGAAACAATGAAATCCAAAACCAATCCCTTCAGCATGTAGATCTTATGGATCAAATCTTCAATGAAAATGAGGAAATCATGAGCCAAAGACAAATCGATGAAATATTAAGAAATGATCTAAATTTGGAAAGACAAATCAATGAAAGAATAATAAATGATCTAAATTTGGAAAGACAAATCAATGAAAGAATAAGAAATGAGCTGAGGTCTAAAAAGAAAATTAGTGAAAGATTGAAAAATGACCTAAACACTGAAAAGAAAATCAATTAAAGAATTATGAAATCCCAAGTAGACATTAATCAATTAAATCAACTAAATGAGTAGATTCTCTATAGGCAAAAGGGTAAAGCAAGAATTAGATACAAAGAAGAAGGTGGATTCTCTGAACAAAGTGTTCAAAGGAATCAAAGACCTACTTGCAATCACTATGGTAAGATAGGTCATACATCAAACAAATATTGGAGTAATGGTAAAGAAAAATTTAATGGAAAATGCTACAATTGAAATCAGCATGGTCACAGGCCTAATGAATGCAAAGAGAAACCAAAATTTGAGGGCAAGTGTCACAAATGCAAGAAACAAGGTCACAAGGCATTAGATTGTAGAACTAAATCATTCAATCTAGCACAGCCAATTGTGAAAGCAATATTTGGATGGGACTACAACACTTGGTGTAAATGTCATTACAATGGAGAATATCAACACATTGGCATGAATTGTGTTAAACATCACATAAGGAAGATAGATACCACTATAAGATGTTTTACTTGTATCAAACTCGATCATCTAGCCAAGAATTGCATGAATACAGGTAGAGATGAGGATGAAAAGAAAGAAAAAGAAAATAATATTCGAAAGCAGATGAGGCAGAAATAGATTCCCAAATCTACCAAGGATCTCAGCTCAAGTAATGATGGTCATGTCACTCAAGAAGCGGGTGACTCCTCCATTTTCAACTAGGTTTCCAAAGGAGAACTAGAACTATGCTATCAAGATTACATTCGGACAATTCCAATTGAAAGGTGAAAAAGATCCAAATCAATATTCAAGACACAAAAGGATCACTGAGGAAGAATGGTATCAGTTATCACCAAGCTACCTTCTCTACCAATTAAAGTCAGGTCATAGACTCTACCGAGCAAGGTTGGGAGTAACAAGTCACACATAATTACTGAGTCAAGGAACCTTCACCAAGTAATCAATTAAATAGTGTATGAAAGCCTATTAAGCATAATGTCAAGCATAATTTCAACCTAGCTACCTTCATACCAAGCATTGATGGAAAAGGTTTAACAAAAAGCATGAAATCAAATTCATTTCTCACCATCAAATCTAAGTGCTATTACAAAGAAAGTGAATTCTAGTGTGATCAAGCAACTTCAAGTGAATTTGCAGCAAGGTTTTCAAGGTTTTGATAATTTACCAAGTAATCATCACATGCAGTAGTAGTAGCAAAGAAATGAAAGGGTTTGAGATGTTGGTTCAAGGATTTGAGTGGAAAGCGCCAAATGAAAATCCCACCTAAGGGACTTCTTATTAATGATATTTGAACTCATTTCAAGAGTTCTATTCAAGAAATTGGAATCCTAGAAATGGATGATGCCTGATGAGGCTAATTATTGCCTCTATTTCATTATAGTTTTAAACACTTTCTTAATACTCTGTTTCATTTTCATCAGGACATTTTTGAACTTATGTTTACCTAAACCAATTATTAACCTATGGGTAGATAGTATGTCATCTTTTGCCAATATCATATATATGATGTAGTATTTCATATAATTATCAAAATGTGTGTTCTTATATTTGAATTAATTTAATAATACTTATTTACAATTATCTTTGCATTATAACTAACCTATTAGCAATGAAGCTAAAGATGATTGGAAGAGTTCAAAGATGAATGATGAAGACATCTAATAGCATTCAAGGAGAAAAGAATGTTGAAGTTTAACCATGATGGAGAGAAATCATAATGGTACCAAAGGACATGGCTACAAGTATGGAGGAGCTATGAAGACTTACTAAATTCTCTGTATTTATTATTATGTCAAGAAGTTGTTTAGACTTTATTATTCTCGCCTTGAGCTGTTATCTTTTCTTCCCGCCTTGAGTTGTTATTTTCTTTCTTTCTATCCTGAAAATTTATAGTTAGGTTGTTTACATTTCTATTTCAAAATAAGTGTCGATCTTCTATATATAGGGATTAGACCAAGTGTGTTAGTTTAGTTAGAAGGAGAAAGTTTATGAAAACAAACTGTTAACTTTTGCAGTGAGTTGTTTTTATAGTTCTATGTATTGTTTCCATGTAATGAATTTTTGAATTGTAATGAAATAGTTTTTGGCTTCAATCTTGTGTTAGTAGTTTAGTTGAAGCCAACAATGGAGGCCCACTTGGGAGGTGGATTAGATTAGGATAGTATAGATTTATTTCCAAGCATTTTTAGTATTGCAAGTAGAAGTTGTAAGTTCCTTCCTGTAGCATCATACTTTGTGAATGTTCCTGCAGCATCTGTGAGAATAGTTATAGTAGATGAATTGAGTTCAAATTTATGTTAGCCTTTCATTGTATTTATAGTATTTGTAAAGAGTTAGGTGTGTTAGTTTCCTACAGCAATAATATAGGTTCTTTTCCTTGCATTTTACTTTCCTGGAGCATAAGCATAGTGACTCATTAAGAGACCTAGTGCACATATTGTGCCGACCATTTCAAGTATACATCCCTAGGTTGACAAGATTGAATGCACCTCATAGTGGGAAAAATAATCCTTAGAATGAATACACTAATCCTAAGCATGGCCTAGAGCATGATTATTATACACCTATTGTGAGGCAGACCATTTTTGGCATCGTTGCAAGGGATGGTGTCAAGCTAGGAGCATTCTTGAGTCATAGTTCTTAGATAATTTTTTTAAAGAAATTTCTAGTTTTAAAGCTTCCTTCAATAGTGTGAAGAGTTCAATTGCATGCATCAAAGAGGAAGATGACAAGATGAATATGGAAGATTTCTCCCATGGGAGTCTGTTAATTTGAACAAAGAAATTGAAGAAGTTGAGTTGCCTTTTGAAGACGCAAGCCCTATTTTTCCTACAACATCATCTTTAAGAGTAGAACCTATATATACGAGTGGTATTCAACCTTTTACTAAAATTTTGGGGAGTTTCCTTGATAATACTACTTTAAATCCACCAGTTGTTAATAATCCAGTACACAATTTTCCTTTTCAATAGCAACCTCATAATCTAATACCTCCAATAATGACACAACCTACATTCCCATTTCCTCTCCCAAGCCTCATAAATACTGACAATGTCAAGAATATACCTACAATTGCTCTTCTAAAGTTCTATGGCCTTGCAATTGAAGACACCGATACTTTCTTGTTTGAATTTGACATACTTTGTCATAGTTTTGACTACAGCATTGATGCACATAAGTTCAAATTATTTCCAGCAACATTGAAAGAATTAGCTCAATGATGGTTCATGGGCTTAGGAGCTAATATAGAAGGAACTTGGGATGAAATGCAAACTCTATTTCTGGATAAGTATAAAGAGTATTGCAAAGCATCTAGTTCAAGAGGAGATGATGTCTTTATGATATCACAAAAGGAGGAAGAAACTTTGGAAGACTATGTTACACATTTCTTATATACACTGTAGAAGAACCCTCAGCATGTGTTGTCTAAGGATTCACAAAAGCTAGTCTTTCTGAGAGGTGTGAATGATAACTATTTTGAAGCACTAGACCTAATGGTTGGTGGTGATGTATATCAAGCTTCCTAGGATGACCTCAAGAAGATCTATAAGAACTATTCAAGGTAAACCATGAAGAAAGGCTGAGGACCTCATTCCACAGTCACTAAAGGAATCAACCAGGGTATTTCAAAGCTCAAGATATCTAATCTGTTGTCAGATTTCAAACAGGACATCATCAATGATGTCACTACACATCTTGACACAATGACTACAAAGGAGAAGCATGAAGAAGTTGAGTTACAAGTAGCTGAATATTTTCCTCATTGTCGGAAGCAAAAGAAGGATTGCCAATGCAAATTGGTTGCAAGCATGGAGAACTAGCATCTTCCAACTGAGTACCTCAAGATAGATGGAGATGATAAGCAAGTATTTTTTGTTTCTTAATGCCAGCCATGGACCCAACATCAAGGTATACCTCAGGACCCTTTGCAAAATTCAAATTCATATGGTAATCAATGGAAAAATCATAATCCCCAAGGTCCTCCACAATACCAACCTAATTGGAATAATGCTCAGCAAAACAATTTGCAACAAACCCAATGGCCTTAGAATTCCCAATCATCCTAGCCTAACCAATAGAATAGGCAATGGAAGAACCACCAAAACTACTAGAAAAACTAGCAAAACCAATGGTAACCACCCCAAGGGAATTGGTACTCTACAAACCAATGGAGGGGATCTCAACAATGGCCTAACCAAAATACCAGTACTCCACAATTACCACCTCCAGTTCAACAACCTGCTCTAATGTGACCACTTGTAAATCTTGGACCTCAAAAGTAGACATAGTTACCTACACAACCTCAGCCAAATCCAACAAGCCAACAGCCACAAAAACCCATGTATAGTGTTGATGCTCAATAATATCTTGATTACACTCTGAGTGTTGTAGATATACATCTGAGATTTGGTACAACTTTACTAGTGCCTAAACTGTCTCTTATAACTAAAATACCAGATACTCTTGTAGCATCAGAACCATCAGTTGCTAAAGTGATTGATCCAACCAATGTCACCATTTCAAGCCAAGCTCAACTAGCAGTGGAACATCCTTTTCTAGAAAAGTTTATACAAAGTAAACCTATACAAACATAGGAACAACCTTTTGATATCGTTGATCAATTGAAGAACATACATGTCCAAATACCCTTGTTCCAAGCCATTAAATATGTTCCAATTTATGGAAAAGCCATTAGAGATACCTGCCTGAAGAAGCCTAGAAGGAAGAAAAAGGACCCCACCATAGTGCATGTTGTGGGACAATTGGCTAATATTATGTTAGGAAAATTGATCACATCAAAATATTTTGATCTAGGTAGTCTAGTAGTGAATGTCATAATAAATGGCCAGTCTGTTAAAAATGCTTTAATAGATCTTAGTGTTGCTATAAATGTCATGACCAAGGACACTATGAAGAAGTTGAAAATAGAAGGATTAAGGGCTACTCCAACAATTCTGCAATTTGCAGATAGTTCTACTATCACCCCTGATGGGATAATAGAAAACATAGTTGTAACCTTAGATTCTCTAGAGTATCCTGCAGACTTCATGATTCTATCCCCCAAAGTTAATCTATCTAATTACCTTGTCATCCTAGGTCAACCATGGTTAGCCACAACTAATGCTAATATAAGTTGTAGATTAGGGAATATGACCATATCCAATGGCCAAGCAACAAAGAAATTTGATTTATATCCTCCAGCACAATCATTACCAGATTTGAGCACATTTGTTTGGCTAGATTTAGGAGATGAAGAAGAAGAGTTAAATTATATAGTACAACTCATGATGTTACATAGACAATCCTTTCTAAAGCTGCAGGAGGAAGATTCAGTACTTCAGAGTATCCTTACTAACAGTTGTTTGATAGAAAAAGATGTATCTGAAAGTTCTATGTTGGAATTAATCACATATGAGGAATGTGATGAGAGTTGTACTCTACTCAAAGAACCTAACATTCTTCATCCACTCTTACCATGTGAATTATAAGCAAGTACAATCTCTAAAGCTGCTATGATAGAGTCTACCACTATTGTTGAACTGTCTAAAGGTCATAATCTCCATGTTAATCCCAAATTAACACCCACACAGATGGAACAGTTAACAGAGTTGCTTCAAAGGCATAAAAAGGCCTTTGCATGGGACTATGGTGATATGAAAGGGTTGAGTCCTACATTGTGCACCCATAAGATATACATCAATGAAGGGTGTCTACCACTCTATCAACCCCAAAGAAGGATAAATTTGAGCCTTAGAGAAATAGTTAAAACTGAATTGCAAAAATTACATGATGTTGGTTTTATTTATCCCATATCTAATAGTAGATGGGTGTCACCCCTGGTCATAGTGCCCAAAAAGGGAGGAAAATGGAGAATTTATGTAGATTATAGAGAATTGAACAAGGCCACCAAAAAGGATCACTTTCCTTTACCATTTATAGACCAAGTTCTAGACACTCTAGCTGGAAAGAAGTATTTCTCTTTTCTAGATGGGTATAGTGTTTATAATCAAATCAGTATTGCTCTTGAAGATCAAGACAAAACCACATTCACATGCCCATGGGGTACTTTTGCATACTCTATTTTTCCATTTGGTCTATTTAATGCTCCTGCAATGTTCCAACAAGTTGTTATTAGCATTTTTGCTAATATATCACATGATTGTATGGAAATATATATGGATGATTTCACAACATTTGGAGTCACTTTTGAGGAAGCAATGATGAATCTTGAAAAGGTTTTAGTAAGGTTTCAACAACATAATTTGGCACTTAATAGTGAAAAATGTTTCATGCTCATGTAGGAAGCTGTGGTACTTGGCCATTTTATATTAGTTGCAAGAATACAAGTGGATCCAGCTAAGATAGAGGTAATTCAAACATTGTCCATACCTACAAAATTGAAAGATGTAAGATATTTTCTAGGTCATGCTGGATATTATAGATGTTTTATAAGAGATTTCAATAAAATAGCTAGTCCCTTGTATAAATTACTCACAAAGGAAGCTAAATTTTGTTGGACATCAGCCTTCCAGCAGCTTAAAAAACTTCTCACTACAACCCCAATTTTATAAGGCCCTGATTGGAATTTACCTTTTCATATATATATATATATATATATATATATATATATATAGATGCTTTTGACTATGCCATAGGTGTAATTATAGGACAACAATCTCAAAATCTTGAAAATGCAATATATTATATTAGCAAGAGCCTTCATGGACTAGAATTAAACTGCATAGTGATTGAAAAAGAACTGCTAGTAGTAGTTTATGCCCTAAACAAATTTTGGCATTACATAACTGGCTATCCCATATTTGTTCATACCGATCATGCAACAATTAAATATCTCATGAACAAACCTGCTATAATAGGAAGGTTAGCAAGATGGTTACTATTGTTGCAAGAATTTGATATAACTATTGTTGATTAGCCTAGAAGAGCCAATGTTGTAGCTAATTATTTATCAAGAATCCATCATAATGATACTGACACTACTCTAATAGATGATGCATTTCTGGATGACCATTTATTTCATATTGCTGTTCAAAATCCATGGTATGTAGACATTGCTAATTATATTATAGCTAATAAAATACTAGAACATTTTTATTATAAGGAAAAGAAGCTACTTGTAGAGAAAAGTTTTCATTTCTCTTGGATAGATAATCTCTTGTTTTACACTGGACCTGATCAAGTTATGAGAAGATGTGTGAGAGAGGATGAAACATATGACATTCTACATGCATGTCATAACGAACCATGTGGAGGACACTTTGCAGCAAAAATAACAACCTTAAAAATCTTGACAACTGGTTATTATTGGCCTACACTTTACATAGATGCAGCCAACTATACACAAAAGTGTGATAAGTGTCAAAGGATGGGCCAATCAACAAGAATAGATGAAATGCCTCTTAACCCATAAATGGTGTTAACACCATTTGACAAATGGGGCATGGACTTCATTGGTCCAATTGATCCTCCATCCAATGGGAAATCCTATATCCTTGTGTGCACTGATTACCTCACAAAATGGGTTGAAGTCAAAGCCATGAAGCATGCCCATGATGAAAAAGTAGCAAAATTTCTATATGAAGAAATTTGTACTCGCTAAGGTGTTCCCACAGAGATAGTTACTAACCAAGGTGTGCAATTTACCTCTAATCTAATCTCAGAACTAAAGAAATAGTATAACATTAGGCACTAGAAATCAAGTCCTAATCACCCTTAAGCTAATGGGTAGGTAGAGGTCACAAATCATGAGGTGGAGAACATCCTAACAAAAATAGCTCATTTACACCATAGGGATTGGACCAGTAGATTACAAGAAGTTGTTTGGGCCTACAGAACAACATGGAAGACTACTACAAGATTCATGCCATTTGAGCTCCTATATGGGAAATTAGCAATGCTCTCCATTAAATTTGAACATAAAACTTTAAGAACTACACTGGAGTTAGACATTACACTTCCTATAGCACAAAGAGAATGTCTTCTGCATCTTAACTCATTGGATGAAATGTGCAAAGCTACTTTGAAATGTACTAAAATTATATAGAAACAAAGGAAATAATGGCATGACTTCCACATTATCAATAAAAAATTTCAAGTTGGTGACTGGGCACTACTATATGATTCCAGATTCAAAGATATGCCAGCCAAGCTATAGACAAGATGGCTGGGTCCATATAAAGTTACTCATGTCTTTGACAATGAAGCTATCCAATTAACTACCATTGATCTAGTGCCTTTCAAAATACTAGTCAATGGTCACAAAATCGAGTTATATAAATGACCCCAAACAAAAGAGGGCTTCCTACAGTAGTTCTAGCGGCCAAATTCAAATACAAACCAGGTAACTCTTCCTACAGTCGAAGGTGTTAACCTTCTGCCTGTCATTCTTCAACACTAATTTCTTTGTGCATGCTCATAATAAAAACTTTATGCCCACATAAAGTTCCAAATTTATCCATTCAATTTCTCATTCCATCTCATTTCTTTACCTTCCACCCATCCACTTCATCTCATTTCTTTAAACTTCCAACCACCCACTTTCCACGTCATCATTTTCTACTGCTTTCAATAAACACAACAATTTTGCTGATAGATGTTGTCATTGCTGATGTAAATTCTGCCACATTTTGGTATGTACAATGATCAATTAATAGGTATAATATTTTCAAATTATTATTCAATTACAGTATGCAAATTTTGTTGATTATATTTAATATTACATTCTTTATATTATGGCAGCATTATGCCAGTTCCATACCATGTACTAAGTCTAAGTGTGGACACTTGTCCATATTTCATAGGGGGTAGGGAAGGTTACTAAAACTAAATGACATTCCTATTTATTCATAAAGATTTTTCCAAATCTTCATATTTCCTTAAGTACATAAGTGTCTAGGTGTCGTACCCCTTATTTTTGAATGATTTTATTGTTAGGCTATGATGTGACTTGTGTTTAAATTTTAAGTGATCTAAATCCCATTTTCGGATTATTTTCACACACATCCATGATTTACTCTCATTAAAGCCATATTATTTCTCATAAAAAATCATTATGACATTAATTACCTATCAAATGAAATGTGAAAATGGAACTATAAAACAACAAAAGAAGCCTAAATTTGTAAGGGGTGAATAGTGCAAGCAGTGCAAATAGTGAAAGTGTTTAGTAGAAATGGGTGGACAATTATAGTAGTGAGAACCAGTGGAGCATACTATTTTGCTCTCAGATGTAGAGGCAGTGAGGATATTTAATGTGTGTGGTTGGTTAGGGTATTTCCTAAGTTTGACTGCATTTGATGAGGAAGTAGCCACATAATTCACAAGGACATTTGATGAAGGAGAAGCTTATGTATGGGGTTTAATGGTGGTTTCTATAGAAGAATGTATAGCAAAAGTAACTAGATTATTGGCGATAGGAGAACATTATCCCAATACTCATGATGCAAGATCAGCCAGGGCTCAGTTTGTCATACCAACTAATCCTCAGATGGACATTACCAAGCAAGGTTGCAAAAGAATTTTTCTTTTACCACCATACAATGAGTTTTCCATGTAAATTATTAGGTACCTCACATGCGAAGGAATATTTTCATATTTACATGCACATAATATTTAAATTGCTTAGTTTTATACAGCATAATCATCCAGTAAATGTTCTCAATTTCTTGTACAATATGCTATGTATTAGTGCACAAGAAAATAAAAAGGAAAAGGACAATTCTATCACCCATCATACCCTAATTAAATTACTTATAGAAACATCACTTAGGGATGTTTCTCCTCTATCATGGGAAGAATTTTTCCAAGCTAAAACCTTAGAACCCCAAACTTCCCTTCATGAACAGCCCAGTGAGGAGAATGTAGTTCCCACTAATGAACCTACTGAGCAAAGCACTCAAGAGGCTAAAGCTGAAAGTGTGCAAAGCAATGTACAAGAAAATGTGCAAGAGATTGTGCCTTTACCTGTTCAAGAAACCCAAAAACCTACCTCTAGCCAAGCAAAGAGAAAATGAAAGTTGCAAGAACAAATCTCTGTTCTAGTAAAAGAAGAGTGAAACCCTACATTCGTGAGGCAAAATAGAACTAAGAAGGGTCCTGCAATAGTTATTCCTACAGTAGAGACACCAAAAGGAAGAGGTAGGTAGAAGGTTGTGATATTAGAAGAAACCCCCATAAGAACAAGCCCTAGTATGAGAGGACAAATTTCTAAAGAATCCACTCTTTCTAAGCTATCTACTAAAGAATCCCATGTAAAAATTGTTCCTAATCACTCTCCTCCTCATCATGAAACTATAAACATTCCTAAAAACCTTAATGAGGAATGTAGGGTTGAAGCCAATGAAAATCTAAATGATACCCCAGTAGGCCAACCAGGTACTACAAGCTGTAGAGATGAAACAATTCCTGAGCAAGTTTATCCAAACACTGCCCTAGTTCCCTATAAATAAACATGGCTTATTGATTTTGCAAAACATTTATGGAGGGAATAGAGAAAGAGGAAAAGAAACCATGAAGAGGACAGTGGTTCCATTACCCTATAAAAACTCCTATTCCAGTTATTTGGACAACATATGTTTGCTAAGGCCTTATGGGAAGAAGAGAGGAAAAGAATGAAGAAAGACATAGTGTCTCTAAGTGCATAAATTATAGATTTGAAAGAGCAATTGGAAAATTAAAAACAAAGGATGGATCATGCCCTCAAATTGGTTGATCAAGCACTTGCCTTTAAATTGCTGCCATGGATTTATGATCTCTGTTTAAAAGAATAATTTCTCTTATTCCAACTTATGCTAACCCTTAAGAATATAAATGCAAAATTTAAATCAGCCCAGGAATTTTATGGTTTATATCAGACTCTGCCATCTTGGTAGAAGAATTTTCTCTGTGAATTATATTTGCATAATTTTATTATCCCTTTAGAAACCTAATGGAACCCTTTACTTTATACATGGGATATACATTTCAGAGCTTTGATGTCTTGGATGTCTAATGAAGTAAACTACAATGGGCAACTAAATAATTATAGAGATGAGGAAAGGATAGAGCCCTTGCCATTAAGAGCCAAGAGCAGTAAACCAAAATAAGTTCTTAGGGACTAGTTCAAATTAACTTATGGGGATAAGAACAAGGGAGTAAAGGATAGAATCTTCACTGCCAAAACCAAGGCCTATGTTGATTATGAGAATGTACCCTACTTTTCTTTCTAGAGAGCCATGGTTGGTGCTTGAAGTAGATGGGCTAGATTACCTAAGTCACTTAAAAGGTCAGAGCCACATAGTCCCATCAACCTAGAGGCTACCCTTCACCAAGCTCCAAAGTATCTAGAGTTAGGGAAATAGGGTAGAGAAAAACTATGGTGTCCACTCACTATGCAACCCCCAATGCTCATGTGGCCCCTGTATGATATAAATGCTGATAGAATTGACAAGCTACTCGAGGACAATAGAAGGGAGGTTTGGGAAAGAACACAAGGATTCTATTATACCTTCAGGAGCAGTAGGAAAGGAAGAGTAGAAGTGGGGGAATTCAGGTCACTAACTAGGAAATGCCATGCTTGAGGGCAAGCACCAGTTTACCAGGGGGCAAATGATGAGGCTAATTATTGCCTCTATTTCATGATAGTTTTAAACACTTTCTTAATACTCTATTTCATTTTCATCAAGACATTTGTAACTTATGTTTACCTAAACCAATGATTAACCTATGGGTAGATAGTATGTCATCTTTTGCCAATATCATATATATGATGCAGTATTTCATATAATTATCAAAATGTGTGTTCTTATATTTGAATTTAATTTGATAATGCTTATTTGCAATTATCTTTGCATTATAACTAACCTGTTAGCAATGAAGTTGAAGATGATTGGAAGAATTCAAAGATGAACGATGAAGACAGCCAATAGCATTCAAGGAGAAAAGACATTGAGGTTTAGCCATGATTTAGAGAAATCATAATGGTACCAAAGGACATGACTACGAGTATGGAGGAGCTATGAAGATTTATTACATTCTTTACATTTATTATTATGTCAAGTAGTTGTTTAGACTTTATTATTCGCAACTTGAGTTGTTATCTTTTCTTCTCGCCTTGAGTTGTTATTTTCCTTCTTTCTCTCCTGCAAATTTATAATTAGGTTGTTTACTTTTTTGTTTTAGAATAAGCATCGATCTTCTATATATAGGGATCAAACCAAGTGTGTTAGTTTAGTTAGAAGGAGAAAGTTTATGAAAACAAACTGTTAACTTTTGCAGTGAGTTATTTTTACAGTTCTATGTATTGTTTCCATGTAATGAATTTTTGAATTGTAATGAAATAGTTTTTGGCTTATGACTTGGAAGATCTATTGTTGAAACAATTCAACAAGAACATGGAAAGTATTCAGACTTCCAAGAACAACCCCTACAAATTTGGCTCTCTGTTGATTTGTTTGTTCTTCTATGTTCAAAAATTCTTCCCTTCCAAAGGCATCATAGTATGGAGGAAAGATGTGCCAATATTGTACCA
The DNA here is from genome assembly GCA_028749045.1 of Cupressus sempervirens. Lineage (NCBI taxonomy): Eukaryota > Viridiplantae > Streptophyta > Pinopsida > Cupressales > Cupressaceae > Cupressus > Cupressus sempervirens. The sequence goes on from CM053792.1 coordinate 476,176,355, forward strand.
AATAAATGAATACATTGTAGAAATGGGAGAGAATTTTGTTAGCATTATGGATAATTACTTTGAATTTTTCAAAGAGAAAATGAATAAAAAATTCAAAATACCTAAGAAGCTAATAGAAGATTACAAAGATGATGTTTGTTTCATGGTAGATAGTGACAGAGTCTACATTCAGGCAGTAAAACCAAGAACTGTATGGGTAAAACCTCTTCCCTATGAGGTAAACATTGATGAAACAAAGGAAATTATTGAATCTATGATTAATGAACCTATTGATCCAAAGGCACCACTCTTTGGAACATATGATGAGGCAAAGGAAAAGATAGAGCTGGAATTAAAGCTCCCACAAGCGATTAACATAGGTAAGATGAGGATAGCAAAACTAAAATCAAACACACCTCTTATGTTAACCAAGGGAAAAGGAGAAGATATAGATGAAGAGGTAGAGGATGAAGAGGAATTAGAAAAAGAAGAAGAACTAGTGAAGAAGAAAGGCAATATGATCATTGCCAAGCCATCTAAGCCATCCACTATAGTCTTCACAAGGAGGTCTAGGAAGAAAGGCAGTGATATTGTCTTTTGCAAACCTCCTCCCACCTTCTAAGAAAAGTTGAAATAGAGGGAAGAAGGTACATGTATAACCAACTTCAAATCCTTGAAGTATGAAACCAGATCAAAGGTAGAGAAGAAACAAGTTGAAGAACTAGTGTTAACCAAAATGGGAAAATGGAAGTATTCACCAAATCAAATAGCCTCCCAAATCTCTAATGAATTATTATAGAAAATTAAGCCAAGATGGGACTTTGAAATACAAAAAACAAAATATATTTATTCACAAACCCTGAGGCAATTGCTACCTAACATGACAGATGTTGAGGTAAAAGAGTCCTTAAATATAAATGAAGATAAGATGACTCTTAGATTTAATACTTGTTTAATTTTGATCAAATTTATAGAGCATGTGGGTGAGAATTTCACAAGTATATGGAAGATTTTTTATCATTTGCATAAACAAAGTGACTTCCCAATCATTGTTAAAGATGACGACAGTGATGATGAGGAAGAAGAAGCTTACACTGAGCCCACACATTTTGACAATGAGGAAGTTGAAGAAGATAAAGAGGAGGAAGCTACTAAGGAATAAAAAGAAGATGATGAGGAGACTAACCCTATGAAGATAGCAGCTACAGTCATTGCCTCACTTCCTCACTCTCCAAGCAAGCCAGCAGCTACATCAAGCTTAGAGATAGCTTCAGCAAGTTTGATTGTGACAACTACACGTACTTCAAATGTCTAATCACTCTTCACCCCCACACAACTTAGTACATCATTGATAGAACTATATTCCACTTCATCTACTAAGTTGAAACCTCCCTCTTCTTTAGCTCCCAAGTTGCAGTCATCAGCAATGAATACAGTGGCTTCTACAATTTTGAGCTCTTCAGCAGTAAGTACTTTTGTTTTGAATACTACAATTTTGTCTACTTCAGTAATGGATACTTCAGTTATGACTTCTTCAATTTTGGATTCAGCAATCATTCCTATTATTATTCCATCAATAAGTACTATATCAATTTTCACAGCAAATCCTAGTATATCTACAATTGTTTCCATTCTAGATACAAAGGCATTAAGTACAAGGATAGTTGAACCTAAGGCTCAACTGAGTACAAGATTTTTGAGTAGAGGAAAGGAGATAGAAGAGGATATAGACCTAGATGAGAAAGTAGAAATTCCCAAATGGGACTTTGATAATCTCACTGTGGATCAAATGCATATAGCTCATGAACTCCTCCAAATAAAGACAAAGCAAAAGAAATTGACAGAAGAAAGAGATAGAGAATATAAAATTATAGATTATGCCAAGAACATTTTGTTTGAGGCAATAGGTATTGAGATAGATTCTTCTCAACCTATTTTATTTTAATTAGAAGAGGTAGTCCAAAAGTTTAATGAGGACACTAGTGGTTAAGATAAGTTAATTGAGAAAGCAGAAAAGAAATTTGATAATAAAGTGCTTGAGCACATTGCTCAGCAAATTGCCATTTAACAAGTTGAGCTTTCCTCAATTTTGACCAATCTTGAATCATCTTGCACCAATGTGACATCACTTTTTGTGAAGTTATGTGATGTTACTAAGTTCACAAAGGAGATAAAGAGAAAATTGACAAAGATTGATGAGGATCTAAAAGCCAGTGCACAACAATTGCAACTTGACTCTAGTTCAAGCTCTGCACATCATATGAAGATCATATTTCTATCAGACATGTAGGAAGAGTTGTTGAGAGAAGCAAGGATCCAGTCTACATTTATGATCCTTTCTATGATGGATACAATGTAGAAACACATTGTTTACTCCAAAACTTTGATCCATGACAATAACTTCTCTATTGCAGATCACATGACAGAACTCTCTTCAGAAGTGCAAATTACACTCCATACATGCAAGATTTTACAAGAGAACTGGGATAAAACTCCAACACTCATTCTTAAGGTACATTCTAAGTTTCTATATCATTTTTGTGTCTCCATGTAAATAATTTTTGAATAAATATTTGGCATTATTGTCAAGAAGGGGGAGAGACTATGTATAGTGAGACACTATGTATATTGTATGGGGGATAATCATGCAAACAAAGAGAGAAAATATATATAGACGAGGAGAATTTTGTAGATATGTTGTATAGTATACTGTATATACTTACAAAGGCAATTTTTGAAAATTCTCAAAACAGTATACCCTTCTGAGCTAGTATCACATGGTGATGTATATAAGTTTTGGTTAATAAGTGTTTTTGTCACTAATGCCAAAGGGGGAGATTGTTGACATATCAGTCAAGTTTTTTATTAGTGACAACACTTATTTGGATTTTGTATGGCTATTGAGCTCATTAAACAATCTACAGTGTTTGCCATGTAATTCAGTAGCCACCGAGCTCTACAATTGCTATCAAGTCTCTTGGACTAATTCCAGTGGCCACCAAGCATTCCAATGGTTACCAAGGGAATTTAGTTAGTGTGAAGTGCAATAGTTCAAATCAAGGTGCAAAATTAGGCAGTGTGAAGTCCAACAGTTCAACCCAAGCACTCTAGTGGTTATCAAGCTTTGTAATTTCTACCAAGCTAGCAGTTCATGTGATGTGAAGCTAGTGTTAATCGATTTGTATGATGATTAATGTTTACCAAGTGAAGTTATTGTAAACTAGTAATTCAGTTTGTGACAAGTGACATAGTATCTACCGAGTCTCAAGTGCAGACCAAGTTTGAGACTACTTTAAGGTGATAAGTATGGACTGAGATTCTACTTCTATCGAATGCATGATGATGTCAAGTAATGATAGTGGACACCATGTATCAGAACTTCACCAAGTCAGTCTTCAAAACCTGAGTGTCTTCATTTGGGCTGACTTTGTAATATTGGTGTTAAATTGTATATTGGCCGACTTTGTTAAATTTTGTAAATTGGATTGGTATATATGTAATATGTTGTATTATATCCAAGTAGTAGTGTGTGAATATGTTATTCATGAGCATAAGTGTGCAAGAATGCGAATGAGATCAAGTAGCAGATAAAGTATACATTGAAGGCCAGATCAGAAAAGGAGCAATAGAGACATATCCATCACAAAAGGTGATCAGTACAATCAAGGAATCTCTATCATAAAATTGGTTGTAAGTCAAAGATCTACTAATTCATTCTAATAGGTGAATCAGTCTAAATCCTTTAACAATGTAGACTTAACAGTTTTTCTCAAAATCTCTTAATAGAGTGCATACTTTATTATCTATATGTAAAAATCTCTAACAAGGTGGACCTAGCAGTCGCAATTAGCTCCTAACAGGGAAAATCATTAGAAGTGATCATTGTAAGCCTTAACAAGCCAATTTTATGTTGTAGTTTTGAAGTTTTGTGGGTATCATCTCAACCCCAATTTTACTTTCTATTTGGAAGGTTTCTGGGTCACCAAATTATTGCGTTCAAGTGTTATGGATGTTTTATGTTTTCAATTTCTCATGCATGTAATTAGATCAATAAATGATACTTAGTATATTGCTATAAAGTGTTGAATTTGATAAAGTTTTAGAGGTTATTGATTCACCCCTCCCCTCTCACTAACCTAGCATAGTCTTGAATATTTCCAACAATTTGGCCATCTTTTATACCTAACACATACTTGTCCTAATATTTTTTTTTATGGTTGACCTTTACGTGCTAACTTTTCTCATGATCCACAAAAGTCAGTGGTAGACTATCAAATGCATTTTGAGGTCATACTATTCATCAAGTGACTCTTGCATGATTGGCTTCAAAGATTTAGATTGGGTTTGTGATTCTGGTGAATGGAAGTCTAGCTTTGTTTTATTTATTTATCTTGGTTTAGGCCTTATTGCATTTTTTCACAAGAACTAGTCTCTAATTGAATTATCATCTACAAAGGCTAAGTAATATTAAAGAATTCTTAATCGTCAAAAGGTTTTATGGCTTAATTAGTTAATGATAGAGTTTCTCTTTCGTTGTAATGGTCTCATTATTCTTTTGTTTGATAATTAGAGTGCTATTCATATTTTGTGCAATCTAGTGGAACATTAGAGGATTAAGTGTATTAAAATCCACATGTCCACTATATTTAACAATTGATTCAAGATGGTATTCTCTACTTGGAGTAAAAATTGGTAGAGGAACAAGTTGTAAGAATCTTTGTAAAGCCTTTGGCATCTCCATGTTATCTTTAGTTGTGTTTGATTATTTTAATGAAGGGATTTGTCTTTGAAGGGTCCTCTTGAAGCCTACCTTTATTTTAAATTTCATATAGTTACATCTCTCACTTTTGGAGAGAGTTTTTTGACCATGTGGTTTTTCTCCTTTTTCTTCACTTTGAGAGGCTTTCATTGTGCAAGGGTACTTAATAAGGTATTTTGTTGTTAGTGCCTATTCATGCATTTCATGCTTAGAGAGTTGGAATCTTGCATTAACTAATTTCCTACATGTTCAAGAATATCATCATATACATTTTTATACATAATCAAGAACATGTTTGTACATACATGTTCTAACTTAATTTCACTTAATCGATCCTAAATTTATAATATTATAGTCTAGTTGGGCTCTAGTTTATACATTGTGCATATCATGCACTTCTAATTTACATATCTAGCTCTATTATACTATAAATTTAGTTTGAGTTATCTCTTGCATATTTTTAGGACTAATTATTTCTATAAAATAAATTGATCTCTTCATCTTAATTCATATTGCATATTATGACTTTTTTTTAGGAATATAGCAATTCTCTCTTGCTACCCTTTCTTTTGAAAGTTTTTTTTGTTTATTATTTGATCCTTTGGTGCTTGTAATGCAAACTTCAATAAGTTGATCATAAAGTTTTTGGGACTTTTGGATGAGACGACATAGTTTACTTGGCCTCAAACTACTCCAAAAAATCAGCTATATGCAAATAATCTTTTTTAGCTCTAATTTCAAAATATGTTATAGCTAGTATTTCCAATTTTAATTTTGGGTGGTTTCATATTTAAATGTGGTTTGAAGGTAATGGTTTGTAAGCATGGGTAATATATTTTTTTAGTTCTTATACATGGCTATATCCTAAGAGTTTTCAAATATCATTATGTATTTGGATATGGCCTATTAAGACCCTTCCTTTTTCAAAACTTTATGCAGGACATAAGTTTTCCAAATAAGTCTTCCAAGTGAATGAGATACATATAAAACTAATGTAATGTTTAAAATTAATAGTATGATATTTTCTTTCTCATTATCCTATTATTGATTTGGTGTGGACTAACAAAATACACAGAATGATATTACGTTGTAAACAGGGTTATCTTTGATATTATATTTAATTCATAATTATAGTTAGATACTATATGACTCCCTATTTGAATTTTTTTCCCTCTATTTTTTGATGAAATATTATGTGCCAAGATCTTATTTTGTACATACTTTGATCATTATAAGTATATGATGATTAGCTGGTTTAGTTTTTCATTAAACAGCATCAGACACAAATTATTTATTTAGTTGAACTTCTTTTTGATTTTTTTTATTCATATATTTGCAACCACTTTTCTTAGTGTTATCCTATGATGATATGGGTATTTATATGCATCATAAAAACATGGAGAAATAAATTAAAAATCTATTCTACAATATATAACAATAGAGAAACAATACAACTGGGAGAAGCAAGGATTTAGGTTAGTTGAAGTGAAAATAATTTGAACAATTAGTTATACCCAACTAGCAAGATAAAATATAGTTTTTCAAGGTGATAAAATTGCATATGCAGATGCATCACTTGCATGCCAAGCATGAAGTGCATTCCCCAACTTATAATGAATGGTTGGATATAAAGGCTCCATTCGCTAGCCCAAAAATGGAAGCCAAGGATGTTGAAGAATAACTTCAATGAAGAGTTGAGTGACATTACCTCTAAACCTCTAAACATAATGAGAGACATTTTGTGGTTAACATTGAGGCCCTTTCAAATGATGATCAAGTAGGGCCCTAAGGTGCAAATGTCTTGGACATTAATTTGAGCACCCAAAATTGTGATTAAGGACTTCAAAGTCATAAGGATGAACTAGGTGAGATCACATCCCTAACATGGCTATCAAAGTGAATGTGATGGGGAAAAATAATAATAGCCCAACCTATTAGGAGTTAGCAAGGTAGATCTAATATCAACACCATATTCTTTCTTCTGAGCTAACAGTTCTTTAAGTGCATTTTCTTGTAAAACATTGATTTTGTTGAAAATTTGTAAACTCTTAGAAAATGCATTCTTGTTTTCTATTACCATTGATGAGCTTCCCTTGAAAAAAATCAAAATGAAGAGGCATAAATACACACAAAAAATTCTTTCAAAACCATATGTGTAGATATAAACATTAAGTACATGTCCAATATTTTTGCGGATATACACATTAACTATGCCAAGTTTTTCCTTCAAAACTATATGTATAGATATAAACATTAAGTACAACATTTCCAATATTTTGACAGATATACACATTAATTATAACAAATTTTTCTTTCAAAACCATATGTGTAGATATAAACATTATGTACAACATGTCCAATATTTTTGCAAATAGATACATTAATTACACCAAAATTTTCTTTCAAAACCATATGTGCAAATATAAACATTAAGAAGATGATGCTCCTGATGCAAATGATGTTGCTATTAATCATGATGATGATGCTTCTACTGATCATGATGATGAGGAGGAGGAGGAGGATGAGGATAATGATGATGATGATGCTTCTACTTCAATTACACTTTGAGTATATGTATCATGAAGTTTATAGCTAACATAAGATAATTGATTTACTATTGTAGAAATGTGAAGCCCTTTCATGAGCATCACACAACCTCATGGGTCATCAAGTATAAGTCTGTACACCTAATAAAGATTAATGTCTTTTACCATTTGTAAAATATCTCTCTCATTTCCACCTGTCTCTCTTATTTTGTGGAGTCTAGTTACCAGCGAATAGGTATTTGTTAGAGTTGTCTTCCTCGAGTGAGGAAAATGGAGGGATGGAAGAAGAAAGTGATACATTTAGTATGTCTAAATTGAGGAGATCGACTCAAGGTCAAAATATTAGAAAGAAATTTAATAAGCACATGAAAATTTTCCTTACTCAAGGGGGTCATGTTCTTATGATGATGAGACTAAAGGTGACTCCAATGTGCCCTTTAGGTACAAACATCTACAGAAAAATGGGTCGCCAATGAACATCCTCCAATAAATACTTATTTTTGTGTTTGAGAGAGGATATATCACATACACTATCCTCATTACATGGTTTGGGCCAATTTTCCATGGATGACATAAAGGACTCTTACAACAAGGTTGTTCAATTGATAGAGTATATCAAACTTTTCTATGATTACAGTAATTGGATGCAAATTGTTAGATATAAAAAAAAGTATGTCTAATTATGCACTCACAAAAAAGTATGTCTTGAATTTTCTTATCTTAAAACATTAATAGTAATTAATTTGCAAGCATAAGAGAAATAACATGATTTTTGGAAATATTCAAGACTAGCTAGGTTACTAAGAGGGGAGGGTGAATCAGTAACCTCAAAAACTTTACCAAATTCAGATCTCAATTGTAATAATCCAATTACCATTTAATTCATCAAATCAGATCTAACTGCATGCATGAGAAACTAAAAACATAAAACATTCATAACACTTGAACAGAATAATTTGGTGACCCAGAAACCTTCCAAATAGAAAGTAAAACTAGGGTGGGGATGAAACCCACAAAACTTCAATACTATATCATAAAGTTGGCCTATTAAGGCTTACAATGATCACTTCTAATGATCTACCCTGTTAGGAGCAATTAGGACTACTAGGTCCACCTTATTAGAGGTTTTACAATTAAATAATGAAGTATCCACTATGTTAAGAGATTTAAGAAAAGATGGTTAAGTCTACCTTGTGAAAGGATTTGGATTGATTCACCTGTTAGAATGAAAAAGTTGATCTCTGGGTTACAATTGAATTTCTAATAGAGATTCCTTGAAGTGTTGATCACCTTTATGTGATAGATATGACTCTAGTGCTTCTTTTCTTATATGGCCTTACAATACACTTTGTTTGTTGTTGATTCACATTCACATTCTTCTATTTTACATTACTATTATACTTGGATATGATACAATACATTACATATATATCAATCCAATTTACATAATTACAAAGTCAGCTAATATACAAGTTAACATCAATATTAAAAAAGTTGGCCCATATTTAGATACTCGGGTTTTGAAGACTAACTTGGTGAAGTTCTGATACTTGGTGACCACTACCATTACTCGGCATCATCATGCACTCAGTAGAAGTAGAAGCTCGATCTATAATAATCACTTCAAAGTAGTCTCAAACTTAGTCTGTACTGGTGACTCGGTAGATACTATGTAACTCAATATAAATTGAATTACATGTTTACCATGACTGCACTTGGTAAACATTAATCATCATACAGCTCGGTTCACACTAACTTCACTTTACATGAACTACTAGCTTGGTAGAAATTTCAAAGCTTGGTAACCACTGAAATGCTTGGTTTGAACTATTGGACTTCACACTAACTAAATTTATTTGGTAACCATTGAAATGCTAGGTAGGAACTGTAGTGCTTGGTGGCTATTGAATTACATGGAAAAAACTGTAGATTTTTCAATGAGCTTGGTAGCCACGTAGAATTTGAATAAGTGTTGTCACTAATAACAAACTTGATTGAATGTTAACAATCTCCCCCTTTGGCATTAGTGACAAAAACACTTATCAATCAAAACTTATATACATCACAATGTGATACTAGCTCTGTATGGTATACTATTTTTGAGATTTTTCAAAATTTTTCTTTGTAAGCATATATAGTATACTATATCTACAAATTCTCTACTATATACACTTTCTCCCTTTGCATGATTCTCCCCCATACAATATACATAGCATAACAAGTGTCTCTCCCGCTTTTTGACAATAATTTGAAAGATTTATTCAAAACTTAATTACGTGGAGAAACCAATATGAGAAAGAAAATTAGAATGTACCTTAAGTATAAGTGCTAGAGTTTTATCCCAATTCTCTTGAAAAACTTTGCGCGTATGTAGAGCAACTTGCACTTCTACAGATGGTTGTATCATGTGATCTACAATGGAGAAGTTTTTATCATGGATCAATGTTTTTGAATAAACAATATGCTTCTACATTGTATCCATGATGGGAAGGATCATATTCTGAATATCTATCAATGTAGACTGGATCCTCGCTTCTTCTCTCAACAACTCTTCCTACATATCTGACAAGAATATGATCTTTATATGATGTGCATAGCTTGAAATAGAGTCAAGTTGTAATTGTTGTGCACTAGCTTTCAAATCTTCATCAATCTTTTTCAATTTTCTCTTTATCTCCTTTTTAAACTCGGTAATATTACACAACTTTCCAAAAAGTGATGTTACATTGGTGCAAGAGATTTCAAGATTGGTCAAAATTGAGGAAAGCTCCACTTTTTGGATAGTTATTTGCTAAGCAATGTGCTAAAGCACTTCATTATCAATTTTTTTTCTTTCTTTCATAATCAATTTATCTTGACCATTAAAGTCCTCATTAAACTTCTAGACTGCCTCTTCTAATTGCAACAAAATGTGTTGAGAAGTATCAACTTCAACACCCATCACCTCAATCAAAATATTCTTGGCATCATCTATGATTTTATATTCTCTGTCTCTTTCCTCTCTCAATTTCTTCTACTTTGCCTTCTTTTGGAGGAGTTGACCAGCTATATGCATTTGATCTATAGTGATATTATCAAAGTCCCATTTGGGAATTTCTATCTCCTCATCTAGGTCTATATCATCCTCTATCTCCTTTCCTCTACTCAAAAATCTTGTACTCAATTGAGCCTTAGGTTCAACTATCTTTGTAATTTATGCCTTTGAATCAGGTATGGAAACAATAGTAGAGATATTAGGACTAGTAGTGAAAATTGATATAGTGCCAACAAATGGAATACTAATTGGTATGCTTACTGAATCCAAAATTGAAGTACTTATAGAAGTATCCAAAATTTTAGTAGCCAAAATTGTAGAATCCAAAATTGTAGTACTCAAAACCAAAGTACTTATTGTTGAAGAGAAAAAAATTGGAGAACATATTATATCAATTTTTGATGATGCTGACTCAGTGGCTAAAGAAGAGGGAGGTTGTAGCTCAATAGATGAAGTGGTAGACTCTTCTATTAATGATGTGTTAAGCTATGTGGGGGTGAAGAGTGATTGGACATTTGAAGTACCTATAGTTATCACAATCAAAATTGTTGAAGTTGTCTCTGAGCTTGATGTAGCTGTTGGTTTTCTTGGAGAATGAGGAAGTGAGGCAATGATTGTGGTTTTTATCTTCATAGGGTCATTCTCCTCATCATCTTCTTTGTCTTCCTTGGTAGCTTCTTCCTCTTTATCTTCTTCAACTTCTTGATTGTCAAAATGTGTGGGCTTAGTGTAAGTTTCTTCTTCTTCATCATCACCATCATCATCCTTAACATCAATTGGGAAGTCACTTTGGTTATGCAAATGATAAAAATTCTTCCACATACTTGTGGTATTCTTAACCATGTACTCTATATCTTTGATCAAAATAAAACAAGTATTAAATCTAAGAGTCATCTTATCTTCATTTTTCTTTAAGGACTCTTTTACCTCAACATCTATCATGCTAGGTAGCAACTACCTCAGGGTTTGTGCATAGATATATTTTTTTTTTTGCATAGAAACGTCCCATCTTGGCTTTATTTTCTATAATAATTCATTAGATATTTGGGAGGCTATCTGATATGGTGAATACTTCCATTTTCTCATTTTAGTTAACACCAATTCTTCAACTTGTTTCTTCTCAACCTCTATCCTAGTTTCATACTTCAAGGATTTGAAGTTGGTTATACCTACACCTTCTTCCAAATGTTTCAATTTTTCTTGGAAGGTGGCAGGAGTTTTGCTAAAGACAATTTCATTGCCTTTCTTCCTTGACCTTCTAGTGAACACTGCAGTGGATGGTTTGGGTGGCTTGGTGATGATCACCCTGCCTTTCTTTTTCAAGGGTTCTTCTTCCTTTTCTGACTCCTCTTCATCCTCTACTTCTTCAACATCTTCTCCTTTTCCCTTGGTTAACATAAGATGTGTGCTTGTTTTCAGTTTGGATATCCTCCTCTTACCTTTGTTAACTGCCCATGGAAGCTTGATTTCAAGCTCTATTCTTGCCTTGGCCTCATCATATGTTCCAAAGTGTGGTGCCTTTGGATCAATAGGTTCATTAATCAAGGCTTCAATTATTTCCTTTCATTCATCTATATTCACCTCATAGGGAAGAGGTTTTACCCATACAATTCTAGGTTTAACAGCTTGAATGTAGACTCTATCACAGTCTACCATGAAACAAATAGTAATTAAATTGCAAGCATAAGAGAAATAACATGATTTTTGGAAATATTCAAGACTAGCTAGGTTACTGAGAGGGGTGGGGTGAATCAATAACCTCAAAAACTTTACCAAATTTAGATCTTAATTGTAATAATCCAATTACCATTTAATTCATCAAATCAAATCTAACTGTATGCATGAGAAACTAAAAACATAAAACATTCATAAAACTTGAACACAATAATTTCGTGACCCAGAAACCTTCCAAATAGAAAGTAAAACTAGGGTGGGGATTATACACACAAAACTTCAATACTGCAGCATAAAGTTGGATTATTAAGGCTTACAATGATCACTTTTGATGATCTACCCTGTTAGGAGCATTTAGGATTGCTAGGTCCACCTTGTTAGAGATTTTACAAACACACAATGAGTATGCACTCTGCTAAGAGATTTAAGAAAAGACTGTTAAGTCTACCTTGTAAAAGGATTTGGACTGATTCACTTGTTAGAATGAAAAAATTGATCTTTGGGTTACAACTAAATTGCTAATAGAGATTCCTTGAAGTGTTGATCACCTTTATGTGATAGATATGACTCTGGTGCTTCTTTTCTAATATGGCCTTATAATACACTTTGTCTGCTCCTGATTCAAATTTGCATTCTTCTATTTTACATTACTATTACACTTGGATATGATACAATACATTACACATATATCAATCCAATTTACATAATTACAAAGTTGGCCAATATACAAGTTAATACCAATATTACAAAGTTAGCCCATATGTAGATACTCAGGTTCTGAAGACTGACTTGGTGAAGTTCTGATACTCGACATTCGCTGTCATTACTTGGCATCATCATGCACTCAGTAGAAGTAGAAGCTTATTACATACTAATCACTTCAGAGTAGTCTCAAACTTAGTCTACACTAGTGACTCGATAGATACTGTTTAATTCAGTATAAACTAAATTACATGTTTAACATGATTGTGCTCGGTAAACACTAATCATCATATAGCTTGGTTAACACTAATTTCACTTTACATGAACTACTAGCTCGGTAGAAACTACAAAGCTTGGTAACCACTAAAATGCTTGGGCTGAACTGCTAGACTTCATGCTAACTAAATTCACTTGGTAACCATTGAAATGCTCAGTAGGAACTATAGTCCTCGGTGGCTATTGAATTGCATGAAAAATACTATACACTATTCAATGAGCTCGATAGCCATACAAAATCTGAATAAGTGTTGTCACTAATAAAAAACTTGACTGAATGTCAACAAAAGATCTCTTACAACAAGGTTGTTCAATTGATGGAGTAGGTCAAACTTTTCTATGATTACAATAGTTGGATCGAAATTGTTAGATATAAAAAAAAGTATGTCTAGGTATGCACTCATGGAAAATTATATACAATAAAAAGTTAGTGAACAAAGTAAAATAGTAGCTATATGCATTGATGGAAGGCCAAAAGCATCAAGGAATATTGCAGATTTTATAAATAGTACACGACCTGCGTCAACTAAGAAGCTACCCAACTGCATATTTTAGGCACGCGAGGGAAATCATATAGTTGTATATGAGATAAAATAAATATGTGAAGGTGAAGAGATTCTTATTGGTTACAATTTGAATCACATAGATAAAAACAAAGTCACTATCATGGGTAAGGTGGTATGTATTGTGCACATTTAAAATCAACTCCAAGTAATGAAGATAAATACACCATTAAAATTGTATATTTTTTTGCTAACTTAGAATAATAACACATGTGTTTTAACATTTCTCAATGATTTTTTTTGAAATTTAGGGTTATAGTATTGATCAACAGCCATAGGATATGCACGGCAGTGATGGTTCTTCTTCTCGACAAGTAAAACTCATTGTTGTTGTACAAATTAGATACAAGAAATTTGTTAATGCATAATTTTTATTATATTTTATTATTCACTGCTATTTTTTATTAATATTAAATATAGAGCTAATAATATTGCTCTCGCAAATGAGTGTTGATCAAGACAATGGAAAGGAAAAAGTAGTCCACGAGGATGAGGAGCGGCATGATGAGCTGGTTGAATTTATTATTGATTTTGGTTTAGTCCCTAATCCTATGGTTGCAATGAAAAAGATGATTAATGATATAGGAAGAAAATTATCACAATTGGCATTAACTCAACCTCAAACTCCTACATCAAATGATATGATTGATAGGTTGGTGAACCTAGTTTACACATATATAATAAGTATTAATGTGGTTTTTAATTATAAAAAAAGTTCAATAATAGTTTTTATAGTATACTCTTTTATTTATGTCATTAAATAAAATACATGTGTTATTTTTTCAGAGGATGCTAAGGGCGTTTAGGGGTGATCGTCCAGAGGATGATACTTTAGTTGGTTCAAGTGCATCACATGTTCTATCCTACACTTGTGTTTTGCTTGAACAATATTTTTTTAATAGCTCTAACAATCTTGTTTTATTGTGCTCTAAAAATCTCATTTTTTAGCTCCTATCATTGATCCTATGTGCACTACATCACCTACTACAAGGAACAGAACCAAAGAGGCACTATTGACTACAAATTTAGAAACACGTAGCTCGGTCACAAATATGGTGGTACTGCCTATTGGTAAGATGATTCCTTTTTTCTCTCTCATTTTTCTTGTTTTTATTTCACTTGAACTATTATTTCTTAGGGGGAATTTTGTAATATTGGATTCATTTTATCTAGGAGGCGATAAGGACCTTCCTAGGTGTTCTCATGTTAGATGTAAGGGAAAATCAAAGAATTGTGATCAATTGCTCATTACCTCAACTTCTAGGTACTTTAAATATTGATCCTTTTTTTACTATACAATATTATACTCATAATCAAATCCACTAATCTCCCATGCAGTTCCTTGCAATAACTACTAATCACATTATTATTTTGCAGGGAATAATATATTTAATGAAAAACTTAATGATGAATATTTGTGTATATTTGGGCTGACCATACGCATAGGGTATCATATTTTGATTTCATTGCTAGATCATGTTTCCATAATTTGATCAATTTCTTCAAGTAATTTAAAAGGTAGCTCCAGTCCATTTATGAATCTAACAATTCTTTTCTTTTCATAAAAGGTGGAATTTGCATGCAAAAGAGTTAAAGGACCAACTCATTGATGCCATAACATCACTTTTTGGACCCAATGTCTTTCAAAGACTTAGGCTCCTTGAGAAAGTAGGCCAAGCTTTGAAGTATAGTAGGTTTAACTACATGACCCAAATGAAAAACAACCTTGCTATCAGTGCCCCCCCTATATTCCCATTATTGAGTGGGAGAATATTATAAAGGATGTCACTGAGATAAAAGCAAGAGATGATGGAGAAATAGTATCACCAAAGGAAAGAAGGTATGTCATAATATTAAGAATGAAATTATGTAATAATTACTCTTAATACTTATGTGATCTAACATATTTCAAACTTCACAAAGGTTTCCTGATGCATCAAAGGAAACCAAAGCAAGAAAACATAAGCATGTACATCACAAGCTTGGCTCAAGTGGATATTCAAAACTTGTTGCACGAGTTGTAAGTATAAGTAAATGAAAAATTATATACAAATATTTATCAATTGTAAAAAAATTGGTATTTAATAAAATTGATTACAAAAAAAATTCATGGTACCAAGCAAAATTGTAGGCCATGGAGTTTAAAATAACAATCAGCAACTTTGCATCCAATAATCCCTTGGATCACTTACTCACATTTACCAAATACTTCACATATCACACTTGAAATTCACCTTGATTACAAGTTTCATGACAAGGAAAATATGCTTCCTTTATACCATATCCTCAAAATAATTCCTTGATTCAGCCTTGAGACTTTTCTAATTAATTATAATAGGAATTCTTTAAGATAATCAATCATTTTATAATTATAAACTATTGTCAGCTCATAGTCTTTACAATTTATCACATGTACAACCTCAGACATTGTGCACTCACTGGCGTCATCATCAAGTTGTCTAATGTTATTGTCTAACTATGCATATCACGATTCTATCTTTGTTAGGAGATATAATCCAAACATCAAAAATTGCTTCTCAGGTACTCTATTTTTATATTATTCTCTATAAATAAAACATATCTTTTGCATGTCTTTGATTCATTGTATGGGCACCTAACCACTTCATCAGGTCACAGTGTCGAACACATCCTTAATTGTACTTTGACTTGATCATCAATCCTCCATCTATATGATCTCATTCTATGTATGATACTCTAACAATATTTATAGAAATAATTCTATGCTGACATCAGTGATAAACACAACCATGAATGCAACATGTCAATCATAAAAAATCTTTCCAAGTGTTCTAGAAATACTTAGGATACTCTCCCAAAGGAATACCATCAACATTCATGCTAAAAATCTCCCCCTTTTTCATTGATGGAAACATATATTAAAAACATCTATGTTCCAAGAATACCAAATCAATCTTCGCTATTGTTGTTGATATTCTAATCTTTTCAAATCCTCTTCATTAATCAAATCTAAAACTCACTGGAGTACTTCTCTATCTACATCTCTTTCTTCAGATCATCATTAGTTGTTCACACTCTGATTCTTAGGAGAAGCTCTCATTCTTCCATGGATGGAAATTAATTGTTCACAATTTCTCCCATTCAATGTTTCATCAACAACACTTCTCCCCCATAGGAGATATCTTCAATGCCATCTCTCCCCTATTCATACATAGTAGATGTCTTTCAGGTATACCTCTCCCCCATTTTTCTTAGAGAAACTTCTCTCTTATTCATGGTACTTCTCTCTCCCTATTCATAGGAGATGTTTTTCATGCAATCTCTCCCCATTGAGATCAATGACAAAGGCTTTGTTGTGTTAATAATCTTCTCTGAGTCTTCAATCAATGTGTGTATCCAAAGACATTATTCTAAATCAACTATAAAGAGTCCTTGATGACTCTACTCATCTTAGATACTTCCCCATATAGGAAGCTTCAACATTCAATCCAATCAAACAATAGTTCTATGTACCACTAGACTGATGCAATATCTACATCATCTACTTCAAAGTAGGTAGGGCCATAACCCTGGGCATATCTCACAAAAACTCAAATGTGTCTTTAGGAAAAGGCTTCATAAATATATCTACAATCTTCTCTTTAGTACTTACATACTACAATTTGATTTCTTTTTCTACAACTTTTTCTCTCAAAAAATGATACTTAATAGATATATGCTTAGTCTAAGAATACAATATATGATTCTTAGACATGCTCAATGTACTTGTGTTATCAAAATTTATGATAACAAGTTCTAAAAACTCTATCCCAATATCCTTTAGCATCTTCTTCATCCACATGATTTGATTACAATTATTTGTTGTTGCCGCATACTCTGCTTCAGTTGTACTCTAGGAAATATATTATTTTTTCTTGCTTAGCCAAGAAACCAATCTTCCTCCAAGGAAAAATGATCCACCACTAGTGCTCTTTTTTTTGTCCATACTACCTTCCCAATCTGCATCAGTATAGGCACATAAAGTGAAATCACTTGATCTATTATACCATAATCCAAAATTAGGTGTACCCTTTAGTTATCTGAATATCCTCTTTACTACATCATAATGAGATTACTTAATATTATCTTGAAATCTTGCTACTATTCCAACTATATTTTCTATATCTGGTCTAGTGTGAGTTAGATAATTCAAACCTCCAATCATAGATCTATACTTCTTCTTCTCTACTCTAGGTATCTCATCGTTGCTAGATAACTTTTGACCAATTACCATAGGTGTACCAATAGGCTTACAACTTTCCAAACTAAATATTTTCAATTAGTCTTTTAAATACTTAGCTTGTGATATGAAAATACCATCACTATTTTTCACAATCTGTAAACCCAAGAAAGACTACATCTCACTAATCATACTCATCTCAAATTCATTCTTCATTTCATTGGAAAATTTATCACTTGCCACATCATTACCTCCAAAGATTATGTCATCAAAAAATATCACTACGATCAATAATCCATTCTCAAATTCTTTCAAATATAAATTGCTATCTAGTGTACCTTTAGCAAATCCAAGTTTCTCCAAATACTTATCCAATCTTGCATACTAGGTTCTAGGTTCTTATTTTAGACTATACAAATCTTTCTTCAATCTACATACCATGTCCTTTGCTTTAGTCAAAGGAAATCCTTCAAGCTTCTCAATGTAAACTTCTTCTTCAAGTTCTCCATTCACAAATCCTAACTTTACATCTATTTGATACACTTTGAACCTTTTATTCTATGTATAAGACAAGAACATTCTTACTGCTTCCATTCTAGCGATAGGGAAAATGTTTCTTCATAATCTATACCTTATTCCTATGAATATCTAATTTTATCATGTCTCTTTTAGCCCTTACTGCAGCAAATTAGATTATGGGTTTTTTCATGGACAAAAACCACAGTATCTATGGTTACATGTTGGGTCTAAGTAACATATAAACAATTCATTCTCTATGAGAAATTCTAATTTGATTATATCCTAGTTAGTAAAGTGCTTGTGGAAAGGTAGTCCTTGGGAATGAATAGGGTTCAAGGTTTGTTTGGTTGGAGAGTTTGTAACTCTACCAAGAATTGTTGGATTGTCTTCTTAGATACCTTATAAAGGTCATTGATGAGTAGACCATTGGATGGTCATCAAGACCTTGTTAAGAAAAAATGTGTTTGGTTAAAGCACAATCCCCTCTACATCATATTGGTATCAAATCCATTATTGTTGTGATCGGTTTGGTATATGTCAGTCACAAAAGAATCATTATTTCTAGAAATATCAAAGGCCAATACAATGACTAGATATCAAAATGCAATACTCTTATTTGAGTACTTAGCCAATGGAGAAAATGGTGTCCCAAGGACTGAAAATGTCTAAATTATCATATGGAAAGGGCATAGGTACAATGTTGGGCATCTCTTTTTCAAGCTTATACATATATGTTGTATGGAAAATAAATAGACAAAGAATCACTCCTTGTATAGCCTTCTCTAATATGTGCCCAGAAATTTCTAGAAAAATCTATTGGCTCAGCAAGGAATAAAAGAGTTCTTTTCTATTGTAATAGATCTGTGTTGTGTTATATAATTATTTGTATATTTTTTGTTTAAGATTCTTTTTTGTTCCAATAGAGCTTCAACCACATTTATTTTTTAGACAAGTCCCATAAATGCAGTTTGGGAGGGGATCAAAATATTATTGATTGCTATCTTTTATTTGTAACAGATCGAGTAATGATCTGATATTCATGCATAGAATTGGTCAAGAAAGGATCAAATACAATAATGTTGATACATGAAAGGGATCAAGTATATTATCCATTCTTCTTCTATGGATATCAATGACCTGAGCTTATAATAATATTGGTTAAAGTTATTTGATTTGGGCCATTGTTATGATTTTATTAGTTAATAGTGAGGCCATGCCATGAATGGACATGGCTCCACATCATGAAGACATGTCCTTTCATGGCATGTCTCCTTGATAACATACTTATACCAATTTCTCAAAGTTAATAGAGATATTGAAATCTATTAATATTCTCTCATGTTCATGTTTCAGACTTGATGAATAATCAAAACTCTGGTCTTAAGTGGGATCTTTAACATGGTATCAAAGCCTAGTTAAGAGGAAGATTAGATTTATTTAGAGAGATACCTCTTCTATGATGGCAGGTTCTATGGAGCTTGAAATAATGTCTATTGATGTTTTTTGATACAAACTTGGCTATCTCAAGAGTTTTTTGCTCTTTCTTGAGACAATGACTATACTCCAAAATTAGACAATAGTAGGCAAGATCACAGAGTAACCTAGGTGCAAGAAAGATAACTATGAGGTTGGAAAATATATGAATAGACCCTCCTATAAAGAATGTGTGAATTAATTAATATAAGTAACATTAAAAAATTTAGTGCTTGCTTGATAGAGAAGGTAATCAATGAGTCTATTCCACAGTGAAGGAAGAATCAAGCTCAACCTTATTTGCAAAGTCATAGTTGCATTTTTGAGTAACCATCACTAGATAATATGTCATTCTTGCGTGCAATCATGTTGGTTATTGAATTCCAAAGAAATATGACAATGTATGTCTTCCAACACACTAAATAATAACAGGTCATTGACATCAGCGTTGCCAAGTAAATGTTTACAATATTTTGTGAAGTGTGATAGTTCTATAGCATTTTAATATTATTTCTGTCTAAACACCAATTCAATGAGGACTTCACCATAATCCCTACAAATATTTGAGAATTCAAAATTTAAATATTGGAAGATTTTCTAAAAACATTCATTAGTGTTACAACATTCTTGTGATCAAGATGTTTAATGAACATGGACAATAGAAAATGACCAGAATGGCCTATAAATTGACTAGTAGAAAAGCATGAAATATCATAAAATATTAAAATGAAATTGTGAGCTTGGGATTTGGAAGCAGTAACTAAAATATTCGTGTATAAATTATAATTAAACCAAAGTATTTTGAAAATAGAATTCAAAATTCAAATCAATAGATATCATATATAAACCTAGCTAGAGATGTAGCCAATGAAGTTTGATTTTTGTATATTGTAATTTGCAACAAGGATTATAAATTGTGAAATTATAAATGTTACCTATTTTCTCCATTAAGAATTGCATGTCATATAGAACACATAGTGTGAGTTGGTTCTAAAGGGACTAGTGTTTCCCACTATCAAAAAAATAAAACATAGGTTCAAGTACATGACGTATTGTGGTGGCCTCCTTTGCTAATTTGCCCATGTCTTGAAGACAAATCTTTGAATAGACTTTAGGCTCCTCTACTTCCTTTGTGTAATATTATTCAACATATCAACACACTCAAAATAAATAATGAGAATAGTTCATGAATCAATGTATACTTTAGAATGATCTAATATCATTTGTTACCACTATTCAAATTCTTCTTCATGTCTCCCAATTTACAATGAAATTTATCAAATGCAATTAAACATGATTGCAGATAAATAGAAATAATAGAATACCTTAGAGAGGAATAATTTGAGGAAATCCTATAGTAAGAAATTTTTTGAATACTTCATACACTGCAACTAAGTTTCATAAATAAATGAGTTTGACTATGGTGTCCTTTTGCATTGCCTAAAACCAAGAGATTCACACAGTTAGTTGTCATGAAATCATAGGCTAATGTTGAGCTTCACTTGGTTTCAAGAATAGTTTAATATTCTCTACTAATCAAGGCCAACCACATGAAAGTGGAAGCTCATTTGGCCCCACGCCTCCCCCCAACATCTAAATTCCCCATTAACATCTAAAATTCATTCATTATATTAATAAAATGTAACATTCATGAATTATCAATGATAACATTCAATAACACATTAGTTTCATTTGAACATTCAATTGAACATAAATAAAACATCTATACATAAACATCAATCATTATCAAATAAGTTACATGAATCATTTCTTTTTTGTTTTTTTGTTTTTTTGTCCTTCCCTATATTGTTGCAAAGGCATATCCATGTCATCATTGATATTTCTTCTCACTTGTGAACATGCACTCGATGTCCTTTACAAAGGAAAGTTCTCTGTAATAATAAATAAAAGGGTTAAATTTTTAAAAAGCTGAGGCTTTAAATATTTTAAAGAAAATTTTAGTGCTCTTTAACTTGTCCAACCACATCATCTTTCCTGCCAGCTTGGACCTCAACATGTTCATCAGGAACAACCTCTGCATCGCTCACAACTACAATACAAGATTTTTTTTAATCCCAACACATATTATACTTAAATTTTTATTACTACACCAAATTCAATTTAAAACATTTACTTGTATTAATAATTTAGAAATAAAAAATCAAATAGAAAATATATACCTTGAGTACTAGGATCCGCATTCGAATCGTCGCCTCCATGGTGCTCGGCTGATGTATCAAGATTGGTAGGATGCAATCCAATGTAAATAATTATTGCATTTATCAGAAATATACATCTAAATACAAGACAAATACTGAGAAATCTTAGTCATTCTTTGTAATATGTATAAATATATTCACTTTAAAGTTTTAAAAAAATATATAATCATTGTTTCCTTACTTTAAACAAATATAACAACTCATACTTTTAGAACTTGATATCAAATACAATAATTTCTAAAGTATTCATTTTGAAATAAAAATCAATTGACTTATTTACCTCATTGACCGATCCAGCAGAAGAACCTTGCGCACTCATTGCTTGAAGTCATTCAGCCATGACTATATAGCCTTTTGTATAGCCTAATTTCTTATCAAAGAGATATGTGTGAAAAATATATAGTAAAAGAGATATATATATATATATATGATGATCAAGATCAAGATAGATACATGAAAATATATATCTATAGAGAGAGAGAGAGAGAGAGGGAGAGAGAGGGAGAGATATAGATATAGAGAGTAGGGGATGGGAGAGTAGGGGAGAGAGAGAGAGAGAGAGTAGGGGATAGGAGAAGGTGGGATAAAGAGAGACAAAGGGAGGGAGAGATGTTGGAATATTCAAATAGGAAGAATGCTTCTGAGAGGGGGGGGGTGAATCAGAAGCACTATATTTTAACCATTAAAACTTTTTAACTAAAAGTAGATTGCATGCATATGAACATATTAGACAGTTATGAAAAACACATAAGCATCGCCACATAACACTTAAGATTTTGGTAACCCAAAAACCCTCCAAAAATAAGAAGGTAAAACTGGGGTGGGGATGATACCCACAAAATCACTACAGTAATAATATTTAACCACTTTTGATGGTATGCCCTATTAAAGGCTTTACATTGTATCAATAGTGACCTAGTTAAAGGATTTACAAACACTTTACATGAAGTGTCACCCTGTTAAAGGATTTAATCACCTATTTAAAGGATCTACAAAATAGCTATTAAGCTAACCTATCACCATAGGGTTTTTCATTCTAATACAATTGCTAGAGATTATTAGGTACAATAAACCTGATAGCTTGCAATCCTTCATTTGCTAAATACAGGCACTTGATTTGCTTTCTCTAATTTTGATCCTCTAAGATCTGATACTCTTTACTCTAAAATAGTGTTCCTTCCACACCCTTGTACATCCACTTCTCTTTTTAATGAGATTTCATCTTCCTTATAAAGACATTCAAAGACTTAGGGTTAGGTATGGATCTATGATCCATATTGAATTTTTGCTTCCCACTCATTCCTTGCACTTTTCTTATTGGTTGCATGCTTTCTCCATTTTTCTTATTGGCTCCATGTAGATTGCATAAGAAATACAAAATATTCGATCTTATCTTTTAATCCTTCAAGATTCATCATATGTCAGCTATGAAAATGATTTACATATGAATCAATAAAGTTACAAACTCATATGTACATTTTGTGTTACTCTGCACTTGCTGATTTCAGATGCTCGGCACTAATAACAAAATGTCTTACTCGGCTCCTATTGCATTTCTATATTGCTTGGCATCATCTATGACTCGGCACTTGAATATCTCTCGACACTTGTATCATGCTTGGCACCTAAAGTCATTCAGCACTTGAACTTTTCTCAGCACCTGATCTTCACTCGGCACCTGGAGGCTACTCGGCACCTGAAGTCTTTCCTCACTCGGCACATGTTGTGGCTCAGCATACATGGTGTACTCAGCTCCAATATAAAAATTAGTTAAGTGTATTGGCACTCAAGTCTCAAAAACCATTATGAGGTTAACAATCTCCCCCTTTGACATGAGTGACAAAAACACTTAACTGATCTTATGAGTACATTAATTAATCTGCTTGGTATATACAGATGTTTTAAAAACCTTTAATCAAAATTTGTGTAACTTACAATTTATATACCTCAAAATTATTGTAACTCCCCCTGAGTTGTTTGTTTGTGCCATTATCTGTATATCATGCTCCCCTTGGTTTCCTTGGTTTTATTTCCCCCATTCTCTCATTCATCTTATAATATCTCCCCCTTTGTAGTATCTCCCCCTTTTGTTAATAAGATATGTATCTCCCCCTTTTTGACAATTATGTCAAAGGATTTTAAGGGTTAAGACCATATTTCACAAAAAAATGTATTGTTTACCTCCATAATCATCCTGAGAGCTGCATCCCAATCATTCAAAGCAATTTGTAGTGACTTGTGCTGGATGGCAATCTCTGTAGCAAGATGAATAAGTCCATCTGAAGTAGAAAGATTGGGATCTTTCTTGAGAAATTTTTTTGCATTGACTTGTTCCTTATGGAATATTTCCAAGTGTGGGGTAATGGAGGACTACAGTTGTATCAATTTTTCCTTGATATTGGCCTCATCTGCTGATAATACAGCTATTTCTTTCTGAGTGTGAAGCATTTGAGAAAAATGCTTCTCACTTTGAGCTGGATCATTTGGTAGCTGCATGCTTGACATATTTAGATTTCTCTCCAAGATCAATATCTTTTGGCTTATCTCTTGTGTGAAGTATGAAAAATCACACAACTTTTTGTACAATGAAAATATATTCTCAAGTACCTTTTTCACTTTGTCTATAAGCTTTGCTAATTCAACCTAGGAGAGTGCAATTTGACTTGATACCTGCTCATGTACTTTTCCCTAGAATTTTCTTTCAGACCATTCTATAAGTTTTGCATTTTTCTCTTGGTCTTCATTTGTCACCTGGTCAACAATATCTGATAATTTCTCTATGATATGTTTTGACTCATCTAGTGACTGCAAACTGAAGGCATCCATAAAGATGTCCTTAATCTCATGTAGTGTTTTCTTTTGTTTATACTCCCTCTTGAGTATCTCTTGTCTCTTTCTCTTATACAGTTCTTCCTGCACCTAATTGATTTGATCAATGGTTATTGTTTTTGAGTCATATCCTGGTATGACTATCTCCTCATCTAATTTAGGATCTCCATAGTGAAGTACCCTTGCAACTTTTGTAGTACTAGATCCTGGTGCAAATATTTGCAATGGTTGTTGTGAAGGAGTTCCCAAGGTAGGCAAATTTATCAATGTTTGTATTGCCTCTTGCTCTTAAGGAGTTTCCTCTATTTTCTCCTCCTGCTGTCTACTTCCTTGATCAATTATGGTAATCTTAGGAAGTGCCCTTGTGTTTTTGTTGTAGGATTAGATGTAATAGTCTGTCCTATTTGTTTTGTTTCTTTTTCTACAACTGCACTTGGCTTCTATATTGAGGTGTCAACTATGCCTAATGAAATAACTGTGGGCATTTGAAGTTGACCACTAGTAGTTGTAGAGATGATGGAAGGTGGTTCTTGTGGATTCACCTTTTCTCTAACTATGCTTTCTACTAGTTTTTGTAATTCATCCATACTGACCAATACTGGATCTGTACATAATCTTTCTTGCTGCATAGATTGGTCAAGGATTCTTTTGAGGTCTTCTATAGTTAATGGATTGATGTTATGAGTAGAAGTTTTAGGAACATCTTTTATAATTATAGTTTTTGCAGGTGTGAGGGGTACTTGAGGAGGGCTAGAGGGTGGAAATTGTGTGTCTTGCACACTCTGGTCTACTTGCTCTTGCTTAGCTGTTGTTGTTACATATTGTTCTTGTGTCTCTTCCTCCTCTCCATCTTTCTTTTCTTCTTCCTTCTTCTCTTCTTCATCTTTCTCTTCTTCTTCTTCTTTCTTTTCTTCTTTTTTATTTTCTTCTTCTTCTTTCTTTTCTTCTTTCTTTTCTTCTTCTCCCTTCTCTACTAATGTCTTCTCTTCTTTCCTTTTTCTTCTCTCTTCTTGTGGAGTAGCTACTTCTTCCTTGTATTCTTCTTCAAGAAAATCTTCAATCTTTTTGTACAAGTTTTTCCATGATTGCATTGTTCTTTGAACAATTTCTTCCATCTTGTTTTGGAGAATAAAGAATGTCCTATACTTAGGTGTAAACCTAGTATTGTGCCTTTTGACTACTTTCTTTATTTGTTCCTTATTCAAATCAGGCAACATGCTTGCTAGGGTTGATTCCCTCATCTCCTTCTCCATTTTCAAACAAAAATGCCATCTGTCTTCTATAATTTTAGAGAGTTCTTTTGGCAATTGTCCATCTAGTTCAAGAGGAGTGTACTTGAACTATACCATCATTCCATAAACTATTTCCTCTATCTTATTCTGTTCTTCTTTAGTAAACTTATTCAAATCAACTTTATTTAAGTTTCTTAAATCACCATTTCCAATCTTTTTACATAAAGTATCAACTGAAAAATGGCTTACCTTTTCAGATTGATCTTCTTCATTAGTATTAGGTTGAGCTACATATCTTCTTCTTTTCCTCAGCTCTTCCTGTGTTTCCTTGATTGGTTTCTTCTTTGTAGCTTCCTCTGTAGCCTTTTTAGTGGAGGCCCTTGTTGCATCTCGGGTTGTTGGCTTTTGAGGTGATGGCATAGTAGATTTCTTTAGTTTTTTTTGAGCTGGAGGCTATTTTGTTGCCTCCCTTTTCTTTGACTCAGCATCAGTTTATGCTTCTTGGGCTTCTTCTTCCTCTACACCTTCCTCCTTATCTTCACCTTGGCCTTGGGTCAATTCGATTAGGCCTTGTTCTTGTTCATCTTCATCATCATCATTGTCATCTTCATCTTCATCTTCTTCTGCTTCAGCCTCAATTTCTTCACCAAATTTCTTCTTAATTTTCTTCAACAATTTATCTTTCTTCTTTAATGTTGAGGTAGTCTTTAGCTCCATATTTATCTTTGATCTTACCACATCATAAGCGCCAAAGTGTGGAGCACTTTTATCTGCCTCTTCTACCAATAATGCAGTTATTGTTGTAGAAGCTTCATCTATATTGATTTCATATCCAAATGGCCTTAGCCATCTCACTCTTGGAATTACTGCTTGAATATAGGTAAAATCAATGTCAACTAAGAAACACAAATCATTAGTATGTTTTTCCACTAAGGAAACTGGTATTCTTGATCTTTGCTTCATGTATTTCTTGAAATCCTCAAAATAGCTTGTCATCAATGTATCAAAATTTTCTCCCATCTGTTTTATATATTCATTGATTTGGGCAATGATAGTCTTATCATTCCTCCATGTAACTTTTTTGAAAGAGGGAAACTCATTCTGAACATAAAAAAATATACAAACTAGAATTGCTCCAAATTTGCATTGAGCACCCTTTGTCCTTCTTATGGCAGCTAGGTTTTCAGTAATCTATTGTAGTTGCAATTCTACAAGATCATAAGTATGATCCTTTTTCACTAATTTGTAACCTACATCTACTACAATACATGGCACATTGTTGAGTCTACTGGATTGATAGAACTTGTGGGCTATGACTCTAACAACAAACTCAACTAGAGGATCCTAGATGATGTGAATTTTCATTCCTCTTTTATTCCACTGAGCACCAGTGTTCTTTTCAATAACCTCCTTTGATTCACTTCTTAAGGTTTTGAACCGATCTAGGGTAGGATACCCAATTACCCTATGTATGATTCCTTTGGTTAATTTGATGGGAATATCTTCCAACCAAAGACTTCCACCATGAATTTTGCTTAACACAAGTTTAGCCCATTCTATCTTGAATACGGTGGGAAAGCTCAAAACTTGGGTCAAACCCTTCCTTTCAACAATTTTGAATTCATCTTTTAAGACTCCATCTATGCACAATTTTTTATAGGCTTTCCTTATCTCCATATCTCCTAGGGCTCCTATCTTACAATTGTAGCATCTTCTTACATCTTGAACTATTATAACTTTTGGGGTATTTGGGAGAGAGCTCTGGCTAGGTTGTTTTGGTATGAAACTTCGGGGTTGGGATGAAACTCAAGTTGCTTGACCTCATCTGATACTAACTAAACTTCAAACAACTCTTTCTCCTCAATTTTCTTGGAACTTGATGCTATTTATGCAAACTAGGGTTTCCTCTTTATGAAATATGAAATTGCGTAGCTCGGCACAAATGAAAATACCTCAAGATCGATGAAAATGTGTTGAGAGATGTTACAATCTTCTTGAAATGTTGAATCTTTTTCTATGAAGTCGCTCTTCTCTCTTTATCTTCTTTGCTTCTTGGTCACGATGAGGAAAACTGATTGGAATCATGATAATATACCCTATTTTCATCGCATTAAATGCTCAACTACCAACTCAGCTTCTAATGGATTTTAACATTACTCAGCTTGTACTACACTTCCACTTTACTTGGCTTGCATTGGAGTTAACCAACTCGGCATCAGTTATCAACTTGATCATTGTTAGGAACTCGGCATGTGTTGGAGTTTAGCTTGGCAACATTATTTAGATTTTGTGTTAACATCTTGTCTCATGCAGATTTATACTTTGCATTGCTTCTTTGTCTTGGGATTGATGTGTGATATAACTTTGTATATCTGTCCCATATACTTCTCATGCTTAGTTTGATGAAGTGTGATCACTTGACCCATTGGGTGAAGTGATACCTCCACTTGATGTGTTGCACTCATCTCTCTTTTTCCAAGTCTTATTCATTTGCCCCCTTATCTTTTCAACATCAATCTTTTCTTTGTCTTTATTTTCTTCAGTCTTGGGTGCCTTCGTCCTTGTAGGACAATTTATGCTAGTATGCCCAGTCTTCAAACAACTGAAACATGTAGTTTGGCTCAACCATCTTTTATAGTTTCTCTTGAAATGTGTTCTTATGCAATTATGGGGTGTATGTCCATATTCCTGACAATAATGACAGCTATACTTGGTGTTGTAATCCCAATGATAGTGATTCATTTCCTTTTGATTTTGTTAGTTGATTTGATGACCACATAGGCTTTGAAATGCTCTATGTCCATACTTCTTGCAATTATGACAATGTCCTTCAAATCTTTGAGTCCTTGTGGCATTGGATCTACAATCTTGTGTTATATGTCCTTGCATGTTGCACTTGTGACAGTAACTCTTGCTCTTGGGTGTATTTGTCTGATTGAATCTCATACTTCTACAAATATCAGCAGTATGTCCCTTTTTATTACAATAATGACAAGTGGGTTTAGAATCCTTACCTTTGTCACTTCTTTGCTCAACACTCTTTGATGATTCTCCAACTTCAGTGCTGTTGTATCCAAGTCCTGATGTATCATGGGTAGATTTTGGGGATTTCAGCAATTGTTCAAAATACTTGATGGCTTCACTTGACTTGTTGAGATTCTCTGCTACCTCTTTTTCTTTGTTTAAGTCATTCTTCAGTTGTTCATTCTGCATCTTCAAAGTAGAAATCTCAATATCTTTCATATTAAGTTCATGATGAAGGTTCATCATTTGGGCAAGTGTATCCATCTGCATGTTTGAGATCCTTGATAATTCAGTACATTTTTCTTCAAGTCTATTTGCAAGATTTCTTTTGTCATTTTCCATCATAACTTTGTCCTCAACTACTCTTTTCTTTTGTTCAATGATTTCACATAACATTATGGCCTGTGATTCATGTTCCATCTTGAGAGATCTTATCTCTTCTACTTGAACTTTGTTTTTCACCATCAGTTCTGCTATTGCTGCATCAAACTCTTTGGTGTCTTCATTGGCACACAGTTTTGTGGTATCAATCTCCTTGTAGTTTATATCATTTTCAGCTATTGCTATATCCTTTCTTTTCTTCAAATATTTTCTCAATTCCTCCCTTGCTTCCTCTACTTTGTGTAGAGCCAATTGCACATCAATCACTTGATTTTCAATAATCTTCCCAAGTTTGAAGACTTCCATCTTTAGATCTTTTTCTTCAAGTTGTTAGACTTCTTCTTGTGAGAACCTTGCTCTGATACCAATTGTTGGAATATTCAAATAGGAAGAATGCTTCTGAGAGGAGGGGGGGGGGGGGGGGGGGTGAATCAAAAGCATCGTATTTTAACCATTAAAATTTTTAACTGAAAGTAGATTGCATGCATATGAACATATCAGACAGTTATAAAAAACACATAAGCATCACCACATAACACTTAAGATTTTGGTAAACTAGAAACCCTCCAAAAATAAGAAGGTAAAACTGGGGTGGGGATGATACCCACAAAATCACTGTAGTAATAATATTTAACCACTTCTAATGGTCTGCCCTGTTAAAGGCTTTACACTGTATCAATAGTGACCTGGTTAAAGGATTTACAAACACTTTATGTGAAGTGTCACCCTGTTAAAGGATTTAATCACCTATTTAAAGGATCTACAAAATAGCTGTTAAGCTAACCTATCACCATAGGGTTTTTCATTCTAATACAATTGCTAGAGAGTATTAGGTACAATAAACCTGATAGCTTGCAATCCTTCATTTGCTGAATATAGGCACTTGATCTACTTTCTCTAATCTTGATCCTCTGAGATATGATACTCTTTACTCTGAAATAGTGTTCCTTCCACACTCTTGTACATTCACTTCTCTTTTTAATGAGATTTCATCTTCCTTATAAAGGCATTCGAAGACTTAGGGTTAGGTATGGATCTACGATCCATATCGAATTTTTGCTTCCTGCTCATTCCTTGCACTTTTCTTATTGGTTGCATGCCTTCTCCATTTTTCTTATTGGTTGCATGTAGATTGCATAGGAAATACAAAATATTTGATCTTATCTTTTAATCCTTCAAGATTCGTCATATGTCGGCTATGAAAATGATTTACATATGAATTAATGAAGTTACAAACTCATATGTACATTCTGTGTTACTCAGCACTTGCTGATTTCAGATGCTCGGCACTAATAACAAACTGGCTTACTCGGCTCCTGTTGTATTTCTATATTGCTCGACATCATCTGTGACTCGAAACTTGAATATCTCTCGACACTTGTATCATGCTTGGCACCTAAAGTCATTCGACACTTGAACTTTGCTCGGCACCTGATCTTCACTCGGCATCTGGAGGCTACTTGGCACCTGAAGTCTTTCCTGACTCGGCACATGTTGTGGCTCGGCATACATGGTGTACTCAGCTCCAATATAAAAAGTGGTTCAATGTATTGGCACTCAAGTCTCAAAAACCATTATGAAGTTAACAAGAGAGAGGGAGAGAGAGAGAGTAGGGGATGGGAGAGAATGGGATAGAGAGAGAGTAGGGGTGGGAGAGAGAGAGAGAGGGGGGGGAATGGGAGAGGGTTAGATAGGGGAGAGAGAATAGGAGATGGGAGAGGGTTGGATTTAGTGTGAGAGAGAGAGGGTGGGAGGGAGGGATAGACCAAAAGATAGATAGTGATAGAGATAGAGACAAAGAGATTATAGGATGGGAGAGGCTGGGGGAGA
The DNA here is from genome assembly GCA_028749045.1 of Cupressus sempervirens. Classification (NCBI taxonomy): domain Eukaryota; kingdom Viridiplantae; phylum Streptophyta; class Pinopsida; order Cupressales; family Cupressaceae; genus Cupressus; species Cupressus sempervirens. The sequence continues at coordinate 476,207,593 of CM053792.1, forward strand.
GATAGAGAGAGAGTAGGGAGTGGGGGAGAGAGAGAGAGGGAGAGAACAGGATTGGAGGAGGTGGGATATAGAGAGACAGAGATAGACTAGGGGATGGGAGAGGGTGGGATAGGAAGAGAGGGAGGAAGAGAGAAAGGGGTGGGAGAGTAAGGATGGGAGAGAGAGAGAGGGGGGGGGGGGGGCAAGGAGAGGTAGTGAGAGGGAGAGGGAGAGGGAAGTTATAGAAAGAGAGGGAGAGATAGAGATAGAGATAGTAGGGCATTGGAGAGGGTGGGATAGTGAGAGACAAAGGGAGAGATGGAGAGGGTGGAATAGGGGAGAGAGGAAGAGAGGGGAAGGGGAGAGAGAGAGAGAGAGAGAGAGAGAGAGAGAGAGGGTAGGATAAGGTGGGATAGTGGGAGAGAAAGAGGGAGGGGAAGGGGAGAGAGAGAGAGGGGGGGGGATGGGAGAGTAGTGGTGGGAGAGGGAGAGAGAGAGGGAGATTAGGGGGGAGAGAGAGAGAGAGAGAGAGAGAGAGAGAGAGAGAGAGAGAGAGAGTAGGGGATGGGAGAGGGTGAAATAGTGAGAGATAGAGGGAGAAATGGAGAGATTGGGATAGGGAAGAGAGAGAGAGTAGGGGGTGGGACATGGTGGGATTGGCAGAGAGGGAGAGAGAGAGAGATATATATTTTTCACATAAAACGTACACACTATAGTGCATGTGCACTTTATAGTGTGTATGCACTATAGTGTGTACACACTCTATGAAAACACCAAAAAAAAGTTATAAGGAAAGTTTGGATCCCTACTGATCCATATTCTCTTTTTTGTCTATTGTCTGTTATGTTGTTCCGACATAAAATATGGGTTTCATACTATTGGAAGCTAGCAAAAACCAAGTTCAATCATTGGATACACTATTTGAAGGCTTTTTGAACATTCTTTCTATAGAAAAGGTTAGTGCAATCCTTTTTAAATATTCTTTGTTACTATAGAGACAAATTTCATTATAATTTGACAAGTTGTTTAATATATAGTGAATTCATTTAAATTTGTATGTTTGAATGAATTGATATTTGAAAATGGTTAGAAATTTGACAAGTTGTTTAATATATATTGTGTATTCATTGAAATAATTGTAATTTTTTAATGTATTTAAATGATTTATTATTTACAAATTGTACGTAATTTAGATGTTTGAATAATTTGACATATAGAAATCATCATCATGCCAAGGAAGAAACCAAAAGCTCAAACAGTAGAAGAGAGGGAGATAGATTTGGAAATTAAAAGAGATAAAATGAAACTACTATGTGAACAAAGAAAATTACAATGCAATAATGAAGAATTGTCTTTCGAAGAGGAACTTGAACCACCAATACAAAAAAACAAAGAGGGAGAATTGGAAAGCCAAAGAGAATGAATGAGACTCTTACAGTCAAGAAGACAATTGAATTGTGAAGCTACACCATCTTCCAATGTTGGAGTCATATCATCATCTCATGTTGAAGAGATGCTAATTTCTACATCTAACAATTTACACAATCCATCATGTCATATTGAAGTCACAACATCAACATATCAAGTTAGTGATATTCCATGTTTTGCATCTTATTTCCAAGCCACATCATCTTTAGTTCAAGGTATGCAAAACACTCAACCTTATGTTGATGTTCAAAATGTTGAGGGAATGGAAGACATTATAACACCTTCTAGAATTCATTTTAGAAGACCAAAATATTTGATTGATATTGATGCTAACATTTTGAAATCAATGCCTAACTAGATTAGCGAGTGTACTTGTCAAAGAAAAGTTAATCATATGTGGAGATTATTCTTTGAAGAATTAAATATTACAAGTCAATGCCAATTATTTTTTGAAATGATGAGGAATTTCAAAATTTAGGCCCATCACAAAGATTCTTGGGCTAAGAATGATGGATGATTCAAATAAAAAAAGCATTGTAAAGAATCTAATGTGTGCATATGAGAAAGTGGGTTCTAAATCACACACCAAAGATAGTAATATCACAAGATTCATACTTACATCAACAATGGTAACTACCCAAATGAAGAAATCTTGACTCATGGGAAAGACAATAAAAACATTGAAAATTGGTAGAGGTACTATAAGGAGAGTCATGGTAAGGCATGAGAGTGAAAGATCCAACAAAAAATGAGTTATGGACATTTAGCGGTAGACTACCATGAAAGGATAAATAAATTGGTGAAGTTTTGAAATCATTGATTGAATATTTTTGGACAAATAACATGCGTGTTTCCCCTAATCAAAGAGATGTTGTAAGAAAGGGGATTGGTAGCTGAAATCACAATCCGCATGCAAAACATTTTTTGGACTCAACTCAGACACAATTTTTTGCAAAATTAATTGGCATATCCTCAAATTCAAATAAGTCAAACATTTTTTGAGATGGGTAAACTTTTTTTATGCAAAGATAAATCACACACACACAACTTATTGTTGTAGGATACATATTGAATTTTCTAACCATTTTGATTTTTTTAGGCATATATGTGTGTTTTTGCATTCTAAGTTTGTTTTTCAAGATTGTGACATGAATGAGCCACCTAGATCTTCAAGGGAATTCATATCGAAGATTTTATGAGAACTAAGAAATTGTCAAAAATTTTACAATACGTCATGCTTGGATGGTACATGCTTATTTTATGGTTCTTTACATCTTTTATCAACTTGTGAACATATGGATAGTACACATGCAATTAGAAATGAAATAGTAGATTACAAAAAATATAAGACAGTGACATATGCTCTAAAAGATGGGAAATAAGGTAAAAGATATGATTTAGTCATTGAAAAGATTCTAGTGTATGAGTTCATGAATATTTTTTGTGAAAAGATTATTTACGAGTATGCAAGACATACACATAGAGCTCAATGGCTGGATTTGCAATTCAAGGTGTGCAAGGATAAATTTTCACTAGATACCATTGTTTTGGTTGTAGACTTCACAGAGAACTACACACTACAACCACAAAATGAGGTGCAAAAAAAATATTATACTTCTCAATAGGTTTCTATATTTGTCCACATAACATTCATGCATTCACCTACAAGTACAAAGGATAAAAGGAAGATATTGAGGGGTACCATTTTCACATCAGTGATGATCGATCATATTCTATGGAGTTTGTACATTATTTTTTTCTGCTATTTTATGGAGTTTGGCTTACAAGGGCATACCATATTGCCTACACATTATTTGGTTAGACAATTGTGCATCTCAATTTAAGAATGCCAGGATGTTCTATTGGTTGAGAAGGATGCACAAGTTGTCTAGAATTCAATATATATGGAATTTCACAAAGGCTACTCATAGAAAGGGAGAGCACAATGGTGCAAGCACATGCATCAAAAGATCCTTGGATCATGAAGAATTAAATTAAAAAGATGGAGCAACATTAACAAATGCAAAATCCATTGTCTAGTGGTGTAACGCTACAATGGGTCCAGGTAAGGAGGGTGAATCTATGGTTCATATTTGTTTTGGTTGATAGATAATACTAACATTAGACAGTATGAGGATTGTTGGACACTGATAGGATCAAGTGATTTGCACTCTTTTAGAAGCTCTGATGTAGGTTCAATGAGTATCTACACATGAACAATGGCATGCATTTGTCCATCATGTGCAGAGGAAAATTGGGATGAGTGTGAGTCGACTAAATGGGTGGACAAATGGGATATACAAGTTTTGGACCCAATTGACACCTATCGTCCCCTACAAGCACTGAAAATGGTAGAGATGTATTTATCCATTGACTTTGACTACTTGTTTGATCTAGTGCAACCTGGTAATATATATATATATATATATACTGTAAATTCAATATGTAACTTTATAACTTCTACTTAAGTATTTTCTGAATTAATGATTGTATTTTGTACATTTATCACTCTAGGCCATGTTTTTGTTGTTATTGCACCTAAAGACAATGAAGAAGGGACAAATTATTATCTGTGTCATTGTGTCTAGGCCAAAAAAACTTAGATCACTTGGTTATAGATGGTGAAGGTTTAGAGTATAATATAGGTACAATTTTTATAACCAGCACATGGCTGAGAAAATATTCTATGAAGAACCCTAACTTGTAATTATTCAAGGATTGGCAAACAAAGAGGAAAATTCTTCATTATTCGAACCTTTTTGTTGCGTCGAATTTCCACTTGATAAAGTATGGTGTAAAACCACATAATAAGACTCTTTGGAAGGTTCATGAGTCAGACCACGATGCAATACTTGAGACATTAAAATGTTGATCAGATCCAACGAGTTCATTAGATTGAATATAATGACAAAAACATGGACCTCTCACTTTTTGTGATGTTGAGTGCACAACTAGGTAGCTTCAAATGGACTTTCCCACTCTTTGGTATAGGGAACCTCCCTTCTTTTTGGTTTTTGAAGTTTGTTAAGGGTTAGTTAAGAGGTTGTGTGTGTCAAATAAGTTCCAAGATTCCTTGGAATTCACCTAGTCCCAATGTGTTTGTAAAAGAGACAAAAGTTTCTCAATATGTAAAATATTGTTAGGGCTAGGAAACTAAGGTATTTAGTTACCTAATAGGTCTTAGGAATCTTAAATATGGTCCTAGAATGGTCCTAGATGGGCCCATTTTATCAAAATATGTAAAGAGAAATAATTGCTCAAAAGTTACAAAGTTGCTCAAAAAGTTGCTTAAGCAACTTTTGCAATTTTTTTAAAAATTTGCAAATGATAGTTTGGGAAGTTATAACTACCCATGCTTAGGTATTTGAGAATGGGAAGCATATTTTGCAAGGTTAGAAGGTTTTCATCATGGGGAAGCACTCAAATTCCTCAAAATTGCCTAGTAAGCCTAATTGCCCCCAACTAGGTCTCCAATGAGAATGATGTTAAGTTTTCTCCCAAACTCTCCAAAGGACTTCTCAAATAAAATATGTTTTCAAATACCCATTTCATCCTTCTTTAACATATATCAACCTTAGTATAGGTTGGTTTGTACCAAAAAATAAATCCTTCAACTAGGCACCCTTTTTAAGCATAAAATAGGGTGGTTTTCCAAAGCAACTACCTGTTACTCATGCTTCCAATGCTCCAGACTATCAAAAAATTTCTCAAATGGACTGAATCAAAGGAATTATCAAGTCAATTTGATGTTCCAACCTTTGCAAGTAAGAAATCCCCAAATTGGTCTCTTACAAACCCTTAAACCTAGGGCTTTCTTAATGTATGACTTTCCAAGCCAAATTCAATAATGTTTATTCACCATCTCCAAGTCATATATAGATATAATATACCATAAAATACCCCTCTCCAATGGATAGATCTCATGTTGGTGCTCCTTAGGTATGCATTTCATGCACCTATAGCCACCTAAACTCCATTAGAGGCCTCCAACCATGCAAAATATTTTCCAATAATTGTTAGAAGGATTATTTACATAGTAATACAGGTTGTGTGTGTATAATAAGCAAATAGTCCCAAGGTGTTTGTAAATGAGCCAATATTGCTCATTAGGTCCTAGGTTGGTCAAAAGTTGCTCAATAGGTTAAAAGTTTTTAGGGATGGAAAACTAAGGTATTTGGTTACCTATTAGGTCCTAGGAATCTTAACTAGAGTCCTATAATAGTCCTAGATGGACCCATTTAGCAAAAATTGTTCAACAGTTGCAAAGTTGCTCAAAAAGTTGCTTGAGCAACTTTTGCAATTTTTGCAATAAGTTGCAAATAGAGGTTTGGGAAGTTGTAACTACCCATGCTTGGGTATATGAGCATGGGAAACATATTTTCAAAGGTTAGAAGGTTTCTAGTCATATCTCACACTCCTTTCCAACCAAGTTATATTTTTAGCAACTTTTACAACTTTTCAATTTTGCAATTTTGTACAAAAAGTGTAGCTTTTGCAAAGTTCACTAGATTTCACTTCTAGAACTTGGAAAAGTTTCCAAATTATTAAAAAACAACTAAAAACACCTAATCCTAGGCTATCTTGACCAAAAACTCAAAAGACCCAAATTTTCCTAATCAGCAACATTTGCTCATATCTTGCACAAAGTGGCCTAAGCACATATATATTTCTCGTATCTCTCTCACCTTTCATTGTGGAACCAAACTGTCTACTCCATTAGCTTCAATTGGTCAGATAAACCATAGTCCCAAGCTCATCCCATCCCATTGACAACTCAAAAATTCTCAAGCATGCCAAACAAAATTGACCCTAAAGGTCACTAAATGCCATAGGGCAGAGATCTTTGACGGGGAATGTTTCAGAGCTCATGCGAAGTATGGATGAAATTTTGGGTGCTACAGGATCATGTTGTCAACACCTACAATAACTTCTCTCTCTCTTTTGAGATTGGATTTCATTATTATTTTTCTGCCACATCTCAGGTGATGCTAAAACTTGTAGTGTTGGCCAGTACAAAGTCACCAACTAGTGAATCTCTCTAACCATTCATCATGGGATTGAAATGTTTACTTTGTTAGCTCTGAGTGGTTGGATAAACCCTAGTCCCAATCTTTTCCTATCCCATTGACCACTCAAATGTTCTTAGGCACGCTGAATGAAATTGACCCTAAGAGTCACTAAATACCATAGGGCAATGATCTTTGACGAGGCATATCTTGGAGCTCGTGCAAGGTATGAATATTATTTTGGGTGCTACATGATTGTGTTTTCAACACCTACAATAACCTCTCTCTCTTTTTGGAGATTGGATTTCATTTTGATTTTTTGGCCCCATCTCAGATGATGTTGAAACTTGTAGTTTTGGCTAGTGCAAAGTCGCCAACTGGTAAATCTCTCTAACCTTTCATTGTGGGATTAAAATATCTACTCCATTAGCTCCAAGTGGTTAGGTAAACCCTAATCTTGAGATCTTCTTATCCCATTGACCACTTGAACATTCTCGAGCATGCTAAACAAAATTGATCGTAAGAGTCACTAAATGCCATAGGGAAATGATCTTTGATGGGGCATATCTTGGAGCTCATGCGAGGTATGGATGCAATTATGGGTGCTACATTATCATGTTGTCAACACCTACAATAACCTCTCTCTCTTTTTGGAGATTGGATTCCATTTTGATTTTGTGGCCCCATCTTGGGTGATGTTGAAACTTGTAGTGTTGGCTAGTACAAAGTTGCCAATAGGTGAATCTCTCTAACCATTAGTCATGGGATTGAATTGTCTTCTTCATTAGCTCTGAGTGACTAGGTAAACCCTAGTCCTAAGCTTGTCCTATCTTGTTGACCGCTTGAACGTTCTTGAGCATGCGAAACTGAATTGACCCTAAGAGTCACTAAATATTGTGTGTCGATACTGGGAAGAATGAAAAAGTTACAAGAAATTGAATACATAAAGGAAATTTTAATGAAGCAAAATTATTGTACAAACATGAACTAACTTAATCCAAGGTAAAACTTCAACATTTAATGCAATTTCCTCTTCAGCCCCTCTCACAGAAATTGTGTTTGACATTCTTCTAAGTTGTCTGATTGATTTTTCTCAAGTGTTTCACAAATAGTGTTGCATTTCTATTTCCTTTTCATATTACTATAGATAAGAAACCCAAAATCATGATTATTTCTCCATGCATGAATTCGTGGATTCAACATGCATTTTGTGTGTAGCATTAGTTTATTGAGGACTTGATATAAAAATAAGTGGACCACTGCCAAAAGGCCACTTGGAAATATTTGTCCCTACCACAACTTTCAAAATCAGACTTCTCATTCGAGCATTGCCCTTACAAAGATATATTTTGAGGAATAGTAGAGGCACAACAATTCTAGAAATCCATGACTGCCAATTTGAATCCATGGGTGCAAGAATTTATTCCTCCTGCAATACAATACATGACTCTCCTTCCACGCCCATCCACTTTCCTAATTGCCCCTCCAACAACAAATGCAACCTCACTAATATCATACAATATTGTTCCAGCTCCATTCCAACCAAAAATAAATTATGTTCCACACATCATGAATTATATTCTAGAAATATCTCCACTAATTTTACCTCTCGTGGGTTGCCTGATTCTTTTTCCTCCTATAAATACTCCCTTTCCTAGTGGAAGAATAGTGGAACCATCTAATTGTGTACCTAATTTTTTGGTTTTCCCTCCTCATGAGCAGCAAGGTTTGGAAAGTCCTTTTCCACATCATCATTGTATGGACTTTGACCCACTTTGACCGCTTAGTGTCACCCCTAGTGTTTATTAGCTTGCACATACCTAAACAAGGATTAGTCAAACCAACTTGATCTAAGTACACCAACACAGCACCCTAACTTGGCTAGAGTCACAACAAGCCTCAAAGCAAAAACAACACAAATAAATCCAAAATAAGGGTTGTTAGGTGCCCTACCCCATGATAATGACAGAAAAAAGATATCCAAGGAAAAATGCAACAACTGTAGCTATAGGAATCATAAGAAGAGCATATATAATGTGTTTCCATGAATGAAGCTCTTGAAGAGATGGATAAGCAAGCAATATTGATATCAAATTCCATGAATAAATTAAAAACTTTATTTCAAGCCGTCTTGTTTTGTGAAGATAAAGTATATATAAACTCTTGAAATGTTTATGATGACAATAAGATTCAAGCTTAGACATTTACATAATGCAGTGAACTCAAGAGTCAAACTTCAATGTTAATTGTATAACTGTAATAAGAATTCAAGTTTCATTGTTCTCATCTTAACAAAAACTCCAAATCAGTTACTTATAATCAAAATTACTCATAACTTGTACAATTTAAATACAAATTAATATCACAGCCTTATTTATATGTCAAAATATACTATCAAAGCTTATTATAATGATTCCTACCTTTATTTTGGATACAAATTACATTAAAATGAAATACTTAAAATGTAACCTAGAAAAACAAGATATATATTATGATAACCAATAATTTCATACATAAACAAATCGATGCATCAAATTTGTAATTATAATAATGTCATGCATCAAAGATATGTCATACATCAAATATAAAATGTCATATATACATCAAATGTATGTCCAATATGTCCACTAACATAAAATCCAAGATATATGTCCACTAACATAAAATCCAAGATATATGTCCACTAATGCCTATAAATGTGTGTTCATCCCTATATCTTCTCCATCCCATGAAGGAAAGGAAACAAATCCCTAGATTTCTTCGGTCATTGCATGGAGGGAGATGATGGGGACGATGGAGTATTCCCCACACACTCACTCATCCTCTTGTTTAGGCTCCTTTTTAAGTAGAGCTGATACAAACAAAGTATATATTAATCAATAAGTATTATACATTGAAATCAAATATATGTACACACAAAATTAATTATTTTCTTACCACCATCAAATAGTCACTTTGTACATCCACCTTAAAGGCTCGCAGATGATTGGGAGTAACAAGGCCCTACAACAATTCAATCAATATAATCACTCAATCATACTTATAAATACCATTTAAAATTTTAATATTAACTATTATAAATAACAACTAAAACTATGAAAACTCTTTCATACCTCGGTCAATGGCTCTGAACACTAGCACATTTGAGACCATTTTTTGACCATTAATGGTTGAAATTTTGACCCAATTTTTGACCAAACTTTGACCAACTTCAACCAACCCATTGGTCAAAAAAAATTCGGTCAAAATTTTGACCAATAGGTTGGTCAAAAAACCTCAATTACCATTTGCAAGTTTTGACAAGAATTGGTCAAAATTTCGACCAATAAAGGTAGAAATTTCCACCAATGAAGGTCGAAAGTTTTGACCAAGCAAGGTAGAAATTTTGACCAACGAGCGTTAAAAATTTCATGGATTAAGGTAGAAATTTTGACCAATGAAGGTCAAAAATTTTGACTAGTGAAGGTCAAAAATTTTGACCAATGAAGGTAGAAATTTCGACCAATGAAGGTCAAAGAAGTTGAACCAAAAAAAGTAGAAATTTTGACCAATAAAGGTCAAAAATTTTGACCAACGAAGGTAGAAATTTCTACCAATAGAAAGGTGTAAATTTTTTTCAGGCATTCTATAAAACAGTCACATGTCTTGCGTATGATATGACATTTTGCATGCATCCTGCACTCTCTCATCTGGCTGATGATGGATTACGAAGAGTGATCTGAAACCATGATGCTAAAAAACACACACAATCAAATCCAAAATGAACTTGCATTACAAATGGATTGTGGAAATCTGATATTGTTAATTTTGCATGCATGTCTACCAGGACAAATATATGTTTAAGTTGTGATTGTCCTGGTAGACATGCATACAATTTTACCAATATCAGATTTCCACAATCCATTTGTAGTGCATGTTCATTTTGGATTTGATTGTGTGTTTTTTAGTATCATGGTTTCAGATCACTCTACGTAATCCATCATTAGCCGGATGAGAGAGAGTGCAGGATACATGCAAAATGTCATATCATACGCAAGACATGTGACTATTTTATAGAATGCCTAAAAAAAATTTACCAGTGAGTTGGTCAAAATTTTGACCAGATAAATTTTGACCAATGGGTTGGTCAAATTTGGTCAAAAATTTGATCAATGAAGGTCGAAAAATGAACCCAAATGCACTAGTATGCTCGCCAAGTTGACTCTTTGAGTTCGGTCATCAAGTCACCCCACCAAAGTGCCTCAACAAGGTCAATCTTTAGGTCTTCTCATCGAGCTTACACACTAAGTCAGCTCACCATGTCACATCTCTAAGTGGCCTCGCTAAGTCAGCTCGCCAACTTGCCCCACCAAGTTGCCACTTTAAGCCCACTCACCATGTTAGATCGCCAGGCCGGCTCCCAGCCAAGTCAGCTCACCAAGATGACAATTGAAGTACGCTCACCAAGTCGACTCTCTAAGTTCACTCACCAAGTCTGCCCCCTAGGCCAACTCTCCAGGTCAGCTCACCAAGTCACCCCCACCCAGTCACCTCAACAAGTTGACTCATTAAGTCATCTCACAAAGTCGACTCACCCAATGGTTTTACCACCTTGCCCCACCAAGTGAGCTCACTTAGTGTGCTTACGAAGTTGCTTCTCTAAGTTCGCTCACCATGTAAACTCACTTGGTTGGCATGCCAAGTTTTGTCATCAAGTCACCCCACCAAAGCACCTCATCAAGGTTAGTCTTTAAGTACACTTAGTAGGTCATCTCACCAAGTGGCCTCGATAAGTCAGCTCACCAACTTGCACCACCAAGTTGACACTTTAAGTCGACTCGTCATATTAGCTTGCCAAGCCGACTCTCATAGTCAACTCGCCAAGCTGACAATTCAAGTACGCTCACCAAGTCAACTCTTTAAGTTTGCTCACCAAGTCTTCCCTAGGTCAACTCTCCAGGTCGGCCCACCAAGTCACCCCCACCGAGTCACCTCAACAAGTTGACTCTTTAAGTTAGCTCACCAAGTCTACTATTCAACTACGCACGCCAGGTCGGCTCGCCAAGCCCACCAAGTCATGTCACCAAGTTGATTGTTCCAGCTTTGTTACTTTTATACCAACTAAAGCTTGTGCTTGGACTATTAACTTGACCTATCAGAGGCTCTGCAAATGATTCTTCTTTTACATTGACTGAAGGAAGTGTATAGCCTAAAAAAAAAATTCTACTTGCAGAGTTAAGGGCACTACTGAAAAATGGCCCAATTCTTGATGTTGATGGTTGAACTTCCTAAAATAAGAAAAGATGACATCAATGCATCAAGCAAATTGTTATGTGCTCTACTTTTCTAACAGAAATATTGGAAAAGCACCCAAATGCTTTTGTAATAATCAATAAAGCACAAAAAATAATAATATGAAAGATTAAATTGTATAATGAACATATAACCCAGTCAAACTTAAGCCAAGAATACTATAATATTCTCTACTTAAAAAGGCCAACCACATGAAGGTGGAAGCTCGTCTAGCCTCACCCCCCTCCCCCTAACATCAATCTAAAGTACCCATTATCATCTAATTACATACTTCATTGATTCATTCATCCATTTATGAACCATAACATTCAATCAATACAATCACATAACATTCATTAATATGATATAAAATTCATTAATACACAATACTAATCAAGACTTCATTAAGACATAACAATATTCATTAACATAAGATAAAAATCAGTATTAATATGCATCATTCATACATAATTACTTAAAACAAAGTTCTTTCATTATCCAACAAGGTTTTTGAAAGAAGATTTTTAAAACATCATTTCTTCTTTTTGTTTTTATGAGCTCTCTTAAGAAAAGTGTTCATAGAAGCATCCATATCTGCATCATTCTCCTCCTCTTCTAGCACGTGTAATGTCAAATTATGATGGCTCCTTCTCTTTGCAAGAGCAGGAGGCTGCTGCACTAAAGGGGGCTCTGTTGCAAGAACAAGTGAATGGGATAAATTGGCATACTCTTTTTCTTTTTTTAACTGTTGCCAGTCTATAATTAAGTACTAGTACAACATAACATGCATTTTTCTTACCTGACAATGCCACATCATGTACATTAACATTTTGATCTGCCGCCACGTCAACATGTTGAACACTTGGAACATGTTCCACTCCTTCGACATGATGTTCAACATGCTCTGAAATATTCAAAAAAATATTATCATGAGTGATGGATTCATTTTGAGCACTGCACATGAAATATGAGTCAATAAATTTGACTCAAATACTACACAATTAAATCATGATAGCAATATCAAAATATTTACTCTATGAGATTTGTTAGAACAAATTATTTATCAAAGTATAGAATTGGAAATCATTATCAACTACTGATCAAAAGCTTAAAGATCCCTATTTTAAAATAATGAATATGTTTTAGCAACCAGAGATAATCTTTAAAGTAGTGTTAGAGAAATAAGAACAAAACTATGTGAATGATCCAAATCATATAATAAATTGCCTTGCCAATCTATAAACCTGGTTCTCATTGCTCAAGAATACCCTAAATACATAATACAAGAAATGCAAACTACTATGATTTAATAAACAACAAATAGCCAAGAGAAAAGTCTCAGCTCAAACAAACAAAATCTCATGTACACTGCAATGGAATTGAGCAGCAACACAGACACACCTTCTAGTGATGAAAACTATAGTTATGGATTTTCAAATCATACAGTAAAATAGCCTCAACGATCTGAAGACCTGGTGGTAATGGCTCACAAACTAATATCAGTCTTTAAACAATACATTTTCTAAAAGATCTGCACAATGAGCATAGAATATATGTTTCAATAAGAGCATGCTTGGACAATAAATGGAAGGAGAACATTTCATATTTATGATTGCATAATTAATTTCCAATAGCAAATTAATACCTCCACCACTATAATGCATATTATGGCCTTCGTCATGAGCAGGTTCTGTGGTAGGATATGAAGGCTGCAATAAAATGTTATGCACATTGTTATGTAGTCAATTTATGTTCAAAACTAATACCAAAAAAGAAAAGGATCAACTATTCAATTTCATTTACTTTTCATCTAACCAATTTACCTGTGAGATATCATTTGGTGAACTGGATTCTTGAGCAAGGCTTATAGATTCTTTGAGTAGGTGTGCAGCCACAAATTTATAGCCTTCCTTCAAGGCAAGTTTTCTATCTTCATCTATGACCTCCACATTGAATTCTGTGCCCTGTATTTTTTCCTTAATATCATCAGTTTTCTATGTATGGTTTCACTAAACAAAATTTTTTGCAACATTATATTAAAAAAAATTATTTCATATCATTGCTCCTACTTACAACTCGAGATTGGAGATTCATATAGTCACCAGAGCCAAGTTTGTGTTGGCCAAACTTTTCTACTCTCGCTTTTGTAGCCACGGATGTGTCCTGCAATCTATGAACAATTTTAAACATCTTAGATTATATATTTACAAATATGAATAATTACTGCATGATTACAATGTACTTAATACTATCATGACATACCTCTTTTTGCCCTGTGTTGCTTCATTACCTCTATCTTCAGATTGCCTTTTCTCCTTTGCATCTTCTACTATTTCATTCCACTCCATTGGTGGAATCATAGTTGGACGGTCGTACTTTGGGTTATCCTTAAGAGCCCTTCTATATTGATCCCTCACAGTCTTTATATGCTTTGCTACTCTTTTGAGAAGTAGGCCATTGTCAAACATGTCTTTTCCAAATTTCTCGTCAAAAGATGCAATGAGCTGATTTTTTAATTCCATGGTTTGTAAATTCCACCTTTTTAAAAACAAATAGATTGTTAGATCAATAGCTTTAATATATTACAATAAATGAAAGAAAAGAAAAATTGTGTAGAAATGATATGAAACTACGTACCTTTTACACATGGTGGGTCCGAATAGTCTCAATGTCATATGAAAAAGATGTTCAAAGAAAACATTATTACCTACAAAAACATAAAGGATTTATCAGTCCAAAACGAGTAATATAAAAATAGATTTTTTTTACACTTTAAATAAAAACAATTTTAAAGCACCTGGAAGCTTTCGTTCTCTTAACGGAAACATAGTTTTCTTATTCAGCAATAATGTCCCTTCATATGAACCAGTACTAATGACACGAACTACTCCAAGAAATGGATCAACTGCACCAGTACTACTCTCTGCTAGTCTATCAACTGAAACATCGTGACAATTAAAGTAGACACCAAATGAATTAAAGCATACTTATGGATATAATCAAATTGAAGAAATTGACTAGCAAAAATGTTTTTTCCTCGCATTCCATTAAGGATTTAATTCAGGATAATCAAATAGTGTATTAAAGATACCATATTTTTAGAATTCATGATATATTGTTGTTTATGTTTATGATAAGATAATGTGTGATTTTTAATCATCTATGTTTAGGATAGTTTTCAATGGTCCATGGTCTGTTATCACAGTGACAGTTCAAGAATATAAAAGTATCTATGCACATACATCGTATAGAAACATCGTAGAGAAACATAAAATACAAAATTAAAATATATTTTTTAAATGATGTTTCAGTTTACTTTTGGATTCAAAGGTTAGACTGTTTTTTCCATGTGAATCTGAAACATTAATTCAAAAAGTAGCACAAAATCTTGCCTACGTAGTACAATATATGTATGTATGTATGTATGTGTGGTGTGTGTATGCATGTGTTTGTGTGTATGCAAGCTTCTATAGACATCATTTAAGCACTGATATGCTACTTCGTTGTTCATCAACTTGTACAAATACATTACAAAATATAGCAAAACAAGGTTTTACCAGTTCTAGTGGGCATAGATGAAGATGTTTGCATGGCCCTTGTTGCCGACAATGCACTAGGCAATAGTGGACCGACAACCGAAGGAGGAGTCCGCACATCATAATGAGATGAGGAATACAATATTGTTAGCAAAGACATTTGCAATGGATAAAGATCAAATCGGATACTAGCTAGAAATGTCCACAAAAAAAAAGTAAGTGTTATAATGTTGATGAAAACAAAGTGCTACTTACACGAAGGTTGTGCGCAACAACCATCACCATGTTCACCATGTGATGTCAAAAATGGCACAAATGTCTATACAAGTATACATAAAATTAGAGATCAAGATCCATAAGATAGTATAAAATATTCATATCTATTGAACTTCTATTATTGCTTTAGTCGAATTACTGCTTACCTGCAAAGATTGGATTCTACGGCCCAAATCCATTCTCAGTGCCTCTTTCTCCTCACTTTTGTCACCCTCGATGATAATTTTAACAAGTTCATCAGTGTATCTTTGCTTGATTTTTTGGGTGATGAACACAAGGTCAGTACTAAGGGCGATGTTATGTAGATATGAAGCTCGTATTTCAGATCGCATTTGATCAGTAGTCATTCTAGCTTTTTCCTATCATTTGTGACATTAAATATCAATAAAATTTCATCAAAACAACTCCAAAGCCATAAAGAAAAGAACATAATAATATGACATTTTTTTTTATATTAACATTTAAATTTACAATATTTAATGTTTACCTCTACTGAAGGTGTCTAAGATGGTGCATCCATATTGCCCTGTGAAAAAAATTAGTAACTCTTAGAAATCAACAGCGAAATTAAAGTAATAGACTTACCAAAAAAAAATATTAATAATAAAGTAGATTGTATATGTAAATCATTTGTCTTAAGTTAAACATTTAGTGTAACTAATGTGTATATCTAAAAAAAAATTGACATGTTCTACTTAATGTTTATATGTGCACATATGGTTTACAAAGAAAAGTTTGGTCGTACAAAACCCCATCATAGTTGACATTGATCCTAGTTGGACATTTCATTGATCATCATAATCTTCATCCATGTCATCATCATCATCATCATCATCATCGTCGTCATCATCACCATCTTCATCATCGTCATCATCATCTTCATCACCATCATCATCATCACCATCATCGCCATGATCATGATCGTCATCAACATCATCATCATCATTATCACCATTATCGTCAGCATGACCAAAATCATCACCATCTTCTTCATCTTCACCACTAGGTAACTGTTTTTCCTGATAATCATTTACTTCCTCTTCTGCTTCTTCAATTTCTTCTTCTTCGATCACATTATACTTTACCGGCCTTCCTCTTGGGTCATGTCTAACAACAAATGACCAACCTGGTTTCTGTGGAACACCAAAATAAAACACTTGCTTGCACTAGCTTGGAAGAACATAGGGCTCATCTCCGACTGGCTCAAATGACCTTGCATTAATCATAGTAAATCCACTATCATGTTCAATAACAGTCCTATCAGGATCATTTCAATTCAGTTGTAACCTGAACCATTTGACGACAAATAGAACTATTTTGAATGAATTAAAGTCACACTCAAGTATATCATCCAAAATGCCATAGTATCGATTTTCAGATCGTTGAGGATGTATGTCAGTTCTAGATGAAATATTGGTGACCGCAAAGATAGCACTTATCTCGGAATCACACATTTTCTTTGTTTCATCTAACTTTTTGGTGCAAAATTTATAGCCATGGTAGTACATAGCTTTGTGGTGTTTGACCTACAATTATTCAAACATGTCAAGAATATTTGCATCAATCTATGAGTTGATATTAAATTTATGTGTGATGATTACTAATCTTATGCATACCTTTGTATCTCTTAAGTCATATATTAGATCAAGTACCATTTCTGTAACATTGGGATCTCCATTACGATGAGCTTCTTTAACCAATGATACAACACCATCCCATGTTAATGAGAGACCATTTTCTTGAGACTACTCAATCCATACCTTCATCCAATCAAGATTGTTTGCAATATACAAGTGCAGTGCATCCCACTCACGACCAACTATAAGGAAGACAATTACACTAATTAGAAACAACTTATATATATTGATAATGAATAATAATTATTAAACTACAAAAAAAAAAACTTATAATTACCTGTCACCCTCCTCAATCTACCTTTCCCCTTCAGGTACTCCCCTTCGAATTTTTCATTAGAGTTGGGATCCCAAATGCGATCTACATGAATATCTACTACAAACTTTGGAAGATATTCAGTAATGTACACCATGGTCTGGTATATCATATATCCCTCTATCATAGAACCCTCAGGACGTGCTCTTTGTCGAACCAAGCCCTTCATAAATTGCAAGTGCCTCTCAACCATCCACATTGATCTAGCTTGTACAAGTCCACACAATTCAATCTCCTCAACTTGATGTATGAGGTAGTGTTCTTGAGCATTGAAAAAGGTTGGAGGTAAACAATTTTGCATTTCACACATAAGCTATGGAATTTTTTTCTTCCAGTATTTTATGTCTTTTTTGTCAATTTCTTTAGATGATAACCACCTAAAAGAGATTCAACACACAAAACCACATAAACGAGATTTCAAATAAAATTATACAATAGATTTAAGAGACATCTACAAATCTAAGAAAAAACACTTCTAACCTCGTGTATTTTTCAAGATCATATATAACTTGTTTAATACTGTTGTCAAACTGTTGTGGAAGGGATAGAGGTAGGACGAACTGCAATCATAAAAAATGATCATTTCAATATATTATTAAATAATGCAATAGGTAGTACATTCAATCTTACAAATATACTGTAAATGGAGAACATGACTTACCTTGAGGAAGGTATGCCAATCATGTGTTTTCAACCCAGGCCCAAAATCACCTTTCTTTGATAGAAGAGTGCTTATATTTGTAGCAAACCCTATTGCAAATTTTGTTTTTTTTATGACTTCTTTTAATGCATCACTCTGTTGCTCCGTTAATAACCAAGGAAGGGCACTTGTATTTATGCAGTCTCCATTGCTATTTGATTCAATGGAAGCTTTTAGTGCATGATTGGATTCATGAATGTTGGTACAATTTTTGGCAATTTGTTCTCTATCATGCCTTCCATCCAACATTTTCCATAGTGTCTCTGTTACATTCTTTCCAATATGCATAGTATCAAACAAATGCGCAATTGGGAGATCCTTGTAGTACGGTAACCTACTAAATTGAGTAGGATAACTTTTCATTTCTCTAGGAAGTTGGTCATTGATGCCTTGATGACCTTCACAAGCATCAATTACAACATTAGTAACTATAAGACAATATCAAAATACAAATTTTAAACTTCAGACGACAAATTGGATATTACCTCGACAATTTAGTCGATCATATTCCAACTTCCATAAATGAGGTGTCATTCTTCGTGGTCTTGATGATGTCTCTTCTTTCCCATTGAAAAGATGTTTTTCGGCAATTCGATACCTATGATTACTGTGGAGAAAGTGTCTAAATTCATCAAACACCTACTTTCTTAAAGTTCTCGAATGATGAGATTTCATCTTCGGACCACAAACTGGACATGCAAATTTTCCCTTTGTCTGAAGACCTACAAGATCATGTAGAAGTGGATCATGTACAATTATCATGTGCAACTTAAACATTTGATAGTAATGTGTAAGCATTATAATAGACCAAAAATATGTGATATTAACAATATAACATACCACAAAAATGAGTTAACCCAGGGGCATCATGTATTGTCCATACAAGCATTGCATGGAATTGAAATTGTCGATGTCCTATCGGTCTAGAGATGTCATACATAGTGATGCCATTCCATAACTTCAACAACTCATCAATCAGGGGCTCAATATACACGTTCATATCTTTCACTTGGTATTTACCTAGCAATTGAATGAACATAAACATTACATTATTATTATGACCATTTTCATGCGCTATTTAGAAATTAATTTAGATAACTATACAATGATAAAAATACCTGGCACAATCATTGACAACATTATGTGATCCCTCTTTATGGACATCCAAGGAGGAATGTTATTATTAATAACAAAAATAGGCCACACTGAGTAAACAGATCTCATATCTCCATATGGATTGACACCGTCCGCTGCCAATGAAAGCTTCAAATTATGAGGTTCTTCTTTAAAGTGTGACCATGTTTCTTCTATCTCTTTAAATGCAAAACCATCGGCAGGCATTCGCATAATGTCATCCTGACTTCTATTGCGTGCATGGTAATCCATAAATTGTGCCAAGGTAGCACACCTGAATAACCGTTGAAGACGTGGAATAATGGGAATGTATCGAAGAACCTTGTGAGGCACTTTTTTTGTTATTTGATCTGACCGATATCTACTACTATGACAATTAGTGCATTCTGCTGCAAATTCATATTGATTATGATATAGAATGTGATCATTGGGACATGCATGTATTGTTTGATACTTCATTCCAATCTGATCCATAATGTTAGATAATTCTCGATACGAACAAGACAAAATGTTTGATGGTGGTAACAAAAACTCACTAATCAACCTACAACAACAAATATGCATTGTTAATATAATGAATAGTAATTGTATGCTAGCATTGAAAATGACAAAAATGACATACCTTAGCATACGTGACATTGCTAAATTAGATATACCATTCATAACCTTTAAGTTCACCAACAACACTATAGCTGAGAGTAGAGTTGTTTGGGAGCCTTCGTATAAGGGCTCGTGTGCCTTCTCAAGAAAAGGTATATCAAGACCATCTTCATCATTATCAAATTCGCTAGTACCATCATTGTGAGCCTCTTCATCACCTGCCCCAATACCATCTTCTTCAATCACGTCCTCTGGCACATTATCATCTTCTTCCATGAGAGTGTTATCCTCAGCTTGGATATTCACACCTCCATCTTCCTCCAGTAGGAAATCCACATTCAGCAATGGATGAAAATCATGGCCCCCTTCAACATGACCATGTTGCCTACAATGACTCTGGGTTGTTGTGATTAGAATTCTTCGAGTCTTTAAGCCTTTACACTTCTTGCAAGGACAATAACATTTATTAGGTTTTCTTCAGAACTGAGCCCACAATGCTACCATTGTCTCATTTTGTTCAGCGTTCATATTGTCAGGCATGGTCTTTCTTCACAGGAAAATATATCTACAAATAAATTGGACATCATGTGATTAATGTTTATATCTGCACATATGGTTTTTCTTGATCAATGTTTTCAAATGTAACTAAAATGATCCTATAATTTCTAGAAGGCGTAGATGTTTGCAAAATGTGCAGTACCACCCTTCTACCAAAAAAACACACCTAGTATAGAATAATGGATAAGATCAAGACAAAAATAATACTGGTCCTTCTATTGATACGCCTTTTGAAGGTTGAATAAGGTCATAATTTTTCTAACCCACTCTGTTTTATCTGCTATACTTTTTGCTTTCAACACAATTGCACTATGTGCTGGAATAGAAAGCCATGAAACAAAGATCAACAACTATTTGAGCATAGAAGGTGCCAATTTAATATACAAATATGTGCACTTGCAGTTTGAAACTTGAACCCCAAAAAGACACACACCTTTTAGTACTATTTTGTATGAAACCTTGTTGTTGATTTTGAATGTAAGACTTATAGCTACAGCATCAGAACCATTTGCCTTTTTTGAGTTTTTAGAACTTGATTTAGCAAGAGCTAGAGAATCAGAAGTACCATAATTAATTCATTTATTCAAAGACATTAATTCATTAAAAAAAAATTTGGTGCTTGCTAGATAATGAAGAAAACCAAATACTCCATATAAAATTACACAATGGATAAACAGACAGAAACAGTCAATCTCATTTTTTCGTTACTTGATTTAGAAGTTTAAAGGTTCCAATTACAAAACAATTTTTGTATCCTTCGGGGAACTTTTGAAAAAGACCAAAAGCCTTTACAATCACAAGAGATCAACTTATAGTATACTTAAATGTTAGTAAAGATCTACATTGTAAAGTATCTTGGAAGTGACTGGCGCACATTACAATTACTATGCCACTTAGGCACCACGATATTGCCACATAGGCACTACGATAAACTTAACCATTTCTATTACTATGCCACTAGTTTAAGACTCCTACACCTTATCAGTCAAATCCTACAACTCTTGTCATCTTGGTGTGACCCTTGACTAGAGGTGTATCCAACATCTTAGGATTGTCCTACAGTTGAACTAGTGTACCTAGGCAAAGGATTTCAAAACTATGAAGTTAACCTCTCATCCTATCCCACTTGAACTTAAGTCATGTTAGATCAAGGGGTTACTAAGGAATAAGATTCCCTCCTTTGGTATTCAAATCCTAGAGATACATGAATTTAACTTCTAATTACAACTGTTGAAGAACATCATCTCATAAATTATAATGATTCTTGCCCATGGATTAGTTTGGTAAGTGTAATTGTAATTTAAAACTTGGCTCCAATGGATCAAATGTCGCTATACTTGGAATTGCCCCACATCTTGTCCATTTGTAAGTTTGATCTGATAATTTAGAATTCATAAAATAGTTGAAAGTGTTATAATTTTCTAAATAGAAGAAATATCTTCTACCATCATGCTACATGCTAGAAGGGAGAGAGAACATACAAAATTTAGTTGTGTTACTGGTAGAGTCCTTTGACTGTTAAAGTATCACTTTCATATGCTTTGACTTTTGAGACACAAAAATTCAAAGCTCATTGTTAAGATAGTTTCATATTATAGCAGATGATTTTTTTTCCATTTACATATTTTATTTTCACATTAAATTCAGTCTCTTTTGTTTTGTCCATCCTATTGTCAATTGATGCAATGGTTTCTTCTTCTAGAGTATTTAGTCATTTTTCTTATTTAAAAACTATGGTGATTAGCACTACCATTTTTTATTAACAAAAAGGATATACAACATACTAGTAAATGATGTCATTACAATTTTCTCAAGGTTTATTATTTCTAGGTTGTGTATGTTACTATCTAGGCTCAAAAGTTTAGTCTTTTTGAAGATTATCTTATAGGAAGAATTATTAATGTTTATATTTCAAGAAGAATGTAAAGTAAAAATGTAGACATGAATAGCTTCTTGGGCATGCTATAACTATAGAAGATTCAAGATCACATATGGAAAGTTTTAAAGTAGAATAAAGAATTGATAGTCTCTAGGGAGCTACAGCTAAGAGGTTAGGAATTTTGTACATTCTAACTATATATGTTAAGGAATCTTAATGGAAAGATCAAATTAAAGTAAGATTTTAGAGAGATTGGCTACAATTAACATGCCAAAACCTTTGAGAGTTATACGAGGCATAGGTGACTTGTAGATGGAAATGTATGCTAGAAAACTTGGTGCAGTTCTTTATTACTTGAGAGGGGATCTCAGTGATAGCAATCAGTCACTACCTGTGTAGTATTCTACATTAATGCAAACCTGCACCGAACACCAGCAAAAGGAAGGAAACAGAGCTGAATTTGCATAGTCTACTCACAGCACCCACCTGTAGACACTTGGACCATTCTTGGCTCAATTTGTAAATCTCATTAAGAATGGTTCCAATTTTTGCCATCGCTAGATAACAAAGAGGGATGTCAGAGTCATTGCCAATTTTTTCATCATTCTTTATGCTGAAACAGAGATTCAGAAATGCCTGTAATAAAATCTATCGGATCACACGTGTAAAATTCAAAATAATATACATCCACTATTCATGTCACGTCATCCCCAAAATAAATGAAGATGCATAAAATAAATGCAACAATACTAATAAAAAGAGGATAAGGATAAACTAAACGTAGAAAAATGCTTCTAAATTGTCTAAAAGGCTCACTTACATATAAACAGCGGGGAAAGACTTCTTTTGAAGGCATGGAAGACTGGATAATCATAAGATAACCATAGTAAATTCTGGCCTAAGATATAAGACAGTTCTGATATGCATAAAGGGAGCATAGGAATTAAGGAAGGATTGATGAAAGAAGGGAGGGGAAGATAGTAAGGAAGTACCTTCATTTGGTCAACAATGATGAAGAGTTTTTCCTTATTTGAAGGGTGGTAATTGTGAAAGGTTGTGACCAATGCAAGGGGCACATGTGGTGAACAGAAGTGACTCTTACATTGTAAGATATAAAGAAGAGGTTTTGTTTGAGGAGGGCATCCAAGGGAGATAAAGTTGGGGAATAACATATTAATTTAAAGTGGTGATTCAATTTTTATGACAGGTGTTGAACCTTCCACGAATAATATATAAAAGAAGAAAAAAAATTATGATCATTTACCATTCATCACTTCCAAATACATTAAATCAACACACAATCATCACTCCTCAATTTATGAATTACAACATTCATTTAGTCATCATTCACTGACTATCAAATTGTCAAATCAAAGGAAATCATTCTATCATTCATCAAACATTAGTTGGGAATAAAACAGACTTGCAATCAATTCTTCAATTAATTCAATCTATGTGCCTGCTTTATGTAGCTTATCTTGCAAAGCCCGTTCATAAAAGGAGTGTAAGCAATAACATCAGGTGGAATTTCTTTCTTGTCCATTTCTGCCCATAGTTTAAAAGCTTGTTCTACATTACCATTCTTGATATGTTCATCAATCAATACACTATGTACAATTTTCTCACGAATCAAACCTTCTCCAAACATTTCCCTCAAAAGCAAATGTGCCTCCTGTATATTACCTTCCTTGCATAACCCAATTGTAAGAGTAGTATAAGTAATCACATGAGGCAAAATACCACTCTTTACCATATTATCAAATAGTTTGAATGCATCACTTGTGCAGGCAACCCTGCAGTGTCCAGCAATAATGATATTATACGTAAAGTTTTTTGGAGCTAGACCATTTAGAATTAGTTGGTTTAAGAGTCTGACTGCTTCTTCTAGCCTGCCAGCTCTACAATAACCTGAAATGAGCTATAAGTGCACATATCAGGAGGTATGTTCCTTTCAAGTATGTAATGTAATATTTGATTGCCTAGCTTTTCTTTGCCAAACTTGAAATAACAAGCAATGAGAGTGTTGATCCCTAGAGAAACCTAGCCAATGTTGACAGAGAAATGTGCTTGGACATTGCAGGAGTGGATTGAACTTCAAGAAATTAATTTGGATTGTGTTAAGTATTTAAGGAAGATGAGAATTCTATGATAGTTGAGCAGCTATATGTGCTGATGAAGATTTCTCTATTTTTTATCAGAGTGTTGAGCATTAGCATTGATGTAGCCCTACTCTCTCGATAGAGAAATCAATTAACCAAGATAAAAAGGAGAGTCGTGTTAGGATTTCCTTATTTTCTTGCCTAAATGTTTGTCTTAGGCTTCCTTTGGCCCTTACAGCTAAGAAATTTTGTGCTAGCAAATCAACTTCTGAGCATCATACCTGTCAGGACGATATGCTATATTGCAGCTTGTGTAATGTGGAGGTATGTTTTAGATATGTAAAACTTTTCTAAATTGAATTTTCTTATCAGAATCTGTAATTAATGTAGATATTAAATGATTATCACCTAACATACCAATACTAATCTTCTTTAGTTTCAATATATTTTGGTTAAATAATCTGTCGTTGCCTATGCAAGTGAAGGAGAAATGGATCCCAACTCCATCTATTTAAAATCAAGTCATATTTTCTAGCTAAAAAATCCTTGTACAACATTTTTGATGGATGCAAACACTTTTGATCAACAAGGTTTAATAATAAAGCATATGACAAGACTGCATATTAATTTAATGTGAGCATATATATACACAACCATATCACTAAAGAATCCCACTATCTATGCCCTGAATGACATGATGCAAATCCTTTCACTATATGCTGAATATAAAAAATATATCAAGAGACTGCACTCTACGCTTTAGATCTAAAGAATTTTGTTGCCTGCTTCAAAATTATAGTGGTCGATTACTTGGAAATAATGGTACAATTGAATAACCACCACTAGAAATTATGTTCGAAATAACACAACTTAGAAGGAAAATACCATCAAATCACCTTTTGTTCAAAATACCATCAAGTTAAACCTTTTTTCCACGTACTCCTGGCCACAAATCGCAGTGGTAGGCCCATACCGGCCTAAAGAAACAATAGGCCGCTAGAGCAGTTATTTATCTTCCACCAGCCCAGGAAGTTGTTTACCTTAAATCCACGGCGGAATAGCAGAGACAGTTCATCAGGTGGATCGGTAAGTGGTGTGCATGATTCTTCTGGGTGCAATACAATAAGATTAGGGCGGAAAACACAACGTATTTCAAGTTTTCGTTAAAGATGAACTAGGAAGTTGTTTACCTTGAATCCGCGGCGGAATAGCAGAGACAGTTGATCGGGTGGACCGGGAAGTGGTGTGCACGAGTCTTCTGGGTGCAATACAATAAGATTACGGCAGCAAACATAACGTATTTTAAGTTTTCATTAAATATGAACCCGTGTTGGTTGAAATTTTGACCAACACTTGTGTTGGTCAAAATTTCGACCAACACGGGTTCA
This sequence comes from Cupressus sempervirens, assembly GCA_028749045.1. NCBI lineage: Eukaryota > Viridiplantae > Streptophyta > Pinopsida > Cupressales > Cupressaceae > Cupressus > Cupressus sempervirens. Next base: position 476,233,397 of record CM053792.1, read on the forward strand.
TCTTTAACCAAAACTCATCACAATTCGACCAAATTGACCCCAAATTTTCAAATGGTCGAAAGTTTTGGTCAAAAATTTGAGTCATATGTACTAGTGGATCTGCTCTTCTTCCTATTTTTCTCAAAGTCTTGAGCACCATCTTCTGATCCACAGACCCAACAACTATTATCTTGTGCATGCTCATCTCTATGTCCACAGTTTGCACACCTGCAGAGTTTTATGACAGAATTATCAGCTAAAGTTTGAATGATTTAACATATCTTATTTAATACCCTCCTTCCTTAGTTTCTCCATATTGATATTTTCTTTGGCAACAGTTCAAACAACAACAATTTTCATTCCACACATTGTAGCACTTGCAGGATTCATTCCATGAGCTGAGACAGTAATGATAGAAGTTTTGATGCCCATCTCCCCTTGCTTAACGATAAGCATATAACCTTTACAATATAAAGGAATGGAGCATCCTCAACATTAACAGTGCCCAATTTCTTTAATCCACTAATAAATGCTCACGCCAAACCATGTACACATTCTACATTTTTTTTCAATCCTTCCAGACCATGATAGATTGCATACATAGAAGATATATTGTAATTAATGCCTGTATCATGTAGATATTTCTAGTGGCATTATCTTGCCTGATGTGTTGCTCCCTTGTCTACATTTCCATCCTTAGCACAGGATTCCTATGGGAATCCACATTAACTCTAATAATCCTCCTAGACATCATTCATTTTTACTCTTAAGATGTAACCAAGCAATATAAATGAGGGGCCCCCATAGTCCAGGGGGACACCAAATCTTTGAGAAGAACCAAAGATGATATCCACCCCAAATTGTTTTGTGCTGGTCTCATTTTTAGCTTGTCGCATGTTTCCCCAGTAAGACTCTGTGTTGCCTCCCATTATGACTCTAGTGCCCATTAGATAATGCATTGGTTTCTGGGAGATCTTGGGTTCATTCTTTACTTCCTTTGCATTCCTTGACCCCAGTTAGAATCAGTTGTGCAATTGTTTCACCATACTAAGTATTGGTTCTATCTTATATCTCCTCTTAAACTATTGTAAAAGACTTAGCGGAACAATAGTTGAAGTCATCCTATAGTGATCCATTATGTACAATGTGAGTCATAGGGTACAAAGTGGAGAGTCTCACCACTCTGTACATTTATGGGTGTCTCATACACTATGAAGTGGCAAGCACGTGCAGGTTGAGGTGAGTCCTACGAGGCATTGTTGTATACTATGAAGTAGTCATACAAGAAATATCACCCACCAGTGCATCACATATTGCATTGGACTACCACGTTCAATTATTCTTATGTGCACAATACATCAAGCAAATTTAAAAAGAAAAAGACCCTTCACCCTTTTTTCTAGTAAAAAATTGGCATAATTGTTCATGATTTTCTTGATATTGGATTTGTCTAAAAATGAAAAATACTTCTTGGGCTTTGAGGTCAGGCTGAATTTTTATGTAGTTTCAAAAAAACAAAAGTCTCTCAAAAGAAGAAATCCCAGTTCGTGGTCAAGGAAGAAATTAGAGGATGGAACCTGGTTTCATGCGCATGGATTTTATTCGTAGCCATGGACTCGCAGATCTACAACAGAGTAAGTTCTCCCTAACTGTGCTTTCTTAATCATCATTGAGATTTTGAGTAGAAGATTTTGACAAGGAAAAAGTGGATCCAAGGTACAGAACTGTATATTCATTATGTATTAAGCAGCTTCAGACAATGAGTAACCTTCAGTTCCTTAACTGTGGGAGAATGCATGCAAAATGGGGAGCCCGAATGCTTCAAATTAATATGATATGCTTCAAAAAAACTTTGAAAAATATAATGTTACATTCTTCCTTACTGAAATTTAAAGGCATCTATCAGTTCATTGGAAGAAACAGAAGTTTCAAGCTTAAAAAATGACAAACTAAGGCACGCCCACGGCTTCCACTGTTACAGCAAGTCATTCTTCCTAAATACTCCACCAATCGATCTTAGCTCAGAAAGAAAATGGATGAATGAAGACAAGAGAAACTTACAAAGAGGACCAATTGATCTTAGTGTTTCATAGTGAGGACCGATCTTTGGCGTTCAAAGTGCGAAAACTATTTTTGCAAGAAGCTCTTGCGTGCGGGCAATTTCATGACAATGAAATGCGAAAGCCCTTTTTGAGTTTTGCATTATAAGCCCGTGTTGGTCAAAATTTCGACCAACACGGGAATGGATTTTTAAAAAAAGATGTTTTCCTTTTAGATTTCGACTAATGTAAAACATTTTAATGGATGGTCGAAATTCTTGGTCAAAAAATAGGGTCAAATGTACATGTGGAACTAGTCATCGTGGCAGAAACTTCAAGATTGATAGACAACAAAGATGAGGAGTCTTGGACATCAACAAATAATACAATTTATATTTTTTTATAGAATATAATATAATCAAATTAATTAAATTAGCATGAAACAAATGTACCTCAATGAAACTTGTATCATGTCTAGGCTTAAAGTCCCTTATGAATGTCGATGGTCCAGTAGAGAACTAAAGCACATGGATAAATTGTTTTTGTCGATCATTCACATGATTACTTAATAAATATATGTATTGATTTAAATGATTAAATCAATACATACCTCTCGACTCATTGGCGAGACATAAAATGGGGTCGGGGAATCTATACTAGGGCCATCAACACTCTTAGCCTAAATTTTGAACAATGTCAAGACATGCTAATTAATTAGTCATTTACTATACATACAAAATGTGACTAAATTAGTTTATTATAATTGTAATTTACAGGTGTGTCAATGTCAAATGTGTCACTCAGGAACTCATTAGTGACTAGTCCATCATCCATAGTGTCTCCAACATGTCTACCAAATGTGCATAAAGATCCACATGATGTACACATGTGACCACAATGCAAAGAAGGCTCCTCCTCAACTAATGGATTGGCGCAATGAATGAGGGTTTGTATTAAAGCATTGATAGTCCCTAGAGTATTGGTCTCTACATGTTCCTTCACAACTAAAGGAATGTTCCTTCACAACTAAAGGAATAATGACATGCTCACCTTGTGTCTTGATAATAGGCACCCTAATTTCATTACGATCACAACGTTCCCTTGGTCTCTCAAATGATGATTCCCCCACCTCCACCTTGAGAATTTGACATGTCAAAATAACTGGGGATCACCTCGAGAACAAATTCACAATACAATTTCTTTAAGAAATACATTGGAATCTCATGACTATTGCAAGGAGGGGCTTTAAAGACCATCCACCACCTATCCCAAAAGTTATTAATAATATCATTATGTATGCACCCGTGGGTGGGAAACCTTTTAGTTGTATGTTTAACAGTGTCTTGTTCTCCTAGCTTTTTAAACAATGCACATATGCTACCTTTTGATATATCATTTTTCTTACATCTTTATAGGATAATTTTTTTGCATAATATCTTTTTTTTATTCTCTCTTAACATGCCAAATATCCAACTAACCACTAATAGAAGCTACATGGCTCATAATGGACTCAAGGGAGGATGCCAATTGTGCTCTCATAGGATTAGTTTTCCAGCAAGCTTTCAACCTAACAATGATTTCTTCTAATTCATTTTTACCTCTTTCTATTTCATTAATTATATTGTCTTGGGTGCAAGGAGAATGTCTTTCAATCGGTGGAGGTTGTGGAAGTTCTTATTCTTCTTATAGAGGGTTTTCATTTTGATCTTGTGGAGGGTTTTTATTTTGATCTTGTGGAGGGTTTTTATTTTGATTTTTGTTGATCAGGTTGGGGATTTGGTGGTTGATTATTCATATTTCTAGATAAGAAACCAATTGCATTTTAAATAAATAAATAAAATTGAAGAAAAACTAGACAAAAATAAAAAATAATTCTAAAACACATAAAACAATGCAAAAACAAGAGTAGAAAACATACTTGATGATCCTGATCTTGATCTCTGACAAGGAGGAAGCATTTTGAGGAGAATGAGAAAATTCTTCAACTTCTACAAAATACATGCACATTGTTGAGGGGAAAGAAGGCACTAGCAAAAAGAAATAAGAATAAATGGAATGGATCACGAGTTTGCAACCCATATATATTTTTACAAAGCACACACATGCTTTTTATTGGGCTACACAAGCCCAAGCCAAAGTGTGTGTGTGCTATAGCACATGTGCACTTTTTAAAAAAATTAAATTTTAGTTGTGTGTCATCTTTTTGGCACCACAACTTGGTGCATTCACCCAAGAAAATACACATATGCCAGAGTTACAACACACTGTGAAATTTATTTTAGTTAAGGTAGAAGTAGATATTCAGAAGTTTGATAATCAAAATTTAAGGCATGCAAGAGAAGGAGGAGGAGTGGCTTTAGAAAGAGACTACACAACAGGAACAACAGCTATACAACATAGAGGATATTATGGGAGCCACTAGATAGAATCTAGGAAAGTGTTGTGGTAGGTACCATGATATTGGAAACACCAGTTAAATTGGTGTAGTTGGTGATTAATTGGATTGATTACTTCATTATTATATGATCCAATGGTAATGTTAGTTATTATTTTGACATACATAAAAATATTATTATTATTCATTATTATATATACATACATACATGAAAACAACAATGCACTTTCTAAGAGTTTACAATTGTTCAACAAAATTAATGTTTTACAAGAAAATGCATTGGAAGAACTGTTAGCTTAGAAGCAAGAACATGGTGTTGAAATAGTATAGAAATTACTTGACAGAGGTCTGCAAGTGAGGGTGTTGACCAATCTTGAAAACTTGAATGCTGAAATGAAAGCTATCAATGAACAAGCACCTATGCCAGAGTTACAACACAATGTGAAGTTGATTTTAGATAATGTAGAGACAAATATTCATAAGTTTGATAATCAATATTTAAGGCTTGATAGAAAAGGAGAAGGAGCAGCTTTAGAAAGAGAAGGAGAAGGAATGGCTTTAGAAAGAGACTACACAATAGAAACAATAGCTAGACAACATAAAGTGTATTATGGGAGCCACTGGATAGAATCCAAGAAAGTGTTGCAGTAGGTATTATGACATTGGAATCACTTGCAAGTGTCTTTGAGAATTTATAGTCCAAATATCAAATGCTTATAAGACTGTTTCAATTATTGTCATAGTCTCCCTACGATGATCCCAAGTATCAAATTCTTATAAGAGTGTTTCAAGGTTGGGAACCACTTCAACATCCTATACATGGTTTAGAGGTAATTTCATTGTGGTAAAGGCTTATGCAAGGGAATGAGCCTCATGATAATGGAATTTACACAAAAGAAGAACTTTCTTCTTCAACTCCTTACACTCAACTCTTCATTGAAGTTCTTCTTCAATTCCTTGCATATGCAATTTTATCACCTTGGAAAATAGTATTTGATCCTACTAGCTGGGAACAACTAATTGTTTGTTTTATTGTACCTAATTTGATGACAGTTCTACATGAATTCGTAATCAACTCAGCTAATTAGCAACTAGACCCATTTAACTAGGTTATGGCTTGTTTCTGTTAAGTTTAGAGCCCAGAAATCAATGGTGATAAATAGAAGTAAGAAGGATCCAAAACTGAACCAACAAACACTAGAATTATCCTGAGAAAACCCTTCTAGATTGAAGGGAAAAACCTAGCCACACATTAAAATATTATTTTATTGATCATAAAATTTTAGTGTACAATATCCTTTTCTTGATGCGAATATATAATAATAGGAGAGACTCTTCGCATTATAACCAAAAGTCTCTTGAGATTCTCATAAATCCTATAATTAATTATAACTCTTCAAATATTCATGCCTCAATGCATGGGAATGACACATGTCATTTAGATTTAATATTACAAATTAAACTTAAGTGTCCTTTTCAATTGAAGATGATAATACTAGTGATAATTTCCAAATCCTAAGAGATAAAGATCTCTATCGTAGCTACAAACTTTAACACTCCCTCTTAGAAAGAGAGAGATCTTTAGCTGAACAGTCACATAAAGTTGTAACCAAAAAATGTCAATGATAAATTTTGATCATATGAATTCAAAACATAATTCATGGAGTTTCTCAACATGAAAACTTGTAACAATAAGTCATATTCATGGAATCACTCAACATGAAAACCTATAACAATTACTCATATTCATGGAATTGCTCAACATGAAAAGATTTGTAAGATTCACAGCTAAGCCTTTAATCATAGACTCTCTCAACATGAACTGTCATGGAATCTCTCAACATGACATCCAACTCCCATCATAGAGTCTCAACATGATGACATCATCGACTCTCTCAACATGATGTTCACTATCGCATAGTGAAAGAGTTATCATAGCTGATCTTACAATCTCATTTATTCACACAAGAATAAAATTGGCAATAACAAACTAAGACTTGATTCCATTTAAGTCTCAAATTTTATAAATACCACAAGCCTATATGAGAATGAAGGGGACTCCATAAGCACTTCCCTCTTAATAATGAAGCCTCTCTCTGAAGCTAAAATCTCCTTCTAAAGCTCAACATCTCCCTCTGGAGCTATAATCCTTATCTTGTTGCATCCTACAACGGAGAGAGATAAATCTAGCATAAATATCAATACTATTTCTAGTAGGATTCATGAACTATACAAAACTAGAATACATATCTTTATGTAGGTTAATCTTCCTCAAGAATAATTTCAGCACAGAGAGTCATGCATCAACACTTCCAACCATTTTCAAATATCGAAACAAAGGTTTCAAAGTTCAAACCACTATTGCAGAATCAAAATTCCCTTCACAAGATAACTAATGTGGATCCTTAATAGTATCTAATTCTGCCAAACACGAATGAAAGATAACATTTGCTAGAATTTATCACATCACTTTGATTTTTGTCGAGATTAGGTTCGTCAATGAACCCACTGGTGAATGGAGAACTAAAGCCATCCTACAGCGGATCAAAATATTCTACAAAACTCTTTCCAAATTGTTGAAATAAAGTATAAATTTTATGCCAAGAACGAATAACATTAATCCCCATCTCCTTAAGATCATAAAAGGTGATAAAATGAAATATATCCATGTCAACCTCATGCATCTCAAAAATTTGAGCATATCTACCAAGTCCAATCTCATTCAGCCATGTTTTTACACCATTTCCCTTGTTGTCAATCCCATGTCTTCCACTGCTAGGAACATCCTTCACATCTTGGCATGCCCCTTTCACCATTTTATGACCATGAGATAGACCCACACTCGGAACCCTCCCCTCCAATGAGGTTTCTTGAAATATCAAATGTTTCTCCTTCATATCTCTAGGGCTATCAGAAGTTTCTAGATCAAAATGCCTAAAACCCTCAGGTGTATAGATATCATATGAAGCTTTAGAGAAAGGTTCCCCAAAGCCATCCTCTACTAACCTCTTGTGCACAAATTCACAAAAATATAAGAAGGGAATCTAGAAGAAAATCATAACATTAAAATCACAATTTAAATATCACACTTCACAAAATAACTCTGCCTCATTTCTTTCAGCACAATCATATTATAAAATGTGCAAAGTGATTGTCTTGCTTGAACAAAAGACTAATGCTCCTTATGTGCAATAGCTCCATCAAGAAAGGTAGCATGACATGATCATTTCAAGAGACATAGCATTTAAAATGTATAGATGCCTGATAGTTCAGGCACAAATTATATATCTAGAGCAGACAGATAATGTCTAGAGATTTTCCACCAAAATATTTTCTTTTTTTTTCAAAATGGTATGCCCACTTGTCACAAAGAATTAATGCACACAAATTTTCCAATAACATCCAACAACACAAAAAATAAACATATTAAAATGAATTTGATAGGGAATGTGAGTGATTTCATTTGAACATATTACAAATGACACAGTGAACTCAATCCAATAACAACATTACCAAGTATGTTATAAAGTAAAGCCTCGATTGGTTCAAAAAGTAATAGTTATGATAAATTTGATGCCAAGAAAGATCAATCAATGACAGTTATGTATAAATAAATAAATAAAATCTCAAACATGCATCGCACATAACTGAAGGGATGCAAAGAAATAGTGAATCCCTACAAATGGTGAGATATGCACGAAAAGAATATTATGACCCATGTAAGTGAAAGGTTCATGTCGTTGATATAGAAAGAAGATAAAACTATGACGTGGAATCGGTGATAGTTATATAGAAGCCTTAAAGAGGAATTTATTAAAATATTAATGATCCTTGACAAGATCACCATAACATCATAAAAAATAGATGGAGACAAGTGTAACCAATGTTGGAGCTAAAATATAGCCACGTAGAAAATAAGAAGAAAGTTCGATTACATGAAATTTGATGCCTTCAGACAGACATAAGACAAAATTGATTTAATGCCAAAAATAAGAGCAAATTAATAAGAAAGGATTCTAAATAGTTCCCCATTCTCGAAGCATATCTTTACATCACCAGATATGAAGAAAACTTATCTAAGTTAAATCAAATGCCAACATCAATACGACACTCTAACTGCTTCACAATGATCTGCAAAATTGAATAACCAAAAATATGTCCCTTCACACAATTACTCAAAAATAGAAATTATCCATAAGAGGAGTATTGCAAGTAAATGAACCAACAATGCAATACAAAGACCGATGAGCTTCTACCTTAAACTGACAACAACAAAAAAAAGGAAAAAATAAAGTGATGGAAGCAACACATAGAATGAAGGAGAATATCAAACCATACGAAACAAACACATAGCTTCCAAAAGAATGGTACTTAAATCACAGAACAATAGAAATATCAGATCTCTAAAGAATAACACTCTCAGATTGCTAAGAAATAGAGGTAATGAACAAAAATGACTGCTTTTAATGTTGATATCTAAGCTGGCTTTGATACCGTGTTAAGTTTAGAGCCCAGAAGTCAATGGTAATAAAAATCAATAAGTAGGAGCCAAAATCGAATCAATAAATGCCAGAAATATCCTGGGAAAACCCTTCTAGAATGAAGGGAAAAACCCAGCCACACAAAAAAATATTATTTTGTTGATCATGAAAGTTTAGTGTACAATATCCTTTGCTTGATGCGAATATATAACAATAGGAGAGACTCTTCACATTATAACCGAAGGTCTCTTGAGATTCTCATAACTCCTATAATTAATTATAACTCTTTGAATATTCATGCCTCAATGCATGTGAATGACACATGTCATTTACATTTAATATTACAAATTAAACTTAAGTGTCCTTTTTAGTTGAAGACGATGATAACAATAATAACATAAAAATTTTGAGAGATAAAGATCTCTATCGCAATTACAAACTATAATAGTTTCTTTCTAAAAATATCTGCTATGATATGGTTTTTGTAAAATTTCTTGTGAATTCTACCATTTTTCTTGGTCCACATTATTTTTGTGGAGGATCTTGAGGTAAGTCACTTGGCATGATTTGAGTGGCTTTTATTATTTTTTGTTTGGATTCTGGAATATTTATGCAACTGGATCAATTTTCTATTGTGCTAAGATGTAATAAAAACCTTTAAAAAGATCTCTAAATATAATGTTTAGAAGGAAATACAAAGAGATAATTTTTTAGAAGGAAAAGAAATGAACATTTACATAGCTCCCGTGAAGAAAATTACAGAGCTAGGGCACAACAACAAAATTGCAGAGAAAGGGAATGACATCGCAACGAAATCGTAGAGCAAGGGCACAAAGATCACAAGGACATGGCATGGAAAAAAATTATAGAGCAAGGTCATGGCAAAAAAATTGTAGAGCAAGGGCATGGCAATGAAATGTAGAGATCACAAGGGCATGGTAACCAAATCACAAAGCAAGGGCACGACAATGAAATGCAAAGATACACAGCAATGAAATCGTAGAGCAAGGGCACAAAAATAAAATGCAAAGATCACAGCAATGAAATGCACCAATGAAAAGGGCATGGAAATGTTCAGAGCTCTCCACCCTCATTCGACTCTCCACCCTCTTTCATGCATAGCTCTCCACAATCAAAACAAATGGGGAATGATTTATGTTGTGTTTTTTTTTTTTTTAATAATCATGTGAGCATTTCAATAATGATGACAAATTACACCACCATTGCAAATTGCCATTGCAATTTGACCCCAAATATTGTAGTGATTACATAATTATTATGACCATTTTGATGTGATTTTTATAAATTAATTTAGATAACTATTAAATGAAAAAATACCTGGTACAATCATTGACAACATTATGTGATCCCTCTTTATGGATATCCAAGGAACAATATTATTGTTAATAACAAAAGCAAGCCACACTGAGTAAACATATCTCATATCTCCAAATGGATTGACATTGTTTGCTGCCAATGAAAGCTTGAGATTATGAGATTCTTCTTTAAAGTGTGACGAAGTTTTTTTGATGTCTTTAAATATAGAACCATCCATAGACATTCGCATAATGTAATTTTGACTTCTATGGCATGCATGGTAATCCATAAATTGTGCCAAGCTAGTGCACCTAAATAATCGTTTCAGATGTGGAATAATGGTAATGTATCAAAGTACCTTGGGAGGCACCTTTTTTGTTATTTGATCTTACTGATATCTACTAATGTGAAAATCAAGGCATTCTCTTGCAAATTCACGTTGTTTATGATATAGAATATGATCATTGGGACATGCATGTATTGTCTGATACTTCATTCCAAATTGATTCATAATAGTAGATAATTCTCAGTATGAATGAGGAAAATTTTTTGATGGTGGTGATAAAAAATCACCTATCAACCTACAAAAAAACATATGATTTGTTAATATAATGAATAGTAATGGTATGCTAACATTGAAGATGACAAAAATTTCATACCTTAGCATACGTAACATTGCTATAGTGGATAAACCATTCATAGCATAGAGAAAAGTTGTTTGGGAGCCTTGGTATAGTGGATCATATGCCTTCTCAAGTAGAGGTATATCAAGACCATCTTCATCATCATGATCATCTTGATCAGTTGCACCAATACCATCTTCTTCAATCATGTTCTCTGGCACATTATTAGCTGTGCCAATACCATTGTCTTCAATTGTGTTCTCTCTCATAGGATCATCTTATTCCATGGGATAATTGTCCTTGGCTTGGATATTCACACCTCCATGCTCCTCGAGTTGGAAATCCACATTCACCAATCAATGAAAATCATGCCCCCTTCAATGTGACCATGTTGTTGATAATGACTTTGGGTTGTTATGATTAGAATTATTCGATTCTTTAGGCCCTTACACTTTTTTCAAGGACAATTACATTTATCAACTTTTCTTTGGAATTGAGACCACAATCTAGCAATTATCTTGTTATTTTGTTATGGGTCCATATTCTCAGGCGTGTTCTTTATTTACAAGCAAATATTCAAGCTATAAATATACAAAATGTAAACATATAATCATTAGAAGTATCTTGTATATAATAAAAAATTATTAAATATTACAAGATTATACAAGATTTACATATACACACACAAATCATGCTCACAAGATTAGGCCAACCAATTCACACATTCTTTCCCAAATCATCTTTCCTAATATCTTTCCTCCACGATAATTTTGACCTAGTATTTTAATGTGATTAAGGAATTTTTCATTCTATAATACCACACACACACACACATAAAGTACAATCATGTGAAAATTTATGGAACCAAATGTGATTGAACTTAGATTAAATGGTATATGAATGGTTTTTTTCTTCGTAACTAGGTTTTGAAACATATGATGAGGTGGACTATGACACTTTTTGTGGTCGTGAACATTGAATCATGAACTACATTTGATTTTCTAATTGTAACAATTTTCTAATTTTTATTGGAATTGTGAACAAAGACATGATATTTCTTATTTGAATATTTGTGCACTGTCAATTGGCATTTAACATTTATCTTAATCAATGATGATGTATCATACTATCAAATGATTTATTTCTATATATTTATTGTATTTTTTATGTTTTTGTGCATATCTATATGTGCATGTACATATATCTATATGCATATAAAACCCCACAAAAAATTTCATGGATCCGCGTACAAGATTCTCGTACCTGAATTTGAATCCACACTTGCATCAGTAGCTTAGTTCTTGCCCAATGCTTAACGAATTTATGAAAAAATTTATATCTGGACTAACTTGCCTCATATTTTTGAATTGTATAATGACCTTTCCCAATTTGGCCTTGAAATCCAAATTTGACTTAGCAATGTTTGCCCAACCCCAATCATACTTTTCCCAATCACCTTTTAAGTTCTAAATTTTCCTAATTTACTTTCAAAATTCAACAAGAATGGCCTAAGAGGTCGATCTTAAAGGAGCTAAAGTTGTTATATATTGAAGTGTAAATATTAATTAATGGAAAGAATCCAATGGTGATTAATTTTATTAATTATCATTTAATTAAAAAGTTAAGCATTAAATGAAGAACATCAAGTCGGCTTGCTTATGGAGTGAAAAGATATGTTTTCATTAAATTTTGTTGCTAAGAAACTAGATCGGCCTTAAGTGAGAGACATGACCATTGGGCATTGTGGCATATATTAATTGAGTGTTGAATCCAATTTAACACCCTAATCAAAGCAATATTAAGAGAAGATCAAATTTCTCTCCAGGCGATTTGAACATAGACCGACAACAAAAATTTGATTTTTTATTTAAATCTTGAGGAAAAAATAATGATATTTGGAAGCTAGTTCGAAATACTTCCTAATCTAGATAGGTTGAAGGTATAAAGACCTAATCTAACAAAGAAAATCAGACCTACTAAAGTTTGAATTACTTGCAGATCTGAGTTTTAGACTCAATTTCATTATTGACAACAAGGTGAATTGGTTTTCTCATGATAAATATGAAATGGTGAAGGGATTTGCATGAATTTTTAGATAGGAGATTGAATGAATGTTGGAATTATCCCTCAATTCTCTAAATTTGAAATTTAGCTTTTAGAATTCAATGAATATCTTTATTTAAGGCTTAAATTTTCTAAAGTATTGATCCATGTAATTTGGGATGTAAAATTTTAATGTTTAACAATATAATGTTGTTTTGTAAGATAAAAGGATCAATGAGGGAGAAAGGTGATGCTCGAGTTGAAGACCAAGTTGAGTGGAATGGTGCAAGCAAGATGCTTGCAAATCCAAGATTGAGTTCAAAGTACAAGATCATGATGGAGTCAACAAGTCAAAGATAGAAGAAGACATTAGAGACTTGAATTTCCTTCAGAAATCCAAGTTCAATTTGAAGATCCACCTTTACACCACACTTACGCTACAAGTGTCAAGTCAAAATTGTAGCATCAAGATTTCATGTATAGGTATGAGTTCAAAGTCATCACAATGAGAAAGTCTTAAGGTGAAGAATTTTAAAAGAAAAAAATGTTACAAGATAAAGTAATTTGTAAATATGAGCCATCACAATTGAAGGCTTGATAATATTTAGAAAAAAATATTTTCTCATCACCTAGGAAGGCTAGGAGTAAATCAAATTTATGAGCTTGGTAAGTTGAGGTGGCACTCATTCATCCTCAACCAATCAGATTGTGTCCCTATAGAAGACCTAAACAATATTATGTCTAGATATGTTGAATTTTCCAAAAGGGAAAGGTTAAAAGAAATAATATTATAAAGGAAAATTTTATGTAAGCCCACATGACATTTTATCATTGGCCCACTGATTGGTAATCCATTTTCTAATTGGTTGATAAAAGCATTGCAATTGTCTTATTGGCCCATGAGGTGGTGCTTTCATGTAATTGGTCAGCATTTAATGCTTATAGTTGTTGATTGGATTAGGGCTTTATTTTCATAATATCAACCCTTGATCTTGAATTGATTATTGTTAGTCATTGTACTTGGAGTCTCTATAAAAGGCTATCTCAAGTCATTTGTAAATGGGGAGACTTTGAGAAGTTGCTTCAATAATAATGCCAAAAAAAATCATAATTCATTGTTGGTATTCTTGAAAGATTACTTATATCATTTTAAAGAATTGTGTGGTTTCTACATTTTCTCACTTAGATTAGGATTTTATTGCATATTGATTAGAAATAGTGATTAGTTGAATGGAAGATATTTTGGATGCATCAATTGCAATTTTGTTTTGTGTGGTCAACTAGAAGTTTAATGAGCTCTATTTTGATTATTGCTTTCACATTGATATGCATTCATTGATGGTGTTGATGTAATGGTAGTAGCTTAAATACATTACATTTACTTTAGGAGTTGCACCATCTTGATTGAGTTCAATGGCTAAACTAAGTGTGAATAGAGTCACACGGACATTCATTATCTCTTGCATCCTAGGAATAGATTCATTTTCTAAACCCTTTGCCATTTTTTGGGTGGAAGTAATTAATGAGTAGATGGTATCCATTGAATGAACAGAAAAGTGTCTTTGTGATACCAACATAACACATAACTATAGTTGAGATAAAGTCCTCAATAAGAAAGAATGTTAGGGTTCTCTATGTTGACAAAGTAACCTTAGGATTGTCTCTATTGAAAAAGTAATTTAGAAGTGCATCCATGAATATGATATTGCAAATGGCCCCAAGAATTTTCATCGGTAGCAAGAATGCCTCCAAAGTATGATGACATATTTTCTCAAGACCCACCAAATGTATTATACCATGTGTGCTTAGTTTTGTCCATAGATAGCTTGAGACCATATAGTTTTCTTTTCAAAAATCATTAATGCAATTGCATTTACAAGAAAAGAGTTTACATTTCCACTCAAATTTCTGGAGAAGGAGGTCCATCATCAAGATGGGCTTAATATGATTGTAAGAATGTAACTTCTATGCACAGATCTAATGTTATGTTCTAATAAAAAAAAACTAGATAAAAACTCACCTCAAAGTACTCTCGCGTGTGCAAACCTCCAAACCTCTCATGCGCCCATAATACCCAAATAATGAACAATGATCTCAAACCTTTTTTTTTGTTTATGAACCCACATTGGTCAAAATTTTGACCAAATCTAGCTCATAAATATTAAAAGCCAAATTTGGTCAACCTTTCGACCAAATCAGACTCATAAACAAAACAAAAAATTGAATCTAACAAGCCAAAAAAGGCCTTGGTTGAAATTAAAGGTCAAAAATTGACCTCAAATGCATTAGTGTGATGAAATTGCATCCATCTAGAGTTGGAGATTTTGCAACATACTGCATATAAAATGAATGCATTGAAGTACCTAGACCCATGATTATTGAGCAAATGAAGGAAAAGCAGGAACATAACCAAATGATGATAGATCAAGCAGATGCACTAAGTTATGTTGAATTTGATGATTTGAAGGATTGCACTACTATAGAGAAAATATGGGACAAGTTGGTACAAATCCATGGAGGAGAAAAACATGTGTTAAGGGCTAAAGCTAAAAGATTGAGAGGTAAGTTTGATGACATGAGAATGAAAGAAGGTGAAACTATTGCACAGTATTGTGGTTGAATCAAGGAGTTTGTGAATGCTATTAGAGGAATTGGAGGCATCATATCTGATGAGACTATGATAAATAAGGTATTAAGGTCTTTACTTTTTATCTATGCAATTAGAGTATCTACAATTCAAGAACTAATATGTACACCTGGTAATGATCTGACCTTGGATAGCCTAATTGATAGACTTACTGCATTTGAGTTGTCAAATTTTGATAACTATTCACCTGCTAGTGTTGAATGTGCTTTCAAGTTTCAACTAACCCTTGATGGATCTAAGAGAAAGAAGAAGAGTAGACGTGTGGAAAGTGATAGTGAATCAAATGATGATCTTGATGATCTTGAAGCATTATTGGTAGGAAGGCTACCAAGAGGAAATGGAAAATACAAAGGTAAACTCCTTATTATCTATTTTACATGTAACAAAATTAGTCATATTTTTGCAAGAAAAAAAAGAGAGTCGACCTAACAAAGGCTACAAAGGAAAAGTAAGAAATCTAGTTACATTGTTGAAGAAGATGGTTCTCATAGTGATAATGGTGAAAATGATGAAAAAATTGTTTATGTTGTAATGAAAAATGATTCTAATGAAGATGAGAAAACTTCTTTAATTTATCATGTGAGTAAAAATGATAGATGGATAATTGGTAGTGGTTGTTCACATCATATGACCACTGATACAGGTAAGTTTGAAAAGATAGAACATTATAATGGAAGTAGTGTTAAGTTTGGAAATGATGCACCATGTTATGTGAAAGGTAAATAATCAATTAAAATAAATGATAAGATCATATGTGACAATGCATATTGGATTTATGATTTAAAATACAAATTTTTGAGTGTGGCACAGTTGAATAGTTCATGCTATTGAGTTGAATTCCAAAACAAAAGGAAAAAATATTTGATGCTACTATGAACTAATTGGAAGTGGAGATCAAATAAGAGGTAACTTGTTCTATCTAGACCTATTTGAAGATACTTGTCTATTTACACAATTTGAAGATATTTGGTTGTGGCGTAAGAGGCTATGTCGTGTGAAATTTGATAATTTTGTAAGCATTAGTAAGATGAAAAGAGTAAGAGGGTTACCAATATTAAGCCAACCAGATAAAGTGATGTGCAAACAATGTCAAATGGGTAAAATGACAAAGTCTAGTTTCAAGAGATAGACCTATTCTTCTGATGATATTTTGGAATTAGTTCATACTAACTTATGTGGTTCTATTAGAGTACAAATATATTATGGCAAAAAATATTTCATTATATTTTTTGATTAATTTTTTAGAATGATGAATGTGATCTTTCTGAAAGAAAATTTTGATGCATTTGAAATGTTTAAGTGGTATTTGGCTAGAGTTGAGAAAGAAATAGGAAAGAGTCTAAAGTGCTTGAGATCATACATAGGAGGTGAATTCATATCAGATGAGTTCAACATATTCTATAATGACAAAGGAATCAAGAGACAAATGAGTGCACTAAGGACTCCACCAAAGAATGGGATAGCAAAAAGAAGGAATAGATCAATCATGGATTGTGAAAGAGCATTGATGATTGAGAGGAATGTTTCACAAAAGTATTGAAGACAATTTGTAAGTATTGCAGTCTATACTTTGAATCGAGTTCAAGTGAAGAAAGGTACAAACAAGACACATTTTGAATTATGGTATAGCTATGCACCTAATGTCAATTATTTCAAAGTTTTGGGAAGCAAATGTTACATATTGAAAGATGCAAGGAAAGGAAAACTTGATACAAAGAGTGATGACGGTATTTTCCTAGGGCATTCCACTAAAAGCAAGACATATAAGTGTTTGAATTCTAACACCACCAAAATTGTGGAAAGTTCAAATGTTAGAGTTGACAAATTCACCAGAAAAGAATGAAGAATGCAAGAAAGAACTTGAAGTTGTGATATTGCTATCAGGATTTAACTGTGTGATTTTGAGTCAAACTCATTGGCCCACATTTCATGAGTAGTGATTCAACATGAATCCATCTCTCATGAGAATAAATGGAACACTTAGCACTCATTGGATCTAGGTGATGCTCACAATCACACAGTTAAATCCTGATAGCAATATCACAATTTGACTTGCTGTGGAAATTATCTCCTACTTATCAAGAACATGAAGGTTACAGAAATTTTGTCTATATCTATGAAGGTGAACGTAGCACCCTACCTAAATCATAGAAAGAGCCTTTTGAGCATCAATAATCAAGCACTTCCAAGGTTCAATAGAAGAGATCTTTTGACCATCAGTAAGCTACTGAGCATCAGGCTATAGAAGCCAAGTTATAGACAATAGAAGTCAAATAGGAGAGAAAGGAAACCAAACACTAGACAAACCAAGTTAAGTTACAACCAGAGATAGTTGAAATAGAAGAGCAAGAAGAACCAAATGAAATATGTGAAGAAGAAAGAAGACTTGAACTTGTCTTAGAGAAGTATGTGAGGAGGAATCATACACCATAAAAATCATTCAAAGCAAGGATTCAAGAGTCATGACAAGAAGTAATTTGAAAAATGATACATGTTTATTATGTGAGGTCAACCTAAAATTAGCTAAAGAATCTTTTGAGAATGAAGATTGGATTAAGGAAATTGATCAAATAGAGAAGAACAAGACATGGACATTGGTACCTAGACCAAAGGATAAGAATGTGATTGGAACTAAGTGGGTTTTCAAAAACAAGTTGAATAAAAAGGTGAAGTCACAAGGAACAAGGAAAGACTAGTTTGTAAGGGATATTCACAAGAGGAAGGAGTTCCCCAGTTGCAAGGTTGGGAGGAGTGAGAACTTTTCTTGCATATTTTTCTTACAAAGGATTCAAGGTGTACCAAATGGATTTCAAATCTACATTTCTTAATGGAATCTTGGAGGAAGAAGTCTACATTAATCAACCTATAGGATTTTTTTATCCTAGCAAGAGAAATATGGTATGTAAACTACACAAATCATTATATGGTTTGAAACAAGCCCCTAGAGCATGGTATGAAAGGTTACACACTTATTTGGTAAAAATTGGCTTTGCAAGAACTAATGATAATAGGAATCAATACCTGGAAAGTGAATCTGAAAGTAAGATATTGCTAGTTGAAATTTTTGTTGATGATATTTTATTTGGAGGACAAGATCTATTATGCAAGTCATTTGCTAATGAAATGAAGAAGGAATTTGAGATGTCGATATCTGGAGAGATCAAGTTCTTTGTAGGTTTACAAGTTTATCAAATGAAGAAAGGTATCTACATTACACAATCAAAGTATATCAAGGAGATATCGAAGACCTTTGGAATGGAAGACTCTAGACCAGTTGGAACACCCATGGTGACTTGACATAAACTTCAAAGAATGATGATTTATCTTAGGTGAATCAATCATTATATAAGTCAATGATTGAAAAAATACAATAGGTTGTAAATACCATACCTGACATTGCATTAGCAATTGGTATTGTAGCTAGATTTTCTACTACTTCTAGAGGAAATCACATGATGGTAGTGAAAATGATATTGGGATATCTAAAAGAAAAAAATACTATGGATTATTGCACAAGAAAAGTGATAAGTTTGAGCTAAAAATGTATACATATGTTGATTAGGCAAGCAACAATGATGAAAAAAATAGAAAAAGTGGAGGAGATCGATTTCTTGGACAAGCAAGAAGCAAAAGTGTATTTCTCAATCCACATTAGGAGCCAAATATGTTGATGCAATAGTTAATTGTTCTAACATTGTTGGAATCAAGTAATTATTGAAAGATATGAAGGAAGAGATTATTGAACCTATTGTGATATATTATGATAATACAAGTGCTATAAGAATATCTAATAATCCTATGATTCATACAAAGATAAAACACATTGCTATCAAGTATCATTACTCGAGAGTTGGTTCAAGATAAATAAGTGAGACTGGAATATGTGAACACAAAAGAGAAGATAGCTGACATATTCACAAAGGCATTACCTAAGGATGCTTATGAGTATCTAAGATGTAAGCTAGGGGTCATTCCCCTATCTGAACCAAGTTGAGAAGAGATATTGCATTGCATCAAATGTTATGATCAGGATATTTTACACATTAATTCAGGAGGTCGCACTTTAACAGCTACCAAAAGATTGTGAAAAGATTGAATCAAGCATGAAGCGGATGTGATTGTGAAGAGTCAAGGTAAAGATGAAATATATTTTTTCATATTAGTCAAAAAATGACAAATTGAAGAATATATGTATGCTAGAGAAAAGAGGAAGAAGTTATCCATGTGAATGGATGATGTCTTTGGAATTGTTGTCAAAGAGGGAGAATTTATATAATTATCAAGATATTTTTGAATGAAAGAGGGAGAACATATTATCAAGTTATCATATCATGATGGAGAGTATGTGTCGAGATCAAAAGAGGGAGACATATGGAGTTGGATGCATATTCGACGAAGAAAACTAGAGGTGGTGTCATCCAAATATCATAGGGAGAAGCTGAATTACAAGAAGAGATCTAAAAGAGGTGTTGCTAATACAATTGGTAATAAAATTGTTGTTAGCATTGGAGAATGTACAATTGATATATTAGAGGGAGAAGTGTAAGTGGGTGCAAGATTTGAATCAAAATGAAACTAAGGATATTAATGATGATATGTTATAGATCACAGAGGAAGTTGTTATTGATAAATCATGATAATGTCTTTTTCATTTTCATGGTAATTATTGGTGTTTCCATCAATTCCAAAGAGGGAGATTGTTGGAAACTATAATTGGCACAATTTTTATGTCATCATCGATGTCAAATCTTACTGGTAATACATTCACTACCTATGTTGAGAACCATATATGTTGATTGATGAAGAGGATTTGAAAAGAGAGATAACTAGATGAACTAGTTAAGTTGATGAGTGATGAGGAGCAAGTATGATAGAATTACAATAGGCACTTGAACAATTAGTCTTTGACAAGATGATATATTGTTTAACCATTATATGAATTAAGGGAGACTATTGAGTTGATATTTAGAAGAGAAGATAAGCATTTGAGTAAAACATTAAGCTTGACCAAGTGATAGTTTTACAAGGCTATTGAAGTAGAAGATTAAGGAAGTGAAGGTTAGTAGATTAAATAGTATTAGTTGAGTGATAATTATGGTCGAGCGCAATGAAGACCAAGTGAGCCAGTAAACGCCAAATGAGATAGAATAGAAGAGATCAAGCTACACACTAATGGCCGAGTGTCAGAAAAATTACATTTTGTGAAAAAATCAAGTTTGAGGATGACATAGTTGAATTTTTGGATTAATCAAAACATATGGATGATAAGGATTGATGAGTTGGCATATTTAATGCTTGAATAGATTGTGTTATGCACTCAAAGACAAGGATTTAAGAAGTTTCTAGAAGTATCAAGAAAGGAGAGGAATGACAAAATGATGGACATATTCAATGGATCTAACCTAACCCTAAGATCTACAGTGATGTTTAAGCGGAAAAAGATTAAAATTACCTATTTAAGGAGGTGTTGGGTGTTTTTTTTGCACGAGGTCAATGGTAGGAATCCATTGCATAATTCCTCTCTTGAAAAGAAAATCTTTTTAAGGATCCACTCCAAGGTTTAGTATTTGTCTTGCAACATACCAAAATTTTCTTAGTAGAAGATAAATGTGAGAGTTCACAAGGATGCCTTTTCTGGTTCTAAAAACTCTTTTATCTCAAAATCAAAGTAAATCTGTTTGTTGTCTCAAAATATCACACCAAAAGAGAACAATATTTTTGTATTTTCTTATTTTTCAATGAATGCAACTCTAACAATGCAGCTACTATGAGGTCCTATTCTAACAGGGGGTTAGTAAAGAAAATAACGAAACTGAAAGCAAATAACTTGAAATTGAAATTCCTAAACGAACATAAGCTACAGAACACAACACGCTGGGAGTTAAACCTTCAAAGAAATTGGTAGAAAACCAATGAAAATAGGAGCAGTGCTTCCTAGAATCCACTAATGCAATCGTTGGTGAGAATTTTTAACAAATCGAATGATGTTTCACTCTTCATCAAATCACAAGGCCACAGAAAGTGCACTCATGCGAGACGAAAAGCTATGTAGACACAATTGGGTAATCTCTTCTCAAGCTCGTTATGCCAGTGGAATTCATATATCTGTAGCAAACACCATAACTAAAAGATTGCACAACCAAAAACAACACAATAAACCTTTGGCTCAATCACAATCTCATGAATAGAATTCATAAAAATATAACACATTCAAGCAAGAATAACTACACTCTAAATGCTAGCACCAAAACCATAATTTTATTGCATAATAACGGCGGCCTTTGTTACATTTTACAATGGGGTATTTATAAGAAATCGTCTCCTCAATTTGTGTTGAGAGTGAGAGATATCTTGATGCAATAAAATGCTTTTTAAAATATTAAAACAAACTAAATATATACAAACTATCAATCTAACTAGTTCTTAGAGGGACTCTATCCATATTTTATTCGTTAATTGGATGCATGAGCCCTTTACATGTCAAAAAGAATGAAAGCATGAGAGAGAAAGTAGGAGGAATCCATCAATCAAAGTGGAAGTGCCAAAAATAGAAGCTAGCCCTTCACTAGGCGTGTGTCGGAGATAACTTGCCATCAAAATGTGCTCCTAATGCATGGAAAGTGCTATTTTTGGAACTGGCAGTCAACTATCGGTGCACCTTTGAATTGTGGAGCTGCAAAGCTATGGACCTACGGAGCTACGGACCTCGACTAGGTGAAAATCTCAAAATTTTACTAAGTGTCAAAATTGAAATTCTGGCATCTAGGTTTTGTTCATCTTCATCCCAAAACTATGTTTGGATGTTTGCCCTTGAATTTCTCTACCATCTCAGTAATCTTAGTAGCATCCGGAAGATCTAAAGCCTCATACTTGTCCTTGACCTTCTGTCTATAGTTGTCCACCTCAATTCGAGTCTCTGCAAAATCTCCTAGTTTGGTGTCCAATTCTAATAGTGCTTCCTTTGTCCTGAAGGCTTGTCTGATGTCTTCATCACTGGATGCTTCCTCTAAAGTCTTCTTGAAATTTTCCATGACTACCTCAACTAGCAATAGTTTCTCTCATTATTCATCTTCAAAGATATCCAAGCATGCATCATTGTACCAACTTTTTTTGCTTCCAAAATTCGCTCTTGGGCTTGGTCCTTGAGCCTATGTATCTCATCATGCAATGTTTCCATCACTTTATTTCCATTTGAAATCTTCTCTATCTAATCATCTATCATGTCTAACTCTTCTCTGGTATATACATTAATCTAAATGTGGTACCTTTGCCCTTTTATGGCTTGTAGAGTTTGCAAATCTTTGCTCCATGCTCGTACCTCATCCATGATACTAAATTCCTGCCTCAAAATTACCACGATCTTATCAACATTCTCTTGTGTAGCATGCAACAACTTCAAACTTTCTGTGATTATAGTGACACCTTTATCCTCAAGGTTGTCCCACCATTCCTGACAAGCTTTCAAAAATGGATTGAGCTGTACACTTTCCCCTTCTCTAAGAATGGTATTCAAAGTCTCCTTGGGGCATTCAGGATAAAGAGGACCAATAACTTTGGCTAGATATCCCTTTAGGATCTCAACTTGCCTATGAAGTGTTCTGATTTCAATCTCATCCTATTCCATGTGCCTGAGAACCTCTTTGACTCCCAAAGTCATCATCTATCAGGATGTATTCTGTGTAGGCTTTCCCAACATAATATCTTTCACTTCATAGTCCTCGAGATTAATAGCTTTTTCATATTTACCTTCCAGAGGGTGAGCCACTTATGCAAATAAGTCCTAGTTCCGTATGGAAGTGACAAATGCAAATGGCATTGCATCATGTAATGGAGACTCAAGCTTGTTCAAAATCTCTGTAATATCACAAATGTCATTCTCTAAAGCATAGAACTGATGCTTGGCACTTCTTATTATTTTTTTCTAAAACCATCTTGGGATGTGTCTCTCTACAACCTTGGCTCTAGATGATGAAGGGATGTGTTCAATTACCTCCTTCCCTTTATCACTCTTTCTCGGAGTCTCCTGATGTGAGGACTCTTCTTTTGTAGTCTCGATCTCTGTATATCCTGTAGTTTGATCCTCAACTTCTTGAGAAGGTTGTCGCACATATTCTGCTATATGTGCTTCTTTTGATGGCTCATCAGTAACCCTTGGTTTTGGTTGCTCTTGTAATGATGGTTCCTTTTGAACGTGTTCCTCTTCTAAACTTGGAGGTGGAGGAGTGATTGAACCCTTATCTACCATCATGACCTGTGGTGGGGATGGAGTGAAATGAGGACCCTGTGTCTCTGGTAGCATCTGCGTCCAGTCTTGTTGTTGAAGTTCATCTGTAGGGGTGTCTCTGATCTTATCTCCAACTAACTCCGTACCCACAAGCATGAAATCAAAATCCAGGATGGAGAGAACATCTTTACCTTGCTCCCTTTTCTCATTCACCCATGATTGCAATTCATCTTCTAAAGAAGAGAGTTCTACAGGTTCTTCTTAGGTGGGTGGTGGGGTACTCATGGCATTCTTCCTTCTCTCCAATTCTATGGCTTTTACCAACCGAGTTCTCCTTTGTAAGGGTACTTTTTCTTCCTCCTCATCTGATTCTATTTCTTCCTCATCTGATTCTTCCTTTAGAATGGTCTTAGGAACAAATGGATTAGGCACTAATATTTTACGGACTCTTTGCCTCTTGTTCATTCTAACCTTGATCCTCTTTTGTTTCTATGGAACAATAGGAGAAGCGGGCTCTTCGTGCACCGGAGGAATGGAGATCTCTAGAATTTCTCCCTCTTCTCGTTGACTTCACAAAATAGGAGGCAATGAAAATTGAACCTGGATATGAGAAGCTCCACCATCCTGGGGCTCTTGCGGACTCGATTCCTGTTGGTGGGAGGAGACCTATTCTTCAACATGCTCCGTCTGAATCCTCTGAGGAGAGGCTCTCTTCCTCTTTCCCTTCCTCTCTGAAGGGTGGTAGTATCCTACTAGGCGATCAAGCTAGTAGACTATCTTTGGCCTAATAGGAGATTGGAGCGCAAAGATAGGAACTGTGACTTTCCTTCCCTTACGCCTTTTTGGGTGAGCATGTGCATGGAAGATCACTATATCCGAAATTGGATCAAGTGGAAAGGGTTTCTTAATCCAACTCTTTTTCATTCGAATGACATGTCTCGCTCAATGATTAATATCATCTCCTTCCTCTCTATCAACTTCTACATTCAAAATGGTTCTCTCACCAACTTTATCTGTATTGAATAGGGGATCCAGTACTTCCTTGGAGTCTTGTAGCCTTATCTCATCAGGGATGGTCAAATGGAGAGCCTTTTCTACTAGATACAAAGTCATCCTACAATAGTCTCTAATGCGAACATCATAGCCATTTGTGGTGTTCATCCAATGATCTTCAATGGAATCCTCATGATAGAACTCCTTTCCTGTCAGGTTTTCCACTTTACCAACATTATCGAAGAACGGTCGAGGAGAGTTATACTCTTCAAGAGGGTAGTTCTCCCATTCCCACTCGAAAGTCAAGATATCCTGCTTTCTCTTCACCTACAAAAGGCCAATCCCAACAAGGTCTTCGTTGTCTTTTGATCCTTTCATAAGCTGACTCAATCTACCAGGATATTTCCATTAGGACCAACTTGTCACTTGGGTACCTTGGGAGTTTCTTCAGATTGATAGATGCACCACCTACTCAAATGTATGTAAATGTCCTAAACTGGATGAAATATGCTCTGAGAGCTGTGATCTGTGCCTTGGCTTCCTTGGACAATCTCTTCCCATAGTCCCCTTCCACGAATCGAATGATAGCAAAGATGGAGGCATTGTTTACAATTTTGTACTCCTTGCTCTGCGGTGAGAGCTTCTTCTTTACCAACTAAGGATAAACTATGTATGGCCAGGCATTGGGGTCCTGCATACTACCTTTCTTGTACAACCCAGGATAGTTGGTTGCCCTTGCTATAAGTAGATACACCACATAAGAAGTCATATAGAACTTCTTCTTGTCATTTATCGTCCTCAACTGATCACACAAGTTTTCGCTTACCATGGTGGCCCAATCCAGTGGTATCTTTGCATGCCTAATAGTCTCAATGAAGTTGACCATGAATGGAGCGAGATGACCTGTTGCAAGTAAGCCCATGACTCTACTCAAAAGAATGATGGAGTATCTGATGTCATCCTTCATGTATCCTCAAGTCATATCCACTTTGCTGATTGTCTTTCCCCAAGGTGGCTTCTCAATGAAGTATAAGGAATGTATGATGTTGATGGCCTCTTGGTGATGATCCTTATACCATCTTTTAGCTGCTTCATAGGAAAGTTTGATGAACTGATTGGCTCTAGGCAGATGAAAAACTCTCTCGATGTTGTCAGGTCGCAAATCTAAAACCACTTCTCCGGTGACGCTCTTAACTACCCTCTCATTAGGAACAAAATGTCGAGATAGGGTCATGATCAACTCAGCTGACTGTATCGACACAAGATGTGACACTGCATTCACTAACCTGGAACGGATTAATGTGGACACCAAGGTTGACCTTTGTGTCGGATTGTTGCAAACTCCTAGGAATTCTCCCAAGTCTATGTGTCTGAGGTCAGTATCTTTGATCTCAGCGTACTCATCATGTAATCTTGATTTTGGGGTCACGCCTTGAAATTTGTAAACAATTGGTTTTGTTGTTGATATGGATGTGGACGCCATCTAATTGTGTTACCTACGCATCACGAGAAAAAGAAAACATAATCAGTTATTAGATAGCAAAAAACAACATAAGAGGAAAAAAAAAAAGTCCCCCTTGGAGTATTACAATAATAGATAAGACGTCTATTATTAGTTAATGGTTATCTTGTAAATATCTTTAGCTTTAGTTTGCTTTCGTTTTTTGCTTTCTCTGGAATAGAATGTTTCTATTCTTTACAATCGTTTCCTAAGGAAACATCGTCTCTTCCTTTTTGTATAAATTGACCTTTCGGTCTCTGTTATTAATAAGCAAGTATTTACCAATTACCTTGTAATATGGTATCAAAGCTAAATACTTAAATTTTTTCGAAAAAATTTATAATTTCTTCTTGAAATTATTTGTTTAAATTTTTCCAAAATTGTTTCAGCTAATTTCTCCACAACCCACCTAGGGTTTTTCTGCTTGGAGAAATTCCCGAATTACAGGTCTTCAAATCGCATGGAAATCGTGGCCATTTTTTGGAGACTCGCATTTTTGGCATGAAAATCTGCATGTTTCTATATCAAATCTTCATGCTCTTAGCCGTCTCAGTCTATCATCGTGCTCTAGGAAGCAGATTCGACCATTTTTCATCAAGAAATCTGAAGTTTTTTCAAGCTTTTTTCAGCTAGGGCCATTTTTTTTCGAAACCCTAATTTTTGGGGTCGAAAAAAAAAATTGTTTGCAAATTCTTGGTGGGTTTTTCGAGAGCTCAACTGGGTTGTCGTCCATTTTTTCTGGGTGCCTCGATTTTTGTGCCTCAATTTTTGAGCCAACGGATTCAGAAAACGATAGCAGATTCCTTCTGGGTTTTTCGAGCTCTCTTTTGGGTCATTCTCTGATTCTTCTGGATCTTCCGTATTTTTGCCTCGAAGAACGTTCTTTCACAAATTTTCACAGTTTTTCATTGAAAAACGTGCCATGGCATCTCTGAAAAATATTCTGCTCGAGCATAATTCCAAATTCAATGGTCGCAATTATGGAACCTGGAAGCAACGCATCATTGCAATCTTCGAATATTGAAACACTGATCAACTTGTTTTGGGTGTTATGCAGTGTCCGACTTCTCCGGGTCCTGATCAAGATACATGGGATCTGAATAATCGAGAGGCAGTAATGCTTCTCAACTATCCGTAGCTGATAACCAGCTTTCTCAGATTCCATCCGGCAAGACAGCGGTCGAAATCTAGACACATCTAAAAGGTCTTCATGAGACTTCCGACAAGAGCAGAGCCTTCTTTCTGAAAAACACTATGTTTTCTATTGTCATGGATGAGCGCACCTCGCTCCAGGCACACCTGAATCGGATTCAGAAAATCCGTGATCAGTTACTTGCCATCGGTCGCAAGATGGAGGAAGAGGATATTGTGGTAATCACTCTTCGGAGTTTACCAAATTCCTATGAGCATTTTATCGAGACTCTCAACATCACATCTACTGGTGTTGATCTAAAGTTCACTGATCTCTACACCCTGCTACTTCAGCAAGATCGGTGGAAACAACAGTTCGATAGTAGCTCCAGTTCCACCTCCACTGAGCAAGCCTTTGCTGCGAAATCCTTTCAGAAGGATAAGGGCAAGTTTTAGCAACCATCTCAACAGAAGTCTTCTGCTCCAGCATCCGATGGTACCAAAAAGAAGAACATTCAATGCAACTATTGCCACAAGTATGGTCACATGAAGGTTGCATGTCAGAAACGCTTAGCTACCCAGTCTAAGCAATCAGGTTCGCAACCCAAAGCGAACAGTGCAGAGCACACTGAGCAGGTGGAATCTGCCTTTTATGCCTTCATGGCTAAAAGACCCGTAGATCATGTACAGTCATCTGCCTGGTACATTGATTCAGGTGCCTCTCGACATTTCACTCACCGCAGAGACTGGTTTACTGACTACCAGCCTTATTCAAATTCTGTTATCTTTGGTGGTGGAGAAGAGTACACGGTTGTTGGTAAAGGCAACATTCAAATTCAGTCTATTGGGAGGAAGCTCATATTCCTTGATGTGTACTACGTTCCAGGGATGGAACTAAATCTACTCTCGGTCAGTCAGTTGCTGCGAAATTCTCCACACTTGGTAGTCACCTTTAGTTCACATCAGTGCACCATCACTGATCGGGCGACTAAGTCTACTATTGCAGTTGGTCTTGAGGATCATGGTCTTTTCAGACTTACTGATTCTGGTGATTCTCAGGACTTAGCTATGGCTGCTCGGCGATCTTCCATCAGCTCACTTTGGCATCAGCGATATGGGCACTTAAATGTGCATTATCTCTCACAACTTGCTCGGGATGCGCTTGTTCTTGGTTTGCCAGAGATTCAAACCCAACACCTTGGAGTTTGTGACGCATGTCAGGCTGGGAAGCAACATCGCACACCTTTCCCCAGTGGTGATTCTTGGCGAGCTTCTCAAGTACTTCAGCTTGTTCATGTTGATATCTACGGCCCTATGGCCACTCCTTCTGTTCTTGGGTACAGGTATTTTCTGTTGTTTGTAGATGATTTCAGTAGGAAAATGTGGGTGTATTTCCTTAAAAAGAAATCCGATGCATTTATTGTATTTCAGAAGTTTAAACCCTTAGTTGAAAAAGAGTTTGGGAAATCTATTATTACTCTTAGATCAGACAATGGGGGGGAATTTTGTTCTAATGTTTTCTCCAGCTTCTTGGATACACATGGCATCCAACGCCAATTCACCACACCCCACATGCCACAACAGAACAGTGTAGTTGAACGTCGGAACAGGACAATCACCGAGATGGCTCGTTCCATGCTCAAACACAGACATGTTCCGAAGCGTTTTTGGGCAGAAGCAGTTAATGCTGCAGTTTATCTGTTGAACCGGTCACCCACAGTGGCGGTCAAAGGTAAAACTCCGAAAGAGGCCTGGTCAGGTCGCAAGCCCAGAATCAGTCACCTGAAGGTTTTTGGCTCTCTTGCTTTTGTTTGGATCCCTGATGCTTCATGCACCAAGTTGGATGCCAAGAGTCAGAAACTGATGCTTGCTGGATATAGCAGTCTTCACAAAGCCTACCGCCTTATTGATGTTGAGACATCTCGTCTCATATACAGCCGCGATGTAGTCTTTGATGAGTAGCGAGGACCATTCATGCCTGTTTCTCCTGTTCCTGATCCAGCAAACCAGCCTATGCAGGTTCATGATTTGGGAGTTCGGCTTCCATTAGGTCCACCTGATGGGAGGGCTCCAGTAGCTCCTACAGCTCCAGTCCTACCAGTGATACCTGTACAGCCACCTCCAGCTTCTCCTGCAGGATCACCTCATTTTGAAGATGCTTCACCTGAGTTTGATCCAGATTCTTCTGATCAAGATCCTTCTGATCAAACATCTCCTAGTACTACTGTTGGTCATTCTCCTCTCCGGCCTAAGTGGTGGGCTAAGACACTTGTTGATCTTCATGATGATGAGCTCATTGATGGGAGAACTACTCGAAAAAAGAGAAAAACTATAGATTCTGTTAACTTTGCTCTTATGGCCAACATTCACAGTGTGTTTGAACCTCAAACATATTCCGAGGCTAAAGGAATTCCAGAGTGGGAACAGGCCATGCAATCTGAACACCAGAGCCTGCTGAAGAACAACACTTGGGTCCTTTCTGATCTTCCCCCAGGGAAGAAACCCATTAGCTGCAAATGGGTCTACAAAATCAAATACAAATCAGATGGTACTTTGGATAAGTACAAAGCTCGTTTAGTGGCAAAGGGCTTTTCTCAGCGTCGGGGCATTGATTATGAGGAGACCTTTGCTCCTACTACAAAGATGAGCACCATCATATTAGTCCTAGCCATGGCAGCACAGTTTGGCTAGAAGGTCCATCAGATGGAAGTAAAGAGTGCTTTCCTGAATGGTGATCTCCATGAAGAGGTCTACATGACGCAGCCTCCTGGTTTCAAGGTTGCTGGTAAAGACCATCAGGTTCTCAGATTGGTAAAAGCTCTCTATGGTTTGAAGCAGGCCCCTCGGGCATGGTACATCAAGATTGATACGTACCTCAGTGATCAAGGCTTCAAGAGGAGTTCTTCAGACTCAAATCTGTACATCAAGACTACTGACAGTGACATCATCCTTCTGATTATCTATGTGGATGATCTGATCATCACTGGCAGTTCGGCATCTTTGATTCAGGGAATCAAACAACACTTATGCCAGTCTTTTGATATGACTGACCTTGGGCTCATGCATTATTGCTTAGGTGTTGAAGTTTGGCAACAGTCTTCTGTTATATTCATCTCTCAGTCCAAATATGCCAGAGCCTTGTTAGAAAAATTTCGAATGCAGGATTGCAAACCTGTATCTACACCTATGGAGAAAGGTCTCAAGTTATCAGTCAAGTCTGATTCTCCTTCCGTTGATGATACTACGTATAGGCAACTAGTAGGCAGCCTCATCTACCTATCTGCTACTAGGCCTGATATCAACTTCGCAGTCAGCTATATTTCACGCTTTATGACAACTCCTAAGGCTGATCATTGGATGGCAGCAAAGTGTGTGCTTCGTTATGTGAAAGGCACTTCTGATTATGGACTTCTGTATTCTCGGAGTTCTAATCCTAAACTCAGTGGGTTCACAGATTCAGATTGGGCAGGCTCTGTTGATGATAAAAAGTCAACATCTGGATATGTGTTCAGTTTGGAATCCGGTGCAGTCACATGGACCAACAAGAAGCAGCAGGCAGTTTCTCTCTCTTCTACAGAGGCTGAATATAGAGGGACTGTTAAGGCAGGATGTGAAGCTGTCTGGCTTCGTCGGATGCTTGGGGATATGCAGATGTCACCAGCAAGACCGACTACTCTGTTTGTTGATAACGAAGGCGTTATCAAGTTAGCACGGAATCCAGTCTTCCATGAACGAACCAAGCATGTGGATGTTCATTGTCATTACATACGACAGCTGGTTGAAGACGGGACTATAGATCTGCAGTATGTTCCTACCTCAGATCAGACTGTAGACATTCTCACCAAGCCTCTTGGTCCTGATAAGTTTGTCAAATTCAGAGGACAGCTTGGTGTGTTAGATAGATTAACCATTAAGGGAGGGTATTACAATAATAGATAAGATGTCTATTATTAGTTAATGGTTATCTTGTAAATATCTTTAGCTTTAGTTTGCTTTCGTTTTTTGCTTTCTCTGGAATAGAATGTTTCTATTCTTTACGATCGTTTCCTAAGGAAACATCGTCTCTTCCTTTTGTATAAATTGACCTTTCGGTCTCTGTTATTAATAAGCAAGTATTTACCAATTACCTTGTAATATGGAGACTTTTTTATTTTATTTTTTTCATTATTACTTTTTTTATTTTTTCAAAGTTTTATAATTTATTTTTTTTAAAAACATTACATGTTTTGCAAAAAAAAAAAAAAAATTAAATGAAAGGCGCGGGCGCTGCGCAAGCACAAGCACCGATGCGCAGTCATAGGCACCGGCGCTGCTAGGGCACAAGTGCGAGTGTCGTGTCGGCGTCCTAAAGAGCGCCATGCAAGCACCGCATTTTGCATCGCACTTTGCACCGCACTTTGCATCGCACTTTGCACCGCACAGGCGCCCCACCCGCACCCAAAAAGAGCGCTGCGTGCGAGCACGTCACAGGCATGTAGCGCACGTGAGCCCATGAGGGCGCGTAGCACAAGAGAGAGGGCGGGGAAGAAGTCTTACCTCTCCCTCCTCAAACACTTCAAAAAAATGAAGGAGGAGAAGGAGGGGGGGGGTTTATAACCCTCCTCCCCTTGCATGCGCCGCACCTCAATGAGCGCGCACGGGGGAGGTTGAGAGATGTTTTTTTTTTTTTTCTCATCTCCTTTTTTTCATTTTGTTCTTTTTTTTCTTGATTATTTCCTCTTTTTTGTGATTTTTTTTCAACCTTTTTTATTTTTGTTTTTTTTTGTTTTTTTTTTGTTTTTTCAAATTTTTTGACACAACTTATAAACTAATTTTCTCTTTTCCAACTCCCAAACTTCGAGTTCAGGAGTCAAAAAAAAGTAGGGGGTCCCCATTCCTAGTGAGAAATGGGGCGTGTGTTGTGAATACCACAACAGGAGGCATAAGAGATGTTTTCTAAGGTTGGTTATTTTTTGATTGGTGATCTTAAGGAGAACCTATGAAGAACAAAGTAGCAGAGGAGAAGTGAAGAGATTGGTGATGTGTGATTGCTTGAAAGGATGCTAAGAAAATCAGTAATGGAGATGATAATGAAGGATAGTCAATGAACTAGCAAATGAGCCAAATGGAGATCTAAATTTGCGAAGTGAGTTGTGTTTTCCAAATCAAACCAATTGTTACTTTCTAACCATTGCAGCAGTCATAATCCTTTAATCAAGGTTGACATAATAGTCATTTTGTAAATCCTTTAATCAAGGTGGCATTCTAATAGAATAATCTAAAGTCCTCTAACCAAGCCACTCCTAATAGGGTGATTAAATCCTTTAATAGGGTCACATCTAAAAGTGTGTTTTGTAACCTTTAACAGGGTTGGCTCTTAACCAAGTTCACTTCAGAAGAGTGAAAAGTTGGTAGCATGTTATTGGTGATTTTTTCCAAATTGGATTTCCACGTTAAATCTTGGTTTCATTTACTTGTGTGAATGTTATGTTATACATGTTATTTTTACAATTGTTTATTTTATCGTCAATCAGCAAACGTGTAGAATAGAGAGTTAAAGAATGTTAAGTTGTTGATGAAGTGCTATATAGACTAAGTTGTTTAAACTATTTGAAGTTATTAAATGTTGAATTAGTACATATGCACCTGATGATAATTGATTCATCCCCCCACCCACCCCCCCACCCCAATTATTCTAAATATTCTAACAATATATGTGTGTTTGTGTGTGTCTATATGCATATGCATATGTATATGTATATGTCTATGTGTGTGTGTGTGTGTGTGTGTGTGTGTGTGTGTGTGTGTGTGTGTGTGTGTGTGTGTGTGTGTGTGTGTGTGTGTGTGTGTGTGTGTGCATACATGATGTTTCATTCCCTCTCCTCTTCTATTGTTTGCATATATGTGTTTGTCTATGTGTATATATGTATGTATACATGTATACATATGTATGTATGTATGTATGTATGTATGTATGTATGTACAAACACACACATATATACATGTTCTTTGCTCATCTCGTTGATGCAAGGTTGCAAGTACAAGACATCGACTCCACCTGGTTGCATAGGCCTAAGCATGTTTTTAAAGTCCTCAAAAGTTATTGTTGCGGAGGTAGTGCCAAGGTCCCCCACAAGTACTCATTTTGACATAGGTTTTCTATTAGGTAGACTAGTTGACTTGATTTGACTTTCTTGGACATGGTGATTTTACACTTTTATTATTTTGGTTGTATGATTTGTTTGATCATTTCATAATCTTTTCTATATTATATTTCAAGGTTTCATGTTTTGTTGGGAATTTGAGTTGACAAGCCTTGTTGATAATGGTTGATCTTTTTTGATCATATAGTTTTCTCTATGTGTTATAATTGAGTGTTAAAGCCTCTTTGGAATATTATATTTACTTCAAGGCATGCGATTTTACTCTATATGAGTTTTATATATTATAGTAAGTATAAATATGTAATATTATTAATAACTTGATCGATTACTTCATAATCATAAAAATCAGAATGTTTAACATTTCACACACACACGTATGTGTGCGCGTGCACGTGCACACACACATATATGTATATTATATAAGTTATATATGTGATTATATTTACATGATTATTGATATTGTTTATCGTGTATATTTTCATACTAAGGTAAAGTATAGTATTTCTAATAATTAAATATTACTTGATGTGAGGTATGCTATTCTTAATTGCTAATTATTAGTAGTAAGAATAGGTTACATATTATTTATATCTTCTATACTGCATATTACAAACATGTGTGCTAATGATTATAAAAGTATTCATTATAGTTGTATTTGTGTGCTATATAGCTATGAGTTTATAATTATATTGAATTACTTAGCTATGCTCTTTAGTTAATAGTTGGTTGGGGGTTGGTTACCTTTAAGAAATCTATTTATATGGATTCTTTTTTTTTCTTTTGGGGGCAGAAGGGGCTAAAACCTTTGATAGTAAAATCTTGCTACTTTTCATGGAGATTTTTGGAGAAAAACTTCTGATTTGTGAGGAAGAGTTTTTTAGCATAATTATTTAAGGACTTATAAGTTTCTTTTTCTGGAGGAGAGAGTCATATATGATCATCTCCAGGGTTCACAAAGGGATGTGTTGTTTTTAAACTAGCTCTTCTTCTTCTTCATTGGATATTTCTAAAAGTGGAGAGGATTCAAGTGATGCATCTCAAGTCAAATTTGTCTTCCTCTCTTTATCTCCTTCCTCCTTTGGTTGAATCTTCATAAGACTTTAGGTATGGATTGAATTTCTTGGTTACAAAATGTATTTAATAAAATATGGATCTATTTACATGTTCTTATTATCTATGATATTTGTACTTTCCATTCTTGGAGTTATTTTTTTTAAAAATGAGTTCTATTTTGTGAAAATTGTCACGTATTTTTATAGGGTTTTTCAGTAACACATTTTTAGAGATCTATTATTTATATAATCTAAATTGTGTTTAGGGTTCTTCTTAGTTTATATTCTAGAAGGATAATTTGAGAGATCTCAAATGAGTATGTCTCATATTTCCTTTTTAGGGTCGAATTAATGTCCTAATATGTACATTTTGTCACACTAAATCTGTCCATTTTGAGATCTAATTTTTTAATCAAATTTATTTGAATGATACATATTTTAAAAGTTGTGTACATGCCTAAGTTTGACATCAGAGATGGTCCTATGTCTTATCTTTCATTTGTCAATGGTTTGATTGATTTTTGTTATATGTTAGGAAAGGTAGGACCATTTTAGTGAAGGCAAGTCTGAACCATAACTAGGGTTTTATGTCTTAGAACATGATTCATAACTTTCATCCCCACCATGAGATCTTTATATAAATCTTCATGAAAGTAAATAAACATGGTTTCTTCATTCTCATTGAAGTAGTTGGCTTAATTACGTGTTTTGTGAAAGATATGGTTTATTGTTCAATGATAGTTTTCCTCGGCATTTAATCATTATTTGAACTAAGCCAATTTTGAAAGTCGTTAAGTATTAGAGGCTTGTAGGTTACCAAAGGCTTTTAGGATCTTATTTTAATTCATTTGGACCTTAAATATACTAAATATGATTTTTAAATCATGTATGAAGCATTTTGATTCCTTCTCAACGGCTTTGAAGGCAAGATTAGTGTTTATGGTTGTCAAATGAACTAGGGGCAACTGGAGGTTTCTTTAACCCAGTCAACTAAGTGTATATTAATAAAATAAATCGATTTGATAAAGATAAATATGGTTAAAAGGTCGCATATGCCATTTTGGAGTGTTGGGGCCATATGTGATTGTATAGAAGGCCTAGATGTGATAGGGTGACAATGGTTCAAGAGGTTGATCCTAGCATTTTAAGGGTATACAATGACACTGAACTAACCAGTACCCTAAAATTCCTCACTCTTGAGGTTGTTTCCTTTGGTAATCGTTTTTGCATTCTTATTTTTTATAACTTTGTTGTGCTTTATTTTGGAAAGGATGCTACTACCTTAGGAACATCCTAGTTGTCACCTCTTGTGTGGACCTTGGTTCTATCTCCTAGCTCAGTAGAGTGGGCCTTTTTGGTTCCACGTGGTTGGGTGGTTAATTTTATTGAGGCATTATTCATGGTCTCGTGAATGATCTTCTTTTATGTTCCCTTCCAGATCTGTCTTTGAAGACTATATATTCAAGTATATTATTTTAGGTTGAGATGTATTAATATGTATGTATTCATGTAAATATAATGTACTAAAAAGATTTGAGTATATGGCATAATGATGTATATTGATGTAATTCAGTTTGAAAGCAATGTAAAAGAAAAAGGGTAGCTCTAAGAATAAGGAAAGGGAAAAGTGAACATATTGCATTTTTGTAGAACATTGAAAAGATGTTGCTTCAATAATGGTATTTGTCTATCTCTTTAGGTTGATGGATAAAAGGAAAATGAATTAAGAAAAGTTAAGCTATGATGTATCCAAGTGAATGATAGAAAGGAAAGAAATTAATATCTTCCAACTTAATGTTCAAAGGAAGTATTATGAATGATAACATGTGGAAATTAGACTTGTAATCGATGGGTAGTTATGATGTGATGGATGGAGACACTAACTTGATCATATTGATCAATAAATGGTTTATGTTTACTTAATGCATTTAAAATAAATTTAGAGTAATTAAGACCATGCATACATTAATAAACATGTATTTTTGCATTAATGCCTAAACAGAACTAATATTAAGCATAGACTAGCAGAGGTTGTGAGTTTGATGATTAGTTTTGAAGTAATGGATTGACTTGATGATTCAAATAATGATAGTTGATTTACTTACGTTTAACTAAGATATGAACATTACAATGATCACAGACTAACAAATATCACAATTCAATGTATATCCTTATAGATATAAATATGTTTGATGATGTTGCTTTAGTACCGATGTTAAGGAACCTATGAGGAATTTGGTTGATTGGTAATCTCACATTTGAGTTTTGTAAACAGGTTTTTGTTTATGTTTTAGAAATGATGCATATTTCATGAATAAAAGTTCAAAAAATAGATGCATTTTCAGTAGTTAGATGGCTTCTTCTCTCGGGTTCCCTCGTGGGACGTTACTGAACACAGTTATTTGTTGTGTATAATGCTCATAAAAGGTTTTTATAGTCATATCTTGGCTGGTTTTTTGTAAGCTATTAATAGAATAATAACAATAATTCTCACCTTTAGCCTTATGAGCATCATGTTGGTGGAGCTAATCTTGGATAAGTTGTCCTTTAAGGGGTTTCTCAAGCCTTACATTCTTAGCCACAACTTTTCTTCCAAACTCACAAAGGAAAATAGTACGAGAAATTGTTCTTTCCCATCCACTTACTCATCTAACATTTTGAGGTTTTTAGTTCAGCATTCGAAATGGCTAAAACATCATCCCTACAATCTTGATTTTGCAAATGTGATTCATTTAGCTTGTAGGGAAGAGCATGAGGTAAAGGCGAGCCTCCAAAAAAAAAAGGAAATGAAAATGGGTGACTAATCTAAAAGGGTGTCAACAAGATTGAGATGGAATAAATATTACGACAAGGGGAGGGAAGGTTGTATAGGTTGAAAGAAATTTAAAAGCTCCATGTGAACAAGTGAGGTCTTTTAAGAGTCCATTTTACCCATAATAGGTTCATACATATCCAAAGAGTTTCGAGTTGGGATCCATGATTCAAACTCTACTTTTAGAAGTTGAGGATGGCTATCCCCACTACAATCTATCAATTGATCCACCATGTTAAAATCCCCTCAAAAAACCCGATCAACGATAAGTAAATGGAAAAGTAACCAATCCCATAACATAGCTCTTTGAGGTGTATCAATATTTTTAATATAATTACTATATTTTTGTGTGTTGAACACTGAATATGGGAACTCACACTTCCATTTGTGAAAACTTACTTTTATTCTCGAATTTCTACTTCCCAAATTTGTAGCTAATCTCAAAGTTCAATATAAGATTCCACCCTACATTTCACATAAACAGCTACAAAATTTGTACTGACTATGTGTACGTAAAAAAAAAAAAAAAGCTGCATTACAACTTCACCTATTCATCTAAGAAATCATGCATAACAAAAAAATAATCAACCTTTGTCTCATATATACAAGAAGACAAAAACATTACATTTTATGTTACATATCATAATTGAATAGCTAAAGTTATTGGCATTTTTAAAATTCATAATGCAGGATTTATTAGGGTAGAATAGTATCTAACATCTACTTTAAAAAAGTATCTTCAAAAGGGTGCACTACTATAAAATGTGTCTATACAATCTCAATGTCTGGAATAATCGTCTTCAATCTGTCAAATGAGTGCCTCTATATTCATATAACTATAGTAAAAGCCTCTAACCTAATAATGGTGGCGGAAATTTAAAATTAATCAAGTGCTCGGACATGTAAAGTCGACAAGAAGTAAAATTAAATTCTATACGGAAAACACCTGAAGGATAGTACTTTAGTACGGTATCATAAGAATACAATTATTATAAATTGAATGTTCCCCAAATCTAGTTGAAGCCACACGTATAATAGGCAAATTAAATACGCAACTTCCAACAGTGAAAGCCAAAGGCCAAAAGAAAAGGTCCAGTATACACTGAGAGAATGGGTGTCCCTGTGACATTTCTTGAGTTCAGTTTACTAATTTACCTTGCCATGTCAACAGTAAAGTGCTAAAATTTGATAAATTTGTAAAAAGAAAAATTTGTATGTTGAATGATTGCGCTTCATATATTTGGCACAGAAAAATGTTCAAAAGATGAATTGAATGCCCCATTCAATAACGACAGATAAACACAGTAAGGTGCTCTTAAGAAAATGAAGAGAACACAAGAGGATTGACTAGAGATACATGCATATAACAAAATATTATAGGTTTAAAACAGTGATTTTATGGCATGTTAATATCATAGTATTTTAAAATCTGATATTCAATTGTCATAACAATAGACTAGAAAGGCCCAAACTGAACGGCGTATCAAGTGGAAATTTCAGGATGGGAAGTAATAACTATGTTCCACTCAAAA
Source organism: Cupressus sempervirens (assembly GCA_028749045.1). Lineage (NCBI taxonomy): Eukaryota > Viridiplantae > Streptophyta > Pinopsida > Cupressales > Cupressaceae > Cupressus > Cupressus sempervirens. The sequence goes on from CM053792.1 coordinate 476,272,309, forward strand.
CATTAATAATAGAAATCGCAGGGAAAATATGCCATGTTAGCAGACTTTATAGATCAAGTACCATACTATGAATTAAACCCACCTACTTCCTTGAAGAAATTACATGCAAGAATAATGTCATAAAAGGACAATATCGATGAAGGATTCAAGCTTTTGCAGTTAGCATCCCGTTACATTATACTGCCATACGTATTTGGCAACTCACGTCACTGTTAATACCCTCCAGAATCCTCAGCTACAAGCAACGTAATCAATGGCTAGAAAGTTTATTGCCACAATGCTTATTGTGTCGGGCTTGTATATAAATGTCAACAAATGCAACCAAAAGCTAATGGCTGAACGAACTAATGCCGTATAACATTAAGAACTGCAGCAGCTAGATTTTACTGAGGTGTTGGATGCATCTTTAGCTGGATCAGGTTTGCTGATTTTGATGGTCTGTGGCTGCAATTGAAATATTTATAACATAGTTTTTAAAACACCCATGACAAAGAAGAATAAATTAATAATGGCATGGTTAAAGTCAAGTTGTGCACCTCGGCCTTGAAATCAGTCTCAGAGAGCCTTTGCTTAATATCTCTTGCAATTGAAAAGAAAGCCTGCTCAACGTTAAGGTTTGTTTTCGCACTCTGCAAACACCGGGCAACTTCTGTCAACAAGCTATCACTAAATGAAGCATAAGTAGGAGATGCCACGGGCAGGACGTCTGCCAGTGCAAATACCAACTAGAAAATAAATATGCAAAAATACGACAAAGTAAAACTATCATGTCTCTTATAGTTATATATGACTTACAGTTTCAAAAAACTTGATGCCATACTCGTCAGCAAGTGCTTGACCCCGAGCAGTGGAGACAGCCTGAAAAATGTCCAGGAAAATCATAACCAGACTAAACTACAACTAGAGCATTGATAAATACTATACAACATAAAACGGAAAAGAAGAATTACAATTTAACACATTAAATTATTCAGTGATCGGCTTTGGGAGACTATAGAAGCACAAACATCCTCTGAGGCACTGTACGCCAACTCACCCTCTTGCTCTCATCCATATCTGCCTTGTTGCCTACCAATATTTTGTTCACATTGTCAGATGCGTGCTGCTCAATATTCTTTATCCAGTTACGAATGTCTTGAAAGCTTAGGAGTTAAGAAAAGGACCGCAATATCTATCAAGGAACTTCTGGGACTATAACAATTTGATTAAATGGTTAAAACTTCGTCATGGGACTAAAAGCCAATGACTTAAGTAAAACCCTATTAGCAAAAAGGTGGATACTGTTGAAGGACGACTCGTCTGTAACATCATACACCAGAAGAATGCCCATCGCATTTCGATAGTACGCTGCACCAAAATAATTATATAAATTGATGACCATGCAATGACCACATCAAATGAAATTGATAATTAAAACCAACATAAACTGAAAAGCCACAAAATTGCAATGCTGTAAATCTTGAATAAAACATCATGTTTTTTCTTAAGTGATGAAATCTTTAAAATATATTATTAGTTTCTCAGAACATTGTCTTTTTTTCAAAAAAGAAAAAAAACATCTACATGAACAGCACATTGACCTGTTGTAATTGTGCGGAAACGTTCTTGTCCAGCAGTGTCCCAAATTTGCAATTTAATCCGCTTCCCATCGAGTTCAAATATCCTGATCTTAAAATCAATTCTGATCGAAAAATAGCATTAGCAAGAGAGAAACATAAAGCACAAAAATGTATGGTCAAGTGTCAATTTAAGCAGAAACTACAGGCATACCCTATGGTGGTTATGAAACTTGTTGTGAAGGAATCATCTGAAAAACGTAGAAGAAGGCAACTCTTTCCAACACCTGAAAAAGATTTAGATATTTGGATTACATCGAGCCATTAACTCAAAGAAAGCCAATTAATATAACCATCTCATGGTTTAGGGTAGCATGCACATCAAAATTCTTTCCTTATATCTATAAAAACTGAACATGAAGTCACTGGAGCCACAAAATACAACAACAAAAAAATTGAAATTGCAAACAATATTGAATAATTCTAAATGTAGAATACGGGTTTTGGCTGCTGAGTTCTTGTGCTCAGACTGCCGACTGCAGTTGTTTGTCTGTAAATACCTCTACAACACAACAAATGGCAATTCCAAGGCAATATTAAAAAGTGGGGAAAGAAACTTGACTGGATGCTTGTGACTGTTGATTGTGGAAAATATGACCTCATTAAACCTTCCTTTTATAGATGTTATACCCGTGACTATTGATTGTGGAATTATAAGACTTCGTGAAACTTTCTTATTATACGCATATTATTCAACTACAAGTAATTGTTTTAAAGGTCATAATATGTCAGCTTGTATTGATGATCATCATGCACAGACAAGCCTAACTTGTCATGAATGTGCTTTCAAAAGCACCAGGAGTTCGCCACTAGTGATGGAGTGAGTCACATGGTGTGACGTCAAACAACTAATAATATAGCCCAAAGTAATTGATTCTATAATAAAGATGCTAGCTCAAGTCAGACAGAAGTTTACCCTTCTGAGGTAACGTCGCAAAATCTTATCAATGACGTCTTCCTTGACATCGATGACTAGGATAGATCACAGAGAAGCAAATACAGATCTTTTCCAGAACTGATCGAGTATAGATTTAAGCAGGCTATCAAATTTCGCTCAACACCTAGACTGTGATCTCTTAGTTTGACTAGCTTTTACTCTAAATATATGAAGCAAGACACATGGTACTTCATTCTCAAATAATATTTTGTAAAATCTTCACGTTACAACATAGAGAATTGTGTAATATCCACTTTTTGAAATAAGATTTAATAATAAATAATCAAAAATAATAACAATTTAAAAGATCAAAAATAATTTTAAATTAAATATATGAAAGAATAAGATAAAATATAACATTATTAAAATTTAGTGATGTGACTCCCTCCAACATGAGATACAAAAGAAAGAATAGAACTTCATCTGAAAGCGGATATGGAGAAAAGAAGAAATAATGGAGCATAGGAATTAATGAAGGATTAGTAGACAAACAACTGAATGGGAGAAGATGAGGAAGTGACTCTTTCAAAGGTCAGCAATGATGAAGGGTTTTGACTCTTTCAAAGGGTGGTAATCATGTAAGGTTGTGACTCTCTCAAAGGGCAAAAATGATAAAAGGTCGTGATCCTTTCAAAGGGTGGTAACTGTGGTAGGTTGTGATCATTACAGAGGGTAGACATGTTGAAGAGTTGTGACTCCCTCAAATCGGAAGATAAAAATGGGAGAAGATTTCAATTGAGAGAATCCAAAAGGGAGATCAATTTTGGGGAGTAATATATTTTATTCTCAGAGGCAACAATGAAAAGTCACAGCTTAATACTTATGAATGATGGTGACCCTTAATCAATGAAGTATAAAGGAGAATTCATTCCAAGCATTGAAGGATATATTATCAATCATCACTCATGGATCCATCCAAAGCATCCTTCGCCCATCAATCATTAATCCCTCAAGAAATCAATCAGCAAGATCAAGCAAACAATCATCCAACCACAGCAATCAATCATCAGTTCATCTTGGGATCAAGAAAACTAATGATTCGGCATACATTCAATTATCATATGCCAATATATAAAACCAACATTCCTTAAGTCATCACTCAACAATCATCTAATCATTTCTCACTTATGCCTCACATCATACAATCAAAGGAATTTGCTCAATCACTCAATCATTTAACAACAATCAATGGCCGATCAGGAAATTAAGATCAGTTCTGATATATACATTTATACAGTCTGCATTCAATAAACCAGTGATCTAGGTTCGGTCCAAATTTGAATTCGTTTAAATTCACTCATCATTCACTGGGAAGGACCCTGGATGTCTACGGGGTGATTTTGCGGCGAATGATGACAAAAAACATCGAGCCAATACGAAACCCGGAGCGAATGACCAACGAATTTGGTCGCGGTTGACTTTTCAAATGATTTTTTACACATTTTTTAATTAAAACCCTGAAACAACACTGATATTTTCAGTTGCTTTTATGTTTTATAAAACATTTTACACATTCCGGTTTTGTATCGTGAGTCGAAGATTTATTTTGCTGTCGTTTTTCTTCTGCATCCAAAATGCAAAATCATTATAGAGTATAGTTTGCATCCAAAAATATTTATTATATTATCGTGCATCCCAAAGACAGTCAGGTGACTTGAACAACAGTTCTTTTTACTGTTTTTTCTTCTGAGCAGAGGTTACAGATTACAGGCTACAGTTTTTCTGTCATTGTTTCCTTGTAAACAGAGGTTACAATTGTTACCGTTACAGGTTACAGAACAGAGTCAACAAACCATTCACGGCAGCGGCACATTCACAAGAATATAAATATTTCTATTATAAATAATAAATAAAAACAAAATCTTGTACGGACAAACCCGAACCCAGTCCAAAAAAACTTTGAGCGAATTTTGAACCTGAATGTCGAACCTGCATACGAACCAGAATCCCAACCGGCAGCTTAGTATATACTCTATTATGTATTTTAATTTAAGATATTAGTGAAATTACTAATCTATTTCAACTCTATTTAAATATTAATTTAGTATTATTAATTTTCCTTCACAGAGTCGCATATGGAATAATAAGTAAGCATTATAATGAGTGTGGCAAACCAAGTCCAACAATGTGAGCACATCACCTCAAGTTAGATGGAATTAATGGTTGGATATTCCTGCTACTTGTGAGGCCAAGGGATCAAGTTGTCTTGGTTGGATGTTCCACGCCCTTGGGCTTAGTTGTGGTGAACAATCTCAAGACACCCTATCATGTTTTCCCCAATCCATAGTATGATTGATCGTGGGAAGAGAAATTGATGAGTTTACATAGCATCAATTTGTAGATAGTATTTTTACCTTGAATTTGTATGATTTGGTTGTTACAATATCATTTAATTGTTAGTGCAATTGCCTTATATGCATTTATAAGTTATTGGAACCCTAATCCTGACGGAAATAATTGATCTTATGCATTGTATTTCAGTTGTTGACTAATGTTACTGTGGGATTTAAACCAAAGTTTATGTTGGAAAGTTTGGTAATTTGCATACTAATGAACTATATCTCTTATTTTAATTACTCGTGATTTTATGGCAAGATTTAAGTATATTCCAAAAGGGGGCCAAAAGGGGACATCACAGATGGGAATGCAGCATTGATCCTGCCAACCCACTGCAAAAATGATAACTCGGTTTAAAAATAATAATAATAGTCAAAGCCTATAACTATAATAAAATATGATAGTGTTTATAAGTAGATGACAGGGACCAAGTAAGATTGTCAACTTATGGAGGAGTTTAATACCTCACAAGTCAGTAGAGGTCAATAAATGATATAATGTTATGTTAAAGTAGAGTCATACCACGTTGACATACTTTCTAAGAATCAACTGTATTTAGTCTCCTATATTGCAGTCACAAGGTAAATGAAAACCAAGAGAACCAAATGATTAATGACATTAAACTGTTTGCTTCATGACTGATGTGTATTCAACATGTCTACTCCATAAGTACCTTTCTCATGTATCCCTTGTATCTTGCATGAATGCTTAGTGTCTTACGAGTAATTATGTGTTTGCTTCGTTTCTGATATGTTTTCAACATGTTTACTTCATGTGTATTTTATGATTACTTTATGCTTAACAATTATGAAAAAGTTCAGTATAAGATCCCTTGATGAGTATACTAAGTAACCTACTAATTGTCATTATATGTGAAAGAAGATATGTTCAGAATCCTACCTATTCACAATAAACAAAAGCAAAAACATTGACCGTGTGGCAAATACTTAAAACGACTCTTCAAATAAATCATGGTAGTAGATATTCAATGCAGAAATCTAAACTAATTGCCTTCATTGTGTGTCACGGTGAGCCTTCTTGCTGATGTGGTTGTAGTAAAGTTGTTGCAATCTGTCATAACATTGTTTAAAGTATATGGATCCTATTGTGCATGCTGAAGTTACAGTTATAACTTATAAGTAAAGGATACAAATTCAAGATTAAAAAATAACTCAAATTCCAGATAATTGAGTTTCAGACAACTTGCATCAACTAGAGAGAAAGGAAATATTAGCCATTTCTCAGCCCATGAATACAGTAAGAAGTCATGCATATAAAAAGATTGTTCATGACTCCATTAAGGCAAACACAGTAAAGAAAGAAACATTGATTATATCAGAGTAACAAAGCAGAAGCTAACAACGAGAAGGATATACAGATTACAAATCTCCAAGAATTGACCATCATATTGGCAAGGAATCCAATTGAAAAGATAAAATCAGCATTGCTCAAGGGCAAGCAATCTTGGGCGGACAGTAATGTTCCCTTTTGAAATAGTATTTAAATAAACAATTAAAATATTAAAGAATTAAAAAATTCAAATTTAAAACTTAAATGATTCAAGAATAAAATTAATATATAACATAGTTAAAATTCAGTTTAAGTACAATGAAATGAAATGAAATGAAATGAAAAGTTGTAATTCCCTCAAACATGAGATATGAAAGGAGAAGTGGACTTCACTTGAAAGGGCATGTGGAGGAAGGAAGAAAGAATGGAGTATGGGAATGAAGGAAGGATTAATGGACAACGAAAGGAATGGGAAGAAGATTAATGACTTTCAAAGAGTAGAAATGGTGAAGGGTTATGACTCTTTAAAAGGGTAGTAATTATGAAAGGTTGTGACTCTCTAAGAAGGCAGAAATGATGAAAAGGTTATGACCCCTTCGAAGGGTGGTAATTGTGAAATGTTGTGACCATTGCAACGGGCAGACGTGTTGAAGATGTGTCACTCTCTCTCACGTTGGACAATATAAAGGGGAGAGGTTTCATTTGAGGAGAGGATCCGGAAGGAAGATCAATACGGGGAACAATATATAATTCTCAAAGGCAACTATGAAAAGTGGTGACTCTAATTCCTATGAAAGGTGGTGACCCTTCCACCAATAAAGGGTAATTCAATTCACGCATTGAAGGATAACTAATCCCTCAAGAAATCAAAGAAAAACCAATCAGTGAGATCAAGCAGGCAATCATCAAATCTACAGCAGTCATCAATCCATCTTGGGATCAAGAAAACAAACAATTCAGTAATCAATTCAGTATACGTTCAATCATCATTCGCCAATATATAAAACCAACATTCTGCAAATCATCACTCATCAACCATCTAATCAACAATCTCTTGATCATCACTCACTCATGCCTCAAATCACACAATCAAAGGAATTATTTCAATCAATCAATCAACAATCAAATGATCGATTGAGAAATTAAGATCAAACCTAATACAGACAACCACACACACAATCTGCATTCAATAAACAAGTGCTCGAGGAAGTAATTGATATGCAATGTGATTATTTAAAACATACTGAATTGTGTATTTTAAGAGACGAGTGGAATTATTACTATTCAGACTCAGTTATTAATTAATTTAATATTTCTATTTTTTCTACACTGTGTAATATATGGATTAATAAGTATGTACATTATAAGAACTGTAGCAAACCGGATTTCACAATGTAAGCACACCACCCCATGTTGGATGGAATTGTCTTGGTTGGATGTTCCTACCACTCATGAGGCCAAGGGGTTGAATTGTCTTGGCTGGATGTTATGCACCCTTGGGCTTAGTTGTGGTGAATAGTCTCAAGACACCTTATCATGTTTTTTGCCAATTCATAATATCATTGATTTATGGAAGAGAAATTAAGCTTAACCAATATTACATGATTTAAATATAAAGTGACATTTAATTAATATTGGAATTGATTTATATGCAATTATAAGTTATCAGAACCATAATCCTTATGGAAATATTTGACCTTACACATTACATTTCAAAAGTTGACCGACATTATTGCAGGGCTAAATTGTTGTGCATGGATAGGAGTACGAGGTTTGAGCATGTGTGTGTGTGTGTGTATAAAATCACACACACACACACACATATATATACATACATACATACGTATGTATGTATGTGTGTGTGTATAATTATTTTAAATTTTTAATATACAAATACAAAGATATTATAAAAAAATACAAAATTGTAAACTAAATACATAAATAAAAGGACATTAACGCATTTGGGTTGATTAGTATTTGACCTCTTCAAACCTTATTATATGGAGTGCATATATATCGAAGGGTATTTATGTGATTACTGGGCAAGTGCAATATGTATGGGACCTAATCCTCTGTATGTTTCTTTCCTAAGTGTCGATAGGAGAGAATTAGGAGATCAATACAATAAAGTAAGACTATAGTCAAAAGATCTAATATTTCAGCTTATTATCATCAAATGATAGAGTTGAATATTACAACACCATTATCCACATGCAAGAGTTGTGAATTGCAAACCGATAGCACAAGGCTCCATGATATTTAGCAATAGAAGAATTAAAGATCACACCAATTACCATCTTCCTATTTCATCACTAGTCAAATTTTGCCATGTGAAATTGTGAACAAATATCCTGAATGAAGAATCAACTTTGGGGCATCACACTTGACCATGATGAATTGGCTTCAACGACTTCAATGCACCATTGGGCAATCTCTTTCTATAGCTTAGCAATCATTTGATCATCGTAGGCAGTAGATTTGGGTACATGTATTTGCTAAAAGGCACAGGTCTCTACCACAAAATAACTTGAGCAATCAAAGATTTAAACAGTGTTGAAAGGGTGAATATTTAGTTTAAATAAATAGGAATATTTCAATTAAATGTTATGACTATGGCAAGCCTTGGATATGCACTAGACTACCAAAAGATATGCCCCTATATGATCTGGGTACGCACAACACACCCAATGCACTTGGGACACATGCAGTGTGCACCAACATATTGATGCACGAACCTGGATTAGGCATGGGGGCAAATTCCTACATATCTTGCAAAGTAGTTGAAGGACTCAAACCAAAGCCTATATTGAAATGACGATTATTAATTGGTAAATTTTCATTTTAACAATGTTACACGGAAATGTGTTTCCACCCTAAATGCCCAAGTACCAGAAACAAAACATGTTTTGGGGAATTGGGGACGATCGAAAACATTTCCAAGTCGTCCCTAGTCATGCAAAAAACTTGGGAACTGAGAACCATCCCATAAACTAGGAAATAGTCAACTCTTGTTCTAGAAATTGTTGATCACCCCCTAGGCAACTGGGGACGACTATCTTGGGGACAGCCAACCATTTCTGATGACAACAGCCATAAAACAAGTAATTTTTCTAATATTAATCCTTACACATTTCAAGGATTAGAATATCCATTATTAACAGAAAAATCAAAAAATCAATGGACATAAGAGGTATCAACCATCTCCAATCTAAAACCCGCTTCATCCCTTTTGTGGGTTTCTCCACATGTCAATAAACAATTTATAATGCCGAAAAACACTTCAAATTTCCATTTCTTACTTCCGGTAAACTTCACAAGTTTGTTTAGTCTTTTATAAACGGCCAAAAGGCGAGGAAAATAAAAATTAAATGAATTCCAAGATAATTTACACCTTCTAAGTGAGTAGGCAAGTTATAATCAGTAAACTAGAATTGACAAGTGCATTAGAGAGCTAATGAATGTAATCTTAGTTTTTACGGACCCAACATTGTTGTTTTAGGCCGGTTGTGTGCCCAAGAGGCCTAATATTGCCTTTTCTATTGTAGAAAGTGGATAAGTGGGCCATTTCCCTCACTTGTATTAGGTCATTTTGTAAGTTGAAGCCCACACACGATCAAGAGTGAAAGATTAGTTACCTTTGCAAAGGGACATTGGTTTCAGATTTCTCAATGTTATAATGTTGCTATGATGATTGCCATTATGTTATATAATATAAATTTAATAGAAATTTCCCCTAGTTTATATATATATATATATATATATATATATATATATATATATAGTTGCTACTCAGGGGAAAAACATCCTAAAAACTTGTTTCCCCTTCGCCCCATCCTAGAAACTTGAGGTATCATAACATTTTAATGAACTATATCTCAGCTGTAATTGAAGTTATGATTTTAAGAGAAGATTTGCGTTCAAGGACGTCCCCTTTTTAGTAGAACCTCTAGGGGGTGCCTATTGTTATGTTTGATAATATTGTATCCAACAGTATTCTAATTGTCCATATTAAGTTGAATATCACTCTTGGGTAGTTATAAATTTCGGTTGGTCAACAGTTGTGCTCCTCTTAGCAAGAGTTGAGTCCATTAAATATGTTGTGTATCATCACGGTAGGTAGAATGGTATAGTTGAATGGATTGGAATCCTTAGCCAATCATTTCAAGTCTTCTCTATGATAAATTCATGCGTGAATAAAGATATATTTTACTCTTATACCTAGTACACACTACCATATTTTACTATTATTTCATGCATGTATTCTATTAGATGTAGCACTAAACAAGGCACTTCAAATACATATATCCTTTTTGGAGGAACAACTATGGGATGCTATGATATTCCTGAGAAGCCAAGATGTTCCTAGGAGACCCTCAAATATCTCAAGCCAGGAATCCCCTAGGATGCACAGCATTAAAAGATGTTTTAAACAATCAAAAAGGTTGGTGTGCTCCCTAGGTCCTAAACATAATGGCCTAAGACACCACTCATACCCTAAATACTCAAAAAAAGCCATTTATCTTATTCCAACTCACTAACTTTCAATAAAAGTGTTGGGAGTTGCAATAACAAGCTATAAGAGTGAGAGTGAAGGAATTAGGAAGAGTACGAGCAAGAGGAAGAGTGATGTCAATCTACCATTGAACTAAAGGATTCAAAAATTATTCAAGGCTCCAAGTAGGCTTTATTCTTGACTTCCTTTTCTCGTTGCTTATCGATGTTCAATTCTAACTTAACTTGTTAGCACTTATTAAAGTACTAATTATAATTGACAAATTTAGTAATTTACTTGAGGTTTATAATTCATTCTTTTAGATGTTGTGAATAAAAAGTAATCAAATTTTAAACTTTTTAATTTTACAAGCTGCAGTATTCATCCTTCAATTTTTGGAATATCTGAAGTTTTTGTTTGTCAAACTAGGGTTATTTCTTGTTTATATCCTCTACTTTTGTGCTCCATGCAACCTAAAGTTACAAAAAATAAAAGTGAAATCCTTGTTTGACAAAGGTTAAGAACAAGGGTTCTTATTTGTGTATCCTTTGATTCTATGCCTTGTACAATTTTAAGAAAGAAAAAGAAAGAAAATCCTTGTGTTTTAATCCCTCGCATTATATTTTAATTTCAAATTCAAAGGTTATATATTATTTCTTACAATGTCACTATGCATGTGTTCTCATGGTATAAATGAAGACGAGGTTTGTTAGTTTTACGGATCGTTGCAAAAGTACTTAGCACTGCCATTTATTTGGTATGTGTGTTCCAAATGGCAGCAACCTCTTATTTATAATAAGGATAAGAAGAGACATGTCCTTCATGGGACATGTCTATTCATTAATTTGATAATTAATATAATAACAAATATAATCATATATATATATATATATATATATATTATTTACTCTCAAATAATAAACTTAAATCTCATGAGTAATTATATGTCATATATAATTATATATAGCCATAGTTTTATCCAACTGAAGCTACCAAACATCAACAATCCCTCTTAGCTAGGGAGGATAAACATAAGACATATATTACATCACTGGCAATCTTTATGAATGTCATATTTTCCACCAAATACTCCAAGTAATGGTCTCCAGAATATCAACACTTGATATTCACCATGTACTCACTAAGGTAATGGTCTGTACGATATCAACATATGATATTCACCATTTTGATATCACAATTGAGTAATGGTCTCCAAAATGAGATGAAAGATATTCACCAAGTACTATGAGTAATGGCCTTCATAACATCAAGTCATATGATATTCACCATGTACTCTATGGAATGGCCTCTAGAACATCAATTTGCATAACATTCACCATATACTCAAAATATGTTTATAAGGTATGTGTACACGCATTCTCATAATGCTTACCATATAAGCATCCACCATGCATGGTATAATCTATCATGATCTGCATAGACATCGTAAGATATCCATCATAATAGAAAATTAAGTTATTGTAAGATTGTCAACTTTCAATAACTTCTACAAATACAAGTGACATAATTTTGAAGTCATCACTTTCTCATGATGTACATAGGGGGTAGGCTCATCAAAATCACATAGTAGCGAGGTATATTCATGGATCACAATCCTCTTGACTGCTACAGTTTATTGATCACTGTAGAATCCATCTCAACATGGTTTACTCCCTCTGAATCAATATGAATGAGATCACTGAAGGTTGACTTAATCATATCCTCTATCTACTCTCTCTCTTTCAAGGTTGTCGGAAATGTCAACCTCCCTCTTTTTCCTACAAGAACACTCTCAAAGGAAAAGACCAAGTTATATAGCTCATATAGAAATATAAATAAGAAAGAGACTACTATAAAATGCAAGGATAGTAATTTTGCATAATAAGATCATTTCAATAAAATATAGATAAAATATATTTTGAACATATGTGCATATATTCTAACTTCTATATATATTTTAATTGATATTTTAAACATGTTATTAATGTCGCATATAATCTAAAGTGACCAATTTATTAAAGCTTTAAATACATTTATAAACAAATATCTAGTTAATGGAATTCACCATTTAGGAGCAAATGTTTAACCTCCAACAACCGATTTGAAATATTGGATAAGAAATGACAGCAAAAAGCTGAAAATAATGGAATTGGAAACAACCAAGCTATGAACAATAAAAAATGAGAGATGTGATGGAGTATGAAACAGGAATCATGCAGAATTCTACCTGTAACTCCTGTGCTCTCTCTTTAAACACACAAGAAAGGAGCAAAGCTAGCTTAGAAGCTACAAATTGAATGAAATATTCAAATATAAAACCAACTTCTCATAATCTAACATTAAACTAAACCAATTCTAATCAAGTTAATCCAAACAAACTAAAGTCTTGAATGCCAAGGTGTGACAAGGAGACATGCAGCTCTAGTCCATTTCCCTATAGAGATGCGCCTTATAAAACTTTTCAAGAGAATATGGCAATTGAGGAACAGAGCAAGTCAATGACAGGTGCATATTATCCCAGTGGTCTCGGAAACAAACCAATTCCTGAACTGCCAACCGCAAAAAGCATTCAAGTCAAGCTATACAATGTGTCCCACACTTCAAAGAAACTCCTCAAAAAGATGTTTAAGAACTGCAACCTGTCTTGAGGAGCTTCCAAAGAGAAAAGGAATTCTAACCCACCTCCTAAGCCACTAAGCAAAAATCAACAGCAGACCTAAGGCTCAGTTAGTGAGATTGATGCAGGAGCATGGCGGTGTCAAGGCAATCCTACATCACCCAAAAATATTTCTTTTTGTTAATTTCTTTTCAAACTTTTTGCATTTTTGAATACCCATTTGGGCAAAATAGCAATTACAACTCTTAGTTTCCACTACTGCATTTTTTAGTCAACCTGCTATTTTTAGTAAGTTTTAATCTTAACACATAGGGATAGAAATTTAACAGAAACTTGCAAATGAAAAATTAAGCACTTTGGCAAAAGAATCGAGTCAAAATCTTTCACTATTTGAAAGTGATTAAGGTTTTCAGTTTCCAAAAACGCACCGAAAAATCTTCAGAGTCAGGTTTGAGACACTAAATGGTCCCACAGGGCCTCAAAATTGGCAGGACATGCAAAGCCAATCCATAGGGCCGTAGCTTGCTCAAAAGGTTTCCAGTGCTTCAAATGATTCGTGAATCAAACACCCGGATCCAAAGTTATGCTTCCTGCAACTTTTGGGAACTGCCCGATTTTTGAATCTGGCTCAAATTTAAATATTAAATTCACTATTGTGGCACTCTAACAGCCAAATTTCAAATTTTGGCTCTAAACTGGAAAAGAGGTTGTTTGAGACCGTCTTCAAGGTTGGAAGGCAAGTATTTGGGAAAGAAGATTGTATTGCAAGAAGGGTTTTCCAGAGTTTATATGGTGGTATAGCCTGTGAGGCATTTAATCTTGATTTTCAGATTTATTAAATCCATGTAATAGAATCTCTTCAATCAGTTAATAAGAATCTCTTTTCGCTGTGCTCTTTTGTGTCTCGGGCTCTGCCCTCATTAGAGATAGCAGATAAAATCATTAATAATGTGTATTATGAAATTATCCAATCCAGGGGCGAAAGAAAACCACTTTTACCTATAGGAGAAACATGCTTTAGTGAGTGAAAGGTAAATATGAAGGTGAGAGGAAGTGAAACTCCTACCACTTTTACTTGTACGAGAAACATGCTTTAGTGAGTGCAAGGTAAATATGAAGGCGAGAGGAAGTGAAACCCCTCTTCTTTGGCTCTTGACACATTACTTGTGCAGCAATTAGTAATGACACCACTAGAGTTTGAAGTATCTACCATTTTCAAGGGAAACAGTTTCACAACCAACACCTACCTAAAGCAGTGGATTTGTCATCAAAGCAAGCATGTAGTTTACATAGTGTTAGCCTGTGCAGCATGCAATTTTGATTTTCAAGTTTGCAATATCCATGTAGCAGAATCTCTTCTATCAGATAATAGAAATCCCTTTTTGTTGTGTTCTTCTGTGTCCCAGGTTCTGCCCTCATCGCAGATAGATTAATAAGGTGCATTTTGCAATTATCCAGTCCAGGGGCTAAAGAGATACACTTTTGTTTATAGGAGAGACATGCTTTAGTGACTGCAAGGTGAATAAGGAGGTAAGAGGAAGTGAAAACCCTCCTCTCAGGCTTTTGACACTTCACTTGTGCAGCGGTTAATTAAACCACTATCTTGGCAAGAGTTTTGAAACTGCAGGTGACAAAAAGCAAAAGTGCCATGATGATTAAATTACTCAATCAGAGCTCACATATCTACCATTTTCAAAGGTAGCAGTTTCCAACCAACACCTACCTAAAGCAATGGATTTGTCATCGAAGCAAGCAGATGAAAGGTTGGAGTGACGAAGAAGTTGGTCAATACCACAAAGCTCTGAAAAGACATAAAAGTAAGCTGTAAAAAGAAAAATTGGTTGAAACCAGGAAGAATGACTCAGGAAGTGAGGAGAAGCTGCAACTTTATGACATTTTGTACCTGGAAATTTGTCATCATTGGATGAAAATGATCCCGTTATAACACTTTGGAAGTTCACAGACACTTAAATCATACCTTCACTACAATGACCTCCAAATATTAAAACAGTAAACATTGTATTGCATGACTTTATGCACCCAGAATATCCTTCAACCAATCAATGAATCACTTAATATTTACAAATGTCCTTCACCACTTTTTCTCTCCATTTCTGACAGCTTTAACAGGCCACAGAATGGGGGCCAACCAAAACTAAAATGAGACAACAAACAAACAAATAAACAAAACATAAGGAAAATTAGACTACCAGTGCAACATATAAGAGAGACAATCCTATATCTTAGAAACATTAGCCCATTCTTACGAAATCTCCGCATTCCACAATCTTTATACTATCTTGCCTTTTTATATGTCTGTTGGTCCACTCTTAAACCGTAGCCTTTATATATATTATCAACAATTGCAGTCAAAATTCAGCATACCCGCTTTCATTATAAATTTTAAACTATTCACCTCACATTTTCAACCAAGTTTTGATATTGTGTTGGGAAGAAAGCTAATCGAAGGAATAATAAAGCAGGTGAACAAGCACAGTACTGCCAAGGAAGAAATAGACATTTCAATAATCAATTACTCTGTGGAGGTGCAACCGACTAATTATATTTATGGAGGAGATTTACATTTCATTCAACCTAACCTCTCACAATCAACCATCCTCTTTTATCACTTACTTTGTTCATTAAAAACATTGCAAATTTCACATTTGATATTATCTAACTATATTGCAACTCAAAACCATATGCATTCTGTAACCAATGGATTTAGTAAGCTGATATACATCCAAGTTCCTCCATCAAATTGAAGTTTGAACTTGTCATATACCTTCTGCTAGTGTGTTATTAAATTGGAACATGTCATTGACCATGACTACATTTTCAAAAGGCAAATGCAACTTCATGAAAGAGATTAGCCAACGGCTTTTATTATGAAATTATCAATCAGCCTTTTTTATGATAATGTAACTAGAATTGAGAGTTGGTTCATGCTAAAGCTCATTACCCGAGGCATGACAAGATTGTACAACGTTATATAGTACATTCATTTGAAGCTTGACTTACGTAGCACACATTTGTCAATCTAACACAACCCTTCTTTCAATGGCTAGCCAGCTGACTACTGCTTGATTTGTGCATAATCTCATTGAAGATTCAAGAGGCATTACACCACATATTGCAAATATATTCCCATGTGTTGCACTCACTTAGATGAAACAACGAGTTAACCATCGAATTAACAACAACACAAATAAACAAGAAAGCATGGGATGGCCATAAATCATAAACTCCAAGCAAGTCAATTTAAGGGAGGGATGGAGATGATATTCCAGTAATAAAGAAAATGTCTCCAAGTGGCCAAACATAAATGTAATATCATACCATTTAAGTATATACTACCATACCCTTCTTGGACATGGCAATCCTGTCCCTGCACATATACCTCTCATTTCTCAGAGACAATGCAATAAATCCTAAATTATAAAAAAATTGTTTGCTCTTACTTTTTCAGAATTCTCTAAAATTCTGATTTTAGTTCCTAATGTTGAAGTTAATAGCAGCAAGAAAGATCTGTTTACCTGGAATTGACTGATTGAACCTCTCAGAATTCTGTGTGGTTTCTTTTTGTCCTCTGTTCATGCAATGGAGTTGCGAAGATTTTTCTGTTTGTGCTGTTTATCCTTTTTCAATCACAGGCTTTTACTTTCTGACTAGTCGGCTTACAGCATACAGTTATTTGTATTGTCCATTTGCATCTCTTCTCTCTTGCATAAGTATTGTCTTGATATTGCTGCATGGACCCAGGCTCATTTCATTGTCTTTGCTGGCACTCTTTTGTCAGCTATATATCGGTTTATTTTCTTGGCCTTGTGTATGAGTATTATGGACTCGTCAGTTTCTTATTGTATGTGGCGATCCTCTCATTTATGTTGTGTGCACCAGTTCATTTATTAAGTGTGCCATTATCTTGTTCATGAATAACAGTTATTATTTGATCATTTTGCACCTCTTCATTGGCAGACCGTCAGAATTCTCTAAGCGTCAGTTTTCTATGTTTGAGCATGAGAGATCGCAGGTATCTTGCTTTTTTGCTGCCTTCATTAGAAAGAAGAAGAGACATTGTGACCAGTTGTTGCTCATGGTTCTGTTAAAGGTGTTGTGTTATTATCTCTGAAGTTCACAAAATTTGTGGTGATTTTCAATTCTGAGTTTATGTAACGCTCGATGTGAGCAACCAATATCTACTCAGTTTGCATGCTTTAATATAGGGGATACTCTGTTAAATTTTGAACTCTGATCTTTGTATGATCATTGAGTTTTGAAGACTTAAAAGGGAGATGGAATCAGTTTTGCATTTCTAATAAAGGATCTATTCTTAGCTGACTATTTTTATGCTTGTATTCAGCCTCAGCGAGTTCAAACCTGCGCTACAGTGTACAGAGGATGGGTATGATCGTAATTCTCACAAATCTATCATCAAGTTTTTTGATAATACAGTGGTTATTTCCTTTTTGCCAAAAGAACTCACTAAGGTTTTTAGGTTACCATCAAAGGGTTCTTCCGCCATAAAATCCTCAGCAAAAATGGCTCCTCAGGATAAGGAGGTCCTACTCATTCAAATCTGACACATCACTGGCCGAATGGGATAGCCTATGGAGTAGCAATACCAGAAGAGAATTGAAAAAAGCATTTATCATCTCTCTCAAGTAGAAGCGCATTATAGATAGCGAAAAGCAAACTCCCAGGGGCGAGTAGGGCATCCAACATTGCCATTTGGATGCTCAAGTTGATGAACCGCATAAGGATGGGAAGTAATATAATTGGGAACGGACTTTATCAGAGTGGATACAGGCGTTTTTCTGCCTCCAGCACAACACATTTTACATGTCCCACCATGTCATTATCCTATTTCTTGATGATGTACAACCATAAGTACCTCCAGACCAATGGAGGAAGTTTGTACTGGCAGCAGAGTAGAGTCACACTGTCATGACCCCTTCTAAATGGTTAGAGTACAAAACAATTATATGATAATAACATAAAGCATGATTTCATTGTTTGTGTGTGTGTGTGTGTGTGTGTGTGTGTGTCACTATTTGAATATATTAGATCAATAAACTAACAAAAAGGGTCTAGCAATAACAAACAAACCTTGCAATCATAATACCTTGATAATACCATTCGAACATTACAATATCATTTCGATGGAGAAGAAAGAAATCAACATCAAATAGTCACATAGAATCATAATCCATCTTAATAATAGTAACTTCTAATACTCCAGCATTCAATCTCCTTATTAATAATGTATAATTTATTATCCCTTCAATGCATTATTCAATAATAATAATATTATTGATAGACATATAGAATAATCTACTTATATAAAATAATATTAATATTCAAACCCAATACAATTTAATAATAATAGCAATTGATAAATTTGATTTGCTTTAACTAATACCGACCACAATTTAATAGCAGTTGAAATAACGAATGTTGACCCCCCATTTTGGATGGTGAGGCCCACATGACACGATGTGGCGGTTCAATAAGAGCCCTTGCCACATATATAATATGTGGTCGAATCATATAGTGAAAACACAATAGGGAAGTACACAAAAAGACCAAGTGGAAGATCGGGCATACAGAACTAATAAAAGAAAGAAGAAAGAAATAACGGGCAATATAGAGGATAGGGAGAATTCAATATGAGAGCAGCAAAATGAAAAGAGGACATCAAGGAGCCAAAAATATACACTGCCAATATTAGGAAGTATCAAGCATAGGAAGAAGCATACATTGCAAAGGTTAAAAGGACTAGGGAAGGAAATAAAGTAAGGACGCATAGACATAAGGTATTAATACCACTAATTAGACAAGGAGCCACGTGAATGTGTGGGTAAGATACTACTACCAATGATAATTAAGTGCAGCCTAGTTAAATCAGACATATAAAATAAAGAGGGCATAAAGCCCCTACTTAGTAAAGACCAAAAATCATAAGCCACCCTTTTGATGCCATAAAGGGAAGAGGGTGAAATAAGTAAAGTTAGAGGGATAAATAAGTAAAGTAAGAGAAGGGAGTATTAGGTGGTGGAAGGTTATTAGGGGTGAAATAGAGTAAGGATGAGATGATAGTGAAAAATAATAAATACAAATTTAAGTGGGTTGACACACAACATTAAATACATCTTATTGGTATATAAAATTAATTATTTTGTATATACATATATTATTCAGGAACTTGGATAATTGGAATGAACATATTTTGCGAAAATAAACTTCATATATTTTTAAGGAAAAATCTAATTGATGTATTTACAAAGTCTTTCGAAGCATATATAAAATCTATCTTAAAACATCAAAATTAGAAATTAGAGACCATCACAGAATTAATTCCAAAAGGGGACATTACACGCACAAACCGGTTAAGCACTATTGGATACATTTGGACTCTTGCAAATGGCAATGAACCCCTTAGAAAGAAGGCTAGACAGGAAGAGACAACCAATAAGGATGAAGGGGATGAAGGTAGTATGGAGGAAGAAGACGATACAATAAGAGAAGAGGCAGTGAGGAGGAAAAGGAAGAGGAAGATGCGGTGGGAGAAGAGGCAATTGCACTCACTCCTCTCGAAGAGAGGAAGAATAGTGGATGAGAGGTTTCATATAGAACCATGCCATTGAGGGAGTGCCTTGGCAGAGGTAAAGGAGTGATAGAGGGCCACACCACCCTTACCCACTCACAATCAAGAAAGCAACAATATGGAGACCAATAAAAAAAATGCTTCACAAGAAATTTTATTATACTTGAAGATCCTTACAACACCCACAAGATGATATCAAGCTTCTCCTTGAGCTTCCACTCCTCGAGCTTCTCCTTGAGCTTCTACTCCTCAAGCTTCCCCCTTGAGCTTCTACTCCTCAAGCTTCCCCCTTGAGCTTGATTTAGAAATGCTCATATGCCTTGCTTAAATAGGCACTTCTAACCCAAGACATTACAAACACAACCAATGTGGGATACAACTATCTTTAAATAAATATTAAATTCCCACCCAAATACAACTAAGCACCCAACAAATATTAAATACATGATTTATCCAAAACCTTCTAGAATTTCCACCTACACACCTCGATTAATGGAATGACAACTATTTTTCTTATTTTTCTATTTTATGCCATCTATGCACCTCGAAAATAGAAATTCCTCTTTTTTTCCTTTTTCTCCTTTTTATTTTTTTATTATTTCTCCTCTAATTTTCGTCACTTTCTCTCTCCTCCACAATTTTTTTTTTTTTTTTTTCCAATTTTTTTTTTTTTTTTTTTCCAATGCAAGATGCTCCTGCATCAGACTCCCCCGGTAGATAGAAAAGTGTGTCCCACACTTGGACGCCAAAAAGAAAATCTACAACCATCTTCATCTTCACCAAAGGTTTCCACCTCAATAGGGACAACAAAACCACCATGCAAATCTTCCACACCAACATCTCAACCATCCAATCGACAAGCTCATGCACAAGAACAAACTGAACATAATGCTTCATTAGCAAACTCCCATTCACATCAACAACTAGTGAATCCACACCAGCAGCAACAAACCCCGCATCAGCAACAACAAACTTCATATCAGCACCAACATGTAGATCTCCATCAATACATGCCAAACTCTCAACACCAACAACCTCATTGCTCACAACAAGATGCTCTGCAATACATAACTCACCTCCAACAACTGGATCATCCACCTCCAAGTGCTCCATAATCTCCATGTCAGATTCAACCAATTGATCATGAAAACCAACCTCCATCCCAACATTAGCAAGATTAGGAATATCCTCAGCAACAACCTCTATTTGCTCTACAGGTTTTGCATCAGACTCCACAAACTGATCAACAAAACCAACCTCTTCCACCTCAACCTTGTGATGCCATCTTCTCTCACGAACCTCCTTAACTTGATCAGCCAATCTATCATCCAACCGAGAAATCATCTTAGAAAAATTCCTCTCCACTATATCATGGATTTTGGCAATCATCTTAGGGTCCAATCCTCTTGGAGCCATCTTCCAAGATCTTCGTAAACCCTCTGCAACAAATCCTTCCCACGCTCCTTGTGACAACCAAATTGTTTGCAAGTCAGATCGCAACCTGCCACCTCGCACGAACAATCAGGAACCATATCACAAGTCTAGGACAACGGATTTGCAATCCACAAGCTCTGATAAACTTTGCCCAAACAAGGTCTTGGTACAAACTGCCTCACACTTCGGCGATCTGCTTGTACACTCAAGATCTCCTGCTCTGATACCACTAATGTAGGTACGCTCTGATACCACTGATAGAGGGCCACACCACCCTTACCCACTCACAATCAAGAAAGCAACAATATGGAGACCAACAAAAAAAATGCTTCACAAGAAATTTTATTATACTTGAAGATCCTTACAACACCCACAAGATGATATCAAGCTTCTCCTTGAGCTTCCACTCCTCGAGCTTCTCCTTGAGCTTCTACTCCTCAAGCTTCCCCCTTGAGCTTGATTTAGAAATGCTCATATGCCTTGCTTAAATAGGCACTTCTAACCCAAGACATTACAAACACAACCAATGTGGGATACAACTATCTTTAAATAAATATTAAATTCCCACCCAAATACAACTAAGCACCCAACAAATATTAAATACATGATTTATCCAAAAACTTCTAGAATTTCCACCTACACACCTCGATTAATGGAATGACAACTATTTTTCTTATTTTTCTATTTTATGCCATCTATGCACCTCGAAAATAGAAATTCCTCTTTTTTTCCTTTTTCTCCTTTTTATTTTTTTATTATTTCTCCTCTAATTTTCGTCACTTTCTCTCTCCTCCACAATTTTTTTTTTTTTTTTCCAATTGTTTTTGTTTTTTTTTCCAATAATTTTCCAATGCAAGATGCTCCTGCATCAAGGAGGCAACAAGCAGAGAAGATGAAGCAAGGGAGATGGAGGAAGGGCCATACCATACCAATGGAAACCGTATTAGTACTACAACGGTCTGTACCAAAGGCCCTAGTAGTATCCATGCTGACACCCATAGCAAAAACCATAATACTGACCATACTAAAGAGAATGGAGAAATTCATACAGGCAGTGACCAACTGGAGCACAAAGCAGTCTCAAGTGCCCAAAATTGTATTCACTCCTGCACAGCTTCTACCCATGGCACGCCTGATTACAAGAGGGGGGTGAAGGTGGTAGACTTGAGGGCACACAAGGTGGGGCCCACCACACTTTGCTTGACAACCTCACAAGACATTGAGCATGTCACCCCCATTATATTGACGATGGCACTTGCACCTACCATTGGAGTTGTCATCCTAGTTGTTGGTTCCGAAAACTACAATTCTAGGAGCTTTGCCAATTCTCTGATAGGATTATCCAATCAGTTCTAGCCAATGAACAGGAATAATCTTGATTCCCATGCACTTTAGGCTTCACTAAACCTAGGCGGGTACACCTCCTAAAACCCTAATTGCTTCAACAATTTTTCTATAACGAATTTAAACTTTGTGAGTTATAAGTTGGCATAATCTTTAAACTTTGTTCAAAATGGAATTATATGAATGCTTCGATATGATTGAATATTTATATAATAACTGAGTTTATGCTTGTAAGAAGAGATACTAAAAAGAATCATTAACTTCAACGATGAATCCAATAATCGTTTCAATGATTTGAAAGACCAATGCCTTGTTTATTCGGGCAATGGAGTCAACGACAAGAGAGATTATTACGTACAACTTTATGAGACAATATATTAAAATATCATCAATTACTCTTGTACTTCAAATGCAGTAGATAAATCTTTTATGCAATCCATCGTTAGTCCAAAAGGAATTTAGCTTCTTCGGTGGAAGTCCAATTAGACAAAGATGCAGAAACTTTATATATTTCACACTATTCCTTGTTTATTAAACAAAGAAAGCTACAAAAAAATCCAAAGCATAAGTTTGTCCAGGATTATTTAATAATCACTTTATTAGTCACAGAGGACGAATCAAATTGTAAAATATTTTCTCAGCCTTGAATAAAAACAAATAAAGATCTTGTTAATTCATAAAAGTTATAGTTTAATATTTTATAATCTTCCTTACAAATAAATGCATCTCCTTTTAGCTTCTTCTTATCAAATATCTTTATTTATGACTTGTGTCTTGTTCTTCTTCCTTATTTATACTTGATAATGAAAAAGACATTACCCTTCAGATTAGGAATCATGTCTCTTTATCAAGTAGACTTTTAAGTTAAAAAATCATTAATCACCGATAAAACACAATAGTTTATAATATTTGCAAAATATTAGAATCAATATCATTTCCAAGTCCCTCGTTGATTATCAGTGCTAGGAGGTTTCGATACTACAATTGCTGCATTTTCTTCCCCCATTTTTTTCCTAATAAATCAACCTTCCATTAACTTCGCGCACATTTTTCAATCTTTGCTACACTAGTATCTGTTGACCCTGTCATTATTCCATCAGGCTGGAACCTGGATTATCGCATGTATTACAGGTATCATGGATGATCTTAAGTCCACAATAAAATCTTGGGATGTAACACATCTGCAAGGATTATTCATCATATCTGTGATTTTGTATTTAAGTGTTACTCAATTACAATTCATTTTCCCATAGTTGTGTGTTAAACCGTTGTCTAGAAGAACAAGGTGCGCTATGATTTTCGTTCGTGTAAGTTACAGTCGTCAGGCAAGGAGTAGAGTCAGGTACTTCACTTATTAATATATATAGCAAGATCAAAAATCATTTTGGGCTTGAAACGACAACAATCCTACTTCAACAACCAGGGGAATTCAAGAATTCATGCTATCAAGTTTGACTTTAGCAAGGAATCGACAATATAGAAGAAAATACACAAAGGCACTTGTGCGTCCAACAATCTGAATTCAAGCATTTCTCAAAGCCATCGTGGACTTGTCTAGAAGGATTTGAATGTTGAATAGCTGAAGATGAACCATTCAAGAAAGATTCTGAGATTCCCCCATTGCCCTTATTTTGGGATTATTAAATTGAAGAAATTGCCCTTCTATGTACTTCCTTTGCTCCCTTGCCTCTTCTCGCCACATAATTCTAATAGCTATTCATGATTTTACCTTGTGCACGGGAATCACTCCAAGATGTATCATATCCATCATTTGGTAATGAATTGTTCTAGAAGTTGAGTCCTCCACTTAAAGATTCTGATAAGCCTTTGCAATCAACAATGTCCCTACTTCTACTTCTACTTCTACTTTTACTTTCATTTCTCCTTGACGAATGTTGAAAAGATTTAAGTCTTCTACAAATTGGATGTAACCAACAATTTGTGTAGTCACATTTTGGTGTCTGTGTGATATGGCCTAAAGAATATTCATAATAGTTTTCTTTCCATGGGTATGTCCTCTGGTGGGCATCATTTTAATTATAAAAGCTTAATCATTGGTACCTGTAAACTCTCAATATTGACTGGTTCTCCCTTCAATTTTTGCTCTAACACTGGCTGGGAAATTCGTCTCTCCATTATGATCACCTCCTTCTCTTACAACCAACCTCTTTTTCTTTACTTTTAGCAAATCCAAGATGCTCCTGAAGGTAAACGTCAATGGCTCTATACAACCCATCATGAACAAGTATATGTAGCAAATCACAATAATGCCTTGGATGACTAAGCCATGAGCATCATTTCACAAAGAGTTCCACTGCGTAAAACTACATTAGATATTGAATAGGAAGCCATTTTTTGCAGCTCTTCCATTGCAAAGCGAACCATATCCTCTGGATTTACTTCATGTATATGATCAAACCATCACTTAATAAACTCTCTCATTTGGCAAATTTGTCACTTTGAAAATCCCTTGAATTCAGGCTTTGGTGTATATTCCAAGTCTTCAATGTCCTCCCCAACACACTCGTGATTAATGATTAGGTAGCCTTCATCATCCACCATGTATTAAATCATCATTACCACATCATACTTAACATCAAGGAATTTCAAAGGCAGCTTGGTTGTCTCTATATCAAAACACACACATGACCTTAACAAGCTGAAGAATATTAGTCCTATTTTCTAGAGTCTACTTTGACAGAGTAATCCACACCTGGCACCATTATCAATAGTAAAGTGAACATGGTAGAAGACATCATACTGTCGTTTGTTAATAATCCAATCCAAAGAGTCTTGTATCTTTTGTTTATCACTCTTGCCAACAAAGAAGGGTTCATAAGTATTAGTTGCTTCGAGTTTAGCCTGGTTCATTTCAACAATAGTCAGGAGATCACTTTTAACATGCATTAGTTCTTGAACGGTAACGAAGCTGACTTTGAGATATGTTTTATAGAAGCCTGACAAATGATTTTTCAAATCCAAGTCTCCTTTGTCCACAACTTCTATATATCAGAAATGTGACCCTGCTTCTTTATTAGAGAGTTCGCTCTTTATGATGTCCAAGGCATCACTTATGATGTAGATTCAATGCATACTTATTGATTCATCAATGGCAATATTCCATCAAGTCTCAAACATTGTTCAACAAATGGAGACCCTAAAATTTCAAAAATTTGAGTTCCATCACCAACTACCCCAGTCGCAGTCCCTACGGTGGGAGGTAGAGTTCCTATAGTAGAGGATGTAGTTCCTATGCCAATTCATAGGGTCGAGGGTCCAAGGGTCGAAGATGAAGATTTAGATTGGGGCAGAAGAGAGGGTACTACTAGAGTACATGATACAGGAGATCAAGAGGAGGCAGATATACCTAGTATGGACACAAAAATGGATAGTCTTTTGGATAAGTTTGAGATGGTGTTGGTGATATCCCACTACCCTCACCAACCTTATTGATTGCACGATACACGAATGAGTTAAGGCAGACAAAAGAGGCTTGAAAAGCCCTACAAGGTGAGCTTATTAAGTTGGAGGACGGAAGCCACAATGAAGGGAACATCTACCTCTAAGAGGAGATGGCTACAGAAGACATTGTACCCAAAGGCTACCCATGAGGAGGCCTTTATTCTTGGAGAGTTGAAGAAAATTGCAGTAGTGGCACGTGGGGTGTAAGACCTCAATAGGCAACTAGACATAGGCCCCATCACCATTAAGGTAGAGAGGCTTCTGAGATTTATGCAGGAGTGTGAGAGGAAGTTTAGAGAACTTCACAACCTGAGGATGGCCTCGCAAGAAGACTATAGAGTTGTTGGAGTGGGGGAGACCACACATTACTGAGGGGCACACAGGCATGATGGATGTTCTATACAGCATGGAGCAAGCATTTTGGGATACATTCCTTCAGCTCCAATGGGTGACATAGGCAAAAAAATAGGAGAATACTATGGGACTGCAACGATAAGTAGCCTTACAATCAAGAGTGGTCAAGTTGGAGAACAAGGCAGCCCAAGAGAAAATAGCCCATGCAGAAAAGGAGGAACGGTTGGCAACCATTGCAAGGACACTGGAGAGCACAAAGAAGGATTTGATGAATGCACTAAGGTTGGTAAAGACAACATAGGTGAAACAGATGATAGCGGATTGAGATCTTCGGCTCCTCTGCTAGAAGCTCTTGCCCCCGACCTCCTCTTCCACTCCAGGGGTGTCCTCTCATTCTTCCTTTACAATACATTTTCTTCCACTTCATGTTTTATGTTTTGATTAGTAATCACAATGTAATGGAAGTTGGTTATTGGGTAGTTGGAAGAACTGACAGTTGGAAGGTGCAACCAACCGTTGGGTACTTTATGAATATAATCAAGCACCGAGAATATCTTACTGTTGATATGACATTACTTGGAATAAAGCCTATCATTCTGCAAATTTTATGCACATTGTTTCTATTCTCCATTATTATGTTTCTTATGCTACTGTGTGAATATTCCTGTTTACTCTGTGTGGAAGCAAATAATCATAACCCATGGGAAGTAAACAAGCTCAAGATCTAGATCCTAGAATCTAAATCCCACCTTTAGCTTGTGACTGGCACAACTTTGATAAGAGTTGCAATAATTACTGAGGTGATTAACTTCAAGAAAGTAGCTGTGGAATTTCAGTCAAAGAACAAGATACTGGTCATCTATTTGTCTACCTCTGCTCAACAATTAATGAGGATTAATCCAACATTTTTTTCTTTGATTCTCTTGTGCTTATCTACCAGAGAATTTGTCACTTTACAATAGGGAATCATCCTTTGGCTTCTTTGGGTATTCACTTAGCTAATGGTAATGTCCAAAGATATTAGCAGAAGGGAATTTTGGACAGAGTTCATGTGAGAATTACTATTAGTCATTGGGCTTTCCAATTATTATCGTTTGTTAGCTGATTTAAACTATTAAAATCTGTTTTCCAAGATCTTCCTATTTATACATTTTTAGTTTTCAACCCCTAAGAGATTTCTCCAAGCATTTCACACTTGTTTAAAAAACTCTTATAGGCAGGGAATTAACAGTACCAAAACTGGAGGTTAGTTAGTTGGGACCAAGTCTGCAAACCTAAAATTTATGAAGGCCTTGGACTTAAAAAGTTTCAGTTCAATTGTCAGGCTCTACAACCACCTTAGGCTAAAATCTTTAGTTTCAAGTATTTAAGAGAAGTTGCTGATGATGACCTTCCTTGCATGGGTATGTTCAAGAAAGGTTCAATAATTTGAAACATAATTCAGGAGGCTTTGATTGTTAAAGAACTTTCTTGAATTATCAATAATGGTGATAGAGCTCTTTTCTGGAATAATCCTTGGGACCTCTATCCTCCAACCCTCCTTCCCTTCCCCCTTCTCCAACCTCCAGTAATTCATTTAGTTATGGGGAGGTTAAAATTTGTTGGTTTTGAGAAATCCATCTAGGAAGTTTCCAGGTTATATCATTAGAAGGACCCCACTAGCAGGCCTAAAAAGGGAACGTCCAATGCTTAAACTACCCTTGCCTATACTTTTGCTAATAAGCCTTGGTATCCTCTGGAGGAAAAGGACATTGTGTATGATATTCCCATGATGTTGCAGATGATGTTGTGAATTATATAGAGCGTTCCCATGATGTTACAGGGTTTAGAAGGGTCCCAATGATGGAGTGACTGGGATGAAATGCCTCCCAGCCATTCCCCCAGTCATCACAACAAAGGACCGAGGTAGCTGAAGGTGTTGTCTGGGTACACCCTATTGTTCTCAGAGCAGGCAGACATCCATTAAACCTAGGGACAGCAAGGCATCCCAATAACACTTTCAAAAAGAAAATGTTTTTAAAAAACAATTTATGGGAAAATTAAAAAAAATAAACCTGATCTAAAAGGGAGGCCCAGAAGCTTTAAAAAACTGTAATAATGCTTGCCCGCCCTTAATTCAAATCACCAACACCAACCTACAGTTGCAAGTGCACACACAAAAGGTGGAATATAAAAAGGTTAATTGCAGCATGAAGGTTCTGATGACCTTGAAAGCTTTAGTTTGAGCTTGGTGGCAAGGACTGCAACACTCAACCCTTCCCTGTATCATTACACAGAACATGCCAAAGTCCCCATCCCTAGACCCAGTGAGAAATGTTGCCTCTTGACACCACGGAGCAGATTTAAGAAGTGAAAAATAATAATTGCTTTGTGCTATTTGAATTACATGTCAAGTGGTTGGATTCCATTCATTCTTTTTTTTTTATGGAAGTCCTCCACAAAATCTATTTAACTACCCAATACGGGAGCACGAACCTTACAGCTGAACCTCCTTGGCGAAGTGCCAAGGACTAAGGGGTATCCATTCCACCAAATTCACCCGGAGCACAATCCTAGCCTCATCCCTTTTCGAGGTCAAAGCCTTACACTCGGCAAGACTTGAGCCCTGGTGGACTCTTTAAGAACCTTTCAACTTCACCGGTAGACCAAGGACCAATTGACTCCATTCTTTTACATTGCTAAGTCAGTCCAAATTCCGAGTAATACTACTGTGTTAGAGTCAAATGATTTCAAAAGTACATATAATCATAGTTGGCATAATCACCGAATACTCGGCGATTTGCCACTAATTGCTGAATTTTTCTTAGTGGCCAGTTTTTGATGGTTTTACTTGCAGAAAAAAATGGCCAATTTTTTCAAAAAACTCGTCAGTTAATCACCGAGTATTTGGGAAAATCTCGGCAAGTTTTACAAAATGACTTGGCCACGGCAGGTTAAAACCAAAAAAAAAAAAATTTGACAGAAACTATTTACTATTTTGCTTCCCACCACCAGCATTCTGCATGAGAATGCGATTTTGTGTACACTATATATATATATATATATATATATATATATATATATATATATATATATATATATATATATATATATAAACTCTGCTTGTTTCTTTTGTGTTCTCTTTAATTAACTCATTAAATGCATCTTCTCATTGAAATTTGCACAAAAAATGTATTTCTAATTAAACTTTAGTGGTTTTTTAGGCTCCCGAGTTTTCCCGAGTTTTTTTTTAAAATTGGCCAATTTTTTCCCGAATAAAGTTTTAGGGGCTTGGCGAGTTGTTGCCGAGTGAGAGTTTTCCAACTATGCATATAATGATGCACAATGGCACTGCCAATTGTTGCAGGCCTCTTTGTCTAGTTCTATCTCTAGTCAGTCTCTTGAAACATGTCAAAGCTCTTTACAAATTTTCTAAAATGATCCATTCAAAAGTCGGTAGGCCTTGGTATGTCTGCTTTTATTTGTTTGGTGAACAATGCTGGAAGCCTGGTATCCTTCTCAAATGATGAATATTGATGGATTTTATCATCTTTGGAACAAAACCACAGATACGGGACTAGAATATTTTCAAATTACTTACAGCATAGATGACATTGAGACATCAAACTCCAATGTATCATGGTCTCTTTTAATCCAAGTGCAGCTTTGTGTGTCCTCTCCAACAACATCATCTATACACTTGACTTCACTCAAAGTGCACAACATTTATGCACAACACCATCCTCATGTGGCCAAGATAAATTCTCACACACTACAACATAGGACTGCTCATGCACACCTTGTAGACCTACATAGAGCTACACACATCAACATCCATTTGGATTATTATATGTATGCGACACATGCTACTTTCGTACTCACATGCTACCTGGCAATCTCTGCACTATGGAACATGATCATCCAACTGGCATCATAAAAATCTGACATGGCAGCATCCACCTCACATGTTCCTATGGTACAACAGGCACAATACTAGTTTGACATCTGGCATTAACCCATCCTCATAGTCAACTCAAAATTTTGACACTTAACAACAGATCTATGGGGTCTAGTTGTCAGCTTGCTTCCATAAATACTCACTTTGTTCATTCTAAACTCTGTAGAGAAGAAGAAACATAACAGATTCTCAGCTAACTTTTCTATATGCTCATCCTATTCTCCCTGAATAGAAGTGGCATATTTGCCATAACCCTTCTACGAACAAGTGTGTTTTGGCTTGCACATGTGTTTTTTTAAATATTCCACAATCTTGTTGCATTACCAGCTATTTTAGAGGACCATCCCTCAGTTTAGACTAGGAATAGGATCAATTTAGGTCAGTAGTACGATTCCCACTTAAGAAAGAGATGAACAAATATCACAATTCATTGTCTTTGATTCATAAGTCAATTTTATATCAGTACAACTTTGTAAGTATTTCAGCTTACTTTACTTGTGTTGTTTACATGAATTATAAATTGTAACTTCTTTTACTATTTTATGTCATTAATTTTTATATATTATTTCAATTGCCATACCCAGATTTTGGAAAGAATATTGCCACATCCCTAAAACCCATCCCCCTATCCCAGAAACAAACAATGGTCATACATCTAAGGATGATGGAAAATGAGCTAGCAAGTATTGAATCAAGAATACTATTACTGATCTTGTAACTTTTCTTGAGAGAGATGTTGAATTGAAATATCAGAATTAGAATATTACACAGTGATTATATCCAGATACATAAATATTATTTCTGACAGTATATTCTAAAATCTTTTAAAACCCCTACTAATCCCAAACTAAATACAAAGAGCATAGTCACCAAAAGACCATGGCTATGTTATATACAAATAAAACCACCAAAACAATGTGGGTAGAGAAATAGAGTCCTTGTCTCTATATCTGAGTTTCCAAGGATTTCAATGATAAGACAGGTATACAACATAAAAATGTGAAGGTGTGGATAGAGAAACTGAGACCTTATCTGAGTTTCCTTGCAACAATTGTAAGACAGGTTTACAGCATTAAATTTAAAGATGTCGATTTACATAGTAATGTGTTGCAAAAGTATGGGTGAGGAAAATACATACAATGAGGACAAATGAGTCTAAGCGACAACTCAGGTATCGAAAAGCAAAGAAGATCCTTGATGAGATATGGTAAATAAAATGAAGTTGAAGACCCACCATATTAGAAGTACGCAGGCTTTAGAAACTAAACTCAAGTAAATACCGGAAAGCAGTTTTACTAGTGTAAGAATTTAAGGATAGTAGCTAGGGGATATCTTGTCTCCTTCAAAAGAAGAAAGGAAAAGAACCGAATATTGGTAGTGGATTCCAAATGGCATTTAGTTCTTTTCGTGCTGGTAAGGCTAGGGTCTCAAACCCCACACATTCTATGCTCAAAGCATGCCATTTCGAAAAATGCACAAGCTGTTTTATAAATAGTCCCAATGATCCGAGGTTTACAATGAACCACCAGAAAAATCACACTGCTGGATGAATGATATAAACTATTAAGTCCACAGAACCATTCTTGCAATTCAAACCCTAATTCTGATTGGCACACTTTCTGTAATTCATACAAGATAATTAGACAATGTGCAGGCATTTTACAATACAGTATCAGTCCCCTGTGACGAGGATAAAACAAGTAACATAAGAGCAATCATCATCCAGCAATACAGAGCTTCACCTAAAGTTTATATATATAAGTATAACAACTACATGGTATTAAACACACGTAATAGAAACTCCTCTAGTCAAATCAATCAACTTGCTTGCAAGTACTCGTTCATGTGCATGCATTCTACGAAACTGCCCAGTTTTCCTTTACATCTGAAAAATGCTTCCGAATTGGAAACAACTACTGAACAGTATTAACCTGAGACCTAAACCATTTCAAAAACATTTAAAAGTTTGTCAATAAAGAGTTAGAAAGTGGGCAAAGAATGGTATGCGCTAGCCAGCTAAAGGTACAAGGGTCAAATACTAAGGCCATTTCCAGTACCCGAGCTTCCATAAGGACCGAATACACTGATGCCTAAATTTCTACCAATAAAAATGTGTCAATAGTTAATCTTCTGTCCCAGTAGCACAAATTAACGCCCCCTCAGTAAAGTGAATTACAGAAGTTTCTGCCAATTGATTCCTATAGATTCAATTCCCATAAGAGATCCCAACAAGTTGTAAAGACCCATGATCTACTCTGTGATTTAACATATTTCGTTCAATCAATTCAAAAGTGTCAAAGGCATGGGGATCGAGCAAGGTACATACCGCTATCGCCAATCAAGAGCAGCTTGATAAGGTAATCATAATCCGCCCGAGCTTTCCCTGTGGCTACAGCCATCCTCTTAACTAGACTTTACGGTTCGCTACTTGTTATTATTATATTATGTCGTAATGATTTTCTCGCTTAAGGCTTGTGTAACACACTAAAATCCTTCCTGCACCATATTCGATCTTTAGACCTCCTTGACCCAACTGCATCTGTGTTGCAAACACTAGATTAGCATCAACCTCTCGCATTCGCACTCACGTTTCAACCATAGGAGGGTTAAACATACCACAGTTAAATTCCACCAAAGTCTTCCCAGCTATTTAATACATGGTTACCTGTTGTAGGGATTTTTTTTTGGGGTAAGTGATTAAGAGATAGCGAGAGTCATGGAGGGAGGAGGAAACTAATAATAAATAATTAAATAATTAAACAAGTTTATTGAATAAATAAGAAATGTTTTTTCCATGGTGAAAAGTCTGTCTCATAAGGTGGTTTCGTGCAGCTTATTACCTAACTCTGATATTTTTTTTTGTAATTTCGTGATCAAATTTGATGAGAGTGGTTTTGTATTGCTATTATAGTTTTTAAGCCAAGACCTTATTTTTTATTTTATTTTTTATTTCAAAGACATATTTTAATGAAGTTTAGTAGTCGATTTTATCATATCAACAATTCAACAATGTGTAAGTTTTTAACCCTTTGTTGTGTATATCAGAAGAGTTAGAAAAGTGATCACAGAGAAAGAGTCATTATTACATGCTCATTACTAATTTGTGATCAAAGAGAAAGGGCATTTGATTTCAAAGCAAGAGAGAAGGCTTTCTTTTGCTACCTATAGTCAACCTCATGAGCTATGTTGCAATTGTTAAAGGGTTTCAAAGACTGTAGTCCTTTGGAATTCAAGAAAACCTCCTAAAGTGGATGGGGTTTGGGATTAGAGGAGCGGTCAAGAATGCTCTACAAATAGGGTTTACCCCATGTGTAGAGATTAAGCCTTGGATCTGACTTGCATCGAAGTAACAATGGGGTACATTTAGGTTTTGATTTGCCACATAAGTGGCTCTTGTTACAAGCTAGAGTTGTCATTGCACCAAAAGATCAACATTTCAATGCTCAATGCAACCACTAGATTTATAGAACACGAGAGGTAGTTGAGCCATGTTGAATCCTAAAGAGGACATTGGTGGTTAGTCCAACAATCCCCCCCTTAGCGTTATCTAGGATATTCAAACCTATGACCAAGCTCTAATACCACTTGTTACAAGCTAGAGCTCATGTTGCACCAAATGTTCATCCTAACAATGCTCGATACAACCACTAGACTTATAGAACATAGGAGGCAGTTAATCCATGTCACGAAACTTGAAGGAGGGGCGTTGGTGATTAGTCCAACAACCCTCTCTTATATTGCACCTCTCTCTTTTTTTTATTTCTTTATTTGCTTTATGTATTTGTCTACAAGTCATTCTCTATATTTTTATCAATGGTTGGCTCTATTTTTTCCTCTATTTGGGCATTTGTTAGCATTCATGATGATATTCAAGTCATCCTTACTTTTCTTCTATAGGAAAGGGAGAGAGAACTTTTGAAATTCTATTCTTTTTATTTTTGATTGTTTTCTTCAAACATTTTATTGACAATAATGAGTACACCAAGTATATGCATTAACATAGCATGCACGAGTGTAGATTTTGAGCAAGAGGTAAAGTTGGAATAAACAAGAAAAATATCAAAGAGGCAATTGCTTTCTTAAAAGCTTCAGTTCAATGAGTACTTTTGTTTCTTCTTATATATTAGAAGTATATATGCATATTATTGTTTCTATTTTCAATTGTACTTTGAGGGTTTTAATCTGTAAAATTGTGGGCATGGATCTAGCTAGAAAAATAAACAACCATGCTTACAAGAAAGCAATAAAATAAAATAGAACATGCAAGAACAAGGAAATTAATATCTTATTCCATATAAAATTGAACTATAAAATTATGCAACTAGTACATGATTTATACAAAGTAAAACTATCACATAAAGAACAATTACGATGAGTTTACATCTAAATTAAATACCAGTTCTCCTTATTTGCCTTAACTTGTGACGAAGAGTTAATAATTGATTACGTGACATCAAATTCATAAGTTGTGGTGATAACTGAAACTTAATGACAATACCCCCACTTAAGGCTAACTGAGGAGAATAAAAGACTAATGAAAGAAAAGATGTAGCTAAAAATATTTTGGGAGAAGAAAAAATGTGAATGTCTATCAAATGATACCACCATAATGATGAATGGAGAACCTTCATTGAAAACAAGATGAAGATCACGATTAGTCCGCATGAGCACCCCAAACAACATCACTCCAAAAATGAACTAATGACAAACAAAGGCAATACATATGTCAATCAAAGATATAGTAGACAATAAACCACATATGTTCTCCAAAACAATGAATAGAGGACAAAAGAAGGTAAAACATCTATCATTCATGGATGTAGATGACATGTGAATTTGTACAAGTAACCCTAACGACACTACTTAACCTATTAGCATGAATGTTGATGGTATTCCTTTTGGGGAGTATCCTAAGCTAAAAAATATTTTGGGAGAAGAAAAACTGTGAACATCTGTCAAATGATACCACCATAATGATGAATGGAGAACCTTTATTGAAACCAAAATGAAGATCATGATCAGTGTGCATGAGCACCCCAAACAACATTACTCGAATAATGAACTAATGACAGACAAAAGCAATACATTTTTCAATCAAAGATATAGTAGACAATAAACTACATATGTTCTACAAAACAATGAATAGATGACAAGCAAAGGCAAAACATCTATCATTCATGGATGTAGATGACATTTGAATTTGTACGAGTAACCCTAATGACACAACTCAACCTGTTAACGTGAATGTTGTTGGTATTCCTTTTGGGGAGTATCTTAAGCATTACTATAGCACTTGGGCAGATTGACATGTTGCATTCATGACTATGTTTGTCATTGACATTAACATAGCATTATTTCTATGAAGACTGGTAAAGTAATAGACAGAGAATGAGGTTGTACAGACAGAGTATTGATGATCAAGTCAAGCACAGTTAAGGATGTGTTCTACACTGTGTCCTAATGAAGAGGTTAAGTTCACATACAAAGAGTTGAAGACATGCAAAAGATATGTTTGATTTACAGATAATAATATACAAACAAAGTACCTGAAAAGTAGTTTTTGATGTTTGGATTGTATTTCCTAATAGAGATAGAATCGTGATATGCACAGTTAGACACTAATAGTGGACAACCTAATGATGACATCAACAAGTGTGCAAGGTCTGAGGTTGCATGTGTAAGAAGTTGTAAAGACTATGAGATGACAGTGATTTGTAATTACGAATAAATATAATATTTTGTCATATCTTAATGAGATCCTATTATAATTAATTTGGAAAGCCTCAAGGTCGACTCAAGGAATTATTTTGAGGATGTGGTATAAAGGAAGATTATTTTCCTTGTAACAAAGTGAAAGCAAGAAGTGAATTCAAGTGTGATATGCAAAGTATTTGGTAAATGTGAGTAAGCGATCCAAGAGATTATTGAATGCAAATTTGGTGATCTAGTATCAAGATCAGAAGAGGATAAGTCTAGTCAGAGGACAAAGAAGGAGCTATACATTTCTATTATTCTACAAGGAATAATACAAAGATTAGTTGGATAGTGAGTTCAGTGATCTTACCCCTATAGTTGTTTGGACAGTGGGTCCATCTACCTTCTACAACTCCTAACTGTAGGGCCCATTTGCCGTTGCACCAAAAGTCATGACTGTTAGTGAACATGGAACACCACATAATTAACCACCTGTGGGCAGGGGAGCGCGTCGCATCACCCAACAATCTCCCCCTTGACACGCATACTAGGTGCTTACGCGGGTCGGGAAGGCACGGGGAGATTTGAACCCATGACCAAGCCAAAACCAGGCTCTGATACCAATTGTAGGGCCCATTTGCCATTGCACCAAAAGCCATGACTGTTAGTGAACATGGAACACCACATAATTAACCACCTGTGGGTAGGGGAGCGTGTCGCATCACCCAACAATCTCCCCCTCGATGCGCATACCAGGTGCTTACGCGGGTCAGGAAGGCACCGGGGAGATTTGAACCCATGACCAGGCCAAAACCAAGCTCTGATACCAATTGTAGGGCCCATTTGTCGTTGCACCAAAAGCCATGACTGTTAGTGAACATGGAACACCACATAATTAACCACCTGTGGACAGGGGAGCGCGTCGCATCACCCAACACTAACATGCTTGGAATCTCCTAACAAGGATTGATATGTATTGAATGTATTTCTTTGGCTCCTAATAGAGTCCATCCTCTAACAAGGAACATTTATACTAGTACATCATTTTTTGGGTACTATTAGATCTTGATTTAACAGTTTTTTTATAACCCAATGATAAGAACAAATATATCTAGGGTGTAGCTAATTCCCATATTCAACACACCTATTCAAACATCAAGGCCAACTATAAGGTTGAACTCCTTATTCTTCAAGCTCTGCTAAACCTAGGCGGGTAGACCTTAGATTCTATTATGTGACCTATGCAAAAACCATAAATCTAAATATATACACAACAAATAAAAACCATGAATCCTTCTATAATTGTATAATAATAGAGGCATGAAACAACTAATAACATGACCAATGCATTCACAAGCTAGTGAGGGTTAACCTTTTCTGCTCTACAACATGAAAGGGAAAACATATTGATTATAAAATGATATCAACATAACCCACATATGAGACAACAAGAAACACATAAGTCCTTTGATTGATCAGTGCCCTATCCATTAAGATATCTATGATCTATCCTTTCACTTTGTGAACTAAACATCAATATTCAAACTAAACCTCATACTCATCAAGTCCTTCCATGAGATCTACAACCCTGTCAAGATATACTGAGCATTTACTTGATTCTTTGAATCAATGGAAAAACACATCAAAACACACAACCCAAAGGAGTTGCAACTGAGATTTATGTTCTTTGTCCATAAATCACAAAAGATTAAAAACAACAAAGACAAGACACAAGAATCATAATGAAACTAAGTTCATTTGTTTCTTTTGTAGTCATTTCTTTAAGCCAAATACATTCAAAATGCATGAATATAACTCAGAAAAACCAAATAGATCAAAACTAAAACACTATAACCATTAGTGTTGCTCCTACTAGAGAGAATATTGAGGATGTGGAAACATAGTCAAAGCTCTACTTAATAGACTAGAACCAACCAACCCTCTACAATGAGAGAGAAGAGAGAGATATAGAAGAATGAAGAATACCAAATCTAATCTATATATGACAAGTGTCCACTTGAAATCTTATCTTGATGTTGTTGTAAAGCATCTCTCATCTTTCTTCTCCCAACTCAAAATCAGATCTGATCATTGCCTCAACAAACTAATCAAAATATCTCATCATAATGATGGAAAACCCCCTTAGAAAGAGTATCAAATTTACTGATAAAAATTTTGCCAAAAATCCTAATCAACTATTTTGGAGACAAAATAACACAGCTAAGATGATTCTCTCCAAATTTGGTAGATACCCACTTCATTATTAAGCTCAAAACTAAACTTGAACTATCAAACAAGAAACATAGTTGAAAATGGAGCATGTCAAACAAAACTAGGTGTAACTTCCACCCACTAATACATGTGCAAAAATTGATGGCAAAATTGAAAACTAGACTCTGAGACCTTTTCATTGATATATGATAGTGCTATCTTTGCTTGAAAATCAAGCCTCTAGCATCTATTTAAAGTTCCAGGTTAAAATTTATGATCAGGCCATTAAAATTACAAATATCTTATTTTATCCTAAAGTTCAAAATTTATGATAAAACTTATTTATTTAAAAGTTTGATATGCACGTTCAACCATGAGGGAGATTAAAATATTATTTTTAAAACTTTTTAAAAATTCATTCCCCTTTCAATTTTAGGTCAAACCTGGTTTGACCGGCCTGGCATGTGTTACTACCTGATTGGTTGCTAGCATCCCTGTTACCATTCCAACTTGGCCATCTGCCACCTCACTCTCATGTGGCACCATTTCATTTGATCCTTAATTTGCCACCTCAGTTGGATTGGGACTCGCATTGCCATGTGGTGCATGAGTGTAACTCTGGGAGCTACTAAGTGGTGAAGCCTCTAATCATTCTAACCTTACGACTTATTGTTAGTGGTTAGTTGTAAGGTCATGGCAATTTTCTTAAACCATCGTGGCCATACACTCAACTGTTGGCAATTATC
This sequence comes from Cupressus sempervirens, assembly GCA_028749045.1. Classification (NCBI taxonomy): domain Eukaryota; kingdom Viridiplantae; phylum Streptophyta; class Pinopsida; order Cupressales; family Cupressaceae; genus Cupressus; species Cupressus sempervirens. Next base: position 476,311,387 of record CM053792.1, read on the forward strand.
GTAACTTGGGAACATTATTCGTTAACTATGGATTCAACTTCACAAACTTACGCTCACCTCAGGTTGTGTGATATGTGTCATGCAATCATTCATCTACCTGGTCATCCACATCATTTGTTCCTTTGGTTAGAATATCCCTTCATCGTGCCTAATCCCAACTAGGCCCCACGCACATGCAAGCCACTCCTTGTCTTCAAGCATATAACTTAAGACAACCTAATGCATGAGTGTTTACACATAAAAACAACAAAATATTCTCAGGCACAATCAATGTGGGATAAAGTCTTTGGCTTATTCCCTAGCACTATGCACACTCCTCACAGCAAAACCTCTTCTTAAAATATATTTTGTATGAATGGTAGTTTCCTACCTGGGAAGCAAACCCATGAATTCTTTGGTTAGTTGAAATGACTTCTTGCCTATTCTTCTACATTTGCATGCACAACTTGGGACAAAGTCTCAAAATCTTTTATTTTATAGAATACTTCCTCTCCATGACTATGAATCTCTAGTAAGAACCTACATCTACAAGGCTTTAAGACGCTTCCTACATCCATAAACAAGTTGTGGCACACCTTCTGCATTGATTGGATACGCTCCCGTATTGCATAAATTATGATCACAATAGACATCAATCATTCTCCTTGTGTTTGGTAGATAGATTGGGAAAAAAACTATTTATCTGATCAGTAGCTCTCCACAATGGTGACTCCTAGCATAATTTTTAGTGCCCAAACTTTGGATCCAAATGCTAATTCACACCAATTCTCATGTACCTATGATAATGTGTGTTTAAAATCAGGCGTAAAGAGTGATTTGATGTGAAGGATGCCAATACAAAATCAAATCAGATGTCACCATTAAATAAATTCAACTCAAAATCTCTGCAACAACTATATATCAAAGTTTCAAGATGTTGCATGACACTCACAAATTTCACTGGCCTCCTAGCTTTAACACATCAAAGTTTGCAAAAAGAGCACATGCACATTTGGTAGGTTTAGAAGACTCTAAAGATGAAAGCATTAAACTTTAGGTTCAATTCATGATAATGGTGATGTACATTAGATCCAAGTTTTATCTGCAACATTCAAGTAGGCAATATGTGAATCCTAGCGAAATTCATTCATCCCATCGCAGAGAAAATTGAGGCAATTCGATGATTAGTCTCTATGTTTGTTTCTCTGGGAGAGAAAAGAGTTTAGGTATAATGGCTTCCACATTTTCACATTGCCCAAGAGAGAAGAAATTCTAGAAATTCTACAGATAAGTGAACATGGAGATTCCCCTTTATAAAAGGTTATTGATAAATAGGCATTTCTTCATCATGAAATCATGGCTTTTCACACCTATACCATGGCGCTAATTTAGAAATGAACACCTTTTTTTACAACCAAGATGGTTCAAGAAATCAATTAGATTTCTTATGTTTGGGTAATCAGATCAAGCATAAATTCAATAATGGAAACATTGATTTTGATTTCAACCATCAATTTGCTTCAAACATCGCCCATCTTCTATCTTCCAATGAAACTATGGGTTGCATGTGATGAAGGAACTCATAGCATACTATTTCAAGAAACACAAACCTTATGACTCCCTTAGTGTATTAAGTTCTCTCGTTTACTATTCACTAGGTGTTAACTTCTTATGCTTACAAGATCTCTAATGACGATATGTTCATATTGAATTGGTTTAAATGATCAGAAAATATCATATAACTTCAAGACATTATTCATCTCCCACACATCATCTTAGCCATATGATGAAATAAGTTAGACCCCACAATGGGTCCGACCAAAAAAATTCATTTTCAAATGACTAATTCGTAAAATGTGCTCAAACAATATTAACTTGCTAACTGAATATGAGTTTTATCACTTATTGAACATTTAGAACTCATTTTTTACCATCTCAGACAAGTGTTATAATTGCACTAAGAGGCCTCAAAATCGATTTACAAGAAAAACTGACAAAATCACCTGATTGAGCCCTGCCACTCTACAATCATGTTCTCTAGTGCAAACTCTTCTACCTTGCAAACCCTCATCTCTTCATGACATTCAGATCAAAAGATATCAACTGTCAAAACTACCTCCTCCAAATTTGTCCTACAAACATGTCAGAAATAATAAATTGCATTCAAATTTGGCTTGGAAAATTAGGTCAAATGATCACTTGGGGACCTGAAATCTGGGGCATTGGTTTATTGTCACATGGAGAGTATAAGTCTATGGTTTGGGCTCATGACAAATATCTAGGAAGATTTGGCAAGCACATGAAGTTGGGTACTTGGAATTGCAAAACTGGATAACTCATCAAAACAAAGATTTTCACAAATGGAATGAACCTGGAAAAGAGTGCAAATGAATTCATGAAAACTCAAAAATTAGTACACTTGGACTATTTTCTATCTAGAAAAATGTGGTATGATCGGTTTAGCTTCATCTATCATGGTTTTTGAGTTACAACATCATGAACATAGTTACCAATCAATCTACACATTTAGTTACCAGTAAAACTTTAGAGGTTGTGTTTGGAATCGCGTTTGAAAACTATTCAAATGGATTCGTCATAAAATCAAATCTAGGACATAACAACTCTTTGACCCCTAGAATGGAATGAAATGGAATTTCTTCATTAGGTTCAACTGGGTCAAAGTTGTAACTGGTCAAACAGGGCTACTAGTAAACTATTATAAAAGGCAACTGGGCAACTTTAGGTTTTTTGCAAATGGAATCAGGCTAGACAACTTATCAAACAGATTCATCAGGCTTTGAAAATGCAAAAATAAGATGTAATGTATGAATAGAATCCATTTGTATGACCATTTCTTAAAAATAATCAACAGGTCAAAAATATTCACTGTCAAACATGGCTGCCCTAAATTCTAAACAATGTGCATCAAAATGACAAAGATTAACACCCAACTTTGAGGGATTTAAAACCTTATCAAAACATATCAAAATGATTTGAAATTTGAAACATAGGTTCTTTGATACACATACTAGTCACTCCCAACATGGTGAGTCGTGAAACTTTATTGAGTGCAAGATATTCAATTGCAAACTAGGGTTCATGTCATTGTTTGACACTTGGGCAAAATATGTAGATTTGAGAAATGCTCAAAATGACACTTCACAAAATGACTCAAAATGGAAAATTGTCATTATGAATATGAAGGGTGTTGAATTCATTTAGACTTAATTTTTTGATATGGTACTCAAATTTCACTTGCAATTTTGAGTTCCATCAAGTACCATCCTCACTGGGGTTTTCCCTCTAATCAAGGGTTTCCCTAGTTAACATATTTGGTGTTATTGTCTATGAGTATCTTGTTATGGTTATTGATTATATTGTTCAAATGCTTAAAGGTTAATAGGTTGATAAGTGTTTTAATAGTTGTATAACTGATTCAACACACAACCACCCACCACCCCCCCCCAAAGTTATATTGGACTTTATTTTCTAACAATTGGCATCAGAGTATCAGGTTCTTGAAGAGGAAACTTAACAACTTTGAGAGATCCATGATTGGTCACTTTAGAAAAGAAAGTCCTAAATTTGATGGAGTTAACTATGCTAGTTGGAAGGAGAAGATGATGAATAATTTTCTATGTATGGGTCTAGGATATTGGTCTTTGACAAAGAATAACAACAAGGTTGTGGAAGAAAACAAACTTTAGGAATGCAGTGAAGCTGAAAGAGATCTGTTCATGTGCAATATGCGAGCCAGAGAAGCATTGTTTTTAGCTCTTCCTGAAAATGAACACAGTTAGGTAAGATCTTTAAAAACATCTCATAAATTTTGGAAAGATTTAGAAACTACCTTTGAAGTAGATAAGCATGTTAAAAGAGTAAGACTACATAATTAGATGTGTTTGTTTCAAGATGCTAAAATGATGGAAGATGAATCTATGAGAAGTTATGTTAGTAGAATATCTGAGATTGTTGTAGGAATGAAGCCTTGTGAAGGTTCTAAAGAGGAAAATGAGATTGTATGGAAGATTTTGAAAACCTTAACAACACCATTCAAACAAGTAGCTTAGATGATTGAACTTTTGATACCCTACACTGAGAAGTTCACCAAGGAAACTTTACTTGGAAGATTCGGAGCAATAGGATCAAGTTTGAGGCAATCTTGACAATTGGGTAGAGTGGAAACAACTTTTAGTGCATTAAGTGTTCATCCTTCTTTTTCAAGAAGTGTAAGCACCAATGGAGACTATGCTGGCAACAGATCCATATCTAAAGAAGATAGGAAAATTGAAGAAGGAATAACCCTACTTGTGAGAAGAGAACCAGATGATAAAAAAAAATTAAAAAAATGTTGGACTTGCAATGAATTTGGTTATTATGCTTCTAAGTGTCCTACAAGAGAGAATAGGTATAAGAGAAATTTCAAGCCTAGTGTGAGTGCTAATTATGGGCCTCTAAATCTACACACACTTCAACATGATCTTTACATGTCAAAAATATCCCAAAATGAACATGGGATTGTCCATTTGATATGATGGAACAAAGCAATATGTTGCCTTCTAACTAGACAGGGTTTTGCTATTCACTCTCAGGATTGAGAGATCAACAACCAAACCAAACTAGTACAAAGGATTTAGAAGAATGCAAATGCAATCTAATCTATGTTTTCAATTTTTTCAAATGCAAAGATACAAAGATTAATCTAAATGAGATTGAAATTAATCTAAGAACAATGGAAAGTAAGAACTAGATGAATGCATTTTAATCTAAATATTAATTTGATACTTTTCATGTGGATTCTTCAAAATGAGAGGTTGGAGGTTTCTTTTATAGAATCCTGGAATTTGATAAACAATCAAGATCGAACCACATGTACGATCATGATCAAAGATGAGATTGAGTCCTCCATTTTTTGATGGGGTTGAATGAGAGGAAATAGGAGATAACAATGATTCATTCAAATATGTGCTCATAATTGGATTTTCTAATTAATTAAATACTTAGTTTCAACAATTATGAGGACATATTTGAATTAATCAATATTATTAATCCCCTTTTCATGTGAGATGAAATAGGAAACAATATTGATCCATTCAAACATATGGTCATAATTAGATATTCTAATTAAATAAATAATTAGTTTCAATAGTCATGACATATATTTAATTAAACCAAATTATTTTAATTCCTTCTTTATGTGCATTAGCTAAAGGGGTAGATTTAATTCAATTAAAGTACTCAAGACTTATAATTACATTAATTCAATTAAGAGGTTTAATGTAGCTAATTCAATTAATATTTAGGAATTAAGTAATTTGACACTTAGGTCAAGTAGAGATTATCAAAATAAAAAATGCCTAGTACAATAGGACTTAAGTAATATTGATAAACCAAAATTGGTTTAGAATACCAATGTGCCAATTTAGGGGTATTACATTTGCCCCTCTTTGAATAAATGTGTGAGCAACATGTTGATTCAAAGAAATCAGAAGTTTGGGATATAGACCAAGAGCTAAGATTGGTTCCGAGATTGATGACACAAAAACCAATTGATTAGATTTTTAAGGTTATCTCCATAATGATGCTTAACCTTAAGGAATCCAGATAAAATGCCTAGATTCCAATATGAAAGAACAAAGATGATCAAACTTCATAGATTTGTTCCTAGAACGAGATTCAATTCTTAGAAGTCAAGGTTAGATTGTCCCGATACCTGTCCATTAGAAGACGACAAGATTAATCACGATTCATAGGATTGTCCCTAGAATGAGGCTTAATCTTTATAAGTCAAGGTTAGATTGCCTCAATACATGTCCATTAAATAGTGATTGAAAGCAAGAGTTTAGAATTATCTCTAGAATAAAGCTTAATCCTCTAGAGTCCAAATAGAACACCTCAATACTGGTCCATAAAAAAGCTAATCAAGACCTAATCATGAGTCGTAGAAGCATCCCCAGAATGAGGCTTAATTCTCAAGAGTTAGGGTTAGAGTGTCCTAATACCTATCCATCAAACTATGATAAAGACTATTATAGGATTGACCAGTTTAATAGCATATGATGCGAGATAGGGGAAACAAAGATGCCCCAAGTGATGGATGCCCCTAGCGAATAGGACATTATATTTAGATTTGAAGCCATATTTGAAATATTTAAAGATGTTTAATGATTTAATCATCATCCTACCCCCTTGGGAGCAAATTCAAAAGATGGCACATTATAAAGAAGTTTATTTGAAGAAATTTAAAGGTCTAGTTGACCATGGTTGACCATTTTTGACTAGGGTTGACTAGAGTTGGCTTTTCCAAAAAAATTGAAAAAGTTGAAGTAATGTGTGAATTGGAAATATTCTCAAAGTCACAAAGTATCAGAAAGTGGAACTGCACAAGCATTCAATTGCATCAGTCCCAAAAATTTAAAGTGTATGTTTGAGTTGTTTAAGTGTGTCACATTTCAAATTTGATCCCGAAAATGAGTTCAGAGCAACCAAATTAGCTAAAGGGTAATTTTCACATCAATTGGAGCACTTTGAAAAATTAGGTCAAAACCTATATAAGGGCCCAAAAGGTCATTTTCAAATCATTTATGAATTTGTCTTTTGTGAAGAAAAGAGCTTTGAGGTGAAAATGGTGGTCCAAGTGTAGAGTCATCATTTCGAGCATTCTAGGCGACATAGCCAACCAGCAAACTATGGACCTTTGGCGAGTAGTCGAAAATCTTTTCTTGCATTTAAATTTTGACACATTTTGATGATTTTTTCACATGTTTTAAAGTATTTTTATTCACTATCATTGGTGTTCTCACTCGAGAACCCAATTTTCTGTGCAAGCTGCCAAGAAAACTTGCGAGGAAGTGCCACTAAGGTTAGCACTTTCTCACGTAGGGTGTTGGGTTGCCTTGTGCAGGAGGTACCCATCTCTCATGAGAGAAACCCTAAATTTGGTCATTTTTTGCTTGCAATTGAATGTTTGCTCACACAAGATCTATTTCTTGTGTGGTGTAGTGAGTTTCCTTGCACAAGGAAGTCATTTCTTCATGCAAGAATATACATGCTTGAGTGAGAATGCAAAATCTCGCATGAGATTTAGACTCTGTTTGCATGAGCAGTTTGTCAAAAATGTGATTTTTTAGCAGTCGTGTCACATCATCGTTAGTCTTTGTTGCATGTATGCAATATGTTTTAGTGCATTAAGAGTAGTATGGTGTTTCAGATGGCAGATATTGATCATGTTATGTTATTTGCATGCTTGTAGGTTGTGTTTCCAGATATCTCTTTTAGATCACATTATCCTGCCATAGGAGCATTGATTAGGCAACTAGTTGTTGTAGAGAGGGTGCATATTGGCACTGTTGGCTTATCTTGTCTATGTGATATCCCTAATTTATGGGTGAATCATGGATTGTTGAGAACACTAGTTGAGCATTTCCATTCGGAGATGAACACATTCCATTTTCTGTTGGGAGAGATGACCATCGCACCAAAGGACAAAGATTAATTTAAATGAAAATGAAATTAATCTAAGAACAATAGAAAGTAATAACTAGATGAATGCATTTTAATCTAAATGATAAGCATATGAAAGCAAGAGCAGATTTGAATGCAAGGCACTTGAGTAATCAAATTAGCATTAATTTGATGCTTTTTATGTGCATTCTTCAAAATGAGAGGCTGAAGGTTTCTTTTATAGAATCTTGGAATTTGATGAACGGTCAAGATCGAACTGCATGTACAGTCTTGATCGAAGATTAGATTGAGTACTCCATTTTTTGATGGGGTTAAATGAGAGGAGATAAGAGATAACAATGATCCAATCAAATATGTGCTCATAATTAATTTTTCTAATTAATTAAATAATTAGTTTCAACAATTATGAGGACATATTTGAATTAATCAATATTATTAATCCCTTTTTCATGTGAGATGAAATAGGAAAGGATATTGATCCATTCAAACATGTGGTCATAATTAGATATTCTAATTAAATTAATAATTAGTTTCAATAATAATGACATATTTAATTAAACCAAACTATTTTTAATTTCTTCTTTATGTGTATTAGCTAAAAGGGTAGATTTAATTTAATTAAAGTACTTAGGACTTATAATTAAATTAATTCAATTAAGAGGTTTAATGTAGCTAATTCAATTAACATTTAGGAATTAAGCAAAGTAAGTGATTAATACAAATTAATGATTTTTTGCATTTGACACTTAAGTCGAGTAGAGATTATCAAAATCCAAAATGCTTAGTACAATAGGACTTAATTAATATTGATAAATCGAAATTGGTTTAGAATACCAATGTGCCAATTTATGGGTATTCCAATATGCAGACTACAATAAATTCCTTAACTATTTTCCATGCAATGCAACATTTAGATATCCATCAATTTTAATACAATTTCCACAAGCCTATAAGTAATTAGCTTAGGGACTTAAGTCATTAACCCAAAGGATCTTAATATAACACCTACTTCTTTGCAGTGATTCACAATATACATTCATTTCTCAGTGAAAGGAAACATTTCATTACTATATTAACATTACAAAGAATCACAAATAACATTCATTTTTTTACTTACAAATAGGGAAAATAGGGAAGGCAATGCACCTTACTCCACAAGGAGAAACAAAAAGAAGCACTCAAAGCCAACACATGTACACCAATCAGTGGCGCCATCCATTAGGGTCACACAAGTAACCAACCATACTAAGGCACATCAATTCCATCTACAAAAGGAAAGACTCACTTCCTTCTCCTCACACTGCTCTATTTGCATCTACTAGACAAGTAAGTCCATCACAAGTAGATACCCAAGCAACAAAACTCACAAGCTCTCAAAGAGGCACTCACACTCACACAATCACAACATCAACCATATGGGCAAGATATATACAAAGATCCCAATGTTTAAACATGGGCTTTGATACCAGATGTAATTCCCTGCCCAAAGATCCTTTTGTTCCCTAAATATTTTTATTTTAAAAAGACAAGCTACTTAACAACAACATAAAGTAACCAAGTGCAAGAGTGAAGCATCAAAACAAGGTGATAAGAATAGGGAGCATTGCAAGACTCACATATTCACCTACACCAATGAAAGTCTTACAACTACTTCCAAATATCTCTAAGCTCTAAACCACAACTCACAAACCAAAGATCACATGAATCATGAGAATATACTAAAGGGATGTTCTCTTTCAAACCCAAAGTAAAAGATCCTAGCATGGTTAGACATACAAGTCCATATCCACTAATTGTATCATAATCAAGAATCACAAGCAGAGACCAATAATGGTCATGTAGAAGACAAGGGCTCAAAGTTACAACTACTCATCTACTAAACACCACGTTGAAAGATAAGTGCTAACTCCTAAAATTTGGCTAAGTCTAAATTTTTAAAGCCCTAAAATTTCCTAGAATCTTTATCTTAACTCAAAGAGGTATGGAGCCTATCTCAAATGAATCGTTGCATTTATCAAAATATATCTTAAGCACAAGGAATTACCTTATACTTAAATGATATATTTTTAAACCCCATGGAAAATTAGTTTTGAACCATAGAAATTTTGTAAATGATATATTTTAAACCCCATAGAAAATCAGTTTTGAACCATAGAATATTTTTTTTGAACCAAGAAGGTGTGAAATATAGCATGGTGTCCAAAAGAAACTTCCAAACTTTCCTCCGCCAAGCCCAATTACCCATTGTTTCTCGCATGAGGAAACATTGGTCTCTAGTCTCGTGTGAGACTTTACATCACTACATGCAAGAAAGTGCATTACTTGGCATGAGGAAGTGCATTACTCTGCATGAGGGTTCACATCACATCATGTAAGGAAGTACACACACCATGCGAGGAAGTACATGATCGTGCGAGGGAGAATGTATGTCCCCATGAGACAATGCATTCTTACACGAGGAACTACCCCTCCCATGTGAGGAATGCCAACAATGCAATAGCGAGGCAAGACAAAAAAGCATAAAAATAATGAACCTCCACACCAGGGAGTACTAGATCCATGTAAATTGAGGAATGATAACTCAAGAGCATAAGAGACAAGACACTATGCAACAAGAAAGAGAAAACTTCTATCCATCTAATCCATAACAACATATGAAAGAACATGTAGAAAGAAACATCGCAATGTAAATACATGGTTCATAAACCAAACATCATATGAAGAAAAGCATAAACATCTAAGCACCAACACAACTAAAACTTGTGCTCGGTTCTTTCCAACCATAATAGCATCATGAGACCTCAAAGGCCCTAGTCATCCCCCGTGTGTAACATTCCAAACTACAAACTAGATAGTCAGAGTTGTCTTATGAGGATTTTACTACTACAAATGTAAATAACATCATAAGAACCTGAAGATCTAACATGCTAATCCATCAAAGCATAGATACTCCAACTAGTAGTGAATCACATAATCTAACCATATGCTATAACATCATAATAAAGGAATGCGTCAAATGAAAACTAACATTATCTAAACATGATATCGAAGCATTCCAATTAAAGCATAAATCACAAGGAACATACTCTGGAAACCAAAAATACCAAGTGAACATCAAGAGACAATCTTTCTACATTGGTCCCTAGCAGTAGTATAGGTAGCTATGCCTCCCAACCATGTAGAACTCGTAGGCCCACTCCCATTCTCTTGATGGAGATAATTATCCAACCACAAACACACATAAAGAAAATTTCCATGGCTATCACTCATGCCAGACAATAAAGAGGACTGGAACCAAGATCATGAGACAATGCAAATACAATAGTTCTTGGTTAGACACTCTATGGTTCAACTATGTAGGGACTTAGTGGAGAGTAAGTCACTTGGCATCATGAAGCCCAAAGCTAAATATCATGTGGAATTAACTCCCCAGGGAGGCCATCACACTGTGTCCTCAAATCAAAGTCGAGTGCTTACATTTAATTATCTTAGATTTATTACCTAGTAATTTATTTAGTTATCACTTATTTAGAAACTTCTTCATGCCAAACCTTTGGGAAATAGTCACCAAGGTTATGAGAGAAGCCCCTCCACAGTCTACCCTACATACCCATGCTCATCACGCAATGATTGTCCATAGGCAATGCATATTCCCAACCCAACCCTAATGAACATAACTCCACCGATGACAACTGGAAGATCAAGCCTTGTAAGCACCTAACAAATTCATGTGCATGTGCTCGTGCGTGGGCACACCAACAACATGAATATCATAAATAACAAGGGTTGGATGAGAAACACAAGACACAAGTATATAAATCATTCAACCAACCTAAATCTAGGAGTACAGATTCTACATGAATACCAATGAATAATAAAACCAAACATCTTAACCACTCCAATGGCCTAAATTTGAGAGTGTGAATTCTACACGAATCCTAGCATCCATGGAATAACAACAAGGGTTCGATCAGAAACAATAACACCAGGTACAAAATCACTCAACCAAATACATAGTTGAGAGTGTGGATTTGACACAAATCTCAATGCAAACATAAAGATGCAAAAATGTTAGATTTAAATCCTATGGATAATCTAAATCCACGACCAACACCATGCCAAGATAACTCGAGAAAACTAGGAGGCACGCAAATCAAGGCAAAAACCCAACATTGATGAAAATCAACGAAAATAAAACCCATTCTACCCTTGGGTAAACGAGCCATAAAAATCCAATAAAAATTGGGTTTGAACCTTGTATGCAAAAATGATAAGCATAATGGTGCAAAACCCCAAACCCCTATCCCAAAAACCATGGAAATGCTCATACTCACCCAATTGGGTAGAGCTAGTAATTAGAAATGGAGGGAAACACTTGTTCTCAACCTGCAACCAAATGGCTACCAAAAATAGAAGTAGAAATGAAGTTGAAACAATAAAATAGGAGAGCCCTACCTAAACAGTAAAATAAAAATTCTGCAAAAACTCTCGCAAGTTATGACAGTCTAAGGTCTCCCTGAGCTAGATCCAATGAGACCAACTTCGCGACGATACCATGCCCATAGATCCCACAATGAACATAATAATATTTCCTCTTGAAGAGGATTTGGAATTTTCTCTCAAATTTCTATTTCAAAAAGTGAGAAGTGAGGAATAAAATTCCTTTTTGGACATATGTTCACTTTTCAAGTGAATAAAAGGATTAGGGTAATTAACCACATCACCTAGTTAAACCCTAAATCAACCAAAACAAAAATAGGTTATTCCAAGTAATTGGAATTCAACAATGGGAAAGCTATTGGGAAATAAATAAAATAAGATAAAGCCTAGAATTCCCTTAAACCAAAAATTATAGAATTCCTTAATAACTTTCATGACAATTATGAACCTCTAAATGCACAGACACACTCACGGGTCTAATTACACAATGTAAATGAGTCTAGATTTATTAAATCACCAAAGGGTTTAATTTAAATAATTAAATAAGGATATGTTGACCATATAGGCACAACATTGGCTAGATATGAACAATTGAATCGCTAACTCCATGTGCCACTGCTAGGGACATAAATCCTATACACTAAACAACACGATTGAGTGCAATTGCATATAATAATATAGCCAAAGTGATAAATACATTAAATTACATTAAATAACCATTTAACATAAATTACTAAAATAAACAAGGTAAATATCCATAGCACATAATCAAGGAAACCAACATGGACAATTTATTTCTAATTATTTAAGCATTTAATGATGGTTATTTAAACAATATAAAAAGACACTTAAATCACATAAGTGAACATGGTCAAATAAATGACTAACCACTAATGCAAGAACCTATTCAAATAGATCAGGATAATAATACACAGTAAAATCTTTGCACACATCTCAGAGTAATCATGGAACAACATCCTAATACCACATCAATCCTAGTAATCACTGGCACAAACCTCAATGAAACCATCTAATACATCATAATCTCATAAATCAGCTATGAGCATAATAAAAGCAACTGATACAGTAAAATAATTCTAATCACCTCAAGGGTGTAGACCACTCATGGTCCCAATCATGATCACTCACCAAGCAAGATCATCAAGGTTGTATCCATCGGTATGACTTATAGAAATCAAATGGGAGAGGCACTACAGTACCATCACACCTTCTCCCTCCTCATTATTCCATGCCACCGCCAATAATTTGAGCAAAAGTTGCAAACAATAGTAGTACAAAACTGATTTTTGCAAACATGCAGGTAAGTAGCACTATCATATTTTATTTCATATGATATTTCATAATTCATATTTTTATTTAAACTTTTGTGTACTTAGTTCATTCTTGTAGACCTTCTAAAAGTTGGATCTATTATTCATTTTAAGTTGGGAGGGGGGGAGGACACTTGTTAGTTTAGCCACAAATACATGTACTATCAAAATTGAAATAGATTCTTAAACCATTGAAGCTTATTCACATAAAATAAATTAATTGTATCATGATAAGGTATGGAAAGACTTTCCAAACATGACACTTTGTAACTCAAAATAATTCTACTAAAACGTGGGTTGAACTACTTGTTGCTGCATTAATTGCTATCATTATATTCTAATACAACTTCAGTACATAATTTTGTGCTAAACAAATTTTCCTAAATCTATTTGAATAAATACATTTTGTTTTTGTCTATTCCTTCTATGTATTTCTCTATGATTAACCAATTCTCTGTGATTAACCAAATTCCTATAAAGAATTATAGTTTTTTCCACCATTGATGGAGACTTGATTCGCCATGAGCCAAGAACCCACAATGTTATAATATTTTATCAAGCATCTAGACCAAATAAGTCACAGGTTCACTTGATTTTTGTTTCAAAAAATTGTTAGCTATGAGAATGTTGTAGCATTTTAGTTCTTGGACACATTGAGAAATGGTGAATCCTTGTGAAAGAATTAAAGGTGAAATGTAGTAAGAAGGTAATTGAATAAGTTAAAGTACTACCTAGGGAGGGTGAGTTTTTTCAAAATGATTAAGACCCTTGAATGGCCAGAGCCCAATTTTCTCTACACATTGACCCTTTATTAGAAGTTGATAAGAAATAGGGAACCAAGAGAATATCATTGTTGCCACCATACATGTTGTGTCCAATGGATATTGTGTAATACATTACCTATTAAGGATTTCACACTTACTTGGATGAAATCCATTTCAAGCTACTTTTTTGTCTATGTCATGATAATTTTCTAGTCAATTTACCCAATTTCTTATTTCATATTCTTCTCAAATAGGTAGAGAAAGTGCCAAAAGCTACCCAAAATTTTGTTTCTCATTATTGTTTGATTAAACTACTCATATAAAGGTAATTAAGGAAATATTCTATAGTTTCTTGGGAAGATTTTATTTTATCTGAACAATTTGTACAATGGAATGTAGGGCCAAGTAGTGAAGGTATAGAATAAGGGTACATACTAAGGAAGGTACTAAGAAGATAGTAGAGAAACCCTCACCCTAGTTATGTATCTAAAAACCCTAGTGAAACCCCAACACAAAGGAAAACTAAAGCTTGATGATCTTTTTAAGCCTCATCCTCTAGACATAGAAAGAAGAAAACACCTCCTTCTTAAAAACCTCAAACTTCCCAATCCACTATTAAAATTAGGACTTCTACCAAGAATGAGAAAGGAAAATATGTTGGTAAGGGATAAACTTTGTAGAATGAACTTTTTGTAATTATTCCCCCTCCTTCTAAAATGAAATCAACACAAGAAAAGTTCATGTGACATCTACTCTAGTACAAACCTCTAGTAAAAAGAATAAAAGGAATCCTACTATTAAAACTAACCAGAAATACCTCTAAGAAGGGGTGAGTGTATTAGATAAAAACCTAGCAAGAATATTCTCACTTAGAAAACCTCAAATGTCAACATTGAATCCTAAGAATCCTTATAAGAAATAATGACTAAATTTGATGAGGAAATTGGGGTTGCTAAAGGAGGGGAAATTGAATAGAAAAATACATAATGGTCTGTTGATAATGCACTAGGTGCTTAAGATGTGGTTATGGAAGTACATGATAAAGGGGTAATTTTCATGTCTCTTGAGGAAGATAATACTTAGGAAGAACCTCCTGATGAGGAAATCAAAAACCTTTTTGATGAAAATCCTGATATTAATATGGAATTTATAAATAAGGTGGTGAATATTTTTTTTAGTGAAGGAATTTTAGATACATTAGCACAAGCTTCCAACCAGGTGGGTGACTTGAACATAGAAAGGGCAATAATCATCTAGACATGTAATCAATTTCAAGAATGACCTAGTGGCAAATAATCAACTAAAGAGGAAAGGTTAGATGATGTAGGAAGTGAATGGATATCTATTGGAAACCTAATGTTGCCAATAAAATATTACATATATTCCCCTTGATAGTAGACATAAATCTATACTAGGATATATTGATACAAAGAGCAGTGTGGTAGGGGGAGAACAAGAAATTGAAGAAAATAATTGATGATCAATACCAAGAGATTATAGAGAAGGAAGAAGAAATAGAGATGCTTAAGGAAAAACATTACTAAGATTACATATTTGATTCTTGAGTTGATAGGATGAAAATTACCAACACAATTCTATGCCCTCTATCTAAAGGAGTAGTTTCTAAATCTCAAATTGACATGAATTGTAAAAGGCCTTAATGTTTGAGTAAATTGATAACTTAATTATGAATTCATCTTGACTTGATCATTAAGTTACTTTTAGTTCTCTCTTAAGATATACATTTATGCATTAGACACATTTAATAATTATATTAATCATTAAATCTCTTCCTTTTTTAAAATTCCTTATTTTAGACTCATGATCCTCATTATAGAGGATTGATCATTGTATTATTTATTCATTTGTTTGATCTAATAATATAATCTTTCATGTTTTTAGAGCCCAAACCCTTACTCTGATACCATGTAGAAGTTGTCAATCCAATTTCATGAAGCCAAGATCACCTGCATGCAAAGATAAATTTATCATCTGGAAGAATGGGATTGTGGTATAAACAAGAGCATTGGTGGAACATTTGTCACTGACATGTACCAAGGCCTCTAACTTCCCAAAAACCTAATATGGGGCCTGTGTTGGGTGTTTTGATAAAGAAGGGTTCAATTTTTTTAAAGAAGGCTTGTGGACCATGTCAACCTGCAGGCCCTATTAGACCACTGATAGGTCAAGCCCTCCTTAGGCACTGCCAATCGACTGCCCAATATGGCCCCTACTACATGCTTCCCCATGTTCTTGGGTTGCACCCTATATGTTCTTGGGCCCCACCACCAATATCTCTGTTGCCAGTCGACCAACATCCCTCGTAGGGCTTGTGACATGGCTTAACCACCTCCTCTAGTTCTATAAGACTATTGGTTGTATCGAACATTGATAGGTTGATCTTTTGGTGTAACAAGAACCTTGGCCTTTCTAACAATTGGTATTAGAGCTTGGTCACATGTTTGAATCCTGCAAGCCATGATGAGTGACGTTGGGAGGGGGATTGTTGATAGTGGGCCAATGTCCCTTGCAAGATTTGTGACATGGCTTAACCACCTCTTGTGGTTCTATAAGATTATTGGTTGTATCAAGCATTGATAGGTCAATCTTTTTGTAGTATGAAAACCCTGGCCTTTCTAACAATCTAAACCACCAAAGCCAAAATCTCTGCCTATGTTTCTAGAGTTTTCCTCCCTAATGATAGTTTTTTTGACCTTTCCAAAAAGTGGTTTGGTGTGTTTTGGTGATTCACCAATTGCTCAAGGGGTTTTTTGTCACCTCCAAACCATTTTTTGCTGATTGTTCAAGTGGTGTCCCTTTTGTGGCATTTTTTTCCAAATTTGCAAGGGTAGTTTTGTTTTTAACATGGGGGTTTCCCATTTGATGGGCAGTTTTTGGAATTTTTAGAGATGATTTAGCACTTTTAGGGATTTTTGGCATGCATGGATGGTTTTTCATCTACCAATCAACTTTATACATGTAGCATCTTTGTGGCCATCATTTTTTTCAGCATCAACTCATTTCGCAATGAGGTCAAACTATATTTTCGGTGAGATTTTTCCAACACATTGACCTTTTTTGGAAAGTTGGATATATATTTTTTCTTGAGATTTTTTTTTTTTTTTTTTTGCCTTGTTGAGCATTTGACCATCAAATTTGAGCTTGTCATTAACCAACATCAACATGTATGTTAGCCCTTCTGGCTCTATTTGGACCCACCTTTAATTTTTGGCTTATATCTTACACATACAATCTCCATTCTCTACAAACAAGATATTGTTGGAAAGATGGTTCTAAGCCTGTCATAATGGTTCAAGTATTATTTAGCTTTAATACCTTTTGATGGTTTTTGTATCAAAGTTAGGGGTTATATTTTTCACTTAGAGAGACATATCTTAAGCATTTGATCTTCATTTGGGAAAACTTTATATCATTTAAAAGATTGTTTTTTGCTCTTAATAATGATTTTGTTTGTTTTTCTAAACTCTACTCCAAGTACACTCTATTCATTTTTTTTTTGCAATTTTACACTCTTGTGGACATCTTGGTTGTTTCAAGTTCGTAGATCATTTTTTACATGGGATGTATTTTCTTTTGTACCGGCCTTATGTCTCTTCTAATCTTTCTTGACATCTTTTGTAAGCATTTATGCAAATACACTGAGATAAAGTCCCATTATCTATATCTTTTCTTTAGTTGTTTTTCCTTTGTTTTCCTTCTCATTTGAGTAGTGTCATATGAGGGCACTCTTACCAATTAATGTCTTCTTGGGATCTACCATATCTTGTGCCTTATTATACATGCACTATACTATGATTAAGTTCCATGGGGGTTGATGTTTTCCTTTATTTTCCATCTATCTTTCTTAATGAGTATTCCTTTCATGACATGTCTGAGATAGATCACCTCATGACACTATTATGTATTTTTATGTTCTTCTTGATCGTGGTTCCTTGAAATGTAGTACTTGTTGGCCTACCTTTTCAGTTTCCTATCACATCACCCTTGTATGCAATGAGTGTAGGGGGGAGGGGGTTCTCCTATTGATTCTTACTCTTCTACCTATTTATTCTATTAAAGATTCTGCAATCCAAGAAATAAGAGCTATGCCTGTAAATGATCTCATACTTGATGGTCTAGTTTGTTGGTTGATTGCATTTGAATTGAGTAGTTATAACAATAGTATGGTATAATGGGAAATTAATTTAAGTCTTCAGTAACCATAAAACATTTAAAGAAAGAGAAGAAAATTAAAGAATAAAGTGAATATGAAACTAACGATGATCTGGATGAGCTTAAAGCATTTCTTGCAAGAAGGTTGTCAAGAGGTAAAGGTAGATACAAAAGTAAATTGTCCTTGATCTATTAATTTCAAATGTAATGGGGTTGGTCAC
Organism: Cupressus sempervirens; assembly: GCA_028749045.1. Taxonomy (NCBI): domain Eukaryota; kingdom Viridiplantae; phylum Streptophyta; class Pinopsida; order Cupressales; family Cupressaceae; genus Cupressus; species Cupressus sempervirens. The sequence continues at coordinate 476,329,759 of CM053792.1, forward strand.
TTCTCTGCTAAATGTCCTAACACAAGTAAGTCTGATAGAAATGATATAAATGACAAGAATAATTTCAAGTACAAGAAGAACATGGACTACAAAGACAAAGGAAATAAATCATGCTACATTGCTAGAGAAGAACATACCGAGTTTGTTTTTCATGACAAAGAAGTAGTTGAGATGGTTTATGTTGCAATAAAGAAAGATCAAAATGGTGAAAGGTATGAGAATGAAACTACCCTTATTTCACATGTTAGTAGGAATGACTCATGGATTATTTATAGTGGTTTCTCACATCACATAACTAGTGATCTAAGTAAGTTTGATAAATTTGAATAAATTAATTATGGTGGAACTCTTAAGCTTGGTAATGATATTCCATGCCTAGTGAAAGGTAAAGGATCACTAATGCTGAATGATAACATTAGATGTGATGATGCATATTGGGTTCAAGGACTTAAATATAATCTTTGAGTATTGCACAATTGAATATCTTAGGCCACAAACTGAAATTTGAGAAAAGGAAGGTCAATATCTTTGATGACAAAGGTAATCTAATTAGAATAGGAATGAAACAAATGGTAACTTATTCTATCTTGATCCTATAGTTGAGACATGCTTATTTTCTATAATTGAGGATGTGTGGTTATGATATAAAAGGTCCTGTCATGTGAATTCTGACAACATTGAGAAAGTGAGTAGAAAGAAAAGAGTAAGAGGCTTAAAGAATCTAAAAAAACTAGAGAATGCTATGTGTAAAGAATGTCATCTCGGTAAGATGATGAAGTCTAGTTTTTCTAGCAAGACATACACTTGAAATGATATAGTGGAATTAGTACACACTAATTTATGTGGTTCGATTAGTGTTGATAGTTACTATGTTGATAAATATTTCATATTGTTTTTTAATGATTATTCAAGGATGATGATTATAATGTTCATGAAGGTGAAATCACGTGGTTTTGATATGTTCAAATGGTATAAAGCTAGAGTTGAAAAGGAAACTGTCAAATCTTTGAAATGATTAAAATCTAATAGAGGTAGTGAGTTTATGTTTGCTGAATTCACTAACTTTTGTGTTGAGAATGGTATTAAAGGACGATTATCTACACTAAGGACACCACAATAGAATGAAATTATTTCAAGGAGAAATAGATTGATTATAGATTGTGCAAGGACACTAATGATTGAAAAAGAGGTTTCTTAGATATTCTAGAGATAAACAATTAGTTCTATTATTTATGCACTCAATTGAGTTCAATTGAAGAAAGGAATAAACAAAACTCCCTATGAACTGTGATATGGTCATACATCAAATGTAAATTATTTCAAAATCTTTGTAACTAGATGTTATATTCACAAAGACATAAGGAATGGTAAATGATATTAAATGAGATAAAGGTATATTCCTTGGTTATTCATCTAAGAGTAAATCTTACAAATATTTGAACAAAGCTACTAACAAGATGATTGAAAGTGTGAATGTAAGATTGGGTGAGTTTGTAGAGAGGAATGATGTGAAATTAAGAAGGAACTTGAAGATTTTAAAAAAAAAATGTTTATGCGTATGAAGAGACACCTGATACTCTACCTGAGTTACAACACAATGTTATCAAGAACTAGACAGTAGCAACTAAGCTACAAAATGCTTTACCCAAGCACAAGAAAATTTGATTTGGGCAGGAAATTTAACCACTACCAAGTGAAGGAAATGTTGAGAATCAAAGAATTAAACCTATATTAGCCAATATGTGAGGAATAATCATTCGCCTGAACATATAATTGGAGATAGAAGCAATGGAGTACAAATTGTTGGAAATATAAGAGGAGTAACTGAGAGGGGAGGGGTGAATTAGTTACCAATAAAATAAATCACAGATCCCTTAGATTTCAGCATTGAACATAAAAACTACTGCAAATACTATTTCTCAGAACACACCCAAACACTCGATTAATATTGATAATATGTTGTAACTTGGTAACCACTAAAATAACAACTATAACTCAACAAATACTTAACATGCAAATATTAAAATATTTTATGTGATTAACCTTAATTAACCTAGTTGCATACACATGAAAGAAATAGCATGAACACAAGTGACACCAAGATTTAACATGGAAAACCAATTTAGGAAAAACCACCAGTTGTAACTAATTATTGGTTTTCACTCATCTGAAGTGAGCCGTGTTAGGAACCAACCCTATTAAAGGTTACAGAGCACACTGTTAGGTGTGACCCTATTAGAGGATTTAATCACCCCATTAGCAATGGCCTTGTTAGAGTTCTTTAGACACTTCAATCTAGAAATGCCACCTTATTAGAAGATTTACAAATAGTTCTTAAGACAACTCTGTTAAGAGATTTAGACCACTACTACAATGATTAGAGAGTAAGAATGAGATGACCTAATTTTTGATGCAACTAAATTGCTGATTATAGATCTTAATTTTGGCTCAAATACTTGATCCTTCTTGATTGAATGTATCTTTGTAGCTCCTCAAGGATATTCTTCTTATCCTTCTAATTTTCTTCCTCTTAGCATCTTCTATTCTTCCATAAACTTGCTCACATTCAATCCTCAACTTGACCTTATACTTATATCATAAACATTGTCAAGTTGACTTTAATACATGTTAGAATAATTAATATTCATCTCCTCAGTCAGCTAGAACCAACAAACAAATCCAATAGACTCAATATGCCAAAAAAAGAAAATCCTTCGTTAGTTGACCCTACTCGGTAGACACTAACTTAGAAATGATTTTTGTGTGTTAACCAAGTGAACTCAGTTAACATTGCATCTTCACAAACTTTCTTTAGTAATTGAGTAAGCTTGGTTAACACTGGTTCCATCCAAATTTCCTTTGTTACCTAAGTGAACTTTGTTAACACTCAACTTTTGCAAACTTCTCTTCGATACTCAAGTGGACTTGGTAGTCACTACCTTCTGAACTTAGCAAATACTAGAATGCTTGGCAGACATAGGAAACTATCTTCATCGCTTGAGTGAGCTCAAAATACATTATCTGGTAAAGATATGACATTTTGTGTAACATCAAAAACAATACACAATTAACCAATTGTTTTCAACAATCTCCCTATTTGGCATTGATGGGAACACAAAATGTCATAATATAATGAAATTTTAGAGCAAAATAAAATAAAGAAAATATTCTTAGTTTCATTTTGATTCTCATCCATGAGAACTCCCTCTATCAATGTGAACTCCCTCTACCTTTAGTTTGTTCCTCTGTCAACAAGCTTTATCTTCAACATCTCCCTCTGATAGCAAAAAATCCCTCTTTGATATCAGTTTTGAATATTTTAGACCAAGTTCTTCCTCTCTGCAAACTTTCCTCTTTATAAAATTCTATGACTATGACATCAAACTCTCCCTCTTTGACATCTTATGCTAAAGAAAAGATTTAGTGAATATCAATGTACCTCATGTACTAATTCATATGCAATCTGCCCTTTCCAATACTGCATCAACTTGACTAATCTTCAACATACACTAGTTGATGCATCACTAAATTTCAATTAGTGAGCTTTGGATAGGGGAATGACCCTTAACTTACCTTTGAGATACAAAAATGCATCCTTAGGTAATGGCTTTGTGAATATATCTACAATTTATTATTTAATATTTACATAATCCAATATTACCTCTTTATCTTTCACCAATTCTCTCAGAAAATGATATTTTATTGCAATGTGCTTTGTCTTGGTATGCATCACAGGATTCTTTGATATATTAATTGCATTGACGTTATCACAAAAGATAACCACTAGATCCTTGATTTCTACCTTCATACCTGCCAATAACTACTTGAACCAAACAACATTGGAACAATTAACTACTACCACGACATACTCTGCTTCTACTATAGATTGAGAAATATACTTTTGCTTCTTACTTGTCCAAGACACTAGTCTTTTACCAAGAAATAATGCTTCACCATTGGTGCTCTTCCCGTCATCAACACTTCTTGCCCAATCATCATCTATAAAGGCTTTCAAATCTAAAGTGCCTCCTTTCTTGTACCATAATCCATAGTCTGTAGTACCTTTAGATACCTCATGATTCTCTTGATTGCCATCATATGATTTTATTTAGGATTTGCTGAGAATCTTGCCACCATACCACCTACTAATGCAATATTAGGTCTTGTATGCACTACATATTATAGTTTACCAATCATTGATATGTATGTGGTTTGATCTGCTTTCTTGGAATCGTCATTCTTGGAAAGCTTATGTCCAACAGAAATAGGTGTTCCAACTAGTCTTGAATCTTCCATTCCAAATTTTTTTAGTATCTCCTTGATATATTTGGATTAAGTAATATAGATACCATCTTTCTTCTATTGAATCTACAATCCAACAAGGAATTTTATTTCTCTAAACATGGACATCTCAAATTCTTTACTTATTTCTTTTGAAAAAAATTTGCAAAAGTCATCATTTCTAGTAAACAATGTGCCATCCACAAAGATTTCTACCAACACAATCTTCTTGTTTGGTCGTTCTTTGATATATAGGTTGTTGTTATCATTTCTCCTTTGAAAACCAATCTTCGTCAAGTAGTTATGAAGTCTTTCATATCAAACTCTGAGAGCTTGCTTGAGACCATACAATGCTTCATGCAATTTACAAACCATATCCTTTTTACTAGGATCTACAAAACCTTCAGGTTGTTCTATGTAAACTTCCTCTTCAAGAATTCCATTCAATAATGTAGATTTTACATCCATTTGATAAAATTTGAATCCTTTATGTGCATCATAAGGAATTAAAGTCCTAATGCCTTCTAATCTTGTGACAGGAGCAAAAGTTTCACAATAATCAATACCTTCTTCTTAAGAATAACTTTTGCATACTAACCTTGCTTTGATTTTGGAAACTTCTCCATCTTCATTCAACTTATTTCTGAAAACCCACTTTGTGCCAATTACATTTTTATCCTTAGGTCTAGAAATAAGAGTCCAGATCTTATTCCTTTCTATCAATTCTATCTCTTCATTCATTGCTTCAATCTAGCTTTCACTATCCAAATCATCTTTAACTGATCTAGGTTCAAATTCAGTAAGAAAACATGTACCTTTCAATTTGTTCCTTGTCATTGTACCATCTAACTTGTCTCCAATGATCTAATCAAGTGCATGGTGTATTCTGACATATCTTGCCAACACAGATAATTTGGATCTAGAACTTGTTCCACTAGCCTCGCCATGGTCCACTAGCCTCGCCATGGTCTTTTGTATCAAGTTTGGGTCCCATTGTCTGTGACTTGGGTCCTTCAAACTTGGTTTGCTATGACTACAACTCAGTAGCTTCTGACTATAACTCAGGTCTTTCAGACTATGACTCAGGTTGCACTGGATGCAACTCAAGTGCTTCTGTAGATTTTGGGGACTTGGGAGGTGAAGTTTGCTGACTTCTTATTAGATTTGGAAATGTATAAGGTTTAAAGTAAACCGACTTTTTGTAATCCTCAGGTTCTTTACTGCCCTCTTCTTCACTCTTTTATGCAAACTCATCAATCCTTACATGTGCACTTTCTATGATCTTATGAGTAGACAAATTCAAATATTTATATGCTTTAATTCTACTAGAGTATCCTAGGAATATGCCTTCATCACCTTTGACATCAAATTTACCTTTCCCTATCTCTTTAAGAATATAACAATTTCTACCAAATACTTTCAAGTAACTTATAGTAGGTTTGTAGCCATGCGATAGTTCATAAAGAGTTTGATTTGAGTCTTTCTTTAGCTAATTTTTGTTCAAGGTATGTAGTGTACTACTAATTGCTTCCTTCTAGTATTTGATTGCAACATTATTTTCTATTATCAAGGTTCTTGCATAGTCCATGATTGATCTCTTCCTTCTTTTAGCTATACCATTCTCTTGTAGTGTACCAGAGGCTGATACTTGTCTTTTGATTCCTTTTTTAGTGAAAAATTCATGGAACTCATTGGAAATGAATTCACCACCTTTATCTGATCTAAAACACTTTAGTTAGCTTCTTTCATGTTTCCTTTTCTATTCTTGCTAGATACCACTTAAACTTTTGAAAAGCTTCAGACTTATCTTTTAGATACATTACATTCATCATTCTAGAATAATCATCAACAAAAAGAATAAAGTACATATCTCCACTGTAGCTCTCAATTCCAATAGGTCCACATAAGTTAGTATGAACTGACTCCAAGACTTCTTCAAAATGATAGTTCTTGCTTTTCAAACTTGTCTTACTCATCTTACCAATTTGACAATTTTTGCATAGGCCCATATCAGGTTTACTCAAGCTAGGAATACCTCTCACTCTTTTGTTTTTGCTTATCTTGATCAAATTATCAAATTTCACAGGACACAACCTTTTATGCCATAACCAACTTTCTTCTACTTGAGCAATGAAACATGAACTTTCACTAAGATCTAGGTAGAATAAGTTACCTTTTGTTTGGTTACCATACCCAACTAGATTTCCTTTTCCATCTAGCATCTTGACTTTACTATTCATGAATTCTACCTTGAATCCAATGTTATTCAACTATGCCACACTTAGTAGATTATGCTTTAGTTCTTGATCCTAATAAGCATTATCACATCTAAGTTCATTGGTTAGTGAGATATAATCTTTTTTCTTTATGAAACATGGTTCATTATTTCCAAATCTTACACTTCCACTATCATAATGTTCCAAACATTCAAACTTTGTTTTATCACCAGTCATATGATGTGAGCAACCTACCATCAATAATCCATGTATCATTTTTTCTAACATGAGAGATAAGTGCCATTTTATCTTCATCATCATCAGATTCATCTTTTACAATAATATATACCATTTCATCATCATCACTACTATCTGAATCTTTAGCCATAAAATGGGACTTCTTACTTTTTTCTTTGTAGTCCTTAATGTTCTTGAAATCCTTCTTGCCTTTGTACTCACTATGCTTCTTTTCATCTTTGTCTTCTCTTTTTGGACACCTTATAGCAATGTGACCAACCTCTTCACAAGAAAAGCAAATTAAGGAATCTTACCTTTATACTTTCCTTTGCCTTTGGGATACCCTCTTGTAAGAAATGCTTTAATGGCTTCAAGATCACTGTCAGAACTATCTTTCTCTTCACTTTCATTTTTTTGCCTTTAAACTTTTAGCTTTCTTCTTGAGTGACAACTTGGCTTCAAATGCAGACTCAAGATTGCTATAACTACAAGTATAATTATTATAGTTATCTAGCTCAAATACAGTCAATCTTCCAACTAGAGCATCCAAATTTATCTTGTTATTTGGATCACATTTCATCTCTTGAATATTGGACGCTCTAATTGCATAGATAAGAAGAAGGGTTCTGAGTATCTTGCTTACTATTGTCACATCTTCAATTGTCCCTCTAGAGGCTTTGATTGCACTAACACTAGCTTTGATTCTCTCAACATATTTTGCAATATTTTCATCCTCTTTCATCTTCATCTAATCAAACTGACATCTCAAGCTTTCTACTTTGGCTATTTTCACATTATCATCACCTCCATAGATATCCTTCAATTTGGTTCACATGTCATGAGCATTAGCACGTCCTTTGACCTCATCAAATTCAACATAGTTAAGAGTTGATGCAATGTCAACCACCATAATGTTATGATTTTTCTTTTCAACAATATCCTCCACGGTCAATGTTTTAGTAGAAGCCTTGTAAGCATTTTCTAAATATTTCAAACCTAAATCTCTAATGGTTGCTAGGTGCAACTTCATAAGTAACTACCATGCCTCAAAGTTATCTCTATTCAACTTAGGAATCTCTCTTTTGAAAGACATCTTGATCTTTAGCTTAGGTCCTTGAAACCTTTCCTGCAAGTGCCAAAAGCTCTAATACCAATTCTTGGAAATATAAGAGGAGTAACTAAGAGGGGAGGGGTGAATCTCTTACCAGTAACATTAATCTCATATCCCTTATATGTCAGCATAGAACATAAACACTACTGAAAATACTATTACTCAATAAACACATAGGGACTCGTTTAATACTATTAATATGTTGTAACTCATTAACCACTAGAATAATAACTCCAACTCAACAAATACTTAACATGCAAATCTTGAGATATTTTTTTGTGATTAACTTTAATTAGCTTAGTTGCATACATATGAAAGAAATAGCATGAACACAAGTGACACCAAGATTTAATGTGGAAAACCAATTTGGGAAAAACCACCAATTGCAACTAAAGTGAGCCCTATTAAGATCCATCCCTATTAAAGGTTACAAAACACACTATTAGGTTGACCTTGTTATAGGATTTAATCACCCTATTAGGAGTGGCCTTGTTAGAGGCCTTTAGACACTTCAATCTAGAAATGCCACCTTGTTAGAAGATTTACAAATAGATGTTAAGACAACTCTATCAAGAGATTTAGATCACTACTATAATAGTTAGAGAGTAACAATGAGATGACCTAATTTTTGATGCAACTGAATTTTTGATTAGTGATCTCAATTCGAGCTCGAATAATTGATCCTTCCTGATCAAATGTATCTTTGTAGCTCCTCAAGGATATTCTTCTTATCCTTCTAATTCGCTTCCTCTTAGCATCTTCTATTCTTCCATACACTTGCTCACATTCAATCCTCAACATGACCTTATGATTATATCATAAACATTGTCAAGTTGGCTTGAATAAATCTTAGAATAATTAATATTCATCTCCTTAGTTGGGTAGAACCAACAAATAAATCCAATACACTCAATATGCCAAAACAAGAAAATTCTTCATTAGTCGACTCTGCTGTTGGAAACACAATAGGGAAGTAAACTCTGAGAGGGTGGGGGGGGGGGGGATGGGTGAATTGGTATTTAAAACTTTCAACTTCTAAAACTATTCACCACATATCCATCTCACAATCTATGCATATAAACTGATATACCAAATTAAGCATATACATTCATAAAATGAGAGTAAAATATTCAATACATGCATGACACAAGATATTTGGTTACCTAGAAACCTTCCAAGGAGAAGGTAAAATTGGGGTGGGGATGAAACTCACTAACCTTCACTACTATTGTAATAAAGTGTATCCAATGAAGGTTACAATGTTTGATCATGAAACATGATCTACCCTATGAAAGGTTTGCCCTATTAAAGGCTTACAAGATTGTTAGATCTTGCCCTGTTAAAGAATTTGAACACCCTACTAAAAGTGTGCTTGGTAAGAGGACTTTAACTTACAATAAAGTAAGCACCCTATTAAAATATTTACAATAGCCTATTAAGACTACTCTGTTAAGATATTTAACTGATTCACTTGTTGAAATGTCTCAGCAATGATCCTTCTTTTAGCACTCTATTTCTTGATGTCAGATCACCTCTATCCTTATGTATACTTGATTCTCTCTGATCAAATGTATCTTTGTTTTCCTATGATTCCTTTCCTATATTCTCCTTTAACTAATTATGCAATGAAACTCAATTCATAACACCTTAATCACCATAAATGCTCTATTTGCACATGCAAACTCTCTTCAATTCTCCTTGGCATTCATTAGAGAGTTTAGGGTTTATCTTCCTTAAGAAGACGTAAGCGACTTAGGGTCAGGTATGAATCAACAATAATGATTCACCTATATTGCCACTTAAACCTTCCCTTTCCTAATTGGGTACATGTAATGCATAGGGATTCACAATTAAGATTAATCCTCATCAACAAAGATCATGAAAAAATCCTTAAGTCAGCTCAAAAATGGTTTACAAATTTGTGCCAATACAAACAACTATGTCAAAATTGTATTACTTGACATCTGAAGTCCTTAACACTCGACACTAATTGTAACTTCAATGTTGTCACTCAACATCTCAATGACTCGGCATGCATTGCTTGCTCAACACTTGAATCACTGATCACATACTATCTGCTTGGCATCTAAGTGACTCAACACTTGAATGGCTTGGCACTCATTGTTTACTCAACATGATGTATCTTAAATGTTATGCTTGACATATAATACTTGTTCTGCATGAACTAAGTAAATGACTTATAATGACTTAAGTGTATAGACACTCATTTGTCAAAACCAATCTGAGATCAACACCTTCTCGATAGACACTAATTTGAAAATGATTTTCTTGTGTTAACTAAGTGAACTTGGTTAATACTGCATCTTCACAAACTTTCTTTGGTAACTAAGTGATCTCAGTTAACACTAGTTCCATCCAACTTTCCTTTTTTACCTGAGTGAGCTTGGTTAACACTCAACTTTTTTGAACTTCTCTACAAAACTCAAGTGAACTCGGTATTCACTACCTTTTGAACTTGGCAAACACTGGAATGCTCGATAGACATAGTAAACTATTTTCATCACTTGAGCGAGCTCGGAATACATTATCTAGTAAAGATATGACATTTTGTGTAACATCAAAGATAATACATAATCAACCAACTAATTTCAACACAAACAAGAAGTAAGTTAAGAGTAGGTACATGTTTAATAGCTGATTTTGAAACATGAACAATAAAGGCTGCATTAGAAAATGAATGTTGGGTTAATGCTATGAATGAGGAGATTGATTAGATTGAGAAGAAAAATGCTTGGACATTAGTACTAAGACCTACTGATAAAAATGTGATTGGAACCAAGTGAAATTTTAGAAATAAGTTGAATGAGATGGAGAAGTGGTAAGGAACAATGCAAGATTGGATTGCAAAGGATATGCATAAGAAGAAGGAATAGATTATGGTGAAACTTTTTCACCAATGGAAAGATTGGAAGGAGTAAGAACATTGTTGGCCTATATTGGATACAAGAAATTCAAAGTGTATCAAATGAATGTCAAATCTACATTTCTGAATGGGATACTTGAGGAAGAAGTATATATTGAACAACTTGGAGGATTCATTGAACCTACAAAAGAAGAACATGGTATACAAGTTTAACAAAGCATTGTATGGAATAAAACAAGCTCCATGAGCATGGTGTGAGTAATTACATTCTTATCTAATTAAGATTGGATTTTCTAGAACATGTGAAATCAATAATCTATATTTTAAAAAATGATTCTAAATATATGGTGTTGATTTCTGAAATATTAATTGATGACATAATATTTGGTGGAAATAACATGTTGAGTAAGATATTTTTTGAACAAATGAGTACATAATTTGAAATGTCAATATTTGGTGAGATAAATATTTGTTGATGACATATTATTTGGTGAATATGATTTTTGGTAGTGGGATAACATCCCTCATAGGGTTCACAACATGGCTTAACAACTTGGTTTAGTTCTATTAGACTATTGGTTGTATCAGGCAATAACAAGTCAATATTTTGGTGCAATGACAACTGTGACCTTTCTAATAATTGGTACCAGAGGTTGGTCATAGGTTTGAATCCTATAAGCCATGACAAGTGATGATAGGAGGGGGATTGTTGGTAGTGGGCTAGCATCCCTCATAGGGTTTGTGACATGGCTTAACCACCTCCTATGGTTCTATAAGACTATTGGTTGTACTGGGCATTAATAGGTTGATCTTTTGGTACAACGATAACCCTGGCCTTTATAAAAATGATATATTGAGTAAGATATTTGCTGAAAAAATGAGAATTGAAATTGAAATGTCAAATTTTGGCAAGATTAAAAAATTCATTGGATTGCAATTCTATCAAACAAGGAAAGATATATGAATAGAAAGAAAATAAGGTTTCCTTTCTTAACCCTATTTTCAATGTGATGATCCAAATTGATTAAGCATAAGAAAGTGATCAATGCATAAATGGATCATGTGATGGAGAATAGGGAGAAAGGAGGTTTAATTATATTTCTATTATGAGGGAGTATGTACTTAAATCCTAAAATAGATAAAAGATAAATACTAACCTTGAATATAGAAAGTGCTATTTTATGATGTCTGTGTATAGCTTCGGGGAATTCTACAATCTATTATGGTCTAGAAATATTGAGATGGAGAAAACCCAATTTTTTTTTGTCTTTTTGAAGGGAGGTCGACCTTGACCCTGATAGTGGGGCACAATCTTACCTTGGGGCACAATTGTACCCTAAAAGTTGACCTTGACCTGCACTGCTCTGACGAAATTTTTGTTCGGAGATCTCTCAAGTTCGACGAAAAGGGTATCCAAATTTGCTCTTCAATTCATTGTTCCACTCCTGTATTTGCAAGAAAAATAGATTTTTTTTCTTTCTATGATGGGTTTGCCTTGGTCAAACTCTGGTTTGTAATCAACCTTAATAATGGAATTGTAATAGAGAATGCTAGCAAGTAGTAGAAGTAAATCTAACAATGAAGCTATGATACTCAATAGATATGCAATTACATTTGAATTGTAAATATGTATATTGATATGAAAGTTTGAACATAACATTAACAAATGTAAATCAAAACCTCGATAATTTTATGCTTAGAATCCACCTTGATATAAGAATGAATAGAACTTGAAGATGAACAAAAGATCTTGAAGGAAGATCACACCATCATGATGGCTAGATCTAGGGTTTGAATGATGAATCTTGAATGCTTGAACCAAATCCCTTCAAAAACTTGAATGCTTCAATCCTTGATCTTCAATGGAAAACTTGAATGCTTGAAGGATAGAATGCTTTCTCACTTGAAAAGTAGATAGTTTCTTATAGATAGTAGTCATTTGTATGTGATAGACCCTTGATGTCAAAATGAGGGAAGAAAGCTTCCTTAAATAGAGATCTAGGGCACTAACTCCTAGAGAAGGTTGACATAGGAGAATTAAATTTCATTTAACCCTAGTCCCTAGGAATATACCTAGATTAAATGTAATTTAAGATTCTACCATTCTGAAACTCAAAATAGCCGACCTAGAAGTAGGAAAAGAAACTTTTTGAAGCCCAAGATCCCAAAACTCCTAAAAATTGAAAATGAGACTTGGGGTTAGGGACAAGGTAAACCCTACCCTAGGTTAGGGTTGAGGTCATCCTTGACATAGGTCAAGGTCGAGGTCGACCTTGACCCACTAGATCATCCTTGACCTAGAAGTCATACTCCTCAGTTTCACATAGCAGGTTGTTAGAAATAGGCTGGAAATAAAGAGAGAAGAAAAATAGGGGGAAAACTACCAGATCCATTCAAAAACCCATTCAAGGCTCTATACATGACCCTAGACCACTTACTTAGAGGGCTAAACAATCTTAACACTAAAGTGCTTCCATTTTAAGACGATACATTTAGTCCCCACATTAGCAAGATTATGAACTCAACGCAAACTCTTGGTAAAGGAAGAGAAGACAGAAGAGATCCTAGCAAATTTATAAAGAGATAAAATAACAATTAGCTAAGGACATAAGCCCCCAAGGTATCGATTCTAACTCAAAATACATGCATGAGGGTGCAAAAACCAACAAAGCAATACAAAAGAAAAGGGTTTGTACTAAACAAACCCAAATCAATTAGCACAAGAAATGTTGCTAAGAAATATTTCTCACACTAATATCATATTTGGAAAGCTATCATAAAAACATAAGTGATTACATAAGAAAGAAAAGAGCAACACTACAAATAACATAGCTTCATGATCCAATCCTACTAGAATGAAAGTGAAAAAGAAAGAAAAGAAGAAGTGATTACCTTGCCTAGAAAGATGCCCACCTTACCATGAATCACCAAAAGAGAGGGAGAGCCAAAAAGGTGGCCAAACCTGATAGTTCACCCATAAACTATGCTTGCAATTGCAATGAATCTTTTGGCGACTTCCAAAATATCCATAGATCCACCTTCTTGTATCACTATGACTATGAAATGTGTCTTCTTAGGATTTAGAAACTTATGTGCATTACCTTTGAAAGATTTAGCATATTGAAAATTTGAAAAGTGTGTATGTCTTCAGGATTTAGCAACTTATGTGCATTACCTTCAGAGGATTTAGCAACAAGTGTCTCTTCAGGATTTAGCAATGTGTGTGTGTGTTACCTTTAGAGGATTTAGCATATATAGATAAATGAAAAAAATGCATCTCATCCTCCTTATCATGGTTTTCTACTAGACATGATAAGGAAGAATAAGAGAATACCTACTTCACAAGGCAATTAGATATCCTATTTAACAACAATGTATACCATATTACTAGTGTGGGATATTCACCCCTACATCCAAGATTATATATAATCATGAAAATGATATGTCACTTATAAAAAAAAGGATCCCCAAAGAAAGAAATCTCATCAACAAGACCCCACCATAGAGGAGTGCTTTTAGATAAAATATCAATTTTCAAAGATAAACCAAGCAAGAACAAAGATACAATCATCAAGCCTCTATAAAGAAGAGGAAAAAGGAATCTTTGGAATGAGGAAAACAACTCTAACACCAAAGCAAGGGTAATAGTTTATAAAAGAACATAATTTACTATATGAAGAAGAGGTGATGACCTAGGACAACAACCTCTCATATAAAAAGATTATCCATAGTCAAAACATCTATCAATATGAAGAAATAATATTGTGATATAAAAAAATGCCACTAAGCTAAGGAAAATAGTTCCCTAGACAAAGAGAAAGAAGAAAGAACCATGCCCCACTAGGGGGGAAGACAAATGATACCTTTGCAAAACAAATGTCTTAGAAAAGATATCTTGAACATAGTATAATAGAGAATAGGAAGAAATAATTCCAATTAAGCCAAAATAAAAAGCCTAATGGATCCTAGGAGATTGGATGAAAATACACCTCTTGTCCCCCAGTCCAGAGATAAGAGGAGAAGAGATCTATATTATATTAGAAGGAGGGTAATGCCCTATATTAAAATTATGAAGAAATTGTAAAACTACACGAGAGTGATATATAATTCCTAAAAGAGCTTGTTAATGAACATACAATTTGAAATGTCTACAATCAACAAGTAAGTGTGTATTACGATAATGAAAAGGAAATTTGTACTTGGATAAGGCATATTTTGTTATAGGTTTAAATATTTATTTTTTGGAATTTATTAGTTCAACATATACTTGTTTAGCCACCTCTTGATGAATATCAAAGTTATCCAAGATAGGTGTAGGGAGAAGTTTATGAAGAGGAGGACGATGATTAACATCACATTCCTTAAATTGAGATTTTGAACAACCAACACCATTCAAATCTAGTTTAGAAGATATATGAATGGGATACTTAATACCATGCTCATTAACTCCAAGACCTAAACCTGTATAACCTTGTTTAGTGATAATTGTATATCCTGTAGTGTACATATCATGTAAATCTTCTATAGGAGGTGATTGTTTATCATCTTTATGAGAAAAAGTTGTATAAGATGGAATAATAGGTTTGGAAGAAGTGTCTTTACCCTTTCCCTTAATATCATCATGAATCAAAGGAGAAGGTAAATCAAAGAAATCTTGCACATCTATATCCTAAACTATAGCTTGAATACCATCATAAGAAGAACAAGGATTAATAGATGGAGAATTAGGCATCTAATTAAGAATAATAGGATTGAGATTAGGAAGATTATGAGATGGTGTATCATCTACCAAATCCTTCACATAATCCAAAAGAATAATAAGTCTACCACATGAATCTTTAATGAAAGTTTTAAATGTAGAAAGACTAGTATCAATTAAATTCATAAAAGCACAAGCAAGAAGAGAATGAAAGATCATGAAAATAATAAAATGAATGACACTCTCATAAACACCATAATTATGGTAAAGAGATGCTAAAATAAGGGTAATAAGAAAAATAACCATACACCAAGGCATATTCATAATCTTCATAGTAAATGAAATGCAAGAAATGTTTTTGTATTTTATTGAACACATAGATTTTTTTATTTTTTTTGAATTTTAAAATGCAAGAGCATAAACTAAATCTAATCTTAATGCAAAAAAAATCTAGCAAATATGAAATGAAATATAACACAACAAATTACAATAGAGCATCTAATTCCACAAAAGATAGGGGTTAAGCGTGCTGGGTTCACCAAAATGAACAGAAAGAAAATAAGATTTTCTTTCTTAACCCTATTTCCAATGTGATGATCCAAATTGATTAGCACAAGAAAGTGATCAATGCAAAGATAGATCATGCGATGGAGAATAGGGAGAAAGGAGGTTTAATGATCTTTCTATTATGAGGGAGTATGCAAGTAAATATTAAAATAGATAAAAGATAAATACTAACCTTGAATTTGGAAAGTGTTGTTTTCTAATGTCTGTGTATGGTTTTGATGAATTCTGCAACCTATTCCAAACTAGAAATGTCAAGATGGAGAAAATCCATAAATCTTTTGTCTTTTGAAGGGAGGTTGAACTAGAACCTTATAGTGGAGCACAATCTTACCCTAGGGCACAATTATACCCCAAAAAGTTGACCTTGACCTGCACTACTCTGACAAAAATTTTGTTTGCAGATCTCGCAAGTTCGGTAAAAAGGGTATCTAAATTTTCTCTTTAATTCATTGTTCCACACCTCTATCTACAAGAAAAATGGTTTTCTTATTTGGATGAGGGGTTTGCCTTGGTCAAACCTCGGTTTGGAATCAACCTTAATAATGGAATTGTAAGAGAGAATGCTAGCAAGTAGTAGAAGTAAATCTAAAAATGAAGCTATGATAATCAATAGATATGTAATTGCATTTGAAATGTAAATAAGTATATTGATATGAAAGCCTAAAAATAACATTAACATTTATGTAAATCAAAACCTCCATGATTGTATGCTTAGGATCCACCTTGATAGAAGAATGAATAGAACTTGAAGATGAACAAAGGATCTTGAAGGAAGATCACATCATGATGGCTAAATCTAGGGTTTGAATGATGAATCTTGAATACTTGAACTAAATCCCTTCAAAGGCTTGAATGCTTCAATCCTTGATCTTCAATGAAAAACTTGAATGCTTTAATGATAGAATTCTTGCTCACTTGAAAAGCAGATAGTTTCTTATAGATAGTAGTCGTTCATGTGTGATAGATCCTTGATGTCAAAATGAGGGAAGAAAGCTTCCTTATATAGAGATCTAGGGCACTAACTTCTAGAGAAGGCTGAAATAGGAGCATTAAATGCCATTTAACCCTAACCCCTAGGAATAGACCTAGATTAAATTTAATTTAAGAGTCCTACATTCCAAAACTTGAAATAGCCAATCCAGAAGTGGGAAAAGAAACTTTCCAAAGGCCAAGATCCCAAAACTCCCAAATCTTAAAAATGAGACCTAGGGTTAGGGACGAGGTCAAGATTGTCCTTGACCTAGGTCAAGATCAAGGTCGACCTTGAACCACCAAGTTGTCCTTGACCTAGAAGTCAAAGTCCTTAGTTTCATAGAGAAAGTTGTTAGAAATAGGCTGGAAATAAAGAGAGAGAAGCAGAATAGGAGGAAAACTACTAGATCCATGAAAAAACCCATTGAAGGTGCTTGACATGACCCCACACTACTTACTCGAAAAGCTAAACACTCTTAATATGGAACTGCTTCCATTTTAAGATGATACAATATATATGTTACTTAGTCTAAGTATGCGAAAGAAATCTTGAAGACATTTTGGATGGATGATTCTAAACGAGTTTGTACCACTATGGTGACTAGAGTGAAATTATCAAAAGGGGACACTACTAGTGAGGTAAATGAAAAATTATATAGATCTATGATTGGAAAGTTATAGTATATTGTACATAATAGACCAAATATTGCACTAGTTGTTGGAATTATTGCAAAGTTTTCATCTAATCTAAAGGAGATTCATATGATTAATGTGAAAAGGATATTGAAATATCTCAAAGGAATTATATATTATGGCATATGGTTTAAAAAAGAGAATGAATTTAATCTTAAAGTCTACATAGATGCTGATTGGGATGGTAATGTTGATGACATAAAAAGAACAAGTGGTGGAACTTTGTTTTTAGGAGAAAGATTGATAACATGGATAAAAAATATATAGAGTTGCATCTCACAATATACTGTTGAAGCTGAACGTGTTGTTGTTGTAATCAATTATTCAAATATTGTATGGATTAAGTATTGCAGTGAACTTGCTCAAATCTGGTTGGCTTGAAGCTCCCTTGTGAGTAGATGAAGAAACAACCCTTTATTCAGATAAGTACAATAATACATCAACTATTGTACTCAAATATTTTTTCTCAATGTAGCACAAATAGAAGACTAAAGTATCTTCCTCCCAGCTACAATAATTCAAGTGATCTTTCACACCCTCAAAATTGCATACCAATTGAGAGTTTTCGTTCTCAATGGCCAATTGTGACTACTACAGAAACCCTAGGCTCCACAATGCACATCAACAAATATCAACAATAAATTTGGATTATAGAAAATGAGCCCTCAATGCCTATTTATTCTTTTTCCTCAATAGGTCAGCCTCCTTCTTGAACTTTTCTTAAGTCACCTTCTAGAAGGAATATTATTTTATTAATTGTTTCTCCGCTTCTTCCAACAACATCTAGAACATTATTTTATTAAGTGAATTTATAAAATATTTTATAATTCAAGTCACTTTATTAAATTAATTAAATATAAAGTTACCTTTTAATATTTATTTATTTGATAACTTTATAAATAATTAACTCCTCCAAAATGGGGACATTATAGTTTGCCCCTCCTAAAATTGCTTGGCCTCAAGTATCTCAATGCTGGATGTTGCAAAATTGCTTCTCCCTCCCAAGTAGCATTTTCAACAGGTAAATCTTTCCACTTAACTAGATACTCTCTAATTACACTCCTTCAAAGCTACTTCTCTCTATTATCCAAAATGGATTCTGGCACTAAGATCAATTTCCCCTCATCATCCAAGGGAGGTAATACTGCAGAAGGCCACATTCTGACCCAATGCCTTTTTGAGGTGTGATACATGAAACACATTATGCACTCTACTATCTACAATAAGCTCCAACTCATAAGCCACCTCACCAACTTGCCTGATGATCCTGAATGGTCCATAATAGCGTGGCTTGAGTTTCTCTGCACCACTCTTCTTGAGAGTGGACTGCCTATATGGCTGCAACATGAGGTAAACCATATCATCTACCTCAAAAATATGTTCAATCCTCTTCTTGTTTGTATACTACTTTTGCTAGTTTTTAGCTCTAGCAATGTTGTCCTTGAGAGTAGCAACTATATCCTTACTCTCCTGTAATAGTTCACCTGCACGGGGTACTTGACTGTCTCCCAACAACAAATCTAAGAAACTGGGTGCCTCATAACCATAAGGTGCCATGAAGGGTGCCATTTGTATAGCCATATGGTATGTAGTATTGTATCAATACTCATAGAGATATATCCATCTGACCCAAGCTCGCTGTTGATCTACCACATAATTCCTCAAATACCCTTCCACCCATTTGTTCACAATCTCTGTTTGACCATCGATTTTGGGTGATCACCGGTGCTAGGTGTAAGCTCTATGCCACACAACTAGAATACCGCCTACTAGAAGTGACTCATGAAGTGGCTATTGCTATCACTCACAATGTTTCGAGGCAAACCATGTAATCTGAAAACCTCCTTGAAGAAGACCTCTGCCACCTGAGTTGCCGAGTATGTAGTAGTGATAGGGAAGAAGTGAGCATATTTTTTCAACCTATCCACCACTACATAGATACAATTGTGCCCTTGGGCCTTAGAAAAGCCCATGATAAAATCCATGGAGATGCACTCCCACTTCCTATCAGGAATAGGAAGTGGCTGTAGGAGCCCTGCTGGATAAGTGTGCTCTTGTTTGTTCAGCTAGCAAACAAGACACTCACGCACATAGTGCAAAACATTAGCCTTAAACCCCTTCCACGTGAACCGCTCCCATACTAACCTGTAAGTCTTGAAATACCAAGGATGGCATACTGTAGGTGAATCATGGAGTGCTCTCAAAATCAACTGCTTCACTTTCAATCTTGGGACTAAGTAAATCCTGTTCTTGCAAATGATCAAATCATCTTCAAGAATGTACATGGTATCAATTGTTGTTCCCTCCACTATATGAGAGGCCCATGTGTCTCTAGCATATTCTGCTATAATCAAGTGTTGCCAATCCTCTAATATCTAAGTCATAGAAGTGAGGTGTGGCATGCAAGATAAAGCATCTACAACAACATTCTATGTCCCCTTAACATATGTGATATCAAAATTATAGGCCTATAACTTACTCACCCACTTTTGCTGACGATCATTCAGGTCCTACTATCCCAAAAGTGCCTCAAACTATTATGATCAGTTTTAATACAAAATTTGTTGCCCACAAGATACTATCTAAATTTGGCCAAGGCATGCATGATGGCCAACATCTCCTTATCACATATGCTAAATGATCTCTCGGGTCTTCTGAGTTTCTTGCTCTCATAAGCTATAGGATGCTTGTCTTGCATGAGTACAACACCAACTCCCTCTGTAGAAGCATCACATTGAAGCTCAAATGGCTTCGTAAAATCAGGCAATGCTCATACTGGGCATGTAGTCATTATTTCCTTGAACTACATAAAATAGTCCTATGCCTCTCGAGTCCACACAAATGCCCCTTTCTTCAAAAAATCTGTCATGGGTGTTGCCTGCCATGAGGAGCCACTAACAAACCTGTGATAGAATCCACATAGACCAAGGAACCCCCTCAACTATGTAAGTTTCTCTGGTGGTGGCTAATCAACAATAGTGTGGATCTTTTCAGGATCCATCTGCACTCGCTCCACACTAATGATGTGTCCAAGATACAATAGATCTATCATCCCCAAATCACATTTGGACTCCTTGGCATACAAGGACTCCCTCTGTAAAATGCTCAATACTATCTCCAAGTGCTTAAAATGTTCCTGCCATGTCCTGCTATAGATCAAAATATTATCAAAGAACACCAGCACAAATTTCCTCAATTAATGGTGGAAAACCTTGTTCATAGTGGATTGAAATGTGGTAGGTGCATTAGTCAAACCAAAAGGCATGACTACAAATTTGAAGTGCCCACAATGACATCTGAAAGCAATTTTCTCAATATCCTGCTCTTGAACTCTAATCTGGTGATAGCCTGATCTCAAATCAATTTTTGTGAAATAACAAGCCCCATGTAATTCATCTCTCAACTCATCAATGTGTGGGATGGGATACATGTTCTTTACAGTTCTCTTATTCAACACCCTATAATCAATACACATTTGTAGAGTACCATCCTTCTTTTTTACCAAAACAACAGAAGACATAAAAGGTGACTTATTTGGTCGGATGTGTCCCATTGCTAGAAACTCCTTGATGGTCCTCTCAATCTCATCTTTAAGTCATTTTTGGTGTTGATATGGTGTGATCATGACAGGCTTAGTGCCTTCCTCCAGCTCGATAATGTGCTCAATGCCTCTGTTTGGTGGCTTGCTTGGTGGGATCTCACTGAATACCTTCTCATACTTGATTCTCAATTTTTGAATATCCAGATGATATTCAACCTTATGCTACTCCTCCTAGGTAGGCATCAAGGTGCATATTTCCACCCACTCTATATTATTATGCCTAGCTAAACTCTCCAACTGCCTAAATGAGATAGTCCTGACATCACCATTACAAACAACCTTCAACATGAGTCCTGCCATCCACCTCAAATCATATCTCCATATCCTCTAGTCTTAGGGTAACCTCCTTCAAAGAATGTAGCCACTCATCCCAAGTACTATGTCCATGTCACCCATGTTGACCACATGATAGTCCACCTTGAACTCATAGTTGTTCAGGCGCAAAGGTAAATCTTGCACCATCCTGTCACAATGAAGAGTATATCCATCAGCTACCTTGAATCTCAATCCCTTGAACTCCTCAGTAATGAGTCCACACCTCTCCACAAATTGTGCATCAATGAAATTATGTGTGACACCTGTATCCAACAGAGTAATAACCTTCTATCCTGCTAAGACTCCTCAAAGTCTAAAAGATCCCTCTCTTTGAATACTAGACAGATGTGCCTCCTATAAATGTAGCTCTAGAGCCTCTTTTTTCTTAGCACTATCTATCTCCTATTCACCCTCTGCCTCAGTAGGATCCTCATCATGATGCTCTGAGCTGTTTGAATATGAACCCTTGTAATAAACCCACATCACCTAGTTAGCCTTCCCCTTAGGCCTCATAGGACAGTCATGACCAAACTCATAGGGACCTTTGCAAAAGAAGAATAAATTCTTCCTATGTAGGTCATTAAGTGTTTCCTTATCCAAAGGTGCAACTAACTTTCCTTTTGAGTCACTAACCTTCTCTTTACCCTTGCCGAATTCCCCTTTGTTATTTATAAATGATGAAGAACCCTTCAAACTAAACTGGTTTGCTGGAGTTGCAAGTTCCATATTGCGGGCTTTCTTCGTGGCTTCCTATAATGTAGGAGGATCAAAGGCCTTTACCCACCCCTTGAGTGGTTTAGTTAATCCCTTTGTGAATAAAATGACTAGCCTTTGTTCTAAAATGTCAGACACCATCATTGCAAGCTTCTGGAGGTCATTGATGAATTGTTCTAAGCCTCTTGACTGTCTTAACTGGGCTAACTCCCGAAAATAAACTTTAGGATTTTTTTTTATCAAACCTTTCTATCAATATATCCATGAACTCCTGATAAGTGGTTACCTGATTGTGTTGCATTGTGATCATGCCATGTGTCCACCAATCATGAGCTACCTCGTCTAAGTGTAAAGTGGCATACGTGAGTGCTTCAAATTCTGTCATAGTCTTTAGAGATAGGAAAGTATCCACCTTATGAATCCAAGCATGAACAGTCATTTTCCCATTGCCATCAAATGTGGGTAATACCAACTTGTTGGCGACCTGTTGCAACTCACTATGTTTATCTGCCTGCTTCTACCTGGCAGCTCTGTAGTTCAGGTACCTATCAAATGTCCATCCATCCTGTACATATGTTGGTAATGAATCCCACTCATTTCATGCTTATCAGAGTTCATCTGCAATATTTGTTACCATAGCATCAGGTGTGAGTGTTGGAGTTTCTTCCTTGAATGTAGGACGTGTGGGTCTGTCAGCTGTTCCAGATTGTGTCCTATGTTGTGATCCTGCTATGCTCCTGTCATCTTGGTCATTATTATGATTATTTCTCCTATTTTCCCCAATCAAATGTTGCATCATAACCATCATTGCCTATGTACTTGCCTTTATTGACCGTAGAAACCTATCCTAATGTTGTAAAGCCTCGTCATCTCACATCATTCTAGATGGGGTTTGAGAGTGTTTCTCAGCCATGTTCTTAGCTGTGCTAGTTCCCTATCTAAATAGAGCCTTTTTTTTTTTTACTTTTGTAAACTAAATTGAATGGTGGATGCATAAACCTTGTCATGCTGGCATGAAACCACTCTGATACCACTGTAGTGAACCTACTCAAATCTAGTTGGCTTGAAGCTCCCTTGTGAGTAGATGAAGAAACAACCCTTTATTCAGATATGTACAATAATACATCAACTATTGTACTCAAATATTTTTTCTCAATGTAGCACAAATAGAAGATTGAAGTATCTTCCTCCCAGCTACAATAATTCAAGTGATCTTTCACACCCTCAAAATTGCATACCAATTGAGAGTTTTCATTCTCAATAGCCAATTGTGACTACTGCAGAAACCCTAGGCTCCACAATGCACATCAACAAATATCAATAATAAATCTAGATGATAGACAATGAGCCCTCAATGCCTATTTATTCTTTTTCCTCAATAGGTCGGCATCCTTCTTGAACTTTTCTTAAGTCACCTTCTAGAAGCAATATTATTTTATTAATTGTTTCTCTGTTTCTTCCAACAACCTCTAGAACATTATTTTATTAAGTGACTTTATAGAATATTTTATAATTCAAGTCACTTTTTAAAATTAATTAAATATAAAGTTACCTTTTAATATTTATTTATTTGATAACTTTATAAATAATTAACTCCTCCAAAACGGGGACATTACAAGTAATTTTTTGAAGGAATGTATGATGAGGTAACATAGCTTGTTACTATTTACTGTGATAATACTAGTGCCATAAATATTTCAAAAGAATTGGTGATGCATGCAAAAATAAAGCACATATAAATCCAACATCATTATTTGAGGGAGCAAGTTCAAGAGAAACAAGTGAGGCTTGAATATGTGAAGTCTCAATAAAAAGTTTATGATATATTTACTAAGTCATTGCCCAAGGATGCTTCTGAGTATCTAAGAGCTAAATTGGGTGTCCTAATCCTATCTAAAATTCTCTAGGCAAAGGGGCATGCTACACCAATTCATGGATGAATTGCAAAATCTTTAAGGAGTTGATGCATAAGTGTTCACACTTTAAGAGAATTTATGAAGTTGTGAAGTTAACTATTGAATAGGGTGAAAATAGGACCTATCCTCAAGCCAAATTCCCAAAAGGAATGGTCCAAATTGATTAACCACAAGAAAGTGATCAATGCACAAATGGATCAAGTAATGGAAAATAGGGAGAAAGGAGAAGATCCTATAATCTTTCTATGGAAAAGTAAGTACTTGAAATATGAAATGGATAGAAGACAAATACTAACCTTATAATAGGATAAATCTAGAAAATGTTGATTTTTGATGTCTATGTACAGTTTTGGAGAATTTTGCAACTTGTTTCAAACTGGAAATGTCAAAATAGAGAAAACTTAGAAAATTTTTGTCCTATTGAATGCAGGTCAACCTTGACCCAGATAGAGGGGTACAATTGTGCACCAAAAATTTGACCTTGATTGGCAATGCTTTGACAAAATTTCTATTTGCGGATCCCACAAGTTCAACGAAAAGGGTATCCAAATTTGCAATTTAATTTTCCTTTTCACAACTATATTTGCAAGGAAAAGGGTTTTGTTGTTTAGATGAGAGGTTTGCCTTGGTCAAACCCCTATTTGGAATCAACCTTGAAATGTAATTGAAATTAAAATATGAATAAACAAAGTAAATCAAACAATTCACCTTACTTATATTGAAATCCTTGTGGAGGATTTGAGTCCTTGAATCCACAAGTATGAATACTCGAAATGAATGTAGAAATGTACGTAGAATGTCTCAAGTTGATGACATTATATCTTCAACACCAATCTTGAATAGGTCTTTGCATAGAAAAAAGCTTGGATGAATGTGGATGGGAAAATCTTTAACAAGAGGGCTCCATAGAGATTGAATCCTTTAATAGCTAACAATGGACCTCCTTAATGAATTGGATTCTTGAACACTTGAATGATTGAATGATTGATAGGTAGTAGATCTTTAATTCATAGAATAATTGTTTGTCCAATATCTCTTGTGTGCGTAAATTCCATAATCGGTGGATAGATCATAGCTATCAAAATGAGGGAAGAAGGCTTCCTTATAAAGATCCAGGGCACAAACTTCTAGAGAAGGCTAACATGGGAGCATTAAATCCTAATTAACCTTAACCCATAGAAATGGACCTAGATTAAATGTAATTTAAGAGTGTACCATTCTAAAACCCAAAACAACTGATCTGGAAGTGGGAAAATGAAACTTTCTGAAGCTTGATATCTCCAAACTCCTAAAACTTAAAAAGTGGACTTGGGGTTAGGGATGAGGTCAACCCTGCCCTAGGTTAGGGTTAAGGTCATCCTTGACCTAGGTCAAGGTCGAGGTTGACCTTGACCTACAAGGTTTTCCTTGACCCAGAAAATCAAAGTCTCCAGTTTCATAGAGAAAGTTGTCAAAAATAGGCCACAAATAGAGAGAGAACCAAAATAGGGGGAAAACAACCAGATCCATGCAAAGACCTATTCAAGATGCTTGAAATAGCCCTAGACCACTTATTTAGAGGGAAAAAAACTCTTAACATGAAAATCCTTCCATTTTTAGATGATGCATTTAGCCCCCACTTTAACAAGAGTATGGACTCAATTATTAAAATCAAAGGGACAAAGAGATCCTTAAGCCCCCAGAGATTCAAGTCTTTGTCAACTCCAAGATCACAATGAGAGAGAAATCTCTATAAAAAAGAGAAAAAGTGTGATTACCTCGCCCAATGAAAACTTATATCCTATTGTGACCCACACAAGAAAACTGTGCAATTGGAAAGATGGAATTGAATCGCCTAGTGAATGTGGCTACTCACTAGTCAACCCATCAAGTATTTACCCTCAATAATATTATATTCTATAAGAGTAAAACAAAAAAGCAAAAGAGATCGAATCCTAAGGACACCTTTGACCTTAAGGGATCAAAATTTTTGAAACTGGAGGGATCAAGAGATCCTAAAATATAAATCCATGCTTTAAGGATTAATCATTGATGAGGCATATTAATGTCTCAAATTTGATATAGTTTTTATATAATTTGAACTTACTCTTTGAGCCTTGTGAAAAATATTCCCAACATATTTGTTTTAAATATCTTGTGAACTTATGCTGGGTATGGCTAGAACCTATTAAACTTATGGATAGTGGATATGACATAACTTGCTTAATATTATACATAATGTGCAGTATTTCATATACATATTTTAAGCTATGTTCTAATATTTGAATAAAAGTAGAAATGTTGTTGTGCATATGTTCCAAATGTTTCTAATTTTTAGGGAAGCGGCGCAAAGAGTGGTGATCACCGTATTAAAGGAGGAAGTAATGAAGACTGTTCATGGAAAAAGAAGTGCATATCGGTTTCGGATTATAAGCCACGTTTGCAAGGAGAGTAATTGTTTAGAAAAACCAAGAAGAATTGACTTGCTATATTTCCTACGAGCTATTATTCTGATAATCAATGTTTTATGTCATGGTTGACATTTTGCCTTCTTTTTTGGCAATTTTTATTCATAGTATTTATGTTATGTTTGTAATAAGTATCCAATCCTCTATATATAAGGAAGAAGGGGTCATCTTGAGGGGAGGAGATGAAAACTTAATAAAATATTACTAGTTTGAGATTCAGAAGTTGCTCTTTCCTATTCTTCATGAATTATCCAATCATGCAATCATAGAATAATTCTAATGAGAGAGTGATTTTGGAATACCTATTGTGTTCTTAGTTAGTTGAAGCAAACCAAGGGGGCCCACTTGGGAGGTGGAATAGATTTAGGTAGAGTAGATTTATTTCTTCCAATTTCCTATTTTAAGATAGATTTATTGTATTGGTCCTACAACATAGTTACTGTTAAAGTTCTTGCAACACTTGTGGAAAATGATCATAGTGGATGTTTGAATTGTTAACCAATTTAGAACTCCTTTTTTGAAGTTTTTATAGTTATTTATCTATTGTTAGTCTAAGTATGTTTACTAGTTCTGTATCAGTAGTATAGATTCCTTTCATGCGTTTTACTTTCCTGCAACATAGGTGTTGAGACTCTTTAAGGAACTTACTGCACATATCGTGCTAACCCATTCAAGTCCTATGTCCTTGGGTTGACAATTCAAGTGTATTTTTCATGATGGAATAGATAGTTCTCAAAAATGGACATAGTACCCTTGAGAGAGGAATAATGGTGTGATTATCTCAATCCATTATGGAACCATGCAATCACTAATCCAAAAAGGGAGAAAAAGGTATCTTGAAAATTAGCATATGTATTGAAAAGTGCATGTGTGAAATAGGTGAGAAAAGTGTATGCTCCCATGTTAAAGTCATTACTAATTCTTTAATAGGAGCGATGGCTTGAATAGAAAATAAACAACTCCACTGATTATGTTTCCACTATGAGATGCCCCTAGATAAAGACAAATCAAGGGAAATACCACATAAACACATAGAGAACACAAAAAGGATCTACCTACTGTGGGATTAATATGATCATAAGATTATATATATATATATATATATATATATATATATATATATATATATATATATATATATATATATATATATATATATATATATATATATATATATATATATATATATATATATATATATATATATATATATATATATATATATATGATTTTATTGCAAATGAATTGACATCATTCCCCAAAGAAAGTAGAACTACAATGACAAAGGAGGAAAGTTCACATAAGAGATACAAAGAAGAATCTTTTCAAATCATGACTAGGAGACCAAAACTAAATAGTGCTACCAAGTCGTGAATCCAAGCAGATTACACAAGGAAACATGTAGGAATAATAACAAAAATACAACATAACATGAAACAACATATGGAAGAATAAAGATACATATATAGGAATAATACAACAGGTTTGATTCCTTTATCACCTTGCACCAACAAAGCAAAAAAGTTTCTATTAAAGAATCTAACAACATGTAGCAAACACATCATAGGAGAATCACAATACAACAGACAAACACACAAAAGAGGCTACCATGAAGGACTAGCCAATCAAGCGCACTGCCTACTCTCCCCATCTTGTTGTATATCATTTAGGAAAAGTGGGTAACTCATAAGAGGGACTATATCCAACATAGTAGGAATGATAGCCAGTTCTAAGCAAGAATCCTGTTGAGAATCACTATGTTCGATACTAGGTGTAAGTATCAATTGTAAGGAAAGCATATTAGGTAAATCAATGTCAATGTCAATGTCAATAGTTTCATATTCATCATTAACATCATCAATATGATCAAGAGTATCTTATTCATCTAGATTAATCAAAATAGGATCTAAGATACAAATAGAATCATTAGAATCATGCATCTTAACATCAGTATTAGCAACAAATTCTTCTAACACATCATGCATAGTTGTATTCAAAGAAGGTAAAGATTTACAAGCTTTAGCTTGAGCACAACGCTTCTTATGACATTTATTAGTAGATTGATTATATTTTGTCTTGTTTGAAATGTGTTGAGAACTAGGAGGAACAATTATTGGATCCTTCATAGGTTCTATAGGAGGATTAATAGGATTATCAATAGAATGATAAGCAATAGGAGGAGCTTGATTAATAGTTGTAGAAGTCATAGATAAAGGAGGTATAGAAGGTGTAGGCAAAAGACCATGATTAAGATCCATAGGAGGTAAAATTAACTTGAGAATCTTATGATCTTATAGGCTTTATATAAAAGGAAAAGATGATTAGGATGAGAAGGACATGAATTAGGTAATGAAGGTCAAAAGAAGTCAAGTTTAGCACAATCCCTAGGCCAAGAAGTGTGATATAAACTATGATTAACCATCGTCAATTCATTGTCATAAAAATATTGAAGACATTTATGAATAAGTGAAGCAACAACATGCATGGCAATTAACCACAACAAACCAAGCTTAACTTGAAACTGATCAGAAGTAGGAACAACAAAAAAGGTAGTGTTCATATTTTTTCCACAAAGTTCAACCAATAAATCAATAGAACTAAATGATGGGTAAAGAAAACCATTACAAGTTTGAATCCACACATTTGATGTATCATTAAAATCATGTTGCAATCCTTTCATAAAAAGGTTTTCTTCTATAATAACATTAACTAAGGAGATAGGATCAACAAGACAACCACAAGTGGGTATCTGAGAAATCTTAGCATAAATATAAAGGGGACCATCAAGAGCTTTAATAGTCTTAGAATAATCATAGGTAATCAAAAGTTCCTAAGGTCATTTTTTCTTAATTTGTTCTCAAGGTTTAGATTGAGGCTACAACTTAAGCTTAGGTTTTAGTTTAGGTTGAGCGAAAACTTGGGATTGAAGTGGAGGTTGAGGTGGAGATACAAATTGAACAGTATGCTCCACTTGGTTAACAACATGAGTAAGATCATCCATCTTTGAATCATACACAATATCCATAGAAGATGGCTGAGTAATAATATTAGTATCATGTGTAGGTAAAGGATTCATATAGATTTGAAGATTTTGATTAGGAGGAGAAACAAATTTACTCCCACTACCATCAAAATTATCAATAGATAAGGCATTAGAATCAATTAAGTCTTGAACCTTATGTTTTAAAGAATAACATTTCTCAGTACCATAGCCATTCTGATGATGATATATACAAAAGGCTTTAGGATCAAAAGATTTAGAAGCCATCGTAGCAAGTTAAAGAGGTCAAATATGAGGTAAAGTAATCATAGTAGTAGTTAAGAACCTATTCATAATAAAATGCAAAGATTCATAAAGAGGATTGAAGGTATGATTTAATCAAAAAGCAGTGGAGACAGAAGTGGCATTGTGAGATGCAACAACAACTTGATCAGTAACTGCATTTACTTGCTTGTTTATCTTGACATAGTTGTTGAATTTATTTTATTTGGATTAGGAGAAACATCACTTTTTTCAACAGGAACAGGAGCCATTGGAGTGGTGCTCTCAAATTGACTCACTTGTAATTGATAATGATGAAGTATTGTACAGAGTTGTTGAAAGGAGCTAAATTCAGTAAGCAAAATCTTATCTCTAATACCCTTTTGCAAATTTGAAATAAATATACATTCAATATCAATATCAAGAACATGGTAAGAAATTTGAGCATGCAAATGCTTAAATCTACCAATAAATTTAGTCAATGTTTCCTTAGAACTTTGTTTAAAATACATCAAATCAATCAAAGACACTTGTAGGCCAATGTTGTTTTGAAATTTTTGAATAAAAGCATTAACAAGTTGAGGAAATGAATAAATAGAATAAGGTTTCAAGGGAAAAAACTATTGTAAAGTCTTATCATGAAAAGTTTGAACAAACAACTTGGCTAAAATCCTATGATCATGAGCATAATTACTACAAAGGATTTGAAATATTTTAACATGACGAATAGGGTCTCCCTTACCATTGTAATTCTCAAGATGAGGCATATTGGCTTTCTAAGGATTGAGATTATGAAATACATTTTGAGACAAAGGACTTCCCATATCACAAGTAGGAATACTAAACTTGTTTTGAGTTAAGGTAGCAAGTTGTTGATGTAAAGATGACACAGTTTGAGCCAAATTGATAATTGTTGAATCATTAGAAGAAATAGGAGAACCAAAAACATTAGAAATACTAGGAAAAGTGTATGAAGCTACATGAATAGAAGACACAACTGGAGGAACACTAGGAACTATAGTTGGTAGAGGATTGGAATAAGTAAAAGGAACATTATGATAAGAAGGTTGTGATGTAGGAAGAGACATAGAAGGAACACTCATATGAATAGAGGGAATCTTCACAGTCACCAAAGAAGGATTATAGGTAGGAACACTAGGGAAAGGAATAGAAGAAGGTTCTACACTAGTGACATGAGGAAATAATCCTAGATCTTGAGCTTCTTGAGCTAAAGTTTTAACATTGGAATGCAGTGTGTAATACCATGAAAGAGACTAACACCTTGATCACTATCATGAAGAACTTTCTTAAGAGCTTCTATAGCTTGAATAGAATCTTGATTATGGTTTTCTTGAATAAGCCAATTACCCATTTTATCAAGTTCATTAAAAAGTTCTTGGACTTGTTCAGGGGGAACTCTTATAGCATCATCCTCATCATGAGATGAGTGAGAAGAGTTTTTCTCCATAATAGGATTAGAATCAGGAAGAATTGAATTCTCATCTAGGATCATAAGGAAAGGAGAAGCAGACTCAAGCTTAAAGATGCTCATAAGTCTACGACTTTATGTAACCAGAAGAGTAGAAGTAGGACTATAAGTAATAAAGCTCATAAACCAATGCAATGCAAATGAACTAATCTAAGAAAACACAAAGCATAATTTTTTTTATAATTTGAAAGAGATTTTGTAATTTTTTTAATTTTAAAATTTTAAAATGCAAGAGCATAAATGAAATCTAATCTTAATGCAAGAAAAGACCTAACAAATATGAAATGTAACACTACAAAACACAACAAGGCATCTAATTTGACAAAAGAAAAGAGGGTAAGTGTGTCAGGTTCACAATAGGGTGAAAATAAGACCTATCCTCAACCCAAATTCCGAAAAGGAATGATCCACATTGATTAACCACAAGGAAGTGATCAGTGCACAAATGGATCAAGTTATGGAAAATAGGGAGAAAGGAGGAGATCCTATAATCTTGCTATGGAAAAGTAAGTACTTGAAATCTAAAATGAATAGAAGATAAATACTAACCTTAGAGTGGGATAAATCTAGAAAATACTGATTTCTAATGTCTCTGTGCAGTTCCCGAGAATTCTGCAACCTATTCGAGGCTAGAAATGTCAAAATGAAGAAAACCCATAAAACATTTGTCGTTTTGAATGCAGGTTGACCTTGACCTAGATAGAGGGACACAATCTTACCTCAAGGAACAATTGTGCTCCAAAAAGTCAACCTTGAGCTACACTGCTTTGACAAAATTTCTATTCATGGATCCTGCAAGTTTGACGAAAAGGGTATCCAAATCTGCACTTCAATGTTTCATTACACACTTGTATATGCAAGAAAAAATGTTTTTTTTGTTTGGATGGGGGGGTTTGCCTTGGTCAAAACCTAGTTTGGAATCAACCTTGAAATGCAATTTAAATTGCAATATGAATAAACAAAGTAAATGAAATAATTCACCTTGCTTATATTGAAATCCTTGCAGAGGATTCAAATCCTTGAATCCACAAGTATAGATGCTCCAAATGAATGTAGAAATGTATGTAGAATGTCTCAAATCAATGTAATTATATCTTCAACACCAATCTTGAATGGATATTTGCATAGAAAATGCCTTGGATGAATGTGGATGGAGAAATCTTCAACAAGAGGGCTCCATAGAGATTGAATCCTTCAATATCTAACAATAGACCTCCTTGATGCATTGGATGCTTGAACACTTGAACACTTGAATGCTTAATAGATAGTAGATCCTAACTTCATAAAATAATGGTTTTTCCAATATCTCTTGTGTGCCTAAATTTCATAATAGGTGGATAAATCATAGATGTCAAAATGAGAGAAGAAGGCTTCCTTACATAGAGATCTAGGGCACAAACTTCTAGAGAAGGCTGACATAGGAGCATTAAATCCCAATTTACCTCCTAGATTAAATTAAATTTAAGAGTCCACCATTTTGAAACTTGAAATAGGCAACCAAGAAGTGGGAAAATGAAACTTTCTGAACCTTGATATCCTGAAACTCCCAAACTTGAAAATTGGACCTGGGGTCAAGGACAAGGTCAACCCTACCCTAGGTCAAGGTTGAGGTCATCCTTGATCTAGGTTAGGGTCAAGGTCAACCTTTACCTAAAATTTTTTCCTTGAACTAGAAAGTCAAAGTCCTCAATTTCACAGAGAAAGTTGTCAGAAATAGGCTGGAAATAGAGAGAGAGAGAGAGAGAGAGAGAGAGAGAGAGAGAGAGAGAGAGAGAGAGAGAGAGAGAGAGAGAGAGAGAGAGAGAGAGAGAGAGAGAGAGAGAGAGAGAGAGAGAAGCAGAATGGGGGAAAATAGCTAGATCTATGCACAGACCTATTCAAGGTGCTTAACATGACCCCAGACAACTTACTCGAAGGGATAAACTCTTAACATGGAAGTGATTCCATTTTAAGATGATACAACTATGATGGAATTGATGAGATCAGTACAAGCAATGTACAAGGATAACTAAAAGGTTTTGTAAGTTTCATAATGAAATTTAAAATGACCTTTGGAATTTTTGTCAAAGGAGGAGAGAGTAATCAAAGGGGGAGATGATTACTTAAAAGGAGGAGAAGTGTATCAGGAGATCATAAGGAAAATATAGTCAAAGGGAGAGATTAAATAAAGAAGTAGATGATATGGAGAGAAATAATGATGAGAGGAGATTACCCAAAGAGTAGGAAACAAACATAGATGAAGATGAGATTGAATATTGGACCTAGAATAAGAGATCATATAAGGGGGGGAATATTGAATATGTTAAAGTTGTTGTTGCTAAAGATACTAAAAATGAAGACATAGAGCTAAAAAGTTATACTATGACAATACATACATTTGATTATCTTGTGTAATGTTTTGTAATGTAAAATCATATGTTATGTGTTTCCATCAATGCCAAATGGGGAGATTGTTAGCCCCAACTAATAATGTAATAGGTGATGCTATGAATGTATATAAGAGAGTCATATTAGTTGTTATGTTGTCATTGATGTCAAAGTCTTAGCTAGCTAGACATTATGCTAACTCAGTAGAGTACAATATCATTGGATTGATGAACATGATTTGATTGTTGAAGAGGAATTGAAGAAAGTATGATAAATAGAGTATTGATATGTAAGGTATTTAATAGGTACTTGAATGAGTTGGGCAATGATAATGTAATATTGGTTTGATTATTTTGCAATCATATATTATTGCAATGTATTGAAGAACACAAGCTTAACCGAGTGAAAAGTTTAATGAGGGGAGATTGTATTCATTGAGTGACTACAGTATTGCCTAAGTGTTTGGAAAATTAAAAGGCAAATACAATATTTCCCAAACAAGTTAGTAATAACCAAGTTTTATACTACCCTAGTAAATAATTTGTTTACCAAGTAACAATTGCATTTAAAAGTTTAGAGAATTGGAATCTAAGGCTGACTTCTGATAGAAATTTTGAAAGTTTGAGATGTTCTTATTTTTTCTAAGAATTTTTGTTTAAATCCTACAATCATTTCCTATTTGATGCTAGGAAATCAACACAATTGTGATCTATGAAGAAGGTTGAAATATAATCACTCAACCTCCACACTTTAGGCTCTACAAATCCTAAGTGGTTGTACCTTCTATCTCAACTCTTATAGAGGAGATAAATTGCTAGTGAAGACTTATAATTGATACTCTTGAGTGGGAAAGCATTTTCTCAAGGAGAGATCAAATTGTGATGTTTTGAATATATATTGAGTAATGGGAAAAAATATGCATGCAAATGAGTAAGACAAAGAATATTACCTTCCACAGAATTGTACTTTTTCCTTGGAATAAAAGACTAGTCATTTTACATTGGAAGAATAGAGTCAATAATAATATTTGTTGTTAATATCAAGCCACTTGGAGATAGACGCATTACCATCAATTGTTCGACGAAGAACTTGAAGTCATAAAACTCTAGTTAAATTGTGTTTAACTTTAGGAATGAAGACCAATTATACATAAACCACATATAATTTATGTTTATCAAGGATTCTCCCCAATTTCAATTTGTCAATGCCAATATAAACCCAAGAAGATAATTAAAAAGCATCAATATCAATGATCAATTCCCAATCTTTAGAAAAGAAACAAAGTACTTTTATTGATTTAAGAAAATAAGTACAATTGCACTATGAGTGGTTGTAGTTTCTACCCTATGCTGGATATAAACATTTTGATAAATGTCATTTGTATTTTCTTATATGTATATTTATCTTGTATTCTTTATCTAATCAAGGTCTTGGTACCCTTTCTTATAGAAAACAAAAGGGTGCAAAAAGCTTTAGACCTTTATGAAGAGGAAATGAACTAATAACTAATTGCAACCATTCACCAACATTTATAATCACAGAGCTTAAAGAAGCTTAAAACAAAACTACAATTCTCATATCATATCAAGAATTTCTTCAAAAAGATAGTTTCTACGAAGGTCCTCAAAATCTACAAGGATGGAATGGACCTTGGCTCTGTCACCCCCAAGTTCCAATTCATTATTATCACTGATGTAGTTAGCATAACTTGTTTGTAGTACCAAAGAAGCAACATACATACTATTGAGAACATCCAATTGGTCTTCTTTTGTCAACATCAAATCTAGTTGCACATCTGGTTGTGTCTCTTCCTCTACATTGAAAACTTGAATTGGTAATCTCACGGTGAGGAATCTTTAGATTTGCACAAACATAGTACAAAAAAAATTACACTACGAGAATGTTACAATTGAATCGATCTTATAATGTTCTTCTAAACAATGGTTAGTAAATGCATTAAATTAGACCAACTATTCACATGTGCAAACATAAATAAATTATCATATCTATTTTAGTGTTGATTTAAGACAAAATAAAATATACTTATCTTTTTAATGTGCATGTCTTGTCATGGTACTGAAGAAATATTTCCTCAAATATCGATCTTCACAATTAAGGCTCTGAATAATTCTTCCTCACGCAAAATCATAAAATAGGTATGCTAGAAAATTACCAATTATGAAATAGTGAGGTCAGATAGGAGAAACCATTTTGATGTGAAATTGCAAAATCAATACACTGACTTTTAGCATTGATTGAGATTGTAAAATCGAAATATCAAAGTTTGATGCTTAGAAAAATTGTGAAATTAGAGAATTAATATTTGTTGTTCAGAAAAATTGCAAAATCAAGGAAGAAAAATATATTTTGTTTCCAAAATTGCAAGATTGAAACCTCCATTTTACTGCATATCCAATACTCTAAAAAATTGTTAAATCACAAATTTGTCTATCCCAAAGCATGAAAATGAGGAATGGTTTTCTTATGGAGAATAAATTTTATGAAGCTCCATCAGTGGCTCTTTTTGGAGATGCATAGTCATCTAAATATGATGAGAATCCAACTATCCCTAATGACCAATAAGAAACAAGAAATAAAGAAAATAAAATAAAATAAATCCTATTCTAATAATATACAAAAATGACATGCCATTTTAAAAGGAAAAAAGTTTAAGATATTGGGCATGAATGAGAAATTCTTTTATATTCCCATCAGTGTCCTACAAAAAGAATGAGTGTTCCCTTGCCTTTCCAGATATCACAAATGGTCCTAACTAAAGAGCATCAAATTTTCCATGCTTTCTGTTGAGCTGTCATTTTGCACATGCTTAATAACAGGAATCCTTTCAATCTCCTCTCTTAAAAAGTTAATCTAGGATCAACTCCAAGGTTTCAGGCAATTTGATAAGGACCAATCCACAAATGTTGAAACTTAGTGTGCCTACCTGACTTTTCTTTTGCCTTGTCTTAGAGTAGAACAAGGTCAAATATTCTGAAATATTTTATCATGGCCCTCTTGTTGAACTACCTCTTAATGAAAATTTGATGTTTCACCATATGTTCCAAAGTAGCTGTTCATTTCTCTTCCATCTCCAAAAGATTCATTAGTCTGATCTGAACCCTATCAACATCTTCAATGTACCCACTCATGAATTTCAAAACAAGAATCATGAGGTTAAGTGGGAATATTGGCTCTTGTTCATAGATGAGAAGATATGAAGATGTCCCCAAAGCATTCTTGACCTTGACTTGATTTGTCCATAGAGTATGCCAATCTTTAGGATTTTTTAGTATGCCAATCTTTAGGATTTTCCTTCAATAAATGTCTTTCTACGATTATCAAGTTCTTATTTGTAGATTCAACCACACCATTTCCTTGTGGATAATAATTTGAAAAGAACTTGATAATAACCTGATTTTCCAACGCCCATTGAGTAAGGAATACCAATGTAAAATATGATCCATTATTGCTCACTAGAAAGAATGACATCCCAAATTTGGTAATGGTGTGTTCTTCCAAGAAGTTTGTAACAAACTTTTCCATTCAATTTCTAAATGTCTCAACTTTTGTCCATTGCATACAATAATCAGTAGCTATGAGAAAAAAGTTATGTCTAGTTATGATGGTGGGTTCACTGGACCAATTAAATCTAGCCCCCACTTTGCAAAGGGGTGTACCTCAAATATTGGTTGTAATGGCATTGCAAGATGTCTTTATTTGTTAGCACTTGTCTAAAAAATGTGGTAAGTATGCAAATATTCAAAAGTATCCTTGAAAATTATGGGCCAAAAATAACTTGACCTTAAAATCATATGGGTCATAGCCTCTGCTGAACCATGTCCTGTACCATATTTATTGTGAAACTGTTCCAAGACTTCTTTTTCTTCTTCACATCCCAAGCATTTTAGGTAAATCCCTTCGTAGTTCCTTTTGTATAATTTTCTATTATGTAGCATGTAGGATTCACACTTCATTTTTGAGTCCCCTACACTGTGAATTATTCATCCAATTGGGGTACTAATTTTGTAAGAGATAGTAAATAATATCCTGGTACTAAAAATTTGTTATTATACCTTGGTCAACATCAACTTGAGATACTATAATCTTCCTCTAATCTTCCAACTCTATTTCACCGTCAAATTTGAATTTCCCTTTATCCTCGATTTAGTTATCCACTATCATTTTTGATAATTCTTAGCCTTTTACCAACTTCATGGGTTGAATTTTTAAGTCAAATTCTTGAAGGATTGCCATCCATTTCCCTTGCCTTTCACCTAGTTCATTTTTGCATCAGGAATGTTTTAATTGCAGGATCAAGCACAATCGCATATACCTTGCTCCTTAGTATATAATGGCAAAATTTCTTTACCACTTTGATTAAAGCAAAGGATTTTTTATCAAGGCTATAATAATTTAACACAACATTTTTCAGAGGGCAAATCATAAAGGCAACGGGCCTTTCATTTTCTTTTTCTTTCTTCTGCATAAGAATCTTAATGCATGAATGTTCTGAAGCAAAAGAGTATATTTTGAAAGGTAGTCCATAATCCAGACTCACTAGTACTTGGGCCATGGAAATGGCCACTTTGATATCGCAAAATGATTTCTTAATCTCCAAAAGCCATTCTATTTTTGCTCCTGTTTGAGTAAATCATTAAGGGGGTGAACTATCTCTACAAATCTACTTATGAATTTTTGCATGAAGTTTATCTTCCTAAAGAAATACTTAAGTTCCTTTCGATTGTGAGGAGGTTCCAACTTTATAATAGCTTTGACTCTATTAGGATCAATGGATATTCTAACTTTAAAGATGATATGGCTAAGGAGCTTTCCTATGGTAACCCCAAATGAACAGTTCTTGGGGTTGAGTGATATGCCATATTTACAACATCTATTGAATACCTATCTTAAATCAACAATGTTAGTGCTTCGATCCTTTGAGAAAATAGTTAAATCATCCATGTAGATGACTATACACTTGTTTATTAGTCCTTTAAAATCTTCATCCACAGCTTGTTGAAATGTAGCCCCTACATTAATCAAGCTAGAAGGCATTCTTATTTAAGAAAAAAGTCCCCCATTTGGTCATGAAGGTCATCTTTAGCCTATCCTCTTCATCAACCATTACCTGATTATATCCTGAATATCCACCTAAGAAAGAAATCATCTGGGAACCATTGACAATTTGTAGAACCTCATCTAGTGAGGGCAAAGGGTAGTTGTCCTTTAGAGATGCAAGGTTCAGGTTACAAAAATCCATACAAAGATGAATCTCTCCAGTCTTTTTCCACATAGGACCCAAGTTAGCCACTCACGTAGAATGGCGAAAGGAGAAAATGATCTTGGCATCAAGCAACTTCTTGACTTCCTTCATTATCAGTGGTCGAATAATAGGATTAACAGGTATTTGCATTTGACAAAAAGTTTGGCATCTAGTTTTGATATAATGTCATGCATAATGATTTTAGGATCATATGTTTTGAGCTCTTCATAGCTCCAAGCAATGACATCCTTATACTCTGTAAGCAATTTGAGCGTATCTTCCCTTTCCTATGCGTTGCATGCCTTGCCAACCCTTATCATTTTAGGATCTTCATTGGTACCCAAATTATATGAATCACATTCCTCGATCCCCTTTTCATTGACCATTCTTTTGTTAAGTGTTGATTGATTGCAATAAAAAATGTGTTCTAACTGTTGGAATATTCAAATATGGAAATAATACTTATGAGGGGGGGGGGGGGGGGGTGAATCAGAAGTATCACACTTTAACCAATAAAACTTTTAACTGAAAGCAAATTGCATGCATGCATATACATCAAGTAAACATGAAACTAAAACATGCATCAACAACTCATAACACTAGAAATTGGTAACCCAAAAACCCTCCAGGAATAAGAAGGCACTAATACATTAGGGGTCAATTTGCGATGTTAATTTGTGACGACAAGAAAAGGTAATGTGGTTTTGGCTTTTTTTTTTCCAATTTTAGCCCGATGTCGTCGCAATTGTAACGATAGACGTCGCAATTGTGATGCCAGCAGGATATAAGAGAAAAAAAAAGCCAAAAACCCTCATTTGAATGAAATTGCGCGACATAGGGTTCTTCTGAAAGGAAAGGCGCGCGCGCGGGAGATCACTTCAGCAAGGTGTAAGGCAAACTTGAGGCACTCAGAGGGTCGGGTAGAGACGCGCATCGGCAAGGTGTAAGACAAATAAACCCATTACTCCTTTGTTCTCCATGTTTTTCAGTGTTTCCATGTCTTAGTCGCTTAATATCATAGTTCTTTTGCCTACTCTTTTGCTATTATTTTTGTGTTCAATGTCTGGCTTTCCAAAAGGTTTCAGGGCCCCTTGAAAACATATTTTACCCATAAAATCAAAAACTTTCATTTCCTCATCCTCTTTATTATGGAAATTGCTAGCCTCAAAGAATGGAGAGGGAATCTACTTCAATAGGAAGGTCTTTCATTCTTTAGCCTCACATTTCTGTGAACCTATATTAAGAGGCTTCCACAATCATTTTAGTGTGGATCACTTGGAAAAAGGTTACCACAACTCATTCAAAGCAACCTCCTATGGTGTTCATTATTCTTGCCCGCCCTGAATTACTTTTGGACACTCCATAATATTGAGCTTGTAAAAGCCTAAGGGAGGTGGATCCTAGTTTGTATATTTGCAAAAGGACAAATAATGCTATGGGCAGTAGAAAGGGATGTCATGGTGTTGGCCCTTGGAGAAATGGGATCTAATTATTTTGAGTAATTAGTAGTTACTTTACAGATTTACAGATTCCCAACATCATTGTCTCAGTCAAAGGGAGAAAGAAAATGTCTTTTCCAAAAAATATATGTAAGAAACTTGCAGTTTGAATAAAATTGTTAATTTTTATTTTTATGCTCAAAAACCAAAACGTGTCTTATAGCCTTTAAAGCAATATGGAAAATCCATAAACAAGATAACATGGCATTATTAAGATATTATTCAAACTGTACAATGTTACAAACACCTCAACCCAACACTAACTTGAATAGACAAATTTTGTCACTATTTTTAATATGACAAACTATTGCTCTCTTCCCTCAGTCATGAATATTGTTGATTCTGACACTTCGCACTTCAATATTTTAGTGTATCATCACCATTCATTATTGCTTTCACGTGCTACTAATTTCAGGCTGTAGAAAAGTGCCATCACATCTCAATATATTGCCATGAACTTCGGTGTGCAAGTTAAAAATTAGACCTGTACAGGAAGCCCTCTAATTTTTGACATTTAAGATGCAATCATACAATAATATCCACCGCACAGCTTCGCTTAAAACATGAATCTGCATGTCGGTTAAAGTATATATTCTGCATAATTGATATCTAATAAGATATATCAGACCTACGAGAATATACTAATAACGAATTTTGAAAATAATAATTGAGAAATTTTCATTCCAAGAAGACCTACATTATGTAAAAAGCTACATGACATCAGGCATACAACAGATTTAAACATCAAATACTTACAGAATGGCATACAGTAGATTTAAACATCAAATACTTACAGAATGGCCTCAACCAAGAGATAATCTTCCAACTTAGACCCCAAATGAAATTTTCATTACAATGTGGGACTGTATGGACTGGGACGTGGAGCTACAACAAGATTGGGTAATTGATCAATAATTTCATTAACTGCTTCTAGGCACGTGTTAAGCATTTTTTTCTCTATTCATACCAACCGTGTTGCCACCTGCCTTTTGGGGTCCGTACTTGGGTCTACAAGCTGATGCAGTGCAAATATGTTGTAAAAAATCACTTTGAAACATATGTTGGTTGAAAAAGTATAAGGATATAGTTATTCCCAACATGAAGGGAACAAATTCTTACCACTCTTTCATCTTCACTAGCAGTTGATGGATAGCTTGCAAGTCATTCTCTGAAGTAACTAGATAACTGATCTAGAACTGCTCTTTCTGTACATGGACTCACCTACAATCATATTCTAATTGGTTAAATTGAATTTTCATAATAAAGGCAATATATAACCAGTAAGAATAATGAAACACATAAATTACCAATATAGCAAGGTATGAATATTATCTAACCACCACCCCAATGCAAAATGTTGGGCCCAATAGTTTCTACAGTCTAGAGATGACTATTTAATATTTTGTTTCTGCAATATAGATCTACTTAAGATAATTTTACTTTTGAGCAGCACCATGAAAATGACGTGTCCAAATATTT
Source organism: Cupressus sempervirens (assembly GCA_028749045.1). Taxonomy (NCBI): domain Eukaryota; kingdom Viridiplantae; phylum Streptophyta; class Pinopsida; order Cupressales; family Cupressaceae; genus Cupressus; species Cupressus sempervirens. The sequence goes on from CM053792.1 coordinate 476,371,771, forward strand.
TTGAACTTCTAAGATGACAAGGAATTCTGTTTCTAGGAATTTCCTAGAAATTGTAATCCTTCCTTTGGTAAAAATATATATCTAAGATCATAAGCATTCAAAAACTACACCTTCTCAATCTCAAAAAGGAAAAATATATACCAAAGATAGTACAAAATTAGATCTTCCATTTAAAGAATCAAATATTTAACTACATCAAATGATACACGCAGAGGGTCGGGCAGAGACGCGCATCGGCAAGGTGTAAGACAAATAAACCCATTACTCTTTTGTTCTCCATGTTTTTCAGTGTTTCCATGTTTTAGTCGCTTAATATCATATTTCTTTTATCCATTGTTCCTCTATCAAAAACTCTTTTCATTTATTGGCATAATTCTAATAACTGATATAATGCCACTCTTTTATAATAGTTTCACTATAATATCTCATAGCCTGACTTGTATTCAATCTGTAGGATTAGTAATTATCCTCAACTTTGCATTCTCTATTGTCAAGGCACAAATATTTGCTGCTACTTCTTAGCCAGAAGTATAACCTTTTATCATTAATGTCTCACGACACTCCAAGATAATCCTCAGACAATCATAACAAATTCATATGAAATCGATTCCATGACAAAACAAAACAAAATCTTTGAGCTCTTCCTTGAGACAGCTTATAGTCAACAGAGCTGACACTTATTAATCAATCAATATCATATCAAGTAACAATATCACTGATTTCTGCTCAATAGATGATAAATTCACAAATATTTTAGTTAGGGTAAATCAGTTCTCAACACTTACATTATTCGAAATATCAGAACTCACTTGCAAAAAGATGCAGCCTTCAGGATTACTTTTAAAATTGTCTTTCCAACCCTTACCAATTTTGTCTCTTCAGAGACTTCACAATAACATGATACTTAGATGCCTTCAGGTATCCCCACTTGAAGGCACAACAACATAGATTTCTTGCTACATGGCAAGCTATGGTGAGACTAATCCCTGCAGATGTACCAAGCTGCCCATAATTCAGATCCATCAGTAGATACTGAGCCTGAGTCAAACCTGAGACCAATTGGGAGCAAACCCAAAGTCCAAGTGAACTCCACTACACATCCGGGCTCAAAAAAGGGTTTGTGGTAAACCACATGAGAATCAAACCAGAGTTGATGTGTAGCATTGAGATCATTAGCCTAAAACTATGACTCACGACCTGCCTTCAGACCAACTTGGCTACACGTGCGCCATTAAAAGGTTTTGTGGTTAACCAGGTGAGAATCGAAACATATTTGATGCGTAGTCTTAGGAACATTAGCCTAACACTATGCCTCATGACTTGCCTTCGCACCAACTCGGCTACAAATGTGCCCTTTAAAAGGGCTTGTGATACATCTAGAGAATCAAATCGGTGTTGATGCATAGACCAGGAACATTAGACTTCACAGCAACTCGGCTACACACATACCCTTATTTTTGTCTTCCAAATTTATTATTGTTATTTGTTAATAAATACAATATACTACTTGAGAAAGGGAACATTGCAGAGGTTGATTCATCTCTTTAGGATTTATCATATAGCTCTCTAGGGTTCTTTTAGACCTCATTATGTTATGCTATGAGTTTGTTAGCTATTTCTGCTGCAATCTTGGCTTATGGTCTAACACCCTTGAGTATCCCTGGGTTCAAAGGGATATCTAGGATTCCCCCTAGTAAGAATGGGGTGATACTGTGTAAAAGCTTTGGTTTATAAAACCCTGGTACATCATATTTTAGGGCTGCAATTATTTACTAGGTTTGGGGAGGATCAAGAGGTAACTTCAGAGTTGTAAGTTCAGATTTGGACTACCTACAGCAAGGTATCTTCATAGGGACAATGATTAAGATGTAAATTCAGAGTTACAAGTTCAGATTTGAGCTTCCTACAGAAAGGTATCTTCATACTTCTGACCATCATTGAGGATAGCAAGAAAAAGGACGAGATTATCAGACCTGACACTAATTTATGGGGAGTTTGATAAGGTGGTTTGAAAGTTTTTCTGAGAACGGATAAGGTTTGAAGATCAACACTGAGAATTTTGTATCTTTATCTACATATTTTAATCATCTTTATCTAAGGACAATAAGAGGAAATCAATGTAATCCATTTCTAAAATTTTTGAGTAGAATTAAAGGGATTTTCTGCACTTTCCCAAGTTCAGTGATTATTTGTTCTAGCAGAAAAATAAGATCAATAAATCTAATTATAAATTTGAGTTGGTTGTTAAATTTCTTATTTACAAGTAAATTTTCAGATTTTTCAGTGCCCTATTTTTGGAAATATTTATGTTTCTATTATCCCTATTTGGGAATATAATATATTACATTCAGGTAGATTTTTCAACTAATTGCTCTGATCGCTTTCTTTAACTATGGGTTTGCTTGATGGCAGCAACCCAATTGTTGAGAAAATTTGGGGGTAACCTAGTTGCTTCTTTTTTCAAGGTGATCTGAGTTCATTATTACTTTAGTTCACTCTAAGGAATGTTGGTAGGAGGCACAAGAACCTTGCATTGTCCTATGGATGATTCTCTTGTTGAGTTTGTATGGTTGCAACGGGTTTTATAATATAGCAGGTTTACAATTTTTCCTTGAGCTGCATGGTTATATATTTGCAATATCATTTTTTTCTACAAGAGCAGCAAAGATGCCAAAAGAATTGAAGTCAAATTCCTGAGTTGTGTGCCATAACCATAATACAGTGCGGTTTTTGGAAGGGAATGCATGCTTGCAGTATCATATTCTGTGTAATGGAATAAAATGCAACATATTCTTTTGGAAACAGTGGTCAATTTTCAATAGACCAGACTGCAAGTGCATTGTTATATCATGTAATTCCAATCAAAATTTTAATAGTCCAGCACATTGATAAAGTTAATTGTAATAGGCCATCTCATTTCAAGAGTTAATTGTAATTCTCTCTTTTTAAAAGAGCCTGTAACATTATTGATCATGGCATTATATTTTATGTAAACAAAAGTTTGCAATGGTTTCCTACTATCTACCATAGTAGTAAAAATCTTCTTAGTAAAAAAAAGGAAAACCAAAAGATTCATAAATTATCGAACTATCATGAATCAATCAAGAAAAAATGATATTTTCAACACACATATTGTTGCACTTGCATTGTTGCACTTATAGCTGAAATTTGACACTTGGAGTTGATATGCACGTTTCTTTGAGGTGGGTGATAACAAAGAGCTCATCAATTTTCACTATGTTATCTTCTGGCTAAAAGTCTACACCATTCTTCACTGTTTTTTATTTATACCTAATACAATTTTATTTTTCAAAATGTTTATCACTGCCACAGTTTTTGACAGTTGGCTTCTTTGTATTAACGCCTATAAGGAGCCATTAGATATTGGAAGATACAGGTTATAAACCTCAGGTAGTTTGTTTGCGAGATTTCTTTTGGATTTGGCTATGTTACATGAAATGCTGAAGTAAGATGCATTGATTTCAACCCATTCCGATTGATTTGTACAGATTCTTATAACCAGTTCCATATATTTAATTACATTTAGACACTATCTTTTAATGCTTTATTTCAGTGTGCTACATATTCTATTTCATATTTGTGATACATGATGAAAGTATTATAACATATGGAGGAACAGTCCATGAGTGGCATGGCCAGTTGAAATGGTTTTAGTTTCAATTTTACACCATTTGATACAAATAATTAGTTTACCAATCGACCCCTAGGTTCATTCCATTTGCAGTAAAATCTTCATTACATAGAAAATGTTCACAAAATCTATGTCAATGCTCACACATCTTCTTGGACTTAACGCAAATCTATGTCAATCCTCACACATTTTCTTGGACTTACGCAGGAACTATCCTACCCTGCAGCTCTTGTTAAATATGTTATCAACTTGACTTTTCTATTAAAGGCTCTCATGCTGAATTGAAAGCCAGGTAAAGAAAAAGATATTATACACTATTTTGTTGGTACCCTATGCAACACAACAAACTTGTTCTTACTATAAGAAAATTTTCTTTTCTTTTGTTTCATTGCAAATCTTCTACTTGCACGGAGGTCTCTCCCCATCATTGGACACACTTGATAACATTCGAGCTTTGGATTGCATACAGGAAGTGCATCTATACACATAAGTATAAACTTCTTCTTTTCCCGCAACACATATAACAACAATTTTAAGTGCTTGCAAGGTATATACTTATGAATAAATATTACATCCTGATTTAAATGTATGAAAACAATTTTCATTCCTTTTAAGCTTCATTCATCTCGAGGTGCAATTCACAAACTCAAGAATAGTGGCTTTTGTTCTTCAGGATACCTTTAGGGGAAGAGTATGTGAATGCCCCCTCGTGTCTGGAGTCCAGTTTAGAGGAGATAGCTATTTACACTGCTAAGGTTTGTTGAATCTAATTCTGAATAACATTGCTTGCTATTGTTGAATCTAATCTAATGTATATTTTAACTAGACTTGTAGCTTATCTATTTTGAAATTTTTGTTAGGCCTTGTAGTTTGTATAATTTGATTGCTGGAGAGCTTCTACAGCTAAGCAAGAAGGCCGTTGCACGAGTTATAGCCACACGCTCGAGTATGAAAATTGTTTTTTTATTATTCTAATGTATATTTTAACTAGACTTTTAGCTTATATGTTTTGAAATTGCTTTTAGTGGCTTAATGTTGTAAGGTCTCTTGAAATAAGACCTTCAGGCGGTTGGTCAAAGTTTTACAAATAATCTTAGGAATAAAGTCAAAGAAAGTATTTTTAAAATATTAAAGTATTGAGCTAGGTCTAAGAAGATTTGTGTACTTTTGACAGTTTTGCTTAGTTTGTAAAAGTTGTAGACCGAAGTTTTCATAGCCTGATTTTTGCTTCCTGCAAAGAACGATCATGTCAAATAATATAAGTGAAGAACAAAACAGGGAGACAATCGCTAGATTGTGGTCTAACTTGAAAAGAAAAGGTGATGGAAAATGTTATTGTCCTTGCAATATTTGTAAGGGCTTAAACTATAGAAGACTGCTAATCAAAATAGTTAAGAGACATTGTAGGGAGAATGGTCACATTGAAGGGGGGCATGCCTATCATCCACTGGTAAGTTGTTCATTATATCATTTTAACAATTTATATACATATGAAATCACTTGATGATGAGTTGATGATCATGGTTTATTTATGTTAATCAATTTTATATAGGTTGATCTTCCCAGGGAAGTACATGATATGAACCACAACAATCCGAAGAATATGGTTTTCGAAGTAGAGGAACATGGAGGTGCAAATATCCAAGGTGAAGATAATGATCCCATGGAAGATGACGATCATGTGCCATAAAACACAATTGAAGAGGATGGTATGAATACATTGATCCATGACACATCTAGTCCAAGTGTATCTGACCATGATGATGATGATAGCCTCGATGTACCTCTACTTCAGAAGGCATACGAGCCCCTATACAAAGACTCCCAAACAACTCTTCTCTTTACTGTATTGTTGTTGTTGAACTTGAAGGTTATGAATGGTTTATCCAACATAACAATGTCACGTATGTTAAGGTATGTCATATATGTATTTATAGTTAATGAAGGGTGAATAATGTACCACTAATATTGTTCATATTAACAACTTATATTTTTTTTTGTAGATTGATAGGCAAGTTTCTGTTACCATCATCAAATATTCTACCTCGCTCATATCGAGAATTAACTGTTGTTATGAAAGATATTGGAATGGAGTATGAAGCAATACATGCTTGTCCCAATGATCATATTATATATTATAAAGAACATGAATTTGCAACACAATGCCCTGTATGTCATACGAGTAGATATCGAACAGATCGACTAATAAAAAAGGTGCCTCAAAAGGTTCTTCGTTACATCCCCATTATTCCACAGATGCGACAATTATTCAGGTGTAGTAGCTTGGCTCAATTTATGGATTATCATGCACGCAATAGAAGTCGAGATGACATTATTCGAATCCCTATGGATGGTTCAACATTTATGCACATAGAGGAAAAGTGGCAACACTTCAAAGAAGAACCTCATAATCTCAGGCTTTCATTGGTAGTGGACGGTGTCAATCCATTTGGAGAGATGAGATTTGTTTACTCGGTGTGGCCTATTTTTGTTATCAACAATAAAATTCCTCCGTGGATGTCAACAAAGAGGGAGCACATTATGTTGGCAATGATTGTTCCAGGTATCTTATCATTTGATAGTTATTAATTTACATGTACTTACAAATCTTGCAGTAAAATGGTCACAATAATTATGTAATGTTACTGTTCATTCAAGTAGGTAAATATCAAGTAAAAGATATGAATGTATATATTGAGCCTCTTATCGACGAGTTGGTGGAGTTATGGAATGGTGTCACTATGTATGACGTGTCTAGACCAATAGGACAAAGACAATTTCAATTCCATGCAATACTTGCATGGACAATACATGATGCCCCAGGGCTAACACATTTTTGTGGTATGTTATAGTGAATTCAAGTTGCGCACAATAATTCTAATTATAAAAATCAACATATTTAATAATCCAATTACATCATTATCTTGTAGGTCTTCAAACAAAGGGAAAATTTGCATGTCCAGTTTGTGGTCCAAAGATGAAATCTCGTCATTCAAAAAGTTTAGGAAAGCAGGTGTTTGATGAGTGTAGACACTTCCTCCATAGGAATCATAAGTATCGAAGTACAGAAAAACCTCTTTTCAATGGGAAAGAAGAGACTACATCAAAGCCACGAAGAATGACACCTTGCCTATGGAAGTTGGAATATAATAGAATTAATCGTCGAGGTAATGCCGTTCCACCTAATGGTTTATGTTTGTAATTTATATATTTCTATTGTGATTTTTGTTGACTAATTGTGTAATTGATGATTGTGAAGGTCGTCAAGGCAATACTGACAACCTTCCAAAGGGACTAAAAAGCTATCCCAGACAATTTAGTAGGTTGCCCTACTACGAGCACTTGCAAATTGTGCATTTGTTTGATACTATGCATATTGGAAAGAATATAACAGAGACATTGTGGAAAATATTGGATGGAAGGCGTGACAAAGAAAAAATTGTCAAAATTTGTAATGACATACATGAATCCAATCATGCATTGAAAAATTTCATTCACTCAAATAGCAACAGAGATCAGATTAATATAAGTGCCCTTCCATGGTTATTAATGGAGCAGCAAAGTGATGCCATAAAAGAAGTCATACGAAAAATTCAATTTCCCATAGGATTTGCTGCGAACATAAAAAATCTCATGTAAAAAAAAAGTGAATTTGGGCCAGGGCTCAAAACGCATGATTGACATACTTTCGTCAAGGTAACTTATGTTCTTCTGTATTTACAATATATTCATAAACTATGTGTACTGTTCATTATGTTATGTTAGAAAATAATGAAATGATTGGTTTATAATTACTGTAGTACGTGCTTCCTCTATCTCTCCCAGAGCACTTCAACAATAACATCAAACAAGTGATATACGACCTTGGAAAATATATGAAATAAGTAGTAATATCTGTTCAATTTGTTGTATATATTTATTATATTCACAATTTGTTTTTCTTGCTATGTAATCTATTGTATATTATTTTGTAAAGTCTCATATCTATATATTTTTTGTGACTTGAATCTCTTAATGTAGGTGGTTGTCATCTAAAGAAATCCATAAAGAAGATATCAACTATTGGAAGAGAAGATTTCCTCATTTACTGTGTGAAATGCAAAAGTGTCTACCTCCAACTTTTTTCAATGCACAGGAACACTACCTCATACACCTAGTTGAGGAGATTGAATTGTGTGGACCTGTACACACTAGGTCAATGTGGATGGTTGAGAGGCATTTGAAATCTTTGAAGGCTTTGGTCTGACAAAGAGCACATCCTGAGGGTTCTATGGTAGAGGGATATATGGTATACCAGACTATGGTGTACATTACTGAATATCTTCTTAAGTTTGCATCAAATATCCATGTAGATCACATTTGGGATCTCGAGCCTTTTGAAAAATTAGAAGGGGAGTACTTGATGGGGAAAGGTACATTGAGGAAAGTGAGAGGTAATAAATTATAAGATGTTATTGTAATAAATTATTTCTTAATCTTCAAAATAAATCGGTTGTAAGTTGTCTTTTTTTTTTTTGTACAGCTGCTCGAGAGTGGGATGCACTACATTTGTATATTGCAAATAATCTTGATTGGATGACGGTATGGATTGAACGATTTCAACATTCTGGTCGCACATTAACATGGGAAGGTGTATCTTCATTGGTTAAAGAAGCTCATCGTAATGGAGATTCCAATGTTATGCAAAGGGAAATAGATTTAGCACGTGGTTCAAGAGATTTCCAGGTATGTACAAATTTATTAATCACCCGTATGTTTATCAACTCACGATACAATAATTTTGATATGTTTCACATATTATTGTAGGTTAAACACCACAAGGCTATGTTCTGTAATGGTAAGAAATTTTGCGTCAAAGTGTTGGATGACACGAAGAAAACTTGTGATTCAGGAATAACTGCAATCTTTCAAGTGACTAATATTTCATCTAGAAATGACTTACATCCTCAAGAGTCTGAAAATCAATACTATGGCATTTTGGATGAGATACTTGAGTGTGACTTTAGTTCCTTCAAATTAGTACTCTTCATTGTCAAATGGTACAGGCTACGACTTAATCCAAATGATCCTGATAGAACTGTTATTGAACATGATAATGGATTTACAATGGATAATACAAGGTCATTTGAGCCAGTTGGGGATGAGCCTTTTGTTCTTCCAAGCCAATGTGAGCAGGTATTTTACTCAGAGGTTCCACATAAACTGGGTTGGTCATTTTTTGTTAGACATGAACCGAGAGGAGGGCCAATAAAGTATAATGCGATGGAAGAAGAAGATACCGAAGAAGTAGAAGATGATGTAGATGGTGATCACGATCGACAGTTATTGGATGATGTTCCTGACACAAATTTTCATGAAGAAGAAGAAGAAGATGATGACGATGATGCTCCTACTGATGATGATGATGAAGATGATGTTGATGTTGATGATGATGTTGATGATGACGACAACGATGACGATGACGACGATGGCGAGGATAATGATGATGACGATGGTGATGATGATGACGAGGACGATGATGATGAAGACGATGATGAGGATGATGATGATGGAATTTAGAGGTATGCCATCAATCCTTAATCTATTTAATATTCATTTCTTGATAGAAATATTTTTGTCTTATATATATGGTTACATAGTTTATTCATTATCTATTTAAAAGCTACAAGTTTCAACTACAAATAGAATACTGCTAATCTAAATTAACTATTAATCTAAATTAATTAAATAAAACTATTTAAAACACATATTGATGTGTGAATGTATTCAGCCTTATTTTCTTTCAGGTCAAAAGCATTTGTAAGTGTTTAGTTTAGAAAAGGGAATTCATTAAATATCTATAAAAGGGAGTTGTACCTAGAATATCATAGGGAAAACATAATATAAGTGCTTACCCAATTTGTTGGTTAATAATTATGCCTCTTTAGGTGATGTAGAGACCCTAGGTGGTCTTGCAATCATTCATAACAAGAGGGACTTCCATAGTGTTCTCACAACACCAACCAAGCATCTTCATAAGATCCCTCTCCTTGATCCAAGCCAACTCCATAACCTATCAGAGTGCACACCAAATCCTTATGCCACCTTAGGTTCTACATATTTGGAATAATCCCATGAATGTCCCTCAATCCATCCAATAGATTCATCCAAGCAATCTAATCAACAAACTATCAAATGCTCACAATGCCTCAATAGGCACCAAACTTGACTTCACCTTAACTAGGTGTTTCCTCCACCTCCACACACATCAAAAAACTTCAAATAGCATGTCCCCAAGGTGACTAAGCCCTCAACTCATCAGCTGATACAAAAACCCAGTTTTAGCCCTTCACTAGGCCTACTTCCCTAGTAGGCTTGTAATGTGAGCCTGATTTAAGTTTTTTATTGTGTACCTTTTAATGTTTTTAAATTTTATGTGATGCTAATGATGGATGTGATTATGATTATGATGTGATTATGCTCACGATAATTGAATTACATTTGCAGGAACTGAACCCCTTTCAGGAGCATCCTGCACAGTCTCATGGATCGACAGGTATAAGTCAATACTCCTTATAGACAGTCTATTTAATACACTTATCAATAGTAAGATTGATGTCTTCTAAGATCTCTCCCATTTGCAGGTAACAATGAATAGGTATTTGTCAGAAGTGTCTTCCTCGAGTGAGGGAAATATAGGAATAGAAGAGGAAAGTGAGACATGCAGTTTATCTAGAACAAGGAGATTAACTAGAGGTCAAAGGACTAGAAGGAAATTCAATAAACACATGAAATTTTTCCTTGCTCAAGGGGGGTCATGTTCTTATGATGATGAGATAGAAGGCAACATTGAGGTGCCCTTGAGGTACCCATTGGGTACCCAAGGAACTTCCTCCAATAAACACTGATTTTTGTGTTAACGAGAGGATATATCGCATAGCACCATCATCACTACATGGTTTGGGCCTATTTTCTATGGATGGCATAAAGGTGTCTTACAACAAAGTTTCTGAATTGATGGAGTATGTTGGACCATGTTACGATTACAAAAGTTGGATGCATATTGTTAAATATAAAAAATTATGCGTAGGTATGTCCTCTCGGAAAATTATATACAACAACAAGACAATAATCAAAGTAAAAGTGTGGCTATATACATTGATGGAAGGCCAAAAGCAACAGGGAATATTGTGGGTTTTATAAATAGTACACGACCTGGGTCAACTATAAAGCAACCCAATTGCATATTTGAGGCGCGCGAGGGAAATCGTGTATTCATCTGTGCGATAAAATCAATACGTGTAGGGGAAGAGCTTCTTATTGATTACAATTTGAACCGCATAGATACAAACGAGGCTACTATCATGGGGGTGGTACATACTATTAAACCAACTTCTAATCAATGACTCCAACATACCATTTAGTCAATAAATTTTTTGCTAACATTTTTATACTTGATCTTTGACACAGGGGCACAATATGGAGCAACCACCCGGAGGGGATGCTGGCGATGTTCTCGACTCATCTACACACGAGCAAGTAAAACTCATTGTAATTGTGCAAACTAGATAGAAGCAAAATGTTAATTTTTTAATGTTGTTTTCTTCATTGTTTTGGAGTAATTTTGATAATAATAATACTATTGTTGTCACAGAGGGCTAGTGGTCGTAGGGAGGGAAAGGAACCTACAGTCCCTAATCAGCAGCCCCCCCTGAGGAGGATCCTTTTTATAGTGATTTAGTAGACACCGATGACTCGATCGTTTCGACTAAAAAGTTGCTAAAGAAAATTGGTAGAGAAATTTTACGTTTGGCAACCATAAAGCCTACTATTCAGGAAATAAGAGAAAGGGGAGCTGAATTGATGCACACCTCTGAAACCTTAAAAGTAAGTATTAATGAAATTTTTAATTATAACAAGAGTTCAATAATGGTTTTTATGTTATGCTCTTTTATGGCATTAATTAAAATATGGATGCGTTGTCTTTACAGAGTTTTTTGCATGATTTCGAGCCCCGTTCCCATGATGAGGGTGCTACAGGTGGTTCAGGTAGATCGCATGTTCCATTCCCCACTTCTGTTTTCTACTGAATATATATAGGAATGATCATAATCATTGACAATACATGCTCGAACAATCCTTTTTTTAATGCTCTAACAATCTTGTCCATGCTAGTCCACGCGTTCTATATTTATGCATGCTCTAACAATTTTATTCTTCAGCTTCACATCAATTGAATCCTATGATGAAGCCGCCTCCATCCAGGACAACCACAAATCTCTTTTCAACTGCTGAGTCAGCAACACACAAGTTACAGGCATCGATTGTTGCACCATCTGCTAGTACACAAATCCCTCTTTTTCTCTCTTATGACAGCAACAAACAGTTTTTTTTTTACAACTTTTTAACATCTATTCTCATTTGTTCTTTTATACTTCGTGACAAAGACTTATGAAACTTATGAAACTTTTTGCAATAGGAGCTGCAACATCATTTCCTAGATGTTCCTATGTTCCTAGTACGGGAACGGTGAAGGATGTCACATTGATCATCAGTGACGATGAAGGCATTCCATTAAAAGTAGCCAAAGTTCTAGGTACTTTAAAGTTATTATTATTCTATAGTGATATAATAGTAATTTATTTTTTGATCACTCTTCATCGACTAATGATCCCATGATTGTTTTGTAGGGAATGATCTTTTTTGGAGAAAACTTGGTGATGAGTGTTTGCGAATATTCGGGGCCACCATGCGTACCTGGTGGAACATCATATCCTAACTAAAACCCCAAACCACTATTTTGATTTCATATCATTGCTATAATAGTTTTCCTTTTCATCCATTTCTTGAACTATATATATTAAAGGTAGCTTCACTTCATTTATGAGTCTAACATGTTTTTTTTTACCTAAAAGGTGGAATAACCAACGCAAACCGTTGAAGGATGATCTTATAGAGAGAATGAACCAACTCTTTGGACCTCGTGCATTCGAGAGAAACAAGCTCCTTGAAAAAGTTGGTTTATGTTTGAAGTATATTAGGGACTATTATAGAAAAAATTTACGGGATAACCCTAGGTATGAGCGTTCGCCCTATGTTCTTGAGGCTGAGTCGCAGGCTCTGATTTTGGATGGAAAGTATAAAGCTGACAAGAAAAATAATATTACACCAGTGGAGAGTACATCAAGGTATGTGATACTGTTGAGAATCTAATTATGTACTAATTAACCTCTATATTTATACTATCTAACATATTTCAAACTTTTCATAGATTGCCTGACACATCAAAGGCAACAAAGGCAAGACTAGAAAAGCATGGGACACACAAGCTCGGCTCTGGTGGTTTTTTGAAACTTCAAGCAAGAGTTGTAAGTATTAGTAAATGAAAAATTCTATCAAATTTTTTATATAATGTGATGGGAAATGCTAGGACTCCCTTAATTAGCTCATCAATTATAAATAGGTCAATAGAATATAATAATAGTAGTGGATTTTCATATTCAATATAAAAAATTCAACAATTGAAGTCAGACTTTGCAATCTAGATTAGTGAAGATTCCTTCATGTACTAATATGACATTATTTAAAATCTCACCCTTGATGTTTCCATCTCCATAGATTTCAAACTGATCTTGGGGAGGAGCAAGCTCAGAGGGATGGGCATGATAAAAGTAAGGCCACCCAGCAATAGAATTGTAGCAGATGTAAGTGTATGGAATGTTGGATGCCTCAATTGCCCTCCTAACAACTCTCCTTTCTTTGTAAAAGCTTAGCCCTTGTTCTATTGGATTGGCTCTGTCTATATCATGCCCAAATTTCAAAGGAAGAAACCTCTGCATCAAAGTTCAACAATTCTTAAGTCTATTACAGTTAACAAGCATTCATGGTAATAATGTTAGGGTCCTATGTTCTGACCTTAATAGTGCCAATTTCTTTAATGGCATCTACAATCTTAAGCTGATCTGTAAGTTGACCACCGCCCACAATTGAAATAACAATATCAATGCCTTGCATGGCCTTTACCATTGAATTATGATCACTTAAATCTCCCTGCAGAACACCCATTATAATATACATGCACATTAATAAGACCCATTACAGAACATGTAGACATTAATAAAACCCATTACAACACAAATTTTTACAACTATAATATAGCTCATGATCCCAACCAAATTAGACTCATTGATAAGGAGATCACTGACCGAACACCCCTTCTTAACATAATTTCTAAATACCCAACTTCACAACAAGACAGTCAAACATGATTATTTGTGAGATGACCGCTATCTAACAATTTAGCAAATAGCTGCAATAGTAGTTACCATGAACAAACAAGCAAAGCTTAATCATATATTCTAAACCTATATGACGAATCAAAACAATCTATAGTCTGTAAAATCAATATTTTAAACAAGTACATACACTTTACAACTGTGCCATGCATATCTACCACAAAATCTTAGTTATGAATAGAGCTAGTGACATACATAGACAATGTTAACACCAGAATCTTTCAATTCATGGAGGCACTTTTCTTTGGCAGAATCATGGGCAGTGATGGGTCTAATGAGAGCATAGGTAGAATGGCCTGCATTTACAGTTGCAAGAGCAACAAAGCGACCAATATAACCAGTGGCTCCAATCACTAATATTTTACTTTTCTCTTCATTCACAAAATCCTCATATGAAGAAATCTCACAAATGGAGGCCATGGTTGAGATTGAATTTTCCTCCAATAGTTGAGAATAAAGGTAGTGATTGAAAGAATGAGGGAATGCAGCAGCACTTGTAGCCATTTTTATTTCCAAAGAGCTGAACTAACTCTTACCCAACTTAAGAATTTGGAGAAAATATGTTGGTACAAGAAAAGCATACAAACACACAACATTTATATAGTAGATTGCTCCATCAAAACTGCTCAATTTTTCTCCTATTATATTGTGATGGATATAGATGATTTGCTGTTGATATTTTAACTACCCTCCATTGGTTGATGAAATAATGCAAGTAAAATTCACCATACCATGCAAAAATGCAATGCTTAGAGTTCAAGAGATGCCTCACAGAAGAGGATAAGAGAATTGGCTTCCAACAAGGCTATAGAGCCATGGTTGAATGGCTATGAGCTGAAATTAGTGTGGAAGGTTCTAATAATGATGCATCTGAGCCACAGGTAAATAAGCTAAATGAAATTTATTTCAATTTGAATACTTTACCAATTAGTCTATTTGATGTTAAGTTCCAATATAAAGTGAGTATATCTGTTTTAAGCAAGCAATGATAAAAATGCGTAGGATGTTGGAATGCAGCCTGACAATCCTTCTACACAATCTGTAATTGCCGAAGGTTCGCATGATGTGCATCCCAGTGGTGGAGGTATACATTTGCTATTAAATTTTTTATATGTAATTGCAATTGGTGTTTGGATTAAAGTAACATTTTGTATAGCAGTTGTAGAGGATCGAGGGGTCAATGTTCATGACCGTGTTGACATTGAGTCCAAACAAAATGATGTGGTCAGATCAGGTAAAGAGCGCCACAGTTATGTTATTTAAAATAATTAAATACTTGTAACAATTATAATAAATTATTTTTAATTTAACTCTTTTATTTGTTATTGTAGAGGACCCCCCTTTGCAACAGCATAGGAATTTGAGATCATCAAGAACAGAGAACATAACAACTAATGAGGGGGGAATTGATGATGACACTGATGCTCCTCTTAGAGCTTACATAGAAAAAAGAAATAGAAAGAAAAAAAGAAATGATTGTCATCTACATACCTTAATTGATAATGAATTAATTTTATGTCTCAATGAATTTAATTATGTGCTAATGAATGTTCATGAATTATGTGTTAATGCAGAATATTGATGAATGTTGCATGTTAACGAATCTAATGTGTTAATGAATGTTATCATGTGATATTGATTGAATGTTATCATGTGATATTGATTGAATGTTATATTTTATTAATGGTTGAAAGAATGAATGAATGTTAGATGTTAACGAGGAATGTAGAGTGATGTTAGGGGGAGGGGGATGGGGCCAAATGAGCTTCCACCTTCACATGGTTGGCCCTGTTTAGTAGAGAATATTAAACTATTCCCGAAACAAAGTGAAGCTCAATAAGATACTAACAATAGGTAGAAACAAGAAGCAATAACAAGCTCCTTCTAGAACATAACTCTTACCAATTATTGCTATCTTCCCCACACTAGGAATCTCCATCATATTCTCATATGCCTGCAAAAAAATTAGAATAACTAACCAAAAATAACTCATATTTTCATACTTCTCCATGCTTGGAATATAATCACCTTGTTTAGCCTTCCCTTGGCTCTTCATCTCCATTGTCTTCTCATCCTTCTCTTTGCACCTTGAGACCTCTACTGCTATCTGCAACATGTCTTCACACCCTTGCCATTTGCCTTGGTATACCAACTCCTGGTTGGTGGCTGTTCTATCCGATTCAGTCATCATTGTCTTTGTGAATTTTCTTTGTCCAACTTTCAATGGACACCATATAGAACCAATCAATATCATATCTGCTTCTCCAAGCCTTGTTTCTTTGCTATTTACATCAGCATTTGTACTTTTCATCTTTGTTCCAATCATCTCCTTTCCCTCAAGCCTTCCAAGACCTGATCTTTTTCTGTCTTCATCGGCATCCTTTCTCTTTACCTCTGCTACAACCTTTTGAACCTTTTTGGTGTTAGGTTCTCCTTGCTCTTCAACACTTGATTGCTGCTCATTTGTTATTTGTCCTTCAAATGGACAACTTTTCTTCATATCATCCTTTTCTAGGTTCTTTTCCTCAACCTCATTCTCATTAGCTGTTTGCTTCAAAGCATCATCCTTTTTGATCAAAACATCTTCCATTGCTTCACCATGTTCCTCTTTTCTTAGGAACCTTTCCCTCTCAAAGATGCCAATGCTCGCTGACACCTTCGAAGTTGTCTTGTGCTCCTCCAATGGTGTTAATACCATCTTCTCTCCATTATTTGTGAAAGTGTAGGTGTTCTTTCTGACATCATGTAGGGATCTCTTCTCAACCTGCCAAGCCCTTCCTAAAATTATATGACAACCACTCAAAGGTACAATGTCACATAGCACAACATCATTACATGATCCAATGGTGAAGGGAACATAAGCTTGCTCCTTCACATCAACACAACATCCAACATCCAATCCTTGTGCTTTGTAAGGCCTAAAATGTGCTATTCTTGGTAGATTCAATTTGTTAACCATCTCAAATGAAACAAGATTTGTAAATGAACCACTTGAAACAATAACCTTTTAAAATTTCACAAATTGGAACATGAGATTGGATGGCTTGAAGCTGGGAAGCCTTTCTATCCAACAATGTTTGATCCTGTACTTCAGATTTTTAGTCATGACCAACCACTTAGTTGTTTGGGAAGACCCAGGTATGTAATTGCATTGTATTAGATATGGTTTGCATTTTTGTTGAGATTCTATTACTACAAAAATGTTGTGCAGTCTGTAACTTCTAATTGTATGGTGTTTTAACATAATTTTTGTTTTAATTTGATTTAGTTAGATTGAAAAATGTCTACATAGTTATTGCTAGAAGCTCTTTCAATTTTCACCTGATGGAATGTAGAAATCTCATGTCTTCAAATGTTTAATAGAATATGTATATGAATTTTGCTCACTTTCTTTTATTGCAGGTCAATTATTCAACTAATTTTTTGGGATCGACATTTGAACTTCCATTTTCAGAGGTTAGAAAGTTAGGCTTAGAAACTCAAGTTATGCTGAACCATGCCTGGACATCAATGTCTGGTTCAAATAATAGTAAATCTACATAGGAATCTCAATCTAAGAGAAGCTCTAAGGTATTCTTTTGGTCAATAAATAAGTTTTGTTCTTGAATTATGTTCATCATTGAGGTTGTACTGAGATTTGAAACGATCTATTGTTTTAAGTTCTTTCTATCAAGCTTTTTGAGTTTTCTCTCCAATTCATGCCTTTTTGGATTTTGGATTTTTTGGAATTTGGTTATGGTAGTTTTTATAACCTTGTGAGTAAAGGAAAAAATAATTGGTTCTAGTTTTTAGGATTGTAACAAGTCCAAGCAGGTCTTGTGTCATTTGTTGCTGGTTGCTGATACTAGTTTAAGAGCATAGGATGGTTTAATGTAACCTTGATCTTATATTTGATATGGCTCATTAGATCTACTTCCTATTTCCTTTTTATTTTCTCTATCCCTTGATTTTAACATTGTGTCCAAAGAAATTAATGGATTAATCTGTGTTGTGGTTCTGATGTCATTTTCAATTTATCAATTCTCTTTTAGGTCATATGTATAAATTATTAATGTTATATTTGTGTAGGTATTGCTGTATGGTGGACAAGTGACCTCATGGAAGAGTGAAAATGGAGAAGAGTTACTTTTCATGAGCAGTAAGGTGATTGTGACATCACTAATGAATTCATTATTTATTCCTTAGTTACTAATTAAGAAACTTGTAACTTTATAAAACTTGACAAACCCAAATTTGACTTGGACCCAACTCAACAAAATTTCCAAACATAGAAAAGGCACATTTAACAACATTTATAAAACTGATATCAGAGAGAAAATAAGTGGTTTGTCATTCATTCACAAACAATAAAGAAGCTTAATACAATCACGGTGTTATATGATAAAAAATTGCAATTACAATTAATATTTTACAAATTTCTTCTATGAGTAGAACTTCATAGTGGCTGTGTGGGTGCTCTTGAAGTTGATGATATTGATTCAACTTGAGAAAACTTATCTCTTTAATAAGCATATTGTAGGCAGATGCATCCATTCACATACCTTCTGCCTTCTTATGTGGTTATACCTTCTGCCCATTCTGCTACTTCTTTATTAATTTTAGTTTTACCTTCCTTAAAAAAGAGTGTCTCTTAGGCTCGTCCATATCATTGATAGTTGAATTTAAATATGAAAGTATGTCATGAAGGTCAATGAGAGGTAGATGCTAAATGTATTGCACAAGAATAGGGTTATTTAAGTACTATTGAGTCAGTATTTTGCACTTCTTGGTGTGGAGGGCTTCAAATGTGCTCAAATTCCACTCACAACTAGAACTGCTACAGGGCTGGCAAACTTCGAAGATTGTGCAGCACAATCTTCTCACTAAAAATCTACAAAGACAAAATTTAGAGATTGAAAAGCTGGAAAATAAATTGAAATTTTTAGTAAATGATTGATTGATTTATTTATTTGTACTAAGTTGTTACTTTTGTAATGTATAAAGGTGAAGATAACAGCCTTATGTCTGTGTCCTTGTAAACTTCTTCAAAATTTTGTCCTTAAGGTCATTGTGAGGGACCATCCTCTATATTCATGTGTTGGGGCCATCCACGATGTTAACTTTCAAATTGTGTTGATTTCTATTTTTCAATTTACTCATGCCAAATATTGGTAAGTGGTGTAAAAAGTACAAATCTAACTGCCACACCAATGCATAGTGCTATGTACAAAAGACTGATTCATGCATATGTAGAAGCAAAGGGTTTCCATGAGCTAGAGGTGGAGAATTTAAATCCTAAAGCTACTTGTCTCCATACAACAACCACAACATTTAAACCGAGAAAGAGGAAAAATTGAAGCCTCACTTGAAAAAGGAAGAATGAGAAAAAACCAAGTTAGGAAGTGAATGGGAGGAAGATTTTCAGAATCTAACCTTAATAGACCACCAAAAATAGTGGTAACAAGATACAAGGAGAGAAAATAGTTTTTGACACTTGGAAGGAATAGAAGCAGTTAATTTTTTGAGTCCTCCTTCTGTCACAAATGAAATGAGTACATGGATTGATGATGATTATGAGATTGTTCTTACTGCATCTCAACGTCATACATTGAGGATGACATAGTAGGGATTGAATCTAGGGGTCATCATTCAGATTATGTGAAGCTTCTTGGAGATAAGGATGGTGATCAAAATTATCCTTCACCTTTTAAAAAGTACATGACATTGACTAGCATGTCAGTGTTTGTGCATGAGAGGAGTAATATTTCTAATGTCAGTCAATCAAAAAATACATTGTATGTCAAATCTAATCACCTCGAGGAAGATAGACAAAGAGATGTGATAATGAAGGATAGGAACAAGTAGGTGAGAAAATGTTTTGATGAAACTATGGCAAGCAAAGAACTAGGGAAATTAAGGGATCGTGCTGAAGATGTTGAAAGAGCTCTATGATGTCTAGGCATGCCAAGACGATAGCTTCACAAGAAAGAGAGAAGTTGCAGAAAATTACATAGGAGAGATTGTTCAGACTAAGTATTGTAATTCAAATATTGCTTCAAGAACTTCACTCACATTTACCTTGTCAAAAATCTCAACATATAGCATTGAAGTTCTTTAAGGATGAGGTAACAAGATAGTAAGCAAGAATAGATCAATAGCTATATATCGTAGGACCTTGGATTGATATAAGCGAAAAAATGATAAGTTGATAGATGTTCATGAAAACATAAAAAACAGAAAATCAAGGTGTAGGAACAAAACACTTCAAGGAACCAAAAGACAAAGGAAGAAATGATAAAGTGGACAACCTAGCTGAGACCTATGACCTGAAACATTGTCGAGATAAATTAGATAAGGAAAGTTTGGAAGAAGAGAGTTTTGACTTCAGAAACAAGGATAACTTTCAGCTTGTTAATAATCCCTTATTTGAGGTTAGAGCTAATGTTTGATGTTCCCTTATATGACTCCTAAGGGTCTGTGACTGAATCCTTGTATTTTAAATCACAATAAACTTCTTTCTATTATTACTTATACTCAATTCTTTATTTTGCCACAAATAAATGTTAGGTATTAATAACAATATTTTTTCAGGGTAGATATATCAATGCAATTGTGCATGTATCTTGATGTTATGTACAAGTAATATCACCCATGCTTCTGATATATTCTTTAATTCACTGCTAGAGAGATGCAATTTATCTTTGGTAAAGAATATAGACAAACAATATGCAAATGTGTTTTTAAGTAGTTCTGATATCTTCAATCAAACTTTGATAACCAAAAACACTTCCAATAATGATGGAAATGACTTTGTGAAAATTCTCAATCCAATCAATATCAAAGACTAAACAAAGATTATATATATTGAAGTTGGAAGTATAGTGATAGTCAACTAAATGACCTAATGTCATAGATCCTGACGATCTAATGTTGATTACTAATATGCAATAAGTATCATTAGAATTTCTATAGAGCAATTTGCAAGACCAAGTAATCACTGTTATAGATTTATCATAATGTAAAAGTGATATGTACCATACTGGTTTGAAGTTATTCACTGTATTTGATATCTGCCTTATTGAAATGTGATATGATTGATTCTATTTGGTTTGTAAAGACGTTGGATATTTATTTGATCTCTGTTTGATATAATATCTTTGTAATGGTGATGACCCAATGATGGGTGATATGTACTGTTGCAATTTCTGATGTAACTCTTGTTACTTATGTGATATATATGTCACTATTCCTGATCTTAATCATTGTACTCATGGGATCTGGCTTTCTGATGTCTAGTGGATTACTACCACTTATGTCTGTATAGAATATAAAGTAATCTTCTGTCTGAATAATGTCCTTGGACTGGTTATTGATGCCTTTTTAATATCATTTGAAGAATTGCAACTCTTCATTGCATCTTTTAGTATTTGGCTCCTCTGTCATTATTACACCCTTTTGGATAACTAATCTGTGATTAGTATTTGTGATCAGCATGATATAATTTAAAGAGAAAACACTTACATTTTAGTATCAAGCTTGTTTTATGAATGAATGGAGAAAAACTAGCGACATATCCATTTCAGCTTTGTGTTTTTTACTGTTAGTATTTGATTATTAGAACATAACTATACATCCTTGTGAATTGGAGTTTCAGCAAAGATTTAATATTATTTGGATTTCTTTCTTATTGTAGCAAAGGTTATGGAGGCCCTGAACATTCCAAGAGGTGTCCGACATGTGCTTTTTTGAACACCTAATACTGACAGGTATTTTAAGTTTTAATAATATGGATCTGTATAATTCTAGTTTTAATACAATCTTATTGCAGGTTGATAGATTTTCTTAACAAGTTTTCAAAGTGTTTTCTGTAAAGTCATTGTTCACTCCAGTTCGATCATCCTAACTTTTAGCTGCAGGTGCCTTGCCTTTGGTCAAGCATAAAGCTTTCCTTAGGCCCATGTAATATGATGGGTAATTTTTTGGGTTTCTCCTTACCAATGAAAACTTTGATGTGACCCTTACTGTATGCTTTTCATGCATAACATGAATAAAAAACTAGCAATACTACATTGATGTGAAATGGGTACACAATGGGTAAAAAGATGTTAGAAAATGATTGATTATGGTGTTCTTGTTCATGATGGCGGGAGCACACATTGTAGTCATTATTTCTGCTTTTTTGAGTCACTTAAACCTTTCAAAATTATTTTTATGCTGGAAACTCTAGGTTATAGTCTTAGAAAAGTATTTTATTCATTAACAATTGCTTTAATCTGGCTTGTAGGTGAAGTGCACACAATGTTCTTATTGCTCAAATAAATTTGATCCTTTCTTAGATTTGAGCCTAGAGATCATTCGAGAAGATTCCTTGTTGAAAGCATTATCCCATTACACGACAGTGGAGCAGTTAGATGGGGGTGTGAAAAGAGATCAATGTGAATGATGCAAAGTAAAAGTGAAGGCTCTAGAACAACTCAAAATTGATAAAGCACCACATGTTCTTGCAATTCATCTCAAGTGCTTCAGTGTAGTTGGATCTGGAGGAAAAATTGACAAAAAAGTAGACTTTGGTTGTACGTTGGAACTCAAACCATTTGTTAGTAGTTCACATGTAAGTAGCCCTTACAATATTATTTGCCAATGGATCATATTTTTAGTGGAATCTAATAATATAGTTTTTGTACTATCTACTAGTTTTTTAATAAATATTACACATTTGAATGATATTCTAGTTTCTCTATCTATTGATCAATCACGGGAGGGCAATTTTAAGAACACTCTTTATGGTGTTCTTGTTAATGATGGCTGGAGCATACATTCTGGTCATTATTTCTGCTTTATTCATTCATCCACAGGCATCTAGCATGCTTTAGATGATAATCGAGTATACATTTGCTACAGTTGTGAAGACATGTTTAATTTTGTGGAGCAAGCTCATTATAATTTGTGTATAACAGGATACACAAAAGAACTACAATTTTATGTAGAACCTTTTCTTTATATGGTAACACTAATTATACTGAAGTTTCTTAGACTGATTGAAGTTATTCTTATGACATTTTGTACTCTAGGTCTATTCAGTCAGTGAGAAAAGTGTGCTTTCCTAGAAAGCTTACATGCTATTCTATATACGAGATAAGAAAACTAGCATTCAAACAGCAGGTGGGTTTGAATCTCAGTATAATGGCTCTAAACTAAAGAAGAGGGTGTCATTGAACATTGGACATCCAAAGGAAAACCACTTACAAGATTCATATGCCCCCCAGGTGACAGAAAACATGCATTCTTTCCAAACGACAACAATCTCTTTTAGTGTTGCAAGTGTAAACAAGGTATCCCAACAGGTAAAAAATTTGTCAAATGTCAATTTCATTTCAAAAAGTCTAGAAAAGAACACAAGTTCTGGCCAGTCATGTAGTAAATCCAGATCATCAACAGATCATGATGCATCATGCTTGCGGCGGGACCACTGTGGTGGCAACGCGAGCGGCCTTGTTACAAGCATGATGCACCATGATCTGCTGATGATCTAGATTTACTGCATGACTGGCTAGAACTTGTGTTCTTTTCTAGACTTTCTGAAATGAAATTGACATTTTACAAATTTTCTACCTGTTGGGATATCTTGTTTACACCTGCAACACTAAAAGAGATTGCTGTCGTTTGGAAAAAATGCATGTTTTCTGTCACCTGGGGGGCATATGAATTCATATGCCCCATGATGCATCATGCTTGTTGCGGGGCCGCTGTGGTGGCGATGGCAGTTGGCGTCGCTGCCATAGCGGCCTTGCAATATTGCTAACCGTGGACGTTGCAATTACGACGTCTGCCCACGCATTACAATGAAATGTGCGTCACATTCTTAGCAATGCCGTCACAATTCCTGACTATGTGTCACAATTGTGACACATTTGGAAACATTGCGACGGCCAGTGGCGTCAACACCAGCGCTATCGCGCCGCTAGCACCATCGCGTCCCCATCACAATTTTCCAAGACTGTCGCAAGTGTGACGCCCAAGGAAGAACTGGAAAGGCTCTCGCCTCAGCGAACCCATGGGCAGATGCTGACGCCACCCCTTTGCAATGCATGGGGAAGATGTCAAAATTGTGATGGGATCCGCATGCATTGTGACGGGAGCTGTGCCAATTTAGAATGGTGAAATTGCGATGAATAGGCATCGAAATTGTGACGTCTAAGGATAGACGTCACAATTTGCGACTAAATAACAACGGCGTCTACTATCATCGCAGTGGCGACACATTGCCGTCGCAATGGCAACACTTAGCCATCGCAAATTGATGCCAAATGTATTAGTGAGGTAAAAATGGGGTGGGGATGATACCCACAAAAATTACTATAGCAATGTTGTTCAACCACTTCTGATGGTTTGCCCTGTTAAAGGCCTGCCCTGTTAAAGGCTTTGCACTATATTAATAGTGACTTGGTTAGAGGCTTTACAAACACTTTACATGAAGTGTCACCCTGTTAAAGGATTTAATCACCTAATTAAAGGATCTACGAAGTAGCTGTTAAGCTAACCTATCACCATAGGATTTTCATTCTAATATAATTGCTAGAAAGTATTAGGTATAATGAACCAGATAGATTACAATCCTTGATTGTTGAATGCAAGCACTTGTTCCACTTTCTCTAGTCTTGATCCTTTTGTGATCTGATAACCCTCACTTCTGAAAATAGATTTCCTTGTGCACCCTTGTATGTCCACTCTTCTTTTTTACAATGAAATTTTGTCTTTCTTATAAAGACATTTGAGAATTTAGGGTTAGGTATGGATCTATGATCCATATTCAATCTTCATTTTTCGCTTATTATTTGCACTTCTTCTATTGGTTGCATGCCTTCATCATTTTTCTTATTGGTTGTATGTAGATTGCATAGGAAAAATAAAAGATTCGATCTTATCATTAAATCCTTCAAGATTTACCTTATGTCGGCTGCAAAAATTGTTTGCATCATAGTTTGTGCAATTACAAACTCTTATGCTAATATTTTGAGTTACTCGGCTCCTGAAGTATTGCTGATACTTGGCACATGCAGTTTCCTGGATAGCTCGGCATCTAAACAAAACTGTATCACTCGACACCTTATGTTACTCGGCACTTGTTAACACTCAACACCTTATGTTACTCGGCACTTGTTAACACTCGACACCTTATGTTACTTGGCACTTACACTTCACTCAGTATCTGATCTTCACTCGGCATCTGAAAACTACTCGGCACATGAAGATCACTCGACACCTGAAGTCTTTCCTAACTCGGCATTTGTTGTGGCTCGGCATGCATGGTGTACTTGGTGCCAATATAGAAAGTAGGTAAGTGTTTTGGCACTCAAGTGTCAAAAGCCATTATAAGGTTAACAATCTCCCCCTTTGACATGAGTGACAAAAAAACTTAACTAACCTTATGAGTACATTTACTAATCTGATTGGTTTATACAAAGTTTAAAGAAAACTTGATCAAAATTTGTAACTTACAATATACACCTCAAAAATTTTGTAACTCCCCTTGAGTTGACTGTGCCTTATCTGTATATCAAGTTCCTCCTTTGTATCTTTTCTCCCCCATTAATTCATCTCATAATATCTGTATCTCCCCCTATTATGTCTCTTTTCTCCCCCTTTTTTGACACTTATGTCAAAGAATGTTTAAGGGTTAAGACCATATTTAGCCAAAAATGTGCTGTTTACTTCCATAATCATCCTGAGAGCTACATCCCAATTATTCAAAGCAATTTCCAATGACTTGTGCTAGATGGCAGTCTCGGCAGAAAGATGAATAAGTCCTTCTAAAGTAGAAAGATTTGGGTCTTTCTTGAGAACAGTTTCAGCATATACTTGCTTTTTATGGAGTTATTCTAAATGTGGGGTAATGGAGGACTGGAGCTATATTAGTTTGGCCTTGGTATTAGCCTCATCTTCTATTAATATGACTATTTCTTTTTGAGTGTGAAGTGATTGAGCAAAATGCTTCTCACTTTGAGCTGGATGATTTGGTAGTTGCATGCTTGAAATGTTTAAATTTCTTTCTAGGCTTAGTATCTTTTGGCTTGTCTCTTGTGTGAAGTATGAAAAATCACACAACTTTTTGTACAATGAGAATATATTCTCAAGTACCTTTTTCACTTTTTCAATGAGGTTTGCTAATTCAACCTGTGAAAGTGCAATTTTTGACTTGATATTTGTTCATTTACTTTTCCTTGGAATTTTCTCTCTGACCATTCCATAAGTTTTGCATTTGTTTCTAGGTCTTCATTTGTCACCTGGTCAATAATATCTGATAATTGCTCCGTGATATGCTTTGACTCATTTGGTGATTGCAAACTGAAGGCATCCATAAAGATGTCCTTAATTTCATATAGTGTTTGCTTTTGTTTATACTCCTTCCTGAGTATCTCTTGTCTTTTTCTCCTATTCAGTGCTTCCTACACCTCATTGATTTGATCAATGGTTATTATTTTTGAGTCATAGCCTGGTATGACTATCTCCTCATCTAATTTAGGGTCTCCATAGTGAAGTGCCCTTGCAACTCTGGTAGTACTAGATGTTGGCACAGATATTTGCAATGGTTGGTGTGAAGGGGTTCCCAAGGTAGGAAAATCTATTAATGTTTGTATTGCCTCCTGTTCTTTAGGGGTTTTCATTGTTTCCTCCTCCTTCTGTCTACCATGATCAATTATTGTAATCTTGGGAAGTGCACCTTGTGTTTGTGGTGTAGGATCATATGTAATAGTCTGTCCTATTTGTTCTGTTCCTTTTTCTACAGCTGTACTTGGCTTCTGTGTTGCAGCATCAACTATGCTTGTTGCCATTTGAAATTGACTACTAGTAGTTGTAGATATGATAGAAGGTGGTTCTTGTGGATTCACCTTATCTTTGACTGTACTTTCTACTAGTTTTTGCAATTCATCCATACTAATCAATACTGGATCTGCACATAATATTGCTTGTTGTGTAGATTGGTCAAGAATTCTTTTAAGATCTTCTGCAGCCAATGGATTGGTATTCTGACCAAAAGTATCAGGAACATTAGTAATAGTTACAGTATCTACAAGTGATATGGATGCTTGAGGAGGGCTAGGGGGTGGAAATTGTGTGTCTTGCACACTCTGATCTGGTTGCTGCTCTTGCTCAGCTGTTCCCATTATATCCTGTTTTTGTGTCTCTTCCTCCTCTCCATCTTTCTTTTCTTCTTCCTTCTTCTCTTCTTCTCTTTTCTTTTGTTCTTCTTCTTTCCTTTCTTCTTCTCTTTTCTTTTCTTCATCTTCTTTCCTTTTTCTCCTCTCCTCTATTGGTATAGTAGCTTCTTCCTTGTATTCTTCTTCAAGAAAATCTTCAATCTTTTTGTACAAGTTTTTCCATGATTTCATTGTTCTTTGAACAATTTCTTCCATCCTATTTTGGAGTATGAAGAATGCCCTGTATTTAGGTGTAAACCTATTATTGTGCCTTTTGACTGCATTCTTTACTTGTTCCTTAGTCAAATCCGGAAATACACTTGCTAGAGTTGATTCCCTCATCTCCTTCTCCATTTTCAAACATAAATGCCATTTGTCTTCTATAATTTTTGACAGTTCTTTTGGCAATTGTCCATCTAGTTCAAGTGGAGTGTACTTGAACTGTGCCATCATTCCATAAACTATTTCTTCTATCTTATTTTTTTCTTCTTTAGTAAATTTATTGAAATCAACTTTATTTAAATTACTTAAGTCACCATTTCCAATCTTTTTACATAAGGTATCAACTGAAGAGTGGCTTACCTTTTCAGATTGGTCTTCTTCATCAGTATCAGGTTGAGCCACATATCTTCTTCTTTTTCTCGGCTCTTGCTGTGTTTCCTTGATTTGTTCCTTCTTTGTAACTTTCTCTTTGGCCTTTTGAGTGGAGGCCCTTGTTGCTGCTCGTATTGTTGGCTTTTGAGGTGATGGTGTGGCAACTTTCTTTGATCTGGGATTAGCTAGAGGCTATTCTGTTGCATTTCTCTTCTTTGGCTCAGCTTCAGTTGGTGCTTCCTTGGCTTCTTCTTCCTCTACACCTTCCTCCTTGTCTTCTCCAAGACCTTGAGTTCATTCCATTGGCCCTTGTTCTTGCTCATCTTCATCATCACTGTCATCTTCTTCTTCTTCTGCTTCAGTCTCAATTTCTTTACCAAATTTATTCTTAATCTTCTTTAATAATTTGTCTTTCTTCTTCAATGTGGAAGCAATTTTTAATTCCATGTTTATCTTTGATCTTACCACATCATAAGTGCCAAAATGTGGAGCACTTTTATCTGTTTCTTTTGCCAATAATGCAGTTACTGCTGCAGATGCCTCATCAATATTAATTTCATATCCAAATGGCCTTAGCCATCTTACCCTTGGTATTACTACTTGAATATAGGTAAAATCAATGTCAAATAAGAAACATATATCATTAGTATGTTTTTCCACTAAGGAAACTGGTATCCTTGATCTTTGCTTCATGGATTTCTTGAAATCCTCAAAATAGCTTGTCATCAAGGTATCAAAATTTTCTCCCATTTTCTCTATGTATTCATTGATTTGGGCAATGATGATTCTGTCATTCCTCCATGCCACTTTTACAAAAGAAGGAAACTCATTCTGAACATAAAAGAATATGCAAACTAGGATTGTTCCAAATTTGCATTGAGTGCCCTTTGTTCTTCTTATGGCAGCTAGGTTTTCATTGATCTGCTATAGTTGCAGTTCTGCAAGATCATAAGTATGATCCTTTTTCACCAATTTGTAGCCTACATCTACTACAATACATGGTACACTTTTGAGTCTACTAGATTGGTAGAATTTATGGGCGATGACTCTAACAATAAACTCAACTAGAGGATCCTGAATGTTGTGAATTGTCATTCCTCTTTTGTTCCACTAGGCACCAGTGTTCTTTTCAATAGCTTCCTTTGATTCACTTCTCAAAGTTTTGAACCGATCTAGAGTTGGGTACCCTGTTACTCTATGTATGATTTCTTTTGTCAATTTGATGGGAGTATCTTGTAACCACAAATATGCACCATGAATTCTGCTCAGCACAAGTCTAACCCATTCTATTTTGAATACGGCGGGAAGGCTCAAAACTCATGTTAAACCCTTTCTTTCAATGATTTTGAATTCATCTTTTAAGACTCCATCTACACACAATTTCTCATAAGCTTGTCTTATTTCCATGTCTCTTAGGGCACCTATCTTACAGTTGAAACATTTTCTCACGTCTTGGACCATTACAACTTTTGGGGGAATTTGGGAGAGAGCACTGGCTGGGTCATTTTTGTAGGCAAATTTGGGAATGGATCAAAAATTGGGTTGCTTGATCTCATTTGAAACTAACTGAACTTCAAACGTTTCTTTATCCCTAGTTTTCTTCGAACTT
Organism: Cupressus sempervirens; assembly: GCA_028749045.1. Lineage (NCBI taxonomy): Eukaryota > Viridiplantae > Streptophyta > Pinopsida > Cupressales > Cupressaceae > Cupressus > Cupressus sempervirens. The sequence continues at coordinate 476,401,078 of CM053792.1, forward strand.
GATGCCATTTATGCAAACTAGGGTTTTTACAATAAAAAGATACGAAACTGTGTAGCTTGGCACAAATGAAAATACCTTGAGATCAATGAAAAACGTGTTGAATGAGGTTGTAATCTACTTGAAATGCTGGATTCTTGCTATGAAGTTGCTCAGCTCTCTTTCTTCTTTTCTCTTTGATCGCGATGAGTGAAATTGATTGAAATCGCGATAATATACCCTATTTCCATTGCATTAAATGCTCAATTGCCAACTCGGCTTCTGAAGAAATTTTAACCTAACTCGGCTTGCACTACATTTCCACTTTACTTGGCTTCCATTGGAGTTAACCAACTCGGCATCAGTTATCAGCTCGGTCGTTGTTAGGAGCTCGGCATGTGTTGGAGTTTAACTCGACATCCAAAGATATTTTGGCAAAAACATTTAGATTTTGTCTTGACATCTTATTTCATGCAAATTTGTACTTAGCATGGCTTCTTTGTCTTGGGACTGATGTGAGATATAGCTTTGTATATCAGTCCAGTATACTTCTTATGCTTAGTTTGATGAGGTGTGATCACTTGACCCATTGAGTGAAATGATCCCTTCGCTTGATGTGTTGCACTCATCTTTCTTTTTCCAAGTCTTATTCATTTGCCTTCTTATCTTTTCGACATCAATTTTTCCTTTTCCCTTGTTTCCTTCAGTCTTGGGTGCCTTTGATCTTGTAGGACAATTTTTGCTGATATGACCAATTTTCAAACAACTGAAACATGTAGATTGATTCAACCATCTTTTGTAGTTCCCTCTGAAATGTGTTCTTATTCAGTTCTGTGGTATATGTCCATATTCTTGACAATAATGACAACTATACCTAGTATTGTAATCCCAATGATAATGACTTTCATTCCCTTCTGTTTTTGCTGGTTGATTTGATGTCCACATAGGTTTTGATCTGCACTCAAATGCCCTATGTCCATACTTTTTGCAATTATAACAATGTCCATCAAATCTCTGAGTCCTTGTGACATTGGATCTGCAATTTTGTGTCATATGTCCTTGCATGTTGCACTTGTGATAGAAACTCTTATTTTTGAGTGTGTTTGATTGATTGAATCTTTTACTCCTACACACATTTGCTGTATGCCCCTTCTTATTACAGTGATGACAAGTGGGTTTTGAATTCTTACCTTTGTCACTTCTTTGTTTAGAATTCTTTGATGATTCCCCAACTTCAATGCTATTGTATCCTAGTCCTGATGTATCATGGGAAAATTTTGGGAATTTCAGCAACTGTTCAAAATACTTGATAGCTTCACTTGACTTGTTGAGATTCTCTGCTACCTCTTTTTCTCTATTTAATTCATTCGGCATTTGTTCATTCTGCATCTTTAAAGTAGAGATCTCAATATCTTTCACATTGAGTTCACGATGAAGGTTCATCATTTGGGCAAGTGTATCCATCTGCATGTTTGAGATCCTTGTCAATTCAGTACATTTTTCTTCAAGTCTGTTTGCAAGGTTTCTTTTGTCATTTTCCATCATAACTTTATCTTCAACAGCTCTTTTCTTGTGTTCAGTGATTTCACATATTATATGGCCTGTGACTCATTTTCCATCTTGAGAGATCTTATCTCATCTGCTTGAACTTTATTTTTCTCCATCAGTTCTGCTATTGCTGCATCAAACTCTTTAGTATCTCTATTGGAAAATATGTTGGTGGTATCAATATCCTTGTAGTGTATATCATTTTCAGCTATGGCTAGATCCTTCCTTTTTTTTAATAAGTTTCTCAACTTGTTTCTAAATTCCTCCAGGCTAAGCAGAGTAAGTTGCACATCTATCACCTGATTTTCAATGATCTTTCCAAGTTTGAAAGCTTTCATCTTTAGATCTTTTCCTCCAAGCTGTTAGGCTTTTCCTTGTGAGAATTTGGATGCTCTGATACCAATTGTTGGAATATTCAAATATGGAAAGAATACCTATGAGAGGGGGGGGGGGGGGGGGGGGGGGGGTGAATCAGAAGTATCACACTTTAACCAATAAAACTTTTAACTAAAAGTAAATTGCATGCATGTAAATACATCAAGTAAACATGAAACTAAGACATGCATCAACAACTCATAACACTGGAATTTGGTAACCCAGAAACCCTCCAGGAATAAGAAGGTAAAACTGGGGTGGGGATGATACCCACAAAAATTACTACAGCAATATTGTTCAACCACTTCTGATGGTTTGCCCTGTTAAAGGCCTACCTTGTTAAAGGCTTTGCACTGTATTAATAGTGACCTGGTTATAGGCTTTACAAACACTTTACATGAAGTGTCACCCTGTTAAAGGATTTAATCACCTAATTAAAGGATCTACGAAGTAGCTGTTAAGCTAAGCTATCACCATAGGATTTTCATTCTAATACAATTGCTAGAAAGTATTAGGTATAATGAACCTGATAGATTACAATCCTTGATTGCTGAATGCAGGTACTTGTTCCACTTTCTCTGATCTTGATCCTTTTGTGATCTGATAACCCTCGCTTCTGAAAATAGATTTCTTTGTGCACCCTTGTATGTCCACTCTTCTTTTTTACAATGAAATTTTGTCTTCCTTATAAAGACATTTGAGAATTTAGGGTTAGGTATGGATCTACGATCCATATTCAATCTTCATTTTCTGCTTATTATTTGCACTTCTTCTATTAGTTGCATGCCTTCATCATTTTTCTTATTAGCTGCATGTAGATTGCATAGGAAAAATAAAAGATTCAATCTTATCATTAAATCCTTCAAGATTTACCTTATGTCAGCTGCAAAAACTGTTTGCATCATAGTTTGTGCAATTACAAACTCTTATGCTGATATTCTGAGTTACTCAGCTCCTGAAGTATTGCTGATACTTGGCACATGCAGTTTCCTGGATAGCTCGACATCTAAACAAAACTGTATCACTCGGCACCTTATGTTACTCGGCACTTGTTAACACTTGGCACCTTATGTTACTGAGCACTTGTTAACACTCGACACCTTATGTTACTCGACACTTGTTAACACTCGACACCTTATGTTACTCAACACTTGTTAACACTCGGCACCTTATGTTACTCGGCACTTACACTTCACTTGGTATCTAATCTTCACTCGGCATCTGAAAACTACTCAGCACATGAAGATCACTCGGCACTTGAAGTCTTTCCTAACTCGGCATTTGTTGTGGCTCGGCATGCATGGTGTCCTTGGCTCCAATATAGAAAGTAGGTAAGTGTTTTGGCACTCAAGTGTCAAAAACCATTATGAGGTTAACACTAACTCAGCCATTCCCTTAGGAATAGTGTTAATTTTTAAGTTCAGGATCCCATCTTCATCTTCAAGTTCATCATCTTTAGGTTTTTCATCTAGAGTGTCATCAATCTCTTGTGCTTTAAAGCGGCCATTGCACATGATAAATTTGAGTATATGTTGATCATCCTTAAAGACTTGGAAGTTTGTAATATTGTCTAGGATAGATGGGGTAGCAACCAATTCTATTGAAAATCTTTTCAATTTTGTTCTGTCGACTGTTTCTAATGCACTAGCTGAAATGGTGAGGGCATCTGCTACCATATTTTTCCTCCTTGGAATGGACTTTATATTCAAAGCTTCAATATTATCCATTAGATCCCATACTCTTTTCTTGGAAGAAAGAAACCTCTTATCATTACAAGAGTATATTGACTTCACTTGTCTTATAACGAACTAAGAATTTCCCTTGATTATGAGGGTTGTGATTCCTTTTTCTAGTGCGAAAAGAAGTCCTCAAATCAATTCTTCATACTCTACAACATTATTAGCACATCTAAACTACAATCAATATGCTACATAGAAAGACTTACCTTTTGAGTTGATTAACTCAATACTTGCGCCAACTCCTAATTTGCACTTGGAACCATTGAAGCAGAGTATCCAAATTGGATCTTCTTTGAGCTTCCTAACTTTATTCTTATTTGTCCTTAGCTTTTCCTTTACTTGGGCCTAAAAGGATTATTTCTTGGGGATCCATTGTAGTCTTTCATGGAGTGGACTTGGTGATTTTCCATTGTTACTCCTTGATACAGGAAGTGTATGTTTTTCTTGTTTATCCTAAATTATCTCAATTAATTCTGTAATTTCATCCATTTTGGGCTTAGGATGAATGAATACCAAAGTACATCATTGACCTTTTACATATCATCTCCTTCTTTGGACTTTGATCATTCCTAGTAGAGGAGAAGACAAACCTCCACCATCTGAAGAGGTATCATTGTATGATGCATTTAGATCTTCAATTTCTTCTTCAACTTTTTCCACAAATTTTGATATGTTTGTAGAATTTTAACTTCTTGTGGGATCATCTTTTGGAATGCTACTAATCTTTATTTCCACCATCTGTGTTAATACTTTAGCAACTTCTTCTTGGAAAAATGAACATTTGAACTTTGAATGACTAACTTTATGCAATTGGCAAAATCCTGGGAGAGTAAGTTAGCACCATGTTGTCTATGAGCTATGTTACAATCTCTTGCTTTGGGATTGAAATAATGGATCTTCCATCTTTGATCATTTGATATTTTTTTTTGAAGTTGTATAAAATGCCATCACTTTGTAAGAGTCCAGATCTAATTGTAAAAATGCAACCTCATTTGGTGCATTGTATTTTGTAATCATTATTTTTAACTTTGGCTCCGCATCTATCTTGATCTGATTATTCAACCCTTTCCATGGTAACCATAATTGAGTAAAATCCATAGAAAACCATCCACTTAGGCATTTTGTCCATTCTCTACTTAGTAGCAATCCATATGTCTCAGGAATATCAACTACATGTATGTCAATGATGTCTTGAATTTGGGGGTCAACTATGAATTGTATCCGAACATCTTTCAACACACCAATGACTTTTACTTCCATTTTATCCAATTGTATCACTATTTGATTAGAGGGTAGAGAAGTGACTCTCAACCTTTGTCCTATCAAAAGTGGCATAACATTACACGAAGCTCCTAAATCAATTAGGAAATCATGAAGATTCTTCCCATTTATTTTGATGCTAACCAAAAATGAGGGCACCTCAACATTGTCTTTAAACATAGTTGGCATTGCCTCTGGAGAATTGACTTGTTGAGACATTGTCTTTTGAGGAACAATATTCATATTATGGGGTGCCTTTGTATGATCAAGAGTTTTAATTAGTGCTTCTCATTGATGAGGAAAATTTTGTAGCATGTCGAACATGGACATATTGGCCTTTGTTCATTTCAAATCTTCCACTACACTATACTCTTCAGTAGACCAAGTGGGATTTTTCAAGATTGTAGGCACATTTCCTTGATTCTAATTTTTTTATCCTCCATATGGGGGCTTGATTGGTACTGGGTTGTTGCTTGCTCTTGGATCAGGAGGAGTTGGTTGTAATGCTGGAGGAATTCCATTTGTCATAAGTTCTTTTTGGCTTTGTAGATTGTAAGTATTTTGATTATCATTTCGAAAAGCAAGCATCTCTTCTGGTTGCATATCTAGTTCTTGATTGAATGGAAAGAGAATTCTTTGCTGGCTGGTTGTTCCATTCTAGTGTTCTGTGTAGAATTGTAGGATTCTAGTAACATAGCCTTAAATTTCACAAGAGGTACATTATCATTTTTTTGTGAATTTAGATTCACTTCTTGATTTCCATTGTAATATGAACCATCATTGTTGGGTGCTTTTTGACCATCGTCATATTGACTAATGTCCATATACTGAGCATTATTGTTACTATTATCTATAGGAATGCTTCCATTGTTTGGATGAGTGTTCCATTTTTGATTCTATCTCTAGAAACCGTCATTATGATTGGGAGGATTGAAATTGTTCCCTCCATTATTGTTTCCTACATTGTTGTTTCCACTGAAATTTCTATTTTCATTCTGACTGTAATTGTTGTTGTTGTAAGGACCAGCATTATTTATCTAAAAGTTGTTATTTTTTCCTTGTGACAACCTCAAGTGAGTTAGCTCATTATTAATTTAAGATATGGTCTTCTTTATTTGACCAAACTCAGAGGCAAAACTATTGTCTACTTCAGTGGAAGTTGCTACCTTTTGCTCAAAGAAAGTAGCTTTTGGAGGTTCATATCTTGAATATGTTATAGCTAGGGTTTGCAAAGGGCGTGCCTGCTATCATGGAACTAGATTCATCAATATGAATTGACTAGGAATCATAGGTGCTCTGACAAGATATGTTGGCATTGTTGTAATAGCTTGAGCTGGAAGCATCAATCCTCCTCCATTAGGATTGGCCTGCTTTGTAAAAGTAATTGCTTTTGAAAAGACTTTGTCCAATGTGTCAATATTTTTTGTAGGAAGTCATCTTAGGAAAATAGCCATAAGATGGTCCATAGCTTTCAGATAAATATGAATTGGAACTTCAACTAATATAGTGTATGGCATTTCCAACTTGTGGTATGCCATATGAAATTGATGGTTGAAGTGTGAAACCATCTCAGCTGGTTCCCTTTTGATTGATATGAATTGTTGATGTATCATGGCTGGGTTGATGAATGTTTTGAATTGTTCCAAGAACTTTTTTTTGAAAGTATCCTAGTCTCCAATAGATCTAGGTGGAAAATTAACATACCAATTAAAGGCAATTCCCCCAAATGAGTAGGGGAATAAGCGGAGAACCACATTCTTGTTAGCAATCTACTTTTGGTTGCAAATTTCCTTGAATACCTTAATGTGATCTTTGACTATTCTTGTCTCTCCATAGATGAACCTTGGGGAAAACTTCTCAGGATTCTTAGGAAGGTCATTGAGTACACCTGTCAAGTTGATTGGTGAGTCTATAACATTTGCAAAAAAGAACATGGGAGGATTTGATGGAATAATGGGTGGTTGTTGTGGAGGCAAAACTGAAGAAGATGATGAAATGTTGAATGGAAGTGGTAGAATTTGAGGGAATCCTTTGTCACTATGAGGCTTGCAAAAGTGGGTAAGTTTGAGGAACTCGTGTGTACTAGGTGAAGATCTTAAAGCTTGTTGAAATGGAGATGATGGATCAACATCTTCCAGTTTGCATCAATTTTGGAAAAAGTGCACCTCTACAGAAGCACACTCTCTCAAAAATATGGCACACCTTGGAGCCTTGCACACCTTGCACACCTTGGAACCTAGTGCACCTCAAAACCTTGACAATTTAGAAAATTTTCTAAACTTGTTCAAAATTTTGAAAATGCAAGTTGTTTTCTTCTATTTTGAATGGTTGGGGCCCTCCTTCTAGCACCACTTCTATTGAGTTTTCATTTTGCATGATGATTAATGACAAGAATCCTTTTGAACTCCTCTCTTAAAAAGTTAATCTTGAATCAACTCCAAGGTTCTAGGTGATCTTGCAACCTACTAGAATTTGCTCAGTTGAAGATAAATGTATTTATTCATAAGGAGGCCTTTGCTTGTTCTAACTAATGTTGGATAAGATGTTGAATCTCCTTGCTATCTCAAAAGAAGTAACCACACAAAAAAGTAATATATTTTTTGTATTTTTTTGTTTTTTAATGAATGCAGTTTTAACTATGCAACTATATGACTAAATTAACCAAGTGTTTGTAAAAGCAAATAACAAAGATAGGGTAACAAGAAGTTTAAGAAAATGACTTCAAAAGTAAATCCCTAATGGACATAAACCACAAAAACAACACATTTGTGAGTTAACCCTTTGAAAAGATCGGTAGGTAACTAGCGAAAATAGGAGTAGTGCTTCCTCAATTCCACTAATGCAATCATCAATGGGAATTTAGTAACCATAAGATGTTTCACTTTTCGTCAGATTGCAAGGCTACATAAAGTGTGCTCATGCGAGACAAAAAGCTATATAAGAACAATATAGTGATCGCTTCTACAACTAAGTATGTCAGTGAAATTCATAAACACATGGCAAACACCAAAACTAAAAGATTTCTCAATAAAAATAACACAATAAAACTATTGGATCAATTACACTCCATGAACATACATTCACAAAATATAACACATTCAGGCAAGAATAACTACACATCGAATGAGACAACCAAGAGCATATATTATTGCATCAAAATAATAGCTTGGAATACATGTTACATTCCTAAATTTATAAGAAATCATCTCCTCAATTTGTGTCAGGAGTGAAAGATCCCTTTATGCAAACATATTGTTCTAAAATAATAAAACAAATCTATTTATCTACAAAGTGACTCTGTAACTAGTACTAAGTAGGACTCCATCCTTATTTATATCATTTAATGGATGCATGAGCCTTTACATGTCTTAAAAAAAAAAAAGTATGAGAAAATAAGAAGAAGAAAGACATTAGATGATGTAGGAGTCTCTGGACATGCCAAAAATAGAAGCTCAACCTTTACTGGATGTTTGCAAGAGTTAAACTACTGTTAGAATACATTTCTAGTGCATGAAAAGCTCTAAATTTGGAACTGATAGTTAATTGTTAGTGCACCTCTAAATTCTTTGAAAAATTTTAGCACACCTTTAGAGAAGCACACCTTAGAAGAAGTGCACCTTGTGCACCTCAGAAGCTTGCGCACCTCAAAGACAAGTCCAAAAAATGCAAAATTTTACCAAGTGTCAAAACTAAAATTCTAGCTTTTGGGTTTTGTTCCCCTTCATACTAGAGCTATGTCTGGGTATTTGCTCTTGAATCTCTCTATAATCTCCATGACTTGGGTTGAATCCAACAAATCTAAAGCTTCATATTTATCCTTTACTTTTTACCTATAGTTTCCTACCTCTATGCGAGTCTCTACAAAATCTCCCAATTTCACATCCAATTCAAGCAATGCCTCTTTGGTCTTAAATGCCTATATGATATCCTCATCAATGGAAGCTTATTTAGAAGTCTTTCAAAAATATTCAATGACTACTTGTACAGTCATTAGTTTATCCCTAGAATCATCTTCAAAAATATCCAAGTAAGCATCAATGTAATGTCTCTCTGCCTCAAAAATTTGCTCTTGGGTTTGATCCTTGAGCTTATGAATATTTGCATGTAATATTTCCATTACTTTATTACCATATATAATCTTCTCTATCTAATTATCTATCTTATCTAACTCACCTATAGTATATACATCCATTAGCATCGGATACCTCTAACCCTTTATTGATTGTAATGCTTGCAGGTCTTTACCCTAGGTATGTACTTTTTCCATTAACCGAAAATCCTAGTTTAATATAGCAACCATACTTTGTCCACTAACCCAAAATCCTAGTTTAATATAGCAACCAACTTATTTGCATTACTCTGCATGTGGTGTAGCAATTTAAGATTTCCTTGTATGATATGTACACCTTTCTCTTCAAAAATTTCTCGCCATTGTTGATGAGCTTTCAAAAGTGGATCTAGTTGTACAGTCTCCTTATCCCTCTTATCAAGTATTGTATTTAGAGTCTTCTTGGGATTTTTGTGATCTAATGAGTCAACTACTTTTTTCAAATGACCCCTTAGGATTTCATTCTACTTTCAAAGCTTTAACACCTCACACTCATCCTATTCTAATTGCCTAAACACTTCTTTGATCCTCATAGTGACCATCAATTTGGCAGTATCCACAATGGGTTTTCCAAGCAAGACCTCCTTGATTTGATAATATTTTGGGGTCAAACCCTTAATATCTATATGTGGAGGAGGGATAGCAACATGGGTGAACAAGTCCTAATTTTGATCACTCATGACAATGGCCAGTGTTTATGCATCACCTAGTGGTGGCTCAGGTTTTTTGAGAGCTTCAATTAATTCTCCCATTCCCTCTTCCTCAGTACCACACAACTACTTTTTGTGTCCAACCATCACCTCTTTTCTCAACTATTTTCCATTGGAGATTTACCTTTAGATGAAGAAGGAGTTTGTACCACTAGGATTTTTCCCTTATCACTCTTCTCCAGAGTCTTCTCCTTTTGTGAGAGATCCACATCAGGCATCTCTATATCTATTGATTCCACAGTCCTCACTCTGTATCTTGGAAAGTCTGTTGAGGTTCCTCATCTATTCGTCCCTCCTTTGATACTTCATTAGCAAGTATTTGTTGTGGCTCTTCTTCTTGTTTGACTTGCACCTATTCTACATTACCCAAAGGGAGAGAAGTAACTGAACCTTTATCCACACAAAATGAATCTTGATTTGGTGATGGTGGAGCAATTAAAGGTCATGGTGAATTAGGGGAAAAATGACTCTAATCCTCTTGAGGAGGTTGATTGTATCCCTAATCTTGTCACCTACCAACTCAGTGCCTACTAGTATAAAATCAAAATCTGACATCTTAAAGACATCAACCCCTTCATCCTCTTGCTCATCAATCCATTGTTGTAACTCATCCTTTAAAGTTGTAGCCTAAATAGGCTATGTAGGAATGGATGGTGGTGTTATAGTGGAGCTTCTTCTCCATTTTACTTTTGTAGCCCTAGCAAGATGAGTCCTCTAACTCAAGGGAAGGTTATCTTCTTCATCTCCATCATCCTCTTCTTCCTTTTTTGGAATAACTTCTAAGACTAATGGAAAATGAATAACCTTTCTTATTACTTTTTGTCTCATTGTCCTTCTAATTGAAGTTTTCATCATTCTTCTCTTGGGAATCGATGGGGATGCTTCTTCCTCTTCAGTAGGCAAAGACACTTCTTGTGATTCTATTTTAACTACTTGCCCTTATTCTAGTGGTGGCACTAGAAAATTATCCTGAGTTTGGATAATTTCTACATTTTCTACCCCTTTGTAGATTCTCTTCTCCTTGTACATTCTCTACCCCTTGGTATTCTAGTTCTTGAGTTGCCTCTTCTCTAGGCTCAGCTTACTAAGGGGAAGTTCTTTTCTTTTTGCCCTTACCCTTTTGTGCCCTAAAGTATCCAACTTCTCTATCAAGTTGGTGCATTATTTCTGGCCTTACTAGAGATTGAGCTGTGAATATGGGCACTATCACCTTTGCTCCTCTACCTTTCACTAGGTAGGTTTTAGCTTGGAAAACTACATTTTGTGGAATTGGATGTAGCTTGAATGGTCTCTTGATCCAATCCTTGGTTAATTGGATGACATGCCTTGCCCTATGATTAATATTTGTGTTTTACTCTCTATCAATTTTTGCATTCATAATATGTTGATGAGATATATTATCTCTATTGTACAAGGGAGCTAGGACCTCTTTAGTGTCTTGTTGCACTATCTTTAAATGGACCTTTATTTTCAAGGCACTACCTACCAAATAGAGAGTCATCCTACAATAATCCCTTACTCAGATTTTGTAGTCATCCACTGCATTCATCCAATGGTCCTCTATGGCATCTTCATGTTGGACTTATTTTCCTACCAAGTACTAAACTCTACCAATGTTATCAAAATAGGGACGAGGAGAGTTATATTCTTCCAAGGGATACAAATCCCACTCAAACTCAAAAGTCACAATATCTTGCTTTTGGCTAACACTAAATGGACCTATAGTGATGTGCCATACCCATGTCTTCTTATGTTCCTTTCTTACCCTCTCATATGAAGACAAGAGTTGTCATGCAATCTCTAGCAACATAAGTCTATCACATGGATACCTAGGGGGTTTCTTTGGATTAATAGTAGTACTCGCCACCCTTAAATAAGTGAATATTTTAAATTGGATGCAATATGTGCCAATTTCTATAATCTTTGTCACCACCTCATTTGAAATCCTTTTCATATAGTCTGCTTCAATGAACTAGATGATTGTGAAAATGAAGGCATCATTCACTATTTTGCATTTCTTGCTATGCTCTGAAAGTTTTTTCCTTACCAACTAGGGGTTTATCACATAAGGCCATGCATTTGCATCTTGTATGTTGCCCCTTTTGAACAATCCTGGATAATCTGTTGCTCTTGTAGCTAATAGGTACACCAAATAGGATGTCATATAGAAATTTTGGTTGTTTTTGACCACCACTAGTTGCTCATCTAAATTCTCATTGAGAATTGAAGCCCAATCAATTGGCATCTTTATTGTTCTGATGGTCTTAATAAAGTGTACCATACATATAATTAGATGTCCAGCTGTTGGTAATCCATGACTCTACTCAAAAGCACTATAGAATATCTAGTATTATCTCTCATATAGCCCCTTTTCATATCTACTTTGCCTTCTTTTCATGCAAGGGGAGTCTTATCAATGAGATGCAATGATTGAATGATTTCTGATGCTTCCTCTCCATGCTCTCTATACCACCTTTCTGCTTGATGATATGTTAACCTAATGTACTAATATTTTCTTGGAAGATGGAATACCATCTTGATGTTCTTAGGCCTCAGATCCAAGATGATCTCTCCAGTGATGCTTTTCACAACCATTTCCTCTAAAACATAGTTCTTGGCTAATGTCATGATCAACTTGGAAGACTATATTGATAGCGAATGTGACATTGTGTTTACAAGCCTTGATTTGATAAGTGCAGATACCATTGGAGACCTCTTGGTTGGTTTGTTGCATAAAAATAGGAATGAGTTCTAGTCAATATGACCTAGCTTTGTGTCTCAAATTTTTGAATATTCATCCTGGAAGTGTGACTTTGATGGAACACCTTGGAATTTGAAGACCATTGGTTTCAGAGCCATCTTTGTAGTGAGGGAGGATGAGGAGGAAGCCATTAAATTTGCCAAAAATAAATGTCCATTAGTCTAAAAGATTGAAAAACTTAATTAAAATGGGCGGGGGCCTTAGCTCGGTTGGCTAAATCTTCCCTATTGTAGGGGGTTGGTCACGGGTTCTAGTCTCCCCTATCCTTGTTGTACTGGTGGGTGTGTCACGCTAGCGCTTTCGGTCATGTTAAAAATTTTATCAGGCGCACTGCAGTTTATAGGGGGGCCGTGTTGCACCGATTCCTGCAGTCTCAAAAAAGAAGAAGAAAAACTTAATTAAAACAAACCCTAATTATGAAAAAAACACAACCTAGAAACCCTAAAACCTAAAAAATTGCTAAAAACACCTAAAAATCCCTAAAACACCTCTAGAAGACAAAAAAGGTGCACCTTGCGAAGGCGTGCTAGGTGCACCTTCGTACAGAAAACTCTTAACACTAAGGGTGCGTACCTAGTGCACCTTGTGGGGTGCGCTAGGTGCATACCTTATAATGCTAAGGAATGTCAAATGTGAAAGAAAAGGGTGCACACTTAGCGCACCTTATGGGGTGCACTATGTGCACACCCTTTATTATACTTGGGGAATGCTAAGACTTTTGAAAGGTGTTCATGTGTACACCTTTCACTTAGGTGAAGGCTTGTTAGCTTAGATTAGTTTTTTTTTTAATTAAAAAAAATTAGTTTAGTGCAAAAAAAGATGCACACCTTGCACACCTTGGGAGGTGCACACCTTTACCTTGGATGGTTTAACATGTTTGTATGTTGATGTGTGCAGGTGATGAAGCAGAGTGGCACACCTTTTGGAGTCCAGAGATGCGTTATTAGCTTTGACTTTGAGGAGAAATGAAGTAAGAGGGAGGGGACCCTGGATTTTACAGGCCCAAGGGAGCATACCTTTGGAGGTGTGCACCTGTGCACATACTTCCAAAGGGAAGTGCTCCCACTAGAGTATTTGGTACACTAGTAGACCTTTTGGGGTGCGCTAGGTGCGCCAAGTGCACTAGTGCACCCCTTTATTAAAAAATTGAATTTTCCTCCTTAGAACCTCCAATTTCCAACAAAATGGGTTCTTAGGAAGAGTCCTAGACTAGGTAAAAACACCCTAAAAATTCTCAAACCCTAGACTAGGGATCTAAAAAGCTAAAAAAACTAGGCAATCCCCATTTTTAAGAGAAATGGGGCATGCATTGAGAAACCAAAATACTTTCCTTTGTCTTGATTCTTAACATTCTATTTTAGCACCCAATCACCAATATTAAAAGTTTTATCCATCAACTTTTTGTCATGAATATTTTTAACCCTTGTTGTCTTTCAATGTTATGCCCCAATGTTATTCTTATGTTCTCATCTAATTCTACTAGTGCATTAAGACTTTCATCCATAAAATCCATATCTTCTATCTATTCTTTCTTGATAAACATGTAAACCAGTAACAAATTTTTTTGAGGAAGTCTAGCTTCTTTCCCATACACAAGGTCAAATGATGAAAACCCTGCAGCATTTTTTTTTGTGATTCTATTTGCCCATACTACAAAATTTAGCTTAGAATCAACATCCTCTTGATAATTTTAAGTATGCTTTTATTACTAGATTCAACTTGGCCATTCCCTTGAGGATGGTAAGGAGAAGAGTAGGAAACCTAAATGCCATATCCACTATAGAATTTTGAAAATTCCCATGATTTGAAACACATGCCATTGTTAATGACAACTTTCCAAGAACTCCAAATTAGGTCATGACATTCTTCATTAGAAAATCAGTAACAATCACGCTGGTGGAACATTTGGTTTGAATTTCTTCCACCCATTTAGTGAAGTAATCTATAGCAAAAATAATCCAATTATGTCCACTACTTGATTTATTGTTGATTTCACCTATGAAATCAATTCCCCACATCTGAAATGATTCTTCATCTTGTTGGGTTCTAAGAGGAAAGGCTCTATCATACTTAATATTTCCTAAAAATTTATGGCATGCTTCACATTTTCTAACATAAGTAGTGCAATATCTAAAAAGATATGGCCAATAATATCCTTCCCACAAGACTCTGAGTAGTGGTTTTGTAGAGAAATGTCCTCCACAAAAACCTTCATGTATTTTCTTTAAGAATCACAGGTCTTGACCCATATCTAGGCAAAAATGTAAAATTCTATCTCTATTTTTCCAATAAAAATTACCCTAAATAAGAATATATTTTTATTCTTGCAATTTTATAGTTTTCTTTTGATTCTCACTTAGGCCTTCATGATATTTCATAAACCTCAAATAGCAGAAAACATTAGAAGACCAAGGACACATTTCAATCCTTTCTTGAGGATGTTATTTTTCCACTTGATTTATTTTTGTTACTTTCAAATTTGAATTAGCCATAAGTTTTGTTAATCCTTGATCTCTGGCTAATTTGGTTATTTGGATATTTATATTGAATTCTTGTATTTGATTGATCCATTTGCATCTTCTCCTTGTAGTCCTTGTTTGTCTAAAAACATCCTTAACTATAACATTAGGAACATATGCTACCACATAAGTACCTACCAAGTATTGGAAATGGAAAGGAGTAATTAGGAGGGGAGGGGTGAATTAGTTACTACAAAAAAAATATCCACAATCCCTTTTAAGATGTCAACACAATATAAAACAAAATCCTATTGTAACTCAGTTAACATTGAATATTTTGTTGTAACTTAGCACATATAATTAGATCTTAAGATACTTAATTTAATTAGCCTTTATTAACTTAGTTGTAGAAACATAAAGGAAATAACATGAATACAAGGGGCACTAAGATTTAACATGGAAACCCAATTTGGGAAAAAAACCAATTGCAACTAGTTACTATTTTTCACTCTTCTAAAGTGAGCCTTGTTAGGAGCCAACCTTGTTAAAGGTTACAAAACACACTATTAGGTGTGACCCTATTTGAGGATTTATTGTTAGAGGACTTCAAACACTTCAATCTAGAAATGTCACCTTGTTAGAGGATTTTTTGAATAGTTGTTAGGCTAACTCTATTAAGATATTTGATTGAGTGCTACAATTATTAGAGAGTAAAAATGACTTGACCTAATTGCCAATGCAACTGACTTTGCTGATTCAGATCTTAGTTTTGGCTTGATTACTTGATCCTCCTTGATTAGAATGTTCTTTGTAGCTCGATCAACTCAAATGCTATTCCTTTTACAAATATCCTTCAAATTCGCTTCCTTAATTCATCTTGTTCTATTCTATTTTAATCCTCAACTTGACCTTTCATATGTATGATTCACCTTGTCAAGGTAGCTTGAATACTCTTTTAATCATACAATTTTCATCCCTTGAGTTGGCTTGTATTAACCAATAAATTTATCAAACTTAATATACTGATAGTTGGCTAATACAGAATTGAGTACTTAGTCTACATAGAAGATCCCTTTGTTAACCCACCCAACTCAGTTAGACCATGAGTTCTAATGTTAACCAACCTAACTCAGTCTATATTGACTTCACTTTATTAACTGACTCAGGTCGGTCAATACTATCTCTAAACTTGTTTATAATTGAGCACTTGACATATATAGAAAATTACCTTCAATACCCAAGTGAGCTCAGCTACATTGACTACTGAGTAAAGACTTGACATTTTGCACAACATCAAAGACAACATACAATTGAATTATTATTTTCAACAATCTCTCTCTTTGATATTTATGAAAACACAACATGTCATAATATAAAATTTTTTTAGAGAAAAATAGAAGGATAATATCCTTAGTTTCATTCTTATTCTCATCCATGAGAACTCCCTCTATCAGTGAGAACTCCCTTTGACATCAATCTCTCCTTCTGGAATGATTTTCTCTGACTAAAATATCTCCCTCTAACTTTATGATCTTTTCTTATGAAAAATGAACTTGTTGATACCAAATTTCTTTGATGTGACAACAAATTCTCCCTTTTTTAAATCTCATGCCAAAGACAATAATCAATGTATTTTCTATGTACCTAATGTATTGATTTATATGCAATCTACTTTGACAATACTACACCAACTTGTCTAATCTTCATAATGCTTGGTTGATGCATCACTAAACATTGTTTGGTGAGCTTCAAATAGGGGAATGACCCCTAGATTACCTCTTTGATATAAGAATGCATCCTTAGGTAATGGCTTGGTGAATATGTCTACAATTTGTTCTTTTGTATTCACATATTCCAATCTCACCTCTTTATGTTGCATTAATTCTATCAAAAAATGATATTTTATTTCAATGTTCTTTGTCTTAGTATGCAACCCTAGATTCTTGGATATGTTAAATGAACTAGTGTTATCACAGAAGATAACTATCAGATCCTTGATTTCTTCCTTCATACCTGATAATAACTATTTGAACTAAATGATTTTGGAACAATTAACTACTAGTGAAACATATTGTGCTACTATTGTAGACTGAGAGATGCAATTATGTTTCTTGGTTGTCCAAGACACTAGCCTCTTTCCAAGAAAGAATGAACCACCACTAGTGCTTTTCCTGTCATCAATACTTCCTGTCCAATCAGTGTCAGTGGAGGCTTTCAATTCAAAGTTGTCTCCTTTCTCATACCAAAAACCATAATCTTTAGTACCTTTTAGATACCTCATAATTATTTTTATTTCCATCATATGATTTTCCTTTATATTAGCAAAAAATCTTGCCACCATGCCAATTGCTAATGCAATATCAGGTCTTGTGTGTACTACATACTGAAGTTTTCCAATCATTGATCTATATGTATTCTGATCTACCTCTTTGGAATCATCATTTTTGGAAAGCTTATGTCTAGTAGACATAGGTGTTCCAACTAGTCTAGAATCCTCCATTCCAAATTTCTTCAACATCTCCTTGATTTTCTTTGATTGAGTAATGTAGATACCATATTTCTTCTATTGAATTTGCAAGCCAACAAAGAATTTAATCTCTCAAAACATTGAGATTTCAAATTCTTTACTCATTTCCTCAAAAAAGGATTTTCATAAGTCATCATGTCCAGTGTTAATAATGTATCATCTATAAAGATTTTTGCCAGCACTATCATCTTATCTGGTTCTTCCTTGATGTATAGACTGTTGTTGTCATTTGTCCTTTGAAAACCAATTTTTACCAGATGACTATGCAATCTTTCATACTAGGATTAGGGGGCTTGTTTGAGACCATGTAAATCTTTTTTTAATCTACAAATCATATCCCTTTTGTTAGGATCTATGAAACCTTTAGGTTTTTCAATGTAGACTTCTTCTAGGATTCCATTCAAGAAAGCTGACCTTACATCCATCTAATATACTTTGAATCCTTTATGTGTAACATAAGCAAGTAGTGCTCTAACACCTTCTAATCTTGCAATAGGAGAATTTTTTTCTCCATAATTAGTACCTTCTTCTTGAGCATAACCTTTGCATACTAACCTTGCCTTATTCCTAGATACTTCTCCATTTTCATTCAACTTATTTTTAAATACCCATTTTGTACCAATTACATTTTCTATCCTTGGGTCTAGGAACAAGAGTCCAAGTTTTTTTCCTTTCAATTTTATCAATCTCTTTATTCATTGCCTCAATCCAACTTTCATTTTCTATGCATCTTTAATATTTCTAAGTTCAAACTCAATGAGAAAACATGTACCTTTTAGTTTGTTCCTTGTCATTGCACCTTTTGACTAATCTCTAATGATTTTCTTAGGTGCATGATGCCTTCTGACTTATCTAGTGAGTATAGGTACCTTATCTTTGGATTTAGAACTTGTTTCATTTTGTTCACCATGTTCTAGATCATGTTTAGGCCCCATTGTCTATAACTCAAGTTTTTTAGACTGTGACTTAGTTTGCACTATCTAAAACTCGGGTCCTTTTGACCGAGACTTGGGTCCTTCTGACTATGACTTGGGTTGCACTGGCTGTAACTCAAGTTGACTTATAGATTAAGGAGATTTAGGTGATGAAGACTACTAATTTCCAATTAAATTTGCTTGAATAGCTAAAACTCTTATTGCATAAATAGGAAGAAGAGTTCTGAGTACCTTGTTGACTATTGTCACATCATCTATTTTGCCTCTTGAGGCTCTAATTACACTCACACTTGATTTCATTCTTTCACTATATTGTGTGATGTTTTTATCTTCTCTCATATTCATCTAACCAAATTGACCTCTTAGACTTTCTACCTTAGCTCTCCTCACATTGCCATCTCCTTCATAGATATCTTTCAACTTTTTCCAGATTTCATGAGCAGTTGGATAATCATTGACTTCATCAAATTCAACATAATTGAGAGTAGAAGCAATGTCAATCATCATTATGTTGTGATTCTTATTTTCCACAATTTGATCCATAAAAAAAGGTCTAGCAGGTGCCATATACTTGTTCTCTAGTTATTTTAGCATCGTGTCTCCAATGGTTTCCAAATGCAACTTCATGAGTTCCTGCCATGCTTAGAAGTTATCTCTATGCAACTTAGGAATTTCCATTCTATAAGACATCTTGATCTTTAGCTTCAATCCTTGAAACCTTATCTGTAAGCACCAATAGCTCTAAAAATAATTGTTGGAAATAGAAAGGAGTAACTCTAAGGGGAGGGGTGAACTAGTTACTACAAAACAAAACCCAAAGTCCCCTTTAAGATGTCAACACAATATAAACCAAATCCTTTTTTAACTTGGTTAACACTAAATATTCTGTTGTAACTTAGTTATTACAGATAATTAGATCTTAAGATCTTTAATGTGATTAGTCTTTATTAACTTATTTTTAGAAATATAAAGGAAATAACATGAACACAAGAGGCACCAAGATTTAACATGGAAACCCAATTTGGGAAAACCACCAATTGCAACTAGTTACTATTTTTCACTCTTCTGAAGTGAGCCCTATTAGGAGTCAACTCTATTAAAGGTTTCAAAATACATTTTTATGTGTGACCCTATTAGAGGATTTAATTCAACTTGTTAAGAGTGGCCTTGTTAGGGATATTTAGACACTTCAATCTAGAAATGCCACCTTGTTTAGAGATTTGATTCACTATTACAATTACTAGAAAGTAGCAATGAATTGACTTGATTGCTAATGCAACTAACTTTTCTTATTCAAATCTCAATTTTGGCCTAATTACTTGATCCTCTTTGATTAGAATGTTCTTTTTAGCTTGGTCAAGTTGGATGCTTTGCCCTTTATAGATATCCTTCAAATTCACTCCCTTAATTCATCTTGTTCAATTCCATATTCAATCCTCAACTTGACCTTTCATATATATGATTCACCTAGTCAAGGCAGCTTGAATACTCTTTTAATAAAACAATTTGCATCCTTGAAGTTGGCTTGTATTAACCAATGAATTTATCAAACCTAATATATTGATAGTTGGCTAATACAGAATTGAGTACTTAGTCAACATAGAAGATCTCTTCGTTAATTAACCCAACTCAATTAGAATAGGAATTCTAGCATTAACTGACCCAACTCGATCAATATTGACTTCACTTTATTAACTGACTGAGTTTGGTCAATACTGCCTCTGAACTTGTTCATAACTTAGTGTTCAAGATACACGAGAAATTGCCTTCGATGCCTGAGTGAGCTTGGCCATCATTGACTACTCGGTAATAATTTGACATTTTGTGTAACATATAAGACATCATATAATTGAGTAATTGTTTTCAAAACCAAGTATGTCCTAAAATCTTTAAAATATTTTACCAAAGCATATTCTTAATTCTCATTGATATCACAATTCAACTCTGATCTTTGTAAGATTTTTTTGAAGAAGGTAATAGGTTGTTCATATCCTTCTTTATTCTTTGGAAGCATGATTGCAAAAATTGTATGATATGATGCAAAGGAAAATATTTGAAATGGCTTTTCAAAATTTGGGGCTTCTTTTATTTCTTTCTTTATATGTACAAATTCTTGTAAAGCTTCATCATCCTAAGCCATTTTTTCTCCTTTCTTCATCATTTTGGATATGGGCTTAGTAGTTTCTATAAAATTGGATAAAAATCTTCTTACAAAATTTATCTATCCAAAAGATGATTGAATGGCTTTAACAATCTTGGGGACTTTTATGTTATCAATTGTGGAAACTCTTTTAGGATCTATTCCCACTCCTTCCTTGGAAATAATGTGTTCCAATAATTTTCCCTTAGTGACCCCAAATTGACATTTTTTAGGATTAAGAGATATCTCATATTCACAATCCTTTTAATTTTTTTTCTCTAAGTGATTACAATGGTCTTCAACTTTCTTGGAATAGGCAATAAGACCATCTTGGTAAACTAACAATATATGATCAATAAGTCCCTCAAATGCAACATCTTTAGCTCTTTGAAAAGTTGCTCCAATATTTGTTAATCCAAATGACATTATAGCATAACCATATATTCCGTAAGGAATAGTAAATGTTGACTTGTATTTCTCTTTTTCTTTGACTTTGACTTTATTATAGCCATAGAAACTATCCATCATGGGTAAAATTTCTTTTCATGCTACTTTTTGTAGCAAAACCTCCATGTTTGAGAAAGCATAATTGTATTTTAGTGATGATAGATTCAGATTTCTAAAATCAACACACAATCTTATATCTCCATTCTTCTTTTTGACATGAACCAAATTAGAGACCCATGTGGAATATCTAATAGGTTTAATTATGTGAGCATCTCTCATTTTAATCAATTCTTCTTTCACTTTTGGAGCTAACATAGGATTGATTGGTCTTTACTTTTGTCGAAAAGGTTTAGCATCTAGTTTTAAAAGTATTTAATGATGAAAAAATTCCTCTCTATATGCTTTTAAATCATCATAAGACTATGCAAACACATGTTTGTATTTCCTCAACAAGGCAATTAATTTTGACCTCATCTTAGTTGACATTTTTTCCAATAAAAACTTCCCTTTAAGAGTGCTTAGTCCCAAGGTTAATTTTATCAACTTGATCTTGGAGGGTGACATGGGAATGCATTTTGAGATTTTCACATTCATCAAAAATGTTCTCCAAAGCCACCAATCCTTTCAGTATCTTATTGGACTTTAGCTACACAATCTCTTCTCCAAAGATAGTATCCTTGCCATCATTATTTTCAACAAGCCTATTCCAATCAATATCAATATCATGATGATCCTTTTCACATGTCAAGAATTGTAATAAATCTTTGTCATCTTTGAAAACTTTCCATTTTTGCTCATTATTAGGAATAAATGGTCTATTTTTCATCTCAACTTGAACAACTTCTGGTAATGAATGTTGATTTGTTTAATGGATAAATTTTCCATTATATCCTATTATTCTAGTTAATTGAAAATGCATTAAAAAACTCTAAAAATCCCATACATAATTTCTATACCTTTTCAACCTTGATTTTAGTGTCATAAATTTATCTCTAATTTGATACATTATTAATTTTGAATCACCAAACACTAAAAGTAACTTTATTTTATGAAATCTTGCTATATTTAATCCTAGAATTAAGGCTCATACTCAACAATATTGTTTGTGATTCAAAGTTTAATAAAAAGGAATACCTAAATATTTTACTTAATGGTGATATAAGGATCACCCTAGCTCCATTGCCTTCTTTGCTACATGTTGTGTCAAAATACATTTTCTATAACTCTTTGTCCTACTTTTGCACAAGGACCTTACTTCTAGGATTTAAATAGGTTTACTTAAAATTACCTGAAAGTTATCAAGGTTTGTTTGGCATAAATTAATTCTATTACCAGGAAAGATTTTTTCAACGATTTATTCATACCTAGGTTCTTTATCAACTCTAATATTTTGACCATTTATTGGAATAGTTGCATATGATTAGTCCAATTATATATGGGCTCGAATTAGATTTGACCATTGCTGCAAAAGCAACATGCCATAACAAGAAAGAAACTCAACCACAGTAATATTTTTCTTATAGGAGATATTAGGACAAGCTAAAAACCTCAAATCAACATACTTTATTACACCTACTACAATCATTGATCTATTGTCCATACTATAATACTTCCCCTAAGGGATATCTAGTTTCAATCCTAATTCCTTCATAACTTTTGTAGGAAATTATATTCATAGATGCTCCTAAATCTACCATGTAGTTCCCTACTAGTTTATTGTTTATCAATAGAGTCAAGTTAAAGGGGTCCACCAATGGGGTGTTTTCATTGATATTTGTACCAAGATAGACAACTAAAGTGTCACCAACATTGGTATACCCTTATTTGTTAGTTTCAAACAACACATTTAAATTTTATTTTCTATATTTTAGAATTCTAACAATTTCTAAAAATGCACTAAAATTTTAAACTATGATAGAGCATTAGAAATAAATGAATTATTACTTACCAATTTCTTACCTTCTGGAGGATGAATTATGTGTGGTTTCATTTAATGTTGATCATTGGAAACCCTTTTCTCTTTATCACTCTTATGTAAAGTAGGTATTTCAATTCTCTTTCCTACATTTGAATTTTGTAATGAAATAACTTGCATAATAGAAAAAATAATATGAAATATTATACTAAGAGCAATAGGCCACTTTGAGGGGGCAACCTCCAAATATCACCAATGAGAACACACTTCACACTATGATCTTGAAATAAGACTCACAACCTCATATATATACCTAATTATGCTTAGGTTGAATAGACACAACCCTACATAACACCTAGGCCAACCTACTGTAACGCCCCGCCAAGAGATCCAAAAGAATTAACCTAAAGTTTTACTAAGTTTGCTAAATATTTTTTTTTTTTTTTAAAAGTAAGAATGTATAACATACACATCAAACACATAGTAGCAGAAGCTATAACATGTAATCATCAACAATCATACATAATAGGTTACATTCCTTAAGGATCCCAAGACGTTGAGTCACTTTTAATTTTAATTAATTCTAAGTCTAACAACTACCACATCCACATGAAAGAATAATACTAAAGTCCAATGTCCACAATATAGATTTGTTCCGAATGCCTCTTGGCAAATTAATTCGAAATGCTCAATCATCCACTATACATGTCACAGGGTATGAAAGGCTTAAAAAAAAATACATATGTAAAAATAGAAATGCATCAACCTCCATGAATCCATGATACAAAGTACAGTAAAAATATATGAAACCATTCACCATACATGATACATCCATACATCCATAATGATAAAACATCTATCATAAAATCTAACCATCCATCATAATAATCCAAGAACATAGTGAAGGTAAATGCCAACCAAGAAAGCTCCAACCACGGCGACTATGGACGGATCTCAATGGTAAGAGTAAAAAGTACTACCACCCGACCGCGTGGAACCTAAATGGTCTACTCCCACCGCGCTAAGGAGATAGTCTCAAGTCCCAAACATGATACCAAAACACAAAACACAAGTACTCTCTAAGTCTGGGAAATCCTAAAAGTACACTAACTCAAAGGTTCCAACATAGATAGACATCTAGACCCAGAGGCACCACAAAGACACGTAGGAAATCTACCATGCAAGCGGGAAAGTGTCATCGCAAAAGTCATGTCGAAAGTTACCCGAGTAATCCCTTAGGAATCTTGGGTCCCTTGTGACCCTGTGGCCACTAGTATCCTCTCATACCGACGAGGCATACTATGGAATGCAAGGTCATAACCAAGCATTCTCTCTACCCCATCCTAGTCTGTACTAGCACTCAAGGCATGGGAGAGAACATATAGTTATCTTATTAGGTTCATTTAAGTCAGTATTTAGGTGAGATGTTTTCACTTATTAAAACAAACAACCTATAATGAGTCATGCCCAGAGCCACTTCGGGTCTCCCATCCCTCATTGCAAGCCACTTCCCGACACTACACATAGATAACCTACCCTAGGCTCATGACAACACAAATAAAAATCACCTCAGTCCTATACAAGCGATTGAAAGCATCATAAATATAATCCACAATAATCACATCAGTTCTCCACGAGCAACTGATAAGCATAAAATAATAATCATGATGATCACAACAGTTCTCTATCAGCAACTGAAGGCATCCATGATAAATCACAATATCCAAAGGTTCTCCAACAAGTAACCAAAAAGTATCCCAATAATAAATCACAATACTGATCGAAGACTCCAAAATGGTCAAGTCACACATGTCACAACATGACATCATCAAGAGCATAGCAATAACACTTTAGTCCCATCAAGGTGACTAGAAAGCAACCCAAGTACAACTGATCGATGACTCAAAAATGGATAAGTCAGGTAACTCAAATACATACACCATTAGCTTCTCACAAGGAAACTGGACAGCAATAACAACAAGTAAAAACATCCATATCATAGAGCACTCCATCACATTACTATGGTCGGGTTAAGAAAGATCGAGACCAAATCATCATAACATCACATTCACAACCCTGAGCCTCTGGTAACAACCTAACTAGTCAATACTAGAACAAACTCCAAAACCTCAAAACATAGACAACAAAATAATCTCATAGAAAAACAGAGTCATCACATAGTTGGGTCTGAACGATAATATATTGTTAAGTTAAGATAAGGTTTATGTTCTAGTTTAACGTCTATTTCAAGTAACTAAGTTTTCGCAACTACCCCTTACGATTAACCCATTTCTATAATAACTTCCATTAAATCAATAATCTAAATCTACAATTCAATCA
Source organism: Cupressus sempervirens (assembly GCA_028749045.1). Taxonomy (NCBI): domain Eukaryota; kingdom Viridiplantae; phylum Streptophyta; class Pinopsida; order Cupressales; family Cupressaceae; genus Cupressus; species Cupressus sempervirens. The sequence goes on from CM053792.1 coordinate 476,426,318, forward strand.
AAAAATATCTATTAATAATTAACTTTAATTCAACTAATTTTAATTAAGTTAATTATTAAATATTAAACTATATCAATAATATTCAATTAATTATTAATATATATTAATAAAATTTATTAACAATATTAATAATTAATAATTTTAATTCATTATAAATTAACTTTTATAACATTATCAATCAATTACTAAAAATAAATTACAATTTATTAATAATATTATATTTAACAAATTGTATTAATTATAATCTATTTTTAATAAATTAAAAATTAAAAATCATATTTAAAAAAAAAAACTACTCGAAATTTCTTTTTAAACAAAAAATGCATTGTTAAAAAAATGAGTTTAAAGGCCCGCCGGCCTGTGCTACCCTGGGGCCGTAGGTGTTACTGCTGCTGTAGATAGTAGTACTACGTATTGTTGTTGCGTAGCAGTACCACCTGCCGCGGCAGTGTGGTTGTGGGGCATGGGAAGTGGTGGCCCCGCCCCACTCCATAATATATATATATATATATATATATATATATATATATATATATATATATATATATATATATATATTTAATTTCTTCTTTTCTATTTATTTATAAAAAGTTATGTTTTATTTTAAATTAGCTTTGTCATATGTAAATTTTGTTAAAACAATTTCTTCTAAAAGAAATATATATATAATTTATTTATTTCATAAAATTTGCTAAGTTATAAAATTTATAATTACATAAAATTACTTAAATAACTCTTCTTCTTCTTTTATATATATATATATATATATATATATATAAATTTTGATTTCCACAGTATTCTGGTAAAGGAAATTATATCAACCATATAAATTTTTAAATCTAGAATTTTTCATTTTTAAATTCAAACCCTTCCCAAATTAAATCTTAATTTCTTTAATCTAGAAAACAAGGGTTTCTAATAACTCTTCTATTCTCCACATATACAGAAATTATTGATAAGCAATTAATAATTCACAATATTGACAAGTTTAAACTTTCATCACAGAGAATTCGGATTTACAATCCCCAGACACGAAGAAGACAGGAAAGGATGATTATGTAAATAATCAGTGATCAAAACATAAGACCCTACCTGATCCTGATGCTAATACGAAATCCTTGAAAACCTATGAGAGAATTTTCTCTCCTTCAATACCTTTCCTCTGAAAAACTTTCTTAGAATTCTCCTTCTCAAATTCGCTGCCAAAAGATGTCTCCCAAAATTCTTGTCTCCAAAATTCGCGGTCCAAATTCGTGTCCCCCAAAAATGAACCCCAAAATTGTGTTAAGAAGTTTTCTCCTCAAATTGGGGCACTAATTGTGCATTCACCCGAGAGGACTCTTTGCTCAACTGAGTTAACTCCAAATTAACTTGTATTAATTCTATGCTTTATCTTTCAATGCACATTAAATGAATTATTAAATAATTTAATTTAGTTTTTCCACTTGACTTCTATTTTTAATCTTTATTACTTTTAATCCCATGCGCACTTTATGAAATTAAAATAACATTATTATTTTCTATTATTTTATCTTTTAATTTATTTCTCATATTTTAAACTCATGCTTAGATCATGCGATCTAGAAACCTTTAATAATTTAATATCTTTCAACTTTTAATTTATTTTAGAAACTTAATTGATAACATATTTAATTAATTTAAATAACAATAATATTTAGCATTTATTTAAAAATGAACTCTAAATATATTATTATTAAATTAAATAAATATTATCATGTTCTAAATTTATCTTTTAACTTTTATCTCCAAATTTAATTCTTTTATTTAATTAATTTCTCAATTAATTAAATATTAAAGATATCATATTAATTCTCCATTAAATTAAATCATTAATTAATCTTTTTAATTAGACTTAATTAATAGAAAACACATCAAGGACTCATATAACAACATACGAAAACCCATCATAGAAAAATACATACTAAATCAAACAAAAGGGTTATAATCATGAAATTACATCATTTGATGCATTCAAAGGGTACTTAACTCAGATACTTGTCCTAATTATCAATTAGGACAATTGGCTAAAGGGTTTAGGATTTGGACTTAAGAGTTTATCTCCCCTCTCTTACCATTGAGATAATGCGATAGGGTACACTCATCTTGGCAATTTAGGGAAGTCGATACCCGATACTTGCAACCTACATAAAATCCACACATATACAAACACAATATTCTAAGCTAAACAGACAATGGCAGGAAGTGGTGCATCGTGTAGATCCCGACTAGCAGGTGACTACGACTCCTTTCCTTAACCACATCAGAAACACCATACATAAAGAAAACAAACACGCACACCATACACATGCAGTATGGGGTAAGTATCCATAAGAAAGCACATGTGATAATAAACCATCTAACTAATCATCATCGATAACTAAAAACATTGAGTAATCATCATACATGCATGAAATATAGAGTACCAAGTAATCTCATCATATAATAAACTAAGTGTAAAACAACATCTGATAATCTCTAAAATAATAATACTAATCATCAAACATAAAATTGGCCTAAAAGAGTTTGGCAAAGATAACTGAAATGCGACTTAGGGGCAGACACTACACCTACCTACCTAAATAATAATATAATAATGATAACATGACTTAATTAAGGATTAAGATAGACACAAGTTGACTATTCATAACCCTATATACACCAATATTAAGGGCATAGCATGCCACCTCTCTTGAAAGAAGCATTGTCCTCAATGCTAACCAAGTGTGGATTCTTTTGAATGAACTCCTCATCCTCCCATGTGGCCTCTTCAACTAGTAAGTTCCTCCATTGGATGAGATACTGAGTGAGGATTCTATTTCTCAACTTCTTCGTGCATGTTTGAAGAATGCACTCTAGTTCCAAAATTATTCTTCCTTCTTCATCAAGCTCTGGTAGTAGTGTTTGAGTAAGAATATTCTACCCAATTATCTTCTTCAAACAAGAAACATGAAAAATTGGATGTAAGAAACATGAAAAACTACATTTATCTTTGTTGTTGGTGGCAACTTGAGCTTGTAGGAAATGCTACCAATCTTTTGCATGATTTCGTATGGTCCATAATATCTTGGAGACAACCTATTTTATTTTTTTGTTGCTTCATTAAGATTTTTTATAAGGATGCAATCTCAAGAAGACCCAGTCCCCAACTTCAAAATTTCTTTTAGTATGATGTAGATCCACTTGTTGTTTCATTTGATTCTGTGCCATAGCTAAATTCTCCTTGAATCCTGAAAGTACTTGTTGTTGATGAAGCAAGTGGTCTTCTACTACTTGAACTCTTGGTGACACCTTTAGTGATGATGTGAGGAAGGAGGATGATATCCCTAAAGTTCCAAAAATGGAGACATTTTTGATGAGCTATGAAAAAAGTATTGTACCACCATTCTGCAAGAGGTAGCCAATCTACCCATTGAGATTGTTTTTACGAAGTGAAACAACATAGATATCCTTCCAAACATTTATTAACAACCTAAGTTTTCCCATTTGATTGAGGATGGTATGAATAACTATGAGCCAATTGAGTACCCAAATATGAGAATAAATATTTCCAAAAGTGACTAGTAAAGATAGGATCATGATCACTAACAATAACCTTAGGTGTACCATGTAGCTTTTGGATATTCTCCAAGAAAACTTTTTCTACTATACTTACTATAAAAGGATGTGATAATGAAATAAAATGTGCATATTTAGGGAGATGATCAACTACTACCATGATGCCATTATGACCTTTAGATTTGGGAAGCTCTATGATGAAGTTCATTGATATTGTTGGTGTAAATACATATTTACTATTTACACTTTACTTAAGTTTACTTAGGTTAATGTATTATTTTATTATATTACATTATTTTATGATTTATTTGGTGAGACACTTAGAAGTTTTCATACTTTAATGAGTTGTCATGTTGACAACATAGAAGTAAGCAACTCTAATTCAACACATGGTGTCTACAACACTAGAGTTTACATAATTAACGGAGTTGTCATGTAGACAACATACTTATTCTCACTCCTAATTTAGCACATGGTGTCCACAACATTATTTTGTATGCTACACCTTTGTAGGCTTATCCTCTCATCATCACACTTACCCCTATGCTTAATGGAGGATAACCCAGTTCTAGTAGACACATGCCCAGTTGTATGACTTATCATGTTGCTGATTCCTATGCATTCTAGAAGCATTCCAAAGGCCTTTATATATAGGCACTCCTAGTGTACTTTCACATTGAATTGAATAGCAATAAATCAATTATGGATATTGTTATTCTAATCATACCTTGTTGGTCTACTGTTGTGCTTGTGCTTGAGTTCCTTGATCTTGGTTGAATTTTGCCCTAAGGAAAATTCTTAAATGGTATAAGAGCTTGGAGAATTTCTCTTCACATATCTATTTGAGACCATCTTGTTGCTTCAGCACCTCAGCCTAAATATGTAGTATCAAAGTCATTGGGAGCATCTAGAGCCAAAGCAGACCTTGCCATTGCATCTAAAATGTCGATTCAATGAATTGACTATAAATTTTCCTATGTTGGGCCATAGTCAAAATTGAGGCAACATTTTTTTTTACAAACTGGCAACTGAAAGGCTTGATTTGCAAAATTGGTATGATCATTTTAGATTTGTACATTTCATTTTCAGATCTACATTTTTTTCATCTGCATCTCTACAATTTTTTTTTGGATTTGCATTATTTTTGCTAGAAAAATTGGCCATCAGACCTATAGGAGAGATTTGTTGCAAGTGAAGATTGAAGCTTGCTAGTGCAAATCAAATATTTGCATCACATTCAAAAGGTCAACAAACCCCCAAATTGGATTTTGTTTCATCCAAATCGGACATCTGAGGCAAAATCTAGAGCCATTTGATTTTTGGAGGCATGATGACAGTGATTTAGAAAAAATAATTACAAAAATAATTTTCAAATAGAGATATCTCCCTCATATGGACTCTTTTTTGTGAGCAATTTTTTTAATATTTTGGGGTAGAATTTCGTGATCTACACATTGGTGTTGGTGGTTTGAGATCTCTATTCTTGAATTTTTTTGCAACTCGTAAATTCCAATTTTTGACTTCAAATGCTTAGTATGGGCTCATCTAGACACATAATTAAGTTCCATTTTTTTTGAAAGTTCATTTTTTAATCTACTTTCTAGATCTACAATTAGATTATAGGTTCTATGGATAGAAATACTACTATGAAAAATAGGCCCTAAATTGGCTATTGTACATGCACCACCTCTAAAGCACCGAATCATTCATTAGGGAGGTTCTTTGATTTGTTTTACATTTTGGGGGGTACTTTGATTGATCTCATAGAGTCTTGTCACACATGTCAATTTGGTATTAGACCATAGTTGACAACAAGGAACTATCACAAATAGAGTGCTTTTATACTTGATCATCTAAGAGACCATTGAGAAGTGTTTCCTTATCTCTATTCATTGCCCCCACATTTTAATTGGACACATCCTTTGCAACTTCATCATTTACTGTATGACAATATGAGTAAGGAAGCTTTTCTCCTCTTAGAATGGCAAGTTTTCCTCATGATATGTGGATGGCTCTTTGGGAATCATATGGAGATCCATGTGTTCTTTCATTTCTAGAGGACATTTTACCTCTAGTTGCAACTGCATCCTCTCTAGATGCGATCACAACTCTAAATGCTCCTGTTGCTACTCTTGATCTAGTTCCAACCATAGTTGCTTTGGACTCAATGCAGCAAGCTATTCCATGTCTTCCTACTTCAACTTCATGGGATGACTTCCTTCCAAACATAGCAGAGCTATTCCTGGAGTCTCACATTGAAGATGTGGGAGACATCATTGATGATATTGGTCTTCTCTTTGTTGAGGCAAATACTTCATCCATTGCCATAGTTATCAATTCATGTCCTTCAACATAGCAGGGTACACTTTGTCTTCCAGCACCAACTTCTACAGATGACTTCTTGATAGACATCAAAGGTTTATTTGTGGAGTCCCACATAGTAGACTTGGGAGACATTCTTGATGACCTAAACCTTCTCTTTGATGAAGCAAATACTTCTCTAGTTGTGGCGAGGGCTCACTTTGACCCTCCTGTCCATTCTCTACATGATTAGTCTTCACAGGATGATATGATTGTGGATCCTTATCTACAAAATTTAAGGAGATAGTTTGTTCTTTGGGACATGTTCTACATACATCCTTGCTAGATATGCACTTCTTCTTTTTAGTAATTTTGGAAGGAGGAACCATCAGTATCAATATAGGGACAATTGAGAAGGTTTCAGAGACACTTTTCATCATCAAGATTTTTTCCAAACACACTAGAAGCATCTCACCTGTACCCCTGCCATTTTTTCTTCCAAAGGGGAGGAACATTATTCAACATTCATGGATTAGCTTCTACATTGGAGCATTTCTCACTGATCGACACACTACATTTGGGTGCAGGGGGAGACTACCTTGTCTCCTTCTTCTTTTTTGTGGGGGGGACATTTTCCTCTTATAAGGTCTTGTTCTTCTCATTCTTCACTATTGTATATATTTGATGTATGTCATAATGGGGGGGTCTTAATTACTCCATCCATCCATGCATCTTGTCTTTTCATCTCCATTTTTGGGGGAGGGTTTTTCACATGAGGTTTTCTCTCTTTCTCCACTTTATGAGAGATTGCATTTCATTATGTACATGGGTACCTAACATGGCCTAGTAGTTGGGACCCATCATGCATTTCATCCTAATTTTCATAAGCTTAAGGGCATTCCCCTAAGTTGCACTTAAGGGGGGGTGTTGGTGTAAATATGTTTTTACTATTTATACTTTACTTAAGTTTACTTAGGTTAATACATTATTTTATTATATTGCATTATTTATTTGGTGAGACACTTAGGAGTTTGTGTACTTTTATGAGTTGTCATGTTGACAACATAGAAGTAAGAAACTCTAATTTAGTACATGGTGTCTACAACATTGGAGGTTGCATAATTAACTGACTTTTCATGTAGACAACACAGTTATTTGCACTCCTAATTTAGCATATGCTGTCTACAACATTATTTTGCATGCTACACCTTTTAGGATTATCCTCTCATCATCACACTTACTCTTGTGCTTAATGGAGGATAACCCACTTCTGGTGGACATGTGCCTGGTTATGTGACTTATCATGTTGTTGATTCCTATGCATTTTAGAAGCATTCCAAAGACCTTTATATACAAGCACTCCTAGTGCACTTTCACATTGAATTGAATAGCAATAAATCAATTGTGGATATTGTTATTCTGACCATACCTTGTTGATCTACTATTGTGCTTGTGTTTGAGTTCCTTGTTCTCAGGTGAATTTCTCCCTAAGGAAAATTCTTACAGATGGCTCTTTCCAACATTGGATAGGAATAGATTAAGGCTTCAAGAGACCTAGTGTCTTAATTGTTCTCCCTTATTTCTTTAACAAATCAAATATTCAGCTGCAAATTTTTGAACATCACCTTTTAGCCCTTATCAAAAAAATCTTGCTTGACTTGATGATATGTCTTCAAAAATCCTAAATGATCACCAATTGGGGGTTCATGTAGTTCTTTGATAATCTTGTGTTTAAGAGTGGAATTTTTGTGGAAATACACACACTCTTTATACCAAAGAATATACCCCTTTAATCAAAACTCATCTAAACTACTAGGGTCACTTTTTATTTTTTGGATGAGATTACTTGTTGCAACATCATTTTTCCACTCTTCTTTGGTTCCTACCACCCAATTTTCTTGTAATATTGAAAGGGCACACAATAAGGCTTCATCTTTTTCATCCTTCTTGGAAAGTGCATTGGCCACAATAATTTTCCTTCCCTTTCTTGTATGCAATTTCAAAGTCATATCCCAACATATTAGTGATCCATTTTTTTTTCCCTTATGGAGATTGTCTTTGTTCCAAAAAATATTTTAGGCTATCATGATCTGTCTTAACCTTGAAGTGTCCACCCATTAAATAAGGTCTCCATTTTTTAACTCCATGAAGGATTGCTAGCATTTCCTTCTCATAAATAGGTTTAAGTTGATTTTTACCTTTTAATTGATGACTCTCAAAATAAATTGGTCAACCTTCTTGCATGAGAACTACTCCTATCCCATTTCTAGAAGCATTACATTCCACAATGAATTCCTTGGTGATGTTTGGAGTGGCAAGCACTGGAGTCGTACACATAGCCTTCTTTAATTTCTCAAATGATACATTAGCAGATTCATTCCAATGAAAAGAATCCTTCTTCAATAGAGTGGTAAAGGGTGATGCTATATGACCATAATTCTTCACAAATCTTCTTTAGTACCTTGTCAATCCGAAGAAACCCCTTAGCTTCTTAATGGTTTTTGGAATAGGCCATTCCATGATAGCCTTAATTTCATTAGGGTCCACCTTTACTCCTTCATGTGAAATTTTGTCCCAAATACTCCACCTCCTTAAGACCAAAAGCACACTTAGATGGCTTAGCATAGAGTTGATGATCTTCAAGTAATTGTAATGCATGATCTACATGATGCAAATGTTCTTCCCAAGTCTTGCTATAAATTAATATATCATTAAAAAATACTAACACAAACTTTATCAAGAACTTCTTAAAAATATAAATCATCAAACTTTGGAATGTAGATGGTGCATGGGTAATACCAAATGGCATCACGAAAAATTCATAATGACCCTCACGAGTTTGAAATATTGTCTTGCAAATATCTTCCTCCTTAATCCAAATTTGGTGATAACCCAATCTAAGATCTAACTTAGTAAAATACATAGCTCCATTTAATTCATCTAGAAGATCATCAATGATTGGAATAGGAAACTTATCTTTAATGGTGTACTTGTTGAGCACTCTGTAATCTAGACACATGCACCAATTTTCATCCTTCTTATGTACCATCACAATAGGTGAGGAGTAAGCACTTTGGCTATGACTAATAATTCTTACCTCTAGCATTTCCTCAACAATTTTTTCTATCTCACTTTTTTTGTTTGTGTGGGCACCTATAAGGTCTAATGTTTGGTGGCTGGCTCCCTGGAACTAGTTGTATGGCATGGTCATGATCCCTCTTAGGAGGAAGTCCTTTAGGCATATCTCAAAGAATCATTGAGTGAAGATCAGTTATTTCTTGTAAATATGGATGAATAAGAGCATTAGATGGAGAGAATTCTAATAAACATAGCTGGGCCACAAATCCATCTGATCCTTTCTTATAAAACTTTTTCATTTGATGAGAGCTTACCATTTGTGGGGATTTTTCCTTCAATATCCTTAGCTCCACTAGCTTTCTTTTTGACTGAAATCACATGAATAGTTCTTGGAAGTTCATCTCAATTGTTCCTAATGTAGTAAGCCATTGTACTCCCAAAATAATGTCTACCACACCCATGGATATCACATACATTGGGGTATCAAGTTGATAATCTCCCATGGATAATTTGATGCTATGACACTTCCCTAAACAACTAACTATTCTCCCATCTACAATCAAAACCTAAAAATATGGGGTTGGATATATAAAAAAATTTAGAAGAGTTTCCAACTTTTTGTTGATAAAATTATGAGTACTACTTGAGTTTATCAACATTGTTGCTTTATGCTTCTTTAAGAAACCCACTACCTTGAGAGTTTGTGGTGCATTGAAACCTAAAAGTGCATGACAAGAAATGATTGGTTGAGAATCATGTGATTCCTCACCTGACTCCCTATCCTCCTCTAATATGGGCTCATCCTCTTCTTCCTCACTTGGACCTTCAATATAGAACAATTTCTTTTGACTCTATTTATGTCATTGACTGTATTTTCTATCACAATTGAAACACAATCCTTTTGGTCTTTTCTCCTTAATTTGTTATGGAGTCAATGTAGTAGGTTGAGGAAGATAATTTTGAATAACCTTTTTCTCTTGTCACATTATCTCCTTTCTTTCTAGGAATCAAGAAATTCTCCTCTACCCTACATGCCAATATAGACTCATTTACTGAGCTAGGACTAAACATGCATACCTCATATTGAATTTGATCCTTGAGACCACCCAAGAATAAATCATTCAAGTTCTCCTCTATAATTGTAACCACTCTTGAGGATAGATTTTGGAATTTTGGAATATAATCCTTAAATGATCCTATTTGTTGAAGCTTAGCAAGTTGGCTAAAGAAGTTTTCTGCCACACTATTGGTATATTGTACTTGGAGTTCTTTAAAAATTGACCATGATACAATGAGACCCTTTTTCCTCCTATGAGTGTTAGAGTAAATAATTATTTATTAATTATTTATTCTATTACTTAAGTTTACTTAGGTTAATGCATTAGTTAATAGTAGTAGTTGATGAGTTTTTGAAAATATAGGAGTTTGTTCCCTTCTAGTGTATTCCACCTTTTTGTAGAAGTGTGCTTGGTTGTCAACCTTATTTTCTAGCACTTTCCAACTTGTTGTACAAGCTTCTTTGAGGCCTATTGGCTCCTGATTTAACAGTTTTGAAAATAACCAAGAAACTAGACCAATACATCTAAGGTTGGATGCACTTGACTACAGTGTTGGGCCAAATATAAGGATAATTCATTCTTCTTCTTCAAGCTCTATAAGACCTAGGTGGGTGGATCTCAGATTCTTTATATGGTACTAGTTTAAAGGCATACAACTGAATCTGGAGAACAGATAAAATCCCTTAATCTTCTATGTTTATGCAAGCATTCATGGGTGAAATAGCTAATGACAAAGCACATGAATCTGATAAAATAAGTAAGGGAAAACCTTTTAACTCCTTAAACATAAAGGGAAACATATTCAATTGATAATTTGGATCTCAACATAACCCGGGTATGCAACAATAGAGAAATGCAATTTCTAAGCTGACCAGTCCCTTATCCATTGGACATCAATTGAGCTTTCATATACAGATGGATATCTGAAGTATACTCACATATTCAAACATTTGATCTATCTATTTGACTTACAAACATACATCAATCTTCATAAAAACTCTCATACTTATGGTAATATCCTCTTCCTATAACCTACAAACTTGTCAATGTAAACAGGCATTTACATGGATCTTTGTTCCACTAGCAAGTTTATTCTGATATACAACCTTAAGGGATTGCAATTGAGTTCAAGCTCTTACTTCTCAAACACAAAAGATATGCAAATAACAGAAGAAGGAGACAAGAATCAGAATGAAATTAAAAAAGAAATGAAACTCTTGCATTAATTTCCTTGAAAACAATACATCATCTGTATGCCAAAACTTAGAAAAGAACACTAAGAAATGACTCTATATCTAAAATGCCTCAAAAGAAATACAATACTGTTGTTCATAACAAAAGAACACTGAGAAAATGGTATCACAACTCCAAAAACTAGAGCCAACCTTGTGGTCTCACTAGTCATAACAATTGGAACCTATACAAAGAGCAGAAAAGGAAGATATATAGGAAAGAATATATTTCTGGGTCTGTAATATGAAATTGACATGTGTCCCACTAGAAATGTCTTCAATCTGATGTTGCTAAAAATGAACTTCCTTCAACTACCTACAATCGAGATCATAAATGATGCAAAAAATATTTGATATATCTCCCTAAAGCAATTTAAAAAATATCTTGTGGAGAAAATATCAAGTACAAATCAAATATAAGTTGGAGGCTCAAAATTTGATTTAGCTGGTCACATTTTCTTTTGCCCATGAGATCAACTTGTACAGTTGGCAAAAACACTTGCTTACATCTTTTGCTACCAACTGCAATTAAAATAATCAAATCATTCTTCAATTTTCCAGAGAAGTCAAATCTAATGAAATTTTGATCAAAATTTGATATCAAATCAAACTAGAAACATAATTTTGCATTTTTCATTTAGATGCTCCTTGGAATACAAAATTTCCTGTAGCTGCTTCTAGTAAATACCTGTACAAAATTTGACTGCAAAAATGGAAAGCTCATTTCTTTCCAATTTTGTCAATATGCTACACTATATATTTCACACAAAAAAGGTGTCCCTGAGACCAATTCAAAATTTTGGCTCTCAGATTGCGAACAACATTAAAATAAAAAATTTAAAAGTTTATATAGTTGAAACTATCTAAAACATTTAAAATAATTCAATTCTTTCAATTTGAAATTCATGCGTCTGAACATCTTTATGAATTTTGATTTTTTATATTATTTAAATCTCCTTCTTATCTCGGAGCATCGTAATGAAAGTTTTTTACTCACATGACTTTAAGAATTTGGTAAGATTGTGGGCCTCTAGATTTGAACCCTTGACCTTATGAAATTCATAAGGTTGTGGCCCCTTTCCTTCCATCCTCCGATCTCATGTTAGGGGTCCCATCGTAGCATTGCCAATCACCAAAATGAGCCCTTTGATCCCTCGATATGGTTGTATCATCATAAACTTCTAAACTAAGCCTCCCAATCCAACAAAAAGCACTTGGAAATCCAAGTCAAAACATTGTTTGACTATAGCTCATTGTCCAAGTGTTCCCTTATGGGCACTAGTCCCTTGTGAGCTTATGCATATAAAAACAAAAAGTCTCCATCTTTTGCTCGATGTGGGACAAAAATGCGAGACTTAAGCTTTATTTTGCATGGAAGTTTTGTTTCATCAAGCCATGGACCTTTCTACTTAAGCCATCCCCATACTCCTCTATGCACAACACCTAATACCTAGGTGTATTCACTAAACTTTGAATGTGAGGCTCATTTTTATGCTGCGGCTAGCCATGAATGGCTCCTTTGTTCTATCTCCAACATCTTGGAGACCCTTTACCTACGAATCTGGTCTCATGCCAATGCTGTGGATGTTCCCCCTTTTATGCAATGATCTCCTCCTTCAACATGTGGCTTTAGCACGTCCCTTATGCAAGTCGCCTCCCATGCCATGGATCTTACTTCAACATCTTCTACGGTGGGTTCTCTATTTCTATAACAGAGCAGTACTTTAGCTTTTGATTCAAATCCAAAAGGCATCACAGGTCAAACAATATATTGCACTTGACCTATGCTTATCGATGCTCCATTTATTGCCATCAAACCTTTTCCTAGAGGCACCATCTGCTGATTTGCAGTGATTTCATCTTTGATAGATTGATTAAACTTCATGCGTAATAGAGAAGAAACAAGATTTTGAAAGTTTGGTTGATTTCTTACGTGGTATGTAATGGATCTAAAGCCTAAATGATTTTCTATGCTAATTGATATCCATTATCTTTTAGTTCCCACACTTCACGGGTATCTGACACTTTAGATGAGAGTAGATAATCACAAAAGGCCATCACATTTTTTGCTAATTTAGAAGCTTGGAAAATATAAATCCTCTAACTTCTTGGTTGAGTTCTTCTATTTTTGGATCTTCCAAGATTACTCCTTTCTTCAATTCACTATCATCAATTGCTTTGTATTCCATGTTTTTTCAAAATAAGTTTGACACCATAGCCACCTAGATTCAATGTGTTCCCTAACATTTTGCTAGTTTTGATATAAGAAAGAAAGAAAAACCTTTCTTTTGAGGAAAAACCACTACATCTGGCATGATGGAGAAGAAATGAAAATAATATCCATATTTATAATCACAAAAATAGGAATTCCTTGTGTTCACCAATCACAACCTAAGCATTTTCAATTCATACACACTTTCATCAATTTGAAGCAATCAATCGGACCCCCAAAGTAGGTCCAGCTAAAAAAAAAATTGTTTCTAAACAACTAATATGCAAACTAATCTAGTGATCATCTCAAATTGATTGGAACCAAAATTTGATCACAAATTCTCTACTGAAAACTTATTTTAATCATTTTCACACTATTGTGAACTCTGTGTCAGGAGGCCTATTGTCTAGCTTTAAATAATTGACATAAACACCTGACCGGGCTCCAAAACTTTGGATATCCTATCTCTCTGACATATTCAACAGGCCCACTAAATCTTGTCACGTGACGAAATCAGGGTCAAAAGATATTGACCTCCGAACATGCCTACTTCAAATTATCTTGTAGATCAAACATGTTAGAAACAATAAAATGGATTCAGTTTTAGCTTTGAAAACTGGGCTAATGATCACTTGAAGGTACAAAAATTGGGGAAATAGTTAATTTCCATGAGTAGAATGTAATTCTATGATTTGGACTCATGACTAATCATGGGGCGCATTTGGCGAGCATGCAAAGTGGGCTACTTGGATTTGTAGGACTGGAAACATCAATAGAAAAAGTATTTTTTGCAAATGGAATGGCTTTGGGAAAGTGTGCAGAAAGATTCATCAAGGTTTATAAACTAGAACACTTGGAGTATTTTTAGTATAGAAAATATGGTTACAATCCATTTGGTCCCACCAATCATGGACTCAAAGCTATGACATCTTGAATAGGGCTACAGATCAATCTGCATTTCTAATTACCTGTAAAACTCTATAAATTGCAAACGGAATCACGTTTGAAAATTGATCAAATGGATTCATCATAAGCTCAAATTAGGAATGTAGGAATTATCTAAACCCTAGAACATGATGCAAAAGGAAATTTATTACTTGGGTCAACTGGTCAAAAGTTATAACTTTACAACAATATGCAGATTTACAACAGAGGCAACTGACCAACTTTGAGACATTCAAAACCTAGCCAAAATATGTTAAAATGACTTAAAACTTGGAACATAGGTTCTTTGGTATGCCTAATAAACATTTTCAAAGTGGCTAGTGATGAATCTTAACTGGGTACAAGATATTCAAAGACAAACTGGGCTAGTGAACACTATTTAACACTTAGGCAAAAAATGCAGAATTGAAGACTACTCAAAATGGAACTTCGCAGAATGGCTTGGAATGTTAGTTTATCATCATAGAATGTATATGGAGGCTAAATGTAAGGTGTTAGAAACATAAAACACCTCATAGGCGTTAAAATGACAGTCGGGTACATATGCATGAAAAACATTCATGGGGGCTTAAAGTAACTCAAAATTTGGAAAGTATACTCAAAAAAGGAATACAATTTTTAGTGCCAATGAGGCCTTTATATTCGATCTCTCTCTCATTGTAAATTCATTCATTCACATAGAAATTTAATTTTCCTATTGTGAAATATTTTCTCTTGCATTGTTTGCTTCAAGCTCTTGCTCCTTTGGTTTCTCTTCAGCAAGCTATTTGCATGCAGGTGATCTTGGTACAATGTAGAGTTAGATTTCATTAACTCCTACATGGTATCAGAGCCTCCCTAATACTTCTTGGTTTAAGGATTTTTGAAGCCATGATTCAGAGACACAAACCCTAGTTTGTTTTTATATTTTTCTTCAATCCAAGGGTAGAGTGATTTTTTAGAGCACTTTGGGCCTAAATAGACACTACCATTAGATTTGAAAGGCTTCTTACAATCAAGATTCATATAATTTTTTTTGATTTTGGCTTTCAAGCATTTGAGAAAATTTTCTTAGCCCCCCTTTAGGTGGCTATATAGACTTGGCAATTTAAAAAAATAAAAAAAAGGGTGCACTACCGCAACAACACTTGCGGGCCACCACAGGGCCGCCCACTCACCACCTGCACCTCGCTAAAGTTGGTCGTGCCACCCATATGATGCTCGGCCCCAGTCACCACCAGTGCACAACCCTCACTCTGCCTTTGCTAGCGACACGATAGCTGCACTGTCGGGTTCTCCTCTTAGGTGTCAGGACCACCACCTATCACTGCTTCGACAGGTGATGTCACTCTACAACTAGCCCTGCATCATCAATAGTAGCCACATCAACATTTTTTGGCTGCTGATGTTAGCACTTCTTGGCATGATGTCACACTGACATCATCAACACTATCACTTATGCTATTGTCATTTTCCAATTGCTGACATCATCTTTTTGGCGATTTACATTAGCAAATCGGTGGCCAATTTTTTTTGCTGGTGATAACCAGTTGATGGTTATACAACCGTCAAAATTAATCTAGTGATTATATTTTTCTATCAAGGTTGTCTTTATGAGCAGTAGTTTTTTTTGGCCATAATTTGAGTATACAAAGGTATTTTTCTGATCCGAATGAAGTGCTAGAAAGATGAGTTAGAGACAGAGACAATGGTGCTAGTTTCATCAAATTTTGAGTTCATTTGAGCTCTCATTTTTGGTATCAAATAGAGGTTTTTGTTTTCTCCTTCTCTACATCTGAAATCTAGGTTCTTTTTTAGTTTTTCTTGCTTTCCATAGTTGTTTTTTTGTGGTATTTGAGGGATATCATTATCTATTATGGGGGGGTGTATTTTCTTTCTGTAATTTAATTTAGAATAAGACCCTTCCATTTTTGTCTTTTTCTCTCTCAATGGCAGATCCATCCGTGACTCATCTCACACCACACAATTACCACACTTGGAAGGCACAAATGACTCAACTTGTCATGTCAAGGGGCTTATGGTCATGTCTAGATGAGAATCAACCTATTCTTACATGCCCTTTTGAGGTTCTTTAGCACAGGAATAAAATGAATGAGGCCATGGGATTGATTGCACTGAACATTTTAGATAGTCTACTATTTTACTTGGATGGTTTGACCACTCCACAGGCTTATTGGCTCAAATTTTAGACTTTGTTTAGCACAGTAAATGAGTTTTGGGCACTTCAGCTTGATGTAGAGTTGACTTCTTTGTCACCAACCAATTTTCCCACCATTGAAGATTTCCTGATGAAGTTCAAATCTCTATGTGCAATTTTACAGGGATGTGGGAAAACCAAAATAGATAATGAGTGCATTTTTTTGATACTCTCAAAGTTGCGGGGATAGTATTAGATTTTTTCTTCTACTTTCTATTGCACTATGGATGCCCTTGGTGATAGACATAGGATGCCTACATTTGAGACATTTTGTGATCAATTGACATGGGAACAGGCAAATATCCAATAGGTGGATGACTTTGGCTCTTCCAGCCAAGCATTGGTTGCTTAAATTTTTAAGGGGAAATCCAAGAATAAAGGAAAATACAAGAAAGATACATAAAATTTGATCCTAAGCCTCTAGCTAATCCTCCAGCAAACCCTCCAAAGGGTAAAGATTCTTCAAATTTTGCTAAGTCTACCTTCAAGACCAAGAAGAAATCTAGTGAGACCTGTAGTTTTGTGGCAAGGATGGACATCCCATTTCTAGGTGTTGGAAGCATTTGGAGGCTTTAGAAGAAGCCATGAAGGAGCATCATATTTTAGCCCCTCAGTCTTCATCCCCCCCTGCAAGGAAAGGTCATGCTCTTTCTGCTTGAGCTAAAACTTTAGGGTCTACATGTATTCTTGATTTTGGCACCTCTCCCCATATGAAAAATACTCCTAAGTTGCTTACTTCACTTGTTCCTTGTGCTACCATGAAAATTTCTATTGAGAACTCATCACAAATTTTAGTTCTGGGTTTTGGTTCTATTGCACTTGTTGGGGCTCTCTTCAGGATGTTCTTTGTGTCCTTGACATTTTGATGAACCTATTGTCTGTCTATCAGATTTTCCACTCTAGCTTTGGTAAGACAGTTGAGTTCTCACCACATGATGTGGTTATCCAGGAGTTACATGATTCTAAGATGACTGTGGCTATAGGGAGTATTGACTTTGCATCTTGCCTCTATAGATTTGATGGATTTGAGTCTTCTGATGACACATGTTCATGTTTAGTTGCACATACAAATTTAGTAAGTAGATTTTGGCATGAACATTTTGGGCATGTCAATTACAGATATCTTTAGTAGATGAGCACACAGACACTTGTTCTTGGGCTTCCCCAGATTTCCTATCCAGATGGTTTTTGTCAAGGTTGTGCACTTGGCAAGCAACATAGGAATTCTTTTCCATATGGATGAGCCACTCTTGCTTTGGCACCTTTGGAGTTGATTCAAAGTGACCTCATGTCATTTCATGCTCCTTTTTTGAGTGTCATATACGTGCTTACATTCATTGATGACTTCTCTAGATGCACATGGGTGTACTTTCTCAAGTACAAGTCTGATGTCTTTGATTCATTTCGAGTCTTTAAGGCATTTGTAGAGAAGCAGTCTAGTTTTCTATTCGGTGGATAGAGAACTAGTTTGGTCTTTCTATTCGACAGATACACACCGACAATGGGGGAAATATGTGAACCAAGCTTTTAGAGATTTTTGTTTTGAGCATGGTCTTCAACATCAGTTTTCAATGTCCTACACTCCTCAACAGAATGGTGTGGCTGAGAGAAAGAACATAACACTCTAGGAGATGGCTAATTGTATGATTCAGTCTTGGTCCATGGATTCACGTTTTTGGGTAGAGGCAGTCAATTGTGCCAACTATATTTAGAATCAAATGCCTCACAAGGCAGTTCAACATATGACTCATGAGGAGGCTTGGTCTCATGTCAAGCCTGGTGTATCATCATTCTGAGTTTTTGGGAGTGTAGCATGGGCATTTTTACTTAATTCTCAAAGGAAATAAATGGAATGGAAGAGTTGACCACTCATTTTTGTTAGCTACTGCAAGGATGTTAAGGCTTATAGGTTGTTTGATCCTGATTCTAGAGAGGTCCTATTTTGATGAGATGTCCAGATTGATGAGAGCCCTTTTGCAATTCATACCTCACCTCCAATGCCTAATTCACCTCCCACTACTCCCTCCTCTTTCCTAGTTTGTTCCACAGATGATGAGGATGATGATCATGGTGATCCCCATTTACCTCTACCACAAGATCCTCCCCAGATGCCTAAATGGGCTTGAGCTATAGTTGAGGCTGTAGGATCTCTAGTTGGTGATCCTTCCATTTCTCGTCACATGCATTCTCATACTGTAGGTTCTAGTCTTCTTAGTCATGCTATTAGTGATGATCCTCAAACATTTGCAGAAGTGACATGACATTCTGAATGGGACAGTGCAATGGAGGAGGAATATTCTTCTTTGATGAAGAATCACACATGGGATCTTTGTCCTCTTCCTAAGGGGAGAAAGCTAGTGCAATGCAAATGGATCTATCATACTAAGTATGCTACTGATGGTTCGATTGATAAGCATAAGGCTCATCTTGTTGTGAGGGGTTTTTCACAAGTTGAGGGTATTGACTATACCGAGACATTTTCCCCTATCGCCAAGATGAATTCTATCCACCTTGTCTTATCGCTTGTAGCTTCATAGGGATGGCTTACTTATTAGATGGATGTGAAGAGTGCCTTCTTGCATGATGATATCATTGAGGAGATTTATATGGGCCAGCCTTTGGGATTTGTGCAAGATTCTTCCTTGGTTTGTAGACTTCAATGCTCATTGTATGGTCTCAAGCAAGCCCCTAGGGTTTGGTATAAGAAGATGGACTCTTTTCTACTTTCCACAAGCTTCACTCGCTACCATTCCAATCCCATAGTGTACATTCAACGTCTTGAAGATGAGATTTTGATTCTTGTTCTATATGTTGATGATCTTATTCTCATGGGTAGCTCATCATCTATGCTTTAGGATGTTAAGCATGCATTGATGGACCAATTTGAGATGACTGATCTTGGTTTGCTACACTATTTTCTTGGTCTCTAGATTGTTCAGTCCTTTACTAGGATTTTTGTGTATCAACAAAAGTATGCTCTTAACATGCTTCGTCACTTTGACATGATTGATTGCAAGCTTGATTCCATACCTTTTTAGTTAGGTGTCACTTTGTCTACCTCTTTCTCTTCACCTTCCATGGATGCTACTTTGTATTGGTAGTTGGTTGGTAACTTGTTGTACCTGGCACACACTCATCTTGATCTCTCCTTTGTAGTTGGCCTTGTCTCTCAATTTTCTCAGGACTCTCATGAGAGTCATTGGAAAGCTGCTAGGCATATTTTGAAATACATTTAGGACACACTTATGTATGGCATTCATTACACCACGGGGACTCCACACATTGTTTGCTACACTGACTCAGATTGGGTCGGTGATGTCAATGATCAGAAGCCTACTTTTGGCTTTTTGTTTTGTCTTGGCTCTAGTCCTATCACATGGTTGTGCAAGAAGCAACATGCTCGAGCACTTTCATCTATAGAGGCTGAGTACTAGGCCGTAGTACTTGCTAGTCAGGAGGCTTTATGGCTTCAACAGTTGATGACTAAGTTTGGTTTTCCTCTTGATCATCCCACTATTTTGTGGTGTGATAATAAGAGCGCCATCCACATTTCTCACAACCTAATGGAGCACACCAAGCACATTGAGTTACATATGCACTTCATCTGTTAGCTGATCTAGGATAGCGTTATTACATTGGAGTACATTGCCACTGACGCATAGGTTGCTAACATCTCACTAAATCTTTTGCATCACCACACTCTCTTCAGTTACGGTATATGCTTGGGGTTATGGAAGTTGTCCTTGGGGGGACTGGTTGAGGCCTTCCTTCCTTCACTTCATGTTTTTTTCAGCATGTTTTTTGCCCCTTTTTGGGGGAGGGTTTTTCACATGAGGTTTTCCCTCTTTCTTCATTTTTAGAGCTTACATTTCTTTGCATTGTACATGGGTACCTAACATGGCCTTGTTTCTAGGACCCATTCTACATTTTCTCTTAGTTTTGTGAGCTTAAGGAATTCCCCTAAGTTGCACTTAAGTGGGGTGTTAGAGTAAATAATTATTAATTAATTATTTATTCGATTACTTAAGTTTACTTAGGTTAATGCATTTGTTAATAGTAGTAGTTAATGAGTTGTTGATAACGTGGGAGTTTGTTCCCTTCTAGTGTATTCCACCTTTTTGTGGAAGTGTGCTTAGTTGTCAACCTTATCTTCTAGCACTTTCTAGCTTGGTCTACAAGCTTCCTTGAGGCCTTTATATTCGGTCTCTCTCTCTCTCTCTCATTGTAAATTCATTCAATCACATAGCAATTTCATTTTCCTATTGTGAAATATTTTCTCTTGCATTTTTTGCTTCAAGCTCTTGCTCCTTGGGCTTCTCTTTAGAAAGCTTTTTGCATGTAGATGATCTTGGAGCATTATGGACTTGGATTTCATAAACTCCTATAATGAGTAAAAAGCCAATGATACCAAATGAATTGATCTAGCTCTAGATATAAGGAAGCCATCATGATCTTTTTTCCATATGGGGTTTGATGTACCTCAAAAACATTCTCCATTTAGTTTATCCATGTTAGAAGATCCTTGCCATCTAATTTGTGCATATCCACCTTTGGAAAAAGATTCCTAGATCCCATAGGAGTATTAAAATTTGTGTCATTAGTAGTCAACTTGAAGGTTTCACATTGATTGCTTGACAACTCCTTTCTTGTTTCATTCATATAGATGCTTAACATTCTTCATATATCTGATATATCTCCTCATAGGTCATACATATCCCTCTTAAGCTCTTCCTTGAACTTACTTATTTCCTCATTGGGATTACTATCTTCTGTTGTTTCCCAATCTTGATAAGAAGATTTCCTTGGTGTGGTAGCATTCTTTTGCCTCTTGTTGGAGGCCCTATCATGATGGAAACCAATATTTCTAAAATAAATCACACAAATGAAATATAAATTCTTTGATTTATTTATTCATTTTTGCTATAACTTATTAGGGCCAAGATATCCTTACCCAGGAAAAATTCAAAAAATTGGCAAATTTGCTGCCTTGAAAGTGAATTTTCCTAATTTTGTAATAAATTGCTTATTTTTGCTTCAATTTCCCCAAGCCTTGAAATTTAGGCTCCTCTACTATGTATTCAAAAAAAAAATACAATTTATACTCCAATTTGGCAGGATGTGAGAGATATGTAAGTTTCAATATATTGTATAGAAATAGTAATTCTGCAATAATTTTCTCAAATTTTCTCCAATTCCTTTAAATTTTGGACTATAGCTTCTTTAATATAGTCTTCAAAAACCCTTTAAAAATATTTGCAAAATTTGCTAAAATATAAAAGTTATGCTCTTCCCAAAATTTCCCCAATGTTGATAAGAAAATCTTGCCTCTATGGTGTCAAGATTATGCTCTGATACCACTTGTAATGGAATAACTTGCACAATAGAAGAAATAATATGAAATATTATATAAATACTTGATAATAACTAAGAGTAATAGGCCAATTTGAGGGGGCAACCTCCAAATATCTCCAGTGAGAACACACTTCACAATATGATCTTGAAATAAGACTCACAACCTCCTATATATATCTAATTATGCTTAGGTTGAATAGGAACAACCCTACATAACACCTAGGCTGACCTACCTACCTAAATAATAATATAATAATGATAACATGACTTAATTAAGGATTAAGATAGCCACAAGTTGACTATTCATAACCCTATATACACCAATATTAAGGTTATAGAAAATTTATAGTCTTGTTTCTCATCTTATCATTACTCCTCACTTGTTCAACCACTGCAATTGTACGAGCCCTTCTTTCTTCTTTAGATGATATCCTCAACATTGATTTTTTGTCATTATCAGAAAAGACCTATTGAATATTTTGTTGTCTTATTCTCCTTGCATGGATATTAGGAATATACTCTTCCTTAGAAGTATTATCTTCTCCCCAAAAGGATTTAGATGATAATGTATTTATCATTTCATAGTCATCCCCTGTGTGATTTTCTTCCTCCAATATACTCCTACCCACCAAATATTGATCTAAAACATGGGGTAGTTTGCAGGCTTCACACCAAGGGTCATTTTCAACATAATTATTATTTTTCTTTGGAGGATCATAAGTTTCATTATTCCTTATTGGTTTATCATCTTTCCAAGATGTATTATAAGGCATATATTGCAATCTATATCTATCAGTTTTATAATAAGGCTTATTGTTCCTATTGGACCTTATTCCTTCATTTTTATTATATCTAACATGAAGATCTTTAATCACACCCAAGAGTTTGGCAATCCTTTCCTCATCTTTACTAGGTTTAGGACTTTTAGGATTAAACAATCCTAGGTCATATCTCTTACCAAATTTACCAGCAACCTTTCTATCATTCTCAAATGTCATTACAACTTTAAAAGCTTCTTGTAAAGTGTTTGGTCTATGTGATCTTATTTCATAAATGAGTTTGACTTTCGAAAGCACATAAATAAAAATTTAGCAAGAATGAATCAACTATTTTGATATAATGTGGTATTATATTTAGAACTTTGTTAAACCTTTTGTTAAATCCAAAATAGATTAATTGGCATTTTTCTTGATACTAGCCAATTCACGTGAAGAAAAGGAAGTATATTTGTGTTTTCTAAATTGCTCAAGAAATAAATAAACATATTCTTGCTGACTTGATATGGACCAATTAGGGATCCCTTTGTAGCATTCAACAACATTGTTGATTAACAATTGGATATATAATTTTATAAATAATCTTCATTATGCTTCTCAAATTCTTCAACAACATTTTAAAAATTTATCACATGTGTTTCAGTAGATTAATTTTCTTCTTTGTAGAATTTTGGTATTGTGGCTCTCCAATAATTTTATATGGAATTTTTATATTCGACTATCCCAGTGAAATATAATTATTTATATCTATCAATTAGCATTGGAGCCCTTACCCCTTGATGGTGGCAGCTTTGACCCCTTTGATTATTCACCATATTGTTTTGATTATTAGTATTATTTTTTATTCAATTTCCATCAGTCCTATCCCTTTGATTTTTGTTTTGATTAGGAAAATGACATGTCTCTCCATTCTTACTATATAGAGGATTCTTTCATATAGTATTTAATGAAGAATTTCTTTTTTTATGAGGAGGGCTATATTTAGAATACTCACCTTTTTCTTTTTCTCTTGTTCATTTTGCATCCAAAATTTTGTCCCTTTTGAGACCAACCCTTTCCAATAGTTCATTAGAAACCTTCCTCAAATCTTTTGGTGCTTTTTCAAGACACAACAAAATTTGGAGAGCTTCAATGATTTTTTGTGAATTCCCATCTTCAACATCTCCTTCTTCATTATTTCATCATCTACTTGATGAGTTTTGGGTTGTTCTTGATGAAGAATGAACCACTATTGTGAAATAGATTTTCCTCCCCTTGTTCATTGTTTTCTTGATCATTAGCATGAAACTCTTTTTTTGCTGTCAACAAATTTCTTGTACTTTGTGAATGACATGTCAACAATCTATTTTCCCTTTGTATTCATTTTCTTGCAAGTGTATTCAAGATATTTTGTTTTAGAATGAACTGATCTTCTTCCCCACATACATTTTAGGGATAGATGTATATTATCCCTCTCCTTTCCAACTAATAATAACTGATCATTCATGAACACATTTAGTCAAAAATTATAAATAGAGTCACTACCTCTCATGAGGATCAATTGTTGGATCTTCTAGGCTCTTCCCTCTAGTAGAATATACTTTGAACAAGAATATTCACTTATTCTCTTCTAGTATTTGAAACAAAAAACCCTAGGTAAATGGGCAATGCAATTGTGAGAAACTCTCTCTAGAAAAGTCACCAATCTGTTGGTTCTTGAAATTGTTGGTTAAAAAGCTACAAGCCTTGCCCACTTGATGCTAGGAAATCAACACAATTTTGGTCAATGAAGAAGGTTAAAACAAAATCAATCAACCTCCACACTTTAGGCTCTACAAAATATAGGTGGTTGTACCTTCTATCTCAAATATTATAGAGGAGAAAATTTTCTAGTGTAGACTTATAATTGATACTCTTGAGTGGGCAAGCATTTTCTCAAGGAGATATCAAGTTGTGTTTTGAATATATATTGAATAATGGGGAAAATAAGCATGCAAAAAAGTAAGATAAAGGATATCACCTTCAACAAAATTATACTTTTTCTTAGAAGTAATAAACACCAATCCTTTTCCATTGGGATAATAGAGTCAATAACAATATATATTGTGAATATCAAGCCACTTGGAGACATGCACAGTACCATTAATTGTTGGATGAAGAACTTGAAGTCATAAAACCCTAGTTAAATTGTGTTTAACTTCAGGAATGAAGACCAATTATACATAACCCACATACAAGTTATGTTTATCAAGGATTTAACCCAATTTTAATCTGTCAACAACAATATAAATCCAAGAAGATAATTCACAAGCATCAATATCAATGATCCATTCCTAGTCTTTGGAAAAGAAACAAAATATTCTTATTGATTCAAGAAAATAAGTATAATTGGGCTATGACTGGTTGCAATGTCTATGCTATGTTGCATATGTACACATTTCGATAAATGTCCTTTTTATTTTCTTATATGTATATCCTATGATGTATTCTCTATCTAATCAAGGTCCTAGTACACTTTCTTATAGAAAAAGGGTGCAAAAATCTCCGTACCTTTACAAAAAGAAACCTAACTAATAACCGGTTGTAATGATTCACCAAAATTTATAATCACAAAGCTTAAAGAAGCTTTAAAAAAAACTACAGTTCTTGCATCATATCAATAATTTATTCAAAATGATAGTTTTCACGAAGGTCCTCAAACTCTGAAAGGATGGCAAACACCTCATCTCTATCTTCCTAAAGTTCCAATTCATGAGTATCACTAATGTTGTTAGCATAATTTGTTTATAGTTCCCAGGAAGCCACACACATGTTATTAGAATATCCAACTGGTCTTCTTGTGTCAATGTTAAATCTAGTTGGATTGGTCATGGCTCTGCATTATAACTTTGAATTAGTAATTCCATGGTGAGGAATCTTTAGACCTACACAACACAAAATAGAAAAATTCTTGCACTACAAGAATGTTACAAGTGAATCAACCTTAAAATGTCCTTCTACACAATGGTTAGTAAATGCATTGAATTCAACCAACTATTCACACACACAAACATAAATAAATTGTCACATCTATTTCAGTACTCACTTAAGACAAAATAAAATATACCTATCTTTTTAATGCATATGTCTTGTCATGGTACTGAAGATATATTTCCTCAAATATTGATCTTCATAATTATGACTCTAAAGAATTATTCCTCACACAAAATTAGTATGTCACAAAATCATGAGCTATAAAATGGTGAGACCAGGCACAAGAAACCATGCTTGATGCAAAAGTTCAAAATTAGTAGGTTGACTTTTAGCACTCATCAAAATTGCAAAATAATAAAGTTAAAGTTGGATGCTAGCAAAATTGTGAAATTAGATAATTAATATTTGTTGTTTAATGAAACTACAAAATTGAAGAACTAATATTTGTGGTTTAGAAAAATCATTAAATCAGAGAAGCCAAATTATGTCATTTTTGAAATCATAAAAAATTTGATTTTAGTGCATATTCGATAGTCCGAAAAATATTTAAATTACAATTTTGTCTATCCCAAAGCATGAAAACCACAAATGATTTTCTTATGGAGATTTTTTTTTGAACCTCCATTAGGTCTAAGGCTCAAATCAAAGTTTGTTAAAAGATCAACAATTAGGAAAAATCAAGGAGGGTCTAATGATGGAGATTAAAAAAGAATAAGGATGAGCACAAAGTTTTATGAAAGTTTTTTTTTTTCTAATTGCCTAGATTCATCGTATGAAGTTTTGAATTAGGAAGTTTGGTATGAACCTAAGATCGACGATTGTGATTAAGTGGAAAAGATGGAAGAATCTAGAAGTTTAGAGATGACTATTTAAGGAGGAGGTCAAGATAGTTTTTGGTTGTTGGTACAAAGCTGATTTAATTGTTGATCATATTGCTGGAGTGTTTAGTTGTTGTGAATACAAAGTTTAAGAAGATGAAAGAAGATAGTTGATCTAGGAGAACCGAGCAGTGGAAGGAGAAAGAGAAGGTGTTAATCAGCTAGTAAAAACTATAGAGTGAAAGGAGATCCAAGAGAGAGATCAAAAAAAGACAAGAACATAACAAAAATTTGAAAAAGAAAAGGTAGTTTTATTCTTAACAGATCATTTCTACTATTACTTTCTAACCATTGTCAGGAACAAGGAGTGATAAGGTCTAGATGATATTTTTTTGAAATCCCCTAACAAGGTCACATTAACAATGTGTATGTAATTTTAATTTTAGATTGGTTTTGACAAGTAAGTGTCTATACACTTAAGTCATTTAGTTAGTTCATGTCGAACAAGTAACATATGCTGAGCATAACATGTAAGTTAGAGCATGCTGAGCAAACAATGAGTGGTAAGTCACTCATATGCCGAGTCACTCAAGTGTCGAGTAGATAATACGTGTTGAGTAATTCAAGAGCTGAGTAGACAGTGCATGCTAAGTCATTCAAATGCTGAGTGATAGAATTGAAGTCACAGTTAGTGTCGAGCATCAGGGACTTCAGATGTTGAGTAACACAATTTTGAAATAATTATTTGTATTGGCACAAACTACTGTGTATACCATTTTTGGGCTGACTTAAGGATTGAATTATGATATTTTGTTGATAAGGATGAATCTTAATTGGGAATCCCTATGTATTACATGCACCCAATTAGATAAAGGGAAGGTTTAAGTAGTAATATGGATGAATTACAACTATTAATTCATACCTAACCATAAGTCACCTAGGTCTTCTTGAAGAGGACAAACCCTAAACTTCTTATGAGTGTAGTGAGAATGAATGAATGATCAAAGAGATTTTTCATGTGCAAATAGGACATTCATGGTGACCAAGGTATTATGATCTGAATTGCATTGTATAATTATTTAAAGAAGAATAGAGGAAGGAAATAGGGAACAACAAAGAGACATCTAATCAAGAAGTATCAAGTACACATTAGTATATATGTGATATGTCATCAAGCAACATAGTGCTAATCATGGGATCATTACTAAGACATTCTAATAGGTGAATCAGTTAAATCTCTTAATAGAGTAGTCCTAATAGGTTGTATTGAAATCCTCTAACAAGGTGCTTAATTGTGAGTTGAATTCCTTTAACTAGGCACACTTCTAACAAGATGTTGAAATCCTTTAACAAGGTAAGAGATACTAGTCTTTGTAAGCTTTTAACATGACAAACCTTTCATAGGGTAGATCATGTTTCCTGATCAAACATTGTAACCTTCTTTAGATACACTTTATTACTATAGTACTGAAGATTTGTCAGTGTCATCCCCACCCCAATTTTACCTTCTCATTGGAGGGTTTATGGGTAATCATATCTTGTGTCATATATGTGTGAATGCTTACTTGTTTACATAATTTAGATGTATATGCTTTACATTGTATTTAAATTTACTTATTGAATATGTGAGATGGATGTGTTGTGAATATTTTTATGGGTTAAATTTTAAAGAATTGATTCACCCCTCCTCTTAGAGTTTACCTTTCCTATTGTAAGTACAACAATTGGTATCAGAGCCTTGTTCACTAAAAGTGAAGCCTAATAGCTTTGAGGAAAGATTTTGGAAATGGAAGTCTACAAGTTGGGAAAATTTATTGAGAACTAGGAGATTGAAATACAACTCATTCTACATCAGTTGAATGAGTTAAGAGAAGATCTAAAGAAATCATTAAGAAGAAGGAAGGGAATTTCTATTGAGGAAAATGACACACAATACCAAGAGATGGACACTACTAAGCTATTTTCAAATATTATTTCCAATAAATTTGATGCAACAATTGCAGATCTAATGGAAAAGAATAGAACCCTAGCTAAAGAGATTAGAAATTTTAAGATAGAACAAGAATCACAAGCCATATTACTATGTGAGGTGACCAAATAGAAAAAGAAAGCTATAGAAGACAAAGCCATGATTGAAGATGACAAAAGAGTTTTAACCAGTAGATTGGAAGAAAAATCATCAGAAGTAAACATGATTGCTCACATATAATTGGAAACAATGAATCAAGTCATGATTGCTAATCATGAAATAAATAGTAAGGACATTGAGATAACAACACTAAAGTTGTAGAATGAACAATTGAGAAATGATCTGAAAAGGTAAAAGGAGTTTGCTAAAAGTTTCAATAAACCTAGTGAAGCTATCAAGTACTTTGAACAATTGATGAGATTCCCTAGATCTAACAATGATACATCTGGACTGGGATACACAAGTACTAAAGAAGGAGAATCATCCAAAAGTGTTGATGAAAGAAGTAACAAAGGTAAGAACTCAAAACCTACTTGTCATAATTGTGGTAAAAAAGGACATACTGCTAATGTGTGAAGAGTAAGACTATAAATCAGAATGTTAAGAAGAAGAGCATGGGTCACTACCATAAGTGCAACAAAAAAGGTCATCAAGCACATGAATACATAACCCACACCATGCACACTAAAAGATTTGAAGGATATTTTTATAACTGTCAGAAGTATGGACATAAAGCTTTTGAGTGCAGATCTAAAACTAAGTGGTCATCAAACAATCAAACAAAGATAAAGTATAATGGAAAATCTTATAATTGGCATTATAATACAAGTATAATTGTCACTATTGTCAAGAGTATGGACATGTTATTGAGAACTATATTAGAACACACTTTAGAAGTGATTACAAAAGGTGGTTGAGTCAAACCACATGTTTTAGCTATTTGAAGATTGGTCACATCAGTCAATATTGTCCAACAAGGTCAAAAGGCACCAAGTTGCAAGTTCAATAAAGGAAAAGGAAAGGAAGATAATGAAATATCAGAGATGAGATGAACAAGACATGGAAGAGAAAGGAGGATTGTAGCACATCAAGTGTAGATGGGATCACTTCACCCAATGGGTCAGGTGATCACACCTCATCAAACTAAGTAATCAAGAGGTATGTGTGACTGATATTTAAAAGATATATGATACATTAGTTCCAAGGATTTAGTTCTAAAAAGATTACATATGCATGAATAAAGATGAAAAGTTTTATTAGAAATCAAGGAAAAATCTTTAAGTTTTGTTAGTTTTTCATGTTATTGGCAAGCATAAAAAGGTTTCTTATGGTTGTTGAGTAAAATGTTAGTGGATGCCAAGCTAATAAAATTGGTTAGTTAGTGCCAAGCTCATTATAGTTTTTGAGTGAATGCAAAGACACATGGATGCTAAGTGAGCTAGAAATTAATTGATGCCAAGCTTATAACTATGTAAGGACTTAACATTAATTGCAATGTTCTAAGGGCTATTTGATCAATTTTTTCTCACTTAACATCATTTGAGTTCGATAAAGAAAATGAAGAGCTAAAGGAAATCTAGAGAATTTCATCTAAAGCATTTGCAGGAAATTTGAATGGCTGTTTGACACCATTTCATTAGGAATTATAAGGTATTTACTATTTGTCAAGCTACACAGTTTGAAATTTTGTAAACCCTAGATAAATGTAATGGCATATAGTTCTTCTAAAGTGAAAGGTGTAAAGGGAAAATAGGTTTTAAATTTTCTTTTAATTTGTAATGAGATCAAACAACCTGTTTTCAAGGTTATTCCAGATATAACATACAAGCAGGATCGCTCCACCATTGTTTGTGATACCACCATGAGTCTTGATGCTCCAAGATGTCAGAAATTGTTAAAATTGCAAGATTGGAAGCATAAGAGACATGGAAATCATAGAAGAATATGGAAGAGTATGTGAAAATGGAGTGTTGAAGGAAGAATACAAGATTGTAGAGAAGAAAGGGTTAACTCATGCCCTAGATTTCCCCAATGTTTTCAAAAATGAGTGGATTAAGATTGTCTTAAGAAAAATTCATGATGGCTCTGTATGGTTAGAAAATGGGCTAGTTAAAATCATAAAAAAGATAGTTCATAGGGTAATAGGATATTCAACCCTCGATCGGCCAAAGATTATGACAAGTGAGTCAAAGGAAGTCATTGAAAAGAACACAGCGGCTGTATGGAACAAAAGGTGATTGACTATTGACACTATAATAGATCTCCTAATAGCTTTTGTAGTGAAGGTAATAACACACAAGTCTTAGCAATCAAGTAGATTAAACAATGTACTTTGCATTGTATTGGATATGGGTTACAAAATTATGAAGAAGGATCATACTTATGATCTTTCCTAGCTACAGTTGCAACAATTGATTAAAAATCTATGAGCTATAAGGGAAACCAAGAGTGCTTAGTGTAAATTTGGATATATTTTGGTATGCATTTTCTTCTATGTGCAGAATAAATTTCCCACATTTGGTAATGTTTCATGGAAGAAAAATAGATCAATTGCAATTCAAATAGGAGAGTTCATTTATCAACTAGGTAATAACTTTGAGTTAGTGATGACTAGTTATTTTGAAGATTTTAAAGAATCTATGAGGAAAATATTAAGGATACTAGTCTCACTAGTGGAGAAACATTATGATGATGTTTGCTTCCTATATGATACTAATCACACATATGTACAAGCAACAATTCCTAGGGTGAGATAACTAAGGCCATTAGGTTATGAGATCAATGTTGATGAGGCCTTTGCAACAATCAAAACATTACTTGTAGAAGAAGTAGAAAAACAAGCCAAATCATTTAGTAATTATGAATTGGTCAAATCAAAGATCACTATGGAGTTGAAGACTACTTCTGTGATCAAGAAGAAGAAGAAATTGGTGAAGAAACTAAAAGAAAAAATTAAAGGAGCCAAGGAAGAAGAAGAAGAGGAAGATTATGAAGAAGAAGAGGAAACACAAGTTCAAGCACCATTGGCATTGACACAAGTTTAGTGAGAGGATCAACAAGAGGAGGAAATAAAAATTGCAGAAGGTGCTAAGGAAAAAGAAGCCGAGGAAGCACCTATTCCTACTAACAAGAAGAAAAGGAAGGTAGGGACACAAGTAGTGACAAGACCAAAGAAGGTTGTAAAACCAAGTCAACCTAAAGCAACAACACCTACCACAAGGGATAGCCAAGCCTAAAGAGAAGGAAGGTGGAGCACATAAAAGACCAAGAAGAAAGTATGTTGTTTAGGCTAAATTTGATGAGGAGAAGATTGAATTGGTGACAATAGCCAATTGCAAGTGGTGAGTCACAATCCATCCTTAGACCTACATAATTTATGTGAGAATAATAGAAAAAATGTTGATTTATTAGGTTTCTCTCACATTGAATTTTATAATCTTAGAAAAATTGAGAAAAATCAAGTAGAAGAGGCATTATATGCCATGATGGCTACACTTAAGAAGGCTCCTCTAAATTGACAACTCCATACCTAAGAGTTTATATGAAAGAGTTGAGAAAAAATGACACTATTGTTTAGACATAGAAAAGAAAATTAGGGAGACATCCTTTGCTCAAGTTATGCTAGAACTCAACAAGGTTGAAATTGTAATGCCCCGCTCGGGAACCCAAGAGAAATAAACCTAACATGTTACAATGTTTATTGAACTATTTTTAAAAAAAAGATTTAAACAACATCAAGATAACATTAATGCGGAAGCAACATGAACATACACAAAATCAATTACAGATATAGTTTTAATTCCTCAAGGGTTCCTTTACGTTGAGTCACATTTAATAATTTTAAAATTAATTAGTTTAAGTTTCAAGTACAATGCCACATGATCATAAAGAAATAACAAATACATAATTGCATAAGCAAAGCGTAAGTATAACTAATACAATAAAAGTACATCCAATAAGTAACATCCACTGCACATGTCCCAGGGCATGTGAAAATAGATACAATACATTAGAATACATGATAACATATATACATCATCTGAAAAGAAGTCTCTGAGATAAGAAATAAGAATTATAAAGGTACATCTCCTGCAATGAACATCCAATAGCTGGCAATGTGAGGGGGACCCAAATGGTAAGAAGACACTACCTCCTGACTGTGTGGTTACCTAGTCAGGCTTCCACTCCCACCGTGTAGGGAAGATAATGAATGATCCTCATATGACAAATCAAACATAAAACATTCCTAGGCAAGGTACCCCTAATAGCCAAAACTACCTCAAAGGTAACACATGCTACTCAAGAAGATAAAATAATGCAAAAGTAAGAACTCTCAATCCAATATCGACACCACATAACCAAACAACATACACGAACCAAGTATAAACCAATACCAAGATCATAAGATAAAGTCAACAAAAGATAACCACCTCAAGTCAAAAGCCACATGTCAAAAGTACAACATCCATGAATCATCAACCCTCATCAATGAAAGTAAATATCCACAATAAACACATCCAACAATAAGTACACCACCAGAGGTACACAAATCTACAGAGGAGACTCAGGCTACATACTAGAGAGTGTCATCACATGGTTACTTGAGTTACCCTAGACTAGTCTCTTAATAGACCCCGAACCCTCTAGCGTTGAGTTACCCTGGACTAGTTACTCTGAACCTCGGACCCTCAACGTGACACATGTGGAAACTAGAAAGCCCTCTCAAGAAGATGAGGCAATCATCCCATTCCCATCCTTAGTCTATACAAGAACTCAAGGCATCGGTGGATCAAATATCTCTAACTTATCTTTTTAGTGTGTTCCCCCCCAAAAGTTTTAATTACTAGATTATCACTTATTACATAATTTGCATTAGGTTACCCTGGCACTAACCACTTTGGGTCCTGGACCCCTATACAAGCCACTCCCAAAGTCATGTACCTAGACAACCTCTCCTAAGCACATAAATCCATAGTTGTATCCCATACCACAACACTCATAAAGATCAAACTCGGTTCCTTAACAGGCAACCTGAAAATAAGATGGTTCTCCCATCCAAGTACACATAAATGCTCCACAAGTAAATCTCATAAATATAATCTCAATTTGAATCACAAAACACATCATGACATCCAACCACATAAATGGTATAACAAAAATCTCACAAACTTTTGGTATACATCCTAGACTGGTCAACATCTAAACAACACCAAAATCCAAATGCATAGATAGTACAAGCAACATCACCGTTTCATAGTTTGGGTTTGATTTGAGATTACACAATAAAGTCAAAAATAAAGTTTTCAATTTGCATTTCAATGAACATTTAAGTGTATAAGAGTCTCAGTTTATCCCACCCAATAACCCATTCGACTATTCGACTCAAATATATAAAGTTATTCTCATGATAAAAGTCAATTTTCCTAAAAGAATAGTCTGAGTGTGCCCATTTATTTCTTCAAGTTATAAAAGTATCACTTTACTAATTTTAATCGAATCATGATCATTAACAACAATAGATAGGTTTACACATTCGTTAAATAACTCTCGATATTAATAATTCTTAATTAAATCAAATCTAATTAAGTTAATTAATAATCTTTTTAAACCATATTTCATTCTTTAATAACTAATTTAGTTATTAATAAAAAATAATAATAATATAATTTTAAAATTTAATAATTAAAGTTTTATGTAATTTAAATTTAATAATTTAAAAGTTTAATACTATTTTAATTTAATAAAACTGAATTATAATAAAAATACAATTTAAAATAAAAAATTAAAAAAATATATATTAAAAACATTTTAAGCCTGCCAGCTTTTAAAACTGGCCGCAACCCTTATAATACCTATGGCAACTTTGCCGAAGCAGGCTGCTGCTGCAGCAGAGCTGCGACAGCGGCTGACCACCATACCAAGAGATAAGGGGGTAGGGGGTGGGTAAAACCTGCCCCTCCCCATATTTGTTTTTAATTTTTTTTTTTTTAATATAATATTAAATCGCCCACGTCCGGCACATAGATTTTTTTTTTAAATTATTATATTTGAAATTTAAGAACTATTTTATAATTTGATAAATTTTTATTTTATTAAAAATTTATGATATCCATTTCAAACAAATTCTACAATAAAATTATTTTTAATATATATAAATAAATAAATATATATATTTAATAACCTTTACATTATTATTCTGATAGGAAAACTAAGTTTAACCATTCAATTTCTAATTCAAAATTTTCTTTTTATTTCAAACTTTTTTCCAAATTAATATTCATTCTTAAAATCTATTGAAAGAGGACATTTATCTTTTAAATCTCAAGCTTGATTTCAATGTCCAATAGATTCTCGTATTTAATTAATTTCTTATTCAAATACAATCCTCTAAAATAAACTCAATGAAGTATCCATCTAAGCCATGTACAGATATTTCTCAAACAAGAACAATATTGCATACTAGAAAAACAACACATGCAAAAGACACGGAGCAAACAAAAACTTGAAGAGTGAAACCCACTATATAGTCAAGCCACGAGATCCTACCTGGATCTGATGCTAACCTCTGACAACTAGATGCAAATTCCTACCGCAAGCAAAATCTTTCAAGCCATGTAAAATTCTTTTCTTTCCAAACCCTTTGAGTTGCTCTCCATAAACCTGTGTGTATAATAATGACCCGAAATCCTCTAATATAGAATCTAATTACCTTTTAGGGTTTCTATCCCCACAATTCTAAAATTATTATTAATTAATTTAATTAATTCTTTCATGCACAATTAATTTCCTTTTTAATTAAGACAAATGAATTATTAAATTACTTTATTTAATTTCCACTTGACTTTGCTTTAAATTAATTTATTAACTTTTTAAATTTCATTCACGCATCATGCAAACTTAAATCTTTTTCATAAATTAATATCTTTTCACTTCTTAATTTTTTTTTGAATGTTTAATTTGATAAATATTTATTAACTTAAATAACAATAATATTTAGCACTTATTTAAAAATGAACTCTAAATATATTATTATTAAATTAAATAAATATTATCATGTTCTAAATTTATTCTTATAACTTTTATCTTTGAATTCCATTTTTTATTTATTTAATTAATTTCTTAATTAATAAAATATAATAAAATATTAAAATGTCATAATAATTTTCCATTAAATTAAATCATTAATTTAATCTTTTAATTAGACTTAATTAATAGAAAATTCATTAAAGACTCACAAAATAACATAAGCACAAAATACTCACGGGTTTTAAAAAGGGTAGATAGTCTGTTACGAGTCCTCCTTGTAGGACAAGTATTATAGGCTTATGGCTAGGATTCGACCTGATCATTATCTTCCCATTCTCACCATTTGAGTATTTGTACTTGGGCACGCTCATCCTGGCAATTCAGGGAAGTTGATGCCCAATACCTGCATCCTGCATAAAAGATGAGTATGTACATGTATATAATATATCTAAACTAAACAGGCAATGGCAGGGAGTGGTTCATCGTGTAGATCCCAACTAGCAGGTGACTACAACTCCCTCCCTTAACCACATCAAACATGTCAGACAAAAAGATAAAATAAACATGCGCACCATACACATGCAAGTATGGGGTAAGTATAAAAATTACCAATCTAAGATAAATGCTTAGTTGTAATAATGCATCTCTATCAATACAACATAATCATCATTAAAGACATCACGTTAACATTGTTATGAAAGAAAATACATTTACTAATTAGGAATCATCAAGACATCATTAACAACACGTGAAATGAAATCAACTAAGTAAGCATAACTGATATATTTGTAATCCAAGACATGAAATAATATCATAATATTGTAAATCCAATATCTCTAAAACTAATCAATGCATAAAATCAGCTTAAAAGAATTTGACAATGATAATAGAAATGCGAACTAGGGGCAGGCACTATAGAAATGTTAAAAGCCATTAAGAAATATGCTATCAGATTTGTGCCTAAGTATAGGGCATTTAACATATTACATAACAACATAGAGGATGTTGTCCAAAAGTCCAAACAAATCTGGAAGATTACATATGGATTGGCCACAACCAAAGATACTGAACAAGAACCTATTAAGGTAGGAGATGATGAAGAAGATGATAAAGATCAAAGCATAGTTGAGGAAGGCATTAATATGAATGTTGATAATTAGGAAATGGCTGAGGAAGAGAAACAACAAGAACAAAGTGTACAAGGTACACTAATGCTGAGTGTCAACCCTCCATAGGTGACAAGTACAATCAATGAAACTATCAAAGTAAAGGATGTCTCTGATCCTACTGATTAGAACAGTTAATCCCCTAATAGAGGAAGATTTCAAAAGAATACTTATCCAATCTACTTTCCAAGCCAAATTATGTGACACCCCTATATTGGTAAGTGTGGATAAAATATAGAAGTCAAAGACTATAACTACAAGGGAGGAGATGAAAACACAAGAAACATCTATAATCACTCCTCAAGTCACAAGTGTACAACCTTCATAACCCATAGTTGTATATCAAAGGAAGAAGACAACAAGATGCACTATCAGTACACTCATGGAAGGCACTCTAGTCTCAAAAAATGTACAAGGACCTAAAAAAGACAAGGTTGAGAAAGTTGGAGAAGACAAGGTAGAAACACCAATAAATAATGGGACATAAAGGAAAACAATTCAGGGTAGATACACCTACACCTCTAGCACAAGATCAAGGTGCAACTAAAGTCAAAGAGGTAGAAAAGGACAAGTCTAAAGAGACAAATTTGATACCCAAGCTGAATGAGCTAGTAGTAATCCAAGCACCAGTGACATTACCAAAATTTGGAACTCCTTCTAGTTAAACTCTTTAGAGGCTAGGCACATATGCAACACCTTTGCAATTCTTAGTGTCAAGTCCTAGCTCATCTAAGGTAGAAGATGTAATTAATTATGGAGATGTTAGCCTAGATGAAGAAATTGTATTATCCAAATTTGATTATGCAACAATAACAATTGAGCAGATGGGTATATTACAAGAGGCCCTAGCAAGGAAGAAACATCAAGAACTACTTAGAAGGGAGCATATATAGAAGAAAGCTTTGATTGAGATCAAATAAATTTTCTTAGATGCATTCAGTCTGCCTACTCTAAATGAAACACAACCCATTATTGAACAATTAATGATTATAGTGGAAAGAGTAAGTATCACAAACCTAGATAGTAATGTAAAACTATTAGAATGGTTTGAGAAGAAGTTTCAAAACAAAGTGAATCACAAGATATCTAGTGATATTGCACTTACACAAGCTGCATTGGCAACTAAGATAGATAGTGTGAAGATGGTACTAGAGAAAATTTTATCTCTATACACCAAATTGTGTAATCCCAGACTCTTCACATAGGAGATAAGGAATCACATCCTGAGTTTGGAGAGTCAAATTTAGTCATCTGGTGCAAAATTGCTCATGTCTCCAGCTCAAAGTGAGAAACACTTTAGGAACCTTTTGCAATCCCATAGTAAGTTAGCAACATTACAAGTAGATAAAACCAATATCAAGGCTAAATTGATCAGCATCCAGTCTACATCGACTCCTCATGTGGAGATTTTACATAAGGAGCTAGGCTATACAAAAACACCTATGAAGAAAGACCCGCATATTTCTACATTAGATAGCTTAGTACACCTTGCTATTGAGATGGCCATCCAAATTAAGTCTTTGGAGGTAGCTTGTGATAATTGGGATACAACTCTTAAAATTATACTTGAGGTCCATAAATATTTTTTCAAAAAATATACTATGAGTATAATCCATTGACATTAGTGTAAAAAAGGGAGAGTAAGAGCAAAGGGAGAGTAAGAATGGGGGAGTAAGAGAAAGTGGGAGAGCAAGAAAGCAAAAACTAAAGAAAGTTTTTGATACAGAGTACAAAAAAAAATAGATCAAACAACTTAGGGGGAGTTATGAGATTTGGAGGTATAAATCATGTTGCAAAATTTTGATATTTTGAATTTTTGTATAGAAGCTGAATAATCATTTAGGTTATGCTCATAAGAATAAGAGTATTAATGTATGAGCAAGTGTTTTTGACACTCAAGTCAAAGGGGAAGATTGTTAATCTCATATTGGTTTTGACAAGTGAGTGTCTATACACTTAAGTCATTTACTTAGTTCATGTCAAACAAGTAACATATGTCGAGAACAACATGTAAGCTAGATCATGCTAAGTAAATAGTGAGTGTCAAGTCAATCATATCCCAAGTCACTCAAGTGTCAAGTAGATAGTATGTGCCGAGTGATTTAGGAACCAAGAAGGTAGTGCATGCCAAATCATTCATATGTCAAGTGATAGTATTGAAGTCATAGTTAGTGCCAAGCACCAGGGACTTTAGATGCTGAGTAACACAATTTTGACATAGTTTTTTGTATTGGCACAAACTATTAAGTAATCCATTTTTGAGTTGACGTAAGGATTGAATTATAATATTTTGTTGATAATTATGAATCTTAATTAGGAATCCCTATGTATTACATCCACCCAATTAGATAAAGGGAAGGTTTAAGAGATAATATGGATGAATCACAACCATTGATTCATACCTAACCCTAAGTCACCTAGGTCTTCTTGAGAAGGACAAACCCTAAACTTCTAATGAGTGGAGGGGAAATGAATGAATGATCAAGGAGAGTTTTACATGTGCAAATAGGACATTCATGGTGACCAAGGTATTATGATATGAATTGCATTGCATAATCAATTAAAGGAGAACAAAGGAAGGAAACAATCAACAACAAAGAGACATCTGATCGAGAAGG
The DNA here is from genome assembly GCA_028749045.1 of Cupressus sempervirens. NCBI lineage: Eukaryota > Viridiplantae > Streptophyta > Pinopsida > Cupressales > Cupressaceae > Cupressus > Cupressus sempervirens. The sequence goes on from CM053792.1 coordinate 476,465,594, forward strand.
ATCAAGTACATTGTAGTATAGAGGTGATCTATCATCAAGCAATATAGTGCTAATTGTAGGATCATTGCTGAGACATTCTAAGAGGTGAATTAGTTAAATCTTTTAACAGAGTAGTCCTAATAGGTTGTATTGAAATCCTCTAACAAGGTGCTTACTTAATTGTGAGTTCAAGTCCTTTAACCAGACAAATTTCTAACAAGGTGTTCAAATCCTTTAACAAGGTAAGACCTAATAGGCTTTGTAAGATTTTAACTGGGTAGACCTTTCACAAGGTGGATCATGTTTCATGATCAAACATCGTAACCTTCATTGGATACACTTTATTACTGTAGTAGTGAAGATTTGTGGATGTCATCTCCACCCCAGTTTTACCTTCTCATTGGAGGGTTTCTAGGTAATCATATCTCATGTCATATATGTGTGAATGCTTACTTGTTTACACACTTTAGATGTATATTATTTTCATGGTATTTCAATTTACTTATTGAATATGTGAGATGGATGTGTAGTGAATATTTTTTGGGTTAAAGTTTAAAGCATCGATTCACCCCCGCACACCCAACTCCTCTCAGAGTTTACCTTTCCTATTGCAATTCCAACATGTAACCTTTAATAATGTTGACTCCTAGTAGATCTCACTTCAGAAGAGTGAGTATTTTTTTTCCCTTCACACAATTTCCACGTTAAAGTCATGTTGTCAAATGTGTAAATGTTGTTTGTGTTGCAAGTTGTTTTACATGTTTTAGATTTTACTACAACTCAGTAATAACTAAGTTTATGGCTGGTTATAACTAATTAATTTTATTGATACTCATTAATACAAATAATAGTGAGCTAATATATTGGAATAAAGTGATTGACATGGCTGGTTATAACTAATTAATTTTATTGATACTCATTAATACAAAGAATAGGGAGTTAATATATTGGAATAAAGTGATTGACATAGTTAAATGATAAGTTGAATGGTTAGATAGAGTAATTATTGTTAATGTTTATGATGTTCTATTGGTACTAAAATAGTTTGAAGGGACCATATGATAACTAGTCATAGTTGATTCACCCCCCCCCGCCCATCCCCTCCCAACTTAATCTATAATGGAAATAAATTCAAGGATATTTGATCTCCTTCAAAATTTCCAACAAGATACCCTAAAATGTGAATGTGTGTTGCTACATTTTCTTTTTTCAAAGAAAATATCATGACTCAAGTCTTAGCAATATTGAATTTCATCCCTACCTATAAGAAAAAGGTCTTTATATTTTAAAATGTTCTCTCAAATATTGTAAAATTTTTGCAATAAGAATAAGGTCATCAACATAAAGAAACAATTCTATCACATACTCTACTAGTTGCAAGCCTTCTCAATTAACCTTAGTTAGCGACCCTTCTACCTCATCAACATAGAGGCCGAATAGAGTAGGGGACAAAGGGAACCATTTCTTGACCCCAATGTTACTACCAAAACATTTAAACATGCCCTCTTTATTTTTTTATTTTTTCTTGAATCTGCTCAACTTATAAACATCAACACTATACTCTTTTGGGACTTTCAATTCTTCTACTATGTGCCAAACTTTATCACTAGTGTCAAGTCAAAATACTTGTTATAAAAATTTACAAAGTAGCAAAAAGCCTCTTCTACCTATTTTTTCAATACTCTTTCAATTGATATTGTAGAGTGATGCAATGGTCAATGATGGAGTGTTTTTGGTCTCAAACCAATATGACTCTTTGTTCTTTTCTCCTCTTTTTATGCCCAACCACTAATTCTACATTCTAACATACTCCCAAAGAGTTTTCCTAAAAGAGGGTTCACCATTATGGTATGATAATTGGAGGGGCTCTTGATGCCCCCACCCTTGTGAAGGGAAATAACCATGCTAGTAGTCCAATCAATAAAAAGAAGCCCTATTAGATCTTGTTATAACTTTTTTGATGTGCGGGGACAAGAGATCTACCCCTCACTTTAAGCATTCTTCTTGTAGCCCTTCACTATCATGCGATTTTCCACTTACAAGCCTCTTTATACCCATCTTAATGTCCTCAATAGAAAATAACTCTATAGTAGTGTTAGTTATAGAAGGGGGAGCCTCCTCATATGACCTCTTGTATAAGAGCTTTGCATAATCTAACCATTAAGTATCTATAATATTTTTTCCTAAATGTTTTACAACCTTCTGTAACTCTCGAGCTAAAACCTCTTAGGATTGTGTTTCCCTAATGAGATTAGCTCTTTCCTTTAAGAAATTACATAATTATCTTTTAATTATTTTTATCAATTTCTTGTATTTATTTATGTTTTATTTTCTCCCTTTAAGAGCTCTCTTTGTAACCTTGCATTCTTTGTCATACCACAGATTAGCTACAAAGGTGTTTGAAATTCCCTTCTCCGGCCTTCATCTCTTATACCCTTTTAAGGCACTCTAAACTAGGGGGATCATTATAATATTGTTTAATTACCTATTCTCTCCATTGTTGTCCCTAGTATTACTTTTGTAACTAAATAATTAGATCCTTCATTCAAGAGTAGAGAAAAATATTTCTTTATTTTCAAATTTACGAGAATTATACCTAAATTATAAACTTTTGTGCTAACGTTTTGGGTCTATTTACTTTCAGGTCCTCTTTCTCTAATGTCATATTTAATAAATAAAGGTATGTGATAGCAGTTTAATTCCATAGGGAAACTTTTAATCCTAAAATTCACTAATTTGGGAATAGTTTATAGCTAAGTGAGAGCATATCACATAATCTACCATCCTTTTCCCACTGTACATTTTACAAGTGATTTTGTTTGATCTTAGGAAATACTTCATGACATTAAAAATAGCCATCCTATGAAGGCTACAGAACCCCAATAGCTCTACTCAGAAGTGTGACATGCATCACTTGTCATCCTAATAAATTATTTTACTTAAATCATCTTAAAATTCCTTTAGCCACAAGGGGTTACCATCCTCTACTAAACTATTGCCTAGCTAAATAAATAGGATACCTATTGTCCTAGCATTAAAATATCCTATTAAAATCATGTTTCCCATAGACATAAAAGAAGAATTATCTTTCTTAGGTCTTCATTGTCTAGACTACTATTCTTATTAAAATTTGAGCTTTTAGGTGCAAAATAACATTCAACCAACCATGTGATCTCCTCATTGTACACAATTTTGAGCTATATAAATTATTTTGGTTCTTCTATCTCCATGTTAGGGAGATACTTAATGAACCATTCTTGAATCCTTCCCAGTCCTTCTTCTAGGTCTTCATTGGACCTTTTCCTAGGTCCCCTAGGGTTCTTTTCTCAACGCTCTCCTTGAGGAGAATTCACTCAACTCCCCACTATGCAAGGATCTCACTACCAATATTTAACTCTTAACTTTACAAGTAACACTTACCAAGGCAAGTCTTTCAAAACACTCTCATGGCAATGGCTTCTACTTGGGAATGTGGATTGGCCTCTTGAAAACTTACTTTTTCCTTTCTTGACTCTAGTTTGATAATTTTGGGTTTTCTTTGGTTAGTGATTCCAAACTTTGTTTACAATTAGGCCTAGTAGCCTTTTAGACCTAATTAGGCCTTAAAATTAGGATTTCTTTCTATAATTCAAAAACTTGCCAAATATGCCCTAGAATTGATCTAGGTTAAAAATATCCTTTTCAGAGACCTTCAATATTTTGGGGATTTTGGTTTCCCAAGTTATCCATACACAATTTTATTGAAATTAGGCCTATTTTTTAGGGTTTCAAGCTTATTAAGTTTGCAATCATAGTATGGTGTGAAAAATCCAAGTAAATGCATTCAATAACTCAAACCCTCTTTACCAAACCTTCCTTAGGCTCTGTTCTTCACAACCATGGCCTTTGATCTCATGGTTCATTTTTTTCCCATTTCTCAAGCACTATTCATCAGTTTGCACCTAGCTAGGCACTCACAATCTCACCTATGGAAAATATTTAAAAATATAAAAATTACATCCCTGAACTCCAAAATGAATATTTACACTATACATTAAGGGCTCTTTCAAATGCCAATGGGTCATAATGATCCTACAATGAAAAATCAAGAAAGAGTCATTTTTTTCTCCTTAACCTTGATCAACATAGTAAATTGGCTTAAGGAACATGATTTTTAATCCATGCATACAAATAGACAAAACCCAAGATGCTAAGAAAACTTACTATCCACATGAAAAAGAAACATTGTTTAATGCATTGAAGGGTGGATGCTCAATTCGCAAGCTTGACTATGATAAATTCTAGAGAAAATGTACTTTGTTCACTATTGAAACCTGCACATTACATAATCTAGCCCATGCATATGGCTCTATGTTTCCTTAAATACATCTCGTACAACTGCTCCAAGTGGTGGTTTGAACCATTACTAAATTTGGGCAATATGACAAGTTTTTCCCAAATGTTGTCGTTAACAAATTTTATGCATTTAACTTCAAACTTCCTACAATCACTCCAAATTGCATAAAATGATTCTCTAGATTGTTATAAGTCTATTTACATCCACTCTTTCCCTTGGAAAACATGTTGGGGTCTACTTACACACTAGATCCTAATTTCCCTACTTTGCAACATATTCACAACATTAAGCAACTTAAGACAATTCTTGATCAAACTAGACACTCATCGGTCTAAGACACACATTGGACTCTCTTAGAGTCCTTATTCTCTCCTTGACTTGGATAGATTCAAGTACAAATCAAAACAATTTAGGAACTAGCCTCATTACCTAAGTGTTCCTACACCATTATCCCCTAGTACAAAGAAGTCATAACACACTTGGTGATAAAAGTTTAGTACTAATTCTAAACTTCTTGAATTCATTCTCTGGAATTCATGTTCCTTTTGGTTCTATAAATTGCCTCCACTTCACAAGGTTTTGCATGTACACTCCATGCCTATTTTCCTTCTTGACCCTTGAATCCAATAATTTCTTAGCTTGTAGCTTGTCTTTGGTGGATAATGGCACATCCAAAACCTCATTCACAACCTATGTTGCATGTTTACTCTTGCATGCAATAGGAACTTTGCGTTTTGTTAGATCTTAAATATCGAAAGCTAGTGAAATGACTAGATTTGTAGGGAGCTCCACCTTATAGGAATTATGACCATATTTCCTAAGATTTAACTAAGTCCTATCCTTCTTATTTGTAGTTTAGCATGAAGTCCTTTCTAAAGACCATCCTTGTTGAGGTGAACCATCACCAAATCCCCAACTTCAAACAATACTTCTTTCCTTCTTTGTAGTGCCTCTCATGTTTGCAGTATGTACCTTGTTTATTTTGATTTGAGAGATACTTGATACTCTTATTATTTGTATTTTGAGATGACCTGAGGGTTGGATGTTATATTTTTATTATAGTAGCATAGATGTTATATAGCTATCCTATTTAGTTTATCATATTTGCATGTTGATGCCATTTTGAGGTGACAATATATTCTATGATGATATCTGGTTATCTAATATTCTAGACCTATCATTGATTCTATTATGTGATGAATTTTATGTTATGGATATTTACTTCATTCTTGTTTAAGTATGCTTTATGCGAACTTGAGTGATGTAAATAGATTATTTAAGTATGAATTGAATAAATGGTTATAGGTATTTAATGTATTTATTGCTTCAACTATGTTATTATATGCAACTGCACTTGATCATGTGTTTTAGTGTGCAAGAATTATATCCTTAATAGTGGCACATGGAGTTAGTGATTCAACTATTCATATTTTACCAATTTCATCCCTGTATGGTTGATATATCCTTATTTTAATTATTTAATGAAACATTTTAGTGATTATTAAATCTGAACTCATCTGCATTATGTGACTAGATTAGTGAGTGTGTCTGTACATATAGAGGTTCACATTGTTGTGAAAATTGTTAAGGAAATTTTTGTGATTTTGGGTTTTTCAGCTTTAAATTTTATTGAATTTAATTTTTGGTACCTTTTTCATAGATGAATTCCTATTACTAGGAATAGCCTATTTTCATTTGGGTTGATTCAGAGTCTAGCTAGTCTAATTGGCTATTTGCCCTAATTGATTATTTACTCAAAAAGTGAATAAGTATTGAAAGAGGAATTTAATTCCTCACTTCTCACTTTTGCAAAATACAAAATTGAGATTTTTTGTGAGAATCCTCTTCTAGAGGATCATGTTTCTATTCATTGTGAGAGCTACAGGTTTGGGATCTTTGTGAGATAAGTCACGTTGGATCCAACTCAGGGAGATGTTGTTGTACCATGATTTCTGGTTGTTTTTGTGAGCAATTTATTTTATTGTGTCATTTCCAGTTTCAACCCCTTTTGTTGTCAGGTAGGGCTCTTTCATTTTCTTGTTTCAGTTCAGTTTCTATATCTATTTCTAGTAGCTCTTTATTTGGAGGCTGAGAACTAATGTTCCCCTCTATTTTTGTTTGTTGGTTTTGCCTAGTTGGTCAGGTATGAATATTTTCCTTATTTTTGGGATGAGGGTTTGGGGTTTCACATTGTTATGTTGACCATTTTTTCATACAGTGTTCAAACTCAAATTTTATTGGTTTTTCAAGGCTTTTGTGCCCAAAGACCAAATGAGTTTTAATTTCAAAGTTTTCCAATTCTTGGGGTTTTTATTTTGTTTTTCCTAACACCTTGTTTTGTCTAGTTTTCTTGGCATGAGTTTGGTTGTGGACTTGGATCATCTATTTGGATGTCAACTTGACCACTATTGTACTTTTGTTGTTGCATTGGGATGTGTATCATATTCATCCTCCTAAGTGTATTTTTCATTGAGTATATTTTTGTAGTGTTCTCATCTAATCCTTGTGTTATGATCTTCATGATGGTGGTGCGCCACACACAAGCATGTGCATGTGCAATTTGTCGGGTGACTTGTGAGGCCTAATCTTTTGTGGTACTTCTGGGAGTTATGATCATTGGGGTTGGGTTGGGAATATGCATGCCTTCAAGAACTCATCATTGGATGAGCATGGGTAGGATAGGATAGCATATGGAGGGGGCTTCTGTCTTGCAACCTAGTGACCATTGCCTAGTGTGTTGGCAGAGCAATTTTTAAGTAAGTGATAACTAAATAAAACACTGGTGGTAATAAAATTTAAGATAATAAAATATTAGTATGAGATCCTTCCATTTGGGAGTTGAGTTGCACAAACTGAGATTGGGTTTGGATGATAGGCGACTCTCCATGATGTCAGCCCCTACTTAGTAGCCCATTGAGTGTTTGACCAAGAACTGTGGTACTTACATTGTTTCATGATCTTAGTTTTAGTCACCACCACTATCTAGCATGAGTGTTAGCCATGGACATTTTCTTTGAATGTGTTTGTGGTTGGATAATTATCTCCATCAGCATAGTGGAATGGACCTATGGGTTTCATGTGGTTGGGAGGCATAGCTATCTATACCACTATTGGGGACCGGTGTATAGAGATGGTCTACTATCCTAGTGCAATCATTGCTAGATGTTTTTAGTTCATACTTTGGGTTCTAGAGTATGCTTCCTTGTGATTTATACTTTCATTAGAATTCTTGTATATCATGTTTAGATGATTTTCGTTTATTGATTCATTTCCCCATTATGATGTTCAGCATATGATTAGATGATGTATCTGCTTAGTTGGAGTATCTATTGCTTTTGGTTTATCATATTAGATTTCATGTTCTTATATTGTTATTATGCTTTAGTAGTGATGTCCTTATAAGACAACTCCAACTATCTAGTTGGTAGTTTGGGATGTTATGCATGGGGGATGGATAAGATGTTCAAGCTCTCGTGATGCTATCATGGTTGGGAGGAACCACACACTTAGTTTATTGTTTTAGTTCATTGCGTTGTTGCTTTTGTACACTACAATGTTGCTTTTAGTTATTTTCCTTCATTGCTATGTTTAAAGTTAGTTTCAGATTTAGGCTTTCTATCTTTCGATTATTTGGTCGAATGCCTTTCCTCGATATGTGGATTTGATACTCCATGGTTTGGAGGAACTCTTTTTCTTAGTTTTTTACCTCTATGTTTTTTGGCATGATATTTTGGATTATCTTGCAAAATTGTACTTTCTCACATGAGAATGAAAAATCTTGCGTGGTGTACTAGGTTGTCTAGCATGACTTTTGGTAGTTTCTCACACAAAAGCCTAGACTAGTGTTGGGGTACTTTAGCTACTCAGCCAAGTACTTCGTCGTGCCCTTTGATGCATTTCCTCATGCAATAGGTAGATCCTCACGGATAGTATTGCACTTCATCACACAAGAATCTATCAGTCAGTTGTCCTCACATGAAAAATAGGGGTAATCCTCATTGGGTTTTGGGAAATTCATTTTAGTTTTTTAAGTACCTTTTAGGTTTGCTAGTGTTTCCTCACTTCTGTAGTTCGTAGATTTTAGGTTTTGCTATCGTAGTAGTTTTCTGTCCTTCTATTGTTTGTGTTAGTTTGGGTAGTGGTGTTTGGAGATTCTTTGGTTGCTGCAAGTGAGGTTAAGTCTTCCATTGTGATCTTTGTGATCCTTGTATAATGTTGTTATGTGCACTCATACTTGTAAATTTTTTTTATCTTGGCTTGTATTTCATCCTTGTTCCAAGGATCACCAAGTAGGGCATTACATCTGGTATCAGAGCCCATGTTGCAACATTGGGATCTGTCTATTATGCTTCTACTATGGTGTTGTTTTTCTATATGTGCATTTTTATTTACTGGTTACTATTTTGATATCTTGCTGTGACTGTTATGCCAATGACTAATTTGTTTTGACCTTATCTTGTTGCTTCCATAGTGATGCCTATTGCACATAGACTTGGTGATTATTAGAGCTCGAGTTTCAACATTGGGAGCTTTGGGTATATTGGAATGCCACTAGTTGTTAATTAGTTGAACAAAACAAACAACTTGAACTATCATGTGTATCTCTTTCAACTGAAAACTTGAAACTAGGTGAACTGAAACATAACCTAAACTATTACTTGCATATTTTTCATACTTCAACCCTTAGGTTTCAAAATTGAAATTATAGTGAAAACCTAAACATGGAAAAAATTGAAAATTGAAACTTATTCTATTTTCAAAACATGTGTCTTTTATCTATGCCTAAGGTAGTATGCTTTTGATTATCTTTGCCAGCATTAAGTTGCTCTTGTTTAGAATGTATTAGGGGATTTAGTAGTTGTTAAAAGAGTGAATGTTGGATCAATATGGTTTTTGATTTATCATTAAACCAGAATCATATTGCTCTAAGCGTGTTGTAGTGTTCTTAGTGGAATCATATCATCCTAGAGGGGGAAAGGGTTCAATGTGACCCACATAGTGAGTTCTTCAGTATTATCATTCATGTAGGCTTCTAGGAGTAAGCCTAATTCTAGGGGGGGTGGATGTAGTGCCTGCCCCTAGTTCGCATTTTTGCTATCATTATCAAACTCTTTTAGGGCTAGTTTTATGTTGATGATTAATAGAGGCATTATTTTGAGATTATTAGATATTATTTCAGATTCAGTTGATATATGATGAGATTACTTGGTACGTTATATTTCATTTATGTACGATGATTATTATAGTGTTTTTAGTTATTAATGATGATTAGTTAGATGATTTATTATCATATGTGTTTTCTTATGGATACTTACCTCATACTTGCATGTGTATGGTGTGCGTGTTTGTTCTCTTATTGTATGGCATTTCTGATGTGGTTAAGGAAAGGAGTCGTAGTCACCTGCTAGTCAGGATCTACATGATGCACCACTTCCTACCATTGCCTGTTTAGCTTAGCATATATAAATATATTGTATGTACATGCATGGTTTTTTTTATGTAGGTTGCAGGTACCAGGTATCGACTTTCCTGAATTGCCAGAATGAGCGTACCCTATCGCATTATCTCAATGGTAAGAGAGGAGAGATAAATTCTCAAGTCCAAATCCCAACCCTTTAAGCCATTTGTCCTAATTGAAAATTAGGACAAGTATCTGAGTTGAGTACCCTTCGAATACGTTAGATGATGTAATTCGTGATATTAACCCTTTTGGTTTGATTTTGTATGTGTTTTGCTATGATGGGTTTTTGTATTTTATTTGGAGTCTTTGGTGTCTTTTCTATTAATTAAGTCTAATTAAAAGATTTAATTAATGATTTAATTAAATGAAAAATTAATATGATATTTATTTTATTTAATTAATTGGAAAATTAATAAAATAAAATAATTAAATTTGAAGATAAAATTTATAAGTTTAAATTTGGAATGTGATAATATTTATTAATTTAATAATAATATATTTAGAGCTCATTTTTATTTTATCAATTAAGTTTCAAAAATAAATTTAAAAGTGGAAAAGTTATTAAAATTATTAAAAGATTCTAGATCACATGATGCATGCATGTGATTAAAATATATTAAGATAAAACAAGTGGATTTAATAAAGTGAGTACATGCAATTTAAGAATTAATAAATTAAATTAAAAAGAGTAAAGTGAATATTAAATTAATTAATGTGCATTATTCATTCACATAGGATTATGCGAACTCTCATGAGTTGTCATGTTGACAACACAGGAGTTTGCACTCTAATTATGCATGCGTTGTCTACACTTAGGAGTTAGCACATTATTTGAGCACATGGTGTCTACAACATTCTAGACACCTCATCATGTCAATCTTCTTGTCATGGAAGTTACGTGCTTAGTTGTCATGCTTATCTCCTAGTTCATTCTAGACACATTCTAGATGCATCTTAGAGGCCTTTATATAGAGGCTCTCCTAGTGTGTTTGGACAAGCTTACAGGCATTTGAGAAGCTCATATGCTTCTACAAGCACTTCTAGTCACTTAGGGGTTTCGGTTGGTTTGATTCTTGGAGGAATGGCGAATGTTGGAGAAAGAAGAGATTTTTCTATGGACTTCTGAGGCATAGCAAATTAGCATCAGTATCTAGGTGCACTCGTGATTTTCACATATTCCATTGGCGCTCTTTCTCTTCCTATCTTCATTGTGTATGTTATATGTGTCTAAATATACTCCATGAACAAATCTTCAATCTTGGAATTGGAATCTAGATATGTATGTTAATTTTTAATATGTTGCGAAGAAAACATTAGGAAACCCTAGTTTTATTTATGAAGGAAAATTAGTTCCAACTCGGGTTTGGGTTCAAATTAGAGTTGATTTGAGAAATAGATTTAAAAAGGGTTTGAATGAATATAACAATTTTACTACAAAAAACAAAAATAAAATAAAAGAAAAGAATAATCATGGTATAGTAATTAATTTTCCCATTAGATTAATTCTGACTTGCTGTGGTATATATATATAAAATCATTGTGCCCCAAATTTTTTTATAGATGAGGAGGAAATAGATTATATGTTTTAAAAAAGAAAAATTTATTAAAAATAAATATAATTACTTGCAATTTGTGTGAAAATGTTTAATAAACATTTTATACGAAAATGTATTAAAATAAAGTAAGTTTTTTTTTTATATAAAAATATATTATATATTGTGGGGGGAGTTGGTTTATATTACTGTGCCCCCATCTTACCCGACGGCGTACCTGCACGGGTTGCAGAGTACCCACGTGTCCATAGGGTACCTACGACTTGCGGGCTGCACAACTTGTATGTATTTTTTCAGCGATTAAATTGCTTAAAATTCAATGCGCTTTCCCTTACTTTAATATGATATTAAATTTAAAATTCGATTGGGTTTTAATATTAGTTTTGTCAAAAGTTTTTATAAATATAGATATTATTAAAAGGGTTATTAACAATATTGTTTCATTACTCATTATTACTAGTTTTGATAATAATATTACTTATAATAATTATATAATAATATTATAGTTTTATAGTTAGAATTTAATAATTAACTTAATTAAATTTAGTTTAATTTAGGCTAATTATTAGTGTAATATAGATTGAAGTTTTAAGTTATTCAATTATTGTTATTGATGATATTGAGATTCAGTAGAATTCCACATTGACTTATTGGAAATCAATGAATAAGTGGAGATCGAATTTAATGAGGAGCGTTTAATAGAAACAAACTCATAATGTGTTGTAATAAAGTCAGAATTAAATCATTGAGAAATGATCAAATTAAAATTTTAAGGATTTAAGTTATTCAAACGCTTACCTTAGTCAATTTTAGAAAAGAGTCTTCTCGCTTGATAATATTCATTGAGCTAATAATATAGTAATGCAATTAATTAATAATTAAGTTATGTAATAGAGTTTTAGTTGATATGATTCTTTTAACGAAGTTGTAAAGTATTTACATCAAAGTTGATAAGTCTTATTCTAATGACTTGAATAATGACTTTAGATATTTTAATGGTTATTAGTGATGATTTAATTATTATAATGATTAAATTAAGAGACCTAAATTTTAGTACTATTTAGTTGAGTTTTAATTAAGTATTGTTAGAATGATAAAGAGTCATACCTATGTTCATTATTAATTGATTTAATTAACATTAATTAATAAAGCGAATAATATTAATTAAGGGACAATGAAGATTAGTGTAATGAGTAAATATTTATCCTTCAGTTATTCTTAGAATGCAATTTTAAATAATGGAAGGATAATGTTATCGAGGGAACAAACGGGTTGACTTGTAGGTCAAATGATTAATCTTATATACTTGAAGTATACTTGCAAATAGAAACTGAAACCTCCATACTCAATTCAACTATGAAACTTCAGCAAACCAAAAACATGTGCTTGCATTATGTTTTCTCTATGCTTCTTGTTTTGGGTTGACTAGTGTTGACCAATTATGGGATGTCTACCAAAGGCTTGGGGGTTATGATTGTGATGTCATGATGATGTCTTTTGATCTTGATTCTTTATAAAACCAACCATGGTAATGTGATGGTATGCTCTATGAGATGTTTTTATTTACTGATTGTTATTGCTCATCAATCTTCTTGAGTGAAGCTGAGCTATATGTATATGAGACACTTGACTTAACCATTTTTGAGTTATCGATCAGTTATCCTTGGATTACTTTCCAGTCGCTATGATGGGACTGAAATGTTGATTTATTTCTTGATGATGTCATGTTGTGACATGTTTTGACTCAACCATTTTTGGAGTCTTCGATCAGTATGATTTTGAGATATATTTTGTTTATTGAGAACCAATGGATACTTTCGATTATCAGTGATACCTTTAGTTGCCAATAGAGAATTGTTGTGGTCATGATTATTAATGGATGCTTTTCAGTTGCTCATGGAGATTTGATACTCTTATTGTGGATTATCTTTTGGCATTTTTTTTCCAATCACTTGTATAGGACTGTGATGATTTTGTGATTTATGATTCCATGAGCTTAGGGTAGGTTATCTACTTGTAGTGTCGAGAAGTGGCTTGCAATGGGGGCCGGGGCCCTAAGTGGCTGCCAGGGTAACTCATTGTAAGTTATTTAATAAGTGAAAACCTTTACACTAAATGGGGATTAAATGAACCTAATAGGATAATTGTATGTTCTCACCCATGCCTCGAGTGCTAGTACAGACTAGGATGGGAGTAGAGAGAATGCTTGGTTGTGACGTTGCATTCCATAGTATGTCTCGTCAGTACGAGAGGATACTAGTGGCCACATAGGGATCACTAGGGGGCCGAGGTCTATTGAGAGACTACCAGGGTAACTCTAGCATGATCTGTGCGATGACACTTTCCTACTTACATAGTATGTTTCCTACATGTCTTGTGTGCCTCTGGGATTAGATGTCGATATGTGTGTTGGAACCTTTGAGTTAGTATACTTTTAGGATTCCTGGACTTAGAGAGTATTTGTGTTATGTGATTTGATATTTGTGATTTGATATCCTATTTGGGACTTGAGATTATCTCCTCAGCATGATGGGAGTGGGCCATTTAGCTTCCACGTGGTCGGATGGTAGTGCTATTTCACTCTTACCATTTGAGATCCGTCTGAGACACCATGGATGATGCATTCTTTGTTGGCATCTATCTTCATGTATTATGATGGTGGACATGTATCCTCACATTGATGATTTGCATATGTTAGATGATGTTATCTTATGCTTTACTTTGCATGTTAGATTACTTTCTGCATATGATGTAGTATGATTTAGGAGTGACATTCCTACTATGTTAATATCGATGATCTCTTCAGTGATTTGGAATGTTACGCACAAAGGGATGGCTAGGATCCACGATGGTCTAATGATGCTACATACGGTTGGGAGGAACTGTGCACTTAGATAATTATGTGTTATGATTTATGGTTATTTTTTACGATGTATGTTATATATTTTATGATGATGGATGTATCATGTATGGAGTATGGTTTCATTTACTTTATTGCACTTAGAATAAGATGATGTACTTTATTTTTACATATGTTTAATCCTTTAAGCTTCTCTTACCCTATGACATGTACAATGGATGATTGAGCATTCTGAATTTAATTACCAAGAGGCATTTGGAACAAATGTGTAATATGGACATTGGACTTTCTATTTATTCTTTCATGTGGATGTGGTAGTGGTTAGACTTAGTATTAATTAGATGTGATTCAATGTTAAGGGGTCTTTGAAGAATGTAACCTGTTATGTTATGTTATGTTTACTTTCAGTTGAATGTTTGTTATTGCTTTCGCTACTAAGTTATGAATGGTTTTACTTTCATGTTTTAAAAAAAAAAATGCTACCAAACTTAGTGAAATTTTAGGTTAAATTTTTGGATCCCTTGGCGGGGCGTTACAGTGGTTGAGGTGGTACCCATAGCAATAAATGTGGAGAAGAACACCAGGAAGAGGAACATCAGGATAGAGAAGGAGGACAAGGTAATAATGAACACAATGACATTGGGGTTTTGATGCCAATGCTTCAGGAGATTCTTGCTTTTTTAGGCCCTCATGTAGAGGAACATTGACCAGATCATGATTAGGAAGAGGGATCTCATCATGGGGATTCCTATTAGTCAAAGCATAGAGAGGAGGAGTGTGAACATGATCATTCTCGTACTCCACTAGGTGGCCAAGGACACCATCAAGGTGGTAGGGACCACAATAGTGAAGATTCCCTTCATTGGGATATCATGAAATATCTTAAACAATCCAAACCGCCATTGTATGATGGTAATAGAGGTGGCCTCAAGGTAGAAACTTGATTATTAGACATGGAGTGTTGTTTCACCATGTAACCATATGCAACCAACATGAAGGCTTGTTGTGCAATTATGTAGTTGAGGGACCATGCATCCATGTGATGGAATACTAAGGGAAAAAATCTCTAGATTAGAGTTGCATATCTCACCTTAGAGATATTTGAGGAGAGGTTTCAAGAGAGGTTCTTATCTCCTTAGTTTAGAGAAGCATGTGTCTGATGAGTTCCATGAGATTTGGCAAGGTAACATGACAGTGGACTAGTAAGAGATCTAGTTCTTTGAGCTTAGGCACTACTCATGCTACAATCATGATGATTTTCTTCTCACTCATCATTTCATCTGAGGTCTTAAGGATGCCCTTGTTGGAGAAGTCCATATGCATCAGCCTAGGACTCTTTTTCTTGCTATTAAGAAGGCATGTATTATAGAGAATAATTTTACTAGAGGCTTTAGTAGTAAATTTAGTCCTTAAAACTAGATTGCATTGAAATTTGGGTAGGATGGATAGTTCACTTAGTCCTTAGGAGAGGGCCAAACATAGTTAGCACCCTCTCAGGGTGGATATCATCATGGAAATTGACAAAAAGAGTTTTGGACTAAGGGTGGACAATCTTATAGTACCTGAAGAAGAAAGCAGATAACCAAAGCCAAGGATAGAAATATTAGTAGGATCATCCTCCTTAGAGTGGTCAATAAAAATCTAGTAGGGATAGTGCTACTCAAGGTGGCTATGGGACAAGTTCCAACTTTTCAAGGAACCATTATTCTTGTGGTCAGCCCAACCATAGATCTTTTGAGTGTTTTATCAAACCATCTATAGGACCTAGTAAGAGTGTAGCTTGATCTAAGCCTACGGTGGGAGATGCTAGAAAAAGACATCCAATATTTGTGGTGGTTGATAATCGTCAATCTGAGCATGAAGGTATGGTAGTCAAGGCTACAGGTACATTATGTGGCCATTTGTGTTCAATTTTGTTTGATTCTAGTGCTTTAGGCTCTTTCATTTCACCATCTCTTATTCAACAATGTGGGCTAGTGGTAGCATGTAAGGTTGATAGGTGGCAGGTCAAACTAGCCATGGGTTCCAAAGTGGATATAAACTCATTGGTTAGGGGTTATGTTTTGAACTTGGGTACCTTCACCACAATAATGTATCTTTGTATCCTACTTCTAGGATTGTATGACATTGTGTTGGGCATGGATTGGTTAGCCACCCATCAAGAAAATATAGATTGCCACTGTAAGTCAGTATAGTGTGTCGATGACACAGATGGACATGTAGAACTTTTGGTAGTCTAGAGACTAGTCTCATTTTGAATGATATCAACTAATCAACTGAAGTGGAGTGTATGAAAAGGTTGTTAGTTATTTCTTGTTTCTACAATGATCTTGAGGAAGTCGAGGGCTGTACTGTCATAAACCACCATTGAAATTGATATTCAGATATATTTGTACAAATATAATGTGTAAATCATTACTATTAAAAATTGTTGATTATACATAATAGTAATCAAAATGTAATCATTGAAATAAATTATAAATATAATTCGTAATTGTTGAATATAGTTATTATAAATACATACTTGTCAATTATATAATATGATAAATTGAAGAAGTATAGTGTTAATAAAATATACTTATTATCATTTAACATAATTGCTAATACATTCCAAATAACAATAAAGCAAAAATAAACATAAAAATAAATAAATATTCTAATGAACAAACATAATTACAAATGACGAAAGTAAGGCAGAGATGTCATCAATGGCAGAAGTGTCATACCACTTAGATGTACTATAAAAGAGAGTATGTGGAAGAGTACAGGGGGTAGAAAAGAAGAGAAAGGCATCATAATCCAAGCATAGAAGGAAGGACAGTAAGAGATTTCCCACTCACAAGTACCAAAGAGAAATAGTGCTCGTGGCTTGTATCTCCAACATAGCAGAGAAGACAACACTATGCATGGTTCCACATCACTCTCGTACCCTATTGCAAAAAGGTTCTAAGGTAAGAATAATGCATTTAATGAGTTGAATATTGATTTAACTATTAAAGCAATGAACACTAAAGAAGTCATATAATGATATAAAGAAATAAATATGTTAAACATTAATTATATTATTCAAGAAGTATATATGCTTTAAATATTTAAAAAGGTAATTTAATTATATAAGAAATAATTATGTTTTAATGTTAATTATATTATCAAAGGTGCAACTTTAGTACATCAAGAGATTAAAGTTATAGGATGAACATGTTATTTGAAATTAAATAAACATCTAATTGATGTAATTGATTAAGAAATGATAATGACTTGAAAATAATCCCAAGAATTACATTAGTCAGTAAGAACTTGGTGGATAAGAGGGTAGGGCTAAGTCCTAAGGCAATAGGGGAATATATCGACTCTTGGGCTTAGGTTTATCAAGCTATGGGATCCCACCACAATGTTTGAGGGCTAAGATATGGTATACCATCTAGGCATGGTGAGGGATGGAAAGAACTCATTTGAAAGGCAAGGACCAAGGTCTTGTCAAGCCTTTAATGTAGTCTCCTTGTCCAATCCCCAGGTGACCTAGCCTATACGTACAATGTAATAGATTGGGTAGGAATATATACATATATAAATAATCATTAATAATATGATAATAACCTTTTAAATTGATTATTTGAAAAAAAAAATGACAATATTATAAGCTCTTGCAAGTAGGGACATTACAGTGGTATCAGAGTAGGACTCCTGCCAACCTGTGAAGGATAGTTTATGCAAAAAAATCAAAGAGATCAAAGAGCAATAGAAAGAGAGAAGAAGAAGGAAAAAACCACAAGTGCTCAACTAGGTAAAAATCTAAAAGCCTTTATGGAACAAATGACCCAAATCACTCAATCACTCATGGAAAAAAATAGGGAAACAAATAAACTTCTCCTCCAAGTCATTCAAAACACAAAAAACACAAATTATAGACCCAACAATGTGAGGGATATTAATTCAAATCATCTTGAGAATAATCATAACTCACCCACAGCTCCTTTTGCACCACAATAAAACCAAGAAGGGGAGAGGAGAGGAAGCCAATGAAGACTCAAATTATAATGTAGAATTTTTTTTAGAAACATATTTCCAATTAGCTTTGGAATTAAGGAATAATATACCTTTTAAAGATTACTATGATACAAAATGAAGGACATCTACAATTACAAAAGGAAAACTCCATGCAATCAGGATCTAGTAAGGAAGATCAACAAGGCAGTCCTACCTGACTTTGATGGAAATAAATTTTTTTGGTAAGAACATGGGTAGAAAAATTAGACACATATTTATCATATAGTCCCATGATGAAACATAACTCAATCAAATTTTTTGTACTACATTTAACTAGAATATCACACGAGTGGTGGCAATATGGATAGAAAAACCATGGAAACCAAAACATAACCTGATATCATGCATTCACTCAAAAACTCATTAAAAGATTTGATCATAAGGACCTAGAATGGCACTTTAGGGAATTGACTCTATTAAGACAACAAGGTACAATGAGTGAATTTGCAAATGAATTCCAAAGATTATCAACATTTGTACAAGAAATATCCCAAAGAAGACTTACCTACCTATTTGTAGAAGGATTAAGAGATTTAATTTGAATTATGGTGAGCATCATGGAACCAGTTACACTAGAAGATGCAATTTTCAAAGCCAAGAAATTTGATCATCCATCATCCAAATATTGATCAAAAAATATTCCACTTAAAGAGATGGGAAAACCTTGTTACTTATATAAGACCCCATGGGAAAAATGACATAAATGTAAGGAAAAAGAGAAAAGGGATCAAATTAATGTTTTGAAAAAATAAATCTATGTTTCAAATGTAAGGAAACATGAGGATAGAACCACACATGCAAAAGAGGAAGACATATCCATAATATAGAAGAAGAACATCCAAAAAAAATAATAAGGGGGAGAGAAGTTACATGATCCATAGCCACAATTTCTCAAACGAATGAAAACTGACCTTTTAGAATCAAAGGCATCATCAAGGGGCCAAGAGAAATTACTTTAGTGGATAGTAGAGCTTCTCATGACTTTATTAGTAAAAGTCTTGTTGCAAGGAGGAAATTAGGGACAAAGGAATTTAAGGGATTTAAAGTGCTCTTTGCCAATTGGAAAATTGAGCAATGCTCTAAATTTTCTTCTAATCTAGAAATCAAGTTGGGTGAACACACAATCAAAATAAATTTCTATGTAGTGGACTTACAATATGATGTAATTTTAGGACTACCTTGGATAGACTTCCTTGGGCATTTTATCATGGATCACCCTAATCTAGAAATATGTTTTAAACATGAGGGAAAGGAAATCACCCTAAAGAGACTACCAAATGGAACTCCAGAAATACTCTCATGTAATAGAATTAAAAGAATATTTTGACACAACCAAGTAGAGTGGGTTGCACAATGTATAACTATAGAAAAGTCTACACCACAAAACCAAGTAACTCATGTGGACATTCGACCTATCTTAAAAAAACATAAAAGGGTTTTTAAAGAAATCCCTTTAGAGATTCCCCCTAAGAGAGGATTTGAGCATTCAATAGAACTAGAAGCTATAACAAAACTTGTCATAAAAACACCTTATAGACATCCTCATAAATTCAAAGAAGAGATTGAAAAAACCATTAAAGAGTTACTTGAGATGGGCCTCATTCAACCCAGTTCTAGTCCTTTCGCCTCATCAGTAGTATTGGTAAAAAAGAAAGATTGAATATACAAAATATGCATAGACTTTAGGGCTCTTAATAAAAAGATAATAAAGAATAGATATCCTATACCTAGGATCGATGGATAAATTGATGAGCTACATGGTTCACGATACTTCTCCAAAATTGACTTACGTTCTAGGTACCATCAAATTCATATGAAGAAAGAAGATGTGCATAAAACTAGTTTTAGATTGTCACTATGGACATTTTGAATTCCTAGTTCTTCCATTTGGCGTTACTAATGCACTAGCTACTTTTCAATCATGCATGAACCACATTTTCAAGAATCAATTAAGAAATCTTTTACTTGCATTCTTTGATGACATTCTTATTCATCGTAAACCATGGGAAGAACACCTTATACACATTGAAGAAATTCTACGTATTTTGGAATTAGAATCATTATTTGATAAAGCATAAAAATGTGAATTTGGATTAGAAGAAATCCTTTATCTTGGGCATAAAATCAATGTAGAGGGAGTGAGTTTTGATGACAAAAAGATCCAAGTCATCAAAGATTGGCCAAAACCCAAGACCTTAACACAACTCAGAGGATTTGTAGGATTATGAAGCTATTATAGGTGCTTTGTTAAAGCATTTTCTAAAATAGCCACCCCTTTAACTAACTTAACCAAAAAGGGAGCATTCGCTTGGAATGACACTGCACAATAAGCATTCAAAATATTAAAAGAAGAAATGAGTACGTGCCCAATTTTGGCTATTCTAGATTTCACACTACCCTTTCAACTTCAATGTGATGCATTAGGAGAAGGAATCAAAGAAATCCTCATATAGAACAAACATCCCATAGAATTTGAGAGTCGTAAGCTTACAGAAGTTGAAATACACTATTCTATCTATGAAAAAGAAATGTTGGTAATAATGCAGGCACTAGCTAAATTTAGACAATATTTGGTTTGTGGTAAATTCAACATCAAAATAGATCATAACAGCTTAAGATTCTTTATGAGCCAAAAGGATCTCAATGATCATTAACAGAAATGGGTTAGTAAGATTCAATCTTATGATTTTGACATCGAATATGTCAAAGGAACCAATAATGTAGTAGTAGATGCGCTATCACAATAGAATTTTATAAATATAATAACCAACATCACAGTATGTTGGAAAAATGATATTATCATAGAATATGTTAAAGATCCACAAGCTAAAGAAATAATGGAAGGAACATTACCTAATGATGATTATAAAATAGTGAACAAACTCATCATGTATAAAGGAAGGATATGGCTAACTTCAAATTCCAAAGTGAAGGGAAAGGTATTAAAAGAACATCATGATAATCCATTGGTAGGAAATCAGGGATACTATAAAACCTATAAACAAATAAGAGAAATATTTTCATGGAAAGGTCTCAAGAAAGATGTATTTAAATATGTCCAAGAATACAACCTTTACGCATTCCTAGCAAAAAATGGGAAAGCATTTCAATGGATTTCATAACAGGTCTACCCAAGGTACAAGGAAAGGATTGTATTTATGTAGTAGTGGATCATTTGACTAAGTATGCACACTTCCTTGTAATAGGAATAGACCATAAGGCTCCACAAATTGCCAAAGTATTCTTTAAAGAAATTTTTAGGCTACACGAGCTACCATGGAACATAGTCAGTAGATTTCTTAGTCAATTTTGGCAAGAACTATTCTAACTGGTAGGAACAAATTTGACTCCTAGTACAAGATATCACCCACAAATAGATGGAAAAACAAAGATCGTAAATAAATGGATAGAAGGTTATCTACAAAATTATGTCATAGGAGAACAAAATGCCTGGGTCAAGTGGTTACACCTAGGGGAATACTGTTATAATATTACTCACCATATATTTATAGGCATGATCCCTTTTAAAACCAAATATGGTTACAAAGCCACATCATTCAAAATTTGATTCTTATAGATAGTAAAGTACTTGGAGCAAAAGATTTCATTCAATGCGATCTAGACCTGATGAAAACTCTAAAAGAAAATCTCCACCATGCCCAAAATTATCAAAAGTTTTATGCAGACAAGAAATGTGTTGAAAGAACATTTGAAATAGGAGACATCATCTTCTTGCAATTGCAACCTTATAAACAAACAACAATAAAAAAAAGTGGAGTGGAAAAGTTAAAACCTAGATTCTATGGGCCATATAGAGTTATAAGAAGAATTGGTGAAGTAGTATATGAGATCGAATTACCTAAGGATAGCAAGATTTAAAATGTTTTTCATGTATCCTGACTCAACAATGTTTTGGGAAGAAAAATTACCCTATGCACCATTAGATGATGAAGGAAAGCTTGTGTTAGAACCAAAGACTATCATCAATAAGCGAGAAAAAAAGCTAAGGAATAGAGTTATCCTAGAATTTTTGGTAAAATGGAAAAATCTCCCAAAGGAAGATGCTACCTGTATGGGAAAAGAAATCTTGAGCCACCCCAAATTTCTTGAGGACAAGCAAATTCAAGAGGGTGGATTATCATAAACCACCATTGACATTGATATTCAGATGTATGTGTACAAATATAATGTGTAAATTATTACTATTCAAAATTGTTGATTACACATAATAGTAAATCAAAATGTAATTAAAATAAATTATAGATATAATGTGTAATTGTCAAATATAGTGATTATAAATACATACTTGTGAATTAGATAGTATGATAAATTGAAGAAGTATAGTGTCTCTTGGGCTTAGGTTTATCGAGATATGGGACCCCACCTCAATGTTCAAGGATTGAGGTATGTTATAGCATCTAGGCATGGTGAGGGATGGAAAGCACTCATTTGAAAGGCAAGGACCAAGGTCTTGTCAAGACTTTAATGCAAACTCCTTGTCCAATCCCCAGGTGATCTAGCCTATACTAAAATGTAATAGATTGGATAGGAATATATACATATATAAAGAATCATTAATAAAACAATAATAACCTTTGATATTAATTATTTGGGAAAAAAAGGACAATATTATAAGCCCTTGCAAGTAGGGACATTACATGTGTGGTGATACTTGATAATCACCCACTCCTTTGTGAGTATGCTGATGTGTTTCCTAATGAGATTCCATGTATGCCACCATAGCGTGACATTGATTTTCAGATTAATCTCATACCAGGAGTGAAGCTGATCTCATGAGCTCCTTATCACATGACTATTTAGGAGTTGAGTGAGCTTAGATTCTAGTTGGAGGAATTTTTGGCCAATGGCCATATTCATCCTAGTGTACTCCGTGGGGTGCACCAGTCATCTTTGTGAAGAAGAAGGATGGGTCTTTGTGTTTGTGCATTGACTACCAACAATTGAATAAAGTGACAGTGAAGAACCAATATCCTTTGCTGAGAATAGATGACTTGTTTGATCAGATGAAGGGAGCACGAGTGTTCTCAAAGATTGATTTGAAGTCTGGATACCATCATCTTTGTTAAAGGAGAATTAATTCAAGCTAAGAAATTTTTAGATAATTTTTACTATAGTAGTGAGAAGATAGATCAACAAATATTTCACTAGAGACCTTCTTATGACAAGACAAGACTTGGATATTTTATTGGAGAGAAATTAGTAAAGAAAGTTGAAATAAGAAGATAACTAAATCCAGTCATTGAATCCCCTAAGGAATTTGATCTAAATTAGGTTGAATCAAGCACATCTACTGAAGTATCAATGGAAGTAGAATTAATTGATTTATCAGTGAAACATGATGAACCTAAAAAAATAGAGCAAATTGATAAACCTAAGCAAGACGAACCACCCAAGGAAGTAAGACACAAGTTTAAAGGAAGATGCTTCACATGTAATGAATTTAAACATATGAAAAGAGATTGCAGAGGTAAGCCTTTTAAAACCATTACTAATTTCTATTGTTATAATTGTCATGATTATGGACATAAAGTAGTAGAATGTAAGAAACCTAAGTTTGATGGTAATAATGCAAATAGTAGAATGTTTAGAAATACTAACCCTATAGGAAATGAAAGGGGAAGATCACAAAACATATCCAATAATGGAGACAAGAACCAGTTTGTGTGTTACAAGTATAACAACCTAGACACATTGCAAGGAATTGTAGAGCACTTAAGAATCAGAATGGAACTAATTAGAGAAGAAATGTACCTATATGTTAGTTATGTAATTAGATTTCAAGGATACATGATAGTATCATAATTAGACCTAAATTATTCTAAGTAGGGTACAAGATGATTTGTTATGGCTAGGTGATGCACAGATAGTTATTGACAATGACCTAATTCATAAGGTCACAGGATTAAGTAATAAGAGATGTAACCTTGTCAATGAGAAGAATGTAAGAAAGATGGTTGAGAGGAATCTAAATACTAGGTTTGATGGAAGAAACATGAAGGTATACTCCATTCAAGACAAAAGGAGTAAAGCTATTAAGGTATTAGGGTACAAGTTCAACCATAGATCAAGGGTTAACTCAGTACTAGTTGGATTTTTACATGCAAGTTATGCGATGACAGTTTAAGGGAGAAAAGTTAATCTATGTGAGATTATCAAACTACAATTATTGGATACCATTGCCAAAGTGAAGAAAACAAAGAGCACAATTTTTAGATTTGAGTCCCTACTGACTCATTTTGTATGCTACAAGGAAGTTTCCTTTAGCAATGAATTGGGATAGCAATGAGTGCGCAATGAAGATGGTCCTCAATGCTACATATCAAATTTGGAGAATGTCAAAGATCCTGACATTGACAGAATCATGATAAGTTTCTAGTTAGAGATGAAATAAAGGTATAGAATACCTCCTTCAATGGTAGAGAAATATAAGGATGAGATATGCTTCATGGTGGAGATAGACATCACTTATATGGAAGCTATGGTACCAAGGGTTAACTTCATTGAACCCATGGGATATGAGATGATCCCTAAGCTCATAGAAGAGTATGTGAAAATCATACACCAATTTGAGGACATAGAGTGCCCTAGCTGGGGAACCTATGAGGAGAAAATGAGAATAGTTCATTCTAAACTACACATCAAGGAAAGCAAGAAGAAAGTAGAAACGGTGATAGATTCCATCCTCAAGGAATCATGCATGATTAGAGAGGAATTCAATGAAGTCAAAGGAATTGCGATTGAAATGAGAGAAAATAGATAGTTTGAGGTGTTAGCAATAAATCCTATTACTTTAGTACGACCTTTAGAATGTGTGACAATAGAACAACCATGTGCGCAAGCCCATATTGCACCATGTGCAATAGTTGTGCAAGTGCAACCTATGAGAATAAGAAGTGATCAACCAAGGAAGCAGCCATAGGTGGAAGCACCTATAGTGTAGAGAAAATATTAGAGATTGGTAAAAGTGAAGCAAGGACCTACACCTTCACCAAAGAAAAGGGTCAACCAGACCACTAGTAGACCACACAAGTGAAGGAAAATGATGCAATTTAGTGAATCTAATAGTTCTAAAGATGAAGCTAGAGATAGACCAGTAGTGCAAGATGCACAAGAAGGAAAAATAATAGCTAGAAAGAAGGCATCAAATCCAAAAGGTTGAGAACCTAAACATGCAAATTATTAATGATGATAATTTTGTACAGTTAAATAAGTATTTTGATCTATATAGTAATATGAATAGAAGGCAGTTAGAAAATGCCATTGTAAGAAACATGGTTTTGAGGAATAAGAAGTTTGAGAACATTTAGAAAAAGATACCTAAAGACCTATATAATAGGCTAATTAATAGGATGAAGAGAGTATTAGAAGAAGATCCAAATTTAAGGATCACTATGATAAATAAACTCTATGAAGTTGACTTTAAGGAGGAATCAATTTTTTTTTTGAAGGGTATTGGACCCTTGAGAAGGAAGAAAAGAAGAGAAATTCTTTTGATAGGATGCAATTATGAGGATTTCAGGAAGGAGACAAAAGAGATAATTGTTAAATTCATGACTACAGTTCCTAAGGTGAGTACATAGTCAAAGCCTGATAACCTAATGTAAGTGGAAGCACACACACCATCCAATGATGAGGGAAAATTAGAAGAGCAACAACAGGCACTCTCACCAACACATATTGTTATGGGTACTAAATTCATGCAAGTAGAAAATACACACATAACTGTAGATACAAATAAGAATCCTTTTGTACGATATGGAGCAAATATTGTTGGCAATATCAATAATATAACAACTTAAACTAGCTTTCATGAAGGTGAGAAAGAAAAGAAGAAAGAAACAAAGAGGTTAGAAAAGGTAAAGAGGATAGAAGAGGAGGAGAAGAAAAATAAAGTAGAAGAAGACAAGAAGAAGAAAGGAGAGGAAAGAAAGAAAGATGAAGAAGATGCTAGGAAAGAAACAAAAAGAGTGGAAGAAGAAAAGAAGAAAGTTGAGAAAGAGTAAATGAAGGTAGAACTAAAAGTAGTTATGCCTATTTCTATAGAAAATCCAATCAGAGCAACAATAGTATCAGTGCCATCAAATGATGATGATGATGATAATAAAGGTTTAATGAGCTCACTAAGAAAGTTGTTTGAAAAGAACAAATCTGTAAAGTCTTTGGAGAAGAAATTAAATGAAGTCTTAGATAGAATGTAGAAAATAGTTACTACAAATATAGCCAATCCAAATTTGTAGGTAAAGGACAAGGAGTTGGTGAAAATATTTGATGAAGATTTCACAACTCTAGTAGAAGTAGCTTTAGCACAAGCATAGGCAAAGCATGATGCATCACTATTTGATACAATATGCACCAATGTGAGAAATGACTTAAAAGAACTTGATGGAAGCATCAAGGAACTGAGAAAACACATTGACAAAGGGAAGAGATTTTATGGATAGTGTGCACTATCATACAAATACCTAATTGTCTTTGAGAGTCAAATCATAGGTAAGATGAGTGAACTTGAATCACACACTGCAAAGTTACTACTCCCATAGACCAACATTAAAGACTACGGAAAAAAAGTTGAGAAGATCTATAGTGTGATCAGAGGCTTAGAATCTAACAAGGAGAAGGAGACAAAGATATCCCTAGTCTTAGAGAAATTTTTTCACCTAAGATAAGTACTTTGTAGAGGTAGCTAGAGGAATGTCTTGCAACAAAGACTTCCTATGAAAAATTTGCATATACTGACTTGAGTGCAGTTGAAGTAACATCATATATACTATGCACACTAATAAATATCTCTAATTCTATAAAGGAGAAATGGAAGAAGGAAGTAGATAGGCTAAAACTTGTTTATGCAGATTGTTTTTCCATGTTAACAAGTTGATCAGTAGTAGCCTACCCAATTTTGGATATAGTTTTTGACACCTTTTCCATTGATGTCAAAGTTAGAGTAATATGTAGAAGGAAAATTATATGTATTGTATATGTAAGGTGGGGTACACTTATGTACTTATGTATCAATGTAAAGGAGATATAAGAAATGTAATGATCCATCAAAACATGAATACAATTGTTATGTTTTGAAGGCAATTTTATATAGTTACTTTTATTTGTTTTTGTTATGAATGATATCATTTTGGGACTTAGCCAATTTTCTCAAATATTTCCATCAATGCCAAAGGGGGAGATTTTTGGAAATATGGTTAGATAGATGTCTTGATTGTTATCATTTATGGCAACATGTATTCAACATTTCATTTATACATTTAGAGATGACAAATTGTCTAAGTTTTAGACATTTTGCAGCAACACAGAGAACATATGTGATGTATATAGATGACTCATTAAGAGTTAGATTATGTGAAATTGAGGAAATATCTATGATAGTGTCATGATGATTTATATAATTGTGCAGATGTGTATGGATTGCATGGCTCAAGGTATGATTGAAATACTAGTATGGGTATTTAATAGAGCAAAATAGAGAATTGGATTGTATGACTTGAGGAACTATTTTGGTAACAAAATAATTACTAATTCATGATGAGCCAAATATTTGGATATTGTTCCATAAGTTATTTCATATTATGCCAAGCATGTGAAAGCATGAAAGCCGACTAAGAAGTGAATGATGAATATGAGAAGTATAAGTAAAGATTTTATCTTGCAAAGATAAGAGAGCAAAATATGATGATCTATGAAACATATGTATGATCTTTAAGAAATTTTTGATAGATGTGAAGTCGATGATATGCAAACTACATCCGACATATGATAAGAGCAAGTGCAAAATACATTAGATAGAAAGTATTGTTTGTATATATATTCATGTGAAGAACTGAATTGTATAATTGCATATTATGGCGGTGGGCTCTTCTTTTTTCATACATTGTATTTGATCCACCAACTCCTAATAGGGTTGAGGCTTCTAACAAGGCCTAGTCCTCTAACAATGACTCAAGACACTATATGTATTTCATAGACTCCTAACAAGGTCAATATCCTTAACAAGATCCTATTGTTTAGTGAATCATCTAGTGGGTATCATCCCCATCGAGGTTTTCCCTTAGCCAATGTTTCCCTAGTTAAAAAATAATGGTGTTATGAGTTCTCTATGTGTATGATTATATTTATTGTTCATCATTGTTGGTTTTGAAAGTTACAAAGTAATTAACAATATATAGTTGTGGGAAAATATTTGTAGAATATTGATTGATAGAATGCAAAAGATAGTTACTACAGCTATAGCCAATCCAAATTTGTAGGTAAAGGACAAGGAGTTGGTGAAAATATTTGATGAAGATTTCACAACTCTAGTAGAAGTAGCTTCAACACAAGCACATGCAAAGCATGATGCATCACTGTTTGATACAATATGCACCAATGTGAGAACTGACTTAAAAGAACTTGATGTAAGAATTAAGGAACTTAGAAAACACATTGATGAAGGGAAGAGATTTTATGGATAGTGTGCACTATCATACAAATACCTAACTGACTTTGAGAGTCAAATCACAGGTAAGATGAGTGAACTTGAATCACACATTGCAAAGTTACTACTCCCAAAGACTAGCATTAATGATTGCAGAACAAAAGTGGAGAAGATCGAAAGTGTGATTAGAGGTTTGGAATCTAACAAGGAGAAGGTGACAAAGAGATCCCTAGTCTTAGAGAAATTTTTTAACCTAAAATAAATACTTTGTAGAGGTAGCTAGAGGATGTCTTGCAGCAAAGACTTCTTATGAAAAATTTGTGTATACTGACTTGAGTGCAATTGAAGTAACATTGTATGTACTATGCACACTAATCAATATCTTTGATTCAAGAGAAATGGAAGAAGGAAGTAGACAATCTAAAACTTGTTTATGCAGATTATTTTTCCAAGTTAACAAGATGATCAACAATAGGTTACCCAATTTTGGATATAGTTTTTGACACCTTTTCCATTGATGTCAAAGGCAGAGTAATATGTAGAAGGAAAATTATATGTATTGTATATATAAGGGGGAGTACACTCATGTACTTATGTATCAATGTCAAGGAGATATAAGGAATGTAATGATCCAACAAAACATGAATACAATTGTTATATTTTGAAGGAAATTTTATATAGTTACTTTTATTTGTTTTTGTTATGAATGACATAATTTTGGGACTTAGCCAATTTTCTCAAATATTTCCATCAATGCCAAAGAGGGAGATTGTTGCCAAAATATGATCAAATAGATGTCTTGATTGTTGTCATTTATGGAAACATGTATTCAACATTTCATTTATGCATTTAGAGATAGAAAATTGTCTAAGTGTTAGATATTTTGCAGTAGCACAGAGAACATATGTGATGTATACAGACAACTCATTGAGTTAGCTTATGCACAATTGAGGAAAGATCTATGATAGTATCATAATAATTTATATGATTGTGCAGATGTGTACAGACTGTACGGCTCAAGATATGATTGAAATACTAGTATGGGTATTTAATAGAGTAGAATAGAGCATTACAGAGAATTGGATTGTGCAATGTGAGGAATTATTTTGGTAACAAAATAATTACTAATTCATGATGAGCTGAATATTTGGATATTATTCCATAAGTTATTTCATATTATGCCAAGCATGTGAAAGCATGAAGGCTAACTAAGAAGTGAATTATGAATATGAGAAGTATAAGTAAAGATCTTATCTTGTGAAGATAAGAGAGCAAAATATGATGATCTATACAACATATGTATGATCTTTGAGATATTTTTGATTGATGTGAAGTCGATGATATGAAAACTACATTTGACATATGATAAGAGCAAGTGAAAAATACATCAGATAGAAAGTATTGTATGTATATCTATTCATGTGAAGAATTGAATTGTATAATTGCATATTATGGTGGTGGGCTCTTCATGCATACATTGTATTTGATCCACCAACTCCTAATAGGGTTGAAGCAACTCCTAATAGGGTTAAGGCTTCTAACAAGGTCTAGTCCTCTAATAAGAACTCAAGGCACTATATGTATTTCATAAACTCCTAACAGGGTCAATATCCTTAACAAGATCCTATTGTTTAGTGAATCATCTAGTGGATATCATCCCCACTGGGGTTTCCCTAGTTAAAAAATAATGGTGTTATGAGTTCTCTATGTGTATGGTAATATTTATTATTCATCATTTTTGGTTTTGAAAGTTAAAAAGTAATTAACAATATATAGTTGTGGGCAAAATTTTGTAGAATACTGACTCACACCCCCCTCCTCTTAGTATTATCTATTTCTAACACCCCTATCGTGAACTCAACCCAATATTTTTTATTTACCAACACATTTTTTCCCTTGTTCAACTAAGTAACCCTATAAGGGTTATAAGAATTTTTCTTAGGGAAAAATTCACCCAAGATCAAAGAACTCAAATACAAGCACAACAGTAGACTAGAAAGAGTATAATTAGAATATCAATATGTATTCAATTCAATGTTTGAAAGTACACTAGGAGTTCCTATATATAAAGGCCTCTAGAATGCTTCTAGAATGCATAGGAATTAGCAACATGATAAGTCATACAACCAAACACATGTCCACCAGAAGTGGGTTATCCTCCATTAAGCACATGAGTAAGTGCAATGATGAGAGGATAAGCCTACAAAGGTGTGGCATGCAAAATAATGTTGTAGACACCATGTGCTAAATTAGGAGTGTGAATAAATGTGTTTTCTACATGAAAACTTAATTAATGATGTAAACTCTAGTGTTGTAGACATGATGTGTTGAATTAGATTTTCTTACTTCTATGTTGTCAACGTGACAACTCATGAAAGTACACAAAATCCTAAGTGTCTCACAAAATAAATAATAAAATAATGCAATATAATAAAATAACGCATTAACCTAAGTAAACTTAAGTAAAGTGTAAATAGTAAATATGTATTTACACCAACACCCCACTTAAGGGAAACTTAGGGGAAAGCCCTTAAGCTTATGAAAACTAGGATGAAATGCATAATGGATCTCAACTACTAGGCCATGTTACGTACCCACATACATAATGAAATGAATCTCTCATAAAGTGGAGAAAGAGGGAAAACTTCATGGGAAAAACCATCCCCCAAAAAGAGAGATGAAAAGACAAGATGCATGGATGAATGGAGTAATCAAGACCCCCCCATTGTGACATACATCAAGTATATACAAAAGTGAAGAATGAGAAGAACAAAACCTCATAAGAAGAAAAGGTCCCCCATAAGAAAGAAGAGGAAGTGAGACAAGGTAGTCCCCCCCCGAATGAAGAATGCCGATTAGTGAAAGTTGCTTCAAGGAAGAAGTTGGTCCATGAATGTTGAATGATGTTTCTCCCCTTTGGAAGAAAAAATGGAAAAGGTACAATCTTGAAGATGTTTGGTGGCCCTGGAACCTACTCAAGTGTCCCTGTGTCAATGCTGATGGTTGCCTCTTCCAACTGTGCTGAAAAGAATGAAAGTAGATATGGAAAGGATGTAGGTAGAACCTATTCCAAAGAACCATCTATCTCCTCAACTGATAAAGAGACCTTCGACAACTATTGTACATAAGGATCCACAATCACATCAACCTAAGAAGATCAATCATGTAGAGAATGGACATGAGGGTCAGAGTGAGCCCTCACAACAACTGTCAAAGGATTATCTTCATCAAAGAGAAGATGTAAATCATCAAGGATGTTTCCCATGTATGCTATGTGTGACTCCATTAATAAACCTAAAATGTTTGCGATGTAGTCATCCCTTGTTGCTGAAGCTGGAAGACAAGGTGTACCTTACTGTGCTAGACCTATCACTATGGCAATGTAGGCATGTGGACTATACTGATGATGTGACCTCTTGCTACAACTATTGATAGAACCCCATGTATTTGAATCTATTGAAGCACTATCACTGGTGTCACTATCAATTTCTATAGTATATGAAGTGTAGAGAGGATTAACAGATAAACTTGGTGAACTTTCCTCAAAGTATACATCCTTCTCCACAAAGATCTCATGTGTCTTAAGATCCATAAGTCTATATGCCTTAACATGATCTTCATATCCTATGAAAGTCCAAGGCCTAGGTGGTGGTTCCTTGCATCCCCTAGAAGATATGTTTGCCCATGCTAGAAAACCAAAGACTTTGAAGTGACTCACAACTAGTTTTTTGTTGCACCATGTCTCAATAGGTGTCTTTCCATCTAAGGCATTATGAGGAGACCTATTAAGTATGTGAGTGGTACTGCTGATAGCTTTGAATTATAGTGTAGGATCAATAGACTTGGCTTGTATCATGTAATTTTCCATGGACTTACGAGTTCTAATCCTTAGTGCTGCAACATCTATTTTTTGTGGACTAAATGCTAGTGGATTCTAAAGATCAATTCCCTCAAGTTTGCAAAAGTTTTTAAGTTTTCTATCCACATATCTTCTTTCATTGTCCATTCATAGAACCTTGATGACTTTCCTTGATTTTTGTTCAACATGACTCTTAAAGGCTTGAAGCTTATCCAACTCTTCATTCTTGTGATGAAGGAAGTAGACCCATGTGAAGCATGAAAAGTTATCAACAAAAGTAAGGATGTAGTGACCTTGGCTGATTGATGTCATTGCAAAAGGTGCTATTAGTACCATGTGAACCAATTGAAGAACAAAATAGTACTCTAGAAGACTTTCCTTTATCATACTTCTCCTCTAGATGCATACTCACTAAACATGATGAACACAGACCCTTAGAAAAGTTGATGTTATGTAGACCTTTGATCATGTGTTTCAAGAAAAGTTGCTGAAGATAATGGGAGGCAAGATGACCATACCGTTCATGCCATAATTGGGTTTGTGAATGTGAGTGAGTTAACAAGGCTTGTGAAGGAGACTTAGGAACAAATTGGGAGAAGGAATAAAGCCTTTTGTCATGATTGACTTTTCCCACTACAATCAATGAATCATCTTTTAGACTTCACACCATTACTGAATCTAGAAGGAACTCAACTTTGTTGCCATCTTTGAGGTGAGTGATTAGGTATATTGAGAGGAGATTGGAGCTAAGGTTTGGAACATATAGAAAATCTTTGAATTCTCTATTTTCCATCTTCACATGTCTTTTCCTTTCAACTTCCATTTTAGAATCATCTCCCACAAAGATGTGTGGTACCTGTGATTGCTTTAATGAAGAAAAGTCTCTGTTTGAAGAACCCATATGATAGGAGGCACCTGAGTCAAGAATTCATTCTGATGAAGAACTTGCATTTACCATAAGTGCTTGCCCTTTTCCCTTTAAAGTGGGTGGAGTTGAATCCTTGGAAGTACCTAACACTTGAATCTTTCTCTTCTTGAGTAGGTTTTCCAACTCATCGATTCTCTTAGTCTTGCAATGATGCTAATCATGATTTGGCTTTTTGTAATATGCACAAAAAAGTTTGTCCTTCTTTTCATTACTTCCCTTCTTGTTGGAAGAAGAATTGCCTTGTTGTGAGGAGGATTATTGTGTCTCAGATTGTGATTTCTACTTCCACCGCTTCTTCTTGCTATTGTTAGAAACTTTTTCCTTCTTGACTTGATTGGTTCTCATCACTAGTCACCAATGCTTTGGTCTTTGATGTCATGAGAAGTACCAAATCTATCAAGTGAGATTGTTCAACAATCAACATCTCTATAAATGCATCAAATGTAGGCTTTTGGAAAGCACTTCCCATGGTCAACCTGTTAGTATTATAACTCAAAACAAAGGAAGCATACTCTAAAGGTAACCTCTTTAGGATGTGATGAATCAAATTTTCATCCTTCATGGGATTTCTACAATCTTTAAGTAGTGCCCTAAACTCATTGGCTTTGTTGATGTAATCTTGAATTGTGTCAAAGTTCTTTGGATCCAATAGAAGTAGATCGTCCTCAATTTGAAATCCCTTTTCCTCATCCAACTTACCATACAATGATTCAAGTTTGTCCCATGCAAGTTTGGATTCCTTGAAACTGGAAATGTGGAAGAAGAGATCTCTATGTACACAAATTCTTGATAATTCCTAAAGCCTATTGGTCTTGTTTATTCCATCCAATGAGTGCTATAGCATTAGTGGGTTTGGGAATTGTACCATCAACATAAAGACTTAGGCCTTTTTCCATTAATCTACTCCATGCAATATCTTTCCATGTAGAATAATTAAATGATGTTAGAAGTGGACATTTAGGTGAACCCATGATGTAGAAAATGAAAAGAGCAATAAAGAGAGAACATAAGAACACAATACACACACCCCCTTTTCACTAAATGAAAAGACCCCCCCCCCAAAAAGATGCTTTTGGCACTTTATATGTAGTGCATGTACAATAGGCCATTTGTCAAAATGTACAAAGTGGAATTTTAGTTTTGCTTTTTACAACTACCTTTTGAGGCTCAAATCTGTCACTAAGCACTATAGCTTAGATGTATAATGATTCTAAAAAGTAATCAAAGAAATACAGTGTAGAAAAGGCCCTAGTTCTGAAAGTGAGATTTTTGTCCACACAACCCTATAATTTGATTGAAAATCTAGAAAGTAGACAAAAAATAACACACTTTCAAAAAAATGGAACTTGAAAATGTGTCTAGATGAGCCCATATAGAGTGTTTGAAGTTGCAAAATGTAGGATTGGATAGGTACAGTCACCAAAAGATGCAATTCCTCAAAAAATTATGCACCAAAACTAGAAAAGAATAGCAACAATGAGGAGCTCAAGAAATTTTACCCAAAATTAAAAAAAATTGTACCTAATTTGGAGTTTGGATGACTGAGAAATGGCCTCTCAAAGTTGGGCTGCCAAATCAAAACTAAATCTAGAGTGAGGTCTTGGCAGAAAAATGCGAGCTTAAATTTGATAGTCAAACAACCATCACAAAAGTTATAAAATGCCAAGAAATGATAGTCAAACAACTATCAAATTTAACACCATGTCTGGCTAATGTCAACAAAAAAAAATCCTCCTGGTGATGTGGCACATCCATACAGTACGGTCACATGAGGTGGCACTGACATGTATGTTGACGTAGACACCTATCATACATTGATGTGTTAATTAGGACACATGGTAAAGTTTGGTTTGTGCACAGTCTACATGGCTAAGCTGACTAGGCATGGTTTGCTAATTGGGACTTTGAGCTGGCATGCCAATGTGTTGTCCAACATGGCAAGTTGATGGGCTAACACGTGGCTTGTGTCTGTTGGGTCCGTGGGCACTGCATGGAAGGGTCCATGTGGTAGAGGGTTTGAACATAGCTAGACGGTGCCAAAAAATTTAGACTGTAGTCTCCAGGATGGAAGATTACACAGTGGTCGGTGAAGTAAATATAGTGTTCAAAAAACTTTTGTGGTCTATTGCTGGTTGAGATGCCAGGTTTCCAAAAATGGATGCCAAAAAATAATTGGCAAAAACTTTTTTGTGGCTAGCAGGATGTTAGGGATTAATCCCCACATTGAAGCTGTAAGGGAGTTTGTAAATGTTTAAAAGAAACTCGGCAAAGGTGAATGGTAAACAAGCCTACCAAAGGTATTATTCGGTGCTGCCACGGTTGGAATGTGGTTTACACATTGGAAACTATGATGTTGGCTAGAATTTTTTGTAGTTTGATGCTGAATAATTAATTGCTGATGAAGGCAATATTCTATGAATATTTTGTGTAGGGTTGGGGTGTCATTGCCTGGTATCTGTGCAAACTTTTTTTCTTTGTTAGGTCACCTAGCTGATTTTTTTTGAAAATTCTATCTAAAAAAGAAGAGAGGAAATAAAATAACAGATCTAAAAATTAAAATTGCAAATCTAAAAGATCATACTTGAACTTACAAATTGGGGCCTTTGGGTACCGGTTTGTACACAATTTTTGCCTCACGATCAACTTTGGCCTAGGGTAGGCAAATTTATAGCCGACTTTCATAGAATCAATGTTCTAGATGCAATGGTGAGGTTCGTTCTAGATCTAGACACTCCCAATTATAGTGATACTTTGGATCTAGGTTGAGGTTTTGAAGCAACAATGGTCTTGAACAGCTATGTGAAAAAAATCTCCAAGCTCTGATACCACGTAAGAATTTTCTTTAGGGAAAAATTCATGCAAGATCAAAGAATTCAAATACAAGCACAAGAGTATGATTAAAATATCGATATGTATTCAATGTCTAAAAGTACACTAGGAGTGCATGTATATAAAGGCCTTTGGAATGCTTCTAGAATGCATAGGAATCAACAACATGATAAGCCATACAACCAAGCACATGTCCACCAGAAGTGAGTTATCCTCCATTAAGTACAGGAGTAAGTGTGATGATGAGAGGATAAGCCTACAAAGGTGTAGCATAAAAAATAATGTTGTAGACACCATGTGCTAAATTAGGATTGAGAATAACTATGTTGTCTAAATGATAACTTAGTTAATGATTCAAAATCTAGTGTTGTAGACACCATGTGCTAAATTATAGTTGCTTACTTTTATGTTGTCAACATGACAACTCATGAAAGTACACAAAATCCTAAGTGTCTCACAAAATAAATAATAAAATAATGCAATATAATAAAATAATGCATTAACCTAAGTAAACTTACGTAAAGTATAAATAGTAAATATGTATTTACACCAAGAAGGTCAAGTATGAGGGATCTTTTCCAAGCCAAGTTTTTTAACTACCTCCTTTGAGATTATATTATCAATTGACCTTGAGTCTATGATCACCTTGCACACTTTTCCAAGAGTCTTGAACTTTATCCTAAATCATGCCCTTCTTTGTTTAGGCTCCTCTTTCAAATGTTTCATGATCAAAATCCTCCTAAACATCAGGTTTTCCCCACCCTTTGAATCAAGGTTTACCTTAGGAGATTCCAAACTACTTGTCTCCTCTTTGATAAAATTGATCCTCTTCTCTAACTGAGATGATGTTTATTTTTTAGGACATCTATAGGAAGGAATCCCAAGTTAACCATAGTTATAAAATCTCATGTTTACAAAGTGGGATTCTTTGCTAGATCCACTAAACCCACCTTTGCTATTGCCAAAATCTCTATCTCTTCTAGGATTATCTCTTCCATTGGATCCACTATTCTCTTCTACAATCCTTGATTCTCCTTAGGATGTTGATTCACTTCCTCTACCACCATCTCCTCCCCCATGGCCTCTTAAAGATTTTCCCTTTCCTCTTCCCTTGTTACTTGAATCTTTCTTTTTCATTCCCTTGTCCTCTACTTTGAGGGCTAACTTGTAACATTTGTGTATAGTGGTGGGGGTTAGAAGGTTTATTTCCTCCTATATATTCTATCTAAGTCCATTTAGATACTTGGCCACATTAATGCTTTCATCCAAATAAACTTTGGATCATAAGCATACTTGTAAAACTTTTAAGAATTTGCCTTAGGGAAAAATCAGCCAATACCAAGAAGCACAATAGCTAGCACAAAATAGACCAATAAAGTATGATCATAATAACAATATGATATTCAATTGATTATATAGTACACTAGGAGTGCCTATATATAAAGACCTCTAGAATGCTTCTAGAATGTCTAGGAGTTAGCAATATGATAAGCCTCACAACTAAGCACATGTCCACCAAGAGTGGGTTATCCTCCATTAAGCACAGGAGTTAGTGTGATGATGAGAGGATAAGCTTACAAAGGTGTGTCATGTAAAATTATGTTGTAGACACCATGTTCTAAATTAGAGTTTCTTAGTTCTGTATTCTCAACAAGACAATTCATAGGAGTATGCAAACTCCTAGGTGTCTAACCTAATAAATAATAAAATAATGCATTTATCCTAAGTAAACTGAAGTAAAGTGTAAATAATAATTATTTACACTAACACCCCCCTTAAGTGAAACTTACGGGAATGCACTTAAGCTCACAAAAGCTATGATGAAATGCATAATGGGTCCTGGCTACTAGGCCATGTTAGGTATCCAAGTACAAATGCAATGAAATCTCTCTGCAAATGGAGAAAGAGGGAAAATCTTATGGGAAAAACCCTTCCCAAAAAAGAGAGATATGTACAATAGAGAAGAGAAGGATAATGTAACCCCTATGGTGAAAAATCCCTCACCCCCAAGAGATCTCGCAAATGAAGATACTTGACCTTCATGAAGGGCTTGGTAAAGATGATGGCTACTTGCTACCCACTAGGACAATATTGTAATGTGACGACTTGCTCATGAATCAAATCTCTAATGTAGTGCATATGAACCTCAATATGTTTGGTGTGTTGATGTTGCACTAGATGTTTTGAGATCTCAATAGCACTCTAGTTATCACAATGGATGACTGTGGTCCTGGGTAGACCAAAACCAAACTCCTTTAGAATCTACTGCAACCAAATAGCTTCTGTCACTACAGTCACAACTCCTTGATACTCAGCCTTAATTGACAAAAGATCAATGGTGTTCTAATTTTTACTCTACCCAAAAATGGGGTCAAAACTAAGATGAAACATATATCCTAAAGTAGAATTGCAAGAATCAAGGTCCCCTACATAGTCATAGTCTGTATATCCTACTAATTGAAGATCAGTTGTAGCTACATAGTGTATGCCATGTATATGCGTACCTAGATATAGTGCAAGATTCATTTGGTTGCCTTCAAATGAAGTTCATTTGTCTCTTGCATGAAGTGAGAGACCATGCCAACTACAAATGAGATGTTAGGGTGTGTATGTGTCAAGTAAATGAGACTTCCAATCAACTATCTATACAAAGTCGCATAAACAAGTGGAGTGGAACACTTTGTTTCTAATTTAACACCTGAAAGAAATGGGGTAGATGCAACCTTGTAGTCACTCATGCCACACCAAGCAAGAAGATTGAGAGCATACTTGGGTTGTGATAATGTTATCCTTAATGAAGGCTAATGTATCTCGATACCAAGGAAATAGTGTACTAGACCCAAGTCTATCATCGAAAACCTATCCTACAAAGTAGCCTTGACACTTTCAATAATGGATGTTGTGCTCCTTTTAATTATAAAGTCATCAACATAAAGCACAAGAAGAAAACATGAATCATCCCTCTGAAGAATGTAGAAATTTAGATTGGAATGACATTTGGTGAATCCTTTGGAGAGAAGGAAAGAATCCATCTTGGCATACCAAGCTCTTGGAGCTTGTTTAAGTCCATAGATAGACTTCTTCAATTTGTAAACCAAGGTAGCATCCTATATGAAATCCTATGGCTGATCCATATATATCTCCTCATGAAGATCCCCATTCAAAAATGCACTTTTCACATCTGATAAACAACCCATTTCTGAACTGCTGCTATAGCTAGTGTCAAACAAATGGAATTCATTTTTGCCATTGGTGCAAAGGTCTTAGTGTAATCAATGCTAGGTACCTAAGAAAAACCTTTTGCAACAAGTAAAGCCTTATATTTATCAACACTTCCATCTACTACAAATTTGGTCCGATAGATCCACTTACATCGAACCAATTTTCTTTCCTTAGGAAGAGAGACTAAGTCCCATGTATCATTTCTCATAAGAGAGTTATATTCTTCCTCTATTGCTCTATCCCATTCTAGAATACTTGATGATTCTTTAAATGATTGTGGATCTAAAGCAACTACAATATAGGCATGTGGGAGTGAATTGTGATGTGATCCTTTCCTTCCAAAATATGAAGGATTCCCTACCAATGGTCTTGCTATATCCAATGCCTACTTAGCCCATCTAGGTATATTGGAAAAAGATGTAGTAGGAGTATCCTCAATCTCAACTAGCTGATGCCTCTATTTGGGTTGGGGACATACATCCTCTAAGTCATTGTTATCACTATCACTCTCTTCAATGAAGGAGGAAGGAGGAGTTGAAGAAGTAAAGCTTGGACAACTTTCTTTAAAATTTACACTCCTCTCATAGAATATATCACATGTCTCTAGATCCATTAACTTGTAGGCTTTGTATGAGTCTTCATATCTAATGAATATGTAAGGTTTGCTTTGAGTTTCCAATGCCTTGTGTTTCTATGGAGGTATTCTTGCCCATGTAGGACAACCAAAGACTCTAATGTGCTTAACCATAGGTTTCCTACTAGTTCATACTTCAAAAGGAGTTATACCATCTAAAGCTTTATGATGACTCCTATTATGTATATAGTTAGCACAATTTATTGCTTTAGCCCAAAAGAGTTGATCAAGAGACTTGTTTAGTAGCATGCAAGTGGTCATCTTCTTGAGAGTTCTATTTTTCCTTTCAGAAACATCATTTTGTTGTGGCATAAATGATATTGAATGCTGAAGGTCAATTCCCTTGTGAGTGCAAACATCTATTAGTCTTAAGTTCACATACTCCCCCCCATTATCTATTTGAAGAAATTTGATGTCTTTCCTTGACTACTTTTCCACTTGAGCCTTGAAGTTGAGAAATTTTTCAAACAATTCACCCTTATGAGGCATGAAGAAATCCCAAGTAAAGTGAGATTAGTAATCTATGAAGGTGAGTGCATAGCGAGACTTACCAAATGATGGCACTAGAAATGGTCCCACCACATCACTATGAACCAATTCAAGAACACGTTGTGCTTTCCAAGACTACCCCTTTTTAAAACATCTTTTCTAGATGTTTTCCAAGTGAACAACCTAAACAAACTACTTCTAAAAATTGTACTTGAGGTAGATGATTAACTATTTTCTTGCTGCTAAGCTGCCAAAGATATCTGTAGTTGAGATGTCCAAATCTCTCATGCCATAGTTTGATTTCTACATTTGAATGTTTAACAAGGCTTGTACATTTGATTTTGGCATAAAGGAGGAGAAAGTGTAAAGCCTTGAATCATGATTGGCTACACCTATTGTGATCATAGAGTCATTGATTGTTTTCACTACCACTAAATTTGGAAGAAATTCAACTTTATTTCCAACTCCATAGTGAGTCATTTGGGAGACTGAAGAAGGTTGGAGGTAAGATTAGGAACATATAGAACATCCTTGAATGTTCTATTTTTCATCTCAACTTCACCTTTACCTTCAACTTCCACCTTAGTATCATCACCTATAAAGATGTGTGGTACCTTTGAATGTGTCATGGAAGAAAAATCTCACTTTGATGCACCCATATGATGTGTGGCACCTGAATAATTGATCCATTCTCCCTGACTAACAATGTTTGTGAGTAAAGAATGTCCTTTGCCCTTAGAATTTGAGAATGAAGATCATTTCTCCTTATAAGAATTAGGTAGTGGAATATTTCATTTCTTCATGATGTTCTTCAACTCATCAGTCTATTTATGATAACACTAATGTTCATCACGACCCATGTT
Organism: Cupressus sempervirens; assembly: GCA_028749045.1. Taxonomy (NCBI): domain Eukaryota; kingdom Viridiplantae; phylum Streptophyta; class Pinopsida; order Cupressales; family Cupressaceae; genus Cupressus; species Cupressus sempervirens. The sequence goes on from CM053792.1 coordinate 476,507,098, forward strand.
CTTACAATAGGCACACTTTTTCTTCTCCTAATTAGTGTCCCCCTTCTTGTTTGTATTTGAGGAAGACTTTCCTTTTTGTTTATTTGATGTTGGTGTTGACTTTTCTGTATCCTCTTGTTTGTTGTTCTTCGACTTCTTCTTTTTGCCCTTTCCTTTGTTTGAATTTTGACCAACTAAATTTTGAGAACCCTCATTATTAGCCACCAATGCCTTAGACTTTGAAGACTTGAGAATCCCCATTGTTTGCAACTTGGTTTTTTCATCCTCTAATAGTTGAGAATAATCATCAAAAGTGATTTTCTTATAGGTAGCCCCTAGTGTAGTCTTTGTGGTGTTGAAAGAAGAAACAAATGGTGAGTACTTAGATGGAAACTTATTATGAATGAGATAGATCAACCTACCATCTTTAATAGGACCACCACAATCATCAAGCTTTTTTCTTAGTTGATTCAACTTAATGATAAAATCCTATATTGAATCAAAGGTCTTAGGATCTAGGGAGACAAGCTGATTTTCAATTTTTTAAACATCCCCCTCAGTCACTTTACCATATAGGTTTTTGAGGGCATCCCAAACTTCCTTGGATGTATCATACTTCATGGTCTAATAGATGATATTGTCTTCAACCCCCATCCTAATATCACTTAGGGCTTTCCTATCTTCCTTTACCCAAGCAATATCACTTTTGTATACTTGATCACTTGTTGGTTTACGAAGGGAACCATCTACATATTGAGAAACTTCATCATGCATCAATTTACACCATATTTTAATAGACCATGTGGCATAGTTATGTGGTGTTAATTTTGGAATGTTAAGATATCCCATGATGCAAGAAATGAAAGATAACAACAAGAAAAGATGAACACAATACCAAGAGAAACCCCACTATTCACTCAATCAAGAAACCCCCCAAATGAAAGATTTTGGCACTTTATACTTAGTGCAATTACAATAGCCACTTACTAATTTTGGCCTTAGTGGTCTTCTAATTTACTATTTAAAACCTCTTTTTGGAGTCCAAATCTAGAACTAAGAAATGCACAATAATTTTGAAGTAATGCAAAGAAAGGACCTAATTCTAAAAGTGGTATTTTTGTCCACACAAGCCTATAATCTAATTGCAAATCTAGAAAGTAAATGAAAAATTATTCACTTTCAAAAAAATGGAACCTATTTATGTGTCCAAATAAACTTGCACAAGTAAAGTTGCAAAATGCAAGATTGGACAGGTATAGTAACCAAAAACTACAATTTTTGACAAATCCATGCACCAAAACTAGAAAATAATAACACCACTAAAAAGTTTAGGAAATTCTAGCCAAAATAAAAAAAATTACGCCTAATTTGGAGCTTGGATGACTGAGATATGGCCTCCCAAAGTCAGATTGTCAAATTAAAATTAAATCTGGAGAGGGGTCTGATCAGCAAACCATGAGGTTAAATTTGATGTCCAAACAACTGTCATAGTAGTTCAATTGGGCCTACAAATGATGGTAAGATGGTCATCAATTTTAAACCAGTGATGTGGCAATGATGTCATTACTGATGTCAATTGTACGAATGAGACATGTGGCAACTCAGTTTGTAGTACAAATAGGCTGCATGGTAGATACATGTACAATGTATGCAATGATGAGCTACCAGGTATGGCTGATGTGTATGCTGACTGGCATGTAAATGTGGCAATGTACAATGTTAATGTGGTGGGCCTATGCATGATAGATGACATGGTGTCTAGAGCCATAGAGGGTAACATGGCCTTAGCTATCCATTGCTAACAAGGCTCGCATGTGTATGAGTTAGAATATTGCCAACATGTGTAGGGCTAAGTGTGCGGGTGCAGAGTATAGTGGACATCAGAGGTGGGGATCTGAGAGTGTCACATGGTGGCTAATACTGGTCACTGTGCCAAAGTTTTGATTATCATTGGCACTAGAGGTCTAGACTAATAGTGCCATGCTAGAGTGATAAATATAGACTGCAACCGGTGTGTGGGGAAGGTGGCACCGATGAGAAGTCTACAAATAACCAATAGAATGGTTGTTGGGAGTTGGAAGGATGACCATCGTATGGGGTTATAAATAATCCCACAGGTATGCAGGTTGAAGCTACAATGTGTTTTAAAAAACACAATGCCATGGAAGGTAAACAAAGCAAGGTTGCCAATGTATGTTGGGTGCGGTCTGCCAGTTTCTAGTGTGATCGCTAGAAATTGTTGAAATTTGTCATTGAAAAATTTGTGATGCATGCCTACCAGTAGGAAATGTGAATTTCCAATTAAATGGAATATGCCAAAATTTCAAAGAATATTCCACCTATAGGGGTTAGGATTTCACCACCCAGTTCCTACAATTTTTTTTTCTCTATAGGACTGATGGCCTAAAAAAAATTTCAAACAAAATGCTCCAAAAAATACAAAGAAAATAAAATGTAGATCTAAAATAAAATAAATGCATAGAACTAAAAGATCATACTAAATTTGGAAATCGGGCCTTCAGGTGCCAATTTGCAAAAAAAAATTGCCTCAAATTTGACTATGGCCTAGGGTAGGAAAATTTATAGTCAAATTTCATCAAATTGATGCTTCAAAATTAATGATGAGGTTCGCTTTGGCTCTAGACACTCCTAATAGCTATGGATACTCTAGATCTGAATTGAGGTGTCCTCAGATAGGTGAAGCAAGAATGATCTCCAATGGCTATGAAATGATGCTCCTATGGCTCTAATACCACGTAAGAATTTGCCTTAGAGAAAAATCACCCAAGACCAAGAAGCACAATAACTAGCAAAAAAATAGACCAACAGAGTATGATTAGAATAACAATATGATATTCAATTGATTGTATAGTACACTAGGAGTACCTATATATAAAAGCCTCTAGAATGCTTCTAAAATCTCTAGGAGTTAGTAATATAATAAGCCTCACAACTAAGAACATGTCCACCAAGAGTGGGTTATCCTCTATTAAGCACATGAGTTAGTGTGATGATGAGAGGAAGCCTACAAAGGTGTGTCATGTAAAATATGTTGTAGACACCATGTGCTAAATTAGAGTTTCTTACTCCTATGTTGTCAACAAGATAATTAATCTGAGTACACAAACTTCTAGGTGTCTAACCTAATAAATAATAAAATAATGCATTTATCCTAAGTAAACTTAAGTAAAGTGTAAGTAATAAATATTTAAACTAACAAAACTTCTCTATATAATTTGTCACATCCATCTCTCTATTTGAGATTTTGTCTCCTTTTGTGGAGTTGTATTTCAAAATCTTCTAGTAGATAGTTCTCTCTAACCTTTTTTTCCATATCCTTCCATGAAGCTATTGGTTTTTTCTACTCTTTCTCTCTTTCTGATTATAGGAGCTTCCACCATGTCAGGGTTGGTCTCCTCATTCTATATTTTTCCACCTTCACCTTTTGGATCATATTGACGCCTTCACATTCAAAGTGCTCCTCCATCTCTTCTATCCACTCCATCACTATTTTTTGTTCCATCTTGCCACTAAACAAGAGAAAAACTTCAAGGAATTTTCCTCATAGTGCTTTAATAGCCTTAAGGAATAGTTCCTCTTGCAATGGTGGGTTAGGTTTAGGTACTTCATCCTAACAAGATTATGATTTAATCCTAACAGTCAAATATAAATTCTTGATCCATGTAATAAATGCATGGTTATGTATCTTAAACTATTAAAATTATAGAGAAGAAGAATTAAGGATTGATATAGAGGAATTCTAACCAATTATGTAAAGCAATTTAATGATTTTACTAAAACAAATTAACATAATTGAAAATATAGTAAAGAACAACACATAACAAGCTGACAGAAAGTAATGAGAGATAAGAGGCACAACACAATTTGATCTCAAATTTTCCCCTATCAGGACTACGTCTCCAGGTCCAGCTCCAATTGGTGGACTAATTCGATTAACTCCAAATCAAGTACAATGTGTTACATGACCAATCTTTTGTAGAACATCAGCATAACATTGCTCTGATGTTCAGGACTGAAAACACATCCTCTAGATTTTCTCTCACCTCTAGGATTTAATTGCCAAAAATCCTTAATTACATCAGTTGAATGCTCTCAATAATTTTTTCACAATTCCTCTATCGAATTTTCTATCAATTCTCTTAATTCTCTATTTTAAAAATGAACCTACCCACCCCCCCCACTTTTTATACTTAAGATTTCCAGAACCATATAATTTTAAAAATAGGCCCCTTTAACAAAAAGATTTTCGAAATACCCCTTTTTCCTTTTATAATTTTAGCATTATAACAATTTGGGGTAAAAAAGCAAAACAATAACATAACCATAAAAGCCTATTTAAAAGGGTGGTTGCATTTAGTTTAAAACTTAAATAAAATTTAAACACCATATACTCTTGAGTGCACAAGTGGTGCATCGGATGCAACATTTTTGTAACAACTAGCCAGTCATAGGTTCTAAGCAAACCAGTTGTCTTAAACCCAAATTGGCGGCAGGTAAATCTTAAATAGAAAGTTTGTTATATATATGTTAGGAACACCGCGTGGCCTAATGGTTGATGCCTAATTTTGTTTGGCGGTGGTCATAGGTTTGACCCCAACCACTGACCTCCAAATTGGCATCCGGCCAATGTATGACTGTGCACCATGTGGACACCTTCTTGACATGCCACATGGACCCCAAACACAAGTTTTCTGACACGATGTCATGTACACTAGATGCCATGTGTTTGCCTGTGAGCTTCCCTGATGACATCATCATGCCACATGGGCTTCCTTGCCACACATGTTGTCACTTTAAACTACCATGTCATCATGCTGGCATCATCCATATGGACTTAACATGTCATCAACCTCTTCAATCAATCAACTTTGACTGAGCATATCTTTCACCTACAAGCTTTGATTTTGATGAAATGAACATTTCCAGAAAGCTCTCGATGAGACCTTCATTTTGATGCCAACTTTGATCGATTTTGGAGAGTTCAAAATTTTTCCTTTCTGATGGCCTTTGACCAAGGTTTGACCAACCTTTAACTTGCCATATCTCGAGCATATAGACTCCTTTTTTGCCTGTTCAAGTTGCGTTGGATTCAAAATCTTGAGGACTTCAATCTAGTACTAATTATTGGAGTTTTGGAGATAATTCAAAATTTAGTGAAAATATCCTTTGAATCACACATTTCCATTTCTCATGGTTCAATCACACATTTTTATTTGGCAAGCACTACTCATTAGTTTGCACCTAGCTGGGAACTCACAATCTTGCCTAGGGAAAACATTTGAAAAGAGAAAAATTGTATCCATGAACTCCAAAATGTACATTTAAACTCTACATTAAGGGCTCTTTCAAGTCCCAAAGGGTTGTGATGATGCCATGATGGAAAATCAAGAAGGATCTATTGTTTTCTCTTTAACCTTGATCAACACAATAAATTGGCTCTAGGAAAAGGAATTTTATTTAAAAACAAAACTATTAATATAAACCTAAAAATACAAAGAAAACATGATAATATTGAAAAATAACTATCCACATGAAAAAGAAGCACTATTTAATCCATTGAATGATAGATGCTCAAGTTGCAAGTTTGATTGTGATCAATTGCATAGAAAATGCACTTTGTTCACTATTGCAACTTGCTCATTACATCGTCCAACCCACACATAAGGATTTAGGTTACCTTAAACAAATCTCCTACAAATTATCCAAGTGGTAGTTTGAGCCTATAACTAAATTTGGGCATCAGGACAAATTTTGCCCAAATGTTTTGATGAGAACATTGCAATGTTGTCATTGATAACTTCTACAAAATTTATGCATTTAAGTTCAAACTTCCTTTAATTTCTTACAAGTTGTGTAAAATGATTCCCTAGAATATATTAAATCTACTTACATTCACTCTTTCCCTTGGCAAACATTTTGGGGTCTTTTCACATACTAGGTCTTAATAACCCTACTTGGCAACATGTTGACAACATTGAGAAATTTGTGGTAGTTCTTTCTCAAACTAGATTCTCACATATATAAGACATACATTTGACTCTCTTGGAGTCCTTATTCTCTCCTTCACTTGGATAGAGTCAAGTACAAGCCAAAATTATTTAGGAAATAGCATCATTCTCTAGGTGCTCCTACACCACTCCACTTTTGCATTTTTGCTCGAAGTTTCTTTTATTTGTATTGTGATCCCACCATGAACTTTACCTATTTTTGTCTCTTCATTCCAAATATTTTTTTTGTTAATCCTTCAAATTATATAATTCTACATCCTTTTTGTTAATGTGTTTCTATTTGACAAATGATGTCTTGTCCCTCAACTATGGTCCCCAACCCTAGTTCTCTTCTCCATTGATATCCCATACAATTCCAATTCACCATGTTAGATATTGTTTTGGGGCCCCAAATTCCTATTTTTATGTCATTGGTGTATTGAGGACTTGTGCTTTGTCATTTTTCAACCATGTTCATTTACCTATAACTCTTATTGATTTTACTTTCTCCCATTCTTTCCTCCTCTCCTCTTATTGAATAATTATTAAATTGCCATCTAAATATATTTGAGTACCCTAAGTGACAACCTTTTCTTCAAAATCACATTCTTGTCCTTTATGTTACCTAGAGTAATTCTCAATATGTCTAACTTGTTAGAAATTAAAGTCCACCAAGATAACTGAGAGGTAAGGGGGGAGATTGAATCAGTTATCAAACTATTTAAACATTTATCAACCTTATTAACCCTTAACCATATGAGTAATATAACCATCAAACATAAGAAGATACTCATATACAATAAAACCATATATGTTAACTAGGAAAACCCTTGATCAGAGGGAAAATCCTGGTGGGGATGGTACCCACAAAATCATTTACAAATATAAGAGTTCCTTTTAAGAGGATGGACTCTGTTAGGAGCTAATGTTTATAAATTTAGTACATATTAGTCCTTGTTAGGAGACTTTGAATCTATGTTCCAACCCTGTTAGTGTGAGTGTTAAATATGAGCTTCTAATTCCACACACACTTCAACATGATCATTATTTTTTAGGAACATCCCAAAATAAATATGAGATTATTTATTTGGTATACCTGCACAAAGTGATTTTTTGCCTTCTAACTAGATAGGGTTTTACTATTCACTCTCAGAATTGAGAGTTTAGTAACCAGACCAAACTAGTACGAAGGATTTATGTATGCAAATGCAATCTAATCTATATTTTTTTATGTTTTTGAATGAAAAGATTATGAATTAATCTAAATGAATTTCAAATTAATCTAAGAACAATGAAAAGTAAGTAAAGCTAAATGCATGCATTTAAGTCTAAATGATGAACATGTGTAGCAAAAGAGATTCAAATACAAAGCACTTGATTGATCAATCCAACAATGATGCAATACTCTTCATGTGCATCCTCTGAAATGAGAAGATGAAGGCTTCTTTTATAGAATCCCAACATTGATCAATGACTGAGATAAAACTAAATGAATGGTGGATATTTGAAGAAGATTTAGTCATAATGGAAAGTTTCCTTATGAAAAGAAAGTTAAGTGATTAATTTTGAGTTGAATAAGGAGTCAACTGATTTTATTCCTTTTCTAATTTCTATCAATTCAATGTTTCCAATTTTGAATTGAAGAAAGAATATTGGAGAAGATATTTGATTTAAAAGAATTAAATATTACCTCATAATTGAATATTCTTATTAATTGAATAATTAAATTCAATAATTAGAATGAGGGTATTTAATTAAATCAAATAAATTTAATTCCTCATGTATGTTAGCTAAAAGGGGTGAATTTAATTTAATTAAAGTGCCATGACTTGTAATTGAATCAAATCAATTAGGAGGTTATCTTAGCAAATTTAAGTTGATGTTTAGGAATTACATAATGTGTGATTAATATAGATTAATGTGTGATGTTCAGAAAATGCCTTATATAATATGAGTTTATGATTAAGAGATTGATGTTGTGAGATTAATGCACTGAAATTGGTTCAGAATTCCAATGTGCCAATTTAGGGGTATTACACTTGCCCCTCTCTGAATTAATGTGTGAGTAGCACATTGATTCAAATTAATAAAAAGTCTAAAGCATGGAACAAGAACTAAGATTGGCTCTAAGATTGATGATATGAAGACCAATTGATGAGATTTTTAGGGTTATCTCCAAAATGAAGCTAAACCCTCCAAAGTCTAGATATGACACCTAGATAGTAGTCTAATAGAACATAAGATTGTCAAAATTCATAGGATCATTCCTAGAAATGCCCCGATACCTATCCATTGAAAGATGACAATATACATTTGTCATAAACTAAAGGAATATCCTCAAAATGGGGCTTAATCCCCAAGAGTCTAAGTAGAACACTCAGATACTTGTCCATCAGAGTATGACAAGATAAATCACAATTCATATGGTTTTCCCCAAAACAAGGTTTAACCCTCAGGAGTCATAGTTAGATATCCTCGATACCTATCCATTAAAAGATGATAATAAATACTTGTCATAAATTGTAGGAATATCCCCAAAATAAGGCATAATCCCCATGAGTCTAAGTAGAACACTTAGATACCTATCCATTAGAGTATGAAAAGTTCAATCAAAATTCATAGGATTGTCCCCAGAATGAGGCTTGATCCTCAAGAGTCAAGGTTAGATTGCCCTGATACCTATCCATTAAAAAATGATTTAAAGAAAGCTTAGAATTATCTCTAGAATGAAGTTTAATCCTCCAAAGTCCAAATTGAACACCTGAATACTAGTCCATAAAAATGATAACAAGAGCTAATCTTGAGTTCTAGGATTATCCCAAAATGAGGCTTAATCCTTAGGAGTCCAAACAGAACATCTTGATACCTATCCATCGAGCTATGACAAGGATTGTTATGAGGTCGATCGGTTGATCAATAGATGAGGTACATGACATATGATGCCAAATAGAGGAAACAATTATTCCCAAGTGATGAGATGACCCTAGTGATTAGGAAATTATGTTTAGATTAAGTTGGAGCTAGTTTTGAAAGATTCAACAATGTAATCATCCTACCCCCTCAAGAGTGAAATCAAAGATGACACTAGAATAGTGATGAAGAGTAGTAGATTAAAAGATAAACATGTGATCAAAGATTCAAAAGAATGTAGATAATATCAAAAGAGCATGTATAAAAATTGGAGTTGATTTAGAGTGACTTTGAGATCAAGTTGACCAAGTTTGACCAAATTTGAACAAGATTGAATTTTGATGAAAAAGTTGAGAATTTTGAGAAAATGTCGATACAATGACGATCTAAGATTCATAAAGTATCAAAAGGATAGACTACACAAGCATTCGATTGCATTGGTCCCAAAATTTTAATAAGTGATTTTGAGTTGTTTAAGTGTGTTAGATTTTGGTTTTGATTGTGAAAATGAGTTCAGGGCTATCCAATTAGCCAAGGGGGTGATTTATCAATCACATGTGTGGTTAAGATGAAACATGATACATGGAAGAAATTACCCACCTCCTGAGTCGAAGGATACAAGTAAAGAAGTTACAATTGAAGTCATGCCTTAATAAAATTTGAGTATAAAATACAATCTTATGCTAGATGCTATCCCTAGGACTAGTTACTAAACTTGTAAGGTAGTTATCATCATATCAACTTTTATTTAGGCCAGAAAATGTCATACAATTCTCATTGACATTGAAATCATGTGAATATGAATATGACATGTGTCTTAGTTTCATCAAAATTAGATGCAAGCATTAAGGCATAAGAAGCCAGGATGACCAGAACATCTATTCCTTTTAATGTAGCAAGAGAACATAAGTATTAGAGCATAAATGCTAGGATGACTAGAATGTTTCTTGTGTATAAACACATTAGTCACACAAAAGATCCTTCTTATGCTAAGTAATTAGTAAGTATTATTTCCGCAATGACCCTTGCATTTGTAACCTAAGACATAAGTGTGCTAAGAATACTCATAGTAACTCATACATTCACTTAATAGGACGAGTTTCAATCTTTTACTAAAACATAGAGGATTCACTCAAATAGTCAAGGAGAAGAACCAAATTCACTAAAGTGTTCATATAAAATGAGTTGAGGTACACATGACCATCCAACACGAGATAAAGGCTCTTATAGTGGAGACCCCTTTTATATGTTTATTTCAGATAATTGGAACTAAACTATCAAGAAGAAAACAATGAAAAGATCATGCCCCAAATCCTTGATTCTCTAGTTAAAATAGAAATTATTGAGTTTCTCAAAGTGGAATGAAAAATAAAAAGAAAAACAAACAAAGAAAAACTTAGCATAGCTCAAACTATGTCAATGTCTCTATTTCAGTTTCAATTTCATTGGATTAATGTCAAGTGTCAATGTTCAAAACATAGGTGTAAGAAATCTCTTCAGTAGGAGGATGGAAATAGATAAACTTAGTTAGGACAACTAGTGCCTAATGTCAGAGAGAAATCATCATTGAGAAGAATCTCAGTAAGAGACTAAGCAAGAGTAGACAACCACAACTAGAGCAACTGGTGGACTAAAACATAATAGATATTCTTTGAGAGGAATCTCAATAGTAAAGTAAGAGATAATAGATAGACACAACTAGAATAACTAGTGACTAACACTTAAGATATGGTCTAAGAGACCATAGGGTGTTGCCCCCAAGACTATGACTAGTTCCAATCCATGTAAGTTTTAAGCAAGGTCTCAAATGTAATTGAGAGTGTATGCATGAGCAAAAGTAGTAAAATAAAGTAGGAAAGAAATTGTATAGGAGACAAAATATGTGTTGTAGGATGTAGCATTTGAAACAAGAGGCGTCTATTTACAAAGTTTTCACCTTCTTGGCAGAGATTTTATTTTTGCTACCATGATGCCTATTTGCCAGGTTTTCATCAATGACACATTTTATTGTTTTTCAATTTTATTGTATTTTTTTATTTTTGATTTTTTTGGTATTACCAAGGTGCCTATTGCTAGGTTTTTACTAGGATAATATATATTTTAAGGATATTTTGCAAATTTTAGAACTTTTTAAGATATTACTAGCTCTCAAGTAGGATCATATCATTTTGTTCCAGTGTCTAGCAAGGTGTAGGACAAGATATAGTAGCAAGCTGGTGGGTAAGCAGAGATGGATAGGCAAGGGGTATGAAGCAAGTGAAAGTAATCCTCAAGAATTGGCTCTCCAAGAGTACCCAAGCCAGGGAAAAAGTAAGATAGTCATATGAAGTGAGTTTTGGATAATTAATGAAAGTCAATAAGTGAGATTGGATGATGTTATGAAAGAAAGTAATCCAAAAGAGTGGATATGTCAAGAGGCCTCTACAAACTATATTTTTCTTCTTTTTCCTTTTGATCAAGACTAAGGGGTCAAGTGGATAGGATAGTGATAAGAAATCATAGTAAGGGAAAATTTCATTATGGAGGCTATGAGTGAGTGACTTGGGATAAGAAGGATCATGATAGAAATCATGGTGGATAAGATAACCAATTCTTGCAAATAACTCAATAGTGTTAAGATCAAAGAAGAAAGCTAGAATGGATGGATTATGGAAGAATTACACATGACACCTATTTGACAAGTTTTCATCATGGTACTTGTCCAAGACACCACAAGAATTAGTTTTCACCATAGGACATATTTATTTATCTTTACTTTTGCTACCAAGGTGCCTGTTACCAGGTTTTGACTGAGGCACATTTTTTATATATATTTTTAGATTTTTTGGAAAGAATTCAAGCATTTTGTCAATTTGAATAGTACTCCTATTGGAAGGATAAGTTATAATAAGCCAAAACCATATAAACATATGCTCAGAGATGTTGATAGGGCAATGGAAGGGAGATAGTAGGAAAACAAAAGAAAAGGAGATAGTGGGAAAGGTATATTGAGTATGATATTTTAGGATTTGCATGAGATAAATGGTATGGAAGAATAAAAGGTGGGAGGATAGAAGGTGGAGTGGATAGGGTATTGAAAGAGATGTACAAGGGCAGAAGAAAAAGTGGGCAATATCAACATTGGCACACACTTTGAAGGGAAGTAGGATGATGAAGGAAATATGGACAAAATAGCTTGAGGTTTAGATGCATGAGGTGGTAGAATAATCTTGGAGGAAGATGGAGTGGAATGTTTCAAAATCTTTTGAGGAAGATGTCTGGAAGAAGATGAAATGGAAGCCTTTGGAAGCTAGAAGGTCCACTTCAATTATTTTTCAAAGTTCAAGTCTTTCAAAAGAGACTTGGGAATCCATATAGATTTTGACTTTTCTTTTACTTTGAATTCTTTAGAATTCATTTTTTGGATGATGGAATTAGGAACACATATTTCCTTTGATTTTTCTCTTTGGTTAGTGGACCTTTGTGGTCTCTTGAATATTTATTTTCCCTTTGTATTTACATGTTGATTAGAGAAGACATAGTGATCTTAATTTGTAAATGGATGCTTGAGTTTATTCTTAACTTGATCATCCACCAAATTGCTTCCAAAAGACTTGGGACTTGTGGATGAATAAGGCTGATATGACTAGTTTAGATGGAAAGGTGGACATGAAAGGTTCAAGGATGAGTGCCTTTTTTGATCTTGATGTATGATAGGAGAAGTGGGCAATGAGCTAGGAGAGGAAGTAGGACATGGAGGAGTGTAAGGTACTAAAATGGATGAAAGGTTTGAAGGTTTTGGCTTAGATGGATAAGGACCAAGGATAGACTTAGGATATACAAATGGATAGTGGATAGGGATATCAACATCCTTAGAATAAGCAACATGACCTAGGACATTGATAGACTCATGAGTAACTTTTATAGGAGTAACACATTTGATAGGAGCACTTAAAGCTTGAGTATAATTTTGAAGTGGATGTGGAGAAGTAGAACAAGAAGTTAAGGGAATAATTTGATCTTCACAAGGAATTTTAGAGAGCATATGGAAATTATTCTTCTCGTGATCTTTAATAATCTTGTTAGGGTTGGTGGAAGAAATGTCTTGATCTTGCCTAGTAGATATGCACAATATGGGAGATGGAGGACTCTGTGGCTCTTGAGATGGAGGGATTACATCTTGAGGGATATGAGAGGGTTCTTGATCTTGATCTTGATATTTTTTGAAATTCTCTTGACATGGATCCACTTCTAAGGACAAGGTAGAACGTGGAGTTTGCATGGTAGGATCTTGAATAGATGATGAAGGGCTAGTTGGATTGGGCCTAGTTGGTGTAGCATTATATGAAGGTTGAAGATATTTAGTCTTAGTAGTATGGAAGAGGTTTGCAACCAAGTCAAGATTAGCTTGAGTTCCTTTTAGAGGTATCCCATGAGGGTACACATAGTCAATAGTGAAAGCAATGGGTATTTTTTTTGGTGGAGGTATGTCAAAAAATTTAGACACTTTAGAAGGTGAATGCATGTAGGAAGAAGTACAATTTGCATTTTAACCATTAGTAGACATGGTTTCATGATGTTGATCAAGCTTGAGATTATAATCTTTGATAGACAAGTTCTTAAGTTTTTGAATTATGCCAACATCAAATAGATCTTGGATTTTATTTTTCAACTCCTACTATAGGCACAATAATTACTCATAAAGAAGACTCTAGCCAAACTGACTTTAGGTAAAATAATGAGTTTATTTTGAAGAAGTTCTTCAAAAGTTGATTCATAAGATATTCAAAAGGAGTGCAATCATGCTTTGGTTTAGGTTCCCATGGTTTTTCTTCAAAGATATTTCTAGATTTTTTTGGGTGTTTAAGGATTATTTTTAGATGGCTTGGATTCAACATTATATGAATTTGATGGTTTTTTGTTATTAAAGGAAGGAAATAATTTCACAAGGAGAATTTTTTCGATGATGTTTCATCTTTCTCCTTCAGTCTTTGAAGTTGAGAGTTCATTGATTGGATTTGTTTCTTAATGTTTGCAATAAGTATTTCTTCTTCCTCACTAGGAATATTGGATTTAGTGCATTTTTTGTTAGCCATTGTGATGTCCTAGGTTTATGTGAACAACCAGACATAAAAAGGTTTGATAGGTTTTGACTAAGACCATACTTAAAATTTTCTCTTAAAGTAGGTGTAAGTTATAGTAAGAGTGATGTTTTCAAAGATATGAATAGTTAAAAGAGTGGCTAGAGATACCAAGAGATTGACTATCATGACAACAATTCATAACAACAAAGTAGAACAAGTAGAATAGTGGAGCAAAGAGACTAGTTCAGATGTGGGTCACAAGTGTTCAACCGAGATAGTTTAGTTTCAAATAGTTGCAAATAGAGTTGTGTAGGGAGTCATAGATTAGTGAAGATTCAAGAAGATGGTGTAGTCATAATTTTGAAGCAATTTCTCATCAAATGTTTAACTGACCATTTCACTAGTTTTGAATTGTTTGCTATTTATGTGGATTTTGGACTTTGAATACTCAAGCACCCCAAACACATCAATAATCCTATCAAGGCTATCAACTAGAATATAAAAAGATCAACTATAGGGTGTCCTTGATTTACACAAGGTGCATGAGGCCCAAATCTATAGATGAAAGAAAATAATGCCACACAGTCAAGAGGAGATGGTAACCCAAATCTCCACCTTCACTTTCCAAAGGTATAAAGTTCTTTAGGGCTTAGCCAAGAGTGATAAGATTATACTTCAAAGAGAGGTGTCTTTCGATTCACCTCCTGATATTTATACTGTACCAAAATATGGGACTTGAGGTTATCCCAAGGGGTGATGAAATCTCCAAGAATGCCTCCTAAAAATTAAAAAAAGTCTACTTATTTCTTGTGTACTGAAGATCACCCAAAGGTGCAAGAGGAGTGAATACGTAAGTGGCCTTGGGGTTTAAAAGACACATGTTCTTTCTTGATGAGTCTTTAGAGTTTTTAATCTACTCTTGAAGACACTCATGTTTAGTATAAAAAGTTCTTTCCAATTTACAATGTTGACAACATAATAAATTGAGAGTTTGTCAGCATAAATATATCGAGCGCCGTCAACATAAGAAATTTGATAGAGATAAAGCAAGTTCCTTTATGTCACTCAAGATTGAATGTATTCATTTTAAGTACCAAGTTTGAGTGTTTCATTACATTCTTTTTTGATCTTTTAGGCACTCAAGAGTGTGTTTAAACATTCATTCCAATCAAAGATTTGTAGATTTCCTTAGGCATTCAAGATTGATTTTTAGTGCATTGATTCCAATGAAAGATTATAGGTTCCCTTTAGGCATTCAAGATTGAGTTTTAGTGCATCCATTGTAATGAAAGATTTTAGGTTTTGTTTGTTGGAAATATAATAGGAGTAATTGAGAGGGAAGGGTGAATTAGTTACTACTAAAATAAATCCTAGATCCCTTAGATGTCAGTACAAAATTTCAATCTAAAAACTCATTATTGTTGATGCTCAGTAAACACACATAAAATGTTGTAACTTGGTAAATACTGATTATACTCAGTATATGCTTAACATTCAAACTTTAGATGTTATCTATGATTACCATCACTTTAACTTAGTTACAAACACATAATGAAAATAGCATGAACACATTTGACACCAAGATTTAATGTGGAAACCCAATTTGGAAAAAACCACCAATTGCAATTAGTTACTGCTTTCACTCTTCTAAAGTGAGCTTGTTAGGAGCCAACTTTGTTAAAGGTTACAAAACACACTGTTAGGTGTGACCCTATTAAAAGATTTAATCACCCTATTAGGAGTGGACTTGTTAGAGGTCTTGAGACAATTCAATAGAACTACCACCTTATTAGAGGATTTACAAATAGCTGTTAAGCTAACTCTTTTAAGAGATCTAGATCACTGCTACAATGGTAAGAGAGTAACAATGAGATGACTTGATTTGAATGCAATTGAATTTCTGATTACATATCTCTATTCTAGCTTGTACTTGATTCTTTCTAATCAATTATAGCTTTTCTACTCCATAAGGATATTCTGCTTATCCTTCAAATTTGCTTCCTCTCTTCATCATTAAATCTTCAAATACATTCATCACATCTTCATGCACTTGCACACTTTGAATCCACAACTTGAAATTATATCTTTCATATTGTCAAGTCGACTCATATACAACTTAGAATAATTAATATTCATGTCCTCAGTCAGCTAGAACTAATAGATAAATCAATTAAGCTTAATATGCCAAAACAAGAAATTCCTTCATTAGCCGACCCAACTCGGTAGACAGTAACTTAGAAATGATTTCTTATGTTAACCAATAGAAGCTCAATTAGCACTACAAACTTGCAAAGATCCTTTGGCAACCAAGTTAGCTCAATTAACACTCATCTTCTGCAAACTTTCCTTCAACGTCTGTGTGAACTCGATAGACATTTCCTTCTAAACTAGGCAATCAAAGGAATGCTTGATATACACATAAATGTGTCTTTACTACTCGAGTGGCCTTGACATACACTGAATGATAATGATATTACATTTGTGTAACATCAAAGACAATACACAATTAATTAATTGTATCTAACAATCTCCCTCTTTGACATTGATGGCAACACAACATGTCATAACATAATGAAATTATGGATTTATTCTTGAGAACTCCCTCTGTTAGTGTGAGCTCTTCCTTTCATTGGATTCTTCCTTTATCTACAACAACTTCTACCAAGTTCATTCATATAACTTTGTCCCTCTTATAACAAACTTCTCCTTCTTTGGAATGACAAAAAATTCTTTGAGATATGACAGTAAAATTCTTCCTCTTTGACAACACATGCCAAAGACAACTTTATTAATATCAATGTACCTTAAGTACTAATTCATTTACAATATGCCTTTATCAATTCTAGACCAAATGATTGATCTTCAATTTGGCTCTTGTTGATGCATTACTAAACTTCATTTAGTGAGCTTAAGATAGGGGAATGACCCCTAGATTACCTCTTAGATATAGAAATTCATCCTTAGGTAATGGCTTGGTGAATATTTCTACAATCTATTCTTTGGTATTTACATATTCCCATCTGACTTCTTTATCCTACACCAACTCCCTTAAGAAGTGATATTTTATAGAAATGTGCTTTGTTTTGGTATGCACCACTAAATTCTTTGATATATTATTGTACTAGTGTTAGCATAGTATATGACTATTGGATCCTTGATCTCTATCTTCATTCCTTCCAACAATTATTTGAACCAAAAAATGTTAGAACAATTAATTCTACCACATATTCCTCCTCTACTATGGATTGAGAGATGCAATTTTGTTTCTTGCTTGTCCAAGACACTATTCTTTTACCGAGAAACAATGCTCCACCACTAGTGCTTTTTCTATCATCAAGACTTCCTTCCCAATCAACATCAGTAAATGCCTTCAATTACAAATTCCCTCCAAGTTTATACCATAAGCCATAGTCTTCAATACCTTTCAAATATCTCAAGATTCTCTTGATTTCCATCATGTGATTTTCTCTACGATTTGCTAAAAATCTTGCCACCATTCTAATTGCTAGAGCAATATCAGGCCTTGTATGTACTACATACCGCAATCTTCCAATCATTGATCTATATGTGGTATGATCTACATCTTTGGAATCATCATTCTTGGAAAGCTTATGTCTAGTATACATAGGGGTTCCAACTAGTCTTGAACCTTCCATTCCAAACTTCTTCAATATCTCCTTGATATACTTAGATTGAATGATGTAGATACCATTATTGTTTTTCTATATCTACAACTCAACAAAGAATTTTATCTCACCAAACATGGACATCTCAAATTCTTTACTCATTTCTTCTGAAAATGATTTGCACATTTCATCATTTCCTGTGAATAAGGTATCATCAACAAATATTTCTGCCAATAGAATGTTCTTTTTTGGTCCTTCTTTGATATATAGACTACTATTATCATTTTTTTTTTTGAAAGCCAATCTGTACCAAGTAATTATGAAGTCTCTCATACCAAGCTATGGGAGCTTTCTTGAGACCATATAATGCTTTGTGTAACTTGCAAACCATGTCTCTTTTTCTAGGATCTACAAAACCTTCTAGTTGTTCAATGTAGATTTCCTCATCAAGAATTCCATTCAAGAATGTAGATTTAACATCCATTTGATATACTTTAAATCTTCTATGTGCTGCATATGCTAGTAAAGTTTGAATACCTTCTAATCTTGCCATAGGAGAAAAAGTACCACCATAATCAATACTATCTTCTTGAGAATTACCTTTACATACTAGTCTTGCCTTGTTTCTTGAAACTTTTCCATCTTCATTTAGCTTATTTCTCAATACCCACTTTGTGCTAATTACATTTTTATCTTTGGGTCTAGGAACAAGGGTCCAAGCTTTGTTGTTTTCTATCTATTCTATCTCTTTATTCATTGCTTCAATCCAACTTTCATTTTCTAGAGCATCTTTAACATTTCTAGGTTCAAATTCAATAAGTAAACATGTACCTTTTAATTTTTTTCTTGCCATTGTTCCATTAGATTTGTCTCCAATGATTTGATGAGGTGCATGATGCCTTCTGACATATCTTCCTAACATAGGCTCTTTTGATTTTGATTGAGTTCCATTGTCTTCATCATGAACTTTAGTATCAATCTCAGGCTCCACTATCTATGGCTTAGGTCCATCAAACTCAATTTGAACTAGCTTAGTAGCCTTTGACTATGACTTAGATCCTTCAGACTATGACTTAGATTGTACTATTTCAACTCAATAACTGTAGGAGATTTTGGGGACTCAAGAGATGAATCTTATATAATCCTCTAGCTCCTTGTTTACTTTTGAAACTAGTCTTTCCCATCTTTCAGATAGGTTTGGCAAGGTATCAGATTCATAGTAAACAAATCTTCTATAATCCTCTGGCTCCTTGTTTCTTTCTTCTTCACTCTTTTTTGCAAATTCATCAATTCTAACATGCACACTTTCTATTATTCTATGAGTAGACACATTTAAATATTTTAATGCTTTACTTCTGTAGGAGTATCCTAGAAATATGCCTTCATCACCTTTTACAACAAATTTTCCTTTTCTAGACTCTTTCAAGATATAACATTTGTTGCCAAATGCTTTCAAGTAACTTACATTAGGTTTGTAGCCATACCATAGTTGATAAGGAGTTTTGTTTGCATCTTTCTTCAACTATACTTTGTTCAAGGTATGAATCGTAGTGCTGATAGATTCCTTCTACTATTTGAGAGCAACATTTTTTTCAATCATTAGGGTTCTTGCACAATCCATGATAGATCTATTTCTTCTTTCAACTATACCTATATTACATAAAAATGTAACAAAGGAATAAACACTAAGCAACTAATGCCTATTCCTACATATTCATGCAAACCTCAAATATGAAAGACAACATGTAAGTAGTGAAAACATGACATCAAAATAGCTTAATCTACTTAAAATAGCACTAATGAAAACCTAAAAAAATCACCAAGTGGTTGATGAATTCATTGTCATGGGATGTGGTTGCTCACAAATCTTGTAGCATAACAATGGGCTAGATAGTGCTTTTTATGAGATGAGGAGAGGGTTATCCTTTTATAGAAAATGAGATGAAATAGATGGCTGAGATTCAATGGAAGATGAAGGGCTAGGATCTCTCAGGATCAATGAGGTGTCCATGAGGTGGAAGCCAAGTAGACTCCATGTGGATTAGGTTTTTGACCATTCAAAGGAGGGAAATGCTCACACATGTGTGAGCAACCTCTGATGTGATAGGTCAATGACAAGTGTAAGAGGTGTGAGAAGCATGGTTTCTCACACATGTGTGAGACACCTTGACTTTCATGTGAAGGGGAAAAACATGTAAGAGGCATGAGAAGTGTGAGGGGTATGGGAAGTGTGAGTGTTCCTCACACATGTGTGAGCACACACTTCGGATTAAAAGGGGATTAGCAAGGTGATTAGGAAAAGTAAGTGGGATTAAGGAAGTGACTAGGCTTAGAAGGATGAGTTAGGTTAGGAAAGTGAGGTTAGGTGAGGGTTAAAGTTAGGAGCCATGTGTTCAAATAGGATTAAATTTAATATTTAATTCCAAGTGGGATTAAAAGGGGTTAATTAAGTAAACGAAGTACTTTACTTAATTAAAGTGAATCAGTTAGGATGCAAGTGGGATGAGGGGGAGGCTAGGATTTAAATAAACCTTAGTTTATTTAAATCAAGGAAAGATGAATATAATTAAACAAATACAAATTTATTTAATTAAAGGTAGGGTAATTAAATAAATAATAAATATCTATTTAAGTGGTCATGAAAAGGGTATTTGGACAATTTTAAATGTCTAAATTTTGCCCCTCTTTGATATAGCATTAGTAATATTATATCAAAGAAGAATAAAATATAGTGGATGTAAGGATAAGACTAGTAGCATGATGCCCCAATCATGGAAGGATGAGGAAGGATGATGAAGGTGGAAGGGTATGCCCCTTCAAGAGGACATGCGGGTTAGGAGAACATAGATGTTCTCTCGAAATGAATGGGACTATGGAAGGGAGTGGAAAATGAGAAGATTGAGAAAGTTATGCTACAATGGTGTGAAAAACCTAAGTTTGATATTATATTCAACACTATGCATCAAGGTATGAGGAACCAAGATGACAATGTGTCAAGTACATGAAAAAATAGGGTCTAATACAACCATATGCCTTATGAAACCATAATATGGAAGACCATGATTCTTGGGGTCAATAGGATGCAAAGACCATGATAAATGCAAAAAATACTAATGCATACAAGTAACAAGCAATCATGCACAAAAAACCAAAAGCAAACCAAAATTTGCCCCTAGTCAAGCTAAAAACCAATTAATGGATTGAGTGATGATGATTGATTAAGGATGGCAAAGTTGATGATAGGCATAATGCACATACAAGGATTGGGAAGGATTCATCCTATGATAATGTTTGAATGTGATCAATGGATTATTAACTAAGTGAGTCAAATTGATGAATTGATTAAGGATTAATGTACAAGATTGCAAGATTAGATTGATTGAATTAGTATTGATTGCATAGTGAGAATTTTTGTTGTTGTTGATATTTTTGATTTTATGGAGAGTTGGATGAATAGATGAAATTGAAATGCAAGTGGTAGAATGAATTTGGATGAGATTGGAAGAATGATGGTGATAGGATGAAGAAATGATGAGAGTATAATTGATTTGATGTGAAAGGATTAGAAGAAGAGAAAATTGATTGAAATAGAGGATAAATGAATTTTATTGAAGTGAGTGGAAGACCTAGATTGAATGTGATAGGAATGAATGTGGGTTAGAATTGATTGGGACCAATGAAAAGGGAGAACAAAGGCATGGTAAATGGAGGAAAATCAATGTGAAGTAGTGGATGAAAGGAATGGTGAAAGGATATGAGTGGTCAAATGATATGGTATTGGAAAATGTGGAGCCAAGGATCATGTTTCGAAGGAGTCCAAATGCCCCATACAAGGGATGGAAGAAAATATGGTGGGAAAGGATGCATGAAAATGGAAACATGGTACAAAGGCTAGCATATGGAGGAAGAGAAGGCATGCGCTTTTCCAAAGCATGTATGAACATTTTGGTATTGTGCCTTGAATAGTGATCACAAGCATGAGTATGAAAGCTAAATGAATAAGGGACATGGGAGGGAGGGTATAAGAAAAGGATAATCATATGAAGGGTATGGATGAAATGAGGGATATGATGTGGATGAAATGGAAGGGATAACCAAGACCAAGGACATATGAAAGGGGGATGGAAATACATAGGAGCATGGATGAACATGAGAAGGACTATGGGAGGCAAGATATGGATAGAATGTCAAGATCAAATATATGAAAGGATTATGGAAGTATAGAGGATAATACATGGATAATGTGCAAGAGATATGGAAAGTGAGCATATGGATGGATGGAAAGAAAGTGAAAGTCAAGATCAAAGGTGGAAGCAGATGATGGATGGTAGATGGAAGGATGTAAGAGATGTAAGGAAGAGTGGTATGGCTGGAGCTTGCCCCCAGTGTAAGAGTGCAAGTGGAAGAGGAAAAGTGAATGGATGGATAAGTGAAATTGGAAGATACAAAGGAAGGACTCAAGCATCTAGATATGTGGATGGTATCCCTTGATATTTTCCCCTTTTTTTCTTGGTTATTTTCAAGGAATTTTCACTATTTTCTCATAGATGTTAGCAAGGTAGTGAATGGAGTATAATGATCTATGAAAAAGTTTGGATTAAGGGGGTGGAATGGGTGGCATGAAGACATGGTTGATGGATGCTAGGTTGGAAGACTTGTGAATGAGTGGATGAAGGAGGCGAAAAGATCGTCATTGGCACACACCTTAAAGGATGATGGAAATGAGGAAATGATGGAGGATATATAGGAGAGGGTTTGAATTTTGGGATATAGGGACCCAAAATGGATGAAGGAGATGATGGATTTAGGATGGTGGAGTTGGGTATGTAAGGACCCAAAATGGATTTGGAAAATGGAATCTTGGATGATTTATGAATGAGGGAAGCCTTTGGATTAGCAAAATCGGATGTCATTTTGAATCTTTCTTTGAGATTCATTGCTACATTAAGTAGCTTTGGGATACACAAAATTTTTTCATTTTTGATTTTTATCCTTTGTGGCCTTTGAATTCTATTTTGGATCATATTTTTCTTTTCTTGGACATGTCTTTTAGAGGTGACATGTTGATCCTTGGATTTTTGGCTTTATTCACTTTTTCTTTGGCATCCAATTTGCTTCCATTTTCCATGATATGGGTACATGAAGGAAAATGGGGTGGAGAGAAAATGGATGGTGAATGTTGGAAGGAATTCAAGGACGTGTGATTTTGTTGATCTTTAATAGGAGCATGATGGGATGACATTGAAGAATTGGATATGGTGGATGGAGGTATGTAAGGGCCCAAAATGGAAGGAAGGGATGAAGGGCTTGGCTTTGGAACATAGGGACCTAAAATGGAGGAAGAAAATGATGGACATAATGTCCCAAAAAGGATTTTGAATATGGAGGATGGGAACATTTGGGTTTGGATGGAAGAATTTTGGATTTCAAAGGAGTGGAAGGTACACCAACATCTTGAGACATTATTTCTTCAATAGGATACATATTATTTTCAACACAAGATGCGAGTCCATGTATATGGGGTTCATAAGTGGATTGGATAGGTGTGATAGGATCATGTGAAGGATTAGGATCGCAAGGGGGATTATGAGGGATAATAGGATCTTCAGATGGAGTGGGATCATGAAAGGAAAATGAAAGGGTGCTTTGATCTTGACTTAAAAGAGGATCATGTAGTAGAATGAGTGGAACATGAGATGGAATAGGATCATGACATGGAGTTATTTTGTTTTGACATGGAGGAGTATTAGTGGATGGAGTGGAAGGAAGTTCTTCATGAAGTGGAGGATTTGCAGATGCTAACTCTTGAGATGGAGCAGAATTGGTAAGGTTTGCAATACATGAAATTCCTTGATCTTGATTAGGAAGGGAATCATGAGATGGACTAAGAGGGATAAATGGACCTTGACGGATAAGGGAATGATGGGATCGAGAAATGCTTGGATCTAGAGGAGAAGAGGAATCTATAACGTCATGCTTTAGAGGAAGGTCTTGAGATGGAATTGGGGGTATGACTATGAGTGATTGGATCATTTATTTTGAATTTTGTACTTAGACAACAATTTGGGTGAGAAAAACCTATTACAAGGTGGGGATGATATTTTTGGAGGATTAGGATTGTGTGAAGGTGGAAATATGGGTAGGGGATTGGGGTGATGGTTTTTGATATTAAACTCAAAGTATGGGGAATTGCATGGAGGATTTGAGCTGGATGGGACAAGAGGACTATGGTCTTCGAAACATGGGGGAGGAGGACATATGGCATGGAAGGTGGACTTTTTCTGCTGATTTTCTAGGGTCAAGATAGAATTCTTTAGTTCCTTAATTTCCTTAGCAATGGTATTTTTGTTTGCGGAATTGTGTGGGCTATGAATGAAATCGTATGTGGATGAAGGATAATGAGGTGGATTTCCCTTGTCGAAGGTAGACAAATAATGAACATGAGATGGATTAGAATTGGATATGAAGTTATAAGGATTGATTTGATATGTAGGTTGAAAGGAAGGTAGAACTCCATATTGCCTTTGAAGATCGTCAATCATTTGATTAAGCCAATCCTTATCCATGGATCGTAGACAAATAGTGATGAAAGATTTGATGATGGATGAAATATGAACTTAGGACTAGGAGAAATTGTGGATTTTGTGTCAATTTTATTGGAATTGGATTTGACTTGATATTGATTGGACTTTATTTGATTTGATTTGATTTGATATGATTTGATATGATACAATCTGATTTGATATGATATGATTTGATATGATTTGATATTGATTGGATGAAGGTATGATTTGATTTGATAAAAAACCTTATGATATTGCAAACAAGTTAATGTTGGATTTGAATTAAAGTCCGATGTTTATGACAATGCTCCTATTTCCAAAGTAGAAGATGTGATGCCAAGTTGAATTGAATGAATGAAATTAGAAATATTGATTATGGATGAAGATGTAAATTGATTGAATTAAGAATTGATTAGAAATGATTGAATGTGACAAGGAATTGGATTAGAAAAATGATGATAAATCATTGGATGAGGGAATTGAAGTGTGGCATGGAGTAAGAACCATGACTAGAATGGAGATTAGGAATTAGATTGAAGGATTAGGAAGACAAGGAAATGATTTGGATGAATAGAGATGATTAAGACTTCAAAGAATGGTTTGAATGATGAAGACAAGAGATGTGTGAGGGTGATGAATTTGATGGAAAGAAGAAGTGATGTGGACAACTTGACTGAGAGGACTTGAACCAAAACTTGTTTTTGTTGTTTTTTTGATTTTTTTGATTTTTCAACTTTTATGATTTTTTAAGATTTTTAGGTTTTATGATGTTTTTGGGTTTTTTTATGTTTTATGATGTTTTTGGGTTTTTTCAAATTTGAGATGCAAAATCAAACAATGAAATATATACAAGCCAAGTGTAGCTGGTGTGTCCCCTTCAACTGGGGAGGGTTTCAAACACTCAAGCACATCAAACACAACAACAATCCTATAAGGTTTCAACTAGGATGTACAAGGATCAACTAGAGGGTGTCCTTGATATACACAAGGTACATGAGGCCCAAATATGTAGATGAAAGAAAATAATGCCACACAGCTAGGGGGAGATGATAACCCAAATCTCCTCCTTCACTTCCCAAAGGTATAAAGTTCTTTGGGGCTTCACCAAGAGTGACAAGATTTTACTCCCAAGAGAGGTGTCTTTCGATTCACATCCCAATATTTATAATCTACTAGAACACCGGAGTTGAGGTCATCCCAAGGGGTGATGAAATCTCCAAGTAGGCATCCTAAAAAAAAGAAAAACAAGACCACTTATTTCTTGTGCACCCAAGATCACCTGAAGGCACGAGGGGAGAAAATACATAAGTGGCCTTGGGGTTTAAAAGACACTTGTTCTTTCCCAATGAAGCTTTAGATTTTGTAATCTACTTTGAAAAAAACATGTGTTTATTGCATACAATGTTCTTTCCAACTTGAAATCATCGTCAACATAAATGAAAAGCATGGATTCGTCAACAAGAAGTAAATCGAGCGTGTGCATACGCAAATTGTTGAAAATGAAACCAATTTCCTTACATCACTCAAGAGTGTGTGAATTCATTTTAAGCACCAATTCCAGATGTTTGCTAGCCTAAACATGCATGTCAATTCCCTTAAGGCATTCAAGATTGAATTCGATTATTTTAGCTTTAACCATGCATTCAAAGACAAGTGTTTAAGCATACAAGTTCATTTCCAAAACAAATTTAAACCAAAACCTACAAACAATATGGTTAGTGATCTCTAGAATTCTCCAACCTGCAATGCACAAGTGAAAAAATATCCCTACAAAAACATAAGTTAGGGCATCGAAAATGTATGAAAAATGTGAAACAACTCTATAATGAAAGTGTTAACAC
The DNA here is from genome assembly GCA_028749045.1 of Cupressus sempervirens. Classification (NCBI taxonomy): domain Eukaryota; kingdom Viridiplantae; phylum Streptophyta; class Pinopsida; order Cupressales; family Cupressaceae; genus Cupressus; species Cupressus sempervirens. The sequence goes on from CM053792.1 coordinate 476,533,088, forward strand.
AAATTTTGGTCTTTGATAGAAAAAATAAAGATCTAAACAACATCAAAATATAATGAAACTAGCACCATCACAATAGGCTCAGAATCAACTTTTTGACAATATTTTGTTTTTCAAAAATGAAGTTCGTATGCTCAAGTTATGAGCAAAAAACCAAAGGTTGCTCCTTGTAGTCTAGAAGGGCATGTGGAATGCTTGTGCAATGATGATGTTAGTGACCTCCGAGATTAAAATTGATAGTTAGAGGCACGTCAGGAAATTTTTTTTTGGTTTTTTACATTTAAAAAAAAAAATCTAGATTCATTAGTAAAAAGATAAATGTTATTTTATTTTATTTTTTTTTAAAAAAGCACTAGTTATAATCTAAATATCAAAAAATTTAGATTATCATAAAATTTTTTTTTAATGTAATGTCTTGTTGCTTGGTTAGCATGGGCAGAGGTCAGTGGATGGAATGGCAGAGGTTTGCAACTGTTTTGTGCAAGGACATGCAGAGGTCGTGGCCAAGTGTGGGAGAGGGAGGTGGTGGTGCATGCTTGGGTGTGGAGAGATGAGCAAAGAGGAGGGGTTTTGGTTGTGGAGGCAGTGGTTGGATGTAGGTAGTGGTGGAGGAGGGGTTTCTGGTCATGGGTGGTGGGTTGTAGTGGTGGTGCTTTGTGGGAGGGGATGCGGTTGTGGTGGTGTAGCACAAAGAAGCTGAGCGGAGGGCAAAGGTGAGTGGAGAGGGTAGAGGGGAGGAATGGCTTGGCCATGGGGGTTGTTGCAGGTGGCCATGACACAATGTTGTAGGTGGGAGTTGGGCGGTGAGGTGAAGGAAGGTGGGCTGTGTGGGTGGTAGTGGTGTTGGCAGGCAATTTTAGCAGCAGTGGCGGTGGGAAAACAGGGCCACGGGTGGTGGTAAGTGTAGGGGTGGTGTTGCAGACTAGTTGCAGTGGCATTGGTGATTAGTGGTGATGTAGGGGCCACCGAGGGAAGTGGGGTGGCTAGGAGAAGGAGGAGCCACCGAGCTCAGGGGAGAGGAGGGAGGGTGGTGGTGTGGGGCAGTGCTTGCGAGTGCCGCCACTGGTGGCGCCTATGAGTGCCCAACCTGCGACAAGGAAAAAGAAGCTAAGTGTTTAAAAAAAACTGATTTTTTTTTGTTTTTAAATTTTTTAATTGGAATTTTACATATGTAAGTGATGAAAAACAACCTTTTATATATTTATTTTAAACTATCCCACCCACACTTTTTTTTTTAAAACTTATATATATATATATATATATATATATATATATATATATATATATATATATATATATATATATATATATATATATATATAAGTGATAAAAAAAAACAAGAAGAACATAAAAACACACTCCCCCTACCCTTTTTTAGCTAGTTATTTGTCAACAAAGATAGATATTTATTTTTTTAGTTTTCTATTTTCCCATTAATGAAGACGTATTCTTAATGTATATACACTCCTACAACTTAGAAATAGAGAAACAAGAAATATAAAGTGTTATATGTTAAAAAAACTTCCCTTGTGTGCTTCAAACATGATGATGACTTTTTGACTCAATTAGAGGCTCCTCGTGAAACTTGATCTTCAAGTGCAAGCCTTCAACCTACAAGCTTGAAAACTAACAAATAAACTCAAGAACACATTAGATGATTAGTTCCAACCCCTGAAGTGGGTCCCACTGGATGTGCCAAAAATGTATTGCATAAAAATGTAACAAAGGAATAAACACTAAGCAACTAACGCCTATTCCTACATATTCATGCAAACCTCAAATATGAAAGACAACATGTAATTAGTGAAGAAATGACATCAAAATAGCTTAATCTACTCAAAATAACACTAATGCAAACCTCAAAAAATCACCAAGTGGTTGATGACTTCATTGTTGTGGGATGTGGTTGCTCACAAATCTTGCAGCATAAAAATGGGCTAGATAGTGCTTTTTATGAGATAAGGAGAGTGCTCTCCTTTTATAGGAAATGAGATGAAATAGCCGGTTGAGATTCAATGCAAGATGAAGGGCTAGGATCTCTCAGGATCAATGAGGTGTCCATGAGGTGGAGGCCAAGTAGACTCCATGTGGATTTAGTTTTTTGACCATTCAAAGGGGGGAAAATGATCACACATGTGTGAGAAACCTCTGATGTGATAGGTCAATGACAAGTGTAAGAGGTGTGAGAAGCATGGTTTCTCACACATGTGTGAGACACCTTGACTCTCATGTGAAGGGGACAAACATGTAAGAGGCATGGGAAGTATGAGTGGTGTGGGAAGTGTGAGTGTTCCTCACACATGTGTGAGCACACACATAGGATTAAAAGAGGATTAGCAAGGTGATTAGGAAAAGTAAGTGGGATTAAGGAAGTGCCTAGGCTTAGAAGAATGAGTTAGGTTAGGAAAGTGAGGTTAGGTGAGGGTTAAAGTTATGAGCCATTTTCTCAAATAGGATTAAATTTAATATTTAATTCCAAGTGGGATTAAAAAGGGTTAATTAAGTAAATGAAGTACTTTACTTAATTAAAGTGAACCAGTTAAGATGCAAGTAGGATGAGGGGAAGGCTAGGATTTAAATAAACCTTAGTTTATTTAAATCAAGGAAAGGTAAATATAATTAAAAAATAAAAATTTATTTAATTAAAGGTAGGGTAATTAAATACATAATAAATATCTATTTAATTGGTCATGAAAAGGGTATTTGGACAATTTTAGGTGTCTACAATACCATTCTACTATGGTGTACCAAGGGCTGATACTTGTCTATGAATTCCTCTTTCAATGTAAAAATTATTGAATTCATTGGAGATGAATTCACCATCTCTGTCTGATCTTAAACATTTCAACCTCTTTCCAATTTCTTTTTCTACTCTTGCTAGATACCACTTGAACTTTTGAAAGACTTCTAATTTTTCTTTTAGATACATTACAATCATCATTCTAGAATAGTCATCAACAAAAAAGAATGAAAATTTTTTCTCCACTGTAACTCTATATTCCAATAGGTCCACATAAGTTTGTATGAACAATTTCTAAGACCTCTTCTGACTGATAGTTTTTACTTTAGAAATTAGTCTTTCACATCTTACAAATTTGGCAATTCTTGCATAAACCCATATCAGGCTTCTTCAAACTAGGAATACCTCTTACTCTTCTATGGTTTCTTATCTTAACCAAATTATCAAAGTTTACATAACATAGCCTTTTTTTCCATAACCAAATTTCTTCTACTCGAGTAATAAAACATGAATAATTACTGAGATCAAGATAACATAGATTACCTTTTGTTTGCTTGCTAGATCCAACCAGATTTCCTTTTCCATCTAGTAGTTTAGCCTGTCCATTGATGAATTCTGCCTTGAATCCAATGTTATTCAATTTTTCCACTCTCAGTAGATTATTCTTTAGTTCTTCAACCCAATAAGCATTGTCATATACAAGTTCTTTAGTCAATGAAATATATCCTTTTCCTTTTATGTTACAAGGTTCATTGTTTCCAAATCTCACACCACCTGCATTGTAATATTCCATGTGCTCAAATTTTGTTTTATCTCTAGTCATATGATGTGAATAGCCACTTTCAATAATCCATATATAATTTTTGCTAACATGAGAGATAAGTGCCATCTTATCTCCTTCATCATCAGATTCATGTTTCACAACAATATATACCATTTCATCTTCAATTTTATCAAAATCTTTAGGTATAAAACAAGATTTATTACCTTTTTCCTTATAGTTCTTCTAATTCTTAGAATCCTTCTTGCCTTTGTGCTTATTTATTTTATTTTCATCTTTGATTTCTTTATTTGAACACCTTGCAGCAATGTGACCAACTTCTTCACAAGAAAAACAAATTAGAAGAATTTTTCCTTTATACTTTCCTTTGCCTTTAGAATACTTCATTGCAAGTAGGGCTTCAAAAACTTCAAGATCACTATCTGAACTTTCTTTTGATTCTTCTTCTTCACTTCTTGATTGACTAGAATTTTATTTCTTACCCTTTTCTTTGAGTGAGAGTTTAGCTTTAAAAGTAGACTTAATAACTTTTGAACTAGGAACATAGGTATCAAAGTTATCTAACTCAAAAGCTTTCAATCTTCCAACTAAAGCATCCAAAGATATTTTATATTTGGATCACATATCATTTCTTGAATAACAGATATTCTAATTGTATAAATAGGAAGAAGAGTTCTAAGTACCTTGCTTACAACTATTTTCTCTTCAATATCTGCTCTAGGTTATTTGATTGCACTTACACTTGATTTGATTCTTTCCACATATTTTGCAATATTCTCAACTTCTTTCCTTTTTATTAATCAAAATGACCTCTAAGACTTTCACCCTTAGCTCTTCTTACATTGTCATATCCCCCATATATGTCTTTTAGTTTGATTCACATCTCATGAGCTGTCTTACAATCTTTGACTTCATCAAATTCAACATTAATAAGAGAAAATGCAATATCAATCATCATGATGTTATGATTTTTCTTTTTAGAAATATCTTCAACTGATATTGTTCTAGTGGGAGCTGTACACTAGAAATGTGTCACACTCTAAACCCTTCTATCCAAATGATTCCTTGAGTTTGGAATGCTTGGATGCTAGCTTAGAGCTCCCTATCCACGGAGTGCAAGAGAGTGTATTTCAAGTTCAAAGGCTCTTAGCTGAGCCTTAGGCATACTTTTCTTGCTAGTAAACCATGCAATGGGAGGTTCCAAAGACAAGATGCAAGAATGCAAATGTCTCAAGGAGTTCCTCAAGAATGCAATACAAGTATGGAAACTAAGCTAAGATGAGAATACAAAATGCATCTATGCTAAGCATGTATGAGAGTGTTACAATCCAACTATTAGACTATGTGATTTAAGCTAAATTTAAAAAAAAAAAGCTAAGCTAAGCTAGAATGCAATGGATGAGAGAATGTAGACAAGAAAGAGAAATTCTCCACAAAGCTCCAAAGAAACCTGTTAGAAAACTTGCAGCATAACAATATTCAAAATGAGGGTTGATTTGAGGGGGAAAGCTCTCTCCCTTTTAAAATTGTACGGACAGTAGAGATCAAGATGAAGATGGTGGATGATCAACGGTGGAATTCAAAAATAGGTGTGATCCATGTGCACACACAAGTCAACCAATAGAATATAAGTTGACTTGTCATATAAGACAAAATTCTCACAAGCCTTTTCTTTTAATTGTAAAATAGAAAAAGGACTTTATGTCTGCACTTTAAGTGGGTTAGAAGAATGGGGTGTTTTATTTAATTAAAAGGGGACATGTTCTTTTAATCAAATAATGAACTTAGGATAGCATAGTCAAACTATAGGTTATAATCAAATAAATTGATTATTAGCAATTTGGTCTAGGTAAATGATTAAATTAATTTAGCCAAATTGTTGAAAAGGGGGCTAATAGTCTAGATGACCATTTTTAGGTGATTACATTTGCCCCTCTTTGACTAATGCATGATCGATATGGGAACACATTATGTCAAAGAAAATAGAAAGCCAAGTAGTCGGTGATAGATATAGATATCTGATTTTGAAGAACAAAATGTAGAAAAAGATAGCAAGTCCTAAATGTACAGCCTGATAGTGGTAGTACTGAACACTAGGAAAAGATGATGTCAGAATTCAAGAAGAATGCTAACACTTAGCAAAGTAGATAGATTGAGAACAAGTGAGAAGATCAAACAAATGCTCCTAAGAAATAGATAGTTGTAGCAATAAGTGATAGAGTATTTTTGCCCCCTCAGGATCGAAATGGAAATGAGGTAAGGGGATGCAAAAATTGGCTAGACATGAGAAAATTAGAATATAGAAATGTCCAAGATGATAGATAGATGATTAGAACCCAAGAATGACTATAAGAAACTAATAAAATGCCTTAGTTTGACTAGAGTTGACCTTGAAGGATATAGCATAAAAATTAGGTCAAAATGAGTAGAAAGGTGATTTTGGACATGAAACGGTGAATTGAAGTAGATATGAAGTATGAAAATGATGAAGACATGAAGAAATGAAGATGCCCCAGTGATGATTTAGAGATTAGACCTCAAAAGGTCAGCTAACTGCTCAGAAGAAAGTAGAATTTTAAAAGACAATTTTGACCATCAAGATGAACTTGAATTTGGATTTTGATCTTGAAAATGAATCCAGGACGTCAAAATTATTTAAGAGGTCAAAACTTTATATAATGTGATGATAAGATAGAAAAGAGATGAAGCGAAAGATTAAGAAGGTGAAAAGACATGAACAAGAAGAAAGTAAAGAAATATATGAAAGGAGTTAGCCAATATGTCTATGAAAAGATGGAGAGAGAGCTCTCCCCATATGCAAGAATGCAAGACTAAGCTAGAAAATGAACCTAAAATGCAAGCTAATATGAAAAGTGGTTTACCAGCAAGAAGCACATAACATTTAGACTCTTAATTTCATCATTGAGCATTTGTTAGGGACATCATGAGATCATAAAACCATCACTAGTATAACTATGAGGGTATGAATATGATCAATATCAGATAGGTATATGGAAATCCAATCTAAGCATCATAGACATGTAAGTCAAGATAACTACGCGATTAGATTCCCTAAGTTTAATTTAGCAAGATTACACCTGTATCAAGGCATAAGCACCAGGATAAACCCCAAGTGCGGTCTTGCGAAATAGTCAAGGATGATACATTTGTAAGTCAAAATGGTGAATAGGACAAGCATAAATGCTTACAACACTATAGACAAACACAGTATACCCACAAGCAGAAATCAAGAAAATATGTCCCATGCCCCCAGTCTTCTAGTCAATGACATCCTTGAAAGACTATTAAGGAGGGAACACATGGAAAAGAAATCATCATAGACAGCACACAAAGTAGATAAAGATCAACATAGCTCAATTGTTTAAGTTTTAAAGTGCGTGTGTGCAAGTCACTTGGCCATTTCTTCTTTGATCCTGATAGTGAGAAATATTGTGACATCGAAGACCGTAGGTAAACTATTTGAAAAGTGTTGAGAAACACTTGATGTCAAAGTGGGTAGGGGTAGTGTTGAGAAACACTATTTTGTGAGTTGTCAAAGAAACTCAAATGCACAAGAATACCTCAATAGGCTAAGTAGCTATGCCCTCGAGATGAGGACAAGAAACAATTCCAAGCCAGGAAATGTGTAGTGAAATGGATGATTGAGATTGACAGACATAGGTGCAAGGGTTTCAAGTGGTGCCTGTTTCCAAGTTTTCACCACTTGACAGATTTTCTTAGGACTTTTTTCAATTTTTTGGTATTTTTAAATTTTTTATTTTTTTGGTGATACATCAAAGTGCCTATTGCTATGTTTTCATTAAGATGATCTTTTTACAGGACATTTTCTGATTTTTTAGGATTTTTTCAGCATCATATATGATTTTTTGGATTTTTTAGAATAATTTAGAGATTACTAGTTCTCAAGCAAGATCATATCATTTTCTCCCAATGTCTAGCAAGGTGTAGGAAATGATGGAGTAGAAAGTTGATGGATAAGAAAAGATGAATAAGAAAGGAATGTGAAGCAAGTGAAAGTGATCCTCAAGAATTGACTCCTCAAGAGTACCCAAGCTAGGGAAAGAGGTAAAATAGTCATATGAAGCATATTTTGGATAAGCAATGGAAGTAATGAGAAAGATAGCATGTAGGATAAGAAATGAAGCCAACAAGTGAGATAGCATGAAGTGTGTAGTCCAAAAGAGTAGCCATGTCAAGAGACCTATGAGAACCATGTTTCATTTATTATGATCAAGACCAAGGGGTCAACTAGATAGTATAGCAATGGGATAGAGCAATAAGAATAAAGCTCAAGATAGAGGCTATGAGTGAATGGGAGAGCACAATAGAAAATCTTGTGGATAAGATAGCCAATATGTAAAGATAGCTCAACATTGTCAAGATCAAAGAGAGAAGAAGGGATAGATGGATGATGGAAGAATTACGCATGATGCCTGTTTGCCAGGTTTTCATCATGGTACTTATCTAAGGTGCCACAAGAAGTAGTTTTCACCATAGGATAAATTTATTTCTCTTTACTTTTGCTACCAAGGTGTTACAAGATGTGGTTTTCACTAAGGCACATTTTCATTTTTTTTCATTTTTTCAATTTTTTCTTCTTCTTTTTTTGAATTTTTAGAAAGAGCTAAAGCTGTTTGAATGTAGATAATGCTCCTATAGAAAAGATAACTCATGATAAGCCAAGACCATAGAGAGGTATGCTCAAAGATGTTGATAGGGTGATGAAAGAGAAATGGTAGTAGGAAGAGTATATGGAGGATAATAGTTCATGTATAGAAAGTAAGTGTAAGCTTTAGAGGATTTCATGTGGGTAGCTAAAATATTGGACAAGATCAACATTGACACACACCTTGAAGGGTATTGGAATGATGGAGGAATCCTGGATGAAATAGCTTGAGGTTCAGATGCATGAGGTGGTAGAAGAGATTTGGAAAAAAGTGGAGTGGAAGGCTTTGGAATAATTTTAGGAAGATTTTTGGAAGAAGATGGAATGGAAGCCTTTGGAAGCTTGAATGTCAACTTTGAAATATTTTCAATATTCAAGTCTTTTAAAAGAGACTTAGGAATCCACATAGCTTTAGATTTTCCATGCAATGGGAGGTTCCAAAGACAAGATGCAAGAATGCAAATGTCCCAAGGAGTTCCTCAAGAATGCAATGCAACTAAAGATTAAACTAGAATGAATATGAAAAGTGCAACTATTCTAAGCATGGATGAGAGTGTTACAATCCAAATATTAAGCTATGTGAGATAGATTATTACAAAATAGAAGCTAAACTAACATGCAACATGAATCTGAGCTAAAATGTTATGGTATGAGAGAATATAGACAAGAAATAGAAGTTCTCCACAAAGCTCCAAAGAAACCTGCAGCATAACAATATTCAAAATGAGGATGGATCCTTTGAGGGGGAAAGCTCTCTCCCTTTTAAAGTTGTATGGATAGTAGAGACCAAGATGAAGATGGTGGATGATCAACAGTGGAATTTGAAAATAGGTGTGATCCATGTGCACACACAAGTCAACCAATAGAATATAAATTGACTTGTCATATAAGACAAAAGTCTCACAAGCCTTTTCTTTTAATTGTAAAATAGAAAAATGACTTTATGTGTGCACTTTAAGTGGGTTAGAAGAATGGGGTGTTTTATTTAATTAAAAGGGGACATGTTCTTTTAATCAAATAATGAACTTAGGATAGCATAGTCAAACTATAGGTTATAATCAAATAAATTGATTATTAGAAATTTGGTCTAGGTAAATGATTAAATTAATTTAGCCAAAATGTTGAAAAGGGGGCTAATAGTCTAGATGACCATTTTTAGGTGATTACATTTTCTCCTCTTTCACTAATGCATGATTGATATGGGAACAAATTATGTCAAAGAAAATAGAAAGCCAAGTAGGTGGTGATAGATATAGATATCTGATTTCAAAGAATGAAATGCAAAAATAGATAGCAAGTCTTGAATGCACAGCCTGATAGTAGTAGTACTAAACACTAGGAAGATGATGTTAGGATCCGAAAAGAATTCTAACACCTAGCAAAGCGAATAGATCGAGAGCAAGTGATAAGGTCAAACAAATGCTCCTTAGAAATAGATAGCTGTAACAATCAGCAATAGAGTATTTCTGCCCCCTCAAGATCGAAATTGAAATGAGGTAAGAGGAAGTAGAAACTAGCTAGACATGAGAAAATCGAGATATAGAAATATCTGATATGACAGATAAATGATTAGAACCCAAGAATGACTATAAGAAACTGATGAAATGCCCCAGTTTGACTAGAGTTGACCTTGAAGGATATAGCATAAAAATTAGGTTGAAACAAGTAGAAAGGTGATTTTAGACATGAAAAAATGAATTGAAGTAGATATGAAGTATGGAAATAATGAAGACATGAAGAAATGAAGATGCCCCAGTGATGATTTAGAGATTAGACCTCAAAAGGTCAGCTAACTACTCAGAAGAAAGTAGAATTTTAAAAGACAATTTTGACTATCAAGATGAACTCGAATTTGGATTTCAATCCTGAAAATGAATCTAGGACATTGAAATTATTTAAGAGGTCAAAAATTTATATAATGCGATCATAAGATAGAAAAGAGATGAAGTGAAAGATTAAGAAGGTGAAAAGACATGAACAAGAAGAAAATAAAGAAATATATGAAAGGAGTTAGCTGATATGTCCACAAAAAGATGAAGAGAGAGCTCTCCCCATATGCAAGAATGCAAGACTAAGCTAGAAAATGAACCTTAAATGCAAGCTAATATGAAAAGTGGTTTACCAACAAGAAGTGTATAGCATTTAGACTGTTAATTTCATCATTGAGAATTTATTAGGGACATCATGAGATCATCCAACCATCACTAGTATAACTATGAGGATATGAATATGATCAATATTAGATAGGTATGTGGAAATCCAATCAAAGCATCATAGACATGTAAGTCAAGATAACTACATGATTAGATTTCCTAAGTTTAATTTAGCAAGATTACACCTGTATCAAGGCATAAGCGCCAGGATAAACCCTGAGTGCGGTCTTGCAAAATAGTCAAGGATGATACATTTGTAAGTCAACATGTTGAATAGGACAAGCATAAATGCTTACAACACTATAGACAAAAAAAGTATACCCACAAGTAGAAATCAAGAAAATATGTCCCATGCCCCCAGTATTCTAGTCAATGACATCCTTGAAAGACTATTAGGGAGGGAACACATGGCAAAGAAATCATCATAGACATCACAAAAAATAGATAAAGATTACCATAGCTCAACCGTTTAAGTGTTAAAGTGTGCATGTGTAAGTCACTTGGCCACTTCTTCAAGACTTGATTCTGATAGTGAGAAATATCGCGACATCGGAGATAGTAGGTAAACTATCTAAAAAGTGTTAAAAAAACACTTGATGTCAAGGTGGGGGAAGTGTTGAGAAACACTGTTTTGTGAGTTGTCAAAGAAACCCTAATGCACAAGAATACCTCAATAGGGTAAGTAGATATGCCCCAAGATGAGGACAAGAAACAATTCCAAGCCAGGAAATGTGTAGCGAAGTGGATGATTGAGACTGATAGACATAGGTACAAGGGTTTCAAGTAGCGCCTATTTCTAGGTTTTCACCACTTGATAGATTTTTTAGAACTTTTTTTTTTTTTTTTTTGTATTTTTGTATTTTTTATTTTTTAAATTTTTTTGGTGATACATCAAAGCACCTATTGCTAGGTTTTCACTAAGATGATCATTTTTTTAGCACATTTTCTAATTTTTAGGATTTTTTCAACATCATATATGATTTTTTGGATTTTTTAGAATAATTTAGAGATCACTAGTTCTCAAGCAAGATCACATCATTTTCTCCCAATGTCTAGCAAGGTATAGGATATGATGGAGCAATGAGCCAGTGGATAAGAAAAGATGGATGAAAAAAGAGTATGAAGCAAGTGAAAGTGATCCTCAAGGACTGACTCCTCAAGAGTACCCAAGCTAGGGAAAGAGGTGAAATAGTCATATGAAGCATATTTTGGATAAGCAATGGAAGTAATGAGAAAGATAGCATGTAGGATAATCAATGAAGCCAACAAGTGAGATAGCATGAAGTTTGTAGTCCAAAAGAGTAGCCATGTCAAGAGACCTATGAGAACCATGTTTCATTTATTATGATCAAGACCAAGGGGTCAACTAGATAGTATAGCAATGGGATAGAGCAATAAGAATAAAGCTCAAGATAGAGGCTATGAGTGAATGGGAGAGCACAATAGAAAATCTTGTGGATAAGATAGCCAATATGCAAAGATAGCTCAACATTGTCAAGATCAAAGAGAGAAGAAGGGATAGATGGATGATGAAAGAATTATGCATGATGCTTGTTTGCCAGGTTTTCATCATGGTACTTATCTAAGGTGCCACAAGAAGTAGTTTTCACCATAGGATAAATTTATTTCTCTTTACTTTTGCTACCAAGGTGCCACAAGATGTGGTTTTCACTAAGGCACATTTTCATTTTTTTTATTTTTTCAAAATTTTCTTCTTTTTTTGAATTTTTAGAAAGAGCTGAAGCTGTTTGAATGTATATAATGCTCCTATAGAAAAGATAAGTCATGATAAGCCAAGACCATAGAAAGGTATGCTCAAAGATGTTGATAGGGTGATGAAAGAGAAATGGTAGTAGGAAGAGTATATGGAGGATAATAGTTCATGTATAGAAAGTAAGTGTAAGCTTTAGAGGATTTCATGAGGGTAGTTGAAATATTGGACAAGATCAACATTGACACACACCTTGAAGGGTATTGGAATGATGGAGGAATCATGGATGAAATAGCTTGGGATTTAGATGTATGAGGTGGTAGAAGAGATTTGGAAAAAAGTCAAGTGGAAGGCTTTGGAATATTTTTAGGAAGATTTTTGGAAGAAGATGGAATGGAAGCCTTTGGAAGCTTGAATTTCAACTTTGAAATATTTTCAATATTCAAGTCTTTTAAAAGAGACTTAGGAATCCACATAGCTTTAGATTTTCCTTGTTCTTTGGGTGCTTGAGAGTGCATTTGTATAATGATGGATTTAGGAACCCATATTTTCTTTGGTTTAGCTCTTTGAGTAGTGGACCTTTGCGGTCTCTTTTGTGCATTCTCCTTCTTAGGATTCACATGTCGATTAGATGGGACATAGTCATCTTTCTTTTTCAATGGATTCTTATGTTTATTCTCACTTCCAAAGGACTTGGGATTTGTGGATGAATAAGGATGATATGAATGGTTTAGATGTATAGATGGGTGAAAAGTCATCAAGGATGAGTGTCTTTGTTGATCTTGAGGTATTATAGGAGAGCTAGGGAATGAGCTATGAGTGAATGTAGGAGATGGAGGAACATAAGGCCCCAATATGGATGGAAGGTTTGAATTCTTTAGCTTAGATGGATAAGGACCAAGGATAGATTTAGAAGATGCAAAGGGATAGTGGGAAGGGATATCAACATCTTTAGAATGAGAAACATGGTCAAAGCCATCAATAGACTCATACGTACCTTTGATAGGAACAACATTTTTAATAGAAGCACTTGAAGCTTGAGCACAATTTTGAAGTGGATGTGGAGATGTAGAATTGAGGGGATGCTTTGATCTTGACAAGTAGCTTTGGATAGCATATGAAGAGAAATTTTCTCATAATTTTCAGTAAGCTCAAGGGAGATAATGGAAGTGGTATCTTCATCATACTTGAGGGGTGGACAAGATATAGGATATGGAGGGGAAAAATATTGAAAGAGATGAAAGGGTGCTTGATCTTTATCTTTCTTGACATTTATAGATTTTTCTTTTTGAGAGTCCTCTTGACATGGAGCCACTTCTAAGGACAAGGGAGAATGAAGAGTGAATGGAGTAGTGCTTTTATTAGTCATAGTAGTGCATGAAGGTTGAGGATGTTTAGGATTAGTAGCATGGAAAAGGTTTTCTGCCAAGTGAAGGTTAGCTTGAGTTTCTTTTAGAGGTAGCCCTTGAGGATACACATAGTCAATGTGGAAAGCATTAGGTTCTTTATTTGATGGAGGCATGTTGGAAAGCTTTGAAGTGTTGGGAGATGCATGAGTTTTGGAAGAAGTGGAAGATGTAATGGAGCCACTACTAGACATAGGTTCATCAACATAATCTTGCTCAAGAGAAGTATCCTCAACACATGAGTCACTAGAGGTTCCAATAATTCCATTATCAATAAGATCTTGGATTTTATGTTTTAGCTCAATGCAATCTGAAGTACTATGCTCATTATGTTGATGATAAGAACAACAGATATCCAAGAATGAGTTTCCATATGAGCTAGACTTTGGTAACATGATGATCTTATTGCTAAGAATTTTTTGCAATTTTTCATCATAAGAATCTTCCAAGGGAGCAAAAGTCCTCTCAAAAATATGTCTAGGATGTTCTTTTTGTTTCTCAAGTGAATAGCACGCATCCATGTCTTCATCATATTGGTCAAAGATAGGTTTTTCATGAAAACTTGGCATAGGATCAAAGGAGGTATCACTTTCTTTCTCTCTAAGGAGGTCTTTAGATCTAGAAGATGAAGACATTTGCTGGCTTGGAGTAGAATATGTAGACCTAGAAGAAGAGGATGACCTCAAAGAAGGTGACTCACATGCATGTAAAGACCTTAAGGAAGATTCATGTAATGATGAAATCTTCTCCTCTAACCTTTTCTCAAGTTTAATCTTCATTTCTGTCATGCACTTAGAGAGATGAAGGTAAGAAAGATCATTTGTCTCTTCTAGTTCTTTGTATTGTGCATATAGATCTTGAAACTCTTTAGTGACATGGAGGATATCATGATCATCTAGATTTGGTTGAGGTTTGGTAGCACAAGGTTTAGATCCCATAGTTTTAGATGCAAAGCCAAGCATAAAAGAGCCTAGAAGATAACTTGATGTTGAAACTATAGGAGGTAGAGTGTTCACTTGCCAAGATAGTAGAGAGAGATTAAAGTGACTTGTCAAAAAATATGTCCAAGAAACTTACGACATGAATGACTCAAGTCAACAGCTAGGCAAGATGCCCAAATAGCCAAATAGATAGAGCAAGCAAGGCGACAAGTGAACAACTCTCCAACCCAAGAGTGTAGTCAAGAAATCAAGGCAATCATTTCAAAAAAAATATAACTAGCAAGTGGACATAGACCATGAAGATAGAAAGACCAAGAGCACCAAGACCAAAGAGCCACTTTAAGCATGTTCAAAAACTAGAGACATAGCAAATCAAAGTCAAATGATGAGACTCCCCTTAGCAAGCAACACAAGAAAATGTTTGCATTTGATGTTTTGACTTGGTTGAAAAAGTTTGACAATAGTTGATAGCATAGCAAGTTTGATGTTCAAAAGAAATTTCTCTCCAAGCAAGATAGTGATACATGGAGTAGTCTTCAAACAATCAAGCAAGGGACAAAGAAACCTTGCATGATGCAAGCATATGTGAGGTCTTAAAAGAAATCCATATAACTATCATCATGTGTATGTTCCAAAGATTTCCATAGGTATAGCACATTCGAGAACACATCAAGCAATATCTACCTAAAGGACATGGTTCATTACTCAACAACTTGGCCCATGCTTGATGCTCCTTCGCCTCACACCAAGTGGTTGCCCACAAGAGATATTGGATTTTTCATGGAAATGCCATGAGCATAACCAAGGGAACACAAATGGTGAGTGGAAAATCTTGGGGTGATTCGGGTAGTCCACTAGGATCGATCCTTGCACCAAGAAGTTGAGCGGCTAAAAAAGGTAGTTACTAACATAGGGTGTTTAGATAGGGCTTCCGTTCATAGTGTTCCTCTTTCTCCCAATTACGGGACACCTCACCTTGCGATGAGTAACCGATCTCGCAACCACAAGAGTACCTTAAGCATTCTTTCTTAGTGATTTTCTTATGGTCGAAATCCCATAAGCGATCACACTAGGCGAAGACAAACACTACATCTACCAAGGTTTTGTGTCCTTGATAGCCTTGAGTTTATAGTGGGTTGGAAGAGCCAAGTAATTTTCTTGTCCCCACTTGGGTCGTTCCTCTCAGGTTGTCTGAGAGCAGGCCCTCTAAAGTATTCTAAACTACACAAAGAGTGGATCAACTTTTGGAAGTCAAGATTTTTGATTCACCACAAGGGTGAAGAGCATACTCTCCTATTCCAATCATTTTCTCTCAAACACGCCAAAAAGATTTAGTTGCCTCTTACTCTTGAAATCAAATGGTAAGTCAAGATTTCTGATTCACCACAAGGGTGAAGAGCATACTCTCCTATCACCAAAAAATCCCAATTATAAGTTTTAATGTGCCTAAAAATAAACAACTAGTATATGCCGCACATGTAAAAGGAAAAAATAAGAAAAATTGGGTTTTTATGCATTGGGCAGCCCTGCAAACAATTGTTAGTAGCCCTTGTGCATTTGAAGCTTTGACATGCATTCTTTTTATGCAATTTTTCAATTTTGAAAATGAGAATAGAGTAACTGAGAGGGGGAGGGGGTGAATCAGTTATTGCAAAACTTTCCACAGTCCCTAAGATGTCTAAATATACTCTTGATCTAATTAATATAAAATGCTGAAACTTGATAAAGCAGTAAATGATAAATATTAAGAACTGATATGTTATCATGCACAAAGTAATTCAGCAATTAAGAACATGAGACACCAGTTTTAACGTGGAAACCCAATATGGGAAAAACCACCAATGTAACTAGATACTGTTTTTCACTCTTCTGAAGTGAGCCCTGTTAGGAGCCAACCCTGTTAAAGGTTAAAAAAACACACTGTTAGGTGTGACCCTATTAAAGGATTTAATCACCCTATTAGGAGTGGCCTTGCTAGAGGTCTTTAGAACAATTCAACTGAAATGTCACCTTGTTAGAGGATTTATTGAATGGTTGTTAAACCAACTCTATTAAGAGATTTTGAATTCACTATTACAATGGTTAGAAAGAAACAATGAAGTGACTTGATATAATGTACAACTTATCTTTGCTGATTACAGATCTCTGTTATGCTTGACTGGATCCTTACTGATCAAATACAACTTTACAGCTCCTTCAACACATCTGATCCTTCATCAGACTTTGCTCAAAATTCACCTTTTCATTTCATACTATAATTCGCATTCATAACTTCTTTTTCATAATTCACACTTATAATTCATAACTGGAATGACCATATATACCTTTTAGATTATCTTAGTCGACTCAAATTACTGATCAAATAAACAATTACAATAGTCGGCTAGAAGTAATTAATTTGCAAATCCTTATACTGGCCGACCCTGCACGGTAAACTTTGTTCAGAAAATAATTCCTATGTTGACCGACTGAGCACAGTTAATACAACAAACTTCGTGACAATCCTTCAATCATTGGGAGAACTCGGTAAGTATTGAGTTTCTTGAGATAACCGAGTGAGCTCAATGAAAACTATGCTTTGGAGACCGAGTGAAGCTCGATTTATATTGACTTCTCCATGATTCCTTTGATGACCGAGTGAGCTCGGTGGAAACTACCCTTTGGAGACTGAGTGAATCTCGGTTAACACTGTCTTCCTCATTTCCTTCATTGACTGAGTGAGCTCAGTGAATCACTATCCTTCACCTTTCCTTTGTTGACCGAGTTAGCTCAGTTAACACTGTCTTCCTCATTTCTTTCGATGACCGAGTGAGCTCGGTTGGTGCTGTAGATTGCATTGTAGACTGTCTGAGCTTGGTGAACTTGAGACTAATGATGGATATGACATTTGTGTGACATCAAGGACAACATTATCCAATAATCTCCCTCTTTGGAATTGATGGCAACACAACATGTCATAACAGAATGAAATTTTGAAAACAAGTCCAACAAGATAAAAAACTTCTCCCTCCTTCAATAATCTCCCTCTGTTAAGGGAATTCATGGTAAACTTTTCAAATCTCACAAATTTTCACAAATTTCATAAGGATATGACAATAAATCTCTCCCTCTTTGACAACACATGCCAAAGACAACAGATGTTAAGTGAATTCTAATGTACCTTTAGTACTGATTCATATGCAATGATTTCTGATTAAACTACATCAACGGATAGATCTTCAATCTTGTATGCGTTGATGCATCTCTAGAGCTCATTTTTAGTGGACTTCAGATAGGGGAATGACCCCTAACTTACCTCTAATATACAAAAATGCATCCTTAGGTAAAGGCTTTGTGAATATGTTAGCAATTTGTTCCTTTGTATGGACATATTCCAATCTGATCTCCTTGTCTTGCACCAATTCTCTGACAAAATGATATTTTATTGCAATATGCTTGGTCTTGGAATGCATCACTGGATTCTTAGATATGTTGATTGCACTAGTATTGTCACAGAACATGACAACTGGTTCTTTGATTTCCATCTTCATTCCTTGCAATAGCTACTTAAACCAAATAATATTTCAACAGTTTACTGCTATAGCAACATACTCTGCCTCTGCTATAGATTGGGATGTACAATTCTACTTTTTACTTGTCCAAGAAACCAATCTTTTTCCAAGAAAGAATGCTCCTCCACTTGTGCTTTTTCTGTCATCAAGCTTTCCTACCCAATCAACATCAGTAAACACTTTCAAATCCAAATTACCACCAAATTTGTACCATAATCCATAATCTTCAGTTCCTTTCAAATATCTCATTATTCTTTTGATTGCCATCAGGTGAGTTTCTCTTGGCTTTGCTGAAAATCTTGCAACAATACCAACTGTAAGTGCAATATCTGGTCTGGTATGAACTACGTATTGCAATTTTCCAATCATAGATCTATACAATGTTTGATCTACTTCTTTGGATTCATCATCTTTGGTAAGTTTCAATCCAGTACACATAGGAGTTCCAACAGGTTTACAGTCCTCCATACCAAACTTTTTCAATATCTCCTTGATGTATTTTGATTGAGTGATGTAGATGCCATTCTTATTTTGTTGAATTTGAAGACCAACAAAGAATTTTGTTTCACCAAACATAGACATTTCAAATTCCTTGTTCATTTGTTCTGAAAATTCTTTGCAAAGATCATCATGCCCTGTGAAAACACTATCATCTACAAATATTTTTGCCAAGACAATCTTATTATCTGGTCCTTCCTTTATATACAAGCTACTATTATCATTAGTTCTTTGAAAACCAATCTGAATAAGATAGTTATGCAATCTTTCATACCATGCTCTAGGGGCTTGTTTCAGACCATACAGTGCCTTGTGTAATTTGCAAACCATGTTCTTTTTATCTGGATCAACAAAACCTTCAGGTTGTTCAATGTAAACCTCTTCATCTAGTATTCCATTGGGGAATGCTGACTTGACATCCATCTGATAAACTTTGAATCCTTTGTGAGCAGTGTATGCAAGTAAGGTTCTAACTCCTTCCAATCTTGCAATAGGAGCAAAGGTTTCTCCATAATCTATGCCTTCTTCTTGAGAGTATCCTTTGCATACCAATCTGGCTTTGTTTCTAGATACCTTACCATCTTTAGTCAACTTGTTTTTGAATACCCACTTGGTTCCAATTACATTCTTATTTTTAGGCCTGGGTACAAGAGTCCATGTCTTGTTCTTCTCTATCTATTCTATTTCCTCGTTCATTGCCTCAATTCAACTATCATTTGTCAATGCATCTTTAATGCTTCTAGGTTCAAAATCAGCAAGTAAACAAGTATTTTTCAGCTTGCTTCTTGTCAAGGTTCCTTTAGACTTGTCTCCAATGATATGATCTAATGCATGATGTCTTCTGACATATTTAGCTAATACAGGTTCTTTGCCTCTTGAATGAGTTTCATTACTATCTCCTTGTGCTTCAATTTCATGTTTAGGCTATTCTGGCTTGGTAAGAATTGGCTCAGGTGCTTCAGACTCGATAGACACTTGCTCGGTAATGTCTGAATGTTGCTGTGGCTCGGTTTGAACTATTTGCAATTCGGTTATTGATGACTTGGGAGTTGAGGATTCTTGAGTGAACGGTATGCTTGGTATAGTATCTGGTTCAATGTAAACAAATCTTCTATAATCTTTAGGTACCTTTTTGCTTTCTTCTTCAAATTTGTCTGCAAACTCATCAACTTTCACATGTGCACTTTCTATGACTTGGGAGTGGATAGATTTAAACATCTATATGCTTTGCTTTTGCAAGAATATCTTAAAAATATTCCTTCATCACCTTTTACATCAAATTTTCCTTTTCTAGATTCTTTCAAAATATAACATTTTCTTCCAAATACTTTCAGATAACTTACATTGAGTTTGTAGCCATACCATAATTCATAGGGAGTTTTGAATGAGTCCTTCTTCAACTGTACTCGGTTTAAGGTATGAACTGTAGTGTTGATGGCTTCCTTCCAGTATTTGATAGCAATGTTCTTTTCTATCATCAAGGTTCTTGCACAATCCATGATGGATCTATTTCTTCTTTCAGCTATTCCATTTTGTTCAGGAGTTCCTGGTGCTGAGACCTATCTTTTAATACCTTTTTCAATGCAAAAGTTGTTGAATTCATGTGAGATGAATTCACCACCTCTATCTGACCTTAAGCATTTTAGTCTTTTTCCTATTTCTTTTTCTACTCTTGCCAAATAACATTTGAATTTCTCAAATGCTTCTAATTTATTCCTTAGATACATGTCAGTCATCATTCTTGAGTAGTCATCAACAAAAAGAATGAAAAACTTTTCTCCAGTATAGCTTTCTATCCCAATGGGTCCACATAAATCAGTGTGTACAATTTCTAATATTTCTTTAGACTGATAGTTCTTACTTTTAAAACTAGTCTTTCCCATTTTACCAATCTGACAATTCTTGCATAGACCAACCTCAGGTTTCTTAATTTAGGAATGCCTCTTACTTTCTTGAATTTGCTTATTTTTACCAGATTATCAAAATTGACATGACACAACCTTTTATGCCATAACCAACTTTCTTCAATTTGAGCAATAAAACATGAGCATTCACCAAGTTCTAAATAGAACAAGTTACCTTTAGTTTGGGTGCCAGATCTTATCAGCTTTCCTTGCTCATTCAACAGTCTTGCCTTTCCATGCATGAATTCCACCTTGAATCCAGTATTGAGTAACTGTGCCACACTTAGCAAATTATGTTTAAGACCTTCAACCCAATAGGCATTATTACATACAAGTTCTTTGGTTAGACAGATTCTTCCTCTTCCTTTTATGAAACAAGGTTCATTATTACCAAACCTTACACTACCACCATCATAGTCTTCAAACTGATCAAACTTAGTTTTATCACCAGTCATATGATGTGAGCAATCACTCTCTATAATCCATGTATCATTCTTACTTATATGAGAAACAAGTGCCATTTTATCTTCCTCATCACTATTAGAATCATCTTTAACAGCAATATAAACAATTTCATCCTCACTATTATCAGAATCTTTAGAATTTTCAGCCATGAAGCATGATTTCTTACCTTTGTTTTTGGATGATTTGAAGTCTTTCTTGCCATTCCATTTGTAATCTTTCTTTTCATCATTGTTTTGCTTGTTTGGACACCTTGCTACAATATGACCAATTTCTTTGCAAGAAAAACAAATTAGAGGAACTTTACCTCTGTATTTTCCTCTACCTCTAGAATATTTCTTTTCTAGTAGAGCTTCAATTACTTCAAGGTCACTGTCTAAACTTTGGCTTGATTCATTTTCACTTTCTGACTAAGATTTCTTCTCCTTTTTATTTTTCTCCTTGAGTGAGAGCTTGGCTTGAAATGCTGATTCAATGTTCTTGGAGGCTGGAACATAGTTGTCAAAGTTATCTACTTCAAATGCAGTTAGTCTTCCAACTATGGCCTCAAGATTTATCTGATGATTTGCTTCACACCTTCTTTCCTAAATTGCAGAAACTCTGATTGCATAAACGACAAGCAAGGTTATGAGAACTTTGCTTATAATTCCTTCTCCTTTGATATCACCTCTAGATGCTCTGATTGCACTTACACATGCTTTAACTCTTTCAACATACTTTGCAATGTTTTCATCCTCTCTCATCCTCATTTGATCAAATTGTCCTCTTAGACTTTTTGCTTTTTCTCTTCTCACATTATCATCTCCTCCATAGATTTCTTTTAGCTTGTTCCACATCTCAAAGGCAGTTTTGCAGTCCTTAATGTCATCAAATTCTTCATAACTAAGAGCGGATGCTATGTCTATCATCATATTGTTGTGAGTCTTCTTTTCAGCAATGTCATTGACAGACAATGTGCCAGGAGGTTCTTCATATTTTTCTTTAAGGTATTTTAATCCAGTATCACCAACAGTAGCCCGATGAAGTCTCATCAATCCTTGCCATGCGAAGAAGTTATCTTTGTTGAGTTTTGGAATTTCTCTTTTGTAAGACATCTTGATCTTTGGCTTAGATCCCTGAAATCTCTTCTTGCAAGCACCAAAGGCTCTGATACCAATTGTTGGAAATGAGAATAGAGTAACTGAGAGGGGGAGGGGGTGAATCAGTTACTACAAAACTTTCCATAGTCCCTAAGATGTCTGAATATACTCTTGATCTGATTAATATAAAATGCTAAAACTTGATAAAGTAGTAAATGATAAATATTAAGAACTGATATGTTATCATGCATAAAGTAATTCAGCAATTAAGAACACGAGACACCAGTTTTAACGTGGAAACCCAATATGGGAAAAACCACCAATGTAACTAGATACTGTTTTTCACTCTTCTGAAGTGAGCCCTATTAGGAGCCAACCCTGTTAAAGGTTACAAAAACACACTATTAGGTGTGACCCTGTTAAAAGATTTAATCACCCTGTTAGGAGTGGCCTTGCTAGAGGTCTTTAGAACAATTCAACTGAACTATCACCTTGTTAGAGGATTTATTGAATGGTTGTTAAACCAACTCTATTAAGAGATTTTGAATTCACTGTTACAATGGTTAGAAAGCAACAATGAAGTGACTTGATATAATGTACAACTTATCTTTGCTGATTACAGATCTTTGTTATGCTTGACTGGATACTTACTGATCAAATACAACTTTACAGCTCCTTCAACACATCTGATCCTTCATCATACTTTGCTCAACATTCACCTTTTCATTTCATACTATAATTCGCATTCATAACTTCTTTTTCATAATCTCACACTTATAATTCATAACTGGAATGACCATATATACCTTTTAGATTATCTTAGTCGGCTCAAATTAATGATCAAACAAACAATTACAATAGTCAGCTAGAAGTAATTAATTTGCAAATCCTTATACTGGCCGAACCTGCACGGTAAACTTTTTTCATAAAATAATTCCTTTGTTGACCAACTAAGCTCGGTTAATACAACAAACTTCGTGACAATCCTTCAATCGCCGAGAGAACTTGGTAAGTACCGAGTTTCCTGAGATAACTGAGTGAGCTCGATGAAAACTATGCTTTGGAAACTGAGTGAAGCTTGGTTAATACTGACTTCTTTATGATTCCTTTGATGAAAGAGTGAGCTCGATGGAAACTACCCTTTGGAGACTGAGTGAATCTCGGTTAACACTGTCTTCCTCATTTCCTTCGTTGACCGAGTGAGCTCGGTGAATCACTGTCTTTCACCTTTCCTTTGTTGACGAGTTAGCTCAGTTAACACTGTCTTCCTCATTTCCTTCGATGACCGAGTGAGCTTGATTGGTACTATAGATTCTATTGTAGATTGTCTGAGCTCAGTGAACTTAAGACTAATGACAGATATGACATTTGTGTGACATCAAGGACAACATTATCAAACAGAGCATACTCTCCTATCACCAAAAAATCCCAATTATAAATTTTAATGTGCCTAAAAATAAACAACTAGTTTATGCTGCACATCTAAAAGTAAAGAACAAGAAAAATTGGGTTTTTATGCATTGGGCAGCCCTACAAACAATCGTTAGTAGCCCTTGTGCATTTGAAGCTTTGACATGCATTCTTTTTATGCAATGTTTCATTTTTTTCACAAGGATGGCAACCTGCAATCACAACTTGTTAGCACCACAAGTTAGTGTGAAATAACATTAAAAAACTAAATAAAAAGTGGTTATTTGCCTCAAATATCCAAGTTATCTTCCAATCAAGTGCATGCAAAGAAAGGGCAAACTAATCACAAATGCTCTCATTTTCCCTCTTTGCTTTTGATCTAGTCAACAAGATTATACTTTTTGCTATTATTTTGGATCCAAAAATAAAAATGAAAAGAAAAGACTCCTACAAAAAATCAGAGAGCTTTCCAAAAATGCAAGAAATTCAAAAAAATCTCTTCATTTGCTCCCTAGAGACTGATTTTGTCAAAATAGGCCAAATTTCTCAAATCGGATTTTTGATCCCTAACACGACCTCAAAAGTCAAAACACAAAGAGAGTACCCCTCTTAGAATTCAAAAACCTTTATGAAAATGTATGTTTTTCTAAAAAATGTGCTGATTTGCGATCAGAAATGGTTTTTTATGAAAAAAAAAAAGAAAAAATCATAACTCCCACAAATCATGTCAAAATGCTCTAAAAATCGAACTGAGACATTTTGAACATATATCAAACTTGAAAAAAAACTTTCAAAACCAAAATCCAAGCAGTTTAAAAGATATGATCAAATCTTTAAACCAACTAGATTTTTGGCCTTCAAACCAATCTACTTATGGGTTGGCCTTAAAACCAAAGTGATAATTCTACAAAAGCACTTGATTAGATCAAATATGCTTCTATAAAAAAATCAAAGATAAGAAATGAAAGAAAATGGAGTTAGAAACTTGATTCATGCCCCACGGTGGGCGCCAAAAATGTACATTCGAAAGTGTCTCACTTTAAACCCTTCTATCCAAATGATTCCATGAGTTCGGAATGTTTGGATGCTGGCTTAGAGCTCCCTATCCATAGAGTGCAAGAAATTATATTTCAAGAATAAGAAGGCTCTTAGATGAGCCGTAGAGATACTCTTCTTGCTAGTAAACCATGCAATGGGAGGTTCCAAAGACAAGATGCAAGAATGCAAATGTCCCAAGGAGTTCCTCAAGAATGCAATGCAACTAAAGATTAAACTAGAATGAATATGAAAAGTGCAGCTATTCTAAGCATGGATGAGAGTGTTACAATCCAAATGTTAAGCTATGTGAGATAGATTATTAAAAAATAGAAGCTAAACTAACATGCAACATGAATCTAAGCTAAAATGCTATGGTATGAGAGAATGTAGACAAGAAATAGAAGTTCTCCACAAAGTTCCAAAGAAACCTGTTAGAAAACCTCTAGCATAACAATATTCAAAATGAGGATGAATCCTTTGAGAGGGAAAATTCTCTCCCTTTTAAAGTCGTATGGACGGTAAAGATCAAGATGAAGATGGTGGATGATTAACGGTGGAATTTGAAAATAGGTGTGATCCATGTGCACACACAAGTCAACCAATAGAATATAAGTTGAATTTTCATATAAGACAAAAGTCTCACAAGCGTTTTCTTTTAATTGTAAAATAGAAAAAAGACTTTATGTGTGCACTTTAAGTGGGTTAGAAGAATGGGGTATTTTATTTAATTAAAAGGGGATATGTTCTTTTAATCAAATAATGAACTTAGGATAGCATAGTCAAACTATAGGTTATAATCAAATAAATTGATTATTAGCAATTTGGTCTAGGTAAATGGTTAAATTAATTTAGCCAAAATGTTGAAAAGGGGGCTAATAGTCTAGATGACCATTTTTAGCTGATTACAGGAGCCTTGTATTCAATATCAAGATATTTGCATCCTAAATCACTGATTGTAGCTAGATGTAGCCTCATAAGTCCTTGCCATGCTACAAAATTATCTCTATTTAGCTTGGGGATCTCTCTTCTGTAAGATATCTTGATCTTTAGCTTAGGTCCTTGAAACCTTCTCTATAAGTACCCAAAAGCTCTAATACCAATTTTTGGAAATATAAGAGGAGTAATTAAGAGGGGAGGGTAAATGAGTTACTACTAAAATAAATCTTAGATCCCTTAGATGTCAGTACAAAATTAAAATCTGAAAATTGATTATTGCTAATGCTTGGTAAACACATATAAAATGCTGTAACTCAGTAAATACTAATTATACTTGGTAAATGCTTAACATGTAGACTTTAGATGTTATCTGTGATTACCATTACTTTAACTTAGTTGTAAATGCATAAGAAAAATAGCACGAACACATTTGACACCAAGATTTAATGTGGAAACCCAATTTGGAAAAAACTACCAATTGTAACTAGTTACTATTTTCACTCTTCTAAAGTGAGCCCTATTAGGAGCCAACCGTATTAAAGGTTACAAAAAAACTATTAGGTGTGACCCTGTTAAAAGATTTAATCACCTTTTTAGGAGTGACCTTGTTAGAGGTCTTTAGACAATTTAATAGAACTACCACCTTGTTAGAGGATTTACAAATAGTTGTTAAGTCAACTCTATTAAGAGATTTAATTCACTACTACAACGGTTAGAGAATAACAATGAGATAACCTAATTTGAATGCAGCTAAATTGTTGATTATAGATCTCTATTCTAGCTTGTACTTGATCCTTCCTGATTGAATATAGTATTTTTGCTCCACAAGAGTATTATGCTTATCCTTCAAATTCACTTCCTCTCTTCATCATTAAATCATCAAATATATTCATCACATCTTCATACAGTTGCATGCTTTGAATCCAAAACTTGAACTTATATCTTTCATATTGTCAAGTTGTCTCATATACAACTTAGAATAATTAACATTATCACCTCATTCGGCTAGAACCAATAGATAAATCAATTAAGCTTAATATGCCAAAATAAGAAATTCCTTCGTTAGTCGACCTAGCTCAGTAGACACTAACTCAGAAATGATTTCTTGTGTTAACCAATAGAAGCTTGATTAACACTGTAAACTTGCAAAGATCCTTTGGCAACTGAGTGAGCTTGGTTAACACTCATCTTCTGTAGACTTTCCTTTAATGCTTGAGTGAACTTGGTAGACACTGCCTTCTAAACTAGGCAATCACAAGAATGCTCGGTAGACACAAAAAACTATCTTTACTGCTTGGGTGAGCTCGACATACACTGACTAATAATGATATGAAATTTGTGTAACATCAAAGAAAATACACAATTAATCAATTGTAGTCCACACCCTTTAGGCATTCAAGATTGACTTTTGGTTGATTTTGAAGCCCTTGTTTTTTTCCTTGTTGTTTTTGAGAGAGTTGCAATACAAATATTTGATTAAAACTCCTATATTTGTATCATGAATTAATTTTTTTTATGAAAATACATTAAAACATTCTCAAAAAATAATTTTGGTCAAAAGAATATGAAAAAGTAAAAAATTGAAGCCTTCTTATAGCATAAATCCATTTTTTTTAAAAATCTCTTTGAAAGTTCATTTATTTCTCTTCAATTAATTTTTATTTATTTATGAAGAACTCATAAGAAAATAAAAATTGCAAAAAAATAATTTCAAAAAAATATGAATTTTTTTATGTAGGCTACACACTAGTAGAAACCTGTAAAAAAATAAAAAAATAAAAAATAAATTATTTTCTCCTTAAATAAAATATTTCATGGAAAATCGTAAAATAAAATAAAATACTAAACCATGATCCAATAACTCTGAATTTTTTCTATAAGTTGCACATATCCATATAAACTAGCAATTCAAAACTCTTCAGTTGAATCCTCTGAAATGAGAAGAAGAAGGATTCTTTTATAGAATCCCAACCTTAATCAATGATTGAGATCAAACTGAATGAATGATGGAGATTTGAAGAAGATTAAGTTAGAATAGAAAGTTTCCTTATGAAAAGGAAGTTAACTGATTATTTTTGAGTTGAATAAGGAGTTAATTGATTTTATTCCTTTTTTGATTTCAGTCAACTCAATGTTTCCAAATCTAAATTAAAGAGATAATATTGGAGAAGATATTTAGTTTAAAGAATTAAATATGAGCTCATAATTAAATATTTTAATTAATTGAATAATTAAATTCAATAATTAGAATGAGGGTATCTAGTTAAATCAAATACATTTAATTCCTCATGTTTATTAGCCAAAGGAGCTGAATTTAATTTAATTAAAGTGATAGGACTTGTAGTTAAATCAAATCAATTAGGAGGTTATCCTAGCCAATTTAAGTTGATATTTAGGAATTAAATAATGTGCATTTAATACAGATAAAGGAATTCCTACATTTGACACTTAGGTCAATTAAAGATGAGTGGTCAATAAATGCCTAGTACAATAGGACTTTATGATTAAGAGATTGATGTTGTGAGATTGATGCATAAAAAGTGGTTCAGAATGCTAATGTGCCAATTTAGAGGTATCACAGTTAGGATTCATGCCAACCCTATTAAGAGATGTAGAAGGTAGATGGACACACTGTCCAAAAAACTTCAAGGGTAAGATCAGTGAACTTACTATACAAATAACTTCAAGGGTAAGATCACTGAACTCACTATCCAACTAATCTCTATATTATTCCTTGCAAAATAATATAAATGAAATGATCTTAGCTCCTGTATCCTCTTGACCAAACCAAAACTCTTTTGATCTCAATACCAGATCACCAATTTTGTATCCAAATAATCCCTTGGATCTATTACACACATTTACCAACTTCACATATCACTTGCACAATTTGCACTTGCACTCTTTCTCTCATCAATCACACACTTCATCAAAAGGAAAATAACCTTCTTTTACACCATATCCTCAAAATAATTTCTTGAGTTGGCATTGAGGATTTCCCAATTAATTATAATAAGACCTCATTAAGATATTGCATATTTTTGTAATTACAAATCACTGTTGGCTAAGATCCTTTACAACTTCTCACATGTGCAACCTCCATCCTTGCATATTCAATGACATTGTCACCAAGGTGTCTTCTATCATAGTCTAACTGCACTCATCATGATTCTATCCCAGTTAAGAAATATAAATCAATCATCAGAACCCACTTATTAGGTACTTTGTCTTCTTATTGTCTTCTATAATTCAAGTACATCTTCTACATGCCTTCAACTCTATTATGTACACTTGTCCACTTCATTAAGATATAGTGTATAATACTTCTTTAACTACATTTGGCCTAATAATCAATACATGGTTTGTACGACCTCCTTCTATGTCTACTACTCTGCCAGTCTTCAAAGAAACAATACTATGTTGAAAAAAAATGATACAGTCATAAATGCAACATGTCACTCATGTACATAGTCCCTCCAACACTTAGGATACTCCTTTGAAGGAATACCATCATCATTCATGCTAAAAATCTCCCTGTTTGGCATTGATGGAAACATAGATGAAAAACATCTAAGTTCCAGGAATACTATATCAAAATTTCTATTGTTGTTGTTCTCTTCTTTTCAAATCCTCTTTATCAATCAAATCTGAAACTCACTAGAACAATGCTCTATGATTTCTCATTCTTAGGATTAACATTAGTTTTTCGTGATCTAACTCATAGGAACAACTTACATGGATGGAAATCATTTATTTACAACTTCTCCCCCATTATGTTAGAGAGCTTATTTTTTCCATCTACAACACCTCTCCCCCATACGTAAGAGTTTTCATCTTCAAAAATTCTCCCCCATACATAGGAGATGTTTTTCATGCAATCTCTCCTCCTTTGACATCCATGATAAAGGATTTATTATGTTAATCATCTACTCCAAGTCTTCAATCACCTCAAGTGTCCAAATGCATTGTTTTATAACAACTACCAAGAGTCCTTGATGACTCTGCTCATCACAGATACTCCCCTATAAAGGAAGCATTAGGATTTAGTCTAGACAAATAATAGTGCTCTGTACCATTGAATTCATGCACTTTCTGCATCATCTACTTAGTAGGGGCATAACCCCAAGCATACCTTGTAAATACTCAAATGTATCTTTGGGTAATGGCTTTGTAAAGATATTCACAATCTACTCTTTTGTACTTACATATTCTAATATGATCTCTTTCTTCGCAAATTTCTCTCTCAAAACATGATACTTAATAGATATATGCTTAGTCTTAAAATGCAACATAGGATTCTTAGACATACTCATTGTACTTATGTTATCACAATGTATGATAATAAGTTGTGAAAATTCTATCCCAATGTCCTTGAACATCTGCTTCATCCACATCATGATCTAATTATAATTGTTTTCTTCTTCTACATACTCTACTTTTGCTGTACTCTATGAAATATAATCTTCTTTCTTTCTCATCCAAGAAACCAATCTTCTTCCAAGAAAAAATGCTCCACCACTTGCACTCTTTTTATCATCTGTATATGCACTCAAAGTAAAATCACTTGATCTACCATACCATAATCCAAAATTAGGTGTACCCTTCAAATATTTGAATATTCTCTTTATTGTTGAATAATTTGATTCCTTAGGATCATCTTAAAATACTTCTACTATCCAAATTTTATTTTCTATATCTGGTCTGGTGTGAGTCATATATTGCAAACCTTGAATCATAGATTTATACTTCTTTTTCTCAATTGTAGCTGCCTCATCTTTGCTAGATAACTTGTGTCCAGTTATCATAGGTGTACCAACAAGCTTAGAACTTTCTAAGCCAAATCTTTTCAACAAGTCTATCAAATACTTATCGTGTGATAAGAAAATACCATCACTGTAGTCTATAGACCCAAGAGAAATTTCATATCACCAATCATACTCATCTCAAATTTATTTTTCATTTCATCAGCAAATTTATCATTTGCTTCATCATTTCCTCTAAAGACTACGTCATCAAAAAATATCACAATGATAAAAAATACATTCTAAATTTCTTTCAAATACAATTTTCTATCTACCATACCTTTAGGGAATCCTAATTTTGCCAAATATTTGTCCAATCTTGTATACCAAGTTCTAGGTGCTTTGTTTAGACCATACAATGCTTTCTTCAATCTGTATACCATGTCTTTGTCTTTTATCAAAGGAAATCCTTCAGGCTTCTCAATGTGGACCTCTTCTCCAAGTTCTCCATTCAGAAATATTGACTTTACATCCATCTGATATACTTTGGACTTTTACTTGCTGCATAAGCTAATGAAATTCTTAAAATTTCAAGTCTGGCAACAAGGGAAAATGTTTACTTATAGTCTATGTCTTCTTGCGATAAATATCCTTTGCATACAAATATTGTTTTATTCCTCACAACTTCACCTTGTTCATTCATCTTATTTCTTAAAACCCATTTAGTTCCTATAACATTATTGTCTTTAGGTCTAGGAACCAATTCTCATGTCTCATTCATCACAATATGATCTACTTCTTTCTTCATTTCTTGAATCTAGTGATCATCCTTGCATTCAACTTTAGAAATTAGACACAATTCTTCATGTACTCTATTTCTTCTTATAACTCCTTTGTCTTTTCTTTCAATAATATGATTTTTCAAGGTAGTTCTTTGTCAAATTCTTGTTCAGTGTAGGTTTTCTTGCTTCAATTCTTACTTCTTCTCTAGGTTTAGATCTTGGTTCTTCTCTTTGTTCAACAATTTGAACATCATTCTGAAAATCATTGTTACTCTCAAAGAAAACTTCAATATTCTCTCTAATAGGTTTAGGATTATCTTCTTCTTAATCAAAATTTTAATCCAACATTCTTTCTTTAACTCCAAACTTTTCATCCACTTTTTTGCACTCAACAATAGTATTAGTTCTTTGATTAAAACATCTATAACCTTTTTTTTCAATGAATAACTAAGAAACATACCTTCATCACTTCTTGCAACAAATTTACCAATATCATCATCTCTCTTTATGTAACACTTCCAAAAATTCTAAAATATTTCACTAAAGGTGCATGTCCAAAACATAATTCATAGGAAGTATTGTGTATACCTTTTTTGATCTTCACTATATTCATGGTGCATATTGTTGTGTTGACTGCTTCTCTCCAAAATTTCTTAGATACATCATTCTCAACATCATTTCTCTTATTGCTTCTATTACAAACCTATTCCTTCTTTCATAAATTCCATCTTGATTAGGAGTCTTAGGTGTTGATTGTTCTCTCTTAATACCATTTTCTTCACAAAAGATGTTGAACTCTCTACCTCTATCTGATCTCAAACATTTTATCTTTACAACATATTCATTCTCAACTCTATTCTTGAACAAGTTAAACATTTCAAATGCCTTAAACTTTTCTTTAAGAAATGATACCCACAACATTGTAGTGAAATCATCAACAAAAATCATAGAGTACCTTTTACCATTAAATCCTCTTGTTTTGGTAGGACCACTCAAATCTGTATGAACAATCTCCAATTTCTTTGTGGTAGTAAACTTCTTGCTAGGAAAGGAAAATTTCTTCTACTTTGGCATGACACATTCTTTGAAAATAACATTAGTAGGTTTCATAATTTTAGGTAGATCCCTAATAGAAAATGCACTACCATCCTTCACAATGTTATCAAAGCTTATATGATAAAATCTTCTATGCCATAACCAAATGTTATCCACCTTTGCAACCAAATAAGTCATCTCTATTGGATTCAATTGAAACACACTATCTCTAGATCTTGTACCAGTGCTAATTAGCTTCCCATCTTTATCCTTGATGATACATGTCTTCTCTGTGAGTTGCAGTAGATAACCTTTACCAACCAACTGTACAATACTCAATACGTTATGCTTTAATCCATCAACAAAATAAACATCACCAGTGTTAGTCTTTCCATCAAGAGTAATAGATCTTATACCCTTCATGTGATAGGCTAAATTCTTAACAACTTTAAAAATTCCTCCATCATGATTACTAAACTTTACAAACTTATTGATGTCTCTAGTCATATGATGTGAACATCCACTATCTATAATCCAAACATATTTCTCTTCAACTTGCGAAACTAGGAATTTTTCTTCTCCAATTTCTTTTTTAGGATTTTCTTCTTTTATAGCTACAAATCCTAATTCATCACCACTTTCACTCTAAAGTCTTTCTTTGGACTCATCATCTTTATTTTCATACAAATAATCTCTAGGTCTTCTAGACTTGAAATTCTTCTTATACTTTTTCTTGCTTTTAGGATAGTTAGAAGCATAATGACCAAATTCATTACAAGTCCAACATTTAAAAATTCTCTTACCATCTAGTTTTCTTCTTATAAGTAGAGAATTTCCTTCTTCAATTCTTCTATCCTCCTTAGATCTAGATCTGTTGATGCTAGGATAGTCTTCACTTGTGCTTGCACTTCTTGGTAAAGAAGGATGAACACTCAATGCACTAATAGTTGTTTCCACTCTAAAAAATTATCCAAATTATTTTAAGCTTACTTCTAGTGATTCTAATATTCCAAGTAAAGTCTCTTTGGTAAACTTCTCAATGTGAGGTATCACTTGCTCAATCATTTTTGTTGTTTGTCTGAATGGCAACATCAAAGTTTTTGAAACATTCCATTTAATCTCATCTTCATCTTTAGATCCCAAACAAGACTTCAATCCTACAACAATGTCTAATATTCTTCCAATATAGATTCTCATAGATTCATATTCCATCATTTTAGCATCTTGAAACAAATATATCTAGTTCTATAGTTTGATTCTTTTAGCATGCTTATCTCCTTCAAAAGTAGATTCCAAGGCTACCCAAATTTCATGAGAGGTCTCTAAGAATTTCACCTGGTTGTGTTCATTCTTAGGAAAAGCTACCAATAATGCTTCTCTGGTAATCATATTACACATAAACAGATCTCTTTCACCTTCACTGCATTCCTCAAGTTTGCTTTCTTCCACAATTTTCTTTTTAGTCAAGTTGTCATCAGCCAATACCTTGGACCCAAGCATAGCAAATGAATCTTGATCTTCTCCTTCTATCTGTCATAGTCAACTCCATCAAATTTTGGAATTTCTTTTCTAAAGTGACCCACCATTGTTCTCCTTAAGTTGTTAAGCTTTTTCTTCAAGGACTTGATGCTCTAATACCAATTGTTAGAAAGTAAACTCCACCAAGATAATTTGGGGGGGGGGGGGTTTAATTAGTTATCCAACCATTAAAACATTTATTAACCTTATTAATCCTTGACCATATGAGAAATATAACTAGCAACCATAAGAAGATACTCATACACAATAAAACTAGATATGTTAACTAAGGAAACCCTTGATTAGAGGTAAAATCCTGGTGGGGATGATACCCACAAAATGATGTACTAATATAAAAGGTCCTTGTAAGAGGATGGACTTTTTTAGGAGCCAATGAAATGCACTCACTACATATCAATCCCTATTAGGAGATTTTGAATCCCCATTAGGTGATTCCAACCCTTTTAGGAGTTATAGAAGGCAAATGAACCCATTGTCCAAATAGCTTCAGGGGTAAGATCATTGAATCTCACTAATCTCTAATCTCTATATTATTCCTTACCGAATAATAGAAATGAAACAATCCAATCTCCTTCTCTGTCCTCTTGTATGGACCAAGCCTCTTCTAGATCTCAATACCAGATTACCAATTTTGCATCCAAATAATCCCTTGGATCACTTACAAACATTTACCAACTTCGCATATCACTTGCGCTCTTTCTCTCATCAATCACATACTTCATCAAAAGGAAAATAACCTTCCTTTATACCATATCCTCAAAATAATTCCTCGAGCTAGCCTTGAGGCTTTACCAATTACTTATAATTGGACCTCATTAAGATATTATGTCTTTTCATAATTACAAATCACTGTTGGCTCATAATCTTTACAAATTATCACATGTGCAACCTCTGTCCTTGCACACTCACTTACATTGTCACTAGGCTATCTTCTATCATAGTCTAACTGCACTCATTACGATTCTATCCTAGTTAAGATATATAAATATATCATCAAAAACTACTTATTAGATACTATGTTTGTTTATTGACTTATGTAAATCAAGCACATCTTCTACAGGTCTTCAATTCTCTATATGTACACTTATCTACTTCATCAAGATATAATGTAGAATACATCCTTAACTACGCTTGACTTGATAACCAATTCATAGTCTATATGAACTCATTCTCTACCTATTGCCAATCTTCCTAGAAACAATACTATGTTTACATCAATGACAAACATAGTCATGAATCCAACATGTCAATCATGTACACAATGTCTCCAATGCTTAGGATAATCCCCCAAAGAAATATATGCCATATTTATGCTAATATAACTTTCTTGAATCCCATACTTCTACCAATCCTTTTTTCTTGTCTTATACTTCCTATCTAATTTAACTTTTTCTCGAGGAAGTCTTGTGCTAAAAAATATGTTTTTTCATAGTATTCATAGCACTTCAATCCTTTAATAATGATGTTTATTGATTTCAAGTGTATTTATTTTTCCTTTTGAATCTATTTCTCGATTTTATTTTCAATTATTTGTTTGATCTATTGAAAATTTGTTTACCACTTGGGCCCAAAATTTTGCCTCTTTTACTTGCTTCTTTAATTCATTTTCTCTCAATACCATATCTGCTAAGGTTGCCTAAACCTCCTCTATTTGTATTGTGGGCACTGATTTTGTTGGTTTAGGGCAACCTCTCTCCATTATTTTCTCATAGACCGTATCTTGTTTGAGGATGATTAGTTCTTCCCAACCTCTCTCAATGTCATTCTTAGACTTAAAACCTACTTTTTTAGCCATTTGTTTTCTCTTTTAAGTTCCCAACTAGCTACAACAATTTTGTACAACTTTTGACTTTCTAGTTGCCCCTTAGCCACTAAAGCTTCAAGTCTCCTTTTAATGTCCATAAGGTCATTTAGATACAACTCTAATGACCAAAGAAAGTGGGAGGAAGAGAGGTTGCATGACTCTTGTATAAACCCCCCTTCACTTGCCTTTTGTTGACCACTTTTTCTATCACATTATCTTTGATTCCTTCTTGAACTATTTGGTCATCTGCTACATCTATTGTATCTACTATAGGGTCCTTTTAGGTACCTAAAGATAGGTTTTTAGCTTCCTTAGGAAGAACCATGAATTTTTTTTTCTTCCAAGCTTGTCTCCATTTTAGGATCCCCAGATGTTAATTTTTCATTCATGTGTTTATGTTGCATGTTTTCCCTTAATGATCTTATTGTAAAATGGATTTTCATTCTAAGATAAACCATGGTTATGCTTGTATGATAAAGATTACATTGTGTCCTTTGTACCAGCCCTAAACTACTTGGGTGAAGGATTTTACCCAAGCTATAACTATTATTATACCCTTGAACCCTTATTATTGAATGACTTAGCTCCAAACTCAGAATGTTCCACATGGGTTTAGAGGAGTCTAGAGGAGCTAGAGACCCAAGAAGCCCAAAAACTCAAAGTGTCTCTATCTCTATCCTCATTCCTTAGCTTGTCTCCCAAAATAAGGTCTAACAAATTTGGTTGCAATGGAAACATGTGTGACATCTATTACTCTACTTGCTCTGATGGAACTCCATTTTTTCCCAAAAATAAATTGACTATAGTTTAAATTTTGTCAATAGATAGCAAAAAACTATAAAAATCTGTCATTGACGTGTCTTACCATCGTGAATAGATCAAATTTTTGGTTTGTCCAATTTTTGAGGAAGCAACAATTGTGAAAGTAAGGAAAATGGACATCAGAAATAGAAAACTCCACTTGAAGAACTAACAATTAGAAGATAGATAAAAATAGCCCCATCATATGAGTTTGTTTTGTATTGCTTGAGAGGCCCCAACCATCTTCAATTTTCTCAAATCTACAATAAATTTTTTGTAGTTCTCCCAATTTTGCAACCACAACCAATTTTTCCCTAAATAAGGAGGAAGAGGAAGATAATGAAATTGCAAAGACTCAGGTGTTCTATATCTACCAAATTTACCCTTTTCATCCCCTATCCTACAACATAGAGTAATCATTTTTACATTGAAAGGTGAGAAATCTCAAAAGATACCTTACATTGTAATATAGCTAGTTAAATTTTATTTTTAAATTTGTTCTCCTTTACTCTAGAGAGTTGGGATCTTTGTTCTCTTTTCATAGGATTTCTATCTAGAATGTTTATTAATTTTAATGCTAAGAAAATGTAATGCATATATTTAGACATAGGACATGGAAGGTTTTGAGAGATAATGTCTTATGCCTACCATAAATCCAAGTTGGTAGGATTAATAAATTCCAAATAGACTTAACTCTTATTCAATGTCTAAATAAATACACTTTTATTCTATAATTTTGTTGTAAGAAATTAAACAAATAACTTTTATTTTGTTATTCATTTTCTTAATGAATTTGATTTTAAAATATTTATTTTGATAAAAAATTTAATTAATATAAATTTCTTAAATATAACTTATTTACAACCATCAATACTACTATTTTTTTAAAAAATGTCATTATAAGAATTTTATTTCTATATTGTTTCATTTTTTTCCATTAAGTAGATTTACAAAAACAATAATTCAAAGATATTTAAATCAAATAAAAATGTCTTTAATATTACTATTTTTATTTGAAAAAATATATTTAATAATTTTATTTTTGTACAAGTTTTTTATATGTGTTTTAAATTTTAATTCTAAAAAGAAAAACATTATGTTTTGTTTTGATTAAGTAAAAACAGGTTTTAAAGGATCCCAAACCTTTACATTAGCAGAGTTCTAGAGAAAAGCAAGAGAGAAGAACAATAGAGAAAAGTAACCAATAACAATAAGAAAGAGACCTCAAAAAACAAATAAGAGGTCACAGAAGATAGACTTGGAAAAGACAACAAAAGTCCAGCAAAGGAACAACAACCGACCAACTAAGGAGTATTTATCAGGTTCATAGCCTGGTCCACCAGATTATGCATGGTTTTAGTAGCAGGCTTCACCTAATCTTTGTTATTGGTTTCCCAAATCTTCTTTGAATGGTCCTGGGTATGTTTGCTTGGTCCTTGAGAATCAACCCCCGAAGGGAAATCCTGGCCCTTATCTGCGTCATTCTTCTTCAGGAAAATAATTACATTATCCACCAAATGTTTAAGCTATTTATCCATGTTACCCATCCTAGTTTCAAGTTTGGACACCTTCCCCTGAATGTTACTGATATCCTTAACCATGACCCTTTGCTTAGCTTCCATCATAGGGATCTTATGCATTAGGTTTTTCACTTCTTCAACATTCCCTATGACCTCCGAAGCTTATCAATGTGCTCACCTAATGTTCTTTCCCCTTTGGCCGTTTTGCTCAATTGATCCATTTCCTTGTTCAACAACAACATTTTATGCTTGAGGATACCAATCTCCTTTTGAATAGATCCAGGGTTGCCAAAAAGTTCCTTAGAAGACCCTAGCCCTCCTTCGGCATCATCACCCAAATTAGACTTAGACCCCTGTTCACTGCCATCTCCATAATTAGAATCCTCACTCTTCTTAGTACCATATTTATCCTTTTGTCACTACAAGGAATTTCATTTCCTCTCCAAACATTGAGCCAAGGGCTCATCATCAGAATGAGGGGAAACCCACTCATCTTGACAGCCCTTACCCTTTCCTTTGCTACCACCCCTTTTTTTGATATGCTCTTTGATAATTTCCTTGACAAAATCACTTTCCTAGTCCCGATCAAAATCTTCCTTCTCATTATTCTTTTTCTTCTTTTTAGTACAACCATCTGAGCCTTTTTTTGAGCTAACTAGACCCCCCTTTGGCCTCATCTTGCATCTTAGAGTCATAGCCCTTATCCTGAATACTCCCTTTAGTATCTTGATCAACCCCTTTCAAGGTTCTGGGTTTTAGAATTTTTTTTAATTTCAGCACATTCATAATCAAGACCATGAGACCTTAATGGAAAACATGTTCACCAGTTAGGTCTTGTTGGATGGCCTGGGTTGAAATGCTAAGAGATTGCAAAAGATAGGAAGGAAAATTAAACCTAATATCATGTAAGAAATGATTTGCTAGCACAAAGTGGTAGCCATACAATTTTGTATATCTTCCATCTAGAATCAAGTATTCCATAATTACAAAGAACACAAAATGCCAAGGATGAGAAACAAAGGCCAGGTTAAAATACGAGTTACCTATCTTAACCAAACAATTTCTCTCCTAATTTGTCTCAACAAATTCATCAATTGCCTTACCCAAGATCTTCCTCTCCCTATAAAAGTTGATCCCATCCAAATCCAATCCAGTAGCCTCTGTAATGGTCTCTTCCATGGCATCTATCCTCTGGTTCCCGACCAACACAGAGCTATCCTTGCAAGATTTAACAAACTGGTGTGTAATTGTAGGGTTATTTCCTTTGAGTCTCTCCATATAACTAGTGAAATTGTCATGCCTGAGAATGTCCCACACCTCCAATTTGTTCTTCCACTTTGCACAGCTAGGCTATTCCACCCATTTTCTCTTTCCCCCCATAATCTTTGTGTCTGATACACTGGTTTGCTTGGTCTGAAAACCCCTGATCACTTTGTGAACACCACTACCAAATCAAGGAGAAGAAGAGACAACCTAGAATCTATGTGAACTGCCCACATTCCTAAAAATTAAAGTGCACCTCACTTCAAAGGAGTTAAAATCATAATTCACTAACATCATCATTATTAAAGGATTTTTTCTGAGATTTCCATTTATCATGCTTAACATGATCATGGCCATTAGGAGGTAAAGTATTATATGACTCCTGTATGATCTTTTGATCATTACACCAAGCTAAATTCAAAGCCCAATTGGTTAAACCATTGGCTTCCCTATAGTTATGGGATATTATGCAATTTTGGGATGAATTAATAATATTAATAACCTTAGAAATAATATTGTTGATAGTCCAGGAAGGTGGGTTGATTTTATTTAGACAATTAATGATATTGAGGGAATCACCTTCAATCCAAATATTCTTCAAATTCAAACTTTTGGCATAAATAAGACCATGAAGAGCAGTAGAGGCTTCAACAACGTGATTGGTTTGACACCCTAAAGGTATAGCCATACCACCAACAAAGTTGCCATTAAAATTTCTAATCACCACTCCACATCCAACAATACTCAGGTTCCCTTTCGAGGCCCCATCAAAGTCAATCTTAAACCAATTTTTTGGCGGACAATCCCATCTTGCATTATCCCTTGGGTTAGGATCCTTTGTGTTCAAATTCAAACTCTTGATATTCCAATTATTAATCACCCCAACATCCCACTCATTACAAGGGTGTTGTCCAGTACCACAAATTTTGATATTTTCATGCAAAAGGACCTTGATTTTATGGAAAACCTAAATTGGATTTGACTCTACCCCTCTAAAGATCTTGTCATTACGTTCCTTCCATAGGCCCCGACACAGATAAGGAAGAGTAAAATCCCATAATTTAATAATCAAAGAATTCTTGGAGGGATCTTTCGAACAAGAAAAGAACAGCTGGATGGTAGCATGAGGGACCCAGTCCATGTTCATTAAAATCCAAATTTTATCCCAAACCTTCTTAGTAAAGGAATAATGAAGCATAATATGATCCACCAATTCCTCGTCATTCTTGCAAAGAACACATCGATTAACAATGAAGAACCCTCACTTCTTAAGATGGTCAAGAGTTAATATGTTGCAAAAGAATCCAAAAGAAGATATTAACTTTAGGAGTCATACCTTTCACCCATTCCATAGCCCAACAAGTTACACCATGATCCTCAAAAGAGTTAGCGAAGGTTGAAGTAATAGAGTACATACCATTAGGATCGGCTTTCCAAATTAGAACATCCTCTTCATGGTTCAAACTACAAGCATTCAAGCATTTAGCAAGCTCTACCAAATTCAGATCCACCCTAAGAAGATTCACCCACAAATCATCCTTTCAATAATCATTGACCATAGTACCAAACTAATTCTTGCACTGCTCCATATACCCATTCCACCTTGGGTCTTCACAAAGGGGGTGATCCAAAATCCATATGTCTTCCCAAAAAAGGACTTTCAATCCATTTCCTACCTTCCATTTTACTCCTCTCCTTAAGATATATTTAAATTTTTGAGCATTCTTCCAGATATGAGAACCCCTTGATCAACATTAGAGAAAAGGAAATGTTGAAAGTCAAAGTTATCCCTATTATATTTATCAGTCCAGATATTCCTCCATTCCGCCTCTTCCTTGTGCCATCTCCAAAGAAGTTTAGCTAGTAAGAGTTCATTCATAGTAGAAATCCTTCATAGCCCAAGCCCACCCTTCCCCCTGGGAATACAAACATTCTTCCATGCAATAAGAGGAAGTCTCTTTTTAGTCTCCATACTAGTCCACAAGAAATTCTTCTATATTTTCTCAATAACAAGTGCATACTTTCTCGAGATTTTAAAGACACTCAAAGCATAGAGCGGGACACTTTGAAGGATAGATTTCAAAACAATAACCTTCCTAGCCTGACTTAGGAGAGATCCCTTCCAACCAGAAAGTTTCAAGTGTATTTTATCAATCTAAGAATTCCAAAAGTTGTCAAGAAGGGATAATCCCAAAGGTAACCCCAAATAATTTCCTAGCAAGGAGCCACTCTCACAACCAATAATCCTTTTAATCTTTAATTTTCTAGCCTCACTAGCATTGATAAAATAAATCACACTTTGACTCAAATTAATGGTTTGACCAATGGCATCCCCATAATCAGTCAAAGCCTTCTTAATGTTCCTAGCATTTCTCACAGAGGCCTCCCCCATGACGATAGAGTCATCCACAAATTTTTGGTCCGAACACACGAGAGACAAGGAAGAAGGGCCGAGGCCCACAAAATCTCCTTTCACCACCATATTATTCACAAATCTTCCCAAGCATGTAGCCATCTAAGGCCCCTTGAAGCCTTAAAGAAAGAGGAAGGGGAACCATTAACAATCACTGAAAAAGAAGCCAAAGAGATTAACATAAAGATAAGATCCCTAAATCTCTTATTAAAGCCAAACGCTTCCAACCCCCTAAGAAGGAAGTTCTAGTCGACTCTATCACAAGCTTTAGAGAGATCAAGCTTGAGAAGAAACCCTTCCTTCTTAGAAACTACTAGAGAATGAGTGTTTTCATGAACAAAGATGATGGAGTCCAAGATCTATCTACCCAAAACAAAACCATTTTGTTATTTAGAAATGATACCCAGAAGAATGGAGAGAATTCTAAGAGTAAGAACTTCAGAAATAATCTTATAGAAAGAATTACACAAATTGATAGGCCTAAACTAATCCATGCTATCAACACCCAACTTCTTAGGGATAAGGGCAATAAAGGTCCCATTTAACTCTTTGACAAGTTTTTAGAACCAAAAAATTCTGTAACACCATTACTAACATTAGCCCCAATGATATGCCAATATTTATGAAAGAACAGAAGAGGAAACCCATCAAGACTAGGGGCCTTATCGCCCTCAAAAGAAAAAAACATCCTTAGAAATCTCATCCAAAAAAGGAATGAAGTAAGGGATGAGTTTTATGCCTCATAGATGCAAGAAGGAATACTCTCCAGGAACATTTGTTGCTTGTCTAAATTCAAATCTGGGTCACATTGCAACAACCTACCAAAGAACTCCATAGCCTCCCTTTTAATGATCTCTTCATTATCAGTCAACCCTTCATCCGTTTTCAGTTTGGAGATTCTATTAACCATCCTATGCTTCAAGGTAGTCATATGAAAGAACTTGGTATTCCTGTCTCCTTATTTAAGAAAGACCTTTCGAGAGTGCTATCTCCAAAACGTTTCCTCCTTAGAAATAAGATCATGAAGTTCAACCAATTTATTACTATCCTCTTCCCTAGAAACTATCTCATATGCATCAGCCTGAATCCTATCTTGAATGTCTTTAAGCTCCTCCAAAATCTTCTTTTTATTCTAAAAAATTGTTACCAAAGGTAGTTTTATTCTAGATTTTAATATTCTTCTTGACATTTTTCAATTTAGCAGCCACTCTAAACATAGTTGTACCCTCAACATTGATGTTCCACCACTCCTTAATGAGGCTCTCCAAATTAGGATGAAGAGTCCACATTTTTTCAAATCTAAAGGGAAAAATCTTATGAAAGTTAATTTTGTCAGTAGCAAAGAAGATAAGATAGTGATTAGAACCCACTCAAACCTGAGCATTGAGTGAGCATTTATAATTCAAAATCCACTCATTACTGATAAGAGCACGATCCAACCTAACCTAAATTAAATCCTTACCAGCTCTTCTATTCATCCATGTTTGCTCAATCCCATGTAAATGAAGATCATGGGGTAGATGAAGGTCAATAAAGTTCATAAGATCTAATCTGTTATCCAGAGTGGTCAGATTGCCTCCCCATTTTTTAGATTCCTTCAAGGGGTATTAAAGTCCCCTATCACCAACCACTTATCCTCAGCAAAAAGCTTTCTCTAATTAGAAATTTCTTCCCACAGAGCGTTCCTCCCCCATTTGGTGTTGGGGGCATAAACATTAGTAAGGACCCAACTAAAACTATCTTTTGAATTAACAAAATGCACATTCATCATATTTCTGCTCTAATAAATGAGTTCCCCCTAAATCCATTTATTAATCCAAGAAACCACAAAACTACTTGAAGCTCCATCAGAATCACTTCCAAAAATCTTTCCTCCCTTAAAAATAGAAAGGCATTCCACCTTTTCCTTGAGCATCTTAGTTTCTTGAATAACAAAAATATCAAGCCTATTATCCCTAATCATATTTTTTAAAATGTCATGTTTGTGAGGGTTATTTAACCCTCAAATATTTCATGAAATGATCTTCATAATTTAACAAAATGTTTAGATTCAAGGATAGTTCTCTGACTGCCATCATCAATGCTCCTGTTAGCCTCAACTGTTCTTTTGTGAAAATTTGAGGGTCTTCTAGCAGAAGATGGAGAAGACCCAACATCACCATTCTTGAGAGTATTCTTCAACCCAAACTTACCCTTAGCCAGTTTTGGATCAACTTTGGATCCCTTCTTGTTGTTTTTCACTAGGGCAAAGTCCTCATCTTTTTTATTATTTTTCTTCCTACCCCTAGACTATTTCCCTACTACTGTCCAATTAGCCTCAAAACTATCCTCTTCCTAGTATACTTCCTCAATATGAGAAATAGTAAGAATGTCCTTGACAACTCCACTAACAAAGACACCATCCTTCAACCCAAGATCATGGTCTAGAAGATCTATCTTCTTTTGAGATCCATCTTCAACAAAAGCCTAATCTTTCTTTGAAAGAATCCCCAAGGCTTCCTAATTTTGCTGTAGGCAAACATTCTTAGGATTCCCCAAAGCTG
This sequence comes from Cupressus sempervirens, assembly GCA_028749045.1. NCBI lineage: Eukaryota > Viridiplantae > Streptophyta > Pinopsida > Cupressales > Cupressaceae > Cupressus > Cupressus sempervirens. Next base: position 476,576,824 of record CM053792.1, read on the forward strand.
CCAAGGTAGAGGTAGTCACAATATTCACCTTCGTCAAGGGTGATGCAGAATCAAGATTTTGGAGAGGATCATAAAATATAGAGGGTGCTTTAGAAACCACCACAAGATTGCTACTCACCACAACAGAGCATATAGAAAGATCCTTTGGGGGAGCAGACAAGTCTGCATCCACCCCAACACTCTTTGATGGATCTATCTTTACTGAGTTAAGATCTTGGTGGGGAGAAAAAATCGCTCCCTCCATAGGAATAATGCTCTCATTAGGACACTTAGATTGATCCTTTGGAGGAGTAGACACCTCAACTGCTGCCTCCACCCCTTTTGATAGATCTTTCTTTACCCAAATTTTCTTACTCTTCTTAGCCTTTCCTTTTAGAGAAGGACATTTCTTAGCCCAGTGACCTACTTTCTTGTAATGGAAGCAAGCAAAAGGGATAGATTCATACTCAATCCTTTGATCCCAAACGCCAAGTTTAGATTTCATAGAAATAGATTCAAGAAGATCCACACCACGGGATACCCCAACACAAAATCTAGCATAATTCTATCTCCTCCTAGAAATAGTCATCGGATCTAAAGAGAGGAGTTCCCCAAAAGTATTGGCCATGCCCTTGAATACATCTTCCACCTATAACTCAAGAGGGAGACCATGTAGTTTCACCCAAACAAGGGCTTGAATAGCTAAATCATCCAATGAGTAAAGATTGGGGGCCCATTTCTATAACAGCAGGGTATGCTTCCCCATAACCCATGGGCTACTAGAAAGGATATCTCGCTTATCCTCATCACAAGAAAAATAGAAGGAGAGACAACCTTTGGCCATTGCAGAGATGTCCACTTGACCCTTCAAACACCATTTTCTCCACACAAAAGCTCACACATTTTCAATATTGGATCTCACTCCAATGAAGAGCCCCACCAAGGTAGAGTCCATACAGGAGATATTTCTATCAATGATCTGATCAAGAATTTTGATAGAGAACTCACCTTTTTCCTTCACAAAGATGTCTTTGACTAGCAGGAAAGCAGACTTTCCAGTAGGTTGAATCCCAAACAAACTTGACCATTTTTAATTCCCCCCTTCTGAATCTGCCAAGAACCTGCCATCATCACCATCCCTAGATTCAACATCCCCAGGTTTGACAAAGGAATCCCTAGACTACTCACCAAGTATAGAGGAATTCAAATTTTGATTAGCGCTCGAACTCTCCCCGCTCCTGCTCGCCATTGAAAAAGGTAGTTATTCTTACTAGAGTGTGTTATTTCTCACTTTGAAAATTATAATAAATATAATATATTAGCATATATTAAATTTTAATATTTTATAATAGTGAAGAAAAACATAAAAATATTTTTATTTCCTTTTCTTATCCATTTTAATCTATATATACTTATTGTCTTTTAATGTAAAAATTGCCACATGAGACCATAGCAGAAAGTGATGTGGTTGAAGAGTAACACATGAACTTAAAAGATTGAGGAGACAACATATGTGCAATTTCTAATTTTTCAGAATTTTATATGTGATCATATATGTATAATTTCTTTAAAAAAATAATGCAAAACTAAAATAACATTATTTACAAAATTTGAATTATTTCTATTTGTTTGATGATGCATTTATAAATGCCCTTTATTTGTAAGAATTTGGAGTGGTGGGAAAGTGTTCAAAATATATTCATGAACAAAATTTTAATTATTAAATGAAGTTATAGTTAATATTAGAAGAGACACGAATAGTCTAGAAAGAGATTGAAGATTAGAGGTGAAATTAAATTTAAATACCTTGTCAGGATAATTTTTTTGAGTGGTTGTCTTTTCATTTTAATTATATCATTATAGTTCCAAGAATAGAGGAAACATCAAAGTAGGTGTATAGGTTTTAAAGGCCTTTAATTCGATATTTGGTTGCAATAATTGGCTTCCCTGAAGAACATTTATGATCTTGAACATGCCTAAAATAATGAAACCCAAACTCATTGGGAAACAATTAGGTATTACTAGCACTAAACAAGATTCAAACTATAACTATATAATGGTCACATGGTTAGGCATGATCACGATGTCCATATAATGAAACATTTGAATTTAAAAATCTTTAACACATTTTTTGTTTTTTACTTAAACTTAATATACCCACTAAAAATTTCACATTGATAAAAAAATTCAAATGACTAACCAATAAATCTAGTCATCGAAAATTCAAATGACTAACCAATAAATCTTGTCATGAATAGACATATATATTCATGATACACTTTATTAAATACATATAATAGATGTATAGTTATTTTAAATATTCATTTGTACTCTTCCTATGTTAAACTCTTCATACACATTTTTCATAGTTGCGAACAAGAATTAAGAATAATTAATTGTTCTTAAACTTCTATAAATACACATATTAAACTTAATATTTTGTAGATTGATACATTATAAACAGATTTTTTGTAAATTATATTGGCTTATTAATATTGAAATCTAATTGCATTTTTATAAACTTTAACAATTTATTACAATATATTAATTTGTTTTTAGGTAACTTTATTTTGAATTTATAATTTTTTTATAAAATAATAGATTCTAACATAAGCTCTATTAATTTAAAAGTAATAACTTTGATTTGTAAAGATTAAACATTACTATTTTTAGTTATCTTTCAACAAGAACTTGATTTTTGTATTTTGTATGATTGCAACCACTATTCAACTGTTTCATTGTTAACAAAAGCAATATTTCAAATTTAACTCACATTTTTTACAATAATTTTAGAAAGTTTACCTTCCAATCTAAATCTTAACTACTACCAATTTTAATTTCTAAATTAAAAATTATTTCTTATATTATTTAGTTATTATAATTTTTGTTAACATGCTTGACTATTGCAATTCAAATTATAAAATGACAATCTGTATAAAAATTGAATAATTTAATTTACCTTACACTTTTTTTACAATAATTTTTACCTCTCAAAATGGACCAACAATCTAGGAAGTGGGCTTTGCAACTATATGACTATGGTGATGTATCCATCGCTGGCAGCCATACCCTATGCAGAACCCCGTGGCTTCTTTTTGGACCTATTCATAGCCTTAGTCACTTTTCTTGGTGTTTGTGTTCCTTTTTTGGTGTCCTTACCATCATCTGTTTTACATCCCTATACATTTTTTAGTCTTTTTGGTTCTTTTAGTGCTAGGTAGGGTTTTTGATAACATGCCTATGGAGCCAAGTCCTCTTGGCTCCCAACCTAGTTCACTTGTGTGTAACTCGGGAGGTTTGAAGGATAATAATCACTCTAAATATGGGATGTATATTGATAGGGGTAGTCTAAAAAATGATTGCAATGCCAACCATGATAAGGCAGTACTAGTTAATGATAAAGGAGATGTTAGGCCCTTGTATAAGGTTGTGTTGTCTGAATAATCTAGGCCTGAATGTCCACCATCGACATCTTTTAAATGAATTTTTCTATAGGAAAGAAGGTATTTCAAGAGGACCCACAACTGATGGAGGTGGATTGGGTGGGGGAGTATCCGAAGGAGCAACTGCCAGAAATAGTCAAAATGGTAAGCCCACTCCCCATGACTTGAAAACTCTTTCCCTCTCTCCTAATGAATATATGGTTTTGGCCATTAGGAAAGAGCAATTGAGGTTGAAATACATTGCTATCTTCTTTTTTTGTTTAGATAAAGATTCCTTACCTTCTCGCAAAATCTTTGATGATTGGATTCCTAACATTTGGGGAATAAAGTTAGGAATTCAAATAGTTTCTATAGAAGTATCCAAAAAAGGTTATTTGTGGTTTTCTTCAAAATTTATGGAATGCAAGAAAGAGTTCTGAAAAATAATTATTGGAATGTGGGTAGATCTCTTTTTAGAGCCTCTCAATGGTTGGCCAAAGGTAAAGTTGAACAGGTTGTGGTGTGTTCCACCCCACGTTGGATTGAAATTAAAAATCTCCAACCAAAGTTTTGGCGTTTCATTGCCCAAATCATCCAACCTCTTGGTTTTGTGTTACAAGTTGAAGATGCTAGATATACATTACGACATCTTAATGCTAGGATTCTGCTTACCCTAGCACCCAATATTGAATTCCACAAGTTCATTTTGATGTACTTAGAAGAAGAAAGGTTTGTTTGGGAAGTTTCTCTTCTAGGGTATTTAGGGACATGCTTCCATTATAAAAAGAAAAAGGAGTGTCTAACTCTTAGTAGCTTGCAAAACCTTAGATTGGATAGTAATATTAATGTTAACCCTAAAGAAGGTGAAAAGTTGGGCCAATCTAACAAGATGCTTCTACTATTCATAAATCTATGATTAGTGAATCAAATTTGAATAATCCATCTTCGAATGAGGTTTTGGATGTGAATAAGGATTCTCTTGAGAATTATGATGGAGGCTTGTCTAAAAAAATAGTTGAGGAGACTACTGATAGTGGTAAATATATTAGCCTAAATAACCCTTTATTTGAAGATGATTTTGAAGTGATGCTAGCCTTAGGCTCTGGTGTCCCCAGTTCCCTAATTGGTTGTCAACCATATTCTAATGTTGACAGTGGCAAGGTTGAGGAAAATAATCAAGATTCACTCCCACCCAAGCTTAATGCTCATCAAATTTCTCTTAAGACCATTAATGAAAGAGTTAAGAGTATTAGGAAAACTACCATTGAACCTCTGAATTGAGATAAGATTATAACCATGATACTAAAATCTATAGTGGTTTGTAATAAAAATGATAATGTAGGTGAGTCCATGAATGAGGAATCATTTACTAAAGTTACCAATAAAAATGCTAAGAAAAGGAGGGAAATGATTGAAAGAAACTCTCTCTCTCGAATGATAGTAGGAAATCTAGTATAGTTATTCCAAATTATTTTAATGGATTATATAATTTAACAACAAATCTCTACATTCTAAATGATACACATACAATTGGAATGTGAGAGGTTTAGAGATGTCTAATAGGAAATATATGGCTAGAAAATGGTGTAATAGTCTTAAAGCTAAAGACATTATTTACTTGCAAGAAATTAAGATTGTGGGTTTTCAGGCTTATACCATTTTGAAATTTTTATGGGACTAATCTATTGGTTTTTATTCTAGCCATCCTAGAGGCAAAGGTGGAACTGCTATTATGGTAAGAGCACAATGGCCTGATGAGTTAACCTCAAAATGGTTCCTCTCCTTGCCAAAGAGCCTTGTGGATCACCTTTCTGCATAAAAAATTCTCAATTGGAGTCTGCAATATATATGCCCCTAATGATTATAGGGATCATGTTGCATTGCTGGAATGATTATCTAATAATCTACCCAAAGCACATTGGATCTTTCTTGGAGATTTTAATATGGTGGAAAATAAAAAGGATAAAAGTGGGGGAAATGCATACTAATGGAAAGGAAATGAGTAGTTTTTTTTTGGCCTAATTTCAAGAGGAAGTTTAGAATTTTTGACCCTTTGGCTCTTAAGAAGAAGTCTTATTCTGATATCTAATTAACCTGGTGTAATAACTAATATGGGCATCAAAGAGTCTACTTTCAACTGGATAGAATTTATATTGAAGAACATATATTTTCTATTAAAAAACAAGATGGACATACCCATCTTTGTGTCTCTTCTTCTACTATGTCAGATCACCATCCAATCTATGACAGTGTCTTTATGGACAATATTTCTAATAGTAGGAAGAAAAATAAAAGTTTCAAACTCAATAATTCCTTGCTTAAAGATGATGATAATGACGAGGCCATTAAAATGATGACCAATCTCTGTAAACTTTTCAATCCAAAAATGCAACCTAGGGATATGCAAAATATTTTAGCCAACATCTTGGAGGAAGCTATATCAAATCATTGGAAAGAAATAAGCTATTGAAAGAAAAAAGGAGGAACAATTGGTACAAATTATTCTAAACTCGACTAAAAAAGGAATTAAAATTTTAGGGTTGTGACTCTCAATTGGAAGAGAAGGTTGTAGAGATTAAATGTCAACTAAGGAACTATCAACAATACAAAATAAAAGGTCAGAAGACCAAAGCTAGAATGAACTGGATGAAGGATGGAGATAGAGGGACCAAGTATTTTTTAATATCATTAGAGCCAAACATAAAAGATAATTGATTGAGAATATATAGATTAGTGGTGATGTTACCAATGACCATAATTGTATCAAGGATGCCTTCTTTAGATTCTATAACTTGATCTCTTTACCTCATAATTCAATGAGAATAAGAAAAATGATCTAGAGCAAAGCCTCAATATTATCCCAAAGAAGATCTCAAATCATATAGCTAAGAAACTTGAAATGCCTATAACCCTTGAAGAAATTGTAGCTGAAATTCTCTTTCTTGATAATCATAAATCACTTGGCCCTAATGGCTTGCCAGCTAAATTCTATAAACATAATGTGGAGTGGATTTCTCCCAAGTTCTTTGAATTAAATGAAGATGCTTTCAATTAAACTAGGGTCACTAGGTGTTGACATTTACATAGGAGTCAGCAAAGTTATTACCTAAAGGTGGAGACAAATCTCAAGCTAGGAATTGGAGACCCATTACACTATTAAATATATCCTACAAGATTGTGGCTAAGGTTCTTGCTAGAAGAATTGGAGGTCTACTTAATGAATTTATATCCATAACTCAAAAAGGGTCCATAAAGGGGAGGTTTATTCTTGAGAATTTGATTACAAGTTGGGAAGCTATGCATTAGGCTAGGAATGAAGAGAAACATGTAGTAATGGTTTTATTAAATTTTGAAAAAGCTTATAGTTGAATTGAATGACCCTTCATTAGGGGTATTTTGCTTGCTTTTGGGTTTCCTGTCTATTTGTACAAATGGATTGATATTCTTCTTAAGGATTCTTCTATTGTCATTGATATAAATGGTGAACTCACTGATAGTATTACTCTACAAAGATTTATTGTATTTCTTTAGATGGTTATTTCTTTTAAGAAAACTTGTTGTTGGTAATACTTTACCTCATGATTTAGGTAGTCCTATTGTTTGTGGTGTGTTCTATGTTCCTAAATCTTATGAATATGTATTATTTGAATGTGAATATTCTCATAGGTTTTGGTCCATTTTTTTTTGTATCACCTATTGCCTAGAACAATAGACTTGGTCTCTCATGGAGTGAAGTTTTAGATGGCTTTGTGGAGTCTCTTGATTTTAATGATAGCATTTTTTGGTTTTTTTTAACTTATGGAATTTTATGGTTTCTTTGGACGAAGATGAATGGAGAGGGTTTTCAAAAGAGGAGGTAGCTTGCTAAATTTGGATGAAATCTCATTCATTTTCATATTATGTCATAGGATGTTGCAACCATAGAAATCTCTAGAGACAAATTCATGGTGCTAATGCTAGATGGTCAAATCTTGATTCACAAAGAGGATGTAGTCTCGTGCCAATACTTTTCTATCTACAAGGATATGCTTAGCCAAAGAGAAATTGATAATTTGAACCAGTTCATCAAGAAGCTAAGTAGTGAAGATAGATCTGTTGATACAAATAGAGTACATCATGATCAAGCAATATCGGGACACAAATATTAGTAATATTGATAGGCCACTACTGGATGTATGGAAAGACATCTCTCTCTCATGTTGTGTTATTTCAATGGACTTTTTATATTAACATATTATATAGATTGCAGGTTACTGAAGAATGTAAATGTATATGCTTCAGCAGGTAGCTACTCAGATGCTACCTAAACATTTTCCAAGTTCTTTTTTTTTTTTATACTGCTACTATTTTTGTAACTCAAAATTCTTATATTTTATTGATGTAATCCAAATATGTTCACTATGTTAATACAAAATAATTTTTACCTCTCAATTTAAATCTCAATTATTTCCAATTTTTTAATTTTAAACTAATCATTACCTTAATTTTGATTATGAAATATATTATTTAACTATGGTAAAAACTATTTAACGTTTAATGTTAATAAACATTATTAAACAAAACAAACATTGCATAGACATTCCTGTTCATTTTCATAGATGGAATGATATTAAGTTGCCATTGAACATCATTTAATTTGATCTCCATTTTGGTGCACATCAATTTGGTAGATTTTTTTTTCCTTGAGATCATACATATTTGATTAGTTTAGGAATTTCAATCCCATGTACAATATCTGGTATTTTGATAATACAAAATTAATGGTCAAAATTTTATGACACTTTAAACAGGAACTCTGGGTTTATAATTTGAACATGATTTTGATTCAACTACTTTTGGAAATGAGTAAAAAATATTGTTGATTGACAAGACCAAACACGACGATTCACTATCTTACACCTACCATTGATAGTCATTGTGTAGGAAATTCAATTTTGTTACAACCTCACTCTCATGACTATTTCATTTTTCAACAACTTGCACGCAATAAGTTGTGAGCTCACGCAAGTTTCTAGCTCACCATGTAAAAAACCCTTGAACTACGTCTCACACATTTCCAGTTTCCTTTTCTTGCTCATACCGTTTCCATCCTTGTTTTCTTGTATATTAGATTTCATTGCTTGTTGTGCAAAGGTGATTATTTATAATTTTGTATTAGAATTTGTTGGTTTTTCTTCTGCAATCTTAGAAATTGAGTCATGCTACAAAAACTCTTTGTTTGATTTAAACTATTATTATTTCATAGGTTTATGCTATTATTTTTTTTTTTGTTCATTTATCTAAGTTTTTGTCTTTTTAGCATTATATACATTTGAGATTTCAAAATAGAATTGTTGTATTCGTAGACTGATTTAATGAAATGATCTTGGTCCTTTTTTTTTCAAGAATCATGCACAACCATGTTGTAAACACTTATGGTATTGAATTTAAATTTTTTCGACAAATGTTAAATGTTAAATATCTATATGTGTGTGTGTTTGTGTGTTTTTGTATTTCTAAAATTTAAGCTATTAATTATTTCTAATTTTCCACATAATTTAAATGTGAATTGAAAATATTTGTCCAAAATAATAGTATTAGAAATTATAAAAAATAAAATATAACAATAATAAAAAATAACTTAATTTCTAAAATTTTGTAAAATAGTTTTTAATTTAAAAATTGTTTATCCACAATGTAATAACAACAACAAAAATCTTTAACTAAAACAATGTTGAAAATTACGATGAAATTTTTTAGATGTCGAAACAATTAATGGTAAACAAAACTCTGGGAGCCGCGCTTATGATTTGTAAATTTATTTTTTCAATTTTGACTAATGGAAAGGAAGGGAGTGCATAATTATATATTAGAGATGTTTAAGTTTGACCAATGCTAACTCATCATGAGAGAAAATATATTCAAGTTTCAATCATTATCACTTGTGTTCATTATCAACAAAACTTAATCAACAACCCAAGATAACAACAATATTGACTCATCCAAAGTAAATGTCCATGTCAGGCAGTTAAATAAAATGAAGACATAACATGATGCCAAAGGTTTGGGATAGGAGGAAATAGAGTAACCATCATGAATAAGTGCCATCGTAAATAATCTCTCTAAATGAAAAATGAAGGTCAAACAAAGAGGATAGAGGACTTAGAACTTTGAATATAGAAACAACGTAAAACAAAATAGGTACCATGGTCTGGTTGGGTATGAGAATAGGAACTAGATCAAAAGAACCTAGTAAATTAGTATAAAACAAAGAAAAAGTGCCTCCCATTGTAATGCAGGCTGAGGGAAAAAATTATAATTCTTTTCTAATGTGTTTGTTTCTCATTGTAAATTGCACAAATGGAGACATAGATAGATCAATGGGATAAGATGAGGGAAGCAAAAGGATACAATTGGAGCATGGCAAAAGGAGGAGCAATGAAAAGTTCACCAATAAATTTTAGGATGACTTCAAGAATCGAGAACCTTACATTTTCTAGAGGACCAACAAGGATTTAAGCTAGGGGGAATGATGAGACCATTTTATGGTCTATTTTGTTCCAAGTTTTCCTAGTTTGTCAGCCTAGAAGTTAGTCTATTGTATTTCTTAAAAAACTCTTTTAAGTAATATATGTATAAAGACCTTTATACTATTTGTATAGTCATTTTTTTAATGCACCGATGATAAAGGGATGAAATAATTAATCAACAATACATATGGATAAATTGGTTATCTTTTATAATATATGCTTTCATTATTAATTAAAAATGTGCAACCTGTCTTGCAACCTAATACATCCTCAATTGCAAGAATGTATTAGTTCATTTCTATTTATTAAAATAGAATGATGATGTAATTGTAGGTTGTAAATATGACACATTCTTATACTAACCACCTTTTGCAGGACTAAGTTAGCAAGCACATGGAAATCACTAGTCAAGAGGACTCTGGACTAACTAATTCAACAATTGTTATAATCTAAGTGGAAGGCTGACTACCATGAATGCATTCACTTACTAGTGAATGAGTCAAACTAGAAACTACGTTACCTGAGTGTAGATCTAGTTGGGAAGGAGCCTATATTTCTATTGAGCAATTAATAATAATAAAAACCTGTTATGTCAAGATGAGGAAATATCTCTTTTTTTTTTTTGTAACTAAGTAGAATTCTGCTATATCTTGTGCAGCTAAAATGACCATTTTTGGGAGTCAATTAGGATGTCTTTTGTTATAAATAAGTTGCCTTTAGAATTTTAGTTAGTTATTTTTGCAAGAAGTCTTATTGTAATCTTAGGTGACATTAGTTAATACAATTTATATTCAATATGTACTTGGTTGCTAGTAATGAAAATAAAGGTTTATGTTCCAACAAGTTTATATTGAGTTTTTCTAAGGGGAGCCACTTAGCGACTGAAATTTTTTGTTCCTTTTATTTTCTTAGGCATTTTCTAGTACTTCATTGTTCCTATAGCCACAACGTGAAAGAATGTGTGGTCATCCTACAACAAAGACATAAAAAAGTAGAATCTTTTTTGGTCCCTGGATTTTTACTAAATAGCATAAATTAGCTTAATCTTTTAAGTACTTATCTACCATCATGCAACAAAGACACAACAAAGTAGAATCTTTTTTGGTTACTAGATTTTTACTAAATAGCATAAATTACCTGAATCTTTTAAGTTCTTGTCTACATAAGTTTTTTTTAGTCAAATAGTTGAATATTTCAAGAATGCAATGTTTCCTTTCACTATAATATTGATGGAATTTATTGTGACTTAGTGCATATACCTTGTTGTACTATTTCAAGTTCACATACCTGGGTTGATATGTTAAATGAGCCTATGAGTCAATTGGTATCTTCTTTGTGGATGTCCAATCCATAGGCAAAGGGTAATTTATCCTAGTTTCTAATTGGGAATAATTGGCTAAGAACATATATCCACATATATGCTTTTAATTCTACAAAACCCTATTGAGTTTCATAGAATTAAAAACACATGCCTAAAGTTTTACAAAACCTAATTGAGTTTTTAAATAGTTAAAAACTCAAAAGTGCACTGTGTTTAGCTAATAGGCTTGGATAACGAATTTGAGGGTTATGCATTTTATTTTCCTCAATTTCTTTCCTTTTTCATGTCTTTGGTTCGTCCAAGTCAGTTCCTCAACTTATTGTCCTAGCATTTACACATAGTCAATTGGGTATGTGTAAAATTATGACCTTAATTTCACATGCCTTGTGAGATTTCAAACCATATATATTTTTTCTATTTTTGGAGAATATTAACATATTATAACTTTTCCTTTCATTATCAATGTCTCCATGGTTCTCAAAGACACATGTGTACCATTTTCTTAGTACTTTTGATATCTTGCATCAAAATACAAAAATATTCAACAAAAAAATACATAGCTTCTATATCTCACTCTTAACTATCTTGAACTATCAAAGGGTTGTTCAACATGCTAAATTCAACTATATCTTTTTTGATGTGCATGTCAAACACTATGTTATATTTTCTTGAAAAAATCAGAATAATTTTTTCGTGTGCAACAACTTTTATCCTCTTAATCTTATCTTTGCTTTTAAAATTTTAGTAGTTTAGAAACTAGATTTAGAGCACTTCAATTTATTTATTTTCAAATCTTCTATTTTTTAGTGCATTGGTCTCAATTTCTTCTTCCAAGTTCAATTTTACATGATTTTAGAAAAATAAAGTGGTCACTTATGCTCCCCTATTTGCATACCATCTTGGTGCCCTTATCCAAGCATAAGGAATTTTTTTTCTTTTTCCTTTTTAACTTTCTTTTTCAATTACACGTGTTTCCTTTGGACAAGTATAATTTATCATTAATATATTCACATTTTGACATGCTTGGAAATAGTCTACCTTTCCACTTGTTCCAAATGTAAATAATCTCCCTTTCCTCTTATTCCAAACATAAGTTGTTCCTAATAGGTAATTTTTGAGTACACATTATCTAGCTTTATTCTATTTGTCATCTTTATTTGAGTTATTAGATTTTAATCAAGTGGTTGTTCTATATATGTAATTTATGTGATGTTTTCCTAATTGTGTTTTTATGGAAATTCACATTGTCATATGAAAGTTTCTACACTATTAATTCCATAGAGCATTATAGTAAAATAGTCTCTATCACATTCGTGATAGAATCCCATATTTGATTTTATAATAATTTTTGTATATGTATATCTGCTCTAAATTTTATGTTTTAGATCTAAACCATCAAACTTCAAATCAAGAATATCTAATCTAGCCTTCATCATTACTTAATCATTCCCTCATGTAGAATATTAAGTTTTTGATAATGGTTAGTAAACTAAAATAAAATATTATTGGTAAGAGAATTCAAGGGGCATCCTAGAAAAACTTTTTTAGGAGTGTAATAATTGCTTGTTACTATAAGTTCATCAAGAAAGTTAGAAAAATGCCTTGGCATACATTTTAGTCTTATTACTAGTTAGATTATTTTTTTCATACATCTTTTAGATTGTTTATGAATGTGTAATAAATAATTGATGAAGGTGTCTTATAATGAGGAGGAAAATAGTTACACCTAACACAAAACTGTGTCAAATGATGTATGATAATCATATCAAACAATCTCTTTAAAAAAAACCAAAAGAAAATGAAAATTTGTAAATATTAAACATTTGCCACTTTTCACACTTCTTAACTTTCAACCAAGAAGTGAAATATCATTGAAGTTGTAGACTGGTCAAAATAATTTGTGAAATAACATCTAAATCATAAAATTGTTACTGATGGACAATCTCTATGTAGGAACATGAAAAACTAGGTCTAGGAGTTTCACTTACCTTGCAAATAGACACCGCCTTAACTCATAGTGAAATCAATCCTCATTCCACCTTAAAGCCATGAAGAACACCATGATTCCTAACAATCTATAGGGTTGGGACTATTGCTGCATTTTTTTCAAGAGGAGGAACCCTAGATTGCCTTGTTTACTCAACAAAGGTCTTAAGGTGGGCTATTGGCACCTTAGTGGTTTGACTAAAATATTACACCTATGTAAGTTCAATTTTTCAATTACTAAACATTAATATTTTGAGTCATTTGTGCTCCATGTTCAATCCTTGACCTTAATACAACCATGTAATCAAATATTATGAATGCATAAGAGTAATATAAGAACCATGTTATTATAAGGCTAGTAAATAAAATGATGTCATAACCATATGATATACATGGTAAAAGCATATGTATTTAAGGGATGAAACGTTGAACCACTCCGGACAGCGAAGGAGGAGGCCTAGGTAACAAACGCGTGGCATCAAATAGTTCGCATTTAGAACGCATGAGATCAACGTAGCCCGGGCATATGACTCTGTTTTGTATTTAATTTGCTTGAGAGTCCCCAATGCCATCTTCAATTTTCTCAAATCTACAGTTCAAATTTTGCCGGTCTCTCAATTTGGCAGCCGCAGCCAATTTTGCCCTAAATAATGTGGAAGAGGAAGAGGAAGAGATGTTCGGGTGCGTATGAAATTTCTGAGATTCAGATGTTCCTCTACTGCCAAAGAAATTCTGACTGAGTATGAAATTGCTGAGATTCAGATGTTCCATTTCTGCCAAATTCACCCTTTCAACCCCCCTTCCTGCAACATAGAGCAATCATTTATACAACGGAAGGTGAGGAATATCAAAACCTAGCTTTACATTATAATATAACCAATCTAAAATTTGTTCTCCTTTGCTTCGAGTTGGGATCTTTGTTCTATTTTTCATAGGATTCCTAACTGGAATGTTTATTAATTTAAATGGTAAAAAATGTAATGCAGATATTTAGACATAAGACATGGACGGCTTTTGTGAGAGAATGCCCTATGCCTACCATAGGTCCAAACAGATGGACGCACAGCCAAAAGCCCACAACTTCAAAAACAGTAATAAGCTGACTATCAAATTAGTTCCCAATTATTGATGAATAATGTATCTTGACATCTCTCTCATCTGCTGGCTTATTTGCCAATACGAATTGCAGGATTAAACAAATAGAAAAGGGAAAACCAGCAGAAACTGAAAGTGGTTATAATGTGGCTGGAGACAACAACGAACATGTAGATAATGCTAATCAGATTACTCACTTGTCATGGTTTCAGTAAGCTCTATTGTTTGAATCTCTTCTCGTAGGATCATTTTTGTGTGTGTGTATTTTATTCTCTTTCCCAACATCTATCTTGTCACAAACACAAGTAGAAAATATCATGAAAACTTTCATCTGTAAGGCCAATAAAACCATCTTCAAGCTTTCATCTATAAGTTATAGTCTATAACTCTTATTAGCAAGTAGCAAGTAGCTCAGACCAAAAACTGGCTACCTTCTGTTTGGGACCTGCCGAGGATGTCCTACATGATACAGGGAGAGCCATTACACTAATAAAGAGGATACCCATGACCCTAGCTTCTAGTGCTTAGTCGGGTGAGAGGTATAATGCAAGCCATCTATTAGAAAATATCATCAAAATTTTCATCTGTAAAGCCAATAAAAATTTCATCTATAAGTTATAATCAATAACTCTCATGAGCAAGTAGCAATACCCAGTGCCAGAATCCATCCTCATTGGTGACCATTAAAGAAGAAGATTGTAGCAGGTATCTAAGTAATGTCAAAATACTCGGCGTTTCCTTGGCATTCACAACCATTAAAGTTATTGACAGTACAATCCTTAATACTCTCTGTATAGATTTTGGGTCCAGGGTCAGAGTGAAATTTTGATATAAAAAGTACCAAAACAGATGTCTAAGACCATTCCTATATTTCCAAACATTGGTTAACCATTAGAGGAAAATAGTACACAATTTCATTAAGCCATATTTAAGCCGAGAGGTTTTCTACAGTGGCAGCGATCTTCAATGTAAACATTTCTCACTTTGGAAAAAAAATTGACGTTCATTTACATGTCGGAAAAACAAAATAGAAATAAACTAAATATAATTATAATTAAATTCGTGAAAATTAGAAGAAATGGAAGTAAAAATGAGCCAGATCAAGAGTCTCAAATCATTTTGTCATGCCTCTTAGAGTCACATAAATATGTGTGATGATGAAAATTATGGGATTATGAAAATAGGGCCTCAAAAAGGATATCTCTCGACTTATTTTATATATATAAAATATATATAAGCTAGTTTATTTTATTTCCCATCACATTCAAAACAGACTAAAAGCAAAAGGCTATTCGATTCCTGAGCTCAAAACAAGATTTTTGTAACATGTGGTGAAGAATGTTCAACTGCCTACAAATGACTTACAGTAGAAATTTAAAAAAAGAGACACCAAATGCAATTTCTCTGCAGTTGCTTCAGTCTATTCACAGTTAGATTTTTGCAACCTTTTAAACGAATCAGCAAATGGCCAAGATATGTATATATATATATATAATTGAAAAAAGTTTATATATATAAGACGCAGTACACTGAAGTAAAGTTTCACTTTTGTTAATGAAGTAATAGTTTTAGTTTTGTTCATATTCGGAAACATGCAGTGTAATTAATCAAATGTTTTTTAAATTTTTTAAATCTAGAGGTACGTTAGTAGTAGTTAACTATTAGTTTTTTGTGTAATTATGCATTAATAGAGTTGAGATTAAAAAATCAGTAATTTATGAATGCAGTTTAAGATAGAATTAAGGATTAATTTCTAAGAAAATTATTTCTGTTATATTTAATCAGTTTTTTAATTATAAATCATATATATATATATATGAATGAGCAATCTTCCAAATTCCGTTTGCGGATAGGTTTCTTGTTTCTCGTTTCTGGTAATAAAGCATGCTAGAAAAAATGTCATGTTCTGAAAGATTATATATTGATTTGCCTCATGTATTTGAAACTAACACAGATCAGAAACTTCATAAAGACTCACAAAATAATATTAATCAATCATGATCCTTCAAGAGGCTGAACTAGTTAGAAAAGTATCATTCAGATGAATATCTGGGTGTTTTCTTGCTGAAAACATATATCAACTTGTTGCTGCATAATGAGAATAATTATGGTGATCCAGAACTTAAACAGGCACCAACCATTTTACAAAGACTTCTTGTTTTTGTTGGCAGAACTTATTCTTGTTAAAAATTGCATTTGGAAGTACACCTCTTGCCCTTCAAGATGATTTGTTCGCTGAACTTATCTTTGTTTAAAAATGTATTTCTATATTTCTTCGATTTCACAATACATGATGAATTGTTTTCTATTGACTGTTACAGTTAATATTTCAATTGGCTTGAGAAATGAAATCTGAAGATTCCTTTGCTCTCTAAGCCAACACAGTGGTTAATATGATTTAGGATAGATACATGAATGAAAGCAAAATCTCTAGTTCATGTCACTTGAGAAGTAAATACCAAGGTATAAAGATTCAAATTAAATAACTATTTTCACACCACATAATTCTGTAAATTCCAAAGCTGCTGCAAGATGGTGTACAAACTGTGCAAATTCTATTGATTGCAATCTGAGGAATAACTTATTAATAATTACATTTGCAATTTCTTCTCAGACGCCTTAATCCACTCCAGGGAATGAGTAATTGCATCCTGTATGTAATAATCACATTTGTAATTACATCTTCAATCACCTATCCCTCCAGTGAATGAGCAACCTCATTCTTGGCCAGATCAGACATCACTTGAGGCCAATCTTTTTTCATCACTATGATTTCATTGCATCTAAGATACACCCCAGAATTAGCCATAACATCTGCCAATCTGTTCCCTTCTCTATAAACATGAGTGCATTTCCACTCTTGAAAAGTATCACAAAGAAGTCGAGCATTTCGGATCAGAACATGTTTTTTCCAATCTCCATGTCCTTCACTGTTAAGAGCTTTGACAACATCCATGCAATCGCCTTCTACTTCTAAATTTGTCCATCCATGATCTGCTGCAATTTGGATGCCTCTGAACAAGGCTCTTGCCTCAGCATAATAACTGGATTGGCATCCATAGGATTCAGCGTACACAGCTAGGATGCTCCCTTTGTCATCTCGGAATACTCCTCCCCCTCCTGCTCTTCCCGGATTACCCTTGGAAGCTCCATCAAAATTCAGCTTGACCCAATTCTTGCTTGGCCTCTGCCATTTCACATTCTCTCTTCCAATTCTGCACGCGTTCACATTCTTTCTTCTGATTCTGCTGCCATTCACATGCTCTGTTTTGACTTCTTTCTTTGCATTCTCATTCTCTGTTGGGAATCTCGCATGCTCTTTCACGTTCTCTGCCTTGACTCTGCTTGAGCCAACTGCCCTCCATACTCTTTGGATGCACACACTGCCCTCCATCCTCCTTAATCATCATTCACATCTAATTACGTTGCAATCTCATGCTCCTTATGTTGCTATTTTATCACCTGCGTCTATTTATATTTATCATTTGCATGCTTTTCCCTCCCTTTTTTAGTGAATAGAGCACACGTTGAGCTATATTTTTAGAGGAAAACATACAGTTAACTCTTATTCAATTTCCAAATATATACATATTTATTCTATAATTTTATTTTAAAAAATTAAGGAAATAACATTTATTTTGTTATTTAAAAAAAAAAAAAAAATTTGATTAAAATATTTTTTAATAATATTTTAAATTAATAGAAATTTCTTAAATATTACTTATCTATAATCATCAGTAGTATTATTCTTTTACAAAATGCCATTACAAGAATGAAAATTATAATAAATGTAATAAATTAACATATATTTTATAAAAATGAAAAAGCAGAATATAGAAATATTTTGATTTTCTTATTGAAATGCTTTCTATCGTGGAAAATTAAATTAAAAGTTGTTTGGACGTATTAGCCGCTATCCAAATAATACCATTGCTTTCTTTACCTCATTTGTTTTTGTTAAAGGCGAAAGTAAAACAAGTGCCACGAAGTGGCGGCAGCGTCTATGTAGCCGCGACTCAATTGCTCTCAATAAATCATTTTTAACAATTTATTAATTAGCTTCAAAGTTATTTGTGAAGTGTTTGTTATTTTTTTATTTATTAAACGTATTACAATTAAAGTAAATTGGTGGGCTAGTTAGCCACTGGCTAAAGTGGCTAAGTAGATATTTGAATTTTGTTTTAGAATTATTCATTTTATAGTGCACTAAATTATAAGATATGTTTTAGTTTAATAGTTAATAGTTAGTTTACCAATTAAATAAATATATAAATATTAGTTTAGTGAAGGTCATTTGAATAAATATTAATGTGTCTTAAATTAGATGTAAATAGAGAATGTGAATAATTTATTTTATATATATATCTAAGAATAATATAAATTGTTTAAATTTGAATATGGTTTACATAATTATTTTAAACTTTTTTATAAATAATACTACGTATTAAAATAAAATAGAGAATATCTAGATAATAATTAAATTTTAGATGTTATTAAATATTTTAAAAAAATTATATAAAGAAAATAGTATAAATCTAATTAACATTATATTGAATTAATAGAAAAGAATATAATGTATTTAATAATAATTTATTTTTTATCATATTGATTTCATTTTGAGCATAAAAAATCATAAGATCTTTAATAAATATTTTTCTTTGTATTGCTTGTCTATGTTATGTTGAAATGATGGAAAGTAAAAGAATTTCCAAAATAGTTGGATCATGGGGACAATGAGTTAGATCATGGCAACAATAATGGGGTCATGGTGAAAGATGATTGAAAATTAACAAAATTTATAGTCCAATATTCATAAATCTCCATATATGAGTCTGTTGGTAAACAGATTTGTCACAGAAAAATGGCCCAACGGAATGTGTGGCAAACCGTTCACAACAGTTGGATAGGCCCTTGATATCTGACCTTCCTCTGCGTTTCGAGGGGCAGCTCCCTCATATGATATAATTTTGAAGCTTTTCAAATAGATATAAAATTAAAATGAAAGGGGAGAAAGCTCATGATGACGAATGCACCACACGACTTCAAAGCTTTCTCAAACTACTAACTTAAAATTGCTAATAACAATGATCAAGATCTACGCTTGAAAAACTATTACTAGCACAACGTTGATCCACAGATTCATAAACATCTACACCATACCATGAGAATGCTCACTACAAAGAGAATCAACATTTGAAACAATTTAGATTCGAAAAGAGGGAACTCAAACTGCACATTCCATTATTTTCTTGCACCAAGAAAGCAATAGAGATTTTTCAATTCAGAGATAAAAAGTGTACATACTTTCCAAAATTTATCCCTAGATCAAAACTTCAGCATGGTGTTCCCTTATTTTCCCCCTAAAAGTCCCCTTTACAAAGCCCAAAAGAGCCCTTATATAGACATAGAGGTTAATAACTACCCTTCTGTGGTTAGTAACTACCTCTCAAATATGTGATTTGGGTGAGGTTAATTAACCTCAACGAAATTAACCTCAAATAACAATGACCACTAATTGAAATGTATAGCTTAGAACATGTCTTCAGATGGTCGAATCATTGACTTGTTGTGTTACTTGATAAGACTCTTCTTCATGATCATCGCCAAGTTGGACATATTGAGTATGGACAAAGAAATAATCCTTCACAACATCAATTGCTCATACACTGACTGTAGAAGGAAATGTAAATAGATCTGGTTTCAACCCAAACTGTTGCATTTGATTAAAGAGTTGCAATGCCTCCTCGCCAAGAGAACTAAAACTTTAGCAACACATAAATCACTTCATGAAGATTGTCAGCCCGCTGCAACTATCTAATAGTTTTTTCAAGAAATGCATCTCTTTCCTGAAACCCTAGGATTGGAATGAGTAGATTTAGGCAAAGAAAAAGCTTTATGCATGTCCGTGGGTCTCTTTTCTCTTGGAAATCGGATGCTTTCACCTGATAAACTCCCTCTGTTTTGATAGACATTTGATCTGGATCCGTGTGATTGCTCAGTGGGTAGAGCCACATTCAATGCCTTGACACTTGCACATCCCATAAAGCTTCCTCCACTTGATCTCCTCTGCCGTGAAAGACTTGTGTTTTGCAAAAAATAAGCGTGCTTTTTCTTCATAGTCTTAATCTCCTTGTAATCCAATGAGAAATTCCCAATACTGGCCTTGTCCATGGTATCTCCGCTGGTTATGCTCCAATCCACCGACACGTCGCTGGGTTCACAACATGAACTTCTCGCAGAGGGCATCACGTTGTCTCCAAAATGATACCCCAGCGCCTCTGGATAACTCGATTGGATGCTCAAGCTCTCATCCATGGAATCCCTATTCCTCCTCAATGGATAGCACGCTGTGGCTTGCGTGGTTATGCTCTGTATTTCAAATAGATCCGCACTTGAATCGCTCTCCTTGTCTTGCTCCACATCCCCATTATTGTCCCCTCCAAATTTGGATACTTGATCAGAGTTTGAGTCCAAGAGACCGAAATGTTTGTGCAAATCTTGTTCAGCAGTACGGGTAAAGGGAGAGTGAAATACCTCCAATGATAACCTTGGATTGTCTTCGGACTTCATCGGCAGGGCTGAGAAGGAGAACCCATTTTCTTTTTTTTTCTTTTCTTTTGATAAACTCAGGTGTTCATGAAATGTTTTCGTAGCTCCTCCATTGATGATGTTGCTGTTGACATCACTGAACTCTGAGGCAGTGTCGGCAAAGCCCTCTGCTCGCTGCATTTCAATGGACCTGGTCAGAACTCTTTTTCCGAGACCTGGATAACTGTACTGCATTGAGCTAAGAGAGTTGTTCATCAATGCATTCGACGTCATGGAATTCGACACTGATGGAGCCCGCCTGCTTGCTATCAGAGTGTCATCGATGTCCACAGATCTTTTATCTGAGCAAGGACAACTGCGGCACCCAAATGCCCACTTCCCTGAACTTCTTTTCCCGTTATTTACTGCCATGTTACGAGCTGAATAATTACCGGTTGCCATTGAAAGCAGCCCTGCTTGGCTATTCCAGCTGGCCTTAGAAGACGCCGAGGGAGTGCCATGAGTGGACACCCCTGGCCTAAAGCTTTGATTCGATGCAACAATGGAAGATGCGGGGGATGGAAATGGATGATGCTGATCTCTGTTTCAAAGATGCTGATCTCTAAATCCTTTGTTAATCTCCCAAGCTCCGGCAGTCTCTTACTGCACATGATGAATTTTCAGGAACTTCATTTGATTCATTTCCATTGTTATTGCCAATGGCCCTCATGTACATATCTGACTTCTTATGGAAGATTTTGAAGCAAGTTAATAACTGCCTTATAGAGGTTAAGAAAAACGTATTTTAGTGGTTAACATTAACCTTTTACTTGGAGGTTAAGAAAAATGTATTTTGGTGGTTAACATTAACCTTTTAAGAAGTTACAGGTTAAGAAATACGTGTTTTTGGCGGCAATCATTAACCTTATATATCTTGAGGCTCAGAAGCTAGATTTCAATGATCTCAAGTGCTGTACGGAACTGCTAACAAGCCGGGGACATGGAGACTTAAAGATTTGCAGATTTCACAGATAGAATGATCAATTTAAGGCTTAAAACCAGGCAAGTTTTAAATACGAACCATGACTTATAAAATTGAAAGAATTTTATAACCAAGCAACAGAGTCTAATTGATTCAACCAAATAAAACGTAGAAAAATAATTTAGAAAAATGATAACGTTAAAATTTTTATATCTAGTTTAAAAAAAATTTTGCATCTCGTTTTTAAAAATATAATATTTATATAAAATAGATAAAAAAATTAATTTAGGAAAATATTTTTTAAAAATTTAATATTTATATAAAATAGAGAAGAAAAATAATTTAGAAAAATGGTACTATTAAATTTTTTTATATCTAGTTCTTAAAAAATTTTGCATTTGGTTTTTAAAAAATATAATATTTATATAAAATAGACAAAAACATAAATTCTAATTGATATATCAAATTTGATTTAATAAAAAAATTCAAAATATGTCACAATAGTACTTAGCCTACTGAGAAGGGTGGTGTCTACGGAGCAAAATTTATGCACTTCTATTCAATGTAAATATTAATTATAAAATTTTCATAAAATTGAGTAATTTTTAATTATAAAATAATATTTATATAATTTAATATGTACATTTGTAAATAATAAATAGATGTAATACATATAAATTTGACGGTGATGAATAAATATGATGTAATAAATAAGAAATAGAATATAACTATTTAATTTTAATACATAGTTTATAAAAACTTAATAATAATTTATATATCTTATAGAATTGAATTGTTTCTTTTTTGTGATTATTTTCTTTTTTTTTGATTGGTAAGAGGCCGAAGCCATGATTAATTATTGTGTTATGATTAAATTATTATTATTTATTAAGCGCTTGAGTAGATTTGAACCCAAGACCTTTCCAAGAAGAGGCTCACAATTTACCATTGTGTTGTAGGCTCTTGCCTCTTTAGTATGTTTTTTGATGTAAAATATAATTAATAATTCAATATTAAAATATATATATTTAAGTTTTAAACATATTTAAACTAAATGATAAATTGTTTAAATAAAAAATATTAATAATAATCAATGATATAATTTATAAATTGTAACATTTATCAATTATACATATTACAAACACTATTATAAAATATAATTAAAAAATAATATTGTTTAATTTATTTTTATAAAAGTAAAATAATAGTAATAATTTAACTATTTTTATTAAAAAATTAAAGTTTTTAAAAAATTAGAAATTCAAATACAAAGATATAACATATTGAAATTATATTGCTATTGAGAATTAATATTGATTTGACATATTGTGTGAGGTGGAAAATAAAATGATTGAAAAATAATAATAAATCTTATCATCCTGTCATAAATGTGGAAAAAATAAAGTTGTAATTAATGCATACATGAAGTTGTTAGAAAATATTTGTATTTTTGTTAGAAGAAAATTAATTTTCTCCCCCACCAAAAATAGTATGGACCAATAGAATGAAAGAAAAATATGATTTATAAAATAATAAAAAATAAGAAAAAGATATAAACATTTGAGATTTCATATAATCTTTTAAATTCTTTGGTTTGATCGGTTAGTGTTAATGTGATAATAGCATGACATGAATGCATAAGTATTCCTATCATGGGCAGGAACTAAAAATTAGGGTGAGGCGTTATATATCACGATGGAAAGGAAAAATCAACACCTTAAATGCAAGAAGTGACAGACACTTCCTTAAATTGGTTATGTGCAACTCGTCATCATTATCTCTAGTGTAATGATAATTTTATCTAACATAATATTGGGCCTTTTTTCTGAAATTATTTAAGATTAGAAACATAAGGTAATTTCATTTTATTATAGATTAGATATAAAGTTTTAAATTCAAACAATTATTAATAGTTATTGAATTATTTCAAATTAGTTTGTAATAATTTTAATATTTTTATTAATATATAAAATTCTTATTATTTATATCAAACAAAATGTTGGTTGCAAATCTAAAATAGTAATTATTCATTTTAATTTTAATTTTAATTTGAACAAGTTTTAAAGCTTAGAATTATATTATTATAAAATCAAAATAGTTAATATTTAGAACATTTTTAATCATATGACATTTTTATTTATTTGACACCCTTCACATGAAGAAATACAACAAGTTGTGAGTACATTGTCTCAATGACTTTGTTTTTGTGAAATACGAACGTCATCTCCCTCAAAAAAATATAGAGAATACAATTGGTAAGGAATGTATAGATTTGGAGGATTGACAAATACAAAGACAAGAGTGCACAAGATGAAGATGACACGATTATTGAGTTTAAGCAAGATATGAAAGGTACAATTATAGCAGAAGAGCAAGACAGTGGATTTAACAACATCATTGCAAATGACAAACCTAAGTTAGAGAAGTTATTGCCAATTAGTTTGAGGGTGGTATTGGGACTCAAAATTGCAAGCCCAAATTGAGGACCATTTAAATTTTTTTGCTAAAATGAAACCCTTTTAAGGACTTTTCATGCATACACCCAACTGATTTTTTGAGTCATAGGATACGTTCAAAGTGCTCATTGCCCTTCATTTAGTATGTTCATGCACCTCAAGTAGTTGGTTAGAATTTTTGAGCCATTTTGAGCATTTGAGAAATCTACATTCTTGCATGTGTGAAATAGAGTCCAGAGGGCTAGCTTGCAATTGAATATCTTACACTCGGTAAAGTCTCATGATTCATTGTTTTTGAAATGTCTAGTATGCATATCAAAGAACCTATGTTTTAGATTTTGATTCATTTTGATATGTTTTGATAAGGTTTTGAGTTCTCAAAAGTTGGTTGTTTATTGTTGTCATGCCGATGGTACATTGCTTTGAATTCTAGGAGGCCCTGTTTGATAGTGAATATTTTATGACCCATTAGGCATCTTGAGAAATTGGTCACACCATTGCATTATGGTCATAAAATACATTTTATGTTTGCATTTTCAAGGTCTAATGAATCCATTTAATGAGTTTTGCAAACTAATTCCATTAGAGAAACGTTAAAATAACCCAGTTGTCTTTATGATAGTTTAGCAAGTAGCCTTGTTTGACCAATTTATCTTTGGCCCATTTGAATCTATTGAGAAAAATTATTTTCCACTAGACTCTAGGGATCAAAGACATATTATGTGTCAACTTTGAGCTTATGAAAAATCTATTTGATTAGTTTTCAAACGTGATTCCAAGTGGAGTTTCTAAAGTTCTATTGGTAATTAAAACTGTAGATTGATCACAAGGCATGTTCTTGATGCTATAACTCTGAAACCATCAAAGATGTGGCCAAATGAATTTCACCACTATGTTCTAGATTGAAAATACTTCAAGTGTGCTAATTTCCAAGTCTTGATGAATCCGTGTGCATACTTTCCCAAACTCATTCTGTTTGCAAAAATCACTATTTTTCTACTATACCTAGTTCCACAATTCTCAAAAGCCAACTTTGTATACTTGCCAAATTTGTCCAGTTATTCATCATGAGCCCAAATTGTGGTATATTACTCTCCATATAAGAGTCGACTAATGCCCCAGTTTTCATATCCCGAAGTGGTCATTTGACGTATTTTCAAAATAGAAACTAGATGCAATTATTTGTTTCTAACTTATTGTTTGCAGGATCATAATGAAGTGACTTTTGACACTCAATATCTTTTGACTAAATAATTTTCATAAGGTGAGATATTTTAGACTAAAAGAGTGTGCACTGGAGAATTTAAATACAAGGTTTCAAGGCTTGGTCGAGTGTTTTAGTTAGTTTTTAAAGCCAATTTTAGAGGCTCTCGGCACGAAATTGATAAGTTGTAGAAAAGGGTAAAGAATGGTTTTAAAATGATCAAGCAATGATCAATTTTAAGTCTAATTAGTGAAATGAGTTTAGTGGATCGTGTTAAAGGGTCAGATGTTTGAGTTTGATTTTTTTCTAGCTGGACCCACTTTGGGGCTTGATTGTTTTCATTGGACTTGATGTAGAGTGCATTCGATGTTGGAAAGACGAGAATGAAGAATGGTTTTAGAATGATCAAGAAATGATCAATTTTAAGTCTAATCAGTGAAATGAGTTTAGTGGATCGTGTTAAAGGGTCAAGTGTTTGAGTTTGATTTTCTTTTTTAGCTAGACCCACTTTAGGGCCAAATTGTTTTCATTAGACTTGATGCGAAGTGCATTCGATGTTGGAAAGACAAGAATGATTCTATTGCAGAAGGGGCCCAACTTGAGGTAGTTTCATTTGCAAAATAGAGATGGATAGTGTAAAGGAGCTAACCCAATGGTTATAATTGAAAAAAAAATGAAATTTGGTGATAAATAAGCAATCACTAGTCCATGATAACCCATTGTGACTTCCATGTCAAACAATGGAGTTTGTGCACCGGTATGTTGAAGTTTTACTAGTGCTACTGCAAGAGAAGGAAACCCTACTCTAGGGAAACAAATGAGTTGTTTTATCTACTCTCCATTATATGTATTGAATGCCCAACTAGACCTTTGAGGCACTGAGGCAATTGAAGACACAAATCAATGCAGCTAACTTGCGAATGAGTTTCCATTGCACAATAAGTAGAGGGGATTAAACTTAGGAGTGACACTATTTAAAGATGAATACTGATTTTTCTATTGCCAGTCTGAGGTGAAGTCTCTCAACCAGTGATGTATATGTGTAAGAGAAGTATTTTATAAACAAATCAGAAACAAAGATGGCCCATGTCTTCAATTATGTGTTACTCTTAGTACCCAAGCATGACCATGATCAAATGGAGGAAAATTTTCCATCTTTTAGAGTAAGGATACCAATCCAAAGGAAGAAGCATCAGAAAAGAAAATAAATTGCCTTAAGCATTTTTACATTACCTAGTCTGGATTGTAATTGAGGGTGTGATGATGTTTTCATAAAATATCACATGAAGAGGCATGAGCCAAAAATTGAATAGGGATGAACCCTACTACAACTTGGATTAGTTTCCCGAAGTGCATTTTTTTTTATACTAAATTTTAGGCAACCCATCCTAATCTGGCACACACCCACATGGCCTTTGCAAAACTGGTGTTGAATATGCAATAAATTGGAGGATGCACGTTAGTTTTTCCTGTGATTTAAGTATATAAAATGAAGAACATACCTACATAAGGTATGAAGAAAAGGGCATTGCCACCATTAGTAAAATTGGAAATGATGACAAATTTTATGCGTAGCCTCTGAGAAGATGCGACAATTAGAGGAGTCACTTGTATTAAGTTTGATAATTGGGATTAAAGAAGATAGGAGCAAGGATGCTATAAGATGATGTTGTTTGGGTGTGGAATTGTAAAGGATAGCTCTAAGCCATATATCCCACATCTATTGTGTGTTAGGGATAGTTTGTGTTTTTATATACACATTGGCATATGGTAAGTATCATTAGAAAACACTTTTGGGAGGAAGACAATGCTCATGCATGGGCCCTAGATGGAGCTAGGTGTGGTAGGGGAGAAATTTTGACTATCGACTCAGAATAACATGGACATCTGGCTGATGAATATACATCTAACATGTGGCATGGAATTCAAGGCAGAGAGATATATCTATAGTTAGCAAAGTGAGCAACGACATTGCGCATGCAGTCAAAGAGCAATTTTGTTGGTTATAGAAGACTTTAGCATAATATGGCCGCGTAGTGGAAAAAATCCAGTTAGTTCCAATTTGAAGATGAAGGTCTCAAAGTTGTGAGCGGATGACAAATGGCATGCAGGCCCCACTCAAGGATGATATGGTAATGATCTAGTTACTTCTAGAAGCCATTCAAGTGTGCCATGTGGCACCTATTCAAAGCATTCCATGTGGCACCTAGCTAGTGGTTGACCAAAATTTGACCATGTGCATTGTGAGGGTAATTAGTCTTCAAAATTTCATAGTGATCTTTTAAATTTTTTCCTCATGAGATGAGTGCTCAAGATATATTAAAAGTTTTTAAAGGGTGAAATGGGCCCACACTTTTAAATTATATATTTTTTCATTATAAAGTTTTAACTTTATAATAAAGTGACAAATTTTCAATGAAGAAGAAATTTATTATGCATCCATACTCTAAAACTTCAAAATCTTACCAATGGGGTCATTTTTATCTTGATATAGGATGATTATATACCGTTGGAAAGGTCTCAAGATGAGCAATCACTTAACCCAAATTTATGTAGGTGTAACTAGGTAAAATTTATTCATAGTTTTGTAAAATTGAGGCTTTTTAAAGCAAATTGTGTTTTTCTTCCATGGAGCATGAATTTAAGTTTTAGAGCAAATTGTCAAGGGGGTCTACTTCTGATTTGGCATGGATGTTTCTAGGAGTGGTATTCTACCTTGGAGGCCTTCTAGTAATGTTTTTATCACATGTTTTAATAGCAGATCTAGTCTCCTTTTAGTAGTTGTTTCCTTCATCATTTGGAGATATTTGGATAAATTTGTTGGGGCAAATGATGGAGATCTAATATGCAATTAGGAGAGGAGAGATGAGATGAGAGATGCTTTGCAACATCATGTGGAAGAACTTCAAGTGGACATTTGGAACTTTAGATTAGATTAGGGATTCTTCAACTTCATATATCTTCCTTTTTCTCTCCTTGTACATGGTGGTTCCAGTCTATTGAGCAAGGCTCTAGCTATGATTCCACTAGATTCTCAACATTTTTGTCTTTGATGAACAACAATATTGAAGTCATAAGTGATAGTTCTGGTCCTTTCTGTGTTGTATGAGTTATTTTCATGCATCTTGAACATATTTGTCTCAAAGAAATGAGTACAAAGCAATAGATGATCATAGTTTCATTTTGATTCTTGTCTCTCATTTTGATTGTAATTGAGGGTGTGATAACATTTTCATAAAAGATCACATGAAGAGAAACAAGCCAAAAAATGAATAGGGATGAACCCTACTACAACTTGAATTAGTTTCCCTTAACTTGGAGTGTAGATGTTTTTTTTTACTACTCTCCTCAATTTCAAGCAACCCATCCTAATTTGGCACACACTCACATGGTCTTTGCAAAACTGGTGGTGAATCTGCAATAAGTTGGAGGAGGCATGTTAGTTTTTCCTATGATTTAAGTATACAAAATGAAGAACAGACCTACGTAAGGCATGAAGGAAAGGGAATTGCCACCAATAGGAAAATTGAAGACAATGAAATTTTTTATGCCTAGTTGAGAAGATGTGGCAATTAGAGGAGTCACCTGTATTAAGTTTGCTAATTGGGATTAGAGAAGATAGGAAAAAGGATGGTGTAGGATGATGTCATTTGGGTGTAGAATTGTAAAGGATAGCTCTAAACCGTATATCCCACATCTATTGTGTGCCAGCAATAGTTTGTGTTTTTATATACACACTGTCATGTGGTAAGTATCAAAATAAAACACTTTGGGAGGAAGACAAGGCTCATGCATGGGCCCTAGACAGAGCTAGGCATGGCAGGGAAGAAATTTTGACTATTGGCTCAAAATAACATGGACATCTGACAGATGAATAGACATCTAGAATGTGGCATGGAAATCAAGGTAGGCATGACAAGCACGACCTCACAAAGATAAATATGTGGTTAGCAAGGTGAGCAACAACATTATGCATGTGGTCAAAGTGCAACTTTGTCGATTATAGGAGACTTTAGCATAATATGGTCGTGGTTATGGTTAACCAACAACATCTCTAAGCATGCTTTTGGTTATGGTTGGTGGTTGAGATGTCGTGACTAACCACTAGAGGTTAGTCGCACCTCTCCATAGTTAGTGCCAATTTGAAGATGAAGGTCCCGAAGTTGCGAGTGGATGACAAATGACATGCAGGCCCCACTCAAGGATGATGTGACAATAACCCGATCACTTCTAGGAGCCATTCAAAGCATGCCATGTGGCACCTAGTTGGTGGTTGACTGATATTTGACCATGTGTATTGGGAGGGTAATTAATGTTCAAAATTTCAAAGTGATCTTTTAAATTTTTTCCTCATGAGATGAGCACTCAAGAAATATTAAAAGGTTTTACAAGATGAAATGGGCCCGCACTTTTAAATTAATCTATTTTTTTCCATTATAGTTTCACCTTTATAATAAAGTGACAAATTTTCAATGAAGAATAAATTTGTTATGCATCCATAGTCTAAAACTTCAAAAGCTTACCAAGGGAATCATTTTTATCCTGATATAGGACTATTATATACCATTGGAAAGGTCTCAAGACCAGTAATCCATTTTTGTAACCCAAATGTGTGCAAGTGCAATTGGGTAGACATTATTCATAGTTTTGTACAACTGAGGCTTTCTAAAACAAATTGCCTTTTTCTTCCATGAAGCATCAATTTTAGTTTTAGAGAAAACCATCAAGTGGATCTTCTTTTGATTTGGCATGGATGTTTTTAGGAGTGGAATTCTACCTTTGAGGCCTTTTAGTGATGTTTTTAGCACAAGTTTTAGTAGAAGATCTGGTCTCCTTTTAGAAGTTGTTTCCTTCGTCATTTGGAGATATTTGGATTAGTTTGTTGGGGCAAACTAATATGCAATTGGGAGAGGAGAACATCATGTGGAAGAACTTCAAGTGGACATTTGGCACTTCATATTAGATCTGGGATTCTTCTACTTCATATATCTTTCTCTTTTCTCTCATTGTATGTGGTTGGTTCCAGTCTATTGAATAAGGCTCTAATTGTGATTCCACTAGATTCTCAACATTTTTCTCTTTGATGAACAACAATATTGAAGTCATAAGTGATATTTCTAGTCTTTTGTGTGTTGTATGAGTTACTTTCATGCATCTTGAATGTATGTCTCAAAGGCATGAATATAAAACAACAAATGAACATAGTTTCATTTTGATTCTTGTCTCTCATATTTTTTGTTTGCAATTTTTTGTGGTTTATTGACAAAGAACATAGATCTCAATTGCATCTCATTTTGGGTTATGTCTTGATGTGTTTTTCCATTAATTCAAAGAATCAAGTAAGTGCTTGATGTATCTTGGAAGGATTGCAGGTTTCAATGGGAGGATTTTGATGAGTATGAGATTCAGTTTGAAAATTGATGTCTGATTCACAAAGTGAAAGGATAGATCACTAATATCTTGATGTATGTTGTGATTTGTGGAATACCCAATGGATAGGGCACTAATTAGTCATAGGATCTACATGTTTCTTATTGTTTCATATGTGAGTTATGTTGAAATCAATTAATAATCAAAATTGTTTTCCCTTTTGTGTTGAAGAGATAAAATGATAACCCCCACTTAGCTTGTGAATCTCATAGGTCATGTTATTAGCTATTTCATACCTTGTTAGTGCATAAGTGAAGAAGATTCAAGGGTTTTATTTTATTTTTTCAAATTCAAATCTATATTTTGCATTGGTCATATAGATGAATCTAAGGTCTATCGCCCTAGGTTTTGTAGAGCCTGAAGTGAAGGAGTTTAGCCTTATAGTTGGGCTTGATGTTAGAATAGATGTGTTGGATATGAGAAGTAGCAACACGTTAGATATATTTGTTCTTATCATTGGGTTGTTTAAAACTTATTAAATCAAGAGCCAACAGGTGTAGCCTTTGACTTTGTGCTACAGAGATTGGAGCCACAAGCTAACAAAAAATAGAAGGACCTCACCCAGATATTCATTCGAATGAGGAAGATGAAATTATAAATTTTTGTAAGGAGAAGAAGCAAATGGAGAAGGAGAACACTGAGAAAAAGGAATAGGGGAAGATCAAGTGGAAAAAGAAGACACAAATTGAGATGCATAATAAGAAGGAATAGAAGTAGGAGAACAAGAAAAAAGAGAACACAAAGAAGAAAGTGGAGAGGGAAAATATGCAAAAGGAGGAGAAGGAGAAAACCAAGGAGGAGGAGAAGGGGAAGATGAAATGGAAGAAGAAGCAACAAAAGAAGATGATGAAGAAGAGGAGAAGAAGAAATAAACAAAAAATAGAAGAAGAAAAAGAAAGAGGAGGAGAAGATGGATAAGAAAGAGACAGAGAAGGAGAAGGAAGATGGATAATAAAAAGAAGCATAAAGAGGAGGAGAATGAGGATAAGTTAAGAAGAAGAAAAATGAGGAGGAGAAAAAGGGAAGAAGAAGCAAAAAGAGGAGGAGAAGTACAAGAAAAGGGAGGATAAGATGATGAAGAAGGGGAAGGAGAAGGAGGAGAGGAAGAGGTGGTGGTGGAAGAGGAGAACACGAGGAAGAGGAAGAGGAGAAGGAAAAGTTGAGGAAGAGGATGAAAGAGTAGTATTGATAGCTGATTCTACTTCCATAAATTAGTTGAGATCACACCAGAACAATCTTGGAATCATCTCCAACATCAACACAAACAATTCTTGGAGACCTCTCCAACATCAACACAAATAATTGAGACATAACATGGGTGTAAGCTAAACAAACCACTATATTCAAACTATGCAAATTTGTAAAACATATTGCAATTTACTACATAGATTATAGTATGAGAAGTATTAAAGAATGAAAAATTACTCAAAAATGAAACATGTAGTCCACCTTTTCAAATGATGCAAAATATCTTGCTATCAATGTAATCCTTCACTTAAATAGAGAAAAAAAAGAGAGAGATACACATTCCTATTTGTTGTCTTACTTATTTTGTTAAAATAATTTAATTTAATAAATATATTTTACTATCTGCTAAAACATTGCACCTCTTTTTGATGAAACTGCTAGCATATACTTCTTGTTGAAGTGCTTATTTTTTATGTAAAAGTTGCAAGATGAGACCATAACAGAGATGTGGTTGAAGAGCAACACATGAACATAGAAGATCGAGTAGACAATAGATGTGCAATTTCTATTTTTCAAAATTTAATATGATCACAGTGATCATATATGTATAATAAAAAAAAATGTTTGTGTAAATTTTAAAATGACATTATTTAAAAATTTTGAATTATTTCTTTTACTTTGATTATGCATTTATAAATTCTCTTTATTTGTAAGAATTTGGAGCAATGAGAATGTGTTAGAAATATATTTATGAAAAAAAATTTAATTATTAAAAGAAGTTTTAATTAAGATTAGAAGATATGTGAATAGTCTCAAAAAGAGATTGAGGATTGGAGGGTAAATTAAATTCAAATACCTTTGTTGTGTTAGGATAAAACCATAGACAAAAATAAAAACTACATGTAAATATAACCAATAATAGAAAATAATAGATCACACAGAAATGAACACAAGGCACCAAGATTTAATGTGGTTCACCCAATCCCTGGGCTACGTCCACCAAATTGCAAGTTTGATATTATTACAATCCAGTGATTACAACCTGATTACAATCCTTAATCCCTTATAGCTCAATACCACTACAAGAAGAAATTTCACATCACAACATAACAAAAATACCTAACCCTAAACCCTTTTATACAAGTATTTTATGCCATTTTAGGGTTACAACATGTCGGCCATATGTCAGCCATATGTCAGCTACAACGTCGGCCACAACCCAAATTTTTTTTTCAGGGCGATGCCCCAAACCCCAAAGAATTTATGAAGTATGTACAGTACTTTCTTGATCAGTCACCACAATCTAACAATCTCCCACTTGGGGACTAATCATGCTCCACACTAAACAAAAATCTCCCTATTGGAGACTGATCCTGTAGCAATACCACTACCACATTGGGCTCCCACTGGATCAAACCACCCTGGACTCTGTTGTTCTTTTATTCATGTTCAGTCTGGAAGACCAACCAAAGCTAAAGAGGAGTTCAACTTCTCCCTTGTTACAACCTTTCTCAACATATCTATTGGGTTTTCACTTGTATGTATCTTCTCCATCTTTAATTGTCCATCCTCCAAAACTGACTGAATGAAATGGTACCACAACTATATGTGTTTGGTCTTAGAATGCAAAGCTGAATTCTTTGCAAGATGAATGACACTCTGAATATCTATGAAAAAATAATTATCCTTTTGAGGATGTCCCAATTCTTCCATGAAGAACTGAAGCCATATCATCTCCTTGGCTACCTCCATAGCAGCAACATACTCTACCTTTGTAGTGGATAGAGCATCAATCTTCTATAACCTAGAAACCCAACTCACGGTTGCCCACCAACAGTAAAGACATAACCTGTAGTACTCCGCCTGCTATCAATATCCCTTTCCAAATCTTAGTCAACATAGCCCTATAAATCAGTAGTAGAGCCCCCAAAGTGTAAACACTTATTGGATGTGCCTCTCAAATATCTGAGAATCCATTTGACTGCATTCCAATGCTCAATTCTTGGATGACTCATATACCTGCTAACGACTCTCACTGCATGTGCAATATCTAGCCTAGTGCATACCATAGCATACATCAAGCTTCCTACAGCTAAAACATAGGGTACCTTGGACATCTTATCCTCCTCTTGTTGTGTCTTGGGACACATCTTTTTAATCAACTTCAAAGGACTAGGTAAAGGCGTGCTAACAACTTTAGCATTTTCCATAGAGAAATGTTGCAACACCTTCTCAACATAATCATCCTAAGATAGCGTCAATGTTCTATTCTTCCTATCTCTGCAAATCTTCATACCAAGGATTTGTTTTGCTGCCCCCAAATCCTTCATAGAAAATGCATGTGCTAATTGGTGTTTTAGCCCCTTAATATGATCCATGTTAGGCCCAGCTACAAGCATATCATCAACATATAAGCATAAAATAATTTAGCTATCACCATCCAACCTCTTAAAATAAACACAGTAATCTGAATGACACCTATTATATCCACACTCATGCATAAAACTGTCAAATTTTAGATACCATTGTCGAGGTGCTTGCTTCAAGATATAAACTTTTCTTCGATTTGTACACTAAGTTCTCCTTACCTTTGACCTCAAAACCCTATGGCTGAGCCATATATATTTTTTCATTCAAATCACCATAAAGGAAGGCTATTTTATCATTAAGCTGCTTTAAATGCAAATCTTCAGTAGTCGCAAGGCTTAAAATAGTATGGATAGACGTCATTTTAACAACAGGAGAAAATATCTCATCAAAATCAATTCCCTTTTTCTGTGCAAATCCTTTTACAACTAACCTAGCTTTAAATCTTTTTGTATCTCCTTCCTCTTCTTTCAACCTATAAACCCACTTATTCTGTAAAGCTCTTTTACTTGTAGGAAACTTGCACAAATCCCATGTCTTATTCTTCAACAAAGAGTCCATTTCATCTTTCATTGCAGACTCCCACTGAATCTTAGTATCCACCTACACAGCTTCATCATAACTTTCAGGTTCACCAGCATTAGTAAGTAAAATAGAATACAAAGAGGGAGAAAATCTTTGTGGAGGTCTAATTTGCCTCGTTAACCATCTAACATTCATCGATGTGTGTGATATTTGTTTTTTTGGTTGTTGCAAATCATGAGGAATGGTTGGAACATCAGCTTTTGGAGTATCATCCAACACTACATAATCATCTTCTTTCTTCTCATGTTGCTGCAACAGATCTTTGTACAACACTTTCTCATTGAATATGACATCTTGACTTCTTACAATTTTATGATTTTCAAAATCCCAAAGCCTATAACCAAATTTATTAATGCCATATCTAACAAAGAAACATTTCTTTGATTTAGCTTCTAGCTTGGTTCGATTTTCAAAGTCTATATGAGCAAAAGCTTCACAACCGAAGGTCTTGAGAAAAGAATAACTCACCTTCTTACCAGTCCATGCCTCCTCTAGAATACCACAGCCCAAAAGAGTAGAGGGACCTCTATTAATCAAATATACAGTAGTATTGATAGCCTCTGCCCACATGTGTAAGGGCAACCTAGCATGCAACCTCATGCTCCTTGCATGCTCCATTATAGTCCTATTCATGCGTTCATCCAATTCATTTTCTTGTGGAGTCCTTGGAACAATTTTTTGTCTACGAATACCATTAGTGGAGCAATAATCTTCAAATTCATGACTGCAATACTCACCACCATTATCAGATCCGAGACATTTTAATTTCTTATCAGTCTCATTTTCTACAAAGCATTTCCATTTCTTAAAAGTTTGAAATACATTAGATTTTTGTCTAAGGAAATAAACCCATACTTTTCTAGTTGCATCATCAATAAATGTAACATAATAATGAGAGCCACCAAGGGAAGATACCTGAGCCGGTCCTCATACATCTGTATGCACAAGCTCTAATTTCTCCTTTTTGTTTTCCTTCCCAGTCTTTACAAAACTCTCTCTTTTGTTTTCCATACGCAAAAATTTCACAGAAATCCATATTAACACATTTCAGACATGGTAAAACTTTCTTTGAATGGAGTACTTTAATACCTTTCTCACTTATGTGCCCAAGTCTATTGTGACACAATGCTGTATCAGAATCTACAACAGCTATTTGTTCTCCTTGCTCAACTACAACAATTGTTCTTGAACATTCATTTTTCTCTGAAACAATCAAAGTAGAAGGAACAATATGACCTGTACAAAGATATAAGGTGCCTACTTTCACACCTTTTGCTACTACAAGGGAACCTTTTGAAATCTTCTAATTTTTATCATTAAAAGTAACTACACAACCCTCATCACTGAGTTACCCTGCTGATATTAAATTCTTACTTAGCCTTGGAACATGTCTTACCTCATGTAGTAGCCAATGATTCCCATTCTGCAACTTAATCTTAATTTTTCCCTTTCCAAAAATTTGACAAGATTCATTATCCCCTAAATAGACATGCCCAAAATCCCCTTGGACATAATCAATGAAATAACCTTTATGAGGTGTAGCATGAAATGAAGCACCAAAATCTAAAACCAATGAATCATCAACACTTTCTAAAGACAAAAGCAAAGCATCCTCTTCGGATTTGTTACTTACCACATTTGCCTCCTTGTCTCCATCTGATTTATCTCCTTCATTTTTCTTTTGATTCCAGCAATCTTTCTTTTTATGACCTAGTTTCCCACAGTACCAGCAGTCATTCGGCCCTCTTGATTGAGATCTCTTCCCTTTTGACTTTCCTCTTGATTTCCCCCAATTTCTAGAGTTACTTTCTCTCTCAGTCGTTCTACCACTGATTTGTGCATTCAAAGAGCTTCCTAGTGTAGATCCACCTGAGGATTTCTTATGAGTTTCCTCACTTAAAACAACACTGATCACATCATCATATTTTAGGGTACTAGATCCAGGAACAAAATTACTCACCGCCATTACCAAGCCATTCTAGCTTTTAGGCAAAGAACACAAAATCAAGAGAGCCCTGATTTCTTCATCAAAATTGACACCCATAGAAGATAACTGACTAGTAATAGTATTAAACTCATTTAAATGATCTACAATAGACCCACCTTCTATAATTTTCATATTAAATAAATGCTTCATGAGAAATACCTTGTTTGAATAAGAGGGCTTTTCATACAATGTCGCTAGGGTTTTTATCAACTCTTCTGTCGTCATCGCTTTTGTAATATTAAATGCCACTGATGGTGCTAGGCATAACCAAATAATTTTAAGTGCCTTTCTGTCCAAAAGATCTCATTCATCATTTGACATAGATCCCTAATTCTTGGCTTTGCCTTCCAATAGCTTCCATAAATCCTTCTGATAAAGATAGTCTTCCATTTGCATCTTTCATAACTAGAAGTTCTGCCCATTAAACCTATCAACCCTTATCTTACCCTCATCTACCATTGCTCCCACTCAACTGTGAGACTCCCACTTAACTGTGAGACTTTCCTACAGAGGATAACTGAAAGATAACCTCGCTCTGATACCACTTGTTAGGATAAAAGCACTGATAAAAATAAAAACTACATGCAAATATAACCAATAACAAAAAATAATAGATCACACAAAAATGAACACAAGGCACCAAGATTTAACGTGGTTCACCCAATGCTTGGGCTACGTCCACCAAGCTGCAAGTCTGATATTATTACAATATAGTGATTACAACTTGATTACAATCCTTAATCCCTTACAGCTCAATACTACTGCAAGAAGCGATTTCACATCACAACATAACAAAAATACCCAACCCTAAACCCTTTTATACAAGTATTTTATGCCATTTTTAGGGTTACAACATGTCGGCCATATGTCGGCCATATGTCGGCTACAATACTTTCCTGATCAGTCACCACAATCTAACATGTCAGGCAATTTTTTTTTGAGTGGGAGTCTTTTCATTTTAATTATATCATATTAGTTCCAAGAAGAGAGGAACCATCAAAGTAGGTGTATAGATAGGTTTTAGAGGCCTTAAAGTTGGTATTTGATTGCAATAATTGGATTCCCTTAAGAAGGTTTTTGATCTTGAATATGTTTGAAATAATACAACCCAAACTCAATAGGTATATACATAGTATTTGGTTGCAATAAATGGCTTCCCTTAAGTAGGTTTTTGATCTTGAACATGCAGAAAATAATACAACCCAAACTTGGAAGGAGACAATTAGGTATTATTAGCACTAAACAAGATTCAACCTCTAACTATACAATAGTCACATGGCAGGGCATGATGTCCATATAGTGAAATGTCTTAATTTAAAAATCTAAAAAACATGTTTTTTGGTTTTTACTTGCAAAATAACTTCAGTTGGAAGAATCCAAGATTTACAAAAGTTGTATCAACAAAGACGTTTACCAAATCGTACTCTACAGGGGAAACTCAGAGAGAATTGTACTGTCCAAATAGTCTATTGGGTCCTGCAAACCAATATACTCTTGCCTAGGTAAATAAGTAACAAGTTAGCAACAAATCTAGATCTTGAATAGTTCTAATAATTGAAGTTCTAATCAACAAAATTTAATATTATCCACTAAAAACTCCATGGATAGAAAAATTCAAATGACTAACCAATAAATCTTGTCATGGAGTACCATGCAATAATTGTTAAGTGTATAATATGATAGTCTTTAACTATCAATAACAACATTCTTCGGGGCATTTTTTTGTACTATTTTAACTTATTATATCACATTCCTATATGTGTTTCACTAAGAAAAATAAAAGCAACATAAAAAATGAAATAAAACAAAACCAATATTTTGGGGAAAAAAATTGTATGTAGAAAGAACATGACAATAAATTCCCTTTACATTGATATAATGAAAAGCTTTACATTAATATAGAGCCATCTAAATTCCTATAACAACATGCAAGGAAAAAGTCCTATAAAAACATGAAGAAAAAGTGGACTTTATTTTTAGACATGCACAAAAATGCGTTTCACTAAAAAAAAAAAGAAAAACATTTGGAAAGATTAAAAAACCAAAAGAAACATTTGGAAAGAAATTTCTATATGTAGGAAGAATGTGACAATAAATTCCCTTTACATTAATATAGAACCATCAACATGAAAGGGAAAATGAACTCTATTTTTATGCATAAAAATGTGTTTCACTATAAAATAAAAGCAACATTTAGGAAAGAAATTTCTAAAACTTATTTATGTACAAAGAATGTAACATGTAGGAAAGAAATTTCTGAAATTTATGTATGTAGAAAGAATGTGACAATAATTTCCCTTTACATTTAACATAGAACCATCTAAATTCCTATAAAAACATGCAAGGGAAAATGAACTCTATTTGTAGACATGATGAACTCTATTTGTAGACATGCACAAAGACCCAACCAAATTTAGAGAAGAGAAATGAAAGAACACATTTTTTTATATTAATAAAGGATTGAAAAGATTGGATACGTATTCATGTATTAAACACCTTAAATAAATGGTTTTTAATATAGCTAATCATGTACCTAATATTTTAGGCCCTTAAATTCCCCCAAATTGTTGTGGGTACTTTAAAAGAGATTTGGTCTTCTTACTTTCCATCTTAATCTTCTACCTAATATTTTAGATTGTTAAATTTCTCCTTAATTGTTGTGGGTACTTTAGAAGAGATTTAGTCTCTAGACTCTCATGAACCTCTACTACCATGAACCATTATGGATTAAACTACTCCATATCCTAAGCGCCTCCTATAATAAACACAAAATCTATCCTCATGCCTTCATCATACTTAATATTGTGAAAGTGTTAGAAATGCTTTAGAATAACTGAGAGCGGGGGTGAATTAGTTATTCAAGGTCCAAAATGTCCAATTCAAACTTTTTTTTTTCACTAAGTGTAGTGAGTCCATTCAACCATACATTCATCCAAACTTTAATATTCCTATTCAACAAGTTACTATAAATCAACATGCAAGCATAACACATAAAAGATCAACACATAACACAATGATTTACGTGGAAACCCAATTTGGAAAAAACCAACAATAACATGTTACTCAATTCTCACTCTTCTAAAGTGATGCCCTATGAAAGGCCTGCCCTGTTAAAAGCTTACAACACACTATTAAATGTGACCTGGTTAAAGGATTTAACAACCCTATTCGAAGTGGGCCTGGTTAGAGGACTTTAGAACATTCACTTGGAATGCCACTTTGTTAAAGGATTTATAAATGACTTTTAGACCAACCTAAGTCCATAGGATTTTCCTTCTATCCTAACTGATACAATTGCTAGAGAGTAACAATTAGGGATTTTCACCTGATTACATAATACAACTCAACTTGTAGATCTCAGAACACTTCTCAGTTCTTCTTCATCTGCTTGGCATTCAGTCTATGCAACTCTTAACAACTTGGCCTCCTTTCAAGCTTAGTATCCTTGAGTCTCCATGCTCAATTTACCAGTGCAATCATCTCTTCTTGATCACTTGTAGAAGTAGAGTCTCTGTGCTCTGTTCTTCCTTCTCCCAAATGTCTTCTCCTTGACACCCATCTAACTACTTCACAATTTGGCACTCTAGTAGCTCTTGCTTCTTGGTCTATGACTTCTTAAATAGAAGTCTTAGAGTTCCTTTTCTCGCTCAATTCTTCCTTCCTTTAATTTCAATTCATATAGATTAGGTAGGATTCATTGTATCTAACTCATATTATGTTTCTTCTAGAAACATCATGAAGAATCCTCTCGAACTCTCTCCAAAATAGGTTACGTAGAATTCTGTACCACTAGCTCATCATCCTTATCCTCCAAATAGTTCACAAAATTCAAGGTAACAACTATGTTGGCTTAGATTTGGAAAATCTTTGACTTTTAAAATAATGCAACAGCTTGGCACTATTGAAATCTTGATGCTCGACACATACTGTGTTACTCAGCATCAACAACATTTTTAGTGATACTCGACAGCTAAAGCTCACTCAGTACCAACTAAGATTTTTTGATGCTCAACACCTAATACTTTGCTCGACACTTGAACTTCACTCAACACCTGAAGATCACTCGGCACACACTAGATTTTTCTTTTGCTCGGCTCCAATTGAAAATTTGCTCGACTTCAACTACCTTGCTCGACACCCACTAATGAACTAAGTTTAAGCTTTGTAGTCAAAATTGTTACAACTTATTCCTCCAATGTTTCTAAGTGTGACCAACCTCTATATCTTTGAGTATGTTATCAATACATCATTTACTCATTTTCTTAACTGATCGTTACCCTTTAATACAACATCATAACTCAATAGTTCCCTCAAATGCTTTTGTTACATCTTATTGATTAAATCCTCTTCATCAATCAACTAAGTGATAGTACTTAGATCTTATAAGTAATTTTCATCCCTACAAATAGTAGGTTTGACATCAATGTCAAAACAATGATTGAAAATATTCTGTTAACAACAATCTCCCTCTTTAAATCAATCTTCTTCATCAATGATATTTTCAATCAAATTTCCAACAATATCCCTCTTTGGCATTGATGGCAAACCAAACTAATCAACCATTAGACTAAACTATTTAACCAAATTCAAACTAGGTTATAACAATAAGTCAAATGCCAAAAAGTAATTGTGTTACCATCAGTTTTCACATCTCCCTCTATCTTCATTTGATCAATTTCTACATTTTCTCCCTCTTTCTTCATTCTTGATCTACTCAATAGTTGTTAATCAGTTTCTTGACATTTCTCCGTCTTGGACAACAATGCCAATGACATATTAGCATCTTATCATGCAAGTGTAGCATTTGTAAGTTCATTCAATTTCTCCCTCTATCACCTTGCTTGTGACTAATTTTGAACTTTCAACACTTCAATTACTTTAGGCATGAATCCTAAACTAAACATCCTCTGCATCAATGTGTAAAATCTTCAACAATCATGGAAAAAAGTAATTGTGTTACCATCAGTTTTCACATCTCCCTCTATCTTCATTTGATTAGTTTCTACTTTTCTCCCTCTTTCTTCATTCTTGATCTACTCAACACTCTTTGATCAATTTCTTAACATTTCTCCCTCTTGGACAATAATGCCAAAGACATATTAGTATCTTATCGTGCAAGTGTAGCATTTGCAAGTTCATTCAACTTCTCCCTCGATCACCTTGCTTGTGAATAATTTTGAACTTTCAACACTACAAATACTTCAAGCATGAATCCTAAAGTAAACATCCTCTGCATCAATGTGTAAAATCTTCAACAATTAGCTAATTTGATGTAGAATAGTTTTACTTATTCTTAAGTAGCCTTGGCTAGGGGTATCACCCCTAACTTACCTCTAAGATAATCAAAAGCATATTTAGGTAGTTCTTTGGTCAAAATATCAACACTCTATTCCTTTGAGCTAACATACTCCATCTTCACTTGTTTGTCTTCCACCAACTCTCTTACATAGTGATACTTGATTGCAATGTGCTTGGTTTTAGCATGCATTACAAGATTCTTTGATATGTTGGTAGCACTTGTATTATCATAGTAAAGTATCACAGGCTCATTTACTTCTTCCTTCACACCTTGCAACAAATGTTTGATCCATACAATATTGGTGCAATTGATAGCAACTGCAACATATTTAGCTTTTGGAGTGGACTATGAGGTACAACTTTGCTTTTTTTTGGTCCATGTAATCAATCTTTTTCCCAAGAAAAGTGCTCCTCCACTAGTGCTCTTTCTATCATCAATATTACCTCCCCAATCTGCATTAGTGTAGGATTTTAGTTCAAAAATTTCACTCCTCTTATAGTACAAACCATTGTCATTAGTTCCTTTTAGATACCTCATTATTCTCTTCACTACCATCAGATGATTTTCTCTTGGATTTGCAAAAAATCTTGCCACTATTCCAACAACCAATGCAATTTTTGGTCTACTATGTACAACATATTGCAACTTTCCAATCATTGATCTATAC
The DNA here is from genome assembly GCA_028749045.1 of Cupressus sempervirens. NCBI lineage: Eukaryota > Viridiplantae > Streptophyta > Pinopsida > Cupressales > Cupressaceae > Cupressus > Cupressus sempervirens. The sequence continues at coordinate 476,619,829 of CM053792.1, forward strand.
AATGTCTGATTCACTTCAGCACTCTAATCATTCTTGGATAACTTATGTCTTGTTGCCATTGGTGTGCTAACTAGCTTTGAGTCTTCTAACCCAAATGTTTTGAGTATCTACTTGATGTATTTTGATTGGGCCACAAATATTCCATGCTTCAATTGATGTACTTGCAATCCAACAAATAATTTGATTTCTCCAAACATTGACATCTCAAACTCATGCTTCATTTGATCAGCAAGATTTTTGCATAGAGCATCTTTTCCTTCAAATATTATATCATCAATAAAGATTTTAGATATCAAAATGTCTTTACCTTTTTTTTCCTTGATATGCAAGTTGCTGTTGTCATCTGTTCTCTCAAATCTCATCTTCAAAAGATATTTGTGCAGTCTCTCATACCATGCTCTAGGTGCTTGCTTCAAACCATAAAGTGCCTTGTGCAATTTGCAAACCATATCTTTTTTTTTTTGTCATCAACAAATCCCTCTGGTTGTTCTATCTAGACTTCCTCTTCTAGTATACCATTCAAAAAAGTAGACTTTACATTCATTTGGTAGACTTTGAAACCTTTGTATGTAGCATATGCAAGTAATGTTCTTATTCCTTCCATTCTTGCAACTGGGGCAAATGTTTCCCCATAATCTACTCCTTCTTGTGCATAGCCTTTGAAAACTAATCTAACTTTATTTCTTGTTATCTCACAATTCTCATCAAGTTTGTTCCTAAACACCCATTTGGTACCAATTACATTCTTGTCAGTTGGTCTAGGAACTAGGGTCTAGGTTTTTTTTTTTCTCAATCTAATCTATCTCCTCTTCCATAGCTTTATACCAATCATCATCTTGTAGAGCATCTTTCACTATTTTAGGCTCAACCTTGCTCAACAAACATGATTCATTTCTTAGTCTATTCCTTGTCATTTATCTAGCATCCTTGTCACCAATGATTTGATCTACAGAGTGATGTTATCTTACATACTTGGCTAATCTTGGTTTTGTCCTTCTTTCCATGTTTGATCCTTCAGCTTCAAAGTCATTTTTCTCTTCTCCATCTTGTATTTCATCATTTCTTTCATATGTACTATTCTCAAAATGTGCATTTTCTACATTCTATAGCTCAACTTCTAAATGCAGCTCGACATTCACTGGCTGTGACTTGGTTGATACTAAGATTTGTTGTTGATTCCTAATTTGATTGATAGCATTGTCTTCAATAGTCATTCTTTCATAGAAGTATACAAATGATCTATAATCTTTTGATTGTTTAGTTCCATCAACCTCAACTTCTGTATGCTCATTAAAATTTATATTTGTACTCTCGACAATCTTGTTAGTGTTAGTGTTCAAACACTTATATGCTTTGCTTCTAGTGGTGTATCCAAGAAATATGCCTTCATCACTTTTTGCATCAAACTTGCCATTTCTAATGTCTTTAAGAATATAGCATTTACAACCAAAGACTTTGAAATGTCTAACATTAGGTGAGTGACCATATCATAGTTCAAAAGGTGTTACATTTGTACCTTTCTTGACTTTGACTCTATTCAATGTGTAGACTACATCGCTTATAGCTTCTCTCTAGTACTTTAGTACAAAATTTTTCTCCGTCATCAAAGTTCTTGCATAGTCTAACACTGATCTATTCCTTCTTTCAGCAATACCATTCTACGATGGAGATCTTGATGCTAATGTTTGCCTCTTGATACCTTTGTCATTACGGAATACTTCAAATTCTTTTGATGTAAACTCACCTCCTCTGTTTGATCTTAAGCACTTTAGACTATTTCCTGTTTCCTTCTCAACTCTAGCCAAACACCACTTAAACATTTAAAATGCATCATATTTTTTCGTTAAGAACATAGTAGTCATCATCTTGGAATAGTCATCTAGAAATAGCATTATGTATTTGTCTCTTAGGTAACTTTGCACTTCTATTAGACCACATAAGTCTGTATGGACTAGCTCTAGTACTTCTTTGGAAGTGTATGTTTTACTTTTGAAACTAGATTTAGTGATCTTCTCTAGTTGACATTGTTTGCACATTGTGTTTTCAAATTTTTTCAATTTGGGAAAATCTTCAACTTTCTTCTTTTTGCTGATGCTAGTCAGATTTTCAAAGTTAACGTGACACAATCTTTTATGCCATAACCACACATCATGAAGTCTAATAACAAGACAAGTTACATCTTCCATATCTAGATAAAATAAGTTACTCCTAGTTTGTTCACCTTTTCCAATCAAATTTCCATCAATGTCATAGATCTTGACAATTTTGTTTCCAAACTCTACTTTGCAACTTACATTGCCTAACTAAGATAAACTTAACAAGTTGTAGTTCAATCCTTTAACATAGTATACATTATCACATGAAATTTTCTATGTGAGTTTAATTGAACCTTTTCCTTTGGTTTGACATGGAGCGTCATTACCAAATCTAACACTATTTCCATCATATTGAGTAAAGGTAATGAACTTACTTTTATCTCCTGTCATGTGATGTGAGCATCCACTGTCTATGATCTATTTGTCATTCTTGTTCACATAGGTAACCAATACTATTGCTTCATCTTCATCTTTATCTGATTCATCCTTCATGGCCACATAGACTACTTCATCATCATTCTCATCAGAATCTTCTTCAACAATGTAGCATCTTTTGCATTTTTCCTTGTAGTCTTTGCTATCATCTTCTCTATTGTTCTTGTACTTGTTTCCTTCTTTGTAGTTCTTCTTCTATGTACATCTTGCAACAATATGACCTACTTCATTATAATTAAAACATATGATAGGGAGCTTACCTTTGAATTTTCCTTTGCCTCTATGGAATCTCCTAGCTAGTAGTGCTTCTAACTATTCCACATCTTCCTCATCTCTACTGCTATCACTAGATGCATGTTTTCCTTTTCTTCTCTTCTTGCTTGATGTCTCTTCCTCAGTGTCTTTTATTGTCATCTTGGCCTTGAAAGCAGATTCAAGGTTCTTAGGTCTGTAGTTGTCAAAGTTAGATAACTCAAATGCAATAACTCTTCCCACTATTCCTTCAAAGGTTAGTGTGTTTCCTTGTACACACCTTAGATCTTGGATAGCTGAAAATCTAATAGCATAGACAAGGAGCAGAGTTCTAAATATTTTTTGTTGACAGTTTCTTCTTCCAATTGACCATAAAGACTTCTTATTGCACTTACCACTTCTTTCGTTCTAGCAGGATATTGACCAACATTCTCTCCATCCTCCATTTTCATGTCATCAAACTTTCCTCTAGGGCTTTCTCTATTTCCTCTTTAGACATTTTGATCTCCTCCATAGATATTTGTTAGGGCTTTCCACATCTTGAATGTAGTGTCACAATCTTTGATGTCATCATATTCTACATAGCTGAGTGTAGAAGCAATCTCCAGCATTGCCTGACTGTGCTCCTTCCTTTTATTCAAATCTTTTGCAGTAAGAGGTCTAGCTGGATGTATGTGCTCTATTCCAATTGAGGTTTTTGCATAATCACCTATTGATCCAAGTTGCAGTTCCATCAAACTCTGTCATGCAATGAAGTTATCTTTGTTGAGCTTGGGAACTTCTCTCTTGGACATCTTGATCTTCTTGCTTCTAGTAACTTGAAACTAAATCAGTAGATGGCTCTGATACCAATTGTTAGAAATACTTTAGAATAACTGTGAGGGTGGGTGAATCAATTATTCAAGGTCCAACATGTCCAATTCAAACTTTTTTTCTTCTCACTAAGTGTAGTGAGCCCATTCAACCATACATTCATCCAAGCTTTGATATTTTTATTCAGCAAGTTAGTGTAAATCAACATGCAAGCATAACACATAAAAGATCAACACATAACACAATGATTTACGTGGAAACTCAATTTGGGAAAAACCACCAGTAACATGCTAGTCAATTCTCACTCTTTTGAAGTGATGCCCTGTGAAAGGCCTACACTATTAAAGGCTCACAACACACTATTAAATGTGACCTAGTTAAAGGATTTAACCACCCTATTAGAAGTGGGCTTGGTTAGAGGACTTTAGAACAGTCACTTGGAATGCCACCCTGTTAAAGGATTTACAAATGGTTGTTAGGCCAATCTAAGTCCATAGGATTTTCCTTCTATCCTAACTGATACAATTGCTAGAGAGTAACAATTAAGAATTTTGATCTAATTATAGAATACAACTCAACTTGCAGATCTTAGATCACTTCTCAACTCTTCTTCATCTTCCTAACATTCAGTCTTTCAAACTCTTGACAGCTTGCCCTTCTTTCAAGCTTAGTCTCCTTGAGTCTCCATGCTCAATTTACTAGTTCAATCATCTCTTCTTGACTGCTTGTAGAAGCAGAGTCTCTGTGCTATGCTCTTCCTTCTCCTAGATGTCTTCTCCTTGACACCCTTCTAACCACTTCACAATTTGGCACTCTAGCAACTCTTGCTTCTTGGTCTATGACTTCTTAAATAGAAGTCTTAGAGTTCCTTTTCTCACTCGATTCGTCCCTCCTTTAATTTAAATTCATATGGATTAGGTAGGATTCATTGTATTTAACCCATATTATGTTTCTTCTAGAAACATCATGAAGAATCCTCTTGAATTTGTTTCAAAATGGTTTACATAGAATTTTATGCCACCAACTAATCATCCTTATCCTCCAAACAGTTCACAAAATTCAAGGTAACAACTATGTTGGCTTAGATTTGGCGAATCTTCGACTTTTAAAATAATGTAGCAACTCAACACTATTGAAATCCTAATGCTTGGCACATACTGTATTACTCGGCATCAACTACATTTGTACTGATACTCGGCAATTGAAGTTCACTTGACACCAACTAAGATTTTCTAATGCTCGACACCTAATACTTTGCTCGGCACTCAAACTTCACTTGGCACCTAAAGATTACTCGGCACACACTAGATTTTCCTTTTGCTCGGCTCCAACTAAAAATTTTCTCAGCTTCAACTAGCTTGCTTGGCACCCACTAATGAACTTAGTTTAAGATTTCCAGTCAACCTTGTTACAACTTATTCCTCCAACATTTCTAAGTGTGACCAACCTCTATATCTTTGAGTATGTTATCAATACATCATTTAATCATTGTCTTAACTGATCCTTGCACCTCATTACAACATCATAACTCAATCATTCCCTTAGGTTCTTTTGTTACATCTTGTTGATCAAATCCTCTTGATCAATCAACTAAGTGATAGTACTTAGATCTTATGAGCAATTTCCATTCCTACAAATAACAGATTTGACATCAATGACAAAACACTAATTGAAAATATTCTATTAACAACAATTTCCCTCTTTGAATCAATCTTCTTCATCAATGATCTTTTCAATCAAATTTCCAACAGAAAGTGCACTATCCCTCCCATATTACCACCTTGGCTTCATATACAATCTATGATGAGACTCATTTAATATTCTTTACCTAATATATTTACTCTTCAACTATCCTTTCCGTAACTATGTCTCTTTGTCCTAATTCCTAAGATTTATTCCATTCTAAATCATTTGTTCAAATTACAACCTACTCAATAATCTTCTTGCCATTCTAAGAAATTTATTACTTTCCCTCTTGATCGGAATAAGTTACAATTACCACTCAAGCTCATTTTCATATATTGATTTACAATTTGACTTTTTTCTAATAGATAAACAACCTAAGCTTGATACATTATAAAGTACATAGATACATCTAGATAATCAACTTTTAGTCCCAAGTTACATTTTTCAGCCTTCCTTTTAGGACATTCCTCGCCATTTCCTTCTTCTTTTGTTTCTAATCAAGGTCTATATACAATCTAAACACTACATCTTGCACTTATGTTAAGGATATAGCTTTGAAAAGTCATGAAACATGAAAACAAAAATACCATAGAAACAAAATATGAAGTGATAAAATAAATGTTTTAAACAAAAATAAAATATACATCTAATAGAGAAAATTAGTCATTCCTCAGCTGAGAAAACATATCTTAAGTAGCTCAATTATCAAATTGTTTTACACCAAAGAGTGTTTTGCAAACTTAGTTACATTAAAATACAAAAATAATAAACCTATGTTACTCTATTGGCATAAAATGGGGGGAGAGAGGCTCCCTACCATTTTGAATGTCTATTGAGTCCAAACTGGATGACTCCAAAACCTCCAAATTCATTTCAAACTCATTTTCCCACACTCCAACACCATCTCTTGCAAAAAATTTGTTTATCCAATCATATGATCTTGGGATGAAAGATGTAGACAGTGGGTAAAAGATAAGGAAATACCCTTGAATCTTCCTGAGGATAATGAGATGAAAAATATGGTTGAAATTTTAAAAATCTAACCCATCCCTAATTCATATGGAGTTCCTATATTGAAATTTTGTTTTCTTTTGTTTGACCTTCTTCTATACTTATATTAGCTAATTCATCCACTATTTGATAATTTCCCTCCTGATAGATATGATCGATTGTGATCTCATCAAAGGTTTGACATAGTGAGAGGGCTCTAATGTCTAATTTATTAATGTCTCTTGTTGGACATTAATAAATTTATCTTATCTTATCTAGATAATTTTGAGTCCAATCTCCAATTAGTGAGGGATCCTTTCCTTGTATCATTTATTATAATGCAAAATCTTCTCCAATCTCTAGATTCTTGCAAAAAAGAGTTTTGCATAGTTCTAGCCATTCTACTAAATCTATTAATTTCGTCCAATTGTTAGTTTCAATTCCTATAGATCTTGTAACTTTTCTATCTCCATGTCTTATAAGTTATTGATACTACAACCAATTCCTTCTCTTCTTGGATTCCCTCTTGAAGCTCCCTCAAAATTGAGTTTAAACCATCCTTCCTTGGGTAGTTGCTATTGGCACATCTTTCAATTGCTTTTTCAAGTTCCTCCCCTATTCTCATAAAACGGGTGCAGGTTGGGGGTTGCGGGTGGTATTTTAATACCTATCCACTTCCCTCTCATTTTCTCATCCCAATGAGACATTATAACTTCCTCCTTTTGTTTATTCAAAACCCAACTTTTGGTAAATTCAATAGAAAAAGTATCAATTTTTAATTAGAAGTTGTTCTACATTCACCTTCTTATCTTGAAAAATTCTTTAATTGTGTTCCTTCCATAATTCTCATAGGAGTATGGAAGGTGTAGATATCTATAAAGAGTTATAAATACTATCATTTCGAAGGAGGGGCCAAACATGTAGCATATAAATTTGTATGTGTAAAATCTAGTCTTTTGGGATCACATGTAAATTAAAAAATGGTAGTAGCATATGTATATATCAAGATTTGAATCAAACAATAGACTACTAGTATCATTGTGTTTCACTTTAGTAGTGCAACCAATAGAAAGAGTCCCACATGACCTCTGAGCAACTCAACAAGGGCACCCAAATGAGACCTTGTTGGTGTGCTCAAGATTGAGGGATGTGGATTTTCTCTCCCCAAACACAACTATTGAATCCCAAGATTTGATAAATGACCAATGAAATGAAACTAGGTTAAATGAGTGAAGAACAATTCAAGCAATGGTTATGGAGGAAACTATGCTCAAAAGCATTCAAAGATGTGAAGGTGGGTGCAAACAAGTATATCTGATGATGCAATGCTATATGAAAATGCAAAAAACATGCAAGATATTAAAAGACCACCAAAGGTTGGCAATAATCATAAAATCTCTAAAAAAACTCTAGAATTAAACTAGCATGATACCAATACAATGGAGGAGATGAAAATTGCTTGAGACATGGGTTCTATTTATAGGCTTGAGGGAGACCTTCAGGAGGTGACATATATATGGCATCCACATAAGTGCCACAAGGGAGACACATGGGCTAAAGGGCAAGCCATGTAAAAGTCAAAAAGAGCCTTTATGATTTGAGTGGCTCAAGATTTGCTCACACATGTGTTAGCAACCTTGGAGAAAGGAGTGAGGGACAAGAATGTAAGTCCTTTTTGGAGAAGTTAATAAAAGGGGGGCTCATTGGGCTTTGAGTTTCTCACAAATGTGTGAGCAACCACTTAGGGCTAAAAAGATGCTTAAGAGGGAGTTTAAAATTAATAAAGTGGGTGTAGCAAGTGGGTAGGCTTGGGAAGATGAGAGTGATGGGTGGTAGGCTAGGTTCTAGGTGGGATTAAGATTAAATCAAATAGGATTTAATTTAATCATACGATTAGAGAATTTAATAAAGTGGAGGGAATTAAATGAATTATAATTTATTTAAAAGAGGATTTGTGCAACAGTTTGTATTAAATAAATTTAATATATTAGGGGTAGTATTTAAATTAAATTTAAATGTATTAAGGACTGAACCTATTTAATTAAATAAATTTAATTAAAATAAGTAAAAGAATACAAAAAATAAAATTAATTAATAAATAATCAATTATAGGGTCAAGGGAAATATTAATAAATTAATATAGTATTTTGGGATGATTTTAAGCATTTATATTTTGCCCCTCTTTGATGTAGTGTTGGGACAACATTGCATCAAATAGAAGAAAACATAAGTTTCCCCAGAGAGGAGAGGAGTCCTAGGAGTTGCATCATAATGATGACAAGGGAGGAGGGTGCCCCGTCAAAAAAATGGCAAAATGGACCCATTTTGCCTAATTTTCTCAAAAAAGAGCATGAGAGGAAAAAGGACAGAAAGACATAAATTAGAATTTTGCATGACTTATGAGATAGATAGGAATGAACAAGATGATGGTCACTTGCCCCAAAAATATGGATAATGAATCCAAATGCATCCTAACTACATGATATTGATGGGTTCAGTTGTGTTCATATGGGAGAGCACACCCTAGTTTGATTTTGCAAGAGAAGTTATTTATCAGATGCTATATTAACATAGATGATAAAGTTCCTTTGCATGGACTATACTCTCAAACATAATATAGATTTCATAGCTATGATGGAATAAATGACATATACACATTGGAAAGGTCTGCACACACCCAAAGTCTTTTTAGGGATCTTGGTGGAAAGTGTGCTAACTCATTGCCCTAGTGTGAAATTCATACCATATCTCAAAAATTGACATTGATATGCCAAAGAATCAATAACATAATCATACTGCAAATGACATATTTAGTCAATGCAAGTTATTCAAGCATCACCAAGATATTGACGATTGAGGAAAACTTGAAGAGGCAACTATTGACACAAAAAAATGAAAAAAAAAAAACCTCTTTACCAAGTAGTCATTCAGTCCATAGTTCTTTCCATGCACTTTATTGTGAAAGGTAAATTTGATATGCGAACGTAGGAAGGATTCATCCTAAAGGGAAACGATTGATCATTTGATTGAATGTTGTTGAAATGTTTCTGATTGGTTCACTGGCAATTATTTTGAAAGGAACAAGGTTCTCAAATCATTTAATGTTAGTATGATTTTTTGTCAATTCTATTTGCAATCACTATTTTTATGAGCTCAGTTTGACAAGATGAAGGTCATTGTCATGAGAAGAGATGATGAGTAGAATAATTTGGACAAGATGGTGGATGAAGGAATAACTTGATTGAATTAGCAAAATGATTGTGATAAGATTGGGTTGAAGAAAAAGATAGTTAGATAAGATGGAAATTGATTTGTATGAAATGATTGGAAGGAGGGAATGTGATTAGAATAAAGGATAAGTGAATTGATTGCATGAATTAAAAGAAATAAAAATTGATGGAAGGTGGAATATATTAGAACCAATGATAACAGAGAGCCAAGGAATGGTAAATGTATGGTAAGGGTGGGGAGATTTTTATGGATGAGATGATATAGGGATGAAATGAAAGGTGAAAGAATATGGGGAACCAAATGATATGGTATCGGACAATGGGGAGCCAAGGACCATGTTTCAAAGGAGTTAAAATTTCTCATACCAAGGATAGGAAAATGAAAGGAAATATGGTGGGAAAGGATGCATGAAAATGGATAGATGGTGTATAAATGATACACATGGAAGAATTGGAGGTTCATGAATTGTTTCCAAAACATATATGGATATTATTACTTCTTTTTTTGTTATTTTTGGTTCGTTTAGTCTTGATCACAAGAAATGGTATGAAAGTGGAAGAGATATGAATATAGAACATAAGAGGGAGGGTATGAATATGAAACATAGGAATTGCATGAGATAATCAAGATCAAGGAAATATGAAAGGAGGATGGGATTATGTAGGATTATGGATGGAGGATGGATGAAATGAACATGTTGAGGACTATAGGATACAAGTTATGTATATGATGTCAAGATCAAATATGTGAAAGGATAGTGAGAATATGTAGGATAATGTGTGGATAATGAGAAAGGGATATGGAAGGTGCATATGGATGGATCAAAGTAAAATGATAATCAAGATGAAAGTTGGAAAAGGATGATGAATGGTAGATGGAAATGTGGAAGATATATAAGGCAATGCAGTATGGATCGAGCTTTCCCTGAGTGCAAGTGGAAGAGGAAAAGTTAATGGATGGATAAGTGGAATTGGAAGACAGTGGATACATGATAGGAAAACAAAGGGAGGAATCAAGCATCTAGATAGATGGATGGTATCCCTTGACATTTATTTCTCTTTCTTTTTTATTTTCAAGGAATTTTTACTATTTTATCATAGATGCTAGTAGGAAAATGAAAATAATGATGAAATGGGTTGGGAAATGGAGGACAAGGACTTATGATATTTTTTGGATTAAGGGGGTGGACTGGTTGGGAGGAAAAAAAGGTGTAATAGGTAAGAGGAATTTTTGGAGGATATGTAGGAGAAAGTTTGAATTTTCAGATATATAGACCCAAAAATGGATGAAGGATATGATGGAGTTAGGATGGTGGATTTGGGTTCATAAGGACCCAAAATGGATTTGGAAAATGGAAGTTTGAAGGATTTATGAATGAAGGAAGCTTTAGATTAGTAACATTGGATGCCATTTTGAATTTTTCTTTCTAATTCATTGCTTCATTGAATAGCTTTGGAATCCACATGATTTTTGAATTTTTTATATTGAGCCTTTGCTGGTTTTTAATTTCTTCTTGCTTTTGGATTACATTTTTCTTTTTTTGAACATATCTTTTAGAGGTGACATATTGATCCTTGGATTTTTGTGGTTATTTGGCTTTATTCACTGTGTTTTTGGCATCCAATTTTCTTCCATTGGCCATGCTACAAGTTTGTGAGGATAAATAGTATGGAGAGACATGGGTGAAATTATGGAGGGTGAACATTGGAAAGAATTCAAGGATGTGTGCCTTTGTTGATTTGTAATAGGTATATAAGGGGATGGTGTGGAAAACATGCATATGGTGGATGGATGTATGTAAGGACCCAAAATGGATGGAAATGGGGAAGAGAGGTTATTATGGATATAAGATCCCAAAATGGACTTGGAATATGGATGATGGGAGCATTTAGGTTTGGATGGAGTAATTTTGGATTTGGAAGGAGTGGAAGGCATACTAACATTTTGAGACATTATTTGTTTAATGGGATACTTATTATTTTCAATACAAGATGTGAGTCAATGTATATGGGGTTCATGGATGGATTGGATTAATTTTATGGAATCTTGTGGAGGTTTAGGATCATGAGGGGGATTATTAGGGATAATAGGATCTTGAGATGGATTGGGATCATGAAATATAAATGAAGGGGTACTTTTATCTTGACTTATAAGAGGATTATGTGGTGGAATGATTGGATCATGAAATGGAACAAAATAATATAATAGAGTGGAGAGAATGGAACAATGAGATGGAGTGATTTGATCTTGACATGGAGGAGTATTAGTGGATGAAGTGGAAGGAACATCTTCATGAAGTGGAGGATCAATGGATGTTAACTCTTGAGATGGAGGGGAATTAGTAATGGGTGAAATAGAGGTAATGTCTTAATCTTGATTAGGAAGGGGATCATGAGATGGATTAAGAGGGATAAATGGATTTTGAGGGGTAAGGGAATAATGGGATGGAGAAGTTCTTGGATCTAGAGGAGAAGAGGAATCCATAATGACATGCTTTGGAGCAAGTTCTTGACATGGCATTGGTTGTATGACTTTGGGTGATTGGATCACTTTATTTCTAGTTTTGTACTTAGACAAGCTTTCTACCAATGATTGTGGGACAAAGACATACTTACTACAATGTGGGGTTGATGTTGGTTTTGGAGGATTAGGATTGGGTGGCGATTGAGAGCTAGGTAGGGTATTGTGATGATGGTTTTGGACATTAAGCTCAAAGAATGGGGAATTACATGGAGGATTTGGGTTGGATGGGACATGAGGATTATGGACTTGGAAACATGGGGGAAGAGGACATATGCTTTGGAAGGTAGATTTTTTCTTTTGACCTTTGTTTTGTAGGCTAAGGACATAATTCTTGAGTTCTTCAATTTCTTTGGCAATGATATTTCTTTTGAGGAATTATGTGGCTTTCCCTTGTCAAAGGTAGAGGGAGAATAATAAATGTGAGATGGATTCGGATTGGACATGCAATTTTGAGGACTAACTTCATACAGAGGTTGAATGGGAAGTATAACTCCAAAATGCCTTTGAATATCTTCAACCGTTTGGTTAAGACAATTCTTAACCATGGAGCTTAGATGAGGAGTGATGAAAGATTTGATGATGGATGCACTATGACCTTAGGACTAGGAACAATTTTGGACTTTGTTTTGATTTTATTTGGATGAAGGTTTGAGATAACCTTGATTTAGATAAAGACCTTATGATATTGAAAACTAATTGGATGTTGGATTTTGGAGATGGACAAATGATCCAATCTTAGAATAGGACACAAAATAGATGACTCAATGCTTGGCAATGAGAAAATGATCCCAAGTGAGAGATCACAACTATGACAATGTTTGCTAAGGATAAAGGTCTAATATCACACTTTGGAAAGATCTTTCTACCTAAATATTGGATTGAATCTTGATGAAGGAGAATGAGTATTGATGATTTTGATTTGAGTCAAACTTGAATATGATCAAATGTGGGTCATTCAAGATAAATAGGATTAAAGTATAAGGATTATGATGGTGCTCCTAAGTCCAAAGTAGAAGATTTTGTGAAGATTTGAATTAGAAGAGGATTTAAATAGATGAAGTTTGAAAGATATATTTTGGATAAAGATTTAAGAATTATTTAGAAAGTCTCATTGAGAGAGTCTCTTGAGATATTGAAAGAGTCTCATGGGGGGTTTCATTGTACATATCGTCTTGAGAGAGTCTTTTGAGATATTTCATTTGTGCATCCTTTTCTATCTCTTTTTGGAGTAGGGTTTTTCCCATTTCTTTTCTCTATTTCTCTGTTTCATTGAGATTTGGTTTTGATTGGGCACCTCATTAGGCCTTGTTGTCGAAACCCAAGTTTTTCTTTCAGCATTGTAGTTTCCTTTCTTTTTCTTGTATTGTTTGTAGCTACATTGTTTCTCATCTTAAAGAGCGGGGGCGTTGGGGGGGTGGTGTTAGAGTAAAAGGTTAAGTTAATTTCATTTGTTAATTTACCTTTACTCCCTTCTTAAGATTTTCATTTATGCACTTACATTTTCATTTAATAATTAATTAGTAATTATTAAATGTCATTTACCTCTTAGGGTTTCCGTTTTAGGTTTTCAATCTCCTTCTATAAGAATTGATCAATTGTAAATTTCATCTTGTCTTTTTAGTCTGATAATATATTTTTCATATTCTTAGAGAAAACCCCCGATCTCTTATTTCTCGTTTCTTCTCTGTGGTAGGTTCTTACATGCATGTGTTCTTTGGGTTTTATGGATTTCTATTTCTCAAATCCTATAATAACCTCACATATCATTATTGAAATTGCCACTTAAGTCCTTAAGAAATTCATTAATTTGCAATATCACAAGTTTTTCATTTTACCACTTAACTATGTCTTTTCCTAGAAATAAATTTTGCAAGTAGAAAGTATACATAACAGGATTTCTCAAAACTTAAATAGTTGTCTCTTATCTTTGTTGGTAAAAGTTGACTTCTAGGCATCACACTCAAATGATAACTAACATCTTCTTTTACCATTCCAAATGTCACATGAATTACTCTATCGAGAGCGTTGTTGAATCTACTTGGTTGATAAACTCTATAACCAATTACCATTGATGAAAACCTTACTTTCAAATCTTCAATGCTACTGACCTTCATGGCTCTTAAGTCAAATTTTTCTTTTGTTAGTTGTGTATTAAGTTTTCTACTTTCATTCCAATAGATGGCAATTCATTGATTGTGCATAATCCAATAACTTTATGGATGATTTCCTTTGCTATCACATGTGGTATATCTAACTACAACATTTCCTCATCAAGTTTGTTGGAAATGTAAGAGAAGTAACTAAGAGGGGAGGGGTGAATCAGTTACCACAAAAGCAAATCATTTCCCCCTTAGATGTCAATACAAACTTCCACTTATCATATAATACTACAAAGCTCAGTTAACAATATAATTTTATTGTTACTTAGTGTTGGGCATTTGTTTTGCACAAGGTCAACGACAAGAATCTATTGTGTAATTCCTCTCTTGAAAAGAAAATCTTTTTAAGGATCCACTCCAAGGTTTAGTATTTGTCTTGCGACGTACCAAAATCTGCTCAGTAGAAGATAAATGTGAATGTTCACAAGGAGGCCTTTGCTAGTTCTAAAATTCTTTTAGCTTGGAATCAAAGTAAATATGTTCACTATCTCAAAATATCACACCAAAAGAGAACAATATTTTTTTTATTTTCTATTTTTTTTTCAATGAATGTAACTCTAACAATGTAGCTACTATGAGGTCCTATTCTAACAGGGGGTTAGTAAAGCAAATAATGAAACTGAAAGAAAATAACATGAAATTAAATGACTTGAAATTGAAATTCTTAAATGGACATAAGCTACAGAACACAACACGTTGTGAGTAAAACCTTCGAAGAAATCGGTAGGAAACTAATGAAAATAGGAGCAACACTTCCTAGAATCCACTGATGCAATCACTGGTGAGAATCTTTAACAAGTTGAATGATGTTTCACTCTTCATCAAATTGCAAGGCCACATATAGTACGCTCATGCGAGACAAAAAGCTATGTAGACATAATTGGGTCATCTCTTCTCAAGCTCATTATGTCAGCAAAATTCGTATATCTATATTAAACACCAGAACTAAAGGATCGCACAACCATAAACAACATAATAAACCTTTGGCTCAATCACAATCTCATGAATAAAATCCAAAAATAATGACACATTTAGGGAAGAATAACTACAATTCAAATGCTAGCACCAAAAGCATAATTTTATTGTATAATAACGGCGGCCTTTGTTACATTTTACAATGGGTTATTTATAAGAAATCATCTCCTCAATTTGTGTTGAGAGTGAGAGATATCTTGATGCAATAAAATACTTTTAAAACATTTAAACAAACTAAATATATACAAATTGACAATCTAACTGGTGCTTAGAGGGACTCCATCCATATTTTATTCATTAATTGGATGCATGAGCCCTTTACATGTCAAAAACAATGAAAGCATGAGAGAGAAAGTAAGAGGAAGCCATCAGTCAAAATGGAACTGAATGGAGGTGCTAAAAATAGAAGCTAGCCTTTCACTCAGCATGTGTCAAAGTTAACTTGCAATCAAAATGTGTTCCCAATGCATGGAAAGTGCTATTTTTGGATCTGGTAGTCAACTGTTGGTGCACCTCTGAATTGCAGACCTACGGAGCTGCAGACCTATAGAGCTGTAGAGCTACAGAACTCAACTGGGTCAAAACCTCAAAATTTTACTATGTGTCAAAATTGAAATTCTAGCATCTGGGTTTTGTTTATCTTCATCCTAAAGCTATATTTGGATGTTTTCCCTTGAATTTCTCTATCATCTTAGTAATCTTAGCAGCATATGGAAGATCCAAAGCCTCATACTTATCCTTAACCTTTTGCTTATAGTTGTCTACCTCAATTCAAGTCTCTGCAAAATCTTTGAGTTTGGTGTCCAACTCTAACAATGCTTCCTCTATTCTGAAGGCTTGTCTGATGTCTTCATCACTGGATGCTTCCTCTAAAGTCTTCCTAAAATTTTCCATGACTACCTCAACTGGCAATAGCTTCTCTCATTCTTCATCTTCAAAAATGTCCAAGCATACATCACTGTACAACTTTTCTACTTCCAAAATTTTCTCTCGGGCTTGGTCCTTGAGCATATGTATCTCATCATGCAATGTTTCCATCACTTTATTTCCATCTAAAATATTCTCTATCCAATCATCTATCATGTCTAACTCTTCTCTAGTATATACATCAATTAGAATGTAGTATCTTTGCCCTTTTATGGCTTGTAGAGTTTGCAAATCCTTGCTCCATGCTCATAGCTCATCCATTATATTGAAGTCCTACCTCAAAATTCCCACGATCTTATCAACATTCTCTTGTGTAGCATGCAAAAACTTGAAACTTCTTGTGATTATAGTGACATCCTTATCCTCAAGATTGTCTCGCCAATCTTGACAAGCTCTCAAAAATGGATTGAGCCATGCACCTTCCCCTTCTCTAAGAATATTACTCAAAGTCTCCTCAGGGCATTCAGAATCAAGAGGACCAATAGCTTTAGCTAGATATCCCTTTAGGATCTCAAATTTCCTTTGAAGTGTTCTGATTTCAATCTCATCCTGTTCCATGTGGCTAAGAACCTCTTTGACTCCCATAGTCATCGTCTATTGGGATGTATCCCATGTAGGCTTTCCTAACATAATATCTTTCACTTCATAGTCCTCAAGACTAACAAATTTTGCATCTATACCTTCGGGAGGGTGAGCCACTTGTGCAAATAAGTCTTGGTTCTATGTAGTAGTGACAAATGCAAATGGCATTGCATCATGTAATGGAGACTCAGGGTTGTTCAAAATCTCTACAATGTCACAAATATCATCCTCTGAAGCACAAAATTGATTCTTAGCACTTCTCATTATTTCCTTTTGAAACCATCTTGGGATATGTCTCTCTATAGCCTTGGCTCTAGATAATGAAGGGATGTGTTTAACTACCTCCTTCCCTTTATTTCTCTTTCTTGGAGTCTCCTACTGTGAGGACTCTTCTTCTATAGTCTCAATTTCTATAGATCCTATAGTTTGATCCTCAACTTCTTGAGAAGGTTGTTGTACACATTCTACTATATGTGCCTCTTTTGATGGCTCATCAGTAACCCTTGGTTCTGGTTTCTCTTTAATGATGATTCCTTTTGAACATGTTCTTCTTCTAAACTCGAAGGTGGAGGAGTCCCTAAACCCTTATCTACCATCATGACTTGTGGTGGAGATGGAGGAGTGAGATGAGGACCTTGTGTCTCAAGTGGCATCTATGTCCGATCTTGCTATTGAAGTTCACCTATAGGGGTGTCTCTAATCTTATCTCCAACTAACTTTTTACCCACAGGCATGAAATCAAAATCTAGGATGGAGAGAACATCTTCACTTTGCTCCCTTTTCTCACTTCATCTTCCAAAGAAGAGAGTTCTACCATTTCTACTTGGGTGGGTGGTAGGGTATTCATGGCACTCTTTCTTCTTTCCAATTTTGTGGCTTTTTCTAGCTGAGTTCCCCTTTGTAGAGGCACTTGTTCCTCTTCATCTAATTCTTTTTCCTCCTCATCTAATTCTTCCTCTAGAATGGTCTCAGGAATAGATGGATTAGGCACTAATCTTTTATAGACTCTTTGCCTCTTGTTCATTCTAACCTTGATCCTCTTTTGTTTTTGTGGAACCATAGGAGAAGTGGGCTCCTCATGCACTAGAGGAATGGAGGTCTTTGGAATTTCTCCCTCCTCTCATTGACTTGACAAAATAGGAGGCAATGGAAATTCAACCTGGATATGAGAAGCTCCACCATCCTGGGTCTCTTGGGGACTTGATTCCTATTGTTGGGAAGGGACTTGTTCTTCAACATGCTTTGTCTAAAACCTTTGAGGAGAGGCTCTCTTCCTGTTTCCCTTCCTCTCTGAAGGGTGGTAATATCCCACTAGATGATCAAGCTAGTAGACTATTTCAGGCCTAATAGGAGACTAGAGTGCAAAGATAGGAACTGTGACTTTCCTTCCCTTACCCCTTTCTAGGCAAGCATGCACATGGAAGATCACTATATCTGGAATTAGATCAAGTGGAAAAGGTTTCTTGATCAAACTCTTTGTCATTCAAATAACATGTCTCATTTGATGATTAATATCATCTCCTTCCTCTCTATCAACTTCTGCATTCAGAATGGGTCTCTCATCAACTTTATCTATATTGAATAGAGGATCCAATAGTTCCTTAGAATCTTGTAGCCTTATCCATCAGGGACAGTCAAATGGAGAGCCTTCTCTGCTAGATACAAAGTCATCCTACAATAGTGTCTAATGCAGACATTATAGTCATTTGTGGCATTCATCCAATGATCTTCAATGGCATTTGCATGATAGAACTTCTTTCCTACCAGGTTTTCCACTTTACCAACATTGTCAAAGAATGGCTGATGAGAGTTATACTCTTCAAGAGGGCAGTTCTCCCATTCCCACTCGAAAGTTAGGATATCCTACTTTCTCTTCACCTGATATGCTCCTATTACAAAAGGCCAATCCCAACAAGGTCTCCATTGTCTTTTGATCCTCTCATAAGCTAACTCAATCTATCAAGATATTTCCATTAGGAACAACTTGTCACTTGGGTACCTTGCGAGTTTCTTCAGATTGATAGATGCACCACCTACCCGAATGTATGTAAATATTGAAACTAGATGAAATATGCTCTAAGAGTTGTGATCTATGCCTTAGCTTCCTTAGACAATCTCTTCCCATAGTCTCCTTCTATGAATCAAATGATGGAAAAGATGAAGGTGTCATTTACAATCCTGTACTCTTTGCTCTATGGCGAGAGCTTCTTCTTCACCAACTAAGGATAGGCTATATATGGCCATGCATTAGGGTCCTGCATACTACCTTTCTTGTATAACCCAGGATAGCTCGTTGCCCTTGCTACCAGTAGGTACACCACATAAGAAGTCATATAGAATTTCTTATTATTCTTTACTATCCTCAACTGATCACACAAGTTCTCACTTAGCATGATGGCCCAATCTAGTGGTATCTTCGCATGCCTGATAGCCTCAATGAAGTTGACCATAAATGGAGTGAGATAGTCTGTTGCAGGTAAGCCCATGACTTTTCTCAGGAGAATGATTGAGTATCTGATGTCATCCTTCATGTATCCCCATGTCATATCCACTTTTTTGATTGTCTTTCACTTTGCTGATTAGCTTCTCAATGAAGTATAAGGAATGTATGATGTCGATGGCCTCCTAGTGGTGATCTTTATACCATCTCTCAGCTGCTTTGTAGAAGAGTCTAATGAATTGATTAGGTCTAGGTAGATGGAAAACTATCTCGATGTTATTAGGTCATATATCTAAGACCACTTCTCTAGTGATGCTCTTGACCACCCTTTCATCAAGAACAAAATATTGGGATAAGGTCATGATCAACTCAGCCGATTGTACCATCCCTAGATGTGATGCTACATTCACTAATTTAGAATAGATTAATGCAGACCTCAAGGTTGACCTTTTCATTGGATTGTTGTAGACTCTTAGGAATTCTCCCAAGTTTGTGTGCCTGAGGTTCGTGTCTTTAATCTCAATATAATCATCATGTAACCGTGATTTTGGGGTCACACCTTGAAATTTGTAAACAACTGGTTTTGTTGCTGATCTGAATGTAGACACCATTTGATTGTGTTACCTGCACATCATGAGAAAGAAAACATGATCAGTCACTAGATAGCAAAAAACATAAGCCAAAAAAAAAGTCCCCTTTCGAGACTTATTCATTACATTTGATTTTTTTTTTTTGGATTTAAACTTATTAAAAAATAAAGAAAAAAATGAAGAAAGTATGACCCGCATGGGAACACACATCGAGGAAAATGTGTGAGATGCAAACTTGTGCACACAAGTGGCACACGGTGTGGGACACAAACCCATGCACATGGCATGGGTGGCGTGCCCAGCGCTAGGGCACAAGATGCAATGCCCATGCATGTAGCATGGGTGGCATTGGATACAGCACCCACGCTCATGGTACGAGTGGCGCAAATAGCTAGGGCATGAGCTAAAATGCCTGTATGTGTGATGTGGGTGGTGCACCTAGTGCCAAGACACTGGAAATGGCACTCATGGACGTGGTGCGGGTGGCTCACCTAGCGCCAAGGCATTGGACAGAAAACTTGCATGTGTGCTGTAGGTGGCATGTTTAGCACTAAGGCAAGAGACACAATTCCTATGCGTGTGGCATGGGTGGCATGCCCAGTACCAAGGCACTGGACATAGCACTCATGTGCATGAAGCAGGTGGCATGCCCATACTAAGGCATGGGACGTGATGCCCTCACGTGCGATGCGGATGGCACACCTAGCGCTAAGGTGCGAGCATCACGTAGGGCATAAAAAAAGGTGAGGGGGAGGGTATAGTGAAAACTCACCTCTACTCCTCTTCAAAACATGCACAAACCAAATGAGGAGAGAGGGGAGAGGGGAGGGGATTTATAGCCCTCCCTTTCTCTTTGCACAAAAACATAAAGCACGCTATGACTTGACACGTACTCATGCGAATGAGGGGAGGTGAGCAAATTTTTTAATTTATTTTTGCTTTTCCAGATTTTTTGATTTTTTATGTTTTTTCAAACTTTTTTATGCAACTTTTAAACAAATTTTCTTCTCCTAACTCTCAAATTGTGAGTCCAGGAATCAAAAAAAGGTAGGGGGTCCCCATTCTTGGTGAGGAATGGGGCATGTGTTGTGAATACCATAACACTTAGTTAACAAAGCAATCTTATGATTTATTTATCTATTTTATCCTTTAGTAACTTAGTTGTAGAAACTTAAAACATAAGAAAATAACATGAACACAGATGGCACCAATATTTGATGTGGAAATCTAATTTGGGAAAAAATCACCTTGCAACTAGTCACAATAATTTTCACTCTTTTGAAGTGAGCCCTATTACAAAACATACTATTAAGTATGACCCTGTTAGAGGATTTAGATCACCCTGTTAGGAGTGGACTTGTTAGAGGTCTTCAAACACTTCAATCTTGAAACGTCACATTGTTAGAGGTTTTAAAAAATAATTGTTAAGTCAACTCTGTTAAGATTTTTTTTTTCCTACTACAATGGGTAGAAAGATATAATAATTTGACTTGATTTCTAAAGCAACTTCCATTGTAGATTTAGATCTTTGTTTTGGCTTGACCTATAGATCCTTTCTGATTAGATGTTCTTTGCAGTTTATCTTCCACACTATCCTACATTACCTTTCCTTTACTCACATATCCATATTATTTCATATTCCACTTGCTAGAATTATCCTCACAACTTGACCTTATGTATATATCATAAGCTAGAAAAGTAAGCTAAATGTCCTTTTAAAACATCCAAATGGTTGACCTTAATTAATAAAATATTTGACAATTACATTATGTTGTCACTCAGTCAACACTAGAACTGAACACACAATTGATACTATGACTCCATCAATGCTCGACCACTCAGTCCATACTGAAAGTAGGAATCCATTCATTAACCAATTTCTTAGTTAATAGTAGAAAGTATTCATTACCCAATTGCTCAGTTAATAATTAGATACACAAGGTTAGTACTATAAACTCTTTATTGCTTGGTTAATACTGAAATTTGTGTAAACATCAATGACAATCTAAAATTGAAGAATTATTTCCAAAAAACTCTCTCTTTGGCATTTATGGTAACACAACATGTCAACATAAGTTGATAAAGGTATGAGAAATTAGATAATATCCTTTGTTTCATTCTAATTCACATCCATACCAACTCCTTCTCAGATTCGTCTTGGACTTGTCTCTATTGTTTTCATGTTACATCTTTGCCATCATTTTCTCCCTCTTAGTTGTACATTCAATCATTTGAATATCAAGAATCTCTCTCTTTCTTATTAATACCAATCTTTTCACAATCTTCCATGTTGACAAAAAAATCTCCCTCTTTGACATCAATTGCCAAAGGATATCAAATTTGAAATTACAATCTACCTTTGTACTAATTCATATGCAATATGCTCTACATTCACACCTAAAGTGTGGCACTCTACATCAACTTGAACAATCTTCAATGGAGCTTGGTTGATGCCACACTATCTTATGCTTAGTGAGCATTAGATATGGGAATGACCCCTAATTTACCTCTTAGATATATAAATCCATCATCAGGTAAAGTTTTAGTAAATATATCTACTATCTGCTCCTTGGTGTGTACATATTCCAATCTCGCCTCTTTGTCTTGAACCAATTCCCTTAGGAAATGATATTTGATTGCAATGTGTTTTGTCATTGAGTGCATCACTAGATTTTTGGATGCAGTGATTGCACTTGTGTTATCAAAATAGATAACCATTGGTTCCTTGATTTATTCCTTCATTCTTGACATCAATTTCTTGATCCACATTATGTTAGAACAATTAATTGGTGCAACAACATACTCTTCTTCTGCTATGGACTAAGAAATAAAATTCCACTTCTTGCTTGTCCAAGACACTAGCCTCTTTCCAAGAAAGAATGCTCCTCCACTAGTACTTTTTTTTTGTCCTAAGTGCTTCCTACCCAATTTGCATCAGAAAAGGCTCTTAACTAAAGTTTTCCTAATTTCTTGTACCATAGCCCATAGTCTTTAGTTCCTTTTAGATATCTCAAAATTATTTTGACTCTCATCATGTGATTTTCTTTAGGATTAAGAGAGAATCTTGCAATGATGCCAACTGCTAATGCAATATAAGGTCTAGTGTGAAACACGTAATGAAGTTTCCCAATCATTGATCTATAAGTAGTCTAATTAACTTCTTTTGAATCCTCATTCTTTGAGAGCTTATGTCCAATAGACATAGGTGTCCCAACTAACTTGGAATCTTCCATTCTAAATAATTTCAATATTTAGCTGATGTATTTTGATTGAGTGATGAATATCCCATCCTTTATCTGATTAACTATAGACCCACAAAAAATTTAATTTTCTCCAAACATAGACATTTCAAATTCTTTTCTCATTTCTTTAGCAAAAGATATGCTCAAAATCTCATGTCCTCCAAATATGATGTCATCTACAAATATTTTTTGCAAGCAATATATTGTCTTGTGGTCCTTCCTTGATATACAAAATCCTATTATCATATATTTTCTCAAAACCATTTTTTACCAAATATCCATGTAGTCTTTCATAGCATGCTCTATAAGCTTGCTTTCATCCATATAGAGATTTATGAAGTTTACATACCATATTTCTTTGGCTTGGATCAAAGAAACCTTTAGGCTATTCAATGTAGACTTCTTCTAAGACTCCATTCAAGAAAGCTAATTTGACATCCATCTGATATAATTTGAATCTCTTTTATGCTGCATAAGCTAGAAGTGTTATGACTCCTTCAAGTATTGCAACAGGGGAAAATGTTTCCCCATAATCAATACTTTCTACTTAAGCACAACCTTTGCATACAAGTATTTCCTTGTTTCTTGTCACTTCTCCTTTCTCATTCATCTTGTTTCTGAATATCCATTTTGTACCAATCACATTTTTATTTTTGGGTCTAGGAACAAGAGACCAAGGTTTATTCTTTTATATTTGTTCTATCTCGCCATTCATTGCTTCTATCTAACTTTGATTTTCTAAAGTCAACTTCACTAAGTAAACATGTACCTTTTAAATTTTTCCTTCTCATATTGTCTTCATTCTCTCCTCCAATTATTTGATTAAGTGTATGATGCCTTCTAAAAATTTGTGCAAGCATTAGATATTTCTTTCTTTATTTCGAACTTGGTTCACTCGGTTCTCCTAGATGTTCATCCTTTTGCTCGGGACCCTCTAGCTAATTTGACTATAACTCAAGTTGTACTACTTGGGGTTGCAACTTAGGTTGAACTAACTATGACTTAGGTGCTTTTGTCTGTGACTCAGGTTGAACTGCTAGTGAATTGATAGGTGCACTTAGTTGTTGATTGGCTTCAACCATCTAAGGTAAAATTTTAGGTTCCTCTCCATAATAGACAAACTTTCTATAATCTTTAGGCTCTTTTCTGCTTTTCTCTTCACTTCTTTCTACAAACTCATCAATTTTCACATGGGAACTCTTTATGATTTTGTGAGGAGTAAGATTCAAACATTTGCATCCCTTGCTTTTATTGGAGTACCCTAGGAATATTCCTTCATCATTTTTTGCATCAAGATTTCCTTTCCTTAGATCTTTCAAGATGTAACACTTGCTTTCAAATACTTCAAGATAAAAAAACATTAGGCTTATATCCATACTATAATTCATAAGGTGTTTTTTTTGTACCTTTCTTCAATTGAACTTGGTTCAGTGTATGAACTACTATGCTGATTGCTTCTCTTTAGTATTTTGGCGCAACATTGTTCTCTATCAATAGTTTCCTTGCACATTCCATGGTAGATATGTTTTTTCTTTCTACTATACCATTTTTCTCTAGAGTCCTAAGAATCGATACTATCTTTTGATTCCTCTTTCATTACATGAACTCATTGAATTCATTTGAGATGAATTCTCCTCTATATGATCTTAGACATTTTAGATTCTTCCTTATTTCTTTCTTAACTCTAGCCAAATTACATTTTAACTTTTAAAAAACATTAAACTTATCCTTTAGAAACATTACAGTCATCATCCTAGAATAATCATAAAAAAATAAAATAAAATATATATCTTCACAACCACTTTTCCCACCTATTGGCCCACAAAGATCTATGTGAACTAGTTCTGAAACTTCTTTAGAATTGTAAGATTTACTCTTGAAACTTATTTTACTCATTTTACCAATTTGACATTGTTTGCACATGCCCATCTTAAGTTTCTTTAGATAAGGTATGCCTCTTACTCTATTTTTCTTGCTTATAATGACCAAGTTATCAAAGTTAACATACACATTATTTTATGCCATAGCTAACTTTCTTCTATTTGAGCTATCAAACAAGAACTCGTTGAGTTCTAGGTAAAACAAATTTTCTTTTTTCTAATTTCCAGCTCCTACTAGTTTTCCTCTTCTATCCAATAATTTAGCTTTTCCATTCATGAATTCAACCTTGTATCCTATATTGTTCAACTATGCTAGACTAAGTAGATTATGTCTTAATCCTTCAACCCAATAGGAGTTCTCACATTTTATTCCATCAGCTAATGCTATGATTCCTTTTCCCTTGATATAACATGGTTCATTTTTTCTAAATATAATACTTCCACCATCATACTGTTTGAAATGTTCAGATTTAGTTTTATCACTAGTCATGTGATGAGAACAACCACTATCTATGATCTGTGTATATTTTTTCTAACATGAGAGATAAGTGTCATCTTTTCATTTTCCTCATAATCAGATTCATCTTTAACAACAATATAAACTACTTCATCTTCATCATTATCACTATCAGAATCTTTTGCAATGCAACATGATTTCTTACCTTTTCCTTTGAAGTCCTTGTAGCTTTTGAAGTTTTTCTTTCCTTTTAACTTATTGACCCTCTTTTTCATCTTTATCTTCCTTGTTTGGACACCTTGCAACAATGTGACCAACTTCTTAACATGAAAAATAAATCAATGAAATTTTACCTTTGAATTTTCCTTTTCCTCTTGCTACTCTTTTTGCTAGAAGAGCTTCAATGACTTAAAGATATTCATCTAACTCATCTTCTTCTTCACTGTCAACTTGTTTTCCTTTTGAGTTTCGTCTGTTTCTTTTTAGGTTCAAGGGTTAGTTTTGCTTTGATGTAGGTTCAAGATTGTGAGAAGAAGGAGCATAGTTATAAAAGTTATCCACATCAATGCAGTCAATTTTCCCATAAGAGTATCTAGGGTTAGATCATGTGTTGTATTGCATCTCATCTCTTGAATAGTTGAAACTCTAATTGCATAAATTAGAAGAAGAGTTCTTAATACCTTGTTGATTATTGTTTCATCATCAATTTTACCTCATGTAGCTCTGATTTTACTTAAACTATCTTTGATGATGCTTTCATTGTATTAGGTGACGTTCTCACCTTATTTCATTTTCAATTGATCAAATTCACTTCTTAACTTTCTACTTTGGCTCTTGGAACATTTTCATCACCTCCAAAGACTTTCTTCACCTTGTCCCACATGTCAAATGCAATAAGAAAATATTTGACTTCATCAAATTCAGAATAGTTCAAAGAGGATGCAATATCAATCATTATAATATTGTGATATTTTTCTTCATTTATTTGCTCCGCAATCATAGGCTTGGGTGGTGGCACATATTTGTTCTCCATGTAGAACACAATAGCATCAATGATGTTTGATATATGTACATTCATCAAGTCCTGCCATGTTAATTTTTTTTCTATCTTAAGCTTAGGGATCTGCCTTCTATAAGACATCCTAATCTTTATCTTAGGTCCTTAAAACCTTTTCCTACAAGCACCAATTTCTCTTATACCAATTGTTGGAAATTTAAGAGGAGTAACTAAGAGGGGAGGGGTGAATCAGTTACCACAAAGGGTATGTGTAGGATCACAGTCAACCAAATTATGACCTTAAGTGGCAGTGAAAAATCAAAAACTTAGGGTTATGTTAATTTGACACATGATTTTAAAGTAGTTCTAGACTTTATATCAAACATTTGTAACAAAAGAATCTATAGGAAATTGAATGTAGTTTCTAAACTACTAGGCCTTATGTGAAGAAAAATAATTTGATTGGTCAAAATTTTAGATTTTAATGCAATGCTACAAAAATTTTGAAGGTGAAAATAAAAAGTAGGTGTATGTATGTTCACCTTAATCAAAATCAAATGCTAATATTTTTTTAATATAATTATAGATATAAAAAGGTAGACTCATGCCCAGATATGACACATTTTTTTGGGTATTTTTATTCTAAATAAATAATTAAATATGAATTTTCTACTAAAACTTTTTTAGAATAAAAAAACTCATGTTTAACCACCTTAGTTAATTGAAAATATTATAAAATTAATTTTTTCTTCTTCTTATACTAGGCAAAGCATAGAATGTGATGTAACATTTGGATTTTAAAATATTATACCATTTTAAAGTTATATCTATTTTTCAATTAGTATGCCAATCAACAGTTTATAAACATCTTCATTAAAAACTAACTAATAAATACTTATCTAACTCATAATTTGATAGTAATTATATTGATGAAATATTGAGATAATTCTTAAACAACTTTTTTTTTCATTGAATTTGGATGAAAAAAATATTGTTAGACCAGTCAAAGTCTAAATGTTAGAAAAATATAGCTCAAACACATATTTTTTGAGTTGACCAAAGAGGTTTGGTAAATACCAAGCCTAATTGGGTACCCAAAATGTGGCAGCAAAATACAAAATTTTAAATTTGAGAAAGTGGGAACCAATTATACAATTTTAAACCAAAAGGCAGACAAAAATATTTAAATATATTTTACATTTAAGATATAATGATATTTGAATATTATTATTTTTTATTTTATCATTAAATATTATATAATAAATTTTATTGTTATAATATTATATATGATATTAAATATCATTAGATAGTATATTAGGATAATATTACTATAAATTATTATATAGTATTTTATATTATCTACAATATTATATATATTATCTATATATTATTCTTATTATATGTATAATATTAAATATACCATATTAAATATACTACTAAAAAATATATTTTAACATAGTATTAGAAATTATTACATATAATTATATAGTTTATTAAGTTACAATATGTTGCAAGGTGTCTTATGACTCCCTAAGGATACATGTCGTGATGAAATGGGTCAAAGGGGGTCATAGGCCAGCCTATGACCCCATTCAACCCATATCATCAATTACCATATGTCCCTAGGGGTTTTAGGGCCCCTAGGAACAAATATCACAATGAAATGGGTTGAAGGGGGTTGCAAGCTATTCTATGACCCATTCAACCCATATGATCGATTACAATATGTTCTTAGGGGTACTATATGTCACAATGAAATGGGTCAAAGAGGGTCATAGGTTAGCCTACAACCCCCTTCAACCCATATCATTGATTACCATATGTGGACACATGTCACAATGAAATGGGTTGAAGAAGGTTGTAGGTTGTCCTATGACCTCATTCCACCCATATGATTGATTACAATATGTCCCTAGTGGTCCTAGGACCCCTAGAGACACATGTCATGATGAAATTGGTCAAAGGGAGTTGTAGGTTAGCCTATGAGCCCACTCGACCCATATGATTGATTATGATATGTTCATAAGGGTCCCTAGTATGTAACTTTGAAACCACTGATCTTGGCATCAAATTTTTAGTGCCATTAGCTCTAGATAGGTGGGAGAACCCTAGTGACACCCTTGTTTCAACCAAAGAGAGCCTACAATGTTTGTGGCCACCCTATACGGAAGAGTCTCTAAAATTCTCTAGGTGCATATGGAGATTGATCTTCTGAGGTTTGTAACTCAAAGCTCATGGGGACTATTAGTGAAACGTTGAATGCTACAGGATGGTAATGTCAAGGTCTACAATAACCTATCTTATTTTAGAGATATCACATTCCATATGGATTTGGCATAGGGATCTCACTCGATGCCAAAACTTGCAATGTGCTTCAGTTCATTGGTGCATTATTGTGTAACTTTGAAACAACTAATATTGGCATCAAATAATTAGTGCCATTAGCTCCAAATGGGTAGGTGAACCCCAGTGACAACTTATTTTGACCACAGAGAGCCTACAACATTCATGGCCACCTTTTATCGAAGTCTCTAAGATGCTCTAAATGCGTTTGGAGACCGATCTTCTAAGGGTCATAACTTGAAGGTCATGAGGGCTTTCAGTGAAATATGGAGTGCTATAGGATGGTCCTATCAATATCTACAATAACTTAGTAACACTTAGTGACAACACTATTTTGACCACAGAGCCCCTATAATGTTTGCGACCACTACATACTAAAACATCTTGTAAGACCAAAGATGAGCTCCTAAGACTAAATTGGCCATGGATTTGGCTAATTGTAGACATTTTAAGGGATTGCAAAGATCATTTAAAATTAAACACATATGATATAATTTCAAATTAAACATTGCATCAAAATTTGATAATAAATACTATTTAAATATTCTTCACAAATTATTTAATTTGAATTGAATCTGACAAACATGATCAAAATGAATGATATTCCATAAACATGAACACTACACACGATCCATGATAGATTGAACAATACTATACTAAATTTATATATATATATATATATATATATATATATATATATATATATATATATACACCCTTGTGCACATAAATTACAAAACTATATATCAAAATACATGCATCCGTAGACAAATTATGGAAATATATATCAAAGTTCATATATCCATAGACAAATTATGCAAATATATTTCAAAATACATAGGTCCATATACAAAATGTGGCTGATCATGCCATCAAAATATGTATAGTATAAATGTTTATGTATACAATGTGACATCTGCCATCTCAAAATGTCTCATGATGCATCTTATGACAACTATACTATCCTATGTTGCTGCTAGGTCATTAAAATGTAGACTCTTCCCTAAACTAGGTGGATTAGATGCCTCATACATAAACAAAAAAGGAAAATCAAAAGTTAGACTAATAGCTTTATATGATTCTATTCATCTAACATTGAATTACTCAAATGCATAATGATCCCTTTTTAATGAAGATTTATAGTTTTAAACTTTCATCATAAACACCTATCTCATCAACCTCCTATGATGATCAAGACTTCTTGGCAATGCTTGAACCTAATTGATTGTTGCTTGTATATGTTCAAGTATGGTTGTCATATGGATCTAAAACTTAAAATATAACATTATAATTCATAACATACTAAATTTATAACATATAATCAAGAATTCAAACTATAACTTACCTCTATCGACTCCTCTGGATATAATGGTTGTATGAGAAAAGATACAAAACTATGATATCCAACCTGCTACACACTAGGTGTTTCCTATGAGATACAAAATCCTAGTTGTTAATATCATGGAAATTATTTTTGAATTTTATTATGTAAATAAGAAAAATTAAAAATAAATGATACTTATACATATGATGGGACTCTCAATGCAAATAGAAATGTTAAAGGGTTTGTGATGCTGAATTTGCCTAAACTCATCACCAGTGGCCACAACTTGTACAATAAAGAATGCAATTAAATTTTATTAGCACAAATATTTTACAAGAAAGTGTCAATATTTAATCACTTTAAAAGAACCTAATTACCTTTCCCTTGTTAATGGGTTTTGTGTCACCCCCCACACTTTGCCCCCCACTGACAGGTGATACTTAGAAGAGAAAAGAAAGATTAGAAGCCATATATATTCCAATATCAAATAGAAAAACAATGAGAACACAACATAATGTACCATAGATCTCTCAAGGCCAAATGAAATAGTTGAGAGCATGACATCATCAACCTATTTGAGCTCGTCCTCAGTCATCAATTAAACATGAATGAAGACCACATACATGTATAAGTTAGTATGGGTTGAGATTATTTTATTGTAAAGATTAAATTTAAATCACATATCATAGATGCTATAACAAAAAAATCTATACATGTACCAACATAGAAGGATCCCATGGCTTTGAATACCCTTCCTCTCTCATGTCAGGGTGTATAGTCTTTGTAGGCATGTCTATTGTATCGTCCTCCTTAAATAGAAACTGATACTCATAATGAACACCAACAAAACCTAGATAAATATTCTTGCATGTTATGCAATTATGTGGCACACAAACATGTGATGAACTTGCTGATGATGAACTCATGCCAACATCATCAGCAAAGGGAGGCAACGCCAACCTATCCTGAGATATCAATAGGCTACTCAATCTATGGATGACTCTAATAGTCTAAGAGCTAGCCTTTGCAATGATATCAAGATGCTTCATTGGAGGAGGGGGGATACATTAGTAGGGGGGAGAAAAGTGCTAGCTTTCTTCCACTCAGCAAAGGGTCTATCCTAAGGAGCTCCTCCTCCTACACCCATGTTGGGCCTCATGCTCTAGTAGTTCACCTTGAGGTGCAACACAAATTTAGAATACAATTTTCTAATGAAATAGAATGACACCTCCAAATTATTATGTAGAGGTTTGTCAAAAACCATCCACCAATGATACTAAAAGTTCACAAACATAGCCTCATTTGTGTTAATTGATAATTTGAACTTTGTGCGGTCTACTTTTTTACCAATTTTTGGGTTCGCAAAAAGGTTAACTATATCATGTTTACTTATTTTTAGGTCTACAATCTAATCATAGTCTAACCCATCATCAAACATGGAATGCATTTTCTTACACCAGTGAAGAGTAGGATTTTGTTCATTAGTAAGTGTCTAAATATTATCCACTATGGTGTTTAACATGGATAACATGGGAGCCAATGCAAGTATAGTGTTATATGTGGTTGTAAACCCCTACATTTGGTAAGATTTTCTTGTATCAAATCTTCAATTCAAGGATGGTTTTGAGGGGGTAGAGGATCATTTGGTGGATGGTTTTGAGAGGGTACAAGATCATTTGGGGGAGGATTTTGAGGAACATTATTTCATCGCTTAGTGTTATCAATATCATTCAGATCAGCCATACCTATTAAATTGTAAATAATCTAAAAAATACTTTGTATTAATAGTTTTTAATTAAAATAACATAATTCAATGGTTTCTATTAAAAAACCTAATTTTAAATATAATTGATTGAAAACCATCAAATAAATTTTTTTTTTTTCTTACATGAATCATGTACCCATTTTCATATCAAATACCTGAAAGGGGAGAACAAACAACAAAAAATGATTGCTCTATTTTTTTAAATTATTAAATTCTAGTCACACATTTTTGGTATCTGATCTCATCGGATACTCAATATGATATCGGGTTCTTGATAATGGATTGGATACCCGACAAGAGTTGGTCTAACCTTTTTGATTTGGTATTAGGATGAGTGGAAATAAGTTAGAGTGGATTTTAAAACACTTTTAGATGTTTTAAAACTCCACCTTTTTCACATTACCACTTTTTGGCACATCATGATCCTGCACATACCCCAAAAAAAAATCCCTTTTCCCTTAGATGTCAATACAAACTTTCTCTTATCATGTAATACTCAAAATCTCGGTTAACAAAAGACATTTATTGTTACTTAATTAATAAGACAATCTTAAGTTTTATTTACCTATTTTATCCTTTAGTAACTTAGTTGCAAAAACTTAAAACATAAGAAATAACATGAACACATATGAAACCAAGATTTAATGTGGAAAAAAACTCCTTGCAACCAATCACAATAATGTTCACTCTTCTAAAGTGAGCCCTATTAGGAGCCAACCTTGTTAAAGATTACAAAACATACTATTAAGTATGACCTTGTTAGAGGATTTAAATCATCTTGTTAGGAGTGCCCTGTTTAGAGGTTTTAGAAAATGAATGTTAATTCAACTCTATTTTAAGAATTTTTTGTACTATTATAATGGTTGGAAAGAAACATCAATTTGACCTAATTTATGAAGCAAATTCCTTTCTAGATTCAGATCTTTGTTCTAGCTTGACCTCTAGATCCTTTCTAATAAGATGTTCCTTGCAGTTTATCTTCCACACTATCCTACTTTTCTTTTCCTTTGCTCACATATCCATATTATTTTATATTCCATTTGGTATAATTTTCCTCACAACTTGACCTTACTTATGTATCATAAGCTAGATAAGTCTAATGAATACCCTTCTAAAACATCAATAAAAATCCAAATAGTCAGCCTTAATTAAATATTTGACAATTTCATTCTATTGTAACTTGGTCAACACTTGAAGAACACTCAGTTGACACCATGACTCCTTTAATTGCCAACCACTTGTCCAATACTAAAAGTAGGAATCCATTCATGAACCAATTGCTTGGTTAATACTGATAAGTCTTCATTACCCTACTGCTTGGTTAATATTGAGATACACAAGATTAATATTGTAAACTCTTTATTGCTTAGTTAATACTAACATTTGTGTAGGCATCAATGCCAATGTACAATTGAAGAATTGTTTCCAACATAAGTCTTCTCAATACATATATGATCTATTCATGTTGAAATTTATTTAGGATGCATGTTGTACATATGAAGCCTTTTGTTTCCAAATGTCTATGCACATTCCTCAATCTATTTTTAACACACAATTTATCATACACTTTGTTAGTTTCATTTACTTCTAGCTCCTTAATTTTGTAATAAAGATAGGACCAAACATCTTCTATCAATTATACACCTAGTGGTATCAAAGATGGGACACCTATCATGTATATTTCACTTGCCTTCATTAGATGCAGTTTGAATTTGTCTTATGGCTTCTCCATCACATCAATCAAAATAGGGTATAACTTTTTGTTTCATTTTTTTGCCTTGATTCCAACACTAAAACCCTTTCACTATTTAGAAGAATATTCTTGACTTTGTTGTTTCATATTCTTTTTAATTGAATCTTTTCCTGTACTTTCAATTTCACACCAAATACAATAACAATATTTATAATAAATATCTTCTTAAGAGTGTTACTAGATAGAACTGGTCATTATTTTCCCTTATTTATGCATGAAAATAGTCATTGCACCTCTTCCAATTGGTAATAATACTTTTCATTGGCTAAAGGTAGTTGTCATTATAACCTTGTTTACATTGATTAAAGTGTCTACTTTTCAATGTTACCCATTCACAATTTCCTATTAAGCTTTCATTATACATTTATAAGGCCTAGTCATCACATTACATCTTTCTATGCAAATTTTAAATGACTATCCATACCTTTTGGGGATAGGTAAGTGATGTACTTCATTTAGGTAACCACCCTAAGTCAATGCTTGATTTTGATTGATGAAGTCCACCACACTTATGGTTGATGTCTTTTGGTGTCTCGACTTCTTCCTTGCAATCTTTTTTTTTTTTCATATCTTGTTCCTTAATTCTCACTACCTTTACATTAACAACATTTTTCCCTTTTTTGTCCATTGACTAGTTGGATGATTGGTTCTTCATCCTACAATATTTTTCTAAATAACCAATCTTGTGACACATGAAACACATCATCTCCCATTGTTCTCATTATACATTTTATTTCCATCTCATGCCAATTTTTGTTTCCTGCTAATTTTCTTAGACAAATATGTACATCTGTACTTATAATTCGTCCCTAAATTTTACTAAAACAAAATGCAAAGTTAGACAACATAAATATAAACATTTACCTTTTAGTTCCATACATTAGATATTTTAGATTAAATAACTAATAAATATGTTAGATTTCACAATGACACTTTAGGAAACTATTTATTGCATTAATTATATTTCTTCCTCTACTACCTAAACAACAAGTTGAATCTTTTATATTTTAATATACCCTACCATTCATTAAATTACAATCTCCATTTTATGAATTAAGTTACAAGGCTTCTATAAAAATACAATTTCAACCTAGTCCTATATAATTTTGTACTATGCTTTTAATAAATAAATATTTCAAGAACCGATTTTATAGATTTTTTCTACATAATTTCCAAATATATATACATTTATATTCTTGGAATATTATGCACAAGATAAAAGTACAACACAATGAGATAATCTCTCATATAATTTACATAATAAGTATAGTTAAACTTCTTGCTACAAAATAACATCATCATCTTTAAAAAAAAAAAAATCCAATCTAGAGTTCTGACAAAGGTAAACCTATAATGAATAGCAACATGCCCATAGAAATATCACCTCCTAATCATGGGCCTTTTTCAAGGCCACCCCGAGCTAGAAGAACTAGATCCCAAATCAGATTTCACATAAACCACAAAACATAACAAACACATTAAAAAAAAAATGAACCAACACAATATTAACCACCCTTTTTCCAAGCTTCACAAAAAACCTTTATTGCTCTAAATATGGGGTGAAAGTGGATAACACATTAAGGAGAATACCACATAAAAAAGTAACAAGAGTAACATTCCTTAATAAGGCTGCAAAATATCCATTGCTATCATATAGAAAATATCAATCCTATATGCCCCTTAATAAGGTTTGCTAGCCATAACCCCACTTATACCCCCCATTTTCATAGTGACATATAGAGCCCATAACATTCTTATTGCATCCCTCTCCTCTTTAAGAAAAGAATCTACACTCTAATGGTGTCCCTGTACCTTTTCCCCAAGGTTATTTCAACCTCCCAAAGAAGAGATAAGCCTTAAAACACCTTTGAACAACACAAAAGAAGAAAAAAATCACAATAACATGAAACAGACACAAATTTCTTGTAATACTACATCTTCTTATGACAACAAAACTCATACAAAAATTGTTTATCTACATTTTCTCAACAAGAAAATAAATTACACAAGGAAAGAGAAAAGCCAACCTTGATCCAAGCTATGAGAAGGGAAGTTAACAAAGAGTCTCCTTCCAAATCCTCCAAAAATATCTCTCTCAGAATGTCCCAAGGTTAGCGAGTGGCTAAACACTTGTCCAACAATGGAGGAACCCACCTAAAAGGCTCTACACATTTTCTACAAATCTCTTGTAGAAAGTATGAGCTCTCCATGCTTAACCTAATTCAACAATAACTGAAATTATTGCAAATTAAAAGCTTACAATGTGTAAATACCTCAACGATGTTTACATTTAGGTATTTCTCAAATTTATTTAAAATCTCTACAATCACCTTTGCAATCCTTCTCTATTGTTTGATCTCTCTAGTAGCTCAAATGGTGATAATAAACCTGATTTTACGGTTTAAATCCTTGATAATATTTTTTGTTATTAACATGTTTAGAACATAGTAAAAAAATATGATATATTTTAAACTGTATGATCAAACTTATGGTGATCATTCAAAGCTCAACATAAACTTTTGTGAACACATATATAGGATCAATAAAGCCTTACATACCTCGTGCTAAGCTTGCATTCCTTTGTATTTGATTTTGGGGTTTAATGATTTGCCAATGAAGTTATCCTCCTATGGAAATGATAGTCATTTAGGTTGAAGATGAGGGTTTTGTGCTTGGAACTTCTCCCTCTTTTCATTGCATTAACCTATTCTTTTTCCTTCTCTACTTTGTTTCTATCAACATGGCCCTCCTTCACAAAAGTCTTTTCAATGCTTCTATATTGTGCAATATAATTACATTATTGTTCCTTCTTCCAACATTATTATTCATTCTAAAATTGGTTTTTTTTCATGTTTTTTACAAAACCATTGAATATGTAATACCTATTTGTGTGACCCAAATTATTGCAGTTGTAAAATGTTGTTAGTTCATGTATTTTTCAGAAAGTTGCCTTTATTTTAATTTCCTTCCTTTGGAATCTTTGGTTTGATTTCCCCCTTAGCCCAAAATTTTCCTAAGTGCATAGCATGCAAGTTTTCCTAAAGCTAAATCTTTCTTTTTGTTTGATGTTAGTCAGAAACTATTTCTTTTACTAAAGTTCTAAACTTTTGAACTTTCTAAATATCAAACCTTTTGGAACTTTTGAACCTATTTGAACCTACTAAACCACTTTGAATCTCATTTGAACTAGTTCAAAATGATTTGGCACTTTAAGAGCATTCTCTCAAAAGACAAGTGGGACCTAATATAGACAAGTGTCAAAGCTAAAGGAGGCTAAACATCATGAATGTGAAAGTGGACCTGTGTACCTCTAGATGAGATAAGGAAAGGAAAGATGACACATGTATTAATGAAAAAGAGGGTGATTATGATGAAGTTAAATTTATTTGAAATAATTAAATGGAAAACTCCTACAAAAAAAGGCTGAAGAAAATGATGAGGTTAACACATGACAAGGTGATCATTTTGAGGTAAAAGGTTGTAAGGATGAAAAAATATTCATTTATGGGAATTACTATAAAGGGTCTTGTCATAGTGAATTGAAAAACAAGTAAATCTTACTAAAATCTCATCCTCTATGTTAATTAATTATTTACATCATTTAAAATAGATTCATCCTTAAAGGTGAGTTTACATTCATTTTGAATATTAGCTGTAGAGATATGAAGGATAGAGGATTCACTAGGTTCAGAAGAATTACTTCTACAAGTTCAAAGGAGATCTTATGATGTTTCTTCACTTCCTATTTCTAGTTCTCAACAAATTTCTCTTTGGGTTTAGTTGAGTATTGTGATTTTCATCAAGAATTGGGAAAAAAAGAAATCTTCCCTAGATTTCTTTGGTAACCATGTTAGTATGTATTATAAGTCATTTATTAACTGATATATATTTAAGGGGGGTCAACATATAGAGGTTTTTGATAAAATCTTGTCAAATGTAGAAGTTGAATTCATGGGGGAAATCATGAATAGTGAGTTATTACATGCCACAACTTTCCCTCAAGCCATTATCATCTCTAAACTAGTTCAAGAATGTGTTAATCACAATGACATTAGGTCTTGATGCAATTGGAAAAATGAAGGAATAATTTTTCTTTCAATAGACTGAGGCACCATCACATCTATGTTCAATATATTGTATGAAACTTTTTTTGATTTTACTTGTTGGAAATATAGATGGAGTAACTGAGAGGGGGGCGGGGGGTGGGGAATTAGTTACTACAAAAATAAATCCACAAATCCCTTAGATGTCTTAAATAACTAGTTACTACTGTCACTCACTAGCCACACAAAAAAATGCTATAACTCGATAGATGTACTACATCATTCACTAAGATTTCACATGCATGCATAAAAGAAATAACATCAACACAAGAGACACCAAATTTAACATGAAAACCCAATATGGGAAAAACCACCAAGTAACTAGCTACTGATTTTCACTCTTTTGAAGTGAGCCCTATTAGGAGCCAACCTTGTTAAAGGTTACAAAACACATTGTTAGGTGTGACCTTGTTAGAGGATTTATTCACCCTGCTAGGAGTGGCCTTGCTAGAGGGATTTAGAACAATTCAATAGAACTATCCACCTTGTTAGAGGATTTAAAAAATGGCTATTAGATCAACTCTATTAAGAGATTTAGAAATCATTGCTACAATTGTGAGAAAGTAACAATGAGTTGACCTGAATGAGATGTAACTAAACTTTGCTAGTATAGATCTCTATTCTACTTCACTAGATACTCTCTGATCACATACAAATTTTTTTCTCCTCAAGGATATCTAATCCTTCTTCAAAATTCGTTCACAGTTTCCTCTTCACACAACCAACTGACTTGCATGCTCACTCATTACAACATAGAATTCACAATTTGACCTCTTATTTATACCTTACAAATTGTCGAGTCGACTCATTTACAAGTTAAAATTATCAATATTCATTACATCAGTCGACTACAATTATTACATGAAAAAATTAAGCTTTATTTCCCAAAATAATGAAATCCTTCATTGGCCGACCCTACTCGATAAACACTTCTATAGAAATGATTTTCAGTGTTAACCAAGTGAAGCTCGGTAAACACTGTG
Organism: Cupressus sempervirens; assembly: GCA_028749045.1. Classification (NCBI taxonomy): domain Eukaryota; kingdom Viridiplantae; phylum Streptophyta; class Pinopsida; order Cupressales; family Cupressaceae; genus Cupressus; species Cupressus sempervirens. The sequence continues at coordinate 476,658,375 of CM053792.1, forward strand.
AACTCTACAAAATCCTTTGGAGACTGAGTGAACTCAGTAAACACTGACTTTCCTTCACTAACCTTGTGAGCTCAGTAGAAACTAACTTCTACCACAGAAACCTTCGACGACTAAGTGAGCTCGATAAGAACTATTTCCATAGAGTATATTCAGGAATGCTTGGCAGACTCTATAATTTACTTTGCTAACCAACTGAGCTCAGTAGACTTTGTTTGGTAATTGATATGACATTTGTGTAATATTAAAGACAACACACAATTAAACAATTGTATCCAACAATCTCCCTCTTTGGCATTGATGGCAACACAACATGTCATTGCAGAATGAAATTTGAGAACAAGTCTTTTTCTAATAGAATATTTCTCCCTCTTAGATTTTGTGCCACAAATTTCTCAAATATAGTAATCTCCCTTTGTGAAGGAATTACATAACTTCTTTTTAAACATCAAACTCTTCATAAATGAATTCAAATTTTAGAAGGATATGACAATACACTCTCCCTCTTTGACAACACATGCCAAAGACAACACAAACCAAATGAATAATAATGCACCTTATGTACTAATTCATATGCAATATTTCTATAACTATGCTACATCAACTGATAGATCTTCAACTTGGTACCTATTGATGCATCACTAAAACTTTATTTTAGTGAGCTTCAGATAGGGGAATGACCCCTAGCTTACCTCTTAGATACAAGAATGAATCCTTAGGTAATGGCTTAGTGAATATGTTAGCAATTTTTTCCTTTGTATGGACATATTCCTATCTAATCTCCTTATCTTGCACCAATTATCCAACAAAGTGATATTTTATTGCAATGTGCTTGGTTTGTGAATGCATTACTAGATTTTTAGATATGTTGATTGCACTTGTATTGTGACAAAACATAACAAATGGTTCTTTGATTTCCACCTTCATGCCTTCCAATAATTGTTTGAAGCAAACAATATTACTACTACTATAACATACTTTGCTTTAGTTGTAGATTGGGATGTGCAATTTTGCTTTTTACTTGTCCAAGAAACCAACCTCTTTCCAAGAAAGAATGCTCCTCCACTTGTACTTTTTCTATCATTAGTGTTTCCTTCCCAATCTCGATTTGTAAACACTTTCAAGTGCCTTTCATAATCCATAATCCATAATCTTCAATGCCTTTCAAATATCTCATGATCATTTTGATTGCCATCATGTGATTTTCTCTTGGTTTTGCTAAAAATCTTGCTACAATACTAACGACAAGAGCAATATCTGGCCTTGTATGAACTACATACTACAACTTTTCAATCATTGATCTATATAATGTTTGTTCTACCTCTTTTGATTCATCATCCTTGGTAAGCTTTAGTCCTGTGCACATAGGAGTCCGAACTAGTTTATAATCTTCTATCCCAAACTTTTTGAGTATCTCCTTGATGTATTTAGATTAAGTGATGTAGATACAATTCCTTCTTTGCTAAATTTGAAGACCAACAAAGAATTTAATTTCACTAAACATTGACATCTCAAATTCCTTGTTCATTTTCTCTAAAAATTCTTTGCATAGATCATTATTTCCTATTAAATAAGTGTCATCCACAAATATTTCTGCCAAAACAATTTTTTTATTTTGTCCTTCCTTGATATACAAGCTATTGTTATCATTAGTTCTTTCAAAACCAATCTGAATAAGATAGTTATGCAATCTTTCATACCATGCTCTAGGGGCTTGTTTCAGACCATATAATGCTTTGTGTAATTTTTAGACAATGTCTTTCTTGTTTGGATCAACAAAACCTTCAGGTTGCTCAATGTAGACTTCTTCATCTAGTATACCATTGAGAAATGTAGATTTTATATCCATCTGATAAACCTTAAATCCTTTGTATGTAGCATATGCAAGTAAGATCCTGACACCTTCCAATCTTGCAACAGGAGCAAAAGTTTCTCCATAGTCTATTCCTTCTTTTTGAGAGTTTCCTTTACATACTAGTCTAGCTTTGTTCCTTGATACCTTACCATCTTCATTCAACTTATTTCTAAATACCCACTTAGTTCCAATCACATTTTTGTCTTTTGGCCTAGGTACAAGAGTCCATGTTTTGTTCTTCTCTATTTGTTTTATCTCTTCATTCATAACCTCAATCCAACTTTCATTTTGTAATGCATCTTTGAAATTTCTAGGTTCAAAATCAGCAAGTAAAAAAGTACCTTTTAGCTTACTTCTTGTCATAGTGCCTTCATATTTGTCTCCAATAATTTCATTTGGTGCATGATGTGTCTTGACATACTTGGCTAATACAAGTTCCTTTCCTTTTGAATGAATTACATTGTCATCCTCTTGTATTTCAACTTTAGGTTTTGGCTGCTCTATCTACTACTCGAGAGTCCTTCAGACTCAGTAGCATCTGAATGTGACTCAGGTTTCTGTAGCCCAGTTTGAACTTCTTGCAACTTAATGACTGAAGACTCAAGAGTAGAAGTTTCCTGATTGATAGATGTATCTGGCATTGTATCAGGTTCATTGAAAAAAAATCTCCTATAATCTTCTAGCTCTTTTTTGCTTTCTTCTTTAGTCCTTTCTACAAACTCATCAACTTTCACATGTGCACTTTCTATGACTTTGTGAGTAGACAAATTCAAACATCTATATGCTTTACTCTTGCAAGAATATCCCAAAAATATTCCTTCATCACCCTTCACATCAAATTTACCTTTTTTAGATTCTTTCCAAATATAAAATTTGTTCCAAATACTTTTAGGTAACTTACATTGGGTTTATAGCCATACCATAACTCATAGGTGGCTTTGAATGAGTCCTTCTTCAACTATACTTGATTCAAGGTATGAACTGCAGTGCTGATAGCTTCCTTCCAGTATTTGATAGCAATGTTCTTTTCAATCATTAAAGTTCTTGTATCATCCATGATAGATATGTTCCTCCTTTCAACTATTCCATTTTGCTCAAGATTTCTAGGGGTTGATACCTGTCTTTTGATTTCCCTTTCAATGCAAAAGTTATTGAACTCATGGGAGATGAATTCACCACCTCTATCTGACCTCAAACATTTTAGTCTTTTCCCTATTTTCTTCTCTACTCTAGCAAAATACCATTTGAACTTCTCAAATGCTTCTAATTTCTCTCTCAAATACATGACAGTCATCATTCTAGAGTAATCATCAACAAAAAGAATAAAATTTTTTTCTCTAGTATAGCTCTTAATTCCAATAGGTCCACACAAATCAATATGCACAATTTCTAAAACTTCTTTAGACTGATAGCTCTTACTTTTAAAGCTAGTCTTTCCCATCTTATCAATCTGACAATTCTTGCATAGACCACCATTAGGTTTCTTTATACTAGGAATGCCTCTTACTTTCCTAAATTTTCTTATTTTCACCAAGTTATCAAAATTTACATGACCTAACCTTCTGTGCAATAACCAACTTTCTTCAACTTGAGCAATAAAGCCTGAACATTCACTGAGTTCAAGATAGAACAAGTTACCTTTTGTTTCTATGCCCAATCTAATTAGATTTTCTTTGTCATCCAATAGTCTTGCTTTTCCATGCATGAATTCCACTTTAACTCCAATATTCATTGGCTATGCCACACTCAACAGATTGTGTTTTAGTCCTTCAACCCAATATTCATTATCACTTACAAGCTCTTTGGTTATTGAGATTCTTCCTCTTCCTTTTATACAATAAGTTTCATTATTACAAAACCTCACACTACCACCATCGTAGTCTTCAAAATGTTCAAACTTTTTTTTATCACCAGTCATATGATGTGAACAACCAATGTCTATGATCCATGTATCATTTTTACTCACATGAGAGATAAGTGCCATTCTATCTTCCTCATCATTATTAGATTCATCTTTCACAACAATGTAAACAATTTCATCTTCACTATCATCATAATCATTAGAATCCTTAGCCATGAAACATGTTTTCTTACCTTTGTCCTTGAATGATTGGAAGTCTTTCTTGCAATTGCACTTGTGACCTTTTTTTTCATCCTTATTTTGCTTGTTTGGGCACCTAAAAACAATATGACCAATTTCCTCACATGAAAAAAAAAATTAAAGGAACCTTACCTTTGTATTTCCCTTTGCCTCTAGAATATTTCCTTGCAAGCAGAGCTTCAACAACCTCAAGATCATTGTCAGAACTCTATTCTGATTCTTCTTCGCTTTTTGATAAAGAATCCTTTATCTTCTTGCCTTTTTATTTGAGTGAAATCTTGGCTTCAAATGTTGATTCAATGTTCTTGGAAGCTGGAACACAGTTCTCATAGTTATTTAGCTCAAATGTAGTCAATCTTCCTACTATGGCCTCTAAATTTATCTTATGATTTGCTTCACATCTTCTTTCTTGAATTGTAGAAACTCTAATTGCATAAATGGGAAGTAATGTTTTAAGAACTTTACTTACAACTATTTCCTATTAATATCTCCTCTAGAAGCCTTGATTGCACTGATGACTACTTTGACTCTTTCAACACATTTGGCAATGTTTTCATCCTCTCTCATCTTCATTTGATCAAATTGTCCTCTTAGACTTTTCTTTTTTTGGCTCTTCTCACATTGTCATCACTTCCATAGATATCCTTCAACTTTTTCCACATTCTAAAGGTAGTTTTGTAGTCCTTGACATCATCAAATTCTTCATAGCTTAGGGTAGATGCAATTTCTATCATCATGGTGTTATGAGTCTTCTTCTTAGTAATGTCATTGATAGATAGCGTATCAAAAGTAGTTACATATGCTTCATCATGATATTTCAATTATGTATCTCTAATGGAAGCCAGATGGAGTCTCATGAGACCTTGCCATGCTGAAAATTTATCCCTATTAAGCCTTGGATTTTCCCTTTTGTAAGACATCCTAATCTCTAGCTTAGATCCTTGAAATCCTTCCTACAAGCACCAAAAGCTCTGATACCAATTGTTGGAAATATAGATGATGTAACTAAGAGGGGGGGGGGGGGGGGGGGGGGGGGGGGCGGGGCGCGGTTAATCCATTACTACAAAAATAAATCCACATATCCCTAAGATGTATTAAATAACTAGTTACTTCTATCACTTGGTAGCCACATAGAAATGTTGTAACTCAGTAGATGTACTACATGTTAACTTATTAAGAATTCACAAAGATTTAACATGCATGCATAAAAGACATAACATCAACACAAGAGACATCGAATTTAATGTGGAAACCCAATATGGGAAAAACTACCAAGTAACTAGCTACGGATTTTCACTCTTCTGAAGTCTAATTTTAACTCTTTTGAAGTGAGCCCTATTAGGAGCCAACCCTATTAAAGGTTACAAAACACACTGTTAGGTGTGACCTTTTTAGAGGATTTATCCACCCTACTAGGAGTGGCCTTGCTAGAGGACTTTAGAATAATTCAACAGAACTATCCACCTTGTTAGAGGATTCACAAAATGGCTGTCAGATCAACTCTGTTAAGAGATTTAGAAATCACTACTACAATTGTGAGAAAGTAACAATGAGTTGACCTGAATGAGATGCAATTGAACTTTTTTGATACAGATCTCTATTCTACTTCACTAGATCCTCTCTGATCAAATACAACTTTTGTACTCCTCAAGGATACTTGATCCTTCTTCAAAATTTGCTCACACTTTCCTCTTCACCCAATCAACTCACTTGCATGCTCGCTCATTACAACTTAGAATTCACAACTTGACCTTTTATTTATACCTTATAAATTGTCAAGTCAACCCATTTACAAGTTAAAATTATCAATAATTATTACATCAGTTGGCTACAATTATTACATGCAAAAATTAAGCTTTATTTCCCAAAACAATGAAATCCTTCATTGGCTGACCTTTCTCAGTAAACACTGCTCTAGAAATGATTTTCAGTGTTAACCAAGTGAAGCTTGATAAACACTGCAAACTTTGCAAAATCCTTTGGAGACTGAGTGAACTCGGTAAACACTAACTTTCCTTTGCTGACCTTGTGAGGTAAGTAGAAACTAACTTCTACCATAGAAACCTTTAACAACTGAGTGAGCTTGATAGAAACTGTTTCCATATAGTATATTCAGGAATGCTTGGTAGACTCTGTAATTCACTTTTCTGACCAACTGAGCTCAATAGACTCTATCTAATAACTGATATGACATTTGTGTAACATAAAAGACAACACACAATTGAACAATTGTATCCAACATTACCATTACCCAATCTTACATCAATTTCAATGAGAACTCTAGAAAGAATCATTTTGTCAATGTACACTAAGAAAAGTGCACTTTCGTAAACCCTTCTATCCAAGGTTTTTCATAGATTGGAAAGCTTGATTGCCAGCTTAAAACTCCCTAGTCATGGAGTGCAAAAGCATACAAATGAACATAAAGTGGCTCCCAGATGAGCCTTAGAAATGTAGCCCTTGCTAGTAAACTATGAAATGGGAAATTCTTTGAGCAAGAGCAAGAATGCTATTGTCAAAGAACTCTTGAATATGCAATGCAAGGATGAGAGTAAACTAAGATGAAATGCACAATGAAACTAAGCTAAGCAAATGAAAGAGTTATCTCCATACTAATTAGACTATATGATCTAAACTACTTGCAAAAGAACTACACTATATGCAAACTAAACTAGGATGCCATGTAACAAAATGCTATGGATGCAAGGAATGTAGCAAAGAAAATGGTATTCTCCACAAAAGCTCTCAAGCATTCAAATAGAAATCCTGTAACATAATAATACTCAAGAGTGTGGATTCTTTAAGGGGTAAATATCTCTTCCTTTTAAAGCCATACAAATGGTAGAGATCAAGATTGAGATGCTGGATGATTGATGGTTGAATTCAAAAATTAGAGGGATCCGTGTGCACACACAAGTCAACCAATAGAAAATGAGTTGACTTTTCATATAAGACAAAAGTCTCACAAGCCTTAAAGAACTTTATGTGTGTACTTTAAGTGGGTTAGAAGAATGGAGTCTAAGGGACATGTTCTTTTAATCAAATAATGAACTTAGGATAGCATAGTCAAACCATAGGTTATAATCAAATTAATTGATTATTAGCAATTTGGTCTAGGTAAATGATTAAATAAATTAGCCAAAATGCTAAGAAGGGAGCTAATAGTCTAGATGACCATTTTTAGGTGATTACATTTTCCCCTTTTTGAATAATGTGTGATCAATTTTGGAACACATTACGTCAAAGAAAACATAAGCCAAGTAGGTAGCAATAGATATAGATATCTGATTCTAAAGAATGAAATGTAGAAAGAAATAGAAAATCCTAAATGCATAGCCTGATAGTGATAGTACTCAACATTAGGAAAAGAAAGATGATGTCAAAATCGAAGAAGGATGTTAACACCTAGCAAAGTAGATAGATCAAGAGCAAGTGAAAAGATCAATCATATGGTCCTAAGAAATAAACAACTGTAACAAGCGATGATAGAGTATTTCTACCCCCTTGGGATGTAAATTGAAATGAGGTAAGGAGAATGTAGAAATAAGCTAGATATGAATAAATTGAGATATAACAATGTCCAAGATGACAGATGAATGATTAGAACCAAAGAGTGACTATAAGAAACTGATAGAATGCCCCAGTTTGATCAAAGTTGACTATGAAGGATAAAGCATAAAAATTAGGTCAAATCAAGTAGAAAAGTGATTTTAAGCATTAAAAGGTGAATAGAAGGAGATATGAAGTGTAGAAATGGTGAAGACATGAAGAAATGAAGATGCCTGAGCGATGATTCAGAGATTAAAGCTCAGAAGGTCAGCTAACTACTCAGAAGAAGGTAGAATTTTAAAATGTGATTTTGACCATCAAGATAAACTTAGATTTCAATTTTGATCTCAAAAATGGATCCAGAACATTGAAATTAGCTAGGGGTGCAATTTTTGCACAATTTTGAGGGGTTTGAAAATTAGGTCAAAAATGAGGTTAGGGGCTATAAAAGGGGCCCAAGTGTCATTTTCAAAATCATTTTGTCTTTTATGCTTTGTTGAGAGCTTGTGAGTTTTTGAGAGGCTACCATGGATTTGGTGAATATTCCACTTCACTGACACCATTTTGAGCACAATCGGTTGCACAATCAACTAGAGCAGTATGGGGTGCTAGTAAGCGACCTCTTTTTGTCATTATTTTGAGCTCTTTTGATGTTTTTCATACATTTGTAGGGATTTCTACAAACTATTGTGCGATACAAAAAAATTATTGCACGGGTACTGCAAAAAATATCGGCAATAGATTTTTGCCCAAAATGTATCACATGAATGTTATATAGTTTATCATATGGGACATACCCATATGTTGCATGAATCGGTGCAAAATGTTGCACAATAGAATTGTGTCACATGTCTTTAGAAAAAGTATCACATGATACTATGTGAATAAATTATGTTGCCTACATGTAGAAAATTTATCACAACTATTTTTTAGCATATTTTTGTGAATTTTTGCATTATGATCATGTTTTTGATGTGTTACTAATGTGTACATGTTGTGTGTTGATAGGAGGTATTTCTAGTGCTACTGATTAGAGCCCCCAAAGTGGTGGGGTTGCATGTTGTACAATATTTGAGCAATGATGAGCATGTTGCCATATCTACTATGGGTTTGTGATGGGTCATACAAATGCCCCACATATAGGCAAACCATGGATTGTTGAATGTGCTGGCTGAGTGATGGCACAATGAGCATAACACCTTTCATCTATTGACTAGAGAGGCCTCAATTACATTGGAAGATGTGCATCACATTCTTTGAGTTCCATGTCACGGTGAGCTAGTAAGTTGTTTGATTGATTGTTCTTGTCATGTTTTGCAAATATTGATGCAAGCGATACTAATGTTAACCTTGTTTATGTCATAGGTGTACTATGATTAGACCCGACAAAGGGATGAGTGATGATGCAATAGTTGTTTCATGATGTCACCATTTTAGACAACCATCTAGGTTGGGAGTGATTGATTGTTGAGTATGGAGTAGATTTCCCTTTTCCTAGCTTAATATGTCTATTGGTAGCTCAAGCTTTGGTGATAGACAGGGGCTCGAAGGGCTTCCCACTAGGATGGGGTCAACTAGTGTTTGATCTAATTGCATGGCCACGTAGGATGGCATGAGGGCCAGCGATACTAGTAGAGATGTACCATGAGTTGCATGAGATAGTTTATCATGAGGGCCACTTGTAGGCATGCAGTGCAATGGTGGCACAAATCTAGTCCTAGAAGCACATTATTATGATCCAACCATAGGTGCAACCACAAGAGTGGAGCCAGCCATACATTTTTTGTTATAGAGGATTTATCCCACAGACACATATTGGGGATGTGACCTATTATCAACATATCTTTGATGAGCTAACAACATTCTCATCCCGACCTTACCAAGAGTGTCGCAGATGGTCTAATGCATGGGAGTTGGACTATATGAGATATAGCAGGCCACTAGTGGGTAGGAAGGCAGATGTAGTGGAGTGATTTTTGATCAACCAAGTATGGCAATAGTTTGTAGAGTGATAGGTGATATCACTGCAGACTACCACCTATGCTCAAATGCATTTTGATGAGGCATAGATATTGATTTTTGATGCTAGATTATTAGACAATAGTATAGGATAGAACAACTCTAGTTCCAACTCCCTAGGATTATAGCCTAGATGTGGTACATGTAAGGGCATATCTTACATACTTATACAAGAGATAGAGGCACTCATTTTTGCAATTTATAGAACCTTATGTGCTACCAATAGGAGGGGAACATAGAGATGGTGAAGGCAGGAGTGGAGGTGGAGGTGGAGGTAGGGGTGTGAGACAGATGGAGGTTGGAGAGGGATCCTAATTAGGGAGGAGGAGGACATGAGCATAAGCCATGTGGGAGATGGAGGAGGAAGAGATTCCACTGAGGTAATGGTGAGCAAGGAGAGTAGAGGCAGAGCCAAAGCAACTACCTAGGGGGTGATGATCAAGATGCACAGATATGTACTTTAGAGGTGGAGCTATAGGCATCTTGAGTGGCAATTGTGGTGCGAGATCAATAGCTCATAGATAAGTGGGCACAAGGAGATGAGCTCTGTAGGGAGCTGTGAGATGTTGTGAGGCAAGAGGTAGCTCATCATGGTGCCCATGATGCATACTATTATGCCACCTATAGGGGTTTAGTGCCACTAGGGTAGGGACTTCCTCATTACTCAAAGTAGGCAAGTAGATAAGAGGGTGCAGTACAATTGCTAGATAGGAGATAGGCTCCACCACTAGAGCCACCACCTCCTCCTTCTACAAAGGGTGGGAGTTAGTCATAGGCTGATACTAATAGTTTTGACATTTTGATTGTATAGCATGTATTTTTGAGATAGATATCCAGATTTTGAATCTCATTTTTGTATATGTATTGTGACACATTGATATATATATATATGAGATACTGGATTTGATTGGCAGTCTTGTGTACTTGTCTCAAATGGATGTTTTAGCATTTTGATTTTTGTGTAATGTTTTAGTTTCTATTTCTTGCTCATGTATGCATTTGTTTGGATACTTATGCTCATGTATCTCTCTTATGTATGATGTTTTTAGCTCTCATGTGTATGATATAGACTTTATGTTTCTAAAAATATGTGACACTTGGATAAATTCAATGTGATGTTTAGAATAACCCCTTGTGATGACAGGATAGCAAGATTGATATGAAATGAAAGATCAAGAATTTGAAAGACATGATAAAGAAAGAAAAGAAGGACATGAAAGTAGTTGGTTGATATGTTTGTGAAAAGGATAAAGAAAGAGTTCTCCCCATATGTAGGAATGCAAGACTAGACTAGAAAAATGATCCTAAAATGCAAGCTAGTATGTAAAGTGGTTTACTGGCAAGGGAGACATAACATTTAGACTCTTATTTCATCATTGAGCACTTATTAGAGGCATCATGATATCATACAACCATCACTAGTATAACTATGAGGATAGAAATATGATTGATATCAGATAAGTATGTGGAAATCTAGTCTAAGCATCAAAGACATAGAAATCAAGATGACTATGTGATCAGATTCCCTAAGTTTAGTATAGCAAGATTAGACTTGCATCAAGGCATAAGTGCAAAAATAACCCTTGAGTTCCATCCTACAAAAAATAGTCAAGGATGATATGTTTATAAGTCAAAGTGTCAAATAGGACAAGCATGAATGCTTAAAACACTATAGACAAATAAAGTATACCCACAAGCAGAAATCAAGAAAAAATGCCCCATGCCCCCAGTCTTCTAGTCAATGACATCCTTGAGAGACCATTAGGGAGGGAACATATAGTAAATAAATCATCATAAAAAACACATAAAGTAAATAAAGATCAACATAGCTCAATTGTTTAAGTGTTTAAGTCAATGTGTGTAAGTTACTTGGCCATTTCTTCAAGACTTGACTCTGATAGTGAGAAATATTGTAACATCGAAGACCACAGGTAAACTATCTAAAAAGTGTTGAGAAACACTTAATGTCAAGGTGGAGGTAGTGTTAAGAAACACTGTTTGGTGAGTTGTCAAAGAAACCCTAATTCACAAGAATACCTCAATAGGCTAAGTAGCTATGCCCCCAAGACGAGGACAAGAAACAATCTCAAGCTAGAAAGCATGTAGTGAAATGAGTGATTGAGATTGATAGGCATAGGTGCAAGGGTCTCAAGAAGTGCTTGTTTCCAAGTTTTTACCACTTGGTAGATTTCTTTTTTTTAGGACTTTTTTCAAATTTTTTGATTTTTTTGGGGACAAATCAAAGTGTCTATTGCTAGGTTTTCACTAATATGATCATTTTTTCAGGACATTTTCTGATTTTTAGGATTTTTTTCAGGATCATAAATATGTACAAGATAGTTGAGTTGTATGCCTTTAAGCATAGAACTTTTTTAAGTGTAGGACATTAATAGACTCTACAAGTTCTTCACCTTCAGGAGTAGATAGTTGATAAGCACCAGACCCAAATGTTGTTGTGATAATGTATGGACCTAACCAATTGGGTTAAAACTTTCCCTTCTACTCTCTATGTTGTTGATTCTTTGGATTTTCTCTAAGAACAAGGTCACCAACTTGAAACTCACATGGATGAACCTTTTTGTTATATTGAGTAGACATGTGCTTCTGATAAGCCCTCATGTGATCAAAAGCTATCTTATGACACTCATCAAGGGTCTCTAATTCCTATATTTGCATAGCTCTATGGTCTTCATTAGTTATCAACCCATGTAAAGAGATGTGTAAGGAGGGGATCTCTACTTGTAATGGGAGAAAATCCTTACAACCATAGACTAAAAAAAAGGGCATGGCACCTATAGGAGTATGAATGGTAGTTATGTAGGCCCAAAGTGTTGGATTTATTTGTATGTGCCAATCTCTCCTAGATTATGAACTATGTGATGCAAGATTTTCAGCAATGTTTTGTTGGAGGCCTTTTCTTGGCCATTCCCTTGAGGTAATAAATAGAAGAACAATATTGTTTGATCTAAAACTTCTTGCATAGCTATCTTAGGTCCTTAGTTTTGAATTGTCCTCCATTATCAGTGACAATAGAGGAAGGAATACCATATTGATAAATGATGTGATTTAGTATAAATAGGGCACTATGTTTTCCTATAGCAATAGATAATGACACAACTTCAACCCATTTAGTGAAATATTCAGTTGTTGTAATAATGAACTTGTGTCCACTAGATGAACTTGGGTGAATTTTCCTGACCAAGTCAAAGGCCCATTTTTGAAATGGCCAATATGTCACAGAAGGAATCAACTCACGTATAGGAGCATTAATTAAATTACCATGGAGTTGACATTTTTAACAAGACTTGGCATAATGAACAACATCAACTTGCATAGTTGTCCAGTAATAACCTACTCTAAGTAGCATTTGAGAAAGTGCAAGGCCATTAGAATGTGTCCCACAAATGCCATCATGGACTTTGGCAAGTGCCTTTTTGGAATCTTCTAGCTCTAAACACCTAAGCAATGTTTCGTCTAGACCCTTCCTATACAAGTCACCAAAGACCAAAATGTAATGTGAGGCATTGCAAAGGAATTGGCATTTTTGGTTGTGTGTGAGGTTGTTAGGAATAATTTGATGATGCAGGTAAGAGAAGATGGTGGCATAGCAGGAGGAATCTTGATATACAATGATGTAGATCACTTGATTATCAAAGGAATCATAGACAAGATGATGTAGTTCTTCCACCAAGAACTCAAATCAAGATTCATGTTTTTGTAGTTGGAGAATAGATGCCAAAGTGGCCATAGCATCAGTAGCTTTATTTTTTTCTCTAGGAATTTGCTGAAATGTCACAAAAGTGAAGTAGTTCTTTTTATAAGGTATCAAATTGTCAACTTTCATTTGATAGTCATTATTTACTTGGTTAATAAAAAGTTGGGAATCTTCGTAGATATGCAATTTAGTTATTCTGCATTCAAGAGCCATCTTGATCCCATTTGTTAAAGCCTCGTATTCTGCCACATTATTTGTACAAGGGAACAAGAGTTTGTAAGATTTGGGAATCATATACCCATGAGGGGAAACAAATAATATACCTACTCTAGCTTTGCTTTGTGTATGAGAACCATCAAAGAACATTTTGCATGTTCTCTTAGTGATGTACATAATTGAGGCATCTAGAAATTCAGCTTGTATGGGTGTTGTATCCTCTAGAGGAAAATCAGCTAGTTGATTAGCAATAGCTTTTCCTTTGATGGCTTTACATTCGATATACTGAATGTCAAATTTTGAAAGAATTATCATCCATTTAGCTAGATGACAAGTAAGCACAACTTTGCTCAACAGATGTTTCAAAGGATCAATTTTAGCAACTAGGTGGACTATATGTGATAAGATGTAATGTTGAAGCTTTTGAGAAGCAAAGACCACTACATGACAAGCTTTCTCGATGTTGGTATAATTCATCTCATAAGAAAGAAAAGTTTGACTAATATAATATATAGCCCATTCTTTACCAGTCTCATCCCTTTGGGCTAATAACTCTCCTAAAGAAGAAGTTGTACCTATACAAGATCAAAGGTTTTCTTGGAATAGGTGGCATCAAAATTGGAGGTTTTGCCAAGTACCCTTTGATTTGATCTAGACTTTGTTGACATTCTTCATTCTAGATATGAGTAGAACCTTTGTTAAAATTCTTGTTGAAAGGTTGAACTTTATTAGCCAATTGAGAAATAAACCTTCTTATGGATGTAGATATTAGAGTATTTTTAAATTTATACTTATTAATTAAATCATATTGATTTAATTATATAAGTTTCTATTACTCTAGTTACTTAAGCTTCATTTAGGTGCATTATTAATTAATTATTAATTAATAATGTGCAACCTAGTTTTTTAGTTTAGGGTTTCTATCTCACCTTTATAAGGTTGAGCATTGTACTTTTTTCATTATCTCTTATGCATTTTTCATTTGAGAGCAACTTTTCTTCTATCTCCATTTTTTAGCAAACCCTTGCCTCTTCTCATCTTTTTCTTCTGTGATAGGTTTTTGCATGCAGGGATTCGAAGGCTTTGTGGATTTGATTGGCTTATTTGCTCAAATCCTACATGGTATCAGAGCCAGATCCGTTTATAGCTTGTTCGTGATTTGGAGAAAAAGGAGAACGAGGGTTTGGCAGAACAAATCTAGAATTTTTTGGGTATTTTTTGAGAAAATAGGGGGGTCACTATTTTTTGGAGCAGGTTGAGGCCAAACGGACATCACGGATGGATTTAGAAGGCATAAAAACCCCTATTTCCATATAAAATTTGTTTGATTTGGACAACGTTGCTCCAAGAGGCAAATTTTTTTAGCCCAGCAGGGCCGTACGGCCTCCTTCACGCAGATCGAGGCATTTTTTTTTTTTAAATGTAAAAATTTTTTGTTTCGGGTCGCTCCGCCCCGGTGCCACCCCGCAACCACCGAAGCGCCGCCCATGCCCAGCCGGAGCTCAGCCGCAGCCGGCGGACCACCCATGGTGCAACCTTCGCCCCACTGCCAGCACTGCAGGCAGCGCCACCAGCGTTTACCGCCCGGGCACCACCTCCTCTAGTGGCACCGCCACTTGCAGCAGTCTCGACATGACATCACCTAACCAGCCGATGATGTCATCAATCTGGCAACTGGATTTTTTCCTGGTGACTGGCTGTTGAAGGCCATACGGCCGTCAAGTTTTTTTGCATGCCTGTATTTTTCCAAAGAGCTCCCTTCTTGGACCTGCAGTTGGTTTTTTGGCCTTAACTTGGGCATACGGAGGTCTTTTTCTGATTCGAAAGAAGCACCAGAAAGCTAGTTCAAAGATGGAGACAATGGTACTAATTTCGTTTCATTTTGAGTTCATTTGAGCTTCCAATTTTAGTGTTTAAGTAGAGACTTCTATTTCCCTCTTCTCTTCATCCGAAATCCAGGTTCTTTTCTCAATTTTTATACTTTCTATAGTTGTTTTCTTTGGTATTTGAGGGATATCATTATACATTGTGGGGGGGGGCACTTTCTTTTCTGTACTTTAATTCAGAATAAGACCCTTCTACTTCCGTCTTCTTCTCTCAATGGCGGACTCCTATGTCATCTGCCTTACACCACACAACTACCATACTTGGAAAGGACAAATGACTAGATTGCTTATGGAAAAGGGGTTATGGTCATGTCTTGATGCAGCTCAGCCAGTTCTACAGAGGCCTTATGAGCTTCTTATGCAGCGCAATAAAATGGATGAGGCAATGGGCCTCATTGCAATGAATATTTTAGAGGGGTTACTGTTTCACTTGGATGGTTTGAATACACCCAGGGCTATGTGGGACAAGTTTTCAACCTTATTTGGCACAATGAATCAATTCAGGATTCTACAAATAGATGCGGAGTTTACCTCCTTGATTCCTAAATCATTCACCAGCATTGAGGATTTCTTGATGAAATTCAAGTCTCTTCGATCTATGTTACAGGTTGCAGGAAAGACAAAATCTGATAATGAGTGTATCTTTCTGATACTGTCCAAGCTTCAAGGACCTTATCATATTTTCACTTCTACCTTCTACTCCACTATGGATGCTCTAGGTGCACGATATGTTATGCCCTCTTTTGAGATTTTTTGTGACCGGTTGACTCGTGAGAAATCAAAGCTCACTAGTATGGATTCTCTTACTAGTTCATAGTCACAGGCATTGATTGCCAAGCCACCTCAGAGCACACAGAAGCCGAAGCAGTTATCAAATTCCTCTTCTCAGCACTCTACTGGCCCACCATCTTCTTCTAAGAAGGAGAAACAGAAGACTAAGAGACCTACATGTTCCTATTGTCAGAAGGGAACACATGATGAGTCACTTTGTTATCAGAAGAAGTTTGATGGTTATGAGAAACAAATAGCAGATTTGCAAGCTCTTCTTCAGAAGAGCAATCTTTTCTCTCCATCCTCTTCTGGCTCACAGGGGTCTGCTTATCAGTCTTCTTCTATCAATCCTATAGCTGAACAGGATCTTGGAAAGGGTCATGCATTGCGGGCTTCTTTCACATTCCCTTCACAGGTTCCTTGGATACTGGATTCAGGTGCTTCTCACCATATGGCATCTTCTCGAGAGATCTTCTCTTCTTTTGAGGCTTCTCCTATTCCCCATATTATCATTGGGAATAACACTATTATGACAGTCTGCAGGAAAGGCACTGTATGCATTCAGGATGGCACATTCAATGATGTGTTGTATGTTCCATCTCTATCTGCAAACCTTCTCTCGGTTTATCAAATTTCTCACAGTGGGTCCGGGAAGACAGTTGAGTTCACTCCAGATTCAGTTTTCATCTGGGATAGTATGACAGGAGGTATTTTTGCTACAGGGACAGTTGATCTTTCCACCCATCTCTACTCCTTTTCACACTTTGGTCCACCTTTTCCAGAGCACGACTCTCCTCCTTTGAGAGAGCATCATGTGGTACAGTCAGGTTTCTTGAACCTTTGTGTGGTTCCTGAGACTACTGTTGTAACTACCTTGCCACCTCCTCTTGAGCTCTTTTTTGTTTAGCAGAGTTCTTCTTCAGCACTGCTTGATCCTCCAGCTCCATTCATCAAGCCACCAGGTGCAGTTGTTGAAAATTCTACAAAGGACATTCATCTCCTCTTTGATGATAGTGTCAGCACACCTGTCATACCACTTACATTGGGGATTCCCTTTCAGGATCCTCGTGTCTAATCCTTTGAGCATCAGCTCGGCCTTCCAGTGACACCTCAGCTTTTGAGGTTCCCTCTACAGTGTCCACTACCTTTCACTCCTCTGCACTGGAGTCACAATGGTTTGTTCATTCATCCAGGGGTTCTTTCATTCTGGGGGGGCTTTGGAGCCTTGAACCTCTCTCACGGGGGGGGGTTAAAGTCATGCATTGTACTTATGGCTTTGAGAGACTCTCTTGAAGTCATTATATCTCTTTTTGGAGAGGAGTTTTTCCCACTGGGTTTTCTCCTTTACTCCAGTTTATAGAGATTTCCTTGTACTGGGTACCTGATTAGGCCTTGTTGCCAGGACCCACTTGTTTTTTTCTTTCATAGCTTTTCTTTGCTAGGTAAGCTTACTCCTTGCTTTCAGCTTAAGGGGGGGTATTAGAGTATTTTTTAATTTATACTTATTAATTAAATCATATTGATTTAATTATATAAGTTTCTATTACTTTAGTTACTTAAGCTTCATTTAGGTGCATTATTAATTAATTATTAATTAATAATGTGCAACCTATTTTTTAGTTTAGGGTTTCTATCTCACCTTTATAAGGTTGAGCATTGTACTTTTTCATTATCTCTTATGCATTTTTCATTTGAGAGCAACTTTTCTTCTATCTCCATTTTTTAGCAAACCCTTGCCTCTTCTCGTCTTTTTCTTCTGTGACAGGTTTTTGCATGCAGGGATTCGAAGGCTTTGTGGATTGGATTGGCTTATTTGCTCAAATCCTATAGTAGACATCCTTGTAGACTTCTAAGTTAGCTGATATTTTTTGGAGGAGGCATATCCATGATAGCCTGGACTTTATCAGTGTCAACCTCAATAACTTTGGATTAGATAATGTAGCCTAGCAATTTTCACGAAGTGACACCAAAGGCACACTTTTTTGGATTTAGCCTAAGTTGGAATTGTTCCATACAGTCCAATATCAAACTAAGGTCTTGAAGGTGTATATCTCTTGTTCTAGATTTTTCCAATATGTCATCAACATAGTCTTCCATATTTTTATGCATCATATCATGGAATATGGTGGTCATTGCTCTTTGGTAGGTAACACCGACATTCTTGAGCCCAAAAGGCATGACATTTCAATAGAAAGTACCCCATGCACATGTGAAGGCTGTCTTCTCTTGATCAAATGGAGCTATCTTAATTTGATTATACCCAGAATACCCATCCATAAGGGAGTACAATTCATACCTCACAGTTGTGTCTACTATCATATCAATGTTTGGTAGCGAGAAATCATCCTTGGGGCATGCTTTGTTAAGATCTCTAAAATTATTACAAACTCAGATGGTTTTATCATGCTTGGATATAGGTACAATGTTGGAGATCCATTCTGCATTGTCAATTTCTCTAATAAAATTTGCACTCAAAAGTTTTTCCAACTCGGCTTTCACCAACAATGCTACATGTGGATGCATCTTCCTTAATTTTTGTTTAACAAGCTTGATATTCGGAGAAATAGACAAATGATGCATGATAGGATCTTTGTCAAGCCTAGGCATGTTCGAGTATGTCCATCCAAAATTGATCTTTTTATCTTGAAAAAATTAGGCAAATTGCTCCTTTTCTTCAACTAACAATGATTGAGCTACATGAATAATTTTAGGAGATTCCTCTATCCCAAAGTTGATTGGTTGCATTGGCTCAATGAGAACCAATGATCTATCTTTAAAATAGCTGGGTAGACTACCAAGTACCTCATTTGTAGGTGCCTCAAAGAGATTTTTGCTGTTAGATACATCTTCATTTTTACTATTTTTAGGTTCAGATACCACCACAATGTGGTTTTTTCCATCTGATTGTTTGTTATTTCTTTTAATTTTATGACTAAGGTACTTGATATCTGATTCTATCATGTGAATTGTGGGTTCACTGGTCGAAGAAGTGACAAGTTCAATGGCATTTACGTAAGAAGCGATCTCATAGTCATTTCAAAAAGAGGTTATTTTTGGTGTCTAATGTTGAATGGACCAATCTATGAGATCAAGATGAATCAATGAGAGTGAGGTAGAAGCTTCAAGGTTATTGATGTGAACAGAGTCACCTCTAGTGACATGCAAAGTTAAGCCTATATTGAATGTTGCAAAGGTATCTAGATTAGGAATAGTCCTAAAGGGACTAGCGTGACCCACTAAAGCATTTTGCAAGCCAAACTCATTGGACATCACACTAGACTCATCTACCACATTTGATTGAATTGCATAAGTGTGAATGACATCAACCTCAAGTTCACAAGATGTGTCTGATAAACTTTCCCATTCATACTCTTGAGAGTTCATACTTTAACCTCTAGCAATTAGATGAGATATATTTTGTCTAATCCATTCTATATTTAAATCTTCAAGGTTAGATTCATCCTATTCTAGCTATCTAGAGGTGGAAGCGTCATCATTATTATTGGTAGTGAATGTTTCTTCTCCCCAAAGAAGAGAGGTTATAGGTATAAATTCTTCATCTTGTGAAGTGGCAGAAACAAAGGGAGAATCATCATCCTCTAATTCACTAGATATGGGCACATTTTTAGTAGACTCTAGCATATTATTTTCTAGCCCAAATCCTAGGCCAATAGTGTCTTGAGCATCACAACCTTGAGTATAACTTGAAGGTTCAACTAGAGCTTTTTCATTACTAGTTAAGGACCCATGACCTTGATAGCCCATTTTTGCAAGCATCTTATATCCTTGTTGATATCATTTGGGAGAAATGGGAGTGGTGATTGCAATATCCTCTTCACCTTCCTCTCCCCTGTATATCCAATCTTTAATAGCTTGTTCTTCTTTTTCTACTTCCAAGGGAACTGAGGACTAGAAAAAAGTGTCAAAAAGAGTCATGGCATATATAGAAGGTTTCTTGTTGGTAGATGGCTTCCGATAAGATTGGGGGGAAATAGGTAGAGCAGCCATAGAGTCTAAAGTGTATTTGCCCATACCAAGACTCATCATTTTCATTTTTTGTTCACACTCTATAAGGGATAGTGTTGGCTCATGAGAAGAGTGATTGTGTGAAACCAACATTTCAACAATAGACAATGTGTTGATGGTCATTAAGTTGTCATTGGGGATGATTACTTCAGTACCATTAAAAGGAAAATTGATGCACTAATAGTATGTAGAAGGCATCGCTTGCATGTCATGAATCCATGGTCATCCCAATGACAGATTATATGCAAGGGGTATATCTAGGACTCGGAAAACAACATCTTTTTCCATTGGACCAAATCTAATTGGTAGCACAATTAGACCCTTGGAAGGTCTTTCAACCTCATCATAAGCTTTTATGTTGATCTTGCACCTAGGATCAATAGAAAATTTTGACATTCCCAACTATTGGATCATATTAAAGGAAATAATGTTTAACCCTGCACCATTTTCTATCAAGAATTGATGAACACGAGTACAAAAGATTTGGACTTTGACATGGAGAGAAAGGTTGTGGGGATGACTAGGAGCTTAGTCATATTATTTAGAAAAGGTGAGATGATGAGGTGAAGAGATGTGATTCACCATAGCTTGGAACTGTTCTGCATCTTTATTTGTGGGAATATTGGCATAGTGTAAATATTTTTCAAGGATATCCTTGTGCAAGGGAGATAACTCTAACAACTCAAAAATAAAAATTTGAGCTGGGGTACATTGTAATTGACTGACAAGGTCATAGTTAGAGATCTTGGAAGTGGTTGGTTGTTTAAAAGATGAGGCATTCTTGGAATCCTAGGCAACTTCTAGAACAACCTTAGATTACCCCCTAATAATAGCATTAGGTGGTTCACTTTTTGATGAAAAAGAATCAACCACTAGGAGCACCACCTTAGGTCTAGAGTCATTATGATATTGAAGAAAATTGCACATTTTTAAGACAAATTTAGGTCATTTTTCTACATATCAATTGTCATCATTATAACTTGCCATGCATAAATACTCAATGGGCTCAAGCATATGTATAACATTGTTAGTGTTAGAATAAGCATAGCTGATCTTGACATCATGATTCTTTTTAGTAGCTTTAGAAGTTTCATTGTTCTCATATGTTTTAATAGGAGGACTCAATTTGGTGAACTATTCCATAGCTTTCCCTCTTAAACTCCTAGGGAATAACCTTCTAAGAAAGGTTTCTTCATGCATGAAATCCATGTTAAGAGCATAAACATGCCTCACATGATCATGAGGATCACCATTTTCATCGTATTTTTCATACTTAGGAACCTCTATATCCTTAGGAAATGGTAGCATGTAGAGACTCCTATCAAATGGAAGTGCACATATTGATTCAACAAATGAAGTTTCAGGTGGTTCTTTTGAAGCTTGCAGTTGTGTAAATTGTTTCCTCAATTCTTGTATTTCTTGCCTTAATATTTCAGCTTTAGTGGGTTCTCGTTTTGGAATTATGCACTCTATCTCAAAATCTTGGGAAAGTTTCAATCCTCTTTCTACCATGTATCAGAAGTATTGGTTTCCATTTTCCTCTATAGCTCTAAGCATTAGTTTTTGAGCAAAGCCATCTTGTTGAAATTTTATAACATCTTCACTAGTTACTTCTTCATCACTTTCATGATGAGAAGGGCATGTGCCCATGGCGACTCTAGGAGTTTTTGGAGCTATTTTGTTGCCATCATTGCCATCAAAAGGATTTTGAGAGCATGCCCCCTTGTTCCCTTCATGGTGAGTATAGTTATTGTTTTCAACTTGTTGATGTTCTTTCTCCCTAGCATACATGGCTTCAAAGATCCTTTGATTTTCATAGCATTGTTCCTCTAAATGATGTCGGATTTCATCAAGGTGCACCATAGTGGCCAAACCATTCTCATCCTTAGGTGTCTCATAACATGTGCCAAATGGGTTCTCAAAATTGTAAAGTGAATTATGCCTAGCATTAGCTATTTGCATTTCAATAGGCTTAGGGTCTTCCACACAAGGCTATTTGTGAGGACATCTAGGTGGGGTTTCTAATTGTTTGAAAACAAAAGGGGTATGGCTACCACTCCCAACTTGAAATCTAGTTGTATCTAGCACGTAAGGACTTGTCTTTGTTTAATAGGACAAGAAAAGTAAGTTAGATTTGAAGCTTTTACAATCAAGATTAGTCACGTGTCAAAGTGTGATAGATGGCTTGTCAAACAATGCTCAAGAATTTATAGCACTGGTGACTTGAGCCAAGCAAGCAAGCAAGAAGCTTTATAGCAAGTAGCTAAAAAAATGGTAACTAGATTTTGACAAGTGATTTATTAGTGATGTTTCAAGACTTACATTTGATGGACTAAACCCATCTTTTCAACCTAGGACAGCTTCCTAACATACAGATGTGCAACTAGAACCCAGGTAATGGAAGTGACGCACCCTAGACCAAAAAAACCAAAATGCAGACTCTATTTTGGCAAGGAATAGTTCCAGGTGATACTTTCTTAGTTACCAAGTGATAGTAGGAAAACATAAAAAGTCATACGATACTCTTCAGAATAGAAGGGCGATACTTTTCTTGCAAATGATAGTTTGCACAAAGTGATATGATAGACCTTAGTATATAAGGGCGATATAACTCATAACAGGCAGGCAATACAATTTTGGAAAATTATAGTTGCACAATATTTCCTTAGAGACCAAGTGATAAAGTGCTAGTTTGTGTGTTCAAAAGACTAGTTTTGACTCCAAGTTTTGTGTTTTAGTTTTGACAATCAGGTGATTTTTTGAATTAGACAATGTATGTTTCTAGTTCATGTCAGTTATCAACAAGGTTTGTAAATAGTAAGTGTTTTAACATGTCTTTAAACAATTGAACAAGGGTAAAAACAACCTTGCCAACAGGCACTTGTGATATGATAACAACCTTTCTACTAATATTACCGCAATTGTTTGATGTGCAAGAATGTTAACACTGCTCAACACAAAGCCAAGCAATCTACCTTAAGGTCACAGTTTATTACTCAACAACTTGGCCCACATTTGATGCCCCTTCACCTCAAACCAAGTGGTTACCCACAATAGATATTGGCTTTGTCGTGGAAATGCCATAAGCATAACAAGGGGAACACATATGGTGAGTGTAAATCTTGGAGTGATCTAGGTAGTCCACTAGGATCGATCCTTGCACCAAGAAGTTGAGAGGCAAAATAAGGTGGATACTAACCTAGCGTGTCTAGATAGGGCTTTCGTTCATAGTGTTCCTCTTGCACCTAATTAAGGGACACCCCACCTTGTGGTGGGTAATAGATCTCACGGTCACAAGAGCACCTTAAGCATTCTTTCTTAGTGATCTCACCATGATCAAAATCCCATAAGCAATCACACTAAGCGAAGACAAAAACTACATCTACCAAGGTTTTGTGTCCTTGATAGCCTTGAGTTTATAGTGGGTTGGAAGAGCCAAGTAATTTTCTTGTCCCCACTTGGGTTGTTCCTCTTAGGTTGTTTTCGAGAGCAGGCCCTCTAAAGGATCCTAATTACCATAAAATGGATCCACTCTCAAGGGTCAAGATTTTTGATTCACCTCAAGGGTGAAGAGCATACTCTCCTACCTTAATTGATTCCCCAAACATGCCAAGAAGATTGAATTATCTACTTACTTTCAAAATCCAAAGGTGGGTCAATATTTTTGATTCATCACAAGGGTGAAGAACATACTCTTCTATCACCAAGGAATTCCAATTACAAGTTTAATGTGCCCACAAAAAAATGAATAACTAGTAGATGTTGCACATGAAATAAAAAAACAAGAAAATGTTTGATTTTTATGTGTTGAACAACCCTACAAACAACTGTTAGTAACCCTTTTGCATTTAGATCTTTGACATGCATTCTTTTAAGCAATGTTTCAAGTTTACAAAATGGCAACCTGCAACCACAACTGTTAGCACCATGAGTTAGCTCTAAAAATAAAAGGAAACCTATAAATGGACCTCTATAAAATGGTTTAAAGACCTATAAAAACCAACAACCAGTCAACAATAATTGAAAATTGACTAAAAAAACCTCAAACAACAAGCAATCTCTATTAGGTGATAGTTTTAACTAGAAGACTATCATACGATACTTCTCAATATAGCCATGCGAAATAACTTCTCTGTGCGATATATTTTCTTTAGCTAGATGAAAAAAAATTATATACAAAGGTGATAGAATCTAGTATGGCCATGTGACACTATTTCAAAAAAGGTATCACACAAAATTAGTGTGAACTATCATACGAAACTAGAAAAATATCACTTAGAACTATGACTATAAATAAAATAAAATGTGGGTCAGTGAATGAAAAAAATGATGAAAACAACAAAAAAGACGACAAAACCCACTGTTCTACCCCATGGTGGGCACCAAAAATGTACACTAATAAAAGTGCACTTCCCTAAACCCTTCTATCCAAGGTTTTCCATAGATTACAAAACTTGAATGCCAGTTTAGAGCTCCCTAGTCATGGAGTGCAAAAGCATACAAATGAACATTAAGTGGCTCTTAGTTGAGCCTTAGAAATGTAGCCTTTGCTAGTAAACTATGAAATGGGAGATTCTTTGAGAAAGAGCAAGAATGTTATTGTCAAAGAACTCTTGAATATGAAATGCAAGGATGAGAGTAAACTAAGATGAAATGCATAATGCAACTAAGCTAAGCAAATGAAAGAGTTACCCACATACTAATTAGACTATGTGATCTAAACTACTTGCAAAAGAACTACACTATATGCAAACTAAACTAGGATGCAAGGAATGTAGCCAAGAAAATGGTATTCTCCACACAAGCTCTCAAGCATTCAAATAGAAGTCCTGCAACATAACAATACTCAAGAGTGTGGATCCTTTGAGGGGGAAAGTTCTCTTCCTTTTAAAGTCATATGAATGGTAGAGATCAAGATTGAGATGGTGGATGATCAATGGTTGAATTCAAAAATGAAAGGGATCCATGTGCACACACAAGTTAGCCAATAGAAAATGAGTTGACTTGTCATATGAGAAAAAAGTCTCACAAGCCTTTTCTTTTAATTACAAAATAGAAAAAGAACTTCATGTATGAACTTTAAGTGGCTTAGAAGAATGGGGTCTAAGGGACATGTTCTTTTAATCAAATAATGAACTTAGGATAGCATAGTCAAACCATAGGTTGTAATAAAATTAAGTGATTATTAGCAATTTAGTCTAGGTAAATGATTAATTAAATTAGCCAAAATGATGAGAAGGGGGCTGATAGTCTAGATGACTATTTTTAGCTAATTACAGTCATAACCTATCATTGGATTGAAAATTTCTATAAAGGAGGTTCATGACTTCCAAAGAGTTTAAGCAAAGATCATACAAAGCCTTACATTCATGATTTACTGGTCATATTACATAGAATCAAAGGTTCACCTTAAGTATACCTTTTTGAAGATCAGATGTATCACTTTATTTATAATATTTTGGATGGAAAAAATATCTGAATTGGGCTGAAATTATAACAGGTTCTATGAGGGATCAACTAAAGCTAACACAAAAACATAAAGAAAGAATACTTCATGTCCTCATACCTCATCTATTGTTTGGCTTGTATTCAAGATGTCACCCCTTTTCCACATGAGCCTTGGAATGATAAAGTCTTTATATATAACTATTGCCCTTACCTATAGAAGAGCCAAGTACTGACTGATTACAGAAAGCTTCATGATGTTTTCCTAGGAAAACTATGTTTTGAAGTGGCAGGTAAAGGATAAGAAAGGGTTTCTTTAGAGACTTTACAATGCATACAAGTGTATTGTAGTTTTTTCACCTAGTTCTATAGGTCTACATACCTTAGGGTTGGAGGATTTGATGAAGAACCTTTAAGGTTGCCTATATTTTCTATGGATTATTTCATTCTAGCTAAATCTCATCATCGACTGGTAGTGGTAATAGTAAAGTTTTTACCTAAAGATAAGGACAATTTTTTTCCAATGAGAATTGGAAATCTTTCATTCAAATGTCTAGAGGATGTTTTAAATATTGGATTGGTTTGGGAATTTTTGATTTTAAATTCCATCAAACTAGACAAGAATTTGACAATAAAGGATTTGTTGGGAGAGTCCTAGAAGTGGGAGATCATTTCTCACCTATACCTCTCTTAGAGAATTAATGAGGAGATATCCTAAATGAAAGAGAAGTTCAAATCATGACTCATTCCTGGATGGTGTTGTCACATGTTATGGTCTTCAAGTTAAAACTGAATCTAAAGGGAGTACAAGAGGATAGTTTAGAATTTTTTGAACTTGAATACCTTAAGAAAAATGATCACCCCATACCTCTTATTGATTGGTCTGAACC
Organism: Cupressus sempervirens; assembly: GCA_028749045.1. Lineage (NCBI taxonomy): Eukaryota > Viridiplantae > Streptophyta > Pinopsida > Cupressales > Cupressaceae > Cupressus > Cupressus sempervirens. The sequence continues at coordinate 476,684,845 of CM053792.1, forward strand.
CAAAATGAACAATATAATGCAAATAAATAATGGTGTTATTGAATACACCAAAAAATGGGTTCAACATAAGAGGATAGAAGGAACATCTTAGTTTCAAACTCAAGTTACAACCCAAGAATTCCCTTCTTCCTCCTATGCTAATACAATATTTTCCACTTATTTTGTAGGTAACAAAAAGTGTTTCAAGGTAGTTGTTTCAAAAATGGTTCAAAACCAACCTATGGTACAAAGAACTAGGTCCAAGTCAAGGCTCAAGAAACAAAGTCATATGGCAACACATGAACAAACTATAATAGATCTTGATGTAGATCAAGAGAGAAGTGAAGGTTCAATAGATAAGGAAAAATAAGTTTAAACCACTTTGGATAGCATTTGACAGGTTTAGGATTCATTGAGTACACCCATAAAAGACCTAGTAGGGGTTGAACCTTCTTCAATGATACTAAACTGGTTGACTAATTCTGTTGACAAGAAAATAAGTTTGGTTCCAGTCTCTATAGCTATAAGGGATATGGTGATGAAATATACTGCTAAACTCTCAAAACCTAAAAGAATGAAAAGTTCTACCCACTTAATAAAAGATACCAAAATAGGGGAGGTAAATAGAAGTTTCCTTTGTTCAAATCTTTTGAGGCCAATTTAAAAGTGATCAAAGAAACAACCAACCTCACTCTTGCAAATTTTACAAAGGTAGAACAAATTGAGCCTATATTGACCCTTTGTATGGACCACTTGCCAAAATATACTGGACAACTTAGCATAATGAAATGCTATCGTGACATGTGGAAGGTACAACTACTAAGCCTAAGGACTACCAATTCAAGTATGCTTCATGAGTTTTTGGGTGTCTATTATGGGTGGAAGATGACACAAGATGCAAGTGGTGATGTAGAACAATTTGGGAAAAAAGCTCCCAGTTCACTAGATTAATGGGTCTCTTTATAAATTTTTTTAAAACACTTTTGAGAACTCTTATGTTTTAATAAGAACTTTTGTTAACTATTGAGGGGTTTGGGTTTTTAGGGAGACACCATTTGATGTAAACTATTTAAAGTAGATTTGAAAGATTGATTAGGGGTTAGAAGATAACAAAAACAAAATGTGACATTTTTTTGTGATCTTTGTTAGTATATAGCCAAATGTTATCTTTTTTACAATGATAATAGAAATAATTTAGTATCTAGTATATGATCGATCTCTTGCAATTGGACTAAGAATCATTGCAAAATGAATGAGTCATAAGATTAATCTAAAACTGTGTGTTTAATATTTAATTGAAGAAATTTTCTTTGAAGGGGTTTCTTTGAATTCTTTGGTTTATTATGATATTTGTTTCATCAATAATTACTTGATTCAAATATAACTATTATCTTCTAAGAAATATATGAATGTTTGAACATTGGAAGAACTTTGTGTTTTCTTGATTAGTTATCCTTTATTATAACCATTTGTCAATGACCACTCATCTAAAAATGAGTATGTTGTCTTTAATTGTTTTCTAGTAATAATTAAGATTTTGTGTTTAGTTTCAAAACTCATTGTATATCCAACAGGGGAACTGTACCCCAAAAAAAAATTAGAGGGGACGTAACCATTGAACCTGCCCAACAATTGCAAATATTTTTGTCTTCAATATAGAGAGGGAGATAGGGTCAATAAATAATCATTAGTATGAAGATAAATATGTTCACCAACACATGTAGAAATAAAATTTCCATACCTGGGTCCATGCTAATCAACTTTCATTCTACTATATTTGGTTGTGTGTCCAAAACTATTACATTTGTAACATTTTACACCATTGTTTATAAAATTCTTTGATTACTAAAGGTATTCTTGCTATCATGTTAGATATTTCATTTTATCTTCCATTAGATCATTGATTAGGTCTCTTATATTCATGTGATTTATATCCATAAAGTAAAAAATTGAAACAAAGTGAAAGGTTTGGAATTTGTATTAGCTTTACAACTTTTCTTCATGTGCCAATATTTATTGTAAGAATATCATCTTCCTTTAAATGATTTCCCTACATAGGTTCTTGCTCAATCATGCTTTTAGGTTCCTTAGAACATTCACCTTCCACATATCCAATCCATGTCATATCCCCATGAGGCTTCTTCTGCATTAGTTGTTCATCAAGTTTTTAAGTCCTTGAATATAACTTATAAAGATGTAACTTAGTCTCAACAAGTTCACATTTCAAAATATTAGTTTACTTCTCAAGTTCCTTGTACTTAATCTTTGAATAACCAAGTTCATATTTTTTCTTGTCAGGATAAGTGTTCAAATATTTATATTCATTATCTTTTCCTTTCAACTCTTTCTTTCTCATATTTTCTTTCATTTGTAACCTTGACTAACTGAAGTGATCTAACCTCAAGTTCATCTTTGAGTTCTTGATTTCCCTTCTTGATTTTTACAACTATATTTGATTCTTTGATCTAGTTGGCATAAATATTTTCTTTCACTCCCTAAAATATCAATTTGATCCTTGATCTTCTTAATATAATCTTGTGCATCCTTGAGTTTAATCTTTAATCTTTTCCTTTCTTCACTTGCTTGATCCAAACCTTCATGTGCCACTTTAAAGTTCCTTTACAAGTCATTTGTATCTATTGTGAGCTTCCTTAAGATGTTAAAATTCTTCTAAGTATCTACAATCTATAAATAATTCTTATAAATAGAAAATACTAAATAGGAGGGTGAATCAGTATATAGCAACACTTTTACATAAACTAATTATTTCCAAACTTAACCATAAGTGAGAATAATTGAATAAAATAAAAATTTAACAAAACAACAATAAGAAAACCCTAAAAAATTGATTACCTATGAAGGTAGGATGAGGCAACTAGTCAAGGATAGTGGTCATTATATGGACATGATACATTCCATTTTGTGTGTAGTAGTGGCTAGTATTGGCAAGAGAAGCAATGAGGAAATTATTTCTCCTATGCCTACCCAGATGACTAGTGGACAAAGAAGAAGGGCTAAGAAAAGCACAAAAAGAGCAATTGAAGTTGCTCCTATATCAAATGTCGAAGGTCTCCTTTAGGAGGATGTTGCTACTGCTAAAGATTTGACTAAAGTTGTGGATGAGCTAGAGTAATTTCCTACTTTTTTGCTATAGGTTCTGGTTGTTGGTCTAGGTTTCTAGTCCTAGCTTTGTTTGTTGTGTTTTTTCTATTATTTTCCTCTAGCTTTATTTTGTTTATCTACTACTATTAGGTTCCAGGTCCTTGTAAACCCTGATGGACTCTATTTTAAATATCTTTTTTTATGGGGTTTTAGGTCTCCTCAAAACCAATTTTTATCATAATCCAAAAAATAAGAAACACATAATGCTTGATTTTTTTTGAGGAAACCCTAGCCAAGGAAAAACCTTGGTGGGGATGATACCCACAGCAATGCAATAGTCAAAAAGTTTTATATTAGATGCTTTTATCTAGTTAAGATTTTATAACACACATTAACTACATGAGTCTTTGTTAGAGGACTAGACCTTGTTAGAGGTCTCAACCCTATTAGGAGTTGTAATACAATGGAGATCATTGCTCTTAAAAAGACATAGATCTACACAACAAGTAATGGATACAATAACAAAATTATTGTACTAATATTTGTTATATTTGATTAGTCCTTTATATATCTCGCATCTATTTCTTCCAATGAAAACATTGATCACATATAATGATCAAAACATAGTTACAACATCATATATTAAGTTTTCATGATATGTGCATAGATACATGATACTTCACATCACCAAAACACCCTTATAATTATTCTATCTAGCCAACCTTGAAGATGAAATGTGTAAACACTTATCCAAAACTTATTATCAAAATTTCTAACTAAGGCTTAACATCTAGGATGTCATTTGTACATTACTAACCAATTAAATTGACAAGGAAATTCAATTCCTTAGGTCAGAATGTCCAATGTTTGCCTCTTATCTTGAAGTTTGCAATATAGACCTATCTTCTCTTTATCCAACTAAAACATGTGCCAAATGATATATTAACTCAAAAAAACATAAATATATCATATATAGACTTCATATTAACAATATCCAAAATTTTGGTTATTAATACTTATCCAATGAAACTTGCTAATTCAAACAATACCTTTGTTGATAGATATCCTGGAATCAAGAAATTTTATCATCAAATAAAATCCAAAACATAATATTAATCCAAGCAACCTTACTATCTGATAGTGTTTCCATAAATGATAACATCCATGCATTCATAACTACCTACTTGCCAAAACAGGAACCCTAGATGTGTTAGGGTCATAATGTGCACCCTAACTATCAAATTCCAACCCTTCAACTCTACCTTGAGACTTTAGAATATCAAAATAATTTGGAACCTCTCTGAGGAAAAACTCACAATAGAGTTTCCTTAAAAATAATATAGAAACTTCATTATTGTTTCAAGGAGAGGAATAAAAGACCAACCACCATATCTCCCAAAATATTTTTATATTTCATTATTCAAAAGTTAATGAATTGGGAACCTCTTTTTTTAAGTTTGTATTATATCATTTGACCTTGACTTTTTACACAATTAACAAATATTATCATTTGTGATTCTTTCCCTTTTCACATCCTCACATGATAGTTTATTTGCATAATACTGTCTTTGGTATTCTCTATTATTATGCCATAAATTAATTTGTTTGTTAACTATGCCTATGTGGGTCAAGATAGATTTTAGTGAATGTGCAATTGTTTTCCTTGTGGGATTCTCCTAACTAAAGATTCTAATCTGATTTCCCTCTTTATTCGATTTAACAATTTTTCATGCATTATAGGAGGAGGTCTTTGGATAGGCGGAGGTAATTGGGGTTCATATTAATTTTTTTTTGTTTATTCTAAGGGTTTTGTGGAGGATCTTGTGGAGGTTTATCTTCTTGCACAAGTTTCTATTGGAAATTACAATTGAAACAATTGTTATGTTTCCATTGATGTCAAATCTACTGATGAGACATGTTTCTATTTGATATAAAATGTCATATCTATTTGATTGATGAAGAGGATTTGAGAATTTTTTCATAACAAAAGAACCTAGAGGAAAGGTTGAGTTATGAAAAGGAAGCTACAATGGACACTTTTATTAATTAGACTTTGACAAGATAATTTGAATGTTTACATTATGAAGACATGTGAAGAGACTAACATATTTCATAACCTTGATTGAGAAATATAACAAAAGATTAAGGAACTTGATGTTCATGCCAAGGAATGCTAGTGTCAACTGATTGACCAAGTACCAGAACATAAAAGTTGAGCACTAGTACAAGCTAAGTGAAGCTTAGTGTTGACCAAGAATCAATATCAACTGAATGATCCAATGATAACCAAGTGATGATTGAGTGATAGTATTTTGAATGTGTCTGAGAAATCTTGATTTCCAACTGACTCGATTTATTTCTTGGGATATGAAAAGCATGTTGAAGATAAGGATTAATGTGTTGGATTATTTAATTCAAGCAGAGGATTAGGTGAGATACCAAATGAATAGATTCTGTGAGAAGTTTCTAGAGATGAACATATATAATGAATATGTCAGATCAAATCACAAACTCAAAGATCTATGGTGATTGTGAGAAATGAAAAAGGCCTAGAATTATCTATTTAAGTAGGTAAATGTGAAAAATCTATGAGGAAGCGTACGATGATGTGGAAGTGGATGCATGTGGAATAGAAACAATTAGAGCAATGAATTCATTTGTAGAGGATGCTCAAGGAGTGATCAAGAATATCCAAGTGAAAAGATTGTATACACATGTGAATTTTTTCTAGTTAGATGGAACAAAAATGTTGAGGTTGATAAGTAGATCTAAGAAGAAGGCTTAAGTATTTTGTAAAGAAAAGGGTGATTACTTGAAGGGTTTCCAAGAAAATCAAGGACAAAGGTAAAAAGGAAGGTTTATTATGGAATCAACACATAAACTAAACAAAGATCTAAAATTAAAAAGTGAGTTGTAATCATACACGTCAAACCCTACTATTTTTTCTAATCATTGAAATTCTTTTAATCAAGCTTGACTGAATAGTTAATTAGGACTTAATAGTCTTTATAATCCTTTAACCAGGTGACATTCTAATTGAAATTTCTAAAGTCCTCTAACCAGACCACTCAATAGGGTTACATGCAACAATGTGCATTATAATGTTTAATAGGGTTGACTCCTAATAGGGCTCACTTTAGAAGAGTGAAAAGGTGGTGAGATGTTGCTAGTGGTTTCTCCCAAATTGGGTTTCCACGTTAAATCCTAGTGTCAAACTTGTGTTAATTTTTTTTATGGTGTTTTATATTTTAAATTTTTACATTATGCAAATATGATATATTGGGACAATGAATTATTAGTTATTATTATTCATATTATAGTAGAGACCGAGTAGCAGGATAGGATGAACAAAAAAGTGTTTAAGTGTTCAATAGGTACTAATGGACCTTGATTAACTGATCCCCATCCCCCTCTCTTTTAGCTATTCTAAGCATTCTAACAATTGGTATCAAAGCTCTATACTTATAAAGAGAAGTTTGAAGGTACTTAAAGCTAAAGATCATGACTCACAAAAGGGGGGTACCAAAACTAAACAAGGAGAACTTTCCTCCATGGTAAATTTAATGAGGTTGCATATATTATTGGTGATGCTGCAATAAAATTTGTAGACAATGAATATGTGAAGATAGAAATTGTTCCTCTGACTACTCAACAATTGATTAAAAAGCAAGAAGATAATCAACAAATGTTGGAGATTACTTCAGCCCTAAACTATGTTGAGTTTGACAATATAAAATATTATGAAAGTGCAAAATAAATGTGGGGCAAACTAAAGACCATATATGGAGGAGATGATAATCTCTTAAGAGAAAAATCAGAGAGCTTGAGGGAAAAAATTGATGCAATGAAAATGACAGAAGGCGAGAACATAGTGCATTATTGCATAAGAATCAAGGAAGTTGTTAATGCTATTAAAGGTGAAAATGGGACAATTGAAGATGAAACAATGATAAGAAATCTATTGAGGACCCCACTTCTTGTATATGTCATTAGGGTTTCTACAATAAAAGAATTGATATGTACTTCAGGTAACAGTTTGACTTTAGAAGGTGTAACTAGTAGACTTACTAGTTTTGAGATGTCTAATTTTGATAACTACATGCTTGGTATCATTGAGTCTTCTTTTAAGTTACAATATGTTCTTAGCAAAAGAAAAGGAAAACATGTAAAGAATGACAATGACATTTCTAAAGATGAACTTGAAGCACTTATTACAAAAATATTTCGAAGAGGCAGAGGTAAATACAAAGTTAAATTACTTATAATTTATTTTTCATGCAACAAGGTTGGTCATATTGCTACAAGATGCCTTGACAGGGAAGACAAAGATGAGAGAAGGGAAAGAAAGTACAAAGGAAGGAGAGATGGTTGAGACTATAAGGAAAAAAGGACAAAGGTAAGAAATCTTGTTCCATTGCTGAAGAAGAAACTTACACTAAATTTGAAAGTAATGATGATGAATTTCTCTATGTTTTTATGAAAGAAGATTCTGCCGAAGATGAGAAAATTGCATTAATTTCATATGTGAACAAAAGTGATATATGGATAATTGATAGTGGTTTCTCCAATCATATTATTAGAGATAGAAAACAATTTGAGGACATAGGACCATACAAGGGTGGTTGTGTTAAATTTGGTAATGATATTCCATGTATTGTGAAAGGTAAAGGGACTATTTGATTGACTGACAAAATCAAGTCCGACAATGTTTATTGGGTGGAAGGACTTCAACTATAATTTTTTGAGTGTTTTAAAGTTTAAAAAATTAGGATATAAAGTTGAATTCCATCACAGAAAAGCCAGTATATATGATGTTGATGGCAAGCTGATTGGAAGTGGTGATCAGACAAAAGGTAACTTATCCTATCTAGACTTATCTGATGTGACATGTTTGTTTGCACAACAACAAGATTTTTGGTTATGAAAAAAAAGGTTATTTCATGTAAAATTTGATAATTTGGTGAACAATGGTAAAATTAAGAAAGTAAGAGGGTTGCCAAAACTAAAGAAGGCTGACAATGCTATGAGTAAACAATGTCAATTAGGGAAAATGACAAAGTGTAGTTTCAAGAGAAAAACATACACATCTAGTGATATTTTGGAATTAGTTCATACTGACCTATGTGGACCTATTGATGTTCAAAGATATTATGGAGATAAGTATTTCATTCTGTTTGTTGATGATTACTCTAGGATGATCACTGTGATGTTTCTTATAGCTGAATCTAATGTTTTTTAGTTATTTAATTGGTATTTGGCTAGAGTTGAAAAATAAATAGGGAAGAGTTTGAAGTGTTAGAGATCTAATAGAGGTGGTGAATTCATTTCCAACGAGTTCAATACATTCTGCAATGATGGAGGAATCAAAAGATAAATGTCAGCACTGAGGACCCCTCCTCAGAATGTGATAGCTTAAAGGAGAAACAAATCAATAATGGATTGTGCTAGAAAATTGATGATAGAGAAGAATGTATCATAGAAATATTGGAGAGAAGTTGTTAGTACTATTTTCTATACCTTGAACAAAGTGCAGGTCAACAAATGTACAAATTCTAGACCTTTTGAACTATTGTATGGATATGCTCCTAATGTGAAATATTTCAAAATACTTAGGAAGCAAATGCTACATATTTAAAGATAAAAAGAATGGAAAAATTTATTCTAAGAGTGATGAAGGTCTATTCCTAGGATATTTCACCAAGAGTAATGCTTATGAGTGTTTAAACTCTAACACTAACAAAGTGAAGGAAAGTGTAATTATGAAAATTGATGAATTTGTAGAAAGGAATAATGTTGAATGTAAGAAAGAACCTAAAGATTATAGTACATTCATATATGTAGATGATGGTACTCCCAACACTCCTACTGAACAAGAAAAAAAATCTACAATTTCCTAGGAGAGAGGGAATGTTGAGGTGCTACAACTGATTGCCAAGCTATAGACAATGGGTGTCGAGCAATAGGTAGAAGATGTTGAGTCACAAACAAATAATCCAAACCATTAGATAGATAGTATTAAGCATGAAAAACCTGAAATTGAACCTAAACAAGAAAGAGATAATGAGCCTAATATTATTTTTCAAGATGAATCTATTAAAGAACAGAGAAGGAGATCACATGTGCTAGCTAAGTATGTAAGAAGACATCATAAATCTAAATAAATTATTGAGATGAAAAATCTATTTTTATGATAAGAAAGTGAATAAAAAATGATACATGATTACATTGTGAATTTGAGCCCAAATTAGTGAAAAATGGTCTAGATAATGAAGATTAGATCTAGGCAATGAATGAAGAAATTAAACAGATTCAAAAGAACAACACTTGGACCCTAGTACCAAGACCAAAAAATAAATGTTATTGGAACAAAGTGGGTTTTGCAGGAATAAGCTAAATGAAAAAGTGAGGGTACAAGGGATAAAATTGGATTGGTATGCAAAGGATAAACTCAAGAAGAAGGAGTTGACTATGGACAAACTTTCACTCCTATAGAAAATCTAGAAGGATTTGAAACTCTTCTTGCATACTCAACCTACAAAAACTTTAAGGTATATCATATGGATGTCAAATCTACATTTTTGAATGGTATACTTTAGGAAGAAGTGTACATAAAACATCCTAAAGTATTTGTGGACCTAGACAAGAAGAATATAGATGTACTATACAAAGCTCTATATGGATTGAAACAATCTCCATGAGCATGGTATGAAAGATTATAAAATTACTTGGTGAAGATTGGTTTTGAAAGGACAACAATAATCTATACTTGAAATCTAGTAAGAACAGTGAGGTACTACTATATGAAATTTTTGTTGGTGACATTATATTTGAAGGAAAAGAAGCATTATGCAAATCATTTTCTGATGAAACAAAGAAGGAATTTGAAATTTCAATGTTTGGTGAAATCAAATTCTTTGTTGCTTTGCAAATTTATCAAATGAAGTTTGGTATTTTTATTACTCAGTTCAAATATATCAAGGAGATACTAATTTTTTTTAGAATGGAAGAATCAAGACCATTAATCACACCTATGTCTATAGGACATAAGTTATCCAAAAATGATGAATTTTTTGATGTGAACCAAACACAATACATATCAATGATTAGAAAATTGTAATATGTTGTTCATAGAAGACCTGATATTGCATTAGTTATTGGGAAAGTTGCTAGATTTTTAGCAAATCCTAAGGAAAACCATATGATGACAGTGAAAAGGATATCAAGATATCTGAAATGTATAGAAAACTATGGATTGTATTATAACAAGAGTGATAGTTTTGAATTAAAGGCATCCACTGACTATGATTAGGCAAAAATTATTGATGACAAAACAAAACTAGTGGAGGTGCATTCTTTCTAAGAAAGAGATTGGTGTCATTGAAAAGTAAGAAACAAAACTGTATTTTGCAATCAATAGCTAAAGTTGAGTATGTGGCAGCTATAATGAACTATTCAAACATCATGTGGATCAAACAATTATTGAAAGGAATGAAGGAAGAAATTATAGATCCAATGGTTATATATTGTGATAACACTAGTGCTATCAACATATCAAAAAATCTTGTGATACACAAAAAACTAAATACATTTCTATCAAGTATCATTACATGATAGAACTAGTTCAAGATAAAGAAGTGAAGTTGGAATATGTACACACCAAAGACAAAATTGCTGACATATTCACTAAAGTATTACCTAAATATTCTCATTAATATCTCAAAGTTAATCTAGGGGTGATTCCCCTAAGCAAAGAAACTTAAGGAAAGATGGTTCTATACATCAAATGTGCTAATCAAAATACCCTACACATTGATGCAAAGAGTTCTACTTTAGGAGGTGCCTACGATAGTAAAGTAAAGTATAGAAGAAGAATGACATAACCGACCAATCATATACAAATGACAGATGAAGAATTCAACCCTAACATGTAATTATCTACATTATCAAGATGCATGAAGAAAATGAAGCCAAGAGAGATAGTGTATTTGGCATTATTGTCAAAGAGGGAGAGTATGTATACAAATATAGATGAGAAATGTATAAAAGAGATTGTATACAATTGTAAGAGCAAGAATTTATAGATGCACACTGGTAGAAATATCTATGATAGAGGGAGTCTAAACTTAGAACTTAGAGGGATTTTTTAAGATTGCACGGATGAGAATCATAATGAAACTAAGGATATTGGTTACTCATGGAAGTGAAATCTTTTGGATTGTATGGTAAAAAAGAGGGATACTATATTCATAAAATAAAATATTTGAAGTGTTTCCATCAATACCAAAGAGGAAGATTGTTGGAAACTACAATTGAAATAATTTTTATGTTGTCATTGATGTCAAATCTATTGATGAGACATGTTGCTATCTAATCTAAAATGTTATATATATTTTATTGATGAAGACAATTTGAGAAGTTTCTCATAGAAAAATCACCTAGAAGAAAGGTTGAGTTATGAAAAGGAAGATACAATGGACGCTTTGATTAGTTAGACTTTGACAAGATAATTTGATTGTTTACATTAAGAAGACATGTGAAGAGATTGAAATATTGCATAACCTTTACTAAGAAATAAAAAAAAAATATTAAGGAGCTTGAAGTTCATGCTAAGCACCAAAACATAACAAGCCAAGTGAAACTTAGTGTTGACCAAGAATCAATATCAACCGAGTGATCCAATAATTTGAGTGTCAGAACCAAGTAATGACCGAGTGACAATATTTTGAATGTGTATGAGAAATTTTGATTTCCACTTGACATGGTTAATTTATTGGGCTATGGAAAGCATGTTGAAGATAAGGATTGATGTGTTGGATCATTTAATTCAAGGAGAGGATTAGGTGAGATACCTAATGAATGAATTTCATGAGAAGTTTCTAGACATGAACATATACAATGAACATGTTGGATCAAATTGCAAACCCTAAGATCTATTGTGATTGTGAGAAATGACAAAGGACCAAAATTGTCTATTTAAGGAGGTAAATGTGCAAATTTCATGAGGGAATGTATGAGTATGTGGGATTGGATGCATGTGGAAGAGATAGGATCATAATAGTGAAGTCACTTGTAGAGGATGATCAAGGAGTGATCAAGAATATGCAATGGCAAAGACTATATACACATGTGAATGGTTTCCAATGAGATGGAACAAAGATATTGAGGTTGATAAGTAGATCTAAGAAGATTGCTTAATTTTGCGATGAAGAGAAGGGTGATTTCTTGAAGGGTTGCCAAGAAAATCTAGGACAAAGGTGACAAGGAAGTCTTATTAGGGAATCATCACATGAACTGAACAATGATCTTAAATTTGAAAGTGAGTTGTAATCATATAGATCAAACCCTACTATTTTTTTTCTAATAATTTTAAAAAATTTATTTTGAAATCCTTTTAATTAAGGTTGATCTAATAGTCATTAAGGACTTAATAGTCTATGTAAATCCTTTAACCAGTTGACATTCTAATGGAATGTTCTAAAGTCCTCTAGCTAGGTCACTCTTAATAGGTTGATTAAATCCTTTGACCAAGTCACATTTAATAGTGTGTATTAACCTTTAATAGGGTTGGCTCCTAACAAGGATCACTTTGAAAGAGTGAAAAATTGGTGACATGTTGCTGGTGGTTTTCCTAAATTGGGTTTCCACATTAAATCCTAGTGTCAAACTTGTCTTGAATGTTTTTATGATGTTGTACATTTCAAATTTTTACATTTTGCAAATCTTTTAAATTAGAAAAATGAGTTGTTGGCAATATGGCTAAGTAGGAGAAGTTAGAGCTGACATTTATGGAAAAATATATCTCAAAGTGTGAAGGCATAGTTAACAGTTAAAGATCCCACAGTTGGATGCATAAAATTGTCTAATTGTTAGACAATTTCATTGGCAATATAGATATAGTTTTCCTCAGTACATATGATACAATACTATTTGGCACATGCACAGTTAAGGTGATGAGGTCACAACCCAAGACAAAATGAACACAATAGGAAAAGGGGAATATTATTATTAGGAGTAATGTGCTATTACATTTAGTACAAGAAAAATAGACTCCATGACATGCCATATGGGGTTACAATGTTATCAAATCTTGGAGAAAAAAAACCTCTTCACAATACTTTCTCCTGAACTCCACCAAAAACTATGTTTACAATGCCAAAAATGACCATAAGTAACTTGAATTAGGTTTAGGGTTAGGAATAAATTTTAGACTATGCCACAGTTGGATGCATAAAATTGTCTAATTGTTAAGATCCCACAGTTGGATGCATAAAATTGTCTAATTGTTAGACAATTTCATTGGCAATATAGATATAGTTTTCCTCAGTACATATGATACAATACTATTTGGCACATGCACAGTTAAGGTGATGAGGTCACAACCCAAGACAAAATGAACACAATAGGAAAAGGGGAATATTATTATTAGGAGTAATGTGCTATTACATTTAGTACAAGAAAAATAGACTCCATGACATGCCATATGGGGTTACAATGTTATCAAATCTTGGAGAAAAAAAACCTCTTCACAATACTTTCTCCTGAACTCCACCAAAAACTATGTTTACAATGCCAAAAATGACCATAAGTAACCTGAATTAGGTTTAGGGTTAGGAATAAATTTTAGACTATGCCATTTGGCATCCACCACCAAAACAGAAGGTTCTAGAAAACATGTTAGAAGTTAGTGAAAAATTAGAAGAATCCAGAAATGGTAGTCCAATTTTCATGAGGCATAACTTTTGATCTAGGACTCCGATTGATGAACCGTTTACATTTTCAAAAAGCTCTCCAAGCACTCTATAGCCCTATGGTTGAGCTTTTCTCATCCCCTATTTTCAAATGTATACATGGCCATTTAGTGCCTCAAATCTAACTTTGAAGCACTCTTAGGGTGTCTCTAGACAACTTAAAACTATAATAACTTTCAAATTGTAAAGCCTTTTGACCTGTTTCTTTTTTTACAGTGCTTTAATATACAAGTATAATCATCCATACAACTTACACCATCTAACTTATCCTAATTATGACTCAATTACAAAATAACATGTTTTCTACATTGGCACATATCCCAAGGTGCTTGAAAACACTAACCCAAAAAACCAATAGTGGAACTATGAGAGTTGGAATCTCTATTTGACCCAAATGGGAATCCAAAAATAAAAATATATTAAATAGAAACTAAGACTAAGCATATTTTTGGGTTATATAAGATTGCCCTTACACCACTAGATGCTCTTGCATTAGACACCTAGGCTAAATTGAAAATTGACCCTGTCACTTATAGCTAGTAGAGGAAAACCCAAATGGAAAACCTCTGATGTGGATATCCAAGTTGAATCCTCCACTAGTCTTCCTTTCCACTTCATGAGGTATTCTTCATACTACCTATTTTTGGTACTCTGGCCCACACGAATATCAAAAAATTCTTCAATCTCTTCCTTCTTAGAAGTAGGAATTAGACATGGCTCCAACATCAACTCCTCCTCCGCACCATCATCATGATATTCTATTAAGTTTGCAATATTAAAAATAGGAGAAATGTGAATCCCATCTGGCAACTCCATCTTATATGCATTTCCTGAATCATGTTTCTTTAAAATTTTGTAGGAGCCAAATTTTTTCATCTAGTACTCCTATTCATAGAATTATTGTAAGAAAATTTGCCTTCTGGCAGAATCAAATCCCATCTCTTGGGCTTATCTCCTACTAAGCACCTCAACAAATTGTCCAAACTTCTATTCATTACTTCTTTTTTTCTATCAGCTTGCGAATGATGTGCAAAACTAAACTTCAATTCTATCTTCAACTTCTTCCACAAAGTCCTCCAGAAATACCCAACAAATTTAGTATCTCTGTTAGAAACAATAATTTTTGGGAGACGATGTAGCCTCACCACCTCTCTCTAAAACCAATTTGTAATATGCACTACATCATGAGTCTTGTGGTATGGAATGAAATGTTTCATCTTGGAGAACCTATCAACCAACATACTTGACAGCTCTGCACAAACTTCTTCACATCCTATGACAATTGAGGCCAAAACTAATGTTAACTAATAGTGGCAATGATTTTATCTCAACTAAAGTGTCCTGCCATCCCTCTATTGTGTTTCTTCTTGTTCAAGTTCTCCCTCATGGAAGTTCTTGGAATATATAATTGATTTCCCTTGAACAACATACCATCCCAAATCATGTAATCTAGCCACCTAGTCCTATCAAGAGTAATAGGTTCTTTACAAGCCTTTTCAAAGTCAAGATCCTTAGGGTATAGATTCTTGTGTTCATCAAACCCAACCACTTCAACTTGAATTTCTATTAGCAAAAATTGTCTCCTACTTAATGCATCTGTAAACCTATTAGACCTTTCACCTCTATGTTTCAATACAAATGTATATCTTTGCATGAACTCTACCCATTTCAAATGTCTCTAATTCAATTTACCTTGGCTATTTTAGGTACTACAATGATTGATGATTAGTATAAAAGACATTTTTTTTTGAAAAGAAATAATGTCTTCATTCTTTAAGGCCTGGACTATTGCATAGAATTCCTAATCATAAATAGAATACCTCTTCTTTGCATCATTCAATTTTTCACTAAAATAGGCAATAGGTTTACCTTCTTGGCTCAACGCAACCCCAACATCACTACCACTAGCATCGCAATCCACCTAGAACACTTGGTTGAAATCAGGAAGTACCAACACAAGTTGCTCTATCACCTTCTTCTTTAGTAATTCAAAACTTCTTGCACCTCCTATAGTCCACTTGAACTCTTTTCTATTCCCTCTTATTGTTTCAATTAGGGGTGCACATATACTACTAAAATTCCTATTGAACTTCCTGTAAAAACTAGCCAAACCATGGAATTACCTCACCTCAGTGGTAGACCTTGGGGTAGGCCATTCCAAGATGAACTTCACCTTCTTTTGGTCCATTTTGAGATCTTCAACTGATACAACAAACCCCAAATAGACTAACTCCCTTTTGAAAAAGCTACACTTCTTCAAATTAATCAATAATTTCTCTTCCCTTAACCTTTCAAGGACACTAAAAATGTGCAATAAATGTTCATCCAAAGAGTTACTGAAAATCAAAATATCATCCAGATAGACAATAACAATTTTTCCCAAAAATTTCTTTAGTACCTCATTCATAAGCCACATGAAGGTGCTTTTCACATTGGTCAATCCAAAGGGCACGACTGACCAATCATATAGACCCTCCTTGGTCTGGAATGTAGTCTTCCACTTAGCTCCCTCTCGTATCTATATCTAGTGATAACCACCCTTAAGATCTATCTTTGTGAAGTACTGAGCTCCACTAAAGAAGTCCATCATTGGCAAAGGAAACCAATACTTGATGGTTATTTTATTTATAGCATGAGAGTCTCTACACAATCTCCACTCTCCATCCTTCTTTGGTACCAACAATGTAGGTACTACACATGGACTTAGGCTCTCTCGAATTAAACCTTTCTTCAACAGCTCCTAAACTTGTCTATTTAGCTCCTTAGTCTTAGTAGGAGTCATCCTATGAGTAGCCTTGTTTGGAAAACTAGCTCCAAGGACTAAATCTATTTGATGAATAATTTGCCTTATTAGCAGCAACCCTTCTGGAACATTATCAGAGATGACATCTCCATACTCACTTAATAGACCTGAAACCTCAAGTGGAACTTCACCACTACTTTCCTTATCCTTTCTAGGAATTAAATCATAACACATGATAATGTTTCATGCCATCTAGAAGTTTTCTTCCATTTTCAAGACATACCCTAGCACTACTAAATACTTTTTCACCATCCTTTATCAAGGGCTTCAATTTGTGGAGAACTCCATCCATTTTTAGGGAGTATGTATTTTTGTGACCATCATGTATAGCATGCTTATCAAATTACCATGATCTTCCCAATAATAAATGGTAGACATCCATTGGGATGATTTCATAGAGAGCCTCATCATGGTAACTCCCAATCTTTAACTTTACCAAACATTTCTCACTAACTAGGACCTTACGATGATAGGGATGGGGATGTTTCTCCCTCTTGAGCTTTAGCTTTGAGACCATTTCTTTTGATACCAAGTTGTCAGTGCTCCCACCATCAACAATCACATCACAACATTTACCCTCACAGTTGCACCTGGTATGAAACAAACTCCTCATTTTTCTAGGTTTAGTCTCACCACTCAACAAGACCCTTTCATTAACTAGAACCTATCCTCTTTTTGAATCTTCTGAATGCAATGGCTATGCATCATCATCCACATGAGTAACCCTTGCTTGACCATTAGCTCTCTTATTTGCACTTCCTTGGCATTGAAGAAATTTGTAGGCAAGATGACTTTCTTCATTGCAATGAAAATAGGTACCATGGAAGCCTCCTCTTCTTGAACCTTGTGCACATCCTCTACCTCTTCCTCTTTGATCTCCAAATTTTTGATCATGGGAGTAGTTGAAACCCTCGTTCCTCTATTTTCAATTGGTACTCAGATCTTCATTTTTCTTTTGGTTCTCATTTTGGCCTCCAAATGACCTACCATCATCCCTTCCTCCTTGACTATGCCCTCTTTGGCTTCCATAAAACTTTTTGTTTAACTTCTCCTCAACTCACAAGGAAAACTAGTATGCCTCTTTAATGCTAGTCATTCTAACAAGAGTTAACTCCTCTTGAATGCTAGGTCTTAACCCATTAAGGTAATGGGCTATTAGAATTACAATAGGAAAGATAAAATTTTGAGGGGGGAGGGTTAATTAGTAGTTTAAACTTCTACCCATAAAAACTTTCACCACACATGCATCTCACACATTTACTAAGTAAACTGAAATACCATCTAAAGCATATATATCTAAAACATGTAAAAAAGTAAACACATATGACACCAGATATGATTACCCAAAAACCCTCCAATGAGAAGGTAAAACTATGGTGGGTATGACACACACAAATCATCACTATTGCAATAATAAAGTGTATCTAATGAAGGTTACAATGTTTGGTCATGAGACATGATCTACCCTATGAAAGGTCTACTCTATTAAAGGCTTACAAAGATTGTTAGGTCTCACCTTACTAAAAGATTTCAACACCTTGTTAGAAGTGTGTCTTGTTAAAGGAAATCAACTCACAATTAAGTACCCTAGTAAAGGATTTCAATACAGCTTGTAAGGACTACTCTATTAAGAGATTTGACTTATTCACCTACTAGAATGACTCAACAGTGATCCTATAGTTAGCACTTGATTTCCTGATGACAGATCACCTCTAAGCTAATGTATCCTTGATCCTTCTTGATCAAATGTCTCTTTGTTGTTTGCTATCTTCTTTACTATGTTCTCCTTTAACTAATTTTGTAATGTATTCTCAGATCATAACTCTTTAGCCACCTTGAATGCTCTATTTGCACATGCAAACTTCTCTCCTCACTCCTTCATACACCTTCTTCTCATCATAGATAGTTTAGGGTTTTTCCTCCTTAAGAAGACTTTGGTGACTTAGGGTTAGGTATGAACCAATGGCTATGATTCATCCATTTTTCTACTTAAACCTTCCCTTTTTCTAATTAGCTACATGTAATGCATTGGGAATCCAAATTAGGATTCATCCTTATCTCCAAATATCATAATTCAATCTTTAAGTCAACTAAAAAATGGTTTACATAGTTGTTTGTGCCATTACAAAAAATTATAAAAAAATTGTCTTACTTAGCGTCTGAAATCTCTGATGCTCAACATATACTATTTTCTACAATTTGACTTAGCATCTATATCACTCAACACACACTACTTATTTGGCTCCTAAATTACTTTGCATATACTATTTTCTTGGCACATGAGTGGCTCGATAGTCACTGTGGACTTGGCATGCTCTATTATATACATGTTGTGCTCATCATGTAGTACTTATTCGACATGAACTAAGTAAATGACTAAAGTGTATAGATACTCACTTGTCAAAACCAATCTGAGATCAACATAGGAAACCTTCTCCTTGTTTACTTCTGCATGCCCCACCCTAATAAGGACTTGGTAAAACTCCTCTATGTATTCCTAGATAGATTTTCTTACTTGCTTTAACCCTTACATATTCTTGAACAAATCAATCTTGTAATCAATAAGAATGAACTACTTCTTTAGTTTTTTCACCATGTGATCCCACCTTGTGATTTTCTCCTTTCCTCTTCTATTTCTTTCCAACTAAACCTCTTACCACCAAATTTTTGCATGGAATTTCATTTTGGCCTTTGAAAAATTAACCCTATCAGGGTCCCTAATATCCTCATACTCAAAATATTCCTCTAGCTCATTGATCCAGTCGATCAACTCATCCGGGTTTAGATTTCTCAAAAACATGCTGATGTCAATTTTAGGTCTTTTTTCCAGCTTTGTAATGGCCCTAAAAAGATTATTTTCCACCTAGTTTAGGAATTCTCCATATCCTTCCCCTTCTTGCACAATATTTCCTTCTTCTTTATTTTCCTCCTCACTTTCATCGCTTATGCCAATATTCATCCCTCTACGAATCTCCTCTTGCAATGCTTGAACTTGTCTCTAGAGGGCTCTAACCTTAGGAGGAACAACTCCAACCCTTCCATGATGCTCCCTTTGTGGAGGCATCTTCTTTCTATATCAAAACCCACAACCACACAGTCATGGTGCAAACTACCTCATAGTCAATGCTTTGTCTACATACTTAGGAAAACTCGTTCTAATACCACTTACTAAGGGCACAACCTAAGACAAAATGAACACAATAGGAAAAGGGGAATATTATTATCATAAGAGATATGCTATTACATTTGGTGCAACAAAAATAGACTCCATGACATGCCATATGGGCTTACAATGTTATCATATTTTGGAGAAAAAACCTTCTTACAGTACCTTCTCCCAAACTCCACAAAAAACTATTTTTTACAGTACCAAAAATGACCTTAAGTAACCTGAATTAAGTTTAGAGTTAGGAATAAATTTTAGAATATTCCATTTGGCATCCACCTCCAAAACAAAAGGTTCTAGAAAACACATCAGAAGTTGGTGCAAAATTAGAAGAATCCAAAAATGGTAGTCCAACTTTAGGAAGGCATAACTTTTGATTCAGGTCTCTGATTGACAAACCGTTTACATTTTTGGAAAAATATCTAAGTGCTCTATAGCCTTATGGATGATATTTTATCATTTCCCATTTTTTATGCCCATATGAGGGTCGTTTACTACATAAATTTTGACTTTAAAGTGCTCTTAGGGGGTCTCCAAGCAACTTAAAACTACAATAACTTTCAAACCGTAAAGCCTTTTGACCTGATTCTTTTTTTGTAGTGCTTTAAATTAAAAATATAATCATCCCTCTAACTTAAACCCTCTAACTCATCTTAATTATGGCTCAATTAAAAAATAACCTATTTTCTACATTGACACATATCCCAAGGTGCTCAAAAAAACTAACCCAGAAAACCAATAATGGAACTATGAGAGTTGAAATCTCTATTTGACCCAAATGGGTATCTAGAAATAAAAAAATATTAAATATAAACTAACACTAAGCATATTTTTGGGTGATATAGGATTGCCCTTACACTACTGGATGCTCCTACATCATAAAGATAGGCAATACATATTGTATTGATGCAGTGGCTAAGTGTGCAGTATGGTACAGTTAGTTTGACATCATACTCATTAGTTTTATTAGTAAAGGTAGTAAATAGAGAAAAATATAGCACAATACTAAACGGTGAATTAAATGGTTAAGGAATTATTTTGGCTACGAAATAATTAGTTAACTAATTAGGGTGACATACTAGATGTTAACCCTATGTTAGCAAGAATTTATTTTGTATTATGTCAAGCACGTGAATGCTTGTAGGACAATGGAGTAAGTTTTATAAAAAGTAAAGTTATAACTAAATGAACAAATTATGCAAATTTTATGTTGAATATGATATGTAAACATATGTGAAGGTTATGTGAGGTATACATGATGTGAAATCTAATGTATGATCAGAAGATTGTGAAGTGCATTACACAATAGTAAAGAGGTTTTTGTATCTATCTCTTTTGTATATAAGAAATACATTATATAATTGAATGTTTGGATAGTGGGCTCATCTTGCATACATTTTCTACTACCAACTCCTAATAGGGTTGAGGCTTTTAACAAGGCCTAGTCCTCTAACAAGGATTGACACACTATATGTACTTCATAGGCTCCTAATAGGGTCAACATCCTTAACATGATACCTTTTTTTAGTGGATAATTTTGTGAGTACCATCCCTACTGGGGTTTTCCCTTGGCCAGGGTTTCCCTAGTTAACAAAATATAGTGTTATGAGTTCTTTTTGTGTATGGATTTATTTACTACTCAACATTGTTGGTTTACTTTCACATACATGTTATAGAGTAACTAACAATATTAATCTATAGAAAAATGTTTTGTAGAATATTGATTCACCCCACCCTTCTCATTATTATCTATTTCTACCAATTGGCATCATAGCCTAGTTACTTAGAAGAGGCTTAACAACTTGAGTAAGATCCCTATGAACATGGAACAATTAAAGAGGAATCTTGAAGAAGCCATTGAATATATTGATCTTCTTATAGGAGAAAGAGACAATGTGAAAGAAAGGTATGAAGATGCTAAAGATTACATTGGGAAATTGAAAGATAAGATCGATCATCTCAAATCTAGAAAAGAACCTAGAGAGTAGACTAGTGATAGTAATGAGGTGGCAACCTTAAAGAAAGAAAATGAGATTTTGAAACATGAATTGAAAATTGTTGAATTTAACTAGAGTCCAAAGAAGGATGATAGCAAAACTAAATTAGATCTAAAGTCTAGGAATATAGATCTAAGATCCCATCTTACAAAAGTGACATTTGAACTAGATTATATCAAAATAGAGCACGCAGACCTCAATAATTACAATATCATTATGAATGGATTATTGACCCAAGCTAACCAATATTTAGAGAAGTTATATTTTATTAGTGAAAAATTGATGAACAATATTCTATCAGAGATACTCTTATCATAAGAAAGGTCTTGGATATCTTATTGGAGAAAAAGTAGCAAAGAAATCTAAAAGTAGAAATGGACCTGATCCAATTGTTGAAACACCTAAACCTAAGAAATATGATCAAAATGAAGTTGATTAAAGTAAATTTGAAGAAGCTAAGCAAGTCAACCTAAGAAATACGATGAACTCAAACAAACAGAGAAAGTTGAACCACCTAAAGAAGTGAGATATGAATTCAAAGGTATATGTTTTATATGTATGAAGTTGGTCATATGAAGAGAGATTGCATAGTAACCTATTATTAATTTCAATTTTTATAATTTTCAAGGTTTTGGACATAAAGTAGTAGATTGTAGGAAACCTAAGTTTTATAGTAATAATGACAATAGTAGAATTTTTATGGATACTAATGCTCTAGGCAATGAAAGAAGGATATCCTCAAGAAGGTCTAATGAAGGATATCCTCAAGTAGATTTAATGAAGGAGAAAGAGCTAATGGGACAAGGAGAAATATCATACATTACAAATGTAATAATTTTGGACATGTTGTGAGGAATTGCAAAGCACCAATCAATCAAAATGGACCTAATCAAAGAAGGAGCAGACCTTCACGTCATATATGCAATAAATTTGGTCACATTGCAAGATTTTGTACAATGGATATAAGTAACATAAACAAGATCCAAAAATACATAAGAAACAACTTGATAGAAATGATAGAAGGAATGACAGTAGCAATAATAGTTATAAAGAAGCACTCAAAGAGGATGTTGAAGAATTCAAGGAAGTATTTGTGAAGGAAAATGATCCACCAAGTTCACATATGATATAAGAAGAACAACATTTGGATGCACCTAATGAGAGATTGAAGTCAACCATTTGTGTGTGATTCATCTTATTTGAATTAAGTATTTTTGTATCAAAGACAATACCCAAAAGATAGAACAAATTTTAGACATTGAGTTAGAAGTTGTAAAGTTAATGAAGGGAAAAGAAGATCATCATAAAGCTTTGGTTAAGAGTGCAATTCATTTGGAGATCATATGAGGGTGTATGAATGAAAAAAAGTTTATTGGTTAATAGAGAGTAGTTTTTATAGATTGAGTACTTGCATAATCAATGCAAAGTTAAATTTGTAATAACTTAAAGGATGTGAACAAGATTGTGAGTACCATTTGTTTGTGTGAAGAGTTAAGAAGAATTTGAGAGAAATTTGACATTGAAGTAAAGGAAAATTTGAAGCATTTACAAGTGAAAAATAAGAAAGCCCTAGTTGTGTGAATTTCATGTATTTTATCAAATTTTTAGTTGTGTTTTTGAAATTATTGAGTTAGTTAACATGGAAAATTCTATTGTAAGTGATGTTAGTGAGATACCATGATACAAGTTGAAGAAACACCCATTTGTGTCTTTGGAAGAAGATCCTTTGGGAGAATTCTAACAAGTTTTACCGAATGTCTTGTGTGTAGAGGATGTAAGGGTATACATACACTAAAAGTTTGATACTATTGGTGATAGTGATATTCACAAGGATTTGGATGTGGTATGTAATAATGTTTTATCTTTGAAACAAGATTTTCAACATTTAGAAGAATGGGAACATGTTCTATATGGAGTTTGATAACCATGAATGGAGCAAAATAATATTGAGTAGAATCCATGAAGGAATGTTTTCAGTAGGAAACATCCCTATCATGATTGAAAATGATATGATCTACATGATTACTAGTTTGAGAAATGAAGGGAGCAATCCAGTGAATGAAATAAATGTTAATAAAATGGTTAAAACCAATTTGAAGACCCAGTTAGATGAAAGAAACATGAGAATTGATTTGATTAAGGAAGACGATGTAAGAATTATTAGAAAAATTTTAGATCACAAGATGAAACATAGTTCAAGATTAAATTATGTACCTACTGGATTTATCCATGCAACATACCTAAAGATAGTAAAAAAGGAAAAGATTAATCTATGTGTAATTGTGAAGCAGCAATTGCTTGGAAACATTGAGAACATGAAAAGGACAAAGAGTATAGTTTTCAAATTTGACTCACTTATAAATCACCTATTCTTTCAAGTTATCTAAAAGTTCCCAAGTATGCCAGACCATGAATGAAATGGAAACAAGTGCACAATGAACTTGATCACTTATTATTACAAGAGATAGTTAGAAGAAAGAATCATTGAAGATATAACTAATATGATGAAGAATTTCCAATCTAGAATAAAGAAGAGATTCTTAATACCTCCATCACTGGTAGAATATACAAGGATGACATATGTTTCTTGGGTGAAACTATTGTCACATGTATGAAAGCAATTGAATCCAGAGTGTCATGCCCAAATTTTACAAGGCAAAACACAACTACAAATTTATTTTTTGGAGAAAGTAACCTAGGATATTTTTTTTTGAATCTTTTATAACACAAGATGCATTTAGGTTAATAACACATAAAGACATTTTATAATTGCAACTAGGTGATGATAGGTTGAGTATTTCAAAGGGTGGACATAATTAAGGTATTCATGGGATTCCTTCAACTGTGTACCGATCGACCACTCTCACTATTCTCTTATGGAAATTGCTCCATTAGGTTCATCCTCCTATATTGATAACATGTTTATGATTTGTATAAGATAGGTATATCCCAACTCTACGAGCATATGTTGATGCACTCAAAAATGTTGTTGACTCCTTTTATTAATGTTATATTAATTCTTATACAATTATATATTCTTGTTAATGTTCATTGTAAAAGGGGGTATAGTCAAAATTTTATTCTCTAAATATAAGATATTATAGTAAATCAATAACACATAAACTATACACATATGTATCTTGTAAAATGTGAGATAACCTATAAACATCATTATTTACAACCATCCCACTTATAAAACCTAATGTACTAACTATCTAACTTGACATCCTTACTAATTCATAATAACAATGTGGACCTATTTTCATACTATCATTCATGAACTTACTAATTTCCTAAGCCCATCTCTTTTCTAATTGTACAATGCCATATTCCTCCACTCATAACTTGCCAAATGTAAAATATTTATTCAACTTTTAAATGCTAACACTTTTATTAATTTTTAAAAACTTATTGATTTCCTAACACATCTCTTTTTAAACTATTTCTAAACCATAACCAAATTCCTTTTTTTACTTAATAATATATCCTATTAACAAACCCTAACTTTATGATCTCCCTTGCATATTCAGGGAGCACACCATAAGTAGAGTGGAGCAAGGAGGAATTTTGAATTAGAAATTGGGTGGGAACACAGCTAAGCTAGGGAATGATGAATAGATTGTAGGGGTAGAGCAAGACAAGGATGGGAAAGATGCGAATGCTACAGAGGATGGAGACCCATGTGATTTGTAGCCACATCTAGGAGAAAAGAATATCATTGTTCCATTACCAAGGTCTTTAAGGGGAGGATCCCCTAGACGCTGGGGATGGTGGATGAATCTCTCTGGGGTAAAACCTTCGGGTGAGTTGACCTTTCCCAAAATCATTGATAAGTCTGTTAAGGAAAAGGGGATTTTTGCCTTGGAAGTTCCCACTAAAATTATTGACCACAAAATCCTGGGTATGGTGGCCATGTTGGTGGGAAAATTTATTGGCCCTAGAGCTAATATTGATTTGGTAAGGATTTTTGCAAGAAAAAAAATAGGAGCTGAAAGGGCAGGTTGAAGTAATGGCTATGGCTAAAGGATTTATGTCCCTTGAGTTTTCTTGCTTAGAGGATTATTATGGAATTCTTTTCATGGGAAACTAGTCGATGGGTAAGTCCATTCTCATCCTTCAAAAGTGGACATCCAACCTTGACCTGAACAATGACTTCCTAACCTAGGCCCTAGTCTGGATAAGGTTGCCACAATTGGCCTTAGAATACTGGCATGAAGATGTTTTTGATGGCATTGCTAGATCCTTTAGAGAACTACTATCAATTGATCTTGTTACTACAGCCAAGAAAAGACTTATGTATGCTAGAATATTTGTTAGGGTGGTCAAGGGTCAGGATATGCCCCAAGTGATTGAATTTCAGTCTCAACTAGGAAGAAGGGTACAACAGATTGACTATGAGAATGTTCTTTTTGCATGTTTCCACTACAAAAAGGAAAGATACAAAGAAAAGCTTTGCCCAATCTTCAAAGATAAGGTAAAGACTGGAAAAACCCAAAAAAAAATGAGGTAACAACAAGGTAGGAATACCCAAAAAGGTATGGAAGGGAAAAGCTTCAGAGGGAAAGAACCTAGGGGGTGAAGTAAGTGAAGGAAATTATTAGAGGGATCCCCCAAAGGAAAAGAATAGTTTGGTAGTTATTATTGAACTTGATAAGAGGGATCAACAATAGAGCCTTTCAACTAATAGCAATAGGATCTTGACTACTATTCTAGGTTCCAATAGCCCTTTGAGTGGGAAGGGTGGGACTTCTTCTCTTGAGAGGGATGGGAAGTGTTCCATTATGGATACCAAAGAGATAGATATATCTTGTGTTCTGGATACTTAGCAAGGGCCTATTGAAGAGTTGTTGGCTTCATAGGAATCAAATTCTAGCCCTAACAAAGGGGCTTCCCCTAGCTCTGTGAATAGGATCCTAGAAAGCTTCTTGGATACCACCCCTAGGCACCTCTCCTGACTACAGGCTCTCTTTGATAGTTACAAGGAGGTTAATGATGCCCCCTAGTTTTTTGTCAAGAATAAAAAGAAGAATAGTAGGGATCCTTCCCCAGTCTCTCCAGCTACCACTAGGAGTAGGGTGAAAGTTGATATTGGAAACAAATCCATTACCCTAGGAAGAAAAAATAAGAACCAAATTAAAAAGGAAGAAACAAAGAGGAATCTATTAGATGGGACACAAAGAACCATCCAAGAATCATGCAATCCACACAAAGCATGAAGATCATTTCCTAGAACATACGTGGACTCAATGGAATCCACAAACAGGAAATTGTTAGGAATATGGTTAGGGACCATAGACTAGATTTTTTTTTTTCAATCTAGGAAACCAAAATAAAGAAGGAGAAGGTTGAGAAGATCTACTTTGGGAAAGGCATGAAGAATATGGCTACAAAATTGGATGGTGCATTGGTGGTCTACTAACCATATGGAAGGAATCTTTGGAAGCCAATATCATCTTTGATGAAGATAATATTTTGCTTATGAATTTTTTCAATCCTAAAGATCAAGTGAAATGGTTTTCACTGAATCTCTATGTTTCCAACACCAAAAATAGAAGAAGAATCTTTTAGACAATTTTTTTTGACTTGACAATCAAATTAAGTGACATCAAAGGTAGTGTAATGTGAGATTTCAATACCCCTATCTTAGCCTTTGAAAAGTTAGGAGGGCTCCTACTTGATGTTGAAAGTAGGCAAGACTTGGCTGATCTGATTAGGGATTTGGTCCTTCTGGATGTGGATCTTGGGGGTTGTAAGTTTAATCGGTCCAACAAAAGAATTCAACTAGACTACATTCAATTTAAGTTAGATAGAGCTCTTATTTCTATGGACTGACTAGGCAACTTCCACTGCAAGCTTTCATCTCTTGTGAGGCTTGGTTCAGATCACTCTCCTATTTCTCTTACTCTTGATAGAGTCAATAGAAAGAAGGCCTTCCCCTTTAGATTTGAGAAAATGTGGTTGACTCACCCTGGTCTACATGACAAAATCAAGGATTGGTGGGGTATTGAGGTTGATGGAACCACTATATACAAGGTAGCTAAGAAACTTAGATTCATAAAGGTAGAGATCCACAAATGGAACAACTTAGACTTTGGTAATATTTTTCAAGATAAAGAGAGGATTTTGGGGGAAATGGTCGAGGTGCAGAATGATATCCAGACCTAGGGTTATGATGATAACATTCTAAACTTTGAGAAGTAAATCCTAGATGAGCTTCACAACATTTTTGGAAAAGAGGAAGTGTTTTTGAGGCAGAGGTAAAGGTTGGTTTGGCTTGAGGAAGGGGACAAAAACTCTAGATTCTTTCACCTTTCCACTATGAAACACCAGGCAACCAACATAATTAGTGAGATCAAAAAGGGTAATGACACTTTAAAGGAAGATAATGAGATAGTGGAGGAGGTTATTAGGTATTTCTCATCGATTCTAATGAAAGATCTTAACTTGTATGTAGAAGACTAGAATTAGGTTGTTAACACCATTGCCAAAGTCATATGTGATGCTTAGAATTGGGCCTTATTGGCTATTCCTAAGCCTGATGAAATCAAAAAGATGGTTTTTGATCTTTTGACAGAGAAAGCACTTGACCCTGATGGCTTCCCCACCTTCTTCTTTCAGATTTGTTGGAATATTATTCATGTTGATCTTGTTAAAGTTGTCTAGCAATTCTTCAATGCTAGAGACTTGTTGAAAGAAATTAATGCTACTTTTCTAGTTCTGATTCCTAAACTCATTAGGGCAGATACTTTTGGATCTCTCAAGCCTATCCATCTTTGCAACTCCTTTTATAAGATCTTTTCTAAAGTTCTAACAAATAGATTGATCAATTTACTATCAGAGATCATCTTGCCCCAATAGTTGGGCTTTATTCCTGGTAGAAAAATTATTATGGATTCAATCATCAAAGTCCATGAAGTTATCCACTCTCTTAAGGTTGGTAAATAGTAAGGATTTCTTCTCAAGTTGGATCTTTCTAAGGCTTATGATTACATGGATTGGGGGTTTTTGGACAGGATTCTCAAAGCTTTTGGTTTCAATGCCAAAGCAAGGGAGATTATCTCCCAACTAGTTTCTACTCCTACCTTTGTGATCCTGGTGAATGGTGCTCCCTCTAACTTTTTCAAACCTTCAAGGGGTCTTCGATAGGGTGACCCTTTATCTCCTATACTCTTCATCATTCTGGTTGAAGGCCCTGGAAGGCTCATATATTCCAAGAGGGACATAGGGGATTTGGTGAGCTTGAAACTATCTTCTGGTCCTTCTATTTTTATTCACTAGTAGTTTATTGATGATACCATTATGGGAGGTGAGGCCTTGATGATGGAAGTAAGAAATATGAAAAGAATTCTAAATACTTACTCTAGGGCCTTTGGGCAACTCATTAATTGGGACAAGAGCTCAGTGTTTTTCTTCAATACCCTATTAAGAAGATAGAAGAAAATAGCAAAATTTTTGGGATGTAAGGTTGGGTCCCTTCCTTCCTTTTACTTAGGGCTACCCTTGGGGATTAAATCTATAGACACTTTTTTGGACAATCTTGTGGAAAAATTTAATAGGCCAAAGCTAGTAGGTTGGAAAGGTATCACTTTAAGCCAGGTGGGAAAAGTGATGTTGATTAACTTTACTTTAGATATTTTACCTACTTATGCTCTCAGCCTTTTTTCTATTCCATCCAAGGTGGCTGAGCACCTAGAAACTATCTAGAGGAATTTCATGTGGTCAGGCATTGATAATAACAAGAAATTCATGTTGGTGGCTTGGGATACCATATGCAGATCTAAGAAGAAAGGGGGTTTGGGGATTAGAAAATTGAAACAATTCAACTTAGCCCTTCAATTGAAATATATTTGTAGAATCTTCAACAAAAAAGGTGAATGGAGAGATATTCTAAAGTCTAAGTATGCTAACAACCTCAATCTTAAACAATTCATTAACAAAGATTCTGATCCCAGAGGCTCTTACATTTGGAATGGTCTTTTGAGAACTAAGGGTTTAGCCTTTGAGAAAACTAAATGGAATATGGGAAATGGTGAAGATATTAATTTTTGGGTTGATTATTGGCTTGGTTTAGGTCCTCTCTAGGAGAATGAGTCTTTCAACAGATGGACTAATGTTTGTATTGAAAGATTTGGGAGTAGGGTAAGTGACTACAGGATCCACAATGAGTGGATTGAACCAGCCGAGGTATCTAGTGAGTTGAAGCCACTGATGGACACAATTAGAAATATTCCTTTGTCCCATAAAAAAGATGCCATTGTTTAGGGGGAGACTGTACATGGTCTTTACACTGTAGCCTCTGGTTATGAGACATTGCAAATTCAGGGCCAGGCCCTTGTGTGGGCCAAAGCCTGATACATGGGTCTTATCCCAAAAATTAACATATTCTTCTAAATTTTGCTCCAAAATTGTATCCTCATAGTGGAAAACCTCACCAAAATGGGTAACATGATGCCCAATAGATGTATCTTATGCAAAAATAATAGTGAGAATGTTGACCATATGTATATACACTACCCTTTCATTAGTTCTATCTGGTCTCTCTTCCTATCTTTTTTCAATTTGTCCTGGTGTTTTCCTTCCAACATTTTGGAGCTATTCAATCAATGGCAACTTGTGCTAGTTGGAAACAACTCCAAGACTTTACAGATTTGGGCCTTACCTCATGTTTGCTAGGGGGATTGGAAAGAGCAAAATAACACAATCTTTAGGGACAAGGAATCTAAGGCTAAAGTTGTGTTTCACAAATGTCTCAATGCCTTGATGGAAAATTTCATCAACACAAAAGGCCCTATCCCTCCTCTCAATTCTAAGACTAGGAAAAAAGACAAAAGGGAGGGTTGTAGTTGGTCTTTCTTGCTTGAGGGGTGGCATAAGGCTAATATTGATGGGGCAGCCAAAGGCAACCTAGGGAAGTTTGGGGTTGGTGGTATCATAAGAAATGCTTCTAGGAAAGGGATTGTTGTGATTGTTGGCCCCCTTGGAATTCAAACTAATCATTATGCGAAGGCCATTGCAGCTCACTAGAATATTAATCTAGCAAAAGATATAGGAGTGAAATACATATGGCTAGAAGGAGATTGAAAAAACATAATTGATTTCCTAAATGAGAAGAACAAGCCCACTTGAATGATCACAAATATTATTGATGAATGCATTCAAAACCTCAAAACCTTTGAAAAAACTTATGTGGCTCATGAATACTAGGAGGCCAACAATGTGTTGGACAGGCTAGCAAATTGGACAATAAAGTACAATGAGGTGGCTAAGTGGACAGCTGGTAATGATATCTCGTTAGAGATTCATGAGGAAATCGAAAGGGAATGTATCCTAGACAAATTAGGTATAATTAAAAGCCATTATGAAAGTTAATAAGTTGTGAGTAGTAGTCAAAAATATTATGTGTGGATTTATTATGATAATGATTTATGGGGAACGTGTAGAGTTGTGAGGTGGGAGTACAATATCTCTCATACTTTTGATATCCAAAATATCCATAAACTCATGTCAAAGGTTGCTTGTGGGAAGTGAATTCACAAGGTAGAAAATAGGTGTAAGAAAATAAGGAGAGCCAAAGGTTTGCTAGTTCTGAAGGACTTCAATACTGACCACAAAGATTGTATAGAGAAGGACACCATGGTTGGGGAAAGACATATGAGGCAACTAGAGGATGAAGCCCAAAAGTGGAGAAGACATTACAAGGTGTAGAACATATTGAAGAAAGGGGAAATAATGAATTATATTGAATGCCTCCATGGCTGGAAACCTCTGTAACCAAAAGTATAGTTAAGAACTAGAATGAGGGCATGGTCAAAATTGACTGGGTGGAGTTTCCGAGTGACAAAAGAAGCCATCTCCATAGTTTTTGGCAACCCCATAGTTGGCAAGAAATTTTACAGAGACCAGAAAATATCAAGGCAAGCAGTGGTAGAATTCACAAAGAACCAAGAGGAAAAAAAGGCACTAGTGAAGAGAGGAATTCATTATCTTTCGAGCTCCATCAAGCCATTGTGGAGATTTGTGCTCTGTGCTATAATCAAATATATTACTCTCAACACTAGAATTGATCATCTATGTAGTTACCACTTCATGTTGCTCAACCACTTTAGCTATGGGGAAAAAAATCTCTATTCCCTTCTACGTTTACTCTTCCATGAATGAAAGCATTAATGAGTATCAAGAAAATAAAACTAGGAATTTGGCACTTCACGAGGGACTGCTGTTGTTAATTTATGAACACTTCAAAGCTAGGACTATGAGTAAACAAATCAAGGATAGGAAAGAGGGCAAGAAAGGAAAAGGGGACTTTGAAGAGTCTAATGAGATTTATTTTCCCTCAAATATAGAGGAAAGCCTCGAGATGCATATGGGTTGGAAGTGGTCTGACTCCCCACAACATGGCTTAGGGAAAAAAACCCTCAAAATAGATAGCAAGGAGAAAAAAGTGATTTTTGAGCCCATACAGGATATTGACACATCCTCAGACAAGGATTATAATGAAAGGGCAAAAGGGATGGATACAAGAGAGGATAGTGTAGAGGGAGAGGGGAATATCAAGGAAGGGGAAGGTAGGGAGTGAAATAAGAGTAAGAGAACCATCACCATCAAAATATTGATAAGCAAAGAGGAGGCAACCATGGCATCAAGGAGTCAGAAAAGGAAAATCCTAGATGACAAGGAGGGAAAATAGGGGGAGGAGATCAAGAAGGTGGAAGGGGCTCCCAACCAAAGTGAAAGGGAGGGACATGAACAAGGCTATGATGATTTTGGCACCAACACTTAAAAATTCTTGATCATGGGGAAGGATAGGAAGGCGATGTGGAAGAACTATTTGACTCTATTTTGACTACTATGGGCATCAAATGGGAGCTAATTAGAACACAAGTCAAAGAAAATGATGAGGGAAGAATCTAGTTGGAGGAGTTAATTGAGCCTTCTCTAATTATCTTCAATGACACTACTAAGAAGTACTCAGATATGGATGTACTCAACAATGCAAAAAATAGTGTGGTGGATAGCTTGTGTACCACCAAGTGTCTCTTCCATGAAATTCTTGAGCTCAAACATAGGGTGAGCACTCTGGAAAGGGAGACCTATAGCTTAAGGAACAAGGTCAAGGAAAATGAATAAAGCATGGACAAAAGAGTGGACAAAGTCAAAAATAGGGTCCATGTGATGGATAATTCAATGCAATTTATAGTTGAACATAGCTCTAATATCCTTAAGGACAATGAGAACATCAAGAGTTTCATTCACTACATGGACAATCAAAGCATTAGCAAGGAGGAGGACCTTGGTACTCATAGTATAAAAGACAAGACCCTAGATGAAAGCTTAAGGAAGTGGACAAGATCTAGCACTAGGAAAAAGGACACCTTGGCCCTAGACCAAGAACTTTTTGAGATGAAGGAGGTAGTTGATAAGCTATCAAAGTTGGAGATGGGCACAACAGAAATGTTGAGAGATATCATCTAAGTGCCCTAGCTTTTTTTGGGTAGTCCTTTTTTTTGGCATCTCTCCCTGGCTTTATTTATGTTTCTATCTTTATTTAGGGAGATGTTCTTTCTTTTTTCTTTCTAGCTCTGTTCGAGGCCTTAAGCATTTTAATGTTGACTGTACTTTGTTTTGTTCAGGTTTCAGGGCCCTTTTAAAGCCTATTTTCCATAATAAAAAACAAACCATAACTTTATCTACTAACACACTCCTTAGTCATGCAAATCTAGTACTAACCCTGATTAACTAATCTCTAGGTGTTAACTTTATTACATCCTATAATTTACCCCTTAACTACATTAATATCCTACTTTACTAACTAATTCCCAATCATTATCCAAGTACACTTTTAAGAGAAAACCTAAGTTCTATATTATCTAACCTTTCTTCCTAATACCCTCCCCCAAATCACCTAACCTCTTTCCTTAATCAAAATGTGGACCTCTCATGGCTCACATGACACACATGAGGGGACAATTACCTTTTCATCTAGGCTACTTTTGGAGTGCTCCTCCCCAGGTTCTAAGGAAGGAGTCTTGTTTACACTTTATTTTGTGGAAAACAATCTTACTTTACCTTACCTCAACTTCCCTTTTTACACATCTTCCAAGGGTCATGCATTTTTCTCTTGGGGAGTGGAATGTACTTGCCAAGCAGGGACCTCTCACATGTGGGAGGTGATAGGAGGGGTAAGAATGGTGCAAAGAAGTGGTTGACCAAGGTGTGGGGGAGGGGGATTCCTTGCTTTCTATTAGTTATTAATTATTTTTTATTATGTTTCCTTACAAAATTTTCTAATATGTCTTTGACCATGTTTTGGGTTTAGTGTATGGTTGAGTGTGATCAACATTCCTTAGGATAGGTTTAGCTTTCTAGGATCTTTTTATTATCATATTTTTTATTGTATTTTTTATAATATTTGGCTTAGTT
Source organism: Cupressus sempervirens (assembly GCA_028749045.1). Classification (NCBI taxonomy): domain Eukaryota; kingdom Viridiplantae; phylum Streptophyta; class Pinopsida; order Cupressales; family Cupressaceae; genus Cupressus; species Cupressus sempervirens. The sequence goes on from CM053792.1 coordinate 476,719,060, forward strand.
GGGAAGTTTAGATTATAAGGTTTGTATAGGGGAGATTCCAAGGAATATCCCTTGGAATAAAATATTGGTCTATAAGTGGTAGGGGATTTAATTGCCTTTCTCATACAAATTCTAGAGAGTAAATAAGCATGTACATGCATGTTTCACAATGGATTTTATGCTTTCATTCTTTCTTCTTATTGTAGGAGATTTATGATTGTGGGTTTAGTGATGTTTGATGTGACTTCCTTATTTCTTTTAAATGATATATTTTATGTTTCACTCTTACATCCATCTAGACTATATGATCATTAATGATTTTCAAAAATCAGAGATTAACACACAAGATGTAGTTTTCATAAAATCAATTATATGCTTCCAAATGATGGTAAAAGTAGATTTGGAAATGCTTATTATTGAAACTTATCAAACCATTTTCCATGCATACATATGAAAAATTGCAATACAAGAACTTTTATTTCCATCAAATCATAAAACATGAATTCTTACAATGAATTTGCTCAATCTACCTTGAATAAATATTACATTAATTCTCTCACATGAAAATTCTACAAGGTTTAACTATAGAGTAAATATATGAATCTACATATATACAAGACCTTAATCACTTAACTTCAACATGAATTCCACAATAATGGATATTCCTTTACATAAAGTATTTCTTTCCTTCCTATGCAACAATGAAAATGTTACAATCTTTCTCTTACAATGCCAACTATATGGATAGCATCAATCCCATTTTACACGTTCACAATGGTATATAATAGGGGGTAAATCCCTCTCACATTTTAGAGAACATAAAATGGAGATTTTTTCTATCATAACAGATTACAAAATGACATGGAAAGGATTGAATCCTTCACAACACTTGATTCTGCAATAATTCCAAGGGAAAAACCCTAATTTCTTTATAGATCCCATTCTCACAACCATGCAAAAACAACATAAAACCAAAAACCATGGAGGCTCACCTCCCATCCTAGACTTCTAAGAAGCCAGCTACTGAGCTACGAAAACAAGACTCAAATGGGTTACACTCAAGTAGCTAACAATGCATACAACATAACATCACAATGCATATACAATCCCTCCAAGTTTTAACACAATGATTCACCACTAGAATCATGAAACAATGGGTGAAGGTGGGCTCTCCAAAGAGGAGAATTCCATATCCATATAGACATATACATCTACAATTTCATAATTCTTCTTCAAGGCTATCAAAATACATCATCCTCATCACATTACTACACATATAGCTCCCATGACACAAATGCATCTTCAAGGCTATCAAAATACATCCTCCTCATCACATCAATACACTTATACCTAACATAATAAAAAACAAGGAATATGGCTTCAATGGAGCCCATACTCCATGAACAAAAAAACCCTCTCCAAGAGGAAAGTCTATCAACTTCAATGTTGAGCCCAACTAACTTTAAGAGAAATCCATCACAAAAATAACACATGGAAATCCACTCAACACCACACACATTACATGTTTCCATCACTATATGAACAATAATTCAACACCATTAAGAAAGTTCAATAAAGGCCATGACCTTGATCCAAGTTAAAGGCAAAGGATAGTTGATGAAGAGCTCCCTTCTCCTTAGTCTTTCTCTTTCCAAAACCCTAGATGTCTCTAAACTTAAAGAGTGGGTGAACACCCCACTAGTTTTTCCAAGTCTGCTAAAAGGACTCTCCCTCTATCTCTTTTTTGAAAAAAACATCAAGCCATTATCTCTTACAACTTTTTCCCTAACAAATTTGTTACTTTTGATAGAGTAGAAAGATGGGGATCAACTAATGGAACAACTCAAATTTCGAATTGGTGGAAGAATGCATTGGTTAGGGGGTCCCCTATGTTAGCTATACACTAAAATGGTCAAATTTAGGCCCCTAACATGTTATGCTAACATATGAGTGGCTTATCTTCACAAAATGGTACTTTGGGAGCACTTATTGACCCTTAAAAATCCTTGTCAAGTTAAAATTCAAATTTTCCTTGACAGTGCCCATCCTATCCTTTCTCCAAGTGGATTTACTTAGTCTTATGAAAGATAATTAGTTTAAGGTTAAGTGTAACCATGACCAAAACCCTAGGTGACATTTCATCAACACAAACAATTACAAGTGTAAAGCACAACACACTAAAACACATTACACATCACAATGGCATGTCCCTACTTTACTCATGAATTTAAATTTATTACAAACCTGCAAACTTACATTTACAAAATAAAAACATCATAATTAGACTTTGAATCTTCCAAAGATTTTCCTTGGCTATATTGTGTCCACACAAGTGTAGGCTCTGTTTCCCTGATTAATTTCTATGGTTCAATTTCCTACACACTAAACTTGAGCATTAGTAGTCCAATGAAAATCATATTAAAATACATGTATAGAGGTGCATGAAAATTTTAATATTGCATGATTCACATAAATTAACATATTCAATTTTCTTAAATAACTTTTTTTTTCTAATCATTTTCATATAAAAATCATTCAAAACATTGAGCTATCAAAATTTGCTTATCAACATTAATCTTTCCCTAATACGATCAAGTTTATATTATGAATCACATCATATTCCAATTTCTATCAATAATAATGAATACTGAATCTATAACTATTAAATCAGTCAACATGAAAATTAGTTCCAAATATATTTCTTAGGTGAGAATCACCAAAATGTAAACATCACAACTAGTATCCTTTGACTCAATTAAATCTAGTTTGATTACTAATAATATCCCATTACCATTATGAGATAATAAATCATAAAGTGTATCAATAATGTCAGGTAATCAAGATGTTTGCATAGTCATGTCACATAGTTTGAAAATCAATCATAAAATAAATTCATTACATTTTATTGGCCACAAATTCTATCTTCATGAAAATCAACCTATCCACCTAGTACTACTTACACAATAATTGACTTATTACATTACATCATATTGAGTTCTACCATGTAGAACCTTATCCAATTTTGATAACAATTTTCATCTGTGACTATTAGTAATATTCACAAGGGTGGGTGTTGATTCGCTTTCCATAATAACCATCTAATTCAATTATCCTAATAGGCCATAAATTAGCATGAACCCATTGACATAGTTTCTAAGTTATGACATCTCGAGCCTTTATTCCATAGGTTCTCAGCTTATCAACCTAATATAATTTTGAATAGAATACTTAGCACAACAATAACTAAAATATATATTAGTCTTAATAAGATCCTAGGTTCATTATTGATAAGAAACATGTGAATCATGAGGTACTTACATCCCAAAACCTTCTTACCATTGTTCTATCATACGATGTATGGTAACATTATATAATTCACATTCTATACACAAGAGACAGAAACATGACATCTCATCTTCTTATTCTTCCTAACTCTAATAATATTTGTATTATTAATATTTATAATAGGGTACTAGGGAAGGGTCCTTACATCTTGTTGGTCTGGTTTTCACTAAAATTTATCCTAATGCATCTCTAAGTGAATGTTCTAGTTCCCTTTGTGAAAATTAGGGTTTTATGTTTTTAAGGTGCTACCCCTAGAAGAACTGGTTGGTCATGTTTTCACTTTGTTCCTATCTGAATATATCTCAAAGTGAATATGCTAGTTTTATTTGTGAAAATTAGGGTTTGGTGTTTTTAATTTTCTTAACCCTAGAAAAATCCTAATTCTATTTCATCATAAATAAATTGCCCTAGAAAAACTTTTGGTTAGGTGCCTCATCATTTTTTTCAAAAGAGAGAAATCTTTTAAAATATTCCTTTATATTTCTGGGAACCTTTTGTATGGTTATTCACATCATCTCGTAAAGTTCCCGAAATGATCTTTAACTATCAGATCTCCCTAAAATAAATGGTGGTCACTATGTTGACATAAGAAATAGCTTGCCTTTTACTGCTAGTGACATGGCAACCAAAGAATGGTTACATGCAAGACCTAGTTGGTAAGTAAACATGGTTTCAAGATGAGTTACCCACACTGTCAAATCTATCCAAGATCGACAGTGGTTGTGTTGTCTCTATGGGAAGTTGCATGAACTTTACGGATAGTGACATAGTGACCACCCACGAAAAGAAAATACAACGCAACCAAAGTTGAAGGTGGAACCAAAAATTTACTTACTATTAATAGGCTTGTTAGCACATCAGCTTGTCAAAGGTGTCAGATGCCACTAAGGATGCACACTAATAGAAAGGTACTATTGATTTGCACCATCAGATAACTCCAAGATCGATGATGGTCGCTATGTTGCCATGAAAACTTACTCAAACTTTACTACTTGCAACATGGCTGTAATGTCCCCATTTTAGCAGTTGACCAAGTGTGTGTGTGTTAGCCTTATTTTACATGGTCCCAAGGGCTAATGAAGGGTTTAATGGGATCCTGGAGTTTTTTGGGCTAGTCATTTCCAGTTTGGGCCAAAACGAAGTTGATTTACTCAGTTTTAGGCATACTTACTATTTTTAGTAAGTCGGCAGGACACAGTGCAGGTCAATTTTGGTGACTGGATTCGATACTCCTCGGTGAGAGCTTTTCGATGAGCTATCACTCGCATTATTCGAAGTTCGATTGCTAATACATTTTAATGCCTGAAGTTTTATTAAAGTAACATCTAATTTAATTGTAAAATATTAAAGTGTTACTTTAATATTTATTTTATGGTGATGTGTACCCAAGTGAGACATAAGGGGTATTTTAATATATGTTTTATATATTGCAAATCTTTTATCCCACATTGCCCATATGAGTTGAGAGGACCCTTGGAAATAGAATAAAAGGAAGCATTTGTGGCTTCATTAGACAGGTTGAATATGAGAAGAAATTGGTGTGTGAGTTGCAGCTCCGTTCTTGGCATTTGAGGACATCTATCCTCTCTTGTAACATTCTAGATGTCATTCCCTTGGGGTTTGGCCTTTGGCATTCTTTGTTATTGGCTTCATTATCAGGCAGTTTAGTTGCATTTTCGGCTACAGGCAGATTTGGTATTTGGCTCATATCTTCTTCACTACTTTTTTGACGCTTAATGCGCTTGGAGGGAATGGTATTATGAAGGTAGTGGACTGATTGAAGGACAAAGTATTGTAGCAGCAAGTTCATAAGCATGGGCTAGAGCATTATGTCAATACTGCTGAAGTAATTAGTGAGTTGATAAATCTGCCATGTATTTGGTTTTATGAATTCTGAAAATAACATGTTATTAGCAGCAGTTCATTTCCACTTTGCATATCATTGTAGTTTCTTTCTTTTTTATGTTGTATGATACCAATTCTATGGACGAAACACAACAAAAAATAAACGTTTGATTTTCGGAGTTATAAGGGCTTTAAAACGTTAAACGGAGAAATAAGAAGTTGAATGCAAATTGTTTGACATAATTCCTTTCAGAAATTTGGTTTAGTTTTTTTGGACATCCAGGGGTGCCCATTACAATGGCAACCAAAGGGAAGATATGCGAGCCCACCACATTTACAATGGAATGATCATAAAGTTTTAACCATCCAATCAAGGCATCATCAATGATAGTCGCTATGCTGCCATAAGAAGTTGCTCAATGTTTATTCTTAGCAACATAGAAAGAGTGTAATGCACCACCAAGGGATCCAAAAGAACTAATTTAAAGATTTTACTAAATTTTCCAAACACATTTTTAAAAAAAGAACAACATACACATTGAACATAAAGTAGTGGAAGCAATAACATACAATCATACATAAGCAAACATAATAGATTACATTCCTTAAGGATCCCAAGATGTTGAATCACATTTAAATTTAATACTAATTCTAACCAATACCACATCCACACAAAAGAATAATTATAAATCCAAGTCCATTTAAATAATATACATTTGTTCCGAATGTCACTTGGCAATAAAATTTGGAATGCTTAATCATCCACTGTACATGTCACAGGGTATGAAATGCTAAAAGAATATAAATTTAAAATAGGTAACATCATCCCTTTTAGATCCATGAAACAAAGGACACTAAAACTAGTAAAGGTCATCCACTATATAGATATAATCATCCATCATAAAGATATAACCATCCATCATAATATGCAAAGATAGAATGAAAGGAAAAGTAGACAAAGAACTCTAGCTATGAAATCAATAGATGAATCTCAATGGTAAGAGTAAAAACACTACTGCTCGAATGCAAGGTAACCCAAAAAGGCCCACTCCCACTGGGCTAAGGATATAGTCTCAAGTCCCAAATAGGATATCGATCCAAAATCAAAAGTAATCTAACTCAAAGGTTCCAAGATAAATCAACATCTAGACCTAGAGGCAAACACAAACATGTAGGAAACCTACTATCATGCCATGGATGAGAACATACAAAGAATCTTAATAGATTCATTTTACTCTCATTTAGTGTAGTGTTTTCACTTATTAAACAACTTACAATGGATTACTCTAGCAACCACTTAGGGCCTTGACCTCCATAGCAAGCCACTTCCTGATATTACATATAGATAACCTACCCTAGGCTCATAAAAGTATAAATCAAAGAATCACAAATTTCACCTTAGTCCTATACAAGTGACTGGAAAGCATCAAAAGATAATTCACAATAACACATTAGTTCTTTACAAACAACTAGAAATCATCCCAAAAATACTGATCGAAGACTCAAAATGGTTAAGTCAAGTATGTCATAACATTCAACCCATTATCCCACACTAAAAACAATAATCAACAATATAATTAAACTCATCATAGAGCATACCAACACATTACCATGGTTGAGTTAAAAAGATTAGAAGATCAGATCAACATAATACCACAATCACAAAACTCCCAAGCCTCTGGTAGATGTTTGAAAACTGGTCAACACTCTAGTCAACCCAAACCTCAAAACATAGACAACATATAGATAACATAGTAGTTTCATAGTTTGGTTTGATTTTGAAAGCACCTAGTTAAGTCAACTGTAAGGTTTAGATATTCGTCTCAATGTAAGTATGTGAGTACCTACGATTTACAATTTAACCCTTACTATTTACCCCATTCCTATATTTGAATAAAAAACACCAATACCCCTATTTGCCTATTCGATTTCAAGTCAATTATTCTCAAATAATCTAAGGGTAATTATTTATTTAAATTATTAAAATAATACCTATTGATTTTGCAATAAAATAATTTATAATTTTATTAAATTTAGTATTATTGCTAATAATAATTAAATAAATTTAAAAACCTCAATGAATAACTACTATTATTAATTAAACTTAAATTAAATTACATTAAATTAAATTAATTAATAATTATATAAAATAACTATATTAATATTTTATTAATGCTGATGGGCATTCTACAGTGGAAGAATGAGGGAGTGGATGGTGTGAGTGTGTTAATTGTTAACTTTTATTCTTCTAGGTTAAATTTGACAACCATCTACATGTCAAAAATTTAAATCTTATTATAAATAGAATATACTTTTAAAATAATTTAATAAATATCTGTTTAAATTATAATATTTTGAGATATAAATCGTCCATTTGTAAAAAAATTAAAATAAAAAGCTTAAGTTAGTAAGAAACTAAATAAATAGAGATAAAGGAAATATAAATAATTTTACATGTAGTAAATTAAATTATAATTATTTTGTAATGGATATCTATCGGCATTTCTTTAGATAGATTTATTTAAGATATCTATACTAGTTAATTGCATGGTGAATTTGAATTTGATTCAATTTTAAAAGTATTTGGTGAATTTGAATTTGATTCAATTTTTAAACTATTTGGATGAATTTGATTTGATTTGATTTAATTATTTATAGACACAAATTTCATTGTATCGTAATATGATCTACTTATACATTTTAAGTGTGTAAAAAAATTAAATAATATTTTTATTTTTTAAAATTAATAATATTAGTAAAATGTTATTCATTTTACAATATATTTCGATTTTGATTTAAATTTGTGAATTTGGGGTTTAGTCTTTGTTGGGACACTTCTTTATAATATATATTAATTAAGTAGGAAATAAAGAACAATTGTTTTCAACCAACGATTTTACAAACGATTTTACATTCATTTAGAATCTTAAATTTGTTCATTTTTATTCTTCTAGGTTAAATTTGACAACCATCTACATGTCAAAAATCTAAATCTTATTATAAATAGAATATACTTTTAAAAATAATTTAATAAATACGACATAAATATCCGTTTAAATTATAATATTTGGAACATGTCAAAAATTTAAATCCTATTATAAATAGAATATACTTTTAAAAACTACTTAATAAATACCACATAAAATATTCATTTAAATTATAATATTTTGAGATATACATCATCCATTTAAATAAAAATAAAAATAAAAAGCTTAAGTTAGTAAGAAACTAAATAAATAGAGATAAAGGAAATATAAATAATTTTAGATGTAGTAAATTAAATTATAATTATTTTGTAGTGGATATCTATCAACATTTCTTTAGATAGATTTATTTAAGATATCTATACTAGTTAATTATCAGTTATTAATAATTAATAAAACTATTATCAATAATTTCATTAATTAAAAATTAATTGTATTTAAAAACATTAATAAATAAATTAATAAATAATAAAAAATTATTAATAAACACTATTAATTAATTATAAAATTTATATTAAAAATAAAATTTAAACACGTGTATTTTTTTAAAGCCCACGAGTTTTTTTAAACTATCGTGCGACTATCACAGGCTTGGTTGCTACTGCTGTGTGCAGCAACTAGTCTGCACATGTAGACCATGTAGGCCACAGAAAGGTAAGATGGGGTAGTGGGGTAAAACCCACCTCCTCCACAAATATATGTATGTATGTATGTATGTATGTATGTATGTATATATGTGTGTGTGTGTGTGTGTGTGTGTGTGTGTGTGTGTGTGTGTGTGTGTGTATATATATATATATATTATAGAATTTCTTATTACTACTCTAATAGGAAAATTATGATAAACCATTTGAATTTTCAAACTAAAAACTCTATTTATTTCAAACCCTCCCTAATTAAATACAAATTTTTTTCATCTACGGAACACGGGTTTCTCATTGATTTTTTTTTTCAATCATAATATACAGATGGGATTCAATACAAATATCATAAGATTCAGAATGAGAGATCGAAAGATTTATACAACAAAATTCAGAAAATTGATTTCAACAATCGTAAAGAAGATAGGATTACCTAAATAACATAATTTTAACTAGGTGAACAAAACTCAAGAATCTACTCGGTTCTGATGCTAAAATTGCAACAACCAAAAGATTCATGAGAGAAATTTCTTCTCTCAAAACCTTCTCCCTACAAATTTCTTCTCCAAAATTTGTGGTTCCTTCCCAAAACTTCGGTCCTTTGAAAAATGAACCCTCAAATGCTAATAAGGAGTTCTCTCCAAATTCGGGGCACTAATTGTGCGATCGCCTAGGAGGAGTCCTTCCTCACAACTCTTCAACTCTTTATTAATTTTTCTTTTATGTTTTCATACATGCTTTATGCAATTAAAATATCTTTATTAAATTTATTAACTTTATATTTTTAATTAATTTATTATATTTTAATTTCATGCATACTTTATGCAATCTTAAAACTTTTTTATAAATTAATATATTTTCCATTCTTTAATTTATTTTCAAAGCTTTAATTGATAAAATATTTATTAACTTAAGAAATAATAATATTTAGTATTTATTTAAAATGAACTCCTAAATATATTATTATTAAATTAAATAAATATTATCATGTTCTAAAAGTAAACTTATAATTTTATCTTTAAATTTAATTCATTTTATTTAATTAATTTTCAAATTGATTAAACATAATTAAATATTAAAAATATTAATAATTTTCCATTAAATTAAATAATTAATTTAATCTTTTAATTTGACTTAATTAATAGAAAAATCACCAAAGACCTATAGGATGAAATACAAAAATCCATATAAAAGACCACATACAAGATCAAACTAAAGGGTTATAATCACGAATTTACGTCATACGATGCATTTAGAAGGTAACCTTCTCAGATACTTGTCCTAATTTTTTAGGACAAATGGTTTTAAAGCTTAGGATTTGGACTCAAGAATTTATCTCCCTTCTCTTACCATTGAGATGATGCAATAGGGTACGCTAATTCTGGCAATTTAGGGAAGTCGATACCTAGTACCTGCAATCTACATAAAATTCATGCATGTACAAACACATATATACTAAGCTAAATAGGCAATGGCAGGAAGTTGTGCATCATGTAGATCCTGACTAGTAGGTGACTACGACTCTCTTCCTTAACCACATCAAAAACATCATACATAAAGAAAATATATGCGTACACCATACATGCAGTATGGGGTAAGTATCCATAAGAAAACACATATGATAATCCATCTAACTAATTATCATCAATAACTAAAATCACTATAATAATCATCATGCATACATGAAGTATAGAGTACCAAGTAGTCTCATCATAAAATCAATTGAATATGAAACAATATCTGATAATCTCAAAAATAATGCTACTACTCATCAAGCATAAAACCAAGCTAAAAGAGTTCGACAATAATAACAAAATATAAACTAGGGATAGACACTACATCCACCCCCTAGACTTAGGCTTACTCCTGCAAGCCTACAAGAAAGGTAAAACTAAAGAGCTCATTGTGCAGGTCCCATTGGACCCTTTCCCCCTAGAGGAGGATACAACTCCACTAAGAACACTTTCTAGGACCTACCCATGTCTCCAACCATAGGTTCCAAAGCTATAAGTCTCTGATATGAGAATTGTGATTTCCCTTGAGGGCAATGGGACAACTTTTGTTCATGTTGTCCATATGAGAAACACTCTTCATTGAAACTCCTCTACACTCTAGGTGCACAAGATTGCTAGACACTACCCCCACTAGGATAAGACTGAATACTCTGAGATGGTCAGTCATACTAGTTGTGCTTATCGTGTTGCACATTGCAATAGTCCTTAGAGATAGAACCTACTACCACCTAAGTTGTGGTTACCCTTAGATCCTAATACTATAGGTGCTCCCACAAAGCCCCCATGTCCTAGGTTGACACTCTACTCTACAAGGATGGCTCAATGTACTACATCTTTGAGGGTTTTAGGCTCAAAAAATCTTAACACCCCCAACTAGATGGTTGTTCAAGCCTCTAATGATATATTGTGCCAATTATGCTGGGTTATCACTAATTCTCGAAAAGGGCATGAGCTCATGGAATTTGTACTCGTACTCTACTATGATCATAGTGAACTGTCTCAAATTATGGAATTCATCTACTCTATGCTAGTGTCATTCCTCTGGTAGGAATCTCTCATGAAATTTTTCTAAAAATAACTCCCATGTGACATTGCTCATGTTTATGCCTAGCTTCTTCTCTTTGATAGTCCACCAAGTAGCTCCAAAGAGTTCTAGGTTAGTAATAGAAAACCTCAATTTGACATTAGTGTCAAAGTCTTGCATAGCAATAACCTTGTCAAGAGAAATAATTCATTGCTCGGCTACATAACCTAAACCCATCCCATTAAAGGGTTTGACTTTGGACCTTTGAAGGTCCTTCATCTAAGTAGATACAATCAATCTCTATCAATCCCTCTGAGGGCTCCTAGACCTAGGTATATGCTCATATCATGCTTGGTGTGCTCCATCCTGACCAACACCCTGAAGAGGAGTTAGGTGATCAATGATGGTCTTCATCATTTGCCTCAGGTCAACTTCCTCTAATTTTTCCTGCTACTCTCTATGGTTCTCTTCCTGATGCTCACTAACATGCTCTTCCTTATCCTCTTCTTGATTAAGGCCTTTGTGGATAGACTCATGTACACTGATGTTTCTGCCTTTTCCACGACCTCTACCACGGCCTAGGCTATGACCTCTAACTGAAGGTTTGTCCCAGATACCATCCTACAATAATATCCAAGATACAAGATGCTATAATAACCATTAAACATACTACTGCAAAGCATATATAAAAGACACATTGAAAACATTATAAGTTTAACTTTTAGTTTTGCCTAATTTTAGGTTTAAGTATATTTCAATTTTGAAGTCTAAATGTTCAAGTTTGAAAATATACAACTAAAATTTTAAGTTTTTTTTCAACTCAACTAATTCAAGTTTCAGTTTGTAATAGATACACATAATAGTTTAAATTTTGTTTTAGTTCAACTAGTTAACAACTAGCGGTGTTCTAATATGCCCAGAGCTCCCAATGTAGAACTAGGGCTTTGATACCAAATGTAACACCTCACCAAGGGATCCAAAAGAACTAACCTAAAGTTTTTACTAAGTTTTCTAGACACTTTATTTTATTTAAAAAGAACAACATACACATCAAGCATAAAGTAGTGGAAGCAATAACATACAATCATACAAAAGCAAACATAACATATTACATTCCTTAAGGATTCCAAGATGTTGAATCACATTTAAAATTTAATTAATACTAAGTATAACCAATACCACATCCACACAAAAGAATAATTATAAGTCCAAGTCCATTTAAATAATATACATGTGTTCTAAATGCGAATTGGCAATAAAATTTGGAATGCTCAATTATCCACTGTACATGTCATAGGGTATGAAAGACTAAAAGAATATACATTTAAAATAGGTTACATCATCCCTTTTGAATCCATGAAATAAAGTACAATACAACTAGTAAAGATCATCCACTATAAAGATATAATCATCCATCATAAAGATATAACTATCCATCATAATACACAAAGATAGAATGAAAGTCAAAGCAGATAAAGAACTCCAGCTATAGCATTAACAAATGAATCTCAATGGTAAGAGTAAAAAGAACTACTACCCGATCACATGGTAACCCAAAAAGGCCCACTCCCACTGAGCTAAGGATATAGTCTCAAGTCCTAAACATGATATCAATCCAAAATCAAAAGTAATCTCTAAGTTAAGGAAATCCTAAAAGTAATCTAACTCAAAGGTTCCAAGATAAATCAATATCTAGACCCAAAGGTGAACACAGATGTGTAGGAAACCTACTATGTAAGTAGGCAAGTGTCATCACACAAATCAATTCTAGTGCTACCCTAGTAGTCTAACTTGACCCTGGCCCTCTAGTGACTATATGCAACACTAGTATCCTTTCATACTAACAATGCATACTAACGATGCATGGTCACAACCAAACATTCTCTCTACTCCCATCCTAGTTTGTACTAGCACTAAAGGCATGGGCGAGAACATACAAAGACTCTTATTAGGTTTATTTTACTCTCATTTAGTGTAGTTTTTTCACTTATTAAAAAATTTACAATGGGTTACCTTGGTAGCCACTTAGGGCCCTGACCTCCATTGCAAGCCACTTCCCTACATTACATATATATAACCTACCATAGGCTCATAAAAGTATAAATCAAAGAATAAAAAAATTCACCTTAGTCCTATACAAGTGACTAGAAAGCATCAAAAGATAATTCACAATAACACATCAATTCTTTACAAGCAATTGGAAATCATCCTAAAAATATTGATCGAAGACTCAAAATGGTTAAGTCAAGTATGTCATAACATTCAGCCCGTTATCCCATGATAATGCTGAAAATAATAAGCAACAATATAATCAAACTCATCATAGAGCATACCAACACATTACCATGTTAGAGTTAAAAAGATCAAGATCAAATCAGCATAATACCACAATCACAAAACTCCCAAGCCTTTGGTAGACATCCTAAAACTGGTCAACACTCTAGTCAACCCAAACCTCAAAACATAGACAACATATAGATAACACAGTAGTTTCATAGTTTGGTTTGATTTTGAAAGCACCTATTTAAGTCAATAGTAAGGTTTAAATATCCATCTTAATGTAAGTTTGCGAGTACCTATGATTTACAATTTAACTCTTACTATTTACCCCATTCCTATATTTGAATAAAAAGCACAAATACCCCTATTCAATTTTAAGTTCATTTTTCCTGAATAATCTAAGGATAATTATTTATTTAAATTGTTAAAATAATACCTATTGATTTCCCAATAAAATAATTTACAATTTTATTAAATTCAATATTATTACTAATAAAAATTAAATAAATTTAAAAACCTTTATGAATAACTACTATTATTAATTATACTTAAATAAAATTATGATTAATAAATCAATTAATAATTATATAAATAACTATATAAATAAATTATTAATTATCAGTTATTAACAATTAATAAAACTATCAATAATTTCATTAATTAAAAATTAACTATATTTAAGAACATTAATAATTAAATTAATAAATAATAAAAAACTTATTAATAAATATCATTAATTAATAATAAGATTTATAATAAAAATTATATGAAAAAATAAAATTTGAACGCACATATTTTTTAAAGTGTGTCGGCTTTTTTAAACTGTTGTGCGACTGTCACAGGCTTGGTTGCTACTGCCAACAACAGTATTAACTATTGTCATGTGCAACAACCAGTTTGCGCACATGAACCATGTAGGTCATAGAGAGGTAATGGGTGGGGTAAAACCCTCCTCCTCCATAAATATATATATATATATATAATTACTATTTTTTAAATTATAAGTATAAAAATTTATAACATGCCTCCAATAACCCCCTCCCACCCCATATTATATTTTTTAATATATTTTTTGTTACAAAATTTCTTATCACTGCTTTGATAAGAAAATTACAACAAACCATTTGAATTTTCAAACTAAAATTTCTATTTATTTCAAACCCTCCTTGATTAAATACAAATTTCTTTCATCTATGGAATGGAGGAGACTCAACACAAATATCATAGGATTTAGAATGAATAGATCGAAAGATTCATACAACAAAATCTAGAAAATTGATTTCAACAATTGTGAAGAAGATAGGATTACCTAAATAACATAATTTTAACTAGGTGAACAAAACTAAAGAATCTACCTGGTTCTGATGCTCAAATTGCAACACCCAAAAGATTCATGAGAGAAATTTCTTCTCCAAAATTCTCGATTCCTTCACAAAACTTCAGTCCTTTGAATTATGAACCCTCAAATGTTGATAAGGAGTTCTCTCCTTAATTTGGGGCACTAATTGTGTGATCACCCGAGAGGAGTCCTTGCTCACAACTCTTTAACTCTTTATTAACTTCTCTTTTATGTTTTCATGCACGCTTTATGCAATTAAAATATCTTTATTAAATTTACTTGACTTGTCTTTTTAATTAATTGATTATATTTTAATCTCATGCATACTTTACGCAATCTTAAAACTCTTTAATAAATTAATATCTTTTCCAATCTTTAATTTATTTTCAAAGCATTAATTGATAAAATATTTATTAACTTAAGTAATAATAATATTTAGCATTTTTTTAAAAAGAACTAAATATATTATGATTTAATTAAATGAATATTATCACGTTCTAAAATTAAACTTATAATTTTATCATTAAATTTAATTCTCTTTATTTAATTAATTTCCAAATTAATTAAATATAATTAAATATTAAAAATATCATAATAATTTTTTATTAAATTAAATTATTAATTTAATTTTTTAATTTGACTTAGTTAATAGAAAAATCACTAAAGACCTATTGGAAAAAATATGAAAACTCATCATAAAAAACCACATACAAGATCAAACAAAAGGGTTATAATCACGAATTTACATCATATGATGCATTTGGAAGGTAAACATCTTAGATACTTGTCCTAATTTTCTAGGATAAATGGTTTTAAAGTTTAGGATTTGGACTTAAGAATTTATCTCCCCTCTCTTACCATTGAGATAATGTGTTAAGGTATGCTCATCTTGACAAGTCAAGGAAGTTGATACCTGGTACCTGCAATCTGCATAAAATTCATGCATGTACAAACAAATATATACTAAGCTAAATAAACAGTGGTAGAAAGTGGTGCATTGTGTAGATCTTGACTAGTAAGTGACTACAACTCCCTTCCTTAACCACGTCAAAAGTGTCATGCATAAAGAAAATATACATGCACACCAATCACATGCAGTATGTGGTAAGTATCCATAAGAAAACACATATGATAATCCATCTAACTAATCATTATCAATAACTAAGATCACTGTAATAATCATCATGCATACATGAAGTATAGAATACCAAGTAGTCTCATCATAAAATCAACTGATTATGAAACAATATTTGATAATCTCAAAAATAATGCTACTAATCATCAAGCATAAAATTGGCCTAAAAGAGTTTGACAATAATAATAAAATGTAAACTAGGGACAGACACTATAGAGAGCATGAAACGTTCAAAAGTACAAGTGGGTCAAATGTAAGTCACCAGTAGTGAAAAGGAAAGCTTATGTGAATGAATTCAATTGCTTTGACTACCAACTTGGAAGGTAGAAATTGAGTCATTAAAGTTTTAATTCCTCAATCATCAGATTTTTCAAAAATCAATGGCTTATTTTTAAATTTGGAAGGTGGTGCCATTTTGTTTTCCTCTATGATCCATTTATGAGAGTCAAGGTGCCCTATGTGAAGTAAAAACTAGGGATATATTGTAGAAATCAAAGATTTTCTTTCTGCAAATACATTTATGATCTTCAAATACCAAGAACTGGGTGAAGAAGTTTCTCCTGCCGAGTAGAATTGTGAAAGAAATTTTTGTATTAGTTGTCAAAAATGATTGAAAAAGATCATGAATGAATAATAATGGAACTGGTAAAGAATGTTTTCAATCATTGTTTTGTCATTGATGTCAAACTTGCTACTTGTAGGAATGACAATTGCTTAAGTGATCCAAATACTATCAATTGGTTGATTGACAAGGAGGAGGCAATCAATAAGATGTAACTAGAGCACCTAGAGAAAGGTTGAAGTTATGATGTTGTAATGAAGTATAAGGATCAGCTAAGCCATTGATGAAATAGTCTATTGATGACATACTCTAAGAAGATGGACACATTGAGACACATCAAAGATGTAAGGTTTAACTAAGTCATTTGTAAAGCCTAACTAAGTTCATTGGAGAAAGCCAAGCAGATTCTTAGTTGAAGCCGAGCAAGTTCAACTTCAGTGTAAGCCGAGTGATTATTCAGGTGTTGAGTATCAAAAAAAGGTAATGGATGCTGAGAAAATTTCTTCAAGTGTCAAGCATCATTAAATATAGTAGGAGATGAGTAACATAGAAGGTGTTGAGCATTAGTAAACCAATGATGCCGAGTTGCTACATTATTTGTTAAGTCAAAGATTTTCCAAATCAGTAACGATAAGTTTGTTACATTGAATTTTGTGAATTAGTTGGATGATAAGGATGATGAGTAGATGTCACAAAATTTTATGTAAACCATGCAAACCAATTCAAGGTGAATGCTGATGGACTTATCATGAAGTTTCTAGAAGAAGCAATTTGGAGGGAAAACAATATCATTTTCTCAGATCAAATCAAGATTTGAGTGAGAAATGAAGAAAAAAACTTCTTTATAAGGAGTTATAGGTTAGAGATCAAGAGAGAGTGTGAGAGAGAGTTGGTCATAAGTGTTGTCATCTGGAGAACCCAAGAGAAGGCTAGTGTAAAGTGTCAAGAAGAGGACATAGTGAGGAGTAAGGACAAAGCATCAAGACTCTGAGTTGATCAAGTGACTATAGAGTGCATTGGCATTATGAGTGGAAGAACTCAAGGAGACAGATCTTGAAGGGTGAACAAGTTGTTAGCACTGCAAGGAAGAAAAGCCAAGCAAAGAAAAGAACTAAAGAGTGATCTAAAATCTGCAAGGATAGTGTTGCAATCTTTATCAGGTCAAAACCTTTCTAATACTCTCTTACCTTTGTATTAGATATTGAAATCCTACATTGCTAGATTATCTTAACAGCTAGGTGGATAAACCTTAGGAAAAGGATAAAAGATCCCCAGGAGAAGGATAAGAGATCCTCAGAAGAAGGATAAGATATCCTTAGGAGAAGGATAAAGAGATCATTAGGAGAAGGATACGAGATCCTTAGAGAGGGATAAAAGATTCTTTTGAGAAGGTGACTATAAATCCCATGGACTTGGGTGAGCCTAATAGCTCTATGTAAATCCTTTAACAGGGTGACATTCTAAGTTGAATTTTCTTAAGTCCTCTAACAGGGCACACTCCTAATAGGGTGTAGAAATCCTTTAACAGGGTCACATTTAACAGTGTGTTGTAGCCTTTAATAGGGCAGACTATCAAAAGTGGTTGAAATCAATTACACAGTTATTTTGTGGGTATCATCCCCACCCCAGTTCTACCTTCTTATTCTTGGAGGGTTTCTAGGTCATCAAAATCCTTTGTGTTATGGTGTGATGCATGTTTACTTTTCATGTTTAATTGTGTGCATGTTAAGAAAGTAAAAAGGATAGTACTTCTGATTCACTCCTATTTTACTAGAAATTTTGAATTGGACATTACAAGACCTTGAATAACTGATTCACCTCTCCTCTCAGTTATTCTAAAGAATTCTAACAATTGGTATTAGATCCCACAACTAATTTGTTTCAAGGTACTAGCAGCAAGAAGATCAAGATGTCCAAGAGAGAAGTTCCCAAGCTAAACAAAGAAAACTTTGTTGCATGGAAAAGTTTGATGAAGCTACACCTCAGATCAATAGGTGACTATGCACAAACCTCAATCATATTTGATTATGTAGACCTTGCTGGACCTCTCACTGCAGATGACATGAGCAAGAAGAAGGAGCACAATCAAGCAATGTTAGATATTGCTTCAACAGTAAGCTATGTCAAGTATGATGACATCAAAGAATGTGGTATTGCATATTAGATGTGGGAAACATTATCAAGAATCTATGGAGAAGACGATAATGTCAACAGAGCCAAAAGAGAGAGCCTAAGAGGAAAGTTTGATGATATGAAAATGGAAGGAGAGAATGATTCTCAATATGGTGCAAGGATGAAAGAAGTGGTAAGTGCCATAAGAAGCCTAGGAGGACAATTAGCAGAAGAAACAATATGTAGCAAATACTTGAGAACTTTTCTTCCTATATATGCTATAAGAGTATCGGCCATCCAAGAGCTATGGTGTGTACCAGGCAATGCATTGTCATTTGAAGGAATAATTGGAAGACTCACTGCCTTTTAGCTATCCAACTTTGACAACTACAAGCTAGAAAAATTTGAATCTGCATTCAAAGCCAAGATGACGATAAAAGACAATGAGGAGGTGCAAACAAAGAAAAAGAGTGGAAAAGGAAAGTATGTATCTAGTGACAGCAGCACTGATGAAGATGATGTAGACCAATTGGAGGCATTACTAGCAAGAAGATTTCACAAAGGAAGAGGCAAATTCAAAGGTAAGATACCAATCATTTGTTTCAATTGTAATGAAGTTGGTCACATTGCAGCTAGATGCACACAAAAGAAAAATTACAAGGATGGAGGCAACTTCAAGAACAAAAAGGAGGACAACAAGGACTACAAAGGTAAAGGCAAAAGATGCTACATTGTTGAAGAAGAATATGATGAGAATGATGATGAAGTAGTCTATGTGGCTATGAAAGATGAATTAGATGAAGATGAAGCAACTGTCCTGGTAACCTACATGAACATGAATGATAAATGGATCATAGACAGTGGATGCTCTCATCATATGACTAGAGCTAAAGGAAAGTTTATTTCCTTTACTCAATATGAAGGAAATAGTGTTAGATTTGGTAACAATGCACCATGTCAGATCAAAGGGAAAGGTAGTATCAAGCTTACTAAAAAGATATCATGTGATAATGCATACTATGTTGAAGGCCTAAATTACAACTTGTTAAGTGTCTCACAGTTAGGCAACATAGGATGCAAGATTGAATTTGAAAATAGAATTGCTAAGATTTATGATTCTCAAGGAAGTCTAATAGGAAAAGGTGATCAGACTCGGAGTAATTTGTTTTACCTAGACATGGAAGATGCTTCTTGTCTCATTGTTCAAACTGATGATGAATGGTTATGGCACAAGAGGCTATGTCATGTACATTTTGACAATTTGATAAGCATTAGCAAAATGAAGAAAGTTAGAGGTCTACCAAAGTTGAAGAAGCCTTATAACACCATGTGTAAACAATGCCAACTAGGGAAGATGACCAAGTCAACTTTCAAAAGCAAGGCTTATACTTCTAATGAAGTATTAGAGCTAGCCCATACTACTTGTGTGGTCCCATTGAAGTGCAAAGCTACAAAGGTGATAGATACATAATGGTATTTGTAGATGACTATTCAAGGAAGATGACAGTCATGTTCCTGAAATAAAAATTAGATACATTCCAAATGTTCAAATGGTACTTGGCTATAAATGAGAAAGAGACTGGAAAGAGCCTAAAATGTCTCAGATCTGATAGAGGAGGTGAATTCACATCAAGAGAATTTGAAGAATTCTACAATGAAAGAGGAATCAAAAGGTAGACATCAGCACCTAGGACTCCACCTTAGAATGGTATAGTAGAAAGAAGGAATAGATCAGTCATTGATTGTGTCAGGACCTTAATGATGAAGAAAAATGTTGCACTCAAGTACTAGAGAGAATCTGTAAGTACTACAAGCTACACACTCAATAGAGTTCAAGTCAAGAAAGGTACAAATGCAACACCTTTTTAATTATGGTATGGGCATTCTCCTAATGTAAAACATTTCAAAATATTTGGATGCAAATGCTATATATATAAAGAGTTTAGAAATGGAAAGTTTGATCCAAAAATTGAGGAAGGCACATTTCTTGGTTATTCTACTAGAAGCAAAGCTTATAAGTGCTTGAATGTTAACACTAACAAAGTAGTAGAAAACACAAATGTGAAATTTGATGAGCTTGCAAAAGATCAAAATGTTGAGAACACCAAGAAAGTAGAAGAATACAAGACCTTTGTATACTTTTATGAAGGTATACCTAATAATGGTGAAGTTGCAACTCAAAATGACAATTAGCAACAAAATCCAACATTTGTCGAGTCACAAATAGTGAATGCTGAGCAACAAACACATCCAGAAGCCAAGCTAAAAAATATAGAGAATGTTCATTCAGATTCTAAGAATAGCCAATATGAAGGAAATGAACAAATACCTAATGAAAATATGCATGAGGATTCAAATTCTAAAAGAGACAACATGTAAACAAGGAAAGAACTAGTATTGACAAAGTATGTAAGAAGAAATCATCTTGCAGATCAAATTATTGGAAATAAAGAGGCAGGACCAATGACAAGGAATAGACTCAGAAGTGAGACATGTCTACTCAGCAAAATGGAACCAAAAATAGTAAGTGAAGCTATAAAATATGATGACTGGTACAATGCTATGAAAGAAGAAGTAGAACAAATTAAGAAAAATAAGACATGGACCTTAGTCTCAAGACCAGCTGACAAGAATGTAATTGGAAACAAGTGGGTGTTTAGAAACAAGTTAGATGAGAATGGTGAAATCACAAGGAACAAGGCAAGACTAGTCTGTAAAGGGTATGCACAAGAAGAAGGACTAGACTATGGAGAAACTTTTGCTCCAGTTGCTAGAATAGGATTAAGGACCTTACTGGCCTATGCAGCCTTCAAAGGATTTAAAGTCTATCAAATGGATGTAAAGTATTCATTTCTGAATGGTATACTTGAAGAGGAAGTCTACATAGAGCAACCAGAAGGTTTTTTTGATGAAAAGAACAAAAACAAGGTATGAAAATTACATAAGGCTCTATATGGATTAAAGCAAGCCCCTAGAGCTTGGTATGAGAGACTTCACAAGTATTTAGTGCAAATAGGATTTGAAAGAACTAATGATAACAAGAACATGTACATCATATCAAAAGAAGTAAGGATATCCTTGTATTTGAAATCTTTGCAGAAGACATAGTTTTTGGAGGAAAGGATGCACTTTGCAAAATTTTTTCTAACAAAATGGAACACGAGTTTGAAATGGCTATGTTTGGAGAATTCAAGTTTTTTGTTGGATTGCAAGTACATCAACTAAAACATGGTATATTCATAACACAATCAAAGTACATCAAAGAGATGCTCAAGACATTTGGATTGGAAGACTCCAAACTAGCCAGCACACCAATGGCAACAAGATATAAGCTATCCAAAAATGATGAATTAGCTAAAGTCAATCAAACAATGTACAGATCCATGATTGGAAAACTACAATATGTTGTACATAGCATACTAGACATAGCATTAGCAATTGGAATAGTGGCTAGATTCTCTACTAATCCTAAAGAAAATCATCTCATGGTAGTAAAAAGGATAATGAGGTATCTCAAAGGAACTGATGATTTTGGCCTATATTACAAAAAGAATGAGAAGTTTGAGCTCAATGCATACAAAGACATAGATTGGGGAGGAAACATTGATGACAAGAAATGCACAAGTAGAGGAGCATTATTCTTAGGTAAAAGGATAGTTACTTGGACTAGAAAGAAATAAACATGTACATCTCAGTCCACTAGAAAAGCAGAATATGTGGTAGTAGCAGTCAATTGCACAAACATTGTGTGGCTCAAACATCTATTGAAAGGAATGAAAGAAGAGGTAATCAAACCTGTGATACTGTATTGTGATAAATCAAGTGTTATAAACATATCCAAGAATCCAATAATGCATGCAAAAACCAAGCATATTGCAATCAAGTATCACTATGTCAAAGAATTGGTAGAAGACAAACAAGTGAAGATGGAGTACATTCACACAAAAGAACAAATTGCAGATATATTCACCAAACCGTTACCCAAGGATACTTATGAATATCTTAGAGGAAAGTTGGGGGTAATGCCCCTAACTCAAGTAGTCTAAAACAACAAAAAAAGCTTCCCTGCATCAATAGGAGTAGATCCTTGCAATATAAGAAGAATGATGCAAAGGATGACAACAGGAACAAAAATTCTACATTAGTCACAAGCATTGTGATAGAGGGAGAAAAACACATGAGATGCAAAGCTTATATTTAGCATGTTGAAGATGCTACATCTTTGGCATTTATGTCAAAGAGGGAGATTTATGAGAAACTGATCAAAGAAAGGTAAAGATATGGAGATGTATGAGATCAGTAGTAAGGATATAGTAGTCAAGAGGGAGAAACAGAACAAAGGAATCAGTTTGTATCAGCAAAAGAGGGAGACATGATACAAAGAGGAAGATATGTAATGATAACAAGTTTTTTGTTTGGTATATAATTTTGGTGGTAACTAAGTTGATCAGCTCAATCAATTGATCAGTTTGGTTTGCCATCAATGCCAAAGAGGGAGATTGTTGAAAATAATTGAAAAAGATCATGAATGAAGAATAATGGAATTGGTAAAGAATATTTTCAATAATTGTTTTGTCATTGATATCAAACTTGCTACTTGTAGGAATGACAATTGCTTAAGTGATCCAAATACTATCAATTGGTTGATTGACAAGGAGAAGGCAATCAATAAGATGTAACTAGAGCACCTAGAGAAAGGTTGAAGTTATGATGTTGTAATGAAGTATAAGGATCAGCTAAGCCATTGATGAAATAGTCTATTGATGACATACTCTAAGAGGATGGACACACTGAGACACATCAAAGATGTAAGGTTTAACTAAGTCATTTGTAAAGCCTAACTAAGTTCATTGGAGAGAGTCGAGCAAGCTAATTAGAGCCGAGCAGATTCTTAGTTGAAGTCAAGAAAGTTCAACTTCAGTGTGACCTAAGTGATTACTTAGGTGTCGAGTATCAGAAAAAGGTAATGGATGCCAAGCATCAGCAAATACAATAGGAGCCGAGTAACACAGAAGGTGCCAAGCATCAGTAAACCAATGATGCCAAGTTGCTGCATTATGTGTTAAGTCAAAGATTCGCCAGATCAGTAACAATAAGTTTGTTACATTGAATTTTGTGAATTAGTTGGATGATAAGGATGATGAGTAGATGTCACAAAATTTTATGTAAACCATGCAAACCAATTCAAGGTGAATTCTAGTGGACTTATCATGAATTTTCTAGAAGAAGCAATTTGGAGGGAAAACAATATCATTTTCCTAGATCAAATCAAGATTTGAGCAAGAAATGAAGAACAAAACTTCTTTATAAGGAGTTATAGGTTAGAGATCAAGAGAGAGTGTGAGAGGGAGTTGGTCATAAGTGTGGTCATGTGGAGAAGCCAAGAGAAGGCTAGTGTAAAGTGTCAAGAAGAGGACATAGTGAGGAGTAAGGACAAAGCATCAAGACTCTGAGTTGATTAAGTGACCGTAGATTGCATTGGCATTACAAGTGGAAGAACTCAAGGAGACAGATCTTGAAGTGTGAACAAGCTGTCAACAATGTAAGGAAGAAAAGCCAAGCAAAGAAAAGAACTAAAGAGTGATCTGAAATCTGCAAGGACAGGGTTGCAATCTTTATCAGGTCAAAACCTTTCTAATACTTTCTTACCATTGTATTAGATATTGAAATCCTACATTGCTAGATTAGCTTAACAGCCAGGTGGATAAGCCTCAGGAAAAGGATAGAATATCCCCAGGAGAAGGATAAGAGATACTTAGGAGAAGGATAGGAGATCCTTGGAGATGGATAAAAGATTCTTTTAAGAAGGTGACTGTAAATCCATGGACTTGGGTGAGCCTAATAGCTCTATGTAAATCCTTTAATAGAGTGACATTCTAAGTTGAATGTTCTTAAGTCCTCTACTAGGGCACACTCCTAGCAGGGTGTAGAAATCCTTTAATAGGGTCACATTTAACAATGTGCTGTAGCCTTTAATAGGGTAGGCCTTTAACAGGGCAAACCATCAGAAGTGGTTGAAATCAATTACACAATTATTTTGTGGGTATCATCCCCACCCCAGTTTTACCTTGTTATTCCTAGAGGGTTTCTAGGTCATCAAAATTCTTTGTGTTATGGTGTGATGCATGTTTACTTTTCATGTTTAATTGTATGCATGTTAAAAAAGTAAAAAGGATAGTACTTCTGATTCACTCATGTTTTACTAGAAAGTTTGAATTGGACATTACAAGACCTTGAATAACTGATTCACAAGACCCCCCCCCCCCCCCTTTGCCCCGCCCCGCCCCGCCCCCAAGTTATTCTGAAGAATTCTAACATTAATGAGTTATTGCATGTTCCAAAGAAGAAATAGAAGAAGAAAGTAAGTATCTTAGCCTGTATAATACTCAAAGAATTCTAGTTTTCTACATTATTATCATCAAATATGGCTGCAAAGAAGTGTTTTTTAGGAAAGGTAGAATATGCTAGTAGGAATATACATGATGACTTCTTGGAACAATTAATTGAGTTGACTAATGAGTCAGCCTAGATAAAAAAGTTAATTCCTGTGAACCCTAGACTCAAGATTGCAAATGGTTTATATGATAAAGGGAATTGGAATAGGGATTCCATTACTTCAAAAATAAGGCTCCAACTTTTTAAGAAATGGTTCTCAAAGAGGAAGTTGTTTTACCCCCATGGAAATATTTGGAATTTTGATTTGGGTAAATTAGTAGTCCTTGGGGTTTTCATGGATTCAAACCTTCTTACATCCACTGCCCAAAATTATGACCCAATCGCTAGGATAGTGAGAAGAGTAGATGGGCTATGTTTGGTGAGAATAAATGCTAAAGAAATTTGATATTTTTTTGGGTTGGAGCCAGTTATAGATTATCATGAACTCATTGATCACGTACAGAACCAATGATCACACACTCTAAGGAAGAACAACAAAATCAAAGCTAATCATAAACTCCCCAGTAACAAAAGTGTAGAAAAAGTGGTCCCACAAGAGAATATTCATGATGAAAGACATTTCATTGCACCATTTTTTGTCTTTTGTGACAATAACATTATAAATATCTTTCTATCTTAAGGAAAACTATAAATATTCTCTATGCCTAAAGCTTGTTGCATCTCACACTATATAAGTGAAATTCCAAGGCTAGAGAAGGGGTCCAATATATTGTATAACTTTTAGTTCTACTAGTCTATTTCAGTCCAATTTCCTTGATGTCATCTCTTTGATGTATTTTCTTTGCAATTCTGAGAATACATTAAATTTCCATGATCATGGTCTCTTATTTTGAGTTGTTTTGAGTATTATTGAATGTTACAAAATATTCAAAGAGAATTAATACAAAGATGAACTATCCCCATATCTTTTCTCTTTGAATCTTGTCTCAGTTTTTATTGGCTAGTTATTTTGAGATTATATGAGCAAAGCTTGTTCATTTTAATGCAACTAGGATAAGTTGTATGTCCATTTGTTATTACTTTAGATAAAATGAATTGAGTAAATTCTTCAATGAATGTGATAGGATCTATTGGTCTAATTTTTTATAAAATAAACTTTTGTAAAGTCTAGGTATAAAAAATCAGAATTGAGTCCATTGCTTGCCTGCTAGGGTTTTGGGTTTTTGGCCTTGCAATTTTAATAACCTTTGAAAAACCCTATCAAGCCCTAAGTCTTGTTTCTTTTTGAATTTATTCAGGCATGAATTTTTTAATTTTTGAATATTCCTATCCTGTTTAAATCTTCCACTATACCAAGTACCTTTTACCCATTCTATCCCATCGTTTGATCTATTTAAGATCTATAGATGTCGCATAGTCGCTATGTGATAATGCAAGGTTTTTAATGATAGCTACATAATGGCTATCATGAAATTGACTAGTGGTGTTGTAAAGTGCAAGATTGACACTAGGAAACTACATTATTTTGAAAAGGATTGGTCATGTGCTCCATGTCAGAATTGTCAGTCTTAGAAATGAACCACTTGGAATAAGTTGCACTTGGTGTCACCAGAGTTCAGATTTTCTGGCTAGTCGCTATGTTGCGACCAAAAAATCTTTGCACCTTGCTAGTAGTGACATAGCACCTTGTTGATGAATGAAGAAAGTAGCGTCCTTTTGAAAAATAGCAACTCAATGACACATGTCCTCGAGGATTAGTGGATCCAGTCTATATTGCCAGTAGTGAAAGAAAAGTATATGTTGAAAAATATCATTGGGTTGACTGCTAGCATGTCAAGTGGAAGATGATTCATCCCTATTTTCATTCTAGAATCATCAAATTTTCTAAGATCAACAGTGCAAATTTACAAACAGAAGGTAACACCACTCTGTTGCACTTCTAGTTCATTAATGAGGAATGAAAGATTCGCATGTGAGCAAAAGATAGAGTATATTTCCATCTTTTGTGAAAAAGATTTCAAGCTTTCAGAGTGGAAGAAATTAGTAAGAAATTTGTGCTATGATTGATTGAAAAGAGAAACAATTTTCTTCTGCTCTTAAAACATTGTAGAGTTACAAAGGAAGACAAGCAAAGGTCAAGTAAGTTCTCATGGTATATTTTCTTTGTAGTATTTTAGTTTTCTACAAATTATAGTCAATATACCTCCAAAGAAGGTGTTCTCTAGGTAAGAGGATTATTCAGCTAGGAATATTAATGATGACCTACCTAAATTGCTCCCTAAGTCCACAAATGAAATTGTGAAGGCAAAGAAGTTAACCTCATTAAACACTAGGCTAAAAGCTACATAGGGTTTATATGATATGGGTGCTTCGGTTAGGAATGCCAAAACTTTTGAAACTAGGTTTTCTTTGTTTAAGAAATGGTTCGCAAAAAGAAATTTATTTGCCACATTCTAACATCTGAAATTTTGATTTGAGAAAGTTAGTAGTTCCAAGTGTTTTTATGGATTTTGACGTCTTGGAAGCTATTGCAAAAAATTATGTTCAAGTAACCAGAGTAGTAAGGAGAGTTGATGGTGTGCCTCTAGTCATAATTATCCCTAAAGAGATTCAAGAGGTATTTCATTCAGAGCCTCTAACAGACTATCATGTGCCAATTAATTTACAAGAGTTAGAAAAGGAGTATATGTCAAAGAAGGATGCAATTAGGTACGGTGTGCTAAGGGCACATATAGGCACAACTAGGAATTTACCAATGATTACAGCATCCTATACGGAACCCTTCAAAAAGAAATATTTCAATTTTCGAGCTATAGAGGCATACAGGACCTTGTGCTGAGTTTTTGGGGAAGATGAACAAAATTTTATGCCCATCAATTTTATGTACATAATAACTCAGATTGCCTCTTTTGGTGTAGATTTCATTTTTTATTTTGCTTCTTATATAGTAGAGGAAATTAATATTAGCTTGGTAGGGATTGCAAAAGGAAAAGTGGAAATTTTTTTTGGCCATTATTCTTTGTTGATGCACATGTCTTTGTTTAAAGGAGTGACATATTTTGCTAAGGAAATAAAATTAAATAGAGAATAGGATGGGAAAGCATTGCCAGTCTATCAGTAGTAGACTATAAAGGAAGGGAATTAGACCTTGTGTTAAAACAAGCTAGTCATCAATTTTTGTTGGATGAGATTTTTGTTAAATCTAGAGCCTTCCAATAGTTTGCATGGCAAGCAAACATAAGAAAGTATGAGGAAAGGTGTAACAAGTTGAGAACAGAGCATCCTGAACTAGAGGAAGTAGCCTTACAGAAATAGGTAAAAGGGGAAATGATGAAGGAGTTCCAAATTATAACCCATAAAGAAGGGAGGTAGATGGTAAAAGCATCAAATATTCTACTGCTACCCAATTGGGATATAGCAGATGCTTTAATTTTTAATTCTATATAAAATAAATTGGACTTGCAAGATCCAAGCAAGAAAGAATTCCAAGGTACCACATTTAGTGAGGATCAAGTTTCCATAGTTATTTGGTCATTAAGGAAAGGATCAAGAGCTACTTCATCACAACAAGATGACTCTAGACTAATGGGAAATATTGTTATAAGAAGAGTAGCAGATATCACCCATGTACAAGCTACACATATGGGTGTTGGAACATCTCAATTTATTTTAGCTACTGTAGAGAAAGAGGAGAAGGAAATGTTTGAATTACTGAGTAAGTATGAGAGAGTCTTTGAAGCTTATAATAAAGAGGTTCAGAAGAGGATTGAGCTTGAGAATAAAGTGATGGGGAGGTCTCCCAAACAAAGGATTATATATCCTTGCCCTCCAGTTGAACCTTTCAAATCCACCCCTCTCATAGAAGTGCTAGACACTCCACAGAGGCTAGAATACTACACTGCTAAAGAATTTGAAGAAGAAAAGAGCAAATTATGGGCACTGCATGTAGAGCTGAATGTGTAATATGAAGATAAAGTGAGAAAGGGTCTCATGTATCTGGTAGATAAGATTGAATGGTCATTATTTTATGACTACTTAACAAAAGTAATAAGCATATGGGAAGAAATGAAAGCCCATGAAGAGACTTTGAAACCCATTGTCAATAAGTGGGGAAAGAGAAGAAAAGAAATTACTTTTTTGTGTTACTCTATCATAAGGTCTTCCCATGACCAAATTGAAAAAACATTTGATGTTGCCCATGATTTGCCAAATTTTGATAATAGAAGAATTGCATTGCAGATAAAAGTTGTTGCTTATCTGATGTAGGAGCATCCAGTGGTGTAAGGGCAATCCTGTATCACCCAAAAATATGCTTAGAGATAGTTTTTGTTTAATGTGTTTCCATTTTTGGATACCCATTTGGGTTAAATAAAGGTTCCAACTCTCACAATTCCACTATTAGTTTTCTAGGTTGAGTTTTATTAGTTTTTAAGCAATTTGGGATATGTGTAAATGTAGAAAATGAGTTATTTTGTAATTAAGCCAAAATTATGATGATTTAGAGGGTGCAATTTTGAGGGATGATTGTAATTGTAATTTAAAATGCTCTAGAAAAAGAATCAAGTCAAAAGTCTTTACAATTGGAAAGTTATTGTAGTTTTAATTTTCCTAGAGACCTCCTAAGAGTGCTTCAAAGTCAAATATGGGGCACTAAACAGGCTTTTATAGGTCCAAAAAATAAGGGATGAGTCAAGCCTATCCATAGGGCTATAGAGCACTTCGAGAGCTTTGTAGAAATGTAAATTGTAATGCCCCGCCAAGGGATCCAAAGAATTAACCTAGAATTTCACTAAGTTTAGAAGCATTTTTTTTTTTTTTCATGAAAGTAAACACCACATATAACTTATGCACAATAATGGAAGCAATAGTAATGTCCATCTAAAAGTAAACGTAACATACATAACAGATTACATCCTTTAAGATCCCTTAACATTGAATTACATACATGAATCCATCAAGTACTACATCCATATAAAACAATAATGATAAGTCCAATGTTTATAGATTATATTTCAAATACTCAATCATCCACTGTATATGTCACAGGGTATGACAACCTCAAAGAATATACATACATAGAATAAGGTACATCATCCTATTCTAATCCATGATACATCAAAGTAGAGATAATCACATGATACACATGATACATCATCATAGAAAACATAAAGATCAAACATAATAAACTAAGTGCATGATTCCTCCCAACTGTTAATAGCATCATTAGACCATCAGGGATCCTAGCCATCCCTCCATATGTAAGATTCCAAATCACCGAAGAGATCATCGGTATTACATAGTAGGAATGTCACTCCTAATATATACAACATCATATGTAGAAAGTAATCTAACATAAGATAACATCATCTAACATATGCTAATCATCAATGAAAAAGGATACATATCCACCATCATGAAGGATGCATTAGCCACGATGTCTCAATGAATCTCAAATGATAAGAGTGAAAAATACACTACCACCCGACCGCGTTGTACCTAAGTGGTCCACTCCCACCTTGCTGAGGAGATAATCTCAAGTCCCAAACAGGCTATCAAAATCACATAGCACATATCTCTATAAGTCCAAGAATCCTAAAAGTATACTAACACAAAGGTTCCGAACACAAAATCTGACATCTAATCCCAGAGGCACACAATGACATGTAGGAACCTACTATGCAAGTGGGAAAGTGTCATCGCAATTATCACATACAAGTTACCATGGCAGTTAGCTAAACTCCATGGGTCCATACTGATTTCATGCGGCCACTAGTATCCTCTCATACTGACGAGGCATACTACGAAATGCAAGGTCACAACCATGCATCTCACTACTCCCATCCTAGCCTGTACAAGCACTCAAGGCATGGGTGAGAACAAAACACTTATCTTTTTAGGTTCATTTAATTAGTATTAGGTGTGAAAGTTATCACTTATTAATCCAACTTACAATGAGTTACCCTAGCAGCCTCTTAGGGCCCCGGCCCCCATTGCAAGCCACTTCCCATCACTACATGCAAATATCCTACCCTAATGCTCATG
This sequence comes from Cupressus sempervirens, assembly GCA_028749045.1. Taxonomy (NCBI): domain Eukaryota; kingdom Viridiplantae; phylum Streptophyta; class Pinopsida; order Cupressales; family Cupressaceae; genus Cupressus; species Cupressus sempervirens. The sequence goes on from CM053792.1 coordinate 476,750,258, forward strand.
GACTCTTAAATCTCAAAATCACAAAAGATAGTCCATAATAAAATCGTCAAATATGCATAAAAGAATCAAATCTCCATGAGCAAACATCCATAGAAAATCATGAACACAACAACTCTCTATTGGCAACTGAAGTATCACTGATAATCAAAGTATCCAATGGTTCTCAATAACCAAAATATCCCAATCAAACTGATCGAAGACTCCAAAAATGGTTGAGTCAAACATGTCACATCATGACATCATCAAGAACAAATCCAAATTTTAGTCCCATCATGGTGACTAGAAAATAATCAAGGATAACTGATCGATGACCAAAAATAATGGTTAAGTCAAGTATCTCATACATAAGAATCTCAACTATAACAGTCAGTAATTACAAACAATGCATAGAGCATTCCATCACATAACCATGGTTGGGTTTATAAAGATCGAGATTAAAACATCATCATGTCACCACAAACACATAACTCCCAAGCCTCTGGTAGATGTCCTATACTGGTCAACACTAGTCAACCCAAAACAGTAGAATAAAGAATTCACAATGCAAACACATGCTTTGGTTTTGCCAAGTTCACAACTTAAATTTAAATATAGAGATCTCAGTTTATGTTTCCAAGTTTGAAGAATGAATGGAGGAACACATATATTGTTTTTGGATAAAAGATTTCATTAATAAAACTAAAAATCCATTTTCCAATTATAATATTTGTTTGATACATTCCCCACCAAACTATCAACTATTTATTTAAACAATTAAATCATAATAGTTGAAAAATATTAAAAAGTCACCATTGTGAAAATAAACCTTCAATATAAATCATTTATCAAATAATATTAACGTAAATTTATTAATAACATATATATATATATATATATATATATATATATATATATATATACATACATACATACATATTTAAATATATAAATAGTTATTACGTTTCATAAAATTGATTTAACAATTTTGATCGACACCATATATATCATATGAAATAACAATGAAAATTGATTTCATGTATATCGATAGTTTTAAATGTTTTAACATAAACGTTTTTGGTATAACATTATTATTAAATAACCCCCCCCCCCCCCCCCCCCCCCCCACCTTTCTCTTGCTGCGATATGCAGTACCTGCGGCTGTAGGCACTGCGCCGACAGTGGGTACGTAGTACCCCTGTTGCCGCAGACCTGCGACGGCAGGCCTTTGCCCTCTGCAGGCATGGGGTACAATTCATGCCCATGGCATTCCATTATAAACTTTTTTTAAACATTGTTTCATGCGATATGAATCGCGATATGATATAAAATTTCCCACTACGATTTATCAATCGCTCATTCGGTGTATTATATATAAATATACATATGTATATATATATATATATATATCAGTATATATATATATATATACATACATATATATATATATATATATATATATATATATATATATATATGTATGTATGTATGTATGTATGTATGTATATATATATATTCAAATTTTATAATAGATTCATAATAAATGTATACATATTCATATATATATATATATATATGTATGCAGATCTGAATATATAACCATGTATGTTTTTTTTCCACAAGGATTATATCTACAATTAAGAATAAAATATTTATAGAATGCATATAAAATTCTCCAATAAATTAATCTACCCATATTGAGAATGCATATAAATATGAAACTTCTCAGAAGACATATGGAAGACACGAAGAAGACAGGGAATGCGTGATGCAGAAATAGCATAAATAAAATTACAAGAATCTACCCGAATTCTGATGCTAAATCGCTCTTCCTCAGAAAATCCGCAGAGAAAGCTCCTCCCTTCTTCAGAATTCTTGAGTCCTCCAATGCTCCAATTGCACTCCCAACGCTATTGTCTAAGCTTCTATGAATGCCTGAATATAAAGAGCTTTCAGGAAACATCTAGAATGCTTCTAGAAATAGCTGGAAGGTGTCACCAACTAAGCATGGGTCTTTTCCAACCTTCAAGATGAGCCATAGGGTTGTAGACACCATGTGCTTAATTGATGCACTAACCCCCATGTTGTTGAGACATGAGAAATAGAGAAGTGTGTTAATTCCCATGCAAGTTTATAACTCCAATTTACTTTTTATATAATTTCTATTTAAATGTTTATAATTTCCATTTTAATCTTTATAACTTTCATTTTAATTTTTGTAACTTTTATTATTTAATTTATTTATTACTTTATTATTATTTTATAATTATTATTAATTTTAATTTCTAATTTCCTTTTATTTATTTTCTTTTTTCTCAATAATTCAAAATATCAAATAACATGATATTTTATATTAATTTCCTCAAATAATTAATTTATTAATTAAATCTATTTATTAAGACTTAATTAATAGAAAATTCACCATAGACCTCCAAGATAAAATATGAAAACCCATCATAGAGCAAATCACTCAAAATCAGTCTAAAGGGTTAAAAATCATGAATCATGTTATCTGACACATTTGGTGGGTAAAATATCTAGATACTTGTCCTACCTCACTAAGACAATTGGTTAAAGGTTTGGGATTTGGACTTGAGAATTTATCTCCCTTCTCTTATCATTGAGATAGTATAATAGGGTATGCTCATCCTGGTAATTCAAAGAAGTCAATACCCGGTACCTACAACTTGCAGAAAAACCATGCATGTACATACAATATATAATGCTAAGCTAAACAAACAATGGCAGGAAGTGGTGCATCGTGTAGATCTCGACTAAGCAGGTGACTACGACTCCCTTCCTTAACCACATCAGAAACACCATACAATAAGAAAACATGCACACCAGACACATGCAAGTATGGGGTAAGTATCCATAATAAAACACATAAGATAATAAACCATCCAACTAATCATCAATAATAACTGAAAACAATATAATGATCATCATGTATGCATGAAATGTAAAGTCTAAATGATCTCATCATATAACCACTGAATCCATAACATAATGTCTGATAGTGTCAAAACAATACCACTAATCCATCAACATAAAACTAGTCTATCATAGTCTGATAATAACAACAATGTCCAGAAAAGATGTAAATGAGGGTAGGCACTACATCCACCCCCCCTTGGGTTAGGCTTACTCTTGGAAGCCTACAAACAAGTAGGGATATAATTCCCTCAATCTAGCTGCATCCTCCCAAGTAGCTGAAGAATCATCAGTAGGGTCCCATTGGACCCTTACCTGCTCGATGGTTCGACCCCTGAGGGTCAACTCCCACTGCTCCAGAATACAAACCAGCTCCAAAGCCAGCTACCCATCCTCTACCTGTAACACATTCCAATCAAGAACATGTACAATATTAGGAATATACTGCCGAAGTACTAAAACATGGAAAACATCATGAATGCGAGCTAGGCTGGGCGGTAGAGCAAGGCGGTAAGCAACCAGGACAATCCTCTCCAAAATATTGAATGGTCCCACAAAGTGAGGCAATAGTTTAGAACCCTTTTCGTACCGGATTGGACTCTTTAACGGTTGCACTCTCAAGAAAACCTTATCACCCACAGCAAACTGCTTATCAATCCTATGAGCATCGGCATACTTCTTCTGCCTATCCTGTGCTGTAGTCAAGTGCTCACGGATACGCACTACCTATTGCTCCAAATCACGAAGCATCTCAGGACCCAATAGGATGTGATCCTCAAGACTGTCCCAACTCAATGGTGTATGATAAGTATGTCCATATAATGCCTAAAATGGTGTCATGCCAATAGAACTATGATACCCATTGTTGTAAGCAAACTCCACTAGGTAGAGATAATCCTCCCAATGTGTCTGCCTATCCATCACATACATCCATGACATATCCTCCAAAACCTGATTCACCCTTTCTGTCTGACCATCAGTCTCTGGATGATATGTCAAACTAAACTTTAACTACGCTCCAAGCTCATGCTACAACAATGTCTAGAATGCAGATGTGAATACAGGATCCCTGTCAGAAACGATCTTTCTAGGAATACCATGTAATTTCACAATATCACGCATAAAGACATTAGCTATAGAAGTTGTTGTGTAGGAAGACCTAATCGATGAAAAATGTTCCACCTTAGTCAATTGATCAACAGTGACCATGATAGCATCATGACGTCGAACTGTCATAGGTAATCCTACAATAAAATCCATGGAGATGATATCCCATTTCCAAGAAGGAATGAGATTAGGCTACAAAAGTCCAGTCGGGTGCTAATGTTCTGCCTTAACTCTCTAACACTCAAGGCACTTAGCCACAAAATCAACAATATCTCGCTTCATCCCAGACCAAAAGAACAAATGTTTCAAATCAGCATGCATCTTCTTGACACCTAGATGTGCTGAGTAAGGTGTACGATGGGCTTCTTCTAGTATCAAGGTGTGAAGCTCATCCAAAAATGGCACATAAATCCTCCCCAAATGTCTCAAAAGACCATTTGACTCTCGAACATAATTTGCAAACTTACCTTCCAGAGATCTTCTTGAATCAATCTCTCTGCACACTTCCTGATACCATGAATCCGTAGGAAGTGCCTGAAGAATCTGACTCCTCAAATCCACACTAAGAGTCATCGATGATGCCACATGTCTCCTACGACTCAAAGCATCTGCCACCACATTCTCCTTACCCTGAATGTACTTAACCTCAAAATCATACTCGCATAGAAACTCTATCCATCACCTCTGGCGAGCATTCAAATTAGGTTGAGTAAAAATGTACTGAAGACTACGATGATCACTATGTAGCTCAAATCTGTGCCCCAACAAGAAATGTCTCCATCTAGTCAAAGCATGAACTACTGCTACTAACTCAAGGTCATGTGTAGGATAATTTAACTCATGATCCTTGAGCTTGTGTGATTCATACGCAATCACCCGTCCATTATGCATCAACACTGCCCCAATCCCTTCAAGAGAAGCATTGGTACATACCATGAAATCACCTTCTGGATTAGGTACAGCTAGAATCAGTGCACTGGTCAAAAGTTCCTTGAGCTTTTGAAAAGCTTCCTCACATTTCTCTATCCATACAAACTTCTTTCCTTTCCTTTGAAGAGAAGTAATAGGATGTGCTATCCTAGAGAAGTTTTGGACAAATCTACAATAATAACCAGCCAAACCCATGAAGCTATGAATTTTTGACACATTAGTCGGTGTAGGCCATTCTATAATTACCTGAATCTTTGCAAGATCCACTAAAATACCATCACCTGAAATAACATGCCCTAAATACTGAATCTCTAATTCTAAGAATTCACACTTAGCTGCATTGGCATAAAGTCGATTGTCCCTAGAACACTACAATACCAACTGCAGGTGTTCCTCATGCTCCTTCTGAGTCCTAGAATATATCAATATGTCATCAAGAAATACGAGTAAAAACTTGTCTAGATAAGATTAGAACACACCATTCATCAAACTCATGAAAATCGATGGAGCATTAGTCAATCCAAAAGGTACCACTGTGAACTCATAATGTCCATAGCACGTTCGGAAAGCAGTCTTGTGAATATCTGCTTCCTTAATGCAAAGCTGGTGGTATCCTAACTTAAGGTCAATCTTGGAGAATACTGTAGCTCCCTTGATCTGATCGAATAAGTCATCAATCCGAGGTAAAGGATACCTATTCTTAATGGTCACCTTATTCAACTGTCTGTAGTCAATGCAAAGGTGCAAAGAATTGTCTTTCTTCTTCACAAAGAGCACTGGAGCTCCCCATGGTGATACACTAGGTCGAATGCTCCCTTTGGCCAGAAGTTCCTCTAGCTGAAGACATAGGTCACCCAATTCCTATGTGGTCATGCGATAAGGAGCTTTAGAGATAGGCTCTGCTCTAGGAATCAAATCAATACTAAAGTCAATGTCCCTCTTCGGAGGCATGCCTGGAATCTCACTTGGAAAAACATCTGCGTACTCCTAAAAAATTGGGTGACCTAAAGTCTCCCTCATGGGATCTTCTCCATCAAGATCATTTACCATAATAGCAAATATCTAACATCCCTTACGGAAACTTTGCTTCAATTGCATAGTAGAAATCATCCGCAGAGATATAGGCCTTGGTATCCCAACTATCTGCACATCATTCCCTTGGTCATCTTGGCACATAATAATCTTCTTCATACAATCTATACAAGCTCTATGAGATCCAAGCTAGTCCATGCCTAAAACCACATCATAGGAACCAAGGGGTATAACTCGAAGATCCACTGCCGTATCAAATCTTCCTAAGCTAAGCCCGCACTTATGAACTACAGAGTCTGTGGAGACCTTAATGCCTGAGGCTAGTTCCACTTGCCAACTATGATCTTGCTTCACCGCATCCAGCTTACACTTAGAAACTATAGATGGTGAAATAAATGAATCTATAGCTCTTGAATCAAACAATACTAAAAGAGATATACCTCTAATAGCACCTGTGGTCTCAATCACTGTTCCCTAATGATCTGCTTGACACTGATCAACTGCTGTAAAAACTCTATGAGCTCTACCTGCATCACCAACTGTAGGCTCTAAAACTATAGGTCTAGGTCCTAAAAATTGAGGTGCTCACTGAGGACACTGAGCTACATAATGTCTAATCTGACCACATGAAAAACATTTCATATTTCTACCAAAACCTCTTCCCATAGGTGGTACATTAGATTGTTGGCGACTGTTCCTGCTAACAAGAGACTGGCTACTCTGAGCTGGTTGATTGGAATGATTCTATTTATTACGTTGAGCATTGTGGTTTTTCTTGGTGTTAGAACCTTTGCCACCACCTTGAGCTTGAGAATTTGAGCCCTTCTGTTGTTGTGTCTACTAAGACTGTTGTTGATACTACTTCCCCTTAGAGAAAGAAAACTTCTTGTTACCACCAGAATTGTAGTTGCTTTTAGATCCTAATGCTACTGGCACTCCTACAAAACCTCCTTGACCAAGGTTGACACTTTTCTCAACAAGGATAGCTCGATGCACTGCATCCTTGAGGGTTTTTGGCACAAATACCTTAACTCCCCCAATAATACGGTTATTCAAACCCCTAATAAAATGATGTGTCAATTGAGCTAAATTTTTGTTGAACCCTGAAAAAGGCATGAGCTCATAAAACTTACGCTCATACTCAGTCACTGACAAAGAGTACTGTCTGAGATTATGAAATTCATCAGCCCTTTTCTATTTCCATTCCTCTAGTAGGAATCATTCATGGAAACTTTCTAGGAATAATTCCCATGTAACACTACTCATATCAATTCCCAACTTCTTCTCCTCAATCGTCCACCAAGTGGCCCCAAAACTCTCTAGATTGGTGATTGCAAACCTTGCCTTAACATTGCTGTTGAATTCTTGCATGGCAAAAATCCTATCGAGGGAAATAAGCCACTGCTTGGCCACATAACTAGATCCTTGCCCATTGAAAGGCTTAACCTTGGATCTTGAAAGATCCTTCATTTGAGTGGACACAATGGACCTCTAACGTTCCTTCTGAGGACTTCTAGAGCTGGGTCTATGCTCTTGTTCTGTCTAATGCACTTTGGGCTATTCTTGAATAGGAGGTAGACGTTCTAGAATAGTTTGCATCATCTGTCCCAAACTGACCTCTTCAGACTCAGCTTGGTCCTCTCTACGGCTCTCTTCTTATTGCCTACTAGAGTGCTCTTCCCTACTCTCTACATGAGCCGATCCCTCATGGGCAGACTCATGGACACTGATAGCTCTGCCATGACCATGGCTTCTACCACGGCCTCTAACAGAAGACCTAGTCCCAGATACCATCCTACAATAGTACAAGGTACTAAGTTTAGTTCTATGTTTAGGTTTAAGTAAAAATTTCCAGTTTTTAAACTAAGTGTTGAAGTATGAGAAATATTCAAGTAACAATTCAATTTTCCTTCAGTTCACCTAGTTCAAGTTTGGAAAGTTACACTTAATAGTTCAAAGTTCTAGTTGTCCCAAAACACCCAGACCTCCCAATGTAGAAACTTGTGCTCTAATACCAAATGTAATGCCCCGCTAAGGGATCCAAAGAATTAACCTAGAATTTCACTAAGTTTAGTAGCATTTTTATTTTTCATGAAAGTAAACACCACATATAACTTATGCACAATAACGGAAGCAATAGTAATGTCCATCTGAAAGTAAACATAACATACATAATAGATTACATCCTTTAAGATCCCTTAATGTTGAATTACATACATGAATCCATCAAGTACTACACCCATATGAAACAATAATGATAAGTCCAATGTTTATACATTATATTTCAAATACTCAATCATCCACTGTACATGTCACAGGGTATGACAACCTCAAAGAATATACATACATAGAATAAGGTACATCATCCTATTCTAATACATGATACATCAAAGCAGAGATAATCACATGATACATCATCATAGAAAACATAGAGATCAAACATAATAAACTAAGTGCACGGTTCCTCCCAACTGTTAATAGCATCATTAGACCATCGTGGATCCTAGCCATCCCTCCGTGCGTAACATTCCAAATCACCGAAGAGATCATCAGTATTACGTAGTAGGAATTTCACTCCTAATATATACAACATCATATGTAGAAATTAATCTAACATAAGATAACATCATCTAACATATGCTAATCATCAATGAAAAAGGATACATATCCACCATCATGAAGGATGCATCAGCCACGATGTCTCAATGAATCTCAAATGATAAGAGTGAAAAATACACTACCACCCAACCGTGTGGTACCTAAGTGGTCCACTCCCACCGTGCTGAGGAGATAATCTCAAGTCCCAAATAGGCTATCAAAATCACATAGAACATATCTCTATAAGTCCAGGAATCCTAAAAGTATACTAACTCAAAGGTTCCAAACACAAAATCTGACATCTAATCCCAGAGGCACACAATGACATGTAGGAACCTACTATGCAAGTGAGAAAGTGTCATCAAAATTATCATGTACAAGTTACCCTGGCAGTTAGCTAAACTCCACAGGTCCATACTAATTTCATGCGGCCACTACTATCCTCTCATACTGACGAGGCATACTATGGAATGCAAGGTCGCAACCATGTGTCTCACTACTCCCATCCTAGCCTGTACAAGCACTCAAGGCATGGGCAAGAACAAAACACTTATCTTTTTAGGTTCATTCAGTTAGTATTAGGTGTGAATGTTATCACTTATTAATCCAACTTACAATGAGTTACCCTGGCAGCCTCTTAGGGCCCCGACCCCCATTGCAAGCCACTTCCCATCACTACATGCAAATATCCTACCCTAATGCTCATGGACTCTTAAATCTCAAAATCAAAAAAGATAATCCATAATAAAATCATCAAATATGCATAAAAGCATCAAATATCCATGAGCAAAGATCCATAGAAAATAATGAACACAACAGTTCTCTATTGGCAACTGAAGTATCACTGATAATCAAAGTATCCAATGGCTCTCAATAACCAAAATATCCCAATCAAATTAATCGAAGACTCCAAAAATGGTTGATTCAAACATGTCACATCATGACATCATCAAGAATAAATCCACATTTTAGTCCCATCATGGCGACTAGAAAATAATCAAGGATAACTGATCGATGACCAAAAATAATGGTTAAGTCAAGTATCTCATACATAAGAATCTCAACTATAACAATCAGTAATTGCAAACAATGCATAGAGCATTCCATCACAAAAAACATCATTTATAAAGATCGAGATTAAAACATCATCATGTCACCACAAACACATAACTCCCAAGCCTCTGGTAGACGTCCTATACTGGTCAACACTAGTCAACCCAAAACCCAAAACAGTAGCATAAAAAATTCATAGTGCAAACACATGCTTTGGTTTTGCCAAGTTCACAACTTAAATTTAAATATAGAGATCTCAGTTTAGGTTTCCAAGTTTGAAGAATGAATGGAGGAACACATATATTGTTTTTGAACAAAAGTTTTCCTTAATAGAACTAAAAATCCATTTTCCAATTATAATATTTGTTTGATGCATTCCCCACCAAACTATCAACTATTTATTTAAACATTTAAATCATAATAGTTGAAATTTATTAAAAAGTCACCATTGTAAAAATAAACCTTCAATATAAATCATTTATCAAATAATATTAACTTAAATCTATTAATAACATATTTATATATTACATATACATACATACATACATACATACATACATACATACATACATACATACATATATATAAATATATAAATAGTTATTACGTTTCATAAAATCGATTTAACAATTTTGATCGACACCATATATATCATATGAAATAAACATGAAAATCAATTTCATGTATATCGATTGTTTTAAACGTTTTAACATAAATGTTTTTGGTATAACATTATTATTAAATAACCCCCCCTTTCTCTTACTGTGGTACGCAGTACCTGCAGTCGCAGGCACTGTGCCAACAGCAGGTACGTAGTACCCTTGTCGCCATAGACCTATGACGGCAGGCCTCTGCCCTCCACAGGCATGGGGTACAATTCGTGCCTAGAGCATTCCATTATAAACATTTTCTTAAACATTGTTTCATGTGATATGATTCGTGATGCAATTTAAAATTTCCCACTGCGATTTATCAATCGCTCATTCGGTGTATTATATATAAATATACATCTGTCTATATATATATACATATACATATATATATATACATATATGTATATATATATATATGTGTATATATATATGTATATATGTATATATATATATGTATATATGTATATATATATGTATATATGTATATATATGTGTATATATGTATATATATATGTATATATATATATGTGTATATACATATATATATATATGTATGTGTATGTATATATATATATGTATGTATATATATATATATTCAAATTTTATAATAGATTCATAATAAATGTATGCATATATATATATATATGTATGTATGTATGTATATGTATATGTATGCAGATCTGAATCTATAACCATGTATGTTTTTTTTCACAAGGATTATATCTACAATTAAGAATAAAATATTTATAGAATGCATATAAAATTCTCCAATAAATTAATCTACCCATATTGAGAATGCATATAAATATGAAACTTCTCAGAAGACATATGGAAGACACAAAGAAGACAGGGAATGCGTGATGCAGAAATCGCATAAATAAAATTACAAGAATCTACCCGGATTCTGATGCTAAATTGCTCTTCCTCAAAAAATTTGCAAAGAAAGCTCCTCCCTTCTTCAGAATTCTTGAGTCCTCCAATGCTCCAATTGCACTCCCAATGCTATTGTCTAAGCTTCTATGAATGCCTGAATATAAAGAGCTTTTAGGAAACATCTAGAATGCTTCTAGAAACAGCTGGAAGATGTCACCAACTAAGCATGGGTCTTTTCCAACTTTCAAGATGAGCCACAGGGTTGTAGACACCATGTGCTTAATTGATGCACTAACCCCTGTGTTATTGACACATGATAAATAGAGAAGTGCGTTAATTCCCATGCAAGCTTATAACTCCAATTTACTTTTTATATAATTTCTATTTAAATGTTTATAATTTCCATTTTAATCTTTATAACTTTCATTTTAATTTTTGTAACTTTTATTATTTTATTTATTTATTACTTTATTATTATTTTATAATTATTATTAATTTTAATTTCTAATTTCCTTTTATTTATTTTCTTTTTCCTCAATAATTCAAAATATCAAATAACATGATATTTTATATTAATTTCCTCAAATAATTAATTTATTAATTAAATCTATTTATTAAGACTTAATTAATAGAAAATTCACAATATACCTCCAAGATAAAATATGAAAACCCATCATAGAGCAAATCACTCAAAATCAGTCTAAAGGGTTAAAAATCACGAATCATGTCATCCGACACATTCGGTGGGTAAAATATCCAGATACTTGTCCTACCTCACTAGGACAATTGGTTTAAAGGTTTGGGATTTGGACTTGAGAATTTATCTCCCTTCTCTTATCATTGAGATAGTATAATAGGGTACGCTCATCCTGGCAATTCAAGGAAGTCGATACCCGGTACCTGCAACCTGCAAAAAAACCATGCATGTACATACAATATATAATGCTAAGCTAAACAGACAATGGCAGGAAGTGGTGCATTGTGTAGATCTCGACTAAGCAGGTGACTACGACTCCCTTCCTTAACCACATCAGAAACACCATACAATACGAAAAAACGCACACCATACACATGCAAGTATGGGGTAAGTATCCATAATAAAACACATAAGATAATAAACCATCCAACTAATCATCAATAATAACTGAAAACAGTATAATGATCATCATGTATGCATGAAATGTAAAGTCTAAATGATCTCATCATATAACCACTGAATCCATAACATAATGTCTAATAGTGTCAAAACAATACCACTAATCCATCAACATAAAACTAGTCTATCATAGTTTGATAATAACAACAATGTCTAGAAAAGATGTGAATGAGGGTAGGCACTACATAAACAGTTCATCAATCAGAGTTATAGTTCAAAAGTTATGCCTCGCAGAAGTTGGACTACCATTTTCAGATTCTTCTAATTTTACACCGACTTCTAATGTGATTTCTAGAATCTTCTATTTTGGTAGTGGATACCAACTGGCATATTCTAGAATGTATTTCTAACCCTAAACCATTTGGGGCTCATTTGAGAACATTTTTGGCATTGTAAAGGTAGCTCTTAATGGAGTTAGAGAGAAGATACTGTGAGGAGGATTTCTTTCTCTAGAATCATACTATTATAAGCCCATAGGGAATTTTTCATTGATAATAATATTTCCCTTTTCCTATGTGTTCATTTTGGTCTTTGGTTGTATCTCCATCAAGTGGTATTAGAGCAAGTTTTCCTGAGTGTGTAGACAGAGCACTGACTGTGAGGGAGTTTGCACCAGGACTGTGTGGTTGTGGGTTTGAGACAATAAGATGCCTTCATGAAGGGAGCATTGTGGAAGGGCTTGAGTTTTTACTCCTAAGGTTAGAGCCCTCCAGAGACAAGTTCAAGCATTGCAGGAGGATATCCATAGAGGACCAAATGTTGCCGCAGGCAAAAAAAGTGAGGAAGAAAATGAAGAAGAAGAAAATATTGGAAAGGAAGGGGAAGTCCTAAATCAGGTTGAGAAGTGTCTTTTTAGGTCCATTTCTAAGCTTGGAAAAAGACCTAAAATTGATGTGGATATGTTTTCAGGAAATCTAAGCCTGGATGATTTGATCGACTAGATCAATGAACTAGAGGAGTATTTTGAGTATGAGGATATTAGGGATCCAGATAGGGTTAAGTTTGTGAAGGCCAAAATGAAAGGCCATGCCAAAATCTGGTGGCAAGAGATTCAACTAGAAAGAAATAGAAGAGGAAAAGAGAAAATCACAAGATGGGATCGCATGGTGGACAAACTAAAGAAGCAGTTCATTCCTGTTGACTATGAGCTTGATTTGTTCAAGAAAATGCAAGGATTAAAGCAAGCAAAAAAATCTATCCAGGAATATATAGAGGAATTTTATCAAACTCTTATTAGTGTAGGGCATGTAGAACCAAATAAGCAAAAGGTTCCCCATTACCTCAGTGGGTTATGACCTAGCATTCAGGAGGATTTAAGTCTGGTTAGAATGACTAGCATTGAAGAAGCATACCAATTTACCCTACGAGTTGAAGAGAAGCCAAATAAAAGGTTTGAAGGAAGGAATAGAGGGCATGTTTAAGGAGGAAGGGGTGACAGTAGGTAAAATTCGAGGTCAAAATGAGACCAAAAAGAAAAATGAAGATGTGGGTAGTAGCAGAAATAAGAGAAATGAGGGTTTCAACCTCTCCCATGATCAAAACTTTGGAGATCAAAGAGGAAGAGGTAGAGAATGTGGAAAAGGGTTCAGAAGAGGAGGCTTCTATGGTACCTATTTTCATTGCAATGAAGAAGGTCATAATGCCTTTTAATGCCTACAATGATAAGGAATGTTAGATAGGAGAGATGATGGTCAAGCAAGGGTTGCTCATGTGGATAAGGATTCAAAAAGAGGAGAGGTTCTCATAAATGAAAGGGTCTTTCTAAGTGGTGAGACTAAAGCTGGACAATGGAAGAGTTTGTTTCATACTAGGTGTAGGTGTGAGGATAAGTGTTGTGATGTGATTGTTTATGGTGGAAACACTGACAACTTGGTGTCTGAGGAGATGGTCACTAAGCTAAAGCTCAAGAGGGAGAAACACCTTCAACCCTATCTGATTGCTTGGGTGAAGGATGATCATAAGGTCCTAGTCAATGAATAGTGTTTGGTGAAGTTCAAGATTGGGAGTTACCATGATGAAGTTCTTTGTCACATTATTCCAATGGATGTCTATCATTTATTGTTGGGAAGACCGTGGCAATTTTATAGGCATGTTGTACATGATGGTCATGCAAATACATACTCTCTAACAAAAGATGGAGTTTTCCAAAAACTAAAGCCCTTGGTAAAGGAAGGTGACAAGGTATGCATTAGTGCTAGGATATGTCTTGTTGATGGAAGAATTTTTTTGGATGGTATGAAACATCAACGTATGTGTTATGCTTTAATTCCTAGAAAAGATAAGGAAGATAGTAGTGAAATTCCACCTGAAGTTTTAGGCCTATTAAGTCAATATGGAGATGTCATCTCTGATAATGTTCTAGAAGGGTTGCCACTAGTAAGGCAGATTAGTCATTAGATAGATTTAATTTCTAGAGCTAGTTTTCCTAACAAGGCTACTCATAGGATGACTCCTACTGAAACTGAGGAGCTAAACATACAAGTTTAGGAGCTATTAAGGAAGGGTTTGATTCAAGAGAGCCTGAGTCCATGTGCAATACCTATAGTACTAGCACCAAAGAAGGATGGAGAGTGGATAATTGCATAGACTCGCGAGCTATAAACAAAATAACCATCAAGTATTGGTTCCCTTTGCCAATAATGGACAATCTTATGGGATACTTGAGTGGGGCTCAGTACTTCACAAAGATAGATCTCAAGAGTGGCTATCACCAGATATGGATACAAGCGGGAGATGAGTGGAATACTACATTCAAGACCAAGGAGGGTCTATATGAGTGGTTAGTCATGCCTTTTGGACTGACCAATGTGCCAAGCACCTTCATGTGGCTTATGAATAAGGTACTAAAGAAATTCTTGGGAAAATTTGTTATTTTCTATTTGGATGATATTTTAATTTTCAGCAAGAATTTGGATGAACATTTATCGTACATTCATAGAGTCCTTGAAAGGTTGAGGGAAGAGAAAATGTTGATTAATTTGAAGAAGTGTAGCTTTGTAAAAAAGAAGTTAGTCTACTTGGGGTTTGTTATATCATTTGAAGGTCTCAAAATGGATCCAAAGAAGGTAAAATCCATCTTGGAATGGCCTACTCCAAGGTCTTCTACCGAGGTGAGATCATTTCATGGTTTGGTTAGTTTTTACAGAAAGTTCATTAAGAATTTTAGTGGCATATGTGCACCTCTGACTGAAACAATAAAGGGGGATAGGAAAGAGTTCAAGTGGACTATAGTAGCTGCAAGGAGTTTTGAATTATTGAAGAAAAAGGTGACAAAACAACTAGTGTTGGCACTTCCTAATTTTAGTAAAGTGTTCTAGGTAGATTGTGATGCTAGTAGGAGTGCTATTGGGGCCATATTGAGCCAAGAAGGTAAGCCTAATGCATATTTTAGTGAAAAATTGAATGATGTAAAGAAGAAGTATTCTACTTATGATTAGGAGTTCTATGCAATCATTCAGACCTTAAAGAAATAGAGGCATTATTTATTGCCAAAAGAATTTGTCTTGTATACTAATCACCAGTCATTGCAGTACCTAAATAGCCAAGGTAAATTGAACAAGAGACATATGAAGTGGGTAGATTTCTTGTAGAGCTATACATTTGTGTTGAAACATAGAAGTAGAAGGTCTAATAGGGTTGCAGATGCATTGAGTAGGAGATACTTGTTGCTTATAGTAATGTAGATTGAAGTGGTTAGGTTTGATGAACTCAAGAATCTGTACCTTGAGGATCCTAATTTTTTTGAAGCATGGAAGGCTTGCAAAGAACCTATTACTGTAGATAGAACTAGGTGGCTAGATTATTTGATTTAGGATGGTATGCTATTCAAGGGAAGTCAATTATGCATTCCAAGGAGTTCCATGAGGGAAAACTTGATCAAAGAGAAATACAGTGGGGGAATGGTAGGACACTTCGGTCGAGATAATACCATTGCCATTCTTAGAGAACATTATTTTTGGCCTCAAATGTCACAAGATGTGAAGAAATTTGTGTAAAGTTGTCAAGTATGTCAAGTAGCCAAAGGATTTAGTCACAATATTGGACTTTATCAGCCATTGCCTATTCTATCAAAGCCTTGGAAGACATAAGTATGGATTTTGTTCTTGGATTTCCGAGGACACAAAGGGGTAATGACTTAATATTTGTGGTGGTTGATAGGTTCTCCAAGATGGCGCATTTCATGCCATGTCACAAGACTCACGATGTTGTACATATTGCAGATTTATTTTTAAGAGAGGTGGTGAGACTACATGGTCTCCCAAAGAGTATTTTTTTTGATAGAGATACTAAATTTGTGGGGTATTTCTGGAGGGCTTTATGGAGGAAGTTGAGGATGGAATTGAAGTTTAGTTCTACACATCATATGCAGACTAATGGACAGACAGAAGTGGTAAATAGAAGTCTAGGAAATTTGTTGAGGTGTTTAGTGGGAGATAAGCCTAAGGGATGGGATTTGATTCTACAATAGGCAAAATTTTCTTACAATAATTCTATAAATCAAAGTACTAGTAGATCACCATTCCAAATTGTGTATGGTAGTAGCCCAAGGACTGCACCAAAATTAAGGAAGATGGATCAAGGGGAGAAGACAAGTGCTAAAGTAGAAGAATTTGTTGAACATGTCAAGAGCCTACATGAGGAGCTCTATGCACACATTACCAAGATGATCAATAGTATAAAGCTAGGGAAGATCAAAGGAGGAGACATAAGGAATTCCAAGTAGGGGATCTAGTTATGGTACACTTACAAAAGGAATAATATCTAGTGGGTACTTACAACAAGTTGAAGATGAAGAAATTTGGCTCCTACAAAATTTTGAAGAAACATGACTCGGGAAATGCATATGAGGTGGAGTTGCCAGATGTGATTCACATTTCTCCTATCTTCAACATTGCAAACTTAATAGAATATCATGATGATAGTACCTGGTGAAGTAGAAAGGATGACCAATAGAGGACTCAACTTGGATATCAACAGTGGAGGTTGCCCCTTTGGGCTTTCCTCTACCATAAAGTGACAGGGTCACTTTTCAATCTACCTTGGGTGTCTGATGCACGAGCATCTAATGGCATAAGGGCAATCCTATATCACCTAAAAATATGCTTAGAGATAGTTTCTGTTTAATTTTTTTTCATTTTTGGATTACCATTTGGGTCGAATAAAGGTTCTAACTCTCACAATTCCACTATTAGTTTTCTAGGTTGAGTTTTATTAGTTTTTAAGAACTTTGGGATACGTGTAAATGTAGAAAATGAGTTATTATGTGATTGAGCCAAAATTATGATGAGTTAGAGGGTGCAATTTGGAGGGATGATTGTACTTGTAATTTAAAACACTCTAGAAAAAGAATAAGGTCAAAAGGCTCATGCTTAGAAAGTTATTACAGTTTTAATTTTCCTAGAGACCTCCTAAGAGCACTTCAAAGTCATATATGGGGAACTAAATTGCCTTGTACAAGGCCAAAAAATGGGGGATGAGTGAAGCCTATCCATAGGGCTATATAGCACTTCAAGATCCTTCTGAAATTATAAATGGTTCATCAATTGGAGTTACGGTTCAAAAGTTATGCCTCTTGAAAGTTGGACTACCATTTCTAGATTCTTCTAATTTTACACCAACTTTTAACATGATTTTTGGAACCTTCTATTTTGGCAGTGGATGCCATCTGGCATATTCGAGAATTTATTCCTAACCATAAACCATTTGGGGCTTATTTAAGAACATTTCTAGAATTGTAAAGGAAACTCTTAGTGGAGTTAGAGAGAAGGTACTATGAGGAGGATTTCTTTCTCTAGAATCATACTGTTGTAAGCCCATAGGGCATTTTTCATTGATAATAATATTTCCCTTTTCCTGAGTGTTCATTTTGGTCTTTGGTTGTGTCTCCATCATTATCTGAATAAGTATAAAGGTGAAATTTTTTATTTAATCCCTCATGCTTTAGAGAGAACAAATAAATTGAAAAATAAAGATGAATGGGCTAACAAATTGGATGACTTATTCTGTTTAAGAATGAATAAGGTCATTGATGAAAAAGGACATGCATGGTGGGCCACCATGATCAAGGAATTGGTGAAAATCCAATTTTTCTTTGATTCTTTAAAACAAGATTTTGTCATTATTGATAGTGAAGCTGAGTATGTACTTAAGAAGCAACATCATATTTTGCAATTTAATAGGCCAGATGATACACTTTTTGACAAGTGTATGGTAGATATTTCTTCTAGTGAATAGTTTAATGAGGCTAAAACTGATGATGATGAGTTGCAGGAGGATGAAGTACAAATTGTTGATACAACAGCACTAGATTAGAGAGAGGAAGAGGATAAAGGTCAATAACCAATTTTAGTTGTAGATCCAGAGGCCTAGGATGTTGAGATGACAAAGGAACAAACAAGGGTAAAAGTAATTTTGTTAGTCCATGATGAGAATAGTGAAAATCCTCGAGTAGAAATTGATTTGCAATTTCAACAACAAGATTCATCATTGGCCAATATAGTAGCTGCATATGCCAAAGATTTAGAGTAGCAGTGGCCAATCAAAAAATCAACAACATGAGGAGATATAACAGAAGAAGGGCCCACAAAAAGAATACTCTGATGTTTAAGTTTTTTTTTACCTTTTGTGGTTGTTTGTAAAGTTTAAATATTTTTTCCAAAAGGATAGCTTTTAGTCACAATTTCCCTTTGCTTGTTGCAACTCATGTCTACATTAGTGAGTTTTCAAGGCATTGTGATGGTCCGAGAGTTTTATTTTGCTTTCTTTAAGAAAATTACTATCAGTCCATGTGTGTGTAATTTTTTTGAGTTTATTGTCAAGTGTGTACTTTTTGATGTCTATATAGAAACAATAGAATCATTAAGGTATTCTAGGTTTTTCATTGAGTCTCTATTGGTTATTGTATTAATCTTCTAAAAGGATAATACAAAGGGTACTTACAAGATATTTGTGTCACTAATTATTGTCTCCATTTTATGAGTTTGTATACTTTGAAATTAGTTAAATAAGGTGTAATTGATTGAATGCAATCTGGATAGGTTGTATATTTGTTCTATTGTTACTTTTAATTCAAGGAATTAAGGAAGTACTTTAGTAGATCAGTAGAGTTTATGAGTTTATAAAAGAGATATTTTATAAGAACGGGAATGGGTGACTACAATTGATCAATTCATTTACAAGTTATTTGATTTGGATTTCCTGCTAATATTTGACTCTATGTAACAATGGATAAGGCACTGGTCACATAAATTGGAAATAGATGAAAGTAAATTCTACATTACATCTCCAATTTATATTCAAATCAAAATCATTTTCATTCCATTCTGTTCAAGGTTATAAATGATGGTCACCACTTGTTTATCTAATTTCTAAGTCTTTGGTAGCTACTATTTTTAGAAATATATGTGAACCCTAGCAGGATTATGACCAAATTTGCTTATGAGGGATGTATATAAATCTGAAAATATCAAGAATAGGATTAATTGTGTATGTGTTAAGGACTAGAGATGAGAATCACAATGAAACTTATATAATTCTTATACAATAGTAGTCTTTTCAATCATCCCCTAGGTATACCCACCTTGGTTCTATAGAGCCTAAAGAGTAGAAAACCATTCTTGGTTTTGTTGAAGTTGGGCCCAAGTGGTTTACACATATAATTGTTAATAGGAAGTGGCTAATCCTTAGATTATGTGAGCATTATTATTTTGGTATTGAGCATTTTTTTTTTTAGTAGTTTTAAACACCAAAAAAATGGTGACTCTACTGGGGAATGAACACTTAGTATTGTCACAAATCAATGTATCATTTAAGATCTGTGTCTCCATTAGGTAGAGTCTGAGGTAGGCATTTCACATGAACTTTTCTATGGTTTTGGGGGTTATTTGCATTTTGTTTGAGATTATTTGGGAAGTAATTGTGATTTATTCAAAAATTACTCCCATTCTGATAGGGTTGGTGGTGAGTTAGAAGGTTTTAACTAGTGTCAATATTTAGAAATTTATTGTCTCAAATTATGGAAAATAAGAAGAAAACATGGGCAAATGTGAAGAAAAACCTAGGAATTAAATTACAAATTGATCTCTCTCCTAGGGAAAGATAGAATTGGGCTATGAAAAGGCCTTAAATTCATAGAGAAGACCACTCCCAAGAGCAAGTAATAAGGGGAGAGAATGTTCATTTTTCTACTATGAAAAGGGAATCATCTTGCCAAAGTTCTAGATCCCATCCCGAACTATCTGGTGATGAGTTTTTAGCACTCCTAAAGTAATATGTCAAGGAACTGTTAGGCAGCAAGGTGCACCCAATTTAAACAAAAAAATAATAATCTTTTTCAACAAATTAGGAACCCTTTCCTATATGATTGTTCTCAAGAAGAAATAAGACCAAAATGCTTAGACCCTGAGAATTTTAATGATGAAAAACTGCTAGTTTTGAGTTTACTATTCCTAATCCTAATGAGATTGAGATCTTGAGAATATAGCTTGTTGAGCAAGAAGCCATAAATAAGAAGTTGCAAAAGGAAAGGGAGGAAAGGATTATGAAGGCTTTTGATGAAAAGTAGACAATACTTAGGTGAATTGTATCCCTAAAGAAGAAAAATGAGATAGCAAACAATGCTTGGCAACTAGAAATTATAGGTCAATTTGAACAACTTAATTCACAAGAGAAAAGGTTGTTGGAAACTCAAAATATGAATCTAAAAGGACCTATAATACAACAGATTAAGAACTATAGTGCTCTAGAAGTTGATAACAATAAAGCAAAAGATGTGGATCATGCTATTGATGCTAAGGATAAAGGAAAATAGAAGGAGATTGGTGTTAAGATTAAGGAACCAACAAAGATTGTTTAGATTCATGATTCCATGTCACCTTCTGATATTGAGTGGAAAAGAAAAGGAAAGAAGAGGATTCTTTAGTTAAGAGATTGGAAATTGTAGAAAATGAGGCAGCTATATCTGAGATGAACACCAAGATTAAATTCTTGGAAAATAATAGGAAGCAATCTGCAATTATGCCTAAAGATGATGGTGGATCTAATGATGCAAATGAAACTATTACTAAGGTGCCTACTTCTTCCTTATCTTCATTTTCATAGAAAGTAGATCTTAACAAATCTGTTGGTGATGCTAGCACTAGTAATACTATGAATAATACTAAGAGAGATATTGCCCATCCTCCTAAGATTGATTTACAAAGGAAACCTATCCAATTAGAGGGTTATAGACAAATATGTTTTGATGGAATCCATGGTTTCTCTAACCTTATCCCACAAGAAATGAGGAAAAGATTGCCTAAATTTTTTGGGAACAATGCTATCTCTTGTGAGGACAATTTAAGGAGTTTTCTTGATATGGTGAGTGATTATGAGGTTGAAGCTGAAGATGTTATTATGAAGTTGTTTTTTCAATCATTAATTGAAGATTCTAGAGAATGGTTCAAGAGACTTCTTGAATTATCCATTATTGATTGGAAAGATATTGAGTATTGTTTCAAAGATAAATAGAGTGACAAGCAAAATTATAGCTATGTCTTGAGTGAATTCAATAAAAGTAAGAGGCTATCTAACAAGTTTGTCACTAAATTCAATAATAGATTTTAAAAGATGATGTATAAGCTCATGCAAACCACGCAAGTTGATGACAAGATATGTCTGGTTACCTACTTGAATGCTTTTGTTGGCAAAATGGCATAACATCTTAGGGATAAAGAACCTAGGACTTTAAGAGATGCTTTCAAAATTGCTATAAATGTAGAGAATAATTTGAGAATTTTAGGGAGATTAGCAAGTAAAAGAGATGACCCTAGGTTGTTTGGAAATAAGGGAAATAGAAAAGAAGATCACAAAGTTGTAGGTCGAAAAAAGCAAGAGCTTAGTGATATAAGTCAAGTTTTAAATGATATAAAGGGTCTAAACTTTCCTCAGGTTAAGAATGATAAAAATCCCACTGAAAATAGGGTCCCTTATCAATCCAATTTTAGTAGACAAAATAGATTACGAAATTTTCCTTATAACACTACTTGGAAAGATGGTTAGCCCAATGTTCCTCCTCCTAAGAACACTAGCTGCAAGATCACCCTTGATCCCTTATCAAAAGATTCTATGAATGTGGTAGATGATCTTGAGTTCATTACTGAACCTACATGGTGTTTTGTTTTTCAATTACCTCATGCTCCTAAATATTGTGCAGTAGCTTTGTCATTTTCTGGAAATCAAACTAAGGTAGAAGAACATTAGGAACATGAAGAAAACAATGATGATGTAGGATGTAATATGTTTGAGTCACATTATGATTATGAATATTATGAAGATTATGATAGAGATGTAAATGAGCAAAGGTAGTTTCAGAATGAAATGTAGTAGCAAGTATTTTTTGATGAGAGTGATGTTGAAGACAATGTGTGTAACATGGTAAATACCAAAGAAGAAGTGGCATTAAGGAAGCCTTCTATGGAAGAGATTGACCAAATTACTACCAACATGATAGCTCAAGTGCAGACTAGAAACATGGCTTAGAAAGAGGATAATGACAAGGTGGCTAGTATGTTTATAAAAAGGGGAAGTCATGAAGACTAAAGAAATCCTTGTTGTAAAGGTTAAAATTACCAGTAAAGAATGGAAACCAAAGAAAATAGATAGTTCCAAGGTTTTTGAGCTTCCAAATAATGTTCCCAAGAAGTTAGATGAGAAGGTACCAAAAATGATCACTAAAAATGACACGAATCATCAAGATGTTTGAAACATTTTGGATAAACATCATGAGAAAAGGAATATGGTGATTGATGGTCCCTCTGATTCTTTTATAGACACGAACCATGTGTTATCACAAATCACTGTCAAAATCCCATTGTCTGAACTATTAAGAATCCCTAAACACTGAACTAAAGCCATAGCATGGTTGAAAGATACTAATACAGAGGTAAAACATGACTTTAATGAAAATCAAAATCCCAAAGAAAGAAATAAAGAAAAGGTGAAAGACAAATAAGTTGAAGTAGTTGTCCTCAGATGTTTTTGGATAGCTTTATAAATCAATGTTTGAGAAGTGTTGAGCCATTTTTTTTGAGTATTTTAGTAAATGGTAAAACATTGAAAAATTGCATGATTGATTCTAGTGCTTCCAATACTATGATGCCTTTTGAGATAATGAAGGAATTCAGCTTGAAGGTTGATAGTACTCAGGGAAGATGTTGTGCTATGGATAAAAGAGAATTGATAGTCATAGGCACTATTAATGCTTTACCATATAAATTGATAGCTTATCCTAACAAAGAGCTTACTATGAGTGTATTAGTTGTTGATATTCCACCTTAGTATGGCATGTTGTTGTCTAGAAAGTGAAGTGCTGCCATGGGAGGGAGTCTACAATGTGATTTATCATTTTCTACTTTCAACATTGAGGATAATTTGGTAAAAATAAATAGAGAGCCTAAAAGTGTATATATGCTAGAAGAGGAGATAGAGGATGATATGAAAAACTTTGTGGATACAATTGTCAATGCTTTTTGAGCTGAGGTTCTCACTTTGAAGAAATGTAAGCATAAATCTTAGATGGAAGTAGAAGCTAACCCAAAAATAGACAAATGTGATCTATGGACTATGTTTTTATGGTGCCTACTATAAAGATCGATCTAGTCCACGTATTTTATTGATTTCCCATGTGGGAGTAACATATAAATTCTCTTTTACATTGAGTTTCCCTTGTACTAATAACATAGCAGAATATGAGGCTTTGTTGTTAGGACTTAAAATAGCTCACAAGTATGGGATAAAGTGTTTACATGCTATAGGGGAATCTAAATTGGTTGTATCCCAAGTAAGAAATGTTTATGTGTCAAAAAAAAAAAGATTAAAACAATACAGAAATGCTATATGGGACATGATTGAATATTTTGATGCATTTGGGATAATTTGGAAAGATAGGACTAATAACAAGATGATGGACCTGTTAGCAAACATAGCAATAAAGCTTGATGACATTACATTTTCTGGTATATCCAAAGTTGAGATGCAAAATAGGCCTTATGTTCCTGATAATGTCCAAAATTGGCAAGTATTTGAGGATGATAAAGACATTTTGAGATTTTTGAATTGTTAAAACATGTTATCAGGACAAGAAATTGATTGTGCAGCCTATGTAGAAAATATAGGTGGGAAAGACACTTTTTTTGGGTAGAAAGTTGTACAATTGAAAGCAAACAAAATCCCATGGGGTTTAGTTGTTTTAGAAACTATTTTAGACAATCAAGATAGATTCCAAATGGACACTAGTGAATATAATGCCAAGGACCTAGATGAGGTAAACTTAGGAACTAAGGAAACACCTAAGAAGGTATATATTGGTAAGAAATTATCTCCTAAAATTAAGCAAGACTTGATAGATCTGTTAAGGAAATATAGACATGTATTTGCATGGTCTTGTGATGACCTAAAAGGTTATAGAGAAGATCTTTTTCAGCATAAAATCTCTTTGAAACCAGATGCTAAACCTTTTAGGTAGAAATAGAGGCCAATAAATCCAACTTTAGCTCCCAAAATGCAAGAGAAACTAATCAAATTAAGAGATGCAAGGATCATAAAGCCTATTACACATTCCTCTTGGGTGTCCAATTTAGTCCTTGTCAGGAAAAAAAATGGATACATAAGGTTATGTGCTGATTTCAAGAATCTAAATATATCTTCATTAAAGGATAATTATGGTTTTCCAAATATTGAGGCTATGTTGCAAAGGGTCACTAGTTCTAAACTTATGTCCATGATGGATGGATTTTCAGGTTATAATCAAGTGGTTGTTAAAGAATCAAAATAGTTTAAGACTTCTTTTACTACTCCATGGGGTACTTATGTGTATGTCAAGATGCCTTTCGGGCTTACTAATGCTAGGGCTACTTTTCAATGAGCAATGGATGTGGCTTTTTCTGATATTATTGATAAATTGTTGGCTACATATTAGGATAATTTAACTACTTATTCTAAGGATGAGAATGATCATTACATGTATCTAGAAAAGGTATGTATCAGAGCCCTTAAGTATGGTATTTCTTTGAATCCTAGAAAGTGTAATTTTGGTGTTATTGAAGGAAATTTGGTAGGGCATCTAGTTGGTAAGCATGGAGTGAGAATTGACCCTGAAAGGGTAGAAGCAATAGACAAAATTTAGAAGCCTAAAAGTGTTAAGGGAATTCAGTAATTTTTTGGAAAAATCAACTTTCTTAGAAGATTTGTGACTAATTTTATAGAGATTAATAGGCCTATGTCAGGAATGTTAAAGAAAGGATCTGAGATAAAATGGGATGGGGACCCTAGCATTGCATTCCAATAGATCAAGCAAGCTATTAAGGATGCTCCTGTTCTTAGTGCACCAAATTATGATAAACCAATGCATATATTTTCTTTTCCTTCATTTCACTCTATTGCTGTAGTATTATTACAAAAAAATGAGGAGGGTTATGAACAACCCATTGCATTTTTTAGCAAATCATTACAAGCAACAAAATTTAAATATGATATAAATGAGAAACAGGCATATGCACTAGTGAAAGGAGTGAAAGCTTTTAGATGTTATCTAGTGGGAGCAACCATATTGTATTTGTCCCTACTGCTGCTGTAAAGGATATCTTTTCACAAAAAAAGGTATCTGATAGAAGATGTAGATGAATCAATAGAATACAAGAATTTAATATTGATATTCAAATCACTAAATTGGTTAGAGGTCAAGGCTTAGCCAAATTGGTGACAGAAGCTAATTTGGAGACAAATCAAATCAACCAGTGTGATGATATCCATAGGGATAACCTCTATGACATGGATAATTTTGAATGGTATAAGGATGTGATTTATTATCTATAGAATATGAAGTCCCAACTAGGATTAATAGACAATCAAAAAATATCCTTGAAGTTATAGGCTATAAGATATGTTATAGTGGAAGGGCAGTTATGGTGGATGGACATGGAAGGAGTACTTTTGAAATGTGCAGATGAAATTGAGTTTGAAAAATTTTTAAGGCTATGCATGAAGGGGTGTGTGAAGGTCACTACATGGCTAAGACCATGACTCACAAAGTCCTTAGATCTAGTTTTTGGTGGCCAACACTTTTCAAAGATGCTCATGAATTTTTTTAAACATGTGATGCTTGTCAAAGATTTGGTGGAAAATTAAAATTCTTTGGAAATTTACCATTAAGACTTGTTGAAGTACAAGCACTATTCCAGTAGTGGGGAATTGATTTTATTGGTGAAATTTCCAACAAATCTAGTGGTGGACATTCCTAGATTCTAGTAGTGACTAATTATTTTACTGAATGGGTTGAAGAAATTCCTACTAAGAGTGAAACAAGTAAAATAGTGACTAACTTCATCTTAAATAATATTATAACTAGATTTGGTTATCCACAAAAGACTATAATTGATAATGCTATGTGTTTCAGACCTAAAGAATATAAAGAATTTTGCAAGAAATATGGCATTATAGAGTACACATCTTCACCTTACCATCCCCAAGGGAATAGTCAAGAAGAATCAAGAAACAAGAGCATACTAAAAATTATCAAGAGGATTCTGGGAGAGAATAAAAAGGCTTGGGATTCTAAACTACCATTAGCCTTGTGGGCTGATAGGGTTACTGTGAAAAAGGTCATTGGATGTGCTCCTTTTGATTTAGTTTATGATATATAACCTAGGCTTCCACAAAATAATTTGAAGATGTATAAGTTTGTTCAAATCTATGAAGATGATATCATTGATGAGATGTAGCTTAGGATGGATGACATCTTACAATTAGAAGAAATAAGAAGGGATTCCTCTATTCAAAGTGCTAAATTGCAGTCACAAATGAAGCACTTGTATGACAAGAGAACTACTAAAAGGAAATTTGAAATAGGTGATATGGTGCTGATGTGGAATTCTAGGATGGAAGATAAAGGACAACATGGTAAGTTTGACCCTATCTAGCTTGGTCCTATAACATTTATGATAAAAATGGTGAAGATTCATATTATCTTAGGGATCTAACTAAAGATATTCTTGAATTACTAGTTCATGGACAATTTTTGAAGAGATACTTTTCCTAAAGTATCTCTTTTCCATGAATAGTCATTTTAGGATTTCTTATGCCCTTGTATATTATGTATATTTTTGTAAGTCCTTGTAAATCCCTATACAGTGTTGTTTCCTATTTTTGTTATTTTGTTCCTATGCTCTTTGAAGAAGTTGTCATTTTCCATTAAGTATGTGGTCTGCTCTACCATAGATTCTAGATTCTTACATAGACTCAGTTAGTCTATCATCCTCAGATAGAGCCATTGTCGGTTTGATTTTTTACAAAATAAAATTTTGTAAAGTCTAGGTATAAAAAAACAAAATTGATTCCATTGCTTGCCCACTAAGGTTTTGGGTTTTTGGCCTTGCAATTTTAATAACCTTAGAAAAACACTATCAAGCTCTAAGTCTTGTTTCTTTTTGAATTTATTTGGGCATGAAGATTTTAATTTGTGAATATTCATATCCCATTTAAATATTCTGCTATACCAAGTACCTTTTACCCATTCTATCCCACTGTCTGATCTATTTAAGATCTACAGATGTCGCATAGTTTCTATGTGATGATGCAAGGTTTTTAATGATAGTGACATAACGACTGTCATAAAATTTACTGGCAATGTTCTAAGGTGGAAGGTCGACACCAGGAAATTGAATTGTTTTGAAAAGGATTGGTTACTTGCTCCATGTCAAAATTTTCAGTGTCAAAAATGAAACACTTGGAATAAGGTTCAATTGGTGTCACCGGAGTTTAGATTTTTTGGTGAATCGCTATGTTATGACTAGAAATTATTTGCACCTTGCTGGTAGTGACATAGCAACTTGTCAATGAATGAAGAAAGTAGTAACTTTTTAAAAAATGATGGTGACTATGAATTTCCCAAGTGGTGTTATGGACATGTGCTTTCATTATTCTATTAGAGGTATTAATTAAAATAATTATGATTGATTGAAGCTCTCCTTCTGGCACCAGATTTTAGTAGTATTCATGAGGTTTCCATGTCATGATCGAAAAGATAATGGATCTCACCAGTAGTGACATAGCGACTCGATAGGAAATGGATTTTGCAGTGGCAATTTTTGAAAGTGGGTCCCAACATGTACCCATCAGAAATAAACCATGTAGTATCCTGAACACGGTGGCATCCTATTGGAAACCTATATGCACCAGAACTTTTAAGAATGCTAGAGGTCACTATATCACAACCAAAAAATCTTTACACCTCATCAATAGCAACATAGTGCCTTGCCTGAAAATGTACATATAATTGGACCCAAAATCAAGTGGTGTCACAACAAGGACTTGAATAGTAAATGACGTGCTAGTTTGATAGGACATGTCCACATCATCAGTAGCATGAACCCACACCCAAGTCAAAAGTTAGATGGAAGATAGTAACCATTTGATTGAATCACATCAACGATCATCGCCAAGTCGCTATGAGAAGTTGTGTGTTGTTTTACTCAATGTGACATGGTGACTAAGGGACCCACCAAAGTTATTTGAAGTTAATGTAGTTTCCTTACCATTAGATCAAGATGGAAACAATGATTGTTGCTTTATCGCCATGGGAAGTTGCTTAGGTTTAAGGATAGTGACATAACGAACAAGGCAAATGAAGGAGGGACCCACCACTATGGTATTAAAAAATGCATTAAAATATCTACCATTAGATTGAGATGAAATCAATGGTTGTTGCTTCATTTCTATGGCAACATGCTTGTTTTGTATGCATAGTGATATAGTGATGGTCTAGTCTATATTGCCAGCAATGAAAGAAAAGTATATGTGGTGAAATCTCATTAGATTGACTGTAGCATGTCAAGTGGAAAATGAGTCATCCCTATGTTTATTCCAAGATCATCACATTTTCTAAGATCAACAGTGCAAATTTGAAAATGGAAGCTAGTGCCACTCTATTACACTTGTAGTTCATTAATAAGGAATGAAAGATTCACATGTGAGAAAAAGATAGAGCATATTGTAGAAGATCTTGCCATTTCCATCTTGTGCAAAAAATATTTCAAGCTTTTAGAGTGGAAGAAATTAGCAAGAAATTTGTGTTGTGATTGATTGAAAAGAGAAATAATTTCCTTCTACTCTTAAAACATTGTAGAGTTACAAAGAAAGACACGCAAAGGTCAAGTAAGTTCCCATGTTCTATTTTCTCTGTAGTATTTTAGTTTTCTACAAATTATAGTCAATATGCCTCCAAAGAAAGTGTTCTCTAGCCAAGAGGATTTTTCAGCTAGGAATATTCATGATGACTTGCTTGAATTGCTCCTTGAGTCCACAAATGAAATTGTGAAGATGAAGAAGTTAACCTCGTTAAACCCTAGGCTCAAAGTTGCAAAGGGGTTATAAGATAGGGATGCTTGGGTTAGGGATGCCAAAACTTCTCAAACTGGGTTTTCTTTGTTTAAGAAATGGTTTGTAGAAAGAAATTTATTTGCCCCACATGCCAACATCTAAAATTTTGATTTGGGAAAGTTAGTAGTTCCAAGTGTTTTTATGGATCTCAACCTCTTGGAAGCTATTGCAAAAAATTATGATCAAGCAACTAGAGTAGTAAGGAGAATTGATGGTGTACCTCTAGTCATAATTAGCCCTAAAGAGATTCGAGAAGTATTTCATTTAGAGCCTTTGACAAACTATCATGTGCCAATTAATTTACAAGAGTTAGAAAAGGAGTATATGTCAAAGAAGGATGCAATTAGGAAAGGTGTGCTAAGGGCACATATAGGCACAATTGGGTATTTTCTATTGATTACAACATCCTCTAAGGAACCCTTCAAAAAGGAATATTTCACTTCTCAGGTTGTAGAGGCATACAAGACATTGTGCCAAGTTTTTGGGGAAGATGAGCAGAATGTTATGCCCATTAGTTTTATGTACATGATAACTCAGATTGCCTCTTTTAGTGTAGATATCATTTTTTATTTTGCTTCTTATATAGCAGAGGAAATTCATACTGGCCTGGTAGGGATTGCAAAAGGCAAAGTGGAAAAAGTTTTTGGTCATTATTCTTTGCTGATGCACATGTTTTTGTTTAAAGGAGTGACATATTTTTGTAAGGAAATGAAATTTAATAGAGAAAAGGATGGGGAAGCACTACTAGTCTAGTTGTGGAGTGGAGATATGACTTGGGATGCTGAAAATGCTAGTTTTATCAAGTTTGATAGGTACTTTGCCTCAAAGTTGAGGTGCCTTTTATTAAATGACAATCCCAGAGTGCCTAAGGCACTGATGAGTCTCATTAGACCCATGGATAATCCTATTGGTTTGAAAGTTTCACATAATTGGGGAGACATTATCCCATACTCTATTTCCACTATTATTAGGGTTTATGGTTTTAAAGGAAACCCTCATGTATTGCCTTACCAGGTACCTTTAAAGATAGGGGTGGCTGAATTTTTGTGGTAGCTACGAGGACTAGAGGAGAGTTATTTGGTCAAAAGGGGTAGGGTCAGTCTTCCCAACTTGTACTTCAGCTCAAAAAATTTTAATCACAAAAGGGGGTTGGCTCTTTTTGTATAAAATATTAGATTAGTACAAGATGGTTATTTCTCATCCTCATTTTTGTGACAATGGGGGATTCTATGACTTAGCTTTTAGGCATAGAGCCAAGCTGGGTAAAGTAAAACATGAACCATATTACCCAGAGGACATAATAAGAAATGATTTTTCGCTATAGGAGTAGGAAACCAAGAAAGAAAAGTGGAGGGTTTTCTCAAGGGTTTTGGATTTTATACATTATTTTGATATAGATTATAGCCCTCTAGATAATGCTAGTACAGAGGTAGAGAAAATAAATAAACTCACGATTACCTTTCCTAAAATAATGAAAACTATGAATGAGAGGAAGCAGTTTCTTATTGATGCTTATCTAGATAAGGAAAAACAGGCCATGAGAAAATTGGCATTCACTCCTAATGTAGGGGTGAGACATTTGATTGTCCAAAAGAGGCCAGGCTATAATATAATTCAAAATAAAAAGGCCACCATGGATAAGGGCAAACAAATAATAGGATCCACTAGTGTTGCCTTGGAAGAGAGACTTGATGAGCCTTCTCCTAAGAGATGAATAATAATGAAGGAACAAGGTCCTCAAATTGAGTAATATTTACCTACATAATCCCCTTTATGGATTGGAGAGGAACAACTTACTAGAGAGAAAATTGAATAGTTGGGGTCACAAGAGGGAATTTTTATTACTCAAGTTGAATTAGATGAAGGAAAACCCTAGGAGCCTCCTATGCCAAGTTTAGATTTATTAGTAGTAGATTATAAAGGAAGGGAATTAGACCCTATGTTAGAGCAAGCTAGTCATCAATTTTTGTCAAATGATAGTTTTGTTAAATCCATAGCCTTCCACCAATTTGCATGGTGAGCAAACATAGGAAAATATGAGGAAAGGTGTAACAAGTTGAGAACATAGCATCCTAAACTAGAGGAAGCAGCCTTGCAAAATTAGGTAAAAGGGGAAATGATGAATAAGTTCCAAAGTATAACCCTTGAAGAAGGGAGGTAGATGGGAAAGCATCAAATATTCTACTGCTACCCAATTGGGATATAACAAATGCTTTAATTTTTAATTTTGTTTCAAATAAATTGGACCTGCAAGATCCAAGCAAGAAAGAAGTCCAAGGTACCACATTCAATGAGGATCATGCCACCTTAGTTATTTGGTCATTAAGGAAAGGATCAAGGGCTACTTCATCATAGCCAAATGACTCTAGACTAATGGGAAATATTGTTGTAAGAAGAGTAGCAGATACCACCCATGTATAGGCTACACATATGGGTGTTGGAACATCTCAATTTATTTTAGCTACTATAGAGAAAGAGGATAAGGCAATGTTTGAATTATAAAGTAATTATGAGAGAGTCTTCAAAGCTTATGATAAAGAGGTTCAGAAGAGGATTGAGCTTGAGAATAAAGTGATGGGGAGGTCTTCCAGACCAAGGATTACATCCTCACCCTCCAATGGAACCTTTTATATCCACCCCTCTCATAGAAGTGCTAGACACTCCATACAGACCAAAATACTAAATTCAAAGAAGAAAAGAGAAAATTGTGGGCACTGCATGTAGTGTTGAATGTGCAGGATGAAGATAAACTAAGAAAGACTCTCATGTATCTGATAGGTAAAATTGAATTGCCATTGTTTTATGATTAGTTAGAAAAAGTAATAAGCATATGGGAAGAAATGAAAGCCCATGAAGAGACTTTGAAACCCATTGTCAATAAGTGGGAAAGAGAAGAAAAGAAATTACTTTTTTGTTTTACTCTATCATAAGGTCTTCCCATGACCACATTGAAAAAACATTTGATGTTGCCCATGATTTGCCAGATTTTGATAACAGAAGAATTGCATTGCAAATAAAATTTGTTGCTTATCTAAATAAGTATAAAGGTGAAAATTTTGATTTATTCCCTTGTGCTTTAGATAGAAAAAATAGATTGAAGAATAAAGATGAATGGGCTAAGGATTTGGATGACTTATTCTTTTTAATAATGAATAAGGTCATCAATGAAAAAGGACATGCATGGTGGGCCACCACAGTAGAGGAATTGGTGAAATTCCAATTATTCTTTGATTCTTTAAAATAAGATTTTGTTATTATTGACAGTGAAGCTAATGATGTACTTAAGAAGCAACATGATATTTGCAATTTAATTGGCCAAATGATACACTTTTTGACAAGTGGATTGTAGATATTGCTTCTAGTGAATAGTTTGAAGAGGTTGAAATTGATGATGATGAGGTGTAGGAGGATCAAGTATAGATTGTTGATACAACAACACCAAATCAGAGAGAGGAAGAGGATAAAGGCCAACAACCAATTTTAGTTGCAGATCCAGAGGTCCAAGATGTTGACATGACAAAGGAAAAAACAAGGGTTAAAGTAATTTTGTCAGTCTGGGATAAGAATAGTGAAAATCCTCAAGTAGATATTGATTTGCAAGTGCAACAACAAGATTCATCATTGGCCAGTATAGTAGTTGCATATGCTAAAGACTCAGAGTAGCAGCAGCCAATCAAAAAATCAACAACATGAGGAGATATAATAGAAGAAGGGACCCACAAAAGAATACTTTGATGTTTAAGCATTTTGTTACACTGAATTTTATCCTTTTGTGGCTATTTGCAAAGTTTAAATATCTTTTCCAAAAGGACAACTGCCAGTCACAATTTCCCTTTGCTTGTTGCAACTCATGTCTATATAAGTGAATTTTCAAGGCATTGTGATTGTCTGAGAGTTGTATTTTTCTTTCTTCAAGAAAATTACTATTGGTCCATCTATGTGTAATTGTTTTGAGTTTACTATTAATTGTGTACTTTCTAATGTCTATATAACAATGACAGAATTAGTAAGATATTCTAGGTTTTTCATTGAGTTTGCATTGGTTATGGTATCAGTCTTCTAAAAGGATAATATAAAGGGGTACTTACAAAATATCTATGTCACTAATTCTTGTCTCCATTTTATGAGTTTGTATACTTTGAAATTAGTTAAATAAGGTTTAATTGATTGAATGCAATCTGGATAGGTTGTATATTGGTTCTATTGTTGCTTTTAATTCAATGAATTAAGGAAGTGCTTTAGTAGATTAGTAGAGTTTACAAGTTTATGAAAGGGATATTTCATAAGAATGAGAATGGGTGACTGCAATTGATCAATTCATTTACAAGTTATTTAAGTTGGATTTCCTACTAATAGTTGACTCTATGTAATAATGAATAAGGCACTAGTCACATAAATCAGAAATAGATGAAAGTAAATTCTACCATTACATCTCCAATTTATATTCAAATCTAAATCATTTTCATTCTATTCTATTC
This sequence comes from Cupressus sempervirens, assembly GCA_028749045.1. NCBI lineage: Eukaryota > Viridiplantae > Streptophyta > Pinopsida > Cupressales > Cupressaceae > Cupressus > Cupressus sempervirens. Next base: position 476,784,460 of record CM053792.1, read on the forward strand.
AAGGTTATAAATGTTGGTCATCACTCGTTTATATCTAATTTCTGAGTCTTAGGTAGTTGTTATTTCCATAAATATTTGTGAACCCTAGGAGGATTATGACCAGATCTACTTATGAGGGATGTATATAAATCTAAAAAATCAAGAATTGGATAAACTGTGTATGCATTAAGGACTAGAGATGAGAATTAGAATGAAAGTAATATAATTCTCATACAATAGTAGTCTTTTGAATCATCCCCTAGGTATACCCACCTTGGTTCTGCAAAGCCTAAAGAGTAGAAAACCATCCTTGGTTTTGTTGAAGTTGGGTCCAAGTGGTTTACACATATAATTGTTAATAGGAAGTTGCTAATCCTTAGATTATGTGAGTATTATTATTTTGGTATTGAGCATTTTGTTGTTTAGTAGTTTTAAACACCAACAAGATCTCTAAGAAATAAGAAGGATTTATGTAAGAATGATTTTTAGGAAGAATTATCAATGATATTGATTGTAATGCAGTCAATTAGGTCAAGAAATTGGATAGACTCTAAATCCCAATGGATGAGGCACTGATCAATTATTTCACTTAGCATATGAAAAGATCATAGATAGATGTCAAGCAAACATCTAAAAAAATCAATACCAATTTCACTTTAAATGTATGAAGAATGTCATAGTCGGTTAGTACTTGTTTACATTTAACCTATGAGTCTTAGTTAGCTGCTATTATCTAGACTTATTTGTAGATCTAAGAAGAATTGTGACCAATATGTTGTAAGAGATAAATATTGTTATAAAATATAATGGAATCAATGAAATGTGAATGTAGTATCAAGTTGTGAATATTTTATCCCTCAGGTGCACTCTCGTTGGTTTTGCAAAGCCAAAAGAATAGAAAGTCTTTTATGATTTCTTGAAGTTGGGACCAGATCTGAAGAACATATAGTTGTTTATGGGAAGTAGCTAATCCTTAGGTTATTTTGATCTTGATTATATTGGTATCAGGTATCCTTATTACTTGGTAGTGTAAAAACACCAACAAAACCCTAATTTTTTGTTTCAATAAGTGTTGCCCTTAGAAAGCCTTTGGATTATGTTTACACAACATGCCCTTTCAAAAAAAAGGGAATGCACACAAAAAATCTTTTAATTACCCCTTTTATTTTCTTCTCGGGTACCTTTCAAAAAATTGTTTGCATTATCTAACATTATCCTAAGTCTCTGAAATAATTTTACCCCAAGCTCTTATTTTAATATTCTATAGGTTTAATTTTTGTGTGAAGAATAAATCAAGTAATGATAACCCTTGATCTTCCTTAATATCAAGGGTTGTTGCTTTGTTGCCAAAAGAAATTACAAGCTATTTACTCCTGGTGACATGGTGACAAGACAATACATATCCATGGGAGTTACTCAAGAAGGACCAAGGTTTCAAGAATATAGTCTGCACCGTTAGATCTTCTCATGACTGACAGTAGTCCCTTTGTCACTAAAGGAAATTGTGTGAGTCTTATCCTCGATTACATAGCAAGAACATGACATGTGTCTAGAGGCATAAATGGGTCTAATGTAAGTTTCCACCCAAGAAAGAAAAACTTCACATGGAAGGATTCAATTAGATTAACTGCCAACTAGGAAGGTTGAAGTCAAGTCATAAAATGTTTTATTCCTTAATTGTCAGATTTTTCAAAAATCAATGGCCTATTTTCAAATTTGAAGGATAATACCACTTTGTTTCTCTACAATCCATTTATGAGAATTAAAGATCCTTGTGTGAAATAAGACAAGGAATATATTGGAGACAAACAAGAATTTCTTCATGCAAATGTGTTTTTGACTTTCTCGAGCCAAAATTTGTTGAAGACCCTATTTTCCCACCTAGTTGAATTGTGAAAAATTTCTATATCAGTGATTCCTTGTAGCATTTAGAGAAGAAACAAGAAAGCCAAGTAAGTATCTCAGTTTGCATATAATTCAAAGAATTTTGATTTCTTTTCATTATTGTCCAATATGCCTCCAAAAAAGGGTTTCTCTAAGAAGGTAGAATATGCTAGTAGAAATACTCATGATGACTTTCTGGAATAATTAAGTGAATCTACAATTGAATCAACCCAAATAAAGAAAATATTTCCTATAAACCCTAGACTCTAAATTGTAGATGGTTTGTTTGATAAGGGAAATTGGACTAGGGATGCCATAACTTCTAAAACAGGGCTCCAATTATTTAAAAAATGATTTTCATAAATGAAATTGTTTGCTTCCCATGAAAATATGTGGAATTTTGACTTAGGTAAATTAGTAGTTCCTAGGGTTTTTATGGATTTAGTCCCATTCACAATTTTAGCCCAAAATTATGACCTAATAGCTAGGATGTTGAGGAGAATAGATGGGGAATGTTTAATGAAAATTGTTGTAGAAGAAATTTAGGAGGTTTTTGGAATGGACCCAACCATAAATTATCATGAGGTCATTGATTTTCAAGGATTGGTGAAAGAATATTTGTCTTGTAAAGATTAGGTTAGTCAAGGGGCATTGAGAGGACACTTGGCCACAATTGGTAATTTGACTTTTGTTACAACATCAAATAAAGAGCCTTTCAAGAAACAATTTTACACTTCTAGGACTATAGACATCTACATGACTTTGTGCAAGGTCTTTGGTGAAGATAAACAAGAGTATATGCCAATAAAGTTCATGTATATGATGATGTAGGTCTCTTCTTTTGGTGTGGATATCATTTTTGATTTTGCATCCTATCTAGCAAAAGAAATTCACATAGGTCTAACTAGAATTGCAAAGGGAAAGAATAAGAAAACCTTTGGCTACTATTCTTTATTGATGCATATGTTTTTGTATAAGGGAGTTAGTTTCTTTGAAAAGGAAATGGTGTCGAACAAAGAATATGAGGGAGAATCTCCACCAATTCAATTGTGGAGTGCAGATATGACCTAAGATGTAGAGGAGACAAATTTTGTGAGATATGATATATACTTCACATCTAGGTTGAGGTTAAAGGGTAATCCCAAGATACCTAAGACATTGCTAGATTTCATCAGGCTTATGGACAACCTTACTGGTTTAAAGGTTTCCCATAATTGGGCAGATATCATACCATACCCTGTGTCAACAATATTCAAAGTATATGGATTCCAAGGAGCTCCATGTGTGCTTCCCTACTAGGTACCTCTTAAGGTGGGAATAGATGAGATGCTATGGAAAATAGGTTGTTTGGAGGAAGCACAACTGATTGGTCGATCTAGGGGCTCTATTTTCCCATCTTGTATAGTTGCTCATTAGTTCATAATCATAAAAGGTGGTTGGTTGTTTCTATATAAATTCTTAGACCCATACAAAATGACTATCTCTCATGATCATTTCAATGATAGTGAAGGATTTTTTGAAATATTAAGATAGAGGGCTAAGACTGGTGCTAAAAAATATCAACCCTACTTCCCTAAAGATGTAATAAGAAATGAATTCTCTTTCTAGGAATAAGAGATCAAAAAGAGAATGGAGACTTTATTCTAGTGTTTTAGAGTTCATTAATTGTTTTGACAAAGATTATAAGCCTTTAAAACATGCAAAGACATAAGAAAATAAGTTGAATAAGTTAATGATCACCTTTCTAGAGACTATGAAGGTAATGAATGAAAAGAAGACATTCTTTATCAATTCTTATCGTGATAGGGCTTAGGAAGTAATGAAAAAGTTATCTTTTACCCTCATAGTAGGATTAGGGAAATTGTTTATTTAGAGGAAGTTTGGCTACAATATCATTAAAAACAAAGCACATGTAGTTGACAAGGGTAAACAAATAGCTCGATCAACTAGTACTATTTTGGAAGAGAGGCCTAAAGAGCCAAAGCCCAAGAGGAAAAATATAGAAGAAAAATAAGTATTCCAAATAGAAGAATATTCATCCACTCAATCCCCATTGCGTGTAGGAGATGAATAGCTTGCTAAGGAGCAAATGAATCAATTAGGATCCCAAGGGGGAGTCTTTATTATTGTTATTGAATAAGAAGAAGGAAATCCTCAAGAGCCTCTCATGCCTAGCCTTGAGCTAATTTTTGTCGATTACAAAGGAAGGGAATTAGACCTTATGGTGGAACAAGCTAGTCATGAATTTCTTTCTGATGACAATTTTGTTAAATCAAGAGTTTTTAATCAATTTGCATGGAGAACAAATATTGAACAATTTGAAGAAAGGTGTAATAAGAGGAAGGCGAAGCATCTTGAAATGGTAGAGGCACCCATAAAAGATCAAGTAAAGGATGAGATGATCCAAGAATTTAAAAGTTTGACCCCTGAAGAAGGAAGAAGAGTGATTAAATCATCTAGGGTTTTTCTTTTACCAAATTGGGAAATTGTAGATGCCATGGTCTTTAACACTATTACTAAGCAATTAAGTGTAGATGAAAAGGTAAAAAGGGGGTTAAGAGGTGCTGAGTTCAGTGAAGATCATGTTGCCTTAGTGATTTGGTTAGTGAGAAGATGATCCATAGCTAGTTCATCGCATCCTGATGATACTAACATGATAGGAAAGTTGATTGTAAAAAGGGTAGAGGATACTCCAAATGAGGAGGCCATAGAGCTAAATGTTGGAATTATCAACTTCACCCTAGCCACATCCACAAGGGAGAAAAGGGAAAAAATAGAATTACAAGAAAAATATGAACAAGTTCTGGGGGCTTAAAATAAAGAACTGCAAAAAATAATGGAGCTTGAGAATAAGATGATAGGATGGTCTAGTAGACCTAGAATTACTTATCCTCATCCTACAATTGAGCCTTTTGAATCAACTCCTCTTATAGAAATGCCAGACGCTACACAAAGACCTCAATATTGTATAGCAAAGGATTTTGAAGAAGAAAAGAGTAAACTTTGGGCATTGCATGTGGAACTAGATATCCAGTATGAGGACAAGATGAGGAAAATAATTATGTATTTGGTAGATAAAATTGGTAGGCCTACATTATATGAACAATTGTAAAAGGTAATAAACATATGGAATGGGTTGAAAGGAAATTAGGATGCTCTGAAGCCAATTGTCAATAAATGGAATAATAGGGACAAAGATGTCACTCTTTTATGTTTTTTAGTTATCATTTTATCTTATGAACAAATAGAAAAGACTTTTGACTTGATGAATGATCTCTCTAGGTTTGATAATTAAAAAAATTGCATTATAGAGAATAATCATAAACTATCTTTCCAAATATTAGAGTAGAAACTTTGAACTCTTCCCCCATGAATTGAATAAAAAGGATAAATTAAAAGATAAAGAGGAATGGGCCAAAGAATTGGATGATCTATTATGCCTTAGGATGAATAGGGTCATAAATGAAAAGGGACATGCATGGTTGGCAAATACAATTGAAGAAGTTGTTAAAGTTCAAATATTTTATGATTCTTTAAGAGAAGATTTTATTGATATAGATAAACTAGGAGAATATGTTTTGAAGAAATAACATGATATTTTGAGTTTTCATTGGCCAGATGATACACTTTTTGACAAGTGGATGGAAGATTTTGTACTTTCAAAATAGTTAGTGCTTGGTGAAACCAATGAGTATGAAATGGAGCAAGATGAGTTGCAAACAATTGATGCCTTGGCTAAAGCAAAAGAAGAAAAAGATAAACAACCAATTGCAGTAACAAGCATAGAGGCCCAAACTAATGACTTGACAACAAGAGAATCAAGTGTGACTCTTAGTTTTTTAGTACAAGATGGCATGGATGGAGAACCCTGAGTTCAACTCAGTTTTCAAATATCAAAATAGAGTCCATCACAGGCAAGTCTAATGGCCACATGTTTTGAGGAATAACAATTATGACAAAGACAATCACGAACTCCTCAATAAAGAAGTGCAGCAGAAACAGTCCCCACAAAAGGAATATTCATGGTACACATAATTCTATTGCACCATTTTTTGTCTTTTATGACAATAACTTTTGTAAATATCTTTCTTTCTTAAGGATAGCTGTCAGTACTCTCTAGGCTTGAAGCTTGTTGCATCTCATACTATATAAATGAGATTCCAAGGCTAGAGAAGGGGTCCAAACTATTGTGCAATTTTTAGTTTTTTCTAGTTTTATTTGGTCCAATTTCCTTGATGCAAATTTTATGATGTATTTTCTCTACAAGTCTAAGAATACACTAACTTTCAAAGATTATGTTGTATTTTCTTGAGTTATTTGAGTTTTATTGCAAATGCTATATGATTTTCAATGAAAATTAATAAAAAGATGAATCATCACCATATCTATTTTCTTTGAGTCTTGTCTCTTTTCTTTTTGACTAGTTATCTTGAGGTTGTATGAGAAAAGCTTGTTCAATTTAATACAACTAGAATAGGTTGTATATCAATTCACTATTGCTTTTAATTCAATGAATTAAGTAAATGTTTCAGTGGTATGAAAGGATTTCTAAGCAGCAAGAAGGGTATGAATAAGAATGAGTTTTAGGGAAGATTGCTGATAATATTGATTGTAATGCAATCAATTAGGTCAAAATAGTTGGATAAACACTCAATCCCAATGGATGAGGCACTCATCAATTATTTCAATTTTCATATGAAGAGATCATAAATAAACATCAAGAAAAATATTAAAATCAAAATCAATTTTACTTTAAATGTATGAAGAGTATCATAGGGGGTCAATACTTGTTTGCATTTAATCTTTGTGTTTTAATTATTTGTTGTTACCCAAAATTGGCTATAAATCTGAGAATAATTATGACTAGGCATCTACTATAAGGGATGAGTATTGTAATAGGATGTCATTGAATGAATGAAGTGTGAATATAGTATCAATTTTTAAATCTTGTTATCCCTCAAGTGCACCTACCTTGAATCTGCAGAGCCTAAAGAGTAGAAAATATTTATGATTTTGTTAAAGTTGGGTCCAGATCTAAAGATTTCTTAGTTGAGCATAGGAAATAGCTAATCCTTAGTCTAAATTTCTCTTCACCATCTTGGTATCATATTTTTTGCTAATTGGTAGTTTTAAAACACCAACACATCTTTCACCCCTTGCTTTTGACTTCCTCCTGGAAGTCATCCAAAATTAGGGACATTGCCTTCATATATAGGACTTACCTAGTTATAGCATAAATGGTCCAATACTAGAGGCTTTTCCTAAAATTTGTAGCAATTTTATGTGTTTATATAATTTAATTTAAGGGATTATAAACTTTGGACCACAACTCATGGTATGGATAAATTTTCCTAAGATTCATTACTTCACAATTCTATTGATTAGGTATCATCCAACCATTGGTTTACCTACCATAATCCTCAACTATCTAACATAAGTATCCCTTACATAATTCTTTACTTGGAGCAAGAATTTTTTTAAGTTATTTATTTATTTATTTTTATTTTTTAAGGCTCTTTTTTTGTTGTCTATCTGATCTCTTGGGGTTTAGGAATTACAACAATTCTAACAATGTATTTAAAGATCAATCTAACATAATGCAATCCCATATTGTCAAGTCAAGTCTTCCATGTTTGTGAATTATTATTTCCTTCCCTATTGATGTCATTTATTTTTACCAATTGGCAGTACTATCAACCTACTTATTTTGCATATGGTACCATTTACTCAAAATTCTTCCTCTTTCTTGGTAGCTCTTATTTCTATATGCACTACCATGTTCTTAATAATTATTTGTTTCCAATTTTATCATACTCTCTATTAGTTCTTATAGAATAACTTTTTTTTTTTTTAACTAGCCTGAGTTATTCACTCTCCTTGGCACTGACTAAATTTTATGACGTAGTCAAAAAATTAACTTATCAATGAAGGATGTCCTTCCTTGATGGGGTTGTTAATCTTCTATTAGAATTTCAAGAGTTCAATTGCTTTAGTTTAGTATCAATATTTACTTATAGGTCATCAATTTCAAACACTTGGTTGTCATTTTATTTATTTATTTATTTTTCTTGGTTGATTCATAGGTGGACAACTTGGTCACTATGTACTATTCTATTTGGCATAATTATTAGATAATTGGCCAATACTAGTGTTGCATAGCTTCTACTCCAAGTTCCTTAGTCTTATTTTGATTTTTTCTACTAGTTTCTATTACAACATTCTCCTTTATTATTATAGTGAATACACAACCTTGCCTAGGTCTAATTTTTGAAGTGCTCATTAACTTAATTTATGACTTCTAACACCCTTACTTAAGGCCCTTAATGTGGTTTCTATTCACACCATAGCAAGTCAACTAACAATCTATTTCTATGCTATCTATGGTTGAATGAGTTCATATTTATGATATAAAAAGGGGTGGTGTTCCAAGGACCCTATCTAAAAGCTTAATATCTTATAACAAGATTATCCTATGGTGTCCCAATTTCTTGCACAGATCATCAGGAATACCTCTTGGTATGCTCATTTGATAAATCATAGTACAATGCACTTATCAACACTATTCACAAGAGAATGCCTCATAAATAACTTAAATCCAAGATAAAAATAACCAATTAAAGGAAAACAAACACAAATGTGGCCACAATGATAAATATTCAAAATAAAACAAGGATGTCCCTAAGGCAATAGGACCATAATAAGGATCAATAAAATGAATACTCCACAAAGTTGGAAAATATACTAAAAATAATTCACAACAAACTAGAATTTCAAGGATGATGTAGTTGTACCAAGATTTCCTAATGGAAAGAAGAGGATAGTTGTCTTATAGCTATATTAGAAATAAATGACATGCAAAGAAAAATCTCTTATATTTTTCAGTCTTTTCCCACAATAGGAAAGAGTATGATCCAACTCTTATTGTTGATGGCATTGTTGAGTCTAGGAGCTCATCCTTCAATAACCTATGGTTGCTTACCTTTATACCTATTACTACCAAGAACTATTGAAAGGTTTCTAGAGGTAGAGATTCTACACCAATTATACTAATGGTCCTTTGGCTATACAAAAAAGGATCAAGGTTTGTGTCACACACCTTGGAATCCTTTGCTAAAAGGGTCACAAATAGAAGGACCAACGAGATACCTCTATATTAATCTAACACACTTTTCTAATAAGCAACATTCAAGGTGTATTGATGAATTCTCTGAGGAATGGGTTTGCACTAAGAATTTTGTAATAGGCATTATCTCAAGGGTACTATAGGGCTAGCACCCTTTATAATATCACATCCTAAGGTAAATATCCTACTGCCTACCTTTGTGTGTGTCTTCCATTATTGAAAATATAGAGTCACTGTCACGATACTCAAATAATAAAACATTACCATTAATGTATAATATTTGATCATTGTTCCTCTAGGAACTTCATAATAGGGTAGTTAATCACAATCTTATGATTCTCTTCTATTTTTTATTCTTATCTATTAGTTAAGAGAATTGTGTCAATCTAAAGGGGCAATCTAGGTTCATGGAGATTTCATAGATTTTACTTGAGTATATACTATCATTATAAGTTATAAATCCAATGGATCCTTTCAATTCTTGGTAAGTCCCAAAAATTTCTTTATGTGTAACATGATCATAGTTCACATAGATCTTATAGCTATCAGGGATATTATATAGATTTGTTCATTACCATGTTATTTATGGATTTTAGTTTAACAAACCCAACACTAACTCTTCTCTTGCTCCAATTTAAATATATTATAACCCTCTAAAGTTTCAAAATATTAGTATTATGACTAAATAATATTACCCATTAAGGTCTACAATTTACTTCTTCTTTCAAGTAGGCATTACCTATTATGGCTTGATTATCTTAGGATAGCATGATCTCTATGTCTGTTGAGTAGAATACACTAGCATCAATAGCAATGGAAGTCAAGGACACCAAGATGTTAGACTTATCTCTGTAGATCTCAATTGGTACTGATACGATGCAAGTTGGTTCCACCAAGGTTACAATTAACATTACAAAATTTCCTTTTAAGGATCTTGGGCTAAATATGGTTAGCAATATAACTAGATACTCTATTTCTAATGAGGAAGAAGATGTGGAAGAAGAGAGAAAAAAGAAAGAGGAAGAGGAGAACAAGAAAAAAAGGAAGTAAAAAAAAAGAGAGAGTGAAGAGAAGGAAAAGAAAAGAGTAGAAGATGAAAAGAAACAAGAAACAAGAAGATAAGAAAAAGCACAAAGAAGAGAAAAAGGATGAATAACAGAAGAAGAGGAAAGAAGAAGAGAAGAAAAAGGAGGAAGAAAAGAATAAGAGGAAAGAGGAATAAGAAGGAAGAGGAGGAAGAAGAGAAGAAGAACAAGGAACAAAAGAAAAAATTGAAAGAAGTAGAGGAACACACAAAGAAAGAGGATTTTGAAAAAAAAAGGGAAGAAGAACAAAAGGAAGAAGAAAGAAGAGGAGAAGGAAAGTGCACCCATCACATCTCTAACCCTTGCAACACTAATAGGTTCAAATGATGATAATCAAACAAAATTGATATGATCTATCAGCAAGGTCATCAACAAGAACAAACAACTAAAGAGTTTGCAAAAGACTCTTATGGATGTAACTAAAATGTTATAAGGTACATTGACAGTGAAATCATCATATCTTAATCCAGAGGATAAAGCTAAGGTAGTGATTAATGCACTTAATGTTTAATTCAAAAACTTTTTAGAGGTAGCAGTAGCTCAAGCACAAGCAAAGCATGATGCTCAGATTCTTGACATTGTATGTCAAAACATTAGGAATGACTTGGGAGCTCTTGATGGTTGCATCAAGGAGTTGAGAAGATGAAATCTTAAAGGAAAGGAATTATATGCCAAATGCACCATGTCCTTAAATTTCACCAAGTATATTGATGAGGAGCTAATGAAAAAGCATGATAAAGTCAAGGCATTGGTGAATCATCTTAGCCAAATTGGTGTTAAAATTGAAGATTGGAAGATAGGTCAAAAAGACCTATGAAGAAATAAGTCTATTAGAAGTCAACAAAGAAAGGATTACTAAAAGGTTCTCACTTCTGAGAAAAAATCTATCAATGAAAGTAAGAACAATTGAGAAATAGGTAGAGGAGTGTCTAGCAACAAAGACATTCATCTCTGACATCACGTGGGAAACTAGCTTCAATTTCTTGAATAATGCAAAGAATTGCTTGGTAGACAATTTTTGTTCTATCAAATGGTTGTTTCAAGAAATTGAGGCCCTTAAGGAAAAGAACAACTAGGACACCATTCAAAATACCCATAGGGTTTAGGAGACCACAGGAAAGAACATAGCCTAGGTTGGTAACCTGAACATCCATGGCAGCTAGGACACTAGGGACGGACAAGAGGAAAGATTTTCCTTGGTTGAACAGAAAGTCCAAAAGTTCGAATCCATCCACCAGGTGCTAACTAAACAATTTGTGGACACCCTAAAGACTTTGAATGTGAATATTGTCAACTTGGGTGACTTTTTGATGAGAGCTAGCTTAGGTAGGGACACTACATAGAAGACTGGGAAGGATTTTGGATAGGTGGAGTTTTCTTAGTCTGAAGCTAGGGACTAGGTGAAAAAGGCAGACCAGGTGGAGACCTAGAACATGAACTAGGAAGGAGCGGATAGTCAGAAGGACAACAAAGCTGTAGAAACTCTGTATGACCTAGAGAAGGACAACCAATAGTCTGCTTCACTTTTAGTTTTTTTCTTTTGTTTTGGTTTGTGGCCTTTGCCTCCTAGTCTTAGGCCTTTTGTCTATTTTTGGCTTTTAGCAGCAGTCTCTTGTTAGCTGAATTTTTTATTCTCCTTTCTATTATGTTGTAAACTTTTGGTTTCAAGATCCCTATAAAACCTATTTTACTTAATAAAGTAAAAAGACATTCTTTGATAAGTTTATCTACCCAGACTTACAAAGAGTTGAAATTGTATCTTATGGATCATTCACCTTCCTCAGCATATTAAAGGGAGTGAAAGAAACATGGGAGAAGAATTCAAAAGCCTAACAATAAGTTTTGCAAATTTTTATATCTCCACTAATAGCCTAGTGTAGAGGTGTAAAACCAAATTTTGACACCTTTGTCATTGATGTCAAACGGGGAGATATATGTAAAAATTGTATAGAGTAACAATAATATACTAAAGGGAAGTAGTACCATATAGTATAAGGAGCTATAAGGGAATATGGTTATAAATATGTAATGATCCACAAGTTTTGAAGGCCAATTTTGAAGAAAGTTTTTGAACAACATTTTGTAACTTAGGAAATTTTTCCATATGTTTCCATCAATGCCATTGGGGGATATTTTTGGCAATATGGCTAAGTAGGAGAAGTTGAAGTTGTCATTAATGGCAACATATATCTCAAAATGTGAAGGCACAATTAATAGTTAAAGATCCCACATGTAACACCGTACAAGGGAACCCAAATGAAACTAACCTTAAGTTTCATTAAGTTTTCCAAACATTTTTTATTTGAAAGATAATAAACAATAAGAGATAAAATAGTGGAAGCAATAACTCACATACATACAACCATCCAAAACATAATACATCTCTTAAGGTTTCCATGACGTTGAATCACATGTAAAAGTCTTATTAATATTAAATCTAACACATAACCAGAATCCACATCATGGAATAACTACAAGTATGTATCCACTTAAATAATAATACAATTACATAAGATACCACTTGGGATAACTAGAGTGCATGATCATCCACTGTACAAGTCATAGGGTATGAAAAACTCAGAATATACATCATCTGATAAGGTCTCTAATAAAAAAATACCATATAATAGAATATAATCATCCAATAGAGATACAAGATTAGAAAGAAAGGAAAAAATCCACAAAAATACTCAACATTGAGATCAGCTATCGGATCTCAATGGTATAAGTAAAAAGTACTACCACTCAACCTCATGGAACCTAAATGGCTCTCTTTCACCATGCCGAGGAGATAGTCCCAAGTCCCAAACAGATAACAAACCGCAAGTCATAACTAACATCTAGGTCAAGGAAACACTTGAAAGAAAACTATCTTGATGGTACCAATATACAAGTATCATCTAATCTCAGAGGCAACAAAGAAATGTAGGAAATCTACTATGCAAGTGGGCAAGTGTCATCACATGAGCCAACTCTAAGATTACCCTGGCAGCCTCTCTAGGCTCTGACCCCCTAGTGTCTCTATGTGACACTAGTATCCTTTTGTACATACAAGGAATAATAATGAAGCAAGGTCACAACCAAGCATCCTCTCTACTCCCATCCTACATGTACTAGCACTTGAGGCATAGGCGAGGAAAAATAATGACTCTTATTAGTTCATTTTACTCTCATTTAATGTAATGTTATCACTTATTAAAACAACTTACAATGGGTTACTTAGGTAGCCACTTAAGGCTCCAAACTCCATTGCAAGCCACTTTCCAATGTACACATAGATTACCTACCCTAGGCTCATAAAAGTACAACTCATAAAAATCACAATTTTCATCTCAATCCCTTACAAGCAACTAGAAAGCACCTATAGATAAAGCACAGTATTCACCTCAGTCCCATACAAGCAACACGAAAGCACCTTAAGACCAATCTCAATATCACCTCATTCATATGCAAGCAACTATAAAGCACCAAAAGATTTATTTTTAAAAAAAAAAATTATCTTAATCCTATACAAGCAACTGGAAAGCATCAATAGATAATTGATCGAAGACTCAACGGTTACACTAGAAAAGTCACACCATTCACCTCGGTTCTACATAAGAAACTAGAAAGCACCACAAACATTCGAACAAACTCAACATAGAAGACATGTGACCACATCACAACGTTTGAGTAGAAAAGATCATATACATAACATCATCATAGAAAAAAATCCCCCAAGCCTTTGTCAAACATCTTGATTTGGTCAAAGTATTAAGTCAAACTTGATGAAATACAACACACATCTCATCATAATTTTAAACATTGTTTTCATAGTTCAAATCAATTTCAAAATACAAGATTCCACATACAATCAGGGTTTTAGTTCTCATTACTAAAGTGTTAAAATTACTAAGGTTTTTGAATTATCAAAGGATGTAATAAAATTCCCCTAATATTAGAAACCATTACCTTATAACTGAAACGATTTCCCTTTTAAACTAGAATACACAATTTATGACTAACTTATAAAACTAGAGCTTTTATTAATATTATAAAACAAATTAAATTATAATAATTGAATTATTAAAATAATAATTAAATTATTAAAATAATAATTATCAAATTATTAATAAAATAATACTAAATTATTAATAATCATACTCATGAATTAATAATATAATAAAAAATTATTTAAATTTACTAATCATAATTAATAATATTATTAATTAAATTAATTAATAATAATATTAATTAAATTAATTAATAATAATTTAAGAACTATTTAAAATTTTAATTAAATTAAATTTAAAAAATAAAAACATAATAAAGTGTTTTAGGCCCATCGGCCATACTATTTGTAGCAACACTAGCTGATTAGGCAACCTTGGTTGTCACAACAACTGCACTACTGCTAGCAACCCTAACTGCCTTGGCAGCCAATGATCAAACCATGAAGGGAAGGGTGACAGGGGGAGTCATGGCTTCCATTCTCTATTTTATATATATATATGTGTGTGTGTGTGTGTGTGTGTGTGTGTGTGTGTGTGTGTGTGTGTGTGTGTGTGTGTGTGTGTGTGTGTGTGTGTGTGTGTGTATGTATGTATGTATATATATATATATATATATATATATATATATATGTATACATACATATATATACATATATATATACATGTATATATATAGATATATATACAGATATATATATACATATATATATACAGATATATATATACAAATATATATATATACATATATATATACCTATATATATACATATATATACATATACATATATATATACACATATATATATACACATACATACATACACACACACACACACACACACACACACACACACACACACACACACACATATATATATGAATTACATAACAAATCTGATAGGAAAAATATAAATGATCAATCAAATTTAAACCATATCAAATTTTGATTTCTTTTTTTCCAACCCTATTGGAAAAAATATAAATCTCTAAACTTATAAAACAAGGGTTTTAAATCATCACATCATTTACAAAGGTTTATGAACAAAGAACAATTAAATACACATGCAAGTGTTTCAACCCAAATTTAATTTTGAATACAGATCCACAAACACAGAGAAGACAAAGAATTTAAAGAATAAAAACTACTGCACAAGACCCACAATATCCTACCTAGATTTGATGCTAAACAACTGAATGCATAGAACTCATAAGTAATTCCCTTCTTTTGAAAACCCTCTTTTCGAAAATTGGCTCCTTCATACATGTGCGTGGAGAAATGAGCTCTAATTACATAATAAAGAGCTTTCCCCAAATTAGAGCTTTGATTTGCAATCATGCGAAATCTTTTTCTTTAATATTTCATTACATTTTAATTTTCATTTGTAACCTTTTTGCAACTTTAATTTAAATAACTTTATTAAATCAATTCATTTCTCTCTTGTTAAATTATTACACGTCTTTAATTAAATATGCATTAACTTAACTAATAATTATATTTAGAGTTTATTATAAAAATGAAACTCTTAAATAGATTATTATTAAATTAAATAAAAATAATTACACACAAAAATAGAACTTTAATTAAATCTTTTAAATTCAATTCTTTTATGTAATTAATTAAATAAAATTAAATATTGATTTTTCTTTATAAAATCTTCATTAAATTATCTTTTAATTTGATTTAATTATACTGATAATCACAATAGACCCACAAAACTAAATACAAAAAACCCATCATAAAGAATAGAGCACAGATTCAAACTCCAAGGTCAAAATTACAAATTCATGTCACTAGACAAATTTAAAAATGTAAACAATTCAAATACTTATCCTACTTTCTAGGACAATTCACTTAGGGTTAGGATTTGGACTCAAGAATTATCTTCCCTCTTTTACCATTGAGATACTACAATAGGGCACACTTATCCTAGCAATTCAAAGAAGTCAATGCCTAGTACTTACAATCTGCATAAAATTCATTCATGTACATACTCATATATTCTAAACTAAATAGGCAATGGTGAGGAGTGGTGTATCATATAGATCTCAACTAGTGGGTGACTATGACTCCCTTCTTCAACCACATTAGGAATGTCAAACATAAAGTAAAATGTACAATTACACCATACACATGCAAGTATGTGGAAGGTATCCATAGAAACTATTTATAAATCACACATCTAACTATCATCATGAAATAAAATAAATCATTGTATGAACATACATCTATAATCATCAAAATAATCTTAAATGCATGAAATAACTAAGTATCAAGTAGCTCATCAAATATATAAACCGAATATGAAATAAAATCTAATCAAATTTGGTAACCAAGTATTGCTAATCATAATAAATAATTATAAAACTAGCCTAAAAGAATTTGGCAATATGAGAAGAAAAGTCAACTATGGGTAGACATTTCACCATAGTTGGATACAAAAAGTTGTCTAAGTGTTAATCAGTTTCATTGGTAGTACATAGATAGTTTTGCTAAGTATAGATGATAAACTATTATTTGACACGTGCATAGTTAAGGATAGGTAGTATAAAGTGTCCTAATGGTGTGGCTAAGTGATAGCATGGTATGGTCAATATGACATTGGATATATTAGTTTTATCAGTAAAGACAGTAAACATAGCAAAATAGAGCACAACAATAAAAGGTGAATTAATGGTTAAAGAATCATTTTTCTTACAAAATAACTACTTAAATAATTAGGGATGACATCCTATATGTTAACCCTATGTTACAAAAAAAATATTTTTTTATTCTACTAAGCGTGCAAATGCTTGAAGGCTAAAAGGGCAAGTTTTCTAGAAAGTAAAGGTATAAATAAATGATTAAATAATGCGAAGTAGTGTGGTGATGGAAGCAATATGTGAATATGTTAAATATGATATGTGAACTTATGTGAAGGTTATGTGAGGTATACATGATGCAAAATTTGATGTATGATTAGAAGATTGCGAAGTACATCAGACAACAATAAAGAGGTTTTTATATCTAAGAACTACATTGTATAATCGCATGTTTGGGAAGTGGGCTTATCTTGCATACATTTTGTAATACCAACTCCTGATAGGGTTGAAGAAAATCCTAACAAGGTTTAGGCTTTTAATAGGGCCTAATCCTCTAAGAAGGATCAAGACACTATATGTACTTCATAGACTTCTTACATGTTCAACATCATTAACATGATACTTTTGTTTAGTGGGTCATTTTGTGGGTACCATCCTCACCAAGGTCTTCCCTTGGACAAGGTTTCCCTAGTTAAAAAATATGGTGTTATGAGTACTCTTTGTTAATGGAATTATTTACCATTCAACATTGTTGGTTTACTTTCATATGCATGTTATAAAGTAACTAACAATATTTAGTTGAAGGCAAAAGTTTGTAGGATACTAATTCACCCCCCTTACAGTATTATCTATTTCTAACAAGAACTACTAGTTAATATTATTTAGATTATAGTAGAGATCGAGAAATAGGGTAGGATGAATAGAAAAGTGTTTAAGTGTACAATTGGTATGAATAGACCTTGAGTAACTGATTCATCCACTCCTATCCTCAATTATTCTAAAGATTCCCATAGTTTCTTTCCTCCTAGAAATTATAAACAATCTATCTTAAATACCCTATTAAAAATAAAATAAACTTTGACAACAAAATTAATTAAAAACTTAATTTAAACTTAATTTTTAACACAAATAAGAGATAAAATTATTGAAACATAGATCAAGATGATGCAAAAGATGTTGGTACAAGTAGAAATAGAGAAATACTAAAATTTAATTTTTTGATACTTTTTGTGTTTTAATATTTTTCATTTTTGGAGATCTTTAGGGTATTTCAGGGCTTTAACACCTTACAAGAAGGTGTAATGCTTCACTTAAACATGCTAACATTAATGTAGAACTCTTGGAGATCTTTTGAGAAAATCTAGTGTTTCATGTGACTTCGAACTACAAGTAGAAATTTATGACTTCTAAAAGTGGACATAAATTTTTATAAATAATTTCATAGTTTTAGTAGTTTTTATATTTTACTTTATAATGAAATAATATGTGGAATTTTCATTTTCATTTTCAAGGGATACTGGTGATCTTTGAGATCCATTAATCTTTGTATAAACTCTAATTTTGAAGAGAATGGATCACTTTTTGTCTTGCAAAATTGGTTGTTGAATTTTATTATTTATTAATTAATCACAATAAGACATGTTTTACACTAGATATTGTAATATGAATTCTTAATTTATATCATAAAATGACTTCTTCTAACAAATTAGACTTGTGTCTATTGTGGAGTCATTTTTGGTCTAATATAGTGGAAACATTTGCAAATCAAAATGATATGTGCACTTTGGGAGGGCTCTAAGCTCCACCAACATCACTACACTGTGTAAAAAAAGAATTACACTATTATTTTTTCCTTGTTTATTTTCTTATAGTGTGTATGAATTATAGGGAACAAACACTATGTTTTGAATTTCCTAACCTCGAGGCTCGAAAAACACAATTTATAGTGGGTGTGCCATGTCACACACACACGCACGCATGCATGCACGCACGCATGCGCGCGCGCACTCACACACACACACACACACACACACATAATAACATGACCATGGTATGGATTAAATTGGGGGAAAAAAAGTATTACCTAGTCGGTCCCCCATCTTTGTGCACATACACTAAACTATTATCAATGTTTTTGAGACTATAAAAGTGTGTCATATTTTATACTTCTAGTGAAGCCACCCCCCATCTTTGGAACAAATAATAAGGGAATGATAGTGGTGCCCAACATAACTAGATACTATTGAATACCAAGAAAAATAGTAGTAGTTGCAACTACTAAAACAATAATTGTCTCCATAATATGTCCAACTAGAAGCAAATTAATCAATACATTTTTATGGAAATTATTATGTCGCCCTTTAATAGGTCTTGAGAAACCTCTTAACTGTAAAATTCAATTATTCAACCAAACATGTAACCTATGATGGGCCTTTTGGGTGTCTTGTAATTTTTTAATACAACACAAACACATAACCTATGATAGGCCTTTTGGGTTACTTGCAATTTTGGAATACAACACTAGTAATTTGGGAAATTGAATTTAAGCATCTTATATTAAGTTAAATACACCATGGAGAGATTAAAATGTGAAACATTATAATATATTTTAACTATTTTTTAGGGACTAGATTTGTACATAGCCCTCTTCCATTGTTAATTTGAAACACACTCTCTCTATGGTTTTTTTGCTACCAAATCCAAACTCTAATTTTAAAGTTATTTATGTTCTAAAGACTAATTGTCAATGAAAAAAGACAACTAATGCATTAAAATTTGTAACCTAAAAAAATACACACACTCATTGTTATTTGAGCCAACTTAAAGAAAATTGTACAAAAACAATATATAGTATATGACAACAGTGAAGTAGTAATATAACAAAAAATATATGGATGTGTGTGTGTGTGTGTGTGTGTGTGTGTGCATTTGTGTGTGTACACACACACACACACACACACACACACACATGTGAATGATAAATATATGCTATAATTTATTGTATATTATTATTGTTAGCATATATGTAGAATCATGGTATACCAAGCTATGGCCTCAAGTGGCAATGAAAAATTTAGAAAATCAAAGTTACTCAACTCAACATTAAAAAAATGAAAAATTTATCAACCTTACCCCAACAAGTGGTAAGAAGATCATTTATAGAAAATTGAATGTAGTTTCTAAACTACTAGCCTTTTTTCTAAAAAATAGTAATCTTATAGCTATAAATTTTAGATTTCAATGTAGTAATACAAAAACTAGGAAAAAGATAAAAGGTACATGTGTGCCTGACCACCTTATGTTGGAAATCTAATTGAAAAGATCATTAATGAAGAAGATTGATTGAAAGAGGGAGATTTTTGTTAACAGAATGCTTTCAATCATTGTTTTGTCATTGATGTCAAACCTTCTATGTGTAGGAATGACATTTTCTTATAAGATTCAAGCACTGTCACTTAGTTGATTGATGAAGAGGATTTGATCAATAAGATGTAACAAGAGTACCTAAGCAAAAGGTTGAGTTATGATATTGTAATGAATTACTAGGATCAGTTAAGACAATGGTTAAATGATGTATTGATAACATACTTGAAGATATAGAGGTTGGTCACACTTATAAATATTAGAGGAATAAGTTGTAACAAGGTTGACTACAAAGCTTAAACTAAGTTCTTTAGTGGGTGCCAAGAAAGGTAGTTGAAGTTGAGCAAATTTTCAATTGGAGCCAAGCAAATAAAAAATCTAGTGTGTGCCGAGTGAACTTCAGGTGCCAAGTGAAGTTCAAGTGATGAGCAAAGTAACAAGTTTCGAGCATGAGAAAATCTTAGTAGGTTCTAAGTGAACTTTAGGTGCTGAGCATCAATAAAACATAATTAATGCCGAGTAACACAGTATGTGTCGAGCACCAAGATTTCAATAGTGCTGAGCTACTGCATTATTGGAAATGTCAAAAATTCACTAGATCTGAGCCGACATAGTTGTTACCTTGAATTTTGTGAACCAATTGGAGGATAAGGATGATGAGCTGGTGGCACAGAATTCTATGTAAACCATTTTTGGGTGACTTCAAGAGGATTATTCAAGAAGTTTCTAGAAGGAACATAATGTGGGTTAGATTCAATGAATCCTACCTAACCCATTTGAACCAAAATCAAAGGAGGGAAGAATCGAGTGGGAAAAGAAATTCTAGACTTTTATTTAAGGAGTCACAGACTAAGAAGCAAGGGTTGCTGAAGTTCCAAATTGCAAAGTGATTAGAAGGGTGTCAAGAAGAAGGTATCTAGAGAAAGAAGAGTACAGAGGGTCTGCTTCGACAAGTGGTCAAAAATAGATGATTGCACTAGTACATTGAGCATGGAGACTCAAAGAGACTAAGCTTGAAAGGAGGGAAAGCTATCAAGACTTGCAGAGACTAAAGGCTAGACAATGTTATGAGCTGAGAAGTGATCTAACATTTGCAAGTTAATTTGTATGTTGTAATCAGGTCAAAGACTTTCTAATACTCTCTAGCAATTGTATTAGATATGGAAATCCTATGGACTTAGGTTGGTTTAACAACCATTTGTAAATCCTTTAACAGGGTGGCATTCCAAGTGAATGTTCTAAAGTCCTCTAACTAGGCCCACTTCTAATAGGGTGGTTAAATCCTCTAATAGAGTGTTCTAGCCTTTAACAAGGCAAGCCTTTCACAGTGCATCACTTCAAAAGAGTGAGAATTAAGTAGCATGTTACTGGTGGTTTTTCACAAATTGGGTTTCCACATTAATCATTGTGTTATGTGTTGATCTTTTGTGTGTTATGGTTGCATGTTGATTTACAGTAACTTGTTGAATAGGAAAGTTAAAGCTTGGATGAATGAATGGTTGAATGGGCTCACTACACTTAATAAAAAGTTTGAATTGGAAATTTAGACCTTGAATAACTGATTCACCCTCCCTCTCAATTATTCTAAAGCATTTCTAACAATTGGTATCAGAGTCATCTATTGATTTAGTTTCAAGGTACTGGAAGCAGGAAGATCAAGATGTCCAAGAGAGAAGTTCCCAAGGTCAACAAAGACAATGTTGTTGCATGGAAGAGTCTGATGAAATTGCACCTTGGATCAATAGGTGATTATGCAAAAACCTTAATTGAAATAGAACATGTAAACCTAGCTAGACCTCTTACTGCAAATGATTTGAACAAAAGGAAGGAGCACAATTAGGCAATGTTGGAGATTGCCTTTGCACTTAGTTATGCTGAATATGATGACATCAAAGGATGTGATACTACATTCAAGATGTGGAAAGCCCTAATAGATATCTATGGAGGAGATTAAAATGTTTAGAGAGCAAAAAGAGGAAGCCTTAAAGGAAATTTTGATGAAATGAAAATGGAGGAAGGTGAAAATGTTGCTCAATATGGATCCAAAATGAAAGAATTGGTAAGTTTAATAAGAAGCCTAGGTGGTCAATTGGAAGAAGAGATTGTTAGTAGCAAAGACTTGAGAAACTTTCTCCCTATCTATGCTATTGGAGTTTTAGCCATCCAAGTGCTAAGGTGTGTACAAGGAAACACACTAACCTTTGAAGAAATAGTCAGAAGACTTACTACATTTGAATTGTCAAATTTTGACAACTATACACCTAAGAACCTTGAATCTACTTTCAAAGCCAAGCTAACATTGAAGGACACTGAGGAGGTGACATCAAAGAAGAAGAGTAGAAAAGGAAAACATGCATCTAGTGATAGCAGCATAGATGAGGAAGATGTGGAACAATTGGAAGTACTACTACCTAGAAGATTCCATAGAGGCAAAGGTAAATTCAAAGATAAGATCCCTATCATTTGTTTCAATTGCAATGAATTAGGTCATATTTCTGCAAAGTGTATACAAAAGAAGAACTACAAAGAAGGAAACAAGTACAAACATAAGAGAGAAGATGATAGCAAAGATTACAAGGACAAAGACAAAATATGTTATATTGTTGAAGAAGATTCTAATGAAAATGATGATGAAGTAGTCTATG
Source organism: Cupressus sempervirens (assembly GCA_028749045.1). Taxonomy (NCBI): domain Eukaryota; kingdom Viridiplantae; phylum Streptophyta; class Pinopsida; order Cupressales; family Cupressaceae; genus Cupressus; species Cupressus sempervirens. The sequence continues at coordinate 476,807,111 of CM053792.1, forward strand.
TGTCCATGAAGGATAAATTAGATAAAGATGAAGATGAAGCAACAACATTGGTAAATTGTGTAAACAAGAATGACAAGTGGATCATAGATAGTGGATGCTCACATCACATGACAAGAGATAAAAGTAAGTTTATTACCTTTACTCAATATGATGGAAATAGTGTTAGATTTGGAAATGATGCTCCATGTCAAATCAAAGGAAAAGGTTCTATTAAATTTACTAAGAAATTTTCATGTGATGATGCATACTATGTTGAAGGATTGAACTACAATTTGTTGAGTATATCACAGTTAGGCAATGTAGGTTACAAAGTAGAATTTGGAAAAAAATCTGCAAAGATCTATGACACTGATGGAAATCTGATAGAAAAAGGTGAACAAACTAGGAGTAATCTATTTTATCTAGATATGGAAGATACAACTCATCTTGTTGTTAGGCTTGGTGATGTGTGGTTGTGGCATAAAAGATTGTGTCATGTTAACTTTGACAATTTGATTAGCATCAGCAAAAAGAATAAAGTTAGAGGTTTGCCTAAGCTGAAGAAACTTGAGAACACAATGTGCAAACAATGTCAACTAGGGAAGATGACTAAATCTATTTTCAAAAGAAAAACATACACTTCCAAAGAAGTAATAGAGCTAGTCCATATAGACTTATGTGGTTTAATAGAAGTTCAAATTTACCTAGGAGATAGATACATAATGTTATTTGTAGATGACTATTCAAGGATGACGACTACTATATTTTTGAAGAAAAAAATCTAATGGATTTCAAATGTTCAAGTCGTATTTGGCCAGTGTTGAGAAGGAAATAGGAAAGAATCTGAAGTGCCTAAGATCAAATAGAGGAGGAGAGTTTACATCAAAAGAATTTGAGATATTCTGTAATGACAAAGGTATCAAAAGTCAAACATCAACACCAAGAACTCCACCTCATAATGGTATTACTAAAAGAAGGAATAGATTAGTGATAGACTATGCAAGAACCTTAATGATGGAGAAAAATGTTCCTCTAAAGTATTGGAGAGAAATTGTAAGCATTATTGTTTACACCCTGAATAGAGTCCAAATCAAGAAAGGTACAAATATAGCACCTTTTGAACTATGGTATGGTCACTCACCTAATGTTAAACATTTCAAAGTCTTTGGTTGTAAATGCTATATTCTTAAAGATACTAGAAATGACAAGTTTGATGCAAAAAGTGATGAAGGTATACTCCTTGGATACTCCACTAAAAGTAAGGCATATAAGTGTTTGAATACTAACACTAATAAGATTGTGGAGAGTGAAAATGTAAATTTTGATGAGCATGCAGAAGTCAAAGTTGATGAATCCAAGCAATCAAAAGATTATAGATCCTCTGTATACTTTTATGAAGGAATGACTATTGAAGAAAATGCTACCAATCAAGTTGGGAATCATCAACAAATTTTAGTATCAGCCGAGTCACACCTAGTATATGTTGAGTTGCATTCAGAAGCTAAGTTGTAGAATGAAGGAAATGCACATTCTGATTCTAAAAATAGTATACATGAAAGAGATAATAAAATATCAGACGAAGAAGAGAAAAATGACTCTAAAGCTAAAGGATCAAACATGGAAAGAAGGATAGAACCAATACTAGCCAAGTATGTAAGAAGACATCACCCTGTAGATCAAACCATTAGTGACAAGGATGCCAAACCAATGACAAGGAATAGACTCAAGAATGAATCACATCTACTAAGCAAGGTTGAGCCTAAAACAATAAAAGATGCACTACAAGATGATGACTGGTATAAAGCTATGGAAGAGGAGATAGATTAGATTGAGAAGACCAAAACCTGGACCTTAGTTCTTAGACCAACTAATAAGAATGTAATTGGTGCCAAATGGGTGTTCAAGAAAAAACTTGATGAGAATGGTGAGATAACAAGAAACAAATCCATACTAGTTTGCAAAGGCTATGCACAAGAAGAAGGACTCGATTATGGTGAAACATTTACCCCTATTGCAAGAATGGAAGGAGTAAGAACACTGCTTACATATGCTACCTACAAAGGTTTCAAATTCTACCAAATGGATGTGAAGTCTACTTTTATGAATGGTATACTAGAAGAGGAAGTTTGCATAGAATAGCCTGAGGGATTTATTGATGACAACAATAAGGATATGATTTGCAAACTGCATAAAGCACCTTATGGTTTGAAGCAAGCACCTAGAGCATGGTATGAGAGACTACATAAATATCTTGTGAAGATTGGATTTGAGAGAATAGATGACAAAAGAAACTTGTATATCAAGGCTGAAAAAGATAAAGATATCTTGATATATGAAATCTTTGTTGACGATACAATATTTGGAGGAAAAGATATTCTATGCAAGGATTTTTCTGATCAAATAAAGCATGAGTTAAAGATGTCAATGTTTGGAGAAATCAAGTTCTTTGTTGGATTACAAGTACATCAATTGAAGCATGGCATATTTGTGAACCAATCAAAATACATCAAGGAGATACTCAAGACATTTGGATTAGAAAAGTCAAAACTAGTCATCACACTAATGGAAACTGGACATATGCTATCCAAGAATGATGAATTAGCTGAAGTGAATTAGACAATGTATAGATCAATGATTGGAAAGTTGTAGTATGTTGTACATAGTAGACCAGACATTCCATTAGCTATTGGAATAGTGGCAAGATTTTTTGCAAGTCCAAGAGAAAATCACCTGATGGCAGTAAAGAGAATACTGAGGTACTTAAAAAGAATTGATGAGCTTAGTTTGTACTAAAAGAGGAGTGAAAAGTTTGAATTAAGAGCCTACATTGATGTAGACTAGGGAGGTAATATTGATGATAGAAAAAGCACCAGTGGAGGAGCACTTTTTTTGGGAAGAAGATTGATTACATGGACCAATAAAAATAAAATTTGTACCTTACAGTTCACAGCAAAAGTTGAATATGTTGCAGCTACTATCAATTGCACTAATATTGTATGGATCAAACATCTATTGCAAGGTATAAAGGAAGAGGTAAATGAGCCTTGTGATACTCCATTGTGATAATACAAGTGCTATCAACATATCAAAGAACCCTATAATGCATGCTAAAACCAAGCATATTACAATCACATATCACTATGTAAGAGAATTGGTGGAAGACAAACAAGTGAAGATGGAATATGTAAGCTCAAAAGAACAAATTACTGACATCTTCACAAAAGAACTACATAAAGATGCTTTTCTGTATCTTAGAGGTAAGTTAGGGGTGATACCCCTAGCCAAAGCTACTTAAGAAAAGGTAGGACTCCCCTACATCAAATGAATTGATTGTTGAAATATTACACATTGATGCAGAGGATACCTACTTTAGGACTCATGCCTAAAGTAATTGAAGAAATGAAGTTCCAAAATAGTTACAAGCAAGACAATAGAGGGAGAAAGTGAAAGAACCTACAAAAGCTACACTTGCATATTAAGATGTTGAAACAGTCTATCTTTGGCATTGTTGTCAAAGAGGGAGAAGTAGTAAGAAATTGATCAACATCATTTGATCAATAGTATGAAGGAGGAAGTGCAGAAGCTGATCACATCAGAGAATAGTAGAAGATGAGCAATGCATACAAAGGGAAAGAATGTAAGAATGAAGAAAACAAAAAAATAGGTTACACTAGCTAAGAGGGAGAAGTGAAAACTGATAGTAATCTAATTTTATTTTTGGCATTTGACTTACTATTCTAACCTAGTTAGCACTTTGATAACATGGTTGAATAGTTTGGTCTAATGGTTGATCAGTTTGGTTTGCCATCAATGCCAAAGTGGGAGATTGTTGGAAATTTGATTGAAAAGATCATTGATGAAGAAGATTGATTGAAAGAGGGAGATTATTGTTAACAGAATGTTTTCAATCATTGTTTTGTCATTGATGTCAACCTGCTATGTATAGGAATGACATTTTATTATAAGATCCAAGCACTATCACATAGTTGATTGATGAAGAGAATTTGATCAATAAGATGTAATGAGAGTACCTAAGGGAAAGGTTGAGTTATGATATTGTAATGAAGTGCAAGGATTAGTTAAGATAATGGTTAAATGATTTATTGATAACATACTTGAAGATATAGAGGTTGGTCACACTTAGAAACATTGGAGGAATAAGTTGTAACAAGGTTTACTGCAAAGCTTAAACTAAGTTCTTTAGTGGGTGCCAAGCAAGCTAGTTGAAGTTGAGAAAATTTTCAATTAGAGCCGAGCAAATGAAAAATCTAGTGTGTCACAAGTGTACTTTAGGTGTCAAGTGAAGTTCAAGTGCCGAGCAAAGTAACAAGTGCTAAGCATTAGAAAATCTTAGTAGGTGCCAAGTGAACTTTAGGTGCTAAGCATCAGTAAAACACAGTTGACGTCAAGTAACACAGTATGTGCCAAGCACAAGGATTTCAATAGTGCCAAGCTACTATATTATTGGAAATGTCAAAGATTTGCCAGATCTGAGTTGACATACTTGTTACCTTGAATTTTTTGAACTAGTTAGAGGATAAGGATGATGAGCTAGTGGCACAGAATTCTACGTAAACCATTTTTGGGTGAATTCAAGAGGATTATTCAAGAAGTTTTTAGAAGGAACATAGTATGGGTTAGATTTAATGAATCCTACCTAACCCATTCAAACCAAAATCAAAGGAGGGAACAATCGAGCGAGAAAAACAATTTCAAACTTCTATTTAAGGAGTCGTAGACCAAGAAGCAAGGGCTACTAAAGTTCCAAATTGCAAAGTGATTAGAAAGGTGTCAAGAAGAAGGCATCTATGAGAAAGAAGAGAACAGAGGCTCTGCTTCAACAAGTGGTCAGAAAGAGATGATTGCACTAGTACATTAAGCATGAAGACTCAAGGAGACTAAGTTTGAAAGGAGGGCAAGCTATAAAGAGTTGCAGAGACTAAAGGCCAAGCAATGTTATGAGCTAAGAAGTGATCTAAGATTTGCAAGTTTAGTTGTATGTTGTAATTAGGTCAAAGACTTTCTAATAATATCTAGCAATTGTATTAGATATGGAAATCCTATGGACTTAGGTTGGTTTAACAACCATTTGTAAATCCTTTAATAGGGTGGCATTCCAAGTGAATGTTCTAAAGTCCTCTAACCAGACCCACTTCTAACAGAGTGGTTAAATCCTCTAGCAAGGTCACATTTAATAGTGTGTTGTAGCCTTTAATAGGGTAGGCCTTTCATAGGGCATCACTTCAAAAGAGTGAGAATTGAGTAGCATGTTATTGGTGGTTTTTCCCAAATTGGGTTTCCACATAAATCACTGTGTTATGTGCTGATCTTTTGTAAGTTATTGTTGCATATTGATTTATAGTAACTTACTGAATAAGAAAGTTAAAGCTTGGATGAAAGAATGGTTGAATGGGCTCACTACATAGTAAAAAGTTTGAATTGGACATTTGGACCTTGAATAACTAATTCACCCCCCCTCTCAGTTATTCTAAAGCATTTCTAACACCTTAATCACAATCAAATGATAATAATTTTTCAAAAAATTATAAATATAAGTAGTAGACCCGTGCTAGATGTGATCCATATTTTTGTGTAATTATTTTCCAACTAAATAATTAATAAGAATTTTTTTGCTAAAAATTTTCTAGAATAAAACAAGTCCCATGTCTGACCACCTTGACTAATTCTAAACCTTACAAAATTGAAAGCTTTTTTCTTATAGTAGAAAAAACATAGAATGTGATACATGTTTGAAATTTTAAAAAGGTTAAGCCATTCAAAAGTTATAGTTGTTTTTCAACCAGTCTATCAGTTATAAATTTAAAGATAACTCAATTAATAAATAAATAATAATTACTTACTATATTCAAAATTTGATAGTAATTATAACAATGGAAAGATGGTAGTCTCTTTAAGAACCCTTTCGTTTCATCAATTTTGGGTCAAAAAAATATTGTTAACCACATGGTCAGACTCCAAAGATTAGAGGAAATATGACAAACATAATTTTTGGATTGACTATTCAAATTTGGCATTCCAAAGTCAAAACCCAAGGCAAATACTAGGCCTACTCTACTAATTGAATATATAATATTATCATCTATCCAAAAAAATTGGATATTCAATTAAGCCCAAAAAATTTTAATTCTCTAATTTGATATTTTAATTTTGGCTTTCAAATTATAGTAGGAGAAACAATAGGAGAAATGGGGGAGAGAGACTGTACCTAGGAGGGAGAGAGCGAGGGGGAGAGAGAGGGGGGGGAGACAAAGAGATGGAGAGACAGTGGGGAGAGAGTGAGAGAGAGAGTTCCTTGATGAAGGATTTTGGTACAACTATCCTTGGTTTGTTGCATTATTTCCTTGGTCTTCAAATTCATAAATCTTCTACTAATATTTCAATTTTTTAGCATAATCATGCTCTTGATTTGCTTCAAATATTTGGAATGGGTAATTTTAAAGCAACCTTTACTCATTTTTAGTTAGATACATTATGTTTTCTACTAGGTTTAATACTCCATCAATTGATGCTACCTTGTATAGATACCTAGTTGAAATCATTTTGTACTTTGACACATAGTCCTCTTTATATTTCCTTTATAATTAGTCTTGGACTTCTCAATTCTCTCAAGATCCTCGTTAGAGCCATTTTCATGTAGCTAAATGCATCTTCTATTACATTCAATGTACTATATAGTTTGGCATTCACTACACATTAGGTACTAATGAGATTGTGATCTTCACTAATTTGGATGGGTCTAGTGATGTTGATGACCCAAAGTATACCTCTAGATTTGTTTTTTCCCTTGGTTCTAATCAATTTTCTTGGTATTGAAAAGAAAAAAATGCAATTGCATTAGCATCTAGTTAATAAAATAACTTTAATACTCATGAGAGCCATTTGCATGTAGCTAAATGCATCTTCTATTACATTCAAGGTACTATATAGTTTGGCATTCAGTACACATTAGGTACTAATCAGATTGTGATCTTCATTGATTTGGATGGGTCTAGTGATGTTGATTACCCAAAGTATACCTCTAGATTTTTTTTTTCCTTTGGTTCTAGTCAATTTTCTTGGTATTGAAAAGAAAAAACTACAATTGCATTAGCATCTAGTGAATTCGAGTTACAAGTAGTTGTCTTGACTCTTACCTTGTCAAGAGATTCTTTGGCTTCAATAGTTGATAGTTGACTTTGGATTTATGGTTAATTATCCTACTACTCTTTGGTGTGATAATCAAAGTGCCATATACATCTCTCCAAGTCTGTAGACTATAATTCACCTTGAGAATATTACAAAGTTCTATTAGAACTTCACTTCCTTCAAGTTGAAACACATATCCTAACCTTATCCTCACTTCATATCTTCTCTTACCTATTTAGACAAAGATTTTTATATCTTAATACTAACCTCACTCAATAAAATCTTGAGGTTGACAACATATCTTTTCTTTTATACATACATACATGCATACACACACACACACACACACATATATATATACATGTATATATACATATATATAGTATATATACATGTATATATACATATATATAGTATATATACATATATATATACATGTATATATATATATGTATATATACTATATATCTATATATATATGTATATATACACACATATATATATGTATATATACATATATATATACATATATATACATATATATATATATGTATATATACATATATATATACGTATATATACATATATATATATACGTATATATACATATATATATATACGTATATATACATATATATATATATATACGTATATATACATATATATACATGTATATATACATATATATACATGTATATATACACATATATACATATATATATGTATATATATATATGTATATATATATATATATATATATATGTATATATATATATATGTATATATATGTGTGTATATATATGTGTATATATATGTGTGTGTGTGTGTGTGTGTGTGTGTGTGTGTGTGTGTGTGTGTGTGTATGCTAACATTTTCATAATTCTAGAAGATAAACTATTTTTTTCAATTTTAGAAAAAATTACAAAGCTCTCATATAATCTAAATATCAATCAAAATTTTCAATGATTATTAAGTTATCCAATATCACCCAACAAAGACTTGATATAAAAAATAAATAGTCAAATCAAAAATTGTTTACGCCAAGACTAATAACCTTAAGTGTTGATATTTCATCTCTATTATCATTATGAAATGTAAGAAACCAACAAAAAAAGTAAAACTCTTAGGTTTCTTGTCACAACCCATTCTTCATAACCCACATAAAACAATAATTTTATTCCCACGTAGGTTTCAATCAAACCTAAGTTTTTATAACCTTTTTATAAAATCCTATATCAATTCCAAATATGTAAAATAATAACCAACCACTACCCAACAAAGAAGGAACCATTTTCAGTTGTAAATCAAATCAAAAAATCATCGGGTAGGGAGGGAGATGTTCTTGGTCTTTCTATCTACAACCTCTTATTTTCTTTGCAAGGATAATGGATATTTGATTCTTGAGATAGGGTAAATAGGGAACTCCATCAATATAGTGATAATTTTTATCTACATTCAAACAAAACACTCACTCACTATTGATTTATGGAATAGATTGGTGCTTATTGGCATATAATCCTCATGATTATTAATTTTAGCCACATGTTTAGTAACTACACATGGTCTTGAATGTGTCAAGTTTATTTAAGTGATTTTTTCTTTTAACAAGTATGTGACTATGTGTATTTCTATGTGATGATAGTGCATAAGGAAAATTTGTTCATTTGTGAATTTATTATATTCATTGATGTCATTACCATGAGTGTGTTGTTACCTATGATTATTTTTCAAGGAAGTAAAAGAGATGACTCCCTTTTATAGCTTACTGATAGATAGTATTGCTTAATTAATTCTTTAGTTTTTTATCATGAGAGGAGAATGGTTATTAGTGAACATAAGTATATTTTTTTAAATCATTATACTTTTCAATATCAGGACATTGAATGTATGATCTATTATTTGATTGGTATCATGCATTAAGAATCTTTTTGCTAAATAATTAGTCAATTGAAATTCTTCATAACTATGAATTAGAATAGAAAAAAAGTTCACATACATTCCTTATGAGATTTATCTTGCATCACTTTGAAAATATTGAGAGCTTGTGTTAAATTGAAAGGCCTATGTGTTAATAGTGAAAATAGAATACATGTTTTCACATTTCATTCATTCTATGTTAATAATCATGTGCATAATATTGTGGATTGATTGCACTATGATGTATTTTATTTACATAATCACCACTACATTATCCATGTGTTATTAGAGAGTGAACTCCATAAATAATGGTAGAAAGTGGTAAAGATGGGTTTTTTTTATTCAAATATGATAAACTATGGATGGATGGTAACTTTTTTATTATATCCTAGACAATGTGGTACACAATTCCATTACTGCTTTTAATTTTTCTTAGTTAGTCCTCCTCAATGTCGGACTGCGTATCTTTTTTGTTAGGAAATATTTTGAGGAAGCTTAATAGCACTTCATGGTAGGGTGGTAAATGACTCCTACAATATTTTTTCCCCCTTATGTTCTTGGATAGGTTCTAGGGCTTTTGACGGCTCGGTTGAAAGTTATCTCAGTGATTGGTTTGTGGTTTGTTTAGAATATTTTATTTACCTCCTATCTTTATTTATATTCCCTTTAAGATTAATTATTGTTGACTGGTCAATATTAAAATGAACTTGATTCTTGTAGACTTCCCACATTTTATGGAGATTGCTGATGTGACATTAGTTTTGTAGGGGCAATCGATACATTTCTTTATTGTCTGCTCCTGATAAAATGCTAAAATCAACTTGAAAATTATAATGATGTATTTATGCATATGATGTGAAATCAATTTCAAATTAATTCAAAACTATGTTAAAAAGTTTAAATGGGAAGCTTTTGTAATCATGTGGAAGGATACATGATCTAAGATTTGATCTGCAAGACTACAATAGATTCAACATAGAACATTGGTATAGAAATAGAAGAGTGAGATTATCAAGAGACTGGTCTATTTTTTAAAATTTTCATGGGAAGTCTCCACTATGATAGCTTCCATTTTTGACATTCTTACACTCTCTCATCCCCATGATAGATCATGGAGTATGATCCAAAACATTGATTATTAAAAAATTTCTACACAATCTAGCCCAGAAAAATAGTTGCATAGCTTCCATTAGGCCATCAAAAGTTGAACTATTTAGCTTATATATTTTTATCTAATTAGTTTAAATCATTGAATAAATTTGATGCCTATCAATAAATTTGTTGAATATAGAGTGGAAGAATTGGTTAGATACTTGAAGATGGATCTACCAACAATTACAAAATGAAATTAATTTCAACATTAGAAACATAAGGCTTAGTTTGTGTAAATCCAACTACCAAAAAAATGTACAATTTTTGAGACAAAATAGAGAAGCGCCACAAACACATGGAAGTGGATCATGTATAACTTTTCCAAGGCAACAAAATATTAGTTTTAATTTTTCTTTTTCTTTTTCTAAAATTATTATTTTTGCTGTTAGATCATGTGTTATGTATTACTTATCATTTTTGTTATTTTATACTCATAATAGTATTGATATCTAAACTTGTAAACATAGATTTGTTCTTGTAAAACATAAATTGGTTGCAAGCCTATGTAGTAAACTTGTTGGATTAATTTTGTCTATGATTGCATTTGTGATTATTTAGATAGATATGTAAGAATCATGTCCTAGTCCACAATTTCCACATCATCTAGTGGCCAGAAATGTGGAAATAAACAAAATAGCCCTAGTTTGAATAGTTAAAAGTCATTTCATTAACTGTAATCAAGGATTAACAAATGATTATCCATTTTCAATAAGAAAAATCAAAATAAACATCACTACTTATTAATTTGACAATTAGAATATCACTTACATGATATTTACCTACACATCATACATCCCTAACATAATCATAAAATCCATATGTTTGAATGTACATATATAAATGGATGCATCATTACATAACTATATCTCATCAAAATGATTAAATACATCAATAATGTCATATAAAATGATTTCATATACTCATCACATGGAGATTTTTAGAACTAGTTGTCTCGATCATGCGTCCAACTACAAGTCCTAGTGTCCACAGCCAACGAAAATTGATCATTCACTATCTAAGATGGGAGTGTGACCAAAGGGCTATTACCATGCCAACCATAGAGCTTTTAGCTCCCCCAAGGTCCTTCTTGACATAAAGGACACCCCAACCTTGGCATGAGAAACCTAGCAACTCAAAATGAGAGGATAACATGGATCCAGTGCATTTGTGTAACATATTACTTTCCACATATGTCTAAGTAGCCTAATCATGAAATGTGGTACGGAAAAATAAAAAGTAACTAGCATATCTACTCACATGTAGTACAATATATCTACACATATGAAAGAAATAAAATGGCTTTGGCCAAAGCACTTTAAGAGCTAGATTTAATTAATAGAAGAAACAATACATATTGTATCTATTTCCATCATTCCCAAATATCCACATGACACCCAAGCATAATGAGTCTAAATGCACTCATAACCAAAAAAAACTATATAATGCAATGTAGTTCAAAGAATGTATGCAACTATATTCATCATAAAAAAATAATTCAAAGAATGTACTCAACTAAATTCAACATAACAATATAATTGAGAGAATGTTCTCAACTACATTCAGCATAAATCATACAATGACTTCATATTAGCTAAAGATATTCAAAAATCCTAGTATAACACGCCCTTTATGAGGGAAGTTCAATCAATGTCATATGAAGTGTTGAGATAACAAAAAGATCATTTCTTCACTACCAACCTATAGATATCAATACTCATAGATTTTTGATAAAACAATTTTGAACATCTAGTTCCATTTTAGGGACTCAAGCTAGCAAAAGAAGAAATTTTAATGAATGAATTTAGTTCTATCAACACATTTATATATATGTATATAAAAGGTGTTTAGAACAATGACATTCCATACGTTATTTCCAAATAAGGTATCCATTACTTTTAGAGAAAATTACTATGTAATGCAACTTTTATCAACAATTCATTGTTATCATTTAAGTAGTCATGCTTACAGAATCATGAATATGATTGAACCATAGTTTTAAGCATACAAATTACTAGAATATAACTAGATGTTATCTAATCATACACTAAGAAAACTCCAAATACAATTGTATTTTCAAAGCTCCAACAACTAATCTATCTTAGATAGATATAGGTTGTGACTACTTCTATAAGTTTCCCTTTTCAATAGGTTGAGGATTTTCAATTTATATCTAATATATTGAGGGTTATATTAGTCAATAATGAGCTTTAACCCCTATTTTTGAACAACATTAACCAAGGTTATTTTGGGTGGTGTGATCCCTCTCATAAATAAAATATTGAATCATCTATAAATAACTAATGCAATACATGTTGCTCATTAGTTTCATGATAAAGAAACCTATATCTCAATTAATATTGCTAATAAACATCTACTATGATGTTATAATACAACTCTACTATCTATTAATGCTAGAATACAATGCAAGAATATAGTCTTATCAAAATACTTACAATGGACATGTCATTCATGATACATAGATGCAACATAAATTTTTGCCAAAATAACTATAGCATATATGTACATATTATGTTATTGACCCTTTTGCAAAAATGCAATAGTACAGTTTATCCTAAGTTTTTATTTACAGAAATAATACAATATTTGCTAAAGTATCTAAGCCTTGAAGTAGATGTATATAATATGACTTACAATTTGTTGTTCTTACCATTGAGGAGCTTTCTACTACATGAGATACAATTCTAATGAACTATTCATAATTTCATGCCTTCTACTCTATATACAATAAGTCTAGATGCCAATTAGTTCTAGCAATAGAAGACTTAATAAGATATTCTACCTCTATTGTTGTCACAAAATTTATGGATAACTCAAAACCATTTTGTAACTACATCAGTACCTTACAAAAGGAACATTCAGTTCACCATAGCATCAAAATCATTATATATGTTCATCATGATAAGTTTTTGTTTTAATTTTTGACACAACACATACCTATACCTTGATTCATTAACTCTAAACTAAATAATCCCTTGAAATTTCCTAGAACCTACCTTTTTCTGTATAACTACACAATTGATTAGACATTGTCAATACCACCTTTGCATGTTTGCCTTGATAGGATTCCAAAGTATGGAAATTTTACTAGTTACAAATAGGAAGCATTTAAAATATTGAAATAATCTTGAGGGAATCATTGAGGATTGTTCATTCATAGTCAAAGACATAGCAAAGGTTCATGCAAAAAGATAAAATCATAATTAATCTCACATCGGCACCCAATCAAGAATGGAAGCTTGTAACCCATAGTCCCCTAGATTTCCAAATTCATAATGAAATTAGTCAAACTTAGCCCTCATGTATTCAAACTTATTAGGTATGTACTAACATAGTGACTGGCCATTTGGTTTCCACATTATTCAAGTGTGATAACACATTAGGTGACTACCATATAGTTTTCTTTTATATATTTGAATCTTATTTGGATGATCTACTTCTATGATAATGCCTTAGAAACTAATATAAAATGCACCTTTAGATGTACAAGCTATTATAACATTGAGAATGAAGACTTTTGTTTAGAAAAGAAAAGAACACAACATGATCAATGGTCAATTTTTAGACCTAGCTGGTCAATGCTTCCACAGTATTCAAGGAGCAATAATTAAGAAGGGGACCCTTGGTTTTCTATCTCACTATCATTTCCTTCCAAGGATGTGGCAATTGTTGCCTCCATCCCTGATCATCCCTTCACAACCCTATTTTCCCCATTCTAGCATACACTCCCTTTTTCTAACAATATTGTGTTTCTTTTATGATATGATGAAATGGGATGAAGGGGGTCATAGGTTAGCCTATGACACCATTCAACCCATATGATTGAATATTATATGTCCATAGGGGTCCTAGGACCCCTAGGGACACATGTCATGATGAAATGGGTCAAAGGGGGCCGTAGGTTAGCCTATGACCTACTCTGACCTGTATCATCTATTATCATATGTCCCTAGGGGTATTAGAACCCTTAGGGATACATGTTGTGATGAAATGGGTTGAAGGGGGTCATCAGTTAGTCTATGACCCCATTCAAATAATATCATCAAATACCATATATCCCTAGTGGTCTTGGGACCCCTAAGGACACATAGCATGATGTAATGGGTCGTAGATTAGCTTACGACCTCATTCAACCCATATGATCAATTACAATATGTCCCTAGGGGTCCTAAGACCCCAAGGGACACATGTTTCCATGAAATGGATTAAAGGGGGTTGTATGTTACCCTATGACACCATTTGACCCATATAATAAATTTTGATATGCCCCTAAAGGTCCTAGGAGCCCTACAAACACATGTCACAATGAAATGGGTCGACCCTTAAGATTGAGTATGGTATGTCCCTAAGGGACCTAGGACCCCTTAGGACACATCTAGAGATGAAATGGGTCTAAGGGGGTTGTAAGTTAGCCTATGACCCCATTCAACCCATATGATTAATTAAGATATGCCCATAGGGGTCCTAGGACCCCTAGAGACACATGTTGATATGAAATGGGTTGAAGGGGGTCATAGGTTAGCATACAACCCCCTTTAAACCATGTCATCGATTACTATATGTTTTTCAAACCCCCTTCGACCCTTATGATTGATTATGATATGTCCCTTAGGGTTCTTAGAACCCTAGAGACACATCTGGTGATGAAATGGGTCAAAGGCGATTGTAGGTTAGCCTACAACTCCATTCAACCCATATGATTGATTACGATGTGTCATAGGGTTCTAAACCCACATCATGATGTAATAGGTCAAACCTATGACCCCTTTTGACCCCTAGGATGGGTTACAGCATGTCCCTAGTGTTCCTAGGACCCCTAGGGACACATGTCATGATGAAATGGGTCGAAAGAGATCATAGGTTAGCTTACAACCCCATTATACTCATATGATCAATTACGATATGTCCCTAGGGATCTTAGGACCCCTAGGAACACATATTGCAATAAAATGGGTCGAAGAGGGTCATAGGTTAGCCTATTACCCCATTCCACCCATATCATCAATTACCATATTTTCTAGGGGTTTTAGGACCCCTAGGGAAAAATTCATAGTGAAATGGGTTGAAGGGGTCTGTATATTAGCCTACAACCCCATTTGACCCATATCATAGATAACAATATGTCCCTATGGGTCCTAGGACCCCTAGGGACACATGTCATGATGAAATGGGTTTTCTATGACCTCTTTTGACCCATATCGTTGATTACCATATATTTTTAGGGGTCCTATGACCCCTTGATACACGTCATAATGAAATTGGTCAAAAGGAGTCGTAGGTAGCCCTTCAATCCCATTCAATTCATTTGATCAATTATAATATGTATCTAGGGGTCTTAGGACCCATAGGGACACATGTCATTATGAAATAGGTTGAACAGGGTTGTAGATTAGCCTACGACCCCATTCAACCCATATGACTAATTATGATATGTTCATAGGGGTCCTATGGACACATGTCACAATGAAATGGGTCAACAGGGGTCATAGGCAAATCAATTATGATATGTCCATAGGGGTCTTAAGATCCCTAGGGACACATATTGTGATGTAATGGGTTAGAGGGGGTCATAGGTTAGCCTACAACCCCATTCAACCCATATGATCCATTATGATGTGCTATCTAGTGATGAAATGGGTCTTAGGTTAGCCTAGGACCCCATTCAACCCATATAACTGAGTATAATATGTTTGTAGGGATCCTAGGACCCCTATGGACACATTTCATGAGGAAATGGGTCGAGGGGGGTTGTATGTTTTCCTACGAACCTATTTGACACATTTAATTGATTTCTATATATCCATAGGGGTCCTAGGACCCTTAGGGACACATATCATGGTGAAATGGGTCGAGGGGGTCATAGGTTAGCCAATGACCCCTTTCAACCCTTAATATTGATTATTTTATGTCCCTAAGGGTCCTAGGACCCCTAGGGATACATCTGGTGATTAAATGGGTCAAATAGGGTTGTAGCTTAGCCTATGACCAAAGTCAACACATATGGTCCATTACAATATGTCACTAGGTAACATAGGACCCATAGGGGCACATGTCATAATAAAATGGGTCAAAAGGGCTAGTAGGTTAGCCTACAACCCTATTTGACCCATATCATTGATTACCATATGTCCTTAGGGGTCCTAAGACACCTACAAATATATTTCATGATGAAATGGGTCTGAGGGGGTCATAGGTTAGCTTATGACCCCATTTGACTAATATGATCAATAACATTATGTCCTTATGACTCCTAGGACCCCTAGAGACACATGTTTTAATGAAGTGGGTTGAAGGGGGTCTTAAGTTAGCTTATGACCCCATTCTACCCATATGATTAATTATAATGTGTCCATATGGGACTTAGGACCAATAGGGACACGTTGTAATGAAATGTGTCAAAGGTGGCCATAGGATCCCTAGAGACACATCTAGTGATGAAATGAGTTGAAGGAGGTTGTAGGTTAGCCTATAATCCCATTCAACCCATATGATCGATTATGATTTGTCCATAGGATTCCTAGGACCCTTAGGGATACATGTCACCATGAAATAGGATGAAGGGGGTTGTAGGCTAGCCTACAACCCCCTTTGACCCATATCATTGATTACAATATGTCCCTAGGGGTCCTAAGACTCCTAAGGACACATTTTGTGATGAGATGGGTTGAACAGGATCATAGGTTAGCCTACGACCCCATATGATCGATTATAATATGTCCATAAGATTCTTAGGACCCCTAGGGACACATCTGGTGATGGAATGGGGAAAGGAGGTCATAGGTTAGCCTACAACCCCATTCAATGTAAATGATCAAATATAATATGTCCCTAGGGGTCCTAGGACCCCTAGGGACACATCATGATGATATGGTTTGAAGGGGGTTGTAGGTTAGCCTACAAACCCATTCAACCCATATGATTGATAACAATATGTTCATAGGGGTCTTATGACCTCTAGTGACACGTCATGATGAAATGGGTTGAAGGGGGTCATAGGTTACTCTACCTTTTTAGACCCTTAAGATTGATTACAATATGTCATTAGGCATCCTAGGACCACTAGGGACACATTTGGTGATGACATTAGTCAAAGGGGGTCATAGGTTACCCCACGACTACATTCAACCCGTATGATCAATTACAATATATCTCTAGGGGTCTTAAGACCCCTAGTGACACATGTCATGATGAAATGGGTCAAAGGGGGTTGTAGGTTATCCTATGGCACTTTTTGACCAATATCATCAATTACCATATATCCCTAGGGGTCCTAGGACCCCAAGGGATACATGTCACAATGAAATAGCTTGAATGGGGTCATAGGTTAGCCTACAAGTCCATTCAACACAACTGACTGATTACAATATATCCCTAGAGTTCCTAGGAACCCTAGGGACACATGTCATGATGAAATGGGTCAAAAGGAGTTGTAGGTTAGCCCACAACCCCATTCAACACATATGATCAATTATGATATGTCTATAGGGGTTCTATGACCCCTAGGGACACATTTCATGATCAAATGGGTTGAAGGGGGTAGTAGGTTAGCCTACAACACCCTTTGACCCTTAATATCCATTATGATATGTCCCTAGGGGTCCTAGGACCTCTAGAGACATATCTGGTGATAAAATGAATTTAATGAGGTCCTAGGTTAACCTATGATCTCATTCGACCCATATGCTTGATTATGATATTTCCCTAGGGGTCCTAGGGACACATGTCAAGATGAAATGGGTCAAAGGGAGTTTTAGGCTAGCCTACGATCCCATTTGAACCATATGATTGATTATGATATGTCCCTAGAGATCATAAGACACATGTTATGATGAAATGGTCAAAGGGGTGTTAGAAACAATAATTGATCAAGATAACTGAGAGAGGGGGGTGAATTAGTTATCCAAAAATCAAAACATATATCAACCTTAAACAATTTTAACCATTCAACCAAAATAAATAGCAACCATAACAAGATGCACATAGACAATTACACCAAATACGTTAACTAGGGAAAACCTTGATCAGAAGGAAAACCCCGACTGCAATGATGCCTATAAGATGATGTACTAATATAAATATTCCTTGTTGGAGGATGAACCCTGTTAGGAGTCTATTACAACATTTAGTACATATGAGTCCCTATTATGAGACTTTGAATTCTTTCTAGAAGATTCCAACCCTACTAAGAGTTCTAGAAGATAGAAGGACCCACTATCCAAACAGCTTCTAGGGCAAGATCACTGATTGTCCAACTAATCTCTCAACTATTCCTTATAGAATAATTATATGTAATATACTTTAACTTCTTTCCTCTCTCCTATAAATTGGACCAATCACTATCATACCTTGTAGACCAAGTCACAAACCTCAGATCCAAGTATCCAACTTCAAATCACACAATAAAACCTTAGCAATGAAGTTTCCTTCACTTCCACTCTGCACTACTCAACTTCAAATCCCTCTCTTTGTGTTTCTTACAATAACTTCATTCATCTCATGTATGATAAAGGAAAATATCCTTCCTTTATACCAAATCCATAAAAAAATGCTCTGAGTCATTTGTTACACCTTCTCAATTAATTATTATAGGACCACATTAAGAACATGTTACACTTAGTGATAACATTAATCTTTTGGCTTGCAACTTAAATAACTTTTTGTACATGTAACATTATGATGAGAAATCTTAGACATGTCATCATCAACATGTATTCTTCACATATTTAATTTGTGGTTCTTAGAATATCAACTCTACTAAGAGATATAACAAGTTTACCAAAACATGCTTCTCTAAACTCTATCTCAGAATAGTCTTCATCGAAACTTTCATAACTTCTTGAAGACTTAATATCTTAAAATTATAAGGTTAGTTGTATATACTATACACTTAGTATTATCTCTTTTTAACCTCATTTAGGGAAATTACTCAACTTTCTATCTGTACCAACTTGATCTTTCCATTATTTTTTTGTCAGATGCCATGGAAAATTAATATGTTGACATCAATGATCAACACAATCATGAATGTAACATATCATCATGATAATGATCTAATAATGTTTCTAAAATACTCCCCCATAGGAATATCATTAGAATTCATGCTTCCAAAAATCTCCCCCTTTTGACAATGATGGCAACATAGATGAAAGGCATCTAGTTGCAAGAATACCAACTACAAAAGATTGTTAACCTTTATTTTCAAATCCTCTACATCAATCATTTTCAAATCCTCTTCATTAATCATTCTCCCATGCTGTACTTCTACCTTCAATGTACTCAAATTATTTTTCATGCTAATCTTCTCCTCCATTGACATCAATTTCAAAGGTTTCAGCAACCATCAAGCTCTGCAACAACTGTTCCTGACTAGCTCAAGTGTCCAAAGACGCTATTCAAAAACAACATCCAACAAGAGTCCTAGATGACCCTATCCATAATAAACACTCCCCCATTTAGGAAACATCAACATTTAATCTAGACAAATAATAGTGCCATGTTACATTGGACATATGCATTGTTGCATCAATTACTCTAATATAAGAAGGGACATAACTCCTAGCATACCTCACAAATACTCAAAAGTCTCTTTGGGAAGAGGATTAATGAAAATATCTACAATATTCTCTTAAGTGCTCACATACTCCAATCTAATTTCATTTTCTATAACTTTCCCTCTCAACATGTGATACTTGATCGAAATGTGCTTGGTCTTAGAATGCAACATTGGATTCTTAGACATATTTATTATGTTTGTGTTGTCATAATGTATGACAACAGGCTCACTAAATTCTATCCTTATATTCTTGGGCATCTATTTCATCCAAACAAATTGATTACAATTATTTG
This sequence comes from Cupressus sempervirens, assembly GCA_028749045.1. Classification (NCBI taxonomy): domain Eukaryota; kingdom Viridiplantae; phylum Streptophyta; class Pinopsida; order Cupressales; family Cupressaceae; genus Cupressus; species Cupressus sempervirens. The sequence continues at coordinate 476,827,169 of CM053792.1, forward strand.
CTACTACAATATATTCTTCTTCTACTACACTTTGTGAGGTACAATCCCACTTCTTGCTTAGCTAAGAAACCAATCTTCATCCAAGAAAGAAGGTTCCACCACTAGTACTCTTTCTATCATCCATGATATTTTCCCTATCAACATCAGTATAAGCATATAAAGTGAAATCATTAGTTATATCATACCACAATCCAAACTCTAGTTTTCCTTTCAAGTATTTTAATATCTTTTTGAGTGTTGCATAATGCGCTTCTCTAGGATCAACTTGGAATCTTGCAACAATTCCAACTACATTTGCTATATCCGACCTTGTGTGAGTCAGATATTGCAATCCTCCAATCATAGATCTATACTTCTTCTACTCAACAATAGGTGTCTTATCCTTTGTAGATAACTTGTGTCCAATTACCATACGTGTTCTAATAGGTTTACATATTTCCAAACCAAATCTTTTTAGTAAATATAGTCTATAAAATAAAGATTGTAATGCCCTACCAAGGGATCCAAAGAATTAACCTAAAGTTTCACTAAGTTTGGTAGCATTTTTTTTTTTTTAAACATGAAAGTTAAACCATTCACATGATACACATAGTAGTGGAAGCAATAGCAACAATTCAACTGAAAGTGAACATAAACATACATAACAGGTTACATTCCTTAAGGATCCCTTAACGTTGAATCACAATATCAACTAATATTATTTCCATCTAATGCCACATCCACATGAAAATCTAACATTCTTAAAACAATATACATTGTTCCAAATGTCCCATAATAAATTATATCTCAGAATGCTCAATCAACCACTATACATGCCATAGGGTATGAAAGACATGAAAGAATATACATCTATAAAAATAAAGTACATCATCCTAATCTAATCCATGATGCAAGTGCAATAAAGTAAATGAAACCATATGTCATACATGATACATCATCATAGAAGATATAAACATCCATCGTAACAGACAATCATAAATCACTACACATAATTATCTAAGTGCACAATTCCTCCTAATCATAAATAGCATCATTAGGCCATCGTGGGCCCTAGCCATCCCTCTATGTGTAACATCCCAAGTTACTGAAAAGATCATCGATATTATCATAGTAGGAATGTCACTCCTAAAACATACTACATTATATGCAAAAAGAAATCTAACATGCTACTGCATAAGAAATCTAATCATGCAAAACAAAGCATAAGATAAGTAAATAACATCATCTAACATATGCTAATCATCAATATAAGGATACGTGTCCACCATCATAATCCAAGAATAGAGTAAAGATAGATGCCAGAAAGAATGCTTTAGCCACCATGTCTTAGATGGACCTCAAATGGTAAGAGTGGAAAAAGCACTACCACTCGACCACATGGAACCTAAATGGTCCACTCCCACTACGCTGAGGATATAGTCTCAAGTCCCAAATAGGATATCCAATCACATAGCACAAGTACTTTCTAAGTCCAAGAATCCTAAAAGTTTACTAAGTCAAAGGTCCCAACATGAACCAACATCTAAACCCAAAGGTACACAAGACACGTAGGAACCTACTATGTAAGTGGGAAAGTGTCATCACACGGATCATGCTAGAGTTACCCTGGTAGTCTCTCAGTAGACCCCGACCCTCTAGAGATCCCTATGCGGCCACTAGTATCCTCTCATACTAATGAGGCATACTACAAAATGCAAGGTTGCAACCAAGCATTCTCTCTACTCCCATCCACTTCCCAACACTACAAGTAGATAACCTTCCCTAAGCTCATGGAATCATAATTCACAAAATCACCACAATCCTATACAAGTGACTAGAAAAATACCAAAAGATAATCTACAATAAGAGCATCAAATCTCCATGAGCAACTAAAAAGCATCCATTGATAATCATGACCACAACAATTCTCTATTGGCAACTAAAGGTATTAATGATAATCACAATATCCATTGGTTTTCAACAAGAAACCAAAAGGAATCTCAAAGAAAATAATATTGATTGAAAATTCTAAAAATGGTTGAGTCAAAATATGTCACATCATGACATCATCAAGATCAAATAAACACTTCAGTCCCAACAAGGTGACTGGAAAGTAATCCAAATATAACTAATCGATAACTCATAAATGGTTACATATATCATAGCTTACACAAGAAGATTTGAACCAATATCAATCAGTAAACCACATACACCATAGAGCATGCCATCACATTACCATGGTTGGGTTTAAAAAGATCAAGATCAAAAGACATCATCATGACATCACAAATCATAACCCCCAAGCCTCTAGTAGATGTCCTATAACTAGTCAACAACCCAAACCCAAAATAGATAGCATAGAGAAAACACAAATTGCAAGCACATGTTTGGGTTTGGTAGAATAACTTAGTTGAGTTAAGTATTGGTTCTAGTTTTCATTTAGGAGTAAAATATCAAGTGAAAGAATAATATTTATCTAACCCATGTATTCATTTTCAATAGGTTAAAGATTCTTTTTCCGCTTTAACTTATTTGAATTAATTTTCTAAAGTACCCAAAAATAGATTTACTTAGACAATCGCCTTTATCATGTATTAATAGGACACATAAAAAATTCACTGTAAACAAATACAATTCCTCCCCAATTATCTAACCTTCATCTTAATTCCAATTAAATTAAATTTATATTATTAGACTAAAATATTACAAAATGATTAATTATTAAAAGAAGTAATCTATTAATGAAATTTTATTTATAATAAATATATTAATTAATATTATATAATAATTAATATTAATAATATATTATAATTAATATTTAAAATTTATTAATATTTAATAATTTTAATAACAATATAATATTAAAATCGAATCACTTATATCAATTTTAGAAAAAAACAAAACATAATACACATATTTTAAACCATTGTCGCAGTACATAGAACCCTGCTATCACAAGGCTTGCGACGACAACAGGTACATCGTACCCCCTATTGTCATAGTACCTGCAATGATAGGTACCCTGCGACGACAGTGAGTATGAGGTGCGGGTTTCGTCCCCCCACAAATTCAATTTAAATTTTTTTCTATAACATTTTCAGAACACGATAATTTTTTTTTGAAGAATGATTTCATTTTAAACATTTTTCCAGTGTGACGCCTTTAAAAAGCAGCATTTTTTTTAATAAACATATATATATATATATATGTATGTATGTATGTATGTATGTATGTATGTATGTATGTATGTATGTATGTATGTATGTATGTATGTATGTATGTATGTATGTATGTACATATATATATATCTATATACACACACACATATATATGTATGTATATACATATATATGTACATACATATATATATGTGTGTATATATATGTATGTACATACATATATATATGTATGTACATACATACATATATATATGTATGTACATACATACATACATATATATATATGTACATACATACATACATATATATATGTGTGTGTGTGTGTGTGTGTGTGTGTGTGTGTGTAGATTTTTAATAAACACTATAGCGTTTTAAATGCAGATTTGTAAACATATATGTATATTTTAAAGAAAAAATATTTACAATAATGCCTGCGAACATATACATTTTTTTTTTTTAAACAAAAAAGGCTTTTCAATTTTATAAGTTAAGAATTTTTTTCTATAATGATCGTTCTCTAGATTTACCAATTAATCCTTCTAATAGGTTTGTCCATATGCATCTGAAACCCTATTCCCATAGATTCCTCAGATCTACGCATGTCAGATTTTCTCATATAGGAATTTAACTACCCATAACATAAATGCATACAACCAAGATATTCAACACATGAAATCCTCAGAAAGCATTCAGATGACACGAAGAAGATAGGAAGTCCAAGAAGAAAAACATCATATGCAAAAATCATGAGTGTCTACCTGGACACTGATGCTAAATCACTTCTTTTCAGAATCTGCAGAGTAAGCTCCTTCCTTCTCCAACATTCACAGATCCACCAAAAATGCTCTCTCTAAGCTTCTAAGAGTGCCTAAATATAAAGAACTCTCAGGAAGCACCTAGAATGTCTCTAGAAACAACCAAAAGATGAGATAAGCATTGACAACTAAGCACGCGTCTTTTCCAACCTTTTTAATGAGTCACAAGGTTGTAGACACCATGTGCTTAATTTATGCACTAACTCCTATGTTGTAGACATATGTGCAATCAAGGGATGAACTTACTCCTAGGTAGACTTATAACTTTTATTTTAATTCTTTTATCATTTCTATTATTATTATTATTTATTATTTATTATTAATTTTTTTTTTTTATTTATTTTAATTTCTTTTATTTAATTATTTTACTAAATTAATTTCCCATTTAATTAATTAAAATCAAAATATCAAAATATCATAACATTATATAAATTTTTTCAAAATAATTAAATTATTAATTAAATCTTTTAATTTTAGACTTAATTAATATAAAATTCACCAAAGACCTCCAAGATAAAATATGAAAATCCATCAAAGAACAATCCATACAAAATCAGTCTAAGGGGTTAAATCACGAATTACATCATCTGATGCATTCGGTAGGTAAAACATCTTAGATACTTGTCCCTACCTCTCTAGGAAAAATGATTTAAATGTTTAGGATTTGGACTTGATAATTTATCTCCCCTCTCTTACCATTGAGATAGTGCGATAGGGTATGCTCATCCTGGCAATTCAAGGAAGTCGATACCCAGTACCTGCAACATGCATAAAATCCATGCATGTACATACTATATATATATATATATATATATATATATGCTAAGCTAAACAGGCAATGGCAGGAAGTGGTGCATCGTGTAAATCCTAATTAGTAGGTGACTATGACTCCCTTCCTTAACCACATCAAAAATTCCATACATAAAGAGAACAAACACGCACACCATACACATGCAAGTATGGGGTAAGTATCCATAAGAAAACACATGTGATAATAAACCATCTAACTAAACATCATATTTAATCAAAAATAATGTAATAATCATCATGCATACATGAAATGTAGAGTCTAAGTAATCTCATCATATATCAGCTAAAACTGTAACAAAATATTTGATAGTCTCAAAACAATGCTACTAACCATCAACATATAACTGGCATAACAGAGTTTGAAAATGATAGCAACAATGTAACTAGAAAAATGTAAATGAGGGCAGGCACTACATCCACCCCCATATGTCATACATGATACATCATCATAGAAGATATAAACATCCATCGTAACAGACAATCATAAATCACTACACATAATTATCTAAGTGCACGGTTCCTCCCAATCGTAAATAGCATCATTAGACCATCGTGGGCCCTAGCCATCCCTCTATGCGTAACATCTAGAGTTACCCAAGAGATCATCGATATTATCATAGTAGGAATGTCACTCCTAAAACATACTACATTATATGCAAAAAGAAATTTAACATGGTACTGCATAAGAAATATAATCATGCAAATCAAAGCATAAGATAAGTAAATAACATCATCTAACATATGCTAATCATCAATATAAGGATATGTGTCCACCATCATAATCCAAAAATAGAGTAAAGATAGATGCCAAAAAGAATGCTTCAACCACAATGTCTAAGATGGACCTCAAATGGTAAGAGTGGAAAAAGCACTACCACCTGACCATGTGGAACCTAAATGGTCCACTCCCACCGTGTTGAGGAGATACTCTCAAGTCCAAATAGGATATCCAATCACATAGCACAAGTACTTTCTAAGTCCAAGAATCCTTAAAGTATACTAACTCAAAGGTTCCAACATAAATTGACATCTAAACTCAGAGGCACACAAGACACATAAGAACCTACTATGTGAGTGGGAAAGTATCATCGCACAGATCACGCTAGAGTTACCCTGGTAGTCTCTCAGTAGACCTCGACTACCTAGAGATCCCTATGCAGCCACTAGTATCCTCGGATACTAATGAGGCATACTACGGAATGCAAAGTTGCAACCAAGCTTTCTCTCTACTCCCATCCTAATATGTACTAGCACTTGAGGCATGGGAAAGAACAAACGATTATCTTATTAGGTTCATTTAAGTCAGTATTAAGTATAATGTTTTCACTTATTAAATAACTTACAATGAGTTACCTTGGCAACCACTTAGGGCCCCGGTCCCCATTGCAAGCCACTTCCTGACACTACAAGTAGATAACCTACCCTAAGCTAATGGAATCATAATTCACAAAATCACCACAGTCCTATACAAGTGACTGGAAAAATACCAAAAGATAATCCATAATAAGAGCATCAAATCTCCATGAGTAACTAAAAAGCATCCATTGATAATCATGACCACAACAGTTCTCTATTGGCAACTGAAGGTATCAATGATAATCACAATATCCATTGGTTCTCAAAAAGCAACCAAAAGGCATATCAAAGAAAATAATACTAATCGAAGACTCCAAAAATGGTTGAGTCAAAACATGTCACATAATGACATCATCAAGATCAAATAAACACTTCAGTCCCAACAAGGTGACTGGAAAGTAATCCAAATACAATTGATTAATAACTCATAAATGGTTACGTATATCATAGCTTACACAAAAAGACTGGAAGCAATATCAATCAGTAAACCACATACACCATAGAGCATGCCATCACATAACCATGGTTGGGTTTAAAAAGATTGAGATCAAAGCACATCATCATAACATCACAAATCATAACCCCTGAGCCTCTGGTAGATGTCCTATAACTAGTCAACAATCTAGACAACCCAAATCCAAAACAGATAGCATAGAGAAAACACAAAGTGCAAGCACATGTTTGGGTCTGCTAGAATATCTTAGTTAAGTATGGGTTCCAGTTTTCATTTAGAAGTTAAATATCAAGTGAAAGAATAATATTTATCTAACCCACGTATTCATTTTCAATAGGTTAAAGATTTTTTTTCTCCTTTAACTCATTTGAATTAATTTTCTAAAGTGCCCAAAAATAGATTTACTTAGACAATCACCCTTATCATGTATTAATAGGACACATAGAAAATTCAATGTAAACAAATACAATTCCTCCCCAGTTATCTATCCTTCATCTTAATTCTGATTAAATTAAATTTATATTATTAGACTAAAATATTACAAAATGATTAATTATTAAAAGAAGTAATCTATTAATGAAATTTTATTTATAATAGATATTATGATTAATATTATATAATAATTAATATTAATAATATATAATAACTAATATTTAAAAGTTATTAATATTTAATAATTTTAATAACAATATAATATTAAAATTGAATCACATATATCAATTTTAGAAAAAAAAAACAAAACATAATACACATATTTTAAACCACTGTTGTGGTACATAGAACCATGTTGTTGCAGGGCCTGCGACGACAACAGGTACATCGTACCCCCTTCCTTGCAGTACCTATGACAGCAGGTACCTTGCGACAACAATGAGTATTGGGTGCAGGTTTGATCCCCCCACAAATTAATTTTTAAATTTTTTTCTATAACATTTTCAAAAATGTTTTTTTTTTTAAAACACGATAATTTTTTTTTTAAAGAATGATTTAATTTTAAACGTTTTTCAAGTGTGATGCTTTTAAAAAGCACCAATTTTTCAATAAACGTATGTGTGTGTGTGTGTGTGTGTGTGTGTGTGTGTGTGTGTGTGTGTGTGTGTGTGTGTGTGTGTGTGTGTGTGTGTGTGTGTGTGTGTGTATAATATGTGTGTGTGTGCGCGCGCAAATTTTTAATAAACATTGTAGCATTTTAAATGCAGATTTGTAAACATATATGTATATTTTAAAGAGAAAACATTTACATAATTTTTTTTAAACAAAAAGGGCTTTCCAATTTTATAAGTTAAGAATTTTCCCTATAATGATCATTCTCTAGATTTACCTATTAATCCTTCTAATAGGTTTGTCCATATGCATCTGAAACCCTATTCTCATAGATTCCTCAGATCTATGCATGTCGAATTTTCTCATATAAGAATTTAACTACCCATAACATGAATGCATACAACTAAGATATTCAACACATGAAATCCTCAAAAAGCATACGAAGAAGACAGGAAGTGCAAGAAGCAAAATATCATATGCAAAAATCATGAGTGTCTACCTGGAGAGTGATGCTAAATCACTTCTCCTCGAAATCTACAGAGCAAGCTCCTTCCTTTTCCAACATTCACGGATCCACCAAAAATGCTCTCTCCGAGCTTCTAGGAGTGCCTGAATATAAAGAACTCTTAGGAAGCACCTAGAATGTCTCTAGAAAGAACTAGAAGATGAGATAAGCATTGACAACTAAGAACGCATCTTTTCCAACCTTTTTAATGAGTTACAAGGTTGTAGACACCATATGCGTAATTTGTGCACTAACTCATGTGTTGTAGACATATGTGCAATCAAGGGGTGCGCTTACCCCTAGGTAGACTTATAACTTTTATTTTAATTCTTTTATCATTTTTATTATTATTATTTATTTATTATTTATTATTTTATTATTATTATTATTTATTTTAATTTCTTTTATTTAATTCTTTTACTCAATTAATTTCCTATTTAATTAATTAAAATCAAAATATCATAATATCATAACATTATATTAATTTTTCCAAAATAATTAAATTATTAATTAAATCTTTTAATTTTAGACTTAATTAATAGAAAATTCACCAAAGACCTCCAAGATAAAATATGAAAACCCATCAAAGAACAATCCATACAAAATCAGTCTAAGGGGTTAAATCATGAATTACATCATCCAACGCATTTGGTAGGTAAAACATCTCAGATACTTGTCCCTACCTCTCTAGGACAAATGGTTTAAGCATTTAGGATATGGACTTGAGAATTTATCTCCCCTCTCTTGCCATTGAGATAGTGCGATAGGGTACACTCATCCTGCCAATTCAAGGAAGTCAATACTTGGTACCTGCAACCTGCATAAAATCCATGCATGTACATACAATATATATATGCTATACTAAATAGGCAATGGCAGAAAGTGGTGCGTCATGTAGATCCTGAATAGTAGGTGACTATGACTCCCTTCCTTAACCACATCATAAATTTCATACATAAAGAGAACAACTACGCACACCATACACATGCAATTATGGGGTAAGTATCCATAAGAAAACACATGTGATAATAAACCATCTAACTAAACATCATCAATAATAAAAAATAATGTAATAATCATCATGCATACATGAAATGTAGAGTCTAAGTAATCTCATCATATATCAGCTAAAATTGTAACACAACATCTGATAGTCTCAAAACAATGCTACTAACCATCAACATATAACTAACCTAATAGAGTTCGGCAATCATAGCAATAACGTGACTAGAAAAATGTAAATAAGGGTAGGCACTACATCCACCCCCCCTAAGATTAGGCTTACTCTTGGAATCCTACAAACAAGTAGGGATATAAATCCTGAAATCTAGCTACATCCTCCCATGTAGCTAAAGAGTTATCAGTAGGGTCCCATTGGACCCTTACCTGCTCTATGGTTCGACCCCTAAGGGTCAACTCCCACTACTCTAAAATACAAACTGGCTCCAAAGCCAGTTGCGCATCCTCTACCTGCAATGCATTCCAATCAAGAACATGTGCTACATCAAGGATATACTGCCTATGTACTGAAACATGGAAAACATCATGAATGCGAGCTAGGCTGGGTGGTAAAGCAAGGCGATAAGCAACTGGGACAATCCTCTCAAGAATATTGAATGGTCCCACAAAGAAAGGTGTTAGTTTTGAACCCTTTCTGTATCAGATCAGACTCTTCCATGGATGCACTCTCAAGAATACCTTATCTCCCATAGAAAATTGCTTTTCTTTCCTATGTGCATTAGCATACTTTTTCTGCCTATCTTGTGCCATAGTCAAGTGCTTGCAGATACGCACTACCTATTGCTCCATATCACAAAGCATCTTAGGACCCAATAGGATGTGATCCTCAAGACTATCCCAACTCAAAGGTGTACAACAAGGACATCCATATAAATCCTAAAATGGTGTCATGCCAATAGAACTGTGATTCCCATTGTTGTAAGCAAACTCCACTAGGTAGAGATAGTCCTCCCATTCTGTTTGCCTATTCATCACATACATCCTTAACATATCTTCTAGAACCTGATTCACCCTCTCTGTCTAACCATCTATTTCTAGGTGATAAGCTAAACTAAAGTTTAATTGTACTCCAAGCTCATTCTACAGCGATTTCCAGAATACAGATGTGAATACAGGATCCCTATCTAAAATGATCTTTAGGGGAATACCATGTAGTCTCACAATGTCATGCATGAAGAAATTAGCTACAAAAGCTACCATGTAGGTAGACCTGATTGGTGAAAAATATGCCACCTTAGTCAAATGATCAATGGTGACCATGATAGCATCATGATGATGAGAAGTCATAGGTAATCCTACTATGAAGTCCATAGAGATGATTTCCCACTTCCATGAATGAATGAGATTTGGTTGCAAGAGTCTTTCCAAATGCTGGTGTTGTGCCTTGACTCTCTAACACTCAAGACACCTAGCCACATATTCAACAATGTCACACTTCATCCTGGACCAATAGAATAAATGTCACAAATCAGCATGCATCTTCTTGACACCTGGATGTACTGAGTAAGGTGCATGATGGGCCTCTGCTAGAATCAAGGTGCAAAGCTCATCCAATAGCAGCACATAAATACTTCCTAAAAGTCTCAAAAGACCATCTGACTCTAGGAAATAGCCTAAAAACTTACCCTCCAAAGGTATTCCTGAATTAATTTCTCTACACACCTCTTGGTACCAAGAATCAATAGGAAGTGCCTGAAGAATCAGACCCCTCAAATCAACACTAAGAGTCATAGATGATTTCATGCTTCTCCTGTAACTCAAAGCATATTCCACCACATTCTCCTTTCCTTGAATGTACTTTACCTCAAATTCATACTCACATAGAAATTCCATCCATCACCTCTGACGAGCATTCAAATTTGGCTAAGTGAAAATATACTAAAGACTGTGATGATCACTATGTAGCTTGAATATGTGCCCCAACAAGAAATGTTTCCACCTTGTCAAAGCATGAACTACTACTACTAACTCAAGATCATTTGTAGGATAATTTAGCTCATGATCCTTGAGCTTGCATGATTCATACACAATCACCCATCCATTCTGCATCAAAATCACTCCAATCCCTTAAAGGGAAGCATCTGTACATACCATGAAATCACCTTCTGGATTAGATACTGCTAAGATCAATGCACTGGTCAAAAGCTCTTTGAGCTTCTAAAATGCTTCCTCGCATTTCTCCATCCATAGAAACTTATTTCCTTTACTCTAAAGGGAAGTGATAGGATGTTCTATTCTGGAGAACTTTTGGACAAATCTATGATAATAACTAGCTAGACCCATGGAACTACTAATCTTTGACACATTAGTCAGTGTAGGCCAATCTACTATTACATGGATCTTCATATGGTCTATAGAAATACCATCATCTAATATGACATGCCCTAAATACTGAATCTCTAATTTGAAGAATTCACACTTAGCTGCATTGGCATAGAGCTAATTGTCTCTCATGCACTATAAAACCAATCATAGGTGTTCCTTGTGCTCCTTCAAAGACTTAGAATATATCAATATATCATTAGGGAACACAAGTACAAACCTGTCAAGATAAGATCGAAAGACCCCATTCATCAAACACATGAAAATTAATGGAGCATTAGTCAACCCAAAAGGTGCCACTGTGAACTTGTAATGCCCATAGTGAGTTTGAAAGGCAGTCTTATGAATTTCAGCTTCTTTAATGCGAGGCTGGTGGTATCCTAACTTAAGGTTGATCTTGGAGAATATTGTAGCTCCCTTGATCTGATCAAATAAGTCATCAATCCTTGGTAGTGGATTCCTATTCTTTATTGTCACCTTATTCAACTGTCTACAATCAATACAAAGGTGCAAAGAACCATCTTTCTTTTTCACAAAGAGCACTGGATCTCCCCATGGTGACACACTAGGTCGAATGCTCCCTTTAGCCAAAAGTTCCTCTAGCTGAAGGTGCAACTCACCCAATTCCTGTGTAGTCATACGATAAAGAGCTTTAGAGATAGGCTCTACTCCTAGAATAAGATCAATGCTGAAATTGATGTCCCTCTTCGGGGGCATGCTCAGAATCTCACTCAAAAAACATCTGCATACTTCTGTAAAATTGGGTGATCTAGAGTCTTTCCCACAGGATCTTCCTCATCAAGCTCATTTACTGTAACCACAAATATCTAACATCCCTTATGGAAACTCCACTTCAATTGCATGGCAGAAATCATCTGTAGAGATATAGGCCTCCGTATCCCAACAATCTTCACATCCTTCCCTTGGTCATCCTGACACATAATAATCATCTTCCTACAGTCTATACTAGCTCTATGAGATCTAAGCCAGTCCATTCCTAAAACCACATCATAGGAACCAAGAGGTATAACCCAAAGGTCAAATACAGTATCAAATCCTCCTATGTTAAGCCCACACTTATGAACTATGGAATCTGTGGAGACCTTAATGCCTGAGGCTAGTTCCACTTGCCAACCATGATCTTTCTTCAATGCATCCAGCTTACACTTAGCAACTATAGATGAAGAAATAAAAGAATTTGTAGCACCTAAATCAAACAACACTAAAAGAGGTGTACCTCAAATAGCTCCTATGGTTTCAACCACTATTTTCTGATGATCTTCCTAACGGTGATCTACCACTGTAAACACTCTATGAGCTCTACCTGCATCTCCAACTATAGGCTCTAATGTTGTTGGCCTAGGGCCTGAATATTGAGGTACTCACTGTGGATAGTGAGATACAAAATTTCCAACTTGCCCACATGTAAAACATCTTGTACTTCTACCAAATCCTCTCCCTATAGGTGGTGCATTTGATTGTTGGTAACTATCCTTGCTAATAAAAGATTGGCTACTCTAAGCTGGCTATTTGTGTTGATTTCATTTATTGCACTAAGCATTGTGGTTGTTCTTGGAGTTAGAACCTCTGCCACCACCTTGAGCCTGAGGGTACAATCCCTTCTGCTGCTAATACTATTTTCCCTTAGGAAAAGGAGGCTTCTTGTTTCCACTTGAGTTGTGGTTACCCTTAGATCTTGATTTTATAGGTGCCCCCACAAAACCTCCCTATCTAAGGTTGACACTTTGTTCTACAAGAATGGTTCATCATACCATATCCTTGAGGGTTTTAGGCTCAAATACCTTGACACCCCCCATTATACGATTGCTTAATCCTCTAATAAAGTATTGTGTCAACTGAGCTAAGTTGTCACTGAATCCTAAAAAGGTCATGAGCTCATAGAATTTCTGCTCATACTCTATTACAGTCATAGAATATTGCTTGAGATTATGGAACTCATCTGCCCTTTGCTGCTTCCATTCCTCTGGTAGGAATCGCTTGCAAAAACTCTCTAAGAATAGCTCCTAAGTGACACTGTTCATATCTATGCCCAACTTCTTTTCCTGAATTGTCCACCAAAGGGCCCCAAAATTCTCTAGATTGGTAATGGAGAATCTTTCCTTAACATTATTGTCAAAATCCTGCATGGCAAAAATCCTATCAAGGGCAATAAGCCACTATTTGGCCAAATATCTAGAACCCTGCCCGTTGAAGGGCTTGACCTTGGATCTCAAAAGGTCCTTCATCTGAGTAGATACAATGGATCTCTGTTAATCCCTCCAAGGGCTCCTAGACCTAGATCTATGCTCATGTTTTGACTAATGTGCTCTATGCTAATCATGAGCAAGATGTAGGCTATCAAGAATGCTCTACATCATCTATCTCAAGTTAACCTCCTCAGACTTAGCTAGGCCCCCTCTAAGGCTCTCTTCCTACTACTCATTAACATGCTCTCCTCCACTCTCTTCATGAGTAGGCCCTCCATGGATAGACTCACTTACAGAATCATGGAAAGTAAAATTTTGGTGGGGATGATACCCACAAGCTTTAGTACTGAAGTATAAAGTTGGCTAGTTAAGGCTTATGATTGACCACTTCTAGTGAGTTTCCATATTAGGAGCAATAAGGATTGTTAGGTCCACCTTGTTAAAGGATTTACAAACATATGGTGAAGTATGCACTCTGTTAGGACATTTGGAGTAAGACTATTAAGTCCAACTTGTTAGAGTACTTGACTAATGCATGTATTGATCTCTAATTTGCAACTTTTATTTACTAAATTAGATTCCTTGAAATGAAATGATCACCTGACTATGATGGATAAGCCTCTGTTATAACTTATATTTCTTGTAGCCTTCTTCAATTCACATGCATTTGCTTCTTACTTTCTCACATATATTTTATTCACTTTTTGGATATATACCAATCCATGTAATTACCATCTAGAGTTGGCTACAATACCAAATTCATCATAACTCACAAAGTTGTCCCATTCCTGTAACTTAGATTCTAAAGATAACTCGATGATGTTCTAATACATGGAAAACACTGTCAACACTCACCATACTTTGGCACTTGGTTAATGTTGAAGCTCAATCCTTACTTATCACTTCAAGTAGCAAGAACTTTGTTAGCACTATATGACTTGGTTAACACTAAGAAACTTGATAGATACTAATTCACTCAGTTGACACTGCTTGGCTCAATCAACACTTAATTCACTTTTGTTACCACTATGAGTTTAGTAGATACTAACATACTTGGTTAACACTAAGATATTTATTACTTGCATTGGAAAGCTCAGTAGACTCTGTTATGCTTGATGAATATTGGAAACTATCTTAGATGCTTAGTAGATACTATGAAGCTTATCTTGGTAGCAATTAAAACACTTGATTAACACTATTGAAAGAATGATAAGCTCGGTAGCAATGAAACCAATTGACTAAGTGTTAAGTTACTAATAGAAAAATTGACCTTTATGTCAACAATCTCCCCCTTTGGTACTTGTGACAAAAAATACTTATCATACCAAAAATATGAATTCTCAAAATTACACGTCAAAAATCCCTTAGTCAACAATCTAGATCTTCAACTCAATTTGGATTGCTAACTACTATTGTGGCTTGATAATCTCTTACTCTATTTTTACTCTTTTAAAAATAAAAATAAAAATTGCTTTTGTAAACATATTTTCTACTAATCTGTACATGGGTTTGCATATTACTACTCCCTGATACATATATCTAGAGTATGATTATATTTTCCTATACAAATAATCTTCTACCCCTTCTAGACATAAATGCCAAAGGGAAAAATTCTATTTACAAGTTAGTACCAAAATGTGATAAGAAATCACTATGTACATTCAAAATTATTATCATGGTCTTGTCCTAGTTTTCTTGCAATACCTTAGATGCATGTAAGGTTATTTGTATTTTTGCTGAAATTTCCATCATATGATCATCTATGGAGAAGTTATTGTCATGGATTAGTCTCTTTGAATGTGTAATGTGCTTTTATAGTGCATCCATTTTTGGAAGAATCATGCCTTGAATTTCTACAAGTGCGGCCCTAATCCTAGCTTATTTCCTTAATAATTCTTCCTAAAGATCTGTCAAGTACCTAATCTTCACAATATGTGTAGAACTACAACTAGGATCAAGTGAAAATTGATGTGGACTTGCCTTCATATCTTCATCTATCTTGGATAGTTTATCCTTAATCTCCTTAGTAAAGATAGATGTGTCACTTGACAAATAAAGAAATAACATTATTTACATATGTTTCTAGTGTATCAAGAATAGTAGATAATTCTACTTGTTTAATAGCTATCTTCTATGCTACCTACTCCAAAACTTTATTTTCAAATTTTCTCTTTTCCCTTTGTAGAAGTTTTTCTTGTCCATTTAGTTCTTCATTTTATTTGTGGACAATTTCAACCAATTGATCCAAAATAGGTTGTTTCTCATCAACCTCAATTCTTAGAGCATCAACAAATATATTCTTACCATCTTTAGATACTTGGTATTTCTTTTTCTTTTCTTCTCTGAGCTTTTGTTGCCTTTCTCTCTTCTTCCAAAATTCTCCAAGGATATCCATTTCATCGAGAGTTAGATTGGAAAGATCCCAATCTAGTATTACAATGTCCTCCTCTAGATTAATTTCATCCTTAGAGGTTTTGATCTCTTGATCCTTTGCCTTATGAATAATATATGAAAATTTTTATTTTCCTTTATTCAAAAATTTAGTGCTTGGTTGAGACTATGTCTCATTTTTCATTGCACTAGCCATGGTGGAAACAATAGTGGAAATAGTAGAAAGAGAAAAAAATTTGGAATAGTAGAAATAACACTAACAACATGAATACCTTGATGTTGCTCGGTCAAACCTCATTCTAGAATGATCTAAGCCTACTTCTTGGTAGATGAAGTGTTAGACACTTCACTTATTGAAACACTCAATAAAGTAAATCTAGAGATTGGTTGGGTGCTTGATTATCTATTTTTAACCTCAACCAACTTTGTAAAAACCTTCTCTGAGGTAGATTACACAAAGGCTTCACTCAGAGAATGAGGAAGGGTAGTTATAATCTTTGCTACTATTTTCTTTGCATCACTATCCTCAATACTCTAAATTTCTAGAATACTTCCTCTTATATCCTCTTGTTATTCTTCCTCATTAACATCATCAATATCTACATTTTCAATTTCCTCGTCTTCTATTTCTACATCTTCATTATCTTTTGCTACATCTTCTTCACCATCCTTATCACACATTTGCACAAAATGTGCAGCCCAAAGATGTTTTTCCATGCAATAGTATTGGATTTCACCACAAATTATATGTCCTTTGATAGGACCAGCAATGTATTGAATTTTGGAGTAAGCTTCTGCTCATTTTTCTTTGATGATTCCCTTATTTCCTTGACTATCAGATTAGGAATAAGTTGCCTCAAGGTTTTTTCTCAAATTTTCTTATCAACATTGAGTGCATTCTACCAAACTAGTGTAACTACTTTTAGGATATTTTTAGGATTTTGTTTGACCAGTTCATCAAGGGAATACTTCTATTTTTTCATCTATGTCACTTGGGCATCTTCAATCTATTTCTTTTCTACTATACTGCTAGTGTCATACTAAGTGATTTTAAGGATGCCATGTCTCCTCCTTCTTTTAGTCTTTTCAACCTCTCCTCAAAGGTAGGGGCAACCTTCTAGAATATTATCTATTTATCTTCATCCTCTTAATCACGCAAATTTAGTTTCCTTTTATATTTGTAGGATCTCCTTGTGAACACAATAGGAGAAGACTTTGCAGGCGTTTTTATTACGACCTTCCCTTTCCTCTTGAGAGGTTCCTCTTCTTTAGGTTCTACTTCCTCTACATTATCTTCTTCATCTTCATCTCCCACTATGTCATCTCCCTTACCTTTAGTAAGTAAGAGAAGAGAGCTTGATGACTTGGTGTTCTTCATTATTTTTTCTATCCTCTTTCTTCCTCTATTTACTACCTAGGGCAGCTTGATTTCAAGTTCAATCTTGGCCTTTGCCTCCTCAATATCTTCCAAAGTATGTGGCATTGGGATCCATAGGCTCATTCAAGAGAGTCTTAATAATATATTTGGTGTCATCAATATTAACCTCATAACTCAAAGGTTTACCCATTCCATTCTTAGCCTAATTGCTTGGATGTAAATCTTGTCACAGTCTACTAGAAAATAGATATCCTCCTCATAGTCTTCTACTAATTTCTTAGGAATCGTATATCTTCTCTATATTATCTCTTTGAATGTTTCAAAGTAGGCATCCATTATACTTCAAAAAATTTCTCCCATTTCTACTATGAACTCATTAATTTGATACAATATAGGTGTATCTTTACTCCATACCACCATTCCTTTAGAAGGGAAAAACTTTTGAACATAGAAGAATAAATTGGTTAAAAGAGAACCAAACTTAAATGGATTGTCGTTGGAGACTCATAAACTCTCAATGTTTTTGCCCAATTAACTCAATGACAACTTGACAAGATCAAAAGAAACAAAATTCACCACCTTTAGCACTAGGTCAACTACTTCATAGGGGATGTTATTCAATCTTCTCAAGCCATATATCTTGTGAGCAATCACATGTATCCCAAACTTGATTTCCATGTATGTCACTCCATTAATCTTCATTCCCCTATCATCCCAGTCAAAAAGAGTTCTCTTCACTAGTTTAACCTAACCTAGTGTTTTCATGGTCTTTGCCTTAACATTTGCAACACGATAATCTTGTGTATCATCTTCTTTATGATCTGAATAGGTTGATCCAACCACAAATGCTTTTTATTGAAATCTACTCAAGATATATCTGATCCATTTCCTCTAGAAATCTCACAATATATGCATAATGTGTGTTAAACCCTTTGTCTCCAAGTGTATATGCTCGGGTTTCAAAGAACCATTCACACATAATTCATTGAATGCTTGATTGATTTCAAGGGTTCCAAGCTCTTGAATTGAATAGTGATAAAATAACTTGATATCATGTATACGAAGTACCTTTAGAGGGATTTGAGATTGTGCTCCAACTAGGTGAAGAGCCTCTACAATTTTTGGTGCCAATTTGAATGTGGGATCCTTGCAATCTGCTCCATGAATCAACATCTCCAAACCATTTTTTTTTTTATTCTTGAAGACACCATTCACTTGGTTAATTCTTGAACTCAAAAATAATCTTTTCTAGATACTACTTTAAATCTCTCAAGGGCTCTGAAATAATCCTTCTCTATTATCTCTTGAACTTCGCATTGAAATAATTTGATCAATTTTCTCCTTTAAAAAAATTATGTCTTTCCGATCACCATTAATGCTTCGTATAAATGTTTTCCCAGTAACAGGTTATCCTCCACTCAATTTGATCTTATTTTATTGAAAGACACCTTCAACTTAGTAGAGTCACCAACTCAACATCTCCATTAGAACTTGGTAGGTCTAGTGCATCCTGACCTTTCTTGGTAAGGTCTTAAACTTTCATCATTGCTCCGCGATCCTTATGCATCTTGAATTTTGATATGGATATTTCTACTTGTAGGCTGGAACTTGTTATAAATAATAGTCCACCAAGATAATTGAGAGGTTGGGGGGTTTGAATCGGTTATCCAATAATTAAAACATTTATCAACCATAAAAAATCTTATCCACTCAACCAAAGTAAACAACAACCATAACAAGATGCACATAGACAATTACACCAAATATGTTATCTATTGAAACCCTTGATCAAGGGCAAAACCCTAGTGGAAATGATGCCCACAAGATGATGTACTAATATAAATATTCTTTGCTAGAGAATGGACCCTATTAGGATTCCATTACAACATTTAGTACATATGAGTCCCTATTAGGAGACTTTGAAACCTTGTTAGGAGTTGTGCCAAACCTATTAGGAGTTGTAGAAGATAGAAGGCCCATTGTCCAAATATTTTTTGGGGCAAGACCATTGAACTCACTATCCAACTGATCTCTCAACTATTCCTTGCAGAATAATTGTGTGTACTATACTTTAACTTCTTTCCTTTATTTTTTCAATCGAATTAATCATTGTCAAACCTTGTAGACCAAGTCACAAACCTTGGATCCAAGTATCCAACTTTGGATCACACAATAAAACCTTAGTAATGAAGTTTCTTTCACTTCTACTCTGCTTTGCTTATCTTCACATTCTACTCTTTGTGTTACTTACAATCATTTTCATTCCTCCTTATATCGCTTCTCATGATAAAGGAAAATTTCCCTTCCTTATTCTAAATCCATAAAACAATTCCCTGAGTTAGCTATTACACCTCAATTAATTATTATAGGACCACATTAAGAACACATTACACTTAGCAATAACATTAATCTTTCACCTTGCAACTTGAATAAATTTCCCTACACATAACATTATGACAAGTGAGCTTAGCAATATCATCAACAACATGTCTTCTTCATATCTTTAACTTCAACATCTCAAAATAACAACTCTTCTATGAGATATAACAAGTTTACCAGAACATGCCTCTGTAAACTATATCTTAAAATAGTCTTCACCAAAACTTGCATAACTTCTAGGCTTAATATCTTATCCTTTCAAAGTTAGCTACATATACTAGACCCTAAGGATTATATCTCTTTAACCTCGCTTAATGAGAGTACTCAACTATCTATTTGTACTAACTTGATCTTTTAGCTATTCTTCTGTTAGATGCCACAAAAAATTGCTATGTTGACATCAATGACAAACATAGTCATGAATGTAACATATCATCATGATAATGATATAATCATGTCTCTACAATACTCCCCCATAGGAATATCATCAACACTAATGCTTCCAACAATCTCCCCCTTTTGCATTAATGGCAACATAGATGTAAAACATCTAGTTCCAAGAATACCAACTGCAAAAGATTGTTAATCTTTCTTTTCAAATCCTCTTCATCAATCATTCTCCCCATTGATATAATTTAATATGCTTTTATATCAAATTGTATATCATGTTGTAATATTTTTTTCATGCAAATTCTCCCCCATTGACATCAATGTCAAAGGTTTTAGCAACCAAAAATCCTTGCATCAACTGTCTTTGACTACCTCAAGTGTCCAAAGACACTATTCAAAAACAACATCCAACAAGTGTCATAGATGACTCTATCCATCATAGATACTCCCCCATAGAGGAAGCATCAACATTTAGTCTAGACAAACAATAGTGCTCTATTACATTGGATTGATGCACTCTTGCATCATCTACTCTAATGTAGGAAGGGGCTCAACCCCTAGCATACCTCACAAATACTCAAAAGTCTCTGTGGGAAGAGGCTTAGTGAAAATATCTACAATCTACTCTTTAGTGTTCACATACTCCAATCTAATTTATTTTTTTGCTACTTTCTGTCTCAACATATGATTACTTGGTATAAATGTGCTTGGTCTTAGAATGCAACACTAGATTCTTGAACATATTTACTGTGCTAGTGTTGTCACAATGTATGACAATAGGTTCACTCAATTCTATGCTTATATTCTTTAGTATCTACTTGATCCAAACAACTTGATTACAATTGTTTTCTACTACAACATATTCTACTTCTGCTATACTTTGTGAGGTACAATCATTCTTCTTGCTTAGCTAAGAAACCAATCTTCCTCCAAGAAAGAGGGCTCCACCACTGGTTCTCTTTATGTCATCCATATTGCTTGCCCAATCAGTATTAGTATACTCATATAGAGTGAAATCATTAGATTTTTCATACCACAAACCAAAATCTGGTATTCCTTTCAGGTATTTAACTATCCTTTTGACTATTGCATAATGTGCTTCTTTGGGATCAGCTTAGAATCTTGCAAAAATTCTAACAGCATTTACTATATTCAGCCTTGTGCAAGTTAGATATTACAATCCTCCAATCATAGATCTATACTTCTTCTGCTCAATAGTAGGTGTCTCATCCTTTGTAGATAACTTGTATCCAATTACCATAGGTGTTCCAATGGGTTTATATGTTTCCAAACCAAACCTTTTTAGTAAATATTTCAAATACTTTGTTTGAGAAATAAATATTCCTTCTTTGTCTAGCATAATTTGTCATCCTAAAAAATATTTTGTTTCTCCTATAATGCTAATTTCAAATTCCTTCTCCATTTCTTCTGCAAACTTGTCACTTTCATCATCATTTCTTCCAAATATGATATTATCAAAAAATATTATTAAGATCATTAATCCATCATCAATTTCTTTCCAATAGAGATTACTATCTGCCATATCTTTGTTATATCCAAGCTTTGTCAAATGCTTGTCCAACCTTGCATACCAGGTTCTAGGTGCTTGCTTCAAGCCATACAATGTTTTCTTCAATATGCATATTATGTCCTTGTCATCTATTAAAGGACAACCTTTAGGTTGTTCTATGTATACCTCTTCTTCAAGCTCTCAATTCAAAAATGTTGACTTGACATCCATCTGATATACTTTGAATTTCTTATATGCTACATATGCTAGGAATAATCTTTAATGCTTCTATTCTTTCCACAAGAGCATAGGTTTCATCATGGTCTATTCCCTCTTGCTATGAGTAACCTTTACATACCAATCTTGGTTTGTTCCTTACTACTTTTCCTTGTTTTTTCATCTTGTTCCTAAATACCCATTTAGTTCATATCACATTCTTGACTACTAGTCTGGGAATGAATTCCCATGTATCATTATTTAGTATATAATATAATTCATCTTTCATAGCTTTCTTCTAATAGTTATCTTTGCATGCTTCATCTGCATTGTTAGGTTCAACTTGAGATATCAAACATAGTTCTTCATTGATTCTAATTCATGTCATCACACCTTTATACCTACTTTCGATGATCTACTCAGGTGGATGATTCTTTGTCATATTCTTACCCAAAGTAGTAGTTGTTATTTCAATTCTTGGCTCTGTTGAAGGTTTTGAGCTTTGTTCCTATCTTAGCTCTCCTTCATTCTATAAATCATTGTTCGTCTCAAGAAATACATCATCATTTCCTTGACTAGAGTAACAACATCATCATCTTTTGTGTGGGAATTTCTATAGAAGGGGAAGTTACAACTTACATTGAAAGACTCCATGAGTATAAATCTCACATTATTTAGATCTTTTTCAAAAATTTGTTTGAATGAAGGGTCACTTTGCATGGGGCTTCCCATGGAAGGGATAAAATTTATTAGGGAGACTAGTATCTCGAATGCAACTTTCAAGAAAGTCCCAAAGACTAAAGATAAAGAGAAAAATTTGGAGAAAAATGGTAACTTCTATAACCTGAAACAAATTAAGGTCATCTAGAGGGACATGCTATCATGTATCTATGAGCATTCTATTCTTGATGGTAGGGCAAAGAGTTTCCATAAATATCACTTTGTTTTCTTAAACCATTTTAGAAACAAAGATATGATCCCTTTTCAGTTTATCTAAAGTATTCTCTACTTCATAGCCTCTATGGTCATAGAAAGAAATATTCTCTTCTTGTGCTTCATGACGGTTTAATATTACTTATTGGAAACTACTATAAAAGCAAGGCCATTAAGCCCTCTCCAATTTTGGAGAAGAGCAAAGTGTCTGTTAATGATCCTCATTCTTAGAGAACTAAGGTTAAAAGAGAGGAGGGCACTAGTGATAGCAAGAGTATAATAAATAGAATCTAAGAATTTTAACAATGATGACAAGAAAAAAATGAGGGGAACATAGTTCCAATCTGGATGGATATTCTAAGAGAAAAGGGGTGTCTACTAGTAAAGATATTGTGGAGGGTAGCAAGGATAGAATTACTAACTTGAATGTTGGGCCAGAAGCCCTTAGGGAGGATGAAGATAAATAGAGTGCTCACCCTTCCCACCTGAAGAGGAATGCCAGTGAGGAGAAAATAGAGGAGGATACTAGTAAGAAAACTGAGGATAAAGACCTTGCAACTAAGGATAGTAGCCTAAGTAAAGTTAAAAAAGAGGAGAGGACAGAGAAGTAGGATATCAATAATGATATCTTGATTAATACAATTACTACTATTATTGATTCTAAGATTAAGGTTGTTGTTGATGGTAGAAAATATTCTCATGAAGAAAACTATCCTTTCTTCACACTGCTAAGCTTAAAGTGGAGGCTTACCTTCAAGGAAATTCTTGGCTTTACAATGAAATTATGGTACTTGAGAAGAAAATGGTGATCATGCAGAAAGAGCCAAACTATGAATGCACCATAAGAGCTCAAATGGAAATAAAAATTTGTAACATCCCTAAAAATCTCAAGTAATATGAGTAGGAGACTCATTAATTAAGGAAAATGGTCAAAGAATGGAATAGGTCACTTCTAGTCTATGTGCAATGGTGACTAGTCTAGGCAAGAAGAGTAAAAAGGATATAATGTCTCTAAGTAATATTGGGATGGGAAGTCTAGGAGGACCTAGTAAGAGAACTAGGAAAAGCATGAGGAAAATGGTCAGTGAAGCTCTTCACTCTCCATTTTTAGCTTTGGTTGACATTATCTAGAGTATTGCAGAAGTAGGTAAAGAGGTGGTGAATATTTTCAGAGAGTTGTTGTAGGTGCTAGTCATGGGAGCTAGTGTGTTGGTTGTTGGTCTGAGTGATTTTACTAGTTTTACTTTTCATTTTCTAGCTTGTTTAAAAATCTAGGTTCTAGGTCCTTGTAAAAAATAGTAGTGTTTTTATGGTTTAAACTTTTGATTTTAGTTCCCTATAAAACCTAGTTTCTTTGTTTAAAACTTTAGGTTTAAGGTCCTTGTAAAACCTGGTGGTGCTTAATGTTTATCTTTAATTTTTTGTAAAGGGTTTGGGTCCCTTCAAAACTTGTTTTTACCTTAATCTAAAACAACAAAATCATCTAAATTGTTATCAACTACTCTTTCTTGTATTCTAAATTCCTCATCAACTCTTACATTTGCACTTTCCATAATAGTCTTAGTTCTCAAATTATAGCCTTGCTTTTCAATGAATAACTAAGAAATATAACTTCATCACTTATAACATCAAACTTACCAATATCATCATCACTTTTGATATAACACTTACTACCAAATATTCTAAAATACTTAACTATGGGTAAGTGACCAAACTACAATTCAAAAGGGGTCTTATTTGTGTCTTTCCTAACCTACACTCTATTCATAGTGTAGACTGATGTATTCATAGCTTCTCTCCAAAACATCTTGGATACAACATTCTCAGCTAACATAGCTCTTGCTTCTTCTATTAATGACCTATTTCTTCTTTTGGCTATACCATTTTGTTCATGGGTTCTTAGAGCTAATAACTATCTTTTGATTCTATTAGCTTCACAAAGATGTTAAAATCATTTGAAGTAAACTCTCCTCCTCTATCTCATCTTTAAATAATTATCTTTATACCTGATTTATTCTCAACTCTATTCTTGAATATCTTGAACTTATCAAATACCTCATATTTTTCTTTAAGGAATGCAATCCACATCATTCTAGAAAAGTTATCAACTAAAATCCTAAAATACATTTCACCATAGAATCCTTTAGTCTTCTTAGGACTGCTGAGATCTGTATGTACTATCTCCAATTTTGTTGTAGAGTAAACTTCTTGCTAGGAAATCAAGCTCTGTTATGCTTTGCCAAAAATACACTCCTTTCAAATTGTGTTAGCAAGATTTATAATCTTAGCAAAATCTCTAACTGCAAACATACTACTAGTCTTTACAATATTGTCAAATTTCATATGACAAAATCTCTTATGCCATAACCAACTATCATCTACTTTTGCAATCAAACATGTTATTTTAGTAAGATTCAACTAAAATACATTACCCCTAGATCTGGTTCCTATTCCAATTACCTTTCCATCTTTGTCTCTGATCATGCATGTCTTTTCTATGAACTACAATTGATAACTTTTATCCACTAGTTGTCCAACACTCAAATGATTGTGCTTCAAACTATCAACAAAATATACATCCTTAGTGTTAGTTTTACCATCAAGAGTTATAGATCCAATACTTTTAATTTGACATGTTGCATTGTTTCTAACCCTGAAAATGCCTCCATCCTAACTTTTGAGATTAAAAAACTTGTTCATATCACTAGTCATATGATGTGAACAATCACTATCAATTATCCAATCAAATTTGTTTTCAACCTATGATACCAAAGCTATTTTCTCTATACTTTCTTCTTTAATTTCCACAAATCTTATTTCATCATCACTAGCACAAAACTATCTTTTGATTCTATTAGCTTCACAAAAGATGTTAAACTCATTTGAAGTAAACTCTCCTCCTCTATCTCATCTGAAACATTTCAGCTTTATAACTGATTCATTCTCAACTCTATTCTTGAATATCTTGAATGTATCAAATGCCTCAGATTTTTCTTTAAGAAATGCAACCCACATCATTCTAGAAAAGTTATCAACTAAAATCCTAAAATACATTTCACCATAGAATCCTTTAGTCTTCTTAGGACTACTGAGATCTATATGTACTATCTCCAATTTTGTTGTAGTAGTAAACTTCTTACTAGGAAAACAAGCTCTGTTATGCTTTGCCAAAAATATACTCCTTGCAAATTGTGTTAGTAGGATTTATAATCTTAGGCAAATCTCTAACTGCAAACATACTACTAGTCTTCACAATATTGTCAAATTTCATCTGACAAAATCTCTTATGCCATAACCAACTGTCATCTACTATTTCAATCAAACATGTTATTTCAGTAGGATTCAACTAAAATACATTACCCCTAGATCTGGTTCCTATTCCAATTACCTTTCCATCTTTATCTCTAATCATGCATGTCTTTTCTATGAACTACAATTGATAACCTTTATCCACCAATTTTCCAACACTCAAATAATTGTGCTTCAAATCATCAACAAAATATACATCCTCAATGTTAGTTTTACCATCAAGGGTTATAGATCCAATACCTTTAACTTGACATGTTGCATTATCTCTAACTCTAACAATGCCTCCATCCTAACTTTTGAAGTTAACAAACTTGTTCATATCACCATTCATATGATTTGAACAATCACTATCAATTATCCAATCAAATTTATTTTCAACCTATGATACCAAAGCTATTTTCTCTACACTTTCTTCTTTAATTTTTGCAAATCTTATTTCATCATCACTAGCACTTACTGCTTTTTCATTAGAATCATCTTCTTCATTTGCATACAGACATTATCTATCTCTTCTAGGTTTGAAATTCCCTCTATACTTTTTCTCTCTTTTAGGACACTTAGATGCATAATGACCAAATTCATTGTAAGTCCAAAATTTAAAGATTTTCTTACCATCCTTTTCTCTTCTTACCAAAAGGACTACTCCTTCAATGTTTTTGTACTCATTAGATCTATTACTACTAGCAAAGTCTCCTCTACTACTTGTGCTCCTTGATAAACTAGGTTGAATATATAAGGCACTGAAAGTTGTTTTTGTTTTGGTCAATTCTCTAGACTGGCTAAGCTCATTCTCAACTACTTCATGTCTTCCAAGCAATGTCTTCTTTGTGAAATATTTTGTACAAGATATCAAAAAATATATTATTTGAACTGCTAACTTAAATGATGGTGTTTAGCTCTTCAATATCTTTCATATAACCTCATCATCTTCTTTGGTTCCTCCTTGAGATCTAATACCTGCAGCAATTTCTAATATTTTGCCTACATATGTCCTTATAGATTCATTTTCCATTATTTTAGGATCTTGAAATGCACAAATCTAGCTTTGCAGCCTCAATTTCTTACAATGTTCATCACTGTCAAAGCTATTTTTCAAAGCTTTCCAAATCAAATGACAAGTAACCAGTGACTTTACCTAGTTGAATTCAATTTTAGGAAGTGCAAACAATAGTGCTTCTCTAGCTCTCATGTCACACATGAAATAATCTCTCTCTTCCTCAATACGAGTTTCCAAATTACTTGCAGCAATGACTACCTTTTATGATTTTTTCAAAATCCAATATCCTAGACCCATATAGAGAAGATGTATCTTCATCTTTTCGTTCCAACTATCATAATTTGTTCCATCGAACTTTAGACTATCTTTCATGAACATGCTTTCCATGGATCTCCTAAATTTTTTAAAATTTATCTTCAAGGACTTGAGGCTCTGATACCAATTGTTAGAAATAATAATCCACCAAGATAATTGAGAGGGGAAGGCTAAATCAGTTATCCAACAATTAAAGCATTTATCAACCTTAAAAAATCGTATCCATTCAACCAAAGCAAACAAAAACCATAACAAGATGCACATAGTACCATATATGTTAACTAGGGAAACCTTTGATCAGAGAGAAAACCCTGGTGGCTATGATGCCCACAAGATGATGAACTAATATATATATATATTCCTTGTTAGAGGATGGACCCTATTAGGAGTCTATTATAACATTTAGTACATATGAGTCCTTGTTAGGAGACTTTGAATCCTTGTTAGAAGATTCCAATCCTGTTTGGAGTTGTGCCAACCCTATTAGGAGTTGTAGAAGATAGAATGAACCACCACCCAAATAGCTTCTAGGGAAAGACCACTGAACTCACTATCTAACTAATCTGTCAACTATTCCTTGTAGAATGATTGTTTGTGCTATACTTTAACTTCTTTCCTCTGTCTTGTCAACTAGACCAATCACTATCAAACCTTGTAGACTAAGTCATGAACCCTGAATCCAAGTATCCAACTTTGGATCACACAATAAAATGTCAACAATGAAGTTTCCTTTACTTCTCTACTCTTCTTATCTTTGCATTCCACTCTTCATGCTACTTATAATCATTCACATTCCTCCTTATATTCCTTCTCATGATAAAGTAAAATATCCTTCCTTTATACCAAATCTATAAAACAATTCCTTGAGTCAGTTTTTACATCTTCTCAATTAATTAGTATAGGACCACATTAAGAACATATTACACTTAGTGACAACATTAATATTTCACCTTACAACCTAAATAACTTTCCATACACATAACATTATGATGAACAAGCTTAGCCATGTCATCACCAACATGTCTTCCTCACATATTTAACTTTAGCTTCTTAGAATAACAAATCTTCTAAGAGATATAACAAGTTTACAAGAACATACCTCTGTAAACTCTATCTTAGAACAGTCTTCATCGCAACTTGCATAATCTCTTTTGTAATTAATATCTTATGCTTTCAAGGTTAGTTGCATATACTAAATACTTAGTAGTATCTCCCTTTAACGTCACTTAGTGAAAGTACTCAATTGTCTATTTGTACCAACTTGATCTTTTTGTTGTTCTTCTATTAGATACTACAAATAACTGCTATGTTGACATTAATAACAAACACATTCATGAATATAACATATTGTCATGATAATGATCTAATCATATTTCTCCAATACTCACCTATAGGAATATCATCAGTATTCATGCTTCTAATAGAACTCATGTTAGATAACTTATTTTGAATTAGAGTTCCAATGATCTCCATAGTGAACTAAGTTGAAGTGATTATGGCACCCAAATCATTGACTTGGGTGTCAACAACTTTAGGACTTTGGCTAGTATTATTTGGAGATTTTTGCACCCATTTTTGCCTCATTTTCTTTTGATATTGTCATCTTTGGCTTTCTTTTCATCTTCTACTACTCCTTTCTTCATTCATTTATTGGCAAGATGTCCAAGTTTTGTACAGACAAAAAGCCTTTTTGCAGTATCTCTCTTCCTTGTGTGATGTTTTACACAATTTACTCCAATGTATTTAAACTCACTACAATAGTGACATCTACACCATGTATTGTAATCCCAACCAAATATTTCTTTCACAATTTTCTCTTATGATTTCCACATCTTATTCTTGCACTCTAAAGATTCATGTCCTTGTTTGTTGCAATTGTGACACTTACCTTCAAACTTAGGTTTCTCTATGCATTCACTTTCTCTATGTCCATGCTTAATAGTTCTAACACTTTCCACTAAATTCTTCTTTACCATTGCTCCAACACTTGTTTGATTTATGGCCTATTTTTTCACAATGACTACATGTAGGCCTTTTGTTCTTTTTAGCTCCTTGCCAAGAAGATTGACCTTCTTCTATATGTCCTAATCCAGCTTTACCTTTATGTTTGAATTGGGTTTTCTTTTTTAGATGATTCATGATTTCTTGTGAGTTCATTATCCTTTCATTGGTTTGATTCTTTATGCTGAGATTATTCTTCAATCTTTCATTTTCTATCCTTAAGTTGATAAGCTCTTGATTTGCATCATTGAGTTGATCAATCAGATCCGTTTGCTGAAGAGATAGTTGATTAATTTCATTATCCTTTTCTTCTATTTCTTCATTATCTTTGTCCTTTTGTTCCATGACTTCACATTATTTGATTGATTAAATTTATTATTCTCTTTTCAAATTTTGACTTCTTCATGAAGATTGAGATTCCTCTCAAGTAGGTCTTTGATTGTTGCATCTGTCATGCCCAAAATTCGAGCAAAAGCACACCAAAATTTATTTTTTTTAAACAATCACAATGTATAATACCTGTTACCTCAAAAGTTAGAGGAGTTTGACCATTTGTATATCACATATTAAGTTTATACAATTTCATATGTTATGTTAGTATATCAAGTTATCTCACATTCATTCAGAGTGCTAACACAACTCCTAGGAGAGCTAGTTTACATCTTCAAGGAGTTGACTTACCTCCTTGGCACTTGATTACTAGTTATTAGCATAACCTAATAGAGTTAATTGAAACATTAACATTTCTTCATTAAGTCATATATGTCAACCAATTTATCCTAGAGCGTAATCCTAAAACAACAATCAAGACATCAAGCAATCCATCATATAAAACCTGTGCACAATAACGTAACACTTACTAACCTTAGATGCCTACATGGTAATTACAATAATAATAAGATCAAATAGATTTAATTTAATCTTTAAAGATAAAAATATATCTATAACTTGAAGTAATTTTAATCTTAAACCAATACAAAAATCTATTTCAAGAATGTTAACCATCTAATCTTAACATCTCATAAAATTGCTAAATTTTATTAACACTACTACCAATTATAATCCTGACACTCTAAACATACTAACAATTTTGACACAAACTAATTTCAAAACCAATATATAATACTATCTTGACACTTATCAAATAATTAACCTTTACTAGCTAACAACGAACCTCTAACATTTAACTTAACTCTTGATGAAATCAATTCAACTAAAACTAACTTATAGTATTTAAAATAACACTAGCTACTCAACTTTATAAAGTACTAATTTAATTTCTTAACAAAATATCTAATTATGCTCAATTAACACAAAATCTAAAATAACAAATACCTAAAATACATTCTAATATTTAGAAAGTAACATTTGAAATATATAATCATAACTCTCTAAAAAATAAAATTTAAAACTTTATTTGCAATACAATTTAAAAGATAATAACTATAACTACACAAGCTTTATTACTAATTATACTAATTTCTATCCATTACCTTTACTACTTTAACAAACACATATTGCTAACTCACTTAAAACTAAAATTTATAACATACAAATTTAAATTTCCTGAAGTATAAATGAACCTACTCATAACAACACCCTTAAATAGCCCTTATCCCCAAACCAACTAACTCTAACCCTACTAACTTCTACCTAACTTAGCACTACAGAAAGTAACAACTTATAAAACAACTAATTTTAAACTAACTTATAAAAATATGTAAATTAACATTTCACTTTACTAGACAACATAACTACAGCCTAAACTCCAACATTCAACATAGCTACTATACCTCTTACAATAAAAACTTCTTACAACCACCTAGCTGAATTTCATTGGCTCCAAACACTTAATGCATTCTGACATTCCTTTATCCCAAGTCAATGGGAATTTCCCCATGCACCCTTGCTCTTTCCAAGGTCTGCAAAATGCAGTAAGCTGGTCTTCCAAGAAGGGGTACAAGCATTTTGGGGGTGGGACAAGGAAGCTCCATTAAAATACATAAAAAATCTCATAAATACATGTTCATATTTTAACATCTCCATACATCCTTTGCCAAATCCTCTAATCATATCATGACTGACATGGGGCATGTGATCCCAAGAAAATTAGAGGTTGAGTGCTTTGGAAGGAGGTGAGAAGGTCTAAAAAGGTGGGGTACACATCACACAACATAGCTGCAATTTTTATTGGCTCATAACACTATCACCTAAGCTAATTTCCCTACTCCAATCTTGGGCATTTTCCAATGCTAATACTCTTCCCAAGGGCTGCAATATGCAACATGAGGATCTCCAACAAGTGGTACGTAGCACTAGAATGAGGGATTTTTAAAAAAAGACTCCAATGAACCACATTTAACTTTCCCAATTTAAATGCTCACATATTAGCAATTTCTTCCCACTTTTTTTTGTCAAATCTCTCATCATATCAGTTCTAACTTGGAGTTACATGAAAGACTTTAGAGGTACATGGGGAAAGGGATTAAAAGTAATGGCTTAAATTTTAGTTGGTGGTTAGCATAGGGTAAGGGTGGATAGGATGGGTAGTTATTATAAAAAGTTAAGTGGGTGAAGTCTTAGGATATCTTAGGATATTTTTATGTTTTTTTTAAATCTCTTTTTTTTTAAAATAAAATTTAAAGATAAGAACCTCACATAGAATATTCTCTTTTACCCTTTTTGAGCAAAAATTTACTTGCATACAAATTCCAGAGGGCCTATTTACCCCTGGGACATTTTTTTTTTTGAAATTTTATACACTATGACAAGAGAAAAATAATTTTAACATAATGGAATTCATATATATATATATATATATATATATATATATATATATATATATATATATATATATATATATAGATTTATTTCTTTTGAGAATCAATAGAAATCATCAATTACTTTGCTTAAGCAAGAAGTGAGGTAATTAGTTTTATCAACCACATAAGATTTAATTTGTTTCTCGAATTAACATGAATCAAAATTTCAAATTTTAAACATAACAAATTTCTTTTCCTTAACATATTTGAAAACTTGAAGTTTGCATGATTTGAAAACATCATCATTTATTCCATCCTTTGTTGCACATATCCATGGACCGAATTAACATAAGATACAATGCAAGGAAGTTACTCAATCTTTTCTCTTTTATTAATCAACCTAGTTCAAGGCTCTGTCGAGAAAGAACCAGTGAGAAAACCTGACATCCTTGCCTTTACATCAAATTGAAATATATTCTTACATAATGTTACAATTCAAATGAATTCTCTTCCAAGTCCTTCACAAGAGATCATTTTCAATACCTTCAATGCATCAAGGGAATCATGGAGAAGATGAGAACTGACCCGGAGATAAAACAACATATTATGATGAATAATTCAAGCATGCATCCCAATCCGGTTTTACACAATAGGTCCAAACATAGAACCTAATTAGAGAGGAGGTGGATTTTCTCAATGGGAGACATCAATCACCATACTATAACATAGCCCTTTTGAGGCTAAATCTTCAAGAACTTATGTTCTTCTACAAGGCCCTTTCGAGGCTATTACCACAAGGATTTTCATTTCTTTCCATATCAAGAATTCACAATATCAAACAAGGTATGTGATGACAAGTAGGGGCCCATACACCCTACCCTCTTTCCCTCCTCTCACCTGAGAGGAGACTCTACACCATTGAGGTCCAACTAAGGCTCTTCCCCCATACATGGCCACTTCTTCCCTATCCAAGGGTGAGTAATGCCAAAACAATCCCCATGAAATCCCCTAAAAAAAAAACATCAAAAAAAAGTTAAAATCCCTCCAAATAAATCCCAACACACAAGCAAGCAAAACAAAGAACAACACAATGCCTTATGCATGATTTAAGCATGAACAACATGAAGAACAAATTCAAAAGAGTGAAGAACTCCTACCTTCACAAAAATTTATGGTAAAATGGTAAGTTGAGAAGAGTTTATCCTTCCTTTCCTTCAATCTTCAACTTCTCTCCAAAAACTAGAGATTGGGTAACAACCCAAAAACTACTCCAAAATGCCTCTAAGTATGATCTCTAACTCAACTAAATTTTAGGTAACCCCAAGGTGGAGTTTTGAGTCACCAACTCATGAAGGAGACAAATCAATTTTTGCAATCAACCGAAAGTAAGTTTTTTGAGTGATTGTAAAAGTCAACCAAAGGGGCTAACGGGGTGGAAAGTACTCCCAACCCATACCCTTAACCCTAGGGTACTTAAATTTAATGTTTTTAGGCCTTAAAGACTTAATAGGAACCAAATCCAAAGCTAGGAGAATTTTAAGACTATATAACAACCTTCAAAGAAAGACAATGCAAATTAGCACAAATAGCAAGGGGTTTAATTCTGTCTTTCCATTAGGTTTCCTAGCTAAACATCTTGCACACTCATTACACACATCAGTAGTTCAAGAAATAACATGCATTATATAAATTAGGTATCAGAAAAAATCATATAAATTAAAAACATCCATCTTTCTACTAATTAATTGTTTATCTCATTCTACTCATATTTTCAACCATTAAAATTGCATAATCAAAGTGTTAGTTCTACATTCATTTACTTCATCATTATACATGTTCATAAAGCATTAAATGACGAAGTCAAATATCTGAAAGTAAAGCATCACACATCATAAAATAGAGTAATAATGTTCAGTGCATCAAATAATGTCTCGACATATCGAGTCATGAGTATCAAAATAATAGGGTATCAATTATGCTACGATGAGTCGGGGCGAGGCCTCACATTGCACACATTAGTAGCTCAAAAAAATACATACATATATTCAAAACTTATCTGTATAGTTACATACATAAAAACATAATTCTTTTGTATACTTAACTATTTAATTCATTTATTCTCACATTTAATCATCAATACATACAAAATCAATATAACATAGCTTATTCATTAATTCGGATTAGCATTCTAGAATAATCATCGTTAGGCATGC
Source organism: Cupressus sempervirens (assembly GCA_028749045.1). Lineage (NCBI taxonomy): Eukaryota > Viridiplantae > Streptophyta > Pinopsida > Cupressales > Cupressaceae > Cupressus > Cupressus sempervirens. The sequence continues at coordinate 476,861,654 of CM053792.1, forward strand.
ATAAACCTAACATCACAAACTCACCAATTAAGAAATGTTGAACTATCTAAAAGAATAAAACTAAATCATCGAGGTACCAAAATCAACACCCTTATCATTAGGTGAAAGATGCCTCATATCGTCATTGGTACAATTTTAATATTTAAATAGTCAAGATATTGTAGTGGTTCTTGGATCACTGATCATAATTTCATTAGGACATTCACAACATAAAACATTACTTCATATTCATTTCAATCTCCTATCATGATTTTAATAGGGAATTCTTATTAATAATTACATACGAGGAGGGTCCTTACAGCATCAACTTCATCTAAATTTCTTTCTTCAATGTAGAGATTATCATTCATATGTGGTGCAAGATCTTTTCTTCTTTACAAGGATTGACAGAGTTGCTCCTTTTCTTTCTCAAGAGAGTGGGCAAGGTTACTAAGAGGGGAGGGATGAATCAAGAACCAATAAAAATTTAAAATTAATTCACCAATTAATCCTTCATATAGTATTCTAATCTAATTTCATGCATGAAAGATTAAAAGAAATAAAGTATTCATAACACTTTGACACAAGATATGGTGACCCAAAATCCTTCCAAAATAGAAAGTAAAACTAGGGTGGTGATGATACCCACAAGCTTTAGTACTGTAGTATAAAGTTTGTTGGTTAAGGCTTACAATTGACTACTTCTGGTGATCTACCATGTTAGGAGCAATAAGGAGTGTTAGGTCCACCTTATTAAAGGATTTACAAACATATAGTAAAGTATGCACTCTATTAGGAGCTTTGAAATAAGGTTGTTAAGTACACCTATTAGGATGAACCAATGATTGATCTCTGATCTATAAATTTGATTTGCTAAATGAGATTCCTCAACATACAATGATCAACTGATTGTGGTGGATAAGTCTTTGTTAGAACTTATAATACTTTTAGCCTTCTTCAATTCACATGCATCTACTTCTTACTTGCTCACATATTTTCTATTCACTTTTTGGATATATATCAATCTACTTAATTACCTTCTAGAATTGGCTACAATACCAAATTCATCATAATTAAAAAAATTGGCTCATTGTTGTAACTCAGGTTCTGAAGATAACTAGGTGATATTTTGATACTTGACAAACACTATCAACACTTGACATACTCTAAAACTTAGTTGATGTTGAAGCTTGGTCCTTACTTATCACTTTAAGTAGGAGGAACTAAGTTAGCACTATATGACTTGGTGAACATTGAGAAACTCAGTAGATACTAAATCACTCGGTTGACACTGCTTGGATCAATCAACAGTGAATACACTTTTGTTAACACTATGATCTTGGTAGATACTGACATACTTGGTTAACACTACAAAACTCAATTAACACTAAGATCTTTATCACTTTCATTAGAAATCTTAATAGACTCTTCTACACATTGGCAATACTATAAACTATCTCAGATGCTCGTTAGATACTATGAATCTCAACATGAACTGCAATCTAAATATTTAGCTTAGTAGCAAATGAAACATTTAGTTAACACAGCTAGAAGAATGATAAGCTTGGTAGGAACTATAGAGCTTAGTACCAATGAAACCAACTAAGTGTTAAGTCACTAATAGAAAATTTGACCTTTATATCAATAGATAGATCTCACTCTTGTGAGTTTGTGTAACATTTTTTTGAGAATTATTTTGATTTCTTATATGAGCTTGACATTTCTATGGATAGACATATAATTTGTTCAAATAATTGTGTAGGCAAATTCAAGGATGCTTGCATGTTTTATTGGTTCTGTAGGATGGATGTAGAGAGGGTGGTGCCCCATATTTGGAGTCTTTTTTTAGTTTGACAATGGGAAAGGGGAACATGATGGAGTAGGGGGATCTGTGAAGAGAGTTCTAGTTAAGGAGCAATTTAAGATTTCAGGAGCAGAGCTTCTTAATGTTTGTAGCATTTTTTATTGGTGTAGTTTAGAATTATGATAGGGAGGGACTCTTGATTCAACAATACACAAGTTATTTTGGTTGGTTGAGGAAGGGTCCATAGGTGATAGATTTGATTGTACTACTATTAGATATTCATAAAAAATGGATTCATTTTGAATCTATGATTCTAGTACATGGATCATTTGGACATGATATCTATCTTTCTTTTTTCCTAATTATTTTTAGTCTAATTAAGATCAATATGAATCAAGTGACTAGGTGGACACATGGGCTCCACATTATCTTACTCTATTGTCTATCATACCCTCTATCAAAAATGATAACGTTGAAAGTTCAATTGAGCATAACCATATATCATATCTTCTTTAACCAGGACATGTCTTAGCATTGGTTGCACCATAATGGAATGATGAAAAATTAGATTATTGGTTAGCACATTGTGTAAGAGGTAAACAAAATCTTGCACAAATGATTATAGATGACGATGGATTTAAATATTCTATTGGTTCAGTTTTTGTTGTTGGAACATGGTTGTGAACATACATGCTTAGAAGGAATAAAATTCATACATTTGAACACTATCATAAGCACAAAACAATTCTTATATATCTTATTATAGTAGAAAATGTGAAGTTGTTGAAGCATCAAGAAAGACCAAAAGTGAAAGAACTTTTTATTATTAGTAATGTTGATCATGAAGCCCTATTGGAGACCCTGAGGCAAAGAGAGAACCCTATAGGAACACTCAACTAAGTATATTTACTTCTTATGTTCTTTTGTTCATAATGATTTAGTAAACTAATTATTATCTTGTTTAATATGATTATTTACTGATATTCTTATGATATTGGAATGTAGGTACATCATGAAGAGTAGCCATCTTTCTAAGTTTTTTTAATCTTGTTTTCAAACAATTATCTTGCAAACAATTATGACTTTATGGTTTCAAGCATATGAACTTATGGTTTTTTTTTATGTATATGTTATATATATGTGAAAACATGAAGTAGAAGTATGGATCATTTAAATATGCTATATTTGCTTGAATTCATGGACTAAAATGATATAATGAATTAGTATTATATGTTGATAAGTTTTTCTCCAACTATGCTATGTTTTGGGTAGTTTCCTCTTGTACCCATAGGATTTTCAAGATTGGTAATTTGAACTTTACACATTTTTTCTGATATTAATGATGAAAATAAATATATGTATATAGAGGTTGTGTGCACATTGATTTTTTTGCAAGTATTTTCTATTAATATTCAAGAGTCATTTAGCACTAGAGTAGTCAAAGCCAACTAGATTGCTAGACCTTCACAAGTGGATCAAATCATTTATTGCTTTTTGTTATTGCAATGCACAAATCTAGCTTCCATAATTTTCTATATTCCTAGGGGATTTATTTGTGATTAATGTTGTTTATGTTTCAAACTTTATGAGTCTTTAATTGATCCTCATTAATCAAGTGATCTTAGATTTAGGAAGTAATTTTAGTTTCTTTTAAAAATAATGACCTTTATAGCTTTGAGGACAGTTAGGAAAAGAATAGGGTGAATTGATTTACATAGCAGCAAAGTGTGATATTATTTTTCAATCAAGTGTAATCTTTCACCATGAATGAATAGAATGCACAATTCAAGTTTATATCTCTTATCTTGATTGTATTTTTTGTTCACTCATCTAAGGGAGGCCACTTGGTAAATGAACTATTCCATTAGAATAGATTTCATTTTCTTGTTGTTTCTAAGTAAGGTAGAACTTTGTTGCTAGTACAACATAGGTGCATAGATAGGTTTACCATTTGCAAAATTATCTTAACATTTAAGTTAAGTTTTCATTTTAGTTTCTAGCATTGGTTTCCTTTAGCATTGCCTTTTCTTTAGTTGTAATGACTTAAAGAAGAATTAGAGCATAAAATTTGTAGTCACCATTTCAAGTTTATGCTCCTGAATTGATAAATTAAATGAAGTCAATATACTATTTTAAGTAAAAGACATGATGTTGTCTGACCATAGAATCATTATTGAAGGATATCCAATCCTTCATTACTAAGGTATTAAGTTGACCAATCATTTTTGGCACTATTTTTAGGGATGGTGTCAATCTAGTTCAACCCTAAAGTCATTATGTTAGTTTAAATTCTGCATTATTTTGCATGCATAGAAGAAGAGACCTCCTTAGGAGATTTGTTCCTCATAATAATTAGTAAGATATTTTTAATCTTGAACTTGAAGAACCTCATAGTGAGAATGAAGCAGAAGAACCCTTTGAAAACCAATTTATTGCTGCTCAAGAACAAATAACATCATCTTGTAAAGAATCATTGCATTTGAATGATATTTTTACTGAACATGAATACAAAGACAATCAACTTTCCCTTGTTATCTATCAACCACCATTGCCAGGTCCTCCTGTAAGAATGGCTCAGCCTTAGCCTCAACCTACATTTTCATTTACTATCCCTCCTCAGCAAAGTAATCAAAATTTGAAGAACATACCTTCTACAACACTTCCAAAGTTCTATGGCCTAATTATTGAAGACCCTAGAGCTTGTCTCTTTGAGTTTGACATCCTTTGTATAAATTCTTACTATAAAACTAATGCCCATAATCTAAAGTTGTTTCCATCCACCCTAAAGGAAGCTACTCTAAGATGGTTCATGGGGTTAGGTGCTAATGTTGTAGTAGATTGACCTACAATGAGAAAATTGTTTCTTTGAAAGTACAAATAAAAATGAAAGGGTCAAGATTTAAAGGGGATAACATTTTCAAAATGTCCCAAAAGGAAAATGAAACCTTGGAAGACTATGTCTCACGGTTCATGTTCAACTTGTAGCATAATACACAGCACCAATTGAAAAAAGAATCAAAGAAACATCTTTTTCTGAGAGGTGTAAATGATGGAAGTATTGAGGCTCTAGATTTTATGATAGGAGGAGATATCACTCAAAAAAAATAGACTAATATACAAAGTATATGTTTGAATTATTCTAGGGCCACTAAGAAGAAAGGAAGGGGACTTATACACCTACTAGATAAGTCTAATGGCAGTTCAAGAGTATCAAAGATGGAGCTATTCAATTTTGTGTAAGATTTCAAACACAAAACATCATTAATGATGTATCCACTCAGTTGGATATCATGTAGGTGAGAAGGAAGAAGGATGAAGTTGATGCCATGTTTTTTGAATAGGGAGAAGAAAATGAATTATAGAAGTAAGTCAAGTGCAAGCCTATAGACACAACCAATGCCTAATGAGTTTAAAGTCATTGATGAAAATGGAGAGGTTCTCTATTTTTCTCAATGAAGGCCATTGGCTCAAAGACAAGGTATGCTAGAAGATCCTCTTCAAAATTATAATAGTAATAATCAATGGAAAAATTCTCAAAATATTGGTTTTATAGGAAATAATAATTAGTAGCAACCCTAGCAAGATTGGTAGCAACCTCAATAGGGTTGGCAACAACCTCAGTAGGGTTGGAAAGAAACCCAAAATTAGAGTACCCAACCTAGTCAACAAGCCTTAATTCTACCACCTCAACAATAGACTCTAATGTCTCCTCTTGTAACCACTAATACTCCTCCTAAGCAGACTCAACTACCATTTCAGCCTAATCCTAATCCGAACAATACCAAACAACATGCACAACAACAAAGCTATGTTGTTTCCTTGAATGATATCCACTTAAGTTGAAGAAATACTCTTTCTTCACCCCAAAAGCCTATAATAATTGAAGTTAAAGATTTCCCAACTGAACAAGTGGATCTGCCAATTTAGAAAACCTCTCCTATAGCCAAAGAGCCTTCATTTCCTCATGGGTTGACATAACAAGGCCATCCTATAGAGAATTAAATAGTAATTGATTTTCTTAATTAGCTAAAGTAGATGACAATAAAAATACCATTACTTGATGCTATCAATGAAGTTCCTACCTATAATAAAGCCATCAAGGAAGCATGTATCAAACAACCAAGAAGAAAGAAGAAGCATCCAAAAACTATTCATGTCTTAAGACAATTATTTGATCTAATGTTGGAGAAACTAATTGTACCCAAATATTTTGAACCTAGGAGTCATGTGGTTACTATCACCATTCATTGAATGCAAGTTCAAAATGCTTTATTTTACTTAGGATCATCTATAAATGTCATGGAAAAGGAGGCATTATCTCAATTGCTTACATCGGTCATGCTCTTGCTCTACAATTTCATTGTTGTGTCATGCCCTTTCTCTATGATTTCATTATCATTTCATGCCCTTTTGATCTACTTACCCTAGCTCTACAATTTTCTTCAAGGGCAAGAAGAGGTACATATGTAAATGTTTTTTTCTTTTCCTTGTAAACATGTATGTCTTTGTATTTCCTTTGAAACATATATCTCTTAATATATTCAAACAGATCTTTTTCAAGGTACTTATTACATATATGATCTTTTTGTATACATATTTTAGAATCCAAATAATAAAACAATAAAACTCATTCAACTCATGCTAAGTGACTTACCTCAAGATCTAACACAAAATAAATGCAGACCATGAAAAATGGGTTGCATTCACAAGAAATTTTAAAAAAACATATCATAGCAGATAGTTTTAGAAAGAAACAAGCCATAACCAATTAAACAGGTATAGTTATTGATTATTTGGGTTGATATATATGTATATTTAACATAGTTATAGCTTCTATGAGGGAATGAACATCATGATTTTTCATATGTGCTTGGTGCATTTCATTCCTGTGATATATCTCTACATTTTTTTGTCATGTCCTTGCTATGCGATTTGGTTGTCATAGCCTTGTGATCTCTGTGTTTCTTTTTCCTGCCCTTGCTTTGTGATTTTTTTGCTATTTTGTGCCCTTTACTTATGATATTCTTCAAGGGTATGTAAATTTTGGTCATGTTTCCTTCTAAATAGGTTTTTCTTTATATCTCCTTTTCAATATGTATATTTAGAGATCTTTTTTAAGGTGCTTATTACATCTTAGCCACACAACATAATAATTGTTCTAACTGCATACATATTCCAAAATCCAAACAATAAAAAAATAAAACCCATCCAACCTATGCTAAGTGACTTACCTTAAGATCCTCCAAAAAATAATGAAGGCCAGCAAAAATGGGTAGAGTTTGCAAGAAATTTTACAAGAACATATCATAGAAGATATTTTTAGAAAGAAACTAGCCACAACCAATTAAATAGATCTAGTTGTTGCTTAGTTGGGTTGATTAAAATTTTCTTTAGAACTCTCATTAGATTGGGTACAAAAAAATGAACAATCAGTTGTTCCCAGCTAGCAGGATCAAATATAGTTTTCCAAGGTGATAAAATTGCATATGCAAGGAATTGAAGAATAACTTTAGTGAAGAGTTGAGTGTAAGGAGTTAAAGAAGAAAGTTCTTCTTCTATGTAAATATCATAATCATGAGGCTCATTCCCTTGTAGAAGCCTATGCTATAATGACATTACCTCTAAAACATGTAAAGGATGTTGAAGTGGTTCCTAACCTTGAAACACTCTTATAAGCGTTGTTAACATTAAGGTCAATTTTTCTATCGGTGACTCAAAACTTAGTCAAATGGTTACATTGCTACCAAGCTCTACAATTTCTACTAAGCTTATTATTCATCCAACAATTTTAACCAAGTGTCTTAGTTGTTATTGAGAAAAATAGATAGTTTGTAGTTCATGCTAAGCTACATAATATCTACCAAGCATTAGAGATAGTTTGTAGTATAGCCTAAGCGTAGCAATGTCTACTAAGCTATTTAGATGAAGTGATGTAGACTCTAGTGTTAACTAAGCTCTATAGTGTTGACCAAACTCTACAATGTCTACCAAGCTCATAGTGTTAACTCAATGAATCTAGTGTTGGACAAGTCATGCAGTGTCAACCAAGTGATTTAGTTGCTACCAAGTTTCTTAGTGTACACCAAGTCACATAGTGTTGACTAAGTTTGAGCTACTTAAAGAGTGGTTAGTATGGACTAAGCTTGAACTTCAACTAAGTGCTAGAGTTTTTATAGCATTGATAGTGTTTTTCTTGTATCAAAACATCACCAAATTTGTCTTTAGAACCTAAGTTATAGTAGTTGGGCCAAGTTTGTGAATTATGATGAATTTGATATTGTAGCCAACTCCATAATATAATGAATTAGATTGATATATATATGTAACTCATTTATATTATATCCAAGTGTATCAGTGAGAAGTGGATAATGTGAATTGAAGAAGGCTATAAGTTGTATAAGGGATAATAGAGATTTATCTATCACATCTAGGTGATCATTGCAATACAAGAAATCTTATTCAAAAAATCAAAGCTATAGATTAGTGATTAATCACTGATTCATCCTAACAGGTGCATCATTCAAATCCTTTAACAAGGTAGACTTAACAATATTTTTCTAAATCTCTTAATCGAGTGCATACTTCATTGTATGTTTGTAAATCCTTTAACAAGGTGGACCCCACAGTCCATATTGCTCCTAACATAGAAGATCACCAAAAATGGTCAATTGTAACCCTTAATAGGTTAACTATATACTATAGTACTAAAGCTTGTGGATATCATCCCCAACATGGTTTGACTTTCTAATTGGAAGGTTTTTGGGTCACCATATCTTGTGTCAAAGTGTTATGAATGTTTTATTACTTTCATTCTTTCATGCATGTAATTAGACCAGAATAATATATGAAGGATTAATTCGTGAAGTAAGATTAAAAAAATTATTAGTTTTTTATTCACCCATTGCCTCTTAGTAACCTAGCCTACCTTATATTTTCAACAATTGGTATCAGATCTTTGGTTCTCACATCAGAAGTTTGACATCTTGAGATAACATCAAAAGCTATGGAGGTATATAGGCTAGACAAGGCTATTGAAAATGAAAATTTGGATCTAGAATTGGCCATTGGATAATTCAAGAAAGCAAATGAACAACTCTCTCAATAATTGAAAAGAAGGAAAGATCTTGTAGTACAAATGGATGACAATCTCTATAGTGAATGTACAATTGAAGACTTATGTCCAAAAAGAAATATAGATGAAGTTGATGTAGAAATCAAAGACCTATTAGAAAAAATCAAAAACTTCAAGAAGAAGTCAAAAAGTTGAAAAAGAGCAAGAAATTCAATTAGTTATATTATGTGAAGTCATGGAAGAAAAAGACAAAGCCAAAGAAGTGATAGAAAAAAGATAATGAAACTCAACAACTATCCCTTCAGCAAGAAGACTTTATTGATCAACTCAATTATGGAAATTAAGAGCTTATCAATCTAAGAATAGAGAATGGAAGACTATAGAATGATCTCAACATTGAAAAGAAACCAATGAAAGAATGATGAAATCTCAACAAAGAATGAATCAATTGAATGAGTAAAGTTAGTATAGACACAAAAACAAAGTTGGATTAGGATATGCAGAAGGTGAATCATCTCAGTAAGGGGCTCAAAAGATAAAATGGCCTATTTGCAATCATTGTGGTAAGATAGGTCATACATCAAGAACATGTTGGAGATATGGTAAAGAAAAACTCAATGGAAAGTGTTATTGTTGCAACAAGCATGGTCATAGAGCAAGTGAATGCACAAAGAAACCTAAGTTTGAAGGAAAGTGTCACAATTGCAAGAAAAAAGGACATAAATCTTTAGTGTGCAAAATCAAGAAGTGGAACCCAACTGAAAAAATTATGAAAGCAATATTTGGATGGGATTACAATACATGGTGTAGATGTCGCTATTGTGGTGAGCTTGGTCACATTGAAAAAAACTATGTGAAACATAGCATGAGGAAAAGAGATACTACAATTTTACAAAACTTGTACATGTTGCCAAGAATTGTATGAACACAAGAAGAAATGAAGATGAGAAGAAAGCCAAAGCTAACAATATCATAAAATAAATGAGGTAGCAATGGGTACCAAAATCTCCAAAGAATGCAAGCCAAAATCATAAAATGGATGACACCCAAGTCAATGAATTGGGTGGCACAATCATTTCAACTTAGTTCCCTATGGAGATCAGTGGAACTATGATTCAAAAGCAATAATCTAACATCATTTCTAGCTAGCAAGAAAAAAGATCCATATCAACATTCAAGATGTACAAGGATCATTGAGAAAGGTCAGGTGGTAAGACCTTACTGAGTATGATCAAGTTACATATCATTTCATTATGCAAATGCCAAGTTGGTGACTCTACCAAGTACCAAGGTTAGACCAAATGGTGGTAATATTACCAAGTTTTGAAGTTCTCTAAATTGGTATTTCCTATTGAGCCATGAGACCTTACCAAGTTGAAGGTGTTTTCTGAGCATTAAAGACCAAACCAAGTGGAGGAAAGCCTGTCACCGAGATAGTATATGTACAAAGCATTAATGGTGATTAAAAAGAGAAAATTTGTTAAAAGGAAGAAATTGAATGCATTATTTCATTGAATATTTTAGAGTACAGAGTGAAGAGAGAATTCAAAGTTTCTGAGCAATTTGAGAAATTATTGTTAAATATTCTCCCATTTTGAAATCCTACCAAATGATGGCATCTTTGAGCAACAAAGTGAAGAAAGGATAAAAAATGTTGGTTCATGGAGTGGATTGCAAGACTCCCACATTCAAGTTGAGTTTGGCAATTTTAGAGACATTAGACCCAGCTAAAGTGCAATCAAAAATTTCATCCAAGGTACTTTTTGTCCATAATATTTGTTTGTTCTATCATTGCTCTACCCAAGAACTAAGAACCCTAGAAATAAATGAAGCATTCAATGAGTTATGTGTGGTTGGCATTCACAAACCTAAGCATAATCATTTGGAAACAAAGGGCTTAACCTATATTCTACATATGTCAAAGGACATTCAAGTCATGTGGACTAGAGTCATTCTAAGAAGAATTTACAATCCACAATTGTGGCTAGATCATATCACCCTATCCTAATAAAAAATAAAATGATACACATAATCACTAGATTTATAATGTTGAAAAAAGCTAAGACTAATAAAATCCTAGGTCAAGTAGAACTGAGAAAGCATACTCTTGCCGAGTGGGACAGAACAGGCATGAAGCTTAGTAGCTCAATAGACATGGAGTTGTATTTTGGAATCCATGTGATTTCTCACAAGATGTACAGCTCTAGCTAGTTGAACGATGTGTTATGTGAGGTTGTTGATCTTCCATACAAGATGGTGAAAAAAAACTTGTCTTTCAACCTTGTCAAGCTATTGCTAATACAATTCAACAAGAATATGGAGAGTATCAGAGTGTCAAAGTCAACCCATGTAAATTTAGTTCTCTTTTAATAGTTTTCTTTTTTCTTTTCTCAAAATTTTTTCCCTTCCAAAGGATTTGTTGTATGGAGAAAGGATGTTCTAGTTTTACAACAAATTAATGAGTACGTAGCATAAATGGGTGAGAATTTTAGTGACATCATGGATAATTACTTTGAGTCATTCAAGGAAAAGATGTAAAGTAGATTTAGGGTACCCATGAAGCTTGTAGAAGATTGTGGGCAAGATAATTATTTCATAGTTAACTGCAAAAAAGTATATATTCAAGGAGTCAGACCTAGAGTGGCACGGGTTAATCTTGTAGACTATCATGTTAACATTGATAACACTAAGGATATTGATGAATGGTGCTCCTCTTAATACCATAAATACATAACAAAAATAAAGAAATAACAACAAATGTGAGAACAAAATATGGACTTCTTGTTTATGCTGCAAATGTGGAATTATAGAACTCACAAGTACAATATGCTAACCCACATGGGCACCTTCATTACAATATTTTGCAAGACAAGCTACGAACCATCACCCAAAGCTATTCTAGACAATGTTTGGGTCTTTCTTAAATAGGTAATTTTATGTTGCCTAGGAAGGTTTTAAATGCTCAAACTTAATACCTAGGGCCTATAGACCCTAATAATACATATAGAGTTGGCCAAATACATTTTTGACATTTATTTTAGGAATGTTGGGTAGCCCAACTTTGAAAGGCCATAACTTTTGAACCATTACTCTGATTGGCTATTATAACCACTTTTTGAAAATGTTAGACCCTGATCTATAGGCGCAAAACCATGCAAGCACCCTTCCGTCGAGTTACTGGACCTCATCCAAGCACTCTAAGGCCTCCAATGGTGAGCTTGAAGATTTTTTTACAAATTTTTCCATCAAAAATTTGTAATAACTTCTCTAATACTTAAGCTGGAGTAATGAGATTTTTATGGTAGGCCTATAACTCTAAAATAATATTCCTACAAAAAATGAGAACATTTTGAGCTTGTATGAGAAACTTACTAAAAGTAGCAAGTTCCCATAAATAGTAACTACCCTATCTACTAGTCCTTATTAAAATAGAAATATTAAAAATAAAATATTTTTGGGTGACACAAGATTGCTCTTACACCCAAGATGCTCCTGCATCAAACACTTGAGGTAATTTGAGAAGTGACTCCATCACATCTTAGGTGGTTAGAGAAAAACCAAGATAGTTAACCTCCTCCTTTTCTATCTATGATGAATCCTCCACTGGCCTTCCTTTCCATTTGACCAGGTATTCCTCATAAGTTTTTTCCTTGTACTTTTGCCCACATGATTGTTAAGTATCTCCTTAATCTCCTTTGTAGCTGAATTAGCTACTAGAATACTCTACTGCACTTCTACAACTTCATCTCTATCACCTCTCTCATAATACTCTATCAAATCTAAAATTTTAAATACTGGTGAAATAGTCCATTCAGAAGGCAACTCCATGTCATAGGCATTTTTAAAATCATACCTTTTCACTATCTTGTACAATCCAAACTTCTTCATCTTCAACTTATTATATGTACCCACAAAAAAAATGCTCCTTTCTCAAATGAACCATGACTTCATCTCCAACCTAAAATTCCTTATACATCCTTTTCACATCTACCTTAGCCTTGTACTGTGTATTTATCTTTATGATGTGTTTCCTCACCTCCTCATTGATGTTCTTCAAATGTTTAGAAAAATCTTCTACATTAGCACTACTTATCTCTCCTTTACCCAATGGTAAAATTATTATATGCAAATTCTGCTTATGGTAAAATTAGATCCTATCCTTTTGGTTTGTCTCTAACCAAACATCTCAGCAAGTTTCCCAAACTGTCATTCACAAATTTTGTTTATCCATCAGTCTATGGATGATGTGATGAACTGAACTTCACAATTTCTTCCATAATGTATACCAGAAGTACACAAAAAAATTTGGTATCTCAATCTAAAACTATACTCTTTGGAAGACCATGTAGTCTCACCACTTCTCTAAAAAATAATTCTACTACATGAATAGTATCACTAGTCTTCTTGCAAAGAATAAAATGTGCCATCTTTGAAAACATGTGAACCACCACAAAAATAGAATCATTCCCTCATTGTGTCCTTAGTAATCCAAGAATAAAATCCATACTGACATCCTCCCATAGTTTATGTGGTACTGGGTAATGGCTGATACAACCCTATATTCTACTTTACTCCTTTTGCCATCTGACAAACTCTATAACTCTATACAAACTTTTTCACATCTTGCTGCAGCTATGACTAGTAATAATTCTTAGCAACCAAAGCTATGGTTTTATCTCTACTAAAATATCCAACCAATCCTACCCTATGCTTCTCCTTGATGAGATTCTCTCTCATTGAACTTCTAGGAATGCACAACTAGCTTCCTTTAAACAACATATTATCCTAGATCATGAAATCCAACCACTTTTTCCTAGCAAGTGTAATAGGCTCTGTACAAGCTTTCCATGTTTCACCAAAATTAGAATCATCTAGATATAAAGTACTAAGCTCTTTGAACATAACCACCTCTATATGCATTTATGTCAGCAAAAATTGTCTTCTACTAAGAGGATCTACAACTCTGTTAGACTTCCCACTCTTGTGTTTCAAAACTAATGTACAACTCTAGAAAAAGTCAAACCACTTCAAATGCCTTTGGTTCATTTTTCTTTGACTATTCAAATATTGTAAATCTTTATGATTAGTATACAAAATGAACTCCTTAGGACAAAGATAGTGTCTCCATTTCTTGAACACTTGAACTATAGCATAAAATTCCTAATCATAAATAGAATATTTTTCTTTTGCATCATTCAACTTCTCACTAAAATAAGCAACAATTCTACCTTCTTGGATCATGAAATCTCCTATTGTAGTACCATAAGCATCACAATCTACTTGAAACAACTTGTTAAAATTAGGAAATGCTAAAATAGGCTACTCGGTAACTTTTCATTTCAACAAATTAAAACTCTTATATGCTCGTCCAATCCACTTAAATTCTTTCCTATCTCCTCTCATTGTTTTAGTAAAGGGTCCACAAATACTATTAAAACCGCTTATGAACTTTCTATAAAAACTAGCTAGCCCATGAAAAGATCTTAACTCTATTGCACTCCTTGGAGTAGGTCATTCAAGGATAGCCTTCACTTTATCTAGGTTTATTTTTAGACCTTCTACTGAGACTACAAATCTTTGGTACACCAACTTCTTTATAGAACTCCACTTCTTTAGGTTTATTAGTATTTTTTCTTCCCTCAACTTATCAAACACCTTGTAAATATGGACTAAATGCTCCTCTAATGTCTCACTAAAGATCAAAATATCATCTAGGTAAACAATAAAAAACTTACCCAGAAACTCCATCAGTACCTCATTCATGAGCCACATGAAAGTGCTTGGTGCATTAGTTATCTCAAACAGCATGACTAACAACTCATATAGTCCTTCTTTTGTCTTGAAAGAAGTCTTCCACTCATCACCTTCTCTTATACAAATCTAAAGGTACCCACTCTTCATATCTATCTTTGTGATATACTTAGCTCCACTCAAATAGTCCATAATATCATCCATCCTTGGAAATATAAATATGTACTTGATTATGATCTTGTTGATAGCATGAGAATATATGCACATCCTCCATTCTCCATTCTTCTTTGGTGCTAATACTACAGGTACAACACATGGACTCGAACTCTCTTGAATCAACACCTTCTATAATAACTCATGAACTTGCCTATTTAATTCTTCATTTTCTATTGATGTCATTCTATGCACTACCTTATTTGGAAAACTGGCTTCTAGAACCAAATCCATCTGGTGACTAATCTTTCTCATTGGGGGTAATCTATTAGGTACATTATTTGATACAATATCAGAAAACTCTCCCAACATATCTGCAACTTCTATAGGTACCTCATCTATCTCTTCTTTACTATCTTTTAGAATTATATCAAAACACACATGCTTATGCCTCATACCTTTGAGAAACTCTTTTCCATCAACAAAACATGTTCTAGTAGTAATAAATAGCTTTTCTTATTTATCCTTTAATAGCCTCAACTTATGTTTCACTCCATCCTTAGTTAAAGTGTAGATATTTTCTCACCCATCCTATACAACATGCCTATGAAACTACCACAGCCTACCCAACAACATATGACATATGTCCATAGGTATGATATCACATAGTACCTCATCCTAGTAGCTTCCAATCTTGAACTTTATTTAACACTACTCATTGACCATGAACTTGTGGTCATCTTGCACCCAAGAAATACAATATGGATGCATGTGTTTTTGTCTCTTTAGCTTCAACTTCATGACCATCATTTATGACACTAGATTATCAATATTTCCACCATCAATGATCACAACACAACACTTATCTTCACATCTGCACCTTGTGCAAAACAAGCTCCTTCTTTGATTAGATTCATTCTCACCACTCAATAGAAATCTTCTGTTAACTGGGACTTCACCTCTTTCAACATCTTTAGAATGTGATGATCTGGCATCTTCATCAACATGTGCAACTATGGCCTAGTCTTTAGTTCTTTGATCTATTCTTCCTTGGCACTAGGAAAATGCAAGTGCTCTATGCCCTTCTTCTCTATAGTGAAAACATTTCCCATGGAAGCCTCCTCTTCCAAATCCTTGTCCTCTATCTCTTCCTCTATGATCTCTATTATTTTGATCATGGAAATGATTGGAATTATTTCCCCTCTGGCTCTAGCTACTACTTCTAGCCTCATTCTTGTTCTTGTGATCATCATTTTGACCTCCATATGATCATCTTCTAAATCTTCCACCATGACCTCTTTCACTGTTCTTGTTATCAAATTTCTTGCTTATTTTCTTCTCAACCCTTAGGGAAAATTGGTATGCCTTCTCAATACTAGTCACTTGAACAAGACTCATCTCATCTTGAATGCTTGGTTGTAACCCATTAAGATAATGGGTGACTTTCTCCATATCAACTTCTACATGGATAGTTCTAATGAGAACTCAATAGAACTCTTTAGTATACTCTTGAACAAATTTTCCTACTTGCTTTAACCCTTGCATTTTATTCAATAGATCAAGCTCATAATCTATGGGAATGAACTGTCACTTCATTTTAGCTACCATCTAATCCCATATAGTGATTTTATCCTTTCCTCTTTCATTTTGATTCAACTAAATCTCCTACCACCAGATCTTTGCATGACCCTTCAGTTTGGCCTTTGCAAACTTGACCCTATCTAGATTTTCAATATCTTCATATTCAAAGTACTCTTCTAATTCATTGATCCAATCAACCAATTCCTCTAGGTTGAGATTTTCCAAAAATGTGGCAACACCAAACTTAGGCCTTTTTCCAATACTGAAAATGCCCCTAAAAATCTTCACCTCCTTTGGGCTAACAACTTCCTCTACTATGTTTGGGTTTATGTTTCCTTCTTTTTCTCTTTCATCCTCACTTTCATCATCTCCTACAAAAAGATTCATTCATCTATGAATCTATCCTTGCATTTTCCTCTAGAGGGTTCTAAAATCCTCAGGTGTAACACCTTTGACTCTTCCCCCATGCTCTCTTTGTGGAGAAATTTTTGTGCTTTCATTGAAACCTTAGTGCATACTACCTTACAATCAAAAATCTATTTTTATTCTTAGCCCAAACCACAATCCTACTATAAACTACCTCACGGTCAACGATCTATCTAGACACTCAAAAACTCTAACTTTGATATCACTTGATGAAGGGTGCTCCTCTTAATACCATAAACACATAACAAAAATAAAGAAACAACAATAGATGCAAGAACAAAATATGGACTTCTTATTTGCACCATAAATGCAAAATTATAGAATTCAAAAGTACAATATGCTAACCCACATGGGTGCCTTCATTACAATAATCTACAAGACAAGCTATGAACCATCACCTAGAGCTATTCTAGACAATGTTCAGGCCTTTCTTAAATAGGTAATTTTATGTCGCCCGAGAAGGTTCTAGATGCTCAAAATTAATACCTAGGGCTGACAGACCCTAAAAATACATATAGAGTTGGCCAAATACATTTTTGACATTTATTTTAAGAATTTTAGGTAGCCCAGGTTTGAAAGGCCACAACTCTCAAACCATTACTCTGATTGGCTATTATAACCAATTTTTAGAAATGCCAGCTCTTGATCTACAGGCTCAAACCTATGGAAGTGCCCTTCCATCAAGTATTTGGATGTCATCCAGGAACTCTAAGGCCTCCAATGGTGAGCTTGAAGATTTTTCTACAAATGTTTCCACCAAAAATCTGCAATAACTCCTCTAATAATTAAGTTAGAGCAATGAGATTTTTATGGTAGGCTTATAACTCTAAAATGAACATTCATATAGAAAAATGAGAACATTTCAAGCTTGTATGAGAAACTTACTACAAATAGTAAGTTTTCATAAATATTAACAACATTGTCTACTAATCCTTATTAAAATAGATGAGATTGAAAATAAAATATTTTTGGGTGATGCAAGATTTCTCTTACACCCATGATGCTTCTGCATCTAATTTTATTGAAGATCTACTAAATGAGCTTGTGGATCCTAAAGCCACCTATTTTGGAACTATAATGGAGCCAAGGCAATAATTTAGCTTGAGATCAAGCTACCTCAAGAAGTAAGAAGAGGAAGAAAGAGGATGGCAAAGATAATCAAGAATGCAAAATCATCAAGTTATCATCTTATGATTACCAAGGACAAAGGAGATGATGTAGAAGATGAAGAGCATGAAACAGGGGAATTAGAACCTAAGAAGGAAGAGCCTCCCAAGAAGATGAGGAAGATTATTCTAACCAAACCTACTAAATCCTCCCTTGCACTATTTATAAACTAAATCCAAGAAGAAGTTGAAGTTGTGTGAAGATGAAGTAGAACAAATCATCTTTAAAAGGTATGCACCTACACTTCAAGAAAGATTGAAGAATATGCAAGAAGGATCTAACATGGCATGTTTTAAGTCTCTTAAATATGAGAGTAGAAATGATGAAGAGATAAAAAAATAGAAGATACAATTGTGAAAAAATTAAGCAAGTGGAAATACTTACCTTGTGAGCTTTCATAGCAAATTTCTGATAAAATTTTGAATGCAGTTAAACCTAGATGGGAAAGTGAAATGAAGACTACAAAGGACATCTCTAAACAAACTTTTAGACAACTTATGTCAAGTCTTAGAGAGAAAGAGATGAAGGAATCCTTGAATCAAAATGAGAAGTGGCTCACTCTCAAATTCTATACATGTATGATATTGCTTAAGGATATTAAATCTAAGGTACAGTTTGCTTCTACCACATGGAAGAATATTTATGGGTTGCACAAACCCAATGACTTTGTAGTGCAAGTTCATGATAAGGATGTTGAAGATGAGGATGCAGAAGAAGAAGTTGAAATAAAGAATGATGAAATAGATTATGTTGATCTCTATAATAAGGAGGAAGGACAAGAAGCTACTGAGAAAAGTCTTCCATAAATGCATAGCATTGAGAAAACTAATGCAGAGAAGATTGCAACATTGGTAATGACTTCATTTCCTCACTCTTTGAGAAAATCCTTAGAGTAATTAGGCTCCAAGAAGGATCCTATTGAGTTGGTTGTGGTTACCATTGCTAAAGCAATCACCCAACCAATCTCTAGATCTATACTGCCAAGTAGCAAGTTCTTCCAACATTAGGCTTGATTGAGCAACAAAAAGATATTCCTATTGTTAGTGATACTACTAGATTTTTTGTTATTCCATATGTTTCTAAAAAAAATTCTATTTTAAGTGTATCCATAGCTAGTGCAATGACAGTCGAGAATCAGTCTCAACCAAGCACTAAAGTTCTAAATAAGGGAAAAGAAATTGTTTCTAGCATTCTAAAGGTTAAGGGTAAAGAAGAAGAGGAAGTAATGGATCTAGATGAGGAAATTTTTATTCCAAATTGGAATATCACTATCCTCACTCCTAATCAAATGGATACCCTGGGTAAACTATTGAAGAAAATGGATAAGAAATAGAAGCTTAGAAAAGAGAAGAAGAAGACAAAAAAAATCGAGTCCTTGAGGACATTAAGAGCATTTTTTTGATGCTTTGAGTATTGAGGTTGACTGTAAACAACCTACTATGGATCAATTAGCTGAAATTGTCCATAAATGTAATGAAGATTTGAATGGACAAAAAAAAAATACTGCAAAGAGCTAAAAGGAAGTTTGGAAATAGAGTGTTGGAGCAAGTTGCACTAAAGATTGCAATAGATCAAGTAGAATTATCTAACATTCTTTCATCACTAGAAATTTTTTTTTGTAATGTTGTTTTATTCTTTGTCAAACTAAGTGACACATCTATCTTCACAAAGGAGATCAAGGATAATTTGTCCAAGCACTAGTACATTTGCACTTATTTTTCTACCAAAATTTTTGATGTCCAAAGCTATGATTCCATCTTTTTTTTTGTTTTAATCCCTGTGTTGCTCAAAATTGAATTAAGTTTTTCCAAGTTGGTCAAAATTTTGACCAACTTGAGTCATAACAAAAAAATGGAAAAATTGTATGAATTATATTATGTCATAGAAGAGATTGAATCCCATAATGGTTCTGATTATTGTTGGTGAAAAGATTCTAGACGGAACCTTGCTCCCCTAGAGTAAACTCAGTTTTCATGTAGACTGAAAAAAAGGGACCTCAGCCTAGATGTATCAAGGCTAGAGAAGGGAACCATTAAGGGGTAGGCTGAATTGGAAATTTTAGCTAGAGAGGTGGGCATAGCCCTAACAATCATTTCCTCTGAATACCAAGGTATAGCTTAGGAGTTTATTAGAGTTGTGAAGGGAGTGCAAGAGAAGAATTATATTATGTCGTAAAAGAGAATGAATCCTGCAATGGCTCAAATTGTTGTTGTTGATAAAATTTGAGATGGAACCCTTGCTTACTTCAATGAAGAGGGTAATCTGCAACAACTATCTGTTCACTCTCTCGCAACTAGCATAAAGACCATTCTCTTCGGCATTCCTAGTGCCTTCAATCCTACTTGCAAGTACTTATGTTTCTAAATTTTATCGAAATTATTAATTAGGGTTTGTTTCTCACTTTTTTCTCATTAAAAAATTTTGTTTACAATTCAATTTTGTTGTTGTAGCCTGAAACATGTCCTTGGGTTCATTAAGAAGGATGAGGAGTTAAAGGCCAAGGGCATTGATGACATAATTCTCATTAGTCGTATGTATGAGTTTTATAGAGTTATATGGTAATTTAAACATTTAGATATGTATTCAAAAGACTACTTCAAATTTAAAGGAAAGAATAGGGTTGGTCAGCTAAAGTTGTTTTAATTGTTATCTACTTGGGAGGTCCTATTTATTTAAAAAACACTGACAACCATAAATTTATTTCATTCATTAATCATTTTTTTTGTTTTTTTTGTCTTGGCAATCTATTTTGTGGCTACTTGTATCTTGATATATTCTCAAACTTTAGGTAGTTGTCAGGGAGGGATTAATGACAGATTCTAGAGGTTAGTATCATGTTTGGATTTTTTGAATAAATATTGCTATTTAAAGTGATTTGAATCTTGTCCCAAAAAATATTGATAGTATTGTCCTTCTTAAATGTGAAATGAATTATGTAATGTCTTAGCTAAGGAAATTTTGAAAGCTTCTTTACTCTTTTAGTGGATTTTAATGAATTTTCTGGAGGCACATTCTTTCATTTGCTAGTTTGTGTATACACTAGTTTAGTCAAGTAAAATGAACACTAATCTATAAAAAGCATTCTCAATACTAAAAACAAATAAACACTTATGATAGGACCGATTTGTTATCACCAAAAATGGAGGCAAACCAAGAATGGTAAGCTCCAAATGGTATAACACAATGATGCAATGGATTTGTCCTTGATTTTAGGTATGTATGCTCACAAATTATGCTCAAGCTTAGATGGATGGATGAAGTGAATGAGGTAAGGTTTTAACAATGGAGTCATGGAGTGATTTTTCCATTATAATGGTATTTTGGTAGTGTTTGTGCTCTCAAAATAGCATATAATTTTGCATGGAGGATGGATGATTTTTGTGAAGGGAGGAGGTTCAATTTCTAGGCAAGAGGCTTGAGGGATGGAGGGCTAGGATGCAAGGATGGCAAGATGGTGAGGGAGGGTCGGGATGCACTCAAAGGGGAGCACATGGATTGTTCTTGTTTAGCACCAATGGGGAGGTGACACTTGTCACAAGGTGAGTGGGTGGAGAAAAGGGCATGGATGAGTCAACAAAGGAGGTTCAAGGCTTTAAATGACCCTGATAATGGCTTGTAAGAGCTTTAAAAGGTATGTAAGAGCATTGAAGGCTTTGTGGTTGGGATATTTTGAGGGAGGAGACTTTGGTTTGGCTTAGGAAAGTCTTAAACTTCACTTAGGAAATGTGACAAGGTTAGGGAGGGATTAGGCTTGGGTTAGGATTAGATTAAGGATATTAGAGGGATGCAAGTGGATGGCATTCATGGGTGAGTTAGTGTCTAAGCTAGGTTAGTATGGGTGGATGGGATGGATTTAGGCAATATGGAGGATTAGAGATAAGTTAGGGGCTATTAGATTTGAGGGATTTATTTATAAAATAGGTTTATCCAATAAAAGGGGATTTGGAAATAGATAGGAGAAATAGGATTATTTGAAAAATAATAGGTTATTTGATTTATCAATTAGGACTATAGATGATTAAATAAGATTAGTCAGCTAGGAGATGGCAAAGGATTAATTAAATAGAAGTTTAATTAGTGATATGTTTAAAGATAGCTAAATAGGATTACTAAAGCGGTGTAATCAAATTTGGGTGTTTACTTTTTACCCCTCTTTGACATAGTGTTGAGACAACACTATTTCAAAGAAGTTCAAACGTAGACGACATGAGGAAGATGTTTTTAGCAACAAGGTTGCCCTAGTCTCGGATAAGAAGAGGAGAGACTAGACTTAGATGATGCCCCCTCGAGAAGGTGGTAGGGAGAGAAATGAGGCTTGATGGCTTCTTCAAAAATACAAGAATCCAGGATGAGCAAGGAGACTGAGAGTGGCAAAGAGAAGGGGTTGAATTAGCTCAAACTCTCACTATGAGAGAATGATAAAGGGGAATTAGATGCACAAGAGGAAGCAAGCTTAAGACTTTTAAGGAGGTGGAGGATGAAGGAGTGGAGCATTATAAAAAGGAATCCAGGATAAGGGAAGGGGTGAGGGGATAATGGAGATGTAGGGAATCCATTGAAGTGGGTTGAGTGGGGGGATACTTCAAAGAGAAGGACCACCATGTAGTTGAGCATTAGATTTAATATAAGAATGTTGGTTACTTTCCAAGGTTACCAAGAATAGCAAGGCCTTTTCACCAACGGTCCAGAGGACTGACGAACGGATGCAAAACAAACGCACAAGGATTGCTCCAGCATCGCACATGAATCCTAGAGGAAGCAGCGTGGAAGTGATACTGGGTAACCCATAAGCAGAAAAGAAAAACAAACAAAAGATGTAGAAGTGTGATTTAGCTAAAGGATGCAGTGGAATAGCTAACCAAGATGTGTGATGTGTGCAAGATGTTGAGCAAGGACAAACTGGCACGAAAGCTGGAGAGATACAATAATACTAGGCTAAAGAGGATGTACAAACTGACGAACCAAGATATGTTACAACGGGACAAGCTGTGTTTTGTTCATGGTTTGGGAAATGGGAATGTTTTTGAAGGGTGGGAGGACCAAGAGGGGTAGTCAGGGCACCGGGGGGGGTTATAAGGGGCCAAAAGGGGGCTAGGAAGGTTTATGTGCACTCAGACGGACGAGAAGATATTGTTGTGAGGAGCTCTGCATTAGAGATAACGATGGTGGGTAGTGGGTAACCAAAGCACTGGGCAAACATTATGCGATGGGTACAAGTACGAAGGACACTAGATTGATTGGTAGGGCCAAAAACCTTTTCTTATTTTTGCTTTGTTTAGATTTTATTACATTCTCACGAAAGCAAAAATGTGATCCCGCAGGCATGGGTCCGGCAGAAACATGAGCGGGATCAACAAGATTGTGATCCCGTGATAATAGCTTAGCTGCGTAAGACTAAAATGGGTAGCAGACACTTTGAGTAGGATTGCGATCTCAGGGTAGGAGATTTTGCGAGAGCGTGGGAATATAGGCAAGATTGCGTTCTCGCAAAAAGGAATGAGTCAGGGTGCAAGAACGCATTCCCACCAACTAGGGATGAGAAGAGGCGAGGGTAGGCAAAGGTGTGTTTCTGCCAGAATATATTTTGGTGAGAATGCTAGATGGGAGGTTGGCGGGGAAGTGTTTGCAGGAACGTAAGTCAAAGGTGGATGGTAGAAGAGTCAAAAGGTGTGAACTTGCGAGAGGATAAACCAATGGGAATGCGATTTTATGGTTGTGGGAATGCGACCGTGGGATTGTTGGATTAAATAGGCAAATGAGGAAAGGTAAGCGAACCCGCGGGAAGATAAACTGGCAAGAACGCAATTTTGTGAGCGTCGCAAGATTGCGGGTTTGCAGGAACGCGGCCAATGAAACAAAATGTTGAAAAAAGGGTTGGGATGGGTAAAGGGAGGGATGGAGGATGAAAAACTGATATAGAAAGACTAATATTTGACTGGTTTTGTGGTGTGTAGTTTTCGTTGGATGCTTTAGTATCACAGGAGCAGCGAGCGACACTACTGCGTGCGAGAGGGATGTTGACGCCGATAGACTTGGCGAGGATTGAGGCAATCAGATTGGGGTACCTGGTGAGGTTGCCCCATACCCAAACTTACATGGCGATGGTCATAGCACTGTGCAAGAGATGGCATAGTGAGACAATGATGTTCCACCTACCAATGGGGGAGATGAAAGTGACATTGGAGGATGTGTATCAGATATTCAGATTATCGGTATGGGGAATGCCAGTCATGGTGATGAGAGAGATGATAGCAGATGCGACCATTCAGAGATTGATGGGGCCAAGACTTGAGTACAGGATCTGGCAGGGATAATTTGCGCTAGACAAGCATTTAGATCAGGTGGTGACGGAGAGGAGAATCTACTTTTATGTGTTAGGGCTAGTTTCGGGGTTCATTGCCCCAAATACAGGTGGTACAAGAGTTACACTGGCACTAATTCAAGTGGTGATGTAGATAGTGGATGCAGGGCACCAAGTGGCATGGGGTTCTTTGATGTTGGTCGAGCTATACCAAGACCTCCACCAGATAGTGTACCAAGGTGGTGGTCGGCAGGGGATGAGCATTGGGTTCACCACATTGTTACAGGTGTGGGCTTGGGAGCACATTGTTGTACTAAGGCCTTTGGGGTGAAGAGACAGACAGGCGGAGGAGCCAGTGGCATATAGTTGGGCTGAGCCCCTAACATAGCATCATATAGATTCAGTAGATTACTAGAGGGTGGCCATTGATGAGATAGTAGTAGTGGTGTGGAGGCCATATATGAGCGTAGGACCATGGGCTGAGGAGGGAGAGAAACTGTCATACACCATATCGTCGTGTTTTTTGTTTGGATGGTGGGAGTATGTAGCAGAGTAGTACAGGCCAGACAGGGCACTTCAATAGTTTGGGTGGCCGCAAGTAGCTCTAGGAGAGCCACATTGATATCAGTGGGTCACACACGAGCCAGTGCCGATGTACGGGCCATCCTTACGCTATGACAGGTTGTTGAGAGCATGGCTAGAGTTGGAGCCACAACAGTGGGTTTGGTTTGGAGGGTTAGCAGATATAGGCTCACTCAAGAGTATCTAAACACATGGGTACAGCCAAGGCTAGTGGGGAGAGCACAGGAGACGAGGGCGGTGATGGTGGCAGGTGAGCTAGCCCAGGCAGCCCGACAGGGGCAGTATGTGGCCAAAGGATTAACGACAACGGGCAATAGCAGTTGTCCAATAGGAGGAGCCAACTCAACAGAGGAGGAGAGTTGGGGGGGAGGAGAGGGGAGCTTAGCCAGAGAGGAGAGCGAGGGAGAAATAAGAGGTGCCAGATAGAGGAGAACGAGGGGCAGAGGAGCAGGGGTCGCAGAGGCCAGCAGGAGGAGATGTAGGGGGATCATCTGCCCAGGGAGGAGATGATGGATTAGCAGGGTGTTATGCCTCTTTATAGCAGGCTCATGAGGCCGTTAACCAACTACTCTGAGATACATAGTAGGAGCGAGATCAGCTCCGGATAGAGCATGATCAGTTCAGACAGGAGCGAGATGTAGCATAGGGGCAGGCAGATAGGGCAGGGCTTGAGATGGGTAGACTACAGATGGAGCTGGGGTAGAGAGAGCGTGGGCTAGAGATGGTGAGCCTGGAGAGGTAGGCAGCACAGGGGAGGTTGGATGCACTAGTAGTGGAGGTGGTGACATTGAGAGCACAAGAAACAGTTGGAGGGGGCTTGGATGAGCTGTGGAGACTGGGGGACGAGGTGGAGGATCTGAGGGAGAGGGCTGGATTTTATTGGGGTAGGTATCATGTAATGGTTCCAACATCCCAAATTGATCATTACAGGCAACCGACTTGGTCAGGTACAGTAGGGACACATACAGGGATGCAGGGTGGAGGGGACGGTGGATGGAGCACTAGGGACTCATAGAGGATAGGCAGGTCTCAGCACATAGGGCATAGTCATAGTACAGGACATAGCCAGAGGTGAGACACAAGGATGGGGAGGGATGAGGCAGAGAGCTCCAGGACATGAGGGATAGGACAAGACATAGCCAGAGGCGAGACATAGGGAGGGGTAGGGAGGGAGGCAGAGCAGTGACCAGTGATAGGCTGGATTTTTGTTGTATGATGAGTATTTTGTGTAGACCGGCCATTTTTTAGGATACATGGAGATTTTTTATGTGGGCTCAAACCCGTTTGTATGATATGGACATTGTACACTGAGGGACTATTATTCTTTCATTTTTTTTATTGATATATAGATCTGATGATTCTGGTGAGAGATGTGTTATGGACTTTGTGGATGTCATTTGTATTGTTACTATGCTGTGATATGTAAGATGTGATGTTTGTGATGATATTGCTGACGATTTGTGATGCAGGATGGGATATGTGTTTTGAGATTTATGATTCAGCTGACAGTTTTTGATGCAGGATGTGATATGTGCTATGATTTGGATGTTTTTGATATGATTTTATTATGATGATGAGGATATGATTTGATTTATTCTAGCTATGTTTTGGCAGATGTGATGTGATAGATGCGAAGATGATTTGTTGTGTGATTTTTGAGATGCGATGTATGATATGATCCTTAATGATGTGATGCTTGATATGATAGATAGGATGGGAGATGTAGTTGTGTTGATCTTATAATGTCATGATTTCTTCTTATGATTTGCTTTAGATGTGATGTGAGATGTTCATGATGTGATCTCGAATGATGTGAGTCTTGATATGATATAGAGAATGTACTTTGTGATATACTTTTGATGTGATTTTGGTTGATATGTTTTTATTTTACAATATATGATGTGATGTGCTGCTTTATGATGATAAAAAAAAAAACTAAAAAAGATAAAGGGCTTACAGAAAAAGAAATAATGTTAAACAAAAGATTTATGATTTTGAAAATGAACAATGAAACGATAGATGTGAATGCTAGCGAAACAATGATCTATAATGTTAAGGTGAAACTGTTTAATGAAATGATGCATGAACCTGCTAAGTAATGAAAATCTAATGGTACACTATAATGTATAAAATGGATCCTAATTAAAATGATGACTTGTTAAATGAAAGGAAATGTTGACCTGAGGATGAAACCCAATCTAAATGTTTAAACATGAAACGCTAATGAAAGAATGCCCTGATAATGAAATTAAATTTTTGAATGGTGAATGCAAAATACGAATGACATGATGAACTAAGGATGAAATGACAATAACAATGAGGAACCCTAATCTAATATGATAACTATTACAATAAGCAAATGTTTATGACACTTAATGATATGATAACAGGATAAAAACTAGGATATAATAGCTAAGAGATACAAGATAAATTATGATGGTAGAAATAGGATAACTAAGGCGAGACTTATGATAGTAAGCTAAGGATATATGATCGTAAGAGATGTTGACTCTAAAGAGAATGCAGTTCGAAAATGAATGACCAACAAACTCGCAGTCAGGAGGATAATGATGATTAGGGCTAGGATAGTGATTTATGATAGCGATCACATCATGATGAGGTTTGAACAAGAGTTGATGGGCGATGATTTGGATCAAACAATGCTGAGGGTGGAAAAAGTGAGAGTGCAAGGGAGAGAGGTAATGAAAAAGAGGATACCAGGGTTTTCAAAAATAAATGTGAGGTGCAGGGGAAGCTTGAGCATGGGGTACTTTGTGAGGAAGTACCACTATGTAGTGTGAACACTTTATTTGATATAGGATTGTTAGGGATCTACCAAGGTTACTAATAATGTCAAGGCCTTTTCCCCAAAAGTCCATAGGACTGACTCAAACAGGCACGCAAGGATTGCCCCAGCATCATATATGAGTCTCAAAGAGATCGGTGTAGGAACGATGCTACATGATCCACAAGCAAATGATATTACCCAAATGCATCATGTTTTACCTAGAAAGGAAAGCATGTTTGAAATATGCAAGGATAATATCCAACTAACTCTCAAGCAAAAAAAGACTGTGATCAAAACCATGTCCCTAAGTTGCCCCAGTCAAAACACACCATGATATAAGAGATCATGGCGACCTTGAGGAGGAAACAACGAAAGATATGTGGAAGCGATCAACCAAAAGAAACAACAAAAGATTTTGCAAAGCAAAAAAAGGAACCTTTTTCCAAAAGAGATCAATTGATGAGCTACTAACGGGTTAGGAACACAAGACAATGCAACAAGACCAAGAGAGTATGTACAAGCATGACTATATAATGACATGGGAATTTTAGACCAAAAATACACAGCAGGAGGTATGTATATGATGGGGGAAAGCTCGGGATGAGAAGATAGCATTACTATGATACAAGGGCTTGTTTTATAGGTAGGGTTTTATGTAAAGTGTGATGTATTTATAAGGGTCAAGATATAACTATATTTATATGATTAGGGGACATATGATACAAGGATCAGTGCAGGGGTATGAGACACAAAGTTCCATGGGCTGCATATGTCACATGTGATAGAGTACAAGGATGAAAATCACTCGATAAGATACATGCGATAGAGTACACTGGTAGAATACATCAGGTATGATACATGAGATGCCATAATATAGGAGTGAGATGGGATGCTGCAAAGTGCGAAGTGCTAGAGGATGATGTTGCGAAACGTGACAGGAAGCAGAACTACAGGGACCACCCTAGAAAGACAAAGAGATGAGTGATGTGAGATGGAGTGGCAATAAAGGGGTGCATGTCAATGATAGATAATGGAAGAGTTCTAGTACACCTAGCACCTATTTGCTAGGTTTTCACCAGGGACCTATCCAAGGTGCTTGAATTGCCAAGTTTTCACCATTGGACGCTTATTTTTCTTTGTCGGGTTGTGATCTATAAATTTTTCTATTAGGCATAGAATTTCTTGAGGTGAATAATGTTGGTAGGATCATTCAGGGTTTCACCCTCAAGGGTAGATAGCTAATAGGCTCCAGAGCCAAAAGATGTTGTGACTACATAGGGACCAAGCCATGTGGGCTCGAACTTGCCTTTCTTTTCCCTATTAGCTTGAACCTTCATATTCTCCTTAAGGACCATGTCACCTTCTTGAAAACTGTGTGGATGGACTTTCCTGTTGAAATTGCACTTGAGGCAACTTTGATAGACCATGAGGTGGTCGTAGGCCTATTTCCTTCTCTCATCAAGTAGATCAAGCTAGGTAAGTCAAGCCACTCTATATTCTTCATCAAATATCTGACCACGTAGAGAGATGCAGAGAGATGGGAGTTCAACCTCAATAGGTAGGACCGCTTTAGCACCATAGACCAAGGAGTATGGGGTTGTGTTAGTGGCTGTACAGAATAAAGTGCAGTATGTCCATAGGGCGAGATTAATTTTCAAATGCCAATCATGGCTGGAGTCATTGAAAACTTTTTTGAGGATTTTGAGGAGGGTTTTATTAGTTGCCTCAGCCTAACCATTACCTTGTGGGAAATATGGGCTCGAGAAGTGGTGGTGGATGCAAAGGGAAGTGCACAATTCCTCCATATTTAGGTTTTCAAAATTACCTCCATGGTCCATGAAAATGGTAGCTGGGATGCCAAAGTGACATATTATATGATACAATATAAACTTGGACACCTGGATTCCTGTGGCATTAACAAGGGGAACTGCCTCGACCCACTTAGTGAAATAGTTAGTGGCGATAATTATCCATTTGTGCCCTTCTGAAGAAAGTGGTGCAATAAGGCCAACAAGATCAAACCCCCAACAGGCAAAAGGCCATGGTGGTGCAATGGGTTGTAAGTCCTATGCTGGAGCTTGGATTAGATTAGCATGCTACTAACAAGGTAAGCATCGTTTCACAAACTCACATGCATCATGTTCTAGAGTAGGCCAATAGTATCCAACCTGAAGGATCTGGTTTGCTAGCACCATCCCGCTCGTGTGAGCACCACAAAGTCTAGTGTGTACCTCTTTGAGAGCCATTGCAACCTTGTTTTGATCTAAACATTGAGAGAGAGTATCATGATGACCACGATGATATCGGGTTTGGGCGATGATAGTGTAACGAGAAGCTCTGTGAATAAGGTTTTGGTGTTGGGTTCATGTGACATGAGGAGATATGATACCATTTAGTAGGTAAGCATGAATTTTGTGGTACCATGGAGATTGGGGACCAACCAAGATACATACCTATGTTGATTCATCATTCTCATATGCGGGTTCGTGCAGCTGCTCAACCAAGAATTTATATTGTGTAGCTTTGCATGGCATTTCCAAGAGGGAACCAATAGTAGCCATAGCATCAGCTGCCTTATTTTGGAGTCTAGGTATCTGAATGAAGTGGATCTAAGTAAAATGCTTTGTTAATTGATCAACCAGATCTCTGTAAGGTAGCAGCTTGTTGTCCTTGGTCTGATATTCATTCAATGCTTGCTTGATGATAAGCTGAGAGTCACCATAGACTTGAAGCTCTGTGATATTCCATTCAATAGCGATCTTGAGTCCTGCCACAAGGGCCTCATACTTTGCAATGTTATTGGTACAAAAAAATTGTAGTTTGAGAGATTTAGCGATATAATCACCTTGAGGTGTAACCAAAAGTATGCTTGCGCTGGAGCCATGAGAGATATAGGAGCCATAAAAATATAGCTTCCAGAGTGATGGTGTTTTTATCAAACAAAGGTGTTCATTTGGAAATTCCATGATAAGTGGGTGGTCTGCAATTAAGGGTGCATCAGCCAAGTGATCTACAATAGCTTGACCTTTGATGGCCTTTCTATTAATATATTGAATGTCAAACTCACTAAGAAGCATAACCCATTTTGCTAGACGTTCGGTGAGTACTGTGCAAGAGAGAATATATTTCAATAGATCAATCTTTGATATTAGTTGCACAGCATGACTCAACATGTAATGATGCAGCTTCTAGGTGGAAAATACCACTACTAAGCATGCCTTCTCCATTGGCGTGTAGTTAAGCTCATAGCCCACTAATGTTTAGCTGATGTAATAAATAGCTCTTTCCTTTCCCACATCATCAAGTTGTGCTAGAAGAGCACCTAATGCTATGGGAGTAGCTGTGATGTATAGGATGAGAGGGTGCCCTGCTACTAGAGAGACAAAAATAGGTGGATTAGCCAAGTATTTCTTGATAAGCTCAAAGTTGTGTTGACAAGCTAGGTCCCATCTAAAATTTTGATCTTTTTTAAGCAGGTGACTAAAAGGTTGACACTTATCAACAAGCTAAGAAATGAACCGCCAAACTTATTGGAGTTTTTCTTGCAAAGAAGGAAGGTGCCTGAGTGTCTTAGGAGGAACCATATCCATAATGGCTTTGACCTTCTTAGGGTCAATCTCAATACCGCGTTGTGACACAATGAAGCCCAGGAGCTTTCCTGAAGTAACACCGAAGACACATTTCTTTGGATTTAGCATGAGATGATATTCTGCCAGTCAGTTAAACACTTCCTTGAGGTGAGATAAGTGATCCAAAGCATTGAGAGATTTGACTAGAATATCATCCATGTAATCCTCAAGTATCTTATGGATTATCATTGTGTGTTAATAGGTTGCCCTAGCATTCTTTAACCCAAATGGCATCATATTGTAGCAGAATGTGCCCCAAGGTGTAGTAAATGTTGTTTTATGCTGATCTTCCTCTGCTATACAAATCTCATTATATCCAGAGAAACCATCCATTAGTGACAAGAGTTCATGACCTGAGGCGAGATCCACAATCATGTCGATATTTGGCAATGAAAAGTCATCCTTTGGACAGGCTTTATTAAGATCCCTAAAATTGGTGCAAATCCTGATATCACTAGAGGGCTTGGTAACAGGTACCATGTTAGAAATCCATTCAGAATAATCTATTGGTCAAATGATTTTGGCCTCCAATAGCTTCTCTAGCTCCACTTTGACTAATAAAGCCACCTTGGGGTGCATTTTTTGAAGTTTTTGTTTGATGGGCTTGGCCCCTGGATCCACTGCCAGATGGTGTACAACTAGTTTGGGGTCCAACCCCAGCATATCCTAATATGACCATGCAAAGCAGCCTATATTTTCATGGAGGACTTCAAGAAGAAGCTCTGCTTGTTCAGAGGGTAAAGAGGCTGCGATGTATGTAATATGTGGTATCTCTGCCAGACTGATATTTATGGGCCAAGTTTCTTCTGTCAAAACTAAAGATATAGGAGGTCAATGCTCCTATGGGGGGAAGATGAAATCTCCATCCTCATGTGCCTCTGAGAGGTTTTCACCGTTGGATACATCCTTTATTTCTATTTCATTTTTTGAGTCACCCAATGGTGCTCTAGAGGAGTTTTCACCATGGGATATTTTTCTTTTATCTTTTTTCTTTTTTGTTTCTTTTGGAACTTAATTTTTGCAACTAGAGATTTCCTCCTCCCTAAAGTAACCTGCTAGAACCAGCTTGTAGACATATGTTGATGATGGAGGTGGCTATTTATGTGGTATTTCTGCCCCCATAAATTTAAGGAGCGCATGCTTGGTAGAGAACTCGTCAACATGAACAACACTTGGTTGGTCCCAATCTATGAATTCGGGGTGAGCGAGGGGGAGGTCTATGAGGTTCAAGGATAACTGGTAGAGCACAGAGGCTCCGAGGATTATTTTGTCAAGGAAAATATTGTTGTAAGCTTCCTTTTCAACTTCCTTAGGGATGTCTTCAACCTCAATGAGAGTGTTTTGGATGTTGTAAAGGCATGGCCTTCCATTATCGTCCCCCCAGTTGCAGAGAGTCCATAGCCCAAGCCTTTGGTTTTTTGCCCTTGGTGTGCTTCTATAGGCTATCTCATACCTGATTCCTAGTAGCCTAAACCACCTCCTTGATAATCCCAATGCTCC
The DNA here is from genome assembly GCA_028749045.1 of Cupressus sempervirens. Lineage (NCBI taxonomy): Eukaryota > Viridiplantae > Streptophyta > Pinopsida > Cupressales > Cupressaceae > Cupressus > Cupressus sempervirens. The sequence continues at coordinate 476,894,387 of CM053792.1, forward strand.
ATGGCCAAGCGATGTGACTAGGGATATTTCTATTTAAAGTGATCAAGAAGTGCTTCACTTTTAGGAGTTGGCTCCTTGTATAGCCATGTGTTAATGTCTGGTGTATTTTTTGCTCCATCAAGGATACCTTTGGTGAAAAATGTGGTAGGGCCCATCTGGTGAAGTTGAGAGGTAGTTTTTGGTATAAGCCCTTGATGTATTTGGCATCCTTGAGTATGTGGGTCAAGTGGTAAAGCGCCAATAGCAAAAGCATCTGTGAGACTATACTCGCCACAACCTTGGTAGTTGATCTTAATCGTGGAGAGAGTGGAGGCTAAAATGGTGTCTAAATCATGATAGGTGCCAGAGGGGTTGGCCATGGTGGTGCCAATTTCGATCCTAGGATAGTGATTGGTGTATGAAGCTTCAACCGCATTGCAATAGGCAAAGGGTTCAGGGTCTATGTGGATGGTTATCTCAGTGCCAATATGCAAAAATTTGATGCACTGATGATATGTGGATGGAACAACCTTCATGGCATGAATCCATGGACAATCAAGGAGGATGTTATACGAAATATTTCTAGTCTCTCCTCTTCTTATTCAAGACTGGGGCAACCTTGTTGCTAAAACATCTTCCTTGTGTCATCTTCATTCGGACTTCTTTGAAATAGTGTTGTCTCAACACTATTTCAAACAGGGGCAAAATGTAGAAACCTAAATTTGATTACACCGCTTTGGTAATCTTATTTAGTTATCTCTAAAGGCATCATTAATTAAATTCCTATTTAATTAATCCTTTTGCCATCCCCTAGCTGATTAATTTTATTAATCATCTATAGTCTTAATTGATAAATCAAATAACCTATGATTTATCAATTAATCCTATTCTCCTATCTAATTCTAAAATCCCCATTTATCAAATAAATCTATTTGATAAATAAAACCCTCAAATCTAATAACCCCTAAACTATCCTAAACCCCCTTTTAAGCCTAATCCACCCCATCCACCCATACTAACCAAGCTTAGCCACTAACTCACCCACCCTCATTGAATGCCATCCACTTGCATATCTCTAACAAGTTTAGTCTTATCCTAAATCACCTCTAATCCACCCCCTAATGTTGTCACATTCCCTAAGTAAGATTAAGACTTTCCTAAGCCAAGCAAAGTCAACAATCTCAACTCCCTCCAAAATATCCCAACCACCCAACAATGAATGCTCTTACAAAGGCAATAAATACTCTTACAAGCTCTTACAAGCCATAATGAAGGGTCTTTATGAAGATATTATCCCTTGAGCCTCCTTTTTTGACTCATCCATCCCCTTCTTCCATCCACTCACCCTGTGACATGTTTCACTCCCTGGTTGGTGCTAAACAAGCACAATCCATGTGCTCTCCTTTGAGTGCATCCTAGCCCTCCATAAGCTTTTTTCTCTCCTTGCATCTTAGATCTCCATCCCTCAAGCCCTTAGCCTATGAATTGAATCCCCTCCCAAGCCATTTTATCACAATCCTTGAGTTAAAGTTATAATGCTAATTTGAGAAACAAAAGCCCTTAACCATACCCTTATGATGCCAAATTGAGAGCTCACAAAGCTACCAATTTTCCATTTTCCATCTCCATTGAAGCTAGTTTTGAGAACCTTGAGCATACATACCAAATCTAAGCAAATAGACTCATCCCTAAATCAAGTGACCCTCCTCATTGGGAGAGCCATTCTATGGCTCATATTCTCATTTGAGGGTTTCACTTTGTCTCTCATATATGTTATGGTTTTTATGCTAGTTAATGTTTTATTTTTTTAATAGATTAGTATTACTTGCTAACGTATTTCTCATATAAACCTCCAAGAAGAGAGGAAATAATTAGGAAATAAACCCATTGAAAATTGGAATTCCATGGTAACAAAGGTGAAAGAACAATACCTACTAGAGGACTATGAGCTTCAACTACACAAGAAAAGACAAAGATTGAAGTAGAAAGACATAGATATAGCAACGTACACTGAAGAGTTCCAAAAGTTGTGTTTAAGGTCAAGAGTGCAAGAAGATGAGGCCATTAAGGTGGATATTTATTTAGGGGGTTAGAAATAGAGCATACGTAAAGAGATTAATTTATGGACTCCTACAATTGTCTATAAGTGTTTCCAACTTGCTTTGAAAGTGGAAGAGAAGAATAGGAAGAAGGTAGACTCAAACTTTAGAGGTAGAGGTAAGGGTGGAGATTCAAGAGGTAGAAGCTATGGTGGAAGAGGATCAAATTATAGGACCCAAGGAGATAGTAAGGTTATTGAGTAGCAAGAGGGAAGTTTAGGAAGAGGAGGTTTCAGTAGGGGTAGAGACTCTAACACTAGTTAGAGAGAAAGGAGCACAAATCAAGGGAGAGTCTCCTACTTTACCACCATGAAGTGCTATCATTGCCATCAATTAGGACACCTAGCATATAGGTACCCTAAGAAGAGCTCAACTTCCCAAGGGAGCACAAAAAGGGTTAATTATGTACAAGAGGAATCTAGTAGTAGCAAAAATCACCCTGAGGTACCCCTAGAATTACAGGAAAGAAAGAATTTGATGATAAGGAAGACATTGATTAAGGAGACAATTAAAGAACCAAGTCATAGGAGAGAACTCTTTAGGATCAAGTGTAAGATCATGTGAAAGGTGTGTAGGTTCATCATTGACTCAAGACCAACTAATAATATAATCAATAAAGAGGCAGTCAATAATTTGAATTTAAGAAGAATCCCTAATACTAATCCATAAAAGGTCACATGGCTCAATAAAGGACAACATATAATTATTAGAGAACAAGAAATGGTAGAGTTCACTATAGGGATATATGAAGACAGGGTCTTACCTTATATTCTTCCCATTTATTCATGCCACCTTCTACTTGAAAGGCCATGGTAATTTGATAATCAGGCTATACATGATGGGACTAAAAATTCCTACTCACTCAAGAAGGATGGAGTAACTTTCAAGATCCAATCCTTGCTAGAAGAGGGAGAGTTGAAGACCTCAGGACCAAGTGTGCATATGATTGGTGAGAAGGATTTCTCGTAGACTCTAGAGGAAGGAGATGCAAATGGGTTTGCATTGACTTTAAAACCTAAAGATGGGGTTGCTGCCAAGAAACTAGAGATATTAATTAAAGTGCAAGAATTGCTTAAGGAATATAAGACCATTATTAGTGATGGACAACCTGCCACCTTTCCTCCCAAGAGACTTGTTAGCCACCAAATAGACTTTATCCCTGAAGCTACCCTACCCAATAAATCTACCTATATGATGACTCCTCAATAAATGACGAAATTGCCAAACAAATCCAAGAGCTCTTAAACCAAGGCCTAATTAGGAAAAGCATTAGTCCATGTGTAGTCCCTACTATTTTAGCACCAAAGAAAGGAGGAACTTGGAGACTTTGTAATAATTCTAGAGCCATTAATAGGATTATCATTAGGTATAGGTTCCCAATACCTAGAATTGAAGACCTCGTGGACTATCTGGGGGAAGCCAAGTATTTCACCAAGATAGACTTGAAAAGTGGCTATCATCAAATTAGGGTAAATGAAGAGGATGAATGAAATACTAAAGGTTTGTATGAATGACTTGTGATTCCATTTGGTTTATCCAATGCACCATCTACCTTTATGAGGTTGATGCACAAGGTATTGGTAGATTACATTGGTAATTTTATTGTTGTCTATTTAGCTAACATCTTAATTTTTAGCAAAATTAAAGAGGAACATATTAAGCATCTACATATTGTTTTTAAGAAATTGCATGATGAAAAGCTAATGATCAATTTGGAGAAGCATGACTTCATGAAGCAGGAGCTATTGTACCTTGGCTTTGTTCTATCTTAGGGTAGCATAAAAATAGATCAAGAGAAAGTAGATTCCATGCTAAGTTGGCCTACTCTTAAGATTACATCATATGTGAGAAGTTTCCATGGATTAGCTTAGTATTATAGGAATTTTATCATACATTTTAGTTGAATGAGCCTATGTTGGACATAATCAAGGGAGGAATGAAGATAAAGTTCCTTTGGACCTCTCAAGTAGATCAAGGCTCTGAAACACTCAAGAGGAAAATATCAAAGTTGTCTACACTAGCACTTCCTAATTTTCACAAATTTTTCCAAGTGGAATGTGATGCTAGAAATGTATCCATTTGAGTTGTCTTAAGGCAAGAAGGGAGACCAGTGGCCTTTCAAAGTGAGAAACTAAATGATGCCAAGAGAAATTACTCCTCTTATGACCTAGATTTGTATGCTCTAGTCTAGGCTCTAAGGAAGTGGAGGACTATTTTCTACCAAAGGAATTTATTGTGTATTTAGATAACCAAGCCCTTAGCTTCTTTAATTCTTGACAAAAACTAAGCAACAAGCATATGAAATGGGTAGAATATTTTCAAGCATAAACATTTGCAATCAAGCACAAGAATAGAGTATAGAACAAAGTAGTAGATGCATTGAGTAGAAGACTCCTTAGAGTACAAGAGATTCAACTACAAATCATAGGTATAGATAACTTCAAAGATCTATATGTTGATGATGAAGATTTTGCTCAAATTTACAAGGTGTGCAAGGAGTTTTAAAATAAGTTCCATGGTGAGTTTTCAAATTATACATTGTAGAATGATCTATTATTTAAGGGAACTCAACTTTGTGTTCCTATAGGGTCAATGAAGGAGAATTTGATCCAAGAGAAAATGGGTCACTTAGTGGTCATTTTGGAGTCAATAAGACTCAAGAGTTAGTCACTAGGTTCTATTTTTGGCCTAGGATAACTACAAAAATTAAACAGTATGTTGAGAGTTGCATAGTATGCCAAAAAGCCAAGGGGACATCCTCATTGGCTGGTATTTACCAACCACTTCCTTTCCCTAATAGACCATTGGAATGCATAAGTATGGATCTTCTAGTTGGCCTACCAAAAATAAGCTAGGGGTATGATAACATCTATGTGATTGTGGATAGGTTCAGTAAGATAGCTCACTTTGTGCCTTGCAAGACCATCTATGATGCTTTCCAAATAGCTAATTTATTTTTCAGAGAGGTGGTTAGGATCCATGGGCTACCTATGAGTGTTATATTTGACAAGGACACCAAATTCATGAGCCACTTTTGGAAAACTTTATGGAGAAGACTTGGAACCAACTTGTCTTTTAGATCTACCTACCACCCACAAAGTGATGGCCAAATAGAGGTCACTAATAAGAGTCTTGGAAACCTACTGAGGTGCCTCACAAAGGAGTATGGGAAGAATTCAAATAAATTCATTGGACAAGCTAAATATTCTTACTATGATACAATGAATAGATCAATAGGTAAGAGTCCCTTTGAAGTAGTTTACGGTTTGCATCCTAGAGGAGTTTTTGAGTTGAGAACCTTGAAAGATGGGATCCCAAGTAGTATCTATGTTGATGACTTTTCCCAATCTATGAGGGAAGTCCATGAGAGTTGAATTGAGAGCCTTGAAAGATGGGATCCCAATTAGTATCTATGTTGATGACTTTTCTCAATCTATGAGGGAAATCCATGAGAGTGTAAGGAAGACATTGACAAAAAATACTCACAAATTAAAATAAAAGATGGATGCCTCAAAAATGGAGTTACAAATTCAAATAGAAGATCTTGTGATGGTATATCTAAACAAATAAAAAATTCAAAGGGAGCACTATACAAGCTTCACATGAGAAGAGTAGGTCCTTGAAAAATACTTAACAAATATGGGAATAATTCCTATAAGGTTGAGCTTCCTATAGACCTAGATCTGTCATGAGTCTTCAATGTTGCAAATTTGGTTGCCTACAAAGGACCTATCTTAGATACTAATCAAAGTCTCCAAGAGGTCACACAAGATGTAGCAAGCCTCCAACTATGCCCCCCTCTACCTCTACAAGAAACTAGAATATTGGATTCCAGAATCTACAAGTAGACTAGGACCAAGGCCTACTTAGAACATCTTATCCAATGGTTTGGAAAAGGTAATGTTGATGCTACTTCGATTAGGGAGACAAACTTTGAAAGGTTGGGCACTGATCCAAACCTACTCAATCCAAGGATGGATTAACTTCTTTTTGTTTGGGAGAGTATGGTGTAGGAGCACCTAGTCAAAGATTTCATTTTTGGTTTCTAGTTAGTTTGGATTTTGGGCATGTACTAACTCTGGCCAAGTTAGGGGTGTGGGTGAGTTTTGACCTTGTAAAGGTCATCTTTTCAGGTTGCAAAAGTTGTTGGGTAGTTTTTGGTGTGTGCTTATGAGTGCAGCTTGTGCTAGCGTGTATGGGTATAAGCCCATTAGGAGTTGGAAGAAGGTGTGATTTTAACCCACCGCATCCTCTATGTTGTGATTTGATCCTCTTGCATGTATTAGGACTCCTACCATGACATTTGGGAGTTGGGAAGACTAAGGATGTAAAAAAATATCAAATTGGGCAACAATGGGGAAAAGTTGTCACAAAGGAAAAAATGGCCTAAATCATGCATATTGATGTCCTAAGGGATAAATTATGTTTAGACCTCATTTTTGGATCAAAATAGACAAGTTTGGGGTTCCCAAGTGAAGGAGAGTAAAGTTGCTCAAGGGTGCCAAAAGTGGTCAAGATTGTGCAACTTTTTGAAAAGATGCTTGACAAATTTTGGATGAAAAGTTGAAAAATGCAAGGAGAAGCTTGGTGGTAATTCCAACCAACTACAACCTCATTGGGAACCTATAAAATCATTAATTAGATACATCCCGAGGGTTGGCATTTTTATTAAGCAAGTTATGCACAATTTTCTAATTTAGTTTGAGACAATTTATAGATTTTGAATTGCTTGTATGGACAAATTGATTGAACCACCCAATATGGTGTTATATTTTTGTTTCTTTTGTTTGTATAGTACTTTTCTATTCAGGTTACTAGTTTTTAAGTACTCTCTATCTAGATTTTGAAATTCTTTTCTAAGTATCTTTTGTGATGTTTCAATTTTGACTACTTAAGCAATAATGGCTCCCCAAAGAGTTCCTATCATGATTTCTTCATGGCTTTAGAGGAAATGGGATTAGAGCCTATATACATATTGTATATAAGTTTTGGGGCCTTGGAAAGCATGGCAAGAAATTTAGAAGTGATGTCCTACGCAAGTCTGATGTAGTTGATTAGGAAATCACAGCATTGGAAGAGACTTTTGGGGGTTTGAAAGTTTTTGATACTTTAAACTAGGTAGTTTAGAATTAAAAGGGTAGAGTAGTGTCAATATATACTAGAGAAAAAGGTTTCATGATAAGTTTTTAAATGGGAAAGAACATACCATAGCCAGGCTAGTCACCATTGGCATGAAACCCTTAAAAGTAGGCATAAAAGTTTATTTCTGGTGTATGGACACCTTGGAGACTTGAGACCCACAAAATATATAATATTTCCCAAAATTTTACTCGAATATAAGGTTGGTTTGTCACCTCTTTTGGATAAAACTAAGAATCGAGCCCAAAAACCCAAGTTGGAGGGCTAATCCCAGTAGACTTGTTTGTGGTAGTCTTGGCTTAAGAATAAAGACCTTGATGTTACTTTACAATATGATTGTCTAGTAGTCCAAGAAAATTTTGACATCACTTGTAAAAGCCCTCACTCTATAAGGTTGAGGAAATTGGTCAGAAAAATCACAAGTAGAAGATTAACAAGTGAGTTTGTAGAGGTGTTGAGCTAAAGAAAGAACTATAACCGTGGGTGTAACTAGGTTGAGAGTGGATGGAGGATAGTCTAGAGATCCTCTAGGGATTAGGGAATGAAGAGAACCATAATAGGATAGGAGAAATCCTAAGCAAGTCCTTGGGAAGGAAAGGACTAAGAAGTAGTTAACCTAGAATTACACCAAAGTGGTATTAGAGAAGGAAGGTTGGGGTTTGTGGGTAGATGTTTCAACCTACAGAATCGGTTGAAAAGTCCAATATGGTGAATGGAAACAAATATACTAAATTTGATAAGTGAATCTAAGTAGAAGGCTTAAGTTTTTTGTGAAGAGAAGGGTGATTGCTTGAAGTGTTGCCAAGTGAATCAAGAACAAAGGTGAAAAGGTAGGCTTATTAGGGAATCAACACATGAACTAAACAAAGGTCTGAAACTACAAAGTGAGTTGTAATAATTCATATCAAACCCTATTATTTTCTTTATAATCATTGTAAATATTTTGTATTAAAATCATTTTAATCAAAGGTTGATCTAACAGACATTGAAAGACTTAATAATCTATGTATATCCTTTAGCAAGGTGACATTCTAAATGGAATGATCAAATTCCTCTAGCAAAACCACTCCAAACAAGATGATTAAATCCTCTAACTAGGCCAAATTGAATAGTGTGTATTATAAACTTTAATAGGATTGGCTCCTAACAGAGCTCACTTTAAAAGAGTGAAAAAGTGGTGGCATGTTGCTAGTGGTTTTTTCCAAATTAGTTTTTCATGTTAAATCCTGTTAGAATTCTTTAGAATAACTAAGAGGGGGGGGTGAATCATTTATTCAAGGTCCAAATTTCCTATTAATACCTTTTTACTACTTTTAATGAATACATACACTTTTCATCCATCCAAACTTTAAATTCAACCATATTAGCAGGTTACAGTAAGTCAACATGCAAAGATAAAACATCAAAGATCAACACATGACACAATGATTTACGTGGAAACCCAATTTGGGAAAAACCACCAGTAACATGCTACTTGATTCTCACTCTTCTGAAGTGATGCCCTGTTAAAGGCCTGCCTTGTTAAAGGCTTACAACACACTATTAAATGTGACCTTGTTAGAGGATTTCACCAAACTTTTAGGAATGGGCCTAGTTAAAGGTCTTTAGAACATTCACTTGGAATGTCACCCTGTTAAAGGATTTATCTTATGGTTATTAAACCAACCTAAGTCCATAGGATTTAAACTTACTGTTACAATTGCTAGAAAGTAATGATAATGGTCTTTTGATCTTATATAACTTACAACATACTTTTCAAATTTCATATCACACTTTCAGTTCAATCCTTATGCTTGGCTTCAATCACTTCAGCTCTAACTTCTTGTCTTCCTCTCAAGCTTCATCTCCTTGAGTCTTCTTACTCATTCTACCAATGCAATCATCCTTGTGGTCATCTTTCCAAACAGAGTTCTTGTGCTTTCTTCTCCTTGACACCTTCTTCAGTACTTCATGCTTTTATGCTTGACCACCTCTCTCTCTCCTCTTTTTTTCATTAACTTGTGTCTTATTAAATAGAAATCTGATTTTCCTTTGCAGCTCAATTCTCCCTCTCCAATTTTAGGGTTTCAAAATGGATTAGGTAGGATACAATGTATCTACCCCATATCTTGTTCTCTTCTAGAAACTTTGCCAGTTGTATCCTTAAAAATGTTCTACATGGTGTTCTGTGCCACCAGCTCATCATTCTTATCTTCCTTTTAATTTACAAATTTCTAGATAACAACCTTGTTGGCTTAGATCTGGCAAATCTTCGATTTCTAAAATAATGCAACAACTCAGCATTATTGAGTTACTAGTGCTCGGCACCTCTGTGTTACTCGGCACCTATACCTACTCGGCACTTGGTTCTGCTCAGCACTTGATGAACTCTATGTTACTCGACATCTAAACTTGCTTGGCATCTAAAGTTTACTCGGCATCTGAAGTTTACTCAACATCTGAACTTGCTCGGCATCTGATGTTTACTCGGCATCTGAACTTGCTCGGCATCTGAGGTTTACTCGGCATTAACTAAGAATTTGGTCGGCTCTTACTAGTTTGCTCAGTTCCTTCTCTCTAATGAACTTAGTTGAGCTTTACAAAAGACTTAGCTAAAACCTTAAATCTTTGATATGTTTCAGTGTGCCCATTCTTTGTATCTTATAGTATGTCATCAAATACACTTTTTTATCAATGGCTTAGCTGATCCTTGTACTTCATTAAAACATCATAACTTCAACCTTTCTCTAGGTGTTCTAGTTACATCTTATTAATTGCCTCCTCCTTTACAATCAACTAATTGATAGTATTTGGATCATTAAAGCAATTGTCATTCCTGCAAGTAGCAAGTTTGACATCAATGACAAAACAATGATTGAGGACATTCTTTACCAGTTCCATATATTATTCCAACAACTTTTCTTATGATAATTTCAATCATTTCCAACAAAATCCTAGTGTTAAACTTATGATGAATGTTTTATGTTGTTTTACATTTAGCAAGTATGTTATAATAGGATAGAGAAATACTAGTAATTTTGTTTATCAGTATACAATAGAGACTGAGTCACGCAACATAAGTAGAACAAAAAATGTTTAATGTATGATTGTTCAAATGGTATATGTGGAAGTTGAGTAATGGATTCACCCTCACCTTCTCCCCACCCCCTCCCCCCCACCCAGCTATTCTAAATATTATAACAATTGGTATTAGAGAGCAATGCTTACAAAGAGAATTTTGAAGTACTTGAAGCTAAAGATCATGAATCACAAAATGGAGGTACCAAAGCTAAACAAAAACTTTTCTGTATGGAAAACATTGATGAGGTTGCATACATCCAATATCAGTGATGTTGAAATAAACTTTGTGGATAATGAATATGTGAAGGTAACAATTATTCCTCTAATTGCTCAATATCTGAAAGAAAAGAAAGAACACAATCATGCAATGTTGGAGATTGCCTCATCCCTAAGCTATGTCAATTTTGATGATATAAAAGGATGTGATAGTGCAAAATAGATGTGGGACAAACTAAAGACCATATATGGAGGAGATGGAAATGTCCTGAGAGCCAGATTAGAAAGGATGAGAGGTAAATTTGATGAAATGAGAATGATGGAAGGTGAGAACATAGTAATACTACACAAGATTCAAATAAGTTATCAATGTTATTCGAGGTACAAATGGAGAAATCAAAATTAAAACAATGATAAGAAAGGTATTAAGGAATTTACTCCCTATATATGGCATATGAGTTTATGTAATACAAGAGTTGAGATAAGGTAATACTTTGACTTTCAAAGATGTAATTGGTAGATTTGTTTCTTTTGAGATATCTAACTTTGATAACTATACACCTGCTACTATCAAGTCTTCTTTTAAGTCACAATTGGTTCTTACAGTGACATTTCTGATGATGAGCTTGATGAACTTGAAGCACTTATTGCAAAAATATTTGGAAGAGGTAGAGGTAAATAAAAAAGTAAATTAGCTATTTATTTTTTTCATGCAACAAGGTTGGTCATGTTGTTGCCAAATGTCCTGACAAAGAAGACATGAATGAAATAAAAGAAAGAAAGTACAAAGCAAGAAGAGATGACCTAGATTATAAGAAGAATAAGGATGATAAAGGTAAGAAATCTTTTTATATTGTTGAAGAAGAAAATGAATTGAATCTAAAAGTGATGATAATGAATTTTTCTATGTTGCTATGAAAGAAGATTTTGATGAAGATGAGAAAACTTCTTTAATTTTATATGTGAATAAAAGTGAAAAATGGATAATTGATAGTGGTTTCTCTAATCATATGAGTGGTGATAGAAATAAATTTGAAGATATTGGACCATACAAAGGTGGATGTGTTAAATTTGGGGAATATATTTTGTGAAAGGTAAAGGAACTATTCAATTGACTGACAAAATCAAGTGTGACAATGTTTACTAGGTGGAAGGACTTAGTTATAATCTATTGAGTGTTTCACAACTTAAAAAATTAGGATATAGAGTTGAATTCCATCACAAAAATTCCAAGATATATGATTTTGATGGTAAGATGATAGGAAGTGGTGATTAGATAAGAGGTAACTTGTTTTATCTAGATTTAACTAATGAGAAATGTTTGTTTGCACAACAAGAAGATGTTTGGTTATGACACAAAAGGTTATGTCATGTAAACTTTCATAATTTGGTGAACATTACTAAAATTAAAAGAGTAAGAAAGTTGCCAAAACTAAAGAAGCCTGACAATGCTATATGTAAACAATGTCAATCAGGGAAAATGACAAAGTCTAGTTTCAAGAGCAAAACATATTCATCTAGTGATATTTTGAAATTGGTTCATATTGACCTATGTGGACCTATTGATGTTCAAAGCTATTGTGGAGGTAAATATTTCATTTTATTCATTGATGACTACTCTAGGATGATGAATATGATGTTTCTCAAAGATATATATGATGCTTTCAATTATTTAAGTGGTATCTAGCCAAAGTTGAAAAAGAAATAGGGAAGAGTCTAAAGTGTTTGAGATTTGATAGATGTGGAAAATTAATTTCCAATGAGGTCAATATATTCTGCAATGATAGAGGAATTAAAAGAAAGATGTTAGCACCATGGACCCTCCTCAAACTGGAATAATTGAAAGGATAAATAGATCAAACATGGATTGCATAAGAAAGTTGATGATGGAGAAAAATATATCACAGAAATATTGGGGAGAATCTCCAATAGGGTTCCACCTACTCGGGAAAGAAGGTTATGCTTCTTTCATTCGTCCATCCACCATGACTCCAAAAAAAGAAATAGCCTCAATAGGTAGATGCAGGCTTAACATAGGCTGACTTGGATGTAGCTAGTCTAGTGGCTAGTTTCCTTGTGTGCTTTCGAGGTGAGCCCTTACTTTCAATAGCCCGGTAGTAGGGAAAATAGATCATTACTCCTCAATTGGGAAGGCCAAAGAGATAATCTATCAATACTGCTATCTATAGCTTAAACAAAGTACAAGTTAAGAAAGTTACAAATGCTACACCTTTTGAACTATGATATGGATATGATCCTAATGTCAAATATTTCAAAAACATTGGAAGCAAATGCTATATATTCAAAGATAATAGGAATAGAAAACTTGATGCAAAGAGTGATGAAGGTATATTCCTAGGTTATTCCACCAAGAGTAAAGCTTACAAGTGTTTGAACTTTAACTAATACTAATGAAGTTGTGGAAAGTGAAAATGTGAAAGTTGATGAGTTTGCAGAAAGAAATGACATTGAATGTAAAATAGAACTTGAATATTATAGTACATTCATCTATGTGGATGATGGTGCTCCCAAAACTCCCACTAAACAAGAAAATAAAGTTGTAGTTCCCTAACAAATAAGAAATGTTGAGGCGTAACAACAGGTTGTCAAGTAGCAGATATTGGGTGTCGAGCAGCAAATACAAGATGTCAAGTCATAGACAAGCAATTTTGATAATCAGACAGACAATGCCAAGCATGCAGAATCAGAACCAAAACCTAAACAATAAAGAATTAATGAGCCTGTGATTATCTTTCAAGGTGAACCTATTAAAGAACAAAGAAGGAGACCACTTGTGCAAGCTAAGTTTGTTAGAAGACATCATAAACCTAAACAAATCATTGGTGATGTTGAATCAAGTGTTATGACAAGAAAAAGACTTAGAGATGACATGTGCTTATTTTGTGAAGTTGAACCTAAATCAGTGAAGGATGCTCTAGACAATGAGGATTGGATTCAGGCAATGAATGAAGATATCAAGAAAACTAAGAAGAATAATAGATGGACCCTGGTACCAAGACCAAAGGATTAAAAACTTATTGGAACAAAGTGGGTTTTTAAAAATAAATTGAATAAGAAAGGTGAAGTAACAAGGAACAATGAAAGACTAGTATGCAAAGGATACACACAAGAAGGAGTTTATTATGGAAAAGCTTTTTCTCTTGTTGCAAGACTAGAATGATTTAAAACTCTTCTTGCATATTTAGCCTACAATAATTTCAAGGAATATCAAAAGGATGTCAAATCTGCATTTCTGAATGATATACTTAAGGAAGAAGTGTACATAAAACAAAATGAAGGATTTGTGGACCTAGACAAGAAGAATATGGTATGTAAATGGAACAAAACTCTATATGGATTGAAACAAGCTCCAAGAGCATGGTATTAAAGACTTCATAATTATTTGGTGAAGATTGGTTTTGAAAGGACAAATGATAATAGTAATCTATAATTGAAGACTAGTAAGAATAGTGAAGTATTATTATCTAAAGTCTTTGTTGGTGACATTATATATGGAGGAAAGGAAGCATTATGCAAATCATTTGCTGATGAAATGAAGAAGGAATTTGAGATGTCAATGTTTGGCAAAAACAAATTCTTTTTTGCATTGCAAGCATATCAAAGCAAGTTTGGTATTTTCATTACTAGGTCCAAATATATCAAGGAGATGCTAAAAAAATTTTAAATCAAAGAGTTAAGACCAATGAGAAAATCTATGTCTACAAGACATAAGTTATCTAAAACTAATGAATATACTGATGTGAACCAAACACTTTATAGATCAATGATTATAAATTTGCAATATGTTGTTCATAGTAGACCTGATATTGCATTAGCAATTGGGATAGTTTCTAGATTTTCAGAAAATCCTAAAGAGAATCATATGATGGCAGTGAAAAGAATATTGATTGGATTGTATTACAAAAGTAATGATAGATTTTAACTGAAGGTATTCACTAACTCTGATTGGGTAGGAAATATTGATGACAAAAGAAGCACTAGTGGAGGTGCATTCTTTCTAGGAAAGAGATTGGTGTCATGGATAAGAAATAAACATAACTATATTTCCTAGTCAACAGTTGAAGTCAAGTGGTCAGTCATCTTAATACCTCGGTAACAAAGGGTTGGACATCCTTTTACAATGATTATATGGTTAGATAGCATCATATCTTTTACCTAAAATAGTCTACTGACTTCATTTAATTTGTCAACCCAGGAACGTAAACTTGAGATGGTGACTACAAAGTATATGCTCTAATTCTTTTGTAAGTCATTACAACTAAAGAAAAGGCAATGATGAAGGAAATTGATGCTAGAAACTAAAACAACAACTTAAAACTTTAACTAATGCTGCAAATAATAAACTTATCTATGCACCTAAGCTGCAAGAAATGTTCACTAATTCTATTATAAATGGTTGTAGGAGCAACATAATTCTATCTTGCAAGGAAATGAAATCTATTCTAATAGAATAGTTCACTCACCAAGTGGGCCCCTTGGATGAGTGAATAGAAAAGAGAATCAAGATAAGAGAAATAAACTTGAACTACTCATTCTATTCATTCATAGTGAAAGATTACACTTGATTAAAAATAATATCACACTATGCTGCTATGAAAATCAACTTATCCTATTCTTCTTCCAAAAATGCACTCAAAGCTACAACAGTATTTAAAGGAAACTACAACTACATCCTAACTCTACGATCACTCCATTAATGAGGATCAATTACAGACTCGTGAAGTTTGAAACAAAAATGTCATTAACCATGAATAAATCCTCTAGGAATATAGAAATTTGTGGAAGCTAAATTTGTGAGCTACAACAAAAAAAAAAGCATACAATGACTTTCTCCACTTGTGATGGTTTAGCAATTCATTTGGCTTTGACTTAAGCACTAAGGTGTTAATCTTTGAATATCCACGATAAGTACCTATAAAATATTCAATGTGCACACAACCTCTACATACATATATTTATTTCATCATCAATATTAGAGAAAAGGTGCAAAGTTCAAATTACTACTCTTGCAAATCCTATGGCTATAGGAGGAAAACTACCCAAGGCATAGCATAAATGGGGAAACATTACTTCATTATACCATTTATGTCCATAGATTCAAGCAAATATAGCATATTTGAACTATCCATACTTCTACTTCATGTCTTAACATATATAGGATATACATAAAAATATAAGTTCATCTACTTAAAACCATAAATTCATGACTATTTTACAAGATAACTACTTGAAAACAAGACAAAAAGAACTTAGAACAATGGCCTTTTCGAGGCCCATCATCGAGTATATGGTTGTTGTAGTGAATTTTCCAAAGATTATGTGGATCAAGTCATTACTGAAGGGAATGAAAGAAGAAATTATAGATCCAATAGTTATCTAGTATGAAAACACAAGTGTTATTAACATATGAAAGAATCTAGTGATGCACACTAAGACCAAGCACATTGCTATCAAAAATCAATACTTGTGAGAACTAGTTCATGACAAAGAAGTGAGGTTAGAATATGTATACACCAAAGAAAAAATTGTAGACATATTCACCTAAATACTCATGAATATCTTAGAGACAAATTAGGGGTGCTTCCCCTAAGAAAAGAAACTTAAGGAGAAATGGTACATTGTATCAAATGTGCTAAATAGAATACCATACACATTGATGCAAATACCTCTACTTTAGGAGATACCTATGGTTTTGGAATACTTTAGAATAACTAAGAGGGAGGTTGAACCAGTTATCCAAGGTTAAAATGTATAGATAAAACTTTTCAATACTTAACAAATACATGTACATGCATTGACCATCCAATATCTCAAACTATAGTATATTATTATCCTCGATCAAATAATTTTGCAAAAATGTAAACATGAAATACCACAAAATCATTCACATTATTTGACACAAGGATTTTATGTGGAAACCCAATCTGGGAAAAACCATCAATAGCATGCTACTAATTTTCACTCTTATGAAGTGAGCTCTGTGAGGAGCCAACCCTATTAAAGGTTACAATTCACATTGTTATATGTGACCTTGATTAAAGGATTTCAATCACTATGATAGGAGTGATCCTTGTTATAGGACTTTAGAACATTCCATTAGAATTTCACACTATTAAAGGATTTACTCATGACTCTTAGGTCAACCTTAATCTAAAAGATTTATCTAGAATGATACAATTGCTAGAAAGTAATAGTCAGAGTTGATCTAGTAACAAAACAAATCACTTGCAAATTATAGATCTCTTATTCAGCCCTCCATTCTTATTGGCATTCAATCTCCCTCATCTCTGACTGCATGTTCGCCTTTAAGCCTTCACCTTCTTAATCCTTTATGCTTAGTATGCCAACTATAGGTTCATTCCTTCAGCCAACAAATAAAGCAACACCTCAAGACTCCTTGTCTATCTCTGGTTTTCACTATGGCACTTTGCTTCTAGCCTACTATCTCCTTATATAAACAATTTTGATCTTTTATCGCTTAACCACAATCGTCCATTTTAGGGTTATGTAAGATTCATCAAATCTACCCTCTTTTCTATTTTGATCCTTCTAAAAAAATTTCTCTTACAATCCTCTTCAAATTTATCTCAAAATAGTTTATCTTGAATTTTATGCCACCATATCATCATACTTATTTTCCACATGCTTCACATATTTCAAGAAATCAACTTTGTTAGCTCATATTCATCAAATCTTTAATCAAACTCAATAGACTAGCTCTCAAAAATAACATGTTGTTTTCCTGGTAATAACTTCTTATGATGCTCAGTCAACACTAGGTTGCTAAAAATACACTAAGTGTAACTGGTGCTTGACACACACTAAACTTCCTTCACTCGCCTCATACCAAATTTCCTTCACTCACCGCATAGTGAATTTGCTTCACTCCACACATACTAAATTTCCTTTGCTTGGCTTCAACTAACTTTATGTAGGGCCTACACTAACTTGCTTGACTTCCACTATTTGCTCAGTCAGGCTTCGCAGACACATTTCTTTGCTTAACCTTCTTCTTATCTTTGTTCAAGTATCCTTTCATTGTAGCCTTAAGTAGATAAACAATACACTATATTAGCAAGGTCTTGCTTGGTCTTAATGCTCCTTTTATACATTATATAACTCAACCGTTGCCTAGATCTTATTATCCTTTTTTTCAAATCCTCTTCATCAATCAATCAAATGATAGCATTCTGACCAAATTAGCAATTGTCTAACCAACAAGTAGTAGGTTTCACATTAGTGATAAAATAATGATTTTTCCATGATAGATTTCATCAATCTTCCTCATTTCTATACTTCAACAATCTCCATCTTTGGCATTGATGGAAAACCAATACCAACAACAATACCAAAAAGAAACTTAATACCTTGTATTGAAATCTCTCCCTCTATTAGTATTTTTCCTTCTTCTGTATAGGCTACAATCTCTCTTCTTCTTCAAATATTCAGTATATCTCTTCCTGTTTATCTTTCTCCCTCTTTCTGATTTCTCTCTTTTCTGGTACTAACTCCCTCATACTTGTATACTTGAAGTAAACTCTCCCTCTTTGAAAACAATTTCAAAGACATGTTATTGTCTCATGTAGATATCAATAATTCAGGTTCTCCCTCTATCACCTTGCATGTGACTATAAATCTTTTATTTCAATTCCTTCCTTACTTCAAACAATTCTTAAAGTAAGATCCACTGCATCAAGTTGTAAAATATAACATTCAACTCAATTGATGCAAGGCACTACTCTTTCTTCTTAAGTAGCTTTGGATAGGGGTATCACCCCTAGTACCTCTAAGATCTTCATGTTCATCCTTAGGTAAAGCCTTTGTGAATATATCAACTATCTATTACTTTGTATTCACTTGTTCCATTCTCACTTCTTTGTCTTGAACCAACTCTCTCAAGTAATGATACTTGATTGCAATGTGCTTTGTCTTTGTATGCACCATAGGCTTCTTAGATATGTTTATAGCACTTGTATTGTCACAATAAATTACCATAGGTTCAGTGATTTTTGCCTTCATTCCTTTGAGTAACTATTTGATCCACACAAAATTTGTATAATTTATAGCAGCAACCACATATTCAGCTTCTATAGTAGATTGTGAAATATAGTTTTGTTTCTTGTTGGTCCAAGTACCCAATCTTTTTCCTAAGAAAAATGATCCACCACTTGTACTTTTTTGGGCATCAATGTTACTAGCCCAATTAGCATATGTATAGGCTCTCAATTCAAACTTGTCATTCTTATTGTAGTATAGACCATAGTCTTTTGTACCTTTTGAGTATCTCATAATCCTTTTAATAGCCATTAAATCTTGCAAAAAGTCTTGCAACAATCCCAATAGCTAGTGCAATGTCAAGTTTTCTATGAACTATATATTGCAATTTTCCAATCATAGACCTATACAATGTTTGATTTACCTCAATAGAATCATCAGTTTTGAACAGTTTATGTCTTGTTGCCATGGGAGTACTAACTAGTCTTGAGTCCTCCATACCAAAAGTCTCCAACATTTCCTTTATATATTTGGATTGATTAATGTAAATAACATATTTCCTCTACTAAACTTGTAATCCAACAAAGAATTTTATTTCTCAAAATGTAGATATCTCAAATTCTTTCATCATTTAATTTGCAAATGTCATACACAATGCATTTTGTCTTCCAAATATGATATCATCAACAAATATTTCAACTACTAAAATTCCTTTACCTCCTTTTGCCTTCAATTATAGATTTTTTTTATCATCGATCTTCTCAAAACCAATCTTCACAAGATAGGTGTGCAATCTTTCATACCATGTTATGGGAGGATGCTTCAAACCATATAAAGCTTTGTGCAATCTACACACCATGTTCTTATTGTTAGGATCAACAAATCATTCAAGTTGTTTAATGTAAACCTCCTCTTCTAGTATACCATTCAAAAATGTTGACTTAACATCCATTTGATAAACTTTGAATCTTTTATAGGCAGAATAAGAAAGCAAAGTTCTTACTCCTTCGAATCTTGCAACTAGGGAAAATGTCTCTCCATAATCAATTCCCTCTTCTTATGCATAACCTTTGCAAGCTAACCTTTCCTTATTCCTTGTTACTTCACCATTCTCATCAAATTATTTATGTACACCCACTTGGTTCCAATAACATTCTTATTCTTTGGTCTAGGTAGTAATGTCCATATTTTGTTCTTCTCAATCTAATGTATTTCTTCTTCCATGGCTTGACTCCAATCTATCTAATGCATCCTTCACTGATTTAGGTTCATGTATGCTTAACAAGCATGTCTTTTTCCTTAATCTATTTCTTGTCATTGGTCCAACCTCTTTTTCTCCAATGATTTGTTCAATAGGATGATGTATTTTGACATACTTTGACAATCTTGGTTGTGTTCTTCTTTCTTCAATTATAGGTCATTTATGAAGTTCAATCTTAGGTTCATTGTGTACTTCTCTGTCAGGTAACTCAACATTCCTTTCTTGTAAATTGTTATTGGCATTAGAAGTGCCTTGACTTATAATTGTAACTCAACTCCTAAATGCAACTTGACATCCATTGTATGTGACTTGACAATCATTGGTTCTTGTTCATTAGCAGTTATAGTATCATTAATATTAGCACACATGCCTTCATATTAGTACATAAAGGTTTTGTAATTCTTAGGTTTCTTCTTTAGCTCATGTTCATGAATTTTTGTATGTTCATCAAATTTTACATTTGCACTTTCCACAACTTTTTTAGTGTTAGTACTTAAACACTTATAAGCTTTAATTCTTATGGAATATACCTTCTTCACTTTTAGCATCAAGTTTACCATTTATGTTATTTTTAAGAATATAACGCTTGCTTCGAAATACCCTACAATATTTGACATTGGGTGAGTATGCATACCATAACTCATAAGGTGTGAAATTTGTGTCTTTCTTGACTTGTACTTAGTTAAAGGTATAAACAGTTGTACTGACAACTTCTCTCCATTATTTTAAAGCACCATTCTTCTCCATCATCAATGTTCTAGCACAATCCATCACATATTTGTTCCTCCTTTTAGCTATCCTAGTTTGTGGAGGGGTCTTAGGTGTAGATGTTTGTCTTTTGATTCCTTTGTCATTACATAAGTTGTTTAATTCATTCGATGTAAACTCTCCACCTATGTCAGATCTCAGACTTTTCAAGATTTTATGAGTTTCCTTTTCAACTTTTGCCAGATACCACATAAACATTTGAAAATCATCAAATTTTTCTCTCATAAACATAACAGTCATCATTCTTGAGTAATCATCAACAAATAGAATAAACTACTTGTCACCTTTGTAGCTTTGCACATCAATTGGTCCACATAGATCAGTATGAAATAATTCAAAAATTTCTTTTGAAGTATGAGTCTTGCTCTTAAAACTAGACTTTTTCATCTTTCCTAACTAACATTGTTTGCAAATCACATTATCAATTTTCTTCAAAACCTCTAACTCTTTTAATCTTATTGATACTAAACAAGTTGTCAAAGTTTACATGACATAATTTTTTGTGTCATAGCCACACATCATCAAATTGCACAACAAGACAAGTAGCTTCATTCATAACAAGATAAAATAGATTACCTCTATTATGATCTCCACTCCTAATGAGTTCTCCATCAGCATCATAGATCTTAGCCTTCTTGTGTTCAAATTCAACTTTGTAACCTGAACTATTCAATTGTGACATACTCAACAGATTATAGTTAAGTCCTTCTGCATAGTAAGCATTTCCACACATGATCTTTTTCTTCAATCTTATTGATCCTTTACCTTTTATTGGACAAGGTGCATCATTACCAAATCTAACACTATTTCCATTGTAATGCTCAAGGGTAATGAACTTACTTTTTTCACCAATCATGTGATTAGAATGTCCACTATCAATGATACATCTTTCAGCTAAATCATCTTTCATAGAAACATACACAACTTCATCAGCATGATCATCTGATTCATCATTAGATTCTTCTTTAGCACTATATAAATCTTTCTTTCCTTTGTCTTTATAACCTTTGTTACTCTCATCTTTTCTTTGTCTTCATTTTTGTTGTTTTTCTTCTTAGGAAACCTTGTTGCAATATGACCAACTTCATTACAATTAAAACATATGATGGGTAACTTACCTTTGTATTTTCCTTTGCCTCTATGAAATCTTCTAGCCAATAGTGCTTCCAATTCTTCTAGATCTTCATCATTGTGTCACTATCATTAACAACATGCTTGACCTTTTTCCTTTCTTTAGGTTCCTTCAATGTCAGCTTAGCTTTGAAATCAGGATCAATATTCTCATATTTGAAATTATCAAAAAAAATTAATTCAAAAGTAGTGAGTCTACCAACCAGTTCTTCAAGGGTTAGATCACAACCAGGAGTACACCTCAGTTCTTGTATAGTAAAGATTGTAATAGCATAGATAGGCAAAACGGTGCTCAAAACTTTGTTGATCACATTCTCATATTCAATAATTCCATTTTCTCATTGAATTGCATTTACAACATATTTGATTCTTGCACAATACTGGACTATAGTCTCGCCTTCTTGCATTCTCATTTCATCAAATTTTCCTCTTAGACTTTTTTCTTTGGCTCTCAGCATGTTTTTGCCTCCTCCATAGATCTTCTATAGGGAATTCTACATTCATTTAGAAGTGGTACATGTTTTGATGTTTTCAAAATCTAAATAGCTTAGGGAAAATAACATCTCCAACATTTCTTGTTTCTTTCTTCTATTAAAGTTGTTCAGCAATTAGGGCTCCAACTACTTCAACATGTTCAATGGTGATAGTTTTATGTGCATAATCTCCAAGTCCTCCTAGATGCAGCTTTGTCAAACTTTTCCATGCGGCAAATTTTTCCTTGTTTAACTTGGGCACCTCCTTTCTCTACATTTTGATCTTTAGCTTCAAATACCTTCAAACTATTTCCTTCACAAGCACCAAATGATCTTAGACCAATTGTTGGAATACTTTAGAATAACTGAGAGGGGGGTGAATCAGTTATCCAAGGTCCAAATGTATAGATAAAACTTTTTAGTACTTAACAAATACATGTGCATGCATTGATCATCCAATATCTCAAAGCATAGTATATTACTATCCTAGGTCAAGCAAACTTTGCAGAAATGTAAACATGAAATACGAGAAAATCATTTACACAATTTGACATAAGGATTTTACATGGAAAACCAATTTGGGAAAAACCACTAGTAACATGCTACCAATTTCACTCTTTTGAAGTGAGTTCTATGAGGAGCCAACCCTGTTAAAGGTTATAATACAAGTTGTTAAATGTGACCTTGATTAAAGGATTTCAATCACCTTATTAGGAGTGAGCCTTGTTAGAGGACTTTAGAACATTCCCTTAGAATGTCACCCTATTAAAGGATTTACTCATGCTTTTTAGGTCAACCTTAATCCAGGGATTTATTTAGACTAATAAAGTTGTTAGAAAGTAAAATAGGACTTGATCTGATAACAAAATAACTCACTTACAGAATATAGATCTCTTATTCAGTCCTCCATTCTTCTTGGCATTCAATCTCCTTCATCTCTAACTACTTTTTCACCCTTTAAGCCTTCACCTCCTTAAGCCTTCACCTCCTTAAGCCTTCATTCTTAGTATGATAGTTGTAGGTTCATTCCTTCGACTACTAAATGAAGAAAGACCTCAATACTTCTTGTCTATCTCTAGTTCGCACTATGACACCTTTCTTTTGGGTTGTCTCTTTATATACAAAATTTTGATCTTTTTTTCTTAACCACAATCCTCCATTTTAGAGTTAGGTAAGATTCATCGAATCTACCCTCTTTTACATTTTGTTCCCTTCTAGAAACTTATCTTACAATCCTCTTCAAATTCATCTCAAAGTGGTTTATCTTGAATTCTATGCCACCAGCTCATCATACTTATCTTCCACATGCTTCACACAACTCAATAAATCAAATTTTTCAGCTCAGATTCATCAAATATTTGATCAAACTCACTTCATTGGCACTCAAAAATAACATGTCATTTTCTCAAAAATAACTTCTTATGATGCTTAGTCAACACTTGCTCGGCATACACTAAGTTTAACTAGTGCTTAGTACATACTAAACTTCCTTCACTGAGCTCATACTAAATTTCCTTCACTCAACACATATTGAATTTGCTTTTCTTGGTACATACTAAATTTCATTCACTTAGCTTTAACTAACTTTCTACTCAGCCTGCATTGACTTGCTTGGCTTCCATTGTTTTCTTGGTCAGGCTTGGCAGACACTTTTTTTTCTTAGCCTTCTTCTTCTCTTTCTTCAAGTATCCTTTCATTGTAGCCTTAAGTAGATAAAAAATACATTATATTATCAAGATCTTTCTTGATCTTAGTGCTCCTTTTATACACCATATAACTCAACCGTTCTCTAAGTACTCTTGTCATCCTTTCGTTTCAAATCCTCTTCATCAATCAATCAAATGATAGCATTCAGAACAAATTAGCAATTATCTCACTAGAAAATAGTAGGTTTGACCTTAGTGACAAGATAATGATTGTTCCATGATAAGTTTCATCAATATTCCTCATTTATATACTTCAGCAATCTTCTTCAACATAAGGTACTTAAACAAAGAAGATGAAGGAGAACAACAGAATAAATCAGTCATAGATAGATGACAGGACAGAGCTAGACATGCAAATATCTATATAATCAAGATTTATGAAGTGAAACATCTTTGGCGTTGTTGTCAAAGAGGGAGAGAATTACCATAAAGGGAGAAAATTACCATAGAGGGAGAGATATACTACAGAGGGAGAGAATCACTAAAGAGGAAGAGATACATAATGAAAGAGGGAGAGATTTGTATAAGAACTTAGAGGGGATTTCTAAGATTACAAAGATAAGAATCAGAATGAAACTAAGTATATTGGTCACTCATTTAAGTGAAATCTTTTGGATTGCATGGTAATAAAGAGGGAGACTATATTTATCTACTTGAGATATTTTAAGGTGTTTCCATCAATGCCAAAGTGGGAGATTATTGAAACTACAATTCAAATAATCATTTTATTGTCATTGATGTCAAATCTACTAAAGAGACATGTTGCTATCTGGTTAGTTAGACTATAGAAAGACAAAGTGATTTTTTATATCATGTTGATGTTCAAGTCTTTACAATACAATTTAAGATGTATCACTTATGTTAAGCTTGATCGAGAAAGAGAGTAAAAGATCAAGGAATTTTCATGTATATGTTGAGTGATGCCAGTGTCAACTGAGCTCCAGTACAAGCCAAGCATATTAGTGTTGATCAAGAATCGGTATTGACTAAGTGATAGTTAATATCAAGCTCTACAGTAAGTGAGAAATTCAGTGATGACCAAGTGCCAAAACTTAGTGATTGTCAAGCAACAATATTTTGAATGTATGAGGAATCATGATTTCTAGTCGACTTAGTTGATTTCTTGGGATATGGAAACTATGTTGAAGATAATATTGATGAGTTGGATCATTTAATTCAAGGACAGAATTAGGTATGATATCTAAAGATCAAATTTGATGATAAGTTTCTAGAAAAGGAGGAATATGAACAAATACAATGAACCTGATGAATTGAAATAAAAAACCTAAGACCTATGGTGATCATGAAAATAACAAAGCACCATAATTACCTATTTAAGGAGGTGCAAAGCTAAACTTTGGAGAGAGTGAGAGAGTGCATGAAGAATGTGATACAAGAATAAAATGTAAGACACAAAGAGATAGAATAGAGAATGTGTGCATGTTTCCAACGAGTAGAAATAAAGCTACTAAATTTGATAAGTGAATCTAAGCATAAGGCTTAAGTTTTTTGTGAAGAGAAGGATGATTACTTGAAGGGTTTCCAAGTGAATAAATAAAAAAAGTGACAAGGTAGGCTTATTAGGGAATCAACACATGAATTGAATAGAGATTTGAAACTACAAAGTGAGTTGTAATCATTTAGATCAAACCCTATTGTTTTCTTTCTAATCATTGTAAAAAAATTGTATTGAAATGCTTTTAATCAAAGGCTAACCTAACAACCATTGAATGACTTAACAGTTTATGCAAATCCTTTAGCAAGGTGTCATTATAAATGGAATGATCAAAGTCCTCTGAAATGGCTACTCCTAACAGAGTGATTAAATCCTCTAACTAGGTCACATTGAACAATATGTATTGTATCCTTTAACAAGGTTGGTTCCTAACAAAGCTCACTTTAAAAGAATGAAAAGTGGTTACATGTTGCCAAATTGGATTTCCACATTAAATCCTAGTGTCAAACTTGTCTTGAATGTTTTATGGTGTTTTACATTTACATGTTTACATTTAGAAAATTTGTTATAATAGGATAGTGAACTCCTAGTAATTGTGTTTATCAGTATACAATAGAGATCGAGTTATAGCAAGATAAACAAAACAAAACAAAAATTAATATTTGATTGTTCAAATGGTACATATGGACTTTAAGTAATTGATTCACTCCCCCCCCCAAGTTATTCTAAAAATTTTAACATTAGGTTCTCTGGTGGGGAATTACACTTTCTCCCTATCTATAGTTACACATAACATCGATAAAAATCCAAGAATACACAATTCTAACTTTAAATTACCATCCAAAAGTCATATGAAGATTAAAAAATTTGAGCTATCAAAAGGAAAATAGTTCATAATACAATATTCATAGACCAAATTGACTCAACATAAGAATTAGAAATATAGAAAATAAAGATTTAATATTAAGTAAGAAATATGCACAAATAACTAAATGGGAGAATAGATAAAAATAAATATTTTAATGATGCATACAAAAGAGACAATTATAGCTGCAGAACAAATACTTGTCTAAAGGAAACAAAAGAACTTAGAAAATATTTACAAGGCTGCCTTTTAAAGAGAGAAAGAATAACTCAAAAGACAACAATGAAGTTAAAACTCCAAGATAATTGGAGTTAAGTTATAAAATATTAGGTCAAAGAAATCTCATAATAGAAAATCTAACCTTTGTGTATATCTAATCATGAAATGACATTAATGAGCCAAGAAATAAATTTACAAAAAGATATTTTTGATAGAAGAAAACACCTACATATCATAAAGAGGATTGGGAAAAAATTTAGATGGTGTAGACAAGGATGGATAAATGATTGTCATTCATTTTCAACCTCTATAGACATGACATATAACCATTAGAAATCAAATTAGATTGCCATTAAAAAATCTCATTGGGTGCAAAACCACACAATTTTTTTAGATGAAGACACATATTGGAGAGGCACTAAAAATTTCACCCCAATAAGATCAAGATGTAAAATAAATGTGTCAAAGAGGCATGAACAAATGTCCCTCTGATATCCACTCATCTTTCTGACCAAGGATGTGGATTCTCCATACTCTTGAAATCCCATCCAAAAAATGAGAAAAATCTCTCCCCTATTGATTTCATCTATTATATCATAGAGAGACAAATGAAACTCATCCACTAATATTTGTCTTGTTGATGCAAAAAAGACACAACATTTTCTCAACCCCAAACACCCACACATATTTTTTCAGTTTTCCTACAACATGCATGGGAATGAAGGGTGCAAACTTATGCCAATTTTCTAATGACCCTAATATTCCCACACATAACTCACTCTTTTTGTAAAAGCACCATGGAGACATGGGGTATATAAAATAGTTTCCACTAACCTTAATGTGCCTCATTAGAGAGGCTTGGGAGATGTCCACCTAACAGTGGCCTATCTTGTTGAGCCTAAATCCTGATGCAATAAAGATGCACTATTTTCTTCCACCCTCCAACAGAGAGACCGAAATGACTCTAATTGACCAAAGATTATTGAACTGATGGAAATATTGGTGTCATTTTATAATTGAACCATTGTGATACACAGTTATTAATGAGGTGTTGAAAATACACAATATTTTTAAGCCCATTAGAACTAGTGGAAAAAACACAATGTTGTCACTTATGCTAGAAACATATCAAATTTATCCCACAAACATTCTCTTAGACATGATATATGTTATGGTCTAACAGTGCAAAAAATAGGAACCCAACACAAGATGATGTCAATAACCTCCTATCATTGTCCCTATTTATTGGGAATAAATTGACAATAGAAGATCAAATTAATGGAAGCTTCCCAAACTCTTTATTACCAATATTTAATGTCATAGTCCAAATTATCAAATGCATAATGTGAGATAAGACATTCAATGCCCCTACAATGTTATGTAAATTTTACAACCTACTTAAATAATGCTGAATATATTCACCCAATGAACCTAATAGATCATATGCTCACTAATGTATGACACTCTAATCTGTCATTAACATATAATATATTTTTGAAATTGCATATAACACCTTTGATAGGAATAGATTGCATGATTATTAAATATCTATTCAAAATGTACAAGAAATCCTAATAAATGAATTCTCATAATCCACAAAGAATATTTGATACAACATAAATGAGTAAAAATTCTGAACATGTTCTTAATAGCTATTCTATATGATTAATTTATTTTTAAATATTTTATTTCCTAATAAAAATAATTTTAGAAATTATAAAAATTCTAATAATTTTCTAAATATATAAATCCTCTTGGACAAGTTTGTCCTACTTAATGAATTAAGTTAGTCAAGAAATAATCTACCCTATTAATTATGATTTATAATAAGTAAAAAATCAAATAATAATTTTTTCTGTGGTAGGATGAAAATATAGCTAGCATATGATAGAAATAAGGCAGCACACAACTGAGAAGCGAGGGAGGGTGAATCAATTGTGTCCAAACTTTGAATGCTAACAAACAACCTTAAATCATAACTTTTAAATTTAATTAATTAATATGTAAGAATAAATCCACAACACGTCAAGTACACATAAAACCAATATTTTTTGTGTGGAAACCTTGTTAGGTGAAAAACCACAGTGAGGATGAACCCTCAAGATGAGTACTCTATTAAAATAACTATATTTTATTAAGAGTATTACAATGGGAATGCACATGGCTCATTGTTCAAATATAATAAGGAAGACTTGTTTCTTAGAAATTCACATGGACTATTATCCACAACATATGAATTGAATAATAATATCTTATGCTTGGGTCAATTCAATTTAAGTACAATTACCAATTTGTTTACAACACTAGATCTCTACCTTTGTTCACTCATCTTTGCCTTGTTGACACATTCAATGCATCCACATATAGAATCAAATCATTACATTTATACAAATAATCAACCTTAGAGAAAAAAAAATTTGACTAAACTCTCATCACCTAAATTAAACAATTATAATCATATGCAATATAATATCTAATGCAAACCAAACTATGTTGGTTAAGACATAACTTAAACAATTAATACCATCCTTGACCACATCCGAAAATCATGCCTCAATCATTTGCAACTTGCTACATCACCAACTCACCCAAGAACATGAAGAACATGATCTCACTAACAAAATTTACCAAATTCTAGCACCAAAATCAATACAAAACATAAAGGTAACATAATCATAATCTATAAACATCCACAAGCATCATGTAGTACCACAAGAACATCAAAATAAACTCGAATATCTATAATCATTGGAATCATCAATTGAACCTTAAGAACACCAACAATATTTTTTATCAATAAAGAAAAAAACAAAATTGAGATACTTCAAAGCACAAACCAATTGAGTTGTGTCATGCCTAACCACTTCTTTGGTTTTACTGCATATTAGGAATTTGTGGTTATAAGTTTTTCTCTGAAATTATGTTCTTTCTATCTGTTGAACTTGGTGATAATGTCCTTGGGACATGAGTTTTACGTCTATATATTCTGCTTATCTCAGGATTCTATATTTGAATTCTCTGATTTTACAATGCACTATACTTTTGGATTAATATTAGAAAGTTTTACTTCTGTTGTTTTGGTGAAACTAGTTTGTAAACATTGTGGGTTATTTATTGGCCAATGTTAAATTCAGGATATGCTATATGAATTTTCTTTGCCTAGGAATAATTGTTTATAAAATAGTTCTATTTGATGTTATCAGCTTAAGGAAATATATTCATCTGTCAGTTTGTGTTTCATTAATGCATAGATGTTAAAAGATTCTTTTTTTTTAAATGTGTGTATATATATATATATATATATATATATATATATATATATATACTTATTCAATTTTCTCTTTTACTGCTGAGCAGTCATTCAATTAATTATGCTTGGGGATTATAACCTTGGGTTTAAATTTATTCGTGACTTATGCAACAAGTGGGGGTATTCATCTTAATATGTTTTGTAATCTTATATTAGAAGAGTAACTTGCATATATATATATATATATATATATATATATATATATACATTCTTTTGTTTTTATAAGGTTTTTAAAATATGGAATCAATATGTTTATGTGGTGTTTTTGAATAGGGCTTTAACCCGTGGCTATTACCATTCTCTAGTGGATTAGGACATATCAAATTGTTTTATTAATGTTATGAAATGAGGTTTAAATAACACAAAACCTAATGGTTATTGCATGCTTTAATATCAAAGGGATATTTGCTTTGAACATAGCCAAAATATGGTGGAGGTAGTGGAACTGCCGTATACATGGCTCTGTGTTGAGTGAAATTTCATTGAATGCAAAGTAATGAGGTTTTATGGCACTGTAAGTATAGTCGGCCATTTCATGTTGTTAGTTTGGTTACCTATTGAGATAGGGCCAGAGATTTGGCCGCACTGCTTTGATTGAGGAACACTTGTAACCCTTGTTGTTGTGGAATCGGGTTCATAGAAGAATTTTTTGAAAATGATCTCGAGTTTTTGAGGCCGAGCAGTGTGGTGTTGCTCTCAGCCAGTCCTTTTGATAAACTTCTCTCAGAATTTGTTATGGATCATCATAACCTCTGTTACAAGCAAGTTCTTCTAGCTCTACAATTTGGGCGATTTGGAAAAGTGGATTTTGGTTTGGGTTTTGGTCTTTGGAAGCGAGTGGCTAAAGAGTTCATTTACCCTCTACTATCTCTCAAGTAGGGGCAATTTCTTACCCTAATCTCCCTCTCTTTTTTAATTGCATTTGTATTTCAATATGTTTGTTTATACATGGATTATCAGCAATATGATGAGTATCTAACACTTAAGCATGGGTATATGCGAAGTTGGGTTATATGTATCTCGCAGCTCTGTATATATCCATACTTAAATGTGAGGTATGGTGATATATTTTGAGTTTTGATGTATGTATATATCTGTTGTATACTTGTGAAGGTGTATCATTGCATGACCTAGGGTTAGAGTTTAGATGTTAAATGGTTATCTACGAAAACTTTGAAACAGTCATTATATCAAATAGTTTGCGTGAATTAAAGTTAGATGTTAAATAAATTTTGTCGGCTTTGTAGATATAGGGAAATTTGAGCTCAACCATTAAATGGTTTGCAATCAATTTTTTTTTTTCTTTGGGATAAAAACCTGTATAGTATCAATTTTGGTACAAGAATATATAGAAAATATTGACAATCAGTAAGTAAATGTTGACATCAACATGTCGGTAAACAGTTAGCATGAACTTGCGATTTCATGAATTCTAGAATGAACAATCAAGGTCTTAATTGATATGTGATGTTTTTAAAAAATGAGTTGCAGCTTATCATCAATTTAAGGGGGTTGTGATTTTGGTTGTAGTAGCTAATAAGGAATTATCGATATTAAAATGTTGTGTATTTACTGTCGTATAGTTGGAAACAACATGTTTTTGAAATATCCATGTTCTTGGTAGCAAGATTCATGAGATAATAGCCATATTTTTCCTGATTAGAATAAATTATAAAACTGTACATATCCAATTTTAATAGTCACATTAAAATGTGGAAACTTTAGTTATCTATGGTTATCAAATGTCAATTAGTAAGATTTTGGTTAATCAGTTTGTTTAGAAGTAGTAATAAGCTATGCTTGTTTGACAATAAATGACTCCTTGGATATTTTTAATTCTCTCTTTTATATTCAATAAAATGATTAGTTATAAAAGAAGATGGTCTTTTTATGATGTTGTAAGCTTTAAAAGGGAATGTTTTCATATGGGAAATCATTGATCCAGCTATTAGTTACCTTGTGTAATGATTTTGTTGTTAAGGTTTTGCAAACCCAAAAATTTGATTGTGATTAGTATTGAAATCATAGTAGTTTAGATGTATAGTTAACATAAGTGGCAACAATTGTTATTGACCTTTTTATTCAATCAATGATTGAATTTGATTATGTAGAAAACTGTCTGTGGTAATAAGAATTTGTTACGAAGTATTCTAATTCAGTTAATGATTGAAATGAATTGAAATTCTCTTACTTTAAAAGTTATACTCTATTATTTAATGGGTATCAGAACTTTTCTCCGGTTACTATTGAAATGGAAAGTTGATTTCAAATTAGATTTCGGTAATGATATATGTTGATGAAATTCTTTTTTTTTTTTTTTAAAGTATCATTTGTACTTGATCTTACTATCTTGCTATTCCAAAGGATAAGTATAGATTGTTATGACAGCAGGGTTAAATAGTATAGTACTAAGATCAGTAAATATCATTAAGTTAAGACGTCAGTTTAATTGTATTTACTGGTTCTTAATATTATAGTATTTGATTTTGTTGTTATAGTAGTCTAAATTTACCTTGGAAATAGGCAAAGTTAAGATATGTTTGAATAGATTAAAGGATGTAGTATCATGTTGAATACTGAATCATATCTGTAGCATGTACATTCTTAGAAAATCTGTTTGATGTGTATTTTAAGAATAGCTGTGATGAACGTATATCAAGGTGGCTGAATTTGGTTTATCCTATTCAATTAATTAATTTAGTGATAATTATAAAATGAATTGGGTGGGTTAATTACATATAAAAGATAGTTTGCCTTACCTATGACTTAAACCTATATGGTTAAGTACGGAGCACAAGGCATTTCTCTATTTTGTCAATGACAAGTATACTAGAGAAACCCGTTATGTGTTGACTATGAGCATACCATACATGGATGCAGTATCTTAGTGCCATAACAATGAAACCTTAGTATATATATGTTTCATTTACGTGTTATTCTTAGTGCTAGTTTAATTTTGCAATAATGAGTAAAGGTTTACTTCTTGCATATTAATTTTGGAACTGCACTATGTTATAGTGAAATAGATATCTGCATTATGGTTTTGTATATGTTTGGTCTAACATGCATGTAGGTGGATTATGCTTTTTAACTCAGTGTGTATTGAGCCCTCTTTTTTTTTTTGTTGCATCTTGTGTGTTTCTAGGTGCTTCGAGTTTACAAGTAGCTAAAGATGCTTATTGAAGTTCTTCTTGAATCATTATTCATTTTCTTGTAGGGTCCATATTTTGGACATAGGCATTTAAGGATGAGATTATACTTCATTATTGTACTGAACTCAATATGTTTTAGAATCGTTATGGAATCATATTTGGATGATGTTTACTTGTATTTTGAGGTTTTTGGATTGAGAGTGGTTCAATCTATGTACTTGTACTTGTATTAAGTGGAGTTAAATAATTAAAAAATTATTGTGTTCTTAGTACTTGTTATTGGATTGTTATTTATTGGCATTGTTATTAGTAGTAGTAGTGTTACAAGTTGAGGACAGACATTAATGTTCCAAATACACTAGATAGATTCACACATAAAAAAACTTTAATGTCAAACCATACCAAACCAAATATTATCACAATGTCACCTCTAAAGATCCAAAATACTAGTCTCTACATAGAAACCCATAACTTACTCAAATGAACATGTGAACCTCTATTATAAATTGAATTGAGTCAACTATAGACATCACTAACCAATATACACATCTCTTTAATCTAATCATCAATAGACATACTATACCAAACCAATAAACATCTCTACAACATTGTTCCAAGCAAATGAATATATTGACATCAATGACAACACATGAATGCATATTATTCCAACATCATACCTATCTTTAGAGAAATATGAGAAAATATTCCAAAATATATTATATTTTTTTACTTGGTTAAAAAATATTATATTATAAATAATATTAAATATTATCATTTTTGTAAATATTGTAATTAATATTAAACTATTATTAAGATAATATTATTTTTTGATGAATCAAAAATAGGTTTTAAAGGGACCTCCAAAACCCTTTACAACAACATTCAATTATGACTTTCAATAATCTCAAAAGGAAAACAAGACCAAAACATAATAGAACTGTAGTGAAGATATGAAAGATACAAGAGCTTGAATAGCTAGCAACAACAATCAACAATATCAACCAACAAAACATAACAAAATAGAGAACAGGAACTTAGACCAATTTCTTTGAGATCTCTAGAGCTTCCATCTCAAGCTCATCCATGCTCTAAAATGCCATCTTAATTTCATTCAACTCCTTGGTGTCTCACTCCTTATTTTCTTTTATGACTTTCTTCTTCACACTACCACTTGTTCTTTTCTCAGGTCCAACACTTTGACCAACAGTAGAGTCTCCTTCCTGATCCACATTGATAATCTTATTGTTTATGTTTTCCAGCATGGCATATAAAATTTTAAGGTTTTTTCATTGATGCTTTGAGGCCCTCATGATTTTGGACGACAATAGTCCTAAGTAAGGTCTCATTTTTCTCACTCCATCAAAACTATGTTGCATTTTGTCATCCACAATTTCTTTGACTTTCTTGTCAATATTAGCCTTCTCCTAGTCCTAATTAATAACATCTTGGTTTCTATCTGTAGGTTCAATATTCTTCAAATTAGAACTACTGGTGGTGTTTTCCACCTTTTCCTTTGTCCTTTTAATATTTTCATGAAGACCTTTGATCTCATTAACCATCTATTTATCTATTTTGAATGAATAGATATATCTCACCTTGATCATTTGAAGAAAATCCAATGTCTTGTATTTTTCCTCCCTCAAATCATCTAAATCCAACTAAATAGAGGGATCCTTTTGATTATCTACTTCAATGTTGGGGATAAGACCACCACATTCGAGATCAACATTGTCCTATTGAGGGTGGGAGGTAGAATCCTCATAGTCCACAAGGTTAGGATTAACCTAAATGGCTTCATTCTTTTCCTCTCCCTACTGCTTAACCACTATATTAGTATTATCC
The DNA here is from genome assembly GCA_028749045.1 of Cupressus sempervirens. Lineage (NCBI taxonomy): Eukaryota > Viridiplantae > Streptophyta > Pinopsida > Cupressales > Cupressaceae > Cupressus > Cupressus sempervirens. The sequence continues at coordinate 476,929,079 of CM053792.1, forward strand.
TGAATAATCTCAATTTTTGTTTGACCTTGTTGATTCTCAATCTCCAAACTTGTATTGTTATCAACCCTATTCAACTCGTCATCAATAGTATACATATCTTTGTCAGTCCCTTTCTCACCACTAATTTTTTCAAGGATGGAAGCAACCTATTCTTTACCCCCGCCCTAAATCAACTCACTTTGATCCTTCTTCTCCATAGATTTGGTCCTCTCATCTCCTAATTCCTTAGTGTCCATATCCTCTGTGGTCCCTTTTTTCTTCGAAACTTCCTCTATTTTCTCTTTATCCTTATTTTGCACATCTTTTTGTCGATTGATGGAAGTATAAATAGGATAACAATATATTGAGATGGAGGTGAATCATAATCTTAAGCACTTTTACTTTTCAACAATTCATTCACTAGTTAACTTGTGCTTGTAATAATAAACTTGTCATAACATGTAAATTTAATCTATCACATACATGACAATAATAGTATAACATAATATTTGTTACCTAGAAACCCTCCAAGGTGAAGGTAAAATTGGGGTGGGGATGACACCCACAAATCTTCACTACTGTAGTAATAAAGTTAACATGTTAGTGTTACAATGTTTGATCATAATATATGATCTACCATGTGAGGGGTATGCCCTGTTAAGTGTATTTGAGATTGCTAGGTCTCACCTTGTTAGAGAATTTAACACTTGCAATAAAGTAAGGACTCTATTAGGAGATTTACAAATATTTTTTAAGACCACTATGTTAAGAGATTTACCCTAATTCAAGTTGGTTAGAACTTATTCAATACCTGACTCTCAGTATGTTCTGTAAGCTGATTTCAAGTCTTCTCCTTGCTAACTAATCCTCTCTTCTGATCTGATAATACTTTTATTCCCCTGCATTGAATAGGTCACTTTCTCCATTAAGAGATAACAAAACATGTCCACTGACTTTTGATCTAATCTCGATCTTTCATTGCACTATTTACATATTATTCCTTGTTTGCACATACACTCTTCTCTTTTCATTTCTACATTGATCTAAGTTAAAATCTTCTCTATTTGAATAATTCCATAAAGATTTTTCTATATGCTTCCATAATTAGCTTCTTCATTTGAATGGTTGATCAAAAAACATAAGGATCTGTAATCCACATCATTAATGTGTAAAACTCTCTACAACAACCTCTACAAATATTAAATGTTCCCTCCATATGTACTTGAAAATGACTTACCTCAAAATATGTATCAATTCTAACTTTCATGTAAACTCTGCATTGCTCAACCTTTACTATCATTTGATACTCTGTATTGTTGTTTCTTGGTTTGTATTGTGCTTGGTACATCCTATGTAACTCGACTCTTATATGCTTTGAAGTACTCTGTCAATGTTGAACCCAACTTGTAGAAAATATTCGATGACCATATACTTACTTGGCTCCTATAGAGCTCGGTACACACATACTTGTGTACATGACTTAGCCTATATAAAGTAGCTCTATCAAAGTGATGACTATCTGACTCTCCCTTGTAAATGACCAAGTGTTTGACACTAATAGACAACAATAGGTAGAGATACCAATAATCTCCCCCTTTGACATTAATGGAAAAATACTTTGTCATAGTTACATTGTTACAAATACAATATAATATTGAGCTCTCCCCCTAATTCTTATGACTTATGACAAAAATGAATAATGAATAAACAATGTAAAATGAAAATTTATTTCCCCCTTCAAAAAATCTATGTCCCCCTTGTTAAGCCGAGAGGCTTTCTACAGTGAGAGCATTCATCAATGTAAACAATCTAGCATTTTAAAAAAAATTGATGTGCAACTGGCTGTTCAAATTAACATTATTGTTAAAAAAATTATTAAATATCTCTACAGTTACAAATTATTATATATTCTTTTCAATTTATAAATGGCTTTAATTAATCCATTATTCCAAATTCTGGATACACCAAGCGTTACTTCATGGATGGCGTGAAAGGTAGCGTTAACCTGCACAGGAGATCCAACAGCCTCGTCATAATTATTCTGCTTTAGAGAAATGAATCGCTTCTTATTATCATCATCATCTTTAAGTTGCTTCCCTTGTTTGAAATTTGCGTTGGTTTCCACAGATGCAGAGGCCTGAATGAGATCGCTGGATCAATTACCATTGCTACTGCAAAAATCCTCACACTTGAACAATAGCCGCCAAGGAGGCTTCGAAGTGACCGCTTCAACAATCAGAGCAAGAAAGGGTTTCTTCTTGTTCGCCATGGAAATAGAACTAAGCTCCTCCTTTCTTGCATTAATTCATTTCAAAATAGCAAAGAATTCCTCCACATCGTTACCTACCATGTCGATTGATAATAAGATCCTTCAAAGCACCTTTAATAGTTTTGTTCAGTCTCCAACATTCTCTATTTCGTTTGCATAATCCTAGTAGGCCAAGGACATTTGCTTAGTCAACAAGTCAAAAATATGCTTTCCTTGGAAATAACTACTGCCAAATATTGTGCAAGCAATGATGTCTGAAGTTAGAGCCTTAAGTCTTTCATTCTATGTCTACTTCTTTATCACTATTTTCTACTAATTTCTCCCATTTTTGAAGTTTATGGGCACTATTCTCTATCATGCAAGAAGACATATCCTTGAGCTTATCATTGTGGAAAGATGGATTTACGATCTGCCGTTCACGTGCCCATTTATCACCATTGAGATCCACCAGATCATTTCCAAATAGTTCTTGATTCACAGGATCCCATTTTGGGTTTCCATAATTCACAAGTTTTATTATTTTTATTCATGAGTGATATTTGAAATTTTTTTGGAATTGAAACGTTTGATGACCTCATTGCATTTCATCATTTTCACACTGTGCTGCATCAAGTCATAGTAAACTGGCGCAAAATTGTCTAGAAAATTCAGCGGGCTCATTTGTCAGAATAACATCATAAAATTGATTTTAATTTCTATTATATAAATTTTATAAAGAATCTTTTAAAGAATTTGTGATTTTGTATGAAAATCTTATTTATAGCCTTAATTTGAATACGATCACCACTTAACTAACATAGCAATTGGTGAACTCAAAATTAATTTATAATTTTAAAACAATTTGAGAGATATCTTTTTACATGCACCTATTTTTAGTTTGTCTCAAAATATTTAAGAAACATCTCAATATATTTAAATGTCACCCTAACCCTAAATTTTAAATGCCTATCCCAAATGTTAAACCATAAATCTTAAATATCAAGAAAAAGTTATAATATTAAATAATAAACTCCAATCTTGAATGCTACACTCCAACTGCTAAAACCATGTTCACATCTAAATATGGAATGTACATCTTATATGATAACTGATAAAGTTACTATGGAAACATTCTATTTTGTTTCAATATTCATTGAATTGATCAAATAGTAAGCTTTTAAAATATAATAGAAATCATTTTTAAATTAGAAAGCTTTTAAAATATAATAGAAATTTTTTTAAAATTAGAAAGTATGGATGTAAAAAATAAATTAAGAAGAAATAATAAAATAATAAAAATCATTTTAAAATTAGAAAGTATGGATGTAAACAATAAATTAAGAAGAAATCATAAAATAATAAGTAATATTAAGTTTTTAAGTACATTTTTAACTTGATAATTAAAAAAGCTCTTTATAAAAAAATAGAAGTTTCATTTTTAAGGAATATTTATGGACATATTTGATTTAGAAGATATCAGAACCACTTAATCAATTATAAAGTTTGAGTTTTAGTAACTAATTTTAAACCCTAATTTGAACACCATCACCACTTAAGTAACATACTAATTGGTGAACTCAAAATTAATTTATAATTTATAAACAAGTTGAGAGATATCTTTCTAGAGACACCTATTCTCAATTTGTCTCTAAATATTTAAGAAACATCTCAAACTATTTAAGAAACAAAATATTTAAATGTCACTCGAACTCCAAATTTTAAAAGCCTATCCCAAATGTTAAACCTTAAATCTTGAATATCAAGAAAGTTATAATATTAAATAGTAAACCCTAATCTTAAATGCTACACCCCAATTGCTAAAACCACTCTCACATCTAAATATGGAATGTACATTTTATATGATAAATGATAAATCCTATTGAAACCATAGTCCTAAATGGTAGTAGAAAATGATGAAACATAATGAACGCTAATCCTAATAGTAAATTTTAAGCCCTAACTTCAAACCTATTTTGTAAAAGATAAAATCCTAATCCTAAATGTTAAACCATATTACTAAACCTAATTGATGAGATACACACACACCACACTCCACACATACATAGAGAAAGGGAGGGAGGAGGGGGGTTTAAATTGGAGCCAAGAGATGGTGATACACCACAATAAATCTTATGGTAATGTAAATATAAGGCAATAGATAAGATAAAGCTCAAAGAGGACAATAATTAGAACTTAGAATACACATAAATAGTGATAGGGGATGGAAGATGGGAGAAGGGTAATTACATAAGGACATGCGTGAGATATGGTGAGAGACATGAGATAGATTTAGAGGGTAAATAATGAGGAAGCGATGGAGACCAAAGGGATGTGTGAGAGAAAGATGGAGAGAGGGAAATGAGATGTTGAGAGTAGTGAGTAGAGAAAGCACATAAGAGGTTGATTAGGAGGAGAGGGAGAGAGGGGGAGAGGGGGAGAGGATGAAGAATAGAGAGAGGGTGGAGATGGGGGTGGAGGAAGATATAGGGAGGGGAGGGAGATGGGAGAAAGGGAGATGATGATGGGCAAAAAGATGAGGTAGACAAAGGGAAAGGGGAGAGTGAGAGAGATAAGGTAGAGAGTGAATGTAAAGATTCATAGATATGAGATAGATGAGAGATGTAAGAGACATGTGGGAGTGAAGAAATATAGAGAAGGTGAGAGACATGAGGTAGAGACAGATGGTAAATAGAAAGAGGAAGGCACGGGGGGGTGGGGTGGTTGAGAAATATGTCAAAAAAAGGATGAGATAAGGGGGAGAGGGTGAAAGATATGAGATAGATATAGGTGGAAATTAGGAGGGAGATATGGTGAGAGGTGGGAAAAAGAGAAAGAAGGAAAAGTGGGAGAGGAGAGATGAGGTAGACAAGGAAAATGAGGGGATAGGATCAAATAGATCACAAGAAAGAGTAGCATTAGGGTTCAAGATAGATATGTATGACGAACAATGAGAGTAATTATGGATCGAGAGAGAGAGAGAGAGAGAGAGAGAGAGAGAGAGAGAGAGAGAGAGAGAGAGAGAGAGAGAGAGAGAGAGAGAGAGAGAGAGAGAGAGAGAGAGAGAGAGAGAGAAGGGGATAGGGGGAGTGCAAAGGCTCTACATTATAAGGGGTGGAGGGGGGGGGTTAATTATAGAATGGGACATGTGAGAGCTTGTGTGACAAGGGGATGAGGGTTAGGCATGAAGTAAACACTATGCAAGAGAGCAAGAGATAAAGATACACAAGACAAAGAGAGTAAATAGTAATAATAAGAGGGGACAAAATAGAGGGTATGGGGTGGCATGAGAGACACGAGGTAGACATAGAAAGAATGTGGGAGATAAAGAGATATGAGGAGAGGACATGAGAGTGAGATAAGAGGAAATATGGTGAGAGACATGTGCAAGAGATATTTTGAGAGATAAAGATACATGACTGAGAGATGTAGGGTAGATATAGAGGGTAAATAGGGGGAAGAGATTGTGAGAGGAGGGAGAGGAGAGACTTAAAGAGATTAATGATGCAAGGAGGGAGAGAGATGATGTAGAGATAAATGGTAATAAATAATAGGATGTGGTAAGTAATGGTTGAAATAGGAGAAAGGGAGAAATGAGGGAAGGAATAAGGTAGAAGACAACATTGAAGGGGAGAGAGATGAGGTAGAGAGAAAGAGAATAATTAGGGCATCAAATTGATGGAAATGATGATGGGGGGAGGAATTTTGGAGAGAGAGAGAGAGAGAGAGAGAGAGAGAGACAGAGAGAGATGGTAATTAGGGGGAGGAGATGGTAATATGTGGTGGGAAACATGAGAAAGGGAGTAGATGGGAAAGAGAAAGAGAGAACATGGAGAGGGAGAGATATGAGGTAGAGAACAAATAAGATAATTTGATAATCAGAGAGAGGGGGGGGATACTTTTTAATAGAGTAATTAGCATGTGACACATATGAGGGAGAAAGAAAGAGAAGAAGACCCAGAGGGCGAGAGAAATGAGCTAGGGATATATGGTAATCAAGAGGAATAGATGGTGAGAGGGGGAGGGATATAAGAGAAAGAGGGAATATGAAAGGGAATAGGGAAGAGATGGGATTAATATAATAATTAGGGCATAGGATAGATGGACATAGTAATGGAGGAAGGAAGAGAGGATACTGATAAGTATGGGGGGGAGGGAAGGGGGTGTTAAGTAGGAGAACACATGTTAAGAGGAGGATCAGGAGAGAGGGAAAGAGCATAATTATGGGGGTAGATATATGCATTTATATGTTCAGGAAAGAGGTGTGTGTGTGTGTGTGTGTGTGTGTGTGTGTGTGTGTGTGAGAGAGAGAGAGAGAGAGGAGTGGGGAGGCTCTTCATTATAAGGGGTGGGGGGGTGTAATTATAGAATGGGACATGTGAGAGAGAGTGTGACAAGGGGATGAGGGTGAGGGATGAAGTAAACACTATGTAAGAGAGCAAGAGATAAAGATACACAAGACAAAGAGAGTGGATGGTAATAATAAGAGGGGACACAATAGAGGATATGGGGGGGCATGAGAGACAAGGTAGACATAGAAAGAATGTGAGAGATAAAGATACATGATTAAGAGATATGGGGTAGATATAGAGGGTAAATAGGGGGAAGAGATTGTGAGAGGAGGGAGAGGAGAGAGAGAGAGATATTTATGATGAACAATGAGAGTAATTATGGATCAAGAGAGAGAGAGAGGAGGCTCTACATTATAAGGGGTGGGGTTGGGGGGGGGGGGGGGGGGGGGAGTAATTATATAATGGGACATGTGAGAGAGAGTGTGACAAGGGGATGAGGGTGAGGGATGAAGTAAACACTATGTAAGAGAGCAAGAGATAAAGATACACAAGACAAAGAGAGTGGATAGTAATAATAAGAGGGGACACAATAGAGGATATGGGGGGCATGAGAGACAAGGTAGACATAGAAAGAATGTGAGAGATAAAGATACATGATTGAGAAATATGGGGTAGATATAGAGGGTAAATAGGGGGAAGAGATTGTGAGAGGAGGGAGAGGAAAGAGAGAGAGATATGTATGATGAACAATGAGAGTAATTATGGATCGAGAGAGAGAGAGAGAGAGAGAGAGAGAGAAGGGGATAGGGGGAGTGCAGAGGCTCTACATTATAAGGGTTGGAGGGGGGGGGGGGTTAATTATAGAATGGAAAATGTGAGAGAGTGTGTGACAAGGGGATGAGGGTGAGACATGAAGTAAACACTATGCAAGAGAGCAAGAGATAAAGATACACAAGACAAAGAGAGTAAATAGTAATAATAAGAGGGGACACAATAGAGGATATGGGGTGGTATGAGAGACACGAGGTATACATAGAAATAATGTGGGAGATAAAGAGATATAAGGAGAGGAAATGAGAGTGAGATAAGAGGAAATATGGTGAGAGACATGTGCAAGAGATATTGTGAGAGATAAAGATACATGACTGAGAGATGTAGGGTAGATATAGAGGGTAAATAGGGGGAAGAGATTGTGAGAGGAGGGAGAGGAGAGACTTAAAGAGATTAATGATGCAAGGAGGGAGAGAGATGATGTAGAGATAAATGGTAATAAATAATAGGATGTGGTGAATAATGGTTGAAATAGGAGAAAGGGAGAAATGAGGGAAGGAATAAGGTAGAAGACAACATTTAAGGGGAGAGAGATGAGGTAGAGAGAAAGAGAATAATTAGGGCATCAAATTGACAGAAATGATGATGGGGAGAGAGAGAGAGAGGGGAGTGGGGAGGCTCTACATTATAAGGGGTGGAGGGGGGTGGTGTAATTATAAAATGGGACATGTGAGAGAGAGTGTGACAAGGGGATGAGGGTGAGGGATGAAGTAAACACTATGTAAGAGAGCAAGAGATAAAGATACACAAGACAAAGAGAGTAAATAGTAATAATAAGAGGGGACACAATAGAGGGTATGGGGGGGGGCATGAGAGACAAGTTAGACATAGAAAGAATGTGAGAGATAAAGATACATGATTGAGAGATATGGGGTAGATATAGAGGGTAAATAGGGGGAAGAGATTGTGAGAGGAGGGAGAGGAGAGACTTAAAGAGATTAATGATGCAGGGAGGGAGAGAGATGATATAGAGATAAATGGTAATAAATAATAGGATGTGGTAAGTAACGGTTGAAATAGGAGAAAGGGAGAAATGAGGGAAGGAATAAGGTAGAAAGAGACAACATTGAAGGGGAGAGATATGAGGTAGAGAGAAAGAGAATAATTAGGGTGGAAATGATGATGGGGAGAGGAATTTTGGAGAGAGAGAGAGAGAGAGAGAGAGAGAGAGAGAGATGGTAATTAGGGTGAGGAGAAGGTAATATGTGGTGGGAAACATGAGAAAGGGAGTAGATGGGAAAGAGAACGAGAGAACATGGAGAGGGAGAGATATGAGTTAGACAAAAAATAGGATAATTTAATAACAATAATGTCTTTCATTCTTCCGTCGCGAGTGCTACTAGCTTTTATATATATATATATATATATATATATATATATATATATATATATATATATATAAAATAAGCCGAGAGATATCCTTCTCAAGGCGCCTATTTTCATAATCTAACTCAGTGCAATAGGCGCCTCGAGAAGGATATCCCTCGGCTTATTATATATATATATATATATAGAATATATATAAGCTAGTTTTTAAACACTTATGTAACAGTTGTTGAGGTTGAATGGGTGGAAGTAAAACATATATATCAATGAATGTCTTATGAAGTTAGGTGATCATGGATAGTGCATGATCCCATGTGGTTTTTCCTGCCTCTAAAATGTGATTCTACAACTATAATATTGCAGCTAAGTCAATTAAACTATTAGCCACTAAAAGATTGTAATCTTCTTTGGTAAGATCTTGGGCTGATTACATCTCCCTTTGTATGACCTCTAAATGAGGTATCAACATTGCTTGAATATAGATCAATTTAGATCTCATGTTGTTGTCAATTGTTTGAAGCTCGATCAATGTGCCTTGAGCATTCAATAACTTATTGTAGTGATCAATACAAGAGCCTAATGACTATGAAATAATGTTGTTGGATCTCTTCATCTCAACTTGAATTTGGTGTATTTGTGCCTAAATATCATTTGTGAATCTTGGCACGTCTGAAAAAATATCGTACAAATGTTGTACTTTATGTATTAGTTCTGTCATAACCTATACATGTTCTTGTAGTTGCACTTTTTTCTTGGCAATTATAATGAAAACTTAATCCATAGCCTTATTCTTGAATATTATTGTAGACCAATCCATAAATTTCTCATTTGATTCCATATTACTAGCATTTACTTGTTCAACAATATTTACAAGTTGGGTAATGATCGGGACTTCCTCGTAAAAAATTGAACATAAAATGGATCAACAAAAATGTTTTTCACATCATAAAGTACCTAATTTTGTTTTTCCTCTCTTCTTAACTCTTCTTGTTGTTTCTTTTTTGCCAACATCTCTTGTAACAAAATTGTTTGTTCCAAGGTGAGATTTTCCAAATCTAATTGCAGCATCACAATTATTTCATCTAGAGTGACTTCAATATCTAGTGAAGTGTCCTTTGTTGTTTTTTCCTTCTAATCAAAGGAGTGTTGTTACTTAACACTTCTTTGGGAGTGGGTGAGGGAGTTTCACCACTCGTTCATGCCAATGCATCGGTGCTCAAGACAATAATGGTCGCACTCAGTTTAGCTCTACTTATCTCTCTATTTTCCACAATGTGAGGTGCTAAAATAGTTTGACTATCTGTACTTGTGTCTTTTACCTTGGTTCATATCTATGTACCTATGAACCTTGATTTCTCAACCTCTGAAGTGTTAGGGGTGTCAGCATATACTTGTGACATGTTGCCTTGCAGACTTAGTACACCTAAACTTTTTCTACTATTGTAATCATCTCCTATTGAGATAATGGGTGTTGCACACATTGCATAATATTGTTATATTATATTATTTTATTTTATTATGTAAAGTTGCATGCAGATGGACATGCAACATGGAAACATTCCCATGAGATATATTTGATGAGTTGTATTGTAACATTGTGATGATATTTCATATAATTATTTAATATTGGGGAAAAAGATTAAATTTCCAATATTAAATGTGGGGTTAATGGGTTAGGTGGCACATTGTTTATATAATACCACTTGGTTGTTTTGTGGGACTTGCTACTATAAAAGTAGCCACAAGGGTACTTGTTGGAGTGAGAAAGAAAAAGGGAAAAAAGCAAGAGCTAAGCAAGACAAGGTTTGACAAGTTAGCCAAGGGAGAATTTGTGAAGGTTAGAAGCATGGCATGGGATGTGTGAATTTATGCTTGTTCACATAGATTTCTCGGTGGTGGCTATGGCTTTGAAGGCTTCCATGGTTGTATTGCAATGGTGTTTTTTGTTGAATAATACATGGTGATGGATGCTTTTGGAGGGTGGGTTTTTCCCTCAATGAGGGTTTCCTAGGGTATATCTTGTGTCACATTTTTGTGGGTAAGTTGTCTATTCTCTTGCATGTAAATTTTAATTGCATATTTATTTCAAATATATGAGTTATGTGGAAACAATTATATTATTTGTTACAAGTTTCCTTACAAGTGGTATCAAAGCTATGGTTTTATTATTGTAACCCTACATTGAATCCATGGGAATGTATGAGAGGGAAAGATATATGAGTTTTTATTGTAGAAATGAGGGTTTTGGGTTTGTCATTATGATAGGATGTTGGTAGATTTTGGGGTTGTGAAATTGTTGGACAAATGGATTTTTTGGATGTTTTATTTAAATGAGGGTTTTAGGGGGGAGCTTGTAGAAATGACCTCCTAGGTAAAAACATACCTCACCATTGGATCCGAGTCGATATTTCCATAAATTTAGATATATAATATGCACTACTTTGGCCATGTTCAAAGAAAATGAAAGAGTTTCTTAGTTTCAGCCCATGATGGCCATCAAAGTTAATCCTGTCAAAATTTTCATCACAAAAAAAAAATTTCAATGAAAATGGTAAAAAGATTGTCTTAGTAAAACAACCATAACTTACTCTCAGGATATCAAATTTTAGACTTCTTATAGATGTTGGAAAGCTAATTCAAAGCACTACAACTTGATATAGGTTTGGTTTTGTGATTTTGACAATTTGTTAGGTTTTAAGAGCCCAAAAGTCAGATGTTATTTATTGTAAGCATAGAATTAGGGCATAGCTTGGGCATACGAAGTCAAATTTTGGACTTCAAGCAATTAATGGAAAGCTTTTGGAGAGCTATATGCATTGGTTCAGATTTGGTGCAAGTTTGGCATGATTTATTTGGTGATATATTAATCTGAATAGTTTATGGTATATATTGACTATGGTAGCATTGTGAGTTTATGACATTGTATATTTTGGAGATTTGTATTTGATGTCATTGTATACTCAGTTCATATTTCAGATTGGTCTCATGATGATATGGTTATTAGTATTTGATTTAGATATGTATGATAACTTGTTGGGTCTACAAGTTGTGCAGTGTTGTAAGTAGTCTATACTTACAAGTTGCATTTATAGCTTGGTTATGGGTTGTCTTTGCCCATTGATCTTTCATTATTGATGCATATTCAGATTGGTGGCTTCAATTTGATTTGTCTATGCCCTAAGTCACATAGTTTACTAATTTTTTCCTTCATGTAGAAGGGATGAGATGTTGTTACTAGGTATAGTCATGGTGGAGGATTGTGGTTAACTATTTTATGCCGATAGGTCAGACACTTTGAAGGTTAGATGCTTGGTTCATGGATGTGGTCATGGTGCCATAGATTTTGGTATGACATGATTGGATATACAAGTACATCCTTGATGTTCATTGGCTTGTATTTTTTATTTGGTTATTGTGGTATATCTTCTTGGTTGAGGATCATGTTATTTGGTTTCTTTTGAGGAGCTCATGATGTGCACTTTGAGTTCTTTGATGGTTTGATTCCTTGGTTGATTCTCATGGTTAGAGCATGGCTTTTCATCATGATGTCATGGACAGCTTGGATACATAGTTTATTAGAATCTTGTGACAGTGATGAGGTGATAGTGCAGGATTAGTTCCTAGTTTGGTTTGTATCTTCTTGGTTTGAAGATCTTGGTTTCATTTGGTATTGACACTTTGGTTTTGTGGGTGTAGATCTTGAGGATCTTCATGTAGGAGATGGATTTTATGATTCCATAGGTGACTTGGTACCATATTTGAGTGGGAGTTTTTAGGTATTGATATACTTATTGAGTGTTTGCAGATATTAGAGGTTTGTCTTAGATCCTATTGCTGCAAAAGCGTCCTTGACATTTGCATGGTGCACTTGTTATATTCATGGTGTGTGAAGATGGTTAGATCTTGAGGACTGATGGAGTTCTTGGTTATCTTCATCGTGTTTAGAGATGGTTCTTCATGGTATGTGGAGATGGCTTTTCTTCATGGTGTGTGGAGATGGTTACATCTTGAGGACTAATGGGTTCTTTGTAAAGGTGTGTTTTATGCTTTCATTTGACATGTTATCATTGGAGTTAGGATGGTTTCATTATTATATCATGGTGTACTCTTGATACACATTTATATTTTTTGACATGTTATAGTATGTTCATATGGAGCATGTTATCTCTTTGGTTGAGATGGTTAGATCATATTGTCATGTTTATTTTCTTGAGGCCATGGTGGGAACTTTGACATTGATCTTGGTTTAGTTTCTTGGTGTTGAGTACATTGATCATAAGTTGGGTACTTAATGATATTTATATGTTGCATTTAGAGTTAGCATGGATTGATTGGTTATAGGTGCTCATGGATACTAAGAGATGGTGGTGATGATGATTTCTCTTGGATTTTGAGAAGTATTTATTGGGATGGTTGATGGTTTTAGAAGGAAGTCCAAGGGCATTCACCTGATATATACTTGAGAGGAGATTGTTCTTAGATGACTCTTGATTGGAGACTTGGATATCTTGATGAGAACTCTCATTCCCACTCTTGGGCTGCTCGGTAGTTTGCTACTTGAGAAGATATTGCCCATAATTTTTCTCAAGTGCATTATATTTATGCTTGTCTTTCATGGATATGGATCTTGAGCTATGGTACATGAGTTAGTTCTAGAGGGTTCATTTGCGAGATGGTGTAGCATTGGTTATCTCCATTTTCATATGTTACTATGCTAGTTAAGTTTGGGAGATGGTTCTATATTGGGCATATTCCTTGGATTAGGAATGGTTATTCCTTGATTTAGAAATGGTTTATGAGTTTGTTCTTCTTGTGAGAGGCTGACATCCATGATTGGTTATATTGTATGATTTGGGTGTTGTTGAGGCTTCTTGTTTGGGGTTTTATGGAGGAGATCATACTTGCACAGTTTATATCTAGAGGTGTATGTATAAGAACATGATACATGTTATTATTTGCATGGTTTCTCTTTGGTCTTGGTTATCTTCCTAGATATTTGGTTTCACTTTCATTGGATTTGACATTGGTTGGAGATTGTGATCACTGGTTTTTGCTCATGTATTTCATGTGAAAGATGACATGGTTATTCCTTTATCTCTTTCCTTTGTTGGTTGTGGAGAACTTGGGAGAGCATAAGAGACTTGTTATAAGAGTTGCTCTTGCAGGTTATTGGTTTATGTGTTGTGGATGTCCTTGAGACTACATGGATTCACTTCTTTGAGATGTTGTGAGTGGATTGGTTATAGCTTTGACATTATCTTTTGCAGTGGGAGCTTCTTAGTATATATGTGGCAGGTATTTCTCTTGTGGGTTGTGACTGTAGGCTGTACATTGGATATGTTGATGATGTGATATTCACTCAGTATACATTTGGAGGTATGGATAGTTGGATTGGTTTGGCACTTGTTGTGGGCGCTATTCTAGCTATGGATATTTTGAAAACTATAGATACATGTGATTACCTTATGGATCAAGTTTTTGTGCTTGGCATTTTAGTTGGTACAGGATTTTATGATCTTCTAATGCAATAGGTTGGGTGGCTTTCTCTTTGGATGGCTTCTATGTATGTCCAGTGGTAATGGCATAATAAGAGGTGAGATCATTCGTGTTAGAGATGTTGGATACATTTATTTTGTTGTAGGTACCAAGATGGAGCACTCCGTGTACTTTGATCCATGGTGGTGGATGTGCTAGGAGGGATTGTTCCCTTGTTCATTTATGTGGCTACAAATTGACCCTATGCAATGTATACAAGAAGTGGGAGATTGTTGAGATGATGGGTGTTGTACACATTGCATAATATTGTTATATTGTATTATTTTATTTTATTATGTAATGTTGCATCTAGATGGACGTGCAACATGGAAAGATTTTCATGAGATATACTTGATGATTTGTATTGTAACATTGTGATAATATATCATGTAATTATTTAATATTGGGGAAAAGAATTAAATTTTCTATATTAAATATGGGGTTAATGGGTTAGGTAGCACATGGTTTATGTAATACCACTTGGTGGTTTTGTGAGACTTTTGCTATATAAGCAGTCACAAGGGTAGTTGTTGGAGTGAAAGAAAAAGGGAAAAAAGTAAAAGTCGAGTGGGACAAGGCTTGACAAGTTAGCCAAGTGAGCATTTGTGAAGGTTAGAAGCATGGCATGGGATGTGTGGATTCATGCTTATTCACATAGATTGTCTAGTGGTGGCTATGGCTTTGAAGGCTTCCATGTTTGTATTGCAATGGTATTTTTTATTGAATAATACATGGTAATAGATGCTTTTAGAGGCTGAGATTTTCCCTTGATGAGGGTTTCCCAGGGTATATCTTGTGTCACATTTTTGTGGGTAAGTTGTCTATTCTCTTGCATGTGGATTTTAATTGCATATTTATTTCAAATCTATTATTGGTTATGTGGAAATAGTTACACTATTTATTGCAAGTTTCCTTACATCTTCAATGGTCACAATTTTAGTTTCTTTCTCTATCTTTGATCCCTTTGTTGATAGCCCAAAAATGCTTTTCCAAAGCAATTCATCCTGTTGTGCTCCAACCTCCATTTTATTCTGTAAAATCAAAAACATTCTATACTTAGGAACAAATATGTTCCTATATTTTGCCAAAAATGTTTCCTTTTGATCCTGGGAGAGATCAGGCATGACTCGAACTAAAGTGTCAGTCCTTATCTTTTTCTCTTCTTCTTTTTCCTATTGTCAATTTCTTTCCAGTCTATCATATAAGTTGTTTATTATATTTTTCTCAATTTCACTAGGAGCTAGCTTATGATTAGAAATCATATCTATCGTAGCCTCCTTAATTTTGGTTATGTCAGTATTATCCAGTGTATCATATTTTACAAACCTAAAGCTGGATAATCCTGAATATCTTCTTAGATCTACACATACCTCCTCAATAGACTTATTTTTCCCTTTGGATGAATAATCTCCTTCTCTTCAGTTTAGATGCACTAGGTTTAATAGTCTCTACTACTTTTTATTTTGCAATCTGCTTAGTATTAGCAGCTACCCTAGTTCTTGGCTTAGTTGGTGGTGGAGGAGAGAGGGGTGTTGCTACTAGATTCTTTTTAGTTCCTTGAGCCTTCTTACATGATGGAGTGACAACAATTAGGGATTTACCCTTGTCTCCTTCTTCTTCTTCCTCTTCCTCGTCGCTACTATATTTTTCTTCACCCTCTCCAAGACCTTGTGTAATCTGCAATGGTTCCTTTCCCTTGCCTAGAGTGCCTATTTTTCGTTCTAGGTCTTCAATCATTCTTTTCCTTTTATTCTCTGTAGGAGTTATCTTGATATTTATATTTATTCTAGCCTTATCTTCCTCATATATTCCAAAAGATTCAACCTTGGTGTCTATTTCTTCTTCCAATAGTGCAACAATATTTATATTCACTAAATCACTATCAATTTCATAATCAAAACTTTGTAGCTAAACCTTCCTTGGCATTACTACCTACACAGATGTATTATTTGTATCTACAAGAAAACATATGTCATTGTAATTACCTTGTGACCAATTTTTCAGGTATCCTCATCCTCATCTTCATTCTTTGCTTGAATTTCTCAAAATAAGCATCCATGACATTCTCAAAAATTGATCCTAATTGAGTAATGTATTTGTTTATCTGTCTAGTCATTATTTTTTTATGTTCCCAAAAAAAATCACCAACACCAGTAAAATACTTCTATATGTAAAATAAAATATATATAACGAGGGATCCAAACTTACACATTGAGTTCTTTGTTTTTGTTATAGATGATAGATTATTTTTTTAATTACAGTCTTTGCAGCTTGACAAGATCATATTCATGATCTTTCATCACTATCTTCTATGCTTGGTCCACTGCCATACACAACACACTATTCAATCTACTTAACTGGTAAAAATTTTCAGTTATAACCCTCATAGAAAATTCAATGAGTGGATCAAAAATATTTGTAATGGGCATACCTCATCCATTCCACTTGGCACCTATTTTTACCTCAACTTCCTCTCGACTCAGGCATCACATGGTTTTTTTCTTTTATAGGGTTGGATAGCCTATAACCCTATGAATCATTTTCTTCTTGATCTCCATGGGTCCATTCTATAACTAAAACTTCATATTATTGATTCTTCTCAAAACAATTTTAGTCCATTCAATCTTGAAATTATTTGAAAATTCTAGGCCATAAGTTAACCTTTTCCTTTCAACAACTTTAAATTCATCTTTAGTATTCCTTCAGTACATAACTTCTCATATGCTTCTCTTATCTCATAGTCTCTCACTTCTCTAATCTTACACATATAACATCTCCTAACATCATGGATCATAATGACTTTGGATAGTATCAAGGATAGCACACCCATTAAATCTCCTTTCATTGCAATTTTTGGATTAGTAGGAAACTTTGGTGGAGGACGACTATCACTCTTCACCAATTGAATTTTACTAATCTCTTGGTTCATTCCTATAGTAGATGAATTTTTCATTTTCTTTGTTAGAGTTTGAAGTCTTATCTTTCTCTTCTTAATTACTCGGCACAATTTAGATTGTTCAAGCTTCTCATCCAAATCACTCTTGAAATCTTTTGCTAGTTGTTCAAATCTCCAAATATCTATGTGTTGTTGAAATTTGTGTGCAAGGTGTCAAATAATGTCTTCAACATTTTATATATACCTTCTTTTGATCAATTTAGGGTCTCCATTAATGATGTGTACTCAATTAGGCAGAAGTCAGTTGTCTCAATCGACTTTGGGGCCTTTGAACTAGGTCTTTTCTTTATAGCTCATTCTCTTCCATATCACTCAGTCTCTACCATTTTATTTTTGAAGTGCTTGGTCCATGTTGCAATTCTTGGTCAATATAAACACTTTTACTGATGTTTAGCAACCCTCCATAAATATGTTCTTATACATCTTTATATATGCAAATATGAACTTTGGCACATTTCATGTAAGGAACTAATGTACGATATATTAATTAAATATATAGTTCCATGCATGCCTCTCTTGCTTAGTTTGAGATGACATGATCACCTTCTCCACTAGATTGGGTGACCTCAACTCGATTTGCTCCACTATTTCCATCTTCTTCTTTCATTTTCCATTTTTGATTCATTTCCTTCTTTACTTGTTCAATGTCTACTTTACCATTACCTTTGTCGTTTTTTTAATTTTCTAAATGTACCTGAGTGCTACAATTCTTGATTATATGTCCAAACTTTTGACATTTGGAACATACATTGTTAGGTGAATAATTCTACCTCTGATTTGTCTAACAAGTTTTTTTTCAGACCTGCATTCATATGCTCTATGCCCATACTTTTGATGGTTATAGCAATATCCTTCAAATCTAGGTGTAGTAGATTCATTCTTCATTCTTGATCTACACTCATGTATTTGATGACCTTGTTTCTTGCAGTAAAAATAGTAACCAGTAAACTTAGGTTTAGGATTTCACATACCATTTTTTCTTCAATAAATGTTTGTAGTATAACCAATTTTTCCACGCTAATAACATGTTGGTTTATCTTTTGACTTTACATTCCTCAATTATTTGTTCCTTGATGATTCTCCTTAGTGTATGAATGTCTTGAGCCATCATTATTGCTAGATGACTTCATAAGTTCTTCAAAGTATTCCATTTCCTCTTTTGGTTTGTTGAATCTCTCCATAGATTCTTTCTCAATTTTTAGTTCATTCTTCAGTATGTCCTTCTATGATTTGAGATTTAAAATTTCCACATCCTTGTGATTCAATTCTTGATTTGCAAGCATTAGTTGATTCATCACCTCTAGTTGTGTGTTTGTGAGCTTCTGCACATCTGATATCCTTTCTTCAAGTTTGGTAGCCATTACTATTTTGTCTTCCTTAGCCATAGTCTTGTCTTCTTCAACTTTCTTCTTCTATTCAATCACTTCATATAATCTTACTGACTACATTTTATGTTCTCTTTTTAGTCCTCTTATTTCTTTATTCAGGATTTTGTTCTTTTTAATTAGATCTACAAATGATTTTTTATTTGGATTGGTTGATTAAAATAGTCCTTCAATCTCAACTTCTTCATAGAAAATTTGTTTATCCTAGATAGCCAATTCCTTTCTTCTTTTTAAGGTCTTGCTTTCTCAAGTTGATGCAGTATGAGTTGGATATCAATCACCTTATTATCAATAATCTTGTCCATTTTAAAAGCCTCCTTCTCCAAGATCTAATCTCTAAGCAATTAAGCTTCTTTCAGAGAACCAATGCTCTAATATCAATTGTTGATTGATGTAAGTATCAATAGTATAACAAGATACTAAGAAGAGGGGGTGAATCAAAATCTTAAGCTCTTATACTTTTCAACAATTCATTCACACATTCACTAACTAACTTGTGCTTGTACTAATAAAATTTTTGTAACATGTAAAGTTGATCTATCACATGCATGAAAATAAACACATAAAACAACATTTGTTACCCAAAAACCCTCCAAGGTGAAGGTAAAATTGGGGTGGGAATGACACCCACAAATCTTTACTACTATAGTAATAAAGTTAATCTGTGAGGGTTACAATGTTTGATCATAATATATGATCTACCTTGCAACAGATCTACCCTGTTAAAAGTATTTGAGATTGCTAGGTCTCATCTTGTTAGAGGATTTAACACATACAATAAAGTAAGGACTCTATTAGGAGATTTACAAAGATCTATTAAGACCACTCTATTAAGAGATTTATCCTGATTTAAGTTAGTTAGAATTGATTCAGCATCTAACTCTTAGTACTCTTTGTAAACTAATTTTGAGTCTTCTCCTTGCTAACTAATCCTCTCTTTGTATTTGATAATACTTTTCTTCCCCTTCATTGCACTAAATAGGTCACTTTCTTTGTTAAGAGATAACAGAACATGTTCACTAACTTTTGATCTAAGCTTGATCTTTCACTTTACTATTCTCATATTTCTACTTTTTTGCGCACACACTCTTCTCCTTTCATCTCCACACTGATCTAGGTTAAGATCTTCTCTATTTAAAGAATTTCATAAAGAGTTTACTTGTTGCTTCCATAATTAGCCTCTTCATCTAAGTCATTGATAAAAAAACATAGGGATCTATGATCCACATCATTAATGAATAAAACTATTTGCAACAACCTCTAAAAATATTAAATGTTCCCTTCATTTTGGCTTGAAAATGATTTACCTCAAAATATTTATCATTCTTGACTTTCATTTTAATTATGCATTGCTCGGCCTTTACTATTTTCTAATACTCGGCATTGTTGTTGCTTGGTATGTATTGTGCTCACCACATACTATGTAACTCAATACTTGTATGCTTTAAACTACTCAATCAATGTTGAGCTCAACTTGTATATACTCGGTGACCATATACTTGCTCAACTTCTAGAGAGCTCAATACAAAAATACTTGCGTTCATGACTCGGCCTATATAAAGTAGCTTGATTGCAATGATGATTGTCTTACTCTACCTTGTAAATGACTAAGTGTTTGACACTAACAGATAATAATAGGTAGAGATACCAACACTTGCTCCCATTATTTTTCTAATTTGAATCATGCTCTATGACATTATCATCACTCTCAAAGGCCTTAGAATCAATATCCTCCTTAGATTTTTCTTGAGATGGTTTCCTCTTTTTCTTCAAATTACCACCCTGGGTTCATCACTTTTCCTCTTAATCTATTCCTTTTTGGGTTCAAGAAAATACCCCAAATTTTTATCTCATCAGTACTTATAGATGAGAAAAATCAACCCTTCATGAAACATAGGTTTAGTGGGGTCTTTACAATTCTTCTTAATACTTTTCACTAGAGAGTTGTGGAGATACAGGGGAAAAATAAACTAAACATTATGACGCCTCATAAATCTACCATCCACTATAAAATATTTCATAATCACTTTAATAATTTTCACCGAGAATGGTTTAATTTGACTCATTTCATAGAAATCAAGATTAGCTTTAACCAATTTTTCTTTGTCTTTTTTCTCTTTAGGAAACTTGATCACCACATTCTTAGAATTTTTTACATCTTTGAAAATATTCATGCCAGCATTCGGTAAACCAGTAACCTCATCTATAAGCTCCATAATTACCTCAACACTTCTACCCAAAATGGTAACCCTTCCATTTTTCCAGCTCCCAGCAAAGCTTTTGGTAATTTCTTGATCTAAAACATGTAGCTTCTCCATGCATTGATTAACTCCCCATTTCTTCAATTTCTTCCACACCATTTTATCATGCTTCCATTCACTATGGTTAGGCTCCTCATGGTTAATTTTTTCACCCATTTTTGTAGAGAAAATAGACTTGCAATGAGAACAATTATAGAGTTTAGAGAAAAGTAATACATTTAAGAACCTAGAAAGCATGTGATGTTAAAACCAAAATTATGATAACCCATGTCATCTTATGGTGAAGGGTTGAGACATGATGGCATTAGAATATATAGTCCACCAATATAATCAATTATCCAATTATTATCACAATTACCAACCTTATTATATCTTAACCATATGAGCAATATAATCAAAAACTACAACAAGATACTCATGCACAACAATACCCAATATGTTAACTATGGAAACCCTTGATTAGAGGGAAAACTCTAGTAGGGATGGTACCCACAAGATGATGTATTAATATAAATATTCCTTGTTAAAGGATGAACCCTATTAGGAGTCAAGAAAAACATTCAATACATATTAGGCCCTATTAGGAGACTTTGAATTCTTATTAGGAGTCGTAGAAGGCAAATGCACCCACTATCCAAACAGCTTCAACAGCAAGACCAATTAACTCACTTTCCAAATGATCTCTATATTATTCTTTGTCGAATAATAAAATTGAATTTTACTTCTCCTTCCTCTTCCTTTGTCCTATCAACTGGACTTCTGCTCCTTCTAATTTGGATACTAGATCACAAACATCACATCTAATAATACCTTGGATCACTTACTCACATTTACCAAATACTCTGCTCTTGTTCACACTTTCTTAATTACTTCACATCTCAAAAAAACTTTATAATCAAGGAAAATACTTTCCTTTATATAAAGTCCTAAAAAAAATTCCTTGAGTCATCCTTTAGGCTTTCCCAATTAATTATAATAGGACCATAATAAGATAAATAATTATTTTGTAATCACATAACACTGTCAGCTCATAGTCTTAACATCTTCTCACATGTCAAACTTTAGGATTTGCACACTTACTGACATCATCATAAAATTGTCCTCTATCATTGTATAACTTCACGTATCATGATTATATCTTTGTTAGAAGATAGAATCTAATCATCATAAATTGTTTCTCAAGTACTCTAACTCTGCACTACTTTCTATAAATCATGTATATCTTTTGTATTTCTTTGACTTATGTTATACTCACTTAACCTCATCATTAGGACATAGTGTGAAAAGCGTCCTTAACCACGCATCACTTAAACATCAAAACTATGTTTGTATGATCATGATCTATGTTTGCTACTCTGCTAGTCTTCACAGATTCCATACTATGTTTTCATTAATGACAAATACAGTCATGAATGTAGCATGTCAACTATGCCACATGCTCACCAATACTTATAATACTCCCCAAAGGAATACCATCAACATTCATGCTAATAATCTCCCCCTTTGGCATTGATGGCAACATAGATGGAAAACATCTAGGTTCCAAGAATACCAAATAATTTTATGTTGTTGTTCTTCTCATATTTTCAAATCCTTTCCATCAATCAAATCTAAAATCCTTTGAAACATTTTTTTCTTTTGCATCTCTTAGGATTGGCATTAGTTGTCCACACACTACTCAACTCTTAGATTCTCCCCCATACATCATAACCCTTCATGTTGTATATCTCCTTCATAGAGATATTCCTTCTCCTTACTTACATGAATCTTTCTAAATCTCCCCCATTCATACTGAGGAGATGTTTTTCATGAATTCTCACCCCTATTGACATCAATTTCAAAGGTTACATTATCAGTTATTTGCTTCAAGTTTTCAACCAACTCAAGTGTCCAAAGACATTGTTCAAGACTAATTACCAAGAGTCCTTAGTGACTTTGTTGATCACGGATACTCCTCTATACAAGAAGCATCAGCATTCAGTCCAATCAAACAATAGTTCTCTATACCACTAGACTAATGCAATCTCTACATCATCTACTCTGAAGTAGGTAGGGGCATAACCCCAAGAATATCTCTCAAGCACTCAAATGTATCTTTAGGTAAGGGCTTTTTAAAGTCATTTCTAATCTAATTTTTGGTACTGACATACTCCAACCTTATTTCTTTCTCTGATGTCTTCTCTCTCAAAACATGATAATAGATATATGCTTAGTCTTAGAATGCAATACAAGATTCTTAGACATACTTATTGTACTTGTGTTATCACTACATATGATAACAAGTTCTGAAAATTCTATCCCAATATCTTTCAACATCTACTTCATCCACATGACCCAATTACAATTATTTGTTGTTGCTACATATTTTGCCTCATCTATACTCTATGAAATATAATCTTGTTTCTTGATTAGCCAAGAAACCAATATTCCTTTAAGAAAAAATACTCCACCACTGGTGTTTTTTCTATCATCCATACTTCTTGCCCAATTCATGTTAGTATAAGAACATAAAGTGAAATCATTTGATCTATCATACCATATCCCATAATCAGATGTTCCTTTCAAATATCTAAATATCCTCTTTACTGGTGCATAATGATACTCCTTAGGATTACCTTGAAATCTAGCTACAATCCCAACTGCATTTGCTATATATGGTCTAGTGTGAGACAAATATTCCAAACCTCGAATCATGGATTTGTACTTCTTCTGCTCAATAGTAGGTGTCGCATCCTTGATAGATAACTTATGGCTAGTTATCATTGGTGTACCAATAGGCTTACAACTTTCCAAGACAAATATGTTCAACAAGTCTTTCAGATACTTAGCTTGTGAAATAAAAATGCCATCATTGTTTTGCACAATCTGCAATCCTAGAAAGAACTGCATCTCTCCTATCATACTCATTTCAAACTCATTCTTCATATCTTTAGCAAACTTATCACTTTCTTAATCGTTGCCTCCAAAAATTATGTTATGAACAAATATTACTCTTATTAGCAAACTATTCTCAATTTCTTTCAAGTACAAGCTAATATCTGTCATACCTTTAGTATATCCAAGCTTTGCCAAATATTTGTCCAACCTTGCATACCAGGTTCTAGGTGCTTGATTTAATCCATAGAGAGATTTCTTTAATCTACATACCATATCCTTGCCTTTTGTCAAAGGGAAACCTTCAAGATTCTTAATATAAACCTCTTCTTCAAGCTCTCCATTCAGAAAGGCTAATTTGACATCCATTTGATACACCTTGAACTTCTTATTTTCTACATAAGCCAAGAACATTTTCAATGCTTCAATTCTGGCTATAGGGATATATGTCTCCACATAATCTATTCCTTCTTGTTGTGAATATCCTTTGCATACTAGTCTAGCCTTGTTTCTTACAACTTTGGCTTGTTCCTTTATCTTATTTTTGAATACCCACTTAGTTCTTATAACATTCTTGTCTTTAGGTCTAGGAACCAATTCCTATGTTTCATTCTTCACAATCTAATCTAATTCTTCCTTCATTTCTTGAATCCAATGATCATATTTGCATCCCTCATTTGCACTCTTAGGTTCAACTTGAGAAATCAAACATAATTCCTCATTTACTCTATTTCCTGTCATTACTCCTTTGTCTTTACTTCCAATTATTTGTATTGGAGGGTGATTCTTTGTCAGGTTCCTATTAGAGGTAGGAGTTGCTAACTCAACTCTTATCTCTTCTCTTAGTTTAGATCTTTGTTCTCCTCTTTGCTCAACAATTTGCACATCATTATGCAATTCATTGTTAGTTTCAAAGAAAACTTCTACATTTTGTCTAACAATTCTAGTATTCTCATCTTCTTCATCAGAATTATAATCCATCATCTTTTCCTTAATTCCAAACTTCTTATCAACTTTCACATTTGCACATTCAGTTATTGTCTTGGTTCTATGGTTAAAACAACTATAAGCTTTTCTTTTTAGTGAATAACCAAGAAACACACCTTCATCACTTCTTGGATCAAACTTACCAACATCATCATCTCTCTTTATGTAACACTTAATTCCAAAGATTCTGAAATACTTTACTGAGGGTGTATAACCAAACCATAATTCATAAGGAGTCTTATTCATACCTTTTCTGATATGTACTTTGTTCATGGTGTACACTACTATATTGATTTCTTATCTCCAAATGTCTTAGATACATCGTTCTCAAACATCATTTCTCTTGTTGTCTCTAATACTGATTTGTTATTCCTTTCTGCTATTCCATTCTACTTAGGGGTCTTGGGTGAAGATAATTGTCTCTTAATTCCATTTTCTTCACAAAACACGTTAAACTTTCTAGAAGTAAAATATCCTCCTTTATCTAATCTCAAACATTTGATCTTAACACCAAACTCATTCTCAACTCTATTCTTAAATATCTTGAACTCCTCAAATGCTTTGGATTTCTCTTTAAAAAATGATACCCACATCATTATAGTAAAATCATCAAGAAAATCATAAAATACCTTTCTCTATAGAATCTTCTTGTCCTGGTAGGGCCACTCAAATCTATATGAACAATCTCCATCTTTTCTATAGTAATGAACTTCTTGCTAGGAAATGATACCTTCTTCTACTTATCCATGATACATTCTTTGCATGCAACATTAGTAGGCTTCATTATCTTAGGAAAATCTCTAACTAAAAATGTGATACTAACCTTCACAATGTTATCAAAGTTTATATGAAAAAACCTCCTATGTCATAACCAATTATTGTCCACTTTTGCAACCAAATATGTTAGCTTAGTAGGATTCAACTAAAATACATTACCTTTGGATCTTGTACATGTTCCACTCAGTTTACCATCTTTATTCTTGATAATACAAATCTTTTCTATAAATTGCAAGTGGTAACCTTTCTGTGAATTAGAAGTGGTAACCTTTATCTACCAATTGTCCAACACTCAAGAAGTTATGCTTTAAACCATCAACAAAGTAAACATCATAAGTGTTTGTTTTTCCATCAAGAGTAATAGATCTTAACCCTATAATGTGATAGATTGCATTGTTTCCTACACTAACAATACCTCCATAATGATTCTTGAATTTAATAAACTTTTTCATATCACTATTTATGTGATGTGAATATCCACTATCTAATATCCAATCATATTTCTTTTCAACTTGGGAAACTAGATCTTTTTCTTCTCTAATTTCTATGTCAATATCATCTTCTGTACTGGCTACAAATCTTAGCTCATCATCACTTTCACTCTAAACTCTCTCCTCAGTTTCCTCATCTTCATTAGCATACAAACAATTTCTAGGTTTTCTAGGCTTAAAATTTTTGTTATACTTTTTCTCCCTTTTAGGACACTTAGATGCATAGTGACCAAATTCATTACAAGTCCAACATTTAAATATTCTCTTACCATCTAGTTCTCTTCTTAAAAGTAAGGTTATACCTTCTTCAATATTTCTATCTTCTTCAGATCTGGTTCTACTACTCCTAAAAAAATCTCCATGAGTGCTTGCCCTCCTAGATAAGCATGGATGAACACTTAAGGCACTAAAATTTGTCTCCACTCTTGTCAATTCTCCAAATTGTCTCAAACCATCATTCGTTGCTTCCAATCTTCCAAGAAAAATTTCCCTAATGAACTTCTTAGTATAGGGTATCAAAAGTTCAATCATTTGTGCTACTTGATTGAATGGTGATGTCAAAGTTTTCAAGATCTTCCAAACAATCTCATCTTCTTCCTTGGTTCCACCATATGATTTGATTCCTACAATAATTTTAGATATCCTACGAACATGGCATCTTATAGATTCATCTTCCATCATTTTAGTTTCTTAAAATAAGCATATCCAAATCTGAAATCTTATCCTTTTTGTATGTGTATCCCCTTCAAAAGTAGATTTTAAAGCTTTCCAAATTTTATGAGATGTATCTAATCATTTTACTTGACTATATTCATTCTCAGGAAGGGATGATAGTAAGGCTTTTTTGGCTCTCATATTGCACATGAACATATCTCTTTCTACTTCATTGCATTCCTTGAGCTTGGCTTCTTCCACAATATTTTTGTTGTCCTTTGTCAAAAGCCAATATCCTGGACCCATACACAATAGGTGAGTCTTCATCTTCTCATTCTAGTTGTCATAGTTAACCCTATCAGACTTAGGATTATCTTTTCTAAAATGACTTGTCATTGATCTCCCAAAGTTGTCAAGATTTCCTTCAAGGACTTGTAGCTTTGGTACCAATTATTAGAATATTAGAATATATAGTCCACCAATATAACTAAGAGGGGCAGGGGGGGTGGGTGGTGAATTAATTATCCAATTATTATCACAATTATCAATCTTATTAAACCTTTACCATATGAGCAATATAATCAAAAAATGAGAACAAGATACTCGTACACAATAATACTAGATATGTTAACTAGGGAAATCCTTGATTAGAGAGAAAACTCTAGTGGGAATGGTACCCACAAGATGATGTACTAATATAAATATTCCTTGTTAGAGGATGAACCCTATTAGGAGTCAATAAAAGCATTCAATACATATCAGTCCTTGTTAGGAGACTTTTAATCCCTTTTAGGATATTCCAACCCTATTAGAAGTTATAGAAGGCAAATGGACCCACTGTCCAAATAGCTTCAGGGGCAAGACCAATGAACTCATTATCTATTAGTTTGTGGTGACTGGTCAAGGAAGTATTATACATACTTCATAATTCTTTGGGACTCAGGGCATCACTCTAAAAAAATTAATTGGACCCTATTTTATTAGGATTTTGAGATGACATGTAATAATTAATTATAACCCTAAAGAAAAAAAATACTTGTATAAAAGAGATTAGGGTTAGGGATTTTCATATGATGTGTGATGCAAAAGTTGCTTTTTGTGACGTATTGAGATGTAAGGGATTACAAATTGTAATCAGGTTGTAATAACTGGATCATAATAATATTATACTTGTTGTTTGGTGGACGTAGCCCAAGGTTTGGGTGAACCACATTAAATCTTGGTGTCTTGTGTTCTCTTCTATGTGATTTACTATTTTCTGATATTGTTATATTTTCATGTAATTTTTATTTCTATCTAAGATTAATCCTAACACTATCCAAATGATCTTTGTATTATTCTTTTTAGAATAAAAGAATTAAATTGTACTTATCCTTCCTCTTCCTCTATCCTATCAATTAGACTTTTGCTCCTCTAACCTCAATACCAAACCACAAACTTCACATCCAATAATCCTTTGAATCACTTACTCACATTTACCAAATACTTTTCTCTTGTTCACACTTGCTTAATTAATCCACATCTCACACACACTTTACAATCAAGGAAAATACTTTGCTTTAGACCAAGTCCTCAAAATAATTCCTTGAATCAGCCTTGAGGCTTTCCCAATTAATTATAATAGGACCACAATAAGATAAATAATTATTTCATAATCACATAACATTGTCGACTCATAGTCTTAACATCTTCTCACGCGTGTGACTTTAGAACTTTCACACTCACTGATGTTATCTTCAAACTGTTATCTATCACTAAATAACTTCATGTGTCACAATTATATCTCTGTTAGAAGATACAATATAATCATCAGAAACTATTTATCAAGTACTCTGACTCTGCACTATTTGATGTAAATCACATATATCTGTTGTATTTCTTTGACTTATGTTATGCACACTTAACCTCATCATCAGGACACAGTGTGGAACATCTCCTTAATAGTGTGTCACCTAAACATCAAAACTCTATCTGTATGATCATGATCTCTATCTACTACTCTACCAGTCTTCACAAAAGCCATACTATATTATCATCAATGAAAAACACCAATGCTTAGGATACTCACCCAAAGGAATACTATCAGCATTCATGCTAATAGATGATGGCAAGTACAAGGCATCATGTAACTCATTAAACAAAATGACCTTTTCTCTAAAGTTGCATTTATCATAATTAATAATATCAATTAACTCATCGATCATATCATTTGTGCCATCCCAGTTCTTAATTTGATTACTTTTAGTACCAATATTGGCTAAAAAATTAGTAGTTCTATTAGTTTCCCAAAAATCATGATAAATATTAAAGTTTGTAAAACTTTGGAGAATTAACTTATTTTTTTCAATGATATGGTCTATACAAATAGAAGTTTTGCATGTCCCTTTGATATATTTGACAATGTTATTAAAATCCTCAACTAAACACATATTATTGCAACCCTTTTCTTTGGCCAAACTAATAGAGTGCAAAGTCGCCATAGCTTCTACCATGTGACCAGTTTGAGTTCCCAATGGCATAGCAATAGCCCCTAATCAGTTTCCCCCTTCATTTGTAATTCCTTTGCATCCAATGTTCCTTGAATTTTCTTTGGTCGACATTGTCCAAGTTCACCTTGTGTCATCCATTAGATGGGGTTGATCTAACTATATTTTCTCCAATACAATCAAATTAGATTTTGGAAGCACTTGATAATAAAAATGTGAAATATTATGCAGGTTACACAAAGACAAAGGAAATTACCATAGAAGTTGTGTGTGTGTGCGCGCGCACATGCACGCGTGTAATTTGTGGATAATTTTTTAGACAAGGTTTTTTGTAGCCTCTTGTAAAAGTTGCCAAATACCCATTTTTTAATAGATTTGCACAAGACAAGAGCTTGCTAGAAACCACTAGTGATTTTTTGTAGACTAATTGGATTCAATTTAATTATTTATTCTTTGTTGAAGGTTTTGCAACCATATTTTGATGGTTTTTGTATGGATTTATTAAATTTGGAATCAGATGTATGACTTTTCGTATGCTTGGTAAGCGTTCACTACCAAGTGCTTTTAAAGATTTACAAATTTGGATCGGAGAATTACTGGGATAATGAAAAAATACATAATTTTGTATCAGGTCAATTTTGTTGCAAAATTATTATTTTTAAATTGGCAAAAACCATTTTCATCACCCATTCATAGTCATTATATGGATGAAAGGTAAAATTCAAAGACAACAACATTTCATTAAAAAGGACAAAGAGGCATTGATAGTATATTGTAGTTGTCAAACCAATTCACATAAAATCATAGATAAAAGGATTCATTCTTGTCAAACCCTACTGATGAGCCCCAATTTTGGCATACTTGGGCTAGTAGATAATATGTTCTTCATATATTTTCAACCATTTCAAGACCTTTTTATGCTATCATACAAACTTTAAGTATTAAATATGGACAATATATGGACTTCTATAGTTAGTATCATATGCTAATATAAATAGGTCTTTATGTTATGCCATGGTTGAATGCTTCTTGTTTTGATGGTAGTATGGAATGTGTTTTGAAATCATGTGCCTAAGAACTTCCTGTAGCCATTGTTATCATGAGTCTTGCAGCCACTATGGAGAATTATTTCTTTAAATTTAATATGTGAAATAAATTTGTGGATGGAATAATGTATCAAATGCAAGGTTTTATGTTGAACTAGATTAAGATTGCAAGATTATTAGTTAGAATGTACAAGTACCAAAGTTGAGAAAATGATGGAGCCACTACTTAAAGACAATTGCAAGACCATGTCAAAGAAGGATTTTTCAATAACAAATAAGGAAGCAGTTATGATCTAACCATCATTTGTTGGAATGTGTTAAAAGGGTTCCATGAGAGATTTATTGTTCACCATAGATCTAGCGGTAATACTTCTTTATAATCCAACAATTGATGACAGTGGTTCCTTAATGTTCCTAACTCCTTTGACTCTTCCCTCATTCTCATTTAAATCTCTCTTCATCGTAAAAAGAGAAAATGTTGCAATAAATGTTTCCCTATTTCAAGGAAGCAACTAGTTAGTTAGTTATAACTCTTGAATAAAAGGATCATGTTTTCTTTTAGTAAGAACAAGGATGATAGGTTGATGCAATAACAACTCAATTATGAGTACATTTGTGTACCTATTGAATTGTTATTAATAAAGTTATGAAGCTTTCCATTTAGATATGTTGTGTTAATCTTAACACTACCTAAGAGGGCCCACTTAGGGAATCGTCCTCTTTTATTTCTAGTAACATAGGTTATTTACTAGCATTTTTAGTTATGTTTTAGTTATGTTTTTTGTATTATTTTTTACAATAGCTTAGCATGACTACTCCTGTAGTCGATAGGAGCATAGAGTTGTATATTGTTCCAACAACTGCTAGGAATAGAATTGTATTTACTTGTAGTAAAAGTAGAATTAGAATTTACATTCCAATAGGATGAAACCAAGTAGAATCTATGTTTGAAAGAAATTTTGTGCATATATCATGCTGGCCCATTTCAAGTTTAATGTCCCTAGGTTGATGATTAAATGATGCCTTAGGTTCTAATCTAGCTACTAGTTGTCATGTCCAATCCCTAAGTGAAGGAATATTTTTTCCTAAGTCATAGACTATATCTAGGACACTATATTTTTTGTGTCACTATCGGGAATGGTGTCAAACTAAGAACCTTGTTAGATATAGTAGTTGTACTTCCATAATTTCCATTTTTAATTTTTTTTTATTAGCATAGAATTATTTTTATTGTATGTACAGAAGAAGGACCTGCCCTGGGAGGTTCATTCCACACAAAAACCCTTCAAAATAGAAGAAATTTTTAACTTGACTTGGAAGTTCCCAAAGAAGAAGAACCACAGTTTGAAAACCCATTTGCTAACACTCGGGAAGAATAGCCTTCACCACCATCCTCACTAGGATCACTGTATTTGAATGAAATCTTTGTTGAGTCAAAATATCAACATAATTTAGACCTTGTTATATATCTTCCACAACCACAAAGAGGCCTAGCACCTCCTCCACCAAGGATGGTACATCTTGTGTTTCTCTTCTTATCCCTAACCTGCATGATAACAATAATTTGAAGAACATCCCTGCTTCAACCCTTCAAAAGTTTTATGGCCTCATTATTGACGACCTTGATACCTTCCTCTTTGAGTTTTATATCCTTTGTGGGAGTTATGAATATACAACATGCTCTCATAAGCTGAAGTTATTTCTCTCAACTCTGAAAGAGTCAACTCTTAGATGGTTAATGGGATTAGGGGCTAATATTGTTGCAACATGGGATGTTGTGAAGAACTTATTCCTTCAAGAGTATAAGGAATATTATCAAGGAAGTTATATGAGAGGAGATGACATCTTTTAGATGTCTCAAAAAGAGGATGAAACTCTAGAAGACTATGTCTCACGGTTCTTGTTCAGTCTTTAAAAGAACACTCAACATACACTAAATGAGGAATCACAAAAATATCTTTTTTGGAAAGGCCTTAATGATACTTTCTTAGAAGTACTAGACTACATGGTGGGTGGTGGCATTTCTAAGAGTAGCTGGACAAAAATTTAAAATATTTGTATTAACTAGTAAAGAGCAGTAATCAAGAAAGAACAAGGATTTAGACTTTCTCTTCCTAAGGCAAGTGGTTTCTGAGCATCAAAAATGGAGATTTATAATCTCTTGTAAAATTTCAAACAAGATATCATTAATAATATTGCAACTCAATTGGACACCATGCATGCCAAGAAGAAACAAGAGGATATTGAGGCAATTTTAGTTGAGTATTGTTCACACTATAGATAAAAGAAGAGGGATTTTTGGTGCAAGACAATAGCTAGGGTGGACACTCATCCAATTCCCATGGAGTTCAAAGCAATTTATGGGAATGGTGAGGTAATATACATTGCAACACTCATGCCATGGGCCCAACAACAAGGTATGCCTTAGGACCCACTTCAAGATTTGGGTTCTTATAATAGTAATTAATGCAAAAACTAGCATCCTCAAAATTTTGGCCCTTAAGCTCCAAATTGCAATAACCCATGGCCTAATCAACAACAACGAAATATTCCCTAGCCTAATTAATGCCCACCTTGGAATAACCAACAAAATTGGTAGCAACCTTCTTCCAACCAATGGAAGCCCCCACAATAGAATTGGTAGCATCTTTCATAAGAGAATTGGCAATAAACTAACCAGTGGAGGGGAAACCAATGATGGAATAATCAACCTATTGGGCATCTACAAAAAACTTAGGAGCAAGCCATTATGCCCCCTCCTACTGCCCAACAACAAAGTAACAATCCAAAACAAACTCATCTACCTACCCAACCTGCTCCAAATCCTAATAGCCAACCTCAACAGTAACAAACCTATTTTATGGATCCTAACCAATAGTAGACATATGCCATTAATCTGAGAAATATCAATTTGAGGTCCAGAACCATATTGTCTACACCTACTCTACCTATAATCACTAAAATGCCATTTAAAGAGAATGATAAAAATAATAATAGTGAGCTAGACCCTACTCCAAAACATGTTCATAGTCCTTCTATTCCTACTCCCTCTAACACAACTTCACCACCTTTCTCGCAAAGGTTGGTCACAGAATTGTACAACAAGATGATGAATTTGATGCAAATATTCTTCAATAGCTTACACAAATGAGTGTGAAAATACCTTTATTTCAAGCCATAAAGGAAGTTCTCATTTATAATAAAGCCATTAAGGAAGCCTGCCTTAGAAGACCAGGAAGGAAAAAGAAAGACCCACAAACGGTGCATGTCTTAGGGAAATTATAAGATTTGATGCTTGGGAAGCTTACCATCCCAAAACATTCTAACCCTAGTAGTCCTATAGTGGAGATAATGCTACAAGGAGTTAAGGTTAGTAATGCATTGGTAGATCTTGGTATAGCTATCAATGTCATGACCAAGGGTGTCATGACCCAACTAGGTACGTAATCCTAAGTTAAGAACGACACCTACATTCCTACAATTAGTTCATAGATCTATTGTAAAACCTAATGTTTGATTTAATATCTTTTATTCAACCTAGATTCATGGGAGTGCCCTACTAATTTTATCATTTTTTCACCTAAAGCTACCTTGGGTGGGTATCCAGTAATTCTAGGAAGACCTTGGTTGGCAACAACATATGCTTATATAAGTTGTAGGTCTAGTAAAATGTCAATCTCATACTATAAAAATATCAAAAAGATAAATCTTTATGCTCCATCCCAACCTCTATTTGAATTAGGAGATGTAGTGTGGTCTGAATTGGTTGATTATAAAGAATAAGTAAAGGTCAACTTAGTTGCCAATTTGATCTTGGTAACAAGCAATCCATTCATTGAGAAATGAGAGGATGAGGATACTCTCTCTAATGTACTTCAAAACCATTATGGTATGGAAGCTCCTTTATGTGGTCATAATCCTTGTTCCTTGCAAACTATTCTTATAATAGTTCCATACTCTCCAACCTTGGATTGCTTATATAAGCTCCTTCCTCATGAGGTAGAGATGTCTTATCTACCTGAAGTATCTATGCTTGAATTAACAATAGCGGTAGAAGTTAAAAAAGGGACAAATTTGAATATTAACAAAAAATTCACTAGCAAGGAGAAGGAGTCTGTGGTACAAATGCTTAGTGCCCATAAAACAACCTTTGCTTGGGATTATAGTGATATGAAAGGACTTGACCCAAAGTTGTGCACCCATAGAATATTCATTAACAGTGAGTCCAAGCCAATTAGACAACCTCAAAGAAGAGTTAATCTTTCCTCAACAAAAATGGTCAAGGAAGAGTTGTAGAAGTTACTTCATGCCAATTTTATTTACCTCGTATTAGATAGTCAATGGGTCTCTCCATTGGCTATTTTCCAAAGACAGGAGATGAGTAGAGAGTATGTGGGGACTACAAAAAGCTTAATGCAACACCTAAAAAGGACCTTTTCTCATGTTTTGGATAACTTATCAAGTAAAAATTATTTCTCATTCCTTGGTAGATTTAGTGGCTATAATCAAACCAAAATAGTAGTAGAGGATTAGGAAAAGACCACATTTACATGCCCTTGTGGTATAGTTGCTTACTCAGTCTTACCATTTGGCTCATGCAATGCTCCAATAACTTTCCAAATGGATGTTCTAAGAATCTTTGTAGACACTTCTTATGATTGTAACAAAAATTACATGGATGACTTTATAATATATATGTATACATTTAAGCAAGCTCAGGATAACTTGGTCTAGGTATTATAGAAATGTCATGATTATAGTCTTTCTCTTAATAAGCAAAAGTGTTCCATGATGATGCAAGAAGGCATTGTATTGGGACATTATATCTCTATTATAGGAATACAAGTGGATCCATCCAATTTTGAGGTAATTTCTAGTTTACCTTCACCTCTCATATAAAAAGAGCTTACAAGTTTCTTGGGTCATGCAAGTTATTATAGAAGATTCATCAAATATTTCAATCAAGTTGCATCACCTTTGTACAACCTAATCAAGAAGGATGAGCCCTTTAAGTGGACACCAGCATGTGAGCAAACCTTTCTTGATCTCTAAATTTCTCTTATAAATGCTCTAGTGTTAAAGGGCTAGATTGGTCATTGCCTTTTCATCTCCACACTGACACCTCAAATTATGCTATTGGAGTTGTTTTAAGAAAAAAGAGTGGTTCAACTAAACATTACATCTACTATGTAAGAAAAAATGTACAAGGTGCAAAATAAAATTATGTTGTCATAGAAAAGGAGATGTTAGAAGACATATATGCACTTAACAATTTCAGGCACTCTATTATAGAGTATCCTAATTTTTTTCATATTGATCATGCAACCATTTGATATCTAATAGATAAAAGCTCACTTATAGGTAGGTTAGCAAGATGGTTTTTGCTAATGCAAGAATTTGATATAAAAATAGTGGATAAACCTAGTAAGGCCAATGTGGTTGTCAATTTTATCTCCTGAATCCAAGACAAAGAGATCCTGTAGCCATTGAGGATACATTTCCTAATGAACACTTATTTTCAATAAAGAATATATAACCATGGTGTGTAGATATTACTAATTACTTATTGCAAGAAGGACTCCTTATTTATCACAATAGGAAAGGTGATTGCTAGTTGAAAAGAGTTTTCATTTTTCATGGATTGCAAATTGTATGTTATATATTGGACCAGATCAAATAATGAGGAGATGTGTACAGGAGGAAGAAATCTATGGCATCTTGCATACATGTCATGATGAACCCTATGGTGGATATTTTTCTTCCAAGCACACAACCATGAACATATTAAATATTGGTTATTATTGGCCCACATTGCATAAAGATGCTAATAAATATAGTAAGTGTTGTGATAGGTGCTAGAGAATGGGACAACCTACCAAATCTAATCAGATGCCTCTATTTGCATAAGTTTTTGTCACTCCTTTTGATAAGTGGGGACTTGACTTTGTTGGGCCCTATTGGACCATCATCTAATGGTAAGTCATGTATCCTTGTTTGTGCTAACTATGTAACAAAATGGGTAGAAGCAATAGCCATGAAGCCTGCTAGGGATAATAAAGTGGAAAATTTTCTATATGAGCAAATTTTTACTAGATTTAGTGTCCCTAGGAAAATATTAATAGATCAGGAGGGAAATTTACTTCCATGTTGATCACAGTGAATACAACATAAGGAATAGGAAGTCCACACCTTACCACCCACAAGCTAATGGCCAAGCTGAGATAACAAACATGCATATTGAAGGAATTCTTACAAAAAATGTGAATATTCATAGAAGGGATTGGGCTGACAAGTTACTTGAAGCTATTTGGGGTTCTATACAACTTGGAAGACAACTACAAGATTCACAACTTTTGAGATGGTTTATGGCAAGCAAATTGTGATGCTTATTAAATTTGAACATAAGACCCTGTGAACTACTCTATAGTTGGACATGGATTTCACTATAGTACAAAGGGAAAGGATTATGCAATTGAATGCATTAGATGAGATATGAAATAGAGTCTTGCAACATACCAAAATGATTCTACAATAATGAAAAAGCAGGCATGACAAATACATTAAAGAGAAGCCATTTACTATGAGAGTTTGGGCAACATTATATGACTCTATCTAGAAGGATAATCAAGGTAAGTTATAGACAAGGTAGTTTTTTCCATATGAGACTATTGATGTATCTGACAATGATGTTATGAAACTATGAATAATTGATGATGTTAGGTTTAAATTATTAGTTAATGGGCATCATCTAAAACCTTATCACATACCCATCAACAAGGAGGAATTCCTTAATTAGTTAAAATAATTGAAGGAAGTGGTGGTTCTAGTAGCCTAAGGAACTGAGCTTCAACTCAATTCCCAAGGCACTACCTAAAAGGTTTTTTTATCTTTTTCATAATAAATAAAGTTAATTTTAACCTTCCAATCCCTTTATTCCACTTCACAATTTGTACTCATCCGTCTTATTTCTTTCTCTTACACTTCATCCATCTAAAACTCATGTCATTTTACTTTCTTTTTAAACACAAATTTTTACAATGATGCCAACAACAGATTAATGTTGCATCATTCAAAGGTATGTTCGCTTTTAACAATTACATTTTTTATTTTTTATTTCATTCATTACTTTTTCACATTTAGCATTTTTAGTAAGTACTCTTTGTATGTGCTTGCACTTCTTATTATTAATTATACTCGCATAAACTTTCATATTTCCTATTTCCAATTGTGAAATGAATACATTGCATGCACATTCAATCTTTTCTAATATTCCCATATGTCACATCACATCCTAATGTATTAATTGCATTTATCAAATCACTTCTGCCACATTTAATTATTTACACTATTGCATACTACACTTAATTCTACATATCTATTCTTCTTATGTTGTTGAATTTCATTTATCAATTTTGGTTGAGTGGAGAGGGTGGTTTTAGCTTGGTAATTATGTGTAGTTGTCTTTGCAATTCTGTGTATTCAAGTGAAGTAGTGAAGGAAGTGCATTATGATGGGAAGTGAAGGTGAATTTGAGAAATTTTGAAAGTGAAGGAGAATTTGAGGGAATTTTTTGAGATTTTTACAAATTTTTGCATAAACAAATGATGGGCAGTAACCCTATTTGACATGAGTTGATGGGTCATCATTTGATTCTGCAAGATGTTCAATATTTGCAAAGATTTTGGAGACATGTATGACTTGATTATTTCCTCAAGTTAACAAAATTTGATGAAGACATTGCTGAATATTCCATGAGAACCTTGTAAAATGGCAAAACAAGGGTTGAAGGGGTGGTTGTTGATGCATCGGTTGATCGAATTGCAAAATTTTTTGGCCTACCAATAGAAGGGGAATTTTTTCCTCAGTATAGAGATGCAAGAAGTGCTCATGCTGAATTTTATCAACCTAGAGATGGCCCTCTTGACACAGATAAGCATGGGACTAGAAGAACAAGCCTTCCAAAATATTGAGCCACTAGGTGATGTACATCATCAAATACATTACCTATGAAGGTAGGTTCTCCATTTTACTATCCCACCATTTTATTTTATTTTCACATTTGTAACATGGGAGAATGATGAATGTCCTTGATTTTCTTTACAATTTAATGTCAAATCTTGTTGATGAGTATAATAAGGGTAGGTTGAATTCTATGTCACACCATTATCTAGTTAAATTGCTTATTGAGAGATCACTTAGGGATGTTTCTAAAATGACATGGGAAGACTTTGTGGTCTATAGAAGGTATGCCCCTTAACCAAAAGGTGAACCTCTTACCCAAAAATGTATAGGTTACAATATTCAAAATTCTTCCTCTAATCTGTCCTCCCAGTCTATGTAGGGTTCATCCAAATCATTAGATAATGTACCCATGTCTGAAAGAATGGCTAATAAAAACCCTAAGGTTGCATCCCCATAAATTTATTCTTCCTCTAGGAAAGGAACATAAAAGGTGCAAGAATAAGGACCTAACACTACCCCTGAAAAGCATAGTAAATAGAGTCAACCAAAAGGAACCTCTTCTCTTGCAACCACGCCATCCAAGAAACCTAAGTCAATGTTTACCCTACAAAGAAGAAGTACTAGGTTACACCACCAGTCTAAACCTATACAAGAAGTTGTAAATTCACATTCTAATTCCTCATCACATAACTCACCCTCCACACAGCCTACTAATCTTGCCTCTCCTCAACCACTAAATGAACATTTTATACTTGAAGAGGAGGAACATGCCATGGACATTGAAGTTGACCCTGGTGTTGGATTGGGTAATTTAACAGAGGTTATGGAATAGATACAAAGTGAATCTAAGAAACTAATGCAATAAAATACAAGAGATAAATGTCTAGGTCATGCATGATGAGCAGTTATCCGAAGTTGTCATTCCACCAATGCATCCATATATATAAATAAATACCTAAGGAGGCTCATGTAGTTTAGTTGTAGGAAGAAATTGGAGAACATGTAAGAGTAATAGTTACTCCAGATGAGTCAATTTTAGGGAATGGCAAAGATATGGCTATGGGCGAGTAGACTAATTAGAAGAGGGATGTTGATAAAGATAATATGCTATCTAATAATGTACCAACAAAAGAGCTTGAAAATGATCTAGGAAGAATATGCCCTAAAAATGTTTTAGCAAAAGAACAACAAGAGGACAATCAAGGACATGGGAAGAATAAAGAAGAGGAAGAAGCAAGAGAAGATACCATTTGGCCCCCTCCTTAGCTCACTAATTTTTCTATAGGTATGGAATGTTATAAGGAAATGTTTGATTAGTAGACAATATATGGAACAAAAATTCACAGGCTGAAGAAGGTGATTCATAATAAAGATGTGAAGTTTATCAATCTCAAATAAAATTTTAGTGAGGTAATTCAATTGATGCTTGAATTTATGAACTTTTATTGAGGTGATTCAATTGATTCCATGGTTGCTTGAATTTATATCACCTTCCCCTATTATGCACTTTATTTTCAAGAATTATATTTAAATTTCTTGATGGCAAGATTATGGCAAGGGAAGAATCGTTCATTGACAACCCCTAATGAGTTTTTTGAAGCATATAGGGACTCCCCTAAACACCTTAAACATTTTCTTTGTGAATTTTATTTGCATGAACTTGTTGTTCCCCATAATACCAATTGGAATCCTTTGTGTTATGTTGGTGATATTCATATCACTACTTCAATTTCTTGGATTCAAAATGAGAGAACCAGAGGGGAACAATTTAATTCTTACAAATATGGGAAGCCACCAAACCCCTTTTAGCCATAAATGAATCTAGAATTTGTAGTAGGACATAATTTGACTCGAAGAAATTATGGGATGATCATAGAGTTAGGCCTCACATTGAGCCTCATAGGAAGATTTTTTTTAATCAATATGAGAGGATTGTAAATGTTGATTTGTAGGTTTCTTTATAGCATTTCCATAATATGTGGAGAGACACGACAATTTGCTAGCAAAGAAGTGAGACACACTCTCACAGTCTTCTTCAAGTTTCCACAAGGAAAGCCACAAGGTATATACAATATAGATTAGAAAAGAAGGAAAATTGGCTTCTATTGATAATACAGCCACTTATCCTTCTATGGCCATTATTTTCTATCAAAGGTGAGGATAACATGTACGATAGGGATGTAGAGGATAAGCTTTGGAGAGAGTTAGAAAAAATGAAGGGTCATTTATGGAGCTTTGAGACATGTGAGTGCGGCCAACAGATGAACTATAACTTGAGGGAGTTTGCACGCAGGAAGAACTATGTTGTGATGTGGAGCCTAATCAGAATCAGAGATTTATTCAACATAGTTTTCTCCCCATATTATTTCTACAAGGGTTTGGAGGCAACACCCCCAAGACAAGGTTAAGGGGTAGCACCCCAGCGAGGTCCTGGGGCCCTTATATTGTAAAAGGTGTCAACTTCTATTTTTCTTATTAGATGACTTATTCTAGCCCTAATTTCATAAGCAACAAAAGCTTGTATAAAAAGGCTTAGGGTTAGGGATTCCGTAATGTAATGGTGATATTGTAACTTCTTGCAATGGTATTGAGCTATAAGAGATTATGGATTGTAATCACTAGATAATAATAATATTGGACTTGTTGTTTGGTAGATGTAGGCTAGGGTTTGGGTGAACCATGTTAAATCTTGGTGTCTTGTGTTCTCTTCTATGCAATCTATTATTTTATGGTATTGGTTATATTTGCATGTTACTATTATTTCTATCTGAGGTTAATCCTAACAAGTGGTATCAAATCCAAACAGTCATTTTTTTTAGCGATCCTCTACAAGAAGGTCTCATAATTGAATGAGAGTCTCACAGTTGAGTGGAAGCAATGGCAAACAAGGGTAAGTTGAGGGTTGACAAGTTATGGAAGATGCAATTGGAGGACTATCTTTATCAAAAGAATTTATGGAAGTTATTGGAAGGAAAAACCAAGAATTGGGGAACTATGACAAAGGACTGGGAGATTTTAGATAGAAAGGCACTTGGAAGCATTCAATTATGCTTGGCACTATCGGTGACATTTAACATTACAAAATCGAAGGCAATACAAGAGTTGATGCAAACCCTAGTGAAACTATATGAAAAGCCCTCTGCTTCAAACAAGGTATTTCTCATGAAGCATTTATTTAATATGAAGATGACAGAAGGTGGATCTATTGTAGATCATTTAAATGAGTTTAATACTATTACTAATCAGTTATCTTTTTTGGGTATTAATTTTGATGAAGAAATTAGGGCTCTCTTGATTTTATGTTCTTTGTTTGAAAGTTAGAATGGCTATGAATTTGTTTCTGGATCTAATACTCTAAATTTTGATGATGTGATTCGTGTTATTCTAAGTGAGGAAACTCCTATGAAAACCTAAAGTGGATCCAAACCAAGAAGTGCTTTGAATGCACAAAGCAAAGGTAGAATGACTGAGAGAGGAAATAATTCTAGAAATTGTGGGAAATCAAGAGGAAAGTCAAAGGAGAAGAGGTCACAATCCAAAGGACCAAGAGATTGTTGGTATTGTGGTAAACCAGGGCATAAGAAGAAAGATTGTTGGACTCGAAAGAACAATGAAGGAGATAAACTAGAAGGAAACAAGGAGGCAAATATGGTAAGTAAAAAATCTAAAGAGGATGCTTTGTTTCTTTCTTTAGAAAGTATTGATGATTCATGGGTTTTAGATTCTAGTGCTTCATTTCATGCTACACCTCATAGACGTTATTTTATTGATTATGTCTAAGGTTATTTTGGGCTTGTTTATTTGGGGGATAATGAACCCTATCAAATTTTTAGAAAAGGAAAAGTTAAGATTAAGTTGCAGAATTGGAATCATTGGCTACTAGGGTAAGACATGTTCCAAGGATGAGTAGGAATTTAATTTCAGCAGGGCAACTCGGTGATGAGGGTTGTATAGTTACTTTTAATGATAAAAATTAGAAGGTTTCAAAAGATTCCCTTGTAGTAGAAAAAGGTGTGAAATTAGGCACCATATATCTTTGTACAGGTCATATTGTTCCTTCTACTTTGATTGTTTCAGAGAAAAATGAATGTTCAAGAATAGTTTCTTCAATTTAGCAAGGAGAACAAATATTTGTTGTAGATTTTGATACAGCATTGTGGCACAATAGATTTGGGCACACAAGTGAGAAAAGTATGAAAGTACTTCATTCAAATCAAGTTTTACTAGGTCTAAAATATGCTAATATGGATTTCTGTGAAAGTCGTGTGTATGAAAAATAAAAGAGAATGAGTTTTGTGAAGACAATGAAGGAAAAGAAAAGTGAGAGATTAGAGCTTGTGCATACATATGTATGAGGACTAGCTTAGGTATCTTTCCTTGGTGGATCTCATTATTATGTTACATTTATTGATTATGTAACTAGAAAAGTATGGGTTTATTTCCTTAGACAAAAATCTAATGCGTTTCAAACTTGTAAGAAAGGGAAATGCTTGGTTGAAAATGAGACTAGTAAGAAATTAAAATGTCTCCTATTTGATAATGGTGGAGAGTATTGCAGTCATGAATTTGAACATTATTTCTCTATTAATGGTATTCATAGATTAGAAAATTGTTCCAAGGACTCCACAGGAAAATGCAGTGGTTGAACTCATGAACAAGACTATAATGGAGTGTGCAAGGAGCATGAGGTTGCATGTTGGGTTGCCCTTAAACATGTGGGTAGAGGTTGTCACTATTTTTGTATATTTCATTAATAAAGGTCCCTCTACTCATTTGGGTTGTGGTATTCTAGAGGAAGCATGGACTGGTAAGAAGGTGAGTTATTCTTTTCTCAAAACCTTCAGTTGTGAAGCATTTTCTCATATGGATTCTGACAATAGAACGAAGTTGGAAGCTAAGTCAAAGAAATGTGTATTTTTTGGATATGGAATTAATGAATTTGGTTATAGGCTTTGGGATTTTTAAAATCATAAAATTTTAAGAAGCAAGGATGTCATATTCAATGAGAAAGTGTTGTACAAAGATTTGTTGCAGCAACATGAGAAGAAAGAAAATGATTATATAGTGTTGGATGATACTCCAAAAGATGTTGTTCCAACAATTCCTCATGATGTGCAACAACCACAACAACAAATACTACACACACCAGTGAATGTTAGGTCAATAAGGCTAAGCAGACCTTTAGAAAGATTTTCTCCTTCTTTGAACTCTATTTTACTAACAGATGCTGGTGAACCTGAATGTTATGATGAAGTTGTGCAAGTGCATACAAAGATTCAGTGGGAGTCTACAATGAAAGACGAAATGGACTCTTTGGTGAAAAATAAGACATGGAATTTTTGCAAGTTTCCTATAGGTAAAAGGGCTTTATAGAATAAATGGGTTTACATGTTAAAAGAAGAGGATGGAGATAAGAAAATATTTGAAGTCAGGTTAGTTGTAAAAGGATTTGTACAGAAAAAGGGCTTTGGTTGTGATAAGATATTTTCTCCTGTTGTTAAAATGACTTCTATTCACATTGTTTTAAGTATTGTGGCTATTGAAGATTTACATTTGCAGTAGCTTGATGTTAAAACAACATTTTTTCATGGTGATTTAGATGAAGAGATCTATATGGCACAACCATAGGGATTTGAGGTCAAAGGTAAAGAGAACTTAGTGTGCAAATTGAAGAAAAGTTTATATAGCTTGAAGCAAGCACCTCGGCAATGGTATCTAAAATTTTATAGTTTTATTAATGAGAATGGATATAAGAGGTGTCATTCAGATCATTGTGTTTATTTTAAGAGGTTGGATGATGAAAACTACATTATTTAATGTTTATATGTTGATGATATGGTTGTGGTTGATCTAACGTAGATCACATTAAGGGGTTAAAAGAACAGATAGTGCATTCATTTGCTATGAGGGATTTGGGGGCAGCAAAACAAATCCATGGTATGAAGATTTGCAAAGATAAGAAGAATAGGAAATTGACATTATCTTAGGTTGATTATATTGTGAAGGTGTTGCAACATTTCTCTATGGAGAATGGTGCAACATTTCTCAATGGAGAATGGTAAAGTTGTTAGCACACCTTTACCTAGTCATTTCAAGTTGACGAAGGAGATGTGTCCAAAGACACAAGAAGAGAAGGACAAGATGTCCAAGGTACCTTATGTTTTAGTTGTAGGAAGCGTGATGTCTTCTATGGTATGTACAATGTCAGATATTGCACATGCAGTAGGAGTTGTTAGCAGGTACATGAATCATTCAAGAACTACGCATTGGAATGAAGTTAAATGGATTCTCAGACATTTGAGAGGAACATCTAGTAAGTGTCTACATTTTGGGGGCTCTAGTATTGATTTACAGGGCTATGTTGACTCAGATTTTATAGGGAATATTGATACTAGGCAGAGTACTATAGGTTATGTATTTACTATTGGTGGGGCTACAGTGAGTTGGGTTTCTTGATTGTAGAAGGTTAATGATTTATCCACTTCAGAGGCAGAGTATGTTGCTACTATAGAGGTAGCAAAGGAGATAATATGACTTCAATTCTTCTTGGAAGAATTGGGACACCCTCAGAAGGATAATTATTTGTTTACAGATAGTCAGAGTACCA
Source organism: Cupressus sempervirens (assembly GCA_028749045.1). Taxonomy (NCBI): domain Eukaryota; kingdom Viridiplantae; phylum Streptophyta; class Pinopsida; order Cupressales; family Cupressaceae; genus Cupressus; species Cupressus sempervirens. The sequence goes on from CM053792.1 coordinate 476,973,773, forward strand.
TTCAGCTTGCGAGGAAGTTTGCTCTGTATTCAAAGACAAAGCACATGCAGTTGTGGTACCATTTCATTTGGTCAATTTTGGATGATAGATAGTTAAAGCTAGAGAAGATACATAAAAATGGCAATCTAGCATATATGTTTACAAAGGTAGTGACAAGGGAGAAGTTAAACTCCTCTTCAACTTTGGTTGGTCTTCTAGACTAAATGTCATAAAAGAACAATAGAGTCCAGGGTGGTTTGAAATATTCTAGTGGAAGCTACAGGTTTAGCAGTGCTATGATAAGTCTCTGAGTGGGAGGTTATTGTTGTGGAGTCTAACTAGTCTCCAAGTGGGAGATTGTTGTGATGTGGAGTCTAATTAGACTTAGAGCTTTATTTGGCATGGTTTTCTCCCCATATTATTTCTACAAAGATTTGGGGGTAGCACCCCCAAGATGGGATCAAGGGGTAGCATACTTGTGGTGTCCAAGGGTAGTGCCCCAGGTATGCCCCCATGAGGGTTTTTGGGGGCAGCACCTCCGATGCCACAAATGCCCTTATATTGTAAAAGGTGTTGGCTACTATTTTTCTTATTGGATGACTTATTCTAGCCCTAATTATGTAAGTGGACAAAACTTGTATAAAAAGGCTTAGGGTTATGGATTTCATAATGTAATGGCAATATTATAGCTTCTTGTAGAGGTATTGAGCTATAACTGTTGAGGGAACAATAGTTGAATTAGTTGAAGGGAATGATGAGCCCCAATTTTGGCATACTTGGGATAGTAGATAATATGTTTTTCATATATTTTCATGAACCTTTTAAATTCCTTTTTTATGCTATCATATAGACTTTAAATATTAAATATGGATAATATGTGAAATTTTATAATTAGTATCATATGCTACTATAAATACATCTTTATGTTATGTCATGGTTGATTTTTTGTTATGTTGATGATAGTATGGAATGTGTTTTGGAATCATGTGCCTAAGAACTTCTTGTAGCCATTGTTATCATGAGTCTTGCAACCACTATAGGGAATTATTACTTTAACTTTAATATGTGAAATAAATATGTGGATAGAATGATGAATCATGTGCAAGGTTTTATGTCGAACTAACTCAAGATTACAAGATTATTATTTAGAATGTACAAGTACTCAGTTGATGAAAAGATGGAGCCACTATTTAAAGACTACTACAGGACCATGTCAAAGAGGGACTTTTCAGCAATAAACAACGAAGTAATTGTTCATCTAGTCATCATTCTTTGGAATGCATTAAAAGGATTCCACGAGATATTTATTGTTCGCCATAGTTCTAGCAATAATACCTCTTTGTAATCTAATAATCAAGGGTAGTGGTTCCTTAATGTTCCTAACTATTTTCACTCTTTCCTCATTCTCATTTAAATCTCTCTTCATTGTAAAAAGTGATAATATTGTAACATTTCCTTTCAAGGAAGCAATTAGTTAGTTAGTTAGTTAGAACTCTTGAATAAATGGACTATGTTTTATCTTACTAAGAACAAGAATGAGAGGTTGATGTAATAATAAATTAGTTGTGAAGACATTTGTGTACCTGTTGAATTTTTATCAACAAAGTTATGAAGCTTTATTTTTAGATCTATCAGGTTAATCTAGAAACTACCTAAGGGGGGGCCACTTAAGGAGTCATCCTCTTTCATTCTAGTAACATAGGTTAGTTACCAATATTTTTAGTTAAGTTTTAGTTATGTTTTCTATATAGTTTTCAACAAAAGCTTAGCATAACTTCTCCTACAACTGATAGAAGCAAAGAGTTGTATGTTGTTCTTGTAGCCACTAGGAACAAAATTGTATTTACTTGTATTAGAAGTAGAATCAACACTTACATTCTAATAGGATGAATCTAAGAAGAATCTATGTTTGAAAGGAACTTAGTGCATATATCATGTTGAACCATTTCAAGTTTAATGACCCTGTGTTGATGATTAAATGATGTCTTAGGTCCTAATTTGGCTACTAGTTGTGATGTGCAATCCCTAAGTGAAGGAATATCTATTCCTAAGTCATTGGCCATATTTAGGATACTACAACCACCTGGAAAAATCCCCATTCTATAATGATGAAATGGTTATGAGTAATCTCACATTTGCATTTGACAGACAATGATGAAATCATCAGAATTAGTTTTTAGGAAAAAAAAAATGTGATTGGCCTCTATAAAATCAACTCAAGGAATAAGGATCCCCCTCTACGATTGACTAATGATGTTGGCTAGCCTATGGTAATGTTAAGGAAGGCAATACAAGAAAAAAGAGAGGATAAACCCTAATAGAAAATAGGGTTTCAAACATAGTTATATTTGGACTTATTCATTGCAAAGGGAGAATAGATTTGAATTCTTGCAAAATGTCAAGGAGGGTTACCTAAAACCAATTTCCAAACCACATCTAGCCCAAGATGCTCAATCATTTTTAGAATAGAAATTGACTTAGATTGAAAAATATTAAGGACTTTCAATATAAACTCAAGGTTTCTACAAAAGATATGGAGGGGCTAGGGAAGAAAAATGGCTTTGAGTCAAAAATACTTCAATGAAAGCTCCTAAAAGAAGGAAGATACTATGAATTCAAGATGACTTGACCGAAAGAACACAAAACTTATCCAAAAGATTTGCAATCTTTTCTTAATGGAGTGGCATAGGCACCCCTATTAAGAAAATGATTGGATGGTTCAAGAGGACCTTCAATAAAATGCATGTATTGTTATTCTTTTTGATAATTTTTTATATTTAGATTGTAATAGCAAAAAATGGAAAGGAATATTTTATTGGACAATGCTCCATATTTTAAAGGACCTCTCTTTAGATTCTTAGATTAGCACACAAAATTTAACCCAACAAATTTAAAATATTTGAAAGTAGATAGGGTTATATTATTACCAAATTTACCAATAGAGCTTCTCAATTAAGAGGTTATTAGAAAATAGGCAATAATATAGAGGAATGTGTAGATTTTCTAGATCAAGATTTGCATGTCACTAATAATGTTATTATTATTAAATTAGATATTATTATACTAGAGATCAAACATATAGAACTTAAAACCAGAGAATCTTCTTTCTTACTAAAACCTACACTCTATGATGAAATAATTAAGTTAGCTAAACAAGAGGAGACAAATGGGAAACCCCATATCATGTAACCAACAAGAAAAAGATGGAATATAGACTTAGCCAAGTAAAAATCAAGGGGGGTTCAACATATTAGATAAGGAGTATCTTGCCTTAGAAGGGAAGGAGGTTGAGGAAGGAAAAATAGTGGTAGATAAGGATGGGGAAATGTAATTCCAAAAGATTCAAAGGGGACAACGAATGTAGAGGACAAAGTGGTAAGTGTGAAAGGGAAAGGTAACCTTTTTTAGGATGCATCCAAACAACAATTGAAAGATGGATTGTTAATTAGGCCAAAAATTGGTAATCAAGGGAAAAAAGGGAGGTTCTAGGAGGGAATTAACCAAGGGATGTTATAGGGATGAAGGAAATTGATTCTAGGGAACAAGTTATAAATGTTACTAAATATAAGGAGTCTTTGAAGGATATCCTACATCAAGTAGAGCAATGAAGAGGGTAGTCACTCAAAAATTAGGAAATATATAGAAGAGTGAGATTTAGACAAAATAGGTTATGGATCCATTTAAGGGGACCATTATGAATGCTCAAAAGGAAGATGAGGCAACAAGTAGGCCATAAGAGGATCTTGGGAGATGAAAGGAAAATGACATTCTAGGTAGTAAAAAGGAAGGATGGGAAAAAATTAGGCAAATTTATTACATTGGATTTGATCTTAGAAGGAGATCAATATAGAAGTCATAAAGTGCTTTTGAGAGTGGTTTATGCACTCAATAAGAAGGATGAGCTAAACCATGATATAGGTAATAAACCATAAAAAGAGATAGAGGGAGGTAGCAAGCTCGGTCTAGCCCAAACTATATTGGTAGAAGAGAAGGTTGATTGTGCCAAGATTAGTAGGAAAAGATGAAAGAAATCATTAAGTGAGCTTAGCAAGGAAGACACAAAGGTAATAGGTTAAGCCAAGATAACCGCAATGCATGCGAGAAAGGGGAAGTTCCTTCCCAATGAGTTATGAAGCTCATAACCTCAAATGTCAAGGGCTTAAATGCCCCTGACAAACAATGCTTATTTAAGTGTTGCATTAAGACATTTGAGGGGTCATTGTTATTGTAAGAATTTGGCTTAGGCCAGAATTCACCCAAGATCAAGGAGCACAAGCACAAGCACACAGTAGACCAGAGAGTATTATTAATATGAAAATGCTTTCTATTATCAAAAGCATGTAGAAGCATGTATATATACACTAGGAGAGCCTATATATAAAGGCCTCTAAGATGCATCTAGAATGTGTCTAGAAAGAACTAGGAGATAAGCACCACAACTAAGCACATATCTTCCATAATAAGAAGATAAGCATGATGAGGTGTCTAGAATGTTGTAGATACCATGTGCTCAAATAATGTGCTAACTCCTAAGTGTAGACAACATGTGCATAATTAGAGTGCAAACTCCTATGTTGTCAACATGACAACTCACAATAGTATGCATACTCCTAGGTGACTAATAAATAAATAATAAAAATATGCATTAACCAAAGTAAACTTAAGTAAGTGTAAATAGTAATTACCTATTTACACCAACACTCCCCCTTAAGTGCAACTTAGGGGAATGAACTTAAGCTTACATAATCTAAGATGAAATACAAGATGGGTCCTGGCTACTAGGCCATGTTAGGTACCCCTATACATAATGATATGCAATCTCTCATAAAGCGAAGAAAGATGGAAAACCTCATGGGAAAAACCCTCCCCCAAAAAGAGAGATGAAAACACATATGATGTACGGATGGATGGAGTAATCAAGACCCCCATTATGACATATGTCAAATATATACAATGCAGAATTAGGAGAAGGACAAAACCCCAAAGAGGAAAAAGTCCCCCGCAAAAAAGGAGAAGGAGACAAGGTAGTCCCCCCCCCCCCCCCCCAAAGGTAGTGTGTCGATCAGTGAGAAATTCTCCAATGTAGAAGTTGATCCATGACCATTGTATAATGTTCCTCCCCTTTGGAAGAAATAATGACAAAGGTACAGGTGAGATGCTTACCCTATATGTGGAAAGAATCTCATGGATAACTAATGTCTTTGAAACCTGCTCAACTAGCTAAAGAACCTATCTCAAAGAACTCTCTATCTCTACAATTGATGAAGAACCCTTCTGCAACTGTTGTACGTAAGTATCCACAATCACATCAACTTATAAAAATGAATCTTGTAGAGAATGGCCATGAGGGTTAGAGTGGACCCTTGCAACAACTGTAGAAGGATTGTCCTCATCAAAGAGGAGCTGAATATCATCAAAGAAGACCTCTAAATCTATTGTGTGTGACTCAATGAACAAACCTAAAATGTCAGTCAAGAAGTCATCACCTAAGGCTAGAACTAGAAGACATAGTGTACCCTATTGTGCAAAAGTACATGAATCTGTCCCTGCGACTATATATGCATGTGGAGAATATTGATGTTGTGACCTCTCACTATAACTATCGATAGAACCCCACTTATCTAAATCTATTGAAGAACTATCGCTAGTGTCACTATCAGTTTCCACACTGTATGATGTAGTCTCCTAAACAAAGAGAAGACAAATGTCATCGATGATGTCTCCCACATCTTCAATGTAAGACTCCACAAACAACCTTGCAATGTCTGGAAGGAAGTTGTCCCATGAAGCTGAAGTAGGAAGACATGAAGAGTCTTGCTGCACTGAATCCAAAGCATTTGTGGCTAGAACTGGATCAGTAGAGTTAATAGGAGTATCAGGAGGTGAGATCTCATCTGGAGTGACTGAATGTAGAATGTCCTTTGGAAATAGAAGAACACATGGATCTCCATATGCTTCCCAAAAAGCCATCCAAACATCATGAGGAAAACTTGCCATAAGAAGAGGAGCAAAGGATTCCTCACTCATATTGTTATACATAAAGCTAAGAAGTTTAGAAAGATATTTGAACAAAGGTTTTATCTTCAAGCAAAGAGAAGGAATCACTTCCTAATGTTCTCTTAGATGATCAAGCATCAAAGCACTCTATTTCTGATAGTTTCTCAGTGTCAACTTTGGTCTTATACCAGATTGACATATGTGAAAAGACTCCATGAGATCAATATATGTATGCACCTCCCAAAATATAGAAATAATCAATCAACCCCCCCTTAATGTATGATTTGGTACTTAGTACAATAGCCACATGCCAATTTAGGGCCTATTTCTGAAAGCAATATTTCTATCCACAAAACCTATAATCTGATTGCAGATCTGGAAAGTAGACAAAAAAATATGCACTTTCAAAAAAAATGGAACCTGATTTGGAGTCTAGATGAGCCCGTACCAAGCATTTGAAGTGGCAAAAATTGCGATCTGCAACTTGCAAAAAAATTTAGGAACAGAGATCTCAAACCACCTACACCAATGTGTAGATCACGAAATTCTACCCCAAAACAATAAAAAATTGCTTGCAAAAAAGAGTCCATATGAGGAAGATATCGCTATTTGAAAATCGTTGCTATTATTATTTTTTCTGAATTGTCATTGCACCTCCAAAAATCAAAAGGCTCTAGATTTTGCCTCAAATGTTCGATTTGGATGAAACAAAATCTAATTTGGGGTTTTCTGACCTTTTGAATGTGATGCAAATATCTAATTTGTACCAGCAAGCTTCAATCTTCACTTGCAAAATATCTCTCCTACAGGTCTAATGGCCAATTTTTCCCAAAAAAATACAAATCCAAAAAAAATTGTAGAGAGGCAGATGAAAAAAAATGTAGATCTAAAAACTAAATGTAAAAATCTAAAATGATTATACCAATTTTGCAAATTAGGCCTTCGAGTTGCTAGTTTGATAAAAAAAAATTGCCTCAATTTTGACTATTGCCTAAAATAGGCAAATTTGTAGTCAATTCACCAAATCGACACATCGAATGCAGTGGTGAGGTCCACTTTAGCTCTAGACACTCCCAATTTCTATGAATTTTTTGGATCTTTAGATCGAAGGTGCTAAAGCAATAATGGTCTTGAACGGCTAGTGACAAGAATCTCCCCAAGCTCTGATACCATGTAAGAATTTGGTATAGCTCTGATACCATGTAAGAATTTGGCTTAGGCTAGAATTCACCCAAGATCAAGGAGCACAAGCACAAACACATAGTAGACCAGAAAGTATGATAAATATGAAAATGCTTTCTATTATCAGAAGCATGTATATACACCCTAGGAGAGCCTCTATATAAAGGCCTCTAAGATGCATCTAGAATGTGTCTAGAAAGAACTAGGAGATAAGCATGACAACTAAGCACATATCTTCCACAATAAGAAGATAAACACGATGCGGTGTCTAGAATGTTGTAGACACCATTTTCTCAAATAATGTGCTAACTCCTAAGTGTAGACAACATGTGCATAATTAGAGTGCAAACTCTTATGTTGTCAACATGACAACTCACAAGAGTATGAATACTCCTAGGTGAGTAATAAATAAATCATAAAAATATGCATTAACCTAAGTAAACTTAAGTAAGTGTAAATAGTAATTATTTATTTACACCAACAGTTATGTTGTAGGAAAGTAAGTTAGATTGTAAGGATCTATATGTACTTACTATAAAGTTAGGTATGTAGGATCTACTTGGAGAGCTAGCAATGGGCACCTCCACATGATTAGGTATTCTTTGGAAATACCTATCTTCAAAATTACGAGTAGAAGATTTTGGGTATGAGCACAACTAATGACTTCAATTTTTTGCTAATTAATACTTATAGACCTATTCTAATCCAAGATAAAAAGATAGTTTGGGAAGAGATATTGGATTTTTTTAACCTTCCCTGATAAAAAAATTTACTACAAGAGGAGACTTTAATGCCATTGTTAGCCTCAGTGATAGATTTGGAGGATTAACTAGAAAATCCTAAACCATGATAGAGTTTAGAGACTGGGTTTGATGATATGAGTTAATAGAAGTTAATACAAGAAATATCATCTACACTTAGACTAATAGACTTACAATTTAGCAATATCACAAAAAAACTAGATAGATTTTTATTCTAAGGATATTTCATTAACTTTGATAAAGCATTAAATTCCTTTATCCTTCCCTACTTAGGCTTAGATCATTTACCTAATTTCACTTGTGATAAAAGATACAAGAAAACCCTTAAGACACCCCTTCAAATTTGAGAAAATATGGTTTAAAGAAGTAAACATCATGAACTTTTTGGAGGAATGATGGAAGGAAGAGAACTTTGAAGGCTCCAGATCTTTTGTATTCATGTCAAAATTAAAATATTTGAAGGATAAGTTGAAAAAATGGACTAAGGACCAAATTGCCAACATTTTTTATACGAAAACATAGATAGAGAAGGAATTAAAGGACCTAAATGAGAAGTTTCTTAAGAAAGGAATGGATCAAATAAGCTACATAAAAGAGAAAGAGTTACTTAGGAATCAAGAAGAAGTATTGAAAAAATAAGAAATATTTTGGAGACAAAAGTCTAGGGTGGCTAGAGGAATGAGACATGAATAGTAAGTTTTTCCATAATAGCACTAAAATTTGAAGGAACATAAACCTAATTAAGTCCATCAAGAGAGAGGATGTGATTATGGTGGAAGATCTTGAGGGGTTACTAGAAGAAATAGTCAAATATTTTAAGGTTGTATTAAACAATTGGAAAGGATCCCAAAAGGATTCTGAAGATAGTATTATCAATTGTGTTCCAAAAATTCTTGATGATAGCCATAATAAGTTTATGAATGCAAGATCTGCAATGGAAGAAGTTGAAATAACCCATAAACAACTATACCCTAGCAAGTCCCTGGGATTAGATGAGTTTATAATCTTCTTTTATTAAAAATGTTAGACCTTCTTAGGTCAGGAAGTAATAGAGGTTATCAAGAGTATTCAAATGTTTGAAAACTATTAAAAGAGGTAATTAATACTCTAAAGAAGCAACATGCTAGCAATTGTGATGACTATAGAACTATCTCCCTTTGTAATACTTTATATAAAATCCTAAACAAATCTATGGTCAATATAATCAATTATTTTTTTCCTATAATGATCTCTGATGAACAAATTGATGTTTTCATAGGGATGTCCATTTTAGATGGGCTAATAATATCTCAAGAAGTCATTCATTTGGTACATCATAATAAGGAACCTAGTATGCTTACTAAGTTAGATATTGAGAAGGCTTATGATAGAGTAGAATGGATATTTCTCTGTAGGTGTCTTAAAGCCTTGGAATAACCTTGTCTATGAATACATCTTGACCCCCAAAATATCAATTTTAGTTAATAATACTCTTGAGGGTTACTTTGATATATCTAGAGGCCTTAGACAAGGTGACCTCCACTCCCTATTTCTATTTATTATCATTGGGTCAATAATTTTCCAAGGCTAGGGGCATAGAGCAGATTAAAGGTATCAACATAACCTACAAATTAGAACCAATGAATCATCAACAACTTGTAGATGATACAATGTTGTGTGGTAAGGCATATATACAAGAGGCTTAGAAAATTAAGACAGTCTTTAAGACTTATTCTTTAGTATCTAGTTAAATAATAAATAAAGATAAATTAGATATTTTATTTTTTAATACTTGTGATCAGAGTACATAAGATATTTTTTGTATCTTGGACTTCAGGAAAGGGAGCATCCTTAAAAAATATTTGGGAATACCCTTAGACAAAGGATCCATAAGTAATCATATTTGAAGTAGCATTCTTAATCAAATCGATAAGGAGGTAGAATCTTGGAAAGTAAAGTGGTTGTCCTTGGCTAGAAGGTTAACCAAGCTAAAATCAATTCTCTTCTCTCTTCTTACATATACTATGTCCTACTTCAAAATTCCTCTGGATGTGAGTATTAAAATTATTCAAAAATTTAGGAAATGGTTTTGGCAAGGTTCAACAGATAAGGGATGAGTGTCCCTTATTGCAAGGACAAGTTATGTGGGTCTAAAGAAGATAGGGGAGAAAATCTCAAAATATAAGAGAACCAAATGCTTTGGGAGTGAAGCTAATTTGGAGAATGTTTAGAAACCATAGTAATTGTATCATCTCATTATCACCCACTAAAAATTATAGGAACTTGTGTCGTAGCAGTTAAGATTGATAGTAGATATTATAGTGGCTCATCATTGTTTATCCTTAACAACTTCCAGAGCATCTACCTCTAGCTATGATGGACACACCAATCTACATGAAACATGCAAAAAGAGGAATACCTTTCTAGAGTGAGATAATAATTTTGATTTGACAATTATTAACATACTTTATTTTCTTACTCTCTAGTTGTTGGTTTACCCTTAATTAACATGATTGATTTTATGGTTTCTTACGGGTTGAATTAATGATTAGGTGTAAATTTTATGACTAAATGACATATCTAAAATAAGAGATAAGGCACATCAGTCTCTATTGTAAGTTTGATTCACTTACTTGACATGATATATTTATCACTTGATATGTTTTAGCGTGTCTACTGCAATTATTGCTTTGACAATTGATTAAAATAATGATAATATTTATTTATTAGTTATCAAATAACCTATGCCATGGTAGAAGACATAGATTTATTGTATTGAGGTTGAACTCCATGCCATTATAGCAGCCATAGTACAAAAGTTGGCTCTTGGATTTTGTAGACTTATATTTTCTTTGTAGATTTGGGCAAGTTGGATCCTTTAAATTTAGACTATTCTTTAAGCTTGGATATGTAAAGGAGCATTTTAATGTCTCCTAATGCACCTATGGGTTGACAGCATGTTATAAAGGTTTCTTATTTTTGAAACTCATTTATGTCTGGACATGCATTGAGCTCTATCACCTCCTTACCCCACTAGTCTAGAGAAGTTCGCTTCTAATTTATGGTATCATGATTGGATAAGTCCTAGGTAGGTGCAAGGATTTCTTCACTCTATTCTTTCCTATCAACGCCTCCAATAGGTGCTTGAATAGAATGAATATTGTAAAAATCATCTTATAATTAATAAAACAAAATATGGTTGAAACCTTTTACCGAGCAAGAAAAAAAAGATCATATTATGTTATGATATTTCATCTTTATTTAAACTCTTGATAAAAGTATTATATATATTCTTATCCTTAAGGTAAAAGTAAATTTTATGTCCTTTTCCATGAATACGTTTGTTTATTATAATTAAATTAATATAAAAATAAAAAGATACCAACAAATATTTTATTCTTCTTGATGCATGAAAGTGTCACAAACACATCAAATTAAATATTTCTAGTTTTTATTTATGGACATTTTTGCATTCATATGTGAGTATAATACATCTTTGACATGATAATCTATATTATAAAATAATCACAAGGATGCCAAAGATCAAGTGTTATCTAAGAGGCCTTTTGCATTACATTGGCTTGTTAAGGACTATGCACAATTCCTTGATGATTACAATGACTTGCTTGGAGACATATGTTTAATGATCATACACTACCTTTCTTACTAAAAAAAAAGCTATTTTCATGTTTAAAATTACAATAATTTATCGCATGATCCCAAAGCATTTTCTTTTTCTTCTTAAAATTTGGAACCAAGCTTGTAGTGGTTCACTTGTTAGTTCCTGCCGACGGCAGGATACTTATGCATCGATGTGATGCAAATAACTTTTTCATCCCACCAATAGGAGGCACAGATTTTTTTGCTTTTAAACATATTTGTAATGTTGACACATTTATCTATGATTTTCAAATATGAAAAAAGTTAATTATCTTTAGTGCAATTGGTTAAGAGCAAAAATAGTAAGGAGGAAAATTAATTTTCATTACATACAAATATAGAATTTTCAAATACTTTGCAAATACATTGATTTATAATAAACTTTATCAATGTATTAATTACAACTTTATCTCTATCAATGCATTAATTACAATTTTATCTCTACAAGTGGATTAGCTTTTTAAAAAACAATAATTTTTCTCTTCCACCTCACAAATGATCTAATCAATAATAATTATCATTATCTATTTTTCTTACCATATAGATATTTTAATCAAATATAGAGTTAAATGTTATATCCTTGCACTTGAATTTCTAATTTTTTTTAAACTTTGATTTTTTAATAAAACTACTTAAATTATGACTATTATTTCACTTTTATAAAAAAAAAAATTTAACAATTTTATTTGATAATAGTGTTTGTAATATGTATAATTCATAAGTGTTACAATTTAAAAATTATATCATTCATTATTATTATTATTATTATTATTCATTTAAACAATGTATCATTTAGTTTAAATATATTTAAAGCTTCAATATACATTTCAATATTAAATTAATAATTATATTTTATAACAAAAAACATACTACAGGAAATAACCACAAAAAAAAAAGGTTCAATTCTAAAAGATATATAAATTATTATTAAGTTTTCCTTAACTATGTACGAAAATTCAATAGTTATATTCTATTTCTTTTTTATTACATTATTTTTATTCATTAACATTAAATTTATATGTATTACATCTATTTACTATTTACAAATCTACATATGAAATTATATAGATATTATTTCATAATTAAAAATTCCTTTATTCTATGAAAACATATGAGCCATCTTGCAATTCTAGGCAAAAATTAATGCATTTGCAATGCTACTTTCGAACTATGTAACCTTATTCTCACTCACCTACACTTCTACAACCATTATGCTAATGCTAGTTGTCTCTTACCAAAAAACATCAATCTATTAATTTCACATACCCCAACGTCGGCAAGAACTATGACGCTTGCATCTCTTGTTATCTTTACGTCACCTCCTTTAGTGGTTATTGATTTGTTTCACAATGCTATAATATTATATCCTTTATATATCTTTTGATTGTATTGGTTTATTAGGGAATCTACACCACTTTTTAATTCAAATTTTCGTTGTTAACATTTCTAAGTAGTTATTCATGCATGTTCTAATACTATTTAAAGAAACTATTGATGGAACTTTGTGTATGTAGATTTCAAGATGAAATTATCATTATATGGAACACATATGTGATATTATTTGCATCCACATCCTTTTTGTGCATGCTCATCAATTAGCTCCACATTGTTTGCTTATTCACTATAGTATTGTTACCATTTTTATCACCATGCAAAAAATTGGTAGGAAGATGTTGACCAGTCTTTTCCTTTAGGGTGGTGGCCATATATATTTGAATTATTAAATGCCATTTAAATTAGAGGGAGACATAAATATTTTACCATGTTCTATCTTTTATATCCCTAAGTTTCTAACCTTTTTTGCATGTCTTATGCTTACAAAAAATTTTTATAACCTTTTAAGCTTCTGTGGGTCGCATTTTTACATCAGAAAGTTAGAAGTGTGATAGTCCTTTATCTCTCAATAGATCAGTGGTCATCATTATGTCGCCAACCAAAGGTACAAGGTCATTATCCATAGTGACACAAAAATGATAGGACACATGCCCTAGTGAGCCCAGATGGTAAAGCTAGAGCAGGAAGCAAGCAAATCACAAGCAACCACATGGCACATCTTTAGGAAGAAGCGAAGGGTCAACAAAAGTGGTAGGGTCACCTTTCGAATGAGTTTCATGGGGTCATCGATAAAGGAAAGTATGAATTCATTCAACATCATTTATACAAATAAGCCATGAACTTGAGATGTTAAGATGACAAGATGATATGATGACTCCATCATCATGAGATTGTAAGAGTACAATGTAAAGCTCTTGATGCTACAAATTCAAAGAGGATACAACTGTTGTCATGTGATTGCTAGGCTAAAAGATGAAAGCTATGATCTTACGCTGAGTTGTAAGATCGTGACATTGAAGCTATGGTTTAATGAAGTTGAGATGGATACCGTGAGATCATGGGAGCATGAATTTCATGTTGTGATCCCATGTCTTGTCGTATGGTTGTATGTTTGTGTGATTTCTTGATTGTAGGTTTGTAAGTGTATAATGGTGGTAGAAAGTTAAAATCTCGATGCTATGACATGTAATTTGTCATCAAATCAAGGAGGAAAATTTGAGAGGCTATGACCATGCAATGAAGATGGAATCATAAGATTGTGGGCATGGTGTCCAAAAGTGAAGTTTTGATCTTACAACAAGAAGGGTTTTGTGACATCATAAAGGATCTCCAAGAAGGGCATGAAGCTACAGGGTAAAGGAGCAGTTGTAAGATTGTAAGAATCCATTTCCAAGCCTTGTGATGCCACAATAAAGGCTAAGACTATCAATCTTCTAATGTTACAACTATGTTTTGTCATATATTTTCAACGGCCAGTGGTACGGGTTCCAATCTTACGATTGCTATTAGTCGTAATATCATGAGGGTTAAAGTATTAACCACTGAAGCTACAAAGATGGTTTGCTAAGCCGTAATCATAAGATCATAGGTTGGTGAAAGGTGTCAGAAAAGTTTGACCAAGTGGCGCACTTTGATTGGTCAAAGGTCATAAATATCAAAAGAGGTTTCCAGTTGTTCATTGGTCATCTGATCTTCCTAAGATAGATGGATGACATAATGTCACTTTGTAAAGCTACAAGAAGATTATCTATAGTGACACAACAATGATAGGCCACGCGTCTAGGTGGGCCCAATCTTGTGAGTTCAAGTTGCCGTGGCATTGAGAGTTTCAACTTTCAGAGGAAGTATTGATCAATAGAGGCAAATATGATTCATTTGATGCCTTACATTTGAAAATAAATTATTACAACCTTACAAAAGTGCCTTAGTCATAAGATTATGAAGTAAAGACAAAGGGGTTGAAATGATATGAAGCATTCGTAAGATCACAAGCATCCAGTTTCAAGGGTGAGATGCTATGCTTCACCATGGGGTTGTGTCATCGTAAGATCATTTCAATCATAAGATCAGGTGCAATGAGAAAATAAGCTGAGATGTCATGGTAAAGTCTTCAAGTTCTAAAATTACGACACATAGTTGATTGAAGGATCGTAAAGCCAGACAAGGTGGACCTAGGAGCATAAGAAAAGGAAAATGTGCACATGTTAACTCAACTCTAATGCTATGATGTAGGTATTTCATAGGATCATGAAGAATGAAAAGGGAAGCTAAGATGTTATGATGAAGCCATAAACTCAAGATGTTAAGATGTTAAGATGGTATGATATCTTCTTCATCACAAGATCATAAGAGTAAAGTGTAAAGCTTTTGAAGGTACGACAAAGAAGGTCTAACTATTGTTGCATGGTCGTGAAAGATGAAAAGTAAAGCCATGATGTTACACAAGCCTATATCATGGCATTGTAGAAGTCTGAAGGTTGATTGTCGAAGCTATGCTAGTGGTCAGTTAAACATGATTGTGAGATCATAGTACAAATGAAGATGAGTTAAGATGCTACACCAAGCAAAAGTGTAACCACGATCATAGGATCATAAGAAGTTAAAAGGTATGTTCTAACACCACAAAAACTGAGGTATCATATGGTCATAGAAGCTATTTCCAAGGCTTTTGATGCTGTGATAAAAGGTCTTTTCTAAAATCATGAGATCATAAAGATAGTGCTCCTCACCAAAGATGATATGAAAGGTTCTTCTCTGGGGCAAGTCATAAGGTCATAACATCATATCATCGCAAGTCAACTTGGTCAATGTAGAAATATAATGACAAAAATATGAAAGGTGATGAGTTCAACTTATCAAACGATGACACATAGATCCCACTTAGCAGTCAATTGAGATTTGATCTTAAGGTGGTAGAAATGTTTATATAAAGAAGAATAGGGCAATGTGCAGGTTGACATCAAGTAGATGAGTGGGTTGGTGGTTCCAAAAACATAGTTTTAATGGAGATTAGATTTTTAGTTGGGAGCAAGGGTATGATCGAATTTAGAATAAAATCAGTTTCATGGAACAACCACCAAGAAAGAGGTAGAAGACAAAGAAAGTGGTTGTAGATATTAAGTTTAAAGGTAGAGATAGTTGAAGAATTTGATGATTAAGCGTAACAGGAGCAAACATAATAATTAAAAGTACTCCTATAACAAACACCATTTGGGATTTCATGATTATCTTCCTAGTTTTGCCCAAAATGCAAAGAATGTAGAATGTAGAATGTGAATGTAACTTTCTAAAATATCTTTGTTTCTTCCAACAGTTTTTTGACATGTGCCCCTCACATCTGAAGCTTGTTGTAATCCTTCTCTATTTAAGGATTTCCAAGATGTGGAAAAAGGGGGTTGCCATTTTTGGAAGTTTTTATGCAAAAATAAGTGTTTTCGAGATTTCTTAAGAATCCTTCATGCTTTTTCTACAAATTACTTTGCTCTATAGTCAGTCTTGGATGGATGTTGTGGAACGACCTTTGAAATCTAAATAAAGGAACAATTCAAGAGCTCTTCTTATGTCTTTTGCTACTTAATTTACTGATTTGATATAACTTTTGTGATTTACTTTGAATCCTTGAGTTTTGTGTTAGTTTTAGCTAGAAGTGAATTTATGGAATGTTCATATGGGTTGTAAGTCATAATATTCTACTTTCTTTCAAGTTTGTGGAATTGTGAATGTTATCATTCCCTTTACCATCTTGTCTGAAGTCTATCCTTCTCATGAAATACTCATGTATGAGTTTCTTGAGATTAGGATTGTGCTCATCTTAATTGTTCAAAAAGTATTTCATTGTGTTAGTCCACCAATATCCTCATCTTAATGTTTGGTGTATCACCCTAGCTTTACTTTCAGCATTTTCTTTCAAGTATTCCTTCTATCCCTTTCCCTCTCAAGTTTAATTTCTATTTGAAGAAGAAATTAGGTGAAGCATTGTAAGGAACCGACCTATAACTGAAGATTCACTCCTAATTTTGGTATACCCATTACCCAGGAGTATTTCCATGTTACTCAAAGTTGACTAATTTAGAATCTAGTCTAGGCACAACATCTAGAGATAACAATTTTGGCGATTCTAATTGTGAAAAAGACAAGTGCATATGATTTATGAGAAGAGTGTAGACAAAAAGTAGTTCTACACATTTTAGATATAGAGAGTTGTCCCCACCTAGAAGGAGAGGTAGAACCAGCTAAAATAATCTAGGATACCCTTGTTGATACTAGAAGAGCTAGATCTACTCCTCCACCTGCAACTCCTGTCATTGTTGCAAAGAAAGTTGTTGTTCCAAGGAGAAGAAATTTTCAAGCACCAATGGCAAGGCAATTTTCTTTCATCTTTTTTAATCAAGGGAGTCCACTACTTTTTGCTCAACATCATGATATTCCTCTAGTTGTCTTGAAGATTTTACCAAACTTCACTAGAGAAGGCCAGACAACAACATTTGAGCATATCAGAGATGTTGCTACATTATGCAACATGAATTATGCCACTAAGGAAGATGTTTTTGTGAAGCTCCTTGTAACTTAATTCAAAGGAAAGGCTCTTCAATGGTTTCAGAGCCTTGCTATGGGCTCAATAAATTCTCGAGATGCATTGGGAGATGTCTTGACAAGAGGTTTTGAAGACAAGTCATTTTTTTGTCTCTTGTTGAGTAGCTCACAGCCATAAAACGTGCTCCTCATGAGTAGATGATAGATTTCAACTACAGATTCCAAAGAGCATGGAGCATAATACCAATTCTAATAAGGCCTTCAGAAGAGCATGCTTTTCTATATTACTTAAGAAGCTTAAATAGTGATATCTCTATTATGATCCAATCTATGGGGGGTTATTCATTACCACAAGGTTATGACATTTCTATAAGAGCCAAGAATAGTCTTATTAAAGCGAGTAAGATTTCTCTAGGCCTCTAATGCCTATATATTCATATATCATACCTAACAACCTCTAGCCATACCACCTTTTAACCCATTACCAGCCATCCCAAGTTAGGAAGTAGTAGTTGCATGCCCTTCATCAGAGCTACAAGAGCTAAGAGATGGTAAAAAAAGGATAGAAAGCCTCATGCAAAACCTAACTAATGAGCTAGTAAATATTAAGAAAAGTGTTAAGAATTTAACCTTGATAGTCCTCAAGTCGACTAGTACAGATCGTACCTTACTCTTCTCTCTATATATACTCAGGATTGGCATTTATAATAATTTATATATCCCTTATATGAGCCGGCGATCTAGAAATAAATGCTTAGTTTGTTCTTGACTAATCATTAGTTAAATCTAACTAACACTTATCTCTTAGTCGCCGACTTAGGATAATTAAATATTGGTTATGTGCCAAGGGTTATGTCCCTTAAGGGACATACCCTCTAAAGGGAATATATAGGTAGGTTATGACTGTAGTTTGGAGACACACAGGAAAACATACAGTCTGATCTCCTAGTAGTCATATTCCCACGAATTCAATAAGAAGAATTATTTCATTCCAGTTTGTGATTACTAGTTAGATTTGCAGTTGTCATTTATATCTCAAATTGATATAAGTTATAATCCTGAAGTCAGAATGATATCTCAAATTGCAGAACTGTACAAAAAGAGTGTATAACAGCCATCCCAATCTCATAATCAAACTCCAAATCAACCTGCTCAGTAGCAGTTTAAAGGCAAATACCAATCTAATAGGCAAAATTATAACCAAACACATTTTAGGCCTTATAATCCTAATCCTTTGAATACTACTCCTTCTCCAAACAATGTTAGAGACATGGCCCCTGCACAAAATAACCTAGCAGCATACTATGATTGGTGCTATCCTTGTAATCAACAACATAATCAGTCTACATGCTCTAATGGGATGATGAATCAAGGCTTAATGGTTCAAGGTACTTCTAGTGCACAAACTATATTTGATGTTAATGTCGAGAGATAGCCAGAAGTCCTTCTCATAGATGCTACATTCATGAATTAGCAAGAAGAGGAACATAGTGGTGATGGTGATGTAGGGAAAAGTAAGGATATGACAATTGAGAAACCATTCTCACTCCAAGGATAGAAAGAACAAAAAATAAATCCTCCCATTATCACTAAAGAGTAGTCATATCAACAAGTACACACTATTGTCCCTAAAATCCAAGAAAAAATACATGTTACTCTTCCATTTAATATTGTGGAGAACATGAAAATAATATCACTATGTCTATGTGGGATTATCTAGCTATTCCTGGACAAGTTGACTTGATGAAGGAGGCCTTGGCAGCAAATATTCCAAATCAAGTTGCTGATGAGCCTCATAAGGCTGCTCTCACAAATCAAGGAATTGTTTCTCAGGCTAGCAGCAATAAGGGAAATCATATCCAAGGTAAGGATGTAAAACCCCCACCATTTTATGTTTCATTTATTATTGGAAATAATTTGGTTCATAATTATATGGTTCATAGTTGGGCTACAAGCTTTTTTATGCCCAAGAAGATAGTAGACCAATTAGGTCTAAAGTATGAACCCTTAGAGAAAGGTGTAGTCCAACTAGATGGTTCACGAGTCAACACATTAGGTCTCATAAAGATGAAAGCCTAACACTCCATGCATGTCCTACTTTCTATATTCCTCAAGATATCTTTATGATAGATTTGCTCCCATTTTTTCCCTTTGGTTGTCAAGAGAGTTTACAACCACGATAGGAGGCTATTTATCAACAAATTGGTCTCACATGCTATTTAGGACCAAATATGGAACCAAAGTAACAATCAGGTCTAAGTTGCTTCCAAAGACCACGTTGAACCTTACACACTTGATGTAATCAATGCTAATTGTATTGCACTTGATCAAGAAGAAGACCTTGTTGCCACAAGATAAAAATACTCAAGTTGATATTATCCCTGATGTCTTGCTAGATGAGTGGGCAACATAAAACACCCTAAGAAAAATAGACCAATGACATTAGCATTGAAGATATTACAGATATTGATGGGGACACAACCCAACAACCAGAATAGACACAATAGAAAGGGGAAATTATATTATCTGAGAAAATAAGCTGGTACAAACAGTGCAGAGAAAATAAACTCAAAACATGCCCTGCGGGCTTACAATAGCATAAATCTGGAGAATATTTCTCCTTTTAGCACCTCCTCTCAAGCTCCTATCCGAACTGCCTTTTACAATGCCAAAAATCTCCTTAAATAGACCCCGGAGGGTTAAGGACTAGGAGTACATTCTAGAAAGTGCTAGTAGTCATCCACCGACAAAATAGAAGGTTCCGGAAGCTGCGTTAGAAGTCGGTGCAATTTTAGAAGAATCCAGAAACGGTAGCCGAACTTTCGGGAGGCATAACTTTTGAACCGTAACTCCGATTGACGAACCGTTTACATTTTCGAAAAGCTCTCAAAGTGCTCTATAGCCCTACGGACAAGCTTTGCTCGTCCCCCATTTTTCAACCCTTTTCGAGGTCATTTAATGCCCCAAACCTGACTCTGAAGCATTCTTAGGGGGTCTCCAAAACCCGAAAAACTGCAATAACTTTCAAACCGTGGGGCCTTTTGACCTGATTCTTTTTTTGGAATGCTCTAAATCTCAATTACATTCATCTGGCCAAGTCACACCTTCTAGGTCACCAAAATGATGGTCAAATTGCATGCTCCTATTTTTTCAGGATTTTTAAATGCACTGATAGTTGAACTATGAGAGTTGGAACCTTTATTTGAGCCAAATGGGTATCCAAAAATGCAAAGACATAAAATAGAAACTAAGTCTAAGTACATTTTTTTTTGGGTGACACAGGATTGCCCTTATACCTCTGGATGCTCCTGCATAAGACACCCAGGGTAGATTGAAAAGTGACCCTGTCACTTTATGGATGGTAGAGGAAATCCCAAATGGGAAACCTCAGCTGCTGAAATCCAAGTTGAGTCCTCGATCGGCCGTCCTTTCCATTTTACCAAATACTCTTCATACTGCCTGTTTCTGGTACTCCTACCCACACGTTGATCTAGAATGTCTTCTATCTCCTCCTTCTTAGAAGCAGGAATTGGGCATGGCTCTAAAACCAGCTCCTCATCAGCACCATCATCATGATACTCTGTCAAATCTGCAATGTTGAAAATGGGAGAAATGTGAATACCATCTGGCAGCTCCACCTCATATGCATTTCCTGAGTTATGTTTCTTCAAAATTTTGCAGGGGCCAAATTTCTTCATTTTCAGCTTGTTGTAAGTACCAACTGGAAATCTTTCTTTTCGTAAGTGCACCATGACAAGATCCCCTACTTGGAATTCCTTATGTCTTCTCCTTGCATCAGCCCTAGCTTTATACTCTTGATTCATCTTGATAATGTGTGCTTGAACCTCCTCATGTAGACGCTTGATGTGTTCAGCAAATTCCTCAGCTTTAGCACTTGTTCTCTCCCCTTGTTCTATCTTCCTCAATTCTGGTGCAGTCCTTGGGCTATTCCCATATACAATTTGAAATGGTGATTTTCCAGTACTCCTATTTACAGAGTTATTATAAGCAAACTCTGCCTGTGGTAGAATCAAATCCCATCCCTTGGGCTTATCCCCAACTAAACATCTCAGCAAATTGCCCAAACTTCTATTTACCACTTCTGTTTGGCCATCAGTCTGTGGGTGATGCGTGGAACTAAATTTCAAGTCTGTTCTCAACTTCTTCCACAATGTCCTCCAGAAATACCCCACAAATTTAGTATCTCGGTCAGAAACTATACTCCTTGGAAGACCATGTAGTCTTACCACCTCTTTGAAAAACAAGTCTGCAATATGGATAGCATCATGAGTTTTGTGGCATGGAATGAAATGTGCCATTTTGGAGAACCTATCAACCACCACAAATACTGAGTCATTACCCCTTTGTGTCCTTGGCAATCCAAGAACAAAATCCATACTTATGTCCTCCCATGGCCTTGATGGAACAGGCAATGGCTGATATAGGCCAGTATTTTGACTAAACCCCTTGGCCACTTGACAAACCTGGCAACTCTGTACAAACTTCTTCACATCCTGTGTAATTTGAGGCCAAAAATAATGTTCTCTAAGAATGGCAATGGTCTTATCCAGACCAAAATGTCCTGCCATCCCTCCACTGTGTTTCTCCTTAATCAGATTTTCCCTCATGGAACTCCTTGGAATGCACAATTGACTACCTTTGAACAACATGCCATCCTGAATCAAATAGTCTAACCACTTGGTTCTATCTACAGCAACAGGTTCTTTACAAGCTTTCCATGCTTCAGCAAAATCAGGATCCTCAGGGTACAAATTCTTGAGTTCATCAAACCCAACTACTTCAACCTGCATTGTTGTAAGCAACAATTGTCTCCTACTTAATGCATCTGCAACCCTGTTAGATTTTCCACTTCTATGCTTTAACACAAATGTATAACTCTGCAAGAATTCTACCCACTTCATATGCCTCTGATTCAATTTACCTTGGCTATTTAGGTACTGTAATGCTTGATGATCAGTATACAAAACAAATTCCTTTGGCAACAAATAATGCCTCCATTTCTTTAAGGCCTGAACTATCGCATAGAACTCTTGATCATAAACAGAATACTTCTTCTTTGCATCATTCAATTTTTCACTAAAATATGCAATAGGCTTACCTTCTTGGCTTAATACAGCCCCAATAGCACTACCACTAGCATCACAGTCCACCTGGAATACTTTTCTGAAATCTAGAAGTGCCAACACAGGCTGTTCAGTCACCTTCTTCTTCAGCAATTCAAAACTACTCGCAGCTACTGCAGTCCATTTGAACTCTTTTCTATCCCCTCTTATTGTATCAGTTAGGGGTGCACATATGCCACTGAAATTCTTAATAAACTTCCTGTAAAAACTAACCAGACCATGAAATGATCTTACCTCAGTAGCAGACCTTGGAGTAGGCCATTCCAAGATAGCTTTAACCTTCTCTGGATCCATTTTGAGTCCTTCAGGTGATATAACAAATCCCAAATAGACTAACTCCCTTTTTGCAAAGACACACTTCTTTAGATTAATTAACAGTTTCTCTTCCCTCAGCCTTTCAAAGACACTACGAATATGCAGCAAATGTTCTTCCAAAGTCTTGCTGAAAATTAAAATATCATCCAAATAGACAATAACAAATTTTCCCAAGAACTTCTTAAGTACCTCATTCATGAGCCGCATGAAGGTGCTTGGGGCGTTCGTCAATCCAAAGGGCATGACTAACCACTCATAAAGACCCTCCTTGGTCTTGAAGGCTGTTTTCCACTCATCTCCTTCTCGTATCCGTATCTGATGATAGCCACTCTTCAGATCTATCTTTGTGAAGTACTGAGCTCCACTCAAGCAGTCCATAAGATCATCCATCCTTGGTAAAGGAAACCGGTACTTGATGGTTATCCTATTTATAGCTCGAGAATTTGTACACATCCTCCACTCTCCATCCTTCTTTGGTGCAAGTACTGCAGGTACTGCACATGGACTCAGGCTCTCTCGAATCAAGCCCTTCCTCAACAGTTCCTGAACCTGTCTATTTAGCTCCTCTGTTTCAGTAGGAGTCATCCTGTGAGCAGCCTTGTTAGGCAAACTAGCTCCTGGAATCAGATCTATTTGATGACTGATTTGCCTTACTGGTGGCAATCCATCTGGAACATTATCAGAGATAATATCTCCAAATTCTCCTAGTAAATCTGAAACTTCCAATGGTATTTCACTACTACCTTCTTTATCTTTCCTAGGAATCAAAGCATAGCACATACGCTGATGTTTCATGCCATCTAAAAACTTCCTTCCATCAACAAGACAAATCCTAGCACTGCTACATACCTTTTCACCTTCCTTTTTCATGGGCTTCAATTTGTGGCGAACTCCATCCTTTGTCAGAGAGTATGTGTTTGCATGTCCATCATGTATTGCATGTCTATCAAACTGCCATGGTCTACCCAACAATAGATGGCAAACATCCATCGAAATAACATCACAGAGGACTTCATCATGGTAACTACCAATTTTGAATTTTACTAAACATTGTTCACTTACCAGGACCTTATGATCATCTTTTACCCAAGAAATCCGATAGGGCTGGGGATGTTTCTCCCTCTTGAGCTTCAGCTTAGAGACCATCTCTTCGGATACCAAGTTATCAGTGCTACCACCATCAATGATCACATCACAACATTTATCCTCACACTTGCATCTGGTACGGAACAAACTCCTTCGTTGTCCTGGTTCATTTTCACCACTTAGTAGGACTCTTTCATTTACCAAGGTCTCTCCTCTTTCTGCATCCTCTGAATGTGATGATTGTGCATCCTCATCCACATGAGCAACCCTAGCTTGGCCCTCAGCTCTCCTATCTGTCCTTCCTTGTCGTTGAGGGCATTCAAAGGCACGATGACCTTCTTCATTGCAATGGAAACAGGTACCACGAAAGCCTCCTCTTCCTTGTCCACGTCCTCTACCTCTTCCTCTTTGATTTCCAAAGTCTTGATCACGGGAGCGGTTGAAACCCTCATTCCTCTGGTTCCTGCTAGTACCCTCATCTTCATTTTTCTTTTGAGTTTCATTGCGGCCTCCAGATGATCTACCGCTTCCCCTTCCTCCTTGACCGCGCCCTCTTTGTCTTCCTTCAAACCTTTTACTCAGCTTCTCTTCAACTCGTAGGGCAAACTGGTATGCTTCTTCAACACTGGTCATTCTTACCAGACTTAGTTCCTCCTGGATGCTAGGTCGTAATCCACTGATATAACGAGCAACCTTCTCCTTATTTGCTTCTGCATGCCCCGCTCTAATCAGGAGTCGGTAAAACTCCTCTGTATATTCTTGGACTGATCTTCCTGCTTGCTTTAATCCATGCATCTTCTTAAACAGATCAAGCTCGTAGTCCACAGGAATGAACTACTTCTTCAATTTGTCCACCATGCGATCCCATCTTGTGATCTTCTCCTTTCCTCTTCTAAGTCTTTCCAGTTGAACCTCTTGCCACCAGATTTTTGCATGGCCTTTTAGTTTGGCCTTTGCAAACTTAACCCTATCTGGGTCCCTTATATCCTCATACTCAAAGTATTCGTCCAGTTCATTGATCCAATCGACCAACTCATCTGGTTTCAAATTTCCCGAAAATATACCCACTTCAATTGTAGGTCTTTTCCCAAACCTAGAAATGGCCCTAAAAAGCCTTTCCTCTACAGGATTCAGAACTTCCCCGTCAACTTCCATTACTTCCTCTTCATTGTCATCCTCACTATTGTCATCTGCGGCAATATTTGCTCCTCTACGAAGCTCCTCTTGCAATGCTTGTACCTGTCTCTGGAGGGCTCTAACCTCCTCAGGATCAACAGCTCTGGCCCTTCCACCACGCTCTCTTCGTGGAGGCATCTTCTACCTCGAACCCACAACCACACAGTCCTGGTGCAAACTGCCTCACAGTCGGCACTCTGTCTACACACTCAAGAAAACCCGCTCTGATACCACTTGATGGGGACACAACCCAACAACCAGAATAGACACAATAGAAAGGGGAAATTATATTATCTGAGAAAATAAGCTGGTACAAACAGTGCAGAGAAAATAAACTCAAAACATGCCCTGCGGGCTTACAATAGCATAAATCTGGAGAATATTTCTCCTTTTAGCACCTCCTCTCAAGCTCCTATCCAAACTGCCTTTTACAATGCCAAAAATCTCCTTAAATAGACCCCGGAGGGTTAAGGACTAGGAGTACATTCTAGAAAGTGCTAGTAGTCATCCACCGACAAAATAGAAGGTTCCGAAAGCTGCGTTAGAAGTCGGTGCAATTTTAGAAGAATCCAGAAACGGTAGCCGAACTTTCGGGAGGCATAACTTTTGAACCGTAACTCCGATTGACGAACCGTTTACATTTTTGAAAAGCTCTCAAAGCGCTCTATAGCCCTATGGACAAGCTTTGCTTGTCCCCCATTTTTCAACCCTTTTCGAGGTCATTTAATGCCCCAAACCTGACTCTGAAGCATTCTTAGGGGGTCTCCAAAACCCGAAAAACTGCAATAACTTTCAAACCGTGGGGCCTTTTGACCTGATTCTTTTTTTGGAATGCTCTAAATCTCGATTACATTCATCTGGCCAAGTCACACCTTCTAGGTCACCAAAATGATGGTCAAATTGCATGCTCCTATTTTTTCGAGATTTTTAAATGCACTGATAGTTGAACTATGAGAGTTGGAACCTTTATTTGAGCCAAATGGGTATCCAAAAATGCAAAGACATAAAATAGAAACTAAGTCTAAGTACATTTTTTTTTGGGTGACACAGGATTGCCCTTATACCTCTGGATGCTCCTGCATCAGATATTGGTCTAGGGAGTTATGTCTTCCAAGAATTTGGACTAGTAATACCAAACCTTGTCAAAGACACAACTGATCATTTTGAATAACAAGATCAAGGTTGGGAGTTATACTTTGATAGCTCTTACAGCAAGAATGGTTCAGGTGGGGAGCAAAGTTCATCTCTCCTCAAGGAGATAAATATTATATAGCTTTTTGTTTCAATTTTGCATGCACAAATAATACAACTGAATATGTGGGTTTGATTCAAGGATTGGAATGGGTCAGGATGAGAGGTATCAAATGCATAAAAGTATCTAGAGATAGTGAGTTAGCTGTCAACTAGGTGAGAGGGTTACACATGACTAAGAATGACAGATTGAAAGGCTACAAGCAAAGGGTGTGGGATATAATTGAATATTTTAATGATTTTAATATAGTTGTCAACCCTAGAAGATTAAATCATCATGCTGATAGGTTGGCTACTGTAGGAGCACAATTTGATATAGTTGAAAGTATTAACAAAGAAGAGGTACAAAGGCATATCAAGGTTGTGGTCAAACATTCCATACGTGATAATGATGTCAATTGGAAAGTTTTTCATAGTGGTGAACAAATTATGAATTTTTTTCTTGAAGAAGACATACATTCAACCTTCAATCAACATAAAATAAAGGATCACTATGGTGATCAGGTTATACAATTGAGTTCCAATAAACTACCCAAGAGACTAGTCACCCTAGAGTCTTTCTTTAACACTGATGATCGAGTCAAGAAGAATAAAACCAACTTGGTAGTTTAACAACATCATTACAAAGATCTTGAGATTGTAAAGGGAAAAAATTTAAAGTTTGGTGAAACAATTCCTATTGAAGAAAAGTAATCTTACATCCAGCCTTTCCAAGACTTTGAAGATGTTTTTGCTTGGGAATATGTAGACCTTAAGGGTTTTGATCCACACCTTGCCTAACATACCATTAAGTTAGAACCCAATTCCAAACCCATAAGGTAGAAGCAAAGGTCGGTCAATCCAAAGATAGGACCCTAAATGCAGAAGGAGGTTTTCAAACTCATTGAGAGTGGAATAATATTTCCTATCAAACACACCAGTTGGGTGTCAAATTTGGTTCTTCTCAAAAAAAGAATGGGGAGCTGAGATTATGTGTGGATTTTAAAGACCTCAATAGAGTACCATTGAAGGACTGCCACCCTTTTCCATCTATGGAACAAATTCTTCAATATGTTTCAAGCTCTAAGAGATTTTTACTCCTTGATGGATATTTTGGCTATAAGTAAGTTCTAGTCAAGGAGGAAGACCAATTCAAAACTGCATTCACCACAAAATGGGGAACCATGGCATATAGAAGGATGCCTTTTGGCTTGTCTAATGTAGGGGCAACTTTCAAAAAGGCCATGGAGATGGCTTTCAATAACTTGATATACAAATTTGTGCTGATCTATCTGGATGATATCATAGTTTTCTCCAAGCACGCTTGTTAGTTTGTGGTGACTAATCAGGGAAGTATTGTACATACTTCATAAATTCTTTGAGGTTCAGGGCAATGCTTTGGAAAATATTTTTTGGCTCGTGGTCGATGTTGTGGCTAACGTATGGTTAACATATGACCAATATGTTGTAACCCTAAAGAGGCATAAAAATACTTGTATAAAAGAGCTTAGGGTTAGGAATTGTTTCATTATGAGTGATGCAAAATTGGTTATTGCGGTGGTATTGAGTTATAAGGGATTATAGATTGTAATCAAGTTATAATCACTGGATCATAATAATATCAGACTTGTTGTTTGGTGGACATAACCCAGGGATTGGGTGGACCACGTTAAATCTTGGTGTCTTGTGTTCTTTTCTATGTGATCTATTATTTTTTTATTATTGGTTATATTTGCATGTAATTGTTATTTATATCTGTGGTTTAATCCTAAGAAGTGGTATCAAAGCCTAGTTGTGTCTTTTAGATAGAAAGGCTTTTGGAAGCATTTGATTATGCCTGACACCATTGGTGGCATTTAATATTACAAAAGTGAAGATGACAGAAGAATAGATGCAAACCCTAGCGAAACTATATGAAAAGCCCTTTGCTTCAAACAAGGTATTTCTATGAAGTGTTTATTTACTATGAAAATGGAAGAGGGTGGATTTGTTGCAGATCATTTAAATGAGTTTAATACTATTACTAGTTAGTTATCTTCTGTGGGTATCAATTTTGATGAAGAAATTAGGGCTCTCTTGATTTTGTGTTCTTTGCTTGAAAGTTAGAATGGCTTGGTAATGGTTGTGAGTAATTCTATTCCTGGATCTACTACCCTAAAATATGATGATGTGATCGGTGTTATTTTGAGTGAGGAAAATTGTAGGAAATCCTTAGGCAGATCTACATCTAGAAGTGCTTTGAACACACAAAGTCAAGGCAAATGAGAGAGGAAATAATTATGGAAATTGTGGGAAATCAAGAGGAAAGTCAAAGGGGAGGAGGTCTCTATTGAGAGGACCGAACAACTGCTGGTACTGTGGAAAAATAAGGCATAAAAAGAAAGATTATTGGACTCGAAAGAAAAATAAAGGAGATAAACTAGATGGAGACAAGGAGGCAAATGTGGTAAGTAAAAAATCCAAAGAGGATACTTTGCTTCTATCTTTAGAAAGTGTTGATGATTCATGGGTTTTAGATTCTGGTGCTTCATTTCATGCTACACCTCATAGAGGTTATTTCATTGATTATGCCCGAGGGGATTTTGGGCTTGTTTATTTGGGGGATAATGAACCCTATTAGATTGTTGGAGAGGGAAAAGTTAAGGTTAAGTTACAGAATGTGAATCATTGGCTACTACATGAGGTAAGACATTTTCCAAGGCTAAGTAGGAATTTAATTTCAGCAAGGTAACTCAGTGATGAGGGTTGTGTAGTTACTTTTAATGATAAAAAATGGAAGGTTTCAAAAGGTTCCCTTGTAGTAGCAAGAGGTGTGAAAGTAGGCACCTTATATCTTTGTATAGGTCATATTGTTCCTTCTACTTTTATTGTTATAGAGAAAAATGTATGTTCAGGAATAGTTGTTGCAGTTGAGCATGAGAACAAATAGCTATTGTAGATTCTGGTACAACAATGTGGCATAACAGACTTGGGCACATGAGTGAGAAAGGTATGAAAGTACTTTATTCAAAGAAAGTTTTACTAGGTCTGAAATGTGCTAATATGGATTTCTATGAAAGTTGTGTGTATGAAAAACAAAAGAGAGTGAGTTTTGTGAAGATTGGGAAGGAAAATAAAAGAGAGAAATTAGAGCTTGTGCATACAGATATATGGGGACTGGCTCAGGTATCTTCCCTTAGTGGCTCTCATTATTATGTTACATTTATTGATGATGCAACTAGAAAATTATGGGTTTATTTTTTTTAGACAGAAATCTGATTTATTTCAAACTTTTAAGAAATGAAAATGCTTGGTTGAAAATGAGACTAGTAAGAAATTAAAATGTGTCAAATCTAATAATGGTGGTGAGTATTGCAGTCATGAATTTTAAGATTATTGCTCCAATAATGGTATTCATAGACAAAAGACTATTCCAAGGACTCCATAGGAAAATGGAGTGGCTAAATGCATGAACATGACTATAATGGAGCGTGCAAGGAGCATGAGGTTGCATGCTAGGTTGCCCTTACAAATGTGGGTGAAGGCTATCAATACTATTGTATATTTGACTAATAGAGGTCCCTCTTGTACACTAGAAATGTGTCACACTCTAAACCATTCTATCCAAATGATTCCATGAGTTGGGAATGTTCGAATGTCGGCTTAGAGCTCCCTATCCACGGAGTGCAAGAAGGTATTGTTTCAAGTTTGAAGGCTCTCAGTCGAGCCTTTAGAGATAAGCTTCTTGCTAGTAAACCATGCAACGGGAGGTTCTTTGAGACAAGAGCAAGAATGCAAGTGTCTACAATGAATCCCTCATGGATACAAATGAAAATATGAAGACTACACTAGAATGAATATGCAAAGTGCAACTATTCTAAGCATGAATGAGAGTGTTACAAAACCAACTATTAAGCTATGTGATATTATTGCAAGAATCAAAGCTACAATAACATGCAACTATGCTAAGAATGACATATGATCTTATGCTAATATGATGGAATGAGAGAATGAGACAAAAAATGAGAAGTTCTCCACAAAGCTCCAAAGAAACCTGTTAGAAAACCTGCAGCATAACAATATTCAAAAGATGGATCCATTTGAGGGGGAAAGCTCTCTCCCTTTTAAAGATGTATGGACGGTGGAGATCAAGATGAAGATGGTGGATGATTAACAGTGGAATTTGAAAAGAGGAGTGATCCATGTGCACACACAAGTCAACCAATAGAATATAAGTTGACTTGTCATATAAGACAAAAGTCACAAAGCCTTTTCTTTTAATTGCAAAATAGAAAAAGGACTTTATGTGTGCACTTTAAGTGGGTTAGAAGAATGGGGTCTTTTATTTAATTAAAAGGGGACATGTTCTTTTAATCAAATAATGAACTTAGGATAGCATAGTCAAACTATAGGTTATAATCAAATAAATTGATTATTAGCAATTTGGTCTAGGTAAATGATTAAATTAATTTAGCCAAAATGCTGAGAAAGGGGCTAATAGTCTAGATGACCATTTTTAGGTGATTACATTTGCCCCTCTTTGATTAATGTGTGATTGATCTGGGAACACATTATGTCAAAGAACAGAAGCCAAGTAGGTAGCAATAGATATAGATGTATGATTCCTAAGAATGAAATGTAGAAATAGATAGCAAGTCCTGAATGTACAACTTGATAGCGGTAGTACTGAACACTAGGAAGATGATGTTAGGATCCAAAAAGAATTCTAACACCTAGCAAAGCGAATAGATCGAGAGCAAGTGATAAGGTCAAACAAATGTTCCTAAGAAATAGATAGTTGTTATAGTATTTCTGCCCCCTCGGGATCAAAATCGAAATGAGGTAAGAAGAAGCAGAAAACTTAGCTAGACATGAGAAAATTGAGATATAGCAATGTCTGATATGACAGATAAATGATTAGAACCCAAGAATGACTATGAGAAATTGATAAAATACCCCAGTTTGACCGAAGTTGACCGCGAAAGATAAATCATAAAAATTAGGTCAAATTAAGTAGAAAGAGGATTTAGATGTGAAAAGATGAATAGAAGTAGATATGAAGCATAGAAATGATGAAGTCATGAAGATGCCCCAGCGATGATTCAAAGATTTGACCTCAAACAGTCAGCTAACTACTCAAAAGAAGGTAAAATTTTAAAATGTGATTTTGACCATCAAGATGAACTCTAATTTCAATTTCGATCCCAAAAATGGATCCAAGATGTTGAAATTAGCTAGGGGTGCAATTTTTGCGCAATTCCGAAGAGTTTGAAAATTAGGTCAAAATGAGGTTGGAGGCTATAAAAGGGGTCCAAGTGTCATTTTCACTATTCATTTGTCTTTTTGTGATTAGAGAGATTTTGTGTGGCCCACATAGCATCATGGCTCAGGCGACATTCCTCTTCATCAACACCGTTTCGAGTGCAGCTGGTTGCACAACCGACCAGAGCAAAATGGGGCGCCGGTAAGTAACTACCTTTTTGTCGCTTTTTTGAGCTTCTTGTGATCTTTTTCACACATTTTTTAAGTTTTTAAGTGAGGTGGCGGCGGAGGAGGAGGAGGCGGAGGGAGAGGGAGAGGGAGAGGGGGTAGGCAGATGGAGGGGGAGAGTTCCCGAGTAGGGCGGAGGAAGATGCGAGCGCAGGTGATGCAGGAGGCGAAGGAGTCCTCAGAGTCTAATGGTGATGATGGTGGAGAGGAGGAGGTGCCCTTGAGGAGACGGTGAGCGGTGAGGGTAGAGGCACCCATAGAGCAGCCAGCAGGAGGAGAGGAGAGGGTGAGAGGATCCATGCCTTGGAGGCAGAGCTGCAGGCAGCTCGGGTGACCATTGCAGTACAAGATCAGCAACTAAAAGATGAGCGAGCATGAGCAGATGAGCTGCATCAAGAGCGGGATATTGCGAGGCAAGAGGCATCGCATCATGGTGCACGAGCTGCATACTATTATGCTGCCTATAGGAGTGTGGTACCACCAGAATAGGGTCTTCTTCATTATTCGGAGCGAGCGAGCAGATCAGAGGGTGCAGTACAAGCACCAAATAAGAGATAGGCTCCTCCACCAGGGCCAGCACCAGCCGTAGAGGGTGGCAGCCAGACATGACATTGTCTTTGGAACCTCCCATTACATGGTTTACTAGCAAGAAGAGTATCTCTATGGCTCATCTGAGAGCCCTTGAACTTGAAATACACTCTCTTGCACTCCGTGGATAGGGAGCTCTAAGCTGGCATCCAAGCATTCCAAACTCATGGAATCATTTGGATAGAAGGGTTTAGAGTGGGACACTTTCAAGTGGGAAAATGTACACTCGAAAGTGTCCCACTCTAAACCCTTCTATCCAAATGATTCCATGAGTTGGGAATATTCGAATGCTGGCTTAGAGCTCCCTATCCACAGAGTGCAAGAAGGTATTGTTTCAAGTTTGAAGGCTCTTAGTCGAGCCTTTAGAGATAAGCTTCTTGCTAGTAAACCATGCAACGGGAGGTTCTTTAAGACAAGAGCAAGAATGCAAGTGTCTACAATGAATCCCTCAAGGATACAAATGCGAATATGAAGACTACACTAGAATGAATATGCAAAGTGCAACTATTCTAAGCATGAATGAGAGTGTTACAAAACCAACTATTAAGCTATGTGAGATTATTGCAAGAATCAAAGCTACACTAACATGCAACTATGCTAAGAATTACATATGATCTTATGCTAATATGATGGAATGAGAGAATGAGACAAGAAATGAGAAGTTCTCCACAAAGCTCCAAAGAAACCTATTAGAAAACCTGCAGCATAACAATATTCAAAAGTTGGATCCATTTGAGAGGGAAAGCTCTCTCCCTTTTAAATATGTATGGACGCTGGAGATCAAGAAGAGGAGTGATCCATGTGCACAAACAAGTCAACCAATAGAATATAAGTTGACTTGTCATATAAGACAAAAGTCACAAAGCCTTTTCTTTTAATTGCAAAATAGAAAAAAGGACTTTATGTGTGCACTTTAAGTGGGTTAGAAGAATGGGGTCTTTTATTTAATTGAAAGGGGACATTTCTTTTAATCAAATAATGAACTTAGGATAGCATAGTCAAACTATAGGTTATAATCAAATAAATTGATTATTAGCAATTTGGTCTAGGTAAATGATTAAATTAATTTAGCCAAAATGTTGAGAAGGGGGCTAATAGTCTAGATGACCATTTTTAGGTGATTACATTTGCCCCTTTTTGATTAATGTGTGATTGATCTGGGAACACATTATGTCAAAGAACAAAAGCCAAGTAGGCAGCAATAGAAATAGATGTCTGATTCCTAAGAATGAAATGCAGAAATAGATAGCAAGTCCTCAATGTATAGCCTGATAGCGGTAGTACTAAACACTAGGAAGATGATGTTAGGATCCAAAAAGAATTCTAACACCTAGCATAGCGAATAGATCGAGAGCAAGTGATAAGGTCAAACAAATGCTCCTAAGAAATAGATAGCTATTTTAGTATTTCTGCCCCCCTTAGGATCGAAATCGAAATGAGGTAAGAGGAAGCAGAAAACTTAGCTAGACATGAGAAAATTGAGATATAGCAATGTCTGATATGACAGATAAATGATTAGAACCCAAGAATGACTATGAGAAATTGACAAAATGCCCCAGTTTGACCGAAGTTGACCGCAAAAGATAAATCATAAAAATTAGGTCAAATTGAGTAGAAAGAGGATTTAGATATGAAAAGATGAATAGAAGTAGATATGAAGCATAGAAATGATGAAGTCATGAAGAAATGAAGATGCCCTAGCGATGATTCAAAAATTTGACCTCAAACGATCAGCTAACTGCTCAGAAGAAGGTAAAATTTTAAAATGCAATTTTGACCATCAAGATGAACTCTGATTTCAATTTCGATCCCGAAAATGGATCCAGGACGTCAAAATTAGCTAGGGGTGCAATTTTTGTGCAATTTCGAAGAGTTTGAAAATTAGGTCAAAATGAGGTTGGAGGCTATAAAAGGGGTCCAAGTGTCATTTTCACTATTCATTTGTCTTTTTGTGATTTGAGAGATTTTGTGTGGTCCACATAGCATCATGGCTCAGGCGAACATTCCTCTTCATCGACACCATTTCAAGCGTAGCCGGTTGCACAACCGGCCAAAGTGATATGGGGCATCAGTAAGTAACTACCTTTTTGTCCCTTTTTTGAGCTTTTTGTGAGCTTTTTCACACATTTTTAAGTTTTTAAGTGAGGTGGCGGCGGAGGAGGAGGAGGCGAAGGGAGAGGGAGAGGGAGAGGGGGTAGGCAGATGGAGGGGGAGAGTTCCCGAGCAGGGCAGAGGACGATGCGTGCGCAGGCGATGCAGGAGGTGGAGGAGTCCTCAGAGTCTGATGGTGATGATGGTGGAGAGGAGGAGGTACCCTTGAGGAGACGGTGAGCGGTGAGGGTAGAGGCACCCACAGAGCAGCCAGCAGGAGGAGAGGAGAGGGTGTGAGGATTCATGCCTTGGAGGCAAAGCTACAGGCAGCTCGAGTGACCATTGCAGTACGGGATTAGCAGCTGATGGATGAGCGAGCATGAGCAGATGAGCTGCGCCGAGAGCAGGATACTACGAGGCGAGAGGCAGCACATCATGGTGCACGAGTTGCATATTATTATGCTGCCAATAAGAGTGTGGTACCACCAAGATAGGGTCTTCCTAATTATTCAGAGCGAGCGGGCAAATCAGAGGGTGCAGTGCAGGCACCAGATAGGAGACAGGTTCCTCCACTAGGGCTAAAACTAGCCACAGAGGGTGGCAGTTAGACATGACATTGTGTTTTTATTTGTACCTTATGTATTTTTTAGACATATATCCAGATTTTGGATCTCACATTTGTATATGTACCATGACACATTTGATATATATATATATGAGATACTGGGTTTATCGATATTCTTGTGTACTTGTCTCAAAATGTATGTTTTAGCTTTCATGTGATGTTTCAGTTTTTGTTTTCAGCTCATGTATGTGTATATGCTTATGTGTATTGATTTTGATCTCTCATATGGATGGTAAAGACTTAAATGTTTTTGTGAAAATGTGACACTTGGATAGATCGTATGTGATGATTTTGGATTAACCCCTTGTGATGACAAGGTAGCAAAGAAATGTAGCGAAAGATTAAGAAGGTGAAAAGACATGCAGAAGCGAAAGATAAAAGCAGCTAGCTGATATGTCCATGAAAAAGATGAAGAGAGAGAGCTCTTCCCACATGTAGGAATGTGCAACTAGAAAAATGACATGAACCTAAAATGCAAGCTACTATGCAAAGTGGTTTACCAGCAAGAAACTCATAACATTTAGACTCTTAATTTCATCATTGAGCGTTTATTAGGGACATCATGAGATCATACAACCATCACTAGTATAACTATGAGGATATGAATATGATCAATATTAGATAGGTATGTGGAAATCCAATCTAAGCATCAGAGACATGTAAGTCAAGATAACTACATGATTAGATTCCCTAAGTTTAATTTAGGAAGATTACACTTGTATCAAGGCATAAGCGCCAGGATAAACCCTGAGTGTGGTCTTACAAAATAGTCAAGGATGATACATTTGTAAGTCAACATGTTGAATAGGACAAGCATAAATGCTTACAACATTATAGACAAACAAAGTATACCCACAAGCAGAAATCAAGAAAATATGTCCCATGCCCCCAGTCTTCTAGTCAATGACATCCTCGAAAGACTATAAGGGAGGGAACACATGGCAAATAAATCATCATAGACATCACACAAAGTAGATAAAGATCAGCATAGCTCAATTGTTTAAGTGTTAAAGTGTGTGTGTGTAAGTCACTTGGCCACTTTTTCAAAACTTGATTCTGATAGTGAGAAATATCGCGACATCGGAGACCGTAGGTAAACTATCTATAAAGTGCTGAAAAACACTTGATGTCAAAGTGGGTGGGGGTAGTGTTGAGAAACACTATTTTGTGAGTTGTCAAAGAAACCCTAATGCACAAGAATATCTCAATAGGCTAAGTAGCTATGCCCTCAAGACAAGGACAAGAAACAATTCCAAGCCGAGAAATGTGTAGTGAAGTGGATGATTGAGACTGATAGACATAGGTGCGAGGGTTTCAAGTAGTGCCTGTTTCCAGGTTTTCACCACTTGACAGATTTTTTCAGGACTTTTTTCTTCTTCTTTTTTGTATTTTTTTTTTTTTTTTTTGGTGATACATCAAAGCACCTATTGCTAGGTTTTCACTAAGATGATCATTTTTTTAGGGCATTTTCTGATTTTTAGGATTTTTTCAAGATCATAGATATATACAAGATAGCTAAGAAACAAGCCTCTAAGTATAGAAATTCTTCAAGTGTAGGATGTTGATAGGCTCTGCAAGTTCTTCCCCGTCTGAAGTAGACAACTGATAAGCACCAGACCCAAATGCTGCTGTGATAATGTAAGGACCCAACCAGTTAGGTTCAAATTTCCCTTTCTGTTCTCGATGTTGCTGATTTTTTGGATTCTCTTTAAGCACAAGTTCACCAACCTGGAACTCACGAGGGTGAGCCTTCTTGTTATATTGTGTAGACATGCATTTTTGATAAGCTCTCATGTGATCAAAAGCAGCCTTACGACGTTCATCAAGAGTCTCTAATTCCTATACTCACATAGCTCTATGATCTTCATCAGTTATTAACCCATGTAAGGAGACGCGCAAGGAAGGTATCTCGACTTCTAACGGGAGAACAGCCTCAGAGCCATAGACTAGAGAAAAGGGTGTAGCCCCTATAGGAGTATGAATAGAGGTTCTATAGGCCCAAAGTGCCGAATTTATTTGCAAGTGCCAATCTTTCCCAGACTTTTGAACTGTGCGGTGTAGGATTTTTAGCAGTGTTTTATTAGAGGCCTCAGCTTGGCCATTCCCTTGGGGATAGTAAATAGAGGACCAGTGTTGCTTAATTCAAAACTTTTTGCACAGCTGTTTTAAGTCTTTATTCTTGAACTTCCCTCCATTATCTGTAACAATAGAGGATGGGATACCATATCGGCAAATGATGTGATTTAGTATAAACAAGGCAACATGTTTGCCTGTAGCAACAGATAATGGTACAACTTCAACCCATTTAGTGAAATACTCCATTGTTGTGATGATGAATTTATGACCACTGGATGAGCTTGGATGAATCTTTCCTACCAAGTCAAAGGCCCATTGCCGAAATGGCCAATATGTCACAGAAGGGATTAACTCTCGCCCGGGAGCATGTATCAAGTTGCCATGGAGCTGACATTTCTGACAGGACTTTGCATAGCACACAGCATCAACTTGCATGGTGGGCCAGTAATAACCCATCCTAAGCAGTTTTCGGGCAAGTGCAAGGCCATTAGAATGTGCCCCACAAATGCTATCGTGGACTTCAGCAAGGGCCTTCTCAGACTCTTATAGCTTTAAATGCCTAAGCAATGTTCCGTCTAGACCCTTCCTATACAAGTCACCAGAGACCAAGTGTAGTGTGAGGCATTATGAAGGAGTTGGGATTTTTGGTTGCGTGCGAGGGTTTTCAGAATAACCTGATCACGTAGGTAGGAGAAAATAGCTGCATAGCGGGAGGAATCGTGACCCACAACAGTGTAGATCACCTAGTTATCTGAGGAATCATAGGCTGGATGATGCAATTCTTCCACCAGGAACTCAAATCGTGATTCATGTTCTTGCAATTGGAGGATAGATGCTAAGGTGGCCATAGCATCAGCAGCCTTTTTTTCTGCTCTAGGAATCTATTGGAATGTTACAAAGGTAAAATAATTCCTTAGAGGATCTATCAAATTTTTATAAGGGATCAACTTGTCATCCTTTGTTTGATATTCATTATTCACTTGGTTCACAACCAATTGAGAATCCCCATAGATGTGTAGCTCAGTTATTCACCATTCAAGGGCCATTTTGATCCCATTTGTTAATGCTTCATACTCTGCAATGTTGTTTGTACATGGGAACAATAGTTTGTAGGATTTTGGGATCGTATAACCATGAGGGGAAACAAACATAACCCCTGCTCCAGCTCCATTCTGTGTATAAGAACCCCTGCTCCAGCTCCATTCTGTGTATGGGATCCATCAAAAAACATCTTCCATGTTCTGTCAGTAATGTACATGATCGAGGCATCTGGAAACTCAATTTGCATAGCTGCTACATCTTCAAGTGGGAAATCAGCCAACTGGTCAGCTATGGCCTGTCCTTTGATTGCCTTACATTCAACATACTAAATGTCAAATTTGGAAAGAATCATCATCCATTTAGCAAGGCGACCAGTAACTGCAGCTTTACTTAATAAATACTTCAAAGGGTCTATCTTGGCAATCAAGTGAACTGTATGGGCCAACATATAATGCCAGAGTTTTTGGGAGGCAAAAACTATAGCAAGGCATGCCTTCTCTATACTTGTATAATTTAGTTCATAAGCCACCAAAGTTC
The DNA here is from genome assembly GCA_028749045.1 of Cupressus sempervirens. Classification (NCBI taxonomy): domain Eukaryota; kingdom Viridiplantae; phylum Streptophyta; class Pinopsida; order Cupressales; family Cupressaceae; genus Cupressus; species Cupressus sempervirens. The sequence goes on from CM053792.1 coordinate 477,012,577, forward strand.
GACTGATATAGTATATGGCTCTTTCTTTACTCGTCTCATCACTTTGGGCTAAGAGTGCTCCTAGAGAAGAATTCGTAGCTGAAATGTACAGAATCAAAGGTTTTCCCAGAATGGGTGGAATCAAAACTGGCGGTTTTGCCAAGTAGCCTTTGATTTGATCTAAGATTTTTTGACAGTCACTGTTCCAAATATGGGTAGATCCTTTATGCATATTTTTATTGAAAGGTTGAGCCTTATCAGCTAATTGAGAGATAAATCTTCTTATGGATTGTAGCCGTAGAGATAAATCTTCTTATGGATTGTAGCCGTCCTTGCAGACCTCTAAGCTGACTGATAGTCTTTGGTGGAGGCATATCCATGATAGCTTGGACCTTTTTAGGGTCAACCTCAATGACTTTTGCTGAAATGATATAACCTAGCAATTTTCCAGAAGTGACACCAAAGGCACATTTTTTTGGATTCAGCCTAAGTTGGAATTGTTCCATGCGGTCCAATATCAAACTAAGGTCTTTGAGATGTGTGTCTCATTTCTTTGATTTTGCCAATGTGTCATCAACATAGTCTTCCATGTTTTTACACATCATATCATGAAAGATGGTTGTCATTGCTCTTTGATATGTAGCGCCAACATTTTTTAGCCCAAAAGGCATGACATTCTAGCAAAAGGTACCCCATGCACATGTAAAAGCTGTCTTTTCTTGGTCTGTTGGAGCTATCTTTATTTGGTTGTACCCAGAAAACCCATCCATGAGCGAGTACATCTCATAACCCACAGTCATGTCCACTATCATATCGATGTTTGGTAGTGGAAAGTCATCCTTGGGGCACGCTTTATTGAGATCTCTAAAATCAATACAAACTCGTATGGATTTGTCATGCTTGGAGACAGGTACAATGTTGGAAATCCACTCGGCATAATCAATGACCCTAATGAAGTTTGCATTCAATAGTTTTTCTAACTCTGTCTTGACCAGTAGGGCCACATGTGGATGCATTTTTCTCAACTTCTGTTTGACAGGCTTGAGATCTGGTGAGATTGATAAGTGATGCATGATGAGATCTGTATCAAGCCCTGGCATGTCAAAGTATGTCCATGCAAAGTTGACCTTCTTGTCTTGAAAGAATTGAGCAAACTGTGTATTTTCTTTGTCTGACAAAGATTGAGCTACATGGATAATCTGAGGACATTTTACTATTCCCAAGTTGATAAGCTGTGTAGGTTCAACTAGAACCGAAGATCTATCCTGGAAATAGCTTGGAAGACTACCAAGTACCTCATCTGTAGGTGCCTCAGAGAGGTTTTCACCATTAGATACACCTTTATTTTTACTTTTTTGAGGATCAAACACTGCCACAATGTGGTTTTTGCCATTTGATCACTTATTTTTTCTTTTAATTTTTTGACTGAGGTACTTGATATCTGATTCTGTCATGTTAACCGCGGGTTCGCTGGTGGAAGAAATGACAGGTTCAATTGCGTTCAGATAACAAGCGATCTCATAGTTGTTTTGGAAACATTGTATTTTAGGTCTTTGATTTTGGATAGACCAATCTATGAGATCTGGGTGAATTAGCGAGAGTAAGGGAGAAGTTTCAATGTGATTGATATGGAAGGAGTCATCTCTGGTGACCTGTGAAGTTGAGCCTATAGAAAATGTCGCAAAGGAGTCTAGCTCAAGAATAGTCCTGGAGGAACTAGCGTGATCCATTGAGACATGTTGTGAGTCAAACTCATCCGACCCATACTAGATCGTTCGACTACATCGGGTTGGGTTGCATAGGCATGAATGACATCCACCCCTAGCTCACAAGATGCATCAGAGAGGCTTTCCCACTCATATTCATGAGAATTTGTACTTTGACCCCTAGCTATGAGATGAGCAATATTCTGCCTAATTCATCCTCTATTTATGTCCTCAAAAGTAAACCCTTCTTGTTCCTGTTGTTGGGAGGTAGAAGCTTCTTCATTATTAGCTGTCACTATTTCTTCTCCCCAAAGGAGGGAAGTGAGAGGAACAAAGTTTTCGTCTTGTGCAGTAGTAGCAATTATGGGAGAGTCATCATCCTCCGATTCACTAGACATGAGCAATCTTCGATCATAGGTTGGTATATTATTGTTTATCCCAAAGCCTAGACCAGTGGTGTCTCGAGCATCACGACCTTGAGTGTGACTTAAAGGTTCAACTAGAGCATTCTTACAACCAGTTAAGGACCCGTGGCCCTGGTAGCCCATTTTTGTCAGAAATTTATAGCCTTTTCCATATTTTTTGGGAGAAATAGGGGTAGTCATTGTAACCTCCTAGTCTTCCTCTTCTCTGTAGATCCAGTCCCTAATGGCCTGTTCTTCCTTCTCTGCTTCTAGTGGTATGGAAGATTGCACAAAAGCACCAAAAAGTGTCATAGCAAAAGCAAAAGACTTCTTTGCAATAGTTGGTTTCCCATAGGACTGAGGGCAAATTAGTAAGGCAGCAATAGAGTCCAAAGTGTACTCGCCCATACCAAGGCTCATCATTTTCAATTTTTGTTCACATTCTGTGAAAGATGGTGCTAGCTCATGAGAAGAGCAATTGTGCGAGACTAGAATTTCAGCAGCAGATAATGTGTTGATAGACATGGAGTTGTCGTCAGGGACAACTACTTCGGTACCATTAAAAGGGAACTTAATGCACTGATGGTATGTAGAGGGTACTACTTGCATATCGTGAATCCATGGCCATCCCAACAACAAGTTGTATGCAAGTGGTATGTCTAATACTTGGAAAATGACATTCTTCTCAACTGGTCCAACTCTAAATGGAAGTACAATTAGACCTTTAGAAGGCCTTTCAACCTCATCATAGGCCTTTATAGTGATCTTGTGCTTAGGATCGATGGCAAATTCAAACATGCCCAACTGTTGGATTACATTGAACGAAATGATATTTAACCCTGCACCATTGTCTATCAGGACTCGACGGACGCGGGTATGAAAGATTTGAACTTCAACATGAAGAGTAAGGTTATGGGGATGACTGAGAGCTTGGTCATCTTCTTCAGAAAAGGTGAGATAGTGAGGCGAGGAGATGTGGTTCACCATAGCTTGGAATTGTTTCGCATCAATATCTGTAGGAACATTGGCAGAACGTAAAGCTTTCTCAAGGATATCCCTATGCAAAGGAGATAACTCTAGCAATTCAAAAATGGAGATTTGTGCTTGTGTGCATTGCAGTTGGCTAACAAGATCATAGTTGGAGATCTTGGAAGTAATTGGTTGCTTAGATGATGAAGCATTTTTAGGATCACTAGCAACTTTTAAGACAACTTTAGATTGCCCCCTAGTGACAGCGTTAAGTGGTTCATCCTAAGAAGATGAAGACTCAGCCACTCAAAGTATCACCTTGGGTCTAGTATCAGTATGATCTTGAGGAGTGGATCGTGTCCTTAAGACCACTCTTGGTTGTTCATCTTCAGCGTCATAATTTGGCCAATTGTCATTGTTGGAGCTTGCCATACATATGTATTCAACGGGCTCAAGCATGCCTATAACATTATCAGTGTTAGCGTAAGCATAACTAATTTTGGCATCATGATTCTTTTTGGCAGCTACCCTTGAGGTCTCACCCTTTTCGTATTCAAGTAATGGTTTTTGGAAAGCCTTATGATCAGTATTCTTAACAAGGCCATCTGTAACAACTTTGCCAGCTTCGATGAGGTCTTGAATTACATCCTTGAGTTTGAAGCAATTCTCTGTGTTATGTCCTTTACTTCGGTGATAGCTGCAAGTATGATCTTCTCTCCACCATGTAGGTCTAATGGGTGGATCGTAAGGACGTGAGTTGTCTGGTAAGGTAACCAATTTGTTTGCAATTAAGGTTTTTAAAACCACTTCATAAGGTTTGACCATAGGTGTGTAAACACGTCTCTTCCTCGCAAACTTGGAGCCTTTGTCAAAGGGTTGTGGCTTTGAACCTTCTTGTTGTTTTGCTACATAGATGACATTGGAAAGGTTAAACACAGGCTCCTTAGTCTTAGGAGTGTCCACTACTCCGTCATTAAAAACATACTTGTTTTTGTTCCAAGGTTTGCCTTTGTCTTTACCGTTTCCATTGTTAACTCTATCCTTGTTTATGGAAATGTCACCTCTTTTGATAGCAACATCCTCAATGTGATATGCACTTTCCACCATGGCATTGAAGGATGTGAATAACTATTTTCTTAGATCAAAGTATAATTCAGGTACAAGCGTATTGACAAAAATGTCAATTTTTTCAGCCTTAGGCACTTGCCGAGGATATCGAGAGTATAAAGATCTCCATCGTTGAAGGTATATTGCAAAAGATTCTCCTAGTTTTTGTTTGATGTTGCATAAGTCTAGCATAGTCACAAGATGTTGAATGTTGTATGAATATTGTTGGATGAAGCGTTGCACAAGTTCGTCAAATGTTTCAAGAGGAGGACTCAATTTTGTGAACCATTCCATAGCTTGTCCTCTTAGACTTCTAGGAAACAAATGCATAAGAAAGGTGTCTTCATGCATAAAGTTCATGCTAATAGCATAGAAATGTCTCACATGGTCATGACGGTCACCATTTCCATCGTATTTGTCATACTTAGGAACATCTATATCCTTAGGAAATGGCAGCATGTATAGACTCCTATCAAATGGAAGAGCGCAAATTGATTCAACAAATGATGTCTTAGGTGGCTCTTTTGAAGTTTGCAGTTGTATAAATTATTTCCTTAGTTCCTGTATTTCTTCCCTTAAGATTTCAGCCTTAGTGGGCTCTCGTTTTGGAATAATATGCTCAACATTAAAACCTTGAGGGAGTTTCCATCCCCTAGCTTCCATGTATTGAAAGTATTGGTCTCCATTCTCCTCTAAAGCTGTAATAACCCCAATAGGTTATAACTTCTTCCAACACCAAAAATCTTTATACTTTAGTTGTTTGACATTTCGTCAAACACTTTGCAAGCAAGGGTCCTCTGACTGATATAACTTTTCAAATTGCTGCAGTGATTCTTATTTGGATTTGCCTCAAAGAGAATGCTTACAAAAGACTACAAATTGTCTAAACAATGATTTAACATAAATATGCAACTAATAGTGAATGCATATATGAGTTCTAATCATGAAAATGATCACCTACAACCAACTGGTATTTTAACAAATAGTTGGTATGCAAGCTAACTGGCTGATAAGAAATGATATATTAACTCTCAAAGACAACTATTAATGACCAGCAATTGTATCTCCTTAATTGAGAATGAGTATCCAATACAATATTCATACTAAGTTATCCAAGACTCTTGGCATTTACAAAGATATCAAAATATGATGATTGCTGGTAAAGTAATATGCACCTATAGCTGCCAATGAAAACTAATGCAATACTAAATATCTAACTTCAATACTCCCCTACAACAATACGCTAATCACATGCATGATTAAATACAACTAAAGCCATAGATTGCTAATACCATTGTGAGAAATGTAAAAAAGAATGATGTATCTATTAATGAATGATAGGTCTGATACGAAATGACAATTACAACATCACTCTATAGTGAAAGGCAACTATGAAAATACACATCAGACCTGGCATATGAAGTCGCCTTAGAGAATAGATGTATTGCAATACCACTGAACATAAAATAATCTCCTCAAGTGCCCAAGTCGTGTCTCTCTAGCTGTCGCCCCTAATTGTAAATGGCTGTAATAATTTTTTTTTGCTTTTTCAAATTTGCTTTTTTGGATTGCTTTTTCGGTTCTGCTTTTTTGGCCTGCTTTTTTCGGACTGCTTTTTTGGTCTGCTTTTTTGAACTGCTTTTTCGGCCTGCTTTTTTTAACTGCTTTTTTGGCCTGCTTTTTCGAACTACTTTTTCGGCCTGCTTTTTTTGAACTACTTCTTTCGACCTGCTTTTTCAAACTGAAATATTTTTTCTCAATGTAGCACAAATAGAAGACTGAAGTATCTTCCTCCCAGCTACAATAATTCAAGTGATATTTCACACCCTCAAAATTGCGTACCAATTGAGAGTTTTCGTTCTCAATGGCCAAAAATATTTTTTTCTCAATGTAGCACAAATAGAAGACTGAAGTATCTTCCTCCCAGCTGCAATAATTCAAGTGATATTTCACACCCTCAAAATTGCGTACCAATTGAGAGTTTTCGTTCTCAATGGCCAGTTGTGACTATTGCAAAAACCCTAGGCTCCATAATGCACATCAACAAACATCAACATCAACAACAACAAATCTGGATGATTAGAATGAAGCCCGGGGTGCCTATTTATTCTTTTTCCTCCACTTTCTCCAGAAGCTTCTAGAACATTATTTTATTTTATCTATTAAGTGACTTTATAAAAAATAATTTATAATTCAAGTCACTTTATTAAATTAATTAAATATAAAGTTACCTTTTCATATTTATTTATTTGATAACTTTATAAATAATTAACTTAATATCACTTATTTATTTAATTAAAATAATTAATTAGTCATCCTCATAAAATATTCATTATTTTGGACAACCCAATTAATTAAATTAATTAAATCAAATTGCCTCCCAAATGGGGACATGACAAAAGCTCTAAGCATTAGTTTTTGGGCGAAGCCATCTTGTTGAAATTTGATCACGTCTTCACTAGTTACTTCTTCATCACTATCATGATGAGATGGTTTAGGTGAAGGACATGCGCCAGCGGCATCTCTAGGAGTCCTTGGAGGCGTGTGATTACCATCATTGTTCTCAAAAGGATTTCGAGGACAAGTTCCTTTATATCCTTCATAGCATGCCTGATTGTCAGTTTCAACTTGTTGATTTTCTCTCTCCATAGCGTATATAGCCTCCAAAGTCTTTTGGGTTTCACGTGCTTATTCTTCTAAGCGACGTTTAATTTCATCAAGGTACACCATAGTGACTATACCACTCGTATCCTTGGGTGTCTCAAAGGGTGTACCAAATGGATTTTCAAAACTATAAAGTGGGTTGTGCCGAACATTGGTCGTTTGTGTTTGAGCAAATTCGAGATTCTTATCACAAGGTTGTTTGTGAGGACGTTTGGGTGGTGTTTCCAATTGCTTGAAAATGAAAGGCATGTGGCCACCGTTACCAACTTGATATCTAGTTGTGACCGACATGTAAAGAGTTGTCTTTGTTTAGTAGGACAAGAAAAGCGAGCTGAATTTGAAGCTTTTACGATCAGGACTAGTCACTTGTCAAAATGTGATAGATGGCTTATCAAACAGTGCTCAAGATCTTACAACACGGGTGACTCGAGCCGAGCACACGAGCGAGAAGCTCAATAGCAGATAGCTAGAATAAAAAAATAGCTGAATTTTGACAAGTGATTCATCAAGATGTTTCAGGACTTACATTCTATGGACTAAACCCATCTTTTCAACCTAGGACAAATTTTTCACACACTGATACGTAACCAGGATCAAGCGTGACCAATGTGACGCTCCTTAGACCAAATCAATCCAACTGAAAACTCTGTTTTTTGACCCAAAATGACTCTAGGCGATACTTTCCCAAAAGGAGGGCGACATAAGTTCAGCAAATAGTGTCGCGTGATAGAATTTCAGCAAGGGTGCGACACTTTTTGTCTAAGCGACAGATATTTGAACTGAGTGTGACAGAATCTTATACACAGTGCGACATAATTTACTACTGAAATGCGACAGACTTTTGGGTAAAAAATGTCGCACGGTATTTCTCATGAAAGCGTACGATAGAGTGCCAGTTTTGTGCAAAAAAAAGTCAATTTTTGGTTTGAAGTTCATTTCAATTTGTCAATCAGACAGTTGTTTCAATCAGACAGTGTTTCATTTCAGTTTGCATCAGTAAACAACAAGGTTTGCAAACAGTAAATGTTTTAACATGTCTCAAAACAATTGATCAAGGGTAAAAACAACCTTGTCAATACGCATTTGGGATATCAGAATGGCCTTCCTAATAACTTTTTATCGAAATGTTTATGTTGCAAGAATGTTAACACTGGTCAAAACATCAAAAACAATAGCCAAGCAATCTACCTTAGAGTCACTGTTCATTACTCAACAACTTGGCCCACGCTTGATGCTCCTTTGCCTCACACCAAGTGGTTTCCCACAAGAGATATTGGCTTTGTCATGGAAGTGCCATAAGCACAACCAAGGGAACACATATGGTGAGTGTAAATCTTGGGGTGATCCGGGTAGTCCACTAGGATCGATCCTTGCACCAAGAAGTTGAGCGGCTAAAAAGGGTAGTTACTAACTTAGGGTTTTTAGATTGGGCTTCCGTTCATAGTGTTCCTCTTGCTCCCAATTATGGGACACCTCACCTTGCAATGAGTAACCGATCTCGCGATCATAAGAGTACCTTAAGCATTCTTGCCTAGTGATCTCCCTATGGTTGAAATCCCATAAGTGATCACACTAGGCAAAGACAAACACTACGTCTACCAAAGTTTTGTGTCCTTGGTAGCCTTGAGTTTATAGTGGGTTGAAAGAGCCAAGTAATCGGCTTGTCCCCACTTGGGTCGTTCCTCTTAGGTTGTCCGAGAGCAGGCCCTCTAAAGGACTCTAACTACACAAAAGTGGATCAACTTTCGGAAGTCAAGATTTCTGGTTCATCACAAGGGTGAAGAGCACACTCTCCTATTCCAACCATTTTCTCCCAAACATGCCAGGAAGATTCAGTTACCCCTTGCTTTTGAAACCAAATGGCAAGTCAAAATTTTTGATTCACCACGAGGGTGAAGAGCATACTCTCCTATTACCAAAAGACTCCAATCACAAGTTTTATGTGCCTATAAAAATGAACAATTATTCAATGTCATACATGGAAACAAAAATCAAACAAGTTTGGGATTTTATGCTTTGGGTAGCCCTGCAAACAATGTTAGTAGCCCTTGCACATCTGAAGCTTTGACATGCGTTCTTTTGTATGCAAGGTTTCAATTTTTTCTTCACAAAAAGGGCAACCTGCAATCACAACTCGTTAGCCCACAAGTTAGCACGAAATAATCACAAAAACTGTGAATTAAACCTCTGTAAAACAACCTAGAAATCTGCCTAAAAACAACAGTCAGCCAGCTAAGAAGAAATTTGATCAAATCCCTCAAGGAACGAGCAAAAAAATTGTCGGGCGATACTTTTTGCTGAACAAATGTCGTGCGATACTTCATAGTATACAGAGGCGACAATTTTTGTTCAAGCGACACTTTTTCTTCAGCCGTGCGATAGAGTTTTGTATAGAGGGCGACAGTATGCAGGCTTCAAGTGCGACACTATTTCCAAAAAAGTGTTGCACAACAGTACTGTGAACTGTCGCACGATACTGGAAAAATGTCACCCAACACTGCAACTGTAAAAAAAGAAAAAATGCAGAGCAGTAAGGGAAATGCAAGCAAAAATAAGAAAATGTAGGGTGAAACGTACAGTCCTGCCCCACGGTGGGCGCCAAAATGTACACTAGAAATGTGTCACACTCTAAACCATTCTATCCAAATGATTCCATGAGTTGGGAATGTTCGAATGCTGGCTTAGAGCTCCCTATCCACGGAGTGCAAGAAGGTATTGTTTCAAGTTTGAAGGCTCTCAGCCGAGCCTTTAGAGATAAGCTTCTTGCTAGTAAACCATGCAACAGGAGGTTCTTTGAGACAAGAGCAAGAATGCAAGTGTCTATAATGAATCCCTCAAGGATACAAATGTGAATATGAAGACTACACTAGAATGCAAAGTGCAACTATTCTAAGCATGAATGAGAGTGTTACAAAACCAACTATTAAGCTATGTGAGATTATTGCAAGAATCAAAGCTACACTAACATGCAACTATGGTAAGAATGACATATGATCTTATGCTAATATGATGGAATGAGAGAATGAGACAAGAAATGAGAAGTTCTCCGCAAAGCTCCAAAGAAACCTGTTAGAAAACTTGCAGCATAACAATATTCAAAAGATGGATCTATTTGAGGGGGAAAGCTCTCTCCCTTTTAAAGATGTATGGATGGTGGAGATCAAGATGAAGATGGTGGATGATCAACAGTGGAATTTGAAAAGAGGAGTGATCCATGTGCACACACAAGTCAACCAATAGAATATAAGTTGACTTGTCATATAAGACAAAAGTCACAAAGCCTTTTCTTTTAATTGCAAAATAAAAAAAGGACTTTATGTGTGCACTTTAAGTGGGTTAGAAGAATGGGGTCTTTTATTTAATTAAAAGGGGACATGTTCTTTTAATCAAATAATGAACTTAGGATAGCATAGTCAAACTATAGGTTATAATCAAATAAATTAATTATTAGCAATTTGGTCTAGGTAAATGATTAAATTAATTTAGCCAAAATGCTGAGAAGGGGGCTAATAGTCTAGATGACCATTTTTAGGTGATTACACCTCTACTCCTTTGGGCAATAGTATTCTATAGGAAGCATGGACTAGTAAGAAGGTGAGTTATTCTTTTCTCAAGACCTTTAGTTGTGAAGCTTTTGCTCATATAGTTCTGAAAATCAAACCAAGTTGGAAGCTAAGTTTAAGAAATGTGTATTTGTTGGACATGGCATTAATGAATTTGGTTATAGGCTTTGGGATTCTAAAAATCGTAAAATTGTAAGAAGTAGAGATGTCATATTTAATGAGAAAGTGTTGTACAAAGATCTATTGCAGCAACATGAGAAGAAAGAAGATGATTATGTAGTGTTGGATGATACTCCAAAAGACGATGTTTTGACAATTCCTCATGATGTGCAACAACAAATACCACACAACCATGTGAATGTTAGATAGTCAACAAGGCTAAGTAGACCTCCAGAAAGATTCTCTCCCTCTTTGTATTCTATTTTACTAACAGATGCTAGCAAACCTAAATGTTATGATGAAGCTATGCAAGTGGATACTAAGATTCAATGGGAGTCTGCCATGAAAGATGAAATGGACTCTTTGCTAAAGAATAAGAATTGAGATTTATGCAAATTGTCTATAGGTAAAAGGGCTTTACAGAATAAGTGGGTTTACAAGTTAAAAGAAGAGGATGGAGGTAAGAAACGATTTAAAGCAAGGTTAGTTGTAAAAGGATTTGTATAGAAAAAGGGCATTGATTTTGATGAGATATTTTCTCTTGTTGTTCAGATGACTTCTATCCATACTTTTTTAAGTATTGTGGCTACTGAAGATTTGCATTTAGAGCAAGTTAAGGAGAACTTAGTGTGCAAAATGAAGAAAAGTTTATATGGCTTGAAACAAGCACCTCAGCAATGTTATCTGAAATTTGTCAATTTTATGCACGAGCATGGATACAATAAGTGTCATTTAGATCATTGTGTTTATTTTAAGAAGTTGGATGGTGACAGCTACATTGTTTTATGTTTGTATGTTGATGATATGCTTGTAGCTGGGTCTAACATGGATCACATGAAGGGGTTGAAATACCAGTTAGCACATGCATTTGCTATGAAGGATTTGGGGACAACAAAAAAAATCCTTGGTAAGAAGATTTGCAAAGATAGGAAGAATAGCAAATTGATGTTATCTCGGGCTAAGTATGTTGAGAAGGTGTTGCAACATTTCTCTATGGAGAATGTTAAAGCTGTCAACACACCTTTACCTGGTCATTTGAAGTTGACTAAGGAGATGTGTCCCAAAACAAAAGAAGAGGAGGATAAGATTTCAAAGGTACCCTATGCTTCAACTGTAGGAAGCTTGATGTATGTTATGGTATGTACTAGGCCAAATATTGCACATACAGTGGGATTCGTTAACAGGTATATGTGTCATCCAAAAATTGAGCATTGGAATGCAATCAAATGGATTCTAAGATATCTAAGAGGTACATCCAGTAAGTGTTTACACTTTGGGGGCTCTACTACTGACTTACAAGGCTATGTTGACTCAGATTTGGTAGGGGATATTGATACTAGGCAGAGTACTATAGGTTATGTATTTATTATTTGTGGGGCAGCTGTGAGCTGGGTTTCTAGGTTATAAAAGGTTAATGCTTTATCCACTACAGAGGCAGAGTATGTTGCTACTACAGAGGCAACCAAGGAGATGATATGGCTTCATTTCTTCTTAGAAGAATTGGAACACCCTTAGAAGGATAATTATTTGTTTACATATAATCAGAGTGTCATCCATCTTGCAAAGAATTTAGCTCTGCATTCAAAGACAAAACACATACAAATGCGCTATCATTTCATTCAGTTAGTTTTAGTGGATGGATAGTTAAAGCTAGATAAGATATATACAGATGAAAATCCAACATATATGTTTATGAAGGTAGTAACAAAGGAGAAGTTGAATTCCTTTTTAGCTTCGGTTGGTCTTCTAGATTGAACATAAATAAAAGCACAACAGAGTCCAGGGTGATTTGATCTAGTGGGAGCCCCATGTGGTAGCAATATTATTGCAAGATCAGTCTCCAAGTGGGAGATTGTTGTCTAGTGTGGAGTCTGATCAGTCTCCAAGTAGGAGATTGTTAGTTTGTAGTGACTGATCAGGGAAGTACTGTATGTACTTCATAAATTCTTTGGGGTTCAGGGTAGCACCCTAGAATTTTTTTTTGGGTCGTGGCCAATGTTGTGGCTGACATATGGCTGACATGTCGTAATCCTAAAGTGGCGTACAAATACTTGTATAAAAGGGCTTAGGGTTAGGGATTGTTTCATTGTGAGTGATGTGAAGTTGGTTCTTGCGGTGGTATTGAGTTGTAAGGGATTATGGATTGTAATTAGGTTGTAATCATTGGATCATGATAATATCAAACTTGTTGTTTGGTGGGCATAGCCCAGGGATTGGGTGAACTACATTAAATCTTGGTGTCTTGTGTTCTTTTTTGTGTGATCTATTATTTTTTGATATTGTTTATATTTGCATGTAATTGTTATTTCTGTTTGTGGTTTAATCCTAACAATGTTGAGGACCACATTGAACATCTTAAGCAAGTCCTAGAAAGATGCAAGGAGTTTGGTAAATCTCTCAACCCAAAGAAGTGTGTGTTTGTTATCCATGAAGGAAAACTATTGGGATATGTTGTGTCTAAGCAAGGTATCACTATTGATCCTAAAAGAGTTGAAGCCATTCTAGAGTTGCCTTTTCCACATCACAAGAAGGGTTTGCAAAAATTTATTGGAAGGATTAACTTTGTCATACGTTTCATTCCAGACATTGCTAACTTGTTGAAACCATTGACAACAATGCTTTAAAAAAATATTGTTTTTAGTTGGTCAAAAGAAGCCAAACATAGTTTTGCAATAATAAAGGAAGCATTGTCAACTGATCCTACCTTGGTGAATCCAAATTTCTCAAAAGACTTCACATTGTATGTGTATAGTAGTATGGATACAATTCTATAGTACTAGTCCAATAGAATGATCAAGGCTTAGAACAATCTATTGCTTTCTTCAGTAAGGGTTTAGAAGAATATGAACAAAGATATAGTTTCATTGAGAAACATGTGCTTGTTGTGGTAAAAAGCCTAAAGAAGTTTAGACACTTGGTGTCTAATAACAAGATCCATCTTATAGTAGCTCACCCTAATGTAAAATAATTCTTGCTAGGCAAGGATCTCAATGAAAAGAGAGTCGATTGGATAACTCGACTCATGGAATATGATGCAGATATTCAAGTGACTAAGCTTGTTAGGGGAAAAGGCTTATGTGAACAACTGGCTAATGAGAAGACTCAAACCACTGGTGATATAACAGAAGTTGTTCTTGCTAATTAATCTATTCCACAACAGGATCAATCAGAAAGCTGGCTATAAGAGATGGTTCATTTCCTACAAATTGGAGAATCTCCTCCATCCTTGGATAGAGCCAAGCGAAGGTATTTCAAGTTATGGTCTGTACCTTATATTTTTAGTTGATGGTCTTTTGTTCAGATTAGATGTGAATGGAATACTCCTCAGGTGTATTGACAATGACCATACCATTAAGTTTTTGGAACAATTCCACGATGAAGGAGGTCACTTCTCTTCAAAGACAACAACTTATAAGATCAGGAGGGTTGGATATTATTGGCTCAACCTATTCAAGGATTCTCATGCTAGGGAAAGAAAGTGCAAGAAATGTACATTATTTGTTGGAAATGAAATATTGGAGACCTTACCTCTGCATCCTATTATAATTGACCAGCCATTCACGAAGTGGGGTATTGATTTGGTGGGCCCTATAAATTTGAATTCCAGTACTAGCCATAAATGGATCCTTACTACCACAAACTATTTCACACATTGGACAGAAGCAATAGCTTTGAAGGATGCCAATGAAACTATTGTTTTGAGTTTCTATGATGATTTGATTTGCAAATTTAGAGTTCCTAGCTCCATTATTTCTGATAATGCCTTGGCGTTTGTGGGGACAAGAATAATTGAATGGGCATTGAAGAATGGAGTATACCTCAATACTTCATTAAACTATTATCCTTAAGGCTACAGTCTAGCTAAAAGTACAAATAAGAACTTGTTGAGGATTTTGAAGAGGACTTTAGCAGACAACAAATGTGATTTGGCATTCCAAGTTAAGATCAACCTTATGGCTTGATAGAATCACTCCCAAATAGATTATTGGCAATTCACCTTATGTTCTGGTATATGGAAAACAAGCCAAGCTACCTATTTCTGTAGAGTTCCCTTCATTAGAACTAGTTGATAATCTAATGCTTTTTGAAGAAGATGATCCATTGAAGCTGAGATATGCCAAATTACTAGAGCTCAAAGAAGAAAGGAATAAATCATTGTAGACAATGGAATACCAACATATTTAGACTAAGAAGGTGTTCGATAAGAAGTCCAAGCTCATAGTTTTCAAAGAAGGAGACCTGGTTCTATGCTAAGATGTTTTGAAAAGCAGACCAGGCCACCATAACAAGTTTGACCACATGTAGGCTGAGCCATTCATGATTTCAAAGTGTAAAGAACATAATGCCTACCAGCAATCAACCATGGAAGGGGAAGCTTTTCCAATCCCAGTGAACATGATTCACCTCAAGCTTTGCTTTGAGGTATTATCTTCAGGTTCCTTCTTGTATATAGTTTCTAGCTTTCATTTTCCCTAAGTGTTGTCCTAACATAGGTGTATTTTTCTTCTAGAATTTTCCTCCTTTCAATAAAGTTCCTAAATTCTAGAGGGTTTGGACAAGCAAGTGTTACATTCTGCTAGTGTAAAAATGTCCTCCTTCTTAGCCATTTCTATAGCTGTTCACAACCCAAGTGCATATTTTTGAGCATGAATAACCAATTTTTTAAAAATCCATTAGCATATTTGACTAAATTTTGTACCCACTAGATCGCCCAAGGCCATTGGTTTGATGTCTAGTAGGTAGCCATTTAGTAGAAGTCATAAAAACTGTTACCATTTTTATCACCATGCAAAAAATGGGTAGAAAGATGTTGACTAGTCTTTTTCTTTAGGGTGGTGACCATATATATTTGAATTATTAAATACCATGCAAATTAGAGGGAGACGTAAACGTTTGACCATGTTATATCTTTTATATCCCTAAGTTTCTAATCTACAAAAACATTATAACCTTTTAAGCTTTTGTGGGTCACATTTTTATGTCAGAAACTCAAAAGTATGACAATCCTTTATCTCTTAGTAGATCAGTAATCTTCGTTATGTTTCCAACCAAAGGAGCAAGGTCATTATCCATAGCGACACAATGACGATAGGACACGTGTCCTAACAGGCCTAGATGGTAAAGCTAGAGCAAGAAATGAGCAAATCACAAGCAACCACATGTCACATCTTCAGGAAGAAGTGAAGGGTCAACATAAGTGGTAGGGCCACCTTTTGAATGAGTTTCATGAGGTCATCAATAAAGGAAAGTATGAATTTATTCAACATCATTTATATGAAGAAGCCATGAACCTAGGATGTTAAGATGACAAGATGATAAAGTGAGTCCTTCATTGTGAGATTGTAAGAGTTAAATGTAAAGCTCTCAATGCTACAAAGTCAAAGATGATACAACTAATGTCATGTGATTGTTAGGCTAAAAGATGAAGTCTACAATCTTACCCTGAGTCATAAGATTGTGACATTGTGACATCAGAGCTATGGTTTAATGAAGCTAAGATGGATACATGAGATTGCAGGAGAATGGATTTCATGATGTGATGCCATGCCTTGTCGTATGGTCGCATGTTCATGTGATCACTTGATCATAGGATTCTAAGTGTATAATGGTTGTGAAAAGTTGAAATGTTGATTCTATGGCATGTAGTTTGTCATCAAATTAGCAGGAAGATTTGAGAGGTTGCGACCATGCAATGAAGATGCTGTCATAAGATCGTGGGCATGGTGTCCAAAAGTGAAATTCCAATCTTACAACAGGAAGGGTTTCGTGACATCATAAAGGATTTCTAGGAAGGGCACAAAGCTATGGGGTAAAGGAGCATTCATAAGAAGCCATTTCCAAGGCTTGTGATTACACAATAAAGGCTAAGACTACTGATATTCTAATCTTTCGATGTTACGACTATGTTTTGTCATATATTCTCAGGGGCTAGTGATGCGGGTTCCGATCTTATGATTGTTGTTTGTCATAAGATCATGAGGCTTAAAGTATTGACCATTGAAGCTATGAAGATGGTTTACTAAGTTGCAATTGTAAGATCGTAGATTGGTAAAATGTGTAAGAAACTTTTGACTAGGTGGCGCGCTCCAACTAGTCGAAGGTGATAAATATCAAAAGAGGTTTATAGTTATTCAATGGTTATCTGATCTTCCTAATATCGATGGATGATGTTATGTTGCTTTGCAAAGCTACAAGAAGATTATCCATAGTGACACAACAACAATAGAACACATGTCTAGGTGGACCTAGTCTTGTGAGTTCAAGTTGTCGTGGCATCGAGAGTTTCAACTTTCAGAGGAAGCATTGATCGATGGAGGTAAATATGATTCATTCGATGCCTTACATCTGAAAAGGAATGGTTACAACCTTACAATAGTGCCTCAGTCATAAGATCATGAGGCAAAGACAAAGGGGTTGAAATAATATGAAGCAATCATAAGATCATAGGCACCTAGTTTCAAGGGTGAGATGCTACGCTTCACTATGGGGTCGTGTCATCGTAAGATCAAATGCAATGAGAAAAGAAACTGAGATGTCATCACAAAGTATTCATGTTTTGATGTTACAATACATAGTTGATTGAAGGATCATAAAGCTAGACAAGGTGGGCCCAGGAGCATAAGCAAAGGAAAATGTGCATGTGTTAATTCAACTCTAATGCTACGATGCAAGCATTTTGTAGGATTGTGAAGAATGAAAAGGGAGGCTAAGATGTTTTGATGAAGCCATAAACTCAAGATGTTAAGATGGTACAATATCTCCTTCATTGTGAGATCATGAGGGTAAAGTGTAAAGCTTTCGAAGCTACGTCAAAGAAGGTTTAATTGTTGTCGTGTGGTTGTGAGAGATGAAAAGTAAAGCCACAATGTTATGCAAGCCTGTATTGTGACATCACAAAAGTCTAAAGGTTGACTATTGAAGCTATGTTAGTGGTTAGTTAACCACAATTGTGATATCATAGGGAAAATGAAGATGAGTTAAGATTCTATGCTAAGGGAAAGTGTAACCGCAATCATAAGAAGTTAAAAAGCATGTTTTGACGCCATGACAACTAAGGTATCATATGTTGTAGAACCTATTTCCAAGGCTTGTGATGCTACGATAAAAGGTCTTTTTTTGACGATTGAGAGATCATAAAGCTAGTGCTCCTCACCAAAGATGATACGAAAGGTTCTTCTCTAGCGTAAGTCGTAAGGTTGTAGCATCGTATCATCGTGAGTCAACCTAGTCAATGTAGAAATATAATGACGAAAATATGAAAGGTGGCGAGTTCAACTTATCAAATGATGACACATAGACCCCACTTGGCAGTCAACTGAGATTTAATCTTAAGGTGGTAGAAATACTGATATAAAGAAGAACAGGGCAATGCGTAGGTCGACATCGAGCAGATGAGTGGGTTGGTGGTTTTAACAAAATAGTTTTAATGGATATTAGATTTTCGGTTGGGATCAAGGGTATGATTGAAATCAAAATAAAATCAATTTCATGGAACAACCACCAAGAAAGTGGTAGAAGACGGAGAAAGTGGTTGCAAATATTAGGTTTAAAGGTAGAGACAATTGAAGAATTTGATGATTAAGGGCAACAGGAGAAAACAAAATTAGTTAAAGGTACTCCTGTAACAAACACCATTTGGCATTTCATGATTATCTTCCTAGTTTTACCCAAAATGTAGAGGATGTAGAATGTAACTTTCTCAAATATCTTTATTTCTTCCAATAGTTTTTTGACATGTTCCCCTCATATCTGAAGCTTGTTGCAATCTTTCTCTATTTAAGGATTTCCAAGATGTGGAAAAAGGGGGTTGTCATTTTTTGAATTTTTTATCCAAAAATAAGTGTTGTCGAGATTTCTTAAGAATCCTTCATGCTTTTTCTGCAAATTAATTTGCTTTGTAGTTTGTCTTGGATGGATGTTGTGGAATGACCTTTGAAATCTAAATAAAGGAATAGTTCAAGAGCTCTTCTTGTGTCTTTTTCTGATTAATTTACTGGTTTGATATAACTTTTGTGATTTACTTTGAATCCCCAATTTTTGTCTCAGTTTTAGCTACAAGTGAATTTCTAGAATGTTCATATGGGTTGCAAGTCATGATATTCTAATTTCTTTCAAGTTTGTGGAATTGGGAATGTTATCATTCCCTTTAGCATCTTGTTTGAAGTATATCCTTCTCATAAAATGCTCATGTATGAGATTCTTGAGGTCAGGATTATACTCATCTTAGTTGTTCAAGAAGTATTTCATCATGTCAATCCAACAATACCCTCATCTTAATGTTTGGTGTATCACAATAGCTTTACTTTCAACATTTTATTTCAAGTAATCCTCCTATCCCTTTCCCTCTCAAGTTTAATTTCCATTTGAAGAAGCAATTAGGTGAAGCATCATAAGGAACTGACCTATAACTTGAGATTCACTCCTAATTTTGGTATACCCACTACCCAAGAGTGTTTCCATGTTACTCAAAGTTGACTAGGTTAGAATCTAGTTTAGGCACAACTTCTAGAGATAACAAGTATGAATGTTTCATTGATAGTTAATATCGAGTGGGGCTAAAATGTAAAGCTAATATGCACATCATTTTGTCCACTTATTTCGTTCTTGTTTCGACCATTTATCACTAATGTAGTGGTCTACTGTTCAAGTTGTGTATTTATATAGAAAACACTATCATTTATTAATAATTGGATTACTTATCCCCAAAGGATCTATATCTAACGTCTAATACTCTTTTTCCGTTTGGTTGGTAACATATGATATTTTATTAACAAAGAGAAAGTATTACATATAAGGCCTATATAGATATGTCAAATCCCATCACAAAAATCACTTAGGACATCAAATTAACTAACTACTAAACACCCTCACCCCCCAAAAGACTATTAATGATTACAACCATATATCACACCCCTCAAGAAGCACCAGAACCCACCCTTAATCAATGAAATTTCCATCTTGGTCACCATGCAGGTTCCAAAACTGCTAGCGAAAACCACATGCCAAAAAACTGTCCTCCATCTCGCTTTCGCCTTTAACGCATTCACAGACACTCATCTTCGATTTTAAAATCTAATACTCTTATTCTCACTCTTAGATCAAGGTCATAGGTATGACTCTAAACCTAGTTAAAGCCAAAATCTGGAGCCTTGACTTCCATTTTCTAACATCAAATTCAATTATAAATCAAAATAAGCTCATCCTCAATCAATAGTTTCTCACTAGCTTAAGCACAAATTATTCAAATTTGAATCCCAAGATGCTATATAAAAAGAAAATGTCGTACATTATCTAAACATAAAGGCCATATATAATATTTTATTGCAAAATACTTACAATTAGACATCTAGATCATTAAATCAACACATGTACTTATAAGAATATATACATAGATATTCATATTACATATCTTAGATTTGTTTAATATCATTGAATTAGTCTAATAAGACATGATTACAATAAAGACAAGATACAAACATATTAATTTTTAAATTCATAAAATAAAACCACATATGTAAATTTGAACCTAAAAATATAAGATTTGCTTATCTTTAAAGTATAGCCAAAATAAATATAATACCATAATTTTGAAATAGATTATAATATTTTAACATCTCTTTTCGTTTTCACAAATTGAAATATTTTATGAACTATATATTTCAGCCCTTAATTTAATGCCACATTGTTTAGCATTTATTTATTAATTTATTACATATTTCAACCATTAACTACAAGTCAAACTTGCTATGCAAATATGATATTGATTGCTTTTAATTGTTCTAGAGTAGCAAATATTCTTAAATTTATTATTTTCCCATGCTCTAAGCTTGAATGACGAGTACAATTTTTTTTGTTTTTTGGTATGCTACTCATTTATGACCATGTCGTGGTGACATGGCGTACATAAATAGTCAAAGCTATAGCAGGCAGGCACTCGCATATTAAACTCCTTTTCGATAACTATTTATTGAACAGGCCAGCCTTTCAAATCGGGTCAAGATCGGCAAGTACAAAGGAACCTTGAATAGCGGCCAAAGTGGAAGAGTGCCCCACCGGATGATTCAATTGTCTTCCTTTCAATATAACATCATAAGCTCTACCCAACACATAGTCATAGTTTATGTGCTAAGCAAATTTCAAAATAATATTATAATTTTCTAGAGTGCAAAACTTATTACAATGTTATCTATAAATAAAATAAAATAAATACAATGTTTTCTTGATTATGGAAATATTGAGGGGTTTTCTTGATAGTATTTGTTTGAAAAAAATAAGATTGGGAAAACTAGGAGAGCTCTTTTTGGAACTTTTTTTGGAATAGAGTTTAGTTTAGTGGTATGAAGGTTAGCTCTTTAATAGATAAACACATCTTATAAACTTTTGAACGATGAGCAATGGACTCTCATCTACAATGTAAAAATTTGAGAAATTAAACACGACTTGAGTTATACTTGAAGGAATAAGCAATATCAAGTGAGCTAGCACCAAGGGTCTTTCCATCAAAGCTTCCCATTTTGGCCCAAGATGAGGATTTGTTGATTCCAAATTCATATTCATATTCCCCTAATTCATTTTCATAAACATTTCGGGTCCGGTGGAAGGAATTTAAATTAATCTTAGGCCATTTGCTTGGTTCATATGCTTTGTTTATTTTTATTTTTTGAATAAAGTATGCAAATGCCTGGTTCATCTGCTTGGTTACTTTGTTTCATTTATGTTAATAATAGAGTTAAAACGACATCTATGTGAACAAGGTACACACACCATTGGAGCACAAGAGGGGTTTTGTTTTATTGTTTACTGGCATGTTAAATTTATTTGCAAAATGTTGAAATACACATTTGGTTTTAAGATTTGCATAAGTAATTTGGTGAGAAGGCTTTCCAAAGCCTAAACAAATGCAATCGACTTTTGTAAAGCCATATTTCTTTACCTTGCTAACATACTCCTAGCCTACACACACCAAAATTTAGTGATGGAACATGCTATGGACGTCCATTACACTCAAATAAGGACATGAACACAATGAATTGCTAAAAAGGCTTTAGAAACTCAGTAGGCATTGATGCAAATTATGAAAGAATTCTTTAATTGCATAGTTCCCCTAGGAAATGTGCATACAAAATGAGTTAGCAATTTCATTAAAAGTGTATTGTAAATCTCAAGTAGGCCTTCTTTGAGCATGTATCAATGCAAGCTTTGAAGCAAAGTTTGAACAACCATTAAAGCATAAAAGTAAAACCTCTTTTTTAAATACTTCACTACTATAGTTGGTATGGAGGATGAAATGTAGCGTGGAAGCAACAATAACATATTTGAAATGTTTATGGTCTCGTTAGAATGTTGTTTGAGGATGAACTAATTTAGAATTTTTTAAATAAACAAAGTGCAAATGTAGTTAAAAGATGAAGCAACTTTTGGAGATTGTAATTTTTTTGTGATTTTGTATAGAAAATGTGGACAAATTCTAGTAATGAGATGACTATGTTGTTGTTTATTGTTTATAACTTGTTTATATCGTGGAGACATGATTTTTTTATGATTTTGTATAGAAATGATGGATAAATTCTAGTAATGTTCCAATTCCAGTTTTGTACAACCAATTTATGATTTTGTATAGAAATGATGGATAAATTCTAGTAATGTTTCAATTCCAGTTTTGTACAACCAAACGCAGGAAAAACCTCTTCCCATCAAATTCTAGGTGAACCAAATGGGTTCAATCATATTCCTGAAACTAAATTCCAGATTAACAAATCCAACATTTGATAGATTCCAGTATTAGACAAATGTTGCATTTGCTAATTCTAGTAGCCAAACGAGCCCTTTAAGGGCCCATTTGTTTGTCAGCATAGGAATAGAAAATTAGAATGGAAAATTATAATAGGAATGGAAATGTGGAATGAGAATGAAAAAGAGCAATCCTATTCTTGTTTGGTTAACCTGGTATTTGATTGGGAATATGTTACTCCCTTGTTTGGTTGTACAAAAATGGAATAGGAATAAGGTGAAGTTTTGTATTTTTAAAAATAAATGGAATAAAAAAATGTTTAATTTTTTTTTTAAATTAAAAAAAAATTTAACCAATTTTTTTAAATTAAAAAAAAATCAAATTGGGAATAGGAATGACCCATTCCAATAACAACTATTTTTTGGAATGGACATATGCTCATTTTAGGGGCAAAATTGGAATATGTTTGTCTTTCCTTTTTCTGATTTGGAATACCAAGCAGAGAATACATTTCCTATTCCAACAAACAAACGGGCCCTTAGAGAATTGAACACACAACTTGGGGGCTATACTTGCAGCAATAAGCAAGACAAAGTGAGCTAGGCAGCCAAGTCTTGTCATCAAGCTTCTCAAGAGTCAAACACCTTTATAAGCTCTTGAATGATGAGCAGTGACCCTCACCCACACTATGTACAAACCACAATTTCAATCCATGACTTGGGCGATACTTGAATGAAGAGCTAATTCTAGAATGATGTCATCAAGTTTCTTAATAGTCACTCAACAAGTCTACCTCTTATAATCTCGAATGCTCTTATAATAGACCTTCATCCACACGATGGACAAATTAGAAGTTGAACCTACAATTTAAATTATCAAATCAAATAAATTGATCCCAATAATCTTGTCGTTAAACTTCATAACTATTATTTAACAACTCTATATTCATGACTCATGTCCCACAATCTATTTTCTTAGTAACTATTATTTAACAACTCTATATTCATGACTCATGTCCCACAATCTATTTTCTTAGATTGAGAACGATGGGAAAAAATCTTTTCCACTATTCTGTGATGTAAAAACAAAGTAAATGCAAACAAAACTTCCTACGTATGCCAATAGAAGGTCCCATCTGAAATATGACTAGAGAGCTTTAGGTAAAGAAAACAAAGAATAAAAGAGAGAGAGGAGGGAAAGGCGTGGGCATGTTATTTGGGCAATAGGCAAAGTGCAAGCACAAAGGGTGAAAAATAAAACAAAAGTTGGGAAGAGCTTAAAATATGCACAAGGCCGCGTCGTCGGAAAGCTCTTGGTGGGACGAATAATTACATTCCACGTGGCAAAACCGCGGGTTTCTGCAGTTTCCGGCAACGCTGACATACGACAACAAATTTAAGAAGAAAAAATAATTTTAGGTGCTCAGGTGCCGCATTCATCCCTTCCGGACGTTATCTTCATTTGCCCGCCTGATTACGTTAAAACACAATTTGTTATTAGGGTTGCCGAATCAGAGCTCCTCGAACATTCAGATCGAGCGTAACGAGAGAGCTAAGCGCTAAAAACATTCATTGATTCCGATATGCACGCACACAGATGCACTGCCCACTGCCAGTGCTTGTTCTAGTGGCGGTGTTTACATGTGAAGCATGAATCCTCTGTCCGGAGCTTCAATCTGGGATGGTTAAAGACAGTTTTTTTCCAGCGGAAAATTGGGTCGCTATTTTGGCGGTGAGTCGATCGGGAGCAGTCTAGTGGGGGACTCGATCTCAGCCGGCGGTCTCTAGCTCGATCTGCAGAGGATAAGTCCTGGTAATTATAATGTGCTCCTCGAGTTCCTTAATTGTGGATTTCGTTTTGTTTCCATTGGATTTGGTTATGGATATAATGTTGATCGGATGTTATCTGCACCGATTTTGAAGCAGGGAGCTAAAGGTAATTACTTGCGTTTTAGTCTCGGAATTTTCAATTCAATTCCCACGATTCTGTCGATTGAATGGGATATTTATATTAGGGTAATTGAGATGCCAGTGATTGCATTTAATGAGATAATTTTGGTTCAGTAGCGAAGATAGGCACTGTATTGGGGTATTGAATACGTTTGGACTGACTTGTTTGACTTTACGGACTCTGGATTTTGTCAGCTGCAGGGAATAATCTTATTCTGTATTGTTTTAATTATTTTGATACAAAATGCATTGGATTTTTACTTACGAAGGCTGGGACTTTAATCCAGGTGAAATATTGGACAAAATTCAGAAGTTCAATCGCCAGGGGCATTTTAGTGGATTCAGTAGAGGAGCTCCAAATGTTATATTTATGCAACGAGCAGGGAAAACAATGAAATGGGTCTCGCTGCTTAAGGATAAGGTTGGCTTCTCACATCATTCATCTTCTTCGCCTCGGGCGCCAGAACCGGTTCCATCTCCTAGCACCGCCGCTGAAAAGCCCAGGTAATGCTGACATTCCTTTGATGAACTCCTTTGGAATAATTGATTATTCCTGCAAGCTTATGGGCTTTGCCTACGATAGTTTTGCTGGAATGTGTCCATTTGATCAAGGTTTTACATTCTTTGATGCCTTACAAAAGTAATTCTTGCTTAGAAGACATGATTTTCTCTGTGCATATCAATAAGTAGAAAAGATTTTGATAAAACTGCATAGTCGAGTTTTAATATCAATGTTTTAGATCACACTTCCTGATCACACGCTATTGTCCTGAGATGGAACATGGAGTGTGGTCTGAAACATTGATATTAAGTATCCACTTCTCAGATTTTCCCAAAAGCCTTTTTACTCAACATGACTTCATTAAAATATTCAAACAATCCTGATAAAACAAGCAGATTCTATAAACAGTTATAAATCTTCGGTGGACGTATGAATCAGAAAAGATTAGACATCTGAAGCAGCTTTTGCCAAAGCTTTATCTATCAATAAAAAAATAAACAACTTGTTTTGCAAAGACATGAGTACACACTTATGATTTATGATCATAGAAAACCACATTCAATTCGTGTTATATTGGCATTCAGTCCTGATTCCTTTGCTCTGTTACACATGCATGAAACTTTCCATAGCAAGACCCTACTGGGAGCAAATTAATTAGACAAGTTGAAACTGGAACAAGATGGCAGTGCAATATCAGAGGTCTTATAATTCCCATGGCTAATTAACACGCTTTCCAGTAATATAATCTTTTTGTGTGCTATACGGTCATTAGGACCTTGTTCTGATGCTATTGCAACTAAATCTTGTCTTGTACTTTTTATAACTTGTAAATAACTTTGGTGGGTATTCTTAGAGGAGTTACATACACACTTCTTCTTGGCATATATGAAACTAAATCTACTACAAGTAAGAAAACTTACTGTTTGTTGAATTGTAATTGCACTGCAACAAAAGAAAATTGGAGAAATGCATACAAAAAACTATAGCAACAAAGTCAATACCATTTACACTCACAAATGTCATTGTGTATTTGTGATGTATTCATTAGATGCTACCTCTAGTATGTTGTAAAATATATTAATTATAAATGAACAACTCTTCTTTTTCTCGGAAGATTGACATTCATATAATATTTGCATGAGACACAACTCTGTTGTCTGTGATAAAAATGGCTAAAATGTTACTTTTAGTGCTTTTCAAAACCTAATAGCTGTGCAGTAAAACCGATTTTCATATTAATGTAATCCAATAATATACTGTCGGTAACTGGGAGGTAATATACTACTGTCACTTTCTATGTTGCAAATATCATAACTCTAGTCACTTAGTCTGTAATCATCAACTCCCAATTTCTTACCTTATTGCCCCATCCATGCTATGTCAAAATACAAATGGTTTAATCCCACAAAAATCTGTAGGATACAAGAAAATGGCATAATCTTCACATGCAGATTTTCCTATTATTTGCCTCAGATCTATGTTTTCACCATTTTCATTCTCTCATGTTCACTTACCCTTGCCTTCGTTAGAACATAAAAATTAAAACTATTCAAATGCACCACTTGATAGAAAATAATGAATGATCAGTACTGATACATGCTATAATGGAAAGTAATTGTCACGTGCCTATAATAGCAATGTATCTTTGCGATAAAATCTATATATGTATGAGAATATACTTGGTGTAGTATTTATATGTTTAAGTCAATGCTAAGTTTCTTTCATATCACAATAAAAAATATATACTCTCATTTGTGTTTGCCTTGCCTTTTATAGGACTTGCTCAAGCTTGAAAAGGGTTCTCGTTTGTCCTCATGTGCCTTGCCTAGTTCACAGGGGAAATCTGTTAGCAGTAGTTCTAGCCCCTTTAGAATCTCTTTTTCTTTTTAAGTGAACAATGTTAGATTTTTCTTTTTTGTGTTTCTTAAAGTGCCCGGTAAACTTTTTTATGTTATTGGTGACACTGGCATGGCACACGCCTCAGCTCCACACAAAACATTTTTGACTAGGAGCTATGAACCAGTGAGGCCACAAATAAGGTACCTCATCCCCTTACTGCACAACCAAGGCCCAAATCTGTGGGCACATTGGATCAGTGAAGGCACAAGCTCGCGATCACAATGGCCTAGTGGAGGTTTAAACCTGGGTGGGGACAACAACAACACACTAAGTTGTGATCTCAGCCAACAATGCTAGATTCATACTTGTTTAGGCTATTTAAATTTTAGAGCGTCACACTCTAGTAAGTCTTCCTTCACTTAGCTAAGCTTGAACTAGATGTTCTTTACATCTTATTTGTACAATATAATTTGACTTACTGCAAAAATCTTCTTAAGGGTTGTATTCACGTCACTTATTTCTAAATATATGGGAAGAAGAATGCTATACTCAAATATCTATTTGGAAGGGTGGTAGATTGTAATAAAGCAATGTGACGCTAAGTGAATAGGTAAACAGAGCCAAAGCTTCTAGACTCTTTTTTCCTTGGCTGGGTAAATGCTATTTTTAAACGACTCGTTGTTTCACTTATCCAGTACATAAGACATTTAATCTTCCCTTGTATTGGGCTCATTTAGACTACAATTCATAGAGGAAACTCAGAAACTCACAACTCTATATTTGATAAAAAGTCTTAGTTCCTTAGGTTGTTAATTGAGTCTTATTTCACTAATGAGGTCGATGGTGTTTAATTTTAGACCACATGCTACATTTCCATTTCATTGAAATGGCACTAGTACAAAGATGGATTAGTTCAGGAATAAATCCCAGATTCATTTGATAGATCATAGATTAGATACGTGTTGTATGGAAAGCTAAGGCTGGAGGAAGTGTGTGCAATGTTTGTTGAGGTCTACAAGGAGTTGGGTATTACCTATCCAATCTGAGCAAGTCCACACACAAGGCTAGTAGAGTTTTGTTATAGATGAGTAGATGCTTTTGAAACACAATATTGTTGGTTTTTATAGTCAGATATGATGCCTCGTAGGCTCAAAGCCTTTTTTATTCCAACTCATAAAGAATCTCACAATGTTACATTGGCAGATAAGAGAAATCCTTATATAAACTGATACTCAATTTATTGTTGGTTTGTTGTACTGGCATTGTGTAACAGAATGCCACTTTTACTTATACTTTATTCAGTTTAAGTGTCATTTTTTTGGTAGCTTCAGTTAGATAAACCTATGAGTCTAAACTGTTGAAGATATTATGTCAATTTAATTAATATCATGTGATATATATATATATATATATATATATATATATAGAGAGAGAGAGAGAGAGAGAGAGAGAGATGATTCATGGAATATTAGTTATATATATTCATACTATAAAAGTATAATTGTTTTGTTATTAATTATATAATAATGAATAGACGTGTTCCATGAAGGGACATGGGACATGTCTCTTCTTGGCTCATTCTCAATATAAATACAAGAGTTTGCTGCCTTTGGAAAACACATACACTACAGGCAGTGCTTATACATTTACAAAGATCCTAAAATAAACATGGTATCAAAACCAGGCTGCAAATGAATGGAATGAAATTATATTAGAAAACCATTACATGAAATCATTATGTTGTTAGTAAAGAAATAGATAGAGGAGTGTGAAGGCATCAATGTCTTCAATTAGGGATGAATATATCATCCAGCTTTATGTACACATGTGGAAGCATGGTTCACAAGTCAATACAAATGATTAAGGTAACTCTAGCAATAGAGCATTCTAAGAAGGGATGACAATGATTGTAACCTTCACCTACTGCGAACTATTTTACAATGTATTAAACTTGGAAGTTATTATTTCTCTGAGAGTTGACAATGGTGATTTATCTCATTAGAAAGGCATTCAACACCACTTTAGATAATCATCTTCATTTTGGAAATTACCTCAAGCAAGCAACAAAAGTTTTTGGCTTGGTCCTGTTGTCCTTGCGGTAGGAAGCAAATGTCGCAACTAAATATAAATCAAATGGGATTGTATATATTCATATACATGGTTGGAACAAAGAGATGGCTGTTAATGAAGAAGGAAGTTGACGAGTATTGATAGGATCTATGTTATTTTTCTGGAAAGTGCAAGCCTACCCTTGTTTCAAGTAATGTTGCTGATGGTCCCAATGTGACAAATGATTCCATTCATGGTAAGACATGGTGCAGTAAGACACTCCCCAAAACTCCATCCATATCTCATATGCCTGTGGTAGGTAATCGACGACAGTTATTAGGTTTGATGGGTAGATTGTAATGTCCCCTTTTTGGGACATTAGAAATATTGAAGTCTTATTATTTATAATGTTAAAATTGAGTAGAAGAGCGTAGGCTCGAATTATTAAAAGTTCAATTTAATGTTATTAAGAGGGCAAAAGATCAAGGAGGAATAATACGAAATGCCAGAGGGAAGTTGAAGAGTCATAAGGGAATAGGACGAAAGCCAGAGGGGAGTCGAAGAGTCTTAGTTTGTGTATTAGAAGGGGAAAAAGGCTCATTGCTGGGCATGCTTGATTTATGATTCAGTTTCAGTTTTCTCTCTTGTGAGAATTATTCAAAAAGCTTTAGCTTTCAGCTAGTATGAGGATGTAGCCCCTTGTGCCAGTAGACAATAGATGCAAACCCATTGTCCAGGGGATATCAATTTAGGTGTTTCTTTCACACTTATAGGTTCTTATTCTAGTGTTCCAATCTGATTGTTAATCTGTATTTAAGATTGGGTTTTTGTATTGGTTATTGTATTGCTGTTGTATAATGCAATAACATGTTTACGAAGTTGTATGAGAGTTTTCTGGTTTCTTCATTGTGGGTTTGTAATGCATTTCTATATGCTTCAAATCCTGAATATTATTCTAAAAGGAACTGGTTATTAACTTGTGGAAAATCTTCTGGTTTTATTGTCATATCGTTTTACATTTGCCTACGTTTGAGTTTGAATATTATAATTAAGAAGAAGCTGGTTAAACATCTGTTGGATTTTGTACTGCTTTCGATTGTGCTGGAATACATCTGCAATGTTTTAGTTTTGAATATATTGTTGAAAGAGAACTCTAGTAAATATCCGGCTCGTGATATTTCATAGATTTAGCCAATTGTTGCCACTTGACACTAATTAACCAGATCTCAACCAAGCTCCACCAAGCAAACAGCAACTTGTTTCACATCAACATAGTGAAAACCATACAAAAATGTCATATTGATAGTATCTCTATTGAGAGTATATTTTTACAAGCATAGTCTTTATTGCAGCTTGCGAGTGTAATACCCCAAAATTGGCAGCTTGACATTCTAAACTAATTTCGGTGCATTAGTCTCGAATCATCAATTTCTGAATTGACAAAGTCCTATTGTACTAGGCATTTCTGACCACTTGAGTTTACTTGATCTAAGCACCAATTGTAGAAAATCAATAATTTGCAATAATCTCATACTTCATTTAATTCCTAAATATCGACTTAATTTGGCTAATAAACCCCTCTGATTGAATTAATTTAAGGTTCTAGTGCATTTAATTAAATTAAATCATCTCTTTTAGCTAAATACACATGAAAAAAGAATTAAATAAATTAAATACCTTCATTTCAATTATTGAATTTAATTATTCAAATAATTGAGAATGTTCAAATATGAGGTCATATTTAATTAATAAATCAAATATTCTCTCAAAATCTTCTCTCCCGTTTAGGAATGGAAACTTTGAGTTAATTTGAAAAGAAAAGGAAATAAATAAGTCAACTGACTCTCAACTGAATTTTATCTCCTAAAATCTCTCAAAAGCTGTTCTCTCAAATAGAAACTTGCCATTCAAATTGGATTCTCAATCTATCTTGACCGTTCATCTGATTTGATCTCCACCATTTGTTCAGTTCTGGGATTCTATAAAAGGAGAACTTTTGTCTCTCATTGAAGGGGATGCAATTGATGAGTATTGAAAACGCTGTTGATTTGAGCACTCAACTTTCTTGCATTCAAAGAGATCTTATTGCTATCATTTACTTTCATAGTTACCTCTCATTTAGATTACAAATGCATACATTCTAGCTTAGCATTGCTTACTTTGTTCTTAGATTAACTTGCATTTCATATAGATTAAATTCATATCTCTTTGCATAGAAAATCTCAAAAACATAGCTTGATCTTGCATTCATATAGCTTAAATCCTTCATTCTTAGATCAGTCTATGGTCATTGAACTCTCGATTCTGAGAGCACATTCAAACCCCATCAAGATAGAAGACAACAGGTTGCCTTGTTCAAACATTCAAGATGAACAATTCCATGTTCACTCTTGGATGAATCTGATGAATAATGACTATGTCGAAGTGTGTTGCTGATTCCTGAGGCCCACATTTAGCACTTACATTTCTGGCGCCCCACGGTCATTAGCACCTTGGCTTATTCTCAATATAAATTCTAGAGGTTGCTGCCTTTGGAAACCACATACTTTATAGGCAATGCTAATACATTTACAATGATCCTAAAATAAACATGGTACCAGAGCCAAGCTGCAAATGAATGGAATGAAATTATATTAGAAAACAATTACAAGAAATAATTACCATTGTTAGTAAAGAAATAGATAGAGGAGTGCGAAGGCATCAATGTCTTCAATTAGGGATGAAGATATCATCCAACTTTATGTACACATCATTAAAGAATTTAGAGATGGACCAGTTCATATGCGGAAGCATGGTATACGAGTCAATACAAATGATAAAGGTAACTCTAGCGATAGAGTATTCGAAGAAGGGATGACAATGATTGTAACCTTCACCTGCTGTAAATCATTTTACATTGTATTGAACTTGGAAGTTATTAATTCTTCGACAGTCAAGAGTGCTGATTTATTTCATTAGGAAGGCATTTGACTCCACTTTGGATAATCATCTTCATTTTGGAAACTACTGCAAGCAAGAGACAAATTTTTTTGGCTTGGTACACCTCCAAATATATGCAAGCTACGAATAAACACTTGTATTTATATGGATACACCTCCAAATGGGGTCATACTTATCCTCCATTCTTGTATACTTGGATGTTATGGCCTCCTTGGCCCTATCCATGCCCTCATATATGTAGCCCATAGAAGGCTTCTCCCCATCAACAAATTTTAGGAGAACTACGAAGGGCTTGGTGACGTGCATATGATGTTAGAAAAAAGACTTAAGCCACAAATTTTTGGAAGGCATTCGATACCTCCAAATATATGCAAGAGACCGATAAACTCTTGTATTGATATTGATAGACCTTCAAATGGGTGGCCATACTTATCCTCCATTCTTGTATACTTGGATCTAATGGCCTTCTTGGCCCTATCCATGCCTTCATAAATGTAGCCCATAAAAAGCTTCTTCCTATCAACAACTTGTAGGAGAACTACGAGGGGCTCGATGACCTGCGTATAATGTTAGAAAAAAGATTCAAGTCACAAATCAAATAAAAAAAGGCAAAATTGTGCAATTGCAAACCAAATTAAAATGTGCATATAACTTGAAAGTAAAATTAAATTTAAAAAAAAGTAAATACTAAATGTTAAATTGTAATAAATTTACTTGTACAATTTCTTCACAAGGGTTCAAAAAACTTGGCTCATCAAAAATGCAATTTCTGACATCTATCCTTGCAGTTATTGTAGCTTAGGATGAGGAAGTCCACTCCTTAACAAATATATGCCTCAAAGCTTCCTTTTATGTCATCAAGGATTTTAGTGCGAGGAAATTTGAAGCAAACCTATACCAAGATGAGCCAACTCC
Source organism: Cupressus sempervirens (assembly GCA_028749045.1). NCBI lineage: Eukaryota > Viridiplantae > Streptophyta > Pinopsida > Cupressales > Cupressaceae > Cupressus > Cupressus sempervirens. Next base: position 477,045,053 of record CM053792.1, read on the forward strand.
TTTTGCTCCGTGTATGGACCAATGCATGATTGTAGATAGAGTTGCGGATATTCTTGGCCCTTTCAATGCATGGTTTGATCCATTCAAGCTTACCAATATCTTCCAACATGAGGTTAAGGCAATGCGTGACACATGGAGACCAAAAAGTTTTGGGGTGCCTCTTCACTAAAGTTTTCCTATAGCAATTTTAATTTAATCGTAAATTTAGATATGTTCAGAAAATTTTAACTAAATTTATAGATGTCTCTCCATCAAATTTTCAAAACTTGAAAAGTTAAAACTTAAAATTTTATCCACAATAACATAACTAGTTGCATTATTTGTCACCACTTGCATCCTCCCGTATGACTTTCTCAATGGACTCACATGTTTATGTGGCGTTATTCACATTTAAGGAAGCATCAATAGACTTCAAGATCATGGTGAATCTTAAAGAAATAAAATATAACAAAATAATTATCAATTATCATGGATCAATCAACAAATCGAAATTTTAATTATTCAATGCATTTAGGGAAGTAGAATGATCAATGCATTTAGGGAAGTAGAATGATCAATCACCTTCGTAAGAAACAAGAAAATTTAGGAGTGTTTTGTTCCTCCTATCCGTCCAACCATCTACCATGATGATGTATTCTTTTGGCTCCAAGAGTGTTGGTGGTCCTCTAGCACAACTTTCATATCCTCAACCACTTTTAACAAGAGTGGGCCAGTTAACATCAGTAGGGACTTTAAACCCCGTACCACAAATGATTACGACATCTATCACACCTTACCTATAAGGAGATTTGTCACAAATAGATAGATCATTATGATTGGACAAAGTAGCCTTCAACTTAAAAGTTTCAAATTCAAGCTCTAGATTTTAAATTTTACTTTTAAACTTAAAGCAATCAAATAAAAAAGAATTACCTGGTTGTAGTGAATGGAATGTTGCAAAAGTACCAAAGTATGCAAATTTGTTTGTTTGTAGCATTATGAATCTTCTTGTTCCAACCTATGCTCTCAAGCGAGGGTTGTGCGCCATGAATACTGCGAGACACAAAGTAACTAGCCAATCTCGATTTCCGCACTCTAGGATGAAAGGTAATAGTGCCACTAGCACTAGTACTAGTAGTAGGATGAAAGGGAGGCCCAGTAGAACCCTCTCCAACACAACCTGCAGATGCGAAGGTGGGTGCATGAGAGCCAATAGCACTTAACTCTTCCAATTGCCTCTTCTTTGCTAACTTTTCTTGTTCATGTTTTTCTAATAGGACATAACAAAAACATTTTGCCTTGGGAGTTTCTTTTTGCATATCTCAATATCATGCCCATAGTTGGAACAATCGGCGAGAAATCTGTGAGTTTCCAACACTTGCCGAGTTTTTCGCCGAAAAACTTGCAAAAACGATTTACTTGGCGGGAGCCAAAAAATCGCTGATTACTCACCGAGTAATCAGCAAGTTTTTTTTTAAAAACTTGCAGAACAGCAGAAAACAGCCGCCTGCGTGCTGGCCTAGTAATATAGGGCAAAAGAATTGATTTTCTGCAGTGCCAATTGCATCTGTGCATTCTAGAGGCTTGTTTCTTTTGTGTTGTCTTTAATTAACTTATTAGATGCATCTTCTCATTAAATTTGGCAAAAAAAGTATTTTTAATAAATTTCAGCAGTTTTTTAAGGTTCCTGAGTTTTTTAAAAAAATGACCAAGTTTTTCCTGATTAAACTTTTGGGAGGCTTGGTGAGTTGTTGCTGAGTCTGAGTTTTCCAACTATGATCATGCCCAAGTATGCCAGCAATATGATATTTGAATCTATTGATGCCACCAAAATTGATTTCTTTACAAAAAAAACATTTTGTCTGATTATTTTTTCTGCCAAGAGAGTCTTCGGTATATTTCCAAGCCTCATCCTGTCTAGGCACTGTGAAAAATGAATGTTTTAAAATGTTAAGGCTGCTGCAATAAGAAAATTTTACAAAGTTATAAACTAAGAAAAAAATCAGTAAACCCTACATTCTTTTGAATTTTTTTTGTAAATATATGTTTACAAATCTTTTCTAAAAAAACCGTAGGGTTTGCACTCTGCACTTCGCTATTATTCTACTTCTCTTATGCAATCTATTAAAAAACATTCAAGACTTAAAGTTATAAACAAAAAAAATTTAACAAACAACAAAAAATCCATTAACATACCAAAAAAATAAACAAAATCTACAAAGTTTAACACTTGCCTCTTGCAAATGAGTTGAGAACTCTTGCTATTGACTCCTTGATGCTCTCAATGCAAGCCCATGGCCTCCCCAAAGTGGTTTGTGGTCTCTTTGATGCTCTTCTTCCCTGCTGGATGCAAACTTATGGTGTCTCTTTTTTCTTCTTTGCCTTCAGTTTTCCTCTCTTCTTAGAAGACCTTTTAGGTTAAAAGGAAAAGAAATGCCAAAAAATAGTGTTTAAAAACATTTATTTTAAAGTTTTTAAAGTGCCAAAACAGCATTGCCGCTGGTTGAGTCATGGGACTCAGACTCCAACTCGTTGAGTTGGATGAGTTTTGGCCAAAACTCATCGGGCCAAACAGCCGAGCCAACAAATCTCGGCCAACATCACCTAGTTTGCCAACTCGACAAACTCGCCCAACTTGCAGCGAGTTTGGGAACTATGAGTAATCCAAGCTCGAAGATGGAGAAACAAGATAGTAAGAGATGTGTGAATATGAAGCAAACTTTTTGACATAATCTCAATTTTGGATAATTTAAATGCTTAGAGAAAGTCTTTGATGCAAAATTGAAGTGAAAGAGAGGTAGAAATGGAGGAGGAAGATGGAGAAGAAAAGGAAGAAGTGTAGAAGAAGGCACAAGAGGAAGATGTTAGGAAAGGTAGTGTTGAATATCTTGTTAAGTTTTGTTTTTTTCGTCCATTTGTGCCTTGCGAACCAATTTGAGTCTCAACACTTGGTCTGCAAACTCAATATTAGTTTCCAATTGATTTTATGATGTTTGATGAGACATTTAAATAAATAGTGATGAATATAACTTGCACCCTAGAAACATTGTGGCATAAGGAAATCCCGTGGTCATTTTTTTGAACTTGTGAATTGTGTATGGATGTGTGTAAGCCAGAATATGGAACCTGAAGTACCTTATGGTTGTAGTGGAATAGAAAAAATATTGTATAATGATGAGGCCTCATCCAGACAAGTGGAAGCCACAACCATGGCGAAGATTCGACTTTCAATGCTTGGGTGGGTGCTAGATGACCAATTAAGTGGAGGCCAGTTGGATAGGTTTCATGGACTTGTTTTCCCTGATTTATTTCAGCACGGGCCCATGTTTTCAGAAGGTGATTTTTTCGTTTTATTTTCTGTGTTTGTTTGAAAGTTATTGTTCTTGTTGCATAGTGTTATAGTAGAGGGATTATGCCTAGTCCAATGTTGAATAGGAGCTCCTTGAAGTTAGAGTTGTATGTTACTAAATGTTGGATGGATGATTACGGAGGTGCATAGAGAAATCACAGAGACTACAACAACATTCAATCTTAAATATCATTTTTACATAATTAATATTGTGCAAGATGTACACATACCTTTCCCAATAGGCTGGAGTGAGAACAGTAGTGTGCAGAAATATGCTAGCGATGTTGTGTACCTTGTGTTTACAATCAAGCTAATTTAAGATTTGTTTTGATAAGATTGCAATTGTTTGTGTAATGATTGCTTGTGAACCGAGTGTATTTTACTTGCTTGAATTTATCACATAAGAGATGTAGAAGTTTTGGTGTTGCGTGTGCCAAAGGATAGTTTGCAAAAAAGTATGTTCATTACAGAAAGGTAACATGTGCCATGAAATCAAAGTGCAAAGCTGATTATTTTCAAATGCTTGCGGATCACCAGAGGTGGTTGTTGGAGTTTAGATACGGATATTGATTTGTATATTGGATGTAAAAAGATGTTTATTTGACCCTTTGATGTAGAACAGGATTTTGAAAATAAATGTGTGGGGATTTATCACTAAGATTAGAGAATTAAGCATCGACAAAACATATGTTCATTAGAGAAACTTGATATAAATGTGAAATGTGTCTTGAAGATTTAGTGGTTCTATTGTTTATGATTATCCGATGCATGCCATGGCTGGATTGTTTGGCACAAGGTAGGTAGGCAGCCAAATGTCCCTCATGTTGAGTAGGCTACCTTAGTCAGCTAAGTCAGTATACAGTGTTACGGAAGCGTATGGTTCCTTTCAAGAAATACATGTGTCTAGGTTTAAGTTGCCTATGTTAGGCGGAGTCTCGTGCTAAGGTATACTCAATCAATAATTAGAAAAGAAGACATCACTTTTTAGAAGATTTGCTACAAATAACATACAAACTTTTCCAATTGTCTGAAAAACTCAAAAATACTGAGAGGGGGAGGCGGTGAATCGGGATTTTAAAGCATTTAAAACAGCGAGCAAGTCAAAATGAAAGCATGAAACACAATAACACAAATGTTTATCTTGTGGAAACCCTTTTGTGTAAAAACCACAGTACACTAATCTTCTCAAAACCGGGCTACAACCCAGTACAATCAGAGCAGCAACTCTTTGGCTCATCCAAATAAAATTATGGCTTCAACCCAAACAAATGAAGGCTGTGACCTCCAGAGGGTTCCTACCTAATATATTCAGATTAAAGGATACATATCAAGCCCTTTTTTCACCAAGGATCGGCTAAACACACACAAATCAACTGCAGTATTCCTGATTCTCAGGTACCTCTCTCAGATTCATCAGACCCAGATCTGTAACAGAAATCTAAGTTCAGTATCACAGCCAAGAGTGAAAAGAAAACTAATGTCATGTATCGTTTTTAATATAGAGCAATAAACTTTTTAACTTTCCCTTTCACAGACTCTTCAAAACAAAATCACCTGGCTGCTGTGTCTACTCCAAAAAAAACTTCTCAGTATCAGTTCACACTTTTTCAATCACAGATCCTTCAAGGCTATTTTTTAACTCACAACCACTTTCTTTTCAATGACAGAAACGAACATTCACGGGCCTCTGCTGAATGCACACCTGGCTTAATACAGTTATCCGCCTATGTATTCAAGGCAGTGTTTGGCTTTTCCTTTAAAAAAAACAAAACATGCAAACTACACAGCTGCTTTTGTTAAATCTGTAACTTGTTAATCATACTGATCTGATAACAGATCGATCAGATCTGATATAGCATGATAAGTAAAGGGCTAAGTCTTTGCATTATTCCCTTTGCAAGATCGGCATCTCTCCCAGAGTTTTGGTTTAATACTAATCTAACAACATTGTTTATGTTTGTGATTAATATTTAATTATTCCTAGTAAGTCGCCGACTTCTAGAGGCTAGGCAAATGATTTTTGGAAGAGACATGTCCTACAGAGGGTAAGGATGAAGTCTAAGAGCACACAAGATAAAATACAAGTCTGCTCCTTAGTCATTACTGCCTTCATACGAATTACAGAAGTAAAAGACAAGATTCTGATTACATTTCTAATCCAATTAAAGGCAATAATCTGAAGTTATTCACAGCAAGCTATAAGGAGATAAAGAAGAGAGAATCCTGTCTATATTCAGTACAAAGAATTTGCAGAATCTTTACATGTTATTAGAGCTCTCATAGTCGAACCTAGGCTCTGCAAAATTCAGTAATCAGACTTTATCTAGCAGCTATCTCCTATCTTCAATGGCATACACAATCAGACCCAAGGACAGGTTTGATGGGAAAAAACACTTTGATGCCTGGAAATTCAGAATCATGATGATTCTTGAAGAGAATGATGTAAAACAATTTTTTGATAAAGCATACAAACAACTACCAGGTGAACCTCATCTCATAAATCCATCTATAGCAAAAGAAATAGGGGAGCAATTCAAATCATATTAGATGGAGTAAAAAATGATATCTTACCCATGCTTACACAACATCGAACTGTATTTGATATGATGAATGCATTACGAAATGCATATGAGGTCAACAATGCAACTAGGGCTCTCACACGAAAAGACAACTAAATCACATTCAGATAAAGAAAGGAGAATCAATGAATTCTTACTTCCTAAGAGTTGCTAGCATTAGAGATGAATTGTCAAGTATAGGAACCATTATTAGTGACACAAAATTAACACTAATGGCTATAGATGGATTACCAGATTTGTGGGAGACTTTTGCACAAGGAATAAGTGTTAGAGATAATCTTCTTGACTTCAACAAACTTAATAACGATTGTCTTCAAGAAGAATCCAAAAAATTAAAGAAAGGAGGGAAACTGAAAATAGAAGATGAAGAACTTCATGTTCTTAATACAAACTTATACAAGGGCAAGAAGAAGCATTTCAAGAAGAAAAAAAAGGAAATCAAAAGAATGGAAAACCCAAGAAAGATTTATCCAAAATAAAGTGTTTCAAATGTGACAAGTTTGGACACTACAACTCTAATTGTCCTGAGAATTCTAAACAAGCAAATTGTACAAATGTTACTGGGGAAGAAGATACCTATGATCTTGAGAATTGTGTATTGTACTCATCACTATCAAATGAAATTTCAAGTAAAGCATGGGTAATTGATAGTGGATCTTGTAGACATATAATAGGATACAAAGAAGCACTAGACTCTATTTTAGAAAAAGTCAATGGCGAAGTTACCATTGGTGATAATTCAACACATCTCGTCCAAGGAACTGGAAATTGTACCTTGAAATTAAAATCTGAAAATTCTCTTCTTCTCAAAGGTGTACTCTACGTACGAGGAATTAAAAGAAATCTAATTTCAATTGCAGCACTTGAAGATGACGGGCATAATGTTGCATTTGTGGACGACAAAGTAATAACTTGGGCAAAGAACTCCTCAATCAAGAAAGCAAAGTTGATTGTTTAGAGAAAAGGATATTTGTATGAATTGAATTTAGAATCTAGTCGACCTATTCAAGCCTTAATTTATGAAGCTGAAGACATTAATGAAAATTGGCACAGAAGATTAGGGCATCTAAACTTCAAAACCTTATCAACTATGGAGAAGATGGTTATTGATTTACCTAAACTCAATAAAGACCACTCAAGCATATGTAAAGGGTGCACATTGGGTAAGAACACCAGAAGTCCATTTCATGATAGCACTAGAAAAACAAATAATGTTATAGAATTTATTCATTCAGATTTATGTGGACCTATGTCTGTTCCTTCTCTTAGAGGGTTTTGGTACTATATTTTGTTCATATATGACTTCTCTAGGAAAACATGGATTTACTTCTTAAAATGCAAAGAATCAGAAGAAATCTTAAAGAGATTTAAAGAATTCAAAACATTAACTGAGAACTTATCAGGACATAAAATTAAAACACTTAGAACTGATAATGGAGGGGAATACACCTCATATTTGTTTAAAAGGTTTTGTAAATAATTAGGAATTAAGAGGGAGTACATGTTCCTTATAATCAAGAACAAAACGGGGTAGTAGAAAGACAGAATAGAACAATTATAGATGTTGCTAGAGCTATGATATTTGATCAAAATCTAGAATATTATCTCTGGGTAGAAGCCTCTTGTACTGTCGTCTATATTCAAAACAAAAGCTGGCATTCTTACCTTAGAGATAAAACTCCTGAAGAAGTATATACTAAAGTCAAACCTAATATAAGTCATCTTAGGATTTTTGGGTCTCCCGTATATATTCATGTTCCAAAAGAAAAGAGAACTAAACTAGAACCCTCTGGGAAGAAAGGTATTTTTGTAGGGTATAGTGAAACATCTAAGGCATATAGGATTTTCATACTTGGACAGAAAAGTATTGAACTTAGTAGGGATGTAATTTTTGAAGAAAATCTAGCATTTAGAAAAGCATTAAGTTTTGAAGAACCTTCTCCTTTGTGTAGTTCTGAAAGAAATAGTTAGTTAGAGTCTCAGAGGGAGAACTTGGAAGAAATTGAAGATGAAATTCAAAATGTAAATCTTGAAGAAACTCAAAATTCAAAGAAAAGACCACTTTGGGCCATTAAAACAGTAGAGGAAGCACAAGACTTTGCTGCACCTTCTAGAATAGTCAGAGAAAGCAAAAGACCTAAAAGATTTTCTAGTTTTAAAGCAAATATGAGTGATTTATCCAAAACCGATCCAACTAATCCTTATGATGCTATTAAACATACAACTTGGAAAGAAGCTATGACAGAAGAATACCAATCTATTATGAAGAATGATGATTGGGAAATTGTTCCAAGACCTAAAGGAAAATCCATGGTTTCTTTCAAGTGGATATTTAAAATAAAGCATGTTGCTGATGGTAGCATTGAGAAGTATAGAACTAGATTTGTAGCCAGAGGATTTTCTTAGAAACAAGGGATTGATTATGAAGAAACCTTTGCTCCTGTTGCCAGATATACCTCCGTAGAGCAGTCCTAGCAATCACAGCATCAAAGGGATGGAAAGTACATCAGATGGATGTAAAAACAACATTGCTAAATGAAAAGATTACAGAAGAAGTATATTTGGAGCAACTTAAAGGATTTGAAACTCATGATCCTAACGTTTTTGTTTGCAGGCTCAAAAAAGCTCTTTATGGGCTTAAGCAAGCTCCCAAAACTTGGTATGAAAGAATTGATAAGTATCTCACCAGCTTAGGATTCTCTAAGAATGAAGCCGATCCAAATTTATATTATAAAAGAGATAAAGATGATATGGTAATTATGATACTCTATATTGATGATTTACCAATAAAAGGTGATGATCATCTTATAGATCAATGCAAGAAAGATCTAACTAGAGAATTTGAGATGAAAGACTTGGGACTCCATTACTTCCTAGGACTGGAAGTACAACAAAATTCTGACAGTTCATACTTAATCAAGGGAAGTATACATCAGACATTTTGAAAAGATTTGGAATGTGGAATTGCAAGTTTATGTCTTCTCCAATGGAGACTAATCTACATAAACTTAAAGAAGTAGCAATAGAATCACCTTTCATAGATTCTACTCTCTACAAACAGATGATTGGGTCCCTTATGTACTTAGTAAATACAAGACCTGATATTTGCTATGTTGTTAATGCCTTAAGTTAGTTTATGTGTGAGCGAAAGGAGATTCACCTAGTTGCAGTTAAACACATTATGAGATATTTACAATGCACTCTTAATTTTGGGCTCAAATACGAGAAGGTTGGCTTAGATTTACATGGATTCACTGACTCAGATTGGGGTGGAAGTGTTAAGGACAGGATAAGTACTTCAGGATGTTGCTTCAATTTATGATCAACAATGATATCTTGGATATGCAGAAAGTATTCTTCAATAACTCAAAGCTCCATAGAAGCCGAATACATTGCAACAGCAATGGCCTCTCGAGAAGCAGTTTGGCTAAGGAAGTTACTTGTGGGATTATTTGGGCAAGCCATTAATCTTACGATTATTCATTGTGATAATCAAAGTTCCATCAAGCTTTCAGTGAATCCAGTTTTTCATGACAGGTCCAAGCACATTGAAGTTCCTTACCATTACGTAGGAGATAGGGCAGACATGAATTTTGTAAAATTAAAATACATTTGCACTGCAGATCAGACAATAGACATTCTCACCAAACCTTTATCTAGAGTGATGATAGACCACTTCAGGAGAAGACTTTTTACGGTTGAATTGTAATCCATTTGTATTCTTTAAATTATTAATAAAATAATTTTACTTGTCAGGCTATTGACTGTTATGGGCTCCACCATTTGTATTCATTATTTAAGAGGTTACGATCTCTGAGATAATGAACACTTTTATAAAATATATTATGAGAGATGACAATCTTTTAGACAATGTGCTAAACAGTAAATTTCTACTGTAAGATCTAGATGAGTTTAAGATCATATTATGATGCAGACATTGCTATGTCTACGAGTCACAATTTGGATAAAGGAAGAATTTTATTATTCTCCAGGGTTTATTCTACATTCTGGTAGATATTAACTCAGGATCATGTTGTAATATAGGAATACCAATATCTATGAGTCACAATTTGGATAAATGAAGAATTTAAATTATTCTTTAGATTTATCCTGTATATTATCACTAGTAGCAGTGATTTGTCATATCACAGGTTTAGTGATATGACATTGTATCATGTGTTCTATGATACCACATGCTAAGAAGATTCAGATAGATATAGAGTATCAATTCTTGCTTGTTCATCTTTATTGATGTTGCTAGATATGATATCTCTTAGTATGATTATCAAGTTAAGAGGGAGTGTTAAATTTGTAACTTGTTAAGCATATTGATCTGATAACAGATCTATCAGATCTGATATAGCATGATAAGTAAAGGACTAAGTCTTTGCATTATTCTCTTTGCAAGATCGGCATCTATCCTTAGAATTTTGGTTTAATACTAATCTAACAACATTGTTTATTTTTGTGATTAATATTTAATTATTCCTAGAAAGTCGCTGACTTCTAGAGGTTAGGCAAATGATTTTTGGAAGAGACATGTCCTTTCTAAGGACATGTCCCTTGATTCCTATACTTATAGAGGGTAAGGATGAAGTCTAAGAGCACACAAGATAAAATACAAGTCTGCTCCTTAGTCATGACTGCCTTCTTACAAATTGCAGAAGTAAAAGATAAGATTCTGAATTACATTTCTAATCCAATTAAAGGCAATAATCTGAAGTTATTCACAGCAAGCTATAAGGAGATAAAGAAGAGAGAATCCAGTCTTATATTCAGTCCAAAGAATTTGCAGAATCTTTACAGCTTTCACTTCCAATAGGACACCTGACCCTCTTTTTCGTTCGCTTCATTCTCCCATCATTTTTAGAAGACCAAAATCATACTCTTTGAACAGCATCTCCAGGTATGTCCAAAAAACAAAAAACAAAAAATCACATACCGTCCTGCAGTAGTAATCATAATGCAAAGCCTCAGTTCAAATACACGTAGACACATTTTGCGCTTCACCACCTGAAAAGAGTATGTTACATTTTGAAAAGAAGCCTTAAGGCACAAATCGACAGTCTGTGGCACACCGTGCTACCAAAGAAACGTTCACCTGTGATATCTATCTTACCTTCCAGCTTTGACAATGTAATCCTTAATAAACTTACCCACTTGACTCCACCCGTAGACGGAGAGCCCAATCTTCATTCGACACCTCATACACATTTCCACTAATAGATGACGGTTCTTTTATTTCACCGGGGCTCCCATTTATTAAACACACGGTTCAGTTAAACTTAACAAAGGCACCACAGCGACAGTGAGGAAGATTGTCCTGTTATCGAAAAAGCTTAATATGAGGATTTGCCAGCAAATTTAAAGAAATGCTCGACTCAGCCAGGTGTAACAAGTAACTTCCATCCACATCTCTCTGCAGTGCATACTAGAGACAGTTTTAATTATCAAGGAGTCTCTGTTGTTTTAGGTGAATAGTGTCCAAATCTATACATAATGATCTGCATATTCTGACAACATGTAGGTCCAGAAAAACGGCAGCAATTGATGCCAACAAAAACCTTTTAATTATAGTTCAGTCAGAAAGGCCGAACGAGATTGTCTGTAAACATTGCGAGATTGTCTGTAAACATTGCAGAATATGTTACGTTTTCAGTTTGTCGTTGTTACATTTGGCAGGAGGCATCCAGAACCATTACAGAAAACTACCAGTTGCAAACAGGACATATGGCGACAGATGACAGTATGTGAGATCCAATCACAAGAGAAAGCCAGCACACATAAGAACAAGTAACACAGCCAACATACGATAGCATTCCACACACCAGCACTTACTGCATAAATGAAAACAAGCTCAAGTGGTCACCAAAACATATAAACTGAACCACCTTCTAACTGGCATCAATGTCGAAAATTACTAACATTGTCTACTATAGTTTTATCTTTTCTATTCAAATTACTTTGAATATGATATTTAAAAAGATCATGTTTGTTCTCAGTACTATTATGGAAATAAATTACAATCCTGTAGGTAAAGGTGATGTGATATTGTGATATTGCTTCAAGGATCTAGGGTTTATATTGCTAAAGGAAATGTTATGCAAAGCTTAACATTCGCAGGACATCTAGATTTGGCACTGCTTTTCTTTAAAATTGTTGATTAGTGTAATTACATAAATATATAATACAAGTACTGGCTTTTAGCAATTAAAAACACAAATAGGACAGATTGCATTGACATTATCTCCAAGATTTTGGTGATTGGGAAGACCCAAGATTTCTTTACCCATCTAGAAATTGTTTTGTTTATTCCTTAATTAAAATAACTTAATACATAAAGTGGAAAAGAAATGGAAATTGTTTTAAGTTTTTAGAACTTTGAAACTCTCACTAGATATACCTGCTGCTGGTGATTGAGTGAAATTTCAATTTAGTAATTTGATAGTGAATTTTGCCAAACTATAAGAAAATGATATTAGTCTTGGATGTTTTCAACTTTCCTCCCTTTAAGTATGTTTTTTCCTGTCCTTTGATGGGCTTATACTAATTTCATTCTTTTGCATGATTCAGAGACAAATATGAATTGGAGTTGGATTTCAAAAGGTTCTGGGAGGAATTTCGCTCCTCCAATTCTGAGAAGGTGGGGACATTTTAATATAAATTGGACTTGCTAAATTATAATGTTCAAAAACACAATCTATTAGTAAAATGATTTCTTACAATAATCATTTTTTTTCAGGAAAAGGAAGAGGCGTTGAATATGGCTGTAGTGGTTTTTTGCAAACTAGCCAAAGAAAATGTGAATCCAGCACAACTACTTACCAAGTAGGTTATAACTCTTTTATGCCATCTCATCGTTTCTGGTCCCATGGATTATGGTGGTCTGACTTGTTTTAGTAGGATTACTGGCTGGTATGAATTGAATCTTTGTTAACGTGCAATAATTTTGGGATATAGAAATAGTAGGATTAATATGCTTACTGTGGCTCTTGCTGCAAATTGTGCAATTGTTTGGTATTCAATACTCATATTCATTCATTGATCTGTTTTGAGAACTTTATCATGACATATCATGCATTATCATCTTGATGCATTTAGATATAGACTAAGAACAGCTGGGATGTTGGAAGCAGCGTAAATTTATGTGTCATATTGTATATAGTTGAGTTATTTTGGCTAAATGTATTGATGCCAATGTTATCAATATGGTAATATTTCCGCATTTTGACCATATAACACTTTTTATGATCAATATTTCATATTATACTCCATGAATCATGATCCATAATTAGGATGAGTTAAAGCAAGGGAAGTATCTCGATGATGGATTGCAGTGTATGATCCAAAATGTTGATGATAAAAATTATTACCTGGTCCTGTTGATGTGAGTTTTGTGACCACTAAATATGCATTATAAAACACTTAGTATCCTAAGAGGAAACACCAAATATCAAATCCTCCCTTGAGCAATGACACCACATATGCTACTGATTGCAAAGAAAGATCATAGAGGCAACTTCAAAGTTCCTATTCTTGTTGGACACAACTGAGTTTTATGATGTGATTTGCTGGTAACCACGTGGGGACATTTCACTATTATTTAATGGGTATTGATTTTGTAAATGCAAATGATTCAACAATGGTGACTCTTCAACTACTGCTTATTACGAAGGAATTGGTAAATTACTTGCTTGATATTAACAGAGACCGAAAGGTCAATTTATACAAAAGAATGAGACGATGTTTCCTTAGGAAACGATTGTAAAGAATAGATACATTCTATTCTAGAGAAAGCAAAAAACGAAAGCAAACTTAAAGCTAAGATATTTACAATAGATAACCATTAACTAATAATAGACGACTTTATCTATTATTGTAATACTCTCCCTTAATGGTTAATCTATCTAACACACCAAGCTGTCCTTTGAATTTGACAAACTTATCAGAACCAAGAGGCTTGGTGAGAATGTCTGCAGTTTGATCTGTGGTAGGAACATACTGCAAATCTATAGTCCTGTCATCAACCAGCTCTTGTATGTAATGATAGTGAAGATCCACATGCTTGGTTCATTCATGGAAGACTGGATTTCATGCTAACTTGATAATACTTTCGTCGTACTGGTGACATCTACATATCCCCAAGCATCCGACAAAGCCAAACAACTTCACATCCTACCTTAACAGTCCCTCTATATTCAGCCTCTTTAGAAGAGAGAGAAATTGCCTGCTGCTTCTTACTAGTCCATGTGACTGCACCAAATCCCAAACTGAATACATATCCAGATGTTGACTTTTTATCATCAACAGAGCCTGCCCAATCTAAATCTGTGAACCCATTGAGTTTAGGATTAGAACTTCAAGAGTATAGAAGTCCATAATCTGAAGTGCCCTTCACATAACGAAGCACACGCTTTGTTGCCATCCAATGATCGGCCTTAGGAGGTGTCATAAAGCGTGAAATACAGCTGATTGTGAAGCTGATATCAAGCCTAGTAGCAGAGAGGTAGATGAGGTTGCCTACTAATTGCTTGTATGTAGTATCATCAACGGAAGGAGAATTAGACTTTGCTGATAACTTGAGACCTTTCTCCATAGGTGTAGATGCATGTTTGCAATCCTGCATTCGGAATTTGTATAATAGGGCCTTGGCATATTTGGACTGAGTGATGAATATACCAGAAGACTCTTGCCAAACTTTAACACCTAGGCAATAATGCATGAGCCCAAGGTCAGTCATATCAAAAGATTGGCATAAACTCTGTTTGATTCCTTGAATCAAAGATGCTAAACTGCCAGTGATGATTAGATCATCCACATAAATAACCAGAAGGATGATGTCACTATTAGTCGTTTTGATGTACAGATTTGAGTCTAAAGAACTCCTCTTGAAGCCTTGATCACTGAGGTACTTATCAATCTTTATCTCTCATGCTTGAGGGGCTTGCTTCAAGCCATAGAGAGCTTTTACCAATTTGAGAACCTGATGGTCTTTACCAACAACCTTGAAACCAGGAGGCTGTGTCATGGAGACCTTTTCACGGAGATTACCATTCAGGAAAGCACTCTTGACGTCCATCTGATGGACCTTCCAGCCTATGCTGCCATGGCTAGGAATAATCTGCTAGTGCTCATCTTTGCAATAGGAGCAAAGGTCTGCTTATAATCAATGCTCTGATGTTGAGAAAAGCCCTTCGCCACTAAATGAGCTTTGTACTTATCCAAAGTACCATTCGATTTGTATTTGATTTTGTAGACCCATTTTGTAGCCAATGGGTTTCTTCCTTGGTGGAAGATCAGAAAGGACCCAGGTGTTGTTCTTCAGCAGGCTTTGGTGTTTAGATGTCATGGCCTTTTCCCACTCTAGAATTGCTTTTGCCTCGGAATATGTTTGAAGTTCAGACATACTGTGAATGTTGGCCATAAGAACAAAGTTAATAGAATTTGTAGTTTTGCTCTTTTTCCGAGTAGTTCTCCCATCAATGAGCTCATCATCACGAAGATCAGCAAGTGTCTTAGCCCACCACTTAGGCCGAATAGGAGAATGACCAACAGTAGTACTAGGAGATGCTTGATCAACAGGATCCTCATCAGAAGAATCTAGATCAAACTTAGGTGAAGCATCTACAAAGCGAGGTGATTTTGCAGGAAAGGTCAGAGGTGTCTGTACAGGGATCATTGGAATAACTGGAGCTGTAGGAGCTATTGGAGTTCTCCCATCAGGTGGACCTAGTGGAAGCCGAACTCCCAAATCATGAGCCATCAGAGGCTGGTCTGTTGGATTAGGAACAGGGGAAACAGGCATGAATGATCTTCGCTGCTCATCAAAGACTACATCACGACTGTATATGAGACGGGATGTCTCAACATCGATCAGGTGGTAGGCTTTGTGAAAATTGCTATATCCAACAAGCATGAGTTTCTGACTCTTGGCATCCAACTTGGTGCGTGAGGCATCAAGGATCCAAACAAAAGCAAGAGAGCCAAAAACCTTTAGGTGACTGATTTTGGACTTGTGACCTGACCAGGCCTCTTTTGGGGTTTTACCTTTGACCACCACTGTGGGTGACCGGTTCAACAGGTAAATTGCAGTGCTAACTGCTTCTGCCCAAAACTGCTTTGGAACATGTTTGTGTTCGAGCATGGAACGAGCCATCTCAGTGATTGTCTTGTTCTGATGTTCAACTATATTGTTCTGTTGTGGCATGTGGGGTGTGGTTGATTGGCGCTTGATGTCATGTGTATCCAAGAAGTTGGAGAAAGCATTAGAACAAAATTCCCCCCATTGTCTGATCTAAGAGTAATAATAGATTTCCTAGACTCTTTTTCAACTAAAGGTTTAAACTTCTGAAATACAGGAAATGCATTTGATTTCTTGTTAAGGAAATACACCCACATCTTTCTACTGAAATCATCAACAAACAACAAAAAATACTTGGACCCAAGAACAAAAGGAGTGGCCATAGGGCCATAGATATCGGCATGAACAAGCTGAAGTACTTGAGAAGCTCACCATGAATCGCCACTGGTGAAAGGTGTTTGATGTTGCTTCCTAGCCTGGCATGCGTCACAAACTCCAAGCTATTGAGTCTGAATCTCTGGGAATCCAAGAACAAGCTCATCTCGAGCAAGTTGTGAGAGATAATGCACATTTAAGTGCCCATATCGCTGATGCCAAAATGTGCTGACAAAAGATTGCCGAGTAGCCATAGCTAAGTCTTGAGAATCACTAGAATTAGTATGTTTAAAAGGACCATGATCCTCAAGACCCACTGCAACATTAGACTTAGTTGCTTGATTAGTGATGGTGCATTGATGTGAACTGAAGGTGATTGCCAATTGTGGAGAGTGTTGCAGCAACTGACTGACTGATAGTAGATTAGTTCCATTCCTGGAACGTAGTACACATCAAGGAATATGAGATTCCTCCCAATAGACTGAATCTGAATGTTGCCTTTATCGACAACTGTGTACTCTTCTCCGCCACAAAAAATAACAGTTTGAATAAGGCTGGTAGTTAGTAAACCAGTCTCTGTGGTGAGTGAAATGATGAGAGGCACCTGAATCAATGTACCGGGCAGACGACTTCACATGATCTGCAAATCTTTTAGCCATGAAGGCATAAAAGGCAGATTCCACCTGCTCAATGTGCTCTACACTATTCGCTTTGGGTTGCGAACCTGACTGCTTAGATTGTGCAACTAAGCATTTTTGACATTCAACCTTCATGCGTACAAACTTGTGATAGTAGTTGCATTGAATATTCTTCTTTCTGGAACCATTTGATGCTGGAGCAGAAGATGGCTACTGAAACTTGCCCTTATCCTTCTGAAAGGATTTCGTAGCAAAGGCTTGCTTGGTGGAGGTGGAACTGGAGCTGCTACCGAACTATTGTTTCCACCAATCTTGCTGAAGCAACAATGTGCAAAGATCAGTGAACTTCAAATCAACACTAGTAGATGTGATGTTGAGTCTCCATAAAATGCTCATACGATTTTGGTAAACTCCGAAGAGTGATAGCCACAATATCCTCTTCCTCCATCTTGCGACCGATGGCATGCTTGGAGTGAGGTGCGCTTATCCATGACAATAGAAAACATAGTGTTTTTTAGAAAGAAAGCTTTGCTTTTGTCAGAAGTCTCATAAAGACCTTTGAGATGTGTCGAAAACTTGACAACTGTCTTATCTGATGGAATCTGAGAAAGTTGGTCATCGGCCATAGATAATTTGAGAAGCATCACAAACTCTCGATTATTCAAATCCCATGTATCTTGATCAGGACTCGGAGAAGTCAGACGCTTCCTAACACCCATAACAAGTTGATTGGTGCTCCGATATTGAAAATTGCGATGCTTCGCTGCTTCCAAGTGCCATAATTGCGACCATTGAATTTGGAGTTATGCTCGAGCAAAATATTTGTTAGAGATGCCAGGAAATGTTTTTCAATGAAAAACTATGAAAATTTGTGAAGGAACATTCATCGAGGCAAAAATACAGAAGACCAAGAAGAATTAGGGAGTGACCTAGAAGAGAGCTCAAAAAACCCAGAGGGAATATGCTGTCGATTTTTGGATTTGCTGGCTAAAAAATTGAAGCACGAAAAACGAGGCACTCGGGAAAAACGGACCACAACCCAGTTGAGCTCTTAAGAATTTGCAATCAAAAAAATTTTCCGACCCCAAAAATTAGGGTTTTGGGCAAAAAATCAGTTGGCGGCCATGGAGGTCGAAATGGCAAAAGCATTGATTTTTCTGGAAAAAATGGTTGATTTGGCAGTGGCAGGTTGCAAGAAGGTATTTGTTATGATTAAAAAGCATAGAGTGGTTTGAAAAAGACTATGTTTGACCTCACAAAATGCAGATTTGGCAGGAGCAGAGCCGTTAGAAAACAACCAAGAATTTCTGCATTCTTTCAAGGGAACAAATGCGAGCTCCTTGCAGATGGGTTGCAGAGGAAAACGACCACGTTATGCAGACGTTTTGTAAACTTTTGTTCAATACATGATTTGTAGAACCATACGCAAAAGGAAATCGTGATTTTGCAAGTGAAAATGCAAAAAAAAAAAACTTTCTCGCGATTTGTAGACCTTGCAAGTGAAAACTCCAAAATCTTCTTGCGATTTGCAAACCTCAGTTCGGGTTTTTTGTGAAAGATCAGAAATAATTTTGAAAAATCTTAACAAATAATTTCAATACAAATTATAAAATTTTGAAAAAAATTTGAAGCATTGGCTCTGATACCATATTACGAAGGAATTGATAAAATACTTGCTTGATATTAATAGAGACCAAAAGGTCAATTTATACAAAAGAATGAGACGATGTTTCCTTAGGAAATGATCATAAAGAATAGAAACATTCTATTCTAAAGAATGCAAAAAACGAAAGCAAACTTAAAGCTAAGATATTTACAATAGATAACCATTAACTAATAATAGACAACTTTATCTATTATTGTAATACTTCTAGCCAAGCAATTGCAAAAAGATAAAGGAATTAGGAATCTAATCTAACCTATCAATGCAAGAGACAATTGATGGTGAGGTGAGACTAAACCAATCCCTGCTTTGCCAAATCAAGTACACAAAGGAGGCGGCAATTGTTTAAGGATGCAGGGATGATTTTGATAATGTCAACATTCACTCCAATACCCAATGATGACATTATCCAAATGAACATTTCCAATTGAAGTTAAGCGGTTGAAGTTAGTGTAGACCAACCTTACGTTGCTACTTGCTATCAACAAGTTCCAAAAGATATGAATACAAGCTTCATAATAATTGACCAATCAATAATACCTTCCAAACATCTATATTGATGCCTACTCAACATAAATAAAATCCTCCTCTAATTGAGGAAATGTAGAAACCATGCAATGCTTTAAAACTTCACAAACATTCACCTTGATAACAACAATGAAGAAGGATTAATTTTGGTAGTATATTAGCTAAATCTCTACAAGTATCTCTTTTACAAATGAGAAGGCCTTGCCTTTTATAGGAAGCTCAAATACAATGAATGGTTCAGATTGATTCGAGATCAATGGCCAAGATAACGTCAACACAACTCTAATGTAACTACCAACTACAAGCATTAAATGCTGGCCAATCACATAAAAACACCACCTTGTGGGCCAACAAGAAAATCACATTGCTTTTATAAACTAATAAGAAATTAGGTTAGGTGAAAACATTAAGTGGAATCTACATGTACACTTGGAACAATTTGATTATTACGATAATAGATAGTTTCTATCATCTCTGTTTATGTATTGAATGGTTATCTATTGTAATCTCCTCTAAATATTAGAAAGTTTCTAATATTTAGTTTCCTATTTCTAGAATAAAATGTTTCTATTATTTATGATTGTTTCCTAAAGAGACCAACCTTACGTTGCTACTTGCTATCAACAAGTTCCAAAAGATATGAATACAAGCTTCATAATAATTGACCAATCAATAATATCTTCCAAACATCTATATTGATGCCTACTCAACATAAATAAAATCCTCCTCTAATTGAGGAAATGTAGAAACCATGCAATGCTTTAAAACTTCACAAACATTCACCTTGATAACAACAATGAAGAAGGATTAATTTTGGTAGTATATTAGCTAAATCTCTACAAGTATCTCTTTTACAAATGAGAAGGCCTTGCCTTTTATAGGAAGCTCAAATACAATGAATGGTTCAGATTGATTCGAGATCAATGGCCAAGATTACGTCAACACAACTCTAATGTAACTACCAACTACAAGCATTAAATGCTGGCCAATCACATAAAAACACCACCTTGTGGGCCAACAAGAAAATCACATTGCTTTTATAAACTAATAAGAAATTAGGTTAGGTGAAAACATTAAGTGGAATCTACATGTACACTTGGAACAATTTGATTATTACGATAATAGATAGTTTCTATCATCTCTGTTTATGTATTGAATGGTTATCTATTGTAATCTCCTCTAAATATTAGAAAGTTTCTAATATTTAGTTTCCTATTTCTAGAATAAACTGTTTCTATTATTTATGATTGTTTCCTAAAGAAACATTGTTCAGTCTCTTGTATAAATTGATCTCTTGATCACTGTTAATAACAAACAAATATTTTCAAATTACTTCGTGATATGGTATCAAAGCCAATTCTTTGAATTTTTTAAAAAAAATATTATAATTTCTTGTTCGAAATTATCGGAGCAATATTTTTCGAAATTATTTTTTGTGATATCTGCTTTGAGCTAGGGTTTTTGTTTGCTAGTAACAACCATTATTTTGCAACTGCCGTTTGTATCCCTACAATTTTTTTCTGCTTACATGGAAAAATTGCGCCATTTTCTTTGGTCAGGTTTGTTGGGCAGCATTTTTTGGGTGCTATAACCTCTGCAAATTGCGACCTTACCTATGGTTAAATTGCAACATATTTTTTTGCTCAAATAATCATTTTTTTTAGCCTGTATAATCCGCATGCCGTTTTTTCCTTTTTTGAGGTTTTTTGCAGCATCCAATCGCCATTGCTGGAGGCATCTAGGATTTTTCAAGCGACATATTTTTATGCTGAAATCATCATTTTTTGGAGGTTTTTTGCAGTGTTCGATCACCATTGCTGGAGGCATCTGGGATTTCCCAACCTTCTTCTATTCACTCATGCCTGAAATCCGACACAGACAACATGTTTTTCTTCATTTCCGCCATTTTTTTGGTGGTTTTTTGCAGCCAGGGCTGTTTTTGGTCAAAACCCTAATTTTTTTACTGGATCAATTTTTTTTTAATAGATTCTTGGTCTGTTTTTGGAGATCTCAATTGGTTTGTCATCTGTTTTTTATGGGTGCCTCGATTTTCAAGCAAACGGATCTAGAATCTGACAACACATTCTTTTTGAGTTTTTTGAGCTCTCTTCTGGATACCTCTTCATTTTTGTTGGGTCCTCCACTTTTTTTGCTTTGAAGTATGTGCCTTAACAGATTTTCACATTTTTTCACTAAAAAACGTGCTATGGCATCTCTGACTAATATTCTGCTTGAGGGTAATTCAAAATTCAATGGTCGGAATTGCAACACATGGAAGCAGCGAAAACTAGCAATCTTTGAATATTGGAATACTTATCAGATTGTTCTAGGTGTGACACAGTGTTTGACTGTAGCTGGTACTGATCAAAATACATGGGATCTAAATACTACCCAATTTTAACCCCATCCATGCCTTGTCATGATTCAAATTTCTGATTTTTAATCCCTGTTCTTTCAATTTTCTAAGTTTTAACATTCAATCTCTATTGTAAAACTCCCAACCAACCCTTGAAATCTAGTTTTCTTTGATGAATTTTGAGTTTAACACCTTGAACTCATTGAACTTTGACGCCTCTTCAAGTTCTCTAATTGATTTCTAATCTCCTCTCCCAAAATTGTCCTCTAAAGTGAAATTGGCTGATGGTTATTAGCAATCTGTTCTGCTTGTTACTTGATCAATTTGTTTTGAGATGATTGGGACTGGAATGAAGTTTTGATTGCCTTTGAATATGTGTTATGGTCAAGAGGTATGTCCCGTTTGAAGCTGGACTGACTTGATCTATTATAGACTATAGTCAATTTGCAATTAAATGGAACATAAATCCTTTCATTTTACCTCTAGACTGGCCTGATTAGGGCCTCTCTGAAACAAAACTTAATTGCAATTAGAGAATAGAGGAATATGTGGCCTTCTTGGGTTTGAACAATATGTGCTTGGGCTCAACAATATGTCCTCCAAGAGGAATTTGGGGTTCTCTTGGGTTCGATGACATGAAATTCTATTAAGTATCGAACTTTCCCAACCTTGTCTTGCCCAAATTCACTTGAATTTTCAAATCTTGTCTTTGTTCTTGTCATAAAAGTTTCAAAGCATTGCATTGATTTTGGGAGGTCCAAACAAAGGTGGAATCTCAAGCCTTTCTTGGGCTCTGTCGAACTACAAACCTTAAGCTTGCTCAAAATTTGCACCTAAGAAGACCTTTTACATGCTGCCATGACCTTGAAAAGTCACCATTGTACCACTAAGGCTACTCACAGCTAAAACGAAGAAGTGGGGATCCCCATTCGCAATAGGGTGATGGTGAAAAAAACATCAGAATAGGTTGAAATCAAAAAATATCACCACATTCATCTCGATATCATGGATTGTAGAAATTTCATGTTTCTGAGTTCATAGTTTGTTATAATATAAAGCATTTTACCTTTGTCTCCTCACAGGCTTCCTATCTTAGCTTGAGGCAAATGTTTTAAAACACTAGAAGATGAAAAACTTGCTCTTTTTTTTAATATCTAGTGATTTGCAAGTATGAGTTTCTAAATTCATTATGTTAACTATGTGCAGGCTAATTGATGCCCATCTATTCTCATTTGTTGTTGGGAAAGCCTTGGTGGTTGATATTAGGAAACTGAAGAATACAAATCAGAAAGGATCTCTTGATAAACAAGGTGTACTAAAATATTTTACAGAAGTATTGGAGGTAAGTCCCACAGGAATTGATGATAACTTTATTTTGTCATTAATATTTATGACAGTAAAATGTTGATATTTGTACTGGACAAAAACATTTCCAGGATGGCAGCAGTATTGGCTCAAGCTTCTTGTATGCTTTAGAAAACCTTGTTTCTCCTGTAAGTATTCATATATTCATGTGAAAGTTTTATGAAGAATTGCACTGAATGAGTCTGCTTGCCCCATCTTTTGAGTTAGTGGCTAAATGGAAACAATTCCAAAACATAAATAAAAAAATAGGGATTGAAAGGGATCAAAATATAACATGGGATGCATCTTTGCACTAACATAAAGTGAATATTAAAAAGAAGAAGAAGCTGTGCATTAAGACGGCAAGGTTGACATTGGAAACATTAAAAAGCACACTTCAGCTTATGTGGCGGTTGGCCTTGTTTGTTTTTGTAAAACTTATTCTTGCAATTTGTTTCACATGTATATTTGCAGTGACACATAACTTGAGAAGTGCTTATTTAAAAGCAATGCAAAAAAATAAATAGAGTTGTTACTTGTATGGGCATCTCCAAGTATGCAGATTCATTTTGTACGGTAATTCTGACCGACTGCTTAATCTCTGCTGCAGCCTATTGATGTACAACCTCTGCTGGATTCTGGGGTATTTTGCTCCCTCATTCAGTTACTCCATGTACTGCTGATTCCTACTGACTGCGTATTGGAGGATTCTGATACAAAAGCAGAATTGATGTTAGTTCCCAGCAGAGTTCACGATGACATCAGACAAGTGCAAATGATTGAGGTCTTTTATCTAGCTCACTTTTCCCATTTACCATTTATGTTTACTTAGAAGCCTTAACCATGGCACTGATTTGTTTCCTGTTTTCAATAAGCAAGCACAGGGTTTTATTTTGCTGTTTAAAATATTCCTTTTCAGTCAATTTACTGCGGATGCAGGTGTAAGTTTACATGTGGTGGTCACATGTTGCTTCCAACAGCGTTAAAAAAATGAATTTGTGGTGAATCATAAGATGGATTGAGTATTTGGTCTTGTTGACCATATATAAAAACCTAATGAAAACTGTTATTAAAAATACCGAGTCTGAATTTATAGAGACATTGCATCAAAATAAAATGAACATAGAATTGTGTCTTTTTGCCCCTCATTAAGTTGTAATAAAAAGTAGTATTTTTTTCTATTTTTCTTTAGTTTCTTTGATGGTAACAAATTAACCAAATTTTGGGGATGGTGGGGGACAAGATATATTTATATGTATCATTATACAAGTAAAAGTAAAAGCTAAGTGGAATGTTGTAAAAGAAAAGGATCCTGCTGCATGCATTGTGAGAAAATCTACTAGAAGAGGCCAACCTACACTAGAGAGAGATGACCATTCTTCCAAGAACCTAAATGACCTATCCTTACATCGAGGATGGTAAATTACCAGTGAAGAAAACGTAGTTTGATTTAACCAGTTCTGTTAACATTATTTTTTCTGCAGGCATCACTTGTGATTTCCTTGATAATGCCTGAAATTGGGAACAGGGCACTTACTACAACTCTTCTTAGTCTGCCAGAAAAAAGTTCCTCATGCAAAAGGGGGATAATTTTATTGTTTATTGATTTTGCTTGGAATCTATGCACTAGTTTAATGGCATGGATGAAAAATAAAGAAGATTCAAACGTGGCCTTTATCTGAACAGCTAACAAATGATATTTATGTACATGAATTGTAAATCTCCATGCTCTGATATAATTTTTTGCTTTCTACACTTTTTATGTTCCTTAATGCAATGGAATAATAATGTGACATTTTGAGTAGGTTGATGATGTCCTTTAAACTTGTTAGGGCAAGACAATCCCAAATGCATAAAATTATGACAAAACACAAAGGTAGAGACACATCTTAGGGACACTGGGTAAACTTGCAAAAAAGGACAGTGTCGGAATAATGTTTTGTTCCCATTGTATCCCTCAAACATGGGAGTGTGACTAGTTCTTCCAGAGGATGGCACCACATTTGCGAAAAATGCTGAATGATTCTAATTACCGAATTTACTGTCCATATGCATTTTAAGAAATAAAGGGAGTCCAAGGGAAATAAAGTTGCTCTTTTAGACAATAAGAATGCATCTTTGTTTCTTTTCTTGCCAACATGCTTAGTCTTGATTTTCTGCATGGCACCTAGGAGAGGTTCTATATCAAAGATGATGTTGGCCAACTTTAAGTATTGTGGATGGTTGTGTCAGACTTATTGAAATAGGCAATTCCTTATTTCTATTTACCATATATTGGGTGCATTTATGGCACTAAGAAATGAATATCTGATTATTGAAACAACGGATTTGAACCTGGGAAATAGCCAAAATCAAATTGGTTACAAATTCTCAATTCACTGCACTTGACATTAATCTGATCCAGATTTTGCAGAGGAGAGGCCAAAACCCTTCATGAATGTAGTTTCTCTGCCTGGTGATTATTAAAACAATGGATTTGATTTCAGGAAATGGCCAAAATCAAATTGTTTTCAAATCCTAAGCTCACTGCACTTGACATTCATCTGATCCAGATTTTGCAGAGTAGAGGTCAAAATCCTTCTTGAATGTAGTTTTCTCTGCATGGGGATGCAAGTGTTCTAAATTCTAATTAATGGAGAAAAAAAATTTGTATGTCATGTATGATACACATGATACAGATAAACCATTGAAATTTGTTTGCATACAATATGTAATTATCTGCAGATTCTGATACTAGGATCAGACTACAAATGCAAAGATTAGATAAAAACAGGTATGATCTTGACAATAAACTTGTCTTCAGAATTTTATTGTGCAGATGAAATGACTGTATATCCTGATATATGTATGAACTGGAGTTCTGAACTATAGCAGATAACCCGTAAGGCTGAGAAGACCTGGAGATTAGACTGTAGGTGACTGTGTGTCCCCAGACTGCCTTCTAAGCCCAGCATATATATCCATATCAGGGGGTATGTCTCTTAAGGGACATCACCCTTAGATTTAACAAGTAATTAATGTATCCTAAGTCACAAGGTTCGAATTCGAGTTCGAGTTCGACAACTATAAAATTCGGATGAAGTTCGGCAAGGTCCAAAAATTCGGGAAAAATTCGACAATAAATTCGCCTTGTATAATTTTCAAAAAAAATGAAAATATACAATCCTTCCTCAAATTAATAAAAAAATTACTTTAATTTACTTATTTACAAATTAATCAATAAATTATATTAATAATAACTAAAATAAACTATTTATTACAATATGATTTTTGTATTTAGATTAACAAGTATATTAAAATAATACTAAATATTAGATATTAAAATAAAAAAATAATATTGAGTTAAACTTTTAACTTCTAAAATAATAAATTAACTTAAAGCGATGTAATATTAATAATAATAATAATAAGTAGCAAACAAATTAAAACCTTAAATTATAAACATTAGTAACTCTAAAATAAACAAACCGAAAAACCTAAAATGTAAAGTTTTATATACATGGAAAAACTTTAGAAATTTAAAACATTTTAGCTCTGCAACCATCGGCCCGTCAGCAAAGCTTTGGCAGAGATAAACGACTTCGGCAGGTAGTGAATTGGCAGGTTTCAGCAACCAACGTCAACGCAGGGGTTTGGAGGAATGTTAAGCCACACATAGGGAAGCAACCAGAAGTGACGGATTCCACCAACGAAGCAGCCATTAAAAATAACGCAAACAAGAGGCGATTTCCAAAAACACATTGATAAATTTTGCCCGTGGCCATTTTTGCCATACGAACTTGATGCGAACTTTTTCGAACTTCAATATTTTTTTATACATTCGCCGAATTTCGAACCTCATGCCGAAAATTCGGCGAACCTTGTGACACAGAATGTATCCAAAGTTGGCGACTATAGAGCAGAGAGTAGTTAAAACTAAGTAAGATTAGTTTAAGGAAAAACTAAACTTGTTCCACTCTGATTGCCGGCACCTTTAGAACAGATATAAATAATTACAAATGCCATATAATGGAGTATATGATAGTAAGAGTTAGGCACAACTTGCACCCGTAGACCTTTAGATTATCCAGGTTAATTCCTTAACACAATATAGCCCTGAAGGCCTTGAATGTAGTTTTCTCTGCACGGGGATGCAAGTGTTTTAATGAATGGAGAAAGGAAAGCTGTATGTCATGTATGATACACATGATACAGATAAACCCTTGAAATTTGTTTGCATGCAATATAGCCCTGAAGGCCATGGCCTATTAACGTTCTAAACCTTTTTCATTAATTTGCTGAAGGCCGTGGATACAGCTGCTCTGGATGGGGATAATTTCACTGTTAATTAAAGAAGTGATTTAACTCGATCACTTAATCTGACTAAACCTGGAAAGTACACTCATTTATTCCTCTCCAAATTCAACAAGTCAAATTGTGTAGAGCTTGTCAAGTTAGTTGGGACACAAATTGCTGTCTATTTTGTCTCAGAAATGTTAAAAACTGTAGATTATCAGGATTATTAGTGAAGGTTTTATATGATAAAATTTTGTGGAATCCTTGGGCTAAAATTGAGTGATTAGGTTTACTATTAGGAGGTCAACAGCATTTAGATGTTCGTGATGAATCATCAAATGTTGCAGATCATATATAGTAAATTTATAAGGATAGAAGTGTTAAATGTAACTGAGTTCTTTATTTTGATCTAATTTAAAAATATAAAATATGTTTCAGTTTGCGGTTTTGGTAATTGATTCTATATGTTTAACTTAGATTAATGAATTTTTTTAGTGTAGATTTTATGTATTTATTGCACATCATAAAGGTTGCCAAACCAAGTTTTGCTTCCCAGACAATCATCTTCTTGTGGTTTGTAGGGATCTAAGGAGTATGGTAACAAGTAATCTTCAGCCTGTATGGAGGCAATTCAAACACATAGATGAGAGATATTTATGATGATTGACATGATAAGTTTTAATCCCTTTTCAAATTTTCAGATTTTTCTTTAATGATAATGGGTAGCAATTACATGCTGTCAAGTATATCTAAATTTATTGGCAAATAATGCCTTTTGCTAGATAACAGATTCAGAAACTAGTTTTCCTTTCAAGTTCATTGGCACTTACTTTGTAGAAACAATACTAACAACATAACCAGCAATACAATAAACCATTAGAAATTCTTGTTTTCATTATCAACAGCTTTAGTGGTGGCTTTCTTCATTTCAAATTCTTCTTCCCCACTGTCTTTGTCATGTCTACTGTTATAGTAGAAAATATATGTTCTGGCTGAAGATGGTAAGCTGGTATTCCATGCATTTTCTCACATGCTGCATCTTGTCAGAAATACCTTCAGTAAGCCAATCCCTCTGCACATGCTTTTGGAATTTCTCGGTCTTGCTCAATCCTCTCTGATTAAGAGAGCTAGTGTCCTCTTCAAGTTGTTCATTAAATTATTTACATTGTCTAATCTGACTTCTTTTTGAGGCTGTGTATGTTTCTAACTCCATTTTGTCGAATTTCCTCACTTCAAGTTTAATGCTTTTTGCTTTGTTTTTCTCTTGGTTACCATCTAGAGACATAAGTTTACCATGTTTACCAGCCTTACATCAGCTGCGATAAAAAATGTAGAGCTATTTACTTTAAATGTGTCGAAGAATTCTTTGAAGAGTGAATCTTCTCCAAGTGAAGTGTTATTCCAGGAATACACCAAGCTAGCAAACAATGAATAAAAGTCACCCAATCAATTGGCCCAGGGTGCTTGGAGAGGTGACCACACCCCACAACTCCATGTCTTTGTATCCATTGCAGCCTCTAGAACATGGGGATTGACAAGGGCTAGGGGAAATCACAGACACTTACTAAAAAAAATTGAAAGAAAAATAAGGAGTGGGGGCCCACATATTGTTCTATGGTACTTATGAAATGCTAAACACACCTTAAATATAACCTACACGCATATTTGCAATGCCACTCACAACTACAGCAATCCTTTTTGCATTTACAGCTTTCAGCTTGGAGAGTATGGAGAAGAGGAAGGAGACTTGTATAGTTTATGACCCGTCACCCTAGAGTATTCACTTTACTCACACAAATGAAACTCATGGCTTTAATGCTAAAATTCAAAATACACCTTCCTTGATGCAAAATATAATGATTTAATACAAAATCTACAAGCGGCCCCAAGGGCACCTCAAGGAAGTTGGATACTTTGGTTTTCCCGCAAGCTTCTTCCCCTTATAAAATCCTAAACTAAACCTTATATATGATCCATTCATCCATTTGCATGACAACTCAACTACCACAATCATTTTTGCACTTACAACTATCACCTGAAGAGGAAGGAGAGAAGAGGATGGGAGCATGCATTGTCTACCACTAGTCACCCATGAATAGTCACATTTATTGCACAAATCAACCTCATCATGTGAAATAATAAAATGCAAAATACACTTTTTTGATGCCAAATATGACGCCATTCTACACAATCTACAAATGTTCCTGAAGGCACCTCAGGAAAGTTGGATACAGCAGATAGGTACAAGTGTTCTGTTGGGACCATATGCTTGAGTGCTTTTCCTCTAATAGTGTTTCAAGCTTGGAAACAAGGTTTGTGGGTGCTATTCTTCAGTCGTTTAGCTCTGCAGCCTAAAAGATTCATTTCCATTGCTTCTATTTCTTCTGCCAAATTGGGGGTGGCTATAGGTACAAAGTACACATTCTTTTCTCTCCTAAACATACAGTAGCTGGATACACATTTGCCCCTCCTTGGACACACGTATCCCCATATCCGTATGGATATGATATGGATACATATTAGATAACATACCCACACGAACCCAACAAACCTTAATTTTTAGACTATGCAGGATACTGTGTGAAAATTTGACATAAACCTTCCTAAACTTATTTAACAAAACCAGAACCAAATGAGGATGACAAATGAAATGTTTTTTCTATTTTGGGGACCCATTTTTTGGGTTATCTTCTGATGCAACTCTACAATTTTTTTTGCATAGTGAGTTTTTTAAAGTAAACTTATAAATATGTATGGAGCAATTATTTGTCTATATTGCTTTAAAAGTAATGCAAATAAGTTGAGATTACGTTTGGTTTTACTTTCGGTGATGTCATTAACTGAAGTTCAAGAACTCATTTTGTATCGTTGAGTTCATCATGTAGGAATGACAATGATGCTGAATAAATTTTTTCTAACTCTTTAAGTGTTTGTAGAGCCTATGGAAGCATTAATTATGTAGAGCATCTTGAGTTGGATGTTTCCTAAGGTGCATTTAGACAGTCATCATTAGCTGAGAAGCAAGAGACTCATCTTGGACAGTTGAGTCCATCATGTGGAATTGACAATCATACTGCTGAGCAAAATTGATCTAGCTCTGATGTTCTTGGAGAGCGTAATGCAGGACATAATATTAAAACTTCAGTTTGGGTGTTTTTGGATGAGGAGTTCTAGTTGTGAAGGTTTATGTTCTAATCAATGATTATGCTATATGTCTTCAACTACTAAGCTCATGTTTTTGAAGTTTAAACTTTAAAAGCAATTTAGACATTTTATCTTGCAACTTCCAATTTTATCATGTTCTGATCTTCTTTGGGTAATAATTTGCACTTTTGGACAATTTTATATTATCTTTTAATAGATTTATATTTATTTTTGGACAAATGTATAGACACCATAATGTATATGGGAGGTCCTTTGCTTATGAAAATGCATGCATCCACTATATGTAGATGCTTTTCTAATGTAAAATTGTAAGTGGATCTGCATGATAGTGGTTATTGGTTAAACGTTTTTAGGTAGAAGGAAATATAGTGCATATAATGAAGGCACTGGCTAGTCGCCCTGGAGCAGCACAAAGTCTGATTGAAGATGATTCACTTCAACTTTTATTTCAAATGGTTGCAAAAGGGGAAAATATTGGTACACTTCCGTTGCACATAATTCAACTTCACCGACATGCTGTGCAGGTTAGATTTAGCCATAATTTATGCCAATTTTAAGAATAATATGAGGGTTTCCTTTGAAATGTTGAGCTCTCTTAATTGTAAGATGTTAACTGCCATTTCAGTTGTAATGCAGATACTTGGTCTCCTTTTGGTCAATGATAATGGAAGCACAGCCAAGTACATTCACACTCGGCATTTGGTGTGTTTTCCAATGACTAATTAGGCTTATTAATTCAATGTATGGAGTAGTCTAATAATCATTCAGTGGATGAATGGCCTTGAACTTATCATGTTTTTATAACTTGTTAAATATTTGATTTCTATGGATTTTAATTTTCTAAGCTAAAGTGCATGTTGATCTTTGTTACTATTAGTTATTTCTTTATCTAGGGGCAAAGATTAAATGATTGTTTTTTATTTCAAGTTTCAAAATTATTTTTATGAGTCGTTTGTTTCCTGGTTAGATTTTTGTTTCTTGGTTCTTGGCATTGCTGTAACGTGTAATAGCACTTGTAGATTATTTTGTGTGTTTAAGTTACCTCCTCAATGCATATGTATATGACATTAAGAGGCACGTCTCCATAGAGACATGTCTCTTTGACTCTCATTAGTTATCAATAACATTTGCTTTTTTTTCATGATTAAGAATGTGATAATAACTTATATATATTATATATATAATATCATATAATATAATATAGTATTAAAAAAAAAATAAATTATATTTTTCTAATTTATTATCAATAATACTAATGCTCCATGATAATAATCGTAAAGGATAGATATCAAATGTTTGAGATCGATAGGTCATTTAAACATTTGATTTCATCAATTGGAATCATCCGAGCACTACTACAACCATTAGGCGCTCCCTCTTAGCTATGGAGGATAAACAACATAATTAGATATTGCCTCAATACAATATCAGGCATGGCATGTTTAAGACCATCTTTGATTAGAAGATAGTCACCATTTCGATATCATCTCATGATATCAGGAGTAATGGACTAAGAATATCAAGTTACATGATATTCACCTAGTACTCAAATGTTCATAAGGTATGTGCACATGTATCCTCAATAATACATACCATAGGAACATTATAATCATTGTGTGTTAAGGAAATTAATCCACCATGCAAGATATAATCTATTATGATCTGCTTAGACATGAGGATTAAGTTATGATGTGCTAAGAAATCCATCATAATAGAAGATTAAGTTATTGTAAGATTGTCACGTTCCAATAATTTTTTAACAAATATAAGTGACAATCATTTCGAAGTCGTCACTTCCTCATGATGTACATAGGGGGTAGGCCCATTAAAATCATGGAGTCACACACATGAAATCAAAAGTTTATATGAAGTCACCATAGATACTCTAATGCGGTGTTGTCATGACATCCACCATGAACCATATCAGAGAACAAGTGTTTTTACCTCAAACTTCTTTCTCATAGAGAAGAATGTATTATGAGGGATTGCACTTTGAATTTCTCCTTCATGAAGAAATATTAACCTTTTGACCTCCTCATCTAAGGTTATTTCTAATGAAATGTCAAACTCCCTTTGAATCTAGTATCAACTTTTCTGACCTCCTCGTACATGGTTGCCTATGATGGATTTTCAGACTCCCTCAAAATCTGATATCAATCTTCCGAGCTCCTCATCTAATGTTGCCGCAAATGAAGTTTTGAATTCTCACTTGGTCTTCATTATTGTTTTAATTATGCGCTGACTTCTCTTTCTGTGTTCAATGCATTCCCTTTATAGGATCAATGCCCTTCCTTAGACTATCGTGCACTTTCCACGCAGGTCCCTTAGAGGTGATTGGATATTGAACTCTTTATTACCTAGTGATCTATCTCTTATTGTGTCCTTGCATTATACACCATTGATCAACGCATGTATTACTCTACTGATCAAGTGGTTTGACCTCCAAACAACTGATCTACTTTCCACATCACTTCCTTCTCACATAGTGTACCCTTAAATTGCTGCATAGTGAAATAGCCCTTTCCGGATATTTACTAAAAACCCTTGATGTAAAACTAGCAAATTTAAAACCGAACAGTAAAACAATATTTGATATAAATTCCAGAACGTTAATCGATTTATAACCAACAGATATGCATACAAGAAAACCCAGAACAATATGTTTATTGCTTCCAATATTCATAAGTACATATTTAAACCAGCAATTAACACAAATAGTTGCCAAATGACGTTACTATATTATACCACAACAATACAATAACATGCAATAATCCAGAAAAAACCAATCTTATAAACAAAAATAAAAGTCAGATTGGCAATATAGATAAACCTATAAGAAGGCTAGGTTTGTGTCCAACCTCCAAAAGCTTCTTCAAGGGTTTGCGTCCTCGAAGAAATAACTAGTAACTGTTTCCAGATTCTAGCTTAATATTTGTTTTAAATATTATAATCTTCATTACTTCCCAAGTGGAGCTTGTTGTACCTTTATCACTTTTCCCAATGTGATGCATGCTTTTTTAAGCAATGTGGGATAAAGTACCTTTTTTGTCCTTTAGTCACTTAAGTGAACATAGTACCTTTTAAAAAATAAAAATAAAGTGACAAGTTAAATGAACTTTAATAGTCATTTAGTCAATAAATCATATAATCATCAAGCATTAAAATAACTAATCAAACGAACTCGGATAAGCATGTGCAATAGTTTGTTGGAAAGCTCTCGGCGAGACGCTTCTAAACCAACATTGGGATATCAAGAATATTGAGCTCCGTTTACTTACTAAAAATAGTAAGTATCTGAACAACCTGCCAAAACTGCTCTGATGGGTCTAAAACTGGAAATGTCTAGGCCAAACCTCAAACTGAACCCCGTAAAAAACCTTTTTGCCCCCGAAACCTAGGCGAAGTGAGCCGGCAACACAATATTATAATGTCCCAGAAAAGGGACATTACACATAGTCTGTCTAATGTATTTCCGGTGGTGAATCATACTTCAGACTCCAAATGACACTTTGATCTCCAAACTCCCCATGACATCTTACATGGTTGATTAATCTGCACACTCCATGATGTGGAATGGCACATACTTGGCTGACTTAATACCATAATTACGCTGGCTGAAAGTATATGTCTATATGTTCTATTGACATATTTGATATACATATATTATTTCTGTGGAGATAGACATCTCTTACTCCTGCTATAATATTCGCAGACAGACCATTCAACTAATGACTGGTCTTTTAGCTGATTGGATACCTTACTCTAAGTATTGAATGAGTCATTGTTTGAATGGTCTCATATTTACTGATTGATGTCCGCGGCAGCTACCTGTGATTTAGGTGATATTTGTGCCTGGATCGGTGGCTGTAATAAAATCCTGAGATGGTATTATTTCCTTGACATAAAATATATTAATAACCATGTGTTTGATAGTGGGTGTAATTTGTGTGTGTGTGTATATATATATATATATATATCAGATTTAACAAGTCTGAATATATATCCTTTAATTACCACTGATATTATTTACTCATGTATTCATTGCTATTATGACACACTATCTTCTCTTCTCCTCTTTGACATCAATGACAATATTTCCATCAATGAGTTGAATGGAGGAATCTACAGAGTTTGAACTGCTGCTGCTATTCCCAAAAATTCAAATTTGCTCTGATACCATGTTGAGACTTAATAGATTTGTCATTGCTGTAACTTGTAATAGCACTTGTAGATTTTTCTTTGTGTTTCATGTTACCTTCTCAATGCATATGTATATGATATTAAGAGGTTTGTCTCCATAACTCTCATTAGTTATCAATAACATTTGCTTATTATCATGATTAAAAATGTGATAATAACTTACACACACATGCGCACACACACACACACACACTAATGATTCATGATAATAATAGTGAAGGATAGATATGAAATGTTTGAGACTGATAGGTCATTCAAACATTTGATCTCATCGATTGGAATAATCTGATCAATACTACAATCATTAACACTTTAGGAGTTCAAGTTGCATTTGGATGTCTTTTTGTAATGTCCCCATTTTTGTGAGCATCAAATTTCACTGGATTACCCTATTTCATAACCCTCATATGCTAATAGAGTTGTTTAGAGGGTTTAGTTTGGGCATCACAAAGTTGTTTCAGGTGGCATTTGTTAACCATTACGTCTCCAGATCTTTCTTATGCTATGAGGCTAGGGTATTCTAGGGTTTCTAGCTATGCTTTAAGGTATTTACTATTTATAGTAAGTTAGTGCTTGTTTGAGAGGGACCCTTAATATTTTTACTAAGGTAGTCAGATACATAGTGGGAAACATGGTTGACCTCCAAGTTAAGATGAGATGGAGAAATAATGAGTTATTAAGGAGATATTAAAGTTAATAATGACATTAATGATATTAATGATATGAATGATGATGGTTATATCATAAAATTA
This sequence comes from Cupressus sempervirens, assembly GCA_028749045.1. Lineage (NCBI taxonomy): Eukaryota > Viridiplantae > Streptophyta > Pinopsida > Cupressales > Cupressaceae > Cupressus > Cupressus sempervirens. The sequence continues at coordinate 477,080,337 of CM053792.1, forward strand.
TTATTTAACTTTGTTGACAACAAGAGCAATTATAATTAATAAGGTCATTTAATGAAAGGGCCAAATGACTTAGTCATGTGCAGTTAAATGTCACTTATCAAAGGGAGGCCTATTTATTATTATTTTCCTAAGTCAGCGCAGTCGCATCAAAAGCAAACATTTACTGAATTAAATAAAAAGGAAGCAAAGTCATTTCACATTAGAAATACAAAGGGAGTTCTAATTTAATTATGTATGCAATCTCCATCGAAAGTAAATATATTTTCAAGTTTTGTGAGGAGTGAAGTTGAAGATACTTGATTGACTTGTTATGGAGAATTATAAAATTCCAAAAGCCAAAAGTTGAAGGATTCTATGAGCTTGTTATTTTGTAGATTTTGTGGACAGAGTTTTGCAAGGTTTTTGAAACTGTATTTGGCTTGAGAAACTGTGAATTTTCTCCAGTTATTGCACTATGAACTGGTGAGATATCCAGTGAAATTGCACAATGGCAATGGCTTTATATCAGAAGCGATGAATGTGCTCTCAAGTGAAGGAATTGGGGTTTGATTAAAGGAATTAGTGTTTCAGTTTAACTTCACTATTTCATTTAGGGAATTGATACAAGGGGCAAAAGATCATCAAATATTACAGAAAACAGCTTGTGATAGCAACATTTATAATTTTAAAAAGTAGCCACAGCTAATAAGTGGTTGCGTGAGCTAGTGTTAGAGGTATGGGTTGATTCAAAGACACGTTGAGGGTTTTGGTTGATTGATAAACATCAGTATTTGCTGCCAAGGTTCAAAATTATTTCAGAATACACCTGCAATACCTTTCAATGTCTCAATTGCAAGCTACAATAATCTCTAGTTTTTTGATATTAGGCTTGTACCTGTCATGGGAATGAAACGGGGATGCAGGGATGGATTTTTGCCATCCCCAAAGCTGTCTCCTTTTTGCCAAATTCGGAAATGTCCGCGAAACGGCAAAAAATTTCGTGTAGGAAACTTGGGGATGGCCAGCAGTACCAGGGCCATCCCCGAAACTTCTAGGTGTCCACTTTTTTCCAGGTAGTTGGGTAAAAGCAAAATAGTAAATTTTGATTTTTGTGCGAGTTCGTAGTTGTCTTAAAGACATAATAAAAATGTGCAAACCATATTTGTCCATAAAAACACTAAAACACTAACTCTTCTACTCATTTAAGATATGATGTACTTGCTAAGAGGGAAAAAAACATAGAGCAACAGCAGTAGCAGCAGTGAGGGAAGATTGCATTTAGTTTTTCTATTTACTACTTACTATTTTAGTTGCACTTCTCTTTATTCCATTTTGATTTCATGCATAATACTTGGAGACTTTAGGCATTTTGATTTTACTACGTAAATATGTGATATGTTAGTGTTTGTCATTTGATAATTTTCCATGTATTGATCTTCTAAAATGTCTACGGTGAATGGTTTATCAATGTTATGATATGCATATTTGAATTTTGTCTCTCTATATAAAAAAATCCCCTATGTTTTTAATTGCCGCCCCCTAAATTTTGGCTTTGACCTGTCACCATACCGGAAACACATCCTCGTCCCGGAAACTCCATGGAGCATAGATTTCAATGCATTGTTCATCATTGTTAGTAATTTATTTCTTGCAACTGAATAAAGGGGGATTCTTGTATAGTTACAACAATTAGTTTGTATGACGAATTGTCTTTGAATGGTTTGGTGGATTTTCATAATAATATATCTGTCAAGTGTTTATTCTAATGTCTGTTCTATGTATGTATGACTATGAAGTTAAAGGATATAAATCTGATTTGAGCTTACAAGTTTTTGATAAAATGCCTATGTATGAGTTCAAGACATTGCAAAATAGTGGATGCTTGTCAATTATTAGAAGAGGGTGACTTAGAACTTATAGGGATTCCTATAGTGGTATTAGAGTAGTTTCTTGCCATCCTGTTGGGGTTGGCAAAAAAATTATATTGATCCTAGAGATCATAGATGGAAAACTCTCACTGGGCAAAAACCCACCAAGCCCAAAACAGAAAATTGGTAAAAATTCGGCCAGTTTTTGGAAATCTTGGGGAATAACTTAGGAACTCAAAAATGTAAAGTTTTAAGATCTTGATTGGTGGAGACTAAGCAATTATATTTCAGTTTGATTTCCTTTCTTTGGCAGACCTATTCGTTCTTTATATTATCGTTTGATTTTCTTAATCTGATATAATCTGTGAATTTGTATTCTGATTTCAGTCTGAGATCTATATGCCAATGTTATTGATATTCTCTGCAGATGAGAAATGAACCTAGTATATATATATACATTGAAACATAACCAATTAGGGGCATGACCCTACACGGTCATTCCTCAATATATATAATACCATTGAATTTGTTCATAACTAAAACTAACCAATGTTAATCACAACTGATGACAAGTCCTTTAATAGCAATTGTTTACCAAAGGAGACTCCCGATTCATCAATCGGTGTGAGTATATATTATTAACACTGATCAGTAATGACACCCAATAGTAATCGATATTGTATATAATGCATTTTAACTTGATCGAATGTAGAATACACCATTCAATCTGAATATCAATTGTCATAATAAGAGGAATAACAATTATGAAATGATATTTCTGTATTAAGAAATGTAATGACAGATTGTAATATATATATGTGTGTGTGCACACACACACACACACATATATGTGTACATATGTATATGTATATGTGTGTACACACACACACATGCATATATATGTGTGTGTGTGTGTGTATACTGTCAGTCACTTATATTAAACAGCAGATGTAATACATTCAGTGCTAACATTCTTAACAAAAAAAATTGCTTAAATTTAATTAGAAATTCATTTATTTTGCATAGTTCAACGAGAAAATGCATCCAATGAGTTAATTAATGAGAACAAAAACAAAACAAGCAGAGTTTAGATATATATAAATACAAAGTGGGTACAAAATTGCGTTCTCATGTGGAATGCTTATGGTTGGAAGCAAAATAGTAAATAGTTTCTATAAAACTAGAAGTAAACACATCATTACAGTTACATCTTCATCTTACTAGCTCTACTAACAAATAAGGGAGAGGAACTATGAGGTCTAGCCCAAGAAGTAGAACGCTGAACTGGGCGTGACTGTGCCCACTCAAATCTGCCTCCAATACTTTGCAATCACCTAGCAAGGGCTTAGAAGCCTCTTTTCTTCTCCACTCACAAACCAAATCTTTGCAAACAAAATCAATGACTAGAAATACCATTAGTTGCATTTTAACATAGGAGAACAGGCACAAGAGAGTTTTTAAAGAAAAATTGCTGAGATAGATTTGGAAAAACTCAGCAATTTTTTCCTGTAAGTTTTTCTCTGGAAAACTTGACAAAAACTTGGGATTTGGCAATTAGTCCATCTATGCTACATATTACATGTGAGTGATCAACACTCTTGCAGCTGCATTAGTCATGGAAATACTCAGGAGAGTAATTAAGCAGGGAAATCAGATGAAGGCTACACCACAAGGTGTAATGTGTGACAAAGGGAAGTAGTTCTTAGCATGCTTGAGGAATATAACACTCATCCTCAACATGTTAAGAAAGACTTATCTTTCTACCATTTTATGGACTTTCATTCAAAGGTCTATTGTATGAATGGTTCAGTGAAGAAACAATAGCACAAGATAGTGCGTGACCTATGTGCAAGAAGTGTTGGTTCACGTGGTAACAAGGAATGGCATCTGGTTGTAGGAGGTTGAAAATTGAGGAAAAAGTAGACATTAGATTTTCTGATTTTTATTACAGCAGTCATAATGTTGAGCCTACTCATGACATAGCAACCATTCCATGTGTGAAAGATATTTGCATGGAGTTTCCTAGTGTAGACACTTCAGTTTTGGTGTTAGAAATGATTTATATGATGCACATGTAGGCCCCAACAAATCTGATTTTACAAATCAGACCTGAGAAAAAAATAAGATTATTTAGTGGTTGGTAATAGGTCCTAGGATCAGGTTTTGGATGGATATGCAACTACCTGGGAAGACATGCGTGAAGATACTCTGATACCAACAACTTCTACATTACTAGTTGAATCGTCTGTTGAGATTCACTTTGTGAACAATCCTTTGTTTGAGATGGATACAACATTGCCATATGACAATCTACCTTTTGAGGTTGATGCTGATCATTCACTTGAGTTGAGTTTGGCACATTTTTCACCATCCATAGGCACAAGTTTCCCAAAGCAACAGTTGCTGATGTTCCTATATCCATGGGTTATAACTATGAGTAGGTTGAGGATGTGGCTGCACATCATAGTTACAGGTGAAGTCAATACAGATGGGATGAGTGCAGTTGTTGAGAGCAGCAGAGAGCCACATGTTGCACCAGGTTCTTTTGTAGTTACATTCATTGTGGGTGTTATTTGTAATGTGTCAATTCACAAAGGTTATATTTAGAACTATGATAGTCAACACTTGATCAAGGTGGGAGCTTTTTATCATGACTTCATAGGAGTAGTATCACTATTTTCTGATCCATATAGAGGATTTGATGATGTGGTGTGGATTGGCTCTGAGGTGGTACCATCCTTTGTGGGATGAGTACTTTCCATCTGTGCTAGATGGGATCAGTGACTGCAAGCTAGATTACTTATAGACTCAACATATCTATAAGAGGCCAACAAAGGATGGAGATAATGGTTTTGTTATAGACATATTTGAATTTTCTTATCTCCATAGTACAAATAGATGCGAGTATAGTGTGTTTGGGACTTGAGTGATGAAGGCTTGATTCTGTGTATTGGATAGGTCCCAAGGAATTGCTTCACCATTTAGGGCACGATGGAGTTGTGTTTAGAGTTGAGCAACAAAAGTCGAAGGATATTCTTCATGGCAGACTTCTCAAAGTTTCAGTACATTGAGATTTCAAAGAGAGCTCACTGAGGAGTTTTCAGGAGTTAAAACAATGTGGAGTGCCCATAGTTTTTCCTTTGATCCTCATGTGCATGACCCATTCCAAATGTACAATTTAGTTGCGTATGTGATACATAGTGAATATGACAACTCACATTGCAGAATTTTGGGAAGCAAGCTTTGTCATTTCGAGTTGTTTCCCTATGAGATCTTCACTCCTCCAACATCTCTAGTTGGACTTAGTTTGGTTTGGTAGGAACTGTTAGTTTTTCTGGTGTTGGTGTTACAAGAGCTAGTTAGTGATCACAGGGACATTACACAACTCTACCCTTCGGATCTAGGTGGATTGGTGTGCTATTTGTTTCTTGGATTGCTTGGGGACAAGCAATTTTTAAAAAGGGTATATTGTAATGTCCACATTTTCCTAAGCATCAACTTTTAGAGGAGAGGTCTATTTTCTAACCCTCATATGCTAATGGAGTTGTTTAGAGGGTCCGGTTTAGGCATCATAGAGTTTTTCAGGTGGTAGTTGTCAACCTTTACATCTCCAAATATTTCTTATATTATGAGGCAAGGTTATTAAAGGGTTCTAGCTATGTTTTGAGGTACTAACTATTTATAGTAAGTCGATGCTCGTTTGGGGGGGGGACTCTTACTATTTTAGTAAGATAGATGCGTAGTTGGAATGGTCTCTAGGTTTAGATGAGACGGAGGAATAATGAGTTGTTAAGGAGATACACAATTTTATAATGGTATTAATGGAATTAATGATGATGGTTATATTATAAAGTTAACTTATAAAGTGACTTTTAAGTGTGGGACAATATATATCATTGAAAGTAATGCCTTTATCACATTATAACCTTTAATTGACAACAAGAGCAATTATAGAAGTTATTTATGGGGTCGTTTAATGGAAGGGGTCAAATGACTTAGTTATGTGTATTTAAATGTCACTTAGTAAGGAGGCCTATTTATTATTAATTCCCTAAGTCAACGTAGACCCATGAAAAGTAAACATTTAATGAATTAAGAAGCGAAGTCATTTCACGTGGGAAATATAAAGGGAGTTATAATTTAATTATGAATACAATCTCCATAAAAAACAAATATTTCATGTTATGTGAGGAGTGAAATAGAAGATACTTGATCGATTGTTATGTAGATTTACAAAAGACCAAAAGCCAAAAATCAAAGCATTCTATGAGATTGTTATTTTTGTAGAGTTTGTGAAGAGAGTTGTGCAAGGGTTTGCAATTGTATCTGGCTTTAGAAATTGCAAATTTCTCTAGTTATTGATATTTTGAAACTGGGGAGATAATCTAGTGAAATTGTGCAATGGCAATGGCTCTATATCAGAAGCATGAATGTGCTCTCAAGTGAAGGAATTGGGATTTGATTGCAGAAATTAGTGTTCAACTTCACAGATTCATTTAGGAAATTGATGCAAGGGGTAGAAGATCATCAAATAATATAGAACACGCCCTGTAATAGCAACATTAATCAGTTTTGAAGGTAGTCACAAGTAATAAACATCCACATGAGCTAGTGTTAGAGGCATGGGTTGATTTAGAGGCATATTGAGGGTGTTTGGTGCATTGATAGACATCAATCTTTGGCGCCAAGTTCAAAAATATTTCATAATGCACCTGCAATTCTTTTTGGGGTCTTAATTGCAAGCTACGATTATCTCCAGGTTTTTGATTTTGTAAATAAGTTATATTTCTATGTATTGTTCATCATTGTTAGTCATTTATTTTCTCCAATTGAATAAAGAGGAATTGTTTTTATGGTCTTCAATGGTCTGGAGACTTCACATCTCCATTTCATCTTGTCAGGGTCAAGAGATCAAGATCGTTCCCTCATATACATACCTCGAGGTTAAGTTCTTCGACCCCCACTCTAGCTTGAGGCTGGCTATTTACCCTAGGGTTTCTAAGGGGTTGGGCTCCCTCACCTTGCTGGAGAGATAGTGTTTCAAACATCACTTTCAAAACACTACTTCCAAATTGTCCCTCCTGGACTCTTTGGTTAGACTGACAATTTTTATACGGTTATGTGGTGTGGAGACCCTCCCTCCTAGCTTCTTGAGAGAGTTCAAATGGTCCTACTCAGACGTATTATTAGATGCCACAGATCCACTCTGGGTAGTGTTATTTTGGTTGAGTTTGGGGTACATCTCTTCAAAGTAAGGGCCATCTTCGATTTGATCTAGTTTATTCACTGCCTCTGGGGGTTTGTTGACTCGACGAATGGTTGTGATAGGTAATCATACTTGGTGTATTGGTCTTCTGTCATGATTGCTAGTTCAGTTGCGACTTCTGGGGCTCATTGTTGGTACACCTTTGCCACTACTTTATTGGGTTCTATCGGGATTGAGATTGACCGTCTCCCTTCGCCCTTTTTGTTAGGAGTTGAATGAGCATGTTAGACTTGACATTTACAAGCAATACATTATCATGACTTGGAGTAACCCTCCGGCAGGGTTGCGTCCACGGATGGCCTTTTATGTAGAGCACTTCTTGGAGATTAGGGATGGGATTTTGTGCGTCTTGTCTATTTAGCTCGACAATGGAGCCACGCCCTCCGCATTTCTCTTGGTTCCTTCCGAGTTGGTTCTCACTGTCTATGGGTTCAAACAGACCACCATATTGACAAAGCGAACCGGATTTGCTGTCTTTGCACTTTATCTGAGATGGAAGCAGGGACCCACTTCGTTTTTCGTTGTCCCACCTACTACGAGATTAGAGGGAGATTTCATTGTCTTTTCAGATAGATCGATTAGTGTTGCTTGGAGCTTTACTTTCGTGAGATTTCTTAGCTACGTTATCAGACTCTGTAGCTACTCTTCCGTTAGAGCCAGGTTTTGGATCAGTGTATCACCGACTTCTACTCACTTGTGCCCCACTCTAGAGGCACAAAGCGATTACTCTATACTCTTGGCCCAGGGCATACCAAATCCGTGTGGTCCTGCAGGGGGTTCACCAGACAACAACACTCTACCTCCAGTGGTACTTAGAGACGATCAGGGATTGGTTTCCCTAGTACATACCCTTCGGTTTTGGATTTCTTTCAGTCGAGGAAGGACTTATAATCCTCCCCTTGTTCTCCTCTGCTTTTTGTTTTGCTCTTTCTTGGTCACCGTTTTGGTGTTCTTGTAGCTAGTGGTTTCCCTTTTTGTAGCTTTCAGTCCCTTATCTAGTTGGGACATTAATAAATTTATCTTATCTCATTAGCAAAATCAAGGGTATAAATTTTCTTCATTTTTAAATCGATTTAAGTAGCTAGGCTAGCTTTAAAAGTTGTTGACTCTCTCCTTTTTCTCATAATTACATAGTACAAAAGATTTTAATATTTGACAAATGAATCACACATATAGATCCAATTGACCTACTTTACTGAAAATGGCTTATAAGCATCTTTCTCTATTCTCATAGCAAACAAATTGATTCCGTATTTTACACCTTCATTTAATGGCCCCTTCCTAATTTTCCCTAAGAGTTTCCCCAAGTGACAATTGCAACAGATTAGGGTTAGGGTTTACTACATAAAGGGATTCGGTAATCATGTGATCCATAATTGAAATCCTGCATTAACCACATGAACACAATGGCAGCATGCGAATGGATACATGCATACATACATACATATATATATAATTCATAAATTAATCAAGGATTAGAGTAAAGAGAATATTTTTTAATTATTATGCAGTACTGAATTATAAGAGTTTCAATAATAGAAGATGTGGATTAAGGAAGCATAGTAGAGTGCCCTAAGATTGCAATTCTACCTCCATATGGTACTTCATTTTTCTATTGTTGGAGTTAATTATGATTGATCAATAGTTCCTGATGTAGGAGTTGAGATGGTACTTGCAGTAGGGTGCTACTAGGGGTTCTCCCTCAATCATAGGGCAATAGGGTGCCATCTTAGCTGTTCTCCCTCAACTGCCACTGCAAAAGGGTGACCTTAGCAGTTCTCCTTAATTGTTCTCTCTTTCTCATTCCTTTGTGATAGACATGCAAAGGACATGTTACATATTTTTATGCCATCAATATTTTAGAATCTTTTCACAGCGTTGTTTTCATTGCCACTTACAGACTTATTTCATTTTTTTCAGGTAAAAGTCCTCCTAATGGCAGTGAAGGATTTTGACATCAATACTGGAGATGCTTCTTATACAATGGGAATAGTTGACTTGCTACTTGAGTGTGTTGAACTATCATATAGATCAGGTTGGCAAAACTTCACTCTCAAAAATTCTCAAATTCTTCTTATAATATTGCATTACTATTAAGCTTTTAAATTTTAATTGAAGTATTACAATATGCTGACTCGGAAGGTCAAGCTGTTACTTTATTGACGTTTTAACTTGAATGCCATAACTGATTGAACCAAATTACAGAAAAAGAGATTCAGATCTGGGTGCAATACAAAAAAATAATTTCTATAGTGTGATAATCAAAACCATGAATAGGCCATCAGTTTGAGATCACTCCCAATATATAGCAACTGAGACACTGCTAGATTTAAGAACTTCTTGATGTAATTCTGAACATATATATTATGATTTTTCTTTTCTACTTCTCAAGCATTTGTTTTTGCTTAAATATCAATGTATCATTCCTTGCAAGGCACAGGTGTTCAGCCATGGGATACGAGTATTCTTATGAAAACAAGACAAACTAGAATGCAGTTACACTTTTGGCATAGATTCACTTATTCCTTCACTTTTTCTGGTCCATCGACACTGTGTTTCATCAATGCATATTTTGGAACAATTTTTTCTTTCCCATTTAGTTTCCAACTACCAACAATGCTAAGGTCACAAATTCCATGGTAACATTTGAGTATCGTCTTCGTCTTTTAAAATCCAGTCACCATTTTGCACACTTCACATATTTTTTGTGTTCAGTGACAGATACTTTATTTGTCTGTTTTTCTTCTTTCCTTTTTGGGACATTCATAAATAGTTAACTTGCACACAGAGGAGAAGATTACTTCATGACCCGAGTCAGTAAGCAACATTTTACTTACCTGAAGCAACTCGTTCTTTGTAGCTCTCCAAATGCACCACAGAACTTCAATTATTCAACCAAGTTACAATTTACAATTTCTTTGACCCAACCCACTGATATGACTTAACAAAACATCAAACTACTTTAATTGACTCTTTTATAGCCCAGCTAACACATCCAACCAAGAGCATGGACAATAAAATATAAATGAAGATGAGTTTCTTCAACATTAAATATGGAGTGCAAAATCTTAGAGAAACTAGACGTTTCTTTTATGAAGAAGAAATAGCTATGGAAACCAAAAATTTTCAGGCTTTATTGATGAGGACCATGAGTCTGGTAATTCAGACTCCCAAAATTTAGAATAGAATTTAACAGCCTATTTGAGTTTGAGATAGTAAAAAAACCCCTGGATACAAGACAACACATCATACAAATTCCAGGTCGGGATTTTGCTAAGGGAGGACCATCTTTGTACTGAATATTTTTTCCTTGTTCATTGTTGAATGATATATTAATTTGTTTTGGGAAATCATCTCGTGCCATACACAACAAATTTTAAAACCAGGCCTTAGCCGAGAAACCTCTTATAAAAGAAATAATAAATTTCATCACAGAATTCAGAAATTCTGAATGCTGCCATGTTCCTGGAAACAACGTCAGAGCCTGTGAGAAGACATTTGGGTGATTGCAAGCTCTTCATATCCTGTAGAAGACAGTGGACCCTACAGATTTTACCAAAGAAAATTCTGAATGACTAATCATGATGGTATATGCTTTTCCAGTTTCTTTTATTTTGGGAATATAGTTGCTAATTTGAATCTTATCAATACCTCCTATGGTTCATCTCTATACAAGGCATACCAAATCCTTTTACTATGTATAACTTCTTGAATATTTTATACAGAAATAAAGATAAACAGCAATAAACAAAATAAAGAACACTAAGACATAGAAAGACACAACAATTTATCCTGGGAAAATCCTCAACTTGAGGGGAAAAACCCTGCCACACCAAAAAATATATCTCTTTTATTAAAAAATAAAGGTACGAGTACAATGCTTCTAATTCAATACCATACTCATCACACAAAGCGATTATATTTTGAATTGAGAAACTCTTCATAACTGAAAATCTCTTCATTTTCCAAATGTGAGTCGCTTCATATTTCCAAATGCATGTCTCTTCGCATGTTGCATGTCTATTCATATTTCCAAACACATGTATATGAAAGAGCACCATGCAAGTAATCAGGATATCTCTTGCAGCTACGGACATCACCACTCCCTCTTAGCAAAAAAGATATCATTTGCAAATTTCATAACATCTTGACAAGCACAATGGCTGCGCCCATGGGTGTCAACAACAAAGCTTTATCAAAGTTTTTTTTCAACATGATATAGTCATCTCAACATGATATTCACAATGGCTACTCCTAGAGGGTGAAGAGTTAGAAAACCGAGTCATGGAGTCACAGACATGACTTCCACCATGCTTACTTGTAGAGGATGCATCTATCAGACTTATTTGTAGAGGGTGGAACGAGGGCTTTCACCTCAAACTTCTCCCAATGAAGAATGCATCTCCACCGATCCTTCTTGTAGAGGGTGGATCCACCATGCCTACTCGCAGAGGGTAGAGCATGGGATTTCACGTCGAACTTCTCTCGCAAAAAACTCATTAGCAAGGGATTTCACCTTGAATTTCTCTCATAGAGAAAAGCTCATCAACAAGGGATTGCACCTGGAACTTCTCCCCTTCTCCCTATTAGAGAAAAACTAATTAACAAGGGATTGCTCCTCGAACTTCTCCTTCACAGAGAAGAACTCATTAACAAGGGATTCAACCTCAAACTTCTCCCTCTTAGAGAAGAACTCATTATAGTACATAATAAGAACATCTGAATGCTGAGACTTCCACTCAGCAGGGGCTGCCTTCTCACAGCTAAATTAACACAATAAATTATAAAAGACTTCAATGCTTGAGAAAACAAGGATCTTTTGCAGTCGCTCTGCTACTCAAGCTTGCCGATCCTCTATAAAGTACTTAGCATTCAACATATGCTGCTCATACTCTCTCTGAATGTCATTTTCCTATAAACTCCTTTGGATTGGTTGATGGGCTGGCTATCCCTTTTCTTTAGAAGATATAGAAACCCTCAAGATGGATCTCAGAACACACACATTTGATCAGCTGCACTGCAAAAGTCCACTCAGGCCTACAGCTGCACAAATTTTAGACTCCTTCCTTAAGCAACCTGCGAAGTCTCCAGCAATCCTGACCTGATAATAAAGATAATCTGGTAGCAACTCAAACAAAGTCTCAGATACACTTATTGAAGTTACAAATCAAGACTCATAAGTCCTGGACACAATGATCTTCACAGAAAATACATACTGAGACAGCTGAAGGTTCATGTTTCTATCTGACGGCAACCCACACAAGAGTATTTTTGCGAATAGTCTCTTGAGACTCACCAAAGAGAACAAGAAATTACAATCTTACTTTCAGATCGGTATACACACTTATTACAAATATGATCATTATTCAGCCAGCCCATCAATCTATCCAAAGGAGTTTCTCGCCTAAGGCCTGGCTACTCCTTTTCTCTAGAAGATAATTAACCAACTCTGAATCATCAAATAATCAATCAGCGAGGTGTCTTAACAGAAAAATCTCTAAGGAGATAATGCATTGCTTCAGCAACTATAACAAACAAGGAAGGAGCTCTGAAGGGAAAAGACTGTCATGTTTCAGTCATTTTCATTATATGACTTAAAACTTTGACATCACCCTGGAAAAGTCTCAGATGTAAGGAGGAAAGAAGGTGGTATAATTGGTTAGAGACATTTGTCCAATGCCAAGAAATCAAGGTTTCTCACTTAAGGATCAAATTTTATCTTTGAAATCAATTTGATGTTGCCTCTTGTGTAACAGTTAGTGGGAAGAATGGCATTAATCCTAGGTAATATTTTTAATTCTGTATTTGTTTCTGTTTGTGCATTTTTTGAATGTTTTCTCTATGCAGACGCTGGAGGGGTAAGGCTCAGAGATGATTTACAAAATGCCCATGGCTATCATTTTCTTGCACAGTTTGGATTGGTGCTTTCTAGTTCTTGGCGAAATCAGATTGGAGAATCAGGTTTAACCAATCCAGGGAGAAGTGAGCATTCATCATCACTTGGCTCTAATCTTATGCATGGCAAAATGAAGAATGAAGAAAGTGCTAGGAAGGATGATATATCACCAAACCTTCCACCATCACTATCACGATTGCTTGATGTTCTTGTGAATCTAGCGCAGACAGGACCTCAAGAAAGCATTTCAGTGTCTGGAGGAAGAGCCTCAAAATCTGTATACAGTAAGGTTGGTGGGCATGCTAATCGACCATTTTTTACCTCTGAAGGTGGAACAGGTGAAGAGACAAGGGAGAAAAAGATGAGTGGTAAAGTCAAGGATCTCGAAGCAGTGCAGGTATTACAGGATATTTTTCTTAAAGCAGATGATATAGGTTTGCAGTTGGAAGTGCTCGACCGAATTTTAAGGATTTTTGCCAGCCATCTTGAGAACTATAAATTGTGTCAACAATTACGAACATTGCCTCTTCTTATATTGAACATGGCCGCATTTCCTCAAATATTACAGGAAAAGATTCTTAAAATCTTAGAGTATGCTGTAACTGTTGTGAATTGTGTGCCTGAGCAGGAGCTGCTTTCCCTTTGTTGCTTGCTGCAGCAGCACATACTGACACCATTGAAGCACAATATACTTTCTTTCTTTGTGAAGCTTTTATCATTTGATCAACAATATAAGAAGGTCCTCCGAGAGGTTGGTGTTCTGGAAGTTCTTTTAGATGATATCAAAAAACATAAATTTATATCTACTTTTGAAGAACAAACGAGGATTCCTAGTCCCATGGAAAGAGTTACAAGTTCGAGTAATTCTGGTCAGAATGCAAAGAATGCTGAGACAATTCTCTCTGCACCCAGAATCATAGGGCCAGGATCTGATAAGCTCACAGTTTTTGAAGACGAGGGTACGATCTCTATTGCATGGGATTGTCTTGTTAGCTTAATCAAGAAGGCTGAGGGAAATCAAGCAACATTCAGGAAATCAAATGGATTCATGCTCATCCTACCATTATTAATATTTTCCAATCATCGACCTGGTGTCCTACGCTTGCTATCATGCTTGCTCTTGGAGGACACTGGCCAGGTTTGTTATTAATTTTCCACATAAATTTAGATTTGTTGCATTATACAAAATTCATTCTCCCTTCTTTGGGGAAAACCAAAACGCAAATTAAGTCTTTTCATTAGGTGAGAGTGGTCAAGTGAGCAATAATTTAGATCTTTACAATTTTTTTAGAATGATTGTTTTAATAACCACAGTTATTTTATTATTATGCATAGATTACAAAATTTATGTTGTGACTGACAGGCTCATCCAGAAGAATTAGGTTCACTAATTGAAGTGTTAAAGAGTGGCATGGTGACTAGCATCTTTGGAACTCAATACAAACTAGAAGATGATGCAAAGTGTGATGTTTTATGGGCCTTATGGCGAATCCTTGGTTCAAACAATTCAGCACGCAGGGTTTTTTGTGAAGCCACTGGGTTCGCCCTTCTTCTCACAGTTCTTCATAGCTTTCAGAGGGACTCTGATTCTACTGCAAATAAATATCTGCTAGCATCACATGTGAAAGTTTTTAGTGCTTTACTACATCTTGTGACTGTTGCGGTAGTTGACAACATATTCAATCGGTTGAGATTGCATACAATAATTTCATCACAAACCTTCTATGATCTTCTATGTGAATCAGGTTTACTTTGCCCAGATCATGAAAATCATGTAGTACAGCTCATGTTGGAGCTTTCTTTAGAGATAGTACTTCCGCCTTCATGGAGCAATGCTCCTACAACTGAAAAGGTGTCAATTCCACAATCTATTGAAGCAAGGGCTTCTGATGAGAATGAACACATTTTTTCTCTTTTTCATTCATCAAATTCTAGCAGCATGATGAAAACTGAGAAAGTGCGAGTATTTAATGCTGGTGCTATTGGAGTGTTGATACGTTCTTTGTTGCGATTTTCTCCAAAGTTGCAATTGGAAGTACTAAACTTTGTAGAAAAGCTTGCACGTGTTGGTTCTTACAATCAGGAGAATCTTACTTCTGTTGGTGAGTTACGCTTTTTCCAATGTTCTAAATTCTCTGTGTTGGCTTGATCTATCATTCTTATTGATTATTAAATATTTAGGTTGTGTGGGGCTTCTGTTGGAGATTATACGGCCTTTTCTTGACAGCTCTTCTCCTTTGCTTCTTCATGCATTAAGCATTATTGAAGTTCTTGGGGCATACAGGTACTAATTGTTACAACTGCTATACCCTTTTCCATATTAATGATTGCTCAAGTAAAACTGCATGTCATTTTTTGTGCTTATTTCAGACAAAATGAACTATCCCACATCACTTCTTTGATAACAGATTGTCCCCAGCTGAGCTTCGTACTCTAGGAAGATACATTCTGCAGACAAAGCATATGGCTTCTGGCCAAAGATTCATTGAGATGATGGAAAGGCTGATTCTTACAGAGGGAATGACATCAGAAAATCCTTCACTGGCTCCATTTGTTGAGATGAACATGAGTAGATCTGGACATGCTTGCTTGCAAATTTCTCTGGGTGAGCGGAGTTGGCCACCTGCTGCAGGATATTCATTTGTTTGCTGGTTTCAATATCAGAATCTTGTTAAACAAGAATTTGCTGAAGAACAAGCTGCTCTAAAAGCGTCCTCCTTGAAAAGAAGAGGACAAATACCCCCTAGAAAGATAGCAAAAGGACCTGTTATTCGCATTTTTTCTGTTGGTGCCGTGGATGAGAAAAACAATTTTTGTGCAGAACTATGTTTGCATGCTGATGGAGTTTTGACTCTTGCTACAAGTAATTCTTGCCGCCTATCTTTTCCAGACATGCATCTTGAAGAAGGGGTTTGGCACCACCTTGCAGTTGTGCACAGTAAGCCTAATGCCTTAGCAGGTCTTTTCCAGTCAAGTGTAGCTCAGCTATATGTTAATGGAAGACTTAGGCAAACTGGCAAGTTGGGTTATTCAGCATCTCCAGTAGGAAAATCACTGCATGTTACAGTTGGAACACCACTTTCCTCAGCAGAAGTTAGTTCTTTGTCTTGGCGACTTGGTTCCTGTTATCTCTTTGAAGAAGTGCTTTCCCCTTCTGGCATTTGTTTCATGTATGTTCTAGGTCGGGGTTACAGGGGTCTCTTTCAGGACACAGATATGCTTCGCTTTGTCCCAGATGAGGCTTGTGGTGGAGATAGTCTGGCTATCCTTGATGCATTGGAAGTTGAAATTTCTGCTGGAGGTAATGCTCAACGTGTTGATAGCTCCAATAAATCTGGTGCCAACAGGACAGATGGCAGTGGTGTTGTCTGGGATTTGGAGAAACTTGGAAATTTTTCATCTCAGCTTTCTGGAAAAAAACTTATTTTTGCATTTGACGGTACATATTCAGATACCTCTCATATATCGGCAACACCATCCTTGTTGAATCTAGTAGACCCTATGTCAGCAGCAGCTTCTCCAATGGGTGGTGTGTCACTTTGATCTCCTTTTGATATGTACATAATTTTTTTCTTTTTCTGGGATGGAAACCAAAGAGAGTTTCCTGTCATTTTCTTAAAAACTGCTGTGAATCAATCTGTTGAATTTGTAAATTATGGTTTGCACTTATTCTAATAATGTTCCTGAAATGGTTTCACTCACACAAATGTTCCCTTGTTATTGGGACCACAAAACACGTCCTGTTAGTATGCTCATAAGCTGTCTTTCAAGTCCCTGTAATATTTTGCTAATATATTATAATTTGTATTGTTTTGAGTTTTCCAGGCATACCACGATTTGCTCGTTTGCATGGTGATGTTTATGTATGCACTCCCTGTAGTATTGGAGAGAGCATCCGCGCAGTTGGTGGTGTGGCAGCAATTCTTGCACTTGTTGAGGCAGCAGAAAGTAAAGAGATGTTGCATATGGCTTTGTCGTTGCTTGTTTGTGCCCTGCATTGGAATCCACAAAATGTTCATGATATGCAAGCTTGTAGGGGTTACCATTTACTTGCTCTCTTTGTTCACCGCAGAATGTCATTGTTTGATGTTCAAAACCTTGAGCTGTTTTTCCAAATTGCTTCTTGTGAAGCTTCTCTTCCTGTGGGACAGAAAAACCAAGAAATCCAAAACACACCTGCTAGTTCTGGATCAATAATTGAGACTGGCTATGAAAATATAGCCATGGCAAAGTTTCCTGATGAAATTTCACCTTTAGGATCTCAAGCCGATATTGAAGAGTTCCTTGAACATCATGACTCATTAAGTCACATGTCAGAACTTGAAAATGCCGAGCCACAAGTGGAAACTTTAAATTGTTTTGTGCTTTCCAATCCCGACATGATGGAACACGTTCTTCTTGACTGGACTTTGTGGGTGACTGCCCCTGTTTCAATTCAGATTGCTCTGTTGAATTTTTTGGAGCGTTTAGTGTCCATGCATAGATACAGAAATCATAATTTGACAATATTACGGCGAGTTAATCTTGTCCAGCATTTGCTGGTAACATTGCAGAGGGGAGATGTTGAAGTACCAGTGTTAGAGAAATTAGTAGTTTTGCTAGGAATCATTTTGGAAGATGGGTTTTTAGCATCTGAACTAGAATATGTGGTGAAATTTGTGATTATGACTTTTGATCCACCGGAAATAACTTTACCTGGGAGAGTTGCCCGAGAGAGCATGGGAAAGCATGTAATTGTAAGGAATATGTTGCTTGAGATGCTTATTGATTTGCAAATGACTGTTAGGTCTGAAGAATTACTTGAGCAATGGCATAAAATAGTTTCCTCTAGGTTAATCACATATCTTTTGGATGAAGCTGTGCATCCAACTAGCATGCGCTGGGTTATGACACTTCTTGGGGTTTGCTTAGCATCCTCACCAACGTTTGCCATGAAGTTCCGCACCAACAATGGCTACCAAGGGTTGTCACGTGTATTACCAAGCTTCTACGATTCTCCAGAAATATATTATATTTTGTTTTGTCTCATTTTTGGCAAGCCAGTTTATCCAAGGCTGCCAGAAGTCCGTATGCTTGATTTCCATGCTCTTATTCCAAGTGATGGTAGCTGTGGTGAATTGAAGTTTGTGGAGCTTCTTGATTCTGTTATTGCTATGGCAAAGGCTACCTTTGACAGGCTGAGCAGGCAATCTCTTATAGCACAACAAACAGGGGATTTTTCTCAGTTTAATATGTCTATGGCAGCTGAACTTGTTGAGGGAATTAAAGACACTGAAGATGAACTACAAGGTGAAGCTTTAATGCATAAAACATATGCAGCACGCTTGATGAGTGGCGAGGCTGCAGCTCCTGCAGTGGCCACTTCAATTTTGAGATTTATGGTCGATCTTGCCAAGATGTGTCGCCCATTTTCTGCGGCATGTCGGCATTCGGAGTTTCTTCAGAGTTATGTTGATCTGTACTTTTCTTGTGCCAGGTAATTATGCGAAGAGGTGTTGTACAGTGGCATAATGGAGCCTCATGTCATCATTGTGTAAATTTATGTATCGTAAGGAATAGTTAAAAAAAAATACAGCATAAAAGCTAAGAGAAAAATGGAATGGTTGTAAAATAACTCTTAGAGTCTTAATTAAATAAAATAATTGTTAAGTAATACTAATAACTCTTCAAATAAAAATAGCAGCACAAACGATATAAATTAAAAAAATAGCTCAATGTAAATCAATTGAATCTTAAGTAAATAATATGACCAAATTCATAAAGTTTCCATGGTTCATAATAATAAAATTGTTTATTTCTGGATTAGACTGTATGAATTATTGAAGCCAATATTTCGGATTAAATACCTTGATCCATCATCAAGGCAAAAAGCGAAGAGCAAGAGGAGAATTCAGAAAAATAAAATAACTTCAAAGACTTATGTGTCTCAACATTTTTGAATTTTTAGATAGCTTTATTTGAGGTATATATTTTTCATGTGAAATATTCATTATTATTCTTCATTTCCATAATTATATTTTGTGTTGACTATGAAAATTTGAAATTCCAGTGGTCATTTTGACATGCCTTTTCTGGGTCAGCTACCTTCCTTTTCATCATGTCTGAGATTGTTTATATAAGATTCAACATAGTTCTGTCTATGCAACTGATTCAAGTAAATATCAATTCTCTTTAAAGGTTGATGCAATACTGATATATTATCTTTTTGTAGGGCCGCTTCTGCTGTACAGTTGGTTAAAGGGATATCAGTTCTTTCAGTAGATCAACAGAATGTGAATGAATCAGATGATACTCATAGCTCACAACATACATTTTCTAGTGTTCCGCAAGAGCAAGAACAATCAGCAAAAACATCTATAAGCATTGGAAGCTCAGCTCAAGGGCCAAGGAGTGCAAGCATTGAAGACACAATTAATATGGCGAATTATCTTTCTGAAGACAAAGGTCAGAATGGGCCTGACATTTCTTCTTTGAAGTCTGGGAAGCCATTTGTTGCAGTGGAAGTTGATCGTGAATCCATATCCTTTGATACAGAAAGTCTGGACCAGACAGCTAATTTTTCTGCAGTTTCCACAAATTTTCCTGCTCTAAAGTCCATGGAGATTCAATCTAGTGCTCCACTTAACTCTGCAGTAGGTCTGGACTCTTTGAGTACAGCATCTGTTTTGGTGCCTGGATCACCTGTTTCATCAGAGAAGTCAAGTTTTAAAATAGGACAACCCTCATCTATGTCACCAGTGGTTGCTCTCACCTCTTGGCTAGGAAGTTCTTTGCAGAGTGAAAGCAACTTACCTTTAGGGGGTACACCATCAATCACAACACCATCTGTTTCATTCAGTGAAATTGATGGATTGCAAGAGTTAAAATCAACTGCACAAGAAGCAATATCTTCTAATAATCTAATCAACATTAGCCCAAAGCTATTAATGCAATTGGAGAGTGCTGGTTCTGGTGGAGGCCCATGTTCAGCAGCTGCTGGGGCTGTGCTGGATTTTATTGCAGAAATTCTAGCTGATATTGTGACTGAGCATGTCAGGGCAACTCCATTGGTGGAGTCCGTTCTGGCATCTGTTCCATTCTATGTTGGTCTTGATTCTGTATTAGTTTTCCAAGGTTTGTGCTTGAGCAGAATGATGAACTTCCTAGAGCGTCTAATTTTACGTGATGAAGAAGAAACAGAGAAAAAACTTGATAAGAATAGATGGTCCTCAAACTTAGATGGATTCAGCTGGTTGATTGTGGATCGTGTATACATGGGTGCTTTTCCAGAACCAGGGGGGGTACTGAAAGCGCTAGAGTTTTTATTGTCCATGCTACAGCTTTCTAATAAAGATGGACGAATAGAGGAAGCAGTGCCACTTGGCAAAACTCTTCTTTCTCTTACACGAGGAAGTAGACAAGTTGAAGTTTATGTACAAGCTCTGTTGAAAAATACAAATCGTATGATAATGTATTGCTTTTCACCTTCATTTTTAAGCACCATCGGTGAGGATGATATCCTATCACATGTAAGCTTGTACCTTGAACCTAGAAAACCATCAACATCTCTGGCTGTGGACTCCTTGGGCATTGATACATGTACAGTATTGCAACTGTTAATGGCTCACAAAAGGTTAATATTTTGTGCAAGCAATTCTGATACAGACCTTATTTGCTGTCTTTGTGTGAACTTGATTGCACTATTATGGGATCAGAGGCAAACTGCAAATAACATGGCCAGTGAAGTGATCAAGTATCTATTGTTAAATCGCCGTGCTGCTTTGGAGGAGTTACTAGTCTCCAAACCTAACCAGGGACAATCATTCGATGTCTTGCATGGAGGTTTTGATAAGTTGTTAGGAAGCAATCAAACAGACTTTTACCAGTGGCTTCATTCTTCAAAGCAAAGTATTTGTAGAGTACTGGAACAGTGTGCCTCCATAATGTGGATGCAATATATAGCTGGTGCAACCAAGTTTCCAGGAGTGCGAACAAAGGTTATAGAGTCAAATAGGAAGAAGGAAATGAACAAGAGATCGTCTGAAAGGACAAAAGTAGATTTAAAGCACTGGGAACAAATGAGTGCACGCAGAGGTGCCTTAGAGTTGGTTCGTGAAGCCATGTCAACAGAATTGAGAGTGGTGCGCCAGGACAAATATGGATGGATTCTTCACGCAGAAAGTGAATGGCAGTATCATATTCAACAGCTTATACATGAACGTGGAATATGGCCTATGAGGAAGTTTTCTGGGGATGAAGAACCAAAGTGGCAACTCTGCCCTACTGAAGGACCCTATCGTATGCGTAAAAAACTTGAGTGTTCGAAAGTGAAAATTGACACCATTGGTCATTTTGTAGAAGATTTCCAAGAAGAAAAGTTAACATCAGCAGAAAAAACTGGATTTGGCATGGATGTTAATGATCCTGATTATGATTCATTTTTCCATCTGTTATCTGTTGGTGGTGCGAATCAAAAGCGGTCAAGCTATACTGGTAAAGAGGATGAGGAATGCTTTTATGATGAAGCAGAGGAGTTCCAAGATGGAGATGCAAGCTCTGCTCCAATTGAGTGGAGTGATGATCAACACAGCAGCAATAATGATGCAAGTTTACATTCTGCTCTTGAAGCTGGTGGTAAATCCAGTACAATGTCATTACAAATGACAGAGAGAGTGTATATGGCATCTGAGACTTGTTCTCCCAGGCAGTCCTCCTCACAGAAAATTGATGATGTGAGTGCAGATGAAAAATCAGAAAGAGATGTGCATGACAACGGGGAGTATTTGATTCGACCTTATTTGGAACCTTGCGAGAAGATAAGATTCCGTTACAATTGTGAGCGTGTTGTTGGTCTTGACAAACATGATGGAATCTTTCTCATTGGTGAGCTCTGCCTGTATGTGATTGAAAATTTCTATATCAATGACTTGGGTCACATCAGTGAGAAAGCTTTTGAGGCCGAAGTGTCTGTAATAGACCAAGCTCTAGGCGTCAAAAGCAGTAATGTTGGGAGTGTTGACTTACAGTATAAAACACCTGCTTCCTGGGGGATAACTGCCAAAGCATGGGCTGGAGGAAGAGCTTGGGCATATAATGGTGGAGCCTGGGGTAAAGAGAAGGCATGTGCTAGTGGTAACCTGCCTCATTCATGGCGAATGTGGAAGTTGGAAAGTGTTCACGAGCTTCTAAAGCGTGAGTATCAACTGCGACCTGTTGCCATTGAGCTTTTTAGTATGGATGGATGCAATGACCTTTTGGTTTTCCATAAAACGGAAAGAGATGAGGTCTTCAAAAACCTGGTGGCAATGAATCTTCCTCGTAACAGCATGTATGTATGACTACAAGTTTTTATCTTAGCATCTAGCTTCTTGTTTGGATGTTTTCTTTTCGTTGTTTCTGTTCATATTAAAAGGTTTGACCTTTTACCATGAGAATTTCCCTTTTTCTGTTGGCCTCATTTTCTTGCTTGCCCGACTTAAAAATGTGCAGAAAGATATCATAAATCTAACTACTTCTGAAAAAGCAATATAAATTGAGCGTAAAAAATCTCACTTAGGATAAAGAGGTGAATTTAAAGTAGTGCAGCAGGATAAAGGGTTTTGTTTTTCATTTCGCATCTGGGAGTTCCCACTTTACATGGGTATATAATAGAAAATTAAACAATGGATGTAATGTTTTTCCTTGAAGAAGGGAAAGAAGAACAGGTCTTATCATGTTTTTCTGATTGTTCATTTTCCCATAGTCTAGAAGGGTCTTGAAAGACAATTTTTAATCTTGCTAGTGGTTTGACCCTGGGCTTTATTAGCACATTAAAGAACAGAGCTCATCGGAAGGATGTAAAGCTTCTCCTGTGAGCCCTTTTGGGTAATTGATTTTATGGCTGTCATGTGCATAGTTTAATGTGAGGATTCCAAGTATAATTTATAATGGTATCTAGTTTTCTTTTCAATACCCATCTTCCATTATCAGACAAAAAGTTCCAGTTATTAAGTTTCAACAGATGCTGACATTTTAGATTTTGGGATGAACAGGTTAGATACAACCATCTCAGGGTCATCAAAGCAGGATAGTAATGAAGGGAGTCGTCTCTTTAAGATCATGGCAAAATCTTTCTGCAAAAGGTGGCAGAATGGAGAAATTAGTAACTTCCAGTATCTTATGCACCTCAATACGCTTGCAGGACGTGGATATAATGATCTAACACAGTACCCAGTTTTTCCATGGGTACTTGCGGATTACAAAAGTGAAACATTGGACTTGACGAATCCCAACAGCTTTCGTAAACTTGACAAGCCAATTGGTTGCCAAACAGCAGAGGGTGAGGAGGAGTTTAAAAAAAGGTAGTTAATTTGATGTTTAGTTTAAGTACGTTCAGCTTGACATCTAAGCTTTCTTTTTTGATTCGAGAAATTGGAAACATCAATCATGATGTAATGAACTGCAGATATGAGAGCTGGGATGATCCAGATGTTCCAAAGTTTCATTATGGTTCACATTATTCAAGTGCTGGCATTGTCCTGTTTTACCTTATTCGCTTACCACCATTTAGTATTGAAAATCAAAAGCTGCAAGGTGGCCAGTTTGACCATGCCGACCGCCTTTTCAACAGCATGAAAGACACATGGTTCAGTGCTGCAGGGAAAAGTAACACATCGGATGTAAAAGAGTTAATTCCAGAATTTTTTTACATGCCAGAGTTTCTGGAGAACCGCTTCCATCTTGACTTAGGAGTAAAGCAGTCAGGGGAGAAGGTATCACTGATTTCTAGTTATTGTTTTATTATAATGTTCCATATCAGATATCAATAGGCAATTTTGTTTATATTAATGGGATTGTCTGCTTAGGGATTATTTTTTCGGATAATTGGCATATTTTTTGGATGATGGGATGATCAATCAAAAATTTATAGGCAATTGCTTGTTGCATACATTTGTTTTTGCAAGTAAAACTGTCTTCGAATCCCATGCTGTAAACTGTTTTTTCTTGTGGTATGCAAAGTAGGTACACAAACTGCTCTCGACAATATAAAGTTGGCAAATTGCTAGTGGTATGATTCAGTAAAATGATAAAACCCTAGAAATTTAGAGATTTTTAAGGATTTTAAACTTGTTTCATGCACCCATTATTGAATAAAGCTCAAAGACACTATAACATCATCAAATAGAAGCTAGTTTGATACGTACATAAACATACATCAATCACATACGTACAAAAATTGTAGCTGAAGGAAATAGAAAACATAGATAAATAGAATTATAAATATTGTCGAATGCATAGAAAATCTACAAAATCCATGACATCAAATGCTTCGAAACATGTGTAAACAAAAACAAGTCTATGGCTCTTGTTCAACTTTAGCCTCTGAGTAGTCTATCTGCCTCCTGCAAAGGCATTTAAGGTAGCCCCTAGATGACTGAGAGGTCATAGTCTCTGCTCATGAGGTGCCACTCCGATCAACATCAGTTGTGCCTGATTGTGCTCAGTCCTCCTCTACCATAGCCACAACCTTAGCCTTTTCATCTGCTTAGTCGACCCACTCATGCTCCTCAATGAAGACAAGATCGGTAGACTGATTTATCCACTCAGACTCTGGATTGACCGCTGCTAGAGTGATTGGAGAGGAGTCCATGTCCAGAATTTGTTTGGTCTTAAGATTGAGGTTGTAATAAACAAAGACAGGATCATTCAACCTCTCCATAGATAATCTATTACGCCTCTTCGAGTGGATGTCCTCCAACACGGACCAGTTGCGCTCATATCTAGAAGTGCTGCATGGATGACTCAAAATATGGATGACATTTTTTTGAAGGTTTGGGGTTGCAGGTCCAACATTTGCCACCATCAATCCGAAATAAGGAAAATAAGTCTCATTTCCAACTTGAAGGCTAGATTATAAAATCAAAATGCATAAGCCATAAACTTAAGAAAGAATCTTAAGTTTAACATATATTTCTACTTGACTGCAATTTTGTCTGAGCATCATTGCACATCTTGCTTGTGAACTTCATTATTATATTTAGTGTAGGTGTGCCATCACTAGAAATCTTTTGCATCACTGTATATAGGCCACCAAGAACCTCCTCATCTACCTTGAAGTCATCGCGGAAATAAGTAAGTTTTATAGTCCACGACACTATGCCATAGTTTTTGGGTTTACATATGGTGACAGTGATATGGGACTACCTCGTACTCTTTTTTGAGAGGCGCTTGGCGCTACAAACAAGGCGTACATACCCTACCCCCCAGTGAGATTTGAACTTGTGACCTCTCTTTCAAGAGTACAAGTTCTCCACCACTAGGCCAACTCAAGTTGTACGAGGTTGTTGTATTGAGGAAATAAGTAGGTGCATAGATGGGCATGCGGAGTTTTTGCCATCTCCTATCAATTATCTTCCAAATGGGGTCATAATTATCCTCAATAATGTATATATGGATCTAATGGCCTCTTTAGCCCTATTCATGCCCTCGTATATGTAGCTCATAGATGGCTTCTCCCTATCAACAACTCGTAGTAGAACAACTAGGGACTCAATGACCTACAGATTATGTTAAATAAAAACAGTTAAGTCACAAGTGCATGTGAAAATAAACAAAATTGCAAAGCTGCAATATATATATATATATATATATATATATATAAAAGTAAATATTAAAAGTTAAATTGTCATAAATTTACGTGCACGATCTCTGCATCAGGGATCTAGAATCCTGGCTAATAAAAAATGCAATATGTTACATCCCTCGCTGCAGTGGTCGTAGCATAGGATAAATTCATTCCTCTCCAACAAACATGCACCTCAAAGCCGCCTGTAATCTCATCTAGGATTTTAGTGTGAGGAAATTCGAGTCAAATCTTGTGATACCAGAACTAGCCGATTCCTTTTGCCCCATGTATTGCCTCATAATGCTAAGAACCAATGCATGATTGTAGACAAATTTGCAGAATTTTTTGGCCCTTTCAGTGCATACTTTCACCCATTCAAGCTTGCCAATATCTTCCAACATGAGGTCAAGACAATGGGTCGCACATGAAGAACAATTTTTTTTCGAATGCCTAACCATCAAAACATAAAAGTTTACTCGGAACAACATAAATTGTCTTATTTGTTTCCACTTGCATCACATTTTCTCCCCCACCTCACATATGAGTTCCTCAATAACCTCACATATGTGGCATTTTTCACATGTGAGGAAGCATCAATGGACCTCAAGAACATGTGGATCTTGAAAATAAAGAAAAATAATAATCAATTATCATGGATTGACAAATCAAAATATAAATTATTCAATGCATTTAGGTAAGTAGAATGATCAATCAGCTGCCTAAGAAGCAAGAAATTTTAGCAGTGTCCTATTCCTCCTATCCGTCCAATTATCTGTGATGATGGTGCAACTCTTTTGGCTCCAAGGCTGTTTGTGGTCCTCTAGCTTAACTTTCATATCTTCAACCATTTCTAACAAGAGGGGGTGCCAATTGACTCAACATCAGACAGGTCTTTAAACCCCACCCGACAATGGTTACAGCATCTACCATGCCTTGCCAGTAAGGAGAATTCTCATAAATAGATTGTGATTAATTGTTAGACAAAGCAGAGTTCAACTCGATCTATAAATTTTAAAATTTATTTTTAAGCTTAGGGCAATCAAATGAAAAAGAATTCTCTGGCTGCAATAAATGAAATGTTGCAAAAGTACCAAAACTTGCAATTCTATTTTCTTGCAGCAGAAGTACCAAAATCTTTGTCTAAGGGCTATTCATGCATCGGTTTCTGTTCCTTTAAAAAAAAATCTAGTTGTGCTTAAAAGATTACATTGTATATTGATATCATATCTATGTGATTTTGGGGGGAAAGAGTGCGGCTTTGTTTCTTAATGTGCAAAATAGTTCCAAAATAGAAGGAAATGAAATCATCTTTTACTTTCCTCAAATAACCATTTAGAATTTCATATTTCTGCTTCATGGAATAGCTCCAAAATGGAAAGAAAGGAAGTCATCCTTTACTTTCTGTCAAGAACCATTTGGAAATTCACATTTCCTCTTTCTTTTGTCACATCACTTTCCCTATTTGATGCAACTAGGTCAGAAATCTTGAAGATATCCATATGAGAAATGCCATGAGATATCAATCCTTAGGTTCCTATCTTGGATTTTTCCCATCATTATGGTAGGTGCCTTGAGATTGACATCTATTTTCTCTTTGAAAATAAATATATTAAAGATAGATGAGCTAGTGTTTTCATGTATTTTGTCCAGATAAATTTGTTTAAGCTATCTGATCTAGCTTTAAAGATATTCAAGCATGTTTTCTCAAAGTTTACATTTCTTGCTGTAGAGAAGTTGTCATAGAGCTATCTCTTTACTTTTGAGATGTGGTAATATACCAGTTATTAGTGGTCTAGCAGTGAAGACCCAATGGGGTTAAAGGGCAGTGCCCAAAACTAAGGCTTTCAAAACCACCAAAATGTTGATGGTGCAGAGTCGCAGACCATTTTCACAATGTTATCAGTAAGGGCAAAAATAGGTATTTGATAATTTTTTTTTGTTCATAAAAGTGCTTTTTCCCCCATCAGTCTGACATAAATATTTGAAAATTACAATTTTCCACATAAATATGGTCACAGAATTGGATGTTTTCCCACAGTGAGTGGAAATCTGGCTAACTTTTTCTTTTAATAAAGAATAATTTCTGTATAACAAATTTTGTAATTTTTATTATAAATTCTTGCGCCTTACAGATCAACAGCAGAAAAGCTTCTCATTCTGTTTAAAGAAATAAACATCAATTCTTAAATGCGTTTGAAGCCTTTGCAAAGAACGATATCAATTCTTAAAATAGGGGAAAGAACAATACCAATAGGATCTAATATGAAAATCTAGAAGATGGAGAAGAGAGCATTGATTTACAAAATGGTGCCATTGTCCAATAATATATTTCTTATGGGGATATGTCAATAGTACACTTCATAAATGTTGGAATATATTGTTCCCTTCTAGATATTTAGACTAAAAACCCTTGATATAAACATGCAGATTTAAAACGGAACAGAAAGCCAATATTTGATATAAATTCCAGAACTTTAATCGAATTGTAACCAGCAGATTTGCATACAAGAAAACTCAGAAAGGTTTGTTTTATATAACAGCAATACAATAACATGCAACAATCCAAATAATCCAATCTTATAAATAGAAATCACAGTCAGATTGGCAAATACAGATAAAACCTGTAAGAAGGCTATGTTTGTGTTCAAACTCCAAATGTTTCTTCAAGGGTTTGTGTCATCGAAGAGATAACCAGTCATTGTTTCTAGCTCCCAGAATAATATTTGTTTTAATTATTATAATCTTCATAAATCCCCATGCTGAGCTTGTGTACCTTTATCCCTTTTCCCTATGTGATGCACGCCCTTTTAGGCAATGTGGGATAAAAATACTTTTTTTGTTCTTTAGTCACTTAAGTGAATACTTTTTAAAAATAAAGTGACAAGTTAAATGAACTTTTAAAGTCACTCAGTTAGTAAACCATATAATCATCAGGCATCAAAATAACTGACCAAATGAATTCGGATAAGCACGTGGAATAGCTCTTTGGAAAGCTCTCCGCGAGACGCTTCCAAACCAACATTGGGATACCAAGAATTCTGAACTCTGTTTACTTACTAAAAATAGTAAGCATTTGAACAACCTACCAAAACTGCTCTAATGGCTAGAAATGTCTAGGCCAAATCTCATATTGAACCCCGTAAAAAACTTTTTTGCCCCTGAAACCTAGGTGAAGTGAGCTGGCAACACAGAATTATAATGTCCTAGAAAAAGGGGACATTACATGGAAACATATTGTAGGAAAGACTATGGAAAGAAACACATACAAACTTCAACATCCGGAGTGCATTAGAGCATATGAAACATAATGCTCAAAATGGTAAGGCTAGAACATAGTTAGTGAAGGTTTTGTTTCATTTTTTTAGTATATATTTTCAACAAACAGAATGTTATTGTGCAATGGCATCTGGGGAAAAATATCTGTAAATTAT
The DNA here is from genome assembly GCA_028749045.1 of Cupressus sempervirens. Taxonomy (NCBI): domain Eukaryota; kingdom Viridiplantae; phylum Streptophyta; class Pinopsida; order Cupressales; family Cupressaceae; genus Cupressus; species Cupressus sempervirens. The sequence goes on from CM053792.1 coordinate 477,109,360, forward strand.
TATCAGAGAATCCTATGGCTTGCAAACTGAGCATGATTTTCACAGTTTGCATTATATATGCTACAATTCAGCCTCTATGGTTTCCATGATCTGTCATATTGCATATTTTCTGCAATGAAGCATGTTTTGAAGCTCGTGAGGGCGTGCAAAATGGCTTTTTTCCTTCCATCTCTTGTTTCTTTTCCAAGCATCGTATGGGTTACTAAATTTTGACTCTTGGCTCTTATTTTTTCGCTGGAAATCAATTTTATACAAGGCACAAATTATATGCTATTCGGAGAGTAGTCTTTGTTACAAGATGATTTTTTTTTGTGCATATGTAAGGGCTATGCCTTAACCAGTCACCTATTCAAATTCTCTGATGTGAAATGATGGTCATGTGATTGTGTTGAGTTTTATATTCTTAACATTGATAGGTATATTGCTGGGAAATCTAGTCTCTTCAGAGACCTGATAAAATTGGTGTGGAATGTTTTGAAAGAATTCAAGGTCCAATTTGGCAAAGGAAAGCAAAGATTAAGAGTGTTTCAAATCACGTCCACGGTTTTTCTGACTTGGCCTCGGTTAAGTTTTTGATCTCATGTGTGACTAAGAATTGGAGTGTTTGAATTCTTTCCCCTGTTGGCACCATTTTGTAATTCTTATAATCAAAAGCAGCAAAAAAATTGAGAAAAAATCAGTGTATTTTCGGAGATCTGGAAAAAAAATGTTATTACTCTTGGTACATTCTGTCTGGAGGATAGCCGGTGCCTTTTGTTATTGGCCGTGCTTGGTATGGTTTTGGTGAAACTAGGGGGGAGTCAGAAGAGGATTTAACTATTCATAGAGACAGCAATGTTAGGGTGGTTCCAGGGAGTGCTAAAATATCACAAGCAGCCGTAGCCCATAGCTTTAAGAAGCAAATAGAAAAATGGCGAATGCAGCCAAAAAATCATTTTATGCTTTACAGTTTGCTTATTAACAGTTTTGCTTGTTTTTCAATTGATGAATAATGTTTGGTAGCTAAACATTTCTTTGCTCAAAAAGACAAGAAAATTACATTTTTCTTGTGGAAGAGGTTGGAGTTGCTTGATGATAACAAAGAAATGCAGAAACTGTTTTCATGTCCTAGGGAGTCACCCTATTATCTCATTATTCTGGTAGTAGAATCATTATAGTGCACACATGGTTCCTATCTTATATCTTTTTTATTGAGGTTCTGGGGTTTCTAGTTGCCTTTATCTCTTTTTCTTGTAAGTTTTATTCCATTCTGATAGCGGCTTACTCTTTTTGTTATTTTTCCTTAATTCTCCAGGTTGATGATGTTGTATTACCTCTTTGGGCCAAAGGTAGTGCACGTGAATTTATTCGCAAACACCGAGAAGCTTTAGAATCTGAATATGTCTCAGAGCATTTGCATCATTGGATAGATCTCATATTTGGACACCGACAAAGGGGAAAGGTGCATGCTATGAAATTGATGCTGAAAATATCTAAGACTTTTTTTGCTTGGTGTTTTATAGTATTTGCTTGCTAGAAAGTGAGTCTCATTTCGCAGAATTTTAGTTGATCTGATTTTGCTCCTCGCATGTTTTTCTCTGACAGGCCGCTGAAGAGGCAACCAATGTCTTTTACCATTATACATATGAAGGAAGTGTTGATATTGATGCTGTTTCAGACCCAGCAATGAAGGCTTCAATCTTGGCTCAAATAAATCATTTTGGACAGACCCCTAGACAGCTCTTTTTCAAGCCACATGTCAAGCGGCGGTGTCAACAAAAATATCCCATTCACGCACTTCGCCATTCTAGCCTTTTAGCAGCACATGAAGTCCGAAACACTTCATCTGCTATATCTCAGATTGTAAATCATCATGATAAAATTCTTGTAGCTGGTCTAAATTGCTTACTGAAACCGCGATCATACACCAAATATGTTTCCTGGGGCTTTTCAGATCGTAGTTTGCGCTTTCTTTTGTATGACCAGGAAAAGCTTATTTCGACTCATGAGGCCCTTCATGGTGGCAGCCAAGTGCAATGTGCAGGAATAAGTCGTGATGGAAGAATCTTGGTGACTGGTGGTGATGATGGTGTTGTCGTAGTATGGAGACTACGTAAGGATGGTACTCGTGGTCAGCGTCGTCTGCATTTGCAAAGGGCTTTATGTGCACATACTGGAAAAATAACATGTATAGCTGTTTGCCAACCTTACAGTCTGATTGTCAGTGGCTCTGAAGACCGTACTGTCATTTTCTGGGACCTCAGCAGCCTGGAATTTGTGAGGCAGCTTCCAGAACTTTCAGCTCCAGCCTCAGCTGTACATGCAAATGAATTGACTGGTGAGGTGGTTACAGCAGCTGGTACCATGCTTGCTGTATGGAGTATAAATGGTGATTGCTTAGCTGTTGTAAATACTTCACAATTACCTTCAGATTTTGCTATTTCAGTAACAAGCTCAACCTTTTCAGACTGGATGGAAACAAATTGGTATGTGACTGGTCATCAGAGTGGTGCCGTGAAAGTATGGCACATGGTGCATGTAACTGAGGAAGACGGGACTACACGTAGACAAATCCAGAGTTCAGACTCAACCTCTAAAGGCAGTACTACAACCGTTAGAACCAGGTTATCCACTTCATCTGGAGGGTTAGATATTGGTTTTATGGTGCCTGAGTACCATCTTATTTTGTTTAAGGTTCTCAAGTCGCATAAACATCCAGTTACAGCAGTTCATCTCTCGAGTGACTTGAAGCAGTTGCTAAGTGGTGACGCATCAGGTCGTTTATTATCATGGACATTGCCTGATGATAATTCTAAGAATCCATCAGTGCAGGAAAAACATTATGAGAAAAGTCTTCCATAAGCTCTGTTGATGAAATGACCTAAAAAGCTTTATTCAGCTGATGAGATGGAATGGCAGCTTCCAAATTTTAAACTGAAAATCACTCCCACGAAGTATCTCAGAGACATGTATTTTGAATTTGTGGCAGCGTTAATGTTCTGAACTCAAACAGATTCTGTAACTTCCCACTTTGATAATCAGAGCTGTTGGTTGCTGCCAAGTTCAAGTCTGGAGAACTCGTTTTTTGGTGATTGAGGGATATTGGAGTGTCTACTTGTTGGTGCAGAACTTCACTTTTTCAGAGATCAAGGCAAAGCACTTGTGTTGGATCTGTTTTGTTGGATTGTAGAAAGAATGGCCCTAATTTAAATTACTGACTTCGTTTCTAACACATGTAGAGTACGGAATAGGCTGCTCAAGATTTGGAAGAGTGAAAGCCCGGTGAAAGTTCCTTTTGTATTATAAAGGTTGGGCAGTTCCATTTTACGAAATTATTGGCATATTAGCTAATTCTTTAAACAGGTGTATTTAAACACCTCTTCTAGTTTTGGTGATGTAAATTGGATTATTTATGCAGGAGTAAGGCTATTTTATAGCCCTGCTGTGTTAACTCTAGTCTACAAGTCCTGGCTTGCAGCCTCGAAATCATTTGCTCTCCTATATGCTGTCATCGCCAATGACATCCACATATACACCTAAAAGAGAGAAAAGTGACATATATTGATTTTTTAAGAGATGTTAAATATCTTTGATTATATGTAAAAACGAATAGAGCAATTTTACAATATATATCTTCAGTCAAAAAATTGATGTAGATTAATATTGTGCATAATCATTACATGAAGTTTAAACTTGTGGTCTTGTAAAATCAAGGGAAGATTAAGGATATATTTGTCAAGTAAGGATGGGTTTAAATGCCTGGTGTCTGAGCCATTATGGATGCTCTGCATGCATTGGAGATAGAAGGACAGCGATGCAATGTCCCTCCCCTCTGCAAAAAGACCAAATATATGTTTAGTTGCTGATACAGGTATGGGTACGAGAACTCCGTAGGTGGATACGTGCAGTATTTTATTGGCATTTGGGTATGTCTAGGTATGTGTGTGTAAATAAAATAAATTAAAGATACATATAGAATTGTAAGACTAAATCATATGTCAAATGTTAAAAAAAAATGGTTGCTAACTCAATAACGTTAAAGACACAATACCATCATCAAATACACATATTATGTAAATTTGAAGTTTGAGTGTATCCCGAAAACCAAATTGGGATTTTGGGGCAGTGACTACAACAGGATAAAGAAGAAGTGCCCATAGCATGTTGAGGAGCAGTGCCCAGGGTGCACTCCTTGTCTTCATACAAGGTAGGGTCAAGGAGCACAAACCTTGCCACCAATGCGAAATTAAGGCCTTCAAAACCATATAGACATGTATGATGCACATCATTTTATGACCTCGTAAAGGGCCATTTTAGGTCCACAAACAATCCCCTTCAAAAAAATCAATTCTCCCTCATTGAAATTCCAAAATGGAGACAAAATGAGATGAGAGCAAAAGAGCAAACAAAATGAGTGTTTTTAGCTTAAATGACCCCATAAAGGGTCATTATAGGGTTTTGAGCAAAAGAAAAGAAGAAAAATACCATTTTTCTATTTTACAAGTCAAAATGTGATTGGGTTGTGGAATGCCCATACTATGCACATCTTGACTTGTGGATGCACATTGGATGTGCTGGTTTTGCATTTACAATTCAAGAGGTGCTTTTGGGGCACCTCCACAATTCAAGATGCACTTGCTAGGTGCATCTGGATGATGTATATGGACTTGAGCACATCTTGACTTGGTGCATGCCTATAGAGTGCACATCCGATAACCAAGAATGTCTCCACTTTTAGGAAATGCCATAGGGATGTTCTGTAGTCAATATTATTGTTCCCAGCACTTCATATGAGATATGTTCTCTGGCTTAGTCCCTGATATGGTCCCTCTCAGATATCTATTTTCAGTTGATTCCTTTCTTTCAAATTTAGTAATTTTAGTGTTGTCTTGTTCAATCTGTTGCTCATGTAGTTTCACATGTCAAGGATTTTTAATAACTTTATTGTTGGCTGTCATCTTGGGACAAAAGTTTGTCACGCGGGGAAGGGTTGTTTTTATTGTAGCTCCAAAGTCTCGACTCCCTTTGCAAATCTTGCATTTCATGTTGGCTAGTATGGCAGTGATAACAAGTCGTCTACTGTTTGGTCCTCTCCTTGCACTATGGTTGCGTCAATTTTTTTTCTTTTGGTCCATGTGAAGAATAAATGTGTTGTGCTGGTTCATTGTGGCATTGGTTTCTCCTTTCTTTGAAGATGGTGCTTTTCTTGTCCATTCATTCAACATTTCAAAGCTTCTATGTGTTCTGCTCAGGTTTTCTTTTTTCTCATGGATTGGTTGGAACAACAGTTTGTGATGCCAAAGGACAATTGCATATGTTGAAAGGATAGGCACAAATGCTAGTCTACAAGTCTAGATGTTGGAAGTCCTAGTTGTTGGTTACATGCGTAAACATTTTCATGTAGAAAGCCTTATTCAATGAGTAGAAAACGTCTTAGAAACTCTAAAATGTCAATCGTCAGATTTTGAGATGGGGATCAACATAAATGTTGTAGGATGACTTCATACATTGATTTACTGCTCTCAACCCAAAAACTAAATTAAAACTTGCATTAAGCTATGAAGCACAAGGCTAAAAACAATCTTTCTCACATCAAGGATTATGAAGTACATATCCCCTATAATAATATTATCCATTTTGATTATATTAAATGTAAGTACAATTGAGAGAGGAGGAAGAGTATAAGAAGGAAATATCGAGGTAGCCTTCTAAACCAATTTTAAACTTGTACATTAGTCCCTAAGGTAACCTATCATGCCACCCAACCATGTGCTATCGAAAGGCCCACTGACTGTACTCATGGAGAAGTCACCCAACTCAAACAATCACTCAATGGATACAAGGGAAGTAAAAGGCTTATACAAAGGTAAGATACAATCCAAACACTTAAAGAAAAACATTTCAACGAGGAAAATTTATGCATACCATGTAACATCAAGAAGGGTGATACCAAGATGCTTACCACCACATGAGTCATTACTCAAGAATTCCCAAGCATTCTCTTATATGTACGAGCATGTAAACCATGTAAGAACTAGTGTCACATGTGTGGGCATGCAAGACATATATCCAAAGAGGGTCTCTGCTCAAATTCACACAAGGTGTTGTATTCTAGTCTGTAAAGTAAGGAGTCATTGTATATCTCTTACAAATAGACCATATAAAATGAATCCATCTCTCATACAAACTAGAATGATCACACAAATCCAATTGCTACATGGGGGAGCATATCCCTAGGACAAGTCTTATTGCCCCATGGAAAGCACACTTGAACCCAAGTCACCTATAGCCTCATGATATCACTCATGTGCTGTAGGAACTTCATTCTCTTATTAGTATTTGCCGCAATAATTTTATTACATTTTCACCTAATTAAACAACTCAAAACACAATTGCTAAGTGTATCACATATGGGTTAGGGACACAAGTGGGAGCCACTCAATAGACTCACTCTATTATAACTCAGGCTCATGCCAAAAAAAATGCTAAGATAATAATGGTGCAAAAATAACGACTACTATGCTCACGACTGCAATTGCATCTGCAATTGCTATGCCCGCACGAACGTCTGCTCCGGTTCAACTTTCGCCTCTAACCAGATCCTGTGCGGGCCTCTTCCAAGGGCGTAGTTGTAGCTGGGTTTGGCTTGACGTCTCTTGTGAATGCTTCTTTTGCTCCTGATTCCATATAGATGGGATTCCTCCATCCTCTCCCGCCCTTGCCTTTGGTGTTGGTTTTGGCGGTCCATTTGCGGTTGTTCTTGCTGGGACGACTATTGCTCAACCTCGTGCTACAAGTAGATTTGCCATCTCTCATGTTGATGTTGCCCCTTATGAGGTTGGCATTGGAGGTTAGGGTTTGTGTTCGAGGCTTTGTGATGCTGTGCCAGTCGTTGTAAGTAACTCGATAATGGTTGGTTTAGAGCTTGATATTGTTGATGAGATTGCCACTTATGTGGATGATTTCTCTTCCATTGTTGCTATCTTTTATTTTAAGGGTTTTTTGGCCGTCTCTATTAGATTTGCATGCTTGGATTACTCGTGTTTGGGAGCCCATCATTTCAGAAACAACTCAGATATACCCTGTGGCAAGGGGGTTTTGCATTATAAAATTTGATACTACTAAAGATAGAAATGCCATCCTACGCCATGGTTTCTCATGGGGGGAGATGTTTCCCTTGATGGCTAAACCTTAGTATAAGGATTTTGACGTGTTGACGGAATCCTTTAATAATCTCCCTCTGTGGGTCAGGTTGTCGAATCTCCCCCTTCACTTATGGTTGGATTCAATCCTAGAGGTAGTAGGGGATGCCCTCAGGGACTTCTTGCTGGTTGATACTGCATCTTCTAATGTGTTTCAGATGATGTATGGTTGAGATCGATGTCGCCAAGGGACTCCTTGAAAAGATTAAGTTGGCCTCTCCTCGTAGATCTTGGATTCAGCTTCTTGATTATGAGGGTATACCCTTCCGATGTAGGAAATGCCACAAGATCGGCCACCTTGCTGCTCCCTGCTCCTCTGAAAAATCTAGATAAAAAAAGTATCTTCCTTGGTGGAAGGGGGTTTCAGATGATCACTACACGGTTCAGAAAGTCCCCTTTGTTCGGGATGGTGACTCTTTTGAGGACACTTTGGTGACGGACTCGATTGCTGTCTCTGATGGCATGATTGCTGCCCCAATAGTGGTGACTTCTTCTATTCACCCTCTTTCAGTTTCTGTCACTGGCGATTCAACTGCTGCCCCTCCCGTGGCTCTGTCTTAGGATGTTGTTGTCCTTTTTTTTGTTGTGATCCATTCCTCGGCTGCAAGAATTTTGGGGCCTGGTTGTGGTGTTGTTGACTTTGCATGGCAGAAGGCTGCTGGTATGGTGAAGGATGGATGGACCACAGTAAAAGGAAAAAAGGTCAAGCCCTCCACTCCTTTTGATATGGCATTATGATCTCAAGAGACAAGACCGAAAGGGAAAGCTCGAGTTCCTGTTGCATCTGTCTCGTTTTTGGTTCTCCTGGCTCTTTTGGCTTGTTGTTCTTTGTAGTTTGACATGGTAAGGGACTTATTGTCTATTCCTCTTTTAACCATGGGGTTTCAGGTGCCTGTTCAAAACCTGTTTATGTAGCTGAAGAATACTGTGTTATCTATGATGCCACCCTTGTCACCTTGTCTTGGTTGGTGACATGTTTCACCTTTGGGCTGTAGTTTTGTTTGGTTTGGGCTTCATTGAAAATTTTATGATTTGCAAAGGGGTTTCAGGCACCCTTCAAAACCTGTTTTCCTTAGTAAAAAACAATGGTGCCAAAAAAACTCTTTTATGTAACTGCCATTTTTAGACATTCCCAGGGCATACTCAATCTCTCTAAATTGAGATAGTGGATCTTGATATGGCCCATAATAAAATTTCACACATAATATCATAATCTCCCATTTAAAACAAAAAAAAAAAACTATTTTCAATAAAATGCCTTACTTGGCCAAAAACTAGTCATGGAAGCCATCACTTTGATGGACCTTAGAAAAGCTAAAAAATTCAAACTTCAAATATCAAAGTTTTGGGAAAATACATTGGTTCTCATATGTACAACATCACATAAATGCAATAAAATCAACATTGTGTCCACATACAAAGAATTGTGCACCATAACCTTGTCAAAGCCCTCATTTTCAAATTGCACGCATGGAAACGAGAACCAAGATGTTGGTTGCATTCACCATACCAGTTCCTTTTAGCCAACATCGAAAAATCAATCTTGATTGATCCCCCAATCTTGGCAAATTGATTTTCCAAACAAGATCGATTTTGAGAGCCAAGAGCAAATTAAATACAAAGTGTTTAACAAATGAACCCCTTTTCCCTTTTAAATCCCCTTTTAAGAAATAAATAATAACAAATATAATTTAAGGCCAATCAATAATAAAATCCTAAAAGTCCTTCGATAACAAAATTATTGAATTCTTCTTAAATCAAACAACCATGCAACATATTTGCTAGTAAATATCAAACTACCTTATAAAGCCGAGAGGCTTTCTACAATGACAATCAACTTTGGTCATAAACATTTAGACATTTTGAAACAAATTGACATGCAACTGTCCCCATCATAGAAGAGAATATGAAAGAGAGGTAGCTACAAAGATGATCAAGTAAAATATGAACAACCATAGTTACAAATGCATGTCTGTGGAAAGAAATCTAATTATATATTCAAATGGAGGGATCAAGATTGAGCGCATTTAAATTTAACAGATTGATAGACTCGACAAAGGTCTTTTCCATGGTCACAATGCCAAGAATTGTTGGATGGGGATTTCATTTTGTTCAACTATTTACCACAACTTTATAGAGGAAATCACTTTCAATGTGGGTTCTCCAAAACTTATTTAGATGGTGTTGTAAAGAATGCAAACCTTCACATGAAAAGGCTTGACCACCTAAAGGATTCTTCCCATTCATATTCTTATCACAATTTGGGAAGAGTAGTCGCTCCATCGGTTTAATATCTTACTCAGTTGCATTAGAGAGCAACAAATTGTGTAGAAGAATGCATTACAAAAAATTCTTAGTTTAAATGAATATTTATAGGTACTCAAAGATGTGAAAAATGAAGACTTTTGCATTTAGTAATTTTGAGATTTTGTAAATAATATTGTTATTTTGTGTGGGTACTTGATGTGGATTTTGAAGCATTTGCTGAAGATGTTGAGGATTCATTTGTTGTTCATTCTCTATCTTTTATAATGATGGCAATCACTAGAATTTGAAAAGAATCAAGGAGATGCGTTTTCATCGAATTCTGTAGGGAGGGGTAATGGATGTGTTCTAATATTTTGCAGCACAACTTTGGTCATAAACAATTAGACACTTTGAAACAAATTGACGTGCAATTGTCCCCATCATAGAAGAGAATATGAAAGAGAGGTAGTTACAAAGACATGATCGAGGAAAATATGAACAACCACAGTTACAAATGCATGCTTGTGCAAAGAAATCTAATTATATATTCAAATGGAGGGATCAAGATTGAGTGCATTTAAATTCAACATATCATTGGACTTGGCAAAGTTCTTTTCCGTGGTCACAGTGCCAAGAATTGTTGGATGGGAGTTTCATTTTGTTCAACTATTTACAACTTTATAGAAGAAATCACTTTAAATGTGGGTTCTCCAAAACTTATTTAGATGGTTTTTCTAAAGAATGCAAACCTTCACATGAAAAGGCTTGACTGCCTAAAGGATTCTTCCCATTCGTATTCTTGTCACAAATTGGGGAGAGTATTCACTCCATCAGTTTAATATCTTAGCCAATTGCATTGGAGAGCAACAAATTGTGCAGAAGATTGCAATACAAAGAATTCTTAGTTTAAATGAATATTTATAGGTACTTAAAGAGGTTTAAAATGAAGATTTTTGCATTTAGTAATTTTGAGATTTTGTACATAATATTATTGTTTTGTGTGGGTATTGGATGTGGATTTTGAAGCATTTGCTGAAGATGTTGATGATTCATTTGTTGTTCATTCTCTATCTTTTATAAGGATGACGATCCCTAGAATTTGAAAGGAAACAAGGAGACACACTTTTGTCAAATTCTGTAGAGAGGGGTAATGGATGTGTTCTAATATTTTGAAGTGCAACTGAATTTTGTGTGTTTTTATAGTTTCATTTTGGCCTTTTTGTATTTTCTATTTGCAAGCTATGATAAAACAATTTGGATGAAATTCATAAACGATTTATTTATTATTAATTTTTGGAACTTTTGACTAGCATACCTTTAGAATTTATTTATCTATTTATTATCTTTGGAGTGATAAGAAATTTTCATTGGAATATTTTCAACAAGGAATGTGACTTCATTTTATTTCTTTCTTTCTATGTCCATTGTAAGTTTTCTTTTATAATTTTTGTAGAGATTGAAGGATTTGTTTATGAAAATTTTAGAGTACATTCCATTTCTAAAGATGTAATAAAATTCAATTATATATTTTTCTCAATGATGTATTTTATTATTTTAAGCATGCGAAGGTGTTGAAGAGTTCCATATATTCTAAAAGATATTGAATTAAAGTTGGTAAGCTATAAAACACACTTCATATGTCATTGACTTGTTGCAAGATTATTGTTTTTACAGTGCAATTATTGTAAGATTTTATAGGTGGTTTGTTTATTTCTATTGCTTTTCTCTTTGTTAAAAGGATGGGGCTCTTTCAATCTCAATACCAGTAATTGTTCTTCTCTATGTTGTTGAATTTCAATAGTTTATATAGTTTTTGATCAAGGAAAATAGGTTTTGAAGGGTGCTTGAAACCCTTTACAAATCATATAATTTTCAATGAAGCCCAAACCAAATAGAACTACAGCCCAAAGGTAAAATAGGTCACTAACCAAGACAAGGTGAACAGGGTGGCATCATAGATAACACAGTTCACTACAGCCACAAAAACAGGTTTTGACCGGGCCCTTTAAACCCCATGGTTGAAAAGGAAAAGACAATAAGTCCCTAACCATATTAGATTATAAAGAAAAATAGGCCAAAAGAGCCAGGAGAGCCAATAACAGGACAACCACATCAGACTTTCCCTTTTGTTCCCATCTTTTGAGAGCGTAATGCCATATCAAAAGAGGGAGTGAAGGGCTTGACCTTTTTTCCTTTTATTGTGGTCCATCCATTGTCCACCATACCAACAACCTTCTGCCATGCAAATTTAGCAACACCACAACCAACCCCCAAAACCCCCGTAGTCAGTGAAAGGACCGCAACAAAAGAAGAGATAACAACATCCTGAGATGGACCAACAACATCTTGAGATGGAGCCATAGGAGGGGTAGCAGTCGAATTGCGAGTGAAAAAATTTGAGAGAGGGTGAATAGAAAAGGCCACCACTGTTGGGGAAACAATCGTACCATCAGAGACAGTAATCAAGTTCGCCACCATAGTGTCCTGAGTGGAGTCACTATCCCTCGCAGAGGGGACTTTCTGAACCATGTAGTGATCATCCGAAACCCCCTTTCACCAAGAAGGGGACTTCTTTGATCTAGATTTTTCAAAGGAGCAACGGGCAACAAGGTGGCCGGTCTTGTGCCATTTCTTGTAATGGAAGGGGATACCCTTATAATCAAGAAGTTGAATCCAAAATTGAAGAGGAGAGGCCAACATAATCTTTTCAGGGAGTCCCTTGGATACATCAAACTCAACTAGAATTCAAGCATACATCATCCGAAACACATTAGAAGATGTAGTATCAACCATCAAGAAGTCCTTAAGGGCTTCCCCCACCACCTCCAGGACTGAATCCAACCATAGGTGAAGGGGGAGATTTGACAACCTAACCCAGAGAGGGATCTTATTAAAGGATTTCGTCAACGGGTTAAAATCCTTATACCAAGGCTTAGCCATCAAGGGAAAATTCTCTCCCCATGAGAAACCACAACACAGGATGGCATTTCTATCTTTAGTAGTATCAAATTTCATAATGAAAAAACCCCTTGCCACGTGGTATATCTAGGTTATCTCTGAAATGATGGGCTCCCAAACACAGGTAATCTAGGTGTGCAGATCCAATTGAGAGGGCCAAAAACCCTTAAAACAAAAGATAACAGTAGTGGATGAGAAATCATCCACATAAGTGGAGATCACATCAACTATATCAGGTTCTAAATCAATCATTATTAGGTTACTTATAGCAACTGACACAACATCATAAAGCCCTAAACGCATAGTTTGACCTCCAATGCCGACCTCATAAGCAACCACATTAGCATAAGAGATGGCAGAGCTACCCGTAGCACCATAAGTCAGAGAAAAAGCTGTCCCATTAGGAACAAATGCAGATGGGCCACCAAAACCAACACCAAAGGCAAAGGACGAAGATTGAATCCCCTCTAGGGCACCACCATGGAGGAAGGAATCAGGGGCAAAAGAATCATTCGCAAGAGGTGCCGAGCCAAACCTAGCAACAATCACACACTTGGAAGAGGCCTGCATAGAGGCCTGGATGGGAGCTTAGTCGAGAATAGACATCCGTGTGGGAAAAGTGGAAGTAGACGTGGTTGCAGTCACGAGCATTGTCATGGTACAATGTTTAAAACTCTTGGGGAAAAGTCCAATCCTATAACCCAAGCTAGTGGAGTAGGTACTTGGCACGAAAGTCTCGTAAGAAATATTGGCCTACAACCTTTCTCCACTACGAAGGGGAGTCAAACTTGCAACCTCAAGGAAGTAAACCCTAGGGCACAAACCACCTCACCTAAAAGTGGTGACTAAACTTTGTGGGAAAAGTCCAGTCCTATACCCGAGGCCAGCAGAGCAGGTACTCGACACAAAAGTACTGTAAGGGAAACTGGTCTACAATCATTCTCCACTACGAAGGGGAGTCAAACTTGTGACCTCAAGGAAGTAAACCTCAAGGCACAGACCAACTCACCTACAAGTGGCGGCTAAAACTTTGGGGGAAAAGTCCAATCCTATACCACAGACCAATGGAGAAGGTACTTGGCATGAAAGTCCCATAAGATAAGATAAGATAAGATAAATTTATTACTGTCCAACAAGAGACCAACAAGGGTCTAAGGGACTGGAAATAGTACAAAGGGCAAGCAACAGTAGGGGGAGCACCAAAATGTGTCTGCAGAAAGGGCATGAAAGCAAAACAACAAAAGAACCAAGAAAAAGAAATAACAACAGCTAAGAAATTCTCATAGGTGAGAAGTAGTCTAAACTGGAAAGGTGGACATTAGGAAAATTAGATACTCTGGAAGGTCACCTCTGAGGTCTACGAGAGGGATGTTGCCGAGTGTAATCTCTGTAGGGTCTCACAAATCTTGTGTGAATGGAGATAGTGCAAAGAGGCCACTTTGATCCTTGGGTAGGAACTGTAGGACTGAAGAAATAGGTGATGAGCTATGTAAGGGTCAATGTCGAGCAAAGTTGGAGCTGTATAGTGTGCTCGCGAAGCTGCATGGTCTCCTGAAGGTATAGTGCAAGACAATGCTGGTCAATATATTTGAAGAATAAGGGAAGGGACTGACACTCTCTAAACAAATAGTAGAATCTGCCTTGGATCTCATAATAAATGGACAATGAAAATAAAGTGATACTCAGTCTCGACCTACCCGAGGTGACAAAGCCAACAGTTCTTGTCCTCCCTACCAATCTAGTGATAAGAGAAATGACCTACATTGATTCTCCACTACGAAGGGGAGTCAAACTTGTGACTTCTAAGAAGTAAAACTCAAGGCACAAACCAACTCACCTACAAGTGGCAACTTTTATACTTTGGGGGAAAAGTCCAGTCCTATACCCCAGGCCAGCGGAGCAGGTACTTGGCACGAAAGTCCCATAAGGTAAACTAGCCTACAACCTTTCTCCACTATGAATGGGAGTTGAACTTGTGACCTCATGGAAGTAAACCTCACGGCACAAACCAACTCACCTACAAGTGGCAACTAAAGTTAGATTTAATTAACTATGTCAATTTTTATTTTTAATTTTATGAGGAGTTTTAAAATTATTTTCCCCTATTTTTATTAACTATAAATAAAATTTATATGTGATAATGTTGGAATTTCTATTCATCTATTTTAATTAACTATAAATTCATCTTGCAGTTATTCTTTTACGCATTTCCTCGCACTTTTGGAAATATCCCATGCCCTCTAGTTCATAATGTTAAAAATGAAATTTAAAAAAAAAGTTTGATTCCAAATTTTGAAATCCTAACCCTAACCCTACTAAAAAAAATGATCATAACCCAAACCTAATCCTAACCATGGTGTAAACTTTAACCCTTATCCTAGCACTAACCATTATTCTAATCCCAATTGTAATCACAATAGTAAAGATTTAAAAAAAATAATTCTAAATCTAAAATATAATTGTGATGATAATACTAACCCTTATGTAAACACTAACCATAACCAAATTATAAATATAATCCTAATTCTCAACCCTAAATAAATCTTAATCCTAAATATTAACCCTAACCTTAACCATAATACAAGCCATGATGGAGACACTACCTTGATGATAATCCTACTCTTCACTCTAACCCTAAATCCTAACTAGTCCATTACAAACTCTAACCCTAATCATAATAAAAATCATGATATAAAACTATACTCTACTCGTAATCCCAACCTTGACCATAATCTTGAATCCTAACCCTAATCAAATTCCTAACCTAAACATAATACTAATCATGATGTAGACCTTAACCCTAATGACTATCCTTACTCTTACACCTAAAAATTGATGACAATACTTATACTAATCCTAAGACAAACCAAACCTCTATTCTTAACCCTAAATTTAATTACACTTATAATCTTAACTCTACCCATTAACCATAATTATAACCTAATCCTAACCATAACCTTTACCATGATCCTAACTATAACTCTAACCAAACCTAAATATGTCATCTATCCTAATTCTAAACCCTGTACCCTAAGCATAATTCTAGCCATAACTCCTCACCTCATCCCTAATCATAACCCTAACCCTAAACACAACATTGATCCTAGTTCAAACCCTGATCATAACCCTTACCCTAATTGTAACCTTAATCTTAATCATATCCCTAATCTAGACCATAAATTAAATCCTAACTCTAACCCCTAAACATTAATATTAATATAGTATCATAAAAATATTGTGTATTTGAATAATTATAAATTACTATTCTAGATTTAAAATGATATAAATTTAAGCTAAACATTATAAAAGATATATATTATAATTACAATAATAAAAATACATAATAATAATAATAATTTCTTTCACAAAGAGGCACTTTGTAATGCATTCTAGTCATAGGAATATGGAACATAGTTGGTTCCATATAGGAAGGTGACAATGTCATGTGGTAGGAAACATGATCAATCATACAAGGAATCTCCAAAGGTCCAACAATACATGATGCCAACTTAGAACTTTTGCCATAATGGATGGATCTCTTTGACATCTAGACTCTAAAAAGAACATCGTCACCTATTAATAAGTGACAGTCTGATCTATAAGCACCAATATACTTCTTCTATTAATTTTGAGTTGTAACCACATTCTTCTAACACAAACAACATGCTCCTCCATATCTTGACCCATCTCAACACCCAAAGTAACATAGTGCTAAAACAATCCCAACTCAAAGGTGCACACGATTGAGTATGTAGTGCCTAGAAAAGATACATACCAAAAGAGATACAAAATAAATTATTACAAGAAAATCATACTAAGTACAAATAGTCATCCCACTTTTCAAGTTGATCCATGATGTACATATGAGCCCTATCCTCGAGCCTGATTTACCTACTTTGTCTAATCATCGCTCTAAGGGTGTATGAAGCACTAAAATTAAGTTGAGTACATAAAGTATGTTGTAAAGTCCAAAAGATTGAAATGAACATCATAACTCAATTTAAGATGATCCTATGAGGTATATAGTGTAGTCAAACTATGTCCTCCATAAACACATGCTCCATATGTAGCAGTCTATGAGGATCTCATAGGGAAAAGTACCTTAGGCATTTTGTCCACTAAAACCATAATAAATCAGGGGGACATGATGACATAGGTGGCTCAGTAATAAAATCAAGATATATCATGTCCCACTTCCACTTGATAATGGAAAGAGGATGCAAGAGTCATCTGGTGTTTTTCCTTCACCATTTAACACTCATGACACCTAGCAACAAAATCAGTACTATCAAACATCATCTATACCCAATAATACAACTATCGATACACATCTTCTTGATGTTAGGATATGTGAAATAAGGAGCATGATGTGACTCTACCAATACCATAGAAAAAAGATTATTTGACACATAAATATGACCAAAGTGTTGCAAAATTGCATCTAACTCTAAATATAAACCAACTAAATTTTCCTCGAGGTCTCTCCTAGATTCTTTCTCCACTCTCCCCTCCTATTACCATATATCACCAAGAAGCACCTCAAGTATATGGTTCCACATTCTACACCAAGAGTCAATACTAAGATCTCATGCCTTCTTCTACTCAAGGCATCCATGACAACATTCTCCTTTGTCTTGATATATTGAACACCAAAAAAATACTTGCAAATGAACTCCATCACATATTATTGTCTTTCTTTAAAGTTTGGATAAGTAGAGATATACTACAAACTTTGATGATCACTATGCAATTCAAACCAATAGCCCAATTAAAAATGTCTCCAAGGTACAAGCACACAAACAATTGCTAGTGATTTCAAACCATGGGTGGGATAGATCAACTCATGGTATTTGAGCATATCAGACTCATATGTAACCACTTATCCCTCTCACATAAGAATTGTCCCCACACCCTCCAATGATGTTGTAGACACCTAAATCTAATTACACAATCAATAATCTTATTTAGTTAACTATTAGGACACTATTAATTAAATGTTTTAAATATTTAATTAGTCTATGTTACCTACTAGTTAATTAATTAAATTAATTAAGTATAGTCCAATTAATTATCTAATTGAAAACCCATAGTCAAATAATTAATTAAATCTTTATTCTTCTATTAAATGGAATAAAAGTACTTTTTAAAAACTTAATTCCCAAATTCTTCTTTAAATTGAATAATTCCCATTAATCAATTTGAGCACATGGCTACTAACTTTAACCCTAATCTAACCCTGAAGAAAACCATTGGCCCTTGGCTCAAACTCAACTCTTATCATTCACATATAATAAGCCCACTAAAGCTAGTTAATTAATGGTGATTAACTAAGTGACTCACTTGCATTGTCTATAAACTCCCACTTGCTCCCCAATTACTTCTTAATCTAAACATAATCCATTCCTTTATCATTTACACAACCTTAATCATGAGGATTAAGAAATCCTAACCCAACCCAAGTCAACCTCACGTGAAATCCTCTCACTCCCGTACCAAGTGCATTTATGATCTTCCTTAAATGCATTTACACATTTCTTACAACCTTGTCAATATTCACACTCCTTAAAATTTTCAAATTACCCCATATTCCCAAGAATCTCTGCTTGTGACATGTAATGCCCTGCCTAGAGATCCTTGGAACAAGGATAAATAAAAACCATTTTTTTTTTCAAAGGCATGAAATGTAATGACATAAAAATGTAACCAATCATAATATCACAACGAAAAACTTAACCAACTAATCCAGGCTTCCAATAAATCTCCAAGTGACACTAAAACCAAACATGACAAAGCTACTAAGGCCACTAATGCATTCAAATCTGAAAGACCCCGAATTTGAAAAGTCAAACACTAGAGTTTGAGAACTCCATAAAGGGCAGCCAAGTCAACTTTCAAAAAGTTCTGGTCAAGTGAAAAAGTGCCCGCTGGTCACCCGAGCAAGTTTTCTCATAGACCCATGCGAAACTTTGCATTATAGTTGTGTGATATTTCTCATAATAGCCAGGCGATACTTTAATACAACCATGCAATACTTGTCCAGTATCATACAACATTTCTCACCACTGCTATTCGATTCTTTCAGGGGCCATGTGAAAGAGTTGGCTATAGTTTTGTGATACTCTTCTAGTATCGTACAATAGAACTTAACACTGCTAGGCAAAAATTTCTACTATCGTACAAAAGAATTCCTTAAGGCATGCGACACTTTATCAATATCACCCAAAGTTGAAGCACTATCACCCTAGAATGCAAGAAAACATTCTGACGAACATTCAGAGGGAAAGAAAAGAGTTAGAACCTCCATGCTAGGGAGTACCAGATCCACAAACTTGAGTCATGGACACTTGAAAGCATGAAACAATAGACAAAAACACAACTATCCATCTAATCCATAGTAGCATAAGAAAAACATGTGGAAAGCAATAACACAATGTACATAAACAACTAAACTCGTGTGTGGTTCCTCCTAATCGTAATCACATCATGAGAACTCAAAGGCCCTAGCCATCCCCAATGTGTAACATCCCAAACTACCAACAAGATAGTCAGAGCTATCTTATGAGGGCGTCACTACTACAATGTAATGACAACATAAGAACATGAAAATCTAACATGCTAATCCAACAAGCATAGATACTCCAACTAATAGTGAATCAAAACATCTAACCATATGCTAAAACATCATAATAAAGGAACACATAAATGAAACTAACATCATCTAAACATGATATCCAAGCATTCCAATTGAAGCATAAATCACAAGGAAACATACTTTGAAAACCTGAAATACCAAGTGAACATCAAGCATCGGTCTCAATTGGAAATAGACTGTCTTTGTACACTGGTCCCTAGTTGTTGTATAGGTAGCTACACCTCCCAACCACGTGAAACCCATGGGTCCACTCCCATTGTACTGATGGAGATAATGATCCAACCACAAATACATAAAATGAGAATGCCCATGGCTAACACTCATGCTAGAGAGTAAAGAAGACTGCAACCAAGATCATGAGACAATGCAAGTGGAACAGTTCTTGGTTAGACAATCTATGGGTCAACTATGTAGGGACTAACTAGAGGGTAAGTAGCTTGGCATCAAGTAACCCAAGCTAGTATTATGTGAAATCAACTCCTCAGGGAGGCGCACACCCTGTGTCCTCAAACTAAACTGAGTGCTCACATATCAAGTGTCCTTGATCTAAATTGAGTGCTCGCTTTACTTTTTATTATCTTAGATTTATTACCCAATAATTTATTTAGTTATCACTTATTTAGAAACTTCTTCACGCCAACCTGGGAAATAGTCACTAGGGTTGCGAGAGAAGCCCCTCCATGGTACTACCCTACATACCCATGTTCATTACATGATGAGTGCCCATAGGCAATGCATATTCCCAACCCCAGTGAGCATAAATCCATCAATAACAATTAGGAGATTGGGCTTCTCAAGCACCTGACAAATGCATGCGCATGTGCTCATGTGTGGGCACACCAACATCATGAAGATCATAAAACAAGGGCTAGATGAGAACACAAGTAAAATAACACTCAACCAAAAAACAAGCTTGAGATTACAAATGGCTCACACATCCCAATGAAACATAAAAGTGAAAAAATAGTTGGATTGACATCCTACAGATAATCCAAATCCACGACCAACACCATGCTAAGAAAATCTAAGAAAATTGGGTGACACACAAATCGAGGCAAAAACCCCAAAAAGCCAACTTTGATGAAAATCAACAAAAATAAAACCCATTCAACCCAAGGATGAATAAGCCACAAAAATCAAATAAAAATTAGGTTTGAACACTGTATGTAAAAATGACCAACATAACAATGCGAAACCCCAAACCCTCATCCCAAAAATTAGGGAAATATTCATACCCAACCAATCGGGTAGAACTTGTTATCAGAAATAGAGGGGAACACTAGTTCTCAACCTCCTAACATATAGCTACCAAAAATAGAGCTGAAATGACAAAACAGAAGAGCCCTACTTGACAACCAAAAGAGTCAAAATGAGAATTTGAACAATAAAATAAAAATCCCATGAGAGTTGCCAAAAATTGTGACAAAGAAAAGTCTCCCTGAGATGGATCCAACAAGCCCAACCTCATGACGGTCCTATGCCCATAGCTCCTACAATGAGCAGAAACACAATCCTACAGAAGAGGATTTGGAAATTTGCTCTCAAATTTTATTTTCCAAAAGTGAGAAGTTAGGAATAAAATTCCTTTTTTGATACTTATTCACTTTTCAAGTGAATAATGGATTAGGGTAAATAACTAGGTGACCTAGTTAAACCCTAAATTGACCCCAAAAAAAAAGGCTATTCCAAGTAATTGGAATTCATCTATGACAAAGTTGTCGAGAATTAAATTAAATAAAATAAGGCCCCAAAATTCCCTTAAACCAAAATCACAAAATTTCTTAAAAATTTCATGACAAATGTGAACCTCTAAATGTATAGACATGCTCATGGGTCTAATCACATAATGCAAATGAGTCCAAATTTATTAAATCATTGAAAGGTTTAATTTAAACAATTAAATATGATACGTCGACCACACAGGGATGACATTGGTTAAATATGAACAACTTAATCACTAACTCCACGTGCCACTGCTAGGTATATAAATCCTGCACACTAAATCACACAATCAAGTGTAATTGCATATAATAACATAGGCAAAGAAATAAATGCATTAAATGACCTAATTTAACTATTTATTTAATTATATTGAAATAATCCATTTACATCACTCACTTTCACATAAAGCATCACAAAGCAAGAATGAACTAAATAACCATAACATCAAATCCAACATAAATGTAATAAAATGATATGTCCAAATACCGGATAACCAAACATCATCATCAAACATACTGTCATCTCAAAACAAAGGCATCATCATGTAGTATGCTCAACTGAACAACATAGTAATCTAACATCTATGATACTAGAAATTAAAGTATAACATTTGACCATCAGGTCATCTCAAATGTAAAAATAACATGAGTAACTAGTATCTCTTAGATCAAACTATAACAAGGTACAAACTACAAACATGAGAGGCACTACATGACACTTGTCACAATGAGATCCATTTGAGAAAGTACAATCCATGAGCTCTCTATCAAATGCATTCTATCCACTCTTAGGCTTTGGATATCGATTGTCCATTCCACCTTCTCTTTTCCTATAAGTTTAACCTCATTCCCTTCACAATTTATTCACCATCAAGAAGTAACGTTATCATGTCATTTTACATCCAAAAATACTCTAGCATACTATTGTAATTCCAAAATCCATCACCAGTCGCTCTACATCCTTTACTATTGAAAACTTGAAGTATGTTGAGCATACATTCCTCATCTTGGACCAAATTTATACAACATAGGAGCTTATTTGGTTTGCAGGGCTTGCATTTCATTAGTTTTTGAGTTCTTTCAGGGTCTTAGCATAAGTGTTTTGTTCTCATTTGGTTGTTAAATGCTTAGTTAATATTAGTCTCCCTTAACACACATTTAACACAATACATTTCAACATTCCCACTTTATAGGTCATTCTCTCATCTTCCATTCAATTTTTATTTGCAAAACTAACTAAATACTAAGTTTTTTGGTTATTATTATGTGCTTCAAGGTTTTCTCTAGATTTTTGCAAGTTGGTAACTAACTTTCAATTTCAAGTGACACACTTTTTCAGGTTAAAATATGAAAAACAACAAAAAACTCCCTTGGTGACAATTTTAGAATAGTTAGCAGTATTGCAAGTCCTTCCTGTGAGAACACATTCTTGTCATCAGAGGCCTCTCAGCAACCATAACTACTTTATCTGTATTTTATTATTATCTCTATTACATAGTCAACATGATCACGAGTTGACCTTGCAGGAACACACATATTGTAAGCCACAAGTCATTTTGGAAATATGTTAAAACATAAAATCTTCTACCCTCAAGTTTGGGGTTTGACTCTGTAGGAACACTGATGTAATTTTTCTACACATTGTAATGGCATAAATGATTAATGATGTTGATTGGTGAGATCAATAAGGATAATGTTGATGAAGGATTGATAAAGACTAGAACATGATTTGATGACAAGACAATTGTTAGAGTAAATAATTAATTAATTATTAATTATTTATTCTATTACTTAAAATTACTTAGGTTAATGCATTTATTTAATATTTAGTAGTTAATAGTTGTAGTGACGAGTTGTTGAAAACACGAGAGTTTGTTCCCTTCTAGCATGTTCCACCCTTTTGTGGATGCTTAGTTGTCAACCTTATCTTCTACCACTTTCCAGCTCGTTCTACAAGCTTCCTTGAGGCCTTTATATTTGGTCTCTCTCTCTCTCTCATTGTAAATTCATCCATTCACATAGCAATTTCATTTTATCTATTGTGAAATATTTTCTCTTCCATTATTTGCTCCGAGCTCTTCCTCCTTCTTAGGTTTCTCTTCGGCAAGCTATTTGCATGTAGGTGATCTTGGTGACTGTGGAGTTGGATTTCATCAACTCCTACATGGTATTAGAGCCTCCCTATTGCTTCTTGTTCGAAAAATTTTGTTAAGCAGTGATTTGGAGACACAAACCCTAGTTTGATTGTGATTTTTTCTTTGATTGGGAGGAAGAACATTTTTTCAGTATTTGGAGAAAAAGGAGAAAGAGGGTTTGACATAATAGATCTGATATTTTTTGGGCTTTTTTCTTTATTTTTTGGAGGTGCAATGACGACAATTAAGAAAAAATAACTACAGAGGTGATTTTCAAACAATGATATCTCCCTCATACAGACTCATTTTTTCAAGCAATTTTTTTTTGTTTTGGGGTAGGATTTCATGATCTACACATTGGTGTAGGTGGTTTGAAACCTTTGTTTTTGAATTTTTTTGCAACTCGCAATTCTCAAATTTTTTCACTTCAAATGCTTAGTACGGGCTCATTTGGACACGAGAGTTTGTTCCCTTCTAGCATGTTCCACCCTTTTGTGGATGCTTAGTTGTCAACCATATCTTCTACCACTTTCTAGCTTGTTCTAAAAGCTTCCTTGAGTCCTTTATATTTGATCTCTCTCTCATTGTAAATTCATCCATTCACATAGCAATTTCATTTTCTCTATTGTGAAATATTTTCTCTTCCATTATTTGTTCCAAGCTCTTCCTCCTTCTTAGGTTTCTCTCCGGCAAGCTATTTGCATGTAGGTGATCTTGGTGACTGTGGAGTTAGATTTCATCAAATCCTACATGGTATCAGAGCCTCCTTGTTGCTTCTTGTTTGAAGGATTTTTTAAAGCTGTGATTTGGAGACACAAACCCTAGTTTGATTGTGATTTTTTCTTCAATCGGGAGGAAGAACATTTTTTTAGTATTTGGAGAAAAAGGAGAAAGAGGGTTTGACATAATAGATCTAATATTTTTTGGGCTTTTTTCTTTATTTTTTGGAGGTACAATGACGATGATTCGAAAAAAATAACTACAGAGGTGATTTTCAAACAACGATATCTCCCTCATACGGACTCATTTTTTTGAGCAATTTTTTTTTGTTTTGGGGTAGGATTTCATGATCTACACATTGGTGTAGGTGGTTTAAAACCTTTGTTCTTGAATTTTTTTGCAACTCGCAATTCTCAAAATTTTCCAGTTCAAATGCTTAGTACGGGCTCATCTGGACACTAGAGTTTGTTCCCTTCTAGCATGTTCCACCATTTTGTGGATGCTTAGTTGTCAACCTTATCTTCTATCACTTTCCAGCTTGTTCTACAAGCTTCTTTGAGGCCCTTATATTTGGTCTCTCTCTCATTGTGGGGGGGGGGGGGGGGGGGGAGCATTTTCTTTTCTGCAATTTACTTTAGAATAAGACCCTTCCACTTTTGTCTTCTTCTCTCTCAATGGTGGATCCATTTGCGACTTGTCTCACACCACACAACTATCACACTTGGAAGGCCCAAATGACTAGGCTTCCCATGTCAAGGGGCTTATGGTCATGTTTGGATGAGAATCAACCTATTCTTACATGCCCTTTTGAGGTTCTTCAACACAAGAATAAAATGGATGAGGCCATGAGATTGATTGCACTGAATATTTTAGATAGTCTACTATTTCACTTGGATGGTTTGACCACTCCACGGGCTTATTGGCTAAAATTTCAGACTTTGTTTGGCATAGTGAATGAGTTCCAAGCACTTCATCTTGATGTAGAGTTGACTTCTTTGACACCTGTCAGCTTTCCCACCATTGAGGACTTCTTGATGAAATTCAAATATTTGCATACACTTTTGCAGGGATGTGGGAATACCAAGACAGATGATGAGTGCATCTTTTTGATACTCTCAAAGTTGAGGGATAGTATCAGATCTTCTCTTCTACTTTCTACTCCACTATGGATGCCTTGGGTGATAGACACATGATGCATTATTTGAGATATTTTGTGATCAGTTAACTCGTGAATAGTCCAAGATCAATCAGATGGATTCACTTTTAGGTTCACAGTCACAAGCATTGCTTATCAAGGATACACAAGAGCAGAAGTCGAAGTAGATATCAGATCCCTCTTCTGCTGGTTCATCATCTTCTAAGAAGAAGGAGAAAAAGAAGACTAAGACTCCTACCTATTCCTATTGTCAAAAAGGATCTCATGATGAGGCACATTGTTTTCAGAAGAGATTTGATGGTTATGAGAAACAAATTGTAAATTTGCAAGCTCTTCTTCAGAAGAACATTGTTTCTTCTCCATCCTCTTCTACCTCACAGGGGTCTGCCTTTCAGTCTTCTTCCACATCTTCACCATCTACATCAGATCTTGGAAAGGGTCATACGTTACAAGCTTCCATTGCATCTCCTTCATAGGTTCCTTGGATACTAGATTCAGGTGGTTCTCACCATATGGCATCTTCTCAAGGTGTCTTCTCTACACTTGAGGCTTCTCCTATTCCTCATATTCTCATGGGGAATAAAATTTCCCTACTAGTCTACAAGAAAGGTTCAGTTCACATCGAGGATTGTATATTCAATGATGTATTGTATGTTCCATCTTTGTCTGCCAACCTTCTCTCAATTTCTTAGATTACAGGCAGTGGATCAGGAAAGACAATTGAGTTCACTACTGATTCAGTCTTCATTCAAGATCGTGTAACAGGAGTTCTTATTTTTATAGGGGTAGTTGATCCTTCCACTTGTCTCTACACCTTCTTGCACTTTGGTCTACCATCTCTGTTGTTGGAGCACACTACTTCTCTTTTGTAGGAGCATCATGTGGTGTTGTTAGGATACTTGAACCTTTGTATTTTTCCTGAGATCCCTATTTTGATTGCCACACCACATCTTGTTGAGGACTTTTCTCTTTAGTAGGATTCTTCTTCTTCTACTCTGCCTGATACTTTAGCTCCATTCATTGAGCCTCTAGGTGCACCTATTGCAAATTCTACAGTGGACATTTATGACAATATCATCACACCTGCCTTGGGGATTCCCTTTTAGGATCATCATATTTTCTCCTTTGAGCATCAGATAGTCCTTCTAGTTTTCCCTCTCATTTAGGGGTTCCCTTGTTTTGTACCCTTGTTTACTCCACATTGGAGTTTCATTGGTTCGATTCTTTCTTTGGGGGCTCCATTATTTTTGGGGGGCTTTGGCAGCTTTTCTATCTCTCATGGGGGGGGCTGGTTGTATTTATGGTTTTGAGAGAGTCTCTTGAAACATTTTTAGTGGAAGTTGTCCTTGGGGGGTCTTGTTGAGGCCTTCCTTCCTTCCTTCATTTTTTCAGCATATTTTTTGCCTTTTTTGGGGGAGGGTTTTCCCCATGAGGTTTTCCCTCTTTCTCCATTTTCAGAGGTTGTATTGCTTTGCATTGTACATGGGTACCTAACATGGCCTTGTTGTCGGGACCCATTCAACATTTCATCTTAGTTTTTGTGAGCTTGGGGCATTCCCCTAAGTTGCACTTAAGGGGGGGTATTAGAGTAAATAATTAATTAATTAATAATTATTTATTCTATTACTTAAGCTTACTTAGGTTAATGCATTTATTTAATATTTAGTAGTTAATAGTTGTAATGATGAGTTGTTGACAACCCATGAGTTTATTCCCTTCTAGCATGTTCCACCCTTTTGTGGATGCTTAGTTGTCAACCTTATCTTCTACCACTTTTCAGCTTGTTCTACAAGCTTCCTTGGGGCCTTTATATTTGGTCTATCTCTCATTGTAAATTCATCCATTCACATAGCAATTTTATTTTCTCTATTGTAAAATTTTTTCTCTTCCATTATTTGCTCCAAGCTCTTCTTCCTTCTTAGGTTTCTCTTTGGCAAGCTATTTGCATATAGGTGATCTTGGTGATTGTGGAGTTAGATTTCATCGAATCCTACAACAATTAGTTATATTGCTGTCAACTATTTGACTAAGTGTTTTAACATGTTACCAAAAATTCATTAGAGCTAAAGAATACATTGAAGTGAAAATTTAGTGTTTCCATCATAAAAAAAATTAAGTGATGTATTGTGATCCTAATTTTATGATAGCACTCATTTATGTGATTAATTTAGATAGTTATGAGGATAGGAATCAAACTGAGTAACTATTGAAGACAATTAATGATGAATAGTTGAATGGTTTGAATGTTTCTTCAAATCTATGAGAAATGAGTTGAATCAATCGTCATACATGACTCATGATGATATTTAGATGATATAGTTAAGATAAAAACATATGATGTTTACAGATAAAGGTGATTTGACAAGTTGGAAGTGATGCTAACAAGAAATGATAAATAGGTAAACTAGACAATTTAATAGGTAAACAAGGTCTTAATAGGAAACTAATTTTATTGGAAAATATGAAATTGAATTGATGAACTAGATGAATGGGCACAAAGGAATAAATATATGAATAGGTAAATATGAAGGGTTATTGGTAAACAAGGAATAATTATTAAAGATTCAAGGCATGATCATAAGGCTCAAATTATCATGGGGATTGATGATTTGAATTGGACAAATGTATGGTTGATATGTGATTTATGGAAGAAATTGACAACATAGAGATCAAGGTAATCGCTTGAAGGAAGATTCTTTTGATTTTTTTTATTTAATTGCATATTTTAATTGATGTTACATAAATGTTATATGCTAAGAGAGCACTACTAGTAGTAACTGAGCTCAGAAGACTCCAATATCAATCGAGCATAAGTTTAGAATAAGCCAAGTTCAATGATCAAGTCTTAATCGAGCTAGGTCGATCATTGAAGGATTCCTAAGTAAACTGAGTCCGGTCAATTACCAAAGAGGTTCAGTGTAAATTGAGTCAAGTTGGTTACCAAGGAACTCAGTGGTAATTGAGTGACCTAGTTTCAGTATCAACCGACCTACAACATGATAGTTTTGTTTATTATTTTGTTAATGTAAGCTAACTTAGTGGATGTTTTTATTTTATTTGTAAAGGTATTCAAACCAAATTGACATTGAGTTTCATATATATGAAAGGTCAAGTTTTGTATTGAAACATGAAAGGTGTGGAAGAAGATAAGATGGAAATAAAGAAGGATGTCTGATAAAGGGCAGAACATCCAAGGAGCTACAAAGAATATTTAGATCACTATTTTGGCTTATCCTATGGATCCTTCTTGATCATAATATTCTTTGAAGAATTAAAATGAAACTAAGGATATTATGAAATCTGATAAATCATCCATGAGAACTCCCTTTGCATCTTATCTTCAGACTCCATATGATCAAGTTCTCCCTCTTGCCGATATACAAGTTTCTTCCTTTGATTTATGAAATCAATCTCCCTTAATTCTTTTGATATGAACATGACATGTTCAATATCTCCCTCTTTGACATGAAATTCCAAAGATTTCATACAATGAATTTACAATGTACCTGATGCATTGATTCATATGCAATGAGCTCTAACTTCTTTTCATTAACCTAGTTACACTAAATATTTATCAAGTTGATGCAAAGAAGTCAGAGCTCATTGCATATGAATTAGTACATTGGGTACATTATAAATTCATTATATGAAGTCTTTTGTATTTGATTTGAAAGAGGGAGAGATTGAATATGTCATGTTCATATCAAAAGAATTGAGGGAGATTGATTTTATGAATCAAAGGAAGAAACTTGTATATCAGCAAGAGAGAGAACTTGATCAGATGGAGTCTAAAGAAAAAATGTTAGAGGTAGTTCTCATGGATGAAGAATTAGAATGAAATTAAGGATATTATAAAATATGATAAATCATTATAATTTCTCTAAGTTTCCTTTTCTTATGACTTGTTGTGTTGCTATCAATGCCAGAGAGGGAGATTGTTGAAAAGAATTATTCAATTTCATATTGTCATTAATGTTAGACAAATGTTACATTCTAACAGAGCATTACTAGTAGTAACAAAGCTTAGAAGTCTCCAGTATTAGTCAAGAAAAAGTTAAAAACAAGCCAAGTTCAATGATCAAGTGTTAACTGAGCTAGGTCATTCATTGAAGGATTTTGGATTAAATCAAGTCAGGTCAGCTACCAAAAGGGTTTAGTGTAAACTGAGTCAAGTCGGTTACCAAGGAACTCAGTGGTAATCAAGTGACCTAGTTTTAGTATCAAATGACTTACAACAAAATAGTTTTGTTTATTATTATTTTATGTAATCCAAATTAGTGGATCTTATTTATTTACTGGTAAATTTATTCAAGCCGATTTGACATTGGGTTTCATATAGATGAAAGGTCAAGTTGTGGATTGAAACATGGAAGGTGTGGAAGAAGATAAGATGTGAATAAAGAAGGATATCTGATAAAGGGAAGAAAATCCAAGGAGATGCAAAGAATTTTTTGATCAGGAAGGATCTAAAGGATAAGCTAGAATAATGATCGAAATCTACAAGTTAGTTGCTTCATTAATCAGTTTAATCATTGTTACTCTCTAACAATTGTAGCAGTGAAAAAATATCTTAACAAAGTTGACTTACCTAGAATTTCTTGTAAATATTCTAACAATGTGGAATTTATAGATTGAAGTGTCTTAAGACCTCTAACAAGACCACTCCTAATAGGGTGATTCAAATCCTTTAACAGAGTCACACCTAACAGTGTGTTGCAGGGTTGGCTCATAACAAGGCTCACTTTAGAATAGTGAAAAGTTGTAACTAGTTGCATTGGTGGTTTTCCCAAATTGGTTTTCCATGTTAAATCTTGGTGTCTCAAGTTTTCATGTTATTTTATTATTGATTTATCTTTCTACAACTAAGTTACTAAAGGTTAATACACATTAATATCTCAAGATTGGTTTGTTAACTGAGTTACAACAAATATCTAGTTCTAATTGAGGTATGCAAGGATTTGAGTTAATAAGAAGTTTATATTGACATCTAAGGGATTTATAATTGTTTTAGTGGTAAAAAATTCACTGTTAAAATAATGTATGGGGTTAGAACAATTTCCAAGGTGAAGATAGAGTGCGAGATAACATGGTCAAGAGAAAATAAAGAATGAATGGTCATATTCATATTAATAAAATTTGGATCATTGGATTTAGGTTTAGGTTTTTATAATTGAGGTGAATTATACTTAAGGGAAAGGAAAGAAGAAGTTATAAGGTTGATTTTTGGTTGCAAGTGGAATGCAAAGTTGGAGAAGGTTGCGATCACAAAGGAAGTTACAGGATTGAGTATAATCAAACCAAAGGATAGTATGGCATGTTGTTGAGTTACAAAGCTTTATTGGATCTGATCTAGAAGAGGTATTGCAAATTATATGTCATTTATTATTTGTTACTATCTAACCATTATAACGCTAGAAAATTCTCTTAATTAGGTGGATCCTAATAGGTCCTATCGTAAAGTCCTCTAACCACGTGACATTCTCAAAAGAGTGTTTAAAATACTCCAACAAGGTTGATTCTAGTAGGGTATAATATTTTAACATGTCTCAAGGAAAATCCCTTAACCAAGTAGCACCTAAAAAGAACAAAACATGGTCTTTGGTACCTAGACCTAGTGACAAAAATGTTATAGGTACTAAGTGAGATTTTAGGAATAAGTGAGTTTTTAGGAATAAGTTGAATGTAAAAGGAGAGTTAATAAGGGACAAACTAAGATTAGTTTGTAAAGAATAGTTTGAAGAGGAAGGTCTTAATTATGGTGATAATTTCATACATATTTCTAGACTGGAAGGAGTTAAAATATTGTTGGCATATGCATCACATAAAGTATTCAAAATTTATCAAATGTGCGTGAAATGTATTTTTTTGAATGGAATACTTGTAGACACCTAAAATTGTCCAAATACCCCTTTTCCTGACCAATTAAATAGATATTTATTATTTATTTAGTTGCACTCTTATCCTACCTTTAATTAAATAAATTTATGCTTATTTAATTACATTCACTTTTCCTTGATTTAAATAAATTTACGTTTATTTAATCCTGTCCTATTTCCCCTCATCCCACTTATATCCTAAACCATTTACTTTAATTAAGTAAATTACTTCATTTACTTAATTAAACCCTTTTAATCTCACTTGGAATTAAATATTAAATTTAATCCTATTTGAGCATATGGCTCCTAACATTAACCCTCACCCAACCTCACTTTCCTAACCTATCTCATGCTTCTAAGCCTACCCACTACTTAATCCCACTTAATTTTCCTAATCACCTTGCTAAATCTCCTTTTAATCTTAAGTGTGTGCTCACACATGTGTGAGAAAATTCACACTTCCCACACCCCTCACACTTCTCACACCTCTTACACATTTGTCCCCCTTCACATGAGAATCAAGGTGTCTCACACATGTGTAAAAAACCATGATCCTCCACACCTCTTATACCTGTCATTGACCCATCACATCAAAGGTTGCTCACACATGTGTGCACATCTTTCCCCCTTTGAATGGTCAAACACCCTAATCCACATGGAATCCACTTGGCCTCCACCTCATGGACAACTCATTGATCTTGAAAGATCTTAGCCCTTCATCTTACATTGAATCTCAACCATCCATTTCATCTCATTTCAAATAAAAGAAGAGCCCTCTCCTCATTTCCATAAGCACTATCTAGCCCATTGTTATGCTGTAGGATTTGTGAGCAACCACATCCCACAAAAATGAAATTATCAACAACTTGGTGATTTTATGAGGTTTCCATTAGTGCTATATTGAATGGTTTAAAATCTTTTGGTTTCTTGTCATCATTATTTACATGTTGTCTTTCATATTTGAGGTTTGCATGAATATGTAGGACTAGACTTTAGTTGCTTATTGTTTGTTCCTTTGTTACATTTTATGCAATACATTTTGGCACGCTCGGTGGGACCCACTTCACAGGTTCAAACTAACTATCTAATATATTTTTGAGTTTATTTGTGATTTTTCAAGCTTGTAGGTTGAAAAAGGACTTGGAGATCAAATTTTATGAAGAGCCTCTAAGCAAGCCAAAAAGCCCACTATCGTGCTTGAAGCACATAAGAGAAGTCTTTGGATATATAACACTATATATTTCTTATTTTTCTATTTCCAAGTTATAGAAGTGTATATACATTGAATACACTTCTTTGTTAATAGGAAAATGAAAAACTAAAAAAAAAATCTCTGTTTGTTGACAAATAAATAGATAAAAAAGAAATTTGTTTTGTTTTATTTTATCTTGTTTATACTTTTTAAAAAAATCATATATATATATATATACATATACTATCATATATATTTATATAATATATATAGGAATTGTTAATTTTTTTTTTTGTCAAAAGTCTAAATAGGGAAAAAAAAAT
Organism: Cupressus sempervirens; assembly: GCA_028749045.1. Classification (NCBI taxonomy): domain Eukaryota; kingdom Viridiplantae; phylum Streptophyta; class Pinopsida; order Cupressales; family Cupressaceae; genus Cupressus; species Cupressus sempervirens. The sequence continues at coordinate 477,141,521 of CM053792.1, forward strand.
AATAATTAAAAATTGTTTTGTTTTGGTAGGCATTGTAGGCACCACCACCGGCGGTGCTTGCGAGCACCGCCCCCGTGCAACCACCATCTCCCCTATTTGACTACTGCACCTACTGGCACCGCCAGCGAGTGCCAAACCCTTCCCATGGCTCCTCCCTTCCTCCATCCATGGCCATTGCTCACACCACTAAACTAGCTACCCTACTATCCGCTGCCTTGCACTTGCATCACCACACCACTGAAACCCTTCGCTCTGCTGTTGCACCCCCCTCTGTCACTGCTCCTCCCCACCTTTGCTAAACCTTGCTCCCCTTCTATGGCCCTGCACCTCCCTCTCCCTTTCTCTCACGTGGCCTCATGCGCTTCTATTGCAACCTTGCTGCATTTTCACTGCAGCCTCGTTGCACCCTCGCTCTACCTAAACCCCGCCGCTCAATTTCCCTTTGCCACCAATGTGGCAACTCCTCTGCCATCTCCATCACCTAGCTCCCTCCAATTTTCGCTCAAACCTCCTACTTGCAACCCTTTTTTGACCCTACTCCTCCACTTGCAAACCTCCTATAGTCCACCTCCACTTGTGGGCCACTACTAAACCACCGTCAATGCGGCCTCCTCTAGTGTTGCCATGTGGCACCCACTTAGGGTTCCAACTATGTAGCACTTTACCTTGATACCTCATACGTGGATTCCACATCAACAGAAGATCATTTTTCTTTTTTTAAAAAGCATTTTTTTTCCAGTGACATCCATCTGGCTATCAAATTTAAGCCCGCAGGTTGCTGACATTATCACTACATAAACATTCCACATGCTCTTCTAGACCATAAGGAGTAGTGTTTGGTTTTTTGCTCATAACTTGAGCATCTGGACTCCATTTTTAGAAAATGAAATATCACTGGAAAGCTAATTCCAAGCCCATCATGATGGTGTTGGTTTCATTAGACTTTGATGATATTTAAATACATATTTTTTTTTGTCAAAGGTTGAACTTTATTATTAACATTTTCATTGCAGGGTTATTTCATGTTTGTCATACATTTTTGATGCCCTAACTTGTGGTTTTGCAGGGATATTTTCTCACTTGTTTATTGAGGGTTGGAGCATTCTAGAAATCAGTAACCATATTTTTTGTAGGTTTTTCCTTAAATTTTTTTTGCAATGAGCTTGTATGCTTGAACATTTGTCTTTGAATGCATCATTAAAACTAAAACAATTGAATTCAATCTTAAATGCACAGTTAATTGAACAACACCTTTGATTTGGAATGAATATTTCAACACAATCTTGAATTCCATAAGGAAATTGAACATTTTAGTGGAATGAATGATAGCACAATCTTGAATGTCTAAGGATCGACGAACATTGCAGTGCATATTTCAATTTGGTGCTTAAAATGAACACTCACTCAATTTTGAATGCATAAAGGAATTGATTCTTTCCTTGTTGAACTTGCTTATGTTGATGATGCTTGATTTATATATGTTGGTGAACTCTCAATTTTTATGTTGATGATGTTGTCAAGTTGGAAAGAACATTGTATGCTATAAACACGTGTGTCTTCAAAGTAGATTAAAAAACCTAAAGCTCCATTGGGAAAGAAAAAGTGTCTTTTGAACCTTGAGGCCACTTATGTATTCTCTCCTCTTGTGCGTTCAGGTGATCTTGAGTGCACAAGAAATAAGTGGTCTTATTTTTTTTTTTAAGGAGGCCTGCTTGGGAATTTCATCACCCCTTGGGACGACCTTAACTTTAGCATTCTGGTGCAGTATAAATATCAAGAGGTGAATCGAAAGACACCTCTCTTGGAAGTAAAATCTTGTCACTCTTGGCTAAGCCCCAAAGAACTTTATACCTTTGTGAAGTGAAGGTGGAGATTTGAGTTATCGTCTCCTCTTAGCTATTTGGCATTATTTTCTTTCATCTATAAATTTGGGCCTCACATACCTTGCGTATATCGAGGATGTCCTCTAGTTGATCCTTGTACATCCTAGTTAAACCCTTATAGGATTGTTGGTGTGTTTGACATTCTCGAGTGTTTGAAACCCTCCCCAGTTGAAGGGGACACACTGTCTACACTTGTCTTGTATATATTTCATTGTTTGATTTTGCATCTCAAATTTGAAAAAGCCAAAACATCATACAACATAAAAATCCAAAAAGCCATCATAAAAGTTCAAATATCAAAAGAAAAAAAATTCTCAAAAAACAACAAAAACAAGTCTCGGTTTAAGTCCTCTTAGTCAAGTTGTCCACGTCAATTCCACATCATTTATTCTTTCCATCAAATTCACAACCCTCATGCATATCTTGTCTTAATCATTCAAACCATTCCTTGAAGTCTTAATCATTTCTATTCATCCAAATCATTTCCTCGTCTTCCTAATCATTTAATCTAATTCCTAATCTTCGTCCTAGTCATGGTGCATATTCCACATCATGCTTCAATTCCCTCATCCAATGCTTCATACTCATGATTCTCAATCCAATTCATTGTCATATTTATCATCAATTCTTAATTCAATCCATTTACATCTTCATCCACAATTAGTCTTTCTAATTTCATTCATTCACACCTTCTTCTAATTCAACTTTGCATCAAATCTTCTACTTTCGACATAGGAGCACTATCATAAACATCAAACTTTAATTCAAGCCCCACATCACTTGTTTACAATATCATAAAGTTTTTATTTACATCAAAGTGTTATCAAACCTGCATCTAGTATTAAATCAAATCAAATCAAATCCAATCAATATCAAGTCCAATCCAATTCAAATCAAATCAACACAAAGTCCAAAATTGCTCCTAGTCCCAAGTTCAGATTCCATCCATCATCAAATCTTTCATCACTCTTCATCTAACATCTATGAATAAGAATTGGCTTAATCAAATGGTTGATGATCGTCGAAGGAAATATGGAGTTATACCTCTGTTTCAACCTACATATTAAATCTATCCTCAAAACTTCATATCCAACTCTAATCCATATCATGTTCATTATTCTTCTACATTTGACAAGGGAAATCCACCTCATTATCCCTCAATCACATATGATTCCATTTATAGCCCACACAATTCCTCAAATAGAAATGCCATTGCCAAAGAAATTGAGGAACTAAAGAATTCTATCTGGAGCCTAGCAAATCAAAAGTGAAAGTCCACCTTCCATGCCATATGTCCTCTTCCCCCATGTTTTGAAGACCATAGTCCTCATGTCCCATCCAACCCAAATTCTCCATGTAATCCCCCATACTTTGAGCTTAATGTCAAAAACCATCATCCCAATCCCCTACCCATACCTCCACCTTCACACAATCCTAATCCTCCAAAAACATCATCCCCACCTTGTAATAGGTTTTTCTCATTAGAAACCTTGTCTAAGTACAAAATTCAAAATAAAGTGATCCAATCACCCAAAGTCATACAATCAATTCCATCTCAAGAACTTGTTCGAAAGCATGTCATTATAGATTCCTCTTCTCCTCTAGATCTGAGCATTTCTCCACCCCATCATTCCCTTGTCCCTCAAGATCCATTTATCCCCCTTAGTCCATCTCATGATTCCCTTCCTAATCAAGATCAAGAAATTCCATGTACCACAGACATTACCGATTCCACTCCATCTCAACAGTTAGCATCCATCGATCCTCCACTTCATGAAGATGCTCCTTCGACTCCATCCAATAATACTCCTCCATGTCAGGATTAAATCACTCCATCTCATGGTTCCATTCCATCCACTCCATTATATGATCCTATCCCACTATATGATCCAACCATTCCTTCCATTCCACCACATGATCCTCTTTTAAGTCAAAATCAAAGTACCCCTTCATTTGCCTTTCATGATCCTAATCCATATCAAGATCCTATTATCCCTCATAATCTCCCTTGTGATCCTAATCCTCCACATGATCCTATCACGCCTAGCCAATCTACTCATGAACCCCATATACATAGACTCACATCTTGTGTTGAAAATAATAAGTATCCCATTGAAGAAATAATGTCTCAAGATGTTGGTGTGCCTTCCACCCCTTTGAAATCCAAAATTACTCCTTCCAAACCTAAAGCTTCCCATCATTCATCTTCCAAGTCCATTTTGGGCCCTTATATCCATATTCCCATTCCTTCCTCATTTCCATCCATTTTGGGTCCTTTTCTTCCACATCCAAACCCTTCACCCCTTCCATCCATTTTGGGTCCTTATGTGCCATAGCCAAACCCTTCATCCCTTCCATCCATTTTGGGTACTTACATACATCCACACACCATATCCAATTCTTCCACATCATCCTATCATGCTCCTAGTAAAGATCAACAAAGGCACACATCCTTGAATTCCTTACAACGTTCACCATCCATAAGCTCTCCATACCATTTATCCTCATACACCCCTACCATTTCCAATGAAAGAAAATTGGATGCCAAAGAAAAAGATAATAAAGCCAAAAATCCATAAAAGTTCAAGGATCAACATGTCCCCTCTAAAGACATGTCCAAGAAAAGAAAAATATGATCCAAAACATAACTAGAAGGCCACAAAGGCTCAAAATCAAAAATGCAAAAAATTTGTGGATCCCAAAGATACTCAATGAAGCAATTAATCTCAAAGAAAACTTCAAAATGACATCCAATTTTGCTAATCCAAAAGCTTCCTTCATCCATAAATCCTCAAAACTTCCATTTACCAAATCCATTTTGGGTTCTTATGTCCCAAAATCCACCATCCTAATTCCATCATCTCCTTCATCCATTTTGGGTCCCTATATCCAAAAACTCAAACTTTCTCCTACATATCCTCCAGAATTTCCTCCTTTCCATCACCCTTCAAGGTGTGTGTCAATGATGATCTTGCCACCTCCTTCCTCCGCTCATTCACAATTCTTCCAACCTAGCATCCATCACCCATGTCTTCCTCCCAACCACTCCACCCCCTTAATACAAACCTTTTAATAAGTCCTTGACCTCCATTTCCCAACCCATTTCATCCTTCTTTTCACCATCCTACCAAAATCTATGAGAAAATAGTAAAAAAATCCTTGAAAATAACAAAGAAAAAAAAAAAAGATATCAAGGGATCCCATCCATATAACTAGATTCTTGAGTCCTCCCTTTATTTTTCCTATCATGTATCCATTTTCTTCCAATTCCAATTATCCTTCCATTCACTTATCCTCTTCCACTTGCACTCTACACTGGGGGCAAGCTCCATCCATACTGCATTGCCTTATATATCTTCTGTATTTCTATCTACTATTTTTCATCCTTGTCCATCTTTGATCTTGGCTATCCTATTCCTTCCATCCATATGCTCACTTTCCATATCCCTTGTGCATTATCCATACATTATCCTATATAATTCCATCATCCTTTCATATATTTGATCTTGACATGCTATCCATATCTTGCATCCCATAGTTCTTATCATGTTTATTTCATCCATTTTCCATTCATACCCCTATATACTTCCATCCCCCTTTCATATGTCTTTGGTCTTGGTTATCGCATACCTTTGCTCCACTTCATATCCCACATTTCATCCATCGTCTTCATACCATTATCCCTATTTCATACCCTCCCTCCCATATCCCATATTCATTCCCCTTTCATGCCCATGCTCGTAATCCATACTAGAGGCACAATAAAAAATTGTTCATCCATGCTTTGGACATCCACATGCCTCCCCTTCCTCCAAAAAATAGCCTTCGCACCATCTTTCCATTGTCATGCATCCTTTCCCACCATATTTTCTTCTATTTTCCTATCCTTGGTATGGGGCGTTTGAACTCCTTTGGAACATGGTCCTTGGCTCCGCATTGTCCAATACCATCTCCTTTGGTCCTCCATATTATTCCTCCATTCAGATATCTCCACCCTTCCCATCCATTTACCATTCATTGGATCTCCCTTGTCATTGGTCCCAATCCATTCGATCCCACATCCGTTCATATCACATTCAATCTAGTTCTTCTACTCAATTCAATCAACTTCATTTATCCTCTACTTCAACCAATTTTCCCTTCTTCTAATCCTTTCACATCAAATCAATTTATATTCTACTCTAATCATTCTTTATCCTATCACCATCATTCTTCCAATCTCATCCAAGTTCATTCTTCCAATTGCATTTCAATTCAATCTATTCATCACAATCTCCATAAAATTAAAAACATGAAAAAATCTCAATCAATACTAATCCAATCAATCTAATCTTTCAATCTTGTACATCAATCCTTAATCAATTCATCAATTCATCAATTTTACCCCATTGGTTGATAATCCATTGACCATATTCAAACATCATCATGGGATGTTGCCTTCCCACTCCTCGGATGTGCATTGTGCTTATCGTTAACTTTGTCATCCTCAATCAATCCATTAATTGGTTTTTAGCTTGACCAGGGGCAAATTTTGGTTTGCTTTTGGTTTATTGTGCATGATTTCTTGTTACTTGTATGCATTAGTATTTTCTTCATTTATAATGGTCTTTGCATCCTATTGTCCCAAGGAATCATGATATTCCATATCATGGTTTCATAAGGCATATGGTTGTATTAGACCCCTTTTTATCATGTACTTGACACATTGTCATCTTGGTTCCTCATACCTTGGTGTATAGTGTTGAATACAATACCAAACTTAGGTTGTTCACACCATTGCAACATAACTTTATCAATCATATCATTTCCCACTCCCTTCTCTACTCCCATCCATTTCGAGAGAACATCCATGTTATCCTAGCCCGCATGTCCTTTCGAGGGGGCATACCATTCCACCCTTGTCATCCTTCCTCATCCTTCCATGACTGGGGCATCAAGCTACTAGTCTTATCTTTCCATCCACTATATTTTATTTTTCTTTGATATAAAATTACTAATGCTATATCAAAGAGGGGCAAAATGTAGACACCTAAAATTTTCCAAATACCCCTTTTCCTGACCAATTAAATAGTATTTATTATTTATTTAATTGTAGTCTTATCCTACCTTTAATTAAATTACATTTATTTAATTACATTTGCCTTTCGTTGATTTAAATAAATTTAGGTTTATTTAATCCTAGCCTATTTCCCCACATCCCACTTACATCCTAATCCATTTACTTAATTAACCCCTTTTAATCCCACTTGAATTAAATATAAAATTTAATCCTATTTGAGCACATGGCTCCTAACTTTAACCCTTACCCAACCTCACTTTCCTAACCTAACTCATCCTTCTAAGCCTACCCACTACTTAATCCCACTTAATTTTCCTAATCACCTTGCTAAATCCCCTTTTAATCCTAAGTGTGTGCTCACACATGTGTGAGAAAACTCACACTTCCCAAACCCCTCACACTTCTCACACCTCTTACACATTTTTCCCCCTTCACATGAGAATCAACGTGTCTCACACATGTGTGAGAAACCATGATCCTCCACACCTCTTACACCTATCATTGACCCATCACATCAAAAGTTGCTCACACATGTGTGAGCATATTTCCCCCTTTGAATGGTCAAAAAACCTAATCCACATGGAGTCCACTTGGCCTCCACCTCATGGAAACCTCATTGATCTTGAAAGATCTTAGCCCTTCATTTTGTATTGAATCTCAACCATTTGTTTCATCTCATTTTCTATAAAAGGAGAGCTCTCTCCTCATTTCCATAAGCACTATCTAGCCCATTGTTATGTTGTAGGATTTGTGAGCAACCACATCCTACAACAATGAGATTATCAACAACTTGGTGATTTTATGAGGTTTGCATTAGTGCCATTTTGAATAGTTTAAACTCTTTTGGTTTCATGTCATCAATATTTACATGTTGTTTTTCATATTTGAGGTTTGCATGAATATGTAGGAATAGACTTTAGTTACTTATTGTTTGTTCCTTTGTTATATTTTATGCAATACAATACTTGAAGAGGAGGTATGCATAGAAAAACCTGAATGATTTATTGTAGATAAAGATAAGGACATGGTTTTAAAATTGCATAAGACATTATATGGATTAAAGCAAGCCTCAGGAGCATGGTATGAAATGTTACATTCTTATTTGATTCAAATAGGATTCATAAGAAAAAGTGACAATAGTAATGTATATCTTAAAGTTGAAAATGAGGATAAGATACTAATGTTGGTCCCACCCATGGTTCAATATACTGAGAGTGGGGTGATCAGTATACTCACTATGCATAAATTTTTACTTCAAATTACACATGCAACTTGTCTATAAGTTAGTGTGGGCTATAACTCAATCGATCAGGGTTAAGAAAAAAGATATCACATGAAGAAAACAACATAAAACAAAATATTTATCTCATAGAAACCTAGCTAGGGTAAAAACCACTCTGTGTGAGTTGATCCTCACAAGTTCACCCTTATGAAGTTCACTCGGTCAAGAGTTTATCCCTATTGAAATATTACAACAACACTATGAAGTGCCACCCTGTTAGAGGATTTAGATGAGACCCCTTAAGATTTTTTTATTTTAGAAGCAACCTGGTTAAAAGACTTTAAAACACAAGTGAGCATGTCACCCTAGTAAGAAATTTGCACAAGGAACCTATTAGGGTCCACCCTCAATAGGATTTGTTGTTGTAAAGGTAAGTCAAAAATAGAGAAATGATCTAATAGTTTAGCTCCTAAACTTAGCTTGGTTTAGATCCTTCTTTTATTTTCTTAATCAGTCATTGAAATGATGTTTTCCTTCTTTGCGCTCTACAACTTTAGTCTCTAATAAATTATGTGCTTTACTCTCTTGGCTTGAGCACATGATAATCTTTGCACTATTTACGATTTCTCTCCTCTTCTCAACACAATCACTACCTTGAAGATGGTCTCTCCCTGATCACTCTTCTTCACTTTATGAGATTCCACTTTAGCTTGAATTTGGTGTCTCTTTGGCTATTCATTTGTAAATCTAACATTCTTCCATTCAACTTCATTTTATTTTACATTCTTCTTCTTTCTACACCTCAAATATTTGTTCTAAGAATTCAAAATCTGAATTTCCTCCCTCTTACTAACTTAACTTCCATTGCAGTGGTGCACCTCTCTTATCATGTTGTGGTGTGTTCATACAAGACTCATAGGTGCTATGTGTTCTTCGTGACTAGTTTTAATTAGAAATAATTGAAATTTGAATTCTTTGGACTATTGCTTGGTGTGTTCTCCTATCACTGTTAAATATGACATAGAGTTCAATCTTACCTTCTACATAACTAGGTAGTCATGGGTATCTTGCTTCATGTTCATTATACTAAATCATCTCACTATTTTGTCTGCTATTTCTTCTTCTTGGATTTCTTCTACTTGTGTGGAATTCACTTAGAAAGCTTTGTCTAAGTGGATTACTTTTGTCATTTCTTCCATTGAGCTTTTCATCTCTTCTAATTTTACTTAAGAGTTGGGGTTTCACATTGGCATGTCTCACCAATTGTATCTATCTACTAGTCATGATCCCTTCACTTGTTTTGCAATGAAAACACATTTGATGATTGAGTTTACTAGTCTATCTATTGGTTAGTCTTCAAAACTTAGGCAAACCATCTCCCCCTTTAGAATTGATTGAAAAACTTAGTCATTTTAGCACTTTTTGCATTCCTCTTTTTTTCTTCCTCCATTCCTCCCCCCCCCCCAATGAGATAGTGAATTTACATACTTTGACCATTTATAGTTCATTTTCTTCTTCTCAACTTCCTCCCCTTTAACAAAAATTCTAATGGAGAATATCTTTCCTTGTCTGTTTCTTTCTTGATTTCTCCACCTATGGAGTAATCCCTCATTCTCATCAATATACGTGGAGTTTTTGGTGATCCTTTATCATTGATGTCTTCCCAAATTAGCTTAATTCAGATTGGATAGGGGTCAGACCCCTACCCTTTCTCCCATACACTCAAATGAAGAGGCTTACTAAAAATATTAGCTAGTTGATCCGTGGTACATATTAAAACCTTACTTAATTTCATTTTACATGTTCTCTCAAAAAATGGTACTTGATGGATATGTGCTTGGTCTTTGAGTGCATGTTCAAATTTTTTGATATGTTGATAGTATTGGTGTTATCATAGTTGATAACTATTGGTTCCTCCATTGTCTCTTGAATCCCTTCAATTAGTTATTTTATCCAAATGAATTGAGTGCAATTCATAGCTGAAACAACAAAAATTTCTTCAACTTTTGACTACGATTTGTAATTCTACTTCTTTCTAGTCTAGGCCACCAGTCTTTCTCCAAGGAAGAATGCACCTTTGATTGTTCTCTTCCTATCATCTATGTTCCTTGTCCAATCAACATATATAAAGAAACTAAGTTAAAAATTAACTTTTTGAGGATACCATAAACCATATTCTTTAGTATCTTTTGGATACCTAGAGACTCTTTTCACATCCACCATGTTTGATTCCTTTGGGTTGGATGAGAATCTGGCTACTAAGTCAACTTCTTGCACTATGTCTATGATGCTATGCACCACATATTGTAGTTTTCCAATCATTGACCATTAAAATGTCTTGTTACATCTAGGTCTTCCATCCTTCTTTGATAATGTGCAACCGGTAGCCATTATTATGCCTACCAATCTTGTGTCTTTGAGGAATTTTTTAAAAGTGTTTCTTTAACATTCTTGGTTTTCCCTATGAAGATACCTTCTTTTAGCTGGGACACTTGAAGTGCAATGAATAACTTGATTTATCTAATCATAAATTTTTTGAACTCCTTCTTCATATATTCAACAAAATAAAGCTTAGCTTATCATCTCAACCAAAGATGATATCATCTATGAAGACCTCTTTGATTAGTAGGCTTGTTTCTATCTCTTGCTTCATGTATAGATTGTAGTTATCACTTTTTCTTACAAACCCAATATTTATCAGGTATGAGTGTAGCCTCTTACACCATTCTCTTAGTGTTTGTTTCAGTCCATACATGAATTTTCTTAATCTACACACTTGGTTCTTTCCTTGTTCATTTTGAAATCCCTTAGGTTTCTTAATGTAGACTTCCTATTAAATAATTCCATTCAATAATGCATACTTTATGTCCATTTAATATACCTTAAAGTTTTTTTGTATTGCAAATTCTAGGAGTATTTTGACTCCTGCTAATCTAGCCACTAGTGTGAAGGTTTCTCCATAGTATATGCCTTGTTCTTGTACATATCCATTGCAAAAATGTCTAGCCTTATTTCTAAAAAAATATTCTTTGTTCATTTTGTTTCAGAACAACCACTTTGTGCCGATGACATTCTTTTCATTTGGTTGGACCACTAAGGTCCATGTATCATTTTTTACTATTCGGTCAATTTCTTCTTCTCGGCCTTGCTCTAGTCTTCATCCGTCATATCTTCTCTTGCAACCTTAGGCTCCATGAGTGAGAGAGTATACATGTTGTCTCTCTCACCTGTCTCATAATTATTAGTTAGCATCCTTATCTCTAATGATTTTTTCTACTAAGTGGTGTCTTCTTACATAGCTAGTATTGGGTCCCCTTTAGGTGAATCTTCCCTCTGCTCTCCAGGTTTGGTTTCTTTTGCTTCAACTAGTACAATTTCCTACATAGGTTCTACCTCAACTGATTCCCTCTCCACTGTATCACTTTGTAGAATGTACTCAAATTTTTTGTAATCTTATAGTTCCTTTCCGTTGTCTTCCTCATTCTTTTTTGATAACTCATCAACCTTTATATTTTTAGATTCTACAATTTTGTTTATTCAAATATTTAGACATTGATATGCTCTTCTCTTGGTAGAGTATCCCAAGAAGATACATTCTTCACTTTTAGGCTCAAAATTCCCTTGGTATTCCTCCCTCTTGATATGAAAATTTCTTCCAAATACCTTGAAGTAAATATTGGATGGTGTGTGACCAAAGCATAGTTCATAGGGAGTCTTATTTGTCCTATTATTTACTTGTACCCAATTTAAGGTGTATACTATTGTGTTTATAGCTTCACTTCATTAGATCCTTACAACATTGTTTTGAATCATTAATGTTCTTGTAGAATCTATGATTCATTTGTTTCTTTTTCTAGTGACACCATTTTGCTAAGGTATTATGGAAGTTAACATTTTATTTCTCATTCTGTGCTCTTAATAGTATCTTTCAAATTCTTGTGAGATGAACTCACCTCCCTAGTCTGATGTTAAGAACCTCAATGCTTTATCGGTCTCTCCTTCCACATTTTCCTTGTATACTTTGAACATGAAGAAGTATTCTAATTTTTGTTTCAAGTAAATAGTCTATATCATTATATGAAAATCATTAATGAAAAAAATAAAGTATTTGTCATTAGCTACACTCTTTGTGCTTATTGGACCATATAATTTAGTATGAACTAAATGTATTACATTGTTTTGAAGTAAGTGAATTGCTAGAGAACTTTCTAACTTTCCTAGTTATCAATCTTTGCACATAACATTTTTAGGTTTAGTAATAGGGGTAAACCCTTACCTAGTTCTTCTCATACTTTGATAATGCTTTGAAAATTTGTATAACACAAACTCCTATGCCATAATTGGCTATTATCATTTCTAGCAACCTTACAAGTGTTACCAAAAATTTAAAGGTAGAAAATGTTACCTCTTCTTTGTTATCCTATACTCAACAACTTTCTTCTCTTATCAAATATTTTTGCAGACATTTTTTTGAAATCAAACTTCTATCCTTTGTCCATTATCTAAGCCACACTCAACAAGCTACATTTCAATCATTCCACTAGATACACATCTTCACATATAGTGGATTCACTTAGAGCTACAATAATTAACATATCACTATGCATGGAAAGTTTTTTTGAACTTCACCATTCCTCTATCATAGGCCTCAACCTTGTAGAAATGTTTCCAATCACTTGACATGTGATGTGAGTAACTGCTATCTACTATCCAGTTTCTTTACATATTAGTACTTGTTATCAAGGCCCTCTCCACACTTTATTCTATGATGGAAACAAAGGATACTTCATCCTAATAATATTTCTTGTTTTTGGTTGAATCGTCATTAATCATGCCTTCTTTAGTGATGTAACATTGCTTCTTTTCTTTTTCCTTTGATGATTTTTTGCTGGAACCTTTCCAATTGTTTCTTTCTCTCCAATCACTAGTCTCTCTTCCAATAGGTACTAGACATATAGCATCATATTGTCCTACCTTTTGTAGTTGAAGACTTATAAAGGAAGCTTCTCTTGTCTTTACCTCTGACCATTGGTTTTGCGAATAGAATCTTCAACTCTTTTTTTTTCACTTCTTTAGCATATAGGCTATCTAGCTCCTTTTGGTGTCTAGATGAGCTTAGTTCTCCTCTTTCTCTCAGTATTGTATCTAATGCAACTGAGGCCTTGAACATAGTTTCAACCTTGGTTGACTATTGTCAAATTTTCTAAGTTCAAAATTATTGAACTTACCTATCACGATGTTGAGAGACACTTCTATAATGTCAATGGTTTTGAGCTCTTGGATGACTACCACCATTATGACATATTTGGGCAATAGGATTCTTAGAATCTTGATCATGTTAGAATATACAGTCCACCAATATAACCTAAAGGAGGGGGTGAATCAGTTATCCAACTATTATCACAATTATCAACCTTATTAAATCTTAACCACATGAGCAATATAATCAAAAAACACAAAAAGATACTCATGCACAATAACACCAGATATATTAACTAGGGAAACCCTTGATCAAAGGGAAAACCTTAGTGGGGATAGTACCAAGAAGATGATGTACTAATATAAATATTCCTTGTTAGAGGATGGGCTTTGTTAGGAGCCTAGAAAAAAATTCAGTATATATCAATCTTTGTTCAGAGACTTTGAATCCCCATTAGGAGATTCCAACCCTGTTAGGAGTTGTAGAAGGTAGATGGACCCGCTATCCCAACAATTTTAGGAGAAAGACCGATGAACCTATTGTCCAAATGATCTCTGTATTATTCCTTGAAGAATAATAGAATTGTACTTTTCTCCTTGCTCTTTCTTGTTCCTATCAACCAGACTTCCACTCCTTTAGATCTTGATACCAAATCAATAAATTCACATCCAATAATCCCCTAGATCACTTAATCACATCTACCAAATACTCTACTCTTGTTCACACTTCCTTAAACACTTCGCACCTCACACACGCACTTTACAATCAAGGAAAATAATTTCCTTTATACGACATCCTTAAATAATTCCTTGAGTCAGTTGACCTGGAGGCTTTCCCAATTAATAATATTACCACAATAAGATAATTAATTATTTTGTAATTACAATAGGATTTTCGGCTCACACTCTACACAAATTGTCATACGTGCAACTTCAAGAATTGTGCATTTGTTGATGTCATCATCAGACTATCCTCTATCACTATATAACTTTCTATATCTAGATTATATCTATATTAGAAGATATAATACAATCATCATAAATAATTTCATAGGTACTCTATTTTTGCACCACTCTCTATAAATCACTTATAGCTACTGTATGTATTTGACTCACATTATGCAAACTTAACCTCATCATTAGGACACAAGTGGAACATGTCCTTAACTTTGCATCACTTGATCATTAAAAATATGCCTGTATGACCACAATCTTTGTTTTCTATTATGATAATCTTTAGACAAAACTGCTATGTTCACATCAATGACAAACATAGTCATGAATGCAACATGTCAATACTACCATGTGGTCTTCAATTCTAATGATATTTCCCCAAAGGAATACCATCAAAGTGCATGCTAACAATCTCTCCCTTTGGAATTGATGGAAACAGAGATGAAAAACATCTAGGATCCAAGAATACTAAAAAAAACTTTGTTGATGTTGTTACTCTCATCTTTCCAAATCCTCTTAATCAATCAAATCTAAAATCCTCTGGAACATTGCTATGTTTTTCATCTTCTTAAGGATTGGAATTAGTTTCTCACACACTAAAAAACTCTTAGCTTCTTCCCCATACATCATAACTCTTCATGTTTTATATCTTTCCCATAGAGATATGAATCTTTCTAAATCTCCCTAATGAAGAATAAGGATGTGCTCATCTCTCCTCCTTCAACTATATCTCCCCCATTCACCTAGAGGGTATTTCTCATGTACATTTATTCCCCATTCACATCAATGACAAAGTTCTCATTATGCCAATCAAATATCATCAACCAACTCAAGTGTCCAAAGGCACTGTTCAAGACCAATTACCAAGAGTCCTTAATGAATCTTCTCAGCATAGATACTTCCCCATTCAAGAAGCATCAACATTTAGTCCAGTTAAAGAATAGTGCTTAGTACCACTGGAGTAATGCAATCTTTGTAGCATCCACTCTAAAGTAGGTAGGGGCATAACCCAAAGCATACCTCTCAAGTACTCAAAATGTATCTTTAGGTAAGGGCTTTGTAAAGATATCTATAATCTGATCTTTAGTACTAACATACTCCAATTTGATCTCTTTTTCTACTAGCTTTTCTCTCAAAACATCATACTTAATAGATACATGCTTAGTCTTAGAATGAAACACATGATTCTTAAACATACTTATTGTACTTGTGCTATCACAATATATGGTAACATGTTCTAAAAATTGTATCCCAATATTCTTCAGAATATTTTTCATCCACATAACTTTATTAAAATTATTTGTTGCTGCTACATATTCTACCTCAATTGTAGTATATGAAATACAATATTGTTTCTTGCTTAGCCAAGAAACCAATCTTTCTCCAAGAAAGAATGCTCCACCACTGGTACTTTTTCTATCATCCATACTGCTTCCCAATCCACATCAATATACAAACATAGAGTGAAATAACTTGATCTATCATACCATATTCCATATTTAGATGCTCCTTTCAAATATTTGAATATCCTTTTTAATACTGTATAATTATACTCCTTAGGATCAACTTGAAATCTAGCTACAATCCAAACTGCATTTTCTATATGTAGTCTAGTGTGAGTTAGATATTGGAAACCTCCAATCATGGATCAATACTTTTTCTTCTCAACTATAGGTGTTTCATCTTTTCTAGATAACTTGTGACCAATTATCATTGGTGTACCAACATGTTACAACTTTCCAAGCCAAATCTCTTCAACAAGTCCTTGAAGTACTTCACTTGTGAAATGAAAATATCATCACTATTTTACACAATATGGAAACCTAGAAAGAACTTTATCTCTTATATCATGCTCATTTCAAACTCATTCTTCATTTTTTCAAAAAACTTATCACTTTCTTCATCATTGCCTCCAAAAATTATGTCATCAACAAATATTACTATTATTACCAAACCATTCTCAATTTCTTTCAAATATAGATTACTATATGTCGTACCTTTTAGAAAATCCAAGCTTTGCCAAATACTTGTCCAACCTTGCATACTAGATTCTAGGTGCTTGCTTTAGACCATACAGAGCTTTATTCAATCTACATACCATATCTTTCTATTTTTCTAGAGGGAAACCTTCAAGATATTCAATGTATACCTCTTCTTCAATTTCTCCATTTAGGAAGGCTAATTTAACATCCATTTGATACACTTTGAACTTGTTAGTTTTTGCATAAGCTAAGAACATTCTTACTATTTCCATTCTAGCTATAGGGGCATATGTCTCCTCATAATCTCTTCCTTCTTGCTATGAATATCCTTTTCATACAAGTTTATCCTTGTTTCTTACAACTTCACTTTGTTTAGTCATCTTGTTTTTGAATACCCATTTGGTTTCAATAACATTCTTGTCTTTAGGTCTTGGAACTAATTCCCATGTCTCATTCTTCACAATCTGATCTGATTCTTCCTTGATTTCTTGAATTCAACGATCATCTTTACATTCTTCATCTGAACTCTTAAGTTTAACTTGAGAAATCAAACATAGTTCCTCATTAACTTTATTTCTTATTGTAGACGCTAAAAAATGGTTCACATCTATGACCTCATCACTTATTTGTACTAATTTGTCCCATTTTCTCATTCTACTAACTTTGATCTTTTGGCCAGATTGACCATATTTTGTCATTTGTATCCCCTTTCATATCAATTTCATATCAACTCAGAATCATATCAAATCAAGTCGAAATCATATCAAATCAACTTGGAATCATATCAAATCAACTCAGAATCACCCCAAATCAACTCAGAATCACTCAAAATTGGTCCTAATCAATCCAAAACATATCAAACATCTCAAATCAATCATCATTTATCTACTCCTAGGCATTGTTGTGGCTTTCAGTGCCTTGCAAACCTATCAACTTATCAATCTTATCAATCTGACCTTAGTACTGTCATGGCTCTCAGTGCTAGGTCAAAATATCATTCATGTCATTCAATATTTGATGTTTTTGAGGCTTTCAATGTTAGATCATGGCATCATCAACCATTTTAATAATATTGACAATGTTCATCAGTGTTATTATGATCGAACCTTATCAATCAATTTCAATCTTGTAGCATTCACAATGTCGGTTAAATGTTACATATCAATTTATTCATGTCATGTGTCCTTGGCATTTTATCAATTTTGATCTATCAATTAATTTGACCATGGTTTTGGTCTACCTTTTCATCATCTTATTCGATATCCATCATTGTCACATTTTCATCAAAGGATATGGTTGCATTCATTTAATCAATTTGGCCAATCATCTGCTAATTTTCTCTATAGGATTAAATAACCCATAATTTAATCCTATTCTTTCTAGTTATTCTTCCCAATTATCATCCTCAATTAATTAATTTTATTAATTAATTGATTCATTATCTGCAAACCATGGAAATTCTTAATTTCCTAAGTTCCATTTTTCATCATTAAATCCATTTTCTACTAATTCTTATTTTGTGGAATAAGAGGATTTTTAATTCAAATATTCCATAAAATATTGCATCATCATGACACTTGGATGTGACACCTCATGGATCCTCCTTTGACACTTGGCTGAGATTTGTCATAATCAAATATTATTAGCTCTTACGCATGTCCCTATTTGGCTTATGCATCATAGATTCTTGGCTTTAAGTGGGTTGAGCAATCTTATGACGCATCATAGATTCTCTTCCAAATTTGACTTTCATGTGTCATAGAATCTTACTTTTGGCATATTCTATCATATGCGTCATAGGAATCTCTTGCCACATCGCATGTCTGTGGGTGACAAATCTAATGCTCTCACCCTACATGAAAATGATAAAAGGAACACTCTTTCTCTCATTTTGGGTCCTTGAATCCTTGAATGCTGAAGTTTTGAAAATCCAAATCTTTGAGTCTTTGAGTCTCTACTTCTTTGCATGTTGCATTCTATCTCTCATAAAATCACACTTCAAGTATTCTCATGGCATGATCCACATCATAGGCTTTGGCTTCAACCTTGTGTGCACTATATGCGAATTGGAGCTACAATCATTTGGAGAAGAAAGAAGAACATGGGAGCTACAAATGAAAAAGGGGGTTTCTATTGCTTTCTTAATTAGTTTGGCTTTCATGGTAGACTAGTGGGTGCTAACACATGTTGATTGAGTTTTGTGATTTTCTCATAGTATGTTATGCATTTAACCCATTTTTTTGGTCCTACATTTGGTGAACCCGATGTGAACATGCATATCTAACTTGTGTTTTCTTGTTTTGTGCTTGCAGGTACAAGGAAGGAGCTCACTTGGAAGGGTATAATGACTATTTTCTCTTCCTTTTTACACCTAGGTTAATTAGGGGGTCCAGTAAAATGCTCATATGCTATTTTTTCATGCATTCTATTAGCTTTCTATCCTAGGGCACACTCTGCTCTGTCAGGGCACACTTGGGACCCCTAGGAGCAGTTTTAGGAGCCCAAAAACCACCAGAACCTCTTTTTGCTGTTTCCAACTTACCAAATACACCCATCTGGGCCCCAACGATGTCATTGATGTAGTCTGCACTGTTTGGGCACACTTGGGAGTGTAGCTTTGAAAATTTTAGTTTCTGGTTCTTGACAAGGCACCCATTTCCCCACACCCTGCACCTGACTTCCCAACTGCACCCTAAAACTACCAACTGCACCCAACTAGGCCCCAACTGCATCATTGATGTAGTCTACACTATTTGGGCACACTTGGGGATGTTCAAAGCCATTTTGGCCTTTTGGGGAGCAATTTGCACTGTCAGAGCACACCTAGGTTCACAGTAAGCACATGCATCAATCAAAATCTACATTTCAGGTTCATTTCACTCTCTAGGACATAGATTAGATGATTTTTGTGTTATTGATGGTCTATTTTTAGCATGTAGAAATTGTGGGATGAAGACATGATCATAAACTACTAATGCTTTGTTTGCAAGACGTTGTCGAAGACTTTGTGTGTCTTTCAAAACTATGTGTGTGGATTTCTTGGATTAGATAACATTTTGTTTGGTGCTTAAAAAGAACCTTTTTCTTTTCTGCCTGGCATGTCTATGGTGTTAGATCCCTAGGAGTTGCATTGGACGTATCCTCTCCCCTCACCATTCGTGGATCTTGGGTGTAAGAGAAATTCGTGTAACTTCTATAGGAGGCCTACCTTGGACCAAGATACTCGATATTGGGTATGCCAGGGCATGACCTCAGAGCGGTAACAGGCCAAAGCCAGGTCAACATTCTAGCCACTATATAAAATTCAATTACGGTGAAAGCTATGTCGGTGGTATTGCTGCATGATAGCTCTCTTCCAGTACCCTTGTGGTGCGTCAAACCCCAATTCTCAGGGCTGGGAGACCTTCTGTGAAAGTTTGTCATTCACTTTCTGAACATAATGCCCTTATTAAAAACCATGTTTTAGTGGCCAAAATCCTTTCTATCCATTGGCTCAAGGGGTCACCCATGCCCGTGAAGATATCCTACATTCTCATGGTCCTTAGTAGAGGCAACAGTCCCTTTGGAAGTCATGCCCCTTGGGAAGCGGATCTTGGTAGCCTCGAGAAGTGAGTGTGCTGTAAGGGGGAGCCTGTGGTGCCAAGATCCTAGGTTTTCCACTCTGGATAAGTGTGGCTAAACTTCGATTCAAGTAGGAATTCAGTGGATATAGTCCTAAAAGCCTAGGTTGTGGTGTGTTTGTTAACTTTTTACAACAGCTATTCTTGTCTTAATGTGTCTTGTGTGTGTGTAAAACATAATCAAGAAAAGCCAAACTTTTAAATTTACACCTTGGATATCATTTGAACTTGTCAAAACCTCACACATTGCCAAAACATTTCAACCTTTATCAAACTTTGCAAACATTGATTCAACACACTCGAACCTTGGAAAACATGGCAACTTGTGCTCTTAAATGTGCTTGGCAAAACGTAGATCTCACACTTGCATAGATTTCACTTGCATTCACCCTAGTCTAGGCTTCATTCTTACATCATATAGACTTTATATTGGACATTTTCATCCTCATTTAGTATCTATTACTTTTCATATTGCATCCATTTAGGTTCAGATTTACTTTCCTTAGTTTTTGCATTCCCATCTTAGAATCAACACTTTGCATTCATCGCCTTGCATCTTTGCATACCTATTCATCATCTTGAACAATTTATCCATCATTTCAGGTATCCTAATCATCATTTTGAGCATCCAAAATAGCCCTAACACTGTCCTCTACCATTTACCTCTCTGTGACATCAATCCTAAAACCATAGCTTCCAGAATTGCCTCAGTTTCAGCCCAGCTTACCAACTGCGCCCAGAAACTACCAACTGTGCCCAATTGGGCCCCAACTACATCATTGATGTAGTATACACTATCTGGGCACACTTGGTGGTCCTAAGATCTAGTTTTGGGTTCCAGATAACATTTTGGGGCTTCAATAGTGTCCTTAGGTACCTGGTTAGCTCCCCTTGCACTAGCTTGCCCAGATCTGCATTCTATAGCACCTAATCATCATCACCTTCACTTAAGACATTTTTCTATATGTCATAAAATTAATTTTTCATCTCCCAAACCATCCTAACATCAACTCCAGCATGCTGGCTTCCTGGCATGTCAGTTTGGTAACCATACCCCTTAGAATCAACAAACATTCTTCCTAGCTTACCAATTGCGCCTAGAAACTACCAACTGTGCCCAAACTGGCTCCAAGTGCATCAATGACATAGTTGGTACTATTAGGGTGCACTTGGCACTATTAGGGGACACTTGGGTACCTGCACGACCATTTTGGGCCTTCGAATTGCACTTTAGGACCCCAAAACTGCATCTATGAGCCTCTAGACCTCCCTGTTCTGCACTTGACCCAAAATCGCATCTTGCACCCAAAATCCTCTTTTTCATCATAGGAATTGTCCGTATCACATATCCAATCTGCATCACTACCATTTTGAGTCCTCTAAACATCATTTTGAACCCCCAAAACCTTTGAATTTAGTCAAAAATCTAGACAAATAATAAGTCTTAGAGTATCTCCTAGTGTTGACGGATAATGGATCTTGACTAGTCTTTTTACCTCTTTGCTTATCATTTTATTTGGTCAAAATCTATCTATGTCTTGATATATTTGACCTTTTCATCTTTTATCAATTTGATCTTTTTGTCTTTTATCAGTTTTTAGTCAAGATCCAAAGTCCTTTATCACAAGGTTAAACTCTTAGGCAAAATACTTTCAAAAGGTTTTATCTAAGTTCAAAACTTTCCATATACCCTTGTCATAGCATAATCATATCCCTAGAATCCCCAAACATCATTTTGACTTACCCTAGTGGTATATCCCCTTCATATTACATTGATCAAAATCCTTAGCATCATTTTCACTACCAAACCCTATCAAATTGTCCATCAACCAAATTACCTTCTTGAGCATTTACCCTCATTTTGCATGTCCCAAAAATCATTGTGAACCCTAGAACATCATCCTTTACATGATCTACCTTGCATACATCAACCTTTAACACCCTTAACAAGTCCAAAACATAACCCTAATTGCCATTTTGCATACTTTAGAGTCATTTTCATTCCCTCTAGTCAAACTTCAAAACAACACCTTGCATTTGCATTTGCATAACATCCCTAGGACATTTGCACTTTGCACATCAAAACCATAATTCATTTAGAATTTCCTCACATTTCATGACATTCCTAAACAATTAAAAATCCCAAAAACACTCATATCTTGCATATCCACCACTCTTAAATCATCCAAAACAATCAAAAATTCCATTGCATTTGCACTCTTAGGTATCATGCCATCACTTACTAGGAAACAATCAGCTAAGAGACCTGAAGAACTCTATCAACCTTTGTTTTCTGAGGCACAAGAACAACCAAAACCTTTTCCAAGACAAAGAAAGAGCAAGAAAATCCAACAAACCTTTGATGAAGACCAAATCGAGGCATCACAACCATTACTAGCAGACCCCTTGAACATGTATTTGCAAGATCCTCAAGCTATGGCACAAAAAATCTTGAAAAATACACCTACCATGAGATTTCCTCCAAACACTTCCCCCACACATGGGATGGTTCAATGGAGTCCTGACTTTGAACCTATATTCATGCCAATGCCACCAGGAGGAGGAAGTGTACCAACCTCACCTGAAGATGAACAATCACATTCCTTTGAATTCAGCCAACTTAACAAATCAAACATACAACAAGGTACTCTACACCTAAGTGATGACTCTGACACTAATTATGGCATCACTGGTGAAGAAATGGCTAGGGCATGTCAAGAAATTTTTTTTTGCAAGAACTTCAAATGTTTGGCAGCACAAGAAATTTTCAAATTTAACCCAAACTTGGAAGGTCCTAGGTCCAAAAATCAAACCAAGTCAAGAATTGAAAACATCCAACCCATGATAAATTTGGACTTAGACAAGGGAAAACAACCTTTGGATTTTTCAAACACAATAATGGCACCTATAAGGTCCCATCAAGAACGAACAATTGAAATCCTCCAAAGTACATTTGAACACATCAATGTTAACCCCTTGTTTGATGAAATACCACCAATCCCTAAATACCCGAAAAGGACATTAAGACTTGATTTTAGTCACATGATGCAACAACAAGATGCACCTAAAGGGAATTGTGCTCTAGGGATGCTAGACATACCTTCTTTGGAGGAAAATCAACAAAGTACACCTTTGCTCCTAACTTTACCAAGTGTTATGGCATCAAGTGCTATGGAGCCTGTCATTAATACATGTGAAACATCAAGTAAAACCATCCCTATGGATGCACAAAGGAATTCCCAACAGGGACACATCTCATAGTCAAGTCAATATGATGTCACAAGCAGGAACATCTAACACACAAAGGTACCAAAACCATAATCCAAACATGACATTCAATTCTCAAGGACTTAGTCAACCACCATGACAACAACAACCTACAATGGTACAAGGACTCAACACTTCCAAGCCACAACCAAGTCTACATGTGCTTGACACACATCCCACATATCAATAACAACATCAAATGCAACGACAACAACCACAAGTGGGGAAAACATCCAACATTCCTAACATGTAATCCCATGTGGACCCACTTGACTTACGCACAATTTATCAAGAACAATTTTAGCAGCAATTCCAATAGCAACAAATGATGATTGCTAAACAACAAGAGCAACTTAAGAAACAGTTGGAATACCAAAGATGCCTTGAGCAACAGATCGCATACCAAAAACATTTGTTATAAAAACAACATGTGCCACAACAACCTCAAAAAATACCTCTACAACAACAAGCACACACATGGTCTCAAATACAACCAATAGAGGTATCCCAACAACAACCACAACACATGGCACAACAACAAAACATGGTACAACAATCGCAGTCAATCCCACAACAAGTGCCACATCAAATACCACAAAAAGTACCCCAACAACAAGGACCTTTTTGTCTTCGAGGTGCCAACATACCTCCACCACCCAGTGACACTTCATCAAACTCATTAGACATAGAAATGTCAGAACCAAGTAGACATAGTTCTCGCCATAGCAAACGGTCTACTCATAGACACAAAAGACTTGAAGGAAAGACCATCATGAAAAACCCCAA
This sequence comes from Cupressus sempervirens, assembly GCA_028749045.1. Lineage (NCBI taxonomy): Eukaryota > Viridiplantae > Streptophyta > Pinopsida > Cupressales > Cupressaceae > Cupressus > Cupressus sempervirens. The sequence goes on from CM053792.1 coordinate 477,165,493, forward strand.
TGAAGAACTATTACAACAATTCAAACAACTTTCCAAACAAGTCGAGACATTGGGAGTCCAAAAGAAATAGGCTCTATATATGGAAAGGGACCTATGTCCTAACCCATTCGATAAAAGTCTATATATGCCTCCATTCCCAAAACACTTTGAGGCTCCAAGGTTTGAAAAATACCAAGGAAAAGGAAACCCTATTGATCACATCTGAGAATTTTTTTCTTCATGTACCAAACTTAGCGATGAGCCCACTTACCTTATGAGATTGTTCCCTCGTTCTCTAGGTGGGCCTACACTTGAATGGTACTCCAAACTTCTTGGTAATATCAAATCTTGGTCAGAGCTAATAGACAAATTTATCTCCCACTTTTCCTTTAACATTAAAAATGAGGTGACACTTTTTTATTTGTGCTCAATTAAATAGAAGGTAGGAGAGCCATTCATCACATTCTTACTCCATTGGAGAAGCTTAGTTAGTCAATGCTCACTAGACATTCCTGAAGAACAACAAGTAAACTTGTGCATTGAAAACTTAGTCCCCAACTTAATGTATAAACTTAAAATCAAGAGCCCAAGCACCATTTCTAAACTGATGAAAAAAGGGGCTAGTATTGAAGATGCTCTTATCCATAAGGGAATCCTCAAGACAAACAAGGACAATACCAATACCAACTCGTCTAATGACAAGCCAAATTTTTTCTCCAAAAACAAGAATGTGACTAATGATGGCATTGTGGATGCCCGCACAATTAGCACAACACAACCTCAATTGACTTTGAAAGGTGCAAACCCCACAAATTCACAAACTCCTAATGAAACAATACCTCAACAATAGAAAACTAAGACTTCCACACAAGACAAAAGATATCCTAGAACCAAAGATAGGAAATTCACAGCATTGGGAATACGACTTGAGACTGCATTACAATAGTTACTGAGTAATAACTTCCTACAATTACCTTCGATCAAAGATGAACCAGTAACTAAAGAAAATTGGTGGGATGACAAAAAGTATTGTGATTACCATCGCACCAAAGGACACAAGACTTCATCATGCTTCCAACTGAAACATGTAATACAAGACCTTATTGATGATGGTGTAATCATAGTTGATCCATCACCGTTAGCATCCAACTCTAATCATACTATTTTCAAAGATCCTTTGGGTAATCACGACAAAGAGAAACCATCAAGTTCAAACTCAAACTCACAATGTAATGTGAATTACACACACACCGGCTATGACTACACCATCAATTGCTTTAATGAGTCTGACTTTCGCATATCCAAATTCACATTGAAGGCTGAAGACCCTCATTGTGCTATCACTACATGTCATAGCAAGATCACCCTACTTGGAGCCCCATCTAGACCTACTGCTTCTACTAGACCTGTACCCCCATCTAGACCTACTGCTCCTACTTCAGCTGATTATAGCCTTGTTGAACAACTTGGCAAAATGCCTGCACAAATATCCATTTTGGACCGACTGCGTGCATCCCCCCAACACCAAAAGATCTTGGAGCAAGCCCTTAAAGAGTCAATAGTCCCAGATAACATGGATGTTACCCAATTCCAAGCCATGGTTGGGAACCTATCCGCATCACAACATATCACATTTTCACCCTAAGATATTCCTAAGGAAAAATCTAACCACAATGATCCCCTCCACCTTGAAGTCTTTGTCTGCAATGTTAGAGTCAAACGTGTCTTGATAGATGGAGGAGTGGGGCTAAATATTTGTACACTTAAAGTAGTCAAAGGTTTGGGGTATTCTGAAAATGATGTGGATCCCTCTCAAAGGATCACAATCAAAGCCTATGATGATGGTGAGCGTTTCTCTACAGGGGTTATCATCTTACCTATCAGAGTTGGTCTAGCTACTGAGAACACTTTATTCCAAATCCTAGATATAGAAATGAACTGCAACATTATACTAGGCCGCCCATGGATCCATGCTATGAAAGCGATTCCTTCTACATATCACCAATGCCTAAAGTTCTCCTATAATTATATAGAGGTAACCATCCTTGGTGATCCAGATCCCTTCCAGTTCTGTGCCAATCTTAGAGGAACCACTACATACCAAGTCCCAACAAACCATGTAGTAAATCCACTAGAGTCCTCCAAGTATGTTGATCCTTCCACACTCACACTCGTAGCCAAAGGAAAGCTTAAAATACAAGACCAAGGTTGCAGTGAGTACTCCATGTCTCATGCCTTTCACATTGGGAAACTTCCTTTATCCCACAATTCATATGGTAAACCTCAACTTATACAAAACAAGCCTAAGTTTTCACTTCAAAATAGACCTTCTATGGCATTCACTAGTGGAGGCGGGCTACATGAAAACCACATCTATGAAAATACCTCTACATGGATTGAAAAGGCTAAAGCAGAACAAGAAATTACTCCCATATCCCCTAACAGGTATGGACCTGGATTCACCATCATGCAGAAAAAGGGACATGATGGATGTAGTGGTCTAGGACTTCAAAAACAAGGCATTGTTCAACCCACTACTGCATCAGGACAACCTCATAGCTTGGGACTTGTATTCAAACCATTTATTTTGGGTCTTCCTAATACTGAGTCATCCTCATCTAAGGAGGTGAATGCTTCAAACGATGACAAGGAATCTAAGAATAATCAACCCAAACCCACCCAATCTTTATCTAACATTGACAATCTTGATACCTCCTTTGGTCTTGATCATATGTTTGTAGACCTAGATAGCTTACCCATTGAAGATAAATATGTTAATCCACCTGTCACTCAAACCAACTCTTCACCTTGGATCGAAACATTTTGGGATCCAAGCCCTCCTAATTCTAAACATGATCCCGATGAAATCAATGAAGCAAATATCCATATATATGCCTTGGACCAAAGCTTATTCAACACTGATGATGGCATTTCCTTAGTTTTCCCTGAACTTATTGATTGGGACCAACAAGGACCACCAATGTTTGATTAGTTTGAAAATGATGATGCCATCGCAAAATTCTTTGAGCTCCATGAAGATGTACCAGAAGGTGATCACAAGTCTAGATTTTCCATTAATCTAAACATCATGGCATATTTTGGGGAGTCAACTCCATCTTCCAGTCACAAAATTGAGAAACTAACGAAAAAAGACACAAATAGGTCTCTTGGTGAAAATCGAAAGGCACCATTAGACCATAAAAAAGTAAAAATAAAGGATGTATCCAAGGGTGAAAACCTCTCTGATGCGCTTGAGGATGGAAGATTGGACACACTCCCATTAAAGGAAAAATCAGCATTACTTGTGGAAATGACAGAAGAGATTAATCTGGGAACCCCTAACAACCCCAAAATCATACACTTTGTGGCCTCATTATCACCAGAAGAGAAGGATGAATTTATTAGATTTTTTCTAGAGAGGTAGATCAACTTTGCTTGGTCTTACGCAGATATGCCCGGATTAGATCCTAAACCAGTCCTTCATCACTTACCACTAAAAATAGGAATGAAACCAGTAAAGCAAAAGTTGAGGAAAATGCATCCTCAAGTGGCTCTCCTTGTCAAAGCTAAATTAAAGAAACTATTGGATGCCGGCTTCATAAGACCCATTGATTATGCAGAGTGGATATCTAATCTAGTACCAATAAGCAAACACTCTGGGGGCATCCGAATATGCACCGATTTTCATGATCTTAACAAGGCATATCCCAAGGATGATTTTCCTCTACCAAATATAGATATCATTGTAGACATGATAGCTGGGTATGAGATGTTATCACTAATGGATGGATTTTCTGGCTATAATCAAATAAGAATCACCCTTGAGGATGAACACAAGATAGCTTTCACATGTCCTTGGGGAACATACTACTGGAATGTCATGCCATTTGGTCTTAAAAATGCTGGGGAAACATATCAAAGAGCAATGACTACCATCTTCCATGATTTCATGCACATCCTCATGGAAGACTATGTTGATGATTTACTTTGCAAATCCTATAAAAGGAAAGAACACTTGGGCATCCTAGATCAGATATTCACCAGAATGGAAAGCTATAAGCTTCATCTATATCCAAAAAAGTGTGTATTTGGAGTTGTCTCTGGAAAGCTCCTAGGCTACATTGTTTCTCAACGAGGCATTGAATTGGATCTTGAGAAAGTAAAAGCAATACTTGACATGCCTCCTCCAACAAATATAAAAAAACTAAGAGGGCTACAAGGAAGATTGCAGTCTATCTACAGATTCATTGCATAATTGGCCGATAAGTGTCACTCCTTTCAATACCTCTTACGTAAAGGAGTATCCTTTCAATGGAATAAGCAGTGCCAAGAATCTTTCCAACAACTCAAGGATTATCTTCTACATCCACCAGTTTTAATGGCTCCTATTCCAAGAAAACCATTTATCTTATATATATCTACTATAGATACAACATTACAAGCTCTCCTAGCACAAAATGATGAACAAGGAAGAGAGCGAGCCATATATTACATCAGTAGAACACTTGTGGGCTATGAGCTAAATTATTCACTAATTGAACGAGCATGCCTTGCTGTTGTCTTTGCAACCCAAAAGCTTAGACATTAATTGCTCCATCAGAAAACAATGCTCATCTCTAAGATTGATCCACTGAAATATCTCCTTAGTAGGTCTACTCTCATAGGACGCTTAGCCAAATGGGTCATGGTCCTTAGTGAATTTGACATAGAATATGTAGACAAAAAAGCAATCAAAGGGCAAGTGATAGCAGATCAATTAATAGAAGTGCCTATGTTAGATGATCATCCCATGTTAATAGACTTTCCAGATGAAGCCATATTTCACATGGATGTAGGTAACAAATGGAAGCTTTATTTTGATGGATCACATACACGAAATGGTTTAGGAGTTGGCATTATGTTTATCACTCCTCAAGGAGACATAATCCCCAAGTCATATAGGATTGCATTTCACTGTACAAACAACATAGCAGATTATGAGGCACTGATCATAGGGCTCAAGATAGCTATCCAATGGAACATTCAACATTTACAAGTCTTTGGGGATTCCTAGTTGGTCATCCACCAAGTTAATGATGACTATGAAACCAAAGATGATAAACTAATGCCCTACAAGCAGATGGCAGACTTCCTTAAGTCTAAATTTGTTACTATATCTTTTCATCAGCTATCAAGAATACACAACAAGCAATTTGATGGTATGGCTACCATCGCTTCTATGATTGATATGCCTCAAAATGTGGAATTTTGTGAATTCCTTGTTGAGCAACTTTTGATCCCAGCATTTGAGCTCTCCCAATCTGAGTTTGTGTGTGAACTTGTTGGTCCCAACTCTCCTTGGTATCAAGACATTTATGATTACCTACATGCCCAAATCCTACCACTCAACTTATCCAAAAATGACCGACGAGCCTTTATTTGTCAAGCCACTAGATATGTCATCATCGGTGACACCCTTTACAAAAGATCTTTTGACCAAACCCTTCTCAGATGCCTTGACTCGAAAGAAGCTAAAACTACCTTGCATGAGGTTCACAAAGGTATATGTGGAGGCCATTTCAATGGTCTGAGTCTAGCCAAGAAGCTTGTCAGAGCTAGGTATTATTGGCCCACCATGGAACAAGATGCCCACGACTTTGCCAAAACATGCCATAAGTGTCAGATAAATAGCAATCTAATCCATGCACCAGCACAAGAATTGCAACCAGTCATATCACCATGGCCCTTTTCACAATGGGCATTTGATCTCATCAAAGCTATTTCTCCTCCATCCTCTGATGGTCACAAGTCCATTATCATGGCAACAAAATATTTTACCAAGTGGGTTGAAGCTATCCCCTTGACCTTCACCACTGGCATCAGATCTCTAGGTTTATTCTAAACTATATCATATGTCAGTATGGAGTCCCCTTGGCTATTATTAGTGACCATGGTACTCCATTTTGATACAAAGATGTAGACACGCTTTGTGAGAAGTACAACATATACCATGGATATTCTAGTATTTACCATCCACAAGGCAATGGCCAAGAAGAAACATCTAACAAGACCATCATTAAGATTCTCCAAAAGACTATCAATGATTCGGGTTGAGACTGGCACCTCCAACTAAATCCAGCTCTTTGGGCATATCAAACAAGTGTCTATGCTCCTACTGGTGCAACACCATACTCTCTTATCTATGGCACTGAGGCCATACTTCGCATTGAAGTTGAAATTCCATCATTAAGAGTATCCCTACAAGATGTTGTTGATGATGAAAACTACCGAATATCTAGGCTTCATGAACTGAAAATGCTTGATGAACCAAGATGAGATACCTTGAAACACTTGCAAGCTTACCAAAATTGACTCAAATAGAGCTATAAAAAGAAAGTCTGAGGTCATAATTTTGAGGTAGGTGATCTGGTCTGAAAGATGAATTACAAGACACAACAACACAGAGAAAAACAAGGCAAATTTGAGCCAAATTGGGAAGGACCTTATATCATTACTGCATCTTTCAGATATGGAGTATATCAGCTTGCAACTCCAGAGGGTGAACCATTTCCCATGTCCATCAACAACATGCATCTTCGCAAGTACTACACTTGATTCTATCTAAAAGTCCTGAAAAAATACCAAAAAACAAAATTGAAAAATGTCAAAAAAAAAAAAAAGGATGCCTTGATGAAAACCTGGCAAACAGGCATCTTGGCACGAAATTTTGAGTCAAGAGAAAAATTCCATCCAAAAGTGAAAACTTGGCAAACAGGTGCTTTGGGCAAGTACCATGGTGAAAACCTGACAAACAGGTGCCATGTGTAATCAATTATTGCTCCTCCATCTATCAGGATTCCATTTGGTCTTTTCCCCCTCTATCATTCCTTGATCATACCCTTCATATTGCATGACATCCTTGGTCCCTTATCATAACTCACGAACTGGTTAATGTCCTTTATTACCTTGCCTAAGCATCACCAATCTGCACACACACTCTGTCATTGGCCTTTGTACATAGTTTGCGTCTTGTCTGGGGGCATATTACCTACATGGTGCATGAGTTTGAATTTGAACTAGGGGAATATCCCTAAAGTACTTTTTATCCACTGGATCTATCGCATAACAGATTGGAGCTAACACTTGTATATGCTTATATGATCCTGAAAAAATTCACTAAAAACCACATAATGTCCTGAAAAAATCCTTAAAAATTCAAATACGATCCTAAAAAAATCAATAAAAATCACATAATGTCCTGAAAAAATCCTTAAAAAATTCAAATACAATCCTGAAAAAATCCCTAAAAATCATAAAGTGTCTTGAAAAAAACCTAAAAAATGTAAAATGACCTGAAGAAATCAATTACACAAAAAAATCAAATATCTCCACAAAACCCTAAAAATCACAAAACTCGTCAAAAATTTGCAATAAACCTTCTAGATGTTCACTGTGGATAACCATGCCTTTTGCATCCAAACTTGCACTTTGTAGACTCAAAATCAAAGCGCTACACTTTAGTACCAATCACAATATCTGTGCAACATGAACCAACAATCAATCCAACTAGTCACTATGAACTTATCAACTGAATCCACAACAAGAACTATCACATTATCAACATGTCGAATACTATCTACACACCTAAAAGATTAACATGAACATAATAATGGACAAGAATAGCTGTTGGCACACACTGTTTAGTGAGTGATTTATTTTTTCTTTGTTTTTTCTTTGATCATGTCCCTATGCTACTCAATGATATAAATTGATCTATGAGAGTGGCCAGGATGGTTCATGGTCATCTTTTTCCATTTCTGTCTATTACAATGTACCTTTGAGAGTCTGGGGCATGTACATATGCCTTAGAAAGGACAAGGTCATTCTTTGTCTGCATCGTGCTTGTTTACGCAAAAGGCTTGCATTTGCGCTCTGGCCCTTTATGCCATGATGCGTTGCATTCCCTTTGCCATATCAAAATAAAGCTCCATTTGACATATAGTGCACTTTCTAGAAGCAAAAGTATTTCCATCATACTAAAATCTCCTTGTCTCATCTTTCTTCTTCATCTCATTCTCCATCACCATAATCATGTCTTTCGATTCACCAAATCATCTTCATCTCGCATTCATGCATTCCTGCATCATCCTGCACTTTCAATCAACTTTCTATGGCTTTCCATCTTGTTCAACCTCAATCTGACTTTTGTCTCATCATCTTTGACCAAATATGACCATTTTGATGATTTCCCTCATGTTATGACATCTTTCCATCATTTTGGGCATGCACGCACAATTTTGGGTCATTCTGAGTCCAATAGGGCTGATTTTGCGCCCCGGAGCCTTTTAAGGTGCAATCTACACTTTCAGGGTGCAGCTGGGCTTTCCAAGTGCATCATTGATGCACTTGGTACAGTCATGGTGCACTTGGGCTTACCAAGTGCATCAATGACACACTTGGTTGAGTTTTGGGCGTAGTTGGGGACCTAGGATACCCAAAACTTCTTTCAGAGCCCCTATGTTGCACTCCAAAGCCGATAACTTTTGCGTTTCAACTTTGATTTATGAACCGTTAGTTGCATTGGACTCATATCTTCCTTGTGAAAAAAATGAGCTATCATTTTTCATTATTTGGTCACTGTATGGAGTGGTAATCCTTGTAATTACTCTTGGGCTCCCTGTTGCCCCCCGTCATGTTGATTTTGGCCCCCAGGGCCTTCTCGGGTACATTTTACACTTTTTGAGACCACTTGGGCTTCCCAAGTGAATCATTGATGCACTTGGTACTGTCATGGCACAATTGGTATTACCAAGTGCATCAATGATGCACTCGGTTGAGTTTTGGGCGCAGTTGGGGACCTAGGATACCCAGAACTGCTCTCAGAGCCCCTATGTTGCACTCTGGAGACCATAACTTTTGCATTTTAACTCAAAATTGCAATCCGTTAGTTGCGTTGGATTCATATCTTCATTACAAACAAAATGAACTATCATTTTAATCATTTTTTTTCTTTTTTGAGTGGTAACCCATGCAATTATTCTTAGGCTATAGATTGACCCTGTTCTGCACTCTAGGCCTCATAACTTTCACATTTTAGCTCTAATTTTCATTCCGTCAATTGCTATGGTTTTTTATTCTTGTTGTTGATAAATTGACTTATCATATGCTTATCTTAGTCAATTTCTTGAGGGGGCACCCATATATATCATCCCTACTAGGGCATGTTGTAGCTTTCTCATCAGTTATTCTTTGATACAACACTCTAAATCACATTGTATCAAAGAGGGGCAAAATGTAGATGCTCAAAAATGGTTCACATCTATGACCTCATAACTTCTTCATACTAATTTATCCCATTTTATCATTCTACTAACTTTGATCTTTTGGCCAGATTGACCATATTTTGTCATTTGTATCCCCTTTCGTATCAATTTCATATCAACTCAGAATCATATCAAATCAACTCAGAATCATATCAAATCAACTCAAAATCACCCCAAATCAACTCAGAATCACTCAAAATTAGTCCTAATCAACCCAAAACATATCAAACATCTCAAATCAATCATCATTTATCCGCTCCTAGGCATTTTTGTGGCTTTCAGTGCCTTGGAAACCTATCAACTTATCAATCTTATCAATCTAACCTTAGTCCTGTCATGGCTCTCAGTGCTAGGTCAAAATATCATTCATGTAGTTCAATATTTGATGTTGTTGAGGGCTTCAATGTCAGATCATGGCATCATCAACCATTTTAATAATATTGACAATGTTCGTCAGTGTTATTATGATCGAACCTTATCAACCAATTTCAATCCTGTAGCATTCACAATGTAGGTTAAATGTTACATATCAATTTATTCATGTCATGTGTCCTTGGCATGTTATCAATTTTGATTTATCAATTAATTTGACCATGGTTTTGGTCTACCTTTTCATCATCTTATTCGATATCCATCATCATCACATTTTCATCAAAAGATACGGTCGCATTCATTTAATCAATTTGGCCAATCATCTGCTAATTTTCTCTATAGGATTAAATAACCCATAATTTAATCCTATTCTTTCTAGTTATTCTTCCCAATTATCATCCTCAATTAATTAATTTTATTAATTAATTGATTCATTATCGACAAACCATGGAAATTCTTAATTTCCTAAGTTTCATTTTTCGTCATTAAATCCATTTTCTACTAATTCTTATTTTGTGGAATAAGAGGATTTTTAATTCAAATATTCCATAAAATATTGCATCATCATGACACTTGGATGTGACACCTCGTGGATCCTCCTTTGACACGTGGCTGAGATTTGTCATAATCAAATATTATTACCTCTTACGCATGTCCCTATTTGGCTTATGCATCATAGATTCTTGGCTTTAAGTGGGTTGAGCAATCTTATGACGCGTCATAGATTCTCTTCCAAATTTGACTCTTATGTGTCATAGAATCTTACTTTTGGCATATTCTTTCATATGCATCATAGGAATCTCTTGCCACATCACATGTCTATGGGTGACAAATCCAATGCTCTCACCCTACGTGAAAATGATAAAATGAACACTCTTTGTCTCATTTTGGGTCCTTGAATCCTTGAATGCTGAAGTTTTGAAAATCCAAATCTTTGAGTCTTTGAGTCTCTACTTCTTTGCATGTTGCATTCTCTCTCTCTCTCTCTCTCATAAAATCACACTTCAAGTATTCTCATGGCATGATCCACATCATAGGCTTTGGCTTCAACCTTGTGTGCACTATATGCGAATTGGAGCTACAATCATTTGGAGAAGAAAGAAGAACAGGGGAGCTACAAATGAAAAAGGGGGTTTCTATTGCTTTCTTAATTAGTTTGGCTTTCATGGTAGACTAGTGGGTGCTAATGCATGTTGATTGAGTTTTGTGATTTTCTCATAGTATGTTATGCATTTAAACAATTTTTTTGGTCCTACACTTATCATCACTCCTTTGTCTTTGTTCCCAATTATCTACTCTAGAGGGTGATTCTTTGTCATGTTCTATCTCAACTCTTAATTCTTCTCTTGGTTCAGATTGATGTTCTCCACTTTGCTCAACAATTTTCACATCATTTTGTAGATCATTGTTGGTCTTAAAAAAAACTTCTACATTCTGTGTAACAATTCTAGTATTTTCTTCTTCTTCATCAGAATTGTAATCCATCATCTTTTCCTTATTTCCAAAATTTTCATCAACTTTTACATTTGGAAATTCAATTATTTTTTTGGTTCTATGATTAAAACATCTATAAGCTTTGATTTTCAATGAATAACCAAGAAACATACCTTCATTGCTTCTTGGATCAAACTTACAAACATCATCATCTGTCCTTATGTAACACTTGCTTCCAAAAATCCTAAAATACTTTATTGAAGGTGAATGATGAAATCATAATTCATTAGGGGTCTTATTCACACCTTTTCTAATATGTATTCTATTGATGGTGTACATTGTTGTATTTATTGCTTCTCTCCAAAATGTCTTAGATACATCATTCTCAAATATTATTTCTCTTGCTGTGTCTAATACTGATATGTTTCTTCTTTCAAAAATCCCATTTTGCTTAGGGGTCTTGGGTAAAGATAACTGTCTCTTAATTCCATTCTCTTTACAAAACATGTTAAATTCTCTAGAGGTAAACTCTCCTCCTCTATCTGATCTCAAATGATTTAACTTAACACCAAATTCAATTCTTAACTCTATCTTAAAATATCTTAAACTTCTCAAATACTTTAGATTTATCTTTAAGATATGATACCCACATCATTCTAGTGATATCATCAACAAAAATCATGAAATACCTTTTTCCATAGAATCCTCTTGTCCTGGTAGGGCCACTCAAATCTCTATGAACAATCTCCAACATCTCTGTAGTAGTGAACTTCTTGCTGGGAAATGATACTTTCTTCTATTTAGCGATGATACATTCTTTGCAAACAATATTAATAGGCTTTATTATCTTTGGCAAATCTCTAATTGCAAATGTGTTGCTAACCTTCATGATGTTATCAAAGTTTATATGACAAAATATTCTATACCATAACCAACTATTATCCACTTTAGCAACCAATCATGTCATCTTAGTGGGATTCAACTAAAATACATTACCTCTAGATCTTGCACCTGTTTCAATTAGCTTTCCATCTTTATCTTTTGTAATGCAAGTCTTTTCCATGAATTACAATATTATCATCTTAAAATGGAAGCACTTCCCTGTTAAGAGTGTTTAGCCCTCCAAGTAAGTGGCTAGGGTCATTTCAAGCACCTTGAATGGGTCTTTGCATGGATTTGGTTGTTTTTCCCATCTCTCTCTCTCTCTCTCTCTCTCTCTCTCTCTCTCTCTCTCTCTCTCTCTCTCTCTCTCTCTCTCTCTCTATTTCTTGCCTATTTCTGACAACTTGCCTTGCGAAACAAAGGACTTTGAATTTTTGGTCAAGGATGAACTTTTAGGTCAAGGCCAACCTTGAATCTAAACTAGGTCAAGGATAACCTCAACCTTGACCTAGGGTAGGGTCAACCTCATCCTTGACCCTAGGTTCATTTTTCAATTTTTGAAAGTTTTGGGATCTCAAGCTTTAGAAAGTTTCTTTTCCCACTTCTAGGTCAGCTATGTCAGGTTTGAAAATGGTAGATTTTAAATTAAATTTAATCTAGGTCTACTTCTAGGAGTTAAGATTAAATGGCATTTAATACTCCTATGTTGACCTTCTCCAGGAGTTAGTGCCCCTAATCTCTATATAAGGAAGACTTCTTCCCTAATTTTAACATCTACAATCTATCTACAATCCATCCACTTTCTATGAGAGAAGTTATTATCTACCTTTTATGAATTGAATCCACCTACTATGAAGTGAAGTTTTACTATCTATCAAGCATTCAAGCATTCAAGTGTTCAAGCATCCAATTCATCAAGAGATTCATTATTAGCCCTTGAAGGATTCAATCTCTATGGAGCCCTCTTATTGAAGATTTCTCCATCCATATTTATTCAAACTTTTTTCTATGCAAAGATACATTCAAGATTGGTGTTGAAGATCTAATGCCATTGATTTGATACATTCTACATCTAATTCTACATTTATTTGGAGCATCCATAATTGTGCATTCAAGGATTCAAATCCTCCACAAGGATTTCAATATAAGGAAGGTGAGTAGTTCCATTTACTTTGTTTATACATATTTCAATTTCAATTACATTTTAAGGTTGATTCGAAACTGGGTTTGACCAAGGCAAACCCCCCATCCAAATAAACAATCCATTTTTCTTATAGATACAAGTGTGGAACAACAAATTGAAGAGCAAATTTGGATACTCTTTTCATCAAATTTGTGATATCTACAAAAATAAATTTTTTTGGAGCAGTGTAGGTCAAGGTTGACTTTTTTGGGTACAATTGTGCATAGAGGTAAGATTGTGCCCTGCTATTTGGGTCAAGGTTGACCTCCCTTCAAAAAGACAAAAGATTTCTAGGTTTTCTCCATCTCGACATTCCTAGTCCAAAATATTTTGCAAAATTCCTCAAAACTATACATAGACACCATAAAAAAACACATTCCAGATTCAAGGTTAGTATTTTTATTTTATCTATTTTAGGATTTGAGCACATACTCCTAAAAATAGAAAGGCTATTGAACCTCCTTTCTCCCTATTCTCCATCACATGATCCATTGATGCATTGATCACTTTCTTGTGCTAAATCAATTTGGATAATTCCTTTTGGAAATTAGGATTAATAAAAGGAACCCTTATTTTCTTTCTATTCATTTTGGTGAACCTAACATCTTCTATGGATACTATATATGATTCAAAGATGAATGATCTTAATCATGTGCTTAATCAAGTGAAGCACATGGTTCGATCTATATCTCCACCTTAGTCTCAACCTTCGCTTCAATCTCAAGTTTCAGCTCCACCTCAACTAAAACCTAAGCCTAAATTGAAGCCTCAACCTAAACCTCGACAACAACCTAAGAAAAAATGACCTTAGGAACTTTTTATTACCTTTGATAATTCTGAGACTATTAATGCTCCTGATGGTCCCTTTTATATTTATACTAAAATTATTGAGGTACCCACTTGTGGTTGTCATGTTGATCCTACCTTCTTAGTCAATGCTATTACAGAAGAAAACCCCTTTATGAAAAGTTTGCAACATAATTTTAATGAAAAATTGAACGTATTTATTCAAACTTGTAATGGTTTTCTTTTTATCCATCATTTGGTTATATTGATTTACCAGTTGAGCTTTGTGGAAAGTGTTGCCTCTTGATTTAACAGTTTTGAAACTAACCAAGAAACTAGACCAATACACCTAAGGTTAGAAAATTCCTATCATGGATGCACTTGATTGCAGTCTTGGGCCAACTATAAGGATAATTCCTTCTTCTTCTTTTCTCTTTATAAGAGTTCCAATTTTTTGGAAATTTTATGAGGATTGTGAGACTAGACAGGTTTTAATTCTTTGAGATTTTCTCATAGTTGTGATACCATTTCCTCAGTGTTCTTCTATTATGAACATCATATTGTATTTCTTTTGAAGCATTTTCATATTATACAGTCATTCATTGTATATTTTCTAAGTGTTAACATGCAGATGATGTATTGATTTCAATGAAATTAATGCAAGAGCTTCACATTTTTTAGTTTCATTTTGATTCTCATCTCCTTATTCTATTATCTGCAATGTTTTGTGTTTAAGAACTAAGAGTTTAAACTCAGTTGCAATCCCTTAAGGTTGTATGCTAGAATAAACTTTCTAGTGGAACAAAGATCCATGTAAATACTTATTTACATTGACGGGATTGTGGGTTACACTAGGAGGATATTACAATAAGTATGAGAGTTTTTATGAAGATTGACGTTTCTTTGCAAGTCAAATAGATAGATCAAATGTCTAAATATAAATGTCTAAATATATGAGTATACTTTAGGTATCCATCTATATGTGAAGGTTTAGTTGATGCCCAATGGATAAGGGACTGGTTAGCTTGGAGGTTACATGTTCTTTGTTGTTGTATACTCAAGTTATGCTGAGATATCAAAACTTTAATTGAATATCTTTCCCTTTATGTTTAAGAATTAAAAGATTTTTCCCTCACTTAGTTTATCAAGTTCACGTGCTCTGTTATTAGCTATTTCACCCATAAATTCTTGCATAAACATAGAAGATTAAGGGATTTTATCTATTTTCTAGAGTCAGTTGTATGCCTTTACATTGGTACCATATAAAGAATCTGAGGTCGACCTACCTAGGTCTTATAGAGCCTGAAGAAGAAGAAGGAATTATCCTTATAATTGGACCAAGACTGCACTCAAGTGCATCTATGATAGGAATTTTCTAACCTTAGGTGTATTGGTCTAGTTTCTTGGTTAGTTTCAAAACTGTTAAATAAGGAGCCAACATAAAGATTGTGAACACTACCTTTGTTGTTGTTCCTACTTCTGATCAATTTCAAGTTAAGCTTGGTTTACCATGGTTAAATTCCATGCATGATGTTGCTTCACCTATTCATAAATGCCTTAAGTTTTTTTATGATGATGAAGTGAAGACAATTAATCATAGTTTATATCATACCTCTAGACCCAGGGATTCTGATATCATTGACTTCTTTTGGCCTTCATTGCCCGATTCATGTCCTTTTCCACCTAACCATGTTTTCTATTTGTATTATGTCTATAAGAATCATAAGATTCTCAAGTTAATTTTATCTCTTATAGATCTTAATCATGGTTTTTTCCCTACACCTTCCATACCTCCTTTATCTATGGCTTCTACATCTGTTAATCAAGCTCCTCTTGTCACTTGTTAGTTTCTTGATAATTCTATTAATCCTACTATAGAACTTGCGAAGGATCCTCTAATTGTTCCTTGTAGTTCTCAATACATTTAAAGTAAGACAAAATGTAATTGATATGATAATGAATGTCATAAGAAGCATTGTGCTTAAGCTAAAGATTGTAATTCTGTTATTCGAAAATCTTTATCTTCTTTGGATACAACTATGCATGATGTGTTAGAAGAAGTTGTTGTTAATAATGATGTTAAGTTGTACAATTCTAATGATTCTATTCATATCTTAGATCCTATTTTGATTAATCTAGATGACAATGATACTCTTAATGATACTAATGATGTTAACAATGAATATGAAACTATTGGCATTGACATTGATTTACCTAATATGCTTTCCTCACAATTGACACTTACACCTAGTACTAAACATTGTGATTATCAAGAGGATCCTTGTTTGGAATTGACTATCATTCCTACTATGTTGGATATAGTACCTCTTGCAAGTTACCCACTTTCCCTATATGAGATGTGGAGAGTAGGTGGTACACTTGATTAGCTAGTCCTTCATGGTTGTATTTGTTGTGTGTTTGTCTGTTGTACTCTGCTTCTCTTGTTATGTGTTTTCTAAATGTTGTTAGATTCTTTTAAATGATCCTTGTTTCTCTATTGATACAAGGTGATAAAGGAATAAAACCTATTGTACTATTTCTCTATATGTATCTCTATTCTTCTATACGTTGTTTCATGTTATGTTGTACCTATGCTATTTTTTGTACATGTTTCCTTGTGTAATCTATTCAGATTAGCAACCTGGTAGCATTGATTTTTTTTGTCTCAAGTCTTGGTTTGACAAGATTATTCTTCATATCTCTTACGTGATCTTTCCTCATTTTTTATTGTAGTTCTATTTTTTTGGGGAATGATGTCAATTCATTTGCAATAGTATCATATATATATTATCTTATGATCATATTGACCCCATAGTAAGTAGAACCCTTTTGTGTTCTTTGTATTTTTGTGTACTATTTCCCTTTATTTATCTTTGCCTAGGGGTATCTCATAGTGGAAATGTAATCAATGGAGTTGTTTATGTTTCTGTCAAAGCCATTGCTCCTGTTAAAGTGTTAGCAATGACTTTAACATGGAGGTATACACTCTACTTACTTATTGCACACACACACTTCTCAATGCATATTTTTTTTCAAGATACCTTTTCTCCCTTTTTGGGTTAGTGACTAATCCTTAAAGCATGGATTTATATTTTAGGATCTCTTGATCCCTCCAATTTCAAATATTTTTTTGATTCCTTAAGGTCAAAGGTGTCCTTAAGATTGGATCTCTTTTTAATTTTTGGTTTTATTCTTATAGAATAGAATATTATTGAGAGTTAATCCTTGATGGGTTGACTAGTAAGTAGCCACATTCACTAGGAGGTTCAATTCCATCTTTCCAATTGCCCAATTTCCTTGTGCAGTTCACAATGTGACATAAGTTCTCATTGGGCGAGATAATCACACTCTTTTTTTTCTTCTTCTATTTTTCTAGAGATGTATCTCTTATTGTGATATTAGAGTTGATGGAGACTTAAGTCTATGGGGGCTTGAGGGTATCTTTGTACCTTTTATTTTAATAAGATTATCTTTTCATTAAAATCTACTTTACCAAGAGTTTGCATCGAGTCTATACTCTTGCTAAAGTGGGCACTAAATGTATCATATTAAAATGGAAGAAATTCCATATTAAGAGTGTTTGGACCTCCAAGTAAGTTCTCTGGGGTCATGTCAAGTGTCTTTAATGAGTCTTTCCATGGATCTCTAGCTATTTTCTCCCTGTTCTACCTCTCTCTCTATTTCTAGCTTGTTTTTGACAACTTTCTCTATGAAACTAAGGACTTTGACTTCTAGGTCAAAGATGACCTTTTAGATCAAGGTCAACCTTAGCCCTAACCTAGGTCAAGGATGACCTTGACCCTAACCTAGGGTAGGGTCAACCTCATCCTTGATCCCAGGTTTATTTTTAATTTCTAGGAGTTTTGGGATCTCAAGCTATGGAAAGTTTCATTTCCTGCTTCTGCATCAACTATTTTGAGTTTCAAAATGGTACTCTTAAATTACATTTAATCTAGGTATACTTCTAGGGGTTAAGATTAACTAGGATTTAATGCTTCTATGTTGACCTTCTCTAGGATTTAGTTCCCTAGATTTCTATATAAGGAAGCCTTCTTCCCTCATTTTGACATCTATAATCTATCTATAATCTATCTACATTCTATCCACTTTCTATGATCGACATTCTTATTTACCTTTTATGAAGTACATCCACCTACTATGAAGTGAATTTCTACTATCTATTAAGCATTCAAGTATTCAAGCATCCAATTCATGAAGGAGATCCATTGTTAGCCATTGGAGGATTCAATCTCTATGGAGCCCTCTTGTTGAATATTTCTCCATCCATATTAATTCAAGCTTCTTTCTATGAAAAGATACATTAAAAATTGGCATTGAAGATCTAATGCCATTGATTTAAGACATCCTACATGCAATTCTACATTCATTTGGAGCATCCATAATTGTGGATTCAAGGATTTGAATCCTCCACAAGGATTTCAATATAAGCAAGGTGAGTAGTTCCATTTACTTTGTTTTATACATATTACAATTTTAATTACATTTAAAGGTTGATTCCTAACTAGGGTTTGACCAAGAAAACCCCCCATTAAAACAAACAAACCATTTTTATTATAGATACAAGTATGAAACAATGAATCGAAGAGAAGATTTGGATACCCTTTTCATTGAACTTGTGAGATCTGTAAACAAAAATTTTGTCAAAGAAGTGCAGGTCAAGGTCAACTTGTTGGGGTACAATTTTTCCCTAGGGTAAGTTTGTGCCTTGCTATTAGGGTCAAGGTCAACCTCCTGTCAAAAAGATAAAATATTTCTAGGTTTTTTCCATATCAACATTTCCAGTCTCTAATAGGTTGCAAAATTCCTCAAAACTATACATAGACACCAAAAATCAACACTTTCTAGATTCAAGGTTAGTATTTTTCTTTTATCTATTTTAAGATTTAAGCACATACTCTTGAAAATAGAAATACCATTGAACCTCCTTTCTGCATATTCTCCATCACATGATCCATTTCTATATTGATCACTTTCTTGTGCTTAATCAACTTGGATTGTTTCTTTTGGAAACTAGTGTTAAGAAAGGAAACTTTATTTTCTTTCTATTTAGAAACTAATAACCTTTATCCACCAACTATCCAACAATCAATAAGTTATTCTTTAAACCATCAACAAAGTAAACATCATCAATGTTAATCTTTCCATCAAGAGTAATAGATCCTATCCTTGTAATGTGACAAGCTGCATTGTTACCAACTCTAACAATACCTCCATCATGATTCCTAAATTTAAGAAACTTGTTCATATCACCAATCATGTTATGCAAACATCCACTATCTATTATCTAATGAAATTTTTTTCCAATTTGAGAAACTAGATCTTAGTCCTTTCTAATTTTTGTGTCAAGATCATCTTCTTTGATGGCTACAAATCCTAGCTCGTCATCATCTTCACTCTAAATTATTTCATTAGATTTTGCATCTTCATTAGCATACAAATAATTTCTAGGTCTTCTAGGCTTAAACTTTCACTTATACTTTTTCTCTCTTTTAGGAAATTTAGATGCATAATGACCAAATTCATTACAAGTCCAACATTTAAAGATATTCTTACCATTTAGTTCTCTTCTTACAAGAAGGGCTATGCCTTCTTCAATCTTTTTATGTTCATTAGATATGGTTCTACTACTACTAGAGAAATCACCATGAGTGCTTGCACTTCTAGATAGACATGGAAATTCTCCATATTATCTTAAACCTTCTTCTGCTACTTCCAATCTTCCAAGAAAATTTTCCTTGGTGAACTTATCAATATAGGGTATCAAAAGTTTGATCATCTGTGCTACTTGCTTGAATGGTGGTGTTGAAGTTTTTAAGACCTTCCACACAACTTTATCTTCTTCCTTGATTCCTCCATATGAATTTATTCTTGCAACAATCTCAGATATCCTACCAATATAGCTTCTTATAGCTTCATCTTCAATCATTTTAGCATCTTGAAATAAACATATCCAACTCTAAAATCTTATCCTTTTTGTATGTGTATCACCTTTTAAAGTAGATTCTAAAGCTTTCCAAATTTTATGACATGTATCTAGTGACTTTACTTTGACTGTATTCATTTTTAGGAAGAGCTAATACTAAGGCTTCTTTGGTTCTCATATTACACATGAATAGATCTCTTTCTACTTCACTACATTCTTCAAGCTTGGCTTCTTCCACAATCTCTTTTTTGTCTTTTGTCAAGAGCTAATAACTTGGACCCATACACAACAAGACGAGTCTTCATTTTCTCATTCAATCTATCATTGTCAACCCCATCAAACTTAGGAATATCCTTTTTGAAATAACTCACCATGGACTCTCAAAGCTGTTAAGCTTTCTCTTCAAGGACCTAAAACTCTAATACTAATTGTTAGAATATATAGTCCACCAACATAACTAAGAGGGGGAGGGGGGTGAATTAGTTATCTAACTATTATCACAATTATCAACCTTATTAAATATTAACCATATGAACAATATAACCCAAAACTAGAACATGATCATCCACGATAACACTAGATATGTTAACTAGGGAAACCCTTGATCAGAGGGAAAACCCCATTTTGGGATGGTACCCACAAGATGATGTACTAATATAAATATTCCTTGTTAGAGGATGGACCCTATTAGGTGTCAATGGAAAAATTTAGTACATATTAGTCTCTATTAGGAGACTATGAATCCCTATTAGGAGATTCCAACCTTGTTAGGAGTTGTAGAAGGCAGTTGGACCCACTATTCGACAACTTTAGGGGAAAGACCAATGAACTCACTGTCCAAATGATCTCTGCATTGTTCCTTGTAAAATAATAGAATTGTACTATACTACTCCTTCCTCTTTCTCTATCCTATCAACTTGACTTCTACTCCTTCAGATCTTGATACCATATCACAAACTTCACATCCAATAATCCCTTGGATCATCTACTCACATTTACCAAATACTCTACTCTTCTTCACACTTCCTTACAAACTTTACATCTCACACACACTTTAAAATCAAGGAAAATACTTTTCTTTATACCACACCCTCAAACAATTCCTTGAGTCAACCTTGAGGCTTTCCTAATTAATTATAATAGGACCACAATAATATTATTAATTATTTTGTAATTATAATAGGACTATCAGCTTACAGTCTATACAACTTCTCATACATGTGACCTCAAGATTTGCACACTTATTGATATCATCATTAGGTTGTCCTCTGTCACTGTATAATTTTGCATATCAAGAATATATCTCTATTAGAAGATATAATACAATCATTAGAAACTATTTCACATGTACTCTATTTTTGCACCACTCTTTGTAAATTACTTATAACTATCATATGTCTTCAACTTACATTACACAAACTTAAACTCATCATTAAGATACAATGTGGAACTTGTCCTTTGCATCACCTAATTATCATAACTCTATCTATATGACCATGATCTCTATTTTCTATTCTGCCAATTTTTATAGAATTACTACTATGTTGACATCAATGGAAAATATAGTCATGAATGAAATATGTCAATACTACCACATGCTCTTCAATGCTTAAGATGCTCCCCCAAAGAATACCATCAAAATTCATGCTAACACATCACACACTCATCTTCTAATATTACCTCATCGCATGCTCTGATGGATAGCATGATGTTGTTCACTTTCTTTCCATACACTTTAATATCTTCACCTTCTTGCATTCTCGTGCCATCAAAATTTCCTCATAGACTCTTAGCTTTAGTTGTAATGACCTTATTTTCTCCACCATGGACAAATTTCATCTTCTCCCATATTTCATAGGTTGTCTCCAGTTCCTCCACATCTTTATATTTAGAGTATGATAGGGTTCTTTCTAGAGAATCAAATGTGGTTGTGTGTATCTCCTTCTCCTTCACTTGGTTGATACTTATTTGGTCAACTAGTTCAACATATTTTATCTTTGCATGGGTCCAATAAGAATCTCCAAGTTACTTCAGGTGCAAAATATAGCTTTCTGCACCATCAACTATAGTTCTCCCTATAGAAATTTAGTGCATCTCTTTTAAACATCTTTATCTTTTCTTCAAGATATAAAAATATATTCTCTTGAGGACCTAGGCTCTGATACCAAATTTTGGTCCCCACCCATGGCCAATATACCCAGGGGATTGAATCGATATAATCATTATGCATAGCTTTTTATTTCAAATCACACTTACTACTTCTTTATAGGTCAGCGTAGGTTGTAACGCAACCAGTCAAGGTTAAGAGAAAAAGAAGAAGATGAAAATATAAATACATAACACATTATTTATGTTGTAGAAACCTAGCTAGGGTAAAAACTATGGTGTGTGAGTCAATCCTCACAAATATTCACTCTTTTAAAGTGCACTTGATCAAGATCTTATCCCTATTAAAAGATTACAACAATTCACTATGAAGTGACACTTTGTTAGGGGATCTTAATGAGGCCTATTAAGATCTTTCTCTTTTAGAAGAAGAAGACTAGTTCAAGGACTTCAAAACACAAGTTAGTGTGTCACCCTGTTAAGAGATTTGTATAAAGAACTTGTTAGCTTCCACCCTTGATGGGACTTATTATTGTATAGGTAATTAAAAAAAAGAGAAATGATCGAATAGTCTAGCTATTGAACTTATCTTGTTTTAAATCCTTCTTCCACTTTCTTGACTAATCATATAACTATGCTCTACCTTCTCTAGGTTCTACAACTTTAGTCTCTAATCAAATGTGTGCTTTACTCTCTTGGATTGAGAACCCAATACTATTTTTGATGCTAACACTTGCTCTCCTCTTCTTAGCACAATCACTACCTTGAAGATATCTCTACCTGATTAATCTTCTTCACTTTATGAGATTCCACTTTAGCTTGACTCTATTGGCTCTCTGGCCATTCACTTGGAAATATAACCTTCTTTCTTTCAACTTGATTTTATTTTATATTCTTCTTCTTTCTACACCTTGAAGATTTGATCTAGGAATTCAAAAATTGAATTCCCCCCTTATTACTAACTCAACCACCTATTTTAGTGGTGTGATGCTCTTGTCAGGTAGTGGCATGTTCATATAAGAGTCACAGGTGATATGTGTTCTTGGTGACTGGCTTTAGTTTGAAATAATTTAAATTTGAATTCTTTTTACTATTCCTCAATCCTTTCTCACATCACCATAAAATGTACTTTGAGTGCACTCTTACCTTCTACATGACTAAGAGGTCAAGGGTATTTTTATTTATGCTCATTATGTTGAACCATCTTGCTATTTTTTCTTCTATTTCTGTCACTTAGCTTCCTTATACTTACATGGACTTCACTTAACATGCTTCATCTAAGTTGATTACCTTTTCCATTACTTCCATTGAACTTGTCATCTCTCCTAACTTCCCTTAAGAGTTAGAGTCACATATTGGTGTGCCTTACTATTTGTGCCTATTTATTGATCATGATCCCTTCTCTTGCATTGCCAACAATGACAACACCTTTGATCACTGAGTCTCTTGGTTTGTCTTTGATACTTAAGCCAACAACTAAATGCTGAAATCTTTGTCAATGATATAAATTTTTTTGGAAATGAAATAATGAGTAGATTATTTTCTATTGAAATGATAAAAGAATTTGGGGTGTCTATGATAGGTGAACTCAAAATTTTTATTCAACTTCAAATATAGTACATGCAAAAATGTATCTACGTAAGTCAAACAAAGCATGTCGAGGAAATTCCAAAAATATTTGACATGGAAAGGATGATTCAAAAGAGGTAAATGAAATATTATATAGATTAGTAATAGGTAAGTTGTAGGATGTTGCACATAGAAAACCTAACATAGTACATGTAGTAGAAATAGTGGCTAGATTCTCATCAAATCCAAAGGATCCTCATATTAAAATAGTAAAGAGGAATTTAAATATCTTAAAGGAATAGAGGGCTATAGTTTATGGTATGAAAAACATGGAGATTTCAGTTTGAGTGTGTATATAGATGCTGATTGGGCCAGCAATGATGGTGCAAAAAAGTACCAGTGGATGAGCTTTCTATCTTGGAAACATATTACTGTCATGGACAAGGAAGAAACACAACTATATTTCATAGTCTACAACTAAAAATGAATATGTTTATGCTTCTCTAAATTGTTAGCAAGTTATTTGGATTAAGAAACTTCTTAAAGGAATTGATAAGAACATAACTACATTGTGATAATACAAGTGTTATAAAAATTTCAAAGAATCGAGTGATGCATTCAAAGATAAAGCATATAATAATAAAATACCATTTATTGGGAGAGAAAGTACAAGAGAAAGAGGTAAGATTGGATATATTCCTAGAAAAGAACAAGTTACATACATATTTACTAAGCCACCACCAAAAGAGAGATTTGAATATCTTAGAGATAGCTTAGGGGCCTTCCCCTATCTGCTTTCAACTAGAGGAGAGATGCAAATCACATCAATTCATATGCATAAAAGATAAGATGATAAGCATGAATTGATGTATATGTGGACTAATCCACAAAGGGAGAAGTTTAAACAACTAAGGAAAGAGATCAAGACAAACATGCCATAAATCAAAAGGAAAAATAATGAGAAGAATGCAAAAGGTGACATATCACCTTTACCATTGTTATCAAAGGGAGAGAGAATAACCATAGAGAAAATGAGTCAACGGGAGAGAGATATCCATTGACAAAAAGTATACAATAGAGAAGGAGAATAGTTCAGCATAAATAAAACAATAAAGGAGGAAAATTAAGTAGAGACAAAGATGAACCAAAGACAAGAAGTCAAAGGGTGCCACCAGAGGTAATTAATTAGAGAATGACAACAAAGGATGAAGAAGGAGCTTAAGAAGAGTGCAATGGAAAATATTTTCACTTCTATCTATAGTGTTGTCATCAATTCCAAAGGGGGATATTATTGGCATAATTTATTAATGATGAATATTGGTGAGATTGATAAGGATAATGTTGATGAAGGATTGATAAAGAATAGAACATGAATTGATGAAACGACAATCATTTATATTATTTTTATGATGTCAACTATTTGACTAAGTATTTTAACATGCTACCACATATTAGAGGTAGAAATGAGTTGTAGTGAGAATTAAAGGTTGATATAATAAAAAAAATTTAAGTGATGTTTTGTGATGCTATGTTTATGAGAATACCTATTTATGTGATGAATTGAGAAAGTTATGAGGACATGAATCAAACTAGGTAAATATTGAAGATAGTCATTGAATGTTTCTTTAAATCTAGGATGGATTAGTTGAATCAATTTTTGGATGTGGTTCATGATATTTTAAGATGATATGGTTAAGAGAGCACTGCATAATGTTTACTATTAAAGGTGATTTTATGAGTTTGAAGTGATTTTGACAAGAAAAGACAATGGATGAACTAAAAAATTGAATAGGTAAACAAGGTCTTATTGATAAACTAAACTTATTAGTAAAAAGGAACATGAAGTGGTGAATGGAAAAATAGATACAAAGGAATAAATAGGTGAACAAAAAGGCTCATCAATAAAAAATGATTTGTTAATAAAGATTTAAGAGACAACCATAAGGTTCTAATTATCATTGGGATTGATAATTTGATTAGATAGATGGATGGTTGATGTGTAATTTATGAAAGAAATTGATGAGATAAATATGAAGGGAAAATTTTTGAGCAATATTTTTCATGAAGTTTCAACAAGGTCAAAATGACTTATGGAGTTGAATAATTTCCAAGGTGAAGATCAAATGTGCTTTGACGTGGCCAAGAGAAAAAAAAAAAGAATGGTCAGGTTCAATTTTATACAATATATATCATTAGATTTAGGTTTAGGTTTTATGATTAAGGAAAATTCTACCTAAGGGAATAAAAATAAGTTAGAAGGTGATTGTTGGTTGTGAGTTGAATACAAAGTTAAAGAAGGTTGCAATCATAGAGGAAGTTAAAAAATTGAGTGTGATCAAGCCAACAAATAGATTATGGTATGTTGTTGAGTTACAAAACTTCATTAGATCTAATCTAGAAGTTGCAGTGGAAGTTATAGATCATTGATTATATATTAATCTCTAACCATTGTACCAAAAAATCCCCTTAATCAAGTGGATTATAATATGTCCTTTTGTAATATCCTCTAACTAGGTGACATTCTTAGAAGAGTGTCTAAAATCCTCTAACAAGGTTACTCTAAGTAGAGTATAAGAATTTTATAGGTCTCAAGAAAAGTCCATTAACTAGGTAGCACCTTATAGTGTTGTTGTAATGCTTAACTAAGCATGCTCCTAATAGAGCATATTTGAGAAGAGTACACTTTATGGGCATCATTCTCATACTGTGGTTTTCACTCCAATAGTTATTCTGCAAGATATATCTAGTGTTATGATTGTGTGAATGTTTTCTATGTATTGCATGTCTCTTTAAATTTTAATTTACCTATTGTGTTGATAGGAAGTTTAAGATGATAAAAGGTTAATCAATTTTATAAGTTTAATCGGGTGATAGTTAAATTTGGATTTATTGATTAGCAATTCACCCCCACCTCACTCATAGTAATCAATCCTAGACTTGCATGTTGTACTTTTTCTAGTTCTTTTATTTAAGTATATTTTAAAGATTTTTATTGAAAGATGTGCATAAATTTATCATTCATGTGATATGTATTATTAACTTGTACTTTTTAAGTGTCTATGTAGGTCAAGGGGATTGAAGGGGTTGTCTATGGGATTACAAAATTTATCTATTTTCTTATTTTAGGGATAGAAAATAGGTGATAATGCATATCAAAAGGAACCCTAAAACCTAAATAACATATGGAAACTATTGTATCCTTGACATAAAACAAACTTAAGGTAAAAGTGAATTAAACTATGAAAACCCCCTTTAAGTTGAGCTCTTATACTCTCCTTTCTTCTCCACCATGTTGTTGTAGCTCAAAATTGAAAAGGTGTACCTATAAAATTGAAAGATAAATGGAAATGATATGATGAAATGATAGAAAGATGATGATAATACTAGGAGAATGTGGTTAACCAAACAAGTGGAAAGAGGATCAATTTATAGGATTTGGGAGCTAAAATATTAAAAATAGAAATAAAGTGAACAATTGAAAAGGTTTCATAGTTGAATTGTGAAACTTGAAAATTTACCATGAGAAAGAGGTGAAAATTGGAAAATATATCATAAGATAACACATTATGACAATGTCTAAGAAATTATCATAGAAAGATGTAAGAAAGGTGGAGGAAGTGTTGATCTCTAAATCATGTTGCCTATTAGAGTCAAACACTTAGTCATTTCCTAGGAAGAGTTGGTCAGTCATTAATGACCAAGCCACCCAATGAAGGTTGAATGATTTTGGACATTTTTACATTTCAGTTTGAGTCGAGAAAATCTTAGGTTTTTGAGCACCCCAATATATACCTAGTAATAGTTAATACAAGTACAGATAAAAGTTAGTAGATTCTAAGATAAGAAGAGTTAGTTCATGTTGATTTGTACAATTAGTGCCAAGCATATAGAATCCAAGGGAGAACATGAGTATTAGTTATGACCGAGTGTTGAGATATTAAAGTGCCTAGTAAACTAGTTTTGGTATATGAATTTGGAATGGTACAAACACTTATGTCCATTTTGGATGACTTCTATGCATGCTACAATGATTGTGAAGAAAACTAAGGAGTTTTTTACATATTTTTTTGGAGGTCATCAATCCCTATGAAGGTATTGTAACCAATAAAAAAATTAGAGGGACTAAGTGATAAAAGGGAGAAATCTATATCCATGATTATGATCTAGAACATTCTCTAGATGGATATTAAAGGAGGTTCTAAACCCTAAATCAATGAGAGAAAATTAGAAGGATGAAGAGAGAGCAAAGAGACAAGTGTATGAGAGAAGGAAGGTTATGTTTGATTATTAGAAGTATAGATCAAACAAGGAAACCTAGAAATAAAGGATATAGAAAATTTTATTAGATAATGAGATCAAATCAAAATTGGAAAGAGGAGATCTGTAGTTTAGCAATAGAGTGCTAATCAAAGGATGAGACATTTATACATTCTAGCAAGTGAATTAGGGTAAATCTCTTAACAAAGTGGTCCTAATAGGCATATTCAAATCTCCTAACAGAGTGCTTACTTAGCTATAAGTTTAAATCCTTTAATTAAGGTAGACTGAATAAGACTTGTAAGCTCTTAGTAGGGTAGACCCCTTACAAGGTAGATTGCCAAAAGTGATCAAACATTGTAGCCTTAACAGATTCACTTTATTACTATAGTAGTGAATATCTTTTGGGTGTCATCTCCACCCCAATTTTACCTTCACATTGGAGCATTTCTAGGTAACCAAATATTTTGTGTTATGTGTTTACATTTACTTTCATGTTTATGCATGCGATGGATAGTTAGATCTATTTCAATTTATGGTTATATAATGCTAATATGAGATAGGTTAATGGTGAATGCATTTGATTTGTTTCAAGTAGAAAAAAGTTGTATAGATCATGATTCAACCCCTTCTAACTACTTGAGAGTTAAGATCTTGGAGATGGAGGTTTATAGGTTGGGAAAGATCATTGAGACTTAGAAGCTTGACATACATATCATACTAAAATGGTTTGAAGCAACAAGAGAGGAGTTGAAGAAATCTTTTAAGAGAAGAAAGGAATTGGCTATCCAATCGAATGAAACTCTATATCAAGAAGAAGATACTGAAGGACTACTCGATAATGGAAATTCTAGAAAGGTGATACAATAATAGAAGGCCTATTGGACAGAGACAATACACTAAATGAAGAGATGAGAGTACTAAAGAGAGAACATGAAATCTAGTCATTAAGATTGTGTGAAGTGACTAAACATGAAAAGAAAGTTGAAGAGGATAAATATCATATATCTACAAGACTTGATGACAAGAACAATAAAGTATAAAGGCTTACTCAAAATTAGTTTGAGATGGACAAAAAAATGCTCCTTAGAACTCAAGAGTGTAATAGAAAGGATGTGGAGATTGAAAATTTAAAATTTGAGAGTAATCATATGACGAATGAACTGAATTGAAACATGAAAAAGAATTCATTGAAAGGTTGAACAAACCTAAGGAAGCTATAAGATATTATGAATAGTTGATGAGATTGTAATTAATACCCCATGACACATTTGGCCTAGGCTATAATGCCTAGCCCTGGTTAAATTTTCACGTTGGATTGCCAGATTCTTTAGCCTAATTTTATGTTTAGTGGTACTCGGTTACTAGTTTTGATTAGATGTATGTCATATTCAATTGATATATGTGTTGAGTTAGCTATTTCATATGTTCATGATTATTTCAATGAGGATATATGTATGTTCATTTAGTGAATTTCACTTATTTCATGATGTTAGTTAAATGAATTATTTATATGCAGTTCTATGGTTACTTACCCCATACTTGCATGTGTATGGTGTACTTATATGTTTTACTTTATGTTTGACATTTCTGATGTATTTGAAGGAGGGAGTTGTAGTCACCTACTAGTTAGGATCTACATGATGCACCACTCACTAACATTTCCTATTTAGTTTAGATTATTTTTGTATGTACATGCTTAGATTTTATGCAGATTGTAGGTACTAGGCATCAACTTTCCTGAATTCCCAGGATGAGTGTGCCTTATCGCAGTATCTCAATGGTAAAAGAGGGGAGATAATTCTTGAGTCCAAATCCTAACCTAAGCCAATTGTCCTAGAAAGTAGGACAAGTATTTGAGTTGTTTACCTATTTGAATTTGTTAAGTGACATGAACTCATGATTTCGATCCTGGAGTTTGATTATGTTTTTTGTCTTTAGTTGAGTTGTCATATTTAGTCTTGTGGGCATGTTGCAATTTCCATTATAATTAAATCAAATTAAAAGATAATTTAATGATTTAATTTAATAGAAATTTAATTAAGAAAAAATCAATATTTAATTAATTGTGAAATTTAATTATAAAAAAGAATTAAATTTAAAATATTTTATTAAAATTCTAATTTTTGCATATTTATATTTATTTAATTTAATAAAAAATTATTTAGGAGTTTCATTTTAATAAACTCTAAATATTATTATTAGTTGAATTAATAAATATATTATTAAAAATATCTCATGATTTAATAAAAGAGAGAGAGGAATTAATTTAATAAAGTTATTTTTAGTTAAAGTTGTAAAAAGGTTGCACATTAAATTTAAAATATAATAAAATAGTAAAGGGAAAAGGGTTTCACGTGATTGCACAATCAAAACCCTAATTTGGGGAAAGCTCTTTATTAGGAAATCAAAGCTCATTTCTCCACACATAGGTTTCGAGGAGTTGATTTTTGAGAGGAGGGTTTTCGAAAGAAAAAGAATTGTTTGCTAGTTCTATGTGTCTATTGTTTAGCATCAGATCCAAGTAGGATCTTGTGGATTTTTCATAGTAAATATATGTCTTCTCCATGTTTGTAGATCTATATTCAGAGTTTGTTTGGGTTGAAGCCCTTGTTTGAAAATTTCATTGTTCCTTGCTTCGTAATCATCTGTAAATGGACAGATAATTAGAAATTCTCATTTTGTAAATGTAGAGAATTGTATTTTGTTTCAGGTAGGGTTTGGAAAAGAAATCAGATTTAATATACAAATTCAAGTGATGTCCATATTTTTTCCTATCAGATCTATTTTGCTAATAAATAAATAAATAAATAAATAAATAAATAAATAAATAAATAAATAAATAAATAAATAAATAAATAAAAATATATATATATGGACACACACACACACACAGACGAAATTACCATAGTAAATAAATTTACTGTGATAATTTTATATAGTAAAATAGTGTTTTGTAATCACCCATGCAAATTTGGATTGCAAATTTAATAAGGAAGGGGGCATTGTGTTTGTTTTTAAACACAATAAAAAGAATAAAAAAATATTAAATAGGGAGGGTGGGGGCCATGACTCCCATTGTCCCACTTCCCTCAGTGCTTAGCCGCTAGCTATGAAGGTAGCTAGGGTTGCCAAGATTGTCGAAGGTACAATGTTGTTGCAAGTAGCATGATCGACAGGCCTAAAATGCTTTAGTATGTTTTTGATTTTTTTACATTTAATTTTATTAAATTTTAATTTAATAAATTTTTTAATAAAGTTTTTAAAAATTATTAATAATTAATTTAATTAATATAGTTTTAATTATTAATAATTAATTTTAAGTAATATTAAATATTATTAAAAAATTTAAATAATTTTATATTATATTATTAATTAATAATTATGATTATTAATAAATTTATATATATTTTTGGATCGATAAAAGACCAAAGCCTAGATTAATTATTGTTATTTATTGTAATTAATTATTTTTATGTGTTACATGAATTCAAACCCAAGACCTCCCACATGAGAGGCTCACAAGTTACCATTGTATTGTAGGATTTTTCCTATAAACTTATATTATTTTATTAATAATTTGATAATTATTGTTTTGAATAATTTAATAATTATTAATTTAATTTAATTTATAATATTTAATAAAAGTATTAGTTTATAAACTAGCATTAAACTGTATTTTGGTTTAAAAGGAAAAGAGACTCAGTTATAAGGGAAATTTTGTAAATCTTATTAAGTCTGAGATTTATAATGAAGCAAAGAAAACATGAACCCTGGATTGTAATCCATAAACCATGTCATACTATAATACTTGAAAATGAAAATGAGAATTTGAAACCCTAGTAAGAATTGAACTTTTATGTTTTCAAAACCTAATAAATTATGAAAGTTATTTTAGTATGTACTTAAGTGATGTGTGGTTTACTACTTTGGGTTCAGGTTTTGAATTAGTTCTTTGATCAAATTAGGTAGTTTACTAGAGGCTTGGGGTTTTTTTCAGTGATGATGTTATGTATACAATCTTTTATACCCAACCATTCTGATGTGTCACATATTTTCTATTTTGAGTTCTGATCAATGTTTGTTAGTGCTTTCTAGTTCTTGTGTAGAAGTGAGGTGAATGGTGTGACTTTTTTGGTGTAACCTTTGAGTCTTCAATCAATTATCTTTGAATTCTTTCAAGTTGCTTGTATAGGACTGAGGTGATTATTGTGTTTTATGTTTTGGTGCTTTCTAGTTGCTTGTATATGATTGAGGTGATATTGAGATTCAATCTTTAGGTTCTTTCCAGTACCTTGTAAAGGACTGAGGTGATTTTTGTGTTTTATCTATAAGTTCTTTCTAGTTGCTTTTAAAGAACTAAGGTGAAAACTGTGATTCTTTGGTTGTACTTTTATGAGCCCAGGGTAGGTAATCTACATGAATGTTGGGAAGTGGCTTGTAATGGAGGCTGGAGCCCAAAGTGGCTACCTCAGTAACCCATTGTGAGTTGTTAGTGATGGCATTTCATTAAATGGGTTTAAAATGAACTAATAAGAGTTAGTGTTTTCCTCACCCATGCCTCAAGTGCTACTACAATCTAGGATGGGAGTAGAGAGGATGCTTGGTTGTGACCTTGCTTCATTAGTATGCCTTTTCTATATGAAGGGATACTAGTGACACATGGAGACACTAGGGGGCCAAAGTCTAGAGAGGCTACCAAGGTAACCTTAGAGTTAGCTCATGCGATGACACTTTCCCACTTACATAATAGATTTCCTACATGTCATTGTTTCCTCTGGGATTAGTTGATACTTTTGTCTTGGTACCCTTTGAGTTAGTTTTCTTTCAAGTCTTTCCTTGACCTAGATGTTAGTTATGACTTGTGGATTGATTTTTGTATGGGATGCCTTGGGTTTATCTCATTGGCACAGTGGGAGTGGGCCATTTAGGTTCCATGAGGTTAGGTGTTAGTGCATTTTTCTTATACCATTGAGATCTGACCATTGGATGTACCTGTGCAACTATACCTTTCTTTCTGATCATGTATTTCTGTTGGATGTTTTTATTCTATTGTTCTATACTTTTTAAATCAGAGATCTAATGAGATAATGCATTTTAATTATGATATATATTCTTTGAGCTTTTCATACCTTGTGACTTGTACAATGGATAATTATACATTCTGATTATGCCAAGTGGCATCTTTTGTAATTGTATATTATTTATCAGATTTGTACTTGTGATTATTCCATCATGTGGATTTTTGTTATGTGTTAGATTTAATATTAATAAACTTATAGATATGATTCAACATCATAGAACCCTTAGGAGACGTAATCTATTTATGATGGTTGCATGTATGTGAGTTATTGCTTTTTCTATATTATCTGTTGATGTTATTACCCTTCAAAAAAAAAGTTTGAAAAAATTAGTGAAACTTTAGGTTAATTTCTTTTTGATTCCCTAGTGGGGTGTTACATATGGTATTAGAGCCTAGTTACTACATTGGGAGCTCTGGGTATATTGAAATGCCACCAGTTGAAAAACTAGTTAAATTGAAACAAAACATAAACTGTTATATTTATCTATTACAACTTGAACACTTGAAAACTTCAACTTGATTTCTTGAAACATAAAAAAAGCCAAAACTTGAAAAACTCTTGAGTTGGATTTCAGACATATTTTCTTATGATTATGCTTTATGGTAGTATACCTTTGTGGACTTTGTGAACATGGGGGAAAGGTCCAACGGGACCCACATAGTGAGTGCTTTAATTTTATCAGGAGTAAGCCTAAGTCTATGGGGAGTGGATGTAATGCCTACCTCTAGTTGACTTTTCATGTTGGATTGTTGGATTCTTTTAGGCCAGTTTTATGTTTAGTGGTCCTTGGTTATCGAATTTGATTATATGTACTTCATATTCAGTTGATATATGTGTTGAGTTACTTAGTTATTACATGTATTCATGATTATTTTGGTGATGATATATGTATGTTCATTTAGTGACTCTCATCTATTTATGATGTTAGTTAAATGAATGATTTATATGTAGTTCTATGGTTACTTACCCCATACCTGCATGTGTATGGTGTACTTGTATGTTTAATTTTTTGTTTGATGTTTTTGATGTAGTTGAGGGAGGGAGTCATAGTCACTTACTAGTTGGGATCTACATGATGCACCACTCCCTACCATTTCCTATTTAGTTTAGACTTTATGTGTATGTACATGCTCAGATTTTATGTAGATTGTAGGTATCAGGTATCGACTTCCCTGAATTCCAGGATGAGTGTATCTTATCACAATATCTCAATGGTAAAACAAGGGAGATAATTATTGAGTCCAAATCCTAACCTAAGCCAATTTTCCTAGAAAGTAGGAAAAGAATTTGAGTTGTTTACCCATCTGAATTCGTCAAGTGACATGAATTCAAGATTTTGACCCTAGAGTTTGATTATGTTCTTTGTCTTCAGTTGAGTTGTCGTATTTAGTCTTGTGGGCCTGTTGTGGTTTTTGTTATAATTAAATCAAATTAAAAGATAATTTAATTAAAAAAATTCAATATTTAATTATATTAAATTAATTGAGAAAATTAATTAAATTTAAAAGATTTTATTTAAGTTCTAATATTGGAATATTTATATTTATTTAATTTAATCATAATTTACTTAGGAGTTTCATTTTAATAATAAACTCTAAATAATATTATTAGTAGAATTAATAAATATATAATTAAAAATGTCTCATAATTTAATAAAAGAGAGAAATGAATTGATTTAATAAAGTTATTTTAATTGAAGTTGCAAAAAAGGTTGCACATGAAATTTAATATATAATAAAATAATAAAGGGAAAAGGGTTTCGTGTGATTGTACAATCAAAGCCCTAATTTGGGGAAAAACTCTTTATAAGGAAATTAGAGCTCATTTCTCCACACATAGATTTGGAGGAGCCAATTTTCGAGGAGGGTTTTTGAAAGCAAAAGAATTGTTTCTGAGTTCTATACATTCATCATTTAGCATCAGATCCAAGTAGGATCTTGTGGATTTTGCGTAGTAGATTCGTCCTTTGAAATATCTATCTTCTTAGTGTTTGTAGATCTGTATTTAGAGTTTGTTTAGGTTGAAACCTTTGTTTGAAAATTTTGTTGTTCTTCATTTTGTAATCATCTTTATATGGATGGATAATTAGAAATTCTCATTTTGTAAATGTAGAAAATTGTATTTTGTTTCAGGAAGAGTTTGGAAAAGAAATCAAATGTAATATACTAATTCGAGTGACTATCCATATTTTTCCTATCGGATTGATTGTGTTAATTGACACACACACACACACACATACATGTATGCATATATATAGTATAAAATTACCATAGTAATTAAATTTAATATGATATTTTTTTTACAGTGAAACAATATTTTGTAATCACCCATGCAAATTTGGATTGCAAATTTAATAAGGGGACATTGTATTTATGTTTGGTTTGTTTTTGAAAATATAATAAAAAGAATAAAAAATTATTAAATAGGGAGAGCAAGGCCATGACTACCCCCATCCCACTTCCCTCAGTGCTTGATCACTAGTTGTGAAGGTAGCTAGGGTTGCCAAGGCCGTCGAAGCAGCAATGTTGTTGCAATTAGCATGGTCGATGAATCTAAAATGCTTTAATATGTTTTTGAGTTTTTCTAACATATCATTTTATTAAATTTTAATTTAATAGAGTTTTTAAAAATTATTATTAATTAATTCAATTAATATAGTTTTAATTAATAATAATTAATTTTAATTATTATTAATCAATTTTAATTAATATTGAATATTTTAATAAATTTAAATTAATTTTTATTATGTTATTAATTAGCAATTGTGATTATTAATAAATTAGTATTATTTTATTAATAACTTGATAATTATTTTATTAAATAATTAAATAGTTATTATTTTAATTTGTTTTATAATATTTAATAAAAGTATTGGTTTTATAAGTTAACATTAAACTATGTATTTTGGTTTAAAAGGAAAAGGGACTCAATTATATGGGAAGATTTGTAAACCTTATTAAGCCTGAGAATTATAATGAAACAAATAAAACATGAACCTTAGATTGTAATAAAAAAACCCTATCAAATTGTAATACTTGACAACAAAAATGAAAATTTGAAACCATAACGAGAATTGAACTTGTATGTTTTCAAACCCTAATAAATTATGAAAGTTATTTTTGTATGTACTTATGTGACGTGTGATTTACTACTTTGGGTTCAAGATTTGAATTAGTTCTTTGATCAAATCAGGTTGTTTACCAGTGGCTTGGGGGTTTTGTTTTATGATGATGTTATGTATATGATCTTTTCTACCTGACCATGGTGATCTATCACATGTTTTCTATGTTGAGTTCTGATCGATGTTTGTTAGTGCTTTCCAGTTCTTGTGTGGAATTGAGGTGAATAATGTAACTTTTCTGATGTAACCTTTGAGTCTTCGATCAATTATATTTGGATGCTTTCCAGTGGCTTGTATAGGAATGAGGTGATTATTATGTTTTTTCTTTTGGTGCTTTCTAGTTTCTTGTATAGGACTGAGGTGATATTGTGATTTGATCTTTAGGTTCTTTCTAGTCACTTGTAAAGGACTGAGGTGATTTTTGTGTTTTGCCTATAGGTGCTTTCTAGTTTCTTGTAAAGAAGTGAGGTGAAAACTATGATTCTTTGATTTGTACTTTTATGAGCCAGGGGTAGGTAATCTATGTGTATGTTGGGAAGTGGCTTACAATGGAGGCTAGAGCCTAGAGTTGCTTCCTGGGTAACCCATTGTAAGTTTTTTTAATAAGTGATAAAATTTCATTAAATGGGTTTTAAATGAACTAATAAGAGTCCTTTTTTTCCTTGAACATGCCTCAAGTGCTAGTACAAGCTAGGATGGGAGTAGAGAGGATGCTTGGTTCTGACCTTTCTTCATTAGTATACCTTCTCTTTACGAAAGGATACTAGTATTGCATAGAGACACTAAGGGGCCAGAGTCTAAAGAGGCTACTAGGGTAACCTTAGAGTTAGTTCATGTGATGACACTTGTCCAATTACATAGTATATTTTCTACATGTCATTGTTGCCTCTGGGATTAGTTGATACTTGTGTCTTGGTACCCTTTGAGTTAGTTTTCTTTCCAGTGTTTCCTTGACTTAGATGTTGGTTATGACTTGTGGACTAATTTCTATTTGGGACTTGAGTTTATCTCCTTAGCATGGTGGGAGTGAGCCAGTTAGGTTCCATGAGGTCAAGTGGTAGTGCTTTTTTCTTATACTATTGCGATTCAATTGTTGGATGTCATTGCTGGATGTACCTGTGCAATTGTACCTTTCTTTTTGATCATGTATTTTTGTTGGATGGAATAATTCTATTATTCTATACTTGTTTTATCAAAGATCTTATGAGACCATGTATTTTAATTATGATATATATTCTTTGAGCTTTTCATACTCTATGATTTGTATAGTGGATGATTATGCATTCTGGTTATGCGAAGTGACATCCTTTGTAATTGTATATTATTTATTGGATTTGTACTTGTGATTATTCCATGATGTAGATTTTGGTTGTGTTAGATTTAATATTAATAAACTTATACATGTGATTCAACGTCATGGAACCCTTAGGAGATGTATTCTATTTATGATGGTTGTATGTGTATGAGTTTTTGCTTTTGCTATGTTATTTGTTGATGTTATTACCTTTCAAAAAAGAAATTTGGCAAACTTAGTGAAATTTTAGGTTAATTTATTTTGGGTTCCTTGGTAGGTCATTACATAGGCTATACCCAGAACCTATATAAGGAAGGAGAACCATCAAAGAGTGTAGAGTAAAGAAATAAAAAGACAAAGAATAAACCTACGTGCTATCATTGTGGTAAGCTAGGCCACACAACAAGCATTTGCAAAAGAAAGATTGCTAATAAAAACTCTAAGCCCCAATTTATTGGTAATTATTTCAACTATAAGAAGCAATGGAATCAAGTACATGAGTATAGATCCAAAGCTAGCACTACACCAATTTTACCTAGATTTGAAGGACATTGCTACACTTGTCAAAAATATGTACATAGAGTTCAAGAATGCATATCCAATGCAAAGTCTAATTGGACATCCAAGAAGCAAGGAAATGTATAATTAGGACTACAACACATGACATAATTGTCATTACTATGGTGAGTATGGTCATGGTGCAGTAAATTGCATAAAGACAAATTTTAGAGGTAAATCTAAGAGTAGGATGAAAGAAAGTTTAGTTTTCTATAGTTGTCACAAGATTGGACATGTGACTAAGAACTCTAGAACCCAAGTACCAACACCCTAATAATGAACATAACAAATAAAAAAGAAAGGTTAATGTAGAAAAAAAAAGGAGTGAGATGAATCAAACCTAGAGAAAGATGGTAGAAGTAGGTAGTAGTGGAACTAGTGAAGTTGAGGTCACCCAATCTAATAGATCATGTGACCTCTCTACTAATAACTAAGAAAAGAAGGTATGTAAGGAACTGTACATTTGAATGCTACATTATAAACCAGTTCATAAAATAAGATGTGTTAAAGGTCCATATCTACATAAATCAAGATGCATTAGGACATATTTGTGGAAAGAACTGAACAAAGAGTTCGTATGCATAATTGATGTCAAATGTCAATATTAGTGATCAAGCATCACTATGTGAACCAAAATCCCATACAGATCGAGGTAATATGTTGACCGAGCCAAGTGTAAATGGTAATGATGATTGAGTGGTGGTCATGATCAAGTTATGGAAGGAAGATATTGTGTTAACCAAGTTTTATGTTGAGGCTAAGACAACTATATTACAACTACCATAGTATGAAGCATTTATTGAAGACTTGATTTGACTATTTGAAACTATATATCAAATTCTAAAGATCATTTTAGTTAACCAACAAATAGAGAACCTATAGATAAATATGAAGGTGATTAACAAAGTGATTTGTGCAAAATAATGTATGATTCAACAACATGCCATTGAAAATTACAAAAAGAAGTAAGTAAAGTTTGTTAATCAAGCTCAATTGTTTTGTGAAATTGTTGAATTATTTCAAAAATCTAGTTCAAAATGACATCACCTACATCTAGAAGTGGAAAGGAAGATCTAAAAGATAGCAATACACAAATTTTAAGGAATGATACATGCCCCCTACCAAAATTTAAGGAATATCTAGAAGCTACGATGACTAGAGATACATTTGATGTATTATCACCCATACCTCCTAGAGTTATCATGGTGCATGATGTGAATTCATTTTATATGTGTAAGATTGGAGAAATTGGTGATTTTGAGCTAAGGAATACTTATGAAAAGTTGTGTGAGGATGGAGTACTAAAAGAAGAGAACATAATTGTTGTTGAGAAAGGGCTTACTCATTCCCTATATATTCCCGAGGCTCTCAAGATTGATTGGATAAAAATCATGTTCATGAGAAGAGTACATGAAATGAAAATGTGGCTAGAGAATGGGCGAGTCAAGATAATGAAGGGAACTATTCATCAAGTGACTAGGTTCCCTATCCTAACCATGTTAAGACCATATGATACTCAACCAGGAATGTGATAGAAGAACCAAAAAAGGCTAAATGGAATGGAAGAGGAATGTATATTGATGGCATTATAGATTCTAGCATTGAATTTATAGTCTAAGTGATTGCTAAGAAATTCTATCAATCTATTCGACTGAACATTGTACCATGCATTGCAGTAGACTTGGGCTAAGAAATTGTGAAGAAAGATCATAGGTATGATCTTACAGACCTATAGTTGATCTAGCTAGAAATGAACCTTAGATCCATTAGGAAGGATAAGAACACATCATGTAATTTTGTCTCACTACTGATGTGCATATTCTTTTATGCACAAAATTCATTTCCAACCAAAGAAGATATTGTGTGGGATAAACTAGAATTGTAGTTGAGAAAATAAATGGTTACATTAAGAAATTAGGAGAGAACTTTGAAACCATTTTAGATGGATATTTTGATGAATTCTAAGGTAAAATGACGAACATAATGAGTATCCCCAAGTTATTTGTTTTGATTAAGTAAAAATAGGTTTTAAAGGACCTGAAACCTTTCCCAAAGTATCAAATAGAAGCAACTAAGAAAGTCCACAAGGAACTCTACATCAACATCAAAAAACAAAAAAAATTGAGGTAGAAGCCTTTAAAGAAAAAATGGGAATAAAAAAAAAAAAAGCCAACAAAAAGCCAACAAAAAGCCAAGTAAAAGACAACACCAAGATAGCTATAGGGTCTTTAGTAAATTAGTAGCCCGATCTATAAGGATATTCAGATTCACCGCAGAGGCCTCTAACTCATCAATTTTTTTGTCTTCTACAACTTTTGTTTTCTTTGAATTAGTTCTAGTGCATTTATTGGGGCCTCGATCCTCAATCCTATCCTTAGACCCATGAATTCTCCACTAGTCTAGTTTGTCCAGTTGAGTTTTGATGTTCTCTGCAACAGTTTCAATATGGAGAAATTTTGATCAACAAATTTATAAAAAACCCTTTCCATGTTGTCAACTCTATTTACCATAGCATCCATATTTTTTCGCATCTCCTTCAACATTTGTTCATTAGTTCTATTTTTCACTTCTAGAGGTGGGACTCTCTTGCTATGATGATATTTAGTTATTGATCATTACTATGATGACATTTTTTTCATGGTGTATACTAATTATACTTATGCTCAAGTTATTTTACCAAGGGTTGCATCGCTAAGGCCTATGCAATATGAAGTGAACTTTGATGTTATATCTATAGGTGTAACAACCTTGTTGTCAGAGGAAATTGATTAAAATGTCAAGCCATTCAACACATATGAGACAACCAAGATCAAGATGCTAAAGCAAAAAAAGTTCTCAATATGGATAGGAAAATAAAGAAAATGATTGTAGATATTGAAGGAAAATTTGGAGAAGGACCCCTATAGATTACAAAAGGAAAAGGGGAAGATGAGGATTTTGAGGAAGAAGAAGATGATGAATCAAAAAGGAATAATTGGTGGTTGTCGAGGCTAAGGCACCAAAAAAAAATAAAATAGTAATTGTAGATCCCAAGGTCAAGAAGAATCTAAATAAAGGTGTTACACCTCCCTCCTCTACAACTAAAAGAAGAATAACTAGACACAGATCTAAGGAAACATCTCCTACAACTACCAAGCCAAAGAAAGGGGAAAAAAAAATCACAAATCTAGTTAAGGGAAATTCCACACCAAAGATGAAACAAGTAACCAAAGGGACCAAGCAAGATCTAAAGTAGAAACCAAGGAGGAAACTTGTAATTATGCTTGATGATGAAGAGGATGAAGGAGAAAGAAATGAATCAGACAATATGATAAAATTTTAGATTGTTCCTAGGCAACCTCCTCAAGATATTGATAAGATATGTGAAAATATTAGGAATTTAATAAGAATTTTAGGTTTCAAACATATTAAATATGCTTCTTTAGAGAAACTTGATAAAGTAAAGGTTGAGCAAGAAATGTAAGATATGGTGATAAAATTCGAGTATACACCTATAGAATTGAGCAAGGTAATCCCTAAAGAATTGTACAATAAAATGGATACAAAGTGGAAATGGGCATTGTCCATTGAAAGGAAAATAAGAGAAACCACATTAGTGTTCAAAATATTCAAGACTAAGCTAAGTTACTAAGAGGGGAAGGGTGAATTAGTAACTTCTAAAACTTCAACAATTTGAACCTGTAGTCCAATCATTCAATTAGTATTTATCCATAATATAAATTCTGATCTAATTGCATGCATAAGAAATTGAAAGCATTCATAACATTGAAACACAAATATTTGGTGACCCAAAAACCTATCAAATAGAAAGTAAAACTGAGGTGGGGATGATACCCACAACTTTAGTACTACAGTATAAAGTTAGCCTTTTAAAGCTGACATTGATCACTTTTGATGATCTACCCTATTAGGAGCAATAAGGATTGCTAGGTCCACCTTGTAAAAGGATTTAAAAACATAAAATTAAGTATGCACTTGGTAAAGAGATTTACAAAAGACTGTTAGGTCTACCTTGTGAAAGGATTTGATTGATCCACCTATTAGGATGAAGTAGTAGATGATCTTTGATTTGTAACTTGGCTTGCTGAATGAGATTCCTTTGTGTACTGATCACTTTTTTATGATAGATATGTCTCTACTACTTCTTATTCTATTATGGCCTTTACAATTCACTCCTTCTTCTTTTCTCTAATGTAATTCACATTCACATCTTTATCTTTGCATACAATACATTACATCACATACATATACTGGATATGATACAATGCATTACATATATATCAACCCAATTATACAAATTAGAAAGTCAACCATTGTACAAGTTACCACAAATGTTATAGAGTGGGCCCACATGAAGACATTTGAGTTTGAAGATTGACTCGGTGAGGTTCTGATACTCGAAATCCACTATCAATACTCGACATCATCATGAACTCAGTAGAGGTAGAAGCTTGGTCCATACTGATCACTTCTAAGTAGTCCTGAACTCGGTCTGTACTAGTGACTTAGTAGACATTGTGAAACTAATCATATAAACCGAGTCTCTTGATTTACACTGTATGACTCAGTAACATTCTCACCTTGAGCTCGGTATAAACCAAGTCTCTTGGTTAACACTGGACTTTCATCACACACATTGCAAACTTGGTGAACACTACATTGCTTGGTAACCATTGATAAACTTGGCATCAATTGAAATGCATGATTTACACTGGTGGTCTTCATATTAACTGAATCTGCTTGGTAACCACTGAGATGTGTCCAAAGGATTCGGTAGCAACTATAGAACTCAGTGACAACTAAATTACATGGAAAACACTAAGAACTATACAATGAGCTTGGTAGCTATATACAATCTGAATAAGTGTGTGTCACTAATAAAAAACTTGAATGATATGTCAACAATCTCCCCCTTTGGCATTAGTGACAAAAACACTTATCAGCCAAAATTGAATACCTTTCATTACCATGTGATATTGGCTCGATAGAGTATACTATTTTTGGGATTTTTCAATATTGATTTTGTAAAGTATATATAGTATACTATACATATTCCTTCTATATACAACATGTCTTATTGAAAATTCTCCCTCATAGCATATTTTCCCATACTGTGTGTCTCTCTATACATGTCTTACTTCCCATAACATATAACTTTCTCCAATATATGTTTTCCCCCCCTTTTTGACAATAATGCCAAAGATTTATTCTATTTTATTTACATAGAAACACCAAAATGAGACAACAATTCAAAATGTACCTTAAGAATGATTGCCAAAGTTTTATCCCAATTCTCCTACAAGACCTTGCATGTATGAAGTGCAATTTGTAGATCTGCTAAAAATTCTATCATATGGTTTGCAATAAAGAAGTTATTGTCATGGATTAGAGTTTTTGAAAATGTAATATGTTTTTGTAGTGCATCTATGTTGGGAAGGATCATGTTTTATATGTCAATCAATGTGGATCTGATCCTTGCTTCTTCCTTTAGCAATTCTACTTGCATTTTTGAAAAAAATCTTGTTTTTTTGAAGTGTGCAGAGCTTGAATTGAGGTTAAGTTGCATCTACTGAGCACTAGCCTTTATATCTTCATCTATTTTGGATAATTTGTCCTTTATTTCCTTTGCAAAACTAGAAACATCACATAGTTTCCCAAAGTGATGACACATTTGAACATGATGTTTTTAAATTGCCCAAAATTGTAGAGAGCTCTATTTGATGAATGACAATTTGCTAAGCAATGTGCTCCAACACTTTATTGTTAAACTTCTTTTCAACCTTCTCCACTAGCTTATCTTGTCCATTAGTGTCTTCATTGAATTTCTAGACTACTTCTACTAGCTGATACGAAATAGGTTGAGTAGAATCAATCTCAATTCCTATAGCCTCTATTGAAATGTTTTTGGCATCTTCAATTATCTTATACTCTTTATCTCTCTCCTCTCTTAGCCTTTGCTATTTAGCCTTCTTTTGTAAGAGTTCACCAAATGTTTGCATTTGATCTAGAGTAAGCTTGTAAATACCCCAATTGGGGATTACTATTTCCTCATCTAAATCAATGTCTTCCTCTATCCCATTTCCTTTTCCCAAAAATGTTGTACTCGGTTGAACCTTGGGCTCAACTTTCCTTGCACTTATTGCTTTTGTATCTTGAATAGAAACAATAGTAGAGATACTTGGGGTTGCAGTAAAAATTGATACTATGTCAATTGAAGGAATACTTATAGAAATGCTTTAGGAACCCAAAATTGATGTGCTCAAAATTGTAGAACCCAAAATTGGTGTACTTACAACTGAATAAGTCAAAATTGGAGAAGTCAAAACCAAAGTACTTAACTAGGTAGATGAAGGAAGAATCTATAGCTTGGTGGATGAAGTGGAAGTCACTTTTGTTAGTGATGTGCTGAGCCAAGTAGGAACAAAGAGTGATTAGACATTGATATATCACTAGTGGTCACACTCAAACTTGCTGATGTTGTCTCCACACTTGATGTTAACAATGACTAGCTTGGAGAGTGAGGAAGTGAGGCAATGACCACTGCAACTATCTTGACTGGGTCAGTCTCCTTATCATCTTTCTTTTCTTCCTCAACAGTCTCTTGTTCTTAATCCTCTTCATCTTCTT
This sequence comes from Cupressus sempervirens, assembly GCA_028749045.1. Lineage (NCBI taxonomy): Eukaryota > Viridiplantae > Streptophyta > Pinopsida > Cupressales > Cupressaceae > Cupressus > Cupressus sempervirens. Next base: position 477,209,991 of record CM053792.1, read on the forward strand.
CATTGATGCAGGAGCATCCAGAGGTATAAGGGAAATCTTGTGTCACCCAAAAAATGTCCTTAGACTTAGTTTCTATTTGATGTGTTTTCATTTTTGGATACCCATTTGGGTCAAATAAAGGTTCCAACTTCACAGTTCCACTATCAGTGCGTTTGAAAATCCCAAAAAAATAGGAGCATGTAATTGGGCCATCATTTTGGTAAACTAGAAGGTGTGAATTGGCCAGATGAATGTAATCATGATTTAGAGCATTCCAGAAAAAGAATCAGGTCAATAAGCCCCACGGTTTGAAAGTTATTGCAATTTTTCAAGTTTTGGAGACCTCCTAAGAATGCTTCAAAGTTAGGTTAGGGGCATTAAATGACCTCAAAAAGGGCCAAAAAATGGGGGATGAGCAAAGCTATCCATGGGGCTATAGAGTGCTTCGAGAGCTTTATGAAAATGTAAACGGTTTGTCAATCGAAGCTATGGTTCAAAAGTTATGCCTCCCGAAAGTTCGATTACCATTTCTGGATTCTTCTAGATTTGTACTGACTTCTAACATAGCTTCTGGAACCTTCTATTTTGTCGGTGGATGCCTACTAGCACTTTCTAGAATGTACTCCTAGTCCTTAACCCTCTAGGGTCTATTTAAGGAGATTTTTTGCATTGTAAAAGGCAGTTCGGAGTAGAGTTTGAGAGGAGGTACTAAAAGGAAAATTATCTCCAGATTTATGCTATTTTAAGCCCTTAGGGCATGTCTTGAATTTTATTTTCTTTGTACTGTTTGTACTAGCTTATTTTCTCAGTTAATATTTTCCCCTTTTTTGTTATGTCCATTCTGTTCTTGGGTTGTGTCCCCATCATTCATTTTCAAAGTGAGTTACTTCTTTAGCATTCTCTTCTTCATCTTTCTCCTTATCTTCTTCTTTATCATCATCTTTGACATTGGCTAGAAAATCACTTGGTTTATGTAATAAACATATATTCTTCCAAGTGTTTGTTGCATTCCTAACAACATGCTCAATGTCCTTGATCAAAACCAGACAAGTATTAAACTTTAGAGTCAATTTTTCTTCATTTTTCTTCAATGACTCTTTCACCTCAACATTTGATATGCTTGTTAATAACTACCTCAAGGTTTCTCCATATATATCCTTAACAATTTGCATAGAAAAATCCCATCTTGGCTTTATCTTTTCCAATAATTCACTGGGAACTTGAGAAGCAAGTTGATTTGGTGAGTATTTCCACTTACCCATTTTATTTAGCACCAGGTCTTCAACTTGCTTCTGCTCTTTTGCTATCTTAATATCATAGTTTAATGATTTAAATTTTGTTATGCCTACTTCTTCTTATAATTGCTTTAACTTGTCCTAGAAGGTGAATGGAGGCTTTCTAAATATAATGTCTCCTCCTTCTTTGTTAGCTTTCTTTCTTGACCTCTTGGTGAATACTTTAGTGGATGGTTTTGCTAGCTTGGTGATGATTTCCTTGCCTTTCTTCTTTAGTGGCTCTTCTTCCTTAGACTCTTCCTTATCCTCTACTTCTTCACTTTTCTCATCCTTACCTTTTCCCTTAGTTAACAAAAGGGGTGAAATTGATTTCAATTTTGCAGTTCTTCTTTTCCCTTTGTTGACTACTCGAGGGAGCTTTATTTCAAGTTCAATCCTAGCCTTTGCTTCATCATAAATTCCAAATTATGTAGCCTTAGGATCAGCTAATTCATTGATAAGAGCTTCAATGATATCCTTTGCTTTATCAATGTTGACCTCATAGCTAAGAGGTTTTAATCACACTATTCTAGGCTTAACTACCTAAATATACACCTTATCACTATCCACCATGAAACATATATCATCTTTGTAGTCCTCAACTAGCTTCTTGGGGATTCTAAAATTTTTGTTTATTTTCTCTTTAAATACATCAAAACAATTATCCATGATACTATTGTAATTTTCACCCATCTCTGCAATATACTCATTGATTTGATAGAGCAAAAAAACATCTTTTCTCCATGCTATAGTGCCTTTAGAAGGAAAGAATTTTTGTACATAAAAGAATAGAAAAGTCAACAAGGAACTGAACTTACAAAGATTTTTGTTTTAAGTTCTTATTCTTTCCATGTTCTTGTTGAACTATCTTAGCAATAGCTCGGCAAGGTCATATGATAAATTGATCTTGACCACCTTGTAAGCTAAGTCCACAACTTCACATGACACACTATTTAGTCTGCTTGAACTATATATCTTGTGTGTAATGATGTGAATACCAAAATCCAATTCTGCATCAGTGACACTACTAATTTTCATTCCTCTGCCATCCCATTTTGCTAGGGTTTTCTTTTCCAGTTCTACCTGACCTAAGGTTTTTGTCATTTTGGCTGTGGCTAGCATAGGGAGGCCAATGATTTGATGAATCATCTTCTTAGTTATTAGAATTGGTTGTTCTATCAGTAACTACCCATTATGCACCTGACTGAATGAGGATAAACCTAATCCATTTGATTTGAAAGTCTCAGGGCATGTGAGAGATGTGTGTCAACCCTTTGGTTTCTAGATGTTGATGCTCAAGTTTTAGGACTACATCCACACATAGCTAACCTAGGGCATCATCCATTTATAGTGTACTAATTTCTTGGATAACACATTTGAAATGAGTGTGAATGTCATCGATAGGAAGTACCTTGGGAGGAATTTGGGATTGTGCACTACTTGGATCTAGGGTTTCACTAACTATAGGAGTGAGGTTGAAATATGGTGCCTTCCACTCAACTCCATGAACCAACATGTCTGATCCTCACTTAACTTTTCTACTATTGGATGCCATTTTCACTCAGTAGGGTTTGAAAGAATTCAAAAAAATTTCACTGGAAAATCACTTTGATTGCACTGAAAATGATTTCAATTGCATGCCTTTTGTTGAAAATTTTCCATTAATGCTTGGTATGAAGGTAGATTGAATGACATCACATTAATAGATTGTCATCCACTACTTTGAACATTCGGTGACGTCTTCATGACTTGGTAACCATATGAATCTTTATCACTCTTGACCTTGCTTAGTAGAGTCTATGACGTAACCTCACTTGGTAGAGAAGTAACTCGGTAGTAACTAATACTGATCTCACTCAATGATCCCTTGGTATCCTAAATACATATTTGGATCTTTTCCACCTTTTAAATTGGAACTATTTTTGGATGTCTTCTTTGATGGCTTAGTTCTAGTTCTCCCTTGGGAACTTAGTCAGAAGTGGTAGAGTCACCCATTTCTTGAGTGACTTGACCATCATTGCTTGGACTTGTATCCTTGGTAGAATGAGGAACCCATTTCTATCTCATCTATTTTTGGATATCATCAGCTTTTTCTTTTTTCTCATCTTCAATTCTACTAGTATTCATGCAATTCTTGACAAGATTACCAAGTTCTATACAAATGAAACATCTTTTAGTGGTATCTCTTTTGCTCATATGATGTTTAACACAAGTAATACCAATGTGTCCAAATTATCTATAGTAATGACATCTACACCAAGTGTTGTAGTCCCATCCAAATATTGTTTTCACAAATTTCTCTGCTGGATTCAATACACTAGTTTTGCATTTTGATGAATTGTGTCTATGTTTCTTTCATTTGTGACATTTTCCTTCAAATCTTGGTTTCTCTTTACATTCATTAGCTGTATGGCCATGCTGATTGCAATTGTAGTATTTTCTATTGAACTTTGCTTTTCCATTACTTCAACATTTGTTTGATGTGTGACCTCTCTTACCATAGTGACTGCAAGCAGGTCTTTGATTCTTTTGAGCTCCTTGATTGGATGATTCTCCTTTTGTATATCCAATTCCCACTTTAATTTTTTGCCTATAGAGGTTTTTATCATTCAATTGATTCATGTCTTCTTGAGATTTCATCATTCTTTCATTGATTTGCTTCTCAAAGTTTAGATCATTCTTCAATCTTCCATTGATTTTTCTTTCAAATTTTAGATCATTTTTCATTCTTTCATTGATTTTCTTTTCAGAATTTAGATCATTCCTCATTCTTTCATTTTCAAATCTTAGGCTCATGACTTCTTCATTTTCATTGGAGTTGATCAATAAGGTCTACTTGCTAAAGGGATTGGTTCTATATTTCATTGTTCCTTCCATCTATCTCTTCTTTTATCTTGTTTCTCTGCTCCAATACTTCACATAACCTTATTGACTGAATCTCTTTTTCTTTTTTTAGGTTTCTTACTTCTTCTTGTAGGAAACTATTCTTTTCAAGGAGTTCTTTGATTGCTCCATTGGCTTCATTTGAATTTCTTGAATGAAGGTCTTCAATTCTTTCTTCAATGTAGAGTTGATCATTCATTTGAATTGCAAGTTCTATTCTTCTTTTCAAGGATTGAGAGAGTTGCTCCTTTTCTTTCTTGAGTTGGGCAATGGCCATTTCTAAATCCAACCTTTCATTGTTAGTGGATTTGTCAAGTCTAAATATCTCAATGGCCTTGATCTTTGCTCAAGTTGTTAAGCTTTCTCCTGAGAACCAAAAAGCTTTGATACCAATTTTTAAGTTACTAAGAGAGGAGAGGTGAATCAATAATTTCTAAAAATTCAACAATTTCAACCTCTAGTCTAACCATTCAATTAGCATTTATCCATAATATAAATTATGATTTAATTTCATGCATAATAAACTAAAAGCATTCATAACACTGAAACACAAAGATTTGGTGACCTAGAAAACTTTCAAATAGAAAGTAAAATTGGGGTGGAGATGATATCCACAACTTTAGTACTGTAGTATAAAGTTAGCTTGTTAAAGCTTACATTGATCACTTCTGATGATCTTCCCTGTTAGGAGCAATAAGGACTACAAGGTTGACCTCGTGAAAGGATTTACAAACATACAATTAAGTATGCACTTGGTAAAGAGATTTAAAAAAGACTATTAGGTCTACCTTGTGAAAGGATTTGATTGATCCACTTGTTAGGATGAAGCAATAGATGATTTTTGATTTGCAACTTAGCTTGCTGAATGAGATTCCTTTGTGTACTAATCACCTTTCTATGATAGATATGTATTTGCTACTCCTTATGCTATTATGGCCTTTATAATTTACTCCTTTTATTTTTCTCTAATGTAATTCACATTCACATCTTTATCTTTGCATACAATACATTACATCCACACATACATATACTAGATATAATGTAATACATTACATATATATCAACCCAATTATAAAAATTACAAATTTGACCATCATACAAGTTACCGCAAATGTTACAAAGTGGGCCCACATGAAGACATTCAGGTTTTGAGGACTGACTGGGTGAGGTTTTGATACTTGGCATCCACTGTCAATACTCAACATCATCATGCACTCAGTAGACATAGAAGATCCATCCATATTGATCACTTCTAAGTAGTCTTGAACTTGGTCTACACTGGTAACTTGGTAGACATTATGAAACTCATCAGATAAACTAAGTCTCTAATTTACACTATATGACTCAGCAAACATTCTCACCTCAAGCTCAGTATAAACTAAGTCTCTTGGTTAACACTAGACTTTCATCACATACATTGTGAACTCAGTGAACACTGCATTTCTTGGTAACCCATTGATAAACTCGGCATCAACTAAAATGCAAGATTTACATTGCTGGTCTTCACATTAATTGAATCTACTTAGTAATCACGAAGATGTGTCCAAAGGACTTGGTAGCCACTGTAGAACTTGGCAACAACTAAATTACATGGAAAACACTAAGAACTATACAATGATCTTAGTAGCTATATACAATATGAATAAGTGTGTGTCACTAATAACAAACTTGATTGTTATGTCAAAAATTAGCCCAAACTATACCAGGTTTAAGGAAGAAACAAATGTCTATAGCCCTAAGGGATTTTTCTAAGAAGTTTGTTACCAAGACACGAGATTATAAAATTTTGAAAAATAAAATTGAAGATATAGTGTAAGAAAGCATATGGCTTGGAAGAAGGCATTTGGGTTGTTAGTTTCAACAGTAGAAGAAGAAAAGGAGGATGAAATAATCAAATTGGATAATAAAGAAGATTATAATGAGTCAGATAATATAGAGGAAGAAATAAGCAGAAAGGTAGAAGAGAGTGAACAATAAGACATTGTCACTATTGAAGAAATACCCAAGGAAAGACATTAAAATATTAATGTCTTGACTAAGGAAGAACTCAAGAATGAAGCATTCATTAATGCCACCTCAAATACTCATCTACCATGCATTAATTTAGTACTAATATAAATTCAAGATTATTCAAGGATTGGTAAAGCACCAACTATGGATTCAAAACATATTCATTCAATAGTCACAATTGAAGAGAATATCCTACAAGATGTAAGTGTCAAGGAACAGGGCAAGGTGATGATTACACTTTTACATCCAATGACTCAAGAAATTCTTATCATTGAAAAAGGAGGAAAAGAGATACAGAAAGTAGATAAATCTACAATTGATGTCTTAAGATGTTATATTGATAGAATACAAGAGGCTATGCAACAAAGCATCAAGGAATCATGGGAGCAAGTGGAAGTTCAAACATTGGTCCAACTTTTGAGTGTAGTACCCTCTACACTATTTGGAACAAAGATAATTGATACACCTGATGAACTAGTGATATATACTTAGAAGGAGTCCATTGTAATCAATGTTGAAATAAGTTTTCAAGAGATGTTGAGGCCGAGTGTTGAAGTGACACCATTGCAAACATTATTGTCGAGTGCCAATACACCAAAGTTGAAGAAAATGAAGAAGAAGGCCAAGTCACCTAGAAAGCCACTGATACTAGATGAGGTAATTATAATTCCCAAGTTTGATCCTAACAATATGACTCTAGATCAAATGAAAATTTTGTAAGATGAAATTAAAAGGAATAAAAAATAAGAAGAAATGAAAAGCGAACATCAACAAAGGCAAGTACTACATGAGATTAAGGATAGTTTTGTTGATACATTTGATATATATGGTATTAATGAGAAATTTTTTTTTATAGACCAATTAGTTAACATTATTGTGAAGGTTAACAGTAATGATATTGAGGCAAATGAGAAATTATTTCACTATTCTAAGAAGAAATTTGAGAAGCAAGTTTTAGAGAAAGTGTCAATTGAGATTGCTATAAAGCAAGTTGAACTTTCTAACCTTGTAAATAATATAGAGAAAGTTGTAAAGAATATTCAAAATTTTCATAGAAAGTTGTGTGATGTACCAAGGTTCACACAAAATATTTAAGATCGGATTGAGAAAGTGTAGCTATACTTGAAGTCTACAAGAAATTCTTTGAGCATGGACAAAAGTTCAAGCTCTATTCATTTTTAAAAAAAATATTTTTTCCCCAAGGGAGATTGGTTGAATTACAAGACACAAATGGATGCATGAGAGAAAGTTTTATTTCTATTCAATCCATGTTGATACCTCATTTGGAGGTAATGTAGAGAGAGCTAGTATTATCAAAGGAGATAGCAAGACTAGATTTCCATCTCTCTATTGTAGAAAATCTAGTTGATTTAGTTACTCAAATAGAGATTAAAATTTCAGTTTTGGAATTTATTAGAACCAATTGGAATAATTCAATTTCCATTATTATATTGATTCACAAAACATTTTTGGATAAATATGGTTTGACCCCTTCACTCTAGCAACTATAAGTGACAAAAACAAGGGGAAAAATAGATATAAAGAGAAAATATATAAACAAGGAGGAATAAGATCTAACTTAGAAGGTCATGCATATGTCATAGAGGGAAATCAATTGAATATCAAAGGTATGACATCATGTAATGTATTAATAATTTTTGATGATATGTATATATGATGTATATAGTAAAGTCTTTATGAAGACCAAGTCATAGTCTAAGGGGGGAGTGCTATTTTAAAATTTTGAATGGATTAATCAGTCACGACAAAGTGTTTTTCCACTAATGTCAAAGGGGGAGATTATTGATCTCTATGTCATGTTGCCCATTAGTGTCAAATATGTAGTCATATCCTAGGCAATATTGGTCGGTCATCACTATGACCAAGACACCCAATGAAGGTTGAATGATTCTAGACTTGTTTACATTTCAGTTTGAGTCAAGAAAGCCTTAGGTTGCCAAGCAGCCCATACATACTGAGTGCCAGTTAATGCCAAGTAAAGATAGAAGTAAATAGACACTAAGCTAAATAGAGCCAGTTCATGTTGAGTCATATAGTTAATGTTGATCATACATAAGCTAATGGATATGAGGATTAGTTATGACCAAGTGTCAAGATATTCTAGTGTCAAGTAAACCAAATTTGGTATATGAGTTTGGAATGACACAAACACTTATGTAAACAATTTTAGTTGACTTATATACATGATTTAGTGATTATGTAGACAAATAAGGAGTTGTGTACACATTTTTTCAGAGGTCATCAATCCCTATGAAGCCAATGTAACCAATCAAAAAAATGGAAGGAATAAGTGACAAAAGGGAGAAATTTGGATCATTGATTATGATCTAGAACCTTTTGTAGATGGTTATTAATCGGAGGTTCTAAACCCCAAATCAATGAGATAATGAGTGAAGGATTGAGAGAGAGAGAGAAGAGACAAGTGTATGAGTGAAGGAAGGCTATGTTTGATGATTTGAAGTAGAGATTAGATAGAGAAACCTAGTAATGAAGGAAAGAAAAAATTTTATTAGATAAAGAGATTAAATTAGAATTGGAAAGAGTAGATCTATAATCTAGTAATAGAGTGCTAACCAAAGGATCATGTACTAATACATTCTAGCAAGTTAATTAGGGTAAATCTCTTAACATAGTGGTCTTAACAGGTTTATTCAAATATCCTAACAGAGTTTAGTTGTAAGTTTAAATTCTTTAATCAAGGTAGAATGAATAAGTCTTGTAAGATCTTAGCAAGGAAGTCCCCTCATAGGGTAGATCATAAGAAGTGATCAAACATTGTATCCTTAATAGAGACACTTTATTTTTGTAGTAGTGAAGATTCATGGGTGTCATCGCCACCCAAAATTTACCCTCACCTTGGAGGGTTTCCAGGTAACTAAATCTTTTGTGTTATGTATTTACATTTACTTTTATGTTTATGCATGTGATGAATAGTAGATCTATTTCAATTTATGGTTATATGGTTATATGATGCTAATATGAGATAGGTTAATGGTGAATACATTTGATTTGTTTCAAGTAGATAAAAGTTTTATAGATCTTGAATCACCCCCCTCTTAGTATCTTAATTTCCAATAGACTTCCAACAAGAAGGTGTGTGAAAAAATGAATAGAAAGTGTAAGAAAATGTAAGCTAGAAAATAGGAGGTGGAAGCACAATTAGGGGGAATATGTAAGTGTTACAATATTTAAATTCAAAAACTTAGAATTTACTAAAAAATAGAAAATAGAAATTAGAAATTAGGAAAATCAAAATTTTCATGGAAATGGAACAATTAATAATAAATATTAATTAATTATTTGTGTAGAGACCTAAATCTGATAACACAATAAGTAATCATATTTAATAATCTTCTAAGGCATTTCTAACTAAATATTGAATATTTGATTAATTTATGTTATTTCCTAGTCAGTTAATTTATTCAATTTACTATAACTATCCAATTAATAGTCAAACAATAACTAATAGTTTGATTTATTGATTGATTCTCTATTCCTTAATTAAATAAAATGGTTTTCACAAGCTATTTAATTAAAATCCTAGATTTCCAATTTCTATTTAATTAATTCCTCCACCTTCCATTTTTCTAACAAATCCATTCACTATCTGCATCACCCCCTCATCTAAGCCATATCATTTCCTCTATCTAAGCCACATGGCCCCCTTATTTGAGCCACATCACCCTGATGTCTAAGTCTATTTACTTCCTCTAGATCATTTGCATAATTTGAGGCATGAGTTAGGCTTCTTTGACTTAGAGCCTAAGTCTACTCTCTTTCCACATCTCCCTCTCTCAAATACAAGCACTAAAGTCCATTTCAAACCATCTTTAGTTAACTATCCATCCAAAAAGCCTATTTTATCACACTCATTCTCCTTGTGACACTTGTTGAGAGACTATTGATTTGAAAAAGCACAATCCACGTGCTCATTTATCCTTTAATCCTAGACCTCCCTCATGATCTTTTTGTTTTACATCTTGACCATCCATTTTCCTTACCCTTGGCCTAAAAATTGAACCATCCATCCTTTATAATATTAACCACCATTTCAAAAAAGTTATTATGCTATTTTGAGAGCTAAAACTTGTCAAAACACCATTACTATACTAATAATTTCATACATCCATTATGGAAACTTGAGAAACCATTGTTCAGACACACCTCATCCTTGGCCATATACACATCAAAGGAGGCATTTGGGAGTTCATACTTAGTTTGCATTCTCTATTTGGTTGTTTCCTTTTGTCTTTTCATGAATGTATGTGTTGCTTTTTTGGTTGAATGTTTAGCATAGCTCGATAATCTTAGACTTACATTTCACATAATACATTTTGGCATGATTGGTGTGTTGGAAATAATCAAGACTAGCTAGGTTACTAAGAGGTGAGGGGTGAAGTAGTAACCTCAAAAACTTTAAATCAATTTAGCAATATAAATCATTCACCATTCATTCATTTAATCTACTGCATGCATGAGAAAAGATAAACATTCATAACACATGAACATAGTATTTTGGTGACCCAGAAACCTTCTAAATAGAAAGTAAAATTGGGGTGGGCATGATACCCACAAAACTTCACTATTGCAGTATAAAGTTGGCCTGTTAGGGCTTACATTGACCACTTTTGATGATCTTCCCTACTAAGAGCAATTTGGATTGCTAGATCCACCTTGTTAGAGGTTTTACAAACATACAATGAAGTATGCACTCTATTAAGAGATTTATACAAAGACTGTTAAGTCTACCTTGTTAAAGGATTTTGAAAATTGATTCACCTATCATGATGAAACAATAGATCTAACTTACAACTTGATTGCTAAATAGATCTTTGAAGTATAGATCACCTCTTGTGATTGATATGTCTTTGCTGCTCCTTAATGACCTTGTTGTATACTCTACTTTGCTGCTGATTCACATTCACTCTTCTTCAAAATATTAGATATCCATTCCTTGATTATACATCCATATATAGAAAATGATACAATACATTACATATATACCATTCCAATAATTATAATTACAAGGTCGGCTAAAACACAAGTAAACAAAATATTATTGAGTCAGCCAAACAATAGAAAACTCAAGTTCTTCAAGATGACTTGGTGACCTTCTGATACTCGTCATCCACTACATTACTCGACATCGTCTGCACTTGGTAGAAGTAGAAGCTTGGTCCATACTAATCACACAACATAGCTTGGAACCCGATAACCATTGGAGATTTAGTAGATATAGTGTCACTCGGTAGATATTGAATCCTTCATTTACCTTGCTATCACTTGGTAAACACTACACATCCATCACTTGGTAGAAATTGGCTTCATATCACATTGACTGATGAGTCAGTGGACACTGTGAAGCTCGGTAAACACTATTGAACTGCACATTCACTCGATAGCTTAAGGAATGTTCGGTGTGAATTGCTTAACTATTGAACTTACAAGGTGTTGTGTTGTTCACAACACATGCCCCGTTCCTTAAAGGGATTGGGGAGCCCCTACTTTTTTTGACTCTTGAACTTATAGTTCGAGAGTCAGAAGAAGAAAATTTGGTTAGAAGTTAGAATTTTAGAGTCAAAAAACCAAAAAGAAATTTGAAAAATTAAAAAAATAATTTAAAAAAGAAAGAAAGAAAGAAAGAAAGAGGGAAGTCCATGTGCACGCACCTCCACCTCTGCATCGAGCATGCATGCCTCCCCTGCCATGTCATGTATGCATGCTTCTCCTCCGCTGTGTTACATGTACACTTCTCCCTCTCCTCCATCGCACTGTGCATGTGCTTCTCCCTCTCCGTGCCACACATGCTCACCTCCTTTGTTGTGCCATGTGCACGCACTTCTCCTCTATCACACTATGTGTGTACCTCTCCCTCTTAGTGCCACGTGTGTGCACCTCCTCTGCTATGCTACACATGTGTGCTTCTCCTCTACCATTGCACCTCTCCCCCTCCATGTCGCACACACAGTCCTCCCTTGCATCCACACGTGCTCTCCATCGTGTGGACACCCATTTCTCCTGTAGACCACACCTCGTTCATCTGTGCTGTGTCTATGCACGTGCGCTCACCTCTGCTCCACATGCATGCCGCTAAAATGCATCGCACGTGCCTTACAACCGTGTACCTTTGCCATGAGCTCTGTGCTCTCCTCCACATGTGCTTTTGCCCCACACACCTAGACATTTTTCAAAAAACCAATAAAAATAAAAAATAGAATAAAATAAAATAAAAGGACATGTGTAGCGCACTAAAATTTGTCTTAATTAAGAATTTTCATCTCTTCAGACTAATGTTTGCTTCTTTTTGTAGGTAAAAAAGGTATCCTTAACTTGTCGAGGTCATAACTTTTGACTCGGAGCTCGAAATTCAGAACCACTTACACCGTTGGAAAGAAGAATTGAAGATCTAATTTTAGTGAGCCTTCAACTGCCTACTTATAAGGACTAATGAAAGTTTCAACTTGAAATTATGAGCAGAAGACCTCCAAAAAAGCCATTAAAAAATGCCTAGAAAAATTTGTGAAAAAATATGAATTTTTTTCAAACATTTGATCATCTGGATCACTTGGTTTCTCACTAGGAAGGATAGGGTAGTTGTAGAGAAGACAAAGGTCGAAGATATAGAGGTTAAACACATGAAGCAGAATATGTTCCTCATCTTATGCAGCTATTAATGACAAGATACAATGCAAGTGCTTTGGGATTTTAGATTGAAGAAGCAGGAGTGCAAGTTTATGAAATTAATTGGCTATAAAGAGGATGTAAATCATCAAAAAAGGGCAAAGAATGTATACAAAAAACAATCTAAAACCTCATTTGAGAAAAACCCAGAAACTATTTTAAAAATTGAGAGCTTTGATTTTTTGGTGAATTGAGCTTTTGAGGTCTGCAGGTCTGTAGGTTCATAGCTCCATAGGTACGTAGGTCTGCAACTCTGCATTTTTGAGCTCCACAGGTGTGTAGGTCTGCAGCTCTGCAATTTAGAGGTGAATCGACAGTTGACTGCCAGTTCAAAAATTAGCACTTTCCATGCATCAAGAGTGCATTCTGATGACAAGTTAACTCTGACACACGTCTAGTGAAGGGGCAACTTCTATTTTTGATGATTCCATGCACTTCCACCTTGATTGATGGCTTCCTCCTACTTTCTCTCTCATGCTTTCTTTGTTTTTGACATGTAAAGGACTCATGCATCCAAATAATGAATAAAATATGGATGGAGTTCCTCTAAGCACTAGTTAGATTGTCAGTTTGTATATATTTAGTTTGTTTAAATGTTTTAAAAGCATTTTATTGCATCAAGATATCTCTCACTCTTAACACAAATTGAGGATATGATTTATTATAAATACCCCATTGTAAAATGTAAAAAAGGCCGCCATTATTATGCAATAAAATTATGCTTTTGGTGCTAGCATTCAAAGTGTAGTTATTCTTGCCTGAATGTGTCATTGTTTTGTGGATTTTATTCATGAGATTATGATTGAGCCAAAGGTTTATTGCATTGTTTATGGATGTGTGATCTTTTAGTTCTAGTTTTTGCTATAGATATGTGAATTTTGTTGACGTAACGAGCTTGAGAAGAGATCACCCGATTTGTCTCTACATAGCTTTTTGTCTAGCATGAGTACACTTTCCATGGCCTTGCGATTTGATGAAGAGTGAAACATCATTCAATTTGTTAAAGATTCTCACTAACAATTACATCAGTGGATTCTAGGAAGAACTGCTCTTGTTTTCATTGGTTTCCTATTTATTTTTTTGAAGGTTTAACTCGCAGCGTGTTGTGTCCTGTAGCTTATGTCCGTTTAGGAATTTCAATTTCAAGTTATTTGATTTCACATTATTTTTCTTTCAATTTCGTTATTTTCTTTGCTAACCCCCCTATTAGAGTAGGACCTCATAGTACTTGTATTGTTAGAGTTGCATTCATTGAAAAATAGGAAAATAGGAAAATATTGTTCTTTTGGTGTAATATTTTGAGATAGCGAACAAATTTTACTTCAATTATGAGATAAAAGAGTTCTTGGAACCAACAAAGGCCTCCTTGTGAACACTCACATTTATCTTCTACTGAGTGGATTTTGGTACGTCGCAAGACAAATACTGAACCTTGGAGTGGATCCTTAAAAAGATTTTCTTTTCAAGAGAGGAATTACACTATGGATTCTTGCCGTTGACCTCGTGCAAAATGAATGCCCAACACAAGGTAACCACTGAATGCTCAATATAAATTGTAGATTCAGTGATGATCTTAGTAATCATTTAGAATCAAATAAGTGTTATCACTAATGATAAATACAACATAATGCCAATAATCTCCCCCTTTGGCATTAGTGACAAAAACACTTATGAGACAAAACTTATGTACACTGACATATTGATTTTGATTTTTCAAAATTGATCTTTGTTAAGCTACTATATATACATTTCTTATATATCTCCCCCATACATATGGCATAATATATACATAACTTTTATCAATCTATTTTCTCTCTTGATTTCTCCACAAGTCTCTTACTATCTCTTACTCCCCCTGGCTTTTACTATCTCATACTCCCCCTTTTTGACAATAATTCCAAAGAGATATGCAAAATATTCAAATAGAGACATCAAAAATTCAGAGAAATTTGGAGTGTACCTTGAGAATAACAGCCAATGTCTTATCCAAATTATCTTTCAAAATTTTGTAGGTGGAGAGTGCCACTTGAACTTCTGCAGAAAGTTCAATCATATGATCTGCTATAGAAAAATTGTTGTCTTGGACTAATGTTTTTGAATATGAAATGTTTTTTTGCATTAAGTCCATAACTAAAAGGATCATATTTTGTATATCAATCAATGTGGACCTGATCTTGCCTTCCTCTCTAAGTAATTTTGCTTGCATTTTTGACAAAAAATTCACCTTTATGTGATGTGCTAAGCTTGAACTAGGGTCAAGTTGTAGCCTTTGAGCACTTGCCTTCATATCAGCATCAATCTTACTCAATTTCTCCTTTATCTCCTTAGTATACTTGATAACATCACAAAACTTGCCAAAAATTGATGTTACATTGGTGAAGGATTGTTCAAGGTTGTTCAAAATTGTAGATAACTCTACTTGGTTTATTGCAATGTGTTGAGCAATATGCTCAAGAACTTTATTATCAAATTTCTTCTCTACCTTCTCAATGAGATTTTCTTGGCTAGAAGTTTCCTCATTGAACTTATTCATAGCTTCTTCCAATTGTAACAAAATGTGTTGAGATGAGTCAACATCAACACCTATAGCCTCAGTTATTATATTTTTAGCATTCTCAATTATAGTGAACTCTCTATCTCTCTTATCTCTAAGCTACTTCTACCTTGCCTTTTGCTCTAAAAGCTGACTGACCAATATCATTTAGTTAGTTGTAGCAGTGTCCAGATCTATCTTAGGAATAACAATTTCCTTGTCCAAATCAATGTATTTATCAATTACTTTTCTAGTAAACAGAAGTTTTAGAGGAGTCTTTGGTTTTACTTCTGTGCTTACTTCCTTGGACTTAGAAATGGAAACAATAGTAGAAGTGGTTGGACTTGCAGTAAAAACTTGAATTGGTCCAACTAAAGGAAAGTTGAAAGAAGTACTAACTGAATCCAAAACTAATGTGCTTCCCAAAAATGAAGTATTAATAGGTGGTATACAAAATGGAATACTCACAATTGTAGAACTAACTAAAACAAAAACTAGTGTTGTTAAAGTTGTAGTTGACAAAACTATAGAATAAACTGGAAAACTGATTGTACATGGTGCTACTAAGAAGTTGACACAATTTGAGAACTACCAGCTATGCATATTGCTGAAGTAGATTGCTTAGGATCTGATGAAGAGGGCTGCAGCTCAGTAGATGAAGTGGTTGAAACTTCCATTGTAAATACCTACAACTGTGAGATAGTAGGTGTAGACAATATTTTTGAGGTGATTGCAATCATACTTTTTGAAACTAACTCCAAGCTTGATGATGTAGTAGTTTTAGGTGGAGAATGAGGAAGGGAAGCAATGACTTCTGCTACAATTTTCATTGGATCATCTTCATCATCTTCTTCCTTGTCTTCCTCTTTAGCTTCTACCTCTTTCTCTTCATCATCAACCCTTAATGCTTGATAGTATTGAACATAAAATGTAACACATGGAGTGTTATCCTCTTCATCATCATCAATGTCACCATCATCATCCTTGATTTCCACTAGGTCATCATTGGGCTTATGTAGATGATAAATGTTCTTCGACATGTTTGTTGCATCTCTAACAACATGCTCAATATCTTTGATTAAAATCAAACATGTATGGAATCTAATCATCATTTTACCTTCATTATTTTTCATGGCTGCCTTTACTTCTACATTTGTGAGATTAGGCAATAATTTCTTCAAGGATTATTCATAAATATCTTTAGCTTTCTATGTAGCTGATTCCCACCTAGGCTACAATCTTACTAATAATTCTTTTGAGATTTGAGGAGCAATCTAATCTAGGGAATACTTCCATTTTCCCATTTTGGTGAGTACCAACTCCTTAATTTGCATATTCTCGACATTAGTCCTTGTTTCAAACTTTAGAGCCTTGAATTTTGTGATTCCTGCTCCTTCTTCCATCTATTTCAATCTTTCTTGGAAGGTAAGTGGGGGCTTGCTAAGAACAACTTCAACTTTACATTTTCCTCTTCTAGTGAAAACAAGTGTGGAGGCCTTTGGTGTCTTGGTAATGGTTACCCTACCCTTCTTCTTTGCTGGCTCTACCTTCTTCTCAGCTTCTTGTTCTTCTCCTTCTCCTTCTTCTTCTTCTACATCCTCTCCTTTACCCTTGGTAAGCATTAGAGGGACAGTGGTAGTTTTCATCTTAGCTATCTTCCTCTTGCCTTTGCTGATTGCCTAGGGTAGCTTGATTTCAAGCTCAATTCTGGCTTTGGCCTCATCATATGTACCAAATATTGGTTGCTTTGGATCTACAAGTTTATTTACCAATGCTTCAATAATATCCCTGGTATCATCAATATTGACCTCATATGGGAGAGGTTTTACCCATGTAACTCGGGGCCTGATTGCTTGAATGTATACTCTATCACAGTCAACCATGAAACACACATCATCTTTATAACCCTCAATAAGTTTAGGAGGAATCTTGAACCTGTTGTTCATCCTTTCCTTGAAATCTTCAAAATAATTATCCATAATTCTGTCAAAGTTTACACCCATTTCTGCAATGAACTCATTTATCTAATATAGAATAGGAATATCTTTTCTCCATACTATAGAACCTTTAGATGGGAAAAACTTTTTCACATAAAAGAAAAGACATGTCAACAAAGAACCAAATTTTTAAGGGTTGTTCTTTGATGTTCTAATACTATCCATATTCTTGTTCAATTGTCTCAATAGTAATTCTAACAAGTCAAATTCCATGTTTTTATTCACAACTTTAAAAGCTAAATCTATTGCCTCACATGGCACACTGTTCAAATGACTAGAGCTATAAATCTTCTAAGAAATTACATGAATACTAAACCTAACTCGACATCTAAAATGGTGCTAATTTTTAAACGTCTACCATCCCACTCAGCTAGGGTTTTCTTCTGGAGTTCATCCTGACCTAGGATTTTGGTAAATTTTTCTTTGCTCAGCATGGGAAGGCTAGTAATCTTGTAAATCATCTTCTTGGTTATTAACACAGGCTTCTCTAACCATAGTTGACCATTGTGCACATGACTAAGAATATACCTAATCCATTCTATCTAAAAACTCCTTGGCAGGTGTGTGATATGGGTCAACCCTTTTGTTTCTAGGTGCTTATGTTTGGGTTTCAATGAGCCATCAAAAAACTTTTATTCTAAGGCACTATCCATTTCTAGGATTCCAATTTCCTAAATAGAATACTTAAAATGAGTGCGTATATCATTTATCAGAAGTACCTTGGGTGGAATTTTGGATTATGCACCATTAGGGTCGAGTACCTCTGCAACTGCTAAAACTAGTTTGAAATTTGGTGCTTTTCACTCCATGCCTTTAACCAACATTTTTGAACCTCTTTTCACCTTGCTACTACTGTACTTTTGGATGCCATCACTACTCAGTAAGTGATAGAAATTTTTGAACAAATTCTTCGCTGCAAATTCGCTTGAAATTTTTTGGATGCACCTAGAAATATCTTAGCTCTGTGAATACTGAAGTCATGGTGAAAAATGAAGTTGAATTCTACCCTTTTTTAATGAAAATTCACCATTAATGATAGGTACCATAATGATGTAGTGCATGAAAAACTATCATCCACTCACTAGCTCAGTAGAAACTTGTGACTCAGTAATCGAACAAACTTTTCATTACTCCCAACCTAGCTCGGTTGAGTCTGAGACTAACCTTGCTCAGTAAGGCCTGATCTCATGTGATCACTTTGTATCTAAAATATTGATTTGGATCCTTTGCTTTCTTCTACTTGGATCTGCTCAAGATATAGCTTGAAGATGCAGTTCTAGTTCCTCCTTCATGAGTCTAATTGGAAATCGTGGAGTCACCCACTTCTTGAGTGACATTGCCATCATTTCAATTGTTCTACTCAATAGATTTAGGAATCCACTATTGTCTCATCTACTTCTTGATGTTATCAACTTTAGATTTCTTCTCATCTTCAACTCTTCCTATATTCATGCAATTTTTAGCTATGTGAACAATTTCAATGCATGTATAACATCTTACCATTGAATCCCTCTTTCTCAAGTGATGCCTTGTACAATCTATGCCAATGTGTCCATATTCTCCACAATAGTGACATCTACACCAAGCATTATAATCCCAACCAAATATTGCTTTGACAATTTATTCAATTGGATTGAATGATTTAGATCTACATTCAGATGCCTTGTGACCTTATTTCTTGCATTTGTGACATTTACCTTCAAATTTTGGTTTCTCCTTGCATTCATTAGCTTTATGACCATGTTTACAAATTTTTTAGCATTTTCCATTGAATTTTGCCTTTACATTGCTCCAACATTTGTTTTATGTATGACCCAACTTACCATAGTGATTGCAAGTAGGTCTTTGATTCTTGTGGGCATCTTGTTTTGAAGATTCACCTTCTTCTTTGTAACCAAGTCCTATTTTACCTTTTTGCCTATAGAGATTCTACTCACTTTTTTGAGTCAGTTGATCCATGTCTGCTTGAGATTTCACCATCCTTTCATTGAGTTGCTTTTCAGAAATTAGATCAGCTTTCAATCTTTCATTGTTCTATCTTTTAGTGATTAGATCATTCCTTAAGCTTTCATTTTCAGATCTCAGATTCATGATTTCCTCATTTGCATTGGAGAGTTGATTGATAAGACTTTCTTGCTGAATGGATTGACTTTGATTTTCATTGTTCCTTGCCTCCAAGTCTTCATTTGCCTTATTCCTTTGTTCCAAGATTTCTCACATTATTATTGACTAAACTTCTTGTTCTCTTTTCAATTTTCTTACCTCTTCTTGTAGAGAGTCATTCTTTTCTGGGAGTTCTTTGGTTGCCTCATTAGCTTCATCTGAATTGCTTGATGGGAAAAAGTCTTCAATCTTTTCTTCAACATACTGATGGTCATTCATCTATCTTGCAAGCTCCTTCATTCTTTTTAGTGATAGGGAAAGATGCTCTTTTGCTTCCTTGAGTTGAGCTATGGCCATTTCTAGATCTAGCTTCTCATTCTCAATAGCTTTATCAAGTCTAAATATCTACATTGTCCTTGATCCTTGCTCAAGCTATCAAACTTTATCTTGAGAACCACAATGCTCTGATACCAATTGTTGGAAATAATAAAGACTAACTAGGTTACTGAGAGGGGAGGGGTAAATTAGTAACCTCAAAATATTTAAATCAATTTAACAATATAAATCATTTACCATCCATTCATTTAATCTACTGCATGCATGAGAAAAGATAAACATTCATAACACATGAACACAGTATTTTGGTGACCCAAAAACCTTCCAAATAGAAAGTAAAACTGGGGTGGGGATGATACCCACAAAAATTCACTACTGTAGTATAAAGTTGGCCTGTTAGGGCTTACATGGACCACTTCTAATGATCTTCCCTATTAAGAGCAATTTGGACTGCTAGATCCACCTTGTTAGAGGTTTTACAAACATACAATGAAGTATGCACTCTGTTAAGAGATTTATAAAAAGACTATTAAATCTACCTTGTTAAAGGATTTGGAAAAATGATTCACCTATCAGGATGAAATAATAGATCTAACTTACAACTTGATTGCTAAATAGATGTTTTATGTATAGATCACCTCTTGTGATTGATATGTCTTTGTTGCTCCTTAATGACCTTACTGTATACTCTGCTCTATTGTTGATTCACATTCACTCTTCTTCAAAATATCACATATCCATTCCTTGATTATACATCCATATATTGAAAATGATACAATACATTACATATATACCATTCTAATAATTACAATTACAAGGTCGGCTAAAACACAAGTAAACAAAATATTACTGAGTTGGCCAAACAGTAGAAAACTCAAGTTCTTCAAGCTGACTTGGTGACCTTCTAATACTTGGTGTCCACTACATTACTCGGTATCGTCATGCACTCAGTAGAAGTAGAAGCTCGGTCCATTCTAATCACACAATGTAGCTTGGAACTCGGTAACCATTGGAGAATTGGTAGATATAGTCACTCGGTAGATACTGAATCCTTCATTTACCTTACTATCACTTGATAAACACTATACATCCATCAATCGATAGAAATTGGCTTCATATCATATAAATTGATGACTCGGTAGACAATGTGAAGCTTGATAAACATTGTTGAACTGCACATTCACTTAGTAGCTTTAGGAGTGCTCGGTGTGAACTGCTTAATTGCTAAACTTACAAGGTAACCACTGAATGCTCGGTATAAACTGTAGACTAAGTGATGAGCTCGATAATCATTCAAAATCAAATAAGTGTTATCACTAATGACAAATACAACATAATGCCAACATGGTGGGACCCACTTCATAGGTAATAATTCTCTCATCCTATTTGGTTTATTTTTCTTGCAAAACTAATCCATAATATTAATATTTGCATTTTTAAAGCTTATTCCACATAGGTATTTGGGAAAGAGATTGTAGGTTTAAGGATCCTTTGAGAGAACTCTCTTCTTCTTATTCTTCCTCTTCCTCTACCATGTCTTCCTCTTCCTCCTGTTCAACTTCTTCTTCTTCCAAACTAATCTTTGGGTTGGATTTATTATTTTGTGATAGTCAAATTCACTCTTGATGCAAGTGGCATAATTCTTTAGTGAATTATTCAATCTTTGCAAGTTGTGAGTATGTTAAGTAACTCCTAATTGTGCACAGTCTGAATTAGACAATTTTCCAAAAAAACCTTTTGTAAAAGTTATGGGGTGCTATGAAAGTGTCTAGAAAACTATCATAGTTTGTTTTTGGATGGATTTATCATTTTGTGATAGTCAAATTCACTCTCAAGGTGGGGGGCATAACTTTTTATTCAACTGTTGGATCTTTGCAACTTTAGAGAATGTTGGGTAAATCCTAATTGCACACAGTCTCAACTTAACAATTTTATAAATAATGTTTTTGTAAAATTAATGGGGTGATGTGTATAGGTCTAGAAAATTGTCATTATTATTTTTAGGTAGGTTAGAAAGACAAAGACTGGAGAGCTCATGAGATCACATTCCCAAGACTTTCCCCATTATATCTTGACTTCTATTATATCAATCTTTTTTTGATTCTCAATAATCAACAAGATCAAACATTTAAAAAGAATTTACATTTAGTTTTGGGTGCTTAAAAAGAACTTTGTTCTCAGAACAAAACATCACACTTCATTTTGGGCCATAAAATTGGCTAAGGCTAAATTTGGATATAGAAAACATACCACTTTAATTTTTTGGGTCTCTAAAATGAATCTAATCCCAATCTTGAATTCTTAAGGTATAAATTAAAATATAATGAAACAATTTTATTTGGGTTCTAAAATAACAAAGCCTAAAAGCTCATCCAAAACCAAACATGTCTTGAATGCCTAAATTTTAGAGAACAATGCTATGGAAATTTTTTTATTTGGGTTTTTAAAAAAAGTCAATTAATCTTGAATTCTTAAAGTCGAATGAAAATTGAAAATAAACATTTTGATTTGGAGCTATAAAATGATAAAACCACTCTTGAATGCATAGAAGATAAAATACTCTTATTCCCTCCTTTTTCAAGCTTTCATATTACCTTTTCAAGAATGCACACATTTATTTTTCTTGGAAATAATCTAGTATACTAATCATGAGTGTTTATGGTCATAGATATAAAAAAGCACTAAAAATCTCAATTTGGAATGAACAATTGTTTGATGTGTTTTGAAGGAGTAATTATCAAAGCTTATATGGGGTCAATTATCTTTTTGCATATTAGATCCAATTAATTAAATGATGTATATACCAAAAAGTTGTTAGCAAGACTACTCTCAACAACTCTAGGAGCACATCTAGAGAGGCTTGTCCATTGGGAAATGCACATCCCCTTTGGAGAATGACATCAAACTAGTAAACTCCTTGATTGATATATAAATGTACTACTGAGTAAACTCTCACTTATCCCCTCAAGCTCAAGAGAGGTGTGCTGATGGTAGCCTGAGGTAGGTGAATATACGTACTATTTTGGCATGGTCAACTAGGTTATTTAGCGAGTCACGCACATACAAATTGATAGGGAGGACACCATAGATATTAATAAACATAAACTTGGTAGATACCCCATTATATTTGGTATTTTATTCACTGTCCAAGAGAATATAAGGCTTCTCAGAAGATACTTGTCATATTTATTTTCCCTAGTATAGGCATAAGGTTACTTGGTCTTCATCTCCAAGAGTCCTCAACCTTGGCTTATATTTTCCATACTTTGAAGGCTCATTGAGATGTAATATTTTTGATCAACTCTTTTATCAACTTATATTTGACCATTACTATATTTCAAGGAAAATTACAAGATTATTGATCAACTCTTGTATCCTATGAATACCATATTAAAGCCAAATTTGACCATAGGGGTAACATGTGCTTGGATTGTCTATATTATGATTGATTATGTTAAAAATAGTTTTTGAACATACACACTTTATTTTTATCAAATAATTTTCCAAAAAATTATCCTTTATTTATCTCCCCCCAAAGTTTCTTTATCCTTTGAGGGATTGCTTGTTCACTTGATCCATAAATATTATCTCAATTGAAAACTAGGGCATAGTTAGTGTATTAATCACCTCATAAAAAAATTGTCCAAGATTCACAACATATTCATCCTAATCTCACGGTCTCATCCTTGCTATCATCTATCTTCATTTTCCTTCTATCATTGTTATTGTAGCCTTCTATAAAGTCCTCCTTTTCTCTCCATATCCTAAGCTAACTGATGGGGAGTTTCTCACACTTAGATCCTTTTGAATATAACCAAGGATTTCCCTTAGAATTATTAAGGTTATTTCTTGATACCTTACTCTATAGAATATTTTTCTAACCCTCTCCAACATAGAAATTTTCCTATCAATTCAAAATGCTCTCCTAACTCTTCAAACCCCAACTAGGTAACTTTGTGCTCAACAAGCAGAAAAACTCACCCAAGGCCCCCAACATATAAAATGCATATTTTTATCACCCTCAAAAAATTATTAGTCATTTACCAACCATTTTCCACCATCTTTCCAAGTCCAAAACTTCAAAATCACCAAATTGCACTTTTAGGCCTTGTAGCCCTATGAGCCCCAAATTGGCCTCCTACAAACAAGGAAGTTGAAATAACTTCAAAAACTCCTTACAAGTATTGTTGGTGTCTTCTATTTTTTTTTTCACAATAACCTAGTCTCAAGGATTTTCTAGGTTTCAAACTCCCATGGCGTTCATATAGTGCCTTTCTAGAAAACCACATTTTTGAGGGTTTCTAGGGAAATGACAACAATTCCTTCTTGGTTTATGTGTATCTTCTTCCTAGACCTTCTCCTCTAGTCTATGGACCCTTGAAACTTCCAACTCCATTTCCCCAATCAATATTTTCTCATCCCAATTGAGGAAACACATTTAAACTCTCTTGCAAGCATGTTAGTTCCTAGCCAAACAACTCTAGGCTTGCCTAGGGCTTGCTTGAAAAATTAGAAAACTTGTTCTCCCAACCTCCAAAAACCATATTTAAATAATGTAAAAATTATATTCCTTTAATCCAAAAATCTATTAGGTTTTAACCATGGTCATTCAAGTTATAGATATTCTTGTCTAGACTGCTATCTACAGACCAACAATAAATACAAAACAAACCAATTATCAAAACCTATTAAAAAGAACTCAAATTCCTCAAAAAAGTACACATAGATCAATAAATGATATTTGGAAACAAATACATGCAAATAAACATGAAGATCAATCCAAAACAACATGTATTATGGAAAAAACATGTTTTATGTGTATCTCTTTCCTTCTTTCACATGAATAGTCTATACAAGCCAACTTTCAACCATTCAAAAATGATTGAATTGTCCTTTTATAAATTTTTTCTAACCATACACACCCTTATTTTGAATCCCAAACCTTTGTAGTACTTATTCCTAGATTTGAGGAAAATTTGTCATGACAACTTTGCAAAATTGTAAAGTTGTCATGAGCAACTTTTCCAATTTTTGCAAAAATGATCTTTTAACACCTCAAACCTATCTAGTTTGATTCATATCTACCAAAATTGATCCAAAAACATCTATATACATCATTTTAACGAAAATTTCTCAATTTTGAGGTACTTTTCAACTTTGACCATAATTGACCCTATCAGGACCTTATAGAGGCTCTTAACAACTAAAACATGACCAACACTTACACTCATCCCTCTAACACATTCTCCAACACACCTTGGAACTTTATAACTAGTCCTTATATGGTAAATGGTTGGCTAGGAGATTTACAATCCAAAATGTCTATTAGGGTTTTCCTTTCCCTTAAGGTGCTCCTACACCATACTCCCCTATGTGTTGAGAGGAACTCCATGATGATTCCATGCTTCTTGAAGTCACTCTCTGCAATCCATGTTGCTTCAACTTTAGGGGTGTCCTTTGATTTTATTAAATTCTCTTTATAGACCTTGTTCCTAGTACTCTTCTTAACTCTAGAGTCTAGTATTCCTTCACCTTGAGGTTGCATTTGTTTAGGTACTTGTAGTTCTATGACATTCTTCCTTAGCCCTGTCTAATATTGTACCTCATCAATATCTAGTCCCCTATATGGTATCAAGTCCTAAACATTAAAAATGGGGGAGATTGAAATATCCTTAGGTAGATCAACTTTATAGGCATTGGCATCATACTTCTCCAACAACTTACATGGTCTAATTCTCTTCATTTATAGCTTGGTTGGAACACCATTTTTCAACCTAGACATATTCAAGAACACCATTACCAAGTCTCCTATTTCAAACTATAATTCTCTTATTCCTTAGTCTTTCTTTTCTTTCACTTTTTGATTGGCCTCTATTAATCTTTTCTTCACCTAATCATGAACCTCCTTCACTGACTATGCAAAGCCATCTACATGTCCATTGGCCTTATCATGTCTTGGTAGCTCTCTAAGCTCCATAATACCTCTTGGATGTGCACCACATACAATTTAGAAAGGACTTAGCCTTGTGGTCCTATTTTTACTATCATTATAGGCAAACTCTACCTAAGGAATTACTTGTTATTGGCCTTTCCCATACTCCTTAGTCAGGCATCTGAATAGATTTCTGAGAACCCTATAGATTACCTCTACTTTCCCATCTATTTGGGGATGATAGGAAGAACTATGAGATAGACTGATGCCTAACCTCTTCCAAATTGTTTTCCAAAAAAGCCCCATGAATTTTACATCTCTATCTACAACGACACTCAATGGAAAACCATATATCCTAACTATCTCCTTGAAGAAAAGGTGGGCTATATGACTAGCATCATGTGTAGTTTTGTATGGTACAAAGTGATTCATCTTACTAAATCTATCAACAACAAAAAATACACTATCCAATCATGTCATTTTCCTATGTAGGCCAACTATGAAGTCCATGCTAATGCACTCCCAAGGCCTATTAGGAATGGGTAGTGGTTGATAGATTTTTGCATTGGATGAGGTTCCTTTAGCCTTTGGAATATTCAACATTGTTCAACATATATTCTCACATCCCTCTACATCTTAGGCCACTAGTACTACCTTTCTACTAGATCTAGAGTCTTGTTAAGGCCAAAATGATCATTCATAATCCCATTGTGTTTCTCCTAAATGAGGTTTTCCCTTATAGACCCTCTCAGCACACACAATTATGGCCCTTTAAAAAAAAAATCATTCTATAAATTAAATTTTAAAAAAATACTATGAAAGTGGTTTTCAAAATTGCTACATACCTTGTATACATGTACAAAACCAGTGTCTTCTCCATATGGATCTTTGAACTCTTCAATCCCTATATTCTACAACTTGACCTCTTGAATAGTTTAGAAATTTCTACTGAAGGCATCATCAACCTTGTTATTGATCCCCTTCTTGTGATTTATGGTAAAGGTGTAGGATTGCAAGAACTCCATCCATTTGATGTGCCTAAGGCTAAGCTTCTCTTAGGTGTTTATGAAACTAAGTGCCTAGTTGTAAGTATAGACCACAAACTCCTTGGGTAGAAAATAGTGCTTTTATTTCTTGAGGGCTTGAACTAGTGCATATAGTTCCAAGTCATAGGCATAATACATTGTCTTTATCTCATTGAGTTTCTCACTAAAAAATGCTACTGGCCTTACCTCTTGGCTTAACACTGCTCAAACTATAATGTTTATGGCATCACATTCCATAATAAATAAAGTTTAAAAACTACCTCCTTATTTATTCTCTCAAAAATTTCATTTTCTGCGTTTATACATACAAACTTTGTCTCAATGCCTCCTTTTATGGTGTCATTCATAGGAGCACAAATTTCACTGAATCTTCTAAGAAATTTTCTATAAAATTAGGCTAATCCATGGATACTCCTCACTTTAGTAGTAGACCTAGGAGTAGGAAAACTTAGGATTGCCTCCACCTCACTCTTGTCCATTTTCAAATTTCCCTATGATACTACAAAACCCAAATAAATAATTTCCTCCTTCACAAACTCACTCTTCTCAAGGTTTATAGTCAAATTCTCCTCTTGACATCTCCTCAATACAATTTCTAAGCATTTTATATGCCCTTATTAGGAGCCAAGACAACTAGAAAAACATAAGGACTTGTGCTTTTTTTTTATCAATCTTTGGTCAAGCAGCTCCTAGACTTGCCTTGCAATCTCTTTTTTCTTCTCTGGTGTCATCTTGTATGTAACTTTGTTTGACCAAGAGGCACCTAGTATGGAGTCTATCTAATGAATTATCTCTCTCTTTGGGAGTAATGTAGGTGGTGCTCCATCACATATGATGTCTTCAAACTGATCCAACGATTGTTGTACCTTTATAGTTATAGGTGTTTGCTTTGGTGTCTCCTCCTCCTTTGGTTTCACCATGATTGCATACCCAATTCCTTCTCCCTATTTTAGATCCTTTAATAACTCTTTCCCACTCACAAGAGTACATTGGCTTCAAAATTTTCAAGACTATCCTCCTCTAGTAAAGATTGTATCTTGTAGGTAACTCCATTATTTTTCAATGAATATTTGTTCTCCTTACTATGATCGACTGTCTCCCTATCTTATTGCCATGGTCTTCCAAGATTAAAATGGCATGCATTCATTGGTAGAAAATCACATAGTATCTTTTCTTGATACTTGTCTATGGAAAACTCAACGCAAAATTTCTCATTAACCAGTAGGTTATGCTCTTTGTTTAACCAAGTGACCTTGTATGGACACACATTTGGTACTTTGGTGAGTTTCAATATTTGAACTGCTGGTTTTGAGATAACATTATCAGCAGACCTTGAGTCAATAATAACTCTAAATACCTTTCCCAAAATCTTGCATTTGAACCTAAAAAGAGTCCTCCTTTTATTGTGTTTATCCTTAATAGGTTCTTTGACTAATACTCTCCTAAGCATCAGATTCTCACCTTTCTCTAAGTTCAAACTTACCTTTGTATGTTTATAGTCCTCCTCTTGCACATAGGTGATCTTATTCTCTCCTTGTGAAGATGATGGATTGTCAGGGAACCTACAAGCAAGGTGTCCCAATTGTCCATAATTATAAAACTTCATTGAAGAAAAATGTGAGCTTCTTCCAAACCCATGTGACCTTCCTCTTCCACCATTGGAAAAAAATCCACCTCTACCATAGCCTCCTCTTTTATTGGATTCCTGAGTTTTTTCACCTAATTTGGAACCCCCTTGGCCTTTATTTTCACTACCTCTTCCACTAGAGCCTCCTCTACATCCACCTCTAGATTCTTTTCCTCTTCCTCTTCCCTTGTTACTTTGTTCTTGATTCTTCTTCAATTTTTATTCTACCTTAAGGGCCATTTGATAACAACCATGTAATGTTGTAAGGTAAAAGAGACTCAAATCCTTTTGTATGTTTCATCTAAAGCCATTTAAATACTTCACCACCTTGATACTCTCAATTTCTTGTATTCTAGACCTATGGCTTAGTTTTTGAAACAACTATGTATAGGCAGGCACATCTAAGTCTCTTTGTCTTAAGTTTCATCTATTCTTGTGTGACTAAATATTATAATCTTATAGTAGATAATTTTCTTTTATCTTGGCTACCATAGTCTTCCAATTGGTTATAGGCTTCTTGTTTTCCCTGTCTCTTTCTTCCTTCAAGAACTTATACCAAGTTAATGCTTGTCTTGTCAATCTTGATTTACCTTTCTTGACTCTTTGTGCCTCTAAAATATCATCACATTCAAATTGATTCTCCATGCCCTCAATCCATTCCATAACTATTTCTACATCCATTTTCCTAGTGAAAATAGGCATGCCCTCTAATGTTTTACCACTTAATACCTTAAGGGATTTGAGAAAAGGTTCCTCTACTAATGGAGGATTTGGTGTAGGTGTTATTTCCTCATATTCTTTCTCCTCAACTTTTTTATTTCTCTCCCTCTAACTACTTTTTCATCTTACTGGTAGTCTCTACCATTTATTCCAATTTTTGCTTCATTTCTTCAACAGTTTCCTCAAGAACTCTAATCTTCTCTTGCTACTTTGACAAATCCCTTGCCAATTTTGCATTTGTCACCATGGTTTTTTCACCACTAGATTCTCCTTTTGTTGACATCCACTACTCACTTCCTAAGCCTTTCAATGACTCTGATACCACTTTGATGGAGATTTTCTCACACTTAGAGCCTTTTAACTCTAACCAAGACTTTCCTTGGCCTTCTAAGGGTTCTTTCTTGATATCCTACTCTAGAGGATCTTTTCCTAACCCTCTTCAACCTAGAATCTTACCTATCAATTCAAAATGCTTTGCTAACTCTTCAAACCCCAACTAGGCAAATTTGTGCTCAACAAGAACACAAAAATCACCCAAGGCCCCCAACATGGAAAAAATCATATTTTGATCACCCTCACAATGTTATTGGTCCTTTACCAACTATTCTACACCATCTTTCCAAGTCCAAAATGTCAAAATCACCAAATTTCTCTTTTAGGCCTTGTAGCCTTATGAGCCCCAATTAGGCCTCCTACAAACAAGGAAGTTGGAATAAATTCAAAAAATCCTTAACAAGTTCTATTGGTGTGTTCTAGACTTTATTTCACAATAACCTAGTCTCAAATATTTTCTAGGTTTTAGACTCCCATGACATGCATACAATACCTTTCTAGAAAATCCTATTTTTGAGGGTTTCTAGGGAAATGACAACAATTCATTCTTGGTTTGTGTGGATATTCTTCCTATACCTTCTCCTCTATCCTATGGACCCTTGACATTTCCAACTTTATTTCCCCAATCAATATTTTCTCATCCCAATAGAGCAAACACATTCAAACTCTCCTGCAAGCACGTTAGTTCCTAGCCAAACAACTCTAGGCTTGCCCAGGGCTCACTTGTAGAATTAGAAAAAATGTTCTCCCAACCCAAAAAAACCATATTTACATAATGTATAGAGGCTATTTATTTAATCCAAAAGGCTGCTATTTTTTAACAATGGGAATTCAAGTTATAGCCATTCTTGTCTAGACTTCTATGTACAAACCAACATGAAATACAAAATAAAATAATTATCAAAACCTATTAAAAAGAACTCAAATTACTCAAACAAGTGTAAAAATATTAGTCAAAATATATTAAGCAAATAATCCATGCAAAACAATAGGAGGATCAATCCAAAACAACAAGTCTTATGGAAAAAACATGTTTTCTATGTATTTCTTTCCTTCTTTCACATGAACAGTCTATACAAGCCAACTTCCAACCATTAAAAAATGATTGATCTATACTTTTATATCTTGATTTTATCTATTCACACCCTTAGTTTGAATCCCATACCTCTGCAGTGCCTATTCCTTGATTTGAGGAAAAGTTGTCATGAGCAACTTTTGCAATTTTTGCAAAAGTGGCCTTTTAACACCTCAAACCTATCTAGTTTGATTCATATCTACCCAAATTGATCCAAAAAAATCTATAGACCTCATTTTAACAACAATTTCTCAATTTTGAGTTAGTTTATAACTTTGACTATTTATTGCAATTCAAGATACAAATATAAAAGAGTTTGGATTAGATTTAAATTGTATTTATGAAGATTATTAAATCTCTAGCACATCATCTTTGTTATAAAAGAGTCCAAACAAACTATTTTTTCCAATCAATATACAAGACAAGTTGTAATAATATTCTTCTTCCAAGTTATTATTTTTTAACAAGTCTCTTCCTTGTTTACAAGAATGGTGAGACACCTGTTAGATGGTTATTAGAGAGTCAAAAAGTTAATATATTTGAAATTGTAATCAAGAATTTCATATATAGAAAGTTAATACATAGTTCCACCATCTATTAGTGTGTAGTTTCCTACAACCATTAATTTGCACTTATATTTATTTTGAATATTATTATATTTTCTATTTTTTAATGATAGAATAACTTAGAGTACTTGATAGTGCATATACTTTACAGACTTGTTTCAAGTATACATCCTCTGTTTGATAATTTAAATGAACCTTCTCTATCATAATGATAACTACTTAGTTTGGAT
Organism: Cupressus sempervirens; assembly: GCA_028749045.1. NCBI lineage: Eukaryota > Viridiplantae > Streptophyta > Pinopsida > Cupressales > Cupressaceae > Cupressus > Cupressus sempervirens. The sequence goes on from CM053792.1 coordinate 477,241,337, forward strand.
GTCCAATCCATGAGTTGTGTTTTTAGAACCAAGTTACTAATCTAATTGAGAAGCCAACATTTTTGGTAGTTTTTTGGGATATGTTAAGTTATGATAGTCTCTACATTTTTAGCAGCTCTTTGTCATTTTTCTTAGAATTCCTAACCAAAGCACTTAGGTGCCAGGGTAAAAGTACAAACTTGTGTTAGCTTTTATAAAGAAACGAGATATCAGAATGCAACAGTTCAACATTAATGACAAAAAAAATAGTATTTGTGTTTAGAATAGGAAGATGATGTAAACTGATGAAATTTTTAGAATTGGATGAATTTTATGCCTATAACTTTTACAATTTTTTTAAATAAGAATTTATTCATTTTATTTTATTTTGAACTCCCTTTTTTAACTGTAAAAAAATATAGGGTGTAGTTCTAGTCAAACAAGTATATGCAAATCATCTTTTTTTGTTCTGATTTGAAATTATCTTATAGATGACATGTATAGCTAGGGAACAAAAAAGAAATAATTATTTTTAATGTATATTTTCTTTGTTATAAGTACTCAAATTTGACCTTATTAGAATCCAATAGTTTTTTCCTCTCGTCAAAACTTCCCTATGAAATCTATACCTACTTGAAAAAAATTACATATTCATGAAGAGGATTCTCTTCTCTAGAGTTAAATATGATTTTTTAATTTTTTTGATATGATTTAGTATTTTTTCCTTTTTTGAGGGAGCATCTTCTAAAATGTTAAAATATCAAATTTTAATATTTTGAGATTATAACATATTATAACTAATCAAAACACTCAAAAATTTATATAACGATGACACTGAATCTAAGATCTATAAAAGGGTATTTTTAGTTTTTGAAAAAAATTGAGTTTTGATAGAGAAATGAGATTTGACCAAAACAGGTTTTGGTATCCTAAAGGGTGACACAGATTTGTGCTTTTACCTGCCAGTTATAACTAGTTATCCCACAAGCCTTAAAAATTTTTAGAACCAAATTATACTTCATAAACTTCCACAACACTAACTTGGTAACCACATTGAAAATCTCAAACCATATTTATGATCATTGTACTTCAAATTGCTAACTCATTATTTGTGACTGTACTGAGTATGACGGTAATTATTTATCTTATACTAAGTTGAAACACAAAACATAAATCATGAAATATATTTTGCAACACATAAGAAATCACACAAATGAACACAAAATTTTAATGTGGAGTCCTTGTAAAGGGAAAATCATCCTAGGACCAATAACCCAAATAATTCACTCTTCTAAAGTGAGCTCTTCTAGGAGCCAACCTTGCAAAAGGTTTACATGCAAATTTTTAGTTTGACCTAGTTAGATGATTTTAACCAAAGATCATCTAGATCTTATCTCTCTTCGACATTTCTAAAGAGTGATATGCTTTAAAGGACTTATAAACATTAGTAATTGATGTTAGCATATAGGATTTTATAGACTTGTTAGGTCTACTTAGTTAAGAGATTTTCTTTGCTACAATGAAAATAAAGTAACCATCAAATGATTTGTTTAGGTTTAGCAATACCTTATTTTATCATAATCTATCCTACTTGGTCTTCTTCTTTCGTATCTCTATCTGGCTGATTCATTCTCTTTCTCTTTCACCTTGCTCTTCCTCTACTTGAACTTCCTTCTTGTGTTCTTCTTGATTCACCTTTCTCTTCTTCCTTCTTTACTTTGTACTTTATCATCATTCAACCATCAACTAATTAGCAACAAATTAGCAACGAAAAATAGTCTCAATAACCTCCTTAAATAGTTAATTTCGACCTTCTAAATTTTTCCACTTAAGTACTTTTGTAGATCTCAGATTCTCTAAATTTAGACACCTAGAAAATAGAAATTCCTTAGACATTGTGTCCATCCTTATCTTTCTTATATCTTATTAATGAGATCTTCGTTATAATTTTCCAAGTATAGATCTTGTAACAAAATCTGACTTTTTAGCCTTTGAATTTCTTGATCATTCTTTATTTTTATCATAAGTCAGCCTTAGATCTCATTTTTCTTAACTTGTTCTTCCAGCTCATACTTGGTGAATATTACAACTTGGCACACTACAAGGTAGGAGACTCCTCAAAGGAGATGTCCTAGCCCCCAACAATTAACCACAGAATAGAAATAACACAACAATGTAAGATTTGATACTAATTACAACACTTTATTCATAAAATAACTGATTACATGCAATGTGTCAGGATGTAAGGCTTTCCTAGTTACATCCAAATACAATAGAAATTACCCCTCAAGATTTAACCCAAACCCTAGCTAGTCTCAATCCACACTCTAGTAGAAACTTCCAAAGAAGATCTAAACTTGTTCTCACAAGCCCACTAAGAAATCTCTATGTTTTGCAAGCCTCAGCTACTAACAATTCTCAAACTTAACCAAGATCCAGGTTTAAATTGCCTCACACTTGGTGCTTTGTCCACACACTTAGGAAAACTTTTCTCACTCACCTACTCCATCTTCCCCATTTTGGATCCCACACTCCATCATGAATCACTCTATTGAATGAATCAATTCCTTAAGACTCCACAAGACCCCCTTACTTATACCCAACCAAGCCACAAGTCATCCTAGTCCAATACAAATTAAAATAAACCCTTACATTAAATGCCCATGCAAGCCACAAGTTGGCTGCAACACATATTAAATACCTATAACCCAAATTAAATGGTTAAGTTGGCCCACAAACAACTTAGTTAACACAGAACCAAGAGAAAACCAAGCATCAGAGAAATCACTATCGAGTATCAACAAATCCACCAAGGAAAATGAGCCCCTTCATTGACCAATCCACTTAGTCAACAAAACAATTGAACCATGTAGTAAACCAAGCTCTTTAGTATATGTCAAGAAATACCTTCATAGACCAAGTTCCTCTAGCAACCAAACTCATTCAAAGTCTAAGAACATAGTAACCAAGCTTCACCAAGTTCCTAGTGTGTGTCGAGTTCCCACAAGCATCAATAAGCACCTTCAATGATCGAGTGCCCCAAGCTATGTCAATATCCTTTGACCAATGAGCACCTCCATGATCATCGAGTCCATTCATCCACTAAGTTCTCAACCAAGAACTACCAAGATTGTGAAATGCAACTCTATTGATTTCTCAATCATGTAATTAATCTTTCTCCTAAGAAGAAAGCTCCACAACTTTTGCTCTCTCTATCATCCATATTACAAACCTAATCAAAACTAGTATAAAAATTTAGTTCAAAATTACCATCTTGTTTGTACCATAATCCAAGATCTTTAGTCCCTTTAAGATACCTAAATATTCTCTTAACAACAATCATGTGTGTTACCTTAGGATTAGATGAAAACCTTGTAAAAATTCCAATTGCATGTGCAATATCCGATCTAGTATGAATAACATACTATAATTTACCAATCATAGATCAATATTATGTCTCATTTACCTCAGTGTAGTATCTTCTTTTGATAATTTTCATCTAGTTGCCATAGGTGTAATGATTGCCTTGACTCATCCATGCTAAAAGTTTCAAGATTTTCTTGATGTACTTAGACCATGTTACTAATATACCATTCTTTGTTTAATGAACTTATAAGCCAATGAAAAATTTGATCTCACCAAACATAGATATTTCAAACTCTTTACTCATTTGATCAGAAATTACTTTATATAGAAATTCATTACCACCAAATATAATATCATTAACAAAAATTTCAGCAATCAATACCATGTTTTCAACTTCACTCTTCAAGTACAAATTAATATGTTCACTAGTTCTTGCAAATCCAATTTTAATTAAGTACAAATGTAACGTTTCATACTAGGATCTCAGTGTTTTGTTCTATCCATATGATGATTTATATAATTAATCAAGTTCAACAAATCATTCTGGTTTTTTGTGTAGATTTCCTCTTCAAGTATTCCATTAAAGAATGCAGATTTAACATCCATTTGATACACTTTGAATATCATGTAAGTAGCGTATGCCAAAAAAGATATGAATCCTTCCAATCTTGCAATAGGAGAAAATATCTCACCATAATCAATTCCCTCTTCTTGAGCATATCCTTTGCAAACTAATCTTGCCTTGTTCCTCAAAACTTCACCATTTTCATTCAATTTATTTCTAAAAACACATTTTCTTCCAATCACATTCTTATTAGTAGGTCTCAATAAAAGTGTCCATGTATTTTTTTCTCAATATGATCAATATCTTCATTCATATCATTTATTCAATCTTCATTCTCAAGTGCAACTCTCACAATTCTAGGTTCAAATTTTGCTATTAAACATGTAGAGTTCTTCAACTTACTTCTTGTCACCACTCTGACACTTCTATCTCCAATGATTTGTTTAGGTGAATTCTTACATACTTGGCAAGGAAAGGTTCAGTTCTATGATCTTCAACATTATCTCCACTTGATGGTGGCTCTTCATTTTTCTGTAGTTATTTTATTTGTGGCTTAGGTAGAATAGGTTGATGCTTAGTAGAATTTTGTTGAAGCATGATAGCACGATACTATTATTCAAGTATTGTAACACCCCACCATGTGGCTCAAAAGAAATTAACCTAAAGTTTCACTAAGTTTGTTAAATATTTTTCTTTAAGATAATAACTTAACAACAACATATAATACAATGAAAGTAATTAACATACTTTAAAAAGATGAAAATTGTAATGTGTATTATCACTAAACTCTTATGTTTTCATAACAAATTGAAATATGAAACAATGTTTAAACAACTTTATATGATTTGTTAAATCATATGGAATTCTAGTGAACTTGAAAACCTTAATAAATCTGGTAACTAGAGAAATGGAAATTGAAATCCTAATTGAGATTGAAAAACATCATGAACTATCTTATTTGGAAATGAAAATGAAAAATTGAAAACCTATAGTGAACATTAAACTTGTATTTTTAAAACCTAATGTATTGAGAAAATGACTTTTATATGTACTCCTTTTATGATGTGCGATTTTACTGTTGGGAGTCAAGTTGACTTAGCTTTGACCAATTAGGCTGTATTACTAGAGGCTCAGGAGTTCTATTATGTAATGTCATGATGATGTTTTGATCATGATCTTTTATACTCAACCATGGTAATGTGTCTTGTATGCTCTATGAGGTGTTTTAATCTATTATTTGTTATTGCTTTCCTGTGTTCTTGTGTAAATTGAGGCGAATGGTGTGATCTATCTAATATAACCTTTGAGTCTTTAATTACTTGTTTTTGGATTTCCTTTTAGTCACTTGTATAGGACTAAGGTGTTTGTATGATTTGTTCTTGGTGATGTCATGTTATGATGTGGTTTGGTTTATTTATACTTGATTTTGGGATCAATCCTATTAGGATGATCATTTTGGTGGAATCCATGATTATGAACAGTGATTTTTAGTACTTGTCAGTTACTTGTTTAAGATTGATGTATGATATGTGGTATTTTGTGATATTTTTATTTTATTGAGCTTAGGGTAGGTTATTTGTATGTCATGTTGGGAAGTGGCTTGCAATGGAGGCCGAGGCCTTAAAGAGGCTGACGAGTAACCCATTGTAGGTTATTTAATAAGTGATAACATTTTGTTAAATGGGTTTAAAATGAATTAATAAGAGTTGTTGTTTTTATCACCCATGCCTTGAGTGCTAGTACAGGCTACGATGGGAGTAGAGAGGATGCTTGGTTGCAACCATGCTTCGTTAGCATGTCTTGTCAGTACAAAAGGATACTAGTGCTACATAGAGTCACTAGGGGACTAAAGGATTAAAAGACTAGTCAGGTAACCCTAGAGTTGGTTCATGCAATGACACTTTCCCACATGCATAATAGATTTCCTACATATCCATGTTTTCCTCTGGGATTAGTTGATACTTGTGTCTTGGTACCCTTTGAGATAGTTTTCCTTCAGGTGATTCCTTGAACCTAGATGTTGGTTTTTAATTTTGGGTTTGTTATCCTATTTGGGACTTGAGTTTATCTCCTTAGCATAGTGGGAGTGGAATTTTTTGGGTTCCACGAGGTCGAGTGGTAGTGCTTTTTATTATACCATTGGGATCTGACTATTAGATATTATTGCTAGATGTGTGTGTAGATGTTCCTTTCAATTTGTTCTTGTATCTCTATGATGGATGGTTATAACTATTGTATTGTATTTTATTTCTTAGATCTTACAAGATGATATAATCTATTTCATGATGTATATTATTTTAACCTCTCATACCCTATGACTTGTACAATGGACGATTGTGCATTCTATTTATTAACAAGTGGCATCTTATTGATTGTATATCATTTAAATGAATTCATACTTGTATATTATTATTTTGTGTGGATTAAATATATAGTGAATTTAGTGTTAATTAAAATTAAATGTGATTCATCATCATGGGACCCTTAAGAGTTGTAACCTATTTATGTGTTATTGATGTATGAGTGTATGTTAATTGCTTTTGCTATTCTATAACTGTTGTTGTATCTTTATCTTTAAAAAAATGTTTGTCAAACTTTGTAAAACTTTATCTTAACTTCTTTTGGGTCACATGGTAGGGCATTACATGTATTACATTTTTTTTCTTGGGTACAACATCTGGTGTGACATCATACACATAGATAAACTTGTTGTAATCATTAGGTTCCTTTATGTTATCCTCATCATTATTTTTTGCAAACTCATTTAAATTATCACATTTTCACTTTCAATCATTGTGTTAGTGATTTTGTTTAAACATTTATAAGCTTTTCTCTTAAAGAAATAACCATTTGAAGTACCTTCATCACCTTTAGAATCAAATTTACCATTTCTAGCCTCTTTATGAATGAAGCATCTTTTTACAAACATTAGGAAATAACTCATATTACGTATATGTCCATACCAGTAGTTCATAAGGTGTCTTATTTATTTATTTATTCAATTAAACTTGGTTGAAAGTGTAGATTGTGGAACTAACTACTTCTCTCCAAAACTTTTCAAAAATCCCTTTTCAATCATTAGTGTCCTTATAGAATAAACAATAGACTTATTTCTTCTTTCAAAAACTTCAATATGTTCTAGTGTCCTTGGTATAGATAACTATCTCTTGATTCCATTTTTAGCACATAAATTAGTAAAATCAATAGACATAAACTCACCATCTCTATCAGATCTTAAACATTTTAATTATTTTCCTATCTCCTTTTCAACTCTATTTTTGTACCATTTGAACATATCAAAATCATGTGATTTAACTTTCATGAACATGATAGTCATCATGCTAGAATAGTCATCAACAAATAATATGAAATATATGTCACCATAATAACTTCTTACTATCATTGGTCCACATAGATTAGTATGCATAGCTTCCAAGATATCATTAGAAGTATGATTTTTACTTGCAAAACTTGACTTTGTCATCTTACTAAGTTGACATTCTTTGCACATAAAATTCCTACATTTTTGTGGATTCGAGAAGTCTTTAACTCTTTTCTTCATATTGACCTTAACTATGTTCTTAAAGTTAACATGACATAACCTTTTGTGTCACAACCATACATCTTCAACTTTTGCAAACATACAAGTATCAACTATAGGTTAAGGTAGAATATATTACCTTAAGTTTTATCACCATTACCAACTAGATTCCTATCATCACCAAAGATTTTCATTTTCCTATTATGAAATTAAAGCTTATGAAATGTATTATTTAACTACACAACACTCAATCTGTTATAGATTATTCCTTGTACCCAATACACACCATCCCATTGTAATTTATCATCAAGCATCAATTATCTTTTTCCCTTTACTGGACATGGAATGTCATCCCTAGCTTAATAGTTCCACCATCACATTCTCCAAATTTGTAAATTTACTAAGATCACTAGTCATATGATGAAAGTCTCCATTATCAATGATCCCAATATCATTCTTACTAATATGTGAAATAAGTGCTTTACCTTGTTCATACCTTTCCTCATTAGGGTCTTCTTTCACTACAACATACACTACTTCTACTCCGTCTTTCTCATCTTTAGCATCTGATTCAGTGTGCTCTTCATAGAAATGTAACATGATTTTTTCTTCTTGTCTTTTATTCTTCATTCTTATTGTACTTTTGATCTTTCTTGCCATTTCTATCTTTCTTATCATCCTTTTACTTGTTAGGGAACCTAGTAGAAAAATATCCCACTTCATTACATTTGAAACATATAAGAGGTAATTTACATTTTCCTCTAGGTAACCTCCTTGCAAGAAATGCTTCAATCTCAGCTACACCATCTTCTAATTTTGACTCACTTTCATCTTTACTATTCTTATCTTTCATTGAACTAGTAATGGTTAGTGAAGACTTGAAAACATTTCTAGGTGTAGCCATACTATTACCATAATTTTGTAATTCAAATCAATCAACCAACCAACTAAAACATCAAGAGCAAGATAATTACCATGCATATCTTTAACTTCCTAAATTGAAAAAAATAATTATAGCATAGATAGGTAAGAGTATTCTAAGAACTTTACTTAAGACTTCAGTCTCATTTATAACTCCTCCATTATCTCTCATTACACTTACAACTTCCTTGATTTGGCTATGATGTAATAGCTAATCTTGATCTCAAACCCCAAGCTCTTTAGGGTCTTCACTAGGTCATTCATTTGACTAAATAGGGCTTCTAAACACTCTATTTCCTCCAAGGATCTTAGCCAGTAGATCCCATTCCTTCAACTGGTGTAGATCAATTGGTTAGTACAAGCTTGCTCATAACTTCATAAATAACCCCAATCTTGATTGGATCCCCAAATGATGAAATGACCACCTAAATATACCTTGGCTCACTCATCAAGATGCCAAGCCTAAAAAAAGGACAAAAACCTAATCGAGTTGCAAACCACAAGTCAATTTTCACTCAAATGCTTGGAAAAAGGCTACAAGGATTAACCCTCCAAGCACACTAAAACTAAGATATTTGGAAAAAATCCATAACAATGCCCAAAAAAATTAGCTTTCTAGATACCCTTTTTTGAGTACTTGAATATTTTGGAATTCTTTAGCCCCCAACTTGTTCATACAACACAAGCACATTTTTAGCCTTAATTTGAGGGTTTCAAGGGTTTGGTGATGTTTGCTTCAAAAAATTCTTAAAGGTCCTTATAAAGAGATTTCCTTAGGATTGGGATTAGCCCTCACCATCTCCTTACTCATCACTTGCTAGGATTGATGTCTGTATACTCTCAATCCATTCCAAATTCTTATTTGCTAATCTGTGATCCCACCCAAACATGGTTTTCTTGCTTAGGGCATCATCTCACAAGCCACAATTATGATTTCCATGGGCTCTCAATTATGATAAATGGAGTAAATGGAGTCTAGGTTCAAATACCAAGAGGTCATACAATGCATATGGAGGGAAGTGGGCGCAAGACCCCATTTTCTCCAAGTAGCTCTGTTCAAAACAATAGACTACCAAGTTACAAAACTATTTATCTAAGCACACTAAAATCTCTAAAACAACAAACAAAGAATTTACAGAATTGAAAGACAATATCCACTTCCACTTACAACATAGAAAACACTAAACCTAATCTATACACATGCCAAGAACTTGAAAAATACAAAGACTATTATAAAGATGTTGTTGTACAGTCTATATAATGTAATAACTTGGTTCTTCAACCATTTGAAAAGGTTGAGACTATCCTTATATATGCTTTGCATGAAAATTTTTAACTACCTTAAGTTTTTGAAGAGCTCACATGAAGAATTTTCTTCTTTTGCATAAAAGTTCCAAAAGTTGTTAATGACAACTTTGCAAGAAATGATTTTTTTTTGTAATTTCGCAAATTGACTACTCAAACTCGCTTCACTTGTTATCAAAATTTATAAAAGGCCTAAGATGGATCCAAAACACATAATCAGGACCTTAAAACACTTTTTTTCTATATTTATTCCTCAAAACCCAAAAATTCTCTATTGAGCCAAATGAGCAATTTTTGAGCAATTAGGAGCAATATTGCATAGTGGGGCTCTTCTAACATATCTAACCTCACCTTAGGACTGAATTGGTATTCTTATTTATCTAGTGATGTAGCATCACTATAAGCCAAAACATCAAAGAAGCCCTGGGTCTACCCTTAGCCTACCTAGGTGCTCCTGCACCATACTCCCCCCTAAAAAAAACTAAGTCACACTTGATTGCAACATGTCCAAGGGTATGAAAACCTTCTTGAACTTTGACTCAACAACCAAAGTGGCCTCTAAAATTGTCTTGACATTCCATTGAATGAAATGCCCCATATACACTTTGTGCCTTGTAGATTTCTTCTCCCTGGAATCTAGCACTTTCTCTACTTCCAAATTCTTGATATTAGGTGTTGTAACAGGTTCAATGTTAGCTTGAACATTTGAACTTATTTGAGGTAATTTACCTTTGAATTCCACCAAGTCTTGAGCATTGAAAATATGGGATACACCCAAATTTGATGGTAAATCTATCTCGTAGGCATTTTCTTCATATTTTTCCAATATTTTTCAAGGTTCTACCCTCTTCATTTGGAGCTTTATAGGAACACCTTTTTGAAGCCTTGATTTATTAAAATGGACCATTACATAGTTTCCAATGATAAACTAAAGTCTTTCTCTTTTCATCCACTTTGGAATTGAGCTTTTGAGTGCTAAATTGTATGGTTTTCTTGACTTGATCTTGAATCTCCTTCATAGTTTTAACAAATTCCTTAGGTTGACCACTTCTTTGATCCATATCACCAAGATATCTCAGTTCACATACAACCCTTGGATGCATTCCATGAACTATCTCAAAATGACTCTTTCTAGTGGTCATATTCCTACTATCATTAAAGACATATTCTTCTTGTGAAATGATAACATCCTAACTTTGACCATATTCCTTAGGCACCTTAGAAGGTTCCCTAAAATTGTATTAACCACTTCAATTTGACCATTGGTTTGGGTATGGTAAGATGAACTAAATGACATGTTTGCGCCAAGCTTTTTCCATGAGATTTTTCGAAAATGGCTCATAAATTTAACATGCCTATCTGATACAATGCTTAATGGGAGTCCATAAATCCTTACCACCTCTTTCAAAAATAGATGGGCAATATGACTTAAATTTTTAGTTATCCTACATGGAAATAAATGCCCCATTTTGTTGAATCTATCAACAACAACATAGATCCTATAACATGGCTTAGTTTTTGGAAAACCAACAATAAAATCCATACTTACACAATCCCATGGCCTATTTGGAATTAGTAAAGGCTGATATAGACCTAAATTATGCATTCATCCTTTTTCTTTCATGTACACCATACATTTCTCCACATACTTGGTCACATCTCTTGCCAACTTTGGCCAATAATAGAACCTTTGCACTAGGTCTATGGTTTTTTGACACCAAAATGTCCACTTAGGCTACCATTATGCTTCTCTTATATTAGGTTCTCTCATGGGACCCCTTGGCACACACAAATAGTTACCCTTGAATAGAAATCCATTTTTCAAAGTATATTCTTAAAATTTTCTATGAAAATATTTTCAAAATCCATGCATACATTGTAGGCTTCAAAAAGTCCTCATTTTCTTTGTAAAGATTATGAAAACTCTCTATTCCAATGCTTTGGAGCTGAATCTCTTAGACTATCAAGATCCTACTACTTAGGGCATTTTCCACTTTGTTTAACTTCCCCTTCTTATGCTTGATTGTGAAGGTAGAGTCCTAAAAGTACTCTATCTACTTCAAATGTCTATTGCTCAGCTAAGAGCTTGATTATCTATAATTAGAGAAAATTATTTGAGTAAAAAATAGTATCTCTACTTCCTAAGACACTGAACTAATGCATAGAGCTTTAAGTCATAGGATGAATACTTCTTCTTGGCCTCATTAAGTTTCTCACTATAAAAGGCTACTAGCCTACCTTCTTGACTCAAAACCCCACCTACTACTAAGCCACTTGCATCACATTCTAAGGTGAACAATTTCTCCAAACTAGGAAATTGTAGAATAGGTTGAGTAGCTACTTTTTTCTTCAACATTTCAAATGTCTTTTTAGTTTCTAAACTCCACTTAAACTTAGACTTGACTCCCTCCTTTCTAGTATCCAAAAAAGGTGCACAAATACCAATGAAATTCAAAATGAATTTCCTATAGAATTGAGACAAACCATAGAAGCTTATTACCTTAGTAGATGTAGTAGGTGTTGGCCAATCTAATATAGAAGAAACCTTCTCCTTGTCCATCTTTATTGTGCCTTGAGACACCACAAAGCCTAGGTACACAAGTTCCTCCTTAAAGAAATCACACTTCTCAAGGTTGATGGCTGGTTTCTCTTTATGAAGTCTTTTCAAAATAGCCTCAACATGCTTGATATGCTATTCTCTAGTCTTTTTGAGGATAAGTATATCATATAAATATAAAACTACAAATTTTCCTGTGAAATCTTTGAGCACTTCATTCATGAGCCTCACGAATGTGCTAGGTTCATTGGAAAGACCAAATGGAATCACAAGCCACTCATAAAGACCATTAGTAGTCTTAAATGTTGTTTTCCATTCATCTCCCTCCTTTATCCTTATGTGGTGATAACCACTCTTCAATTCCAACTTAGTGAAATATTTAGCCCCTCCTAGACAATCCATAAGGTCTTCAATCATAGGTATGGGAAACCTATATCTGATTGTTATCCTATTTATGGCTCTCGATTCTGTACATAATCTCCATTTTCCTCCTTTATTAGATGTAAACACAATAGGAATTGCACATGGGCTTATGATCTATTGTATCAAACCTTGATCCATCAATTCTTGGACTTGTCTTTCCACTTCTAGGTTTTGATATGGAGTTAGCTTGTATACCATTTTATTAGGCAAGGAAGAACATATAAAAAAATCAATTTCATGACTTATAACTCTCCTAGCAGGTAGGGTAGTTGGAACACGATCACTCACTATGTCCTTGTACTTTTTAATAAAAGTTTGGACTTCAATTGGTAAGGCTTCCTTAGCTACATTTTCCTTTGCTTCAAATTTCTGCACTACTATAAAACTTTGACATTCCTAATCCTTTAGGATCTTTAACAAACTCTTTTCCACTACAAAATAACACACTAGGTAATTTGGCTTGTGTTTCCTCCCCTTCCAAAAATGACCAAATTTTAAAGGTCTTACCTCCCTTTTTGAAGGTAATGACATTAGCTCTTTCACCATACACAACCTCTCTATCGAATTTCCAAGGCCTACCTAGAAAAAGATGACAAGCATTCATAGGCAATACATTACACAATAATCTATCCTTGTATCCTTCTATGGAAAAATCCACCCAAGCTTGTTCATTCACCAAGATGCTCTGTCCCTTGTTAAGCCAAGTAACCTTGTAAGGGTTGTCATGATGCATCTTCTACAATTTTAGTTTAGTAACAACCTCCTCTGATATTACATTATCTATAGAACTTGAATCCACTACCACTTTGCACACTTTTCCTATGATTTTGCATTTTATCCTAAACAATGCCCTTCTATGTCTAGGTTCATTAGGAGCTAATTTTTTGATAAAAACTCTTTTATACATGAGATTCTCACCTTTTTTAGACTCAATGTGATCCACATTAGATTCTTTTCTGCAATTATTCTCTTACACATATGTCATTCTTTTGTCTTGGTTTGAGGAAAAAGGCTTGTTTGTGTAGACACCTAAATTTGATTACATTGCTTTGGTAATCCTATTATAGTTATCTCTAAAGGCATCATTAATTAAATTCCTATTTAATTAATCCTTTTCCATCCCCTAGCTGATTAATTTAATTAATCATCTATAGTCCTAATTGATAAATCAAATAACCTATTATTTATCAATTAAATCCTATTCTTCTATCTAATTCCAAAATCCCCATTTATTAAATAAACCTATTTGATAAATAAAACCCTCAAATCTAATAACCCTTAACTTATTCCTAAACCCTCTTTTTAGCCTAATCCACCCCATCCACCCATACTAACTAAGCTTAGTCACTAACTCACCCACCCTCATGAATGCCATCCACTTGCAAATCTCTAACATCCCTAATCTAATCCTAAACCCAAGCCTAATCCACCCCCTAATTTTTTCACATTCCCTAAACAAGCTTAAGACTTTCTTAAGCCAAAGAAAGTCAACAATCTCAACTCCCCTCAAAATATCCCAACCACCCAACAATGAATGCTCTTATAAAAGCCATAAAGACTCTTACAAGCTCTTACAAGCCATAATGAAGGGTCTTTATGAAGATATTATCCTTTGAGCCTCCTTTTTTGACTCATCCTTCCCCTTTCTTCCATCCACTCACCTTGTGACATGTGTCACTCCCTGATTGGTGCTAAACAAGCACAATCCATGTGCTCCCTTTTGAGTGCATCCTAGCCCTCCTTAAGCTTTCATCTTTCCTTCCATCTTGGCCCTCCATCTATCAAGCCCTTAGCCTATAAATTGAATCCCCTCCCAAGACATTTCAATCACAATCCATCAAGTAAAGTTATAATGCCATTTTGAAGCCAAAATCCATACTTTTGCATGCATCCACACCAAAAATCCCAAAAATCTCCATTGAAGCTAGTTTGAAGCTTGAGCATACATCCCAAACTAATCCATTAGACTCATCCCTAAATCAAGTGACCATCCTCATTGGGAGAGCCATTCCATGGCTCATATTTTCATTTGAGGGTTTCACTTTGTCTCTCATATATGTTATGTATTTTATGCTAGTTAATGCTTTGTTCTTTTGATAGATTAGTATTACTTGCTAACATATTTCTCATACACAGTTTGGACATCTATAGGCTCGATGACCCAGCTTTCCATAGTTATAACATTTCATACTTACAAGGTATGAGTTGGATCTACCTAATCCTCTTCCTCTATTGGATCCTCCTTGGTTGCCTCTCCCTCTATTGTAACCACCTCTTGAAGAGTTGTCACTAGTTTTCTCTCTCCTTGATTCTTTTGCTCACTTCCTCTACCTTGATAGCCTCCCCTTTTTCCTCTTTGATTTCTACCCTTGCCTCTATCCTTGACGTTAGAATATACTTTCCTTTTATTCTTTTCTTCCACCTTTAGATCTAATTGATAACATCTTTGAAATATGTTAGATGTCCACAAACTGATCTCCTCTTGGATATTACACTTCAAAGCACCTAGATATCTTGCCACTTTGATTGCCTCATCTTCTTGCTATTTGGATCTTAGACATAACCTCTAAAATTCCTTAGTATAAGAGGTTACATCTAGGTCTTTTTTCTTCAGTCCTTTCCTTCTCTTGTGGAGTTTGATTTCAAAGTCTTCAAGTAGGAAGTTCTCCTTCACTTTAGTGACCATAGTCTTCCAATTTTCTATAGGAGTCTTACCCATGCTGATTCCTTGATCTTGTAGGTATTTTGACCATGTCAATGTTGAACCTCAAAGCTTTTAATTAGCCATTCTTACCTTTTGTGCCTTTGATACCCCATCACACTCAAAATGGTTGCCCATGCGATCTATCTAGTCCATGACTACATCTAAGTCAATATTTCCACTGAAAAGTGGTACACCTTCCAAAGATTTTCCTCCTAGGGCTTTGATAACCTTCAAGAAGGGCTCTTTATTCAAGATAGGGCTAGGTTTAGGTAATACATCCTCCTCTACTACCTCTTTCCCCTTATCATACTCATCTTCTTCCTTCATCCTAGCTACTTCAACAAATGGATCTAGTTGCACCTTTACCTATGCTAGGGATTCTTCAAGAACTCTATTCTTCTCCCTTTTTTCATCAACTTCCTTGGCTAGTTCTACATTATTCACCATGTTGGTTTCACCTACTGACTCTCCAAAAGCTACATACATCTACCAACTGCTCCCAAATTTTTGACTTGCTCTAATACCACTTTGATGTAACAAACGGTCTTACTCTCAAACCCCAAGCTCTTTAGGGTCTTCACTAGGTCATTCACTTGACCAAATAGGGCTTCTAACACCCTATTGCCTCCAAGAATCTTAGTCAGTAGATCCTATTCTTCAAATGGTGCACATCAGCTAGTTAGTACAAGCTTTCTCATAACTTCACATCTAACCCCAATTAGATCCCCCAAATGATGAAATGAACAACTAGACATACCATAGGTCACTCATCAAGATTACAAACCCTAGAGAAGGACACAACTCTAATTGAGTTGCAAACCACAAGTCAATTTGCACTCAAATGCTTGGAAAAAGGCTATAAGGATTAGCCCTCCAAACACACTAAAACTAAGATATTTGGAAAAAGAAACTTAACAATGGCAAAAAATAAAAATCTTTCTAGATACCCTTTTTAGAGTACTTAAATATTATGGAATTCTTTAGTCCACAACTTGTCAATACAACACAAGCACATTTTTAGCCTTAATTTGAGGGTTTCAAGGGTTTTGGTGTTGTTTGGTTAAAAAATTATTAAAATTCCTTATCAAGACATATCTTTTGGATAGGGATTATACCTCACCATCTCCTCACTCATAACTTGCTAGGATTAATGTCTCTATACTCTCAATCCACTCCAAATGCTTATTTGTTGATCTATGATCTCTAACCAAACATGGCTTGCCCATCCAAGGCATCACCTCACAAGCCAAAACCATGCTTTCCATGGGCTCTCTATTATAGTACATAGAGTACATGGGTTTTAGGTCCAAATCCCAAGAGGCTGTACAATGAATACCAAGGGAAGTGGCCCTAAGACTCCATTTTTTCCAAGTAACTTTGTTCAAAACAACATACTACTAAGTTACAAAATTTTTTATCTAAGCACACGAAACTCTTTAAAAAAAAAAAAAACCATTTGAAGAATTGAAATACAATATCCATTTCTATTTCCAACATAGAAAACACTAAACCTAATTTGTACACATGCCAATAACTTGAAAAACACAAAAAATATTATAAAGATGTTGTTGCATAGTTTGTACACTGCAATAACTTGGTTCTTCAACCCCTTGAAAAGGTTGAGACTGACCTTATATAGGATTGGAATTAATTATTCCAACTACATTAAGTGGTTGAAGATCTCCCATGAAGAAGTTTCTTTTTTTGCATAAAAGTTGCAAAAGTTGTCAATGACAACTTTGCAAGAAATGTGCAATTTTTGCAATATTGCAAATTGACTACTCAAACTGGCTTCACTTTCTATAAAACTTTTCAAAAGGCCTATGATGGATCCAAAACACCTAATAAGGACATTAAAACACTTTCTTTCCCTATTTATCCCTAAAAACCCAAAAATTCTCTATTGAGCCAAATGAGCAATTAGGAACAATATTGCATAGTGGGGCTCTTCTAACATATCTAACCTCACCTTAGGACCAAGTTGGTCCTCCTATTGATCTAGTAATGTGGATAGCATCACTACAAACCAAAACATCAAAGAATCCCTAGGTCTAACCTTAGCCTACCTCGGTGCTTTTGCACCAGGTTACCATACTATGTAGCATTCTCACCTTCCTTGTTTCTCATGTCATCATATTTGCCTCTCAAACTCTTTGACTTATCTCTCAATTAATTCTCATATCCACCATGTACAAGTGCCAAATTTTCCAATATGTCTTTGGAATTTTTGCATCTCTTGATATCATCAAATTCCATATCATTCAAGGTAGGTGTAATTTCAATAATCACATTGTTGTGTTCTTTTTTTTTTATTCATTTCGTCCATAGACATACGACTAAAAGGAGAAACATATGCATTGTCTATTGAATTTAGATCATGATCCCCAACTCTAGATAGGTGTGACCTCATTCAGTTTTATCAAGAGGAGAAGTTATCCTTATTCATCTTAGGTTCCTCTCTCTTGTACAACATCCTTAGATCTTTAGCTCAAGTCCCTTTAAACTTATTTTCTTCAAGCACTATGCTCTCATACCAATTGTTAGATAACTAACAGGGGGTGAATCAATTATAACTAGTTATCACACATGCCTTAAAAAAAAATCAACACTATATTAAACTTCCACAATACTAACTTGGTAACTATATTCAATATGTCAATTCACACTTATAATCATTTCATTTTAAATTGTTTTCTCATTGTTTATGACTATATCGAGTATCAAAGTAATTATTTAGCTTATACTAAGTTGTAGCATAAAACATAAATCATGATATAAAATTTGCAACACATAAGAAATCACACAAATGAACATAGAATTTTAATGTAGAAATCCTATAAAGGGAAAAACCACTTGGGACTAGAAACCAAAATAAATCACTATTCTAAAGTGAGCTCACCTATAAGCCAACCTTGTAAAAGGTTTACATGTACATTTTTATTGTGACCTAGTTAAAGGATTTTAACCAAATATTATCTAGACCTTATCACTTCTTGATATTTCTAAAGAGTTTCCTTCTTTAAAGGACTTATAAACATAACTAATTTATAGGATTTCATAGACTTATTAGGTCCAATTGATTAAGATAGTTTCTCTTCTACAATGGAAACAAAGTAATAATCAAATGATTTATTTAGGTTTAACACTACCTTTCTTTATCAGATATCTATTCTTTGTGATCTTCTTCCTTATTATCTCTATCTAGTTGATTCACATTGTATCTCTTTCAACTTTCTCTTCATCTACTTGATCTTCCTTCATCAATTCTACTCGATTCACCTTGCTCTTCTTCCTTATTACTTCATACTTAATCAACATTTATCCATCAACTTATCAACAAAAAATCAACAACAAAAAATGGTCTCAATATCTCCTTAAATAGTTAACTTTGTCCTTCTAGATCTTCTAGATTTTGCCTCTTAGACAAATTTGTATATATTGGATCCATTGTATTTAGACACTTAGAAAAAAAAAAACTTCCTTGAATTTTGTGCTCATCCTTATCTTGCACAAATCTTCTTCATCAAATCTTCATTATCTTTTTCTAGCTGTAGATCTTGTAACAAAATTGTACTTTAACCTTTTAACTTCTCAAACATTCTTTATTTTCATCATAAGTTGGCTTTATATCTCATCTTTCTTAGCTTGTTCTTTCATCTAGTACTTAGTGAATATCATAACTTGACCCAAGTGTACTACACTCAGTTAACACTAAACTCCATCTTGACTTTTTTAGGTGCTCAATTATTACTTCAGTATCTCAAGAAATACTATATTCCTTATTTTACAAACCAAATAGTTATGAACTTAATCAAAACATTACATGATTGCAAAACAATCAAATCGATATTACACTTTCAGGGTCTAATTCATTCAAGTGCACATTGAATACCAATATTTATCAACTTTGTCATTATCACACACACTTCAAATCCTCTTCATCAATCAAATGATATGAAACTCTATAGAATTATCATAATGTCTAACCAACTAAGGCTTGAAATTAATGAAAATATAACAACTAATATGACTATGTTACATATAATAATAGCATTATGAGTTACAATATCAGTCAGGGCTAGCATTAGGATCATAAAAGTTTGCACCAACACAATATGGATTTTGGATCCATGAAGAATAATAATGAAGAGCCAATATCATTTGCAACAAGTTTGGAAATCAATGAAGACATGTTCTCTAGCATCACAGAGGAATTTTGTTCACATATTGATGAAAAAGTGTTGATTTATGAGGAGGAAAAAGAAGACAACCCTATTTTGCAAATTAAACAAGGATGTTTGTCAAGATGAATGTGATATCAAACTAGAACTACTACTTTAAGAAGAAAACTACAATATAGAAGAATCTCATCTACACAAAGTCAACAAGGATGGTTCAAAATTTCTTCTTTCATGAGGGTTTCCTACTAGATTAATATGGAGGAAAAAGGATCATCACAAGTTATGTTTGTAGAAAATATAGAAATTACAATTGAAGGTGAAGCAAAAATTGAAGTTATACCTAAAGAAGAAATATTTCATTGTACTTATGCACTTCAATATGATAGTATGTATTTTTAACATGAAGTAATAAGTGATTTTGTTAATGCATTTCCAAAAGTATTATTTTTTATTAAGCTTTTACTGATGTTAGAACTATTTCTAATTTCTCATAAGTATGCGAAGCATTGGAATATTTTGAGAAGAGGAAGATACTTCAAAGAACTAGTTAATGGTTTTGTTTAGGAATGTCCATTTTAGAGTTTTAGTGTAGGTTAGGATAGGTTTTCCATTCGATAAGTACTATCATGTAATGTTATAGAGTTAGTAGTTGTCTAGTTTAGGTTGTTTCCTAGTTATTCTTGCCTTAATAGCTATTTTGGAGGAGTCCATAGCTAGTTTGTTGCTCACATTTCAAATAATTTTTCCAAGGGTCTATGTGAGTCAAGGTTCTATTGCTAATAGTGATTATTTTCAAATATTTTCAAAGATTCCATTGAGTAGTTGAGTCATCATGATGTCAAGAATGTCTATTGAATAATGATGTCTAGTTGGTATAATAAGATTTTAAAAAAGGTTTCTTATTGTTATTGCTATCCATAGGTACTATTGTCTAGTTTTAATAGTTAGTCCTATAGCCACTATTGTTTAATTTTAATAGTTTATCCTATGGACACTACTATTTGATTTTAATAGCCAATCCTACAGACACTATTATTTGAATTTAATAGCCGGTCTTACAACCACTAGTGTATGACTGAACAATCATTTTGTAGAAACTACTATGTGATTCAAAAGAAAACTTGCACCAAGTATGAGGATATATATAACTACAAATATTAAATATGAAACACTCTTAGAGGAGCTTGAATATTCAACAATGAAGGGACATGCAATTTCATCAATTAAATTTTTTGAAGCTTCTCACAATAAATCAAATGGTACTATATTTATGTTTTCCATTTATTCATAATATTTATCAATTTTTGTAATTGATTGTCTATGCATATCCTTTTTTTTCAATTATCATTTTTGTAATTATATGATTCATAAGTGAATTGTTTCTAAACTTAATAAATGCATTGTCATTTGAGGACACACAAACTTTTAGTTGGGGGGAACACACGTATAACTTGTTTTAATTTCATAGACCATAGGAGGATGACCTTTATTGCATATTTTTATATTACCTCCTATATTTATTATAAATTATGCAAAAATAATAATGATAAACAAAGAGAAATACAAATGGAATGTCTTATAAAGGGATAGAAAATAGACAAATGTATGACTATGTGAGTGTTTTTGTAAGAATTTGGCTTAGGCCAGAATTCACCCAAGAAGTAAAGAACTCAACACAATCACATATTAGACCAATAGAGAGAGTATGATTAGAATGACGATCTATTCAATATGCCAACTTGAGAGTACACTAGGAGTGCCTGTATATAAAGGCCTCAAGATAGCTTCTAGAATGCATAGAAGTCAGCATCATGATAAGTCATACAACTAGGCACATGTCCACCAGATATGGGTTATCCTCCATTAAGAACATAATTAAGTGCGATGATGTGAGGATAAGCCTACAATGGTGTAGCATGCAAATCAGTGGTGTAGACAACATGTGCTAAATTAGGAGTGCAAATAACTGTGTTGTCAACATGACAACTCAGTGAATGATGCAAACTCTAGTGTTGTAGACACCATGTGCATAATTAGAGTTGCATAACTCATGAGAGTACACAAAATCCTAAGTGTCTCACCTAAATAAATAATAAAATAATGCATTAACCTAAGTAAACTTAAGTAAGTGTAATAAGTAAATACTTATTTACACCAATAGTTTGAGATGAAATAAAGATATGATATAAAGAGAAGAAGAAAGTTAATCATATTCATGTCAAATGTAATAATTTTTTTTAATGGTCAAATATATGCATGGAATGTGCTATGAAGGATTTAAATTGTCATAGAATTTTATGCTGATAACTTTCATGACTAGCTAATGCCTATCCCCTACTTGAGGACAAGCAAGATTTCAATTGGGGGGAAATGATGAGCCTAGAATTTTCATATTTATAATTATTTATTATAATAATTACCCCATTATTGAAATATATTTCCAAGTCATTTCCATACATTAACTTGATTTATGAAGCGTTAACTATGATTAATGATTTACTTTTGTATGTGTAGCTAGGTATTGCTAAATTATGATGATTTATTATAATAAATGGTTATTATTATAAATAATTTTCTTGAGCGGATTAAAATTTTATTTTTGAGGTATTTGAGTCATTCATGCAAATGGAAAGAAAGAGAATCAAGTTGACACTTGTCAATATTCAAGAGTTGATGGAAATACAAAAAAGGTCAAAAAGTCAATTTCAGTAAAATGGGAACATCTCACTCAATTATTGATGAAATTATGATTTTCTTATGGATTTAAAAACCTAAAAATAATGTACAAAACCCCTTTTAAGTGTTTTAGTTAATTCAGAATATTTAATAAGCAATAATTATTTAGAAGTTGATTGAGTAAAAGGTGGTGAGTTTGAAGGCAACAAAAACCTAGTTTTAGTAAAATAGCTATATTTTTCAAGTTATTTAATAAAATCCAGATTTTCAAAATGATCTAGAAATATGTAAGGAAGGATCATAATGTGGTAAAATGGGTTTTATCTAATTTGTGATAGTAAAATAACACTACACATTTGAAGTGGACTGTTGAAAAGGTGTAACAAAAAATCAACACACTTAGTCAAATTTCTTCTATTTATTGCAATTCAAGATAACAATTCAAAAGAATTTAGATAAGATTTGAATTGTACTTTTAAAGATCAATAAATATCCAACACATCATCTTTGTTATAAAAGAGTCCAAACAAACTCTTTTTCCAATCAACCAAGAAGACAAGTTGTAATAGGACCTTTCTTCTTAGTCATTATATTAGAATAAGCCTCTTTCTTGTTTAAATGAGTGATGAGACACTTGTTATATGGTTTTTAGAGATTAAATAAGATTATATATTCTAAATTTTAATCAATAATTTCATATATGAATATTCTATACGTTAATTAGTTGGAGATGCACGGTTCTTGCATCCATTATTGTGTAGTTAGATTTATTTCCAACATTGTTATATTTTCTATTTTAAAATTGTAGAATAACTTAGAGTATATGATAGTCCTTATAATTTTTAGGCCTATTTCAAGTATACATCCTTGAGCTAATAATTTAAATGAACCTTCTCTATTAGAAAGTTACCTACTTAATTTGGATGTCTAATCCACAAGTTGTGTTTTTAGAACCAAGTTATTGATCTAATAAGAAGAAAAAAATCCCACCATCCCACTTATTCTTCTATGTGATTCATTTTTTATAATCTAGTCCATCTAAAGAGAAGTTTTCATCTCCCCCATATCAAGACCCTATCATTATACCTAGTCCATCTTAATAGATATCACCCTCCTCCCACCCAAATAAAGATCCTTCCATCTTTGCCACTTCATGATCCTTTATTAGCACCCATCCAATCATTCTAAATACATTCACTCTACCCCCTTGGATTACTTACATTCACCCATGGTGGTCCACTTGTGGAAGAAGAAATAAATTCCATATCCACCATTTGTAGCCCACCTAATAATGGACTCACAACTTGTTCTCTAAATATGAAGTATCCTATTTTGATTCAAATGCTCAAGAAATGGAATTATAAAGGAAATGGTTCAATATCACATGAACAAGGTAACATGGATCCCATCCATGTAAAATATCATCCACGATCTCATGGTCTTGGCTATATATCCAAGTCTCTTTATCCAAAAATACTAGTAAACCATATCCAAAATTTGAGTGCCCTTCCTAACCCACCATTTCATCTTCCCATCATTCCTCCATCATCCTCTAAATATATTTTGGGCCCATATATATATATATATATATATATATATATATATATATATATATATATATATATATATCCTACTAAGCTATGTTAAACATTCAACCAATCAAGAAACACATACATTTATGAAAATAAAAAAGGGAATAACCAAATAGAGAGTGAAAACCAAATATGAACTCCCAAATTCCTCCTTTGATGTGTAGATATATCCAAGGATGAGGTATTTTTCCTCAATAATTTCTCAAGCTTCAACAGTGGGTGCAAATGATGAATGAATGTGTGAAATTGTTAGTATAGTAATGATGCTTTGACAATTTTTAGCTCTCAAAATAGCATAATAATGTTTCTAAAATAGAGGATGATATTATGAAGGATGGAGGATTCAATATATAGGCTAGGGGTAAGGGAAATGGATGACTAAGATGTAAAACAAAAATATCAAAGAGAGGGCTAGGATATAAGGATAAAGGAACACATGGATTCTGATTTCACAAATCCACAACCTTGTGACATGTTTCTTAAGGAGAATGAGTGTGAGAAGATAAGATTTGTGGATGGATAGTTAACTAAAGGAGGTTTGAAATGGACTCTAGTGACTATAAGTTGGAGAGGGAGATGTGGCAAGTGAGGGGACTTAGACTATGAGTTAGGAAGGAATACATCATGCCACAAATTATGCAAGTGATACTAAGGAGGTAATTAGGCTTAGATAAGAGGGTGGTGTGGCTTCAATAAGAGGGTGATGTGGATCAGATAAAGGAAGTGATGTGGCTCAGATAAGGGGGCGATTTGGCTTGGAAATAGATTTTTTTATAAAAATTAAAGATGGAGGAATTAATTAAATAACTTAAATTATCTAATAAAAAAGGTTGATTATTGGTGCATTAGTTAGGTTAGACTAACTCCTGGATTAAGAATTAGTTCATATTTTGAAGAATTCAATTAAGTATATTAATTAAATAGAAATGGAGAATTTAAAATTTAATTAATAAATTAGAGTGTTGGTTATCGTTTTATTATTAATTAGACTATAGTCAATTAATTAAAGTAAATGCTTAGGAAAAAATATATGTTAATTAAATATTTAATAGTTAATTAAAAATACATTACAATTTGACTAAGTATGATTACTTATTATGTGATCAAATTTAGGTGTCTACATTTTGCCCCTCCTTAACCCAGTGTTGAGATAACACTATTTCAAGAATCATTTTAAAGATAGACAAAACTAAGAATATTTTTTAGAGAAACACCATTGCCCCACTCTTGAGAATAATGGAGAGAGACTAGACTAGTTGATATCCCCTCAAGAATGCAATTGTGAGAGAAAATGAGGCCCAACAATATCTCAAAAACCTTGAAAACCTAATAGAGAAAAGGATTTTGAAATGGTGGTTAAAAGGTTAGATTTGCAATCAAGATGCACAACATGAAGCATGGGAATTTAAATAATTAAGGATGAGTGGGGATAATGAGTTTTTTATAAATTGAACCCTTAAGGTAGCAATGAATTTTTAGAAACTTTGGATATTCTAGGATTTTGAGATTTGGAGGATGTAAGCTCGAGATATGGTGGATATGTCGACCTAAGATAGATTGGTGATCTTTGGAAGACATGAGATGATCAAATGTGAAGCCTAACCTATATAACAAGGTGATGAGGATAACAAATGATGAGATAAACTAACCTTAGAAATTTCTTTATTCAAAGGGGAAGTTGCAAAAAGGTGTGGATTGGATTTGGATAAGTTTACTAGAATAAATTGATTTTTTGTATGGATCTTTCAAAATTATTAAAAATGATTTTTGTTGCTTCCATTAAATGGGGGAATGGAATCCATTTGAAGTTTTAGCATGGGCACCCCAAGAAGGAGTGGCACCATTTAGTTGAGCACTTAATTTGATATAGAAATATTTGAGACCTGCCAAGGTTACCAAGGACATTGAGGCCTTGTTCCCAATGTTGCATAGGACTAATGCAAAATAGAAACACATGGATTTCTCTAACATCACATATACACCCAAAATGGATTAGGAGTGGAAATAATATCGGGAACCCAAAAATAAGTGATATTTTCCAAGTGCACCATGCAATCATAAGTGATCACATGTTTGGAAATACAAGGATTATATCTGACTAACTCACATGCAAAAAAAAGAAACAAACAAAAATGGATTTAGATCGTGCTCTCAAATTTCCACATTTGCAAAACACTATGATGTAAATGATCATTCCAACCTTGAGGAGAGAACAATTAAACTTCTTGAAAAAATAATCAAGAACCAAAATTGAAATCCAATATTGAAAGAAAGAGTAAAATCCATGAAAAATAACCTTTTTCCAAAGAGATTTGTATCACTACATATTGATGGACCAAAATCAAACATGAGGAAGTATACATCCTTCAAGGACCTATTGGTAGCATCTAGAAGCATGATAGACTACACAACTCAAATCTTTAGGAAAATTAATTGATGACAAGGGATCTCAAACAAGAAATTTCTAGAGCACATAAGCGGAGAAATTGGAATCTTGATCTAATGAAAATGACTAATTGATACAAAGGATGGGACCTAAAGATACATTTATACAAATAAGCCTAGATGGAGATATTATTGGCACTATATACATGACACTAGTTAAAAAATATACAAGGACTTGGGGTGGTTTATGATGGTGAAAAGAAATTCATGACGATGCTCTAGTAAATTTAAAATACCAAATGGATCGATGATGGATAGGGTAATGTTGATAAGGGAACAAAATACCTCAATAAAAGGAAAGGATTGGTAAGGATGTATCCCAATATTGATGATTGGATATTGATCAAGGCTTATAACAAGGCTGAGAATAAGACTAAAGGTGTGACTAGATTATTTTTATTGATGCATAAATTTAGATAGCTAGAGGGGAAGGATGGGATGGTGAGTGTGACAACAAATTTCTAGGAGCTTTAGGATATTAATGTATGGCATTGGGTTTCATGTATATATCTTAGAGTAGATACCAATGACAAGGGATATATTAGGTGATGAAAATATGGAGGAAATTTTTGGGAGGCACAAGGATGGAAGAAAAAGTTATAGTGGATATAAATATTTGGTTAGAGGAATGTGGGAAGATAGGGGTTGGAAGATGAAGATAAAAATGGAACAAGAATAGGGAGATAGAAGGTGGATATGACAGGATCTTCAAGGAACACAATGCCCCTAGTTATAATATGGCATGCATTAGGAGGCTTTGAGAGGGGTATGATAGGATGGAAGATAGGATAGAAAGAGAATTAGGGAGGTAAATGGAAGCTAGCATATGAAGGGTGAATTAGGTATGTAGATAGAGGATAAAAAAGATGAGTGGATGGGGCTTAAAGGAAAGGAGGGATTATATGGAAGGAAAAATGGATGGACAAAGGATAGGTGGATACAAGGTGCATAAAGAAATGGATGTCAAAAGGTGACCAAAAGAATGCATGTATAGTGGTGGAATTTATTTTTATTTATTTTATCAAGATCCAAAAGAGGATGGAGGAGATGAAATGGATAAGATATGGTGAAAATGGTAGGAATATGAGATGGATATAGTGGGTAGAAGAACTTTCCCCCAAGTGTGCAAAGCATATGGCTAGAGGGATTATGGATGATGCTTGTTAGCTAAGTTTTCATCAAGGGACTTTTTTTTTTCTTCCAATTTTTCACTATTGGATGATTTTTTCTTGACTTTTTTGGATGGTTATTATGGAATCAAGGATAAAGATTACTATTGAGGTAATAGGATCCCATTTGGAGTTATCAATAGATGTTGGTACAATATTATTTGGGTTAGGGGGATTATGCAAAGGATTGGATTGGATTTTTTAGATTGGGGTGAATGTTGGATACAAGATGTTGTGGGAGAAAATGTTTGGATGGAATGAATGGAAATGAATGTGAAAGGGGGATGTTGATAGGACCAACATTGGGACATGTTGCAAGGGGTGTGAAAAGAGTGTATGAGAAGTGGATGGTATATGAGGGTATGATGGAGGATTTATGGAAGTGGACATAAGGACCCAAAATGGATTTATAAGATGGAAGAGAGGACATACAAGCTAGTGGATTAGCAAATTTGGATTTCATTGTTCCTTTTTGTTCTAAATACACTTCATCTTTCTTCTTTGGGATCTACATATTTTTTTTTTTTTTCTTTAATGGGCTTTTGAGGCATTTAGATATTAGTGAATTTTTTATTAGATTTTTCTTTTTTGTAGTATGTCTTTTAGAGTAGACATAGAGATATTTAGGTTGTTGTGGATAGTTATCTCTATGCATTTTTAAACACGGCATCCATATTATTTTGAGTAACACTTGAGAGATCATAATAAGTTTTATGAGATGGAGGGGATATGAAGGAACCTATAGTGAGATGACGAGTCTGGTATGTGTGGATATGTACCTTTGTTGATCATAATTAGGAATATAAGGAGTGGGATATTTATGATGGATGATAGGAGCATGAATTTGGTAGATGGAGGATTGGGTAGGATAAGATGGGGAATGATATTTTGGGATGTAAGGCCCCAAAATGGATTTGGTATGTGGAGGATATAAAATGGAAGGTTTTGGTATATATGGGCCCAAAATGGATCTAAAGGATAAAGAAGGAATGTGTTAGGTTGTTCCAGATTGTAATGATGGAGGAGGGGGGTGTCATTAAATTTCTTGGAGCAATGATGGGAAGATGAAAAGGTGAGTTTGGAAGGGAACTCTAATTTTGGATGTAGTGTACCAATATTTTTGGTTTTAGAGACTTTGGATATATAGCCAAGACTGTGAGATTGTGGATGCTCTTTTACATGGATAGGCTCCATGTTACCTTTCACATGTAGTCCTAAATGTTTACCTTGATAATTTCATTTCTTGAGCATTTGAACCAGAGTAGGATACTTATTATTTAGAGAACAATTTATGAGTCCATTACTAGGTAGACTAAAACTAGTGGAAATGGAAATGATTTCTTCTACTACAAGCAGACCACCATGGGTAAATATAAGTGAACCCATGGGTAGAGAGAAAGTAGTTGGATAGCTTGTAAGAGTGATAATAAAGGATTTTGAAGTGGAGGAGATAGAAGGATATGATATTTATTTTGATGGAAGGAGGGTGATATGTTTTGAAATAGAATAGATATAATGGTATATCTTGATATGGAGGATATGGTGACTTCTCTTTAGATGGACTTGATGGTAAAAATGGATCAAATAGGGGAATTTTTGGGATGGTAGGATTGTGATATGGACTAGGTATGATGATAGGATCTTGATATGGAGGAGATGGAAAGTTTAGTTTAAAGGGATTGGATGGTAAAAGTGGATCATGTAGGTGAATAAGTGGTATGGAAGGATCTTTATATGGAGGAGATGATGACTTATTTTAAGATGGAGTGGGTAGTAAAAATGGATCATGTAGGGAAATAAGTAGGATGGTAGGATCTTGAGATGGAGTAGGAAAAATGGTAGAATCATGATTTATGTCACTGGATATTTCAACATTCTTTTGGACAAGATATTGATAGGATCAGTGTTGGAATTATTTAGAATAACTAAGAGGGGGGAGGGTGAATCAATTATCCAAGGTCTAGATGTATAAATAAAACTTTTCACAGATTAGTGAACCCATAAAAAAATTTTCATCATGCATGCATCCATAAGATAATGCATTCACTTAAAACTTGTAGGTTACTATCAAATCAATTTGTAGAAATGTAAACATGAAACATAACAGATTCAATAATACATTTGACAAAATGATTTACATAAAAATCCAATTTTGGAAAAACTACCAGTAATATGCTATGCTTTTTCACTCTTCTAAAGTGATGCCTTGTGAAAGGCCAACCCTATTAAAGTTTACAATACACACTATTAAATGTGACCCTATTGAAGGATTTCAATCACCTTATTAGGAATGAGACTTTTTAGAGGACTTTAGACCATTCACTTGGAATGTCACTTGGTTAAAGGATTTACAAATAACTTTTAGGTCAACCTTAATCCAAAGAATTTACCCTAGACTGATACAATTATTAGAATGTAATAGTAAGGCTTTGATATGATAATAACTTACAACTCTATTTGTAAGTTATAGATCTCTATTTCAACTCTTCATTCTGTTTGGCTTTTACACATTTCAACTCTGATAGCTTGTTCACCCTTTAAGCATTCATACCCTTAAGCCTTCTTTCTTAACATGCCAATGTAGACTCTTCACTTAGGTCACTTGATGAAGAAATACCCTTGACTCCTTGTCTTCCTTAGGTTCTCACACATGAGAACCCTTGCTTCTAACCAACCATCCCTATAAATAAAGAATTTAAGATCTTTTGTTGTCCACTCTTCATCATCCAATTTATGGTTAGGATAGATTAGGTAGGATTCAATGAATCTAACCCTCATTCCATATCACTTCTAAAAACTTCTCCTTCAACCCTCTTTAAATTCACCTCGCAATGGTTTACCATGAATTCTATGCCACTAGCTTATTAATCTTATCTTCCACCTGGTTCACATATTCCAAGTTCAAACAAACTTGTTAGCTTAGATATATCAAATTCACAATCTTTCTAGTTGGCACTCAACATTAACTTGTTTCTAATGCTTGACACATACTATGTTGTTAGGCATCCTCTAAAAAATTACTCAACACGAACTAAAGTTTATTGGTGCTTGGCATCAACTAAACTTTACTTAACATCCATTTTTTTTCTTAGCATACACTAGAATGAACTTTTTCTTAGCTCCAATTGATTTTTCTACTCAGCTTGCACTAACTTTTTTTAGCACCTACTATCCATTTAATTAAGCTTGGTAGACAAACTTTATTTAACTTGTTCTTCTAAACTTGCTTCGCATAACTAACATTTGCAACCTTAAGTAGATTATCAATGCACTAAGATATCATTTTCTTAGCTGATTTGTGTACTCCTTTGTATATCATAACTCAAACTTTCCTCTAGGTAATTTTGTTACATCTTTTTGATCAAATCCTCTTCATCAATCAAACAAGTGATAGTACTTAAATCATATAAGTAGTTGTTTTAATAGAAAAAATTAGGTTTGACATCAGTGAAAAAACAATGATTGAAACATAGTTATAATACTTTTATTGATCTATTTTCAACAATCTCTTTCTTCAAAAATTGGTTGGTGGTGGGTGGTGTGATAGGAGATGTATAGATTAACTCT
This sequence comes from Cupressus sempervirens, assembly GCA_028749045.1. Classification (NCBI taxonomy): domain Eukaryota; kingdom Viridiplantae; phylum Streptophyta; class Pinopsida; order Cupressales; family Cupressaceae; genus Cupressus; species Cupressus sempervirens. The sequence continues at coordinate 477,272,328 of CM053792.1, forward strand.
TTGAAAGGGGTCAATGGATGGATCATAGTTTCTTTGAGGAGGATGGATTTATGCAGTTCATTAGATAGGGTTTTTATAAAACTTTTAGGAGGATATGTGGGTGGTCTTGGGATGTATTTAATGGATAAAATGAGTTCAATGATGGTAGGATATGGAAGGGGATCTATAAGTGAGGTTGATGAAAGAGGGATGATAGTTGTAGGAGATGGAAAATGAATGATTAGTGTAGAGGATGGATATGATTCATCACTAAAAAATTCACTTGATGAAATTATATGACATGACTCATCAAATTTAGGAGATGAATTTTATATTAGCTTCCTTATAAAATTCCTTGGAGACTTGGGTGTTATATGTTGAGGTGCAATATTGGCATACATAGATGGTGGAAAGATATATAGTGTTGGGGTGACATATTGTAGGCTTAGGTAAATGAGTGGAGGTTTAGAAATGGATGTATGAGATGACATGGCTACATAGTTCACTTAAGGGTTTTCCACCTTTTTTTAGTAGTAGTAGTAGTGGAATGATTTGGCTACCTTTGAGAGGAGGCATTACTAGGTAGTTGGTGATGGGTAGTGAACTTTCTAGTGAAGGAGGTGTGATAGATTGGGGTATGGAATATGAAATATATTGAGGGATGTAGGTGGTTTCTAGAAAGGGGGTTTGTGGTGACATAAAATAGAATGGAATACGGTAGACTAATACAAGGTGAAGTAATTATGAAGGATAGAGTGGATGGAATTAGATTAGAAAGAGTAGGTGAGCTAGGATGATGCATTGGATAACTAGGATTGAGTTGAGGATTTGGAAAAATGGGTTAGAGGAAAGGAATTAGTGAAAAGGAGAAATTAGTAAGAGGATATGAAATAAATGATTGAAGGCATAGGAATAACCATGAGTTGTTTATCCCTATTAGGAAAAATAGTAAAATTATTGCCCAAAAAGATGAAATAAATTCATAATAATCCCATTGAATGATTATAATGAAAACATATGTAAAACAAAATGATATTGAAAAGGATCAAAGTCATGAGTGAATTTATTTAACAAATGATGTTAGATTGACTAATACCAATTGATGACATACCAATGACACATGACATGAATTGATGACATATGAAATTTGACGAACACTATGAATGCTGCAAGATTTATCAAAATTAATTGATAGAATTGGTTGGAATAAAATAATTTTTTTTTTCAATGCTATTAAATCAAATAGATAAGTACATAATTAGAAATTGAGAGACTTTTGATGATTAGATAGGTTGATAAGGCATTGAGGGACTTGACAATACCAAGGATTAAATGATGATAGATTTTATTGATGATAGTTGATAAGGCATTGAAGGTCATGAGAATTCCTAAAGGTTTATCAATGATGATTGATTAAGATTTATTTGATCAAGGTTTGATAAGATTCAACTAAGAACTAAGGGACTCAACAATGCCCATAATTGGTGAAAGGTGTTGAAGGTTTAGTTTGATATGTTTGAGATTGATTGAAGTTTTTTGCATTATTTTGTGGTTGATTGCAAGTGATTCTAAAATGGTTTTCATTTGATTTTAAAGGGTTATAAATGACAAAGAAAATGTTAAAATATGTTATGAATAGTTGAGAGATTGGTCTAGATGATGATCAAGCTAGAAAAATGATCAAAGTCAGTGAAATCGGAAAATAGGATGCATTAGCATGTAAGGTGATGGAAGAGTAGGCACAAACCATTTTTGAGAATCTAGACTTATATAATTAATTAAAATGAACTCACATGATCACTTGCCACTATAAAAAGAATAGTGTATGCCTTACATCACCTCATGCTTAGATTTCGGTTTTCAAAAATGAACAAATACTAAAAAGAACCCACAATCAAATACTTCAATTTAGTGAATTAAAAGGAATAATGCTATCTCAAAAAAACTAATTTTGGGCACTAACATAATTCACACTATATTTAATTCTTAAGCATTGAAAATTTTATGATAATCTTTCCTTTCAAAAGTTGCATTTATTTTCCAAAAAAAAAATTTGAATACTTTATTGTGAGTGTCTTTCATTTTTGATAGAAAACACTTAGTAATTTTAGGTTTAATTTTGAAATGGCCTCTCCATGGTGTGTTTCAAGGAGCACCTTTCAACACTTCCATTTTCAAGAATTTATTCTAGTAGATCCATTAATCTAAGTGATGCAAAGTAAATATCACATGTCCATATCCTCTCCCCTTGCTTTAGTTGATCTTGGTGGTTAGAAAGGTTGTTTTTTTTTATAAATTTTTTCTAGTGAGACCTATCTAGCAGGTGCATTTCTCCATTAGAGAATGATTTAAAAATAGTATCCCCTGATTTGGTGGTCTAGATTAGCTAAATTATTCATAAGAATCCAACATGGTCAACTAGGATCTTAAGTGAGTTATGCATGTACAAATTGATAGGGAAGATGTGATAGACCTTACTGCAAACCAAATTAATATCCAACTTTTTAGCATTAGTATACAACCAAGAAATAAAGAACTTGTAGTATTAACCAAGCATATTGAGTATTGACCAAGTAGTCAGGAAATGAAGGGCATTCAATTTTAACTGAGTAGTTGGGAAATGAAGGTTATCTATCTTGCAGTGTTAACTGAGTGATCAGGCATCAAGGACTTCCAGTGTTAACCAAGTGTTCAATTACAATATTGACCAAATGATAGCAAAATACATTTGTCTAATAATTAATTGTTTGAGGCTAACTATTTGGTTATTTAATGATTATTTGAAATGGTATTCAAGATTAATTGTCAAAGCTTATGATATATAAGAAAGGTCAAGTGGTGAGGATAAATGTAGAAGTGAAATACATGGAATAAGATGGATATGTGATTGAATGAAAAGGAAGAGTAGGAAAATGTGGAAGATAAGCTAAAAAGAATATTTTCATTAGTAAGGATCAAGAGGTCAAGCCATAATAGAGACCTAAATCTATAAAGGAAGTTCTTTCATAAATCAAGTCAAATTATTGTTAACTTCTAACCATTGTAGTAGTGAGGAAATCTCTTAATAGAGTTGACTTTGTAGTCATATTGTAAATACTTTAACAAGGTGACATTTCAAGACTTAAGTGTTTGAAGACCTCTAACCAGGATATTCCTAATAGGGTGATCTATATCCTCTAACAAGGTTATACTTAATGGTATGCTTTGTAACCTTTTACAGGGTTGGCTCCTAATAGGGCCCAATTCAGAAGAGTGAAAAATATTGTAACTAGTTTTAAAGATATGTTATCTCTTTAATAGTTTGTAGAAGTCCATTAGAAAATGAAAACATGTAGTTTTAATTTGGAAATACCCTAGCTAACATGCATGCGAGATGTGGAAACATAGACAATACACTAAAATTGGTTAACAAGAACATTTTGAAGAGGCATCAATCTGAAATAAAATATTTCAAAATAAATTGTTTTAGCAAACTCTCAAAATATTTGACTGAATCAAACAATCAACCGAATTTAAAAAAATTTAAGCTATGTTTATGTATTTGACCTTCATGCCCATGATGAATTTCCTTCCAAACAACTAAAAGCTTGTCATGAACATGTTAGTTATGGTTGATATAGTTATGTGGACATGTTTTATGGATTCATTAAATTCATGCAAAGATAAATAGAAAAAACATAAGTATGGAGATGCATTTGGATTGAAAGTCATAAATAGGTACATGATTTTTGTGTAGAATGTTAGATTGCCTACAAAAATATAAGAAAGTTGTTATCTTAGGATATAAATATAGAAGGTTAAAAATAAACAACACTCACAAAGAGAATGGTGTAGATGGAGACATTAAAATGATGTTGTAGAAAATAATATGTGGTTGTATATTAATCATCCAAGTGAAGAAACAAGTGTAATCAGATATTGTAGTCACAATATCTAGATGGATTGGTTTGATTTATTTGAGGAAAATGAACACTTTTTTGTACAAAATTTGAAATATATCACCTTCAAAATCTTCAAGATTGGTGTGGCTTCATCATCTCTAGTTCCAATATGATTGAAGGATCTTGGCACTATAAAAATTGTAACAAACATAATATTCAAGTCCTTAAAGATCATAATCTTTTAAAATATTTTAAGATAGATGAGGATAAAGTCATGTCATTAAAGGTTTGAAAAAGGAAACCATGTCTAGTAGATGTGGTTGGAATTCATTCCTCTGAAGACTAGAGGTCATGGGAAAATTTGAAGAAGACAAAGTTTATATACATATGAATGATGGACTCTTTATGGAAGACAACTAAGATAAGGTGATCTTTTAGAGAACACTATTTAAATAAGAAGAATGCATGTGTACAACTACTTCCATTATTTATGAGAGATTTAAGTGCATCATATTTTGGGAAAGTAATGAGGTTTCACAATGATGTACCTAGAATTTGGTTTCTTCAAAGACAAAGTTTTTTAAGGATGCAAGAAGACATATTGGCACTTTGAATGATAAGATATATTCAAGTAAAATTAATGTAAATGAAGACAAAACCTTTGCAAAACCTTATTTTGAAATTGACAAGTTTCTTGTTAGATTCTTTGTAAAAGTGCCTTATGTCACTTGTTGTGCTAAATGTTAGACTTTAGGTTTTATCATTTTAAATTATAACTTGTTTGTAAATGGGTAATTACTCTAAGTGATCACTTGGGTAGTTATCTTGAGTTGTTTCTCTATTTAGTTTTTCTAAGTAGTCATCTCAAGTAACCACCTTAGGTAGTTATCACATGTAGTTAGATAGTTATGATAAGTGGTTAGAAGTTAGTTATAAAAGAGAGCCTATAAAGACAAGGCTTATGTAATGTAAAAGAGGGCAAGAGAGATATTTTTTGGAAAAGGGGATACTATGGAAAAAATTCTTTACTAACTTTTGGATTTACATTTTGTATAAACATGTCTTTGAAATTTTATATCTTGAAATGGATAATGAAGAATGGTATCCAATGTGTTAATGATTAGTAATTTCTAAGTTTTTGTTTATCAAATTGGTAAACTTTTTATGTAGTAATTAAATCTAGTAGTCTTTCTAATTTATGTGATTGGTTTGGAACAAATGTATTCATTTCCACACATCTTGATGTGAATGCATTAGAATAGCTTTTATTTTTGTATGTCAAGGTTTTTTATTCTTATTTTTCATTATTACATTTGTGTCATGCTCTGCCAGGGAAGCCAAGAGAAATTAACCTCTAATGTCACTAAGTTGCAATTTTTTTTTTGAAAGATAAAAATAGTCAAGAGATAACAAAGCAGAAGCAATAACTCACATACATAAATAAGCAATACAATAGCAATTACATCTCTCAAGAGTTTCATAATGTTGAATCGCACACATAAGTTTTAATAAGATTCAATATGATAATTAAATAAATTCCATATCATAGAATAATCATAGGTATGAAATCACATAAAAAATATACAAGTACATAAGATGCCACATGGCATAACTAGAATGCATAACCATCCTCTACACAAGTCAAAGGGTATGAAAGGCTAAAAGAATATACATCGTTATACGATATCAAGTAATTAAGTAATCAAGTAATCAAGTAATCATGTAGAATATACCATAATATGATCTTAGAACATAATCAAAATTTAAAAAGATTAGAAAAATTGCATAAGGTACATCCAACATTGACATCTAGCTATCATATTTCAATGGTATAAGAAACACTACCACCTAAACTCATGGAATCTAAATAGACCACTCCCACCATGCCAAGGAGATAATCTCAAGTCCCAAACAAATAACAATCCAAAAGACATAACAAGAATCTAGATCAAGAAATCTCGATAGTAATCTATCTCAAAGGTACCATGTACACAAGTAACATCTAATCCTAGGGGCAAAAAAGACATGTATGAGACCTAATATGCATTTGGTAAAGTATCATCACATGAGTTAACTCTAAGGTTACTCTAGTAGTCTCTTTAGACTTCGGTCCTCTAGTGATTCTATGATGCATAAGTTTTCTTTCTTATAGGCAATGTATACTAACAAGGCAAGGTTGCAACCAAGAATCCTCTCTACTCCCATCCTAGCCTATTCTAGCACTTGAGGCACGAGTGAGGTAAAACACATACTCTTATTAATTCATTTAAAACCCATTAATGTAATGTTATCACTTATTAATACAACTTATAATGGATTACCTAGGCAACCTCTTTAGGGTTTCAATCTTCATTACAAGCCACTTCCCAACACACATATAGATAACTTACCCTAATATTATAAAAGTATATCTCATTAAATCAAAATAATCACATTAGTCTTATACAAGCTATTGGAAAGCACAAATAGTAATTGATCAAAAAATCATAGGTTACATGTAACGCCCTACTGTGGGATCAAAAAGAACTAACCGAAAGTTTTACTAAGTTTGCTAGAGATTTTTATATTTGGATAACATATAACAACAACCATAAAGTAGAAAAAGCAATAACATACAATTACACATAAGAAAACATAACAAATTACATTCTTTAAGGATTCCAAGATGTTGAGTCACATTAAATTTAAATAATACTAAGTATAATAAATACCATGTCCACATGAAAGAATAATTACAAATCCAAGTCCATTTAAATAATATAAATTTGTTTCAAATGCCACTTGACAATAAAATTTGAAATGCACAATCATCCACTGTACATGTCGCAGGGTATGAAAGGCTAAAAGAATATACATTTATAAGAATAGATTACATCATCCCTTTTGGATCCATGAACAAGATACAATACAATAAGTAAAATAATCCACCATAAAGATATAACCATCAATCATAATACATAAAGATAGAATAAAAGGAAATGCAGAACAAAGAAATACAGCCATGACATCAACGGATTGATCTCAAAGGTAAGAGTAACAAGCATTACCACTTGATTGCATGGTAACCCAAAAAAGCCCACTCCCACTATGCTAAGGAGATATTCTCAAGTCCCAAATAGGATATCAATACCAAAATCAAAAGTAATATCTAAGTCAATGAAACCCTAAAAGTAATCTAACTCAAAGGTTCCAAGATAAATTGGCATCTAGACCTAGAGGCAAACATAGACACGTAGGGAATCTATTATGCAAGCGGGCAAGTATCATCACATGAATCAATGCTACAATTACCCTAGCAGTCTAACTTGACCTTGGCCCCCTAGTGACTCTATGTAGCACTAGAATCCTTTCGTACTGACAAGGCATACTAACCATGCATGGTCATAACCAATCATTCTCTCTACTTCCATCCTAGTTTGTACTAGCACTCGAGATATGGGTGAGAACATACAAAAAGTCTTATTAGGTTCATTTTATTCCCATTTAGTGTGTTGGAAATGATTGAAAATATCATGAATGAAGAATGATGGAACTGGTAAAGAATTTTTTCAATCATTGTTTTGTCATTGATGTCAAACTTGCTACTTGCAAGAATGACAATTGCTTAAGTGATCCAAATACTATCAATTGGTTGATTGACAAGGAGGAGTTAATCAATAAGATGTAACTAGAGCACCTACAAATAGGTTGAATTTATGATGTTGTAATGAAGTATAAGGATCAACTAAGCCATTGATGAAATAGTGTATTGATGACATACTCTAAGACACAGGGAATGGACACACCAAGACACATCAAAGATGTAAGGTTTAACTAAGTCACTTGTAGAACCTGACTAAGTTCATTTGTGAGTGTTGAGAAAATGAGTTAAAGCTGAGCAATTCTTCAGGTACCGAGTAACACAAAAGGTGTCGAGCAATTCTTTAGGTGCTGAGTAACACAGAAGGTGCCGAGCAATTCTTCAGGTGTTGAGTAACGCAGAAGGTGTTGAGCATCAGTAAACTAATGATGTCGAGTTGCTACATTATTTGTTAAGTCAAAAGATTTTCCAGATCAGTAACAAAATTTTTGTTACATTGAATTTTGTGAATTAGTTAAATGATAAGGATGATGAGTAGATGTCATAGAATTTCATGTAAACTATGCAAACCATATTTGAGCGAATATTGATGGAATTATCATGAAGTTTCTAGAAGAAATAATTTGGAGGGAAACTAATATCAATCTCTTAGATCAAATAAAATTGATGAGCGGGAATATTTGAGTGGGAAATGAAGAACATAACTTTTTTATAAGGAGTTATAGGTGAGAGATCAAAAGTCAGGAGTGAGTTGGTCATAAGGTGTGGTCATGGGAATAAGCCAAGAGAAGGCTAGTGTGAAGTGTCACAAGGAGGATGCATTGAGGAGTAAGTACATAGGATTAAGACTTTGAGTTGATCAAGTGGCCATAGAGTGCATTGGCATAATGAGTGGAAGAACTCAAGGAGACATATCTTGAAGGGTGAACAAGTTGTCAGCACTGTAAGGAAGAAAAACCAAGAAAAGAAAAGAACTGAAGAGTGATATGAAATCTGTAAGGTTAGAGTTGCAATATTTATCAAGTCAAAACCTTTCTAATACTTTCTTACCATTGTATTAGACATTGAAATCCTACATTGCTAGGTTAGCTTAATAGCTAGGTGGACAAGCCTCAAGGATGACTATAAATCCCATGGACTTGGGTGGGCCTAATAAATCTATATAAATCCTTTAATAGGGTGACATTCTAAGTTGAATGTTCTTAAGTCCTCTAATAGGGCACACTCCTAACAGTGTGTAGAAATCCTTTAACAGGGTCACATTTAACAGTGTGTTGTAGCCTTTAATAGGGCAAACCATTAGAAGTGGTTGAAATCTATTGTGTAGTAATTTTGTGGGTATCATCCCCACCCCAATTTTACCTTCTTATTCCTAGAGGGTTTCTGGGTCACCAAAATCCTTTGTGTTATGTGGTGATGCATGTTTACTTTTCATGATTGTTTAATGTTCAATTGCATGCATGATAATTTCAATTATATGCCATTAAGGATTTGACAAGAAAGTAAAAAGGCTAGAAATAAAAAGTTGTATTGGACATTATTGGACCTTGAATAACCTATTCACCCCCCTCTTAGTTATTCTAAAATAATTCTAACAATTGGTATTAGAGCCTACTGCTGATTTGTTTCAAGGTACTAGCAGCAAGAAGATCAAGATGTCCAAGAAATAAGTTCCCAAGCTAAACAAAGACAACTTTGTTGCATGGCAAAGTTTGATGAAGTTGCACCTTTGATCAATAGGTGACTATGCACAGACCTTAATCACAGTTGATCATGTACACCCTACAGGACCCCTCACTACAGATGACATGAACAAGAAGAAGGAGCACAATCAAGCGATGTTAGAGACGGCTTCAGCACTAAGCTATGCCAAGTATGATGAAATCAAAGAATGTAGTACTTCACATCAGATGTGGAAAAATTTATCAAACATCTATTGAGGAGATGATAATGTCAAGAGAGCCAAAAGAGAGAGCCTAAGAGGAAAGTTTGATGACATGAAAATGGAAGAAGGAGAGAATGCAGCTCAATACAGTGCAAGAATGATAGAAGTGGCAAGTGCCATAAGAATCCTAGAAGGATAGTTAATAGAAGAAATAGTATGTAGCAAATACTTGAGAACTTTGCTTCCTATCTATGCTATAAGAGTATTAGCCATCCAAGAGCTAAGGTGTGTATCAGGCAACACATTGTCATTTGAAGGAATAATTGGAAGACTCACTGCCTTTGAGCTATCCAACTTTGACAACTGCAAGCCAGAAAACTTTGAATCTGCATTCAAAGCCAAGATGACAATAAAAGATAACGAGGAGGTGCAAGCAAAGAAAAAGAATGAAAAAGGAAAGTATGTATCTAGCGATAGTAGCACTGATGAAGATGATGTAGACCAATTGGAGGCATTACTAGCAAGAAGATTTCATAGAGGAAGAGGCAAATTCAAAGGTAAGCTACCAATCATTTGTTTCAATTATAATGAAGTTGGTCACATTGCAACCAGATGCACACAAAAGAAAAATTACGAGGATGGAGGCAACCTCAAGAACAAGAAAGAGGACAACAAGGACTATAGAGGTAAAGGAAAAAGATGCTACATTGTTGAAGAAGACTCTGATGATGAAGTAGTCTATGTGGCTATGAAAGATGAATCAGATGAAGATGAAGCAACTGCCCTAGTAACCTACATGAAAAAGAATAAAAAATGGATTAGAGACAGCGGATGCTCTCATCACATGACTAGAGATAAAAGTAAGTTCATTACCATTATTCAATATGAATGAAATAGTGTTAGATTTGGTAACAATGCACCATGTCAGATCAAAGGGAAAGGTAGTATCAAGCTTACTGAAAATATATCATGTGATAATGAATACTATGTTGAAGGCCTAAATTATAACTTGTTAAGTGTCTCATAGTTAGGCAACATAGGATGCAAGGTTGAATTTGAAAAAGGAGTTGCTAAGATCTATGATTCTCAAGGAAGTCTAATAGGAAAAGGTGACCGGACTAGGAGTAATTTATTCTACCTAGACATGGAAGATGCTTCTTGTATCATTGTTCAAACTGATGATATATGGTTATGGCACAAGAGGCGATGTCATGTAAATTTTGACAATCTAATAAGCATCAGCAAAATGAAGAAAGTCAGAGGTCTACTAAAGTTGAAGAAGCCTGATAACACTATGTGCAAACAATGCCAACTAGGGAAGATGACCAAGTCAACTTTCAAAAGAAAGGCTTATACTTCTGATGAAGTATTAAAGCTAGTTCATACTAACTTGTGTGGTCCTATTAAAGTGCAAAGTTACAAAGGTGACAGATACATAATGTTATTTGTAGATGACTATTCAAGGATGATGACAGTCATGTTCCTAAAAAAAAAATTAGATGCATTCCAAATGTTTAAATGGTACTTGGCCAAAGTTGAGAAAGAGATTGGAAAGAGCCTAAAATGTCTCAAATTTGATAGAGGAGGTGAATTTACATCAAGAGAATTTGAAGAATTTTGTAATAAAAGAGGAATCAAAAGCCAGACATCAACACCTACGACTCCACCTAAGAATGGTATAGCAAAAAGAAGGAATAGATCACTCATTGACTGTGCTAGAACCTTAATGATGGAGAAAAATGTTGCACTCAAGTACTAGAGAGAAGCTGTAAGTACTGCAGTCTACACGCTCAACAAAGTTCAAGTCAAGAAAGGTACAAGTGTAACACCTTTTGAATTATGGTATGGGCATTCTCCTAATCTAAAACATTTCAAAATATTTGGATGCAAATGCTATATATATAAAGAGTCTAGAAATGGAAAGTTTGATGCAAAGAGTGAGGAAGGCATATTTCTTGGTTATTCTACTAGAAGCAAAGCTTATAAGTGCTTGAATGTTAATACTAACAAAGTAGTAGAAAGCACAAATGTGAAATTTGATGAGCTTGCAGAAGTTCAAAGTATTGAGAACACCAAGAAAGAAGAAGAATACAAGACCTTTGTATAATTTTATGAAGGTATACCTAATAATGATGAAGTTGCAACTTAGAATGACAATCAACAACAAAATCTAATATCTATCGAGTCATAGACAGTGAATGCCAAGCAGCAGACACATTCAGAAGCTGAGCTGCAGAATACAAAAAATGTTCATTCAGATTTTGAGAACTGTTAACATGAAGGAAATGAAGAAATATCTGATGAAAACACACATGAAGATTCAAATTTTGCAAGAGACAACATGCAAACAAGCAAAGAACTAGTGTTGGCAAAGTATGTAAGAAGACATCATCTTGCAGATCAAATTATTGGAAACAAAGAGGCAGGACCAATGACAAGGAATAGACTCAAAAGTGAGACATGTCTGCTCAACAAAATGGAACCAAAAATAGTAAGTGAAGCCATAAAATATGATGACTGGTACAATGCTATGAAAGAAGAAATAGAACAAATTGAAAAAAACAAGACACGGACCTTAGTCTCAAGACTAGCTAACAAGAATGTAATTGGAACCAAGTGGGTGTTTAGAAACAAGTTAGATGAGAATGGTGAAATCAAAAGGAACAAGGAAAGACTAGTATGTAAAGGGTATGCACAAGAAGAAGGACTAGACTATGGAGAAACTTTTTCTCCAGTTGCCAGAATGGAAGGAGTAAGGACCTTACTGGCATATGCAGCTTTCAAAAAATTTAAAGTCTATCAAATGGATGTTAAGTCTACATTTTTGAATGGTATACTTGAAGAGGAAGTCTACATAGAGCAACTAGAAGGATTTTTTGATGAAAATAACAAAAATAAGGTATTCAAATTGCATAAGGCTCTATATGGATTAAAGCAAGCCTGTAGAGCTTGGTATGAGAGACTTCACAAGTATCTAGTGCAAATAGGATTTGAAAGAACTGATGATAACAATAATTTTTACATCAAATTAGAAGAAGGTAAGGATGTCCTTATATCTAAAATCTTTGTGGATGACATAATTTTTGGAGGAAAGGAAACACTTTGCAAAATTTTTGTTGACAAAATGAAACATGAGCTTGAGATGTCTATGTTTGGAGAAATCAAGTTCTTTGTTGGACTGCAAGTACATCAACTAAAACATGGTATATTCATGACACAATCAAAGTACATCAAAGAACTACTCAAGACATTTAGATTGGAAGACTCCAAACCTATCAGCATACCAATGGCAATAGGACATAAGCTATCCAAAAATGATGAATTAGCTGAAGTCAATCAAACAATGTATAGATTCATGATTGGAAAACTATAATATGTTGCACATAGCAGACCAGACATAGCATTAGTAGTTGGAATAGTGGCTAGATTCTCTATTAATCCTAGAAAAAATCATATCATGGCAGTAAAAAGGATAATGAGGTATCTCAAAGGAACTGATGATTTTGGCCTATACTACAAAAAGAATGAGAAGTTTGAGCTCAATGCATACTCAGACGTAGAGTGGGGAGGCAAAATTGATGATAGGAAAAGCACAAGTGGAGGAGCATTATTCTTAGGTAAAAGGCTAGTTATTTGGACTAGCAAGAAACAAATATGCACATCTCAATCCACTAAAGAAGTAGAATATGTGGCAGCAGCAATCAATTGCACAAACATTGTGTGGCTCAAACATCTATTGAAAGGAATGAAAGAAGAGGTAACCAAACCTATGATACTGTATTGTGATAATACAAGTACTATAAACATATCCAAGAATCTAGTAATGCATGCAAAAACCAAGCATATTGCAATCAAGTATCACTATGTCAAAGAATTGGTGGAAGACAAACAAGTGAAGATGGAGTACATTCACACAAAGGAACAAATTGAAGATATCTTCACCAAACCATTGCCCAAGGATACTTATGAATATTTTAGAGGCAAGTTGGGGTAAAGCCCCTAACTCAAGCAGTCTAAAGCAATAAAGAAGCTACCCTACATCAACAGGAGTAGATCATTGAAATATTAGAAGAATGATGCAGAGGATGACAACAAGAACATAAATTCTAGATCATTCACAAGCATGGTGATAGAGGAAAAAGACATAAGATGCAAAGCTTACACCAAGCATGTTAAAGATGCTACACCTTTGACATTTATGTCAAAGAGGGAGATTTATGAGAAACTAATCAATAAAAAGTAAGAGGGAAATGTATGAGATCGGTAGTAGACAAAAAAAAAAGAGAGATCAAAGAGGGAGATTCAAAAAAGATAAGGAACTAATCAGCAAGCAGCTATGAAGGATTAGGAATACAGAATAAGGATACAACAATCAAGAGGGAGAACCATAAAAAAGGATTCAATTTGTATTAGAAAAAGAGGGAGACATGATACAAAAATGAAGATATGTAATGACAACAAGTTTTCTATTTGGCATATAATTTTGGTGGTAACTAAGCTGATAAGCTCAATCAATTGATCAGTTTGGTTTGCCATCAATGCCAAAGAGGGAGATTGTTGGAAATGATTGAAAATATCATGAATGAATAATGATGGAACAAGTAAAGAATGTTTTCAATCATTGTTTTGTCATTGATGTCAAACTTGCTACTTGCAGGAATGACAATTGCTTAAGTGATCCAAATACTATCAATTGGTTGATTGACAAGGAGGAGTTAATCAACAAGATGTAACTAGAGCACCTATAGAGAGGTTGAAGTTACAATGTTGTAATGAATTATAAGGATGAGCTAAGCCATTGATGAAATAGTGTATTGATGGCATACTCTAAGACACAAGGAATGGACACACCAAGACACATCAAAGATGTAAGGTTTAACTAAGTCATTTGTAAAACCTGACTAAGTTCATTTGTGAGTATCGAGAAAATGAGTTAAAGTTGAGCAATTCTTCAGGTGCCAAGTAACACAGAAGGTGCAGAGAAATTCTTCAAGTGCCAAGTAACACAAAAGGTGTTGAGCAATTCTTCAAGTGCCGAGTAACACAAAAGGTGTCGAGCATTAGTAAACCAATGATGCTGAGTTGCTGCATTATTTGTTAAGTCAAAAGATTTGCCAAATCAGTAACAAAAAGTTCGTTACATTGAATTTTGTGAATTAGTTGGATGATAAGGATGATGAGTAGATGTCACAAAATTTTATGTAAACTATGCAAACTAGTTTTAAGTGAATACTGATGGACATTTCATGAAGTTTCTAGAAGAAATAATTTGGAGGGAAAATAATATTGTTCTCTCAGATGAAATCAAATTGATGAGCAAGAAGATTTGAGTGGGAAATGAAGAACAAAATTTCTTTATAAGGAGTTATAGGTCAGAGATCGAAAGTGAGGAGTGAGTTGGTCATAAGGTGTGGTCGTGCGAATAAGCCAAGAGAAGGCTAGTGTGAAGTGTCAAAAGGAGGATACAGTGAGGAGTAAGTACAGAGGATTAAGACTCTAAGTTGATCAAGTGACCATAGAGTGCATTGGTATAATGAGTGGAAGAACTCAAGGAGATAGATCTTGAAGGGTGAACAAGCTGTCAGCACTGCAAGGAAGAAAAGAAAAGCAAAGAAAAGAATTGAAGAGTGATCTGAAATCTACAAGGTTAGAGTTGCAATCTTTATCGGTTCAAAACCTTTCTAATACTTTCTTACCATTGTATTAGACATTGAAATCCTACATTGCTAGGTTAGCTTAATAGCTAGGTGGATAAGCCTCAAGGGTGATTGTAAATCCCATGGACTTGGGTATGCCTAATAGCTCTATGTAAATCCTTTAATAGGGTGGCATTCTAAGTTGAATGTTTTTAAGTCCTCTAACAGGGCACACTCCTCATAGGGTGTAGAAATCCTTTAATAGGGTCACATTTAACAATGTGTTGTAGCCTTTAACAGGGAAAACCATCAGAAGTGGTTGAAATCTATTGCATAGTAATTTTGTGGGTATCATCCCCACCCTAGTTTTACCTTCTTATTCTTGGAGGGTTTCTGGGTCACCAAAATCCTTTGTGTTATGTGGTGATGCATGTTTACTTTTCATGATTGTTTAATGTTCAGTTGCATGCATGGTAATTTCCATTATATGCCATTAAGGATTTGACAAGAAAATACAAAGGCTAGAAAGAAAAAGTTGTATTGGACATTATTGGACCTTGAATAACTGATTCACCCCCCTCTTAGTTATTCTAAAAGAGTTCTGACATAGTGTAATGTTTTCACATATTAAACAACTTACAATGGGTTACCTTGGCAGCCACTTTGGGCCCCGACCTCCATTGCAATCCACTTCCCAACATTACATATAGATAGCCTACCCTAAGCTCATAAAATCAAAAATCAAAGAATCATAGTATTTCCCTTAGTCCTATACAAGTGAATGGAAAATATTAAAAGATAATTTACAATAACCCATAAGTTCTTTACAAGCAACTAGAAAGCATCCCAAAAAAAAATTGATCGAAGACTCAAAAAGGCTAAGTCAAATATGTCATAACATTCATCTCGTTATTCCACAAGCACATTGAAAGAAATAACAAACAATATAAGCAAAATCATCATAGAGCATACCTAACACATTATCATGTTTGAGTTTAAGAGATCAGGATCAATTCATCATAATATCACAAACACAAAATTTTCAAGCCTCTGGTAGACGTCCTAAAATAGGTCAATGCTCTAGTTAACCCAAAACCAAAACATAGATAACATATAGATAAAAATGTAGTTTCATAGTTTGGTTTGATTTTGAAAGCACATAGTTGAGTTAATAGTAAGGTTTAAATATTTGTTTCAATTTATGTTTCGAGTAGATGAGATTCATAGTGTACCCTTACAAATTAACCCATTTTTTTATGTTTGAATAAAATGCACCATTACCCTGATTTGATTTTTAAGTCAATTATTCCAAAATAATTTAAGGGTAATTATTTATTAGATTATTAAACTAATAATTATTGATTTTTAAATAAAATAATTACTATTTTATTAAAAATCAATATTATTAATATTAATAAAATAAATTTAAAACTTGATTAAACAATAATCATCATTAATCAAACTTAATTAAACTAGTTTTAGTTAAATTAATTAATAATTAACATTAAAAATAACAAGTATATTAATATCTTATTAATTATTAATTATTAATAATTAAGAAAACTATTAATAAATTGGCTAATTAGAATTAACTATATTTAATATATATATATATAATTCATTAATAATAAAATTAATATTAAAATTTTATAAAATAAAAATTTAAAACAACCACTTTGTATATTTTAAAAGCCCATCGGCTTTGCTGCTGCGACAGACCTGCTACCGTGACAGTAGGTGTACCTACTATTCATGGAAGCAGGCATGTCGTGCAACCTTTAACGGCTATCGGTAGCCTATGCTACCATGCATCCCTTAATGGTCATCGACAACCTAAGCTGTTGTGGCAGGGGGTATGGTGGGAGGTGGGGGTTTGATGGCCCCACCTCCCCACCAAGTTTATAATATTTTTTAATATATATATTTTAAATTAAAAAAAAATAACATCCCCCTCCTAATTAAATCTGTTTTTAATATATAATTTTTTAAACAAAATTTCTATGAATACTTTGATTGGAAAAATACAATGAACCAATCAAAATTTTGATTTAAAATTTCCATTCCATTCAAAACCCTTCCCAATTCAAAAACTATTTTCTTTCATCTACAGAACGAGGGTTTCCTATAATTTTAAGCCTCACATGTATAGAGAATATAATATGAATACTAGTAAACTTAGATGGAAGAATGAAAGATTCATTACAAATGAGATCTGGAAAAAATTCAACAATTAGGAAGAAGACAGGAATAATAAATAAAATAATTAACTTGGTGCTCAAAACACAAGGATCTACCTAGTTCTGATGCTAAATTTGCAACAACCAAAGATTATGAGAGAAATTTCTTCTCTCAAATGTTCTCTTTGAAAATTCCTTCTCCAAAATTCTCGATCTCTAGAAAATGGACCCTCAAATGCTGATAAGGATTTCTCTCCTCAATTCGAGGGACTGATTGTGTGATCACCTGAGGGAACTCCTTGATCACAACTTTTTAACTCTTTATTATATTTTTCCAAACTTCATGCATACTTTATGTAATTTTAAATATCTTTAATGAAGCATCAATTGATAAAATATTTATTAACTCAAGTAATAATAATATTGAGAATTTATTTCAAAATGATCTCCTAAATATATTATTATAAAATTAAATAAATATTAGTATGCTTTCAAACTAGACTTCTAATTTTCTCTTTAGATTTAATTATTTTTATTTAAGTAATTTCCCAATTAATTAAATATTGAAAATATCATTATAATTTTCCATTAAATTAAATCATTAATTTAATCTTTTAATTTGAATTAATTAATAGAAAAATCATCGAAGACCTATAAGACAAAATAAAAAAACCCAACATAAAATACCACATACAAGATCAAACTCAAGGGTTATAATCATGAATTTATGTCATATGAAAAATTCAAAAGGTAATCATCACATATACTTGTCCTAATTTTCTAGGACAAATGGGTTTAAAAGTTAGAATTTGAACTCAAGAATTCATCTCCCATCCCTTAACATTGAGATATTGTGATAGGGTACACTCATCCTGGCAATTCAGGGAAGTTGATACCCAATACTTTCAATCTACATAAAATCCATGCATCTAAAAAAACATATATTCTAAACTAAATAGACAATGAAAGGAAGTGGTGCATTATGCAGATCCTGACTAGCAAGTGACTACAATTCCCTTCCTTAACCACATCAAAAACATCATACATGAAGAAAACATACATGCACACCATAAACATGCAGTATGGGATAAGTATCCATAAGAAAACACATATAATAATCTATCTAACTAGTCATCATAAAATAACTAAAATCACTATAATAATTATCATCAAGGCATAATCATGCATACATGAAGTAAATAGTACCAAGTAGTCTCATCATAAGATCAACCAAGTGTGAAACAATATCTAATAATCTAAAAGATAATGCTACTAATCACCAAGCATAAACTGGACTAAAAGAGTTCGGTAATAATAATAAAATGTAAACTAGGGGCAGGCACTACATCCACCCCCCAAACCTAGGCTTACTCTTGGAAGCCTACAAACAAGTAGGGCTATAAATCATGTATGCCAGATGCATCCTCTCATGTAGTTGATGACTCATCAATAGGGTCCCATTGGACCCTTACCTACTCTATGGTTCAACCCTTTAGGATCAACTCCCACTACTATGGAATGTGAACTGGCTCTAAAGCTAGCTGCTCATCCTCTGCCTATAATGCATTCCAATCAAGAACATGTACCACTTTAGGAATATAATGCCTAAGTACAGAAACATGGAAAAAATCATTAATGTGAGCTAGGCTGGTTGGAAAAGCAAGATGGTAGGCATCTAGACCTATCCTCTCAATAATCTCAAATGATCCCACAAAGTGAGGTGCTAGCTTTGAACCCTTTCCATAATAGATTAGACTCTTGTGTGAACACACTCTCAAGAAAACTTTCTCTCCCATAAAAAAATTCTTATTTATCCTATGAGCATCGACATACTTTTTCTACCTATCCTATGTTGTAGACATGTGCTCTTGGATTCACACTACCTATTGCTCCATATCTCAAAGCATCTTAGGACCCAACAAGATGTGATCCTCAAGACTGTCCCAACTCAAAGGTGTATGGCAAGGAGAATCATATAAGGCCTAAAAAGGTGTCATGCTAATAGAACTATGATATTCATTATTATATGCAAACTCCACAAGGTAAAGATAATCCTCCCAAAGAGTCTATCTATCCATCACATACATCCTCAACATATCCTCCATAACCTAATTCACTCTCTCAGTTTGTCCATCTATCTCTAGGTGATAAGCTGAGCTGCTATTCAATTGCACTCCAAGATCATGCTACAATGATGTCCAAAATATGTCAGTGAATACAAGATCCCTATCCAAAATGATCTTCAAAGGAATTCTATGTAATCTCATGATATCATGCATGAAGACATTAGCTATAGAAGTTGTAGTGTAGGATGACCTCATCGGTGAAAAATGTGCCACCTTTGTTAACTAATCAATGATGACCATGATAGTTTCATGTCAACAAGAAATCATAGGTAATCCCATAATGAAATCTATAGATATGATATCGTATTTCCATGAAGGAATGAGATTTGGTTGTAGAAGCCTTACTAGGTGTTGGTACTGTACTTTGACTCTCTAACACTCAAGACACCTAGCTACAAAATCCATGATATCATGCTTCATCCTTGTCCAATAGAATAGATGTCACAAATCTGCATGCATCTTCTTGATTCCTAAATGTGCCAACTAAGGTTTACGATGAGCCTTTGATAGGATCAATGTATGAAGCTTATCTAGTAGCGATACATATATCCTTCTTGAATGTCACAAAAGACCATTTGAATCCAAAACACAATCTGAAAACCTACCCTCCAATGGTCTCCCTGTATCCATCTCTTGCCTCATGATACCAAATATTTGTAGGAAGTGCTTGAAGTATATGGATCCTCAAATCTACACTAAGACTCATAGATAATGACACATGTCTCCTATAACTCAAAGTGTTAGCTACCACATTTTCCTTTTTCTGAATATACTTCACCTCAGAGTCATACTCACAAAGAAAGTCCATCCAACACCTTTTCCTAGCATTCAAATTAGGCTACGTGAATATGTGTTGTAAACTAAGATGATCACTATGAAGTTCAAACCTATGTCCTACCAAGAAGTGTCTCCATCTCACTAGTGTATGAACTACCATAGCTAACTCAAGATCATGAGTATGATAATTTACCTTGTGATCCTTGAGTTTGTGCAATTCATATGCAATCACTCATCCATCCTACATGAATACTACCCCAATCCCCTTAAGCAAAGCATCTGTATACATCATGAAGTCACCTACTAGATTAGGTACTGATAAGGTAGGTACATTGGTCAAAAGATCCTTGAGCTTCCAAAATACTTCCTCACATTTCTCTATCCATAAAAACTTCTTTTCTTTCCTCTAAAGGGAAGTGATAGGATGTGCTATTCTTGAGAAGTTTTGGATTAATATACAATAGTAACTAGCTAGACCCATGAAACTATGAATTTTTGACACAGTAGTGGGTGTGGGCCAATCTACCATTGCTTGAATCTTTTTAGGGCCTATAGTGATACCCTCACCTAATATGATGTGCCCTAAGTATTGTATCTCTAATTGAAAGAAATCACACTTTGCCACATTGGCATAAAGTTGATTATCTCTCAAGCACTACAAAACCAAGCATAGATGTGCCTCATGCTCCTTCTAGGATCTAGAATATATCACTATATCATCTAGGAACATGAGTACAAATATTTCAAGATAGGAACATAACACTTCATTCATCAGAAACATGAAAATTCATGGAGCGTTCTTCAACCCAAAAGGAACTACTATGAACTTATAGTGCCCATAGTGAGTTTGGAAGGTGGTCTAATGAATATCAACATCTCGAATGTAAATTTTATGGTATCCTAACTTAAGATTAGTTTTGGAGAACACTATAGCTCCCTTAATATGATCAAATAAACTATTGATCCTTGGTAAAGGATACCTGTTCTTTATTGTCACCTTGTTTAGCTATCTATAATGAATATATAGGTGCAATAAACCATCCTTCTTCTTCACAAAGAGCATTGGATCTCCCCATGGTGATACACTTAGTTGGATACTATGCTTGGCTAGAATGTCCTTAAGTTATAGGTGCAACTCACTCAATTCCTAAGTGGTCATACAATAAATAGCTCTAGAAATAGGCTATGCTCCTAAAATGAGATCAATGCTGAAATCAATATCTCTCTTTAGGGGAACACCTAGAATCTCACTAGGAAAGGCATCTGCATATTCTTGAAGAATAGGGTGGTCTATAGTCTTTCCTATAGGGGCTTCTTCTTCTAGCTCACTTACTGTAATAACAAACACCTGACATCCCTTATGAAAGCTCTACTTTAATTGCATAGTGCATATCATCTATAGAGATATAGGTCTCTATATCCCCATAATCTCTACATCTTTCCCTTGATCATCTTGACACATGGTGGTCTTTTTCTTGTAGTCTATATTAGTTCCATAGGATCCAAGCCAATCCATACCTAAGACCACATCCTAAGAGCCAAGAGGAACTACCCAAAGGTCAATTGATGTCACAAACCCCCCAAGCTTAGTTCACACTTCTAAACTATAGAATCTATAGAAACCTTAGCACTTGAAGCTAGTTCCACTTGCCAAAGTAGATCTTGCTTAACCACTTCCAACTTACACTTAGCAACTAATGATGGAGAAATAAAAGAGTTTGTGGCACTTGAATCAAACAATATAAAGAGAGGTGTACCTTGAATAGCTCTCATAGTCTCAACCACAATCCCCTGATTGTCTTCTTGATGGTGATCCACCATTACAAATACCCTTTGAGCTCTACCTACATCTTCGACTATGGGCTCAGATGTTGCTAGCCTAGAACCTAAATACTCAAATGCACGCTATGGACAATGGGCTACAATGTGTCCAAACTACCCACAAGAGTAACATCCTATGCCTTTGCCAAATCCCCTCCCTACTAGAGGTGCACTTGACTATTGGTGGCTATCCCTACTAGCAAAAGACTAGTTTCTCTATGCAGGTTGAGTGTTTTGATTTCACCTATTGTGTTGTGTGTTGCAATAGTTCTTAGAGTTAGAACTACCATCACTACTTTGTGCTTGAGGGTATGATCCCTTCTATTATTGTTATTGCTAAGGTTGTTGATGGTTTTGATTCCCCTTAGGAAAAGGAGGTTTCCTATTTCCACCTGAGTTGTGGTTACCCTTGAGTCCTGATACTATAGGTGCTCCTACAAAACCCCCATATCCTAGTTTAACACTTTTCTCTACAAGAATGGCTCAATGTA
The DNA here is from genome assembly GCA_028749045.1 of Cupressus sempervirens. Classification (NCBI taxonomy): domain Eukaryota; kingdom Viridiplantae; phylum Streptophyta; class Pinopsida; order Cupressales; family Cupressaceae; genus Cupressus; species Cupressus sempervirens. Next base: position 477,294,681 of record CM053792.1, read on the forward strand.
CTGCATCTTTGAGAGTTTTAGGTTCAAAAACCTTAACACCCCCAACTAGGTGGTTGTTCAAGCCTCTAATGAAATGTTGTGCCAATTGTACTAGGCTATCACTAATTCCTAAATAGGGCATGAGCTCATAGAATTTGTTCTCATACACTACTATGGTCATAGTGAACTGTCTCAGGTTGTGGATTTCATCTGCTCTCTACTGGTTCCATTCCTTTAGTAGAAATCTCTCATGGAAGTGTCCCAAGAATAACTACCATGTGACATTGTTCATGTTTATACCTAGTTTCTTTTCTTTGATATTCCACCAAGTGGCTTCAAAGAGTTCTAGTTTGGTAATAGCAAACCTAGATTTGACATTAGTGTCAAAGTCCTGAATAGCAAAAACCATGTCAAGAGCAATAAGCCATTGCTCAGCTACATAACGTGAACCCATCCCATTAAAGGGTTTGACCTTGGACCTTTGAAGGTCCTTCATCTGAGCACCTACAATTGATCTCTATCGGTCCCTCCAAGGGCTTCTAGACCTAGGTCTATTCTCATGTCCTACCTAGTGTGCCCCATCCTGACCAATACCTTGAAGAGGAGGTAGGTGATCAATGATGGTCTTTATCATTTGCCTTAGGTAAACTTCCTTTGAGTTAGCCTACTACTCTCTATGGTTCTATTTCTATTGCTCACTAACATGCTCTTCCCTACCCTCTTCCTAATTAGGGCTTGTGTGGATAGACTCATGTACACTAATGTTCCTACCTCATCTACAGCCTCTACCATGGCCTAGACTACGACCTCTAATAGAAGATCTCATCCCAGATACCATCCTACAATAATATCCAAGATAAAAGATGCTATAATGACCATAAACATACTACTATAAAGCATACATAAAAGACACATGTTTTCAAAAAAATATAAGTTCAATTTTTGGTTTTGCCTATTTTAGTTTTAAGTATATTTCAGTTTTGAAGTTTAAATATTCAAGTTTGAGAATATATAACTAATAGTTTAAGTTCTATTTTAGTTCAATTAGTTCAAGTTTTTAGTTTGAAATACCAATATGCCCAGAGCTCCCAATGTAGAACTCAGGCTCTAATACCAAATGTAATGCCCTGCCATGAGATCCAAAAGAACTAACCTAAAGTTTTACTAAGTTTTCCAAAAAAAAAATTAATAGAATTTCTATCAATACTCTAATAGGAAAAATACAATGAATTAATCACATTTTAAATTTAAATTTTCCATTTCGTTCAAAACCCTTCCTAGTGTAAAAACTAATTTCTTTCATCTATAGAATGAGGGTTTCCAATAATTTCAAGTCTCACATGTATAGAGAAAATAATATGAATACCAGTAAATTCAAATGGAAGAATGAAAGATTCATTACAAACGAGATCTAGAAACAATTCAACAATCATGAAGAAGATAAGAATAATAAATAATATAATTAACTGGGTGCTCAAAACATAAGGATCTACCTAGTTCTGATGCTAAATTCACAACACCCAAAGACTGTAAGAGAAATTTCTTCTCTCAAAACCTTCTCTCTAAAAATTCCTTTTCCAAAATTCCCAGTCCCCAAAAAATTGACCCTCAAATGTTGATGAGGAGTTCTCTCCTAAATTTAGGGCACTAATTGTGTGATCACCCTAGGGAATTCCTTGATCACAACTTTTTAACTCTTTATTATCTTTTTCGAAACTTCATGCATACTTTATGCAATTTTAAATATCTGTAATAAATTAATTTCTTTTTCACTCTTTAATTTATTTTCGAAGTGTTAATTGATAAAATATTTATTAACTCAAGTAATAACAATATTTAGCATTTATTTAAAAATGATCTCCTAAATATATTATTATTAAACTAAATAAATATTAGTACACTTTCAAACTAGACTTATAATTTTCTTTTTTAATTTAATTCTTTTTAATTAATTAAATATTAAAAATATCATAATAATTTTCCATGAAATTAAATCATTAATTTAATATTTTAATTTGACTTAATTAATAGAAAAATCACCAAAGACCTATAAGATGAAATGTGAAAACCCATCATAAAATACCACATACAAGACCAAACTCAAGGTTTATAATCATGGATTTATGTCATACAATAAATTTAGAAGGTAATCATCACAGATACTTGTCCTGATTTTCTAAGACAAATGGGTTTAAAGGTTAGGATTTGGACTCAAGAATTTATCTCGCCTCTTTTACCATTGAGATATTGCGATAGGGTACACTCATCATAGCAATTTAGGGTAGTTGATACCCAATAGCTGCAATTTACATAAAATTTGTGCATGCACAAACACATATATTCTAAACTAAATAGGCAATGGCAGGAAGTGATGCACCATGTAGATCCTAACTAGCAGGTGACTATGACTCCCTTCCTTAACCACATTAGAAATGTCATACATAAAGAAAACACACACACACACACACACACACACACACACACACACACACACACACACACACACACACACACACACACACACACACACACACACACACACACACCATACACATGCAGTATGGGGTAAGTATCCATAGAAAACACATATAATAATCCATCTAACTAATCATCATCAAATAACTAAAATCACTGTAATAATCATCATCAATGCATAATCATGCATACATGAAGTAAATATTACCAAGTAGTCTCATCATAAAATTGATTAAGTGTGAAACAATATCTAATAATTTGAAAGATAATGCTACTAATCGTCAAGCATAAATTGGCCTAAAAGAGTTTGACAATAATAATAAAACTAGGGGCAACCAATACATTACACCAAGAAAATCACAATACATGAGCTTACAAAAAAGAACTTAATCTCATCATAGAAACATGTGAATATGGAACATTGGTTGGGAATTAAATAATCGTGACTAAATAACATCACATAAAATAATCATGAAAACCACCCCTTCCCAAGCCTTTGGTAAACAATCCTATTTGGTCAAACTACTAGGTTTCTCCAAAACCCATCACAAGATAAAACAAAAATTCTCAATAGGCATTTAGAACAAGTGTAGTTAATCAACCATTTATCTTTTTTATATAACTTCATGAGAATCATTTTGGAACAAAGTTCAACTTTTTATTTATGCAAAAATTCCAGTAGATAAGGTTTTAAGTTTAGTTTGATCATAATGCCCTTCCCAATTTTCATATTTTAAAATAACCCAATCATAATAAAACTATGTGTTTTTTTAATTCCTAATAATAATCATTTAAAATAATAATAATAATTTATATATATTTGTACAAATTCTAACAACTTAAAAACCATTAATAAAAAACTCTACATCATAATAACATTAACTTCTAAATTACACTCAATTAAATAATTTAAAATTTAATTAACTAAAATAAATTTAACATTATTAAATACTAATTAAAATTAAAATTAAATCACATTAATAACTATTATTTAATATTATAATATATATTGAAATAATAATAATAACAATAAACTTCAAAAAAAAATACCTTTGTTTTTATATTTTAAGACCTCCTTGGGGTTTGGTGCTTACGTAGAAGCCCTATTGTTGCAGTAGCAGGATACTACATCAACAATACCTGTTGCTATGCTAGTAGGCTTGTGCACAACCCTTAAAGGTCATTGACAAGGAGGAGGAATGTGAGGGTGAGGGGTGGTTGCCCTCGCCCACCATTAAATATTTGTGTATATTTTTAAAAATAATTTTATTTAAATAAATCCCAGCAAATCAAATATAATGATTACCAAGGTAATGTTTTATTACTATGGCAAAATATATTAGAAATGTAATTCTGATAGGAAAATTAGGTTCAACCAATCAAATTCTTTTTTTAAACAACAATCATTTCTTGATTCAAAACCCTACCCATTAATTTGATTTCTAAAATCAAGCTTTTGATTAATTGTTTTCAATTTCATTTCCATAGATGTTTCTTCATTGAAGAACAATCAATTTTCAAATAGGAGTTTCAATTCAAGATACATTTTCCATAAACAAAATTGATTTAATAGATACAAAGAAGTCAAAGGTTTTTCAAGAGATTTCCTACAATGAATTCTATGAGATTCCTACCTTAATCTAATGCTACAATATGATAATAGCCTAATGATTGCAAAAATTCACGTCTCTCAGATCCTTCAAAAATTTCCTATCTTTCAATCTCAGAAATTGCTCCTCCAAAACCTATGTGTGTAGAAATGAGCTTGAATCTCTTAAGAAAGAGTCTAACCCTACCTAGGATTTTGGTTCACGAACATGCAAAGACCTATCCTTAAAAGAAACTTTTATTATTTTAATTTATTTAATTCCTTTATGCACACTTTTTGCCTTTAATTAGAATAAACCTTATTTAGATTATTCCCAATTTGTTTTTTTAATAAGTAAGACGTTTTTAGATAATATATTTATTAATTTAACTAATAATAATATTTAAAGTCTATTATTTAAATGCAACTTCTAAATTTTTTATTGTTAAATTAAATAAATATAATTACAAAAGATTTAGTTTTTTAAATAAATCTTTAAATTTATTTCTTTCATTTAATTAATTTTTCAATTAATTAAATATAATAAAATTAACTTTTCTTTATAATTTTTGTTTAATTAAATCATTTAATAATCTTTTTGGTTGATTTAATTATATTTAAAAATCAAAGCAGACCCACAAACTCAATAAGAAAACTCATCTAAAAGACAAGGTATGAATCAACTCAAAGGTTAAAATCTTGAATTCATGTCACTTTGACGAATTCAAAAAGGTAAATAAATCATACACTTATCCTTTATCTTAGGAAAATTGGCTCAAGTTTAGGATTTGGAGAACTATCTCATCTCTTTTACCATTGAGATACTGTGATAGGGTACGCTCATCTTGGCAATTTAGGGAAGTCGATGTCTAGTACCTATATTCTGCATAAAAATTGAACATGTACATATGCATGTATATCTAAGCTAAATAGGTAGTGGTGAGGAGTGGTACATCATGTAAATCTTAGCTAGCAGGTGACTACGACTCCCTCCCTCAACCACATCAGATACATTAGACATAAGGAAAAATATACATGTACACCATACACATGCAAGTATGGGGTCAGTAACCATAAAACCACATATAAATCATTCATATAATTGTCATCCTGAAAGCAATTCCTATCACTCTATGAAGTATGCACAACATCATCATCAAAAGAATAACCATAGATACATCAAATATTTAGGTATAAAGCACCTCATCAATCATATAATCCAACATGTAAATATTATCAACCGAATCAAGTACCACTAAATCAAATCATGCAATCATGAAAGTGATCCTAAAAGAATTCAGCAATAGAACATAAAAGAAAACTAGGGGTAGATACTAAATCATCCCCCCTAGACTTAGGCTTACTTTTAGAAGCCTACAAGAAAGATAAAACTCAAGCACTCAATGTGTGGGTACCCAAGAGGATAAGACTCCACTATAAATACCCTTTGAGATCTATCCATATCTCCAACCATGGGCTCTGAAATCATAGATCTTTGATCCATTTATGCTCACATTTTCTACATGAAAAAAAATCCAAAAAAACTTCCTTACACTCTAGTTGTGTTGGACTATTAAAAGCTACCCCCACTAGCAAAAGAACAAGTACTCTATGATAGTTTTTTGTATTGATTGTGCCTATTAGGATAAGAGTAATGAGAATCCATAGAGTGCAAACCATCATCATCACTCTGTGTTGAAGGATAATATTGTCCCTATTATTTCTACTAATGATTGCCTCAAGATCAAGAAGGATTCCTATTATTGCATGCTTCTTGGTTTTGTGTGCTCCTAGACCTTGATGGTTCTTGTCCACTTGGATGTGTGCCCATAAGATCACCATGTTCCAAACTAACATTCTTCTCAACAAGTATGGCCTGATAAACCACTTCCTTAAGGGTCTTACATTGGAGTACCTTCACACCCCCAATGAAAGGGTTGTTCAGTTCATGTATAAAATGTTTTACTAATACCCACATAGGAAATGAGTTCAAATAACTTCCTCTCATACTCTACCACGATAATGGTAAATTTTATTAGATTATGAAACTCATCTACTTACTATTGACTGCACTCCTCAGGTAAGAAACACTCAAGATTTTTTCCAAAAATAGCTCCTATATAATATTCTTTGTATCTAGACCCAACTTTTTCTCCTCAATCTTCCACTAAGTTGCTACAAATATTTCTAGGTGGGTAATGGCATATCTATCTTTGACATTCTTTGCAATCAACCAATTCTTTGCATTGTACCCAGTACTAGCTCCTAAAAAGCCTTAAGCTTGACCCACATGAGGTCCTTCATTTGATTGACTTCAATAGCCTCTAACATGATGTTCCCTGTATGACCTCTCCTGGGACTCTTAGATCTCTATCTCTCATCCATTACCATAATGATGTGACTCCCCTCACTTAACCCTCTCCTTGTTAGGTAGGTGCTCTAAAATAATAACTACCTAGTACAAGGTTTTTCAAAGTTTTCATGTTTCTCTCAACTATTCTCCTCTACATTCTCTTCCTGAACATGCCTCTCTTGAGTAGTCACATGTAGGGTTATATATTTTCTTCACCCGCAAACTCTACCTTGGCTTGACTTATGGACCCTCACAGTCTTAGTCACCATCCTCTTACAACATCCAAGAAAAAACAACAAAATAAATAAAATCAACAAAAGAATAATACCTTAAACCATAATCATAAGAAAATCTTATTTGATAAATAAATCAGGAATACTTCAAGTTTTCCTTTCTCTAAGTTTAAGTAATTGGGTCTAAATTTCAAGTTTTTCAAGTTTTAATATATAAATATAGTTGTTTAAGTTTGTTTTAAGTTGAATAGTTGTCATCTAGTTACGTTCCAATATATCTAGAGCTCCCAATGTAGAAACTCAAGCTCTAATACTAGATGTAATGCCTCACCAAGGAACCCATGATAAATTAACTAATAATGTGGCTAAGTTTGCTAAACATTTTTTTAAAGACAAAAAAAATCAAGAGATTAAAAAGTGAAAGCAATAACTCACATACATACATAAGGAATACAATAATAGTTACATCTCAAAATGGTTCCATAACAGTGAATTAAACACATAAGTTTTAATAATATTGAATCTAATAAGTAAAAAAAGTCCATGTCATAGAATAACTATAGGCATGAAATCACATGACAAAATATACAAGTGCATAAGATGCCACATGGCATAACTAGGATGCATAATCGTCATCTACACAAGTCATAAGGTATGAAATGCTTAAAGAATATACATCATGATAAGATACAACATCTTTTAGGATCTCAAATAATCAAATACAATATACCAAAATATGAACATAGAACATAATCATAAGATGAGAAGAATAGAACAACTGCACAAGGTACATCCAACATCAACATCTAGCTATTAGATCTCACTGGTATAAGAAACACTACCACCTAACCTTGTAAAACCTATATGGCCCACTCCCACCATGTTGAGGAGATAGTCTCAAGTCCTAAATTAATAATAATCCAAAAGTTATAACAAGAATATAGGTTTAGAAATCCTGATAGCAATCTATCTCAAAGGTACCATGTACACAAGTAACATCTAATCCCAAAGGAAAAAAGACATGTAGGAGACATAATATGCATGTGGTAAAGTGGCATCACATAAGTATACTCTAAGGTTATCATGGCAGTCTCCCTAGACTCCGAACCCATAGTGACTCTATGTGGCTTCAGTATCCTTTCTTATAGACAAGGCTTAATAACAAGGCAAGGTCACAAACAAGCATCCTCTCTACTCCCATCCTAGCTTGTACTAGCACTTGAGGCATGAGTGAGATAACACATTGACTCTTATAAATTCATTTTAACCCCATCAATGAAATGTTATCACTTATTAATACAACTAATGGGTTACCCAAACAACCTCTTTAGGGCTCTGGCCTCCATTTCAAGCCACTTCCCAACACACATATAGATAACCTACCCTAAGCTCATAAAAATATATCTCATAAAATCACAATAATCACATCAGTCCTATACAAGCAACTACAAAGCACCAATAGATAATCGATTAAAACCTCATAGGTTACAACAAGAAAATCACAATACATGAGCTTACAAAAAAGAGCTCGATCTCATCATAGAAACATGTGAATATAGCACATTGGTTGGGAATAAAATAATTATGACTTAGAAACAACATCACATAAAAGAATCATGAAAACAACCACTTCTCGAGCCTCTGGTAAACAATTCTATTTCTCCAAACTACTAGGTTTCCCCAAAACCCATTAATGAGCATTTAAAACAAGTGTAAATAATCAACCATTTTAGTTTTTGATATAATTTCATAAGAATCATATTAGGACAAAGTTCAAGTTTTTGTTTGTAAATTTTTTCCAGTAGATAAGGTTTTAAGTTTTATTTAGATCATAAAGCCTTTCCTAATTTCTGTATTTTAAAAGAACCCAATCATAATAAAACTATTTTTTTTCATTCCTAATAATTTAGTAATAATAATTCTTTAAAAAATTATAATACTAATTAATATGTTTATACAAAATTGAACAACTAAAAAACCATTAATAAAAAACTCTACATCATAATAACATTAACTACTAAATTATATTTAATAAAAAATTAATTTAATTAACTAAACTAAATTTAACATTATTAAATACTTATTAAAATTTAAATTAAATCACATTTAATAGCCATTATTTAATATTATAACACACACACACACATATAAAAGTTAATAATAATTTATTTTAATTTTTTTAAATAACTTTTTTTAATATTTTAAAACTCCTTTGCAGTTTGGTGCTACCATGGCAACCCTGCTATTGCAGTAGCAAGCTTGTTGTGCACAACCCATAAAGGTTGGTAGTTGGGAGGAGAAATGGGGGGCGGGGGAGTGGCTCTTGCCCACCATTAAATGTATTTGTATTTTTTTTTAATAATTCTATTTTAAATAAAATTTCCCAACAAATTGAATATAAAGATTAACATAGTAATATATATATATATATATATATATATATATATATATATATATATATATATATATATATATATATATATATATATATATATATATATATATATATATATATATATATATATATATATATATATATATATATATATATATATATATATATATATATATATATAATGTAATTGTAATAAAAAAAACTATGTTCAACCAATCAAATACTTTTTAAAACAATAATCCTTTATTGGTTCGAAACCCTACCCATGAATCTAATTTCTAAAATCAAGCTTTTGATTAAGGGTTTCAATTTTGTTTTCACAGATGTTTCATCATTGAAGAACAATCAATTTTCAAACAAGGGTTCAATTTAAGATACATTTTCCATAAACAAAATTGATATAACAAGCACAAAGAAGACATTGGTTTTTCAAAAGATTTCCTACAATTAATTCAATCTAATGCTATAATCTGACAATAGCCGAATGATTGCAAAAATTCATGTCTCCCAAATCCTTTGAAAATTTCCCATCTTTTAATCTAGGAAATTGTTCCTCCAAAACTTGTGTGTAGAAATGATCTCAAATCTCTTAATAAAGAGTCTAACCCTACTTAGGGTTTTCAGTTAACAAACATGAAAATGTCTCTCCTTAAAATATTTTATTATTATTTTAATTTATTTAATTCCCTTATGCACACTTTTTACCTTTAATTAGAATAAACCTTATTTAAATTATTCCCACTTCATTTATTTAATAAGCTAGATGTTTTTAGATAATCTATTTATTTATTTAACCAATAATAATATTTAAAGTCCATTATTTAAATGCAACTTCTAAATTTATTATCATTAAATGAAATAAATATAATCATGCCAAATTTAGTCTTTAATTAAATATTTGAATTTATTTATTTTATTCAATTAATTTCTTAATTAATTAAATATAATAAAAATAATTTTTTTGTTTAATTAAATCATTTAATAATATCTTTCTCTAATTTAATTATATTAAAAAATTAGAGCATACCAACAAACTCAATAAGAAAATTCATCCAAAAGAAAAGGTAGGAATCAAACTCAAAGGATAGAATCTTGAATTCACATCACTTTGATGAATTCATAAAGGTAAATAAATCAAATACTTGCCCTTTATCTTATAAAAATTGTCTTGGGTTTAGGATTTGGACTTGAGAATTATTATCTCCCCTCTTTTACCATTGAGATACTGTGATAAGGCACACTCATCCTAGCAATCTGGGGAAGTCAATTTCTGGTACCTACAATCTATATAAAAGCCAAACATATATATATATATATATATATATATATATATATATATATATATAAGCTAAATAAGAAATGATAGGGACTGGTGTATCGTGTAGATCCTGACTGCCAAGTCACTACAACTCCCTCCCCCGACCACATTAGATACATTAGACATAAGGTAAAACATACATGTACATCATACACATGCAAGTATGGGGTTAGTAACCATAAAAACAACTATAAATAATCCATATGATTTACATCATGAAAGTAGCTGAAATCATTATATGAAGTATGCATAACATCATCATCAAAAGAATAACCATGAATACATCAAATATTTGAGTATAAAGTATCTCATCAATTATATAATCCAAACATGTAACTAGTATCAACCAAATTAGGTAACTAAGTATTGCTAAATCAAACCACGTAAGCATGAAAGCTAGCCTAAAATAATTTAACAATAAAACATTAAAAAAAAATAAGGGTAGGCACTACAATTTGTGCTTAAAACTTTGTAATCACTACCATTTATGAATCTCAACTAGTATTCATATGTCTACTATTGAGGTTTCATCTTGTTGATCCCTGAGTCATGTTGTCTATTAGTGTGAAAAACTTAGTCATTCACAAGGTGGGGTTATTCAGTCATTGTTGCGACCAAGTCATACTATATAGGTCAAGAAAAGTATTGAAGAATTGTAAATATTTTAAGTCATGTGTCAAGTAGTAGTTACTTTTGAGTGAGCTAATGGTCATCGAGTACTCTAGAAATTATTGAGTTTATCAAGGATCATAGTTAACACCAAGTGACAGAAATGTTAAGTAATTCAGTTCATGTTGAACATAGTTAAGGCCAAGGGATAGAATGATGAAATAGTTTATGTTGAGCATCAGTATAATGAAAGTGTTGAGTAATAGAGTTTCACATTTTTTTTGAATGGCACAAAATCTTATGTTAACCATTTTAATCAAGCTAGAAGTGTGTTTTGAATATTGAGGAGGTAATCAAAGAGGTGATTATGTCTTCAAATGAAGATCATTACTCCCTATGTGAGGCAATCCACCAATCATAAAAATGTAAGGACTAAGTGAAAAAAAAAATTGATTTGAATCTATAAGGTTCACCCAAACATCTAGTTAAGGAGGGTCTATGACCTAGTTTGATGGATGAGTGTGTGTGAGTGTATGAATAAAGATTTTAATTGCATGTAGAGTTTTGGAGGTGAATCAAGGTGTTAAGGTAATAGAGACCAAGCAAAATAGTGAAAATTTTTAAGTAGAGAGAAAGAAGATCTATCATAGTAAGGTGATATTATAGTTCATGGAGATATGTTATCAAGCATTGAAGTGCTAACTGAAGGATTAGGTACTAAACTTTCTAATTCGTGTTTCAAGGTTTGAGTATCCTTAAAAAGTAACGTTGACATGCTTTTTCTAATCTCCTAATAAAGTACTCACTTAATTGTGATGTAAAATCCTTTAACCAAGGTAGAACCTAGCAGTTCTTTTAGCCTTTAATAGGGAAGACCTCTCATAGAGTAGATCATTAGAAGTGATTAAATCATTGTCGCCTTAATAGGCACAACTTTATTGCTGTAGTGGGGAAGATTTTGTGTGTGTGATCCACACCATAGTTTTACCTTCAACTTGGAGGGTTCCTGTGTTATCAAATCTATGTGTTAATGTGTTATGTGTTTATGAGTTTTCATTCATGTAGTTAGAAGGTAGATCTAATATTTTTTTGATGTGAATAACTATAGTGATATGAGATTAATGTTTATATGAGGGTTTACATGGTGATAAAAAATAACAAATATATTTCATGTTTGAAGTGAAAGAATTTTTATAGATCCTGATTCATCTCCCCTCAACCTCACTATCTCACTTTCCCTATTAGATTTCCAACAATTGGTATTAGAGTTGTGTATTGTTGGCAGAAGTCTAACCACTTGGGAGTTAAACATCTTGAAGATGGACACCTACAAACTAGGAAAGATCATTGAGAACTAGAAGATTTATGTTCAACTTGAATATGGACAAGTCAATGGTGCAAAGGAAACATTAAGGCAATCCTTGAAAAGGAGGAAGGAGATGGAAATACAAAAAAATGACACCCAATACAAAGACTAGATTATTGAAGAACATTTAATGAAAGAAGTTCCAATAATTTTGATCTAGAAATAGTAGATTTGTTGGAGAGGAACAATACCTTGAATGAAGAAGTTATAACATTGAAAAGAGAATATGAATTTCAAGCAATAAGGGTATGTGAAGTGACCAAACAAAAGAAAAGGTTGAGGAAGATAACGAAAATGACAAAAATTGACAAGGCAATGTTTGATGAAGACAAGGGACAATTGGTTACAACACTTGGTGAAAGGATCAATGAAGTACAAAAGTTGACCCACAATTAGTTACTAAGTGCAAATCATGAGATTGTAAGAAAAGAGTTGGAGATTGCAATTTTGAAATCTAAGAATGATAGACTAGTGAATGAGTTGAAAGCTAAAAATGAATTTGTTGAGAGGTTGAACAAACTTAAAGAGGCTATGAGATTTCTTAATGAACATATGAATGCACCAAGGAGATCTCATGGACAAGGCTATGTCAAGTTCCTATTAGGTTTCAAGCAAGAAAATTCATCAAAGTAAGGAGAACAAAGGAATGAGAATACAAAGCCTACATGCTATCACTATGGAGAACCCGACCATACAAAAAATGTTTGTAGGAGCAAGATAGGTAAGTCAAAATCTAAACTCAAATTCAATAGTTATTTCTTCAATTGTAACAAACAAGGTCATCAAGAACATGAGTGTAAATTAAAGGTCAATATAGTACCACATACTTCTAGATTTGAAGGTTACTGTTATACATGTCAAAAGTATGGTCATAAGGCACAAGATTACAAATCTTAAGCAAAGAAAAATTGGACACCTAAAGGTCAAGGAAAAGAACCTAAGAAAGATAATACCATAAATTAGGATTAAAATACTTGGAATTTTTTTTAATATTGTGGAAATTATGGATTCTTTGCAGAAAGATATGCTAGGATACATCTCAAAGGAAGACCTAGAAACTAGAGAAATTTTTGACCAACATGTTTAACCTATCATAAGTTTTACAATCTACAAGGATTGTATGAACTGAGAACTAGTACCAAGTGTTGAGGTAAAAAATGGAAAGGAAAAGGGAAATGATAAAGAAGTGAGGAATTAAATGATGAATGAAATGAATCAAACATGGAAAAAGAAGTCAGATGAAGGAAATATTACAAATGGAGAAGTTGTTATCACTAAATCCAATAGATTACGTGATTTTACCACCTCAAACTAAATGATAGGGTATGCATGGGAGTATGTTTCATATTGATAGATCACAAATTTTCTCATAACATTATATGTATGTAAGTCCAAATTAGCATAATGATAGATGTGTAAGGATATAAGTTCATGTTTGAGCTAAGATTAATTATGGTACCAAGTTTAAAATAAGGTAGAGATTGAGTACATGTATTGTATGTTAATATGAACTAAACCTTGATATTTGTTGAAGTTAATGAATGATAAACCCCATAGCTCCCATGAATCACCTGCATGCAAACATCTATCATAGAAAAAGAGAGAAGCAAAAGGCTATGGAGGTTGGAATTGTCAGATTCATAGACAAGGCATTCTTGATGAGAAAATAAAAAGAACTTGTTATTATCAAAAGTGAATGAATAAATTACAATAAGATCATCCTTATAAAGAGATCAAAATCCTAGCAGGGTAAAACCTAGGTTGCATGAAAATAATTAATAAAAGAATTAATTATTATATGCCTAAGGTTTAGCTTAAGTAAACTACAGATAATAAGTGACTTAATAATTAAATCAAAATGATTTAATTAATAAGGTAATATCTTATTACTCTAACACTCCCCTTAAGATAAACTTAGGAAGTAGCTAAAAACCTAAAAACTACTACTAAAAGTAAATTGGGTCCCTACAACAAGGTCTGATGAGGTACCCAAGCACAACCAAATCTCTATAAAGAGAAGAAATAGAGAAGACCACATGGAAAAAACCCTACTCAAAAAAGAGATGGAAAGAATGTTCCAGAAGATAGGAACAAAAGATGGTCATGAAGAGCACCACTAATTCATGAAGTTGCAAACACTACCAAACTATTGATCTAAAGAACCTCCACTATATAGAACATGACCAAGTAGAGAAGACTAAGTCCAAAGAGCTGATCAATCAAAGTTGGAAGGTACCTTCATGGCATCCAAAAAATAGGAAAGAAAGAATGTCGATGTGGTAATGATCCATCTCATCAAAATGCATAGGTATCCAACCACTACAATCACCTAACACATATGATCAAATACTAAATACATAGCTCACTCCATCAAACCAAGAAAGAAATAGAACCAACATAATCCCCCATAATTCTAAGAAGTAAGACATAAAAATTAAAAATCAATGTAATATCTCTTGTAGAAAGATGAACTAGGAACATCAAGAGTGCAAAAGAAGTACAAATACCTATAATGGCACATGTCATCAACACATCATGAGGCTAATATCATGGAAGAAACACTCACTTGACAAAGAAAGATAAAAAATATGGCCAACATGAAATCCCCCAAGGAAATTTATAATATAGTGCAAGTACAACCAAACACAAAGATGTCCAAGATCTTGAAATGCAATAGAGTGGTACTTTATCTTAATGCATTTGCAACAATACTACAAATGGATATCAACAAAGATCAAAAGAGACAAATATTGATATAATAGATAATATAACCCATGAAAAATCATATAAAACAAGAAAATTGATCCCTAGACTTGAAACAACCAAGATATCCATCAGAGTCCAAAGAATAAAAAGATTGAATACGATGTGCCTGGAGCAGAATCTAGAAAATAGAATGTCTCAAAATATGTCTCTTAAAGTGCAAAAAATAACTTATAACTTTAACAGCCAAAATAGGCCACCAAAAAACATAAAAAAATATAAATAAATTGCACCATCATGATGGGCTCTAAATCATCTTTCTGACACTCTTTCAGATCAAAAAATGGAGTATAGATGAGCAAGTTATGGCCAAAAAGCCACATGCAGGTCAAAAAATTGTTGGAAAAACAAATATTTTTTACCACCTCAAGATCCATCCCAAATTACCTCGAAAAGTGTGTCCACCAGTAATAAAAATTACCTTGGGAAGCATACCAATTTTGTACAAAACTATATCAATTTGCATACCAAAATTCTTAATTTGCACGCCAAAAGAAATCTCAAATTTTGTACCAAAAAACACAAAATTTACATGTTGGGAAATGTGCCAAGAAATTGATTTTTGAACCAAAAATCTTGATTTGTGTGAAAAATCATGATGTTTGTAACAAAAATAAACAAATCACTACCTTGAGAAAAGTGCAAAAATATGAATATCACTACGTCAAGAAACGTGCCAAATTTTAGAAAATCATCACCTCGAGAAATGTGCCTAATCTAGGAGCAAATTTTATATGAAAAGAAGGGTTTTGGGTGCTCTAAGCTCAATGATGATGTTGGTTTGGGTTGAAGTGCACTACAAAATGGTGACCTCCCATATTCAATAAAAAAAATCTCTGAAAAATGAAACCCTCTAAAAGAGAAAACACATATCTAAATGCCAAGCCAAACTTCTCATAAAAAGAACATGGGCATGAAGGTCTAGAGCTTTGATACCATGTTGAAGTTGATGAAAGATCAACTCCATAGCTCCGAAGAATCACTTGCATGCAAACACTTGTCATAAAGAAAGAGAGAAGAAAAAAGCTATGGAGGCTGAAATTGCTAGATCTATAGATGAGACATTCTTGATGAGTAGAAAAAGAAATTGCTACTATCAAAAGTGAATGAATAAATAACAAAGAGAGATCTTCCTCATAAAGGAGATCAAAACCCTAACAAGGTAAAATCAAGGTTGCATGATAATAATTAATAAAAGAATTAATTATTATATGCCTAAAGTTTAGCTTAAGTAAACTACAGATATTAAGTGACTTAATAATTAAATCAAAGTGATTTAATTAATAAGGTAGTATATTATTACTCTAACAATACTAACTGGACAAAGTTGAAGGATGTGTGTGCGCCAAGTCTCATTGAGTAGGTCTAGATAGTTGTTATGCACTCAATGTACACATAATAAATGTATAGAGCATTTAATGGAGACTCAATTCAACCATTTGAACCTATATAGTAGATTTTAAAGCTCATTACAACTCACCAATTTTTCAAATTTGCAAAGAAAATTATTTAGGTGATTGCAGAGAAATTTTGTGTGAAGTTGCTAAAGATTCAAGTGCATGCCATCAACTTAGAAAAGTAAGTTGTGTAAAGTTGTATTTGAGATGAGTTGTGAAGTTTTTTTATTTAAAACTATAAACTGTGAAGATGGCATCATCTGCATCTACTAGTGAGGAGGAATTGAAAGGTAGCAATACATATATTGGTAGAAACAAGGTATGTCCTCCACCAAAATTCAAGGCATACCCAAATATTGCATTGACGAGAGATTCTTCAAGGGCATTGTCTACAATTCTACCAAGAGTGATCATGGTACACAATGTTAGATCATGCTACATGTGCAAGATTAGAGAGATCAGTGATTTTAAGATGAGAAGTACTTATGATAAGTTGTGTGACAATGATAGATTGAAAGGAGAGAACAAGATTATGGCTGAGAAAGGGTTAATTCTTGCCCAAGAATTTCCAAAGGTATTATTGACATGGAAGTATTCACCCTTGCTTGAGGTATGACCCTCTAGTGACCTTATGCAACATGGAAACAACCTCCAAGTGTGGGACTTGCACTCTGAGGTCAAATCTTTGGAGAAGGTCGACTTCCTTACAATCAAGATGCACCTAACTACTCTTTGAAGGAAAAGGGAGAAGGTGATGCATGAAATCAAACTACCTATTCTAATCTAGAGGGGGGGTGATGCACCTAATTGAAATGGTTTCAACTCTACTCTTATGTGCACAATGCATTAATGAAAAGCCTAAATATACATATCCTAACTCGATTCTACTCCTAAAGAATCACATATAGGTTTAAGACTGATCGAGTGCTTAGGGAAAATAAATCTTCAAAATACATCCATCATCAATAGTTTGAACACAACATACAAACCTCAAAGACTAGAAAGAAACATTCAAGACAAAGAAAAATACATGAAAAAATTATGAATGGCAAGAAGATGTAAAAAGAGAACTATTTCATTAATGGAAAGAAAGGAATATAGCTAGAGCACAAGGCTACTGCAAGTAGACATAATATAATAGGGAAGAACAACCCTCAAAACATATTTATAACCACCTTTTATAGAGTTCAACCATAACTCTGACATCACATTAAGTTCAAACTCCAACCACTAAGTTTCATTGTAGAGGAGAAAAATAATTGTTGAATAGAGGAAATCATGATTAGATGCACATCCCCATGCAAAAAATCTAATCTTTTACATGCAAATTTGTAGGGGTAGAAATGGTGGCCATAACCATCAGGTTGGATAGATGGATAACCCAAGGTGATGAAGGAGTGTCCTTTGCATTTATCGATCATGGAGAGCAAGAAATATAGTTATAGAGCACAAGGCTACTGCAAGTAGACATAACAGAATAGTGAAGAACAAACCTCAAAACATATTTATAATTTCCTTTTATAGATTTCAGGCATAACTCTAATGTTTCATTGAGTTCAAATTCCAACCACTAAGTTGGATTGTAGAGGAGAGAAATAACTACTAAAAAGAGGAAACAATGATCAAATGCACATTATCATACATAAAATCTAATCTTTTACATGCAAATCTAGCCTTGTAGGGACAAAACTGATGACCATAACCATAAGGTTGGATAGATGGATAAGACAAGGTGGCAAAGGAGTGTCCTTCTCATTTATCAGGCATGGAGAACATCACTAGGTGGTTTCAACCAATCAAAAGGTTTAACTGCCATCACTAAACTATTTTTTTCATGTTCACAACCATGCCAGGTTGGATATTTCATTGAGTTAACTACATTCAACCATCAAAACTTTCTATGTGGCCCAATATCCTTGAGGTATCCCACCATCTCATCCATCCTCCTTTCTCTATGTTGACCTATTAACTATCTCTCATTGTAGCTTCACAACTCATATTTCTCTTTAACTGTTTGGCCATGCAAAGTTGTGATGCCTTCATATTTTCCTTTTTTTTGTTTCACAACCTTTAACACTTAAACCCTTTAAACATTGTGACCCTATTCTCAACATGAAATTGACCCTTCACAAAATCATCATGATCTATACTTACAATCCATCATATCATGTGATGATGTGAAAACTCTATCTTTAATCTTGTCACCCCATCAGCACCACCAAATGATCCTTTCCACTAATTTCTATGAATGAGCCAAACCATAATATTGACCACCATCACAACTCAAATCATTGACCCAAAGGTTAACCCTATGATGGTGTACATAAAGTATTTGTTGCTTCATTTCCTTGACCTTGGGTTAATCATTAAATTGTGTGATAAAGCAACCAAAGCCTTTGCCACTTTGTATCTCTGACTTAGGGTAACCCTTAACTGCATGTGACAATGCAAAGGTACTAAAACTGGCTATAGCTCCTCATTGTCACACCATTGCAACCTAAAAAATTGAAGCTCTTTGATGGATTTGTATCAATTCAATCAGTTTGCTTTCATTTAGTGAACTCCTTCAAAATTGGTTACATTAACTACCCTTTCAATGAACTACTTTAAAATCATGCTAATGATTAACGTGACTATTTTGCATCATCGCAACCCAACTTGTAGTTAAACCATAAAATGGAGTGACAAAGTGAAAATGGATGATTGCATTGTCACAACCTAGATTTTATCATATGATGCAAAGGAATTAAGGGACTTAGGGATATAAAGAAAAGTCAAAGTTTTATATATCCATCTTATCATTCATGACAATAAATGAACCAATCAAATGAACATGATCATGTTTGTCACCTTGGATATTCAAATTTTGGAAGGGGGCAAAAATGGTTAATAGGTATTTAAGGTAGAATTGATAAAAATTGTGTTGAGTCAAATACATGACATGAAATTGTGGTTGGAGAATGGACTAGACATAATAATAAAATTCAATGATTCATCATGTGACTAGATACCCTATTTTGGATAGATTAAAGACCATTGGATGTCAAGGCAAGGATGTGATTGAGAGCATAATGAAGGCAAAATAGAATGACAAAGACATGTAAGTTTGGTTCTCCTATTGTATGTATATTATTATATATAAAATATTTTGTTCCCACTATTAGAGATGTAGTATGAGATAGAAAGAGGCTAGTTATCAAGCAGATAAATGAGTTTACTAGTCAAATGGGAGAAAATTTTGAAACAATAATGGATAGTTATTTTAACTATTTCAAATAGAAGATAAAGAAAAGATTTAGAATCCCTAAGTCAGTAATGGAGTAATATTACGATGAAATATATTTTCTTGTTAATAATAATTACACATATGCTCAGGTTGTAATTCCTAGTGTGGCATGGCTAAGACCTCTACACTATGAGGTAAATATTGATGAAGTTTTAGTGGTTATTACAACACTATTAGCTAAGGAAATTGACAAGAATACCGAACCCTTTTACACATATGAGACATATAAGATTAAAATGATGATGTAAATAAAGGCTCCTAAAATGAATAGGAAAAGGAAGAAAATGATCCAAGCTTTAGAAGGTAAAGTTGGTGATGTGTCACTATAGATAACTAAGGGTAAAGATGAAGACATCAATAGTACATGAAGAAGGAGATGAAGGTGATAATGAAGAAGAACATGAAGTTAAAGGTAAAGAACTAATTTTTGTTCAGACCAAGCAAATCAAAGGGAAATATATTATTGAGGTTGATCCAAAAGTGAAGAGAAGTGGCTACCAAGCCCACAATCACACCTCAAAGGGTCAATGGGAAAAGATCCAAGGTAGTAAGTCTTGTAGTTGTTGAACTAGTGAGGAAAGGATTTGTGAAATTCAAAAGGTGCATTAAAGGAAAAAAGTCATAGAAAGGGGGCATTTGATACAATAGGGGCTGAACATGGCCAACAAAAGAAGAAAGCAAAGAGAAATTTGATAGTTAAACCTAGTGATGATGAGGATTAGGCAGAACATATCAAATCTAATGAATTGAGTAAATTCTAGATTGTTCCAAGGAAAGAGCCTCAAGATGATAAGGTATGTGGAAACTTCAGAAGTTCAATAGGTTTATCAAGATTCAAGTATATAAAATATGAAATATTAGACAAGACTGAAAAAGGAAAGGTAGAATGGGTTGTTATTGACATGATGGTAGATTTCAAGTATACTCCAATTGAATTAGGTTGAGGATTACCCAAATAATTATATAATAAGATAGATGCTAAGTGGAAATGGGAATTAACCATAGAGAAACAAATAAGAGAGGCTACATTAGCCCAAGTTGTGTCTAATTTAAGTAAACAACACGTGTCAATAGATATGAAGGATTATGCTAAGGAGTTTGTGACAAAAAGAAGGGAACATAATATTTTGAAAAATAAAATTGAAGAAGTTGTATAGGAAAGTAAGACACTATGAAAGAAATTTTTTGGTCTTATGCCTGTAGATGATGAGAAAGAAGATAAGGAAGAAAATGATGTAGGAGAATTCAAGTTAGACAATAAAAAGAAAACCTATGATGATGTTAAGAAATTAGTAGAGACAATTTATAAGATGGAATAACAAAGTGAAAAGAAAATAGAAGTAGTTACTATAGATTTTAAAACTCTAAAAAATATAGTGCTAGATGTGATTCCTATTGAACAAGATTTAGAGAACACTAGGTTGATTGAGCAAGAGAAGAAGGAGAAAGCTCCTAAGTTAATAAAAGAAGTATTGATGGAAACCAATCTAGTGATTGTGAAGATCAAATAATATCTAAATATTGGTGAGAAGAAACAATCTCAATAGATAATAGTTACCCTAATTGATACATTTATGGTTACTATTGATTCTAATGTGCAAATGTCGGGAGAGGAAAAATATTATGTTTCTATTTCTGAGCAATAGAGTGTGCCAACAATAAAGGAAGAGATCAAACATATGTTTCCAACAAGGGAAATCAAGATGATAATAAGGACTAAGAAAGCCAAAATGTACAAGTAGAGAAATCTACTACTCAAAATGTTAGGACAAATGTCTTAGGGCCTCAGATTGAGGGGACTAAGGAGACAATTCAGCCAAGTTCAACTATTGAACTCACATCAATGAAGGAATAGTGACTAAAGGAAGAGAAAAATGGTGTTGAGGTTATTTAAATACCAAATATAGAGCTCCAAACTAAAATCTTGCAATTATCATTGATGAGTTTTAGTACTCCTAATTGAAAGAGAAAGAGGAATCAAGAGAAGAAGATGAAGTCACTTAGTGATGTGACAACCAATCTTGCTCCTACCCTAATTTGTCCTAGGGTCTCATTAGGAATTTATCTTGACATAAGAGAGTTTCTAGTTATCCTACTCCTATTATGATCCTATCTATGAGATCCTAGTCTCTTCAACTAGTGCACACCAATTAGGTAGAACAATCATCCATTTACAACTTCCTAGGCTTGCTTTGGCCTTATTGCTTCCTCTTCCTTAACACCACAATCAACCCAACTTTAGAACTAACACCCCAAATGATGGAATGGGTATTTAAAAAGAAAACAAGACACTTCCCAAGGCTTGCTACCACATTTGGAAATGAAACCCTAAATGAGTTCCAAGAAAGACCCAAATTTGCACAAAACTGGTTGCAAAAAGGCTACAAGCAATTAGCCCTCCTAATGATGAAAAAAATGGAATAACTTGGAAAATTACTTGAAAAGGGGGTAATATATTCACTAATATTAAAACTCTTTCAAATAAATTGAGGACTCATGAGGTCTTAATCTCTCATTGCATCTGTACAATATAGCCTATATTAGTGCCTAAAACTCAGGGTTTCCAAGGTAATTGAAATAGTCTAACAAGAAACAAGAATTACCCTCCTTAGGGACTTCATCATTGACTCTCATTTATTTTTTGGTTCCTCCACACATTATCCTACCACAATCCATCCTTTTATTGAATAATTTCAAGCATTCAATCACTCCTAACACCTCTGTTGCATATTGTGATCCCTAGCCATGCATCACTTGCTCACCTAGGGTATCACCAAAAATACACTTCCATTTATTTATAGGGACCCTCCTTAAATATAAATTATTTAAAAGGATTAATCTTCCTAATACCAAGAGACTGTACAGATCCTACAATGGGAAGAGGAGTTATGACTCCATTTTTCCTAGTGGCTTGGTACAGAACAATAGGCAAACATGAAACAAAATAATTTATTCAAACAACTTAAACCCTAAAAAGACACAAACTAAAGTTATACATAATTTTAAACAAAACCCCACTAGAACTTCCAAACACTAAAGTTCCAAATTCAATCCATATAAATGCCAAGATCCATAAAAAGCATCAAACTATAACTATCATCTTATTGATAGTCCGTACACACCAAAATGGCTAAACCTTCCAACCCTTTCAAAAGGTAAAATATGGACATAAATACACATCCAAAATCAAACTCTAAATATTTTAGATAGTTATCAAGCTCCAACCAAAAATTTTCTCAAATGAAAGTAAAAGTTTTCAATGTTATCAATGATAATATTGACCATTTTTTAGCAACTTTTACATCTTTTAGTGTTTGACCCTCAAATTTTCTCTAAAGGTTACCAAACCTTACCAAATGTTACTAAAATCCTTAAATGGATACAAAAAATTTAAAAGGGGCCTTCAAGCACTTATTTTTCCATTCTATCTTTCAAAACACAAAAATGCCATATTCAACCTAATCATGCAACTAGGAGAAACTAGGACCTCATTAGGCTTTCTAACCTTAACTTAACTCAACCTAGGTCTAGGTTAGCCCTACTATTCACCTAGTGGTGTGGCTAGCACCACTCCAAAAAAAAAAGAGATAGGAGCCCTATGTCTTCCATGAGTCTGCCTAGCTACCCTAGCACCACTTGAAAAGATAATGGCATTAGATGAAGTTATTGTTATTCCTAATTGAAACACTAATAACTTAACTTATGAGAAAATGAAAACCTTGCAAGATTTATTCAAGAAAAGAAGATCGAAGAGAGAGAAACAACATAAATAGGAACTTCATGAGATTAAGGATATTTTCCTAGTAACTTTTGATGTAGAAAACCTTAATGAGCAAGCACCTATTACAGATCAATTAGTTCATATTGTTGAAAAGATAAATGATCCTAGTATTGATGCAATGGTTAGAAAAGAAGTTTGGAAAGAAAGTAATGGAAAAGGTTGCAGTAAAGATTGTTGTGAGATAGGTTGAGTTGGAAAAACTTGTGACCAATTTGGAATAAATTTCAAATAATGTAAATATAATGTTTAGAAAACTATGTGATAGCTCAACTTACACTAAGGATATTAGAGAATTTATGGATAAGTTCAAAGAAAATTTATAGCATTGTGTGAATGCACTAACTACAATTGCTAGTTCTAGTGTTTTACACTTATCCATTGTTAATTTTCAACAGTAAAGGCTTACCGAGTTGACTGTTAAATACACAAAAATAAGATAAATTTTGATCTCTATACAAGCCATAATGATACCTCATCTTTAGGTTATGAAGTTGCATTTTAAGAATGCCAAGGAGTTAGTCCAAGATGATCAAAATATATCATTTGTTGATAATATGGTGGATCTTTTTTTAAAATTGGAAATAGAGATTTGGGTTGTTGAATCCATAATGATTAACTAGGATAATACCTTAAGAAATATTTTGCAAATTCACAAACCATTTTTGGATAAGCTCGATTTGAATTCCTCACCCTAGCAGACGTAAGTGACAAAAATAAGGGGGAAATGAATATGGTGAATAATAAATGAGAAAATGAGAAGAGAACAAGGATAAAATGTAATGATCATGATTCATGATGATAATCAATAAGAATAATCACGAGAAATTTATAAATTTTAAATTATTGGCATTTTGCATATATATTAAATGGTAGAACCAAAACATGTAAAGTGATACAGGAGCATCCCAAAAATATTTTCTTTTTAGTCTTTTCTATTTTAATAAGGACTTGTAGACAACATGGTTACTATTAATGAGAACTTGCTATTTTTAGTAAGTTTTTCATACAAGCTTATAATGTTCTCATTTTCTACATGAAGGCTCATTTTAGCATTATATACCTACCATAAGAATTTTATTTTTCAGGTTAAGTATCAGAGAAGTTATTGTGGATTTTTGGTGGAAAATCTAGGAGAAATATCTTCAGACTCACTATTGGAGGCCATAGAGTACCCAGAGGAGGTTTGAAAATTTGATTGAAGGGTGCTTGCATTATTTTTGGGTTGTAGATCAAGAGCTAACATTTCCAAAAAGTAGTTATAATAGCCAATTAGAGCAATAGTTTGAGAGTTATGGCCTTTCAAAGTTGGGCTACTCGAAGTATCTAAAATAATTCTCTAAGATTTATTTGGCCGACTCTATATGTATTGTTAGGGTCTATTGGCTCTAGATGCTAGGTTTCAATGTCTATAACCTTTCTATGTGGCATAAAAAATTTTATTTAAGAAAGGACCAAACATTTTCTAGGATAGCTCTAGGTGATAGTTCATAGCTTGTCTTGTAGATTATTGTAGTGAAGGCACCCATGTGGGTTAGCATATTGTAATTGTGAAATCTGTAATTCTACATTTTTGGCAATGATAATAAGTCCATATTTTGTTCTTGCATTCACTATTGTTTCTTTTTTCTATTATGAATTTTTGATATTAAGGGGAGCACCCTTCATCAAGTGGTATTAGAGCTAGGTTTCTTGAGTGTATAGATAGATTGCCAACTATGAGGCATTTCACACCAAGACTATGGTTTGGGCTAAGTGTGTAGACAACATTGATTGTGAGGCAGTTTGTACTAGGGCTTTAGTGGAACTGTAAAAATTCCTCCATGAAGAGAGTGTGGTAGAAGAGCTATAGGTGTTACACTAAAGGGTTTTTGAGCCTTCCAAAGACAAATGCAAGTATTGGAAGAATAAATGTGTAAAGGAATAAACCTTCCCATAAGAGATGAAAGTAAGGATGAGGACAAAGTAGAAGAAACTACCAAAGTAGAGGTAGTTCAAAACCTAGAGGAAGAGAGGCTTTTTTAGGGCCATCTCCAAGATTTGGAAAAGACCTAACTTTGAAGTTTCCACATTTTTGGAAAATCTTAACCCGAAGGAGTTGATTGATTGGATCAATGAATTAGAGGAGTACTTCAAGTATGACGATATTGAGGATCCTGATA
The DNA here is from genome assembly GCA_028749045.1 of Cupressus sempervirens. NCBI lineage: Eukaryota > Viridiplantae > Streptophyta > Pinopsida > Cupressales > Cupressaceae > Cupressus > Cupressus sempervirens. The sequence goes on from CM053792.1 coordinate 477,320,383, forward strand.
GGGTCAAGTTTGCAAAGGAGAAATTGAAGGGATATGCAAAGATCTAGTGGAAGGAGGTTCAACTAGAGTGAAATAGAATGGAAAGGACAAAATCACCAAATGGGATCAAATGATAGCTAAATTGAAGTGACAATTCATTCTTGTGGATTATGAGCTTGATTTTTTGAAGAAAATGTAAGGGTTGAAGCAAGTACAAAAATTCATTCAAGAGTATATTGAAGAGTTCTATGGAGTTCTCATTAGAACCAGCCATTAAAAAGTTGATAAGGAGAATGTGGCCCTTTATCTTAACGAGTTAATGCCAAGCATTCAAGATGAGTTAAGTCTAGTTTGAATGAATAGTATTGAGGAGGAATATTAGTTTTCCCTAAGAGTTGAGGAAAATCTGAGCAAGAAGTTTGACAATAAGAATAACAGAAGAGGTCACGGTGAAAGATCTAGTGGACGATCTTATGGAGGCCATAATGATGATCATAAGAACAAGGATGAGGCTAGGACTAGTAGTTAGAACTGTAGACACCTAAAAATTCTTTAGAAAATAAAATATTTTTATTTTTTGAAAAAAGTCCCTGATGACATCATCATTTATTAATTATTTATTTATTTATTTTTATGTCATTAAATCCCTTTATCTTAATTAAAAATATTTAATTAAGGAATCCCTCTCAAAAATGTTTAAATCTTATTTAAACATTATTTCCTTATTTATTAATTATTTAATTAATAAATTGACCAAAAATTCCAAAATAAATAAATAATTTATTTTTTGCCCAAAACTTGGCCAATTTCCTTAAGACCACTAACCTCTTCCAAAATCTTCTAATCCTTCTTTAATTTCAATTAAAGGCTAATCCCATCATTTCCTACCCCTAATCCCAACTCAAAATATTTAATTAAGGTTAAATATTAATCCTCATGTTTATTAAAAATATTTTAATAAATATCTCCTCAACCCAAACCTTTGAAATAAATAATACTTTATTTATTTCCTAAAAACTTTTTTTATCCTCATCCTAGGAAATTCTAGACTCTTATAGAAAGTCTTCATCCTCATCCAAAGCCTAGACTCTTCTAGAAGATGTCAATCCTTATCTTTAATCCTAATCCTAATCTCCTCCTAACCTTGTCACATTCCCTAAACATGGGTTAAGACTTGCTAACCCAAGCCAAAGTTAACAAATATCTCCTCCTTCACCCACCCTCATTTATTGCCATCCACTTGCCTATCCCTAAGCTAATCCTAAACCATCCTAATCCATCCTCTAATCATTTGTACAATCCTAAGCAAACTTAAAACCTTCCTAATCCAACCCAAGTCGAAACTCCTCACCCTCCAACATAAATGACCCTCAAATATCTCTTACACTCTCCTTCAATGCTCTTACAAAGCACTTATGAAGGGTCTTTATGAAGATATTATCCCTTGAGACTCCTTTATTGACTAATCCTTGCCCTTTTCTCCATCCTCTCACCTTGTGACATGTGTCACTCCCTGATTGGTTGTAAGGAAGCACAATCCATGTGCTCTCCTCTCATTCAATCTAAGCCCTCCATAAGCTTTCTCCTTTCCTTCCATCCTAGCCCTCCATCCCTCAAGCCTCTTGCCTAAAAAATGGATCCTTCCCTTTTGCAAAAACATCACAATCTAGAAAGTAAAGCCATAATGCCATTTTGAAAAGCCATTTTTACATCAAATCCATTCACCAAAATCTATCAAAAATGTTCCATTGAAGCCCATTTGAGCATTTGAGCATACATACATAATCAAGCCATTTTAGCTATTAGACACACCTCTACATCAAGTGATCATCCTCATTGAGAGAGCCTATCCATGGCTCATATTCTCATTTGAGGACTTCACTTTGTCTCTCATGAAGTTATGTTAAATTAGTATGCAAATGCTTTTGATTGTTTTAATTTGGTATTTCTAACATACTAAAGTAGCATATACATTTTGGCACGTCCGGTGGGACCCCACATGGGTCATCTTCATTAGCTTTTTTAGTCAAGCTTTGTATGTCATTTTTAAATTTTGGCTAATTTTTCTTGTTTTTGTGATTGGTAGGATTGTATAAATTGGTTTTGAAGGTCCACATTAGCATGAAGAAGACAAAAGAACTCATAGTCTATCTTATAGTGTTTGCAAATTTTTCAAGCTTATAGGTGGACCGAACACTTGGAATTCTTCTTCCTCTTCTTGTCTATATTCTTCTTCTATTCTATCTACTTCTTCTTCTTCTTCTAGAGGGATCTTGGCCTTTTTTTTTTAAGGAAGCAAAATCATACACACTTTTTTTTAAGTGCTTAAAATGAACCCCCAAATCATACTTAATCCATTAAAAACTAAAAATTTGCAAAAAAAAAATTTAAAAAATCTTTTAACAAGTGAAACTAAACCAATCCAATCATTTGCATCCTTGCAACATCAAGGTTTTAGATGCATTCATGCAAAGTTAGGAACACTTCATTTTTGGAAATTTAAAAAGAACTTCAAGTTTCCATTTCAAAAGGTTCAAAATCAACACTAAGTGCACACTAAAATCTAAATCAAACTCAAAGCATCAATCAAGGATAAAATGAACCTCATTTGCAAATATTTTAAAGTTCTTTTAAAAATCTCATGAAAACTAAGAGTCCTAAATGGTTGCCAAAATTGTCCTAAAAGCTTTTTTATTTGTTCCAAACAAATGTCTTGTTGCAAAATCTTGAATGTTTCCTAGGTTTTTCATGCATCAAAACAATCTAGGAATATCATTTTTTTAGGCTTAAAACATGCAAACTAGAACACAAAATCTTGAATGAAAACCAAAGTCCAAAGAGTCATTTTCACTTTTGAGCCAAAAAAATCTTGAATGATCTAAGGTTAAAACAAAGTACTTCAAAGTTCTTAAAACAACATGCAAAATCTCAATCTTGAATGCTCAAAGGAAAAAACTTTAATGTTTAATCACTTGTCTTTGAATGCATGTTGCTAAAATCACTCTTGAGTGCCATGGATTAAAATCAAGTTTGTTTTTTTTATGAATGCATGATTAAAACAACAAATCCAATCTTGAATGCCATAGATCAAATAATCATCTTTTGGGGCATTAAAAGAATCCACATTTTAGAAACTTTCTAAGTTATAAAAACAAATAAAGACACTTTGAGTGAATTTGTTGTTGGACTCACCCTCTTTAATCACCCATCATTCTAACCATTGGTTGCAATATCAACACCATATATGGGGATGGGTCTACCTAAGAAGGTGTTAAGTGCTCCACAAAAATCAAATTCCACTCACTTGAGTTTTTATTGGTTTTTCTAAGATAGAAGATTTATTAAATGCACATTAGTCTCGCTAACACTTTATTTGGGCATAAAAATTGAACAAATCTTGACATGGAGGGCCTCTGAGCATGCGCTTGAAATTGAGCTTTACACACATTTTTGTTTTGGGCTTAAAACAAACTCACACTCAATCTTGAATGCCTTAAAGAAAATCAATCGATACTTGACGTGGAGGGCCTCCAGGTACGCAAGTTTACTTTTTGTTGACCCTAAATCTTCTTGGTGTATTCATTCTTCGATCACTTCTCTTTTGTTGGTGCATTTCAAATTGGAAATGAACCTTTGCATCTTAAATCATGTGTGTTTTCAAAAGGTCTAGATCAAAAAAACTTAAAGCATCAGTTGGAAAAAAACTCTATCTTTTAGCCCAAGATCATCCAAGTCTTCTCTCCCCTTGTTGTCTTTCAAGGCCATCTTGGGTGCATAAGATTAGGATCCAAAATCTCGTCTTAGCTTTTAGGAGGCCTGCTTGAGGATTTCATCACCCCTTGGGACGACCTCAACTCCAGCATTCTGGTGGAGTATAAAGATCAAGAGGTGAATCCAAAGACACCTCTCTTGGGATCAAAATTCTATCACTCAGGCTAAGCCTCAAGGAACTTTATACCCTTGAGAAGTGAAAGAGGAGAAGTAGATTACTACTCCTCTTGGCTGTGTGAAATTTTTTTGGTTTCATCTATGAATTTGGGCCTCACGTACCTTGGGTATATCAAGGACTCCCTAGCTAAACCAATTGTTAGCCTTGTAGACAACCACCTAAGATGTTAATGTGTTTGAAGTGACTAATTGAAACATTTGTAGAATATACACACTCCACAGCACAGTTACTGTCTTTTAAGAATCAAAAATTCTATTTGGTTATTCCTATTTATTGCTTGATCTTTTACTTGTTGAATGAATGTTTTCCAAACTCGATCAATCCTAGCTTAGGGCACACTTAGTGTAGTCACTGCCTACTTCAAAAGTTGAACAAAGTTGAAGCAAAACAACCATGATCTCTCAAAGCCAAACAAATTTAGGAATTTATGTCAGAATAACCCAAACCCAAATAGAAGTTTCACAAAGCCAAACTCAAGCCATCTCAGGTATACCGAGAAATTTCAGCTAAGAGAAAGGAAGTAACACCAAGCCCTCAAATTACCAAAATCCACAAAGTAGAAGACAAAGCTGCCGATGAAGCCCTTCAAGATGTCTGGTTAGATCGGACTATCAGATTTAGCAAACATCCACGAGTTAACTCTTCTTATGCCTTACCAATTAGGCATGATTTTTATGATTAGACCCCCTTGTTTCTCCACATCTTCTTGCATAAACTTCATGTTAGAGTCATCTTTGTAGGAAAGCCAAGCATTCTAGGTTATCCCTTTAAGCATTTTAGCTCATCCATCTCATCTAGTTCTTTTCCTTAGAACCAAACCATCTAGCCAAAAATTAAAAAGTTCACATCCAAGCCTTCAAAATTATTGTCACATTGCCAGAACTTTCTTTTCCTATCATCTTGCAAATCCACTAGTCTCACCAAGGTTATCCCTATGACAAATATTTGTCTAGGGTAATCTAGCCTTGTCACTTGTCACCCCTCATCACCTTGAGCTAAAGGTTGGGATCCACAAGTGGTCAATCTCGTATTTTTCCTAAGGGATTATTAGTCTATCCTTAAGTTGACACAATCACCACCAAGCTTGCACATAGGAAAGCAAACCTTTCATGCTTTGGCAACATATCTTTGAAGTTAGAATCTCCAACCCAATCTTCCTTAGGTTTGTCATATAGCTTTGCCTTAGCCTAGGAAATCATTTACATAGAAAAGCCTCCCCCCTTTGCATCCATCAACATTATTGCACCTCATCCCTAGGAACATTTTCATGCCACCCATCACTCGCTTAGCTAAGAAGAAGAAGGAAACAATGGAGCCCTATCATTTGGATTAGACACCATCACTCCCCTTGAGTACTCAACCATCCTTTAGCCTAGAGAATGCTATACCATCACCTATTGACATTGAAGCTTTCATGAACAACCCAGGAAATGCAATATTGGTAAACGCCATTATAGATAAGAACAAAGAAACAATCATGGCAAACTTCAGAGGGACAATGTAGGAGCCTTCAATTTTGGGAGACCTCCTCCCTTATTAGATCCTTCTCATCCTTTGTTTGGGAAGCTGCCACCACCCATAGGCTCTTATGATCCAAATCATCCTTTGTATATACCAAACGAAGAGCCTCAACCCACCTCATATGATCCAACAGACCCAAACATACTAGCCTCCACTCAAGTTGAAATCTCCATTCCGCAAGCCAATCCAACTACCACCACTCCACCATTGGTCCATACCACTCCATCCCAAACCCCCTTCATCCAAAACACCTCATCATTCACTCCCTTCACTATTGCTACTGCTGCTCTCCAACCCAGCCTTCCAAATCCACCCATCTCCCAAATCAGTGCTAGCATCTTTGGCCAACCTCAACAATATACAATCGAGATGCCACCCATGGGGCCAAGTAATCAACCTTTCATCACCCCCATCTCGTTTACCTTAGCTCAAAGCACAATTCCATCATTTCCACTAGGTCCTTGGAGCTCAGTGCCATCAGCCACAAATCCACAAGCTACTGCCCTCACTCCACAAAGCTATCAAACCCCACAAGCTACTACCAATTTTCTGCCGAGCTCTCAAGTGACTCAAGCTCCTGCCACCACTCTACCAAGCTTTCAAATCTAGCCACCAAACTGTCAAACCTCATCAGTTCTATTTTCAAGCTTTCAATTCCCACCACCTCCACCACCAACTAATCCATTACGTCCTATTACTAACTATTTTTCTATGCCACTTCTAGGAGGAAATCCACTGCCACCAACCACCAATTACTTGGCCTCTTTTGCCATGCAGATACCTTCCCAAATGGGGGCACAACCCACATATATTAATCAAACTCCTCAAATCCAAAGTCAAGTTCCACAAGCTCCCCGATCCTTTCTCCAAGCTTCACAACCATCTTATACCTTACCTCCACAAATCAATCCATTTATCCCACAACCAGCTTATGTTCCTCAATCCCAACCTCAAATCAAATATCAATAGCAAGCCTTGCAACACATGCAACAATATGTGCCACCTCCACCTTAGCAGCCCATCATCCACCATTAAATTGCCCAAGCCATGTACAATCCCTACTAGCCCATATGTCAAAGTCATTCATATTCAATTGCACCATTTAGTGCATATCTCCCTTAGAGTGCTCCTACAGTGGAGGCACCATAGCCATCACCCATTAATTCAGAATGAGAAGCCATGAAGACAAATTTGAAGAACATCTAGGAGGGAAATGACCCAAAAACCTTCAAGTTTGAGAATGTGTGTCCTTACCCATTTGACAGAACCATTACCATGACACCATTTTCCAAACACTTTGAGATACCCAAATTTGACAAATTTACAGGAAAAGGAGACCTTGTCACACATATCAAAGAATTTTACATGCACTGCCAAGAAGTGGCATACAGTGACATCTTCCTTTTGTGCCTCTTCCCCAAAAGTTTGGTTGGACCAACTCTTGAATGGTTTTATAGAATCCCATATGGCACAATCAAAAAATTTGCTAAATTGTCTAAGGCATTTGTAGCCCAATATGCCCATCTTGTTGAGACAGAATTATCAGTGGTTGATCTTGTCCACACCAAGCAAAAAGGTGGAGAAAGTCTTGGTGAATATCTACAAAGATGGCAAACCCTTACCACCCACATATCTTGCACCCTGCCAGAGCGCCATTTGGTGAAAATATTTATTGATAATGCCCATATCAACTTAGCTCACCACATGACCATGAACTATTTGCAGACCTACAAAAAAATCAAAGAAAAATGAATGATCTTTGAGCATGGACTCATTAAATATGGTGTGGTCAAGATTTACAAGGAAGCCAACCAAAATCAAACACATTCAAATGACAAGTCTAGGTATTGGAACAAAAATAAGGACGTTGCAACAGATGGGGTCACTGACACCAGACATGTGAATATTGTTGGTCCTTTCCAAAATCAGTCCAACCCACCTTATCAACCAAACAATCAACAAGAAATCAACAACCAACAACAGAATTAGCAAAGCTTTCAAAGCCACAATCCAAAGCCCAACTTTCAAGGGTCTAACAATCAAGCTAATGCCATCAATGTAGCTGCTGGACCAAAGCCCAAGTTCTAACCTACACCTCAAAACTATACACCCCTTGGTGAGCCATTGGATGTCATTTTTGAGAAATTAGTCAAGAAAAAACTCATCAAATTTCCTCCAACCCATCAAATCAACCTATGCCAATCCAAAGTTGCATGGTATAGAGACAATAAGTATTTAAAGTTTCATAGGGTGAAAGGGCACACCACCCTCAGATGCATGAAGCTGAAAGATTATGTGTAGGACCTCATTAATTAGAAATAAATCATAGTTGGAGCACAAATCTCTCCCAATGTAGGCTTGTAGATCTATCAAAATGCTTTCCTCCTCACAACAACCAAAATCTTAGAAAAGCACCCATCCAAACCAATAACAACAACACTAACAACCGCTAGCCAAACCAATAGCATGGGAAGAACAATGACCACACTTAATCCTACATAGACTATGGTAGCCTCATAGGTTGTATATCTGAGAAAGAGCCTTTTGTCAATGTTATCAATATCCAAGGCCCAAACAATGAGTGTGCAGTCACCACTCAAAGAGCGTGATTGAACATTGTAGCCCCATCAGTCCCATCAGCACTATCAACCCTAGCAACATCATCAACTCCATCAAAAAGCCAATACAATATCTTGGAACACCTTGGGAACATGTCAGCCTAAATCTCCATTTTAGACCTTCTCTGCACTAGTCCTGTGTACAAAGACATCCTTGATAGTGCTCTCATAGAATTTTGTGTCCCTTCGAATATCAATGCGACTAATTTTTGTAATCTTGTTGGACACCTTTCATCCTCATGTGCCTTATCATTCAAGCCCATTGACATACCTATGGTCGAGCCAGATCACACACTTCCACTTTGCATATCCATTATGGTATCCAATTTTGCTGTAAAAAGAGTAATGATAGATAATGGATCAGCCTTGAATATTTTCACCCTAAAATTCATAAAACAAGTTGGGTATACTGAGGCAGATATCATCAATGAGGTTATCACCATTAAAGCTTATGATAATCTGGAGAGAACCACAGAGGGAATAGTTTTGCTACCCATCAAGGTTGGGCCAGTCATATAGGTAACCATTTTCCATGTTGTTGATCTAAACCTACCATTTCACATCATCCTTGGATGCCAATGGATCCATGCCATGAAGGTCGTTCCATCCACATATCATCAGTGCCTCAAATTTTTGCATCAAGGCACTAAAGTGACCATCCATGCTGATCCAGAACCCTTTTCTTATTGCAATGTAGTTGAAGCCTCATATACAAACCATTTGCTTGGCATCAAAATCAGCCAATCCATTGCTAGTTCATCCAACACTTATAATGACCCAGAAACCATCCTCGCCTCCACCCTATCTACCCTAAAGATCAACAACAAAGGTTGTGGAGAGTATAGCCTGTCTGATGCATTTGTAGTTGGTACATTGCCACTTGATCCACACACCCATGGACAACCCACATATCATAGAGCCAAGGAGACTACACCTCCTTAATACACACAACTTGGCCCAACAACTTTTGTATCCTCGAGAATCCCTCTTCATGAGGAGCTCACTCCAGATATCAACAATTGGTTACATAAGGATGCACCTCCAAGAAATCAAGCATGCCTTGATCACTTCAGCCAGAAGTATCCCCAAGCACATAAGCTCATCACTAAAAAATGGAACTATCAAGGTGGTGGTCTAGGACCAGAGGAAAGAGGCATGCAGTGTCCCATCAAAGCACACAAATGGGAAAAGAAGTTAGGTCTAGGCTTTGGCATACCCACAACTGGGGGCACTAATGTAGATAGTCATGCTTTTTTGAACATCCACTGTGACCTTATAGAAATTGAAGACATTCCAGAGGAAGTTGAAAAGAGAGCCCACGATAATATCCCAGACCAAATCTCCCTGGGAGACTCTATTCTCCAAGAACTATCCATCCATTTTATCGACCTACCACTCGCTCACCCTGAACTCATAGATTGGGACCAGCCAAGCATCATACACATTGATGAGTTCACATCAGAGGAAGTGCTTCTGAGATTTATGGGAGTCGAAACTCCTCACAAGAAAACAAAGCCAGATTCTACCTATATCTATAAGCTAGATCCCGAGGGGTATTTTGGAGAAAATCCCCAACCTAGTTCTGATACACCCAAAACTGGAACTAAGGCAAATCCAAGACTAGCTAAGGCAGTGAAGAGAGCCCCTCAATAAGAAAATCTAGAGTCACAAGCAGAACATGAGGATTTAGCATTACCTCCTCAAGATAATTGACCAGAGGTGTCTTCTATTCTAATTGAGGATGCTAGAGAAGTCAACATCAGTTCTTTAGAGATCCCCAAACTTGTTCACATTGTTGCATCCCTATCGCAAGACTAAGCTAACCTCCTCTTTGAGGTCTTAAGAGAGAACATTGGCTGATTTGCATGGTCATATCAAGACATGCCAAGACTTGATCCAAAGCTTGTAGTTCATCATCTTGCAGTCAATCCAAAGATCATGCCCATTAGACAAAATCTTAGAAAAATGCACCCCAAGGTGGCATTACTAGTCAAAGCTAAATTAGAAAGAATGTTAGCTACTAAGGTTATCCAACCTATCGACTACTTAGAGTAGATCTCCAACATGGTCCCTGTCACTAAGCCTTCTAGTGACATCAGAATCTGCACTAATTTTAGAGATCTTAACAAAGCTTGTCCAAAAGATGATTTTCCCTTACCCAACATAGATATGATTGTAGACCTTACAGCTGGACATGAAATTCTATCCCTCATGGATGGATTTTTTGGGTATAATCAAATCAAGATTACAGAAGAGGATCAGCATAAGACATCATTCACTACCCCTTGGGGAACCTTTTGCTACAACATGATGCCTTTTGGCCTAAATAATGTGGGGGCTACCTATCAAAGAGCTATGACAGCCATTTTCAATGATCTTATCCATAGCATTTTGGAGGATTATGTGGATGATATATTAGTTAAATCTCACACCTTCATGGATCATCTTGCTGACTTGGAAAAAGTCTTTGATAGGTTAGCCAAATATCATCTCATGCTGAATCCCAAGAAATGTGTCTTTGGGATCACATCTGGAAAGCTTGTAGACTTTATAGTTTCTAAATGAGGTATAGAGATTGACCTCAAGAAGGTCAAGGCTATCTTAGACATGCCTCCTCCCCAGACACTGTGATAGCTTTGCACTCTTTAGCAAAAGCTTCAATCCATCTGGCGCTTCATCTCCTAGCTTGCAAATAAGTGTAAACCATTTGCACATCTACTAAAAAAAGATGAGAACTTCAAGTGGGATTCTTTATGTCAAAGCATCTTCGATGAACTCAAGAAGTATCTCGCCAATCCCCCTATCTTGGTTCCACCAGTTCCTGATCATCCCTTCATCTTGTATATATCAGCAACGCCTATTGCTCTAGGGGCACTTCTAGCACAACACGATGACTACAACAGAGAAAGAGCCATCTACTATATTAGTAGGAGCCTAGTTGGTTATGAACTCAATTACACTCCTATGGAAAAAGTTTTTTCGGCAGTTGTCTTCTCAACCCAAAAGCTTTGCCACTACATGCTGAGTCATACCATCCAACTAGTCTCCAAGATTGACCCTCTCAAGTATATGCTCTTAAGAATAGCACTCATAGGTCACTTAGCGAAATGGGTCATGCTACTAAGTGAGTTTGACATTTAGTATGTTGATAGAAAGGAAATCAAAGGACAAGCTATAGCAGATCACCTAGCTAATGCACCCCTAGTAGATGCATATCCTTTGATCACAAAATTTCCAGATGAGCATATCTGTCTAATTGAAGAACAACCCACATGGAAACTTTATTTCAATGGCTCATACAAATCTCATGGGTTAGGTGTAGGAATATTGTTGGTCACACCTCAAGGAGATTTCATTCCAAAAGCTTTTAAGCTACAATTCCCTAGCACCAACAATATAGTTGAATATGAGGCTCTCATAGCAGGATTAAAGATTGCCACAGAATGGAACATTACTGAGTTACAAATCTTTGGTGATTCTCAGCTCATCATCAAGAAAGTCCTAAATGAATATCAAACCAAAGATGAAAAGCTATTACCCTACAAAGAGCTTGTTGATCAGTTGACTCAACATTTTACAAAGCTTCAATTTACACAAGTGCCTCAAATGTAGAACAAGGCAGTGGACGCTATGGCTATTATCAGCTCACTCTTGGAAATTCTCCAAGAAGCAATGTAGTATGGATTTTTAGTCGAGCAACTCCTCACACATGCCTATGCGAATGAGGACTCAAATCATGTTTGCATCTTGGTTGGTCCCCAATCCCCTTGGTACCATGAAATCCATGCTTAACTTAAAGATGGTATTATATCCCCTCACCTCACACGAACCCAATGCCAAAACCTCATCCAAAAATCATCCCGCTATGTCATCATAACCAATACCCTATATCGTCAAGGTTATCACGATACTCTCTCTAGGTGTTTAGACCAAAATGAGGCCACGATGGCGTTAAAAGAAGTACACTCTGGACTTTGCAGTGCCCACACAAGTGGTATTGTCCTAGCGCAAAAAATCCTTAGAGTAGGATACTATTGGCCTACCATTGAAGAAGATTCATATGACTTTGTTAGAAAATTTCTCCCATGTCAGCAACACACCAATCTTGTGCACGCTCTAGCACAAGATCTATAGCCTATTGCACCACCTTGGCCCTTTGCATGTTGGGGCCTTGATCTAGTTGGAACTATCACACCTCTCTCATTTGATGGACAGAAATGGATAATAATAGCTACAGACTATTTCACTAAATGGGTGGAAGCAGTCCCCCTAGTCTTAGCTACAGGAGTTCAGGTCTCCAAGTTCATCTTGTACCACATTGTTTGCTGCTTCGGCATCCCATCCACCATCTTTACCAACCATTGAGGTAACTTTGAAAATCTCAACATGGAAGAACTATGCACTTCCCTCCACATCCATCACTACTTTTTTAGCCCATATTTCTCACAAGGTAACGACCAAGCAGAGGCAACTAACAAAACCCTCCTCAAAATCCTAAAGAAAGTTTTCAATGATTTCAGCTGGGACTGGAACCTACAAATAAATCCAACCCTATGGGCCTATCAAACCTCCTTGCATACATCCACAAGAACAACTCCATACTCCCTAGTCTATGGTGTCGAAGCAGTACTACCCATAGAGTTTGAACTTCCCTCCTTGTGCATATCTTTGCGAGGGAAAATATCAGATGAAGAATACAAAGTAGCTCGGCTCACCCAGCTAGATCTCCTAGATGAGAAGCAACAACACACCTATGATCACCTCATAGTCTATCAATCTCATCTCAAAAGGAACTTCAATAAGAAGGTGCTTTCCTGACACTTTCAGCTGGGTGACATGGTCCTCAAAGAAAACATGAAAGTCCAAGCAGATCAAGAAAAGAAAGGTAAGTTTGAACCTACATGGCTTGGCCCTTATGTTGTCACTACTTCTTTTAGCTCTGAAGCCTATCAGCTATCTACACTAGAAGGAGAACTCTTGAATGATTCTACTAACATCATTCATTTCAAGAAGTTATATGCTTGAAGATCCTTGGTATACCTAGCTTTTGAAAAATACAAAAAAAAAATAGTAAAGAGAAATAAGCATCCAATGGTGAAAACTTGGCAATTCAAGCGCCTTGGATAGGTACCTTGGTGAAAACCTGGTAATTCAGGTGCCTTGTGTACTAAGACTAATCCATTATCTATCACTATCCTATCCCTCATCCATCCACTCACCATCTCATAAAACACCTACTTGTTCCCTTGGTGTTCCAACCAAATATCCAACATCTAATGAAGCTTGTAAATACCTCTTGTACAGCTTGTAAATCTTGTACCTCATCTTGTAAATCATGTACCAAAGCTTGTATCATATCTTTTAAATCTTGTATCATAGCTTGTATATCCAAATCTTGTCCAAAACTTGTACCATATTTGAGCTTGTAAATAATCTTGTATCCTAGTTTGTATCCTATCACATGCACAAAAAGAATTCCATTTTCCTTAAGCTTTTCACAAAACCATCAAATTATCCAACTATCCATCCAACACACTCTAAGACATTTCCATCTCACAAAACCCAAACATGAACAACCTTGTACATTTGTAACATATCTTGGTATGTCAGCTTGTACATCCTCTTTAGCTTAGTACCATTGTATCTATCCAACTTTTGTATTAGTTCATCCTTGATCAGCATCTTGCACACATTGCACAACCCTTGGTTAGCTATTCCAATGCATCCTTTAGCTAGATCTCCTGTCATCGAAGTGTTATCCTTCTTAGTTCAGCTTACTAGATGCATCACTCATCTAGATCCATTAGCTTAGGTTCTCTCTAATAGATCCTTGTAGGATATAGCTTTCCTCATGTTTGATCTTGGTCTGTTAGTACCTCGTCCTACCCATCTTATTGGCAAATAGTTCTCTTTTGGATTTTCGCTCTCTTTTGATTTGGAATCTTCCCTTTAGGTCTTGAAGTATCTTTTCCAAGAAATCTTTTTGTTCCATCCTAAAGGTTTCCATGATCTTCTATATCATGGTATACTATGAATGGGAAAATCTAAGCATAAGGTTTTGATTAGGTCTTTTTTTTATTTTTCTTTTTTACTTGTGGGTTACCCAGTGTTAGTTCCATGCTGCTTCCTCTGGGATTCATGTGTGCTACTGGGGCAATCCTTGCATGTTTGTTTTGAGTCAAGTCCATCAGTCCTCTGGACGGTTGGTGAAAAGGCCTTGATTTTCTTGGTAACCTTGGTGATTAATCAACAGTCCTATAGAAAATCTAGTGCTCAACTACATGGTGGTACTTCTCTTTGAAGTATCCCCCCACTCAAAAGCTTCAATGAAATCCCTTCATCTCCATTATTCCCCATCCATATCCAAAATTTGTCTCTCTTACCCCAACTTATGCATCAATATCTCTTTGAATCAATCATCACTCTTAGCTTTAGGTATCCACAATCCTAGTCTTAGGATCCACCAATCAAATCAATCCACCAAGCCTCATCTTTCGAGATCCACAATCCTAGTCCTAGGGATCTCTGAAACCCATCTCTCACCAATCTAGCTCTTTGAAATCTTGTAGCATCAGCTTTATCATCCCATCATCCATCTCCCTATCCTGGATTCTTTTTTATAGAACTCTGCTCCTTCATCCTCCCCCCAATCCTGAAAGTCTTAAGCTTATTTACTCTTGTGCCTCTAATTTTCCCCTTTATGATTCTCCCATAGTGAGAATTTGAGCTAACTAAACCTCTTCTCTTAAGCCACTCTTCGTCCTCCCACCCACCAAGATTCTTGTACTTTTCAAGAAGCTGTCAAGCCTCGCTTTCTCTCCCTGCTGCCCTCTTGAGGGGGCATCTCATAGTCCATTCTCTCCTTTTCTGCTCTAGCCTTGGGCATCTTATTTTCTTATCTTTGATGTCATGCCACTTGCAGCATCACATCAAAGAGGGGCAAAATGTAGACACCTAAAAATCCTTTAGAAAATAAAATATTTTTATTTTCTGAAAAAGTCTCTGATGACATCATCATTAATTAATTAATTAATTAATTAATTTTATTTATTTATTTTTATGCCATTAAATCCCTTTATCTTAATTAAAAATATTTAATTAAGGAATCCCTCCAAAAAATGTTTAAATCTTATTTAAACATTATTTCCTTATTTATTAATTATTTAATTAATAAATTGACCAAAAATCCCAAAATAAATAATTTATTTATTTTTTGCCCAAAACTTGGCCAATTTCTTTAAGACCACTAACCTCTTCCAAAATCTTCCAATCCTTCTTTAATATCAATTAAAGGCTAATCCCATCATTTCCTACCCCTAATCCCAACTCAAAATATTTAATTAAGGTTAAATAGTAACCCTCATGTTTATTAAAAATATTTTAATAAATATCTCCTCAACCCAAATCCTTGAAATAAATAAATCTTTATTTATTTCCTAAAAACCTTTTTTATCCTCATCCTAGAAAGTTCTAGACTGTTCTAGAAAGTCTTCATCCTCATCCAAAGCCTAGACTCTTCTAGAAGATGTCAATCCTTATCTTTAATCCTAATCCTAATCCTCTCCTAACCTTGTCACATTCCCTAAACATGAGTTAAGACTTGCTATCCCAAGCCAAAGTTAACAAATATCTCCTCCTTCACCCACCCTCATTTATTGCCATCCACTTGCCTATCCCTAAGCTAATCCTAAACCATCCTAATCCATCCTCTAATAATTTGCACAATCCTAAGTAAGCTTAAAACCTTCCTAATCCAACCCAAGTTGAAATTCCTCACCCTCCAACATAAATGACCCTCAAATATCTCTTACACTCTCCTTCAATGCTCTTACAAAGCACTTATGAAGGGTCTTTATGAAGATATTATCCCTTGAGCCTCTTTTGTTGACTCATCCTTGCCCTTTCCTCCATCCTCTCATCCTGTGACATGTGTCACTTCCTGATTGGCTATAAGGAAGCACAATCCATGTGCTCTCCTCTCATTCAATCTAAGCCCTTCATAAGCTTTCTCTTTTCCTTCCATCTTAGCCCTCCATCCCTCAAGCCTCTTGCCTATAAAATAGATCCTTCCCCTTTGCAAAAATAACACAATCTAGAAAGTAAAGCCATAATGCCATTTTGAGAAGCCAATTGTACATCAAATCCATTCACCAAAATCTATCAAAAATCCTCCATTGAAGCCCATTTGAGCATTTGAGTGTACATACATAATCAAGCCATTTTAGCTATTAGACACACCTCTACATCAAGTGATCATCCTCATTGAGAGAGCCTATACATGGCTCATATTTTCATTTGAGGACTTCACTTTGTCTCTCATGAAGTTATGTTAAATTAGTATGCAAATGCTTTTGATTGTTTTAATTTGGTGTTTCTAACATACTAAAGTAGCATATACAAGAACTAGAGGGGAAATAATTCCAATTATTTCCATGATCAGAACAATAGAGACCAAAAAGGAAGAGGCAAAGGAAAAGGATTTGAAAGAGAGGGCTTCTATGGGAAATGTTTTCACTACAAAGAAGAAGGGCATAGAGAATTTGAATGTTCCTAGTGCCAAGGAAGGAAAAATTTAAGAACAAAAGGTTAGGCTAGAGTTGTACATGTTGATGAAGATGCTAGATCATCACATACTAAAGATGTTGAAAGAGGAGAAGCAAGTTAATAGAAGAGTCCTACTGAGTGGTGAGAATGAACCTAATCAAAGAAGGAGTGTATTTTGTAGAAGGTGCAGATGTGAAGATAATTATTAAGATGTGATCATTGATGGTGGAAGTACTAAAAATAATGGTCATAGAGTTGAAGTCAAAGAGACAGAAACACTCGCATCCATATTGTATTTCTTGGGTGCAAGATGACCATAAGATCATGGTCAATGAGCAATGCTCAGTGAAGTTCAAGATTGGAAGCTATCAAGATGAGGTACTATGTGATATCATACCTATGTACATATGTCATATCTTGTTGAGAAGGCCATGGTATTTTGATAGGTATGTTGTACATGATGGGTGAGAAAATACCTACACTCTAACCAAGGAATGAGTGAAGCATAAATTAAAACTGTTGAAGAAGAAAGAAGAAAAGGTATGTACTGATGCTAGAATATGTTTTGTTGATAGATAAGAGTTTCTCAAAGGTATGAAGCATGAGAATATGTGTTTTTCTATAATTCCAAAAGATTGTTAAGAAGAAGTAAAGGAGGTACCTATAGAAGTTGTAGATATGTTGGGATAATTTTTTGACATTGTATCTGATAATATACTAGATGAATTGCCTCCAATGAGGAAGATCATTCACTAGATGGATTTTTTTCTAGGAGCTAGTTTTCCAAACAAGGTAGTGCATAGAATGAAACCAAAAGAAAGTGAAGAGTTGAACAGACAAGTTCATGAGTTGTTAGAAAAGGGGTCAATTTGAGAGAGTCTGAGTCCATGTGTTTTACTAGTTGCATTAGTGCCAAAGAAGAATGGAGAATGGAGGATGTACATAGATTCTCATGCTATCAACAAGATCAAGATCAAGTATAGATTTTAATTGCCAAGGATAAATGATATTATGGATTGGTTGAGTGGAGCTGAGTATTTCACAAAGACAGATTTGAAGAATGGGTACCATCAGATTCGTATAAGAGAAGGTGATGAGTGGAAGATTAATTTCCATGGGAAGCATGAATACTAATGATATTCCTTTGGGGGAGTATTTTAGATATGTTACTATGATGATATGTTACATTCATGACTAAGTTTGTCATTGATGTCAACATAGTAGTTTTTGTGGTATCTGATAGAAGAAGAGTGGAAAGATCAAGATGGTACATATGGCTAGTTGAGTGTTTACACTATCTAAGGTTATGGGAGATAATTATAAGTATCTAGTATATGCAATTAATGTCAGAAGAAGAAAGAATAAGTCTAGAACAAGTTATGTAAGTTTTGGTGATGTCTATTTTGAGATAGAGTTTACAAAACCATGTTCTGATAAACTTATTATATCTCTTAGTAGAGTTGATATTCTAAGAATTGAGGTTAAGGACATGAGGAATACACATTTATGATGATGTGGCTAAGTTCACTCATCATAATATTGTGTGTGCAAAAAGTAATTCAAGTTGTAAGGCAAAAGATTTATGTTATCACTAAGTGTAATATGTTTTTAATGTGTTCCTATAATAATTGATTGAGAAGGTCTAATAGCTGACTCAGAGAATTATTTTGAGGACTTCGTATAAAGGAGGGACATTTTCCTTTATCATGTTATGGAATAATATGATTATATAATTGATGACAAGTATTAGAGAGTGTAGAATGCAAAGTTGAGCAGAGCAGTGCGGAAGTGAAGGAAAATTTATTGTCAAGGTTTTGCTGAGTGATCTAAGATTTGGTATTTGGATCTAAGGTTCATGACCTAGTCTATAAGGTTTGATATGATTGGTTCTATTGATAGAATAGAGGAAGGAAGAACATAATAGTAAATTACATGGTTGTACAGTGAGCTCTTATTGTAGTTGAAATTGCACTTTTGAGCAGTGAGCTTATCTTGCATACATTTTACTACAACTCCTAATAGGGTTGGCACAACTCCTAACAGGGTTGGAATCTCCTAATAGGGATTCAAAGCCTCCTAATAGAGAATCTATGTACTAAATGTTGTAATAGACTCGTAACAGAGTCCATCCTCTAACAAGGAATATTTATATTAGTACATCATCTTTTGGGCATCATTCCCACCAAGGTTTTCCCTTTGATCAATGGTTTCCTTAGTCAACATATTTGGTGTAATTGTCTATTTTCATTTATGGTTGTTGTTTACTTTGGTTTAATGGTTAAGTTTCATTGAAGAAGATATATGTTTTAGTTATTGCATAACTAATTTGATAATTGATTCACCCCCCCCCCCCCCCCCCCCCCCCCCCCCCTTCCTCTCAATTACCTTGGTGAACTATTGTTTCTAAGAATTGAAATTAGAGCATCAGGTCCTTGAAGATAAACTTTAACAACTTTTGGAGATACATGGTGAAAATATTCAAGAAAGATAGTCCTACACCTGGAAAAGGAAATTTTGACACCTAAATGATGGAAATTCTTGGTGAATTATCATATTTGTGTAAAGAGTAGAATATTGCATTTTTAGATCCAGAATCCTTCTATTGTATACAATGGAACAATAGCACAAGTGAAGATAGATCCACAAAAAAAGAAGACATAAAGCTAAAGGAAGGTAATAATCTACTTATAAAAAGAGAAAAAGGAGGTAAGAAAATCTTTAAATGTTGGACTTGTGATGAATATGGTTATTATGCATCTAAGTGTACTAAAAGAGGAAAAATTATATGGGAAATTACAAGCTTACAAAAGATAGAGAGTGTGTGTATGCAAATGAAGATAATGATTTTGATGAACAAGCATTAAGTGCTAGTGATGATGAAATTGGATTTGTGGAAATTAAAGAAGAAATTCTAGAAAAGGTAGCTTCGGTGTCACATGGTGAGAAGAAATCTAATTGGATAATTGATAGTGGTTGTTCACATCATATGAATAGTGATATGAACAAGTTTGTTAACTTTAAAAGTTAGGATGGAGGAATCATTGGAGTTGGAAACAATGCAACATTCCAAGTTAAAGGTATTGCATCTATAAAACTTGATGATAAAACTAATATTGAGGATGTATACTTTGTTGATGGTTCAAAGCACAATCTTTTGAGTGTTGGACAATTAGTAGACAATGATTATCAATTACAGTTCATAAAAAAAGACATGCATGATCAAAGAAAAAGATGGAAAGGTAATTGAAACAGGAACAAAATCTAGAGATAATGTAATTTAATTGAATCCTATTGAAATGACATGTTTGGTTGCAAAGGTGGATGACTGTTGATTATGGCATAATAGATTTTGTCATATAAACTTTGACAGTATTGTGAGGACTAGTAGAATGTTTGCAATTAGAGATTTTCCAATGATTGTAAAGCCTACTAGCACAAGTTGCAAGGAGTGTGTCTGGCTAAACATAATAGAACTTCTTTTCCTAGTAAGAAGTTTACCACTACAAAGAAGTTGGAGATTGTACACATAGATCTCAACAGTCATAAAAAGACTAAAAGATTCTATGGTGAAAGGTATTTTATGATTCTAGTTGATGATTTTTCTAGAATGATGTGGGTTGTATTTCTTAAAGAGAAATATGAGGCATTTGATAAGTTCAAGATATTCAAGAGTAGGGTTGAGAATGAATCTAGTATGAAGATTAAATAGAGGATGAAAATTTACTTCAAATGAGTTTAACATGTTTTGTGATAAAAATGGGATCAAAAGACAATTATCAGCTCTAAGAACTCTTGAATATAATGGTGTTTTAGAGAGAAGGAACGAGTTTGTTGAAAAAGTTGCAAGAGCTATGTTAGTAGAGAATGATGTATCCAAAATATTTTGGAGAGAAGCTGTGAATACTTTAGTCTACACTATGAACAAAGTGCAAGTCAAGAAAGACACAAATAAGACACCTTATGAACTATGGTTTAGTCACTCACCTATAGTTAAGTATTTCAATTTTTTTTGGAGTAAGTGTTATATCAAAAGAGATAATGATATTGGTAAGCTTGATGCTAGAAGTGAAGAAGGTATGTTTCTTGGTTATTCATTGAAAAGCAAGGCTTATAGATGTTATAATCAGAGAACCAAGACTATATGGAAAGTGCAAATGTGAGAATTGATGAGAAATTTAGGATACAAGAAAGAATAGTTGATTACAATCTAGATGATGATGTTGTTACTAAACCAAGGAATGATGAGGTATTTCTTCAAACTAACAATGATTTTCATAATGAAGGAAAGTCAAGGCAGGAAAAAAGCTTGGAACCTTCAGTAGAGCCAAGAGTTGAGATAGCAACTTCTACTTTAGGAAAGAATATGATAAAGAACCATCCATCCAAGTAGATCATTGGAAGCAAAGACAAAGGTGTGATGAAAAGAAGTAGAGTAAATTAAGAACTATGCTTGATATCTCAAGTTAAGCTTAGGAATGCAAATGAAGCAAGTAAAGATGATTATTGGAAACAAGCCATGAAAGAGGAATTAGAGTAGATAGTAAATAATGAAACATGGGAATTGGTCCCTAGGCTAGCAAACAAGAATGTGATAGGAACTAAATGGGTATTTAGAAACAAAATGAATGAACAAGGAAAAGTTGTACAAAATAAATAAGCAATCTTAATTTCTTAGACTAAGTACTTAAAGGATTTACTAAAAAGGTTTTCTTTGGAAACATGAAAACTTGTTGGAACACCTATGGTAACTGGACATAAGTTATCTACAAAGGATGAGGCACCTATTGTTGAGTAGAAGAAGTACATATATATGATTAGAGGTTTGCAATATCTAACTCACACAAGCCTGGATATAGCAAATTCAGTTGGAATTTTTGCAATATTCCAAGCCAATCCTAGAGAAGCACATTATGTAGCAGTGAAAAGGATATTTAGATATCTAAAGGGAACATCTAAGTTTGGATTATGGTATGATAGATCTAATGATTTTACTCTAAGTGCTTATATTGATGTAGATTGGGAAAGTAGTATGGATGATAGAAAGAGCACTAGTGGTGGAGCCTTCTTTCTTGGAGGAAGATTGGTTTCTTGATTAAGAAAGAAGCAAGATTGCACATCAGGAAGTACAATAGAAGTAGAGTATGTAGTAGTAGAAAATAATTGCAATCAAGTCATTTGGATGAAGTAGATGCTAAAGGATATAAGGATAGAAATCAATGAGCATGTTGTTATACATTGTGACAACACAAGCATGGTAAACATGTCTAAGAATCTAGTGTTGTATTCTAAGACCAAGCACAATTATATTAAGTATCGTATGTTGAGAGAGAAAGTTGTAAAAAAAGAAATCAGATTGGAGTATGTGAGCACTAAAGAGAAGATTGTAGATATATTCACTAAGCCTCTTTCTAAAGAGAATTTTGAATATTTGCAAGGTATGCTTGGGATTATGCCCCTTCCTATGTCAGAGTACAAGATGCAAGATTGTATCTGTCTAATGTAATAGAACATAATTTTTGTCTTGATTGAATGATGATGCTTACTATATGGGGTAGTATTTGTGATGGAAATAGTCATCTAAGACTCTTGTTGGATGTTGTTTTGAACACTGTCTGGTGACACTTGAGCTAAGTAAGAATCAGTTGTTGCAATGTTTGATGCAATAAAGTTGGTTGCTGAAACCTTTGACATTGATGTCAATGGGGGAGATGTCTGGCATGAAAAATAACATTGTAATAAAGAACATCATGAAATTATGGTTTATCAAAAAGCACATTGAGGTATATCAATGGAGGAGAATGATTGATGAAGAGGATTTGAAGTTTAACATTCCTTTGTTGGTATTCTTAGAACTAGATGTTTTTCATCTATGTTGCCATTAATACCAAAGGGGGAGATTAGTGGAAGCATGAATGCTGATGATATTCCTATGGGGGAGTATTGTAGATATGTTACTATGATGATATGTTACATTCATGATTGAGTTTGTCATTGATGTCAACATAGTAGTTTTCTATGGTACCTAATAGAAGAACAAAGGAAAGATCAAGATGGTACGAATGACTAGCTAAGTATTTACACTATCCAAGGTTATGGGAGATACTTATGAGTATTTGGGATATGTAGTTAACATCAGAAGAAGAAAGAATAAGTCTAGAAGAAGTTATGTAAGTTTTGTTGATGTTTGTTCTGAGATGGAGTTTACAGAGGTACGTTCTAATAAATTTCTTTTATCTCCTAGTAGAGTTGATATTATGAGAATCAAGGTTTAGGACATGAGAAAGACATGTTGATTATTGCATGCTTAGTTTTCTCATTATAATATTGCATGTATGGAAAGTTATTCAAGTTGTAAGGCGAAAGATTTATGTTATCACTAAGTGTAAAATGTTCTTAATGTGGTCCTATAATAATTAATTGACAATGTATAACAACTAACTTAGGGAATTGTTTTGAGGACATGGTATAAAGGAAGGACATTTTTCTTTATCATGGTATGGAATGATATGTTTATATAATTGATGACAAGTAGTAGAGAGTGCAAAATGTGAAGTTGAGAAAAGTAGTACGAAAGTCAAGGAAACTTCATTTATGATGTTTTGCTGAGTGATCTAAGGTTTGGTATTTGAATCTAAGGTTCCTAACCTTGTCTACAAGGTCTAACAGTGATTGGTTTAGTTGATAGAATAGAGGAATGAAGAACATAATAGTAAATTACATGTTTGAGTAGTGAGCTCTTCTTGTAGTTGAAATTGCATGTTTGGGCAGTGGGCTCATCTTGCATACATTATACTACAACTCCTAACAGGGTTGGCACAACTCATAATAGGGTTGGAATCTCCTAACAGGGATTCAAAGTCCCCTAATAGGGACTCTATGTACTAAATGTTGTAATAGATTCCTAACAGGCTCCATCCTCTAACAAGGAATATTTATATTAGTAAATTATCTTGTGGGCATCATTCCCACTGGGGATTTCCCTAGTCAACATATCTAGCATAATTATCTATGTGCATTTTATTATGATTGTTGTTTACTTTGGTTGAATGGTTAAGTTTGGTTAAAAAAGATATATGTTTTAATTATTGGATAACTGATTCACCCCTGCTCCCCCCAAGTTATCTTGGTGGACTATTGTTTCTAACACTTAAGAAAAAAAGGATTGTACAAGTGGTTAGTCATGCCTTTTGGGCTAACCAATGCACCAAGCACTTTCATGAGGCCCATGAATGAGGTACTAAAGGAGTTTTGGGGTAAGTTTGTCATTATTTACCTAGATGATATTTTCATCTTTAGTAAGATATTGGAGGAGCATTTAATTCATATTCGCAAGGTGTTTGATAAGTTAAGGGAAGAAAAGTTGTTGAGAAACCTGAAGAAGTGCAGTTTTGTAAAGAAGGAGATGGCATACCTAGGATTTTTAGTTATATTAGAAGGTTTTAAAATGGATCTATTGAAACTAAAGGCTATCCTTGAATTTCCTACTCTAAAGAGTGT
This sequence comes from Cupressus sempervirens, assembly GCA_028749045.1. Lineage (NCBI taxonomy): Eukaryota > Viridiplantae > Streptophyta > Pinopsida > Cupressales > Cupressaceae > Cupressus > Cupressus sempervirens. The sequence continues at coordinate 477,344,491 of CM053792.1, forward strand.
GACAGAGGTAAGATATTTTCATGGACTAGCTAGTTTTCACAAAAAGTTCATAAGAGGTTTTAGCAGTATTTGTGGACCCTTGATTGAAACAATGAGAGAGGATAGGAAAGAATTTAAGTGGACTATAGGAGTACATAAGAGTACTAATCTATTGAAATAGAAAGTTGTTGAGTAGCCTATATTAGCACTTCCTAATTTTAACAAGGTGTTTCAAGTAGACTATGATGCTAGTGGTACTACAATAGGAGTTGTTTTGAGTCAAGCAGGTACACATATTGCTTATTTTAGTGAGAAGTTGAATGATGCAAAAAAAAAAATATTATGTTTATGATCAATAATTTTATGCTATATTTCAATCATTGAAGAAGTGGAGACACCATCTTCTTCCTAAGGAGTTTTTTGTATATTGATCATCAAGCTTTGTAATGTTTGAATACTGAAGGAAAATTAAATTGAAGGTATTTGAAGTGGGTTGATTTTTTGCAGAGTTATACATTTTTTTTGAAACACAATAGTGGGAATTCTAATAGAGTTATAGATTCTCTTAGGAGAAGACAATTTTTACTAAAAAATGCAGATAGAGGTGGTTGGGTTTGAGGACCTTAGTACTTTGTATCTAGATGATCCTTATTTTAGTGAAGCATCGAAGGCTTGTATAGAACCTGTTACACTTGATAAGACAAAGTGGTTTGATATCATGATCCAAGATAGTATGTTGTTCAAAGGAAGCCAATTGTGCATTCTTATAAATTCAACAAGAGAAAATCTCATCACGGAGAAGCATAGTGGAGGATTGGCTAGACATTTTGGTAGAGATAAGATCATTTCTTTGGTTACTAAGAATTATTACTAGCCATAGTTTCAAGACTATGTGAAGAAGTTTGTACAAAGTTGTAGAGTATGTTAGATGGTGAAAGGAGTAAAGTAGAATACAAGGTTGTATTAGTCATTACCTGTACCAGAGAAGCTGTGGGAGGATGTCAATATGGATTTTGTTCTTGGATTATTGAGAACACAACATGAGCATGATTCTATTTTTGTGGTGGTTGATAGGTTTTCAAAGATGGCACATTTTATTCTTTGTAAGAAGACTAGTGATGTTGTTCATGTAGTAGAGTTGTTTTTTAGTGAACTACTGAGACTACATGGTCAACCAAAGAGTATAATTTTATATCAAAATACCAAATTTGTTGAGTATTTTTGGTGTACATTGTGGAAAAAGTTAAATATAGATTTGAAGTTTAGTTCATCACATCATCTATAGACTAATGGATAGATGGGAGTTGTGAGTTGTAGTTTGGGAAACTTGCTTAGATGTTTGATTGGAGACAAGACAAAAGGATGGGTTCTGATTTTACCATAGGCAAAATTTGCATATAATAATACTATCAATAGGAGTACTAGTAAATCACCATTCTAGATTGTATGTTGGAGTAGTCCCAAAAATGCTTCTAAATTGAGGTAGTTGGATAAAAGAGAGATGAGTAGTGCTAAAGAAAAATAGTTTGTTGAACATTTGAAGAACATCCATGAAGAGGTGAGGAAGCACATCATAAAGATGAATACATAGTATAAGGCTAAGAAAGATGTGAAGAGGAGGTGTAATGAATTTTATATTGGAGATGAATTCATGGTTCATTTGAGAAAGGAGTTATTTTTAGTGGGTACATGTAATAAGTTGAAGATGAAGAAGTTTGGACCGTGCAAGATATTGAAATGACATGATTCTAGAAATGCTTATGAAGTGGAGCTGCTTACTAAATTGAATGTTTCACTAGTATTTAATATTTCAAATTTGGAAGAGTATTATAAAGGAGGTGATGGAGATGAATTTGCAAAAGTGCAATAGAGTATTACAGTAGTAGTTTAGCCACAAAGGAGATTGAGGAGATATTAGATAGTCATGTTGAAAAAAGTACAAGGTTTAGAACTTATGAAGATCACTTGGTCAAATGGAAAGGGAGGCTAGTAAAGGATTCATCATGACTAGCAAGGGAGAAGGTTAACCATCTTGGTTTTCCTTTAAACACTTTGGATGTGATAGATTCATTTCTCAATTTACCCTAGGTGTTTGATCTAGAAGAATCCTGGCTGTAAGACCAATCTTGCATCACCCAAAAATATTTTCTTTTCAATCCTTTCTATTTTAATAAAGACTAGTAGACAAGGTGGTTACTATTTATGGAAACTTTCTATTTTTCATAAGTTTTTTTTATATAAGCTTAGAATATCTCGTTCTGTATACGAAGGTTCATTTTAGTGTTATATTTATACCATAAAAATCTCATTGCTCCAGCTTAAGTATTGGAGAATTTATTGCAGATTTTGGTGGAAAATTTAGGAGAAAAATCTCTAGGCTCACCATTGGAGTTCTTAGAGTGCCTAGATGAGGTCCAAAAACTCAATGGAAGGGCACTTACATTGTTTCAAGCCTTTAAATCATAGCTAGCATTTCTAAAAAGTGGGTATTATAGCCAATCGAAGCAATAGTTCAAGAGTTATGGCCTTCTAAAGTTGGGCTACTCAAAATATCTAAAATAATTGTCAAATATGTATTTAGCTGACTCTATATGTATTGCTAGGATTTGTCAACCCTAGGTATTAAGTTTCAATGTCTAGAACCTTCTCAAGATGCATAAAATTATGTACTTAAGAAAGGCTTTAACATTGTCTAAGACAACTCTGGGTGATAGTTCGTAGCTTGTCTTGTAGATTATTGTAATGAAGGTGTCCATGTGGGTTAGCATATTATAATTATGAAATCTATAATTTTGCATTTGTGGTGATAAAAAGAAGTCCAAATTTTGTTCTTTTATTCATCATTATTTCATTGTTTCTGTTATGAGTTTATGGTATTAAGTGGAGCACCCTTCATCATAAAGTGTATAACAAGATAAGGTATGCAATATATTCTCAGGGCGAGTACTTGTGTTTTATTTTTGTAATGAATTATTTATTTATCATGACAATGTATTATTTCACTAATGTTAAAGGGGGATATTATTGATCCCTAAGCCATGTTGTCTATTAGTGTAAAAAACCTAGTCATTTAGAAGGCAAGTTTATTTGGTCATTACTATGATAAAGTCATCCTATATAGGCTGAGCCAAGTATTGAAGACATGTAAATATTTCAAGTTATGTGTCACATTGTAGTTTCTATTGAGAGAGATAATGGTCACTAAGTACTCTAATTATTATCAAGTTTATTAGGGATAGTAGTTGATGTTGAGTGATAAAAAAGCTAAGTAATTCAATTCATGTTGAGCACAATTAAGGTCAAGGGATAACATGATGAAATAGTTTATGTTGCCTAGCATTGGTATGATGCAAGCGTTGAGTAACACAGTTTCACATATTTGTTTGTAATGACATAAAATCTTATGTTAACCATTTTAATCAAGGTGGAAGTATGTTTTGAAATTTGATGAGGTATTGAAGGAGGTGATCAAACATTCAAAGTAAGATCATTAATCCCTATGTGATGAAATCACCAATTAGAAAAATGTAAGGACTAAGCAGAAAAAGAAATGAATCTAGATCATTGATTTGGATCTAGAAGGTTCACCCAAAAATATATTTAAGGAGAGTCTATGACCTAGCTTATTGGATGAGTGTGTGTGTGTGTGTGTGTGTGTGTGTGTGTGTGTGTGTGTGTGTGTGTGTGTGTGTGTGTGTGTGAGTGTATGAATGAATATTTTGATTATAAGAAAACTTTTTGAGGTGAATCAGAGTGTTAAGATAGTAGAGACCAAGTAGTGCAGTGAAGAGTTTTGAGTAGAGATAGAGAAAATCTATCAGAGTAAGATCATATTATATTGCATAGAGGAGATATGTTATTAAGCACTGAAGTTCTAACTGAAGGATTAGTATTGAACATTCTAATAGGTGTTTCAGGGTTTCAATCTCTTAAAGATGTAGCTTTAATAGATTTTTGTAAATCATCTGATAGAGAAATCACTTGATTGTGATGTAAAATCCTTTAACCAAGGTAGAACCTAGCAATTCTTTTAGCCTTTAATAGGTCAGACCCCTCATAAGGTAGATTATCAAAAGTGATCAAATCATTGTAGCCTTAATAGGCACAAATTTATTGTTGTAGTAGTGAACATTTTGTGGGCATCATCCCCGCCCTAGTTTTAACTTTACCTTGGAGGGATTTTGTGTTACCAAATCTAAGTATTATTGTGTTATGTGTTTATGAGTTTTCATTCATGTCATTAGAAGGTTGTTGAACTTTCATTTCATCACTTTTAAGCTTCTAGCTTGATGTGTTTTCATTGCAATTATATTTAGTTTCTTATCTAGATAGTCCCTAGGTGGCTTTCTTCTCATCAAGCATCCTAAGGCTTTCCCTTTGTGTATTTTTTTGGTTTTCCCTACTCTACTTCTCCTTATACCTCCATGCAAGATTCTTTTCATTCTATTGCATTAAGGTCTTAGGTGATCTAGATCTAGGTGGGTTGTTGTTTGAGCATCTTCCCGATGAGGAGAAAGTCCTATTTTTCCTACAACTTTGTTACTACCTCAAGTAAGCATGCTTCCTATGGATTTTGGTATGTTCTGTTGGCTATCTACCTTAAGAAAACTTCATTAAGCAAGAGTCTAGAAAATGAAGTAAAAATGGCATTTTCATATATGTGTCTAATCAATTGATGATAAAAGACGAAGAGCAAAAAATATGAAGCTATGAAACTCTCAGATCAAAGATTCAAAGTCAGAATACATTTTTGTGTAGTGAGACGGGACTTCATGTATTCAATTTCTCATCCTCTAGAAGTGAACATTTTCTTATGTGTTTCCAAAGCTAAGATGACCCATTCTCTATTTAGAAGATTTTATGTGTTCAGTGGGACCCACGTGTAGCATTATAAAGAAGTTCATCCAGACCCTTGATACACACCATTAAATGATGAATCCATGATCATCAATTAATTTTGAGGATATATAAGGAGAAGTGGCAAAGGTAAAAGAAAATATTTTGAAAGGCTTCTTTGTTCAAAAAATAAAGGTCTCGATGGTACCTTTCCATCTAATAGAAGCATTCAAGGCTTTCATTTTGGAGGATAGGGAGGAAAAAGATTCTAAGACATACATATGAGGATATCCTGCAAAGATGCCATAAAGATGCTTCTGATGAAGTCAATTGTAAGCCTCTGTCCCTGATTTAAAGGAAATCAAGAATTCATGATCAAGGAAGAGAATCCATTTCAAGGATTTTCCATAATTAATTTGTCAAATTAAGTATGAAATCCCTTATGTGGAAAATAGTGAAATGAAGTGCCCAAGGTACCAAAGGAGTATTGCTCACAATGTGATCTCGAATGAAAGGAAAAGGCAAGCTTGTGGAAAGATAAGTCTAAGATCTCCTTCCTTGCACATAGGAAGTTCTAATGTGAACCCTTGTCCTAGACTCTAAAGAAAAGAAGGGAGTTTCCATTAGGCCAACTTCAATTGATTTGGTAAGTGGCTAATATCACTATTAAATGGGATTTAAGTGAGTGATATGATCATTGGATTTATAAATCTTCATATGGGTGAAATTGCAAAGTTTTAAATAGTTGTTAATTGTCAAATTCATTACAAATCTAACTGTTATAGCCATTAGTTGTGATTTATTTCATTTGTTTTGCACAAAAATTTGGATTCTTGCATCTATATGATCAAATTTTTTGCAAGCATGGTTCTCCATTGTTTTAGCAGCTATTTATCGAGAATTTTATCCTCTTTATGAAATTATAAGCTAATGGAAATCAGAGTAGTTTGGTATGATCATCTGATTGGTTTGGGAAGTGAATTGAAGAGATTCTCAAATACCTCATTCAAGTTTTATGATTTAGGTAATCTACATAGAAGGCTCAACTCTCTCAGCCAATTCACCCAATAACCTATAAATTGAAGGAAAGTAGATTAGTTGAAACTGTTGGATTCCCCATGGCCATGCAAGCACCAAAACTAGTAAATGAAAGTATCAAAAGATACAATTTAGAGACAAAGAAAATATTACTAATTGATTAGTCCATCCTGTTGTCTATAAATAAAGCATTGGTGCAATCTTTGTATGGCATCCTAACGAAAGAACACTACAACATCATCAACTTATCATCCTTGGCATCGATGTTGAATGAAAAGAAGACTATGAGAAGAGAAGACATGTAGAGAACTTGGTTCTAGATAGCTTGCTCCAAAAAGAGTAAGATGTCAAAGACTCTTTTTGGAACTAATTTAAAAAGAGATTGTGGACATCTTGGCACTATTGCTAAGATTGAAAGAAAGGGAGGAAATCTTGGATTTCATCAAACACCATTTCTTCTTGGTACATGTTATATGTGCTAAAGGACTACAAATCAATTGGGTTAAGATCATTTATGAAGAGCTTTCTTATTGGCTAGGTTTGACTATGGCATGTAGGCAATTATATATGTCTTCATACTTAATATATGCCTTGTCATATTCAAATTTTACAAGGCAAAAACACAATTAATAATTTTTTATTTTATTTTTTGAAGGGTAACTATTTAAAATCACATAAATATCTATGTATGTTATGAATACTCTATCGAACTATAAGGTGTTTAAAATATAACTACTCATTATTCTTAAGTTATAGTTAAGTACATTGTGATGATACATACTTTAATCATTAAGTTGAAGGTGATCCTTTAGGTTGGTTGATAGCATAGAGAAAAATGGTTATCAACTTCTAGGGAGCATTAACATTTCAACTAGGTCTTAGGTATCATGGGTAGAATGATAGTATTCTATGATGTAGTTGGTGGGACACACACACACACACACACAATTTTAGTTGGTGATAGTGTAGGAGGATTCATTTCATTTAGAACACTAGAATCCAAGGTCAAGGTTGGATTGTCTTTCATAAGATTCCACAATGTGTACCTATGTTAAATTTTAAGCTATAACATAAGAACTAGATGATGTTATCCTTTTGACTCCTCATCCTAACCTTGTAAGTAAACTTTGCATAAATGAGTGTGAAGCATCAATGCTTCATCAATATAGTTTCAAGAACATAATAATTGAGAATGTGTAATATGCCTATTTGTTCTAAGTATTCTGATTGCACGTCATTTTACAATATATATATATATATATATATATATATATATTAGCATTTATAAAGCAATCCTTAATTTCATTATGTTACCATGCCAAGTCTATTTTATTTTATTTTTATATAGATATTCATATTTTAATGAACTCTTACATTTCAACATTTAATTAAACTCTAACTTTATTAGTATCCTACTAACTATGTTATTGAATTAATTACCAATTATTTAAATTCTCAAAACTACCACAATACATTTTCATCTACTAACCATTTAACATTAATTAAAATTAAAATTTAATAACCTCTAATAATGAAACTAAGCTTAAATACTAAACAATAATAGTTACCTACTTAATAACTAATTTAACTACTAACTAACCTATATTTATCCCACTAGCCAACTACTCACTCATTACTTCGAACAACCTTTAACCATATCTCCCCCCTTTAATTTGACTATTTACCATAGTCTAATAGCTTATTACTTACTAAGTAAATCAAGAATTCCTTACTACTAATTTTATTACTAGTCATCATAATTGCCCTCTACTTCCTACCTTACCACTACCCAAGGAGAATTTGTTTAAAAAAAAAAAAATCCAAATGTCATAATACCTAATCCCTCCCCTTACCCATGCATACTTTTCTACCACATTTTTGGTGCGCAAGTGGGAGGAGCATTGGAAGATGTGCCCAAACTTTTTGGTAACCTTTGGAAGGGTATTTGGAAGCAATGAAAGGGATGAGGAAGGTGGGAGTCACGTGACTTCCCCAATTCCCAAGAACATTTCACATGGGTAACCCAATGTTATGAGGGTTGATATAATTTTTTTATTAACTAGTTATCTATATTACATGGGTTAGCTCCTTAGTTGGGTGGTGTATAAAGATGCACAACTTTTAATGTCAATTAGGGGTGTCAGTATCATTATTAATAAAAACATGGTTTGTATTATTATATATATAGATTTTATTTTATTATTATTATTTTCAAACTACTTCCCTCCATGTCGAGTACATGTCAATTGGACAAGGGAAAGAAACTAGATTTGTTATAGCATTTATATTTATATAGGGTAGGGCTAGGAAATATTTTTGATTAGATAAATAGGTTTTATAGGGACCGTGAAAACCAAGAGTTAAAACATAAACAAGGCTGATAATAAGTGTTAAAAGCCTAGCCAAAAACGAACAAGTCTAAAGGCTGATAAAAAGCAGTAGGCCCAGCCAAACAATAAAGGCCATTAGAAAGGCCACACTATTTTTTGAAAAATGAAATAGGCAAAAGCTAGACAAAAAAGGAACAACTAGAAACAAAAGGATAGAAAAGAGCTAATCCTTGTTCTTTCTTTCTAGCTCCTGCATGACCTAGGCAACCTCTTAGGCCATCTAGTTCTCCTCAACCTCCTATTGATGAGTCTTGTGTTCATCCTAGTCCAGAAAAGTGTAAGTGATACCCATCATAGTTTCATCATCAGATCTGGCTTTTCCCCTGTCTTTTCCTTCCTCATCCCCCAACATTTCTCTATTTTTAAGCAAACCAATTAAAGATAGGGTATTGTCATTTATCGAGTTGAGCAATGAGATCATCTAGTTTGACAGATTATGGTTGTAATTTTCCAGGTTGAGAATCCTCCTTTCTGCTAGGCTAATTCTTTCATCCTGGTCTATCCCTTTCTCAAGACCTGTCAGATTCCTAGTTCCTTCCATTTGACCCACCTTCTCCTTAACCTCCTCTAGCTCATGAAAAAGCCACTTGATTGACCTAAAATTGTCAATCATGTTGTTGCGAGTATTGTTCAAAAGGTTCATCCCAATTTCCCTAGCATTATCAGAGATTGCCACAATCACAGGGCCAATTAGCTCTTCAAGCCATGGCTCCTCCTAGTTCTCCACCAAAATTTGGGGATTCATTACTTATCTAAAAATACCCATTTTCATTGTGCCCACATTAATATTCCTCTAGGCTTTCCTCCTATCTTTGACTAGCACTTCCCCCCCCCCCCCCCCCCCCATCTCCAATACTCTCCTTTTTTTGCTCATCTGGTTGGGATTGAGGATGGATAGGGGAGAGAGGCAGTGAAGACATATCTGATTCCTACTATGTCCTCTCATCCTCCAATCCCACTTGCTTATGTTTCTTCCCACCCTAGTCTTCCTTTTTATCCTCATGCTTCTCCTTATCCTCATCTTTAGTCTCCATGTCCTCCTCTTCATCATTGTAGTCCTTCTCCTCATTCCCAAGAATCTTCTGACCATGACCCCTAGGGCTTTTTTGCTAGGGATAATGGGAGAGGGTGACTTCTTATCATGAGGTGTAACTTTTTTACCAAAGAAAGTTAACCCACCTTCCTCAGAGCTAATACTCTGAATATCATCCAAGTTAGAGGAGTAGCTTGAGCTACCATTTTCCTCTTTCCTAGCCTGTGAGGGGATGTTACTTATCATCTAAGGCTTAAAGTGCTCATAGAGAAGCAATAACAGCCCCTCATGCAAAGCATGGATAACAATGGGCTTCTTTTTGAAGCTAGAAAATGCCTTGCTCATGGAAGTTAACAAATAGAAAGGAAATGAAACTTTACTATCATGCTAAAAATGATTCAAAAGAATGAAATGGTGAGTGTGACCATGATCAAACCTAGGGTCAAGAGTAATGTACTCAATTATGGAACACATAACATACCTCCATAGTTTCATTATGGAATCTGGATCATAGAACATATCACTCTATTTTAGGGCATTCAGCTCCTTAGTGCTTTGTATGAAGTCCTTCACTGCATTGGCCAAGAGATTTTTGTCCATAAAGAACTTAAAACCCTCAATTATAATCTCAATTATAGTCGAAATCACCTCCTCCATTATTAGAAATGAAACCCCATTCACCCTGACAGGGCTAGGCAATGTTATTTGTTTATAAAGATATATTTTATTATTTATCTGCCTAGATAAAACCACATTATTCTATCCCTTTATTCTCAAGGATATTTAGGTAATATTACATTTGAATACTATATTGGACTATAATAGGAGTTGAGTTCTTTTTTCTATTTCTCCATTCAAAAGACAAAGAGTTAAATATGCAACTACAACTTGTATTTGCTATGAAAGTGCATACTATGTTGTCTACTTGGTTGCATAATCTTCTCTTCCAATAGGATATTCTAAGGCTTTTGATATTGTCTTCACATTTCAATGTAGAACTCTAATTTAGTGAAGTATAATTGAACCTCTTAATAAAAATAAATTGAATCCAATAATGCAATGATTAAAGTTGATGAGCTATTGGATCCCTCTTTCTCTTACCATGGAAGTTGAATGTTGTGGCTCATTGAATTGATGTAGATGAAATTTATTTGTATAAACCATTTGAGATGGAACTCCTTATATTTATTTCTTGAAAGTAATGAGAAAAATTCCAACAAGACATATGCATTTCTTAAATGGCATTAGAGATGGCTATTAGAACAAAGCTCACTTATGTCTACTACAATAAATCAATTCTACCTTTTCAATGCAAGTAGAAGTAGAATATTAAATTTTTTAATGTAATAAGATAATAACCAAATTCTCTCATTCCTTCCATGAATCCATCCTTCAAAATAATATACAGAAAAATGAGGATCATATTCTTTCAACACAACACACCAACAACAATGGAATTTTTTCCTTTTCAAATACAATGTTCAATGACATGAAGAAGGATTCATCCTCTTAAAATGCATTATAAAAGACATAAATTTCCCTCCACCAACACAAGGGAATGACCCTAGCTTCTCCTTAGATCCAAAGAGCACAAAACCTACAAAAACATTCACACAAGAACCATGGAGGCTCACCTCCCATCCTAGGCTTCTATGAAGCCACCCATCGAGTTGGGGAAATAAGGCTCAACCAAGTTACACTCAAGCAAAAAAAAAAGCATACAACATATCATTACAACAGATGTAAACTCCCTTCCAAGGCTTAACACAATGATTCACTAGTAATCATGAAATAATGGGTGAAGGTGGGCTCTCCGAAGAGGAGAATGCCATATCCATATACGCATATATATTTACAATTGCATAATTCCTCTTCTAGGCTATCAAATACATCATCCTCATCACATCAATACACTTATACCTCCCATAATAATAAACAAGGCATATGGATTCAATGGAGCCCATACTCCATGAACAAAAAAAAACCCTCTCCAAGAGGAAAATCTCTCAACTGTAATGTTGAGCCCAACTAACCCCTTCACCCAAGGCATCTCTTCCCTCATAAGGGTAATTGAAGCCTTCACAGCCTTGACATTCATACACACAAAAATAAGAAACAAAAGAAAATCTGTAACAAAAATTCATCACAATACTGACAAATACCAACAATCCCAACACAAACACATTACATGAATTTTAACACAAAATGAATAAAAGCAACATCATTGAGCAAGTGCAATGAAAGTTATGACATGGGCACCAACCTTGGTACAAGCTAAAGAAAAAATGAATTTTTTTGTAGAGCTCCCTTCTTCTTAGTCCTTCTTCCTTTCAAACCCTAATTGTCTCTAAACTTAGAGAGTGGGTGAACACCCCACTAGTCTATCCAAGTCCACTAAAAACATTAAGCCATTATCTCTTTTTGGCAAAAACATTAAGCCATTATCTCTTACAACATTTTCCCTACCAATTTTGTTACCTTGACTAAGTGGAAAGATGGCAATGGACTCATGGAACAACTCAATCTTCGAATTGGTGGGAGAATGCATTGGTTAAGGGCCCCCCTAGGCTAGCTAAGTACTAAAATGGTCAAATTTAGGCCCCTAACATGTTATGCTAACATATGGGTAGCTTATTTTCACAAAAATGGCACCTTGGGACCACTTATTACCCCTTAGAAATCCTTGTCAAGTTTAAATTCGAATTTCCCTTAATGGTGACCCATCCTATCCTCTCTCCAAGTGGATTTACTTAATCTTAGAAAAGGTAATTAGTTTAAGGTTAAGTGTAACCATGACCAAAACTCTAGGTGACATGTCATAAATACATTATAATTACAAGTGTCAAGTGACACATTAAATACATTGCACATGGAAATGACCTCTCCCTAATGTATTTATGAGATTGAATTTACCACACACATGCAAGCTTACCTTTATGAAATAAACACATCACAATGAGGCTTTTGAATCTTCCAAAAATTCACCTTGGCTAAACTATGTCCACATAAGTTTGGACCTTGTTTCCTAGATTAAATTCCATGGTTCAATTGCCTACACACTAAAATTGAACATCAGTAGCCCAATGAAAATCATATAAAATGCATGTATATAGGCACATGCCAAGTTTCATATTAAATTAATTCACATTATATACTCAATTTTCATAATAAATTTTTATTTTCTAATCATTTTCATATAAAAATCATTCAAAACATTAAGATATCAAAAATTTGTGTATCACATTAATCTTTCCCTACCACAATCAAATTAACACTCTGAATCACATTATATTCCATTTTCTATCATGGTGAGAAAATATTGAATCCATAACTATTAGATCATCAGGCATATGAGTTAGGTCATAGTACGTATCATAAGTGAAATTCATCAAAATGTAAACATTACAACTAGGATCCTTTGATTCCATTAAACATAGTGTGATTACTAATAGTATCTTGTTATCATTATGAGATAACACATCATAAGGTGTAATACTTCTATCAAGTAATTAGTAAGATTTCAAAATCATATCTACATAGGTTCAAAATTAGTTCTTAAAAAATTCCATTGTATCTTGTCAATCAATATATTATATTCTTTAACTTACTTATTATCCACCATAACATATGAACCTAATACTACTCACACAACAATTCACTTATTATATTTACATCATAACAAGTTCAGTCAAGTAGGCCCTTATCCAAACTAATAATATTTTTGTCTATAATTTTTAGTAGTACTCACAAGAGTGGGTGTTGATTCATCTTTCCATAATGTCCACCTAAATCAATTATCCTAATATATCATAAAACCCCATCAACATAGTTTCTAAGTTATGCCATCTCGAGCCTCTATTCTATAGGGTTTAAGCTTATCAACCTAATATAATTTTGAATAGGATACTTAGCACAAAAATAACTCAATAAGATCTCAAGTTCATTATTGATAAGGAAAATTCCAATCTTGACATACTTAGATTCTAAATCCTTCTTACCATTATTCTATCATAAGGTGTATGGTAACAATACATAATTCACATTTTATACACAAGAGACAAAAACATGGCATCTCATCTTTGTACTCTTCCTAGTTCTAATCATATTCATGTTATTAAGATTTATAATAGGGCACTAAGGAAGGGGCCTTATATGCCTTAGCCACACATCACCTTTGATCAGGTCTTCACAGTATGAAAACTATGATGAAAACACAAAGGTTTATGAGTTCTATCCAAAGCTATAGCTATAGATTGTGTCAAGAATTGCAAGATTACTTTGAGCATAGGTTTCTATCTAAGGATATATTAGCTATAGGCCGATTTGGATATTATTTCATCCAATTCTCATCTTTCTCCTACTTGAGGATTGGTGCATTTGATGGTTTCCTCAAAAGGCTTCCCAAGTATCTGAATGAAAAATTCGTTCTTATTAAACTATGTAGACAAATACTAGATGTGAACACTTTATGTTCCAATGTGAAGAAGATAGTCAGGATATCCTTCCCAATAGTGGTATGACCTTATTTTTTTGCTTCTAGATCTAATGTCCAAAACCAAGTCAAAAGATTGAGTAAGATTAAATTGATTGGTTACAAGGTAATAAGGCCTCAATATGACCCAATGAATTTTGTGAGAGATAATTTGAAGCTTGGATATGCTCACAGGCATGTCCCAAATATTGAAGACTATTGGACTAGATTTTATGTTGAATTCTAGACTAGGGAGAGGAATTGTTCTAGGATAACATTGGATCAAACTGAATTATATAATGATAATGTTGATGTTTTTCATCTTGTAGATGATGGTTCCTGCATGCACCCCTCAACCTATGATCAAATCAAGAAGACTCCAATTGTATCAACTCCACCTAAAGGTCCTCTTGTCGACACAATGGAAGTATTGATGCATGGAATCATCAAGAGGATGTAAAAATGGGTGGAATAGACTAGAGAAGGGAAGAAAAGAACTAGAAATATAAGTTCTACTAATGGAGTAGCCTCCAGAACAACTCAATCAATAGTTTCTACATCCACAACTATTGCTACTTCAACATCATTTGATCAAACACAGTCTATCAATGGAGGAGGAGACCAACCTCCTAAAAAGACTATCAAAATTACTCCAACTTGTGGAGGAGGATCTCTTACTCACATGGGAAAGGTTGGGGATGATAAGAAAAACAAAGAGAAGGCACATGAGAAGTCAATGACTAAGCCTTTCTCCCTTGTGTAATTCATCAACTTGGATGGTAACAATAATCCCCTGGATGGTCAAGAAAAAGAAACATCTTAGTAAGGTGAAACTCTAGCCCTCTCAGTCACCAAGTAACTAATTTTCCTACTACCACCTAGAGAAAGGAGAAACCCCTAGCGGAAAGGAATCTCTTTGATCCTACAGCCCTATAGTCAACAATTAATTTCCTTTCAACTAAGTAATAGTTGGAAGAGACTATTGATGAAAAGAAGTGAAGATGTGAAGAATTTTACCCATCCAAGGACCTTATTATGAAAGCAACTTCATCTCAACCAACATCAAAGAAGACAAAGAAGAAGAAGTCTATAGCGGCTTTGGCCACTAATTCTTCTACTAGTCATATGCTAGTAGAGATTACACAACCTTAGAAGGAGAGAAATTTTCATGAGTTGACTACTACAACTGATTTTCATATCAATACTATTGATATAGGCATTCTAGTGCATGATTCTATAGTCAACATTTGGAAATAAACAAATGAGAAGATCAAGGATAGACTAGAAAAACTAAGGGTAGCTAAAGAGGAACTCAAAGCCTCAAATAAGGAATTAATGGAGTACATCAAGGCTACACTTGGAAGCACCTCTACAAGCACATTTGACCCAAGTGCAAAGGAAAAAAAGAGTCTACTACTAAAGCTATAGTAGGAGAAGAAATTCTATCAAATTGGTCATGCCTAGATTGATCAAATGAAGGCCCAAGGCCCCCCTCATTAAGAACCTTGGGAATCTCCTACTAGATACTGGAAAATTAAGACAAGCAGTGCCCAACCATCAAACCTTAATGCACAAAGCATCAATGGGTCTAACAGGGTAGTTAACCTTGTTGCAGGAGGTAATTGATAAGAAAACCAATGCTGCCACAACCCATTGGTGTAATAATGCAAAATTGGTCACATCTACAAAGGTCACATCTACAAATGTATAATTACATTCTAAGGATTAGGTTGAAACAAATCAAAAAAATCAATTAATTTGAAACCACTCACAAATGACACATAAATATTAATATTTGAATAAAAGAAAATGAGTCATTATCCTTGAAATCAATTTTATTTTGATAAGGGGCCCTCTATCCATAAATGAATGTTTTATTCATTAGTGGGATCTAGGATATCATTATTTATTCATAGTGGGATCACCACTTTGAATTATAAAATCCCTAATGGGATCTCCACTATGACTATTTTATTCAAAGTGGTATTCCCACTTTGAATTATAAAACTCTAATGGGCTCTCCACTATGAATTTGATATTTTGAATAATCATAATGGGATCTCCACTATGAATTTTTTTATTCAAAGTGGGATCCCCACTTTCAATTATAAAATCTAATGGACTCTCCAATATGAATTTGATATTCTGAATAGTCATAATGGGATCTCCACTATGACTATTTTATTCAAAGTGGGATCCTTGCTTTGAATTATAAAATATAATAGATTCCCCACTATGAATATTCTATTCAAAGTGTCTTGCATACAAATGATTTTTAATTCATCTAAACCTGACCATGGTAAATCCTAAACTCTACTCTAAACTCTTTGAAAAAAATCTATAAATAGGAGGCATTACAAGAGGAAAGGGGTGAGGAATTTCGATGTGTTATGTTGCGCGTTTATTTACAAGATTTTTTGGACCTGTCTTGTGAAGAACTTCTATTTTCTTGTCTCATTCTTACATCCACTCTTTTTCTACTATTGTGTTGTAGGATTTCTTACATACCTTCTTGGTGCTTATGTGGAGAACTTATATTCCTCCTCTCTCATTCTTCTATCTTCTTGTCTAAATTCTCTCATCTAGCTTAAAGAGAAGTAGTATTGAATTGGTGTCAAAATCATTAGATCATTCATATTCATACTTACATTGCATTCACATGCTCAACATCTAGACTAATTGCATACATCTTATCTTAATTTGATTATCTTGTTCTTATGTAATATGCATGTCATCTAGAGTAAATGCACTACAATTCATCTCTCATTTAAATCCTTCATACTAGTGCAAGTTTATTTACAAGATTTCTTGGAGCTTTCTTGTGGAGAACTTCTATTTTCTTATCTCGTTCTCACATCCACTCTTTTTCTACTATTCTATTGTGGGATTTCTCGTAGACCTTCTTGGAGCTTATGAGGAGAATTAGTAATAAAATGTGTTGAGATTATGGGTGTTACACACATTGCATAATATTTTTATATTCCATTATTTTATTTTATTATGTAATGTTTCACCTAGATGGGCATGCAACAAGTAAAGATATTCATGAGATATACTTGATGAGTTGTATTGTAACATTGTGATAATATTTCATGCAATTATTTAATATTGGAGAAAATAAATTAAATTTCCAATATTAAATGTGGGACCAATGGGTTAGGTGGCACATGGTTTATGTAATACCACTTGGTGGTTTTGTGGGACTTGCTACTAAATTAGCAGCCACAAGGGTATTTGTTAGTGTGAGAAAGAGGCAAAAAAGGAAAGAGTTGAGCGGGACAAGGCTTGATAGGTTAGCCAAGGGAGCATTTGTGAAGGTTGGAAGCATGGCATGGGATGTGTGGATTCATGCTTGTTCAGATAGATTGTTTGGTTATGGCTATGACATTGAAGGCTTCCATGATTGTATTGCAATGGTGTTTTTGCTAAATAATACATGGTGATGGATGCTTTTGGAGGCTAGTTTTTTTTCCCCTCAATGAGGGTTTCCCAAGGTATATCTTGTCTCACATTTTTTTGGGTATGTTGTATATTCTCTTGCATGTGGATTTTAATTGCATATTTATTTCATATCTATTATGTGTTATGTACAAATGGTTATATTCTCTATTGTAAGTTTCCTTACAAGTGCTATTAGAGCTATGGTTTTATTATTGTAACCCTAGATTGAATCCATGGGAATGCATGAAAGGAGAAAATAAAGGAAAAGATATATGAGTGGTTTATTGTAGATCTAAGGGCTTTGGGTTTATTGTTATGATGGGATGTTGGTAGATTTTGGGCATGTGAAATGTTGGACAAAGGATTTTTTGGATGTTTCATTTAAATGACAATTTTAGGGGGAAGCTTGCGAAAATGACTTCCTAGGTAAAAATAGACCTTACCATTGGATCCAGGATGATGTTTCCATAAATTTTGATATATAATATGCCTTAGTTTGGCCATGTTCAAAGGAAATGAAAGATTTTTTTGGTTTCAACCTATGACAACCATCGAATTTGATCTCATCAAATTTTTTGTCACAAAAAAAAATTGCAATGAAAATGGTAAAAATATTGTCTTAGTAAAACAATCATAACTTTCTCTCAAGATATTGAATTTTAGACTTCTTATAGGTGTTGGAAAGCTAATTTAGAGAATTACAACTTAGTGTAGGTTTGATTCTATGATTTTGACATTTTATTAGGTTTTAAGAGCCCAAAAGTTAGACATTATTTATTTTGAGCACAAGTTAGGGCATAACTTTTGTATATAGAGTCAAATTTTGAACTTTGAGTACTCAACAGAAAGCTCTTGGAGAGCTCTACAAATTGGTTTGAATTTGGTATAGGTTTGGCATGGTTTATTTGGTGATATATTAATCTAAATAGTTTATGCTATATATTGACTATGGTAGCATTGTGAGTTTATGAAATTATATGTTTGGAGATTTAAGATTTGATGTCATTGTATACTCAGTTCATATTTTAGATTGATCTCATGATAATATGATAATCATTATTTGATTTGGATATTTATGATGACTTATTGAGTTTGCAAGTTTTCCAGTGTTGTAAGCAATCTATACTTACAGGTTTCATTTATAGCTTGGTTAGGGGTTGTCTTTGCCCATTGATCTTTAATTATTGATGCATATTCAGATTGGTGGCTTGGATTTGGGTTGTTTATGCCCTAAGTAACTTGATTTTCTAATTTTTTCTTCATTTAGAAGGGATGAGATGTTATTACTAGGTATAGTCTTGGTGGAGTATTGTGGTTGACTATTTTATATTCAATGGTTTTTGATTCCTGATTTGGTTATGGTGGTAAATGTTCTTGGTTGAGGATCGTGGTTCTTTGGTTTTTTTTTTAGGAGCTCATGATGTGCACTTTGAGTTCTTTGGTGGTTTGATGCCTTAGTTGATTCTCATGGTTAGAGGATTGTTTTTTCATCATTATTTCATGGATATCTTGGATACACAATTTAGAAGGAGCTTGTGGCACTGATGAGATGACTATATAGCATTAGTTCTTGGTTTGGTTTGTATCTTCTTGGTTTGGAGCTCTTGGTTTCACTTGATACTAACACTTTGGTTGTGTGTATAGACTTGGAGGATCTTCATGTAGGAGATGGATTTTATGACTCCATGGGCTACTCAATACCATAGTTGAGTGGGAGTGTAAGAATTTTCCTAAAGGAAAAATTCACATAGGAACTAAGAACTCAAACACAAGCACACAATAGACCAAAGAGAGAGAGAGAGTATGATCAGAATAACAATGTATTCAATATGCAAGGCAATGTAAAAGTACACTAGGAGTGCCTATATATAAAGGCCTCTGAGATACATCTAGAATGCCTCATAATCAGCACCATGATATGTCATACAACCAAGCACATGTCCATCAAATATGGGTTATCCTCCATTAAGCACGGAAGTAAGTGCGGTGATGAGAGGATAAGCCTACAAGGGTGTGACATGCAAAATAGTGTTGTAGACACCATGTTCTAAAATAGAGTTATGTACTCCTGTGTTGTCAACATGACAAACCAAAAAAGGTATGCAAACTCCTAAGTGTATCACAAATAAATAATAATAAAATAATGCAAAATAATAAATAATGCATTAACCTAAGTAAACTTAAGTAAGTGTAATAAGTAAATACTTATTTACACCAACACCCCCCCTTAAGTGCAACTTAGAGGAATGCCCTTAAGCTTACGAACTAGGATGAAGATGCAGAATAGGTCCTGGCTACTAGACCACATTAGGTACCCATGTACATAATGATATGCAATCTCCCATAAAGTGGGGAAAGAGGGAAAACCTCATGGGAAAAACCCCCCCCCAAAAAGAGAGATAAATAAGGATGCATTGATGGATGGAGTAATCAAGACCACCCCATTACGAAATACATCCAGTATATACATAAGAGAATGAGAGAAGGAAGAGAGACATAATAGGCTCCCCCCTCAAAAGAAGAATGCCAACAAGTGAAAGTCACTCCAATGAAGAAGTTGGTCCAAGAATGCAGAAAGGTGTTCCTCCCCTTAGGAAGAAACAAAGGCAAGGTATAGTCCTAAAGATGTATGGTGGTCTTGAAACCTGCTCAAGTATCCTTGTATTGATGCTGATGTTCACCCCTTCCAACTATGCTAAAAAGAATGAATGCAGATCTGGCAAGGATGTATGTTGAACCTGTTCCACTGAACCATCTATCTCCTCTACTAACAAAGAGACCTCCACTAATTCTTGTTCATAAGGATCCAAAATCATGCCAACCTATGAAGATTGATCATGTAGAGAATGGACATGAGGGTCAGAGTGATCCCTCACAAAAATTGTGAAAGAATCATCATCAATGAGAAGATGTAAGTCCTCAAGTCTGTCTCCCAAGTCAACTAAAGTTGGAGCTGGAAGACAAGATGTACCATGATGTGTTGGACATTTCACTGTGGAAATATAAGCACGTGGACTAGACTGATGTGACCTCTCACTATAACTTTTGACAAAATCCCACGTGTTTGAACCTATTGAAGCACTATCGCTAGTGTCACTATCAGTTTCCACTGTGTATGATGTGCGGAGAGGAGTAGAGGATAAGCTTGGTGAACTTTCCTCAAAGTGAACATCCTTCTCCACAAAAATCTCTTGTGTCTCTTGATCCATCAGTCTGTAAGACTTCACATTGTCTTCATAACTGATGAAGGTACAAGGCCTAGGTGCTCGTGCCTTGTAACTCCTAGAGGATAGGTTTGTCCAAGCTGAACAACCGAAGACTCTAAGGTGACTCACAACTAGTTTTTTGCTGCACCATGCCTCAAAAGGAGTCTTTCCACCTAAGGCTAGATGAGGAGACCTATTAAGTATGTGAGTAGCACTGCTAATGGCTTCAACTTCAAGTGTAGGATCAAGAGACTTGTCCTTAATCATGAAAATTTCCATGGTCTTGAGAGTCCTAATCCTCATAGCTACAACATCTATCTTGTGGGAACTGGGTACTAGTGAGTTTTGAAGTTCAATCCCCTCAATTCTGCAAAAGTTCTTAAGTCTTATGTCAACATATCTATTCTCATTGTCCACCCTTAGTACCTTGATGGCTTTCCTTGACTTGTGTTCAACATGAGTCTTGAATTCTTGAAGCTTATGAACCAATTCATTCTTATGATGAAGGAAGAAGACCCAAGTGAATCTCAAAAAGTCATCAACAAATGTGAGGATGTAGCAGCCTTGGCTGACTAAAGTCACTGCAAAGGGTCTTGTTAATACCATGTGAACTAGCTGAAGAACAATTGGAGCTTGAGAAGACTTCCCTTTATCATATTTCTCCTTGAGATTCATATCCACTAAACAAGATGAACACTCTCCCTTAGAAAAGCTGATATTAGGTAGACCTTTAACCATATGTTTAGAGAAAAGTTGTTGAAGAGAGTGAAAGTCAAGGTGACCAAACCGCTCATACCATAAGTTGATTTGAGTAGTAGAGTGAGTTAAAAAGGCTTGTGAAGGACTAATAGGCACAAAGTGGGAGAAGGAATAAAGCCTCTTGTCATCATTGACTTTCCCAACTGCTACCAATGAATCATCTTTGAGACTTCACACCATCACTAAATTTGGAAGGAACTCAACCTTATGACCATCTCCTAGGTGAGTGATTTGGTAAATTGATAGGAGATTAGAACTTAGATTTGGAACGTAGAGAACATCTTTGAATTTCCCATTTTTTATTTCTACATGTCCTTTCCCTTCAACTTCCATCTTAGTATCATCTCCCACGAAGATGTGTGGTACCTTTGATTGCTTCAATGAAGAAAAGTCTTCCTTTGAAGAACCCATGTGGTAAGAAGCACCTAAGTCAAGTATCCATTTTGAAGAACTTGTGTTTGCCATAAGTGCTTGACCTTTACCTTTTGAAAGGTAGGAGTAGTATCCTTGGAAGTACCTAGCACTTAAATCTTGTTCTTCTTGAGTAGATCTTCTAACTCATCAATTCTTTTTGTCTTGCAATGATGCTCGTCATGATTTGGATTTTTGTAGTATGCACAAAAGAGTTTGTCCTTCTTTTCATTACTTCCCTTCTTGTTTGAAGAAGAATCGCCTTGTTGAGAGGAGGATTGTTGTGTCTCAAATTGTGTTTTTTGCTTCCACTACTTCTTCTTCTTGTTTCTTTTTCCCCCTTGACTTGATTTGTGATCATCACTAGCCACCAAGGCGTTGGTCTTAGATGACTTGAGAAGTCCAAAATCCACCAAGTGAGATTGTTCAACAATTAACATGTCTAAAAATCCATCAAAAGAAGGCTTCTGGTAAGCTGATCCCATGGTCAACCTATGAGTATTAAAACTCGAAACAAAGTTGGAGTACTCAGAGGGTAGCTTCTTCAGGATGTGATGAACCTTCATGGGATTTCCACAATCTTTCAAAAGTCCCTATACTCATCGACTTTAATGATATAATCCTGAATTGTGTCATAATTATTAGGATCTAAGAGAAGTAGATCATCCTCAATCTGAAATCCCTTTTCTTCATCCACTTTACCATACAACTGTTCAAGTTTATCCCAAGCTTCCTTAGATTCTGAACAATTTTTAATGTGAAAGAGAAGATCCCCATGTACACAACTCCTAATTACACCTAAAGCTTGTTGGTCTTGTCTTTGCCAATCAATGAGTTCTTTAGCATCAGTAGGCTTGGTAATTGTACCATCAACATATAGACTATATCCTTTTTCCATTAATCTACTCCATACAATATCTTTCCATGTAGAATAGTTGTGTAAAGTTAGAGGAGGGTATTTAAAACCCATGATGTAGAAATAAAGAGCACAATAAAGAGACACAAAAAAATATAGTACACACCCCCCCCTTTTCACTCAATCAAAAAGACCCCCCCCAAAAGAGATGTTGTTGGCACTTTATAAGTAGTGCATTTACAATGAGCCACTTGTCAAAATGAACAAAGTGGAATTTTTTATTTTTCTTTTACAACTCCCTTATTAGGCTAAAATCTATCACTTAAGCACTATAGCTTAGTTTTACAACAATTCTAAAAAAGAATCAAAGCTTTACAATGCCAAAGAAGGCCTAATTCTGAAAGTGAGAAATTGGTCCACACAACCCTAGAATCTGGCTTCAGATCTGGAAAGTAGACAAAAAAAATACACACTTTCAAAAAAATGGAACCTAAAAAAGTGACCAGATGTGCCCGTACGGAGCTTTTGAAGTTGCAAAATACAAGATTATATAGGTACAGTCACCAAAAGATGAAAATTCTACAAAATATGTGCACCAAAACTAGAAAAAAACACCACCACTAGAAAATTTAGGAAATTTTACCTAATTTCAAAAAAAATTGCACCTGAATTAGAGTTTGGATGTGTAAGATATTGGCTCGCAAAGTCAGGCTACCAAACTAAAAAGCAATCTGGAGAGGGGTCTAGAAGAGAAACTGCGAGTCTAAATTTGACAGTCAAACATCCATCAATGTAGTTGTAAAATGCCTAAAAATGATGGTCAAATGATCGTCAATTTTAACATAACATTCTGCTAATGTCAGCAAAAAATTAGCGCCCTAGGGTGACGTGGTAGCTGACTAAATTTCCATACTGTACGGGAAAGCACATGTGTTAATATCCATATGAATTACATGTTGAAAAAATCAACTATGCATGTGGCTGACATGACAATACCATAACTGATGATGTGTGAGAAAGATAATGTGGATCATCGTGTTAGGGTGTCCATGTGGTGAGGCTGTATTGGATCTGCATGGAGGTACAAGCTATTACCTTGCTTTGGCTGACTGTGTAGGAAATCTACGTGGTAGAATAGTTAAAAAATTGCCAGAATCATGAAACACACCAAACTCACTGGGAAGCATACAAAGATCACCAAAAAATAGATAGGTTGCCGCAAAGTTTATGCCGCCAATGGAGTTCACAATGCAGGTGACTAGATCTTCCACAACGCGCGCTGAAAAACACCTCTGCACGAGCAGGAAATATTAAACCTTTGTCAGAGGTTTTAAATCTATGGGTGGGAATTTTTGAAACCATTGGCACTAGAAATAATATGCAAGCACCAGCTTTGAACTCTGCGATGTGAGAATCGTTAGATTTGCAGGCTGAGAACCTTCTCTACGGGCCAGAAAAAGTCTTCACTATGGCCAGAATTTACAGATCATGCTGGGAAATATCTAATCAATGCTAGATCTTTGCATGTTTTAACTACACTTGGGAATTTTTAGTCCCACATGCATTGTGGGATTATGCAATGTAAAATTTAAATAGAGAATGCTACGAGAGGCTATTCGAAGGGAAAGCCACCGAACTTTGAAGAGATGCAGCCAGTTTGTAAGGCTTTTTCTGTCGGTGAGGGGTTGCCGGAGGAAATTATGTGATGCATGTAGATTTTTCAGGAGGTTGCCCACAATATAAAATGTATACCCTGCAAAATAATAAAATATCATGCCACACAATATACCCTCCAAATTGGCAAATCCAAGATGTCATTGCCCGGGTCTGCTAAAAAAAATTTCTCTGTTGGAAAATGAATTCAAAAAATAATTTTGGAAATTATAGAGAAAAAATAGATTCAAAAATTAAATTATAGATCTAAAAAAGATCATACCCATACTGCAAATCAGGGCCTCCGGGTTCCAATTTGCAAAAAAAATTTGCCTCACGGTCCACTTTGGGCCAAGGTAATCTAGTTTATAGTCAATTTTCACTAGTTCAACATTTTAGACGTAATGGCGAGGTTAGATCTAGCTCTAAACACTCCCAATTTCTACAGTACTCTGGATTCGTGCTGAGGTGAGGAAGCAAGCATGGTCTTGAATGGCTATGTGATGAGAAACTCTCCAATTTTCTTTGATACCATGTAAGAATTTGCCTAAGAGAAAAATTCACCTAGGAACTAAGAACTCAAACACAAGCACACAGTAGACCAAAGAGAGAGAGAGTATGATCAAAATAACAATGTATTCAATATGCAATGCAATGTAAAAGTACACTAGGAGTGCCTATATATAAAGGCCTCTCAGATATATCTAGAATGCCTCATAATTAGCACCATGATGTGTCATACAACCAAGCACATGTCCACCAAATATTGGTTATCCTCCATTAAGCACGGAAGTAAGTGCGGTGATGAGAGGATAAGCCTACAAGGGTGTGACACGCAAAACAGTGTTGTAGACACCATGTGCTAAAATAGAGTTGCGTACTCCTGTGTTGTCAACATGACAACCTAAAAAAAGGTGCACAAACTCCTAAGTGTCTCACAAATAAATAATAATAAAATAATGTATTAACCTAAGTAAACTTAAGTAAGTGTAATAAGTAAATACTTATTTACACCAATAGGGAGTTTTTTGGCATTGATATATTTATTGAGTGTTTTCAGATGTTGGAGATTTATCTTAGATCTTATTGCTACAAAATTATCTTTGACATTTTCATAGTGTACTTGTTATCTTAATTGTGTGTGAAGATAGTTAGATCTTGAGGACTTGTGGGGTTCTTGGTTATCTTCATGGTGTATGGAGATGGTTCTTTATGGTATGTGGCGATGGTTTTCTTCATGGTGTGAGGAGATGGTTGCATCTTGAGGGTTGATGTGGTTCTTGGTAAAGGTTTGGTTTATGCTTTCATTTGACATGTTGTCCTTAGTGTGAGGATGGTTTCATTATTATGTCATGGTATAATCTTGATATACATTTAGAGTTGTGACCTGCTATGGTATGTTCATATGGAGCATGTAATCTCTTTGGTTGAGATGTTTTAGATCATGTTGTCATATTTATGTTCTTGAGCCCATGCAGGTTAGAACTTTGACATTGATCTTGGTTTAGTTTCTTAGTATTGAGTACATTGATATTGTTATGTTGCATTTGTATTTGGCATGGATTGATTGGTTATAGGTGCTCATAGATACTTAGAAATGGTGTTGATGCTGATTTCTCTTGAATTAGAGAAGTATTTGTTAGGGCAATTGATGGTTCCAACAAGAAGTCTAAGGGGTAGTCACATGATATGGACTTGAGAGGAGAATATTCTTAGATGAGTCTTGGTTGGAGACTTGGATATCTTGATGAGCATTCTCATTCCCTACTCACTCTTGGTCTACTCGGTAGTTTACTATTTGAGAGGTATAGCCCATTGTTTCTCTTAGGTGCATCATGTTATGCTTGTCTTTCATGGATATGGATCTTGAGATATGGTACAAGAGTTAGTTATGGAGGGTTCATTTGAGAGATGGTTTAGCATTGGTTATCTCCATTTGCATATATTGTTATGCTAGTTGAGTTTGGGAGATGGTTTTATATTGGGCATATTCCTTGGTTTAGAAATGGTTATTCATTTGAATAGAAATGGTTTATGAGTTTGATCTTCTTGTGAGAGGCTTGCATCCATGATTAGTTATATGGTATGGTTTTGGTGTTGTTGAGGCTTCTTGGTTGGGGTTTTATGGAGGAGATCATACTTGCACAATTTACATCTGGAGGTGTGGGTAGAAGAACATGATACAGGTTATGATTTGCATTGTTTCTTTTTGGTCTTTGTTATCTTCCTAGATGTTTAGTTTCACTTACATTGGATTTAAGATTGGTTACAGATTGTGATCACTAGTTTGTGCTTATGTATGTCATGTGAGAGATGACATGGTTATTCCTTTATGTCTTCCCTCTATTGCTTGTCGAGAACTTTGGAGACTATTGGAGATTTATTATGAGAGTTGTTATTGTAGGTTATTGGTTTATGTATTGTGGATGTCCTTGATACTACATGGATTTTCATCTTTAAGTTGTTGTGAGTGGATGATAGATTTGACATTATCTTTTGCAATGATACCTTATTGGTATATATGTGGCAGGTATTGCTCTTAAGGCTTGTGATTGTAGGTTGCAGATTGGATATGTTGGTGATGTGAGATTCACTTGGTATACCTTTGGAGGTATGGATAGTTGGATGGGTTTGGCACTTGTTGTGGGTGTTATTTCAGCTATGGATATTTTGACAACTATGGATGCATGTGATTACCTTTGGATCAAGTTTTTTGTGCTTGGCATTTCAGTTGGTATAGGATTTTATGATCTTTTAATGCAACAGGTTGGGTAGCTTTCTCTTTGGATGGCTTCTATGTATGTTTGGTGATAGTGGCATAATAGGAGGCAAGATCATTCATGTTTGAGATGCTAGATACTTTGATTCTATTGTAGGTACTAGGATGGAGCACGTGGTTTACTTTGATCTATGATGGTAGATGTGCTAGGAGGGATTGTTCCCTTGTTCATTTATGTGGCTACAGATTGACCCTATGCAATGTATACAACAAGTGGAAGATTGTTGAGATTATGGGTGTTGTACACATTGCATAATATTGTTATATTGTATTATTTTATTATGTAATGTTGCATCTAGATGGATATGCAACATGTAAAGATTCCCATGAGATATACTTGATGAGTTGTATTGTAACATTGTGATAATATTTCGTGTAATTATTTAATATTGGGGAAAAGAAATTAAATTTTCAATATTAAATGTGGGGTCAATAGGTTAGGTAGCACATGGTTTATGTAATACCATTTGGTGGTCTTGTGGGACTTGCTACTATATAAGTAGCCACAAGGGTAGTTGTTGGTGTGAGAAGAAGGAAAAAAAAGAAAGAGTCGAGCGAGACAAGGCTTGATAGGTTAGCCAAGGGAGCATTTGTGAAGATTGGAAGCATGGCATGGATGTGTAGATTCATGCTTGTTCATATAGATTACTTAGTTATGGCTATGACATTGAAGGCTTCCATGGTTGTATTGCAATGGCATTTTTGTTGAATAATACATGGAGATGGATGCTTTTGCAGACTAGATTTTTTCCCTTAATGAGGGTTTCCTAGGGTATATCTTTTGTCACATTTTTGTGGGTATGTTGTCTATTATCTTGCATGTGGATTTTAATTGCATATTTATTTTAGATCTATTATGGGTTATGTGGAAATGGTTATATTCTTTGTTGCAAGTTTCCTTACAAAATATTATTGAAAAATCATTAGATCATTCATACTTACATCATATTTACATACTAAATTTCTAGATTAAATGCATGCATATTAGCTTAATTTGACTATCTTGTTCTTGCATAATATGCATGTCATCTAGAGTAAATGCATTGTGATTCATCTCTCATTTAAATCCTTCTTACTAGTATAGGTCTATGGTTACTAGCCTCTCAATTTTTAGAGTACTCAGTTACACTGTCTAGTTAGAAAGCAATAGATCAACTTGTGTATGCATGTCGAATGAATAACCTGACGTTCATTTTGGTGTGAAAATTTGCAAATAAAGATCATATTGAAGTGTATGTGGATTGAGATGCCATATTTCATGCTCACAATGGGATTCTCAAAATAGGCCAAGAACCATTTCTTCATTGGAGCAATCACTGGAATTCATAATTGAGAGCTCAATAAGGTCTTAAAATGAGCTAAAATATGTACATTATTTAGTGTAGAAATTCATGGATAAAATATTTGAACATCTAAAGGTGTTGCACATAGAATCATATATCAGCAATAATGGTCAATTGATATAAATTAAGTACATGAAAGTTAAATTTATGGTATTCATGGAAGAAGTTACTAATCCATTAAGCTTCTAGATGTCAAAGGTCCCAAAACTTTTAGCAGCAGATTCTATTCTTAGGCATGCATTAGAAAAGCTCCAATCAAAGATCTCCAGAGTTGAAGAATTGATAGAAATGCATGATTACTAGATAATTCAAGCTAATAACATTCTCATCCTAGGTGTCAACAAGCTCAATAATGTA
The DNA here is from genome assembly GCA_028749045.1 of Cupressus sempervirens. Classification (NCBI taxonomy): domain Eukaryota; kingdom Viridiplantae; phylum Streptophyta; class Pinopsida; order Cupressales; family Cupressaceae; genus Cupressus; species Cupressus sempervirens. The sequence continues at coordinate 477,373,043 of CM053792.1, forward strand.
ACTCATGCAATAAAGGCATATAGGGCCAAGGTTGTGACCCCAAAGAAAAATTGATACTCTTTTACAAGTGTCACCTCTTCTCTTTCTCAATTGCTAATATTGTAGCCTTTTTTGGCATTCTTCTCATAGGCTTGGACTTTGTAACAAATGATGACTCAGTCAATTTCTATTTTTAGCTTTTTCCTATTAAGAGATTCTCTATAATGTAATCATTAAATGTAATTGGTCATTCCTAACAAGGGCCTATAAATGTAACCTTTTGAAGAGTAAATAAGATTGGTAAATTATTATGTGGGAAAAACCTTGTAGTTAGGACTACAGTGTGATAATCTATATCTGCATCTTAATCTTGTCATTCATTTAAGTCTTGTATTGTACTTGTGATGAGATGTGTTATTAATTAAAACTAAGAGATTACAAATAAACATGGTTTTGTTTCTTTCTTTGCAGTGGTTGTAAGCTTTACTCCCTTCATCATAATATTTCTTATCTCCCATGTTCTATACAAATTAGTTTATATGCATTTTATTATTATGTGAGAAGTCTAGGATTTGGTTAATAAGAGTAACTAATTAGTAATTAATCTAGGTATTATCAAATCTCAGTCACTTGGGAAATTAAGGTATTGTCAGGTTAATCATACTTTCTCTTCTTATGCAGTGTGAATTGGTAGATAGTTCATTAATCTAGTTTCTTGCATTCAAAGGATAATATATATTGCATGATAGATGTTATATGAGCTTAAAAATGACTCATTCACATTCATGTCTATGAAGGTTGTGATTCATCATTTAAAATAGGCCTAGATTTTCTTGAAGTGTGAAGCCAATTTGGATACACCTCTCCTACACTCTCGTTAAGAACATTTCCCTCAAAGGAACTAATCTACTAAAATAAATTCATTGCAAATATTTATACTATAAGGGAGTTTTACCTTTCAATTTAGGGATCTTTGATAGATTACTACATTGACCCATTCTTTCGTTAACCATTTTGTTTTCCACAATACTAGGCATATTAGAAGTCAAGGTACCAATCAAAATCCAAGGAAGACAAATTGTTAACCAATAATATGATATTAATGTGACATGAATGACTACATTGATTTGAGATTAATGTTTATATGATAGTTTATGTGGTTATTAAAAATATGTTTCATGTTTGAAGTGCAAGAAATTTTATAGATACTGATTCACCCACCCCCACTCTCAATGTCTCACTTTTCTTATTAGATTTCCTACAAATCTATCTATTTTCTTTAGTTCTATTTTGTCTCCTTTTTGTACGTTTAAATGAAGAGTACACAAAAATAAAAAATGCCCACAACAAACGATGGAATTTCCCCTCCCAAATGTAGAGGAATGTTACAACTTTATCATCATCATATTCAATCTCTCCAAATATTGGTATAGTTTTTTTACTCATCATATGAATAGGGTCATTTCAAAAGAAGCACTCACAATGAAAAATCTATTTACTAAAAATATTCAATAAATTGGCTAACAAAATTTATTTTAAACCTAAAAACACAACCATTTGATGAAAATCAAACCAAATTGACATCAAATACTTTAGATAACATCATGCAAGGGATAGACCACTATTAAGTACATGAAGTTGAAACACTATGTATAGGATCACACTGACTATAAAGAGATCATTGTGGACCCACCCACAAGATACCTTGAATGCATATCTATAAATATACCAAAATGTATCTCTTGCACACAACATGGGAAAGGATCCCTTAAACACCAACAACAACACAACAAAAAACAACAAAGGGTAAGAGAAGCAAGGTGACTTTGGTGATGATAAAAACTATGCCACTACACAGATTGACTATAACTAATTTTTTGATTGAATATCCCAATTTAAACCTATAGTCCATATGATCCATGTCAAAGGAATCAAAATTCATTATATAGTGACAACTTGTAGATGCAAAATATCTATTATCGATGCTACCACTATTATCTCTTCAATATCACAATACAACTTAATGGAGCACCTTAGAAATACTCCATTCAAAATATCCATTCTATATCTTTATATATCCCAAATTCACCAAGAGATCATAAATAAGGTTATATTAGAGTCATTTTTCCCCATATACAATAGCACCACCAAATTTCAAAACCCTATGGGACATCTATTGTCTGATGAAAATTATCCTTCAAACTATCTAAAATATTGATAATTGAACCATACCATAACTTGTCACTTTGCATCATTGTCATGGTTAAGGAATTTTCCATCTATTGGGTCATGATATATAATGGTTTGGACCTAAACCTATGTTCTTTATAATTCATAAAATAGGTGGAGTACACTAAGGCAGATATCGTGCAAGACATCATCACCACAGAATCATATGACAACCTAGAACATATATTAGAAGGCATTATTCTATTACCCATCATAGTGGGACCAATCATGCAAGAAATAGTGTGTCATGTTGTTGATCTTGACCTTCAATACAACATCTTCTTCAACAAGACTTGGATTAGTTTGATGAATTTTATTTCCTCCATATTCCACTACTACATCAAATTCCCACATCTAGGCACTAAAGTCACTATCCATGTAGACCATCAACCCTTTTTATACTACCATACATTATATGCCACATATCCCCATTCTAATTAGTGCCAAGGAATTGACATAGATATCTCTAATTATTTTTCCTAAAGAACCTTCCATGACCCTTCCACTCTCCTTACATCCACCCTTTCACTTTTCAATATTAGCAAACATGGTTGTGGAGATCAAAATCTAACAAATTCCTTTGAAAACAATGTGTTACCCCTCGATCTAAACAATAGAAGGTTTCCTTCACATAAAGGCCCACTAGAAGACATGAAATACCAACTCAAAAAACTTTCTTTGTCTACCTTCTTATTAGATGACATAATTAACAACAAATAAATGGAGCTAAAAAGTGGTTGAATAGATATCCCCCACCTAAGGATGGTGTGATCCTTGATTATTTCAAGGATTAAAATATCCAAAATACATAGGCTAGCCACAAAGAAATAGAACTACCAAGGAGAAAAATTATGATATGAAGAAAGTGGAATGACATATCTAGTTGAAGAATATGTACAACTAAGAGATTGTGGCCCAAGATTTGGCCAATCCATAATTAAGGGCATCAACATTCCTGGAATTTCCTTTTTGAACATCTAGGGAAAATTTGTAGAAATTGGAAACATGTTGGAAGAGGAAGTTAAGAGATTCTATGATGATGTATACATAGATAACTTTTACCTAGGCACATCTTTCCTTGGGAAACTATCCATAAACCTCATTGAACTCCCACTTGTCCATCCCAAACTCATATATTGGGACTAGCTAAATATCATATAGATTTACAAGTTCCAAGGAAAGGTCATGCTCCTAAGATTCATGGGAAACCAAATAATAAATAGAAGGGGAAAGTGTCTACCCATGTCTAAAATTTGTATTCAAAGACTTAATTTAAGGAAGAGGAAGTCTCTAGCCATAAAAATGGAATAAAAATAAAAAGTAAAAAGAAAAATTTGAGTCTTTTAGTGAAAACCCCTCTATGACACTTTTTTACTCCAAAAAGGTAAAAATAAAGGGCACATTCGATGATGAAAACCTCTCTAAGGAATAAAAAGATGGATATTTCATTATTCCCATGCATGATTACATACCATGGAAGTCATCTATCCTAATAGAGGAAAGAAAACTAGTCAACTTGAGGGGAGAATAAGTTGCATGAATCACCTACATAGAGGCCTTGCTATTCTAATAGAGGAATATACTCTTGTTGAGATTATTTGGGATTCAATCATTAATTTCACATTGTCCTCTGTATACATTCTATTATTATACTAGTAAATTGTAGTTGACCATCTTGTAGTAGACCCAAATGCTAAACTAGTGAAGCAAAAAATATACAAGATGTGTCCAAAGGTAGCCTTAATAGTCAAAGAAGAGATAGAAAATGTGCTGCAAGCAAAGATCATCTACTCTATAGAATATTTATATTGGATTTCCAATATGGTTCCTCTATAATCCAAGAAAATAAATATATATCTTCATATATTATAAGTACCTATATAAAGCTTGTCCCAAAGATGATTTTCCACTGCCCAACATTGACATAATAGTGGACCTCATTGTTGAAAATGAAATGTTGTCTCTCATGGATGAATTTCTATGTTATAGATAAATACACATCATATAATAAGACAAACATATGATGACATTCAAAACCCCATGGGATACCTTCTTCTACAATATGATGTCATTTGGTTTGAAGAATGTAGGGGATATGTATCAAAGATCCATAAAGACCATTTTTTATGAAATGATCCACAAAACCTTTAAGGACTATGTTGAAAATATAATGATAAAATATATTCATGGGTTGTACCATCTCATTAATGTGTAAGACTTCTTTAATTGACTCCACAAGTACCATCTAAAGCCAAATCCAAAGAAGTGTGTCATTTGAGTCACAAAAAATGGGCTTCTAGACTTCATAACATACTGTGGAGGTTTGAGATTGAACCCAATAAGGTCAAGGTTGTCATGGAAATGATTCCTCTTAGGATTATCAAAATGTTATCTTGTCTCAAAGGAAATCTATAGTCAATCAAGATATCAAAATCACAGCTTGCAAATAAGTACCAACCATTCACACACCTACTTTGGAAAGACCAATACTTCAAGTGGGATCTAGTATGTTAATGTAATTTTGAAAAGATGAATGAGTACTTCAAAAACTCACCCATCCTAGTACCAATAATTTCAAGGAATCCTCTCATCATGTGCATCTCAATGAATTCTACTACACTGGGAGATCTTCTTGCTCAACTAGGTGATAATGAAAAGGAAAGAATAGGAAAAATCTATTACACCAATCAACCCTTGTTGGATATGATCTTAATTACACCCCAATGGAAAAATAATGTGCCAATGGATTTTTCCACTCAAAATATGTTACTACATGTTGATTCACACAGTAAATCTCATATAAATAGTAAATGTGCTCAAGTACGTGCTATATTGCATAGTTGTCATACATTGTATAAGTAAATGGGTAATGTCTCTTTGTGAGTTTGACACCCAATACATTGATAGAAAGGCCATCAAGGGGTAGGTCATTATGGATTAGTTAGTATAGGCTTCCTTCGTTGACACATATTCTTTTGTTGTGTATTTTCTATATAATCACCTATCTGTGGTAGAATAAAAACCCTTCTAAAAGTTATGCTCTGATGAATCATACACATGACATGGATTAGGAGCATAGATTTTGTTTGTCACACCTTAGGGTAGTTACACCCCTAAATTATTTCAAGTTGGATTTTCAATGTACCAATAACATAGTAGAGTATGAGGCCCTCATCACATAACTAAGATCTACAATGAGATGGAATAAAATAGAGTCACAAATTTTTGGCACCTCCCTAGTCATAATCAAGCAAGTGCTAGATGAGAGTCAAACAAAAGAAGATAAACTACTAACCTACAAAGAAATTTTCAAAAAATAAAGGAACTCTTCTTGAATATCTAGTTTAGGAAAGTTCCTCAATTATAAAATATTCTCATAGATTCTATTGTTAATATTAGATTGCTTATTGAAATCCTTGAGACACAAAAAATATGAATTCTTAGCTAAGAAAATACATGTACCCTCTTACAAGAACAATGAGTCAGAAATGGTATGTGTCTCTGTTGATCCCCAATCCTCATGTTACCATTAGATTCACACATACCTAAAGAAAAGTATCATATCCCCCCATCTTAAAAACACCCAATGTCAAAACTTTATTCATAGATATTCATGCTATACTTTAGTGGTAAATACCCTAAATCATTAAGGTTATCATGGAATCCTCTCTAGATATTTAGATTTGAATGAGGTTTATTTAGCTTTACAAGAGGTTTGTGTTGGGATCTACAATACCCATATGAGTAGAATGGTCCTAGCCAAACAACTACTAAGAATAGGATATTATTGGCATACATTTGAACATGATGCTTTTTGTGAGATCATCAAAAGGTTCTTACCTTGTCAACAAAATGGCAATATGACACATTCTCCTATAAAATATCTAAAATCTATCACACCACCATGACAATTTTTCATGTTAGGGTTTTGACCTCAATAGTAAGATCACCCCCTTCCTTGTATGGGTATAAGTTCATAATCATGTATACAAATTGCTTCACTAAATGGGTTTATAAAATTTTACTCGCCCTCACCACTAGAGTACATTATTTAAAGTTTCTCATGTACCACATTATTTGCCACTTTATCATCCCCTCCACCATCTCCACAAATAATGGAACCCCTTTAAAACAAACATATGAAATATTTGTGTGATATCCTTTTCAACCATCACCACTTATCTAGTCCTTATTTTCCTTAAAGTAATGGCTAGGTTGAGGAAACTAAAAAACCCATCGTCAAAGTTATCAAGAATGTTTTCCATGATTTTGGTCATGATTGGCATCTCAAAATCAATCATTCCGTTTGCGCATTATGTAATTATTACCAAAGTCCCATAGGAACCACCCCATACTCCCTAGTATATGGTGTTAAGGTGGTCTTACCAATTAAGGTTAAACTACCATCATTGGATGTCTTACTGATAAATGTGATTTGCTAAAGAGTATCACCGCATAACATTACTTACCTAGTTATACCTATTAGTTAAGAGAAGGAGACCAACATATGATCACTCAGTGGTATACTAATATAGGATTAAGAGGAGATTTAACTAGAAGGTCCACCCATACAAATTCCAAGTGGGGAACATGGGCATAAAAGAGAATATGAAATTCCAAGATGATAGAGAAAAATAAGCACACATTTGAGCCTACCTTTTTGGGCCATTACATTATCATTTCATGTTTTGGCTTAGGGACATATCATTTATCAACACTAGAAGGAGAACCTCTAAATAATCCTGCAAGTATCATTCATCTAAAGAAAAAAATTATATGCTTGAACCATATAGTTTGTCTCACCTATCTAATAAAAAAGTACAAAAAGTCCTAAACAAATTCATCATCAATGTAAAAACAAGGCAATTTAGGTGAATTGATGATACCAAAATAATCAAAAAGAAAAAAATTAAAGAGAAATGATTGTTCAAAGGTGAAAGCTTTATAATTCAAGTTCCTTTTATAGGTATCATGGTGAAAACCTCAAAGGAGATGTCATGCGTACTTGGACCATTCTATTATTTATCAAAATCTCATCCCATATCCCCATAACTTTTTCCCATCCACAAACCCATATTTCTTGGGTGTTAAAATCTCATCCCATATCTCCATAACTTTTTCCCATCCAAAAACCCATATTTCTTGGGTGTTTCATCATCCCACTTGTGTGATAGAAGAAGTACTACTATTCCAACTCATGATCTTGGAAATACATCAACATTGTTATCATGAATATCCTAATTCTTGAGATTTTTAGCTGTACATATTGATACAATATCTCCTCATCTTGAGCTCTTGTACAAAATCCTTTGTAAATATTTGGTTTGTTTGTAAAAACTTGTAGATGCTTAAAATCATCTCATCACACTATATGAATTTATTTAATACCTCTTGTAATATTATAGTTAATTATTCAATAATTAATTATATTTGTCATATTAAACTATATATTTAATTAAATTGATTTGATTTTATATGCTCATTTCTTAATGTGTTAAATTTAATTTAATACAAGTTCCTCCATAAAATCATTTTAAAAATAAACCTTAATTATTTATTTCCCTCATATGACTTAATTCTTTCTAAACCCACTATTAAATCAAATCTTATTTAACTTAATCATAACCTAGTCTTGGATCCTACCTTACTAAACTTACTATCTATCTAATAATCCTATCTATTAATTAACTAAGGTTAATTATGTTAGAATAAAGTAATAATTTAATAATTAAGTCATCATGACTTGATCATTAAGTTACCTTTATTCTTGTTAGTTTCTAGCATTGCTGCAAATATACTAACAATGTCATTATATTGACTGTGTTCCAAATGCAAATGAAGGCTTACGAATATGAGAGGAGGAGACATGTCTCATGAAGAGACATGTATTTATTGTTAAACATCAATAGTTAAAATATTAATATAATACTAATATAAATAACCATATATGTAATTCATCTTAAGCATATATGTAATATTAATATGTTAACCATATATTAAAATAATAATTAATAATATATATTGTATAATATATAACATATATTATATTACATATATTGTATATTATATATATATATATATATATATATATATATATATATATATATATATATATATATATATATATATATATATATATATATATATATATATATATATATATATATATATATATATATATATATATATATTAAAGATGATTTACATCAACAAGGTATCTTATGTAAAAATCAATCTAACAGAAGCTAAAAACTTAACACTCCCTCTTAGCTAGGGAGGATTTATAGAACACATTATTCTCTCAAGAATATGAAGATATATCATTTTAGTATGATACTGTGAGGCTAAATTTCTCACCTTTCATAACACACAATTGAAGCAATTTCTATAACTTTAAAACACCATCTTAAGTGTGGTCTATAGTAGTAACTATGTCATGGTGTCTGGCAAGATCTGGTCCAAAGAACCATGATAATAGGTCTACCATTTATAAGATCATCAAATTACAATGGTTACTTTCTATTTATATACGTCACTAAAAGATCATTAGATTTTATTACATATCATAACAACATCATGTATTAACTTACATGATATCCACCATGAACAACCATAGCTGCCACTAGAGGGTGGAACAAGGATTTTCACCTCATAATTCTCTCTCATAGAGGAAAGCACATTACATATCATAATACCATCATGTAGTAACTTACATGATATCCTTGATGAACCACCATAGCTGGTACTAGAGGATGGAACATAGATTTTTGCCTCAAAATTCTCTTTGAACAATGATCCTAGGAAGTCAAGTCTTGTAGTTACTTCCTAAGAGGCTCTCTTCACCCAAGGATGCATGTCAAACTCCCTTTAAATTTGATATCAATTTTTTGATTTTCTAGTTTAAGTTATTACTTCCTCATGATGCACACAAGAGTAGATCCATCAAAATCATGCAGTCACACACATTTTTTTCTAGACTCCCTTTGAGTATCAATCTTCTAATCTCCTTCATTTCCTTCAAAGAATAGTCATACTCCCTCTTAATGTAGATAAATTCTCATAATCTCAATCATCAAAGGTATTTTCTTCAAGAGCGTCACTTTATCCAGTCTAATCACAATGTCTTTTAAGATACTATCATAAGTTGCTTATAAGCAATATAATGCTCAAGGATAATAAATACTTATCTTCTCATTAATGTTCTTGATACTAATTTCTCCAATGAAGATCCATATGCACCAAATTTTAAAATGTCTCCATTGTAAAAAATGGGAATGGAACATTGATTATTATTCCCCCTGCAATGTAAGATTCTCATTCTTATATCATTTGAAAACTTTTCCATCAACCTTTCTTTCACTTGATAGATCTCAAAACCATGGAGAGGCACTATATACCTAAGTGATTCAGAAGCATCCTGGGTGTAAGAGAAATCTTTCATTACCCAAAAATATTTTATTTTTAGTCTTTTTCTATTTTAATAAGGACTAGAAGGTAGGGTGGTTACTATTTATGGGAACTTGCTATTTTTAGTAAGTTTGTCATACAAGCTCGGAATGTTCTTATTTTCTAATGAAGGTCCATTTTAGAGTTATAAGCCTACCATAAAAATCTTATTACTCCATCTTAAGTATCAGAGAAGTTATTAAAGATTTTCGATGGAAAAAATTGTAGAAAAATCTTCAGGCTCACCATTGGAGGCCTTAGAGTGCCTAGATGAGGTATGAAATCTCAATGGAAGGGCACTTACACCACTTTGAGCCTATAGATTAGGAGTTGGCATTTCCAAAAGGTGGCTATAATAGCCAATCAGAGCAATAGTTTGAGGGTTATGGCCTTCTGAAGTTGGGCTACCAAAATTTCTAAAATAATTTGTCAAAGATGTATTTGAGAAACTCTATATATATTGTTAGGTTCTGTTGGCCCTAGGTATTAAGTTTGAGCATCTAGAACCTTCTCAAGCAAAATAAAATTGTCTATTTAAGAAAGGCCTAAACATTGTCTAGGATGTTAGAAATTCTTTAGAATAACTGAGAGGGGGGGTGAATCAGTTATTCAAGGTCCAAATGTCCAATTAAAACTTTTTATCAAGTAAAGTGAGCCCATTAAACTGTTCATGTATCCAAGCTTAAACTCTCATATTTTAGCAAGTTACTGTAAAATCAACATGCAAGTATAACACATGAAAGATCAACACCTAACACAGTGATTTATGTGGAAACTTAATTTGGGAAAAACCACCAGTAACATGCTACTCAATTCTCACTCTTCTGAAGTGATACCCTATGAAAGACCTACCCTTTTAAAGGCTATAACACACTATTAAATGGCACCTGGTTAGAGGATTTAACACCTTGTAATAAGTGGGCTTGGTTAGAGGACTTTAGAACATTCACTTGGAATGCCACCCTATTAAAGGATTTACAAATGGCTATTAAACCAACCTAAGTCCATAGGATTTTACCCTAGCTGACACAATTGTTAGAGAGTAACAACAAGGGCTTTGACTTGATACAACTCACAACTTAACTTGTAGATTTTAGATCTTTGTTTAGCTCTTCACAATTTGCCTAGCTTTCAATCTCTATAGCTCTAATAGCTTGTCCTCCCTTCAAGCTTTGTCTCCTTGAGTCTTCATGCTCGATATACTAGTGTAATCTCCTAAATGGTCACTTATCAAACCATAGTCTCTGTGCTTTATTCTTCCTTCTTCTTGATGCCTTCTCTTTGACACCCTTCAACAACTTTGACCCAGAAACTCTAAATTCTTGGCCTATGACTCCTTAAATAGAAGTTTGGAATCCTCTTTCCCACTCACTTCTTCCCTCCTTTAATTTTAGTTCAAATGGATTAGGTAGGATTCAATGATTCCAACCCATATCTTGTTTCTTCTAGAAACATCATGAAAAATCTTCTAGCAATTGCTCAAAAATGATTTAACTAAAATTTTGTGCCTCCAACTCATCATCCTTATCCTCTATCTGGTTCACAAAATTTGAGGTAACAAACTTTTCAGCTTAGATCTAGTGAATCTTTGACTTTTCATATAATGCAATAGCTCGGCACTATTAAAATTTTGGTGCTCAGCACATACTATGTTACTCGATACCTACTATGTTTTATTGATGCCTATCACCTATTGTAGATTCAGTTGGCATCTACTAAGTCTTCTAATACTCAACACTTGAAGTTTTCTCAGATCCTTCTATATCACTCAACCTTTGCCTTAGGTACTTTTGTTACATCTTGTTGATTAAATACTCATCATCAATCAAGTCATAATGCTTGGATCTTATAAGCAATTTTCATTCTAGCAAATAATAGGTTTGACATCAATGACAAAAAAATGATTGAAAACATTTTTTATCAACAATCTTCTTTGTTCTTTAACAATGATCTTTTCAATCAGATTTTCAACAATCTCCCTCTTTGGCATTGATGGAAAACCAAACTGATCAACCAAGTTATCAAAATGCTAACTATGTTAAAATGGTAAATCAAATTCCAAAAAGAAATTTTGTTACCATTTCTATTTTCATCAATTTTCACATCTCCCTCTTTGATTTTCTATCCCGATTTCTTTGCTTCTACTTCACCATCTTAACTATTGTTTCCTTTCTCTTTCTTTTTTGCAAACAATCTTCTGCATGATTATTTCCTCTATGACTCCCATGACTCTCTTTCTTCTATAGCTTTTCCACTTTGATCAATTCTTCTTTTCCTAATTACTAATTCTCCCTCTCACATTTTATTCCTTCAAATGTGCTTGTGCCATTTCTCCCTTTGCACAGTATTTCTTCCACTATTTCAGTTTTTTCTATTTCTCAATTTCTTCTATTTCTATCTTTGTCCATTTGATTCTATGGATTTGATCATTTGTCCCTCTGTATGCATTGATCAGTTTCTACTATTTCTCCCTTTTTGACAATAATGCCAAAGACATATTATTTCAGCATCTTAACATGCAAGTGTAGCATTTGCTGGTATTCTAGTTGCTTGTGACTGATTTGGAACTTCAGGAAAATTCCTAAAGTAGATATCCTCTAATCAATTTGTAACATTTTAATAGTCAACTCATTTGATGTAGGATAATCTTGATGTTGCTCAAATAGCATTAGATGGGGGTATTACCCCTAACTTACTTCTAAGATACTCAAATGTATCTTTAGGTAGTGCTTTTATGAAGATGTCAGGAATCTATTCCTTTGTGCTGACATATTCCATCCTCACTTGCTTATCTTCCACCAATTCTCTTACATAGTGATACTTAATTGCAATATGCTTTATTTTGGCATGCATCATAGGATCTTTGATATGTTGATGGTACTTGTGTTATCACAATAGAGTATAATAGGTTTAGTTACCTCTTCCTTCATACCTTGCAACAGATGTTTGATCCATACAATATTGGTGCAGTTGATAGCAATAGCAACATATTCAACTTCTACTATGGACTGTGAGGTACAACATTTCTTTTTGTCGGTCCAAGTTGTTAGAATTCTTTAGAATAACTGAGAGGGGGGGTGAATCAGTTATTCAAGGTCCAAATGCCCTGTTAATACCTTTTTACCACCTTTAATAAATCCATACACTTTTCATTCATCCAACCTTAAATCAATCATATAAGCAAGTTACAGTAAATCAACATGCAAAGATAAAACATACAGATCAACACATGACACAATGATTTACGTGGAAACTCAATTTGGGAAAAACCACCAGTAACATGCTACTTGATTCTCACTCTTCTGAAGTGATGCCCTGTTAAAGGCCTGCCTTGTTAAAGGCCTGCCTTGTTAAAGGCTTACAACACACTGTTAAATGTGACCTTGTTAGAGGATTTCACCAAACTGTTAGGAATGGGCCTAGTTAAAGGTCTTTAGAACATTCACTTGGAATGTCACCCTGTTAAAGGATTTATCTTATGGCTATTAAACCAACCTAAGTCCATAGGATTTAAACTTACTATTACAATTGCTAGAAAGTAACAATAATGGTCTTTTGATCTAATATAACTTACAACATACTTTGCAAATTTCAGATCACACTTTCAGTTCAATCCTTATGCTTGGCTTTAATCACTTCAGCTCTGATTGCTTGTCTTCCCCTCAAGCTTTGTCTAATGCAATCATCCTTGTGGTCATCTATCTAAACAAAGTTCCTGTGCTTTCTTCTCCTTAGCACATCCTTCAGCACTTCATGCTTTTTATGCTTGACCACCTTCTCTCTCTCTTTTTTTCATTAACTTGTGTCTTCTTAAATAGAAAACTAATTTTCCTTTGTCGCTCAATTTTCCCTCTCCAATTTTAGGGTTTCAAAATGGATTAGGTAGGATACAATGTATCTACCCCATATCTTGTTCTCTTCTAGAAACTTTGCCAATTGTATCCATAAAAATGTTCTACATGGTGTTCTGTGCCACCACCTCATCATTCTTATCTTCCTTTTAATTCACAAATTTCTAGATAACAACCTTGTCAGCTTAGATCTGGTGAATCTTCAATTTCCAAAATAATGCAGCAACTTGGCATTATTGAGTTACTGGTGCTCGGCACCTTTGTGTTACTCGGCACTTGGTTCTGCTCGACACTTGGTTCTACTTGGCACTTGGTTCTGCTCAGCACTTGATTCTGCTCAGCACTTGATAAACTCTGTGTCACTCAGCATCTGAACTTGCTCAACATTTACTCGACATCTGAACTTTCTCGGCATTAACTAGGAATTTTTTCAGCTCTTACTAGCTTGATCGGCTCCTTCTCTCTAATGAACTTAGTTGAGCTTTACAAAAGACTTAGCTAAAACATTAAATCTTTGATATGTTTTAGTGTGCCCATTCTTTGTATCTCATAGTATGTCATCAAATACACTTTTTCATCAATGGCTTAGCTGATCCTTGTACTTCATTACAACATCATAACTTCAACCTTTCTCTAAGTGTTCTAGTTACATCTTATTAATGGCCTCCACCTTGACAATCAACTAATTGATAGTATTTGGATCACTAAAGAAATTGTCATTCCTGCAAGTAGCAAGTTTGACATCAATGACAAAACAATGATTGAGGAAATTCTTTACCAATTCCATATATTATTCCAACAACTTTACTTATGATCATTTCAATCATTTCCAACAATCTCCCTCTTTGGCATTGATGGCAAACCAAACTGATCAATTAATCAAGTTAGTTACCACCATGATTGTATAAGTTGTCTTGCTACTGATCTCATATATCTCCCTCTTTCATATATGTCTCCCTCTTTCTTTGTATTGATTAGTTTTCTGTATACTTATCCCTCTTTGACATAAATGCCAAAGATGTAGCATCTTTATCATGCAAAATATAAGCTTTGGCTTTTTGTTGATTTTCTCCCTCTGTCACCATGCTTGTGACTGATTTGGAGTTTCTACTCCTGCTATCATCCTTGCATCAACCTATTAATATTTCAATGATGTATTCATGTTGATGCAGGGTAGCTTCCTTGTTGCCTTAAACTGCTTGAGTTAGGGGTATTACCCCTAACTTGCCTCTTAGATATTCATAGGCATCCTTGGGCAATGGTTTGGTGAAGATATCTGTAGTTTGTTTTTTTGTGTGAATGTATTCCAATTTCACTTGTTTGTCTTCTACCAATTCTCTGACATAATGATACTTGATTGCAATATGCTTAGTTTTTTGCATGCATTACTAGATTTTTGGATATGTTTATAGCACTTGTATTATCACAATACAATATCACAGGTTTTGTTACCTCTTCTTTCATTCCTTTCAATAGATGTGTGAGCCATACAATGTTTGTAAAATTGACTGCAGCTGCCACATATTTTGAGTCTGCAGTGGATTGGGATGTACATGTTTGTTTCTTGCTAGTCCAGGTAACCAGCCTTTTGCCTAGAAATAATGCACCTCCACTTGTTTTTTTTCTATCATTGATGTTTCCTCCCCAATCTGCATCTGTATATGCATTGAGCTCAAATTTTCCATTCTTTTTGTAGTATAGACCAAAGTCTTCAGTTCCTTTGAGATATCTCATTATTCTTTTTACTACTATAAGATGATTTTCTTTAGGATTAGCAGAGAACCTAGCCACTATTCCAACTGCTAATGCTATTTCTAGTCTACTATGTACAACATATTATAGTTTTTCGATCATGGATCTATACATTGTTTGATTGACTTCAGCTGACTCATCATTTTTAGACAGCTTATTTCCTATTGTCATTGGTGTGCTGACTAGTTTGGATTCCTCCAATCCAAATATTTTAAGAATTTCTTTGATGTATTT
Source organism: Cupressus sempervirens (assembly GCA_028749045.1). Lineage (NCBI taxonomy): Eukaryota > Viridiplantae > Streptophyta > Pinopsida > Cupressales > Cupressaceae > Cupressus > Cupressus sempervirens. The sequence continues at coordinate 477,388,534 of CM053792.1, forward strand.
TGATTGTGTAACAAATATTCCATGTTTGATTTGATGTACTTGCAATCCAACAAAAAAATTGATTTCTCCAAACATAGACATCTCAAATTCATGTTTCATTTTGTCAACAAAGCTTTTGCAAAGTACTTCCTTACCACCAAACACTATGTCATCCATAAATATTTTAGATACAATAATGTCTTTACCTTCTTCTGCTTTGATGTACATGTTGTTGTTATCATTAGTTCTTTCAAATCCAATTTGCACTAGATACTTGTGAAGTCTCTCATACCATGCTCTAGGTGCTTGTTTTAAACCATAGAGTGCTTTATGCAGCTTATACACCATATCCCTGTTGTTTCCATCAACAAATCCTTTTGGTTGTTCAATGTAGACTTCTTCTTCTAGTATACCATTTAAGAAAGCAGATTTTACATCCATCTAATAGACTTTAAAATCTTTGTAGGCAGCATATGCAAGTAAAGTTCTTACTCCTTCCATTGTAGCAACAGGAGCAAATGTTTCCCCATAGTCTATTCCTTCTTCTTGAGCATAACCCTTGCATACTAGTCTAGCTTTATTTCTAGTAATCTCACCATTCTCATCTAGTTTATTTCTGAATACCCATTTGGTGCCAATCACATTCTTGTCAGTTGGTCTGGGAACCAAACTCCAGGTTTTATTTTTTCTTATTTGATCAATTTCTTCTTCCATAGCTTTATACCAGTCATCATCTTGTAATGCACCATATACTATCTTGGGTTCAGTTTTGTTGATCAGACATGATTCTTGTCTTAGTATGTTCCTTTTCATTGGTCTTGCATCTTTGTCACCAATTATCTGTTCAACAGGGTGATGTCTTTTTGCATATTTGGATAACCTTGGCTCTATCCTTGTTTCCATGTTTGATCTTTCAAATTTAGGATCATTATGCACTTCATTGTTAGGTTGTTCTTCATCATGTGTACTGTTTTCAGAATCAAATTTTCCATTTTCTTCATTCTGCAACTCGGCTTCTAAATGCAACTCAGCATTCACTGGTTGAGACTCGGCTGAGACTGAAGTTTTTTGTTGAGTTTCAATTTGATTGACATTGTCCTCATCAACAGTCATTCCTTCATAAGAATACACAAAGGTTTTGTACTCTTCCATTTTTTTTGGTACTTCAGCTTGGACTTCTGTGTGCTCATCAAAATTTACATTTGCACTTTCCACAATTTTGTTAGTGTTAATATTCAAACACTTATATGCCTTACTTCTAGTGGAGTAACCAAGAAATATACCTTCATCACTTTTTGCATCAAATTTTCCTTTTCTAGCATCTTTAAGGATAAAGCGTTTACAACCAAATACTTTGAAATGTTTTACATTGGGTGAGTAACCATACCATACTTCAAAAGGTGTTGTATTTGTACCATTCTTGACTTGTACTTGGTTCAGTGTATGAATAGCTACACTTATCACTTCTCTCCAATATTTTAGAGCAATAGTCTTTTCCATCATTAATGTTCTAGCACAGTCAATCACAGATCTGTTTCTTCTCTCAGCAATTCTATTTTGTGGTAGAGTTCTAGGACTGACATTTGTCTTTTGATTCCTTTGTCATTGTAGAATATCTCAAATTCATTTGATGTAAATTCACCACCTCTATTTTATCTAAGGCATTTCAAGCTTTTTCTAGTTTCCTTTTCAACTCTAGCCACATACCACTTAAACATTTGAAAAGCTTTAGATTTTTGTTTTAAAAACATAACAGTCATCATCCTGGAATAGTCATCAACAAATAGCATTATGTATTTATCTCCTCTATAGCTTTGTATTTCCATTGGACCACATAAGTTAGTGTGAACTAACTCAAGTATCTCTTTAGATGTATAGTTTTTGCTTTTGAAACTTGACTTTGTCATCTTTCCTAGCTGACATTTTTGCACATGATGTTATCAAGCTTCTTCAATTTTGGTAAACCTCTGACTTTCTTCATTTTACTGATGTTGACTAGATTGTCAAATTTGACATGACATAATCTTCTATGCCATAACCATTCATTATAAAATTTTGCAAATAGGCAAGAAACATTATCCATATCAAGGTAAAACAAATTATTCTTTGTTTGATCTCCTTTTCCTATCATTTTACCATCAGTATCATAGATTTTTGCAGTTTTGTTTCCAAATTCCACTTTGCAACCTATATTGCCTAACTGAGAGACACTTAGTAAATTGTAGTTTAATCCTTCAACATAGTATGCATTGTCACGTGAAATTTATTCTGTGAGCTTAATGGAACTTTTTCCTTTGATTTGACATGGAGCATCATTACCAAATCTAACACTATTTCCATCATACTGAGTAATGTTAACAAACTTACTTTTGTCTCTTGTCATGTGATGTGAGCATCCACTATCTATGATCCATCTGTCACTCTTTTTTATACATGTTACCAGTGCTGTGGGGTCTTCTTCATCAGATTGTTCCTTCATGGCTACATAAACAACTTCATCATCATTTTCATCAAAATTTTCTTCAACAATATAGCACTTCTTACCTTTTTCTTTGTAATCTCTCTTGTCATCATCTCTTATGTACTTGTATTTGTTGCCTTCCTTGGAATCCTTTTTTTGTGGACACCTTGCAGCAATATGACCTACTTCATTGCAATTGAAACAAATGATAGGAATATTACCTTTTAATTTTCCTTTGCCCCTGTGAAATCTTCTAGCAAGAAATGCTTCCAATTGTTCCACATCTTCCTTATCAGTGCTGCTGTCACTGGATACATACTTCATTTTTCTTCCTTTCTTTGATTTTACCTATTTAGCATCTTTTAGTGATAACTTGGCCTTAAAAGTAGATTCAACATTTTCAGGTCTGTAGTTATCAAAGTTAGATAACTCAAATGCAGTGAGTCTACCTATTATACCTTCAAAACTTAGATTCTTTCCTGGTATACATCTTAGCTCTTGTATTGATGATACTCTAATGGCATAGATAGGGAGCACGGTTCTTAAGAACTTACTATTAACAGTATCTTCATCTAGTTGACCACTCAAGCATCTTATTGCACTTACCACTTCTTTTATTCTTGCACCATACTGAGCAGCATTCTCAGTTTCTTCCATTTTCATGTCATCAAACTTTCCTTTGAGACTTTCTCTTTTTGCTCTTTGTACATTCTGATCTCCTCCATAGATGTCTGATAGGGCTTTCCACATTTTGAATGTAGTGTCACATCCTTTGATATCATCAAATTCAGCATAGCTGAGTGCAGAGGCAATTTCCAACATTGTCTGATTGTGTTCTTGCTTTTTTTTCATGTCTTCTGCAGTAGGAGCACCTGTTGGATCTATATGTTCAGTGAAAATTGAATTTTGGGCATAATCTCCTATAGATCCAAGATGTAACTTCATCAAACTTTTCCATGCAAAAAAGTTGTCTTTGTTGAGCTTGGAAACTTCTCTTTTTGGCATTTTGATCTTTTTTGCTTGTAGTCCTTTTAAACTGAATCAGCAGTTAAGCTCTGATACCAATTGTTAGAACTCTTTAGAATAACTGAGAGGGGGGGTGAATCGATTATTCAAGATCCAAATGCCCTATTAATACCTTTTTACCACCTTTAATAAATCCATACACTTTTCATTCATCCAACCTTAAATCAATCATATAAGCAAGTTACAATAAATCAACATGCAAAGATAAAACATGCAGGATCAACACATGACACAATGATTTACGTGGAAACCCAATTTGAGAAAAACCACCAGTAACATGCTACTTGATTCTCACTCTTCTGAAGTGATGCCATGTTAAAGGCCTACCCTGTTAAAGGCTTACAACACACTGTTAAATGTGACCTTGCTAGAGGATTTCACCAAACTGTTAGGAATGGGCTTGGTTAAAGGTCTTTAGAACATTCACTTGGAATGTCACCCTGTTAAAGGATTTATCTTATGGCTATTAAACCAACCTAAGTCCATAGAATTTAAACTTACTATTATAATTGCTAGAAAGTAACAATAATGGTCTTTTGATCTGATATAACTTACAACATACTTTGCAGATTTCAAATCACACTTTCAGTTCAATCCTTATGCTTGTCTTTAATCACTTCAGCTCTGATTGCTTGTCTTCCCCTCAAGCTTTGTCTCCTTGAGTCTTCTTACTCATTCTACCAATGCAATCATTCTTGTGGTCATCTATTTAAAAAAAGTTTTTGTACTTTCTTCTCCTTAGCACATCCTTCACCACTTCATGCTTTTTATGCTTGACCACCTTCTCTCTCTTTTTTTTTCATTAACTTGTGTCTTCTTAAATAGAAAATTGATTTGCCTTTGCCGCTCAATTTTCCCTCTCCAATTTTAGGGTTTCAAAATAGATTAGGTAGGATACAATGTATCTACCCCATATCTTGTTCTCTTCTAGAAACTTCACCAATTGTATCCATAAAAATGTTCTACATGGTGTTCTGTGCCACCACCTCATCATTCTTATCTTCCTTTTAATTCATGAATTTCTACATAACAACCTTGTCAGCTTAGATCTGGAAAATCTTCAATTTCCAAAATAATGCAGCAGCTCAACATTATTGAGTTACTAGTGCTCGGCAACTCTGCGTTACTCGGCACCTATACCTACTCGACACTTGGTTCTGCTCGGCACTTGGTTCTGCTTGGCACTTGGTTTTGCTCAGCACTTGATTCTACTCGGCACTTGATAAACTCTGTGTCACTCGACATCTCAACTTGCTCGGCATTTAATCGACATCTGAACTTGCTTGGCATTAACTAGAAATTTTCTCGGCTCTTACTAGCTTGCTCGGCTCCTTCTCTCTAATGAACTTAGTTGAGCTTTACAAAAGACTTAGCTAAAACCTTAAATCTTTGATATGTTTTAGTGTGCCCATTCTTTATATCTTATAGTATGTCATCAAATACACTTTTTCATCAATGGCTTAGTTGATCCTTGTACTTCATTACAACATCATAACTTCAACCTTTCTCTAGGTGTTCTAGTTACATCTTATTGATTGCCTCCACCTTGACAATCAACTAATTGATAGTATTTGGATCATTAAAGCAATTGTCATTCCTGTAAGTAGCATGTTTGACATCAATGACAAAACAATGATTGAGGACATTCTTTACCAGTTCCATATATTATTTCAACAACTTTACTTATGATCATTTCAATCATTTCCAACACAAGTAACCAATATTTTACCTAAGAAAAGTGCTCCTCCACGGGTGTTTTTTCTATTATCAATATTACCTCCCCAATCTGCATTAGTTTAAACTTTTAACTCAAAATTTTCACTCCTCTTGTAGTATAATCCAAAGTCATAAGTTTCTTTTAGGTATCTTAATATTCTTTTTATTGCCATCAGATGATTTTCTCTTGGGTTTGCAAAAAATCTTACCACTATTCCAACAACTAATGCAATGTTTGGTTTACTATGCACAACATACTGCAGCTTCTCAATCATTGATCTATACATTGTCTGATTTACTTTAGCTGAATCATCATTCTTGGATAACTTATGTCCTATTAGCATTGGTGTACTGACTAGTTTTGATTCCTCCAATCCAATTTTCTTGAGTATCTCCTTGATATATTTTGATTTGGTCATAAATATGCCATGCTTTAGTTGATGTACTTACAATCTAACAAAGAATTTGATTTCTCCAAACACTGACATCTCAAACTCATGTTTCATTTGATCAGAAAAATCTTTGCATGGAACATCTTCTCCTCCAAATATTATATCATCAACAAAGATTTTAGATATCAAAATGTCTTACTATTTTTTGTCTTGATGTCAGGTTGTTGTTGTCATCTATTCTCTTAAATCCAATCTTCACAAGATATTTGTGTAGTCTCTAATACCATGCTCTAGGTGCCTTCTTTAAACCATAGAGTGCTTTATATAATTTTCAAACCATATCCTTGTTGCTATCATCAACAAATCCCTTTGGTTGTTCTATGTAGATTTCCTCTTCCAGTATACCATTCAGAAAAGAAGACTTTACATCCATTTGATAGACTTTGAAACCTTTTTAAGTAGCATACATAAGTAGTGTTCTCACTCCTTCCATTCTTACAACAAGGGAAAATGTTTCCCCATAGTCCAATCCTTCTTCTTGTAGATAGCCTTTGTAGACTAGTCTAGCCTTATTTCTTGTGATCTCACCATTCTCATCAAGTTTGTTTCTAAATACCCATTTGGTACCAATCATATTTTTATCAACTAGTCTAGGAGAGTCCAAGTTTTGTTCTTCTCAATCTGATCTATCTCCTCTTCCATAGCTTTATGCTAATTATCATCTTGTAGTGCATCTTTCACTTTTTTGGTCTCAATCTTGCTCAGTAGACATTATTCATTCTTTAGTCTATTCCTTGACATTGGTCTAGCTTCCTTGTCACCAATGATTTGTTCTACAGGGTGATGTCTTCTCACATATTTGTATAGTCTTGGTTCTATCCTTCTTTCCATATTTGATCCTTTAGCTTCATTGTCACTAAGCACATCTCTATCTAGTATTTCATCATCTCTTTCATGCGTACTAATTTAAGAATTAGAATGTGCCTTATCTTCATTCTACAACTTGGCTTTTGAATGTAGCTCGACATTCACTAGCTATGACTTGGCTAATAATGAAATTTGTTGCTAATCCCCAACTTGATTGGCAGTTTCATCTTCAGTAAGCATTCCTTCATAGAAGTACACAAAAGATCTATCTTCTAATTTTCTAGATTCATCAACTTGGACTTCTACATGCTCATCAAAATTTACATTTGCACTCTCCACAATTTTTTTAGTGTTAGTATTCAAACACTTATATAATTTACTTATAGTGGAGTATCCAAGGAATATGCCTTCCTCACTCTTTGCATCAAACTTGCCATTTCTAGTATATTTAAGAATATAGCACTTTGAAATGTTTTACATTAGGTGAGTGACCATACCATAATTCAAAATATATTGCATTTGTACCTTTCTTGACTTAGCGTGTAGATAGTTGTACTTACAACTTCTCTCTAGTACTTCAGAGCAATATTTTTCTCCATCGTCAATGTTCTAGCACAGTATATTATTAATCTATTCCTTCTTTTCATAATGATATTATGTGGGGGAGTTCTAGGTGTTGATACTTGTCTTTTAATTCCTTTATCATTTCAAAATTTCTCAAATTCTTTTGATGTAAACTCTCCTCCTCTATCTGATCTTAAGCACTTTAGACTCTTCTATGTTTCCTTCTCAACCTTGGCCAATACCACTGACAGATTTGAAATGCATCATATTTTTTCTTTAAGAACATGGTAGTCATGATCCTAGAGTAGTCATCCACAAACAACATTATATATATGCCTCCTCAATAGCTTTGTACTTCTATTGGGCCACATAAGTCTATATGGACTAGTTCTAATACTTCTTTGGAAGTGTAGACTTTGCTTTTGAAGCTTGATTTGGTCATCTTTCCTAGTTGACATTGTTTGCACATGGTATTTTCAAGCTTCTTTAGCTTAGGAAAACCTCAAAATTTCTTCTTTTTGTTGATGCTAATTAGATTATCAAAGTTAACATGACATAACCTTTTATGCCATAGCCACACATCATCAAGTTTTACAATCAGATAGGTTGCATCTTCCATATCTAGGTAAAACAAGTTACTCCTAGTTTGTTCTCCTTTTCCTATTAGATTTCCATTAGTGTCATAGATTTTGGTAATTTTATTTCCAAATTCTACTTTGCAACCTATGTTGCCTAATTGTGACACACTCAGCAAATTGTAGATCAATCCTTCAACATATTATGCATTATCACATGAAATTTTCTTTTTAAGTTTAATTGAACCTTTGACTTTGATTTGACATGGAGCATCATTTCTAAATCTAACACTATTTCCATCATACTAAGTAAAGGTAATAAACTTACTTTTATCTCTTGTCATGTGATGTGAGCATCCACTGTCTATGATCTATTTGTCATTTTTGTTCACACAGGTTACCAGTGGTATTGCCTCATCTTCATCTCACTCATCCTTCATGGATATATAGACTACCTCATCATCATTTTCATCAGAATCTTCTTCTTCAATAATGTAGCACTTTTTTCCTTTATCTTTTTAATCTCTACCATCAGCTTCTCTTCTATTCTTGTCCTTGTTGCCTTCTTTGTAGTTCTTCTTCTGTGTGCATCTTGCAGCAATATGTCCTACTTCATTGCAATTAAAACAAATGATAGAAAGTTTACCTTTGAATTTACCTTTTTCTTTTTGAAATCTTTTAACTAGTAGTGCTTCCAATTGTTCCACATCTTCTTCATTTGTGCTACTATCACTAGATTCATACTTTACCTTTTTCTTCTTCTTCTTTAGTTTCACCTCCTTATTGTATTTCAATGATACCTTGGCCTTAAAAGCAGATTTAAGATTCTTAGGTCTGTAATTATCAAAATTGGACAACTCAAAAATGTATCGAGTCTTCCCACTATACCTTCAAAAGTTAGTTGGTTTTCTAGTACGCATCTTAATTCTTGTATGGCTAAAACTCTAATAGCATAGATAGGGAGTAGGGTTCTTAAGTATTTGTTATTAATAGTGTCATCTTCTAAATGACAACCCTAACTTCTTATTGCAGTTACTAGTTCTTTCATTCTAGAGGCATATTGAGCAGCATTCTCACCTTCCTCCATTTTCATGTCATCAAACTTTCCTCTGAGGCTTTCTCTTTTTTCTCTTTAAGTATTTTGATCTCCTTGATAGATATTAGTAAAGGCTATCCACATCTTGAATGTACAGTTAGATCCCTTGATGTCATCAAATTCAACATAGTTGAGGACAGAGGCAATCTCCAACATTGCCTAATTGTGCTCCTCCTTTTTCTTCATATCTTTTGCAATGGGTACTGCTAGATCAACATGTTCTACTTCAATTGAAGTTTGTGCAAGTTTGTGCATGGTCACTTATCAATCCAAGGTGCAACTTCATTAACTTTTTCCATGTAGTGAAGTTATCTTTTTTGAGCTTGGAAACTTCTCTCTTGGATATCTTGATCTTCCTACTTCTAGTACCTTTAAACTAAATCAGTAGATGGCTCTAATACCAATTGTTAGAAATATTTTAGAACTTAGAAGGGGGGTGAATCAGTTATTCAAGGTCCAAATGTACAATTAAAACTTTCTTTCAAGTAAAGTGAGCCCATTAAATTGTTCATGCATCCAAGCTTAAACTCTCCTATTTTAGCAAGTTACTGTAAAATCAATATGCAAGCATAACGCATGAAAGATCAACACATAACTTAGTAATTTACATGGAAACCCAATTTGGGAAAAACCACTAGTAACATTCTACTCAATTCTCACTCTTATGAAGTGATGCACTATGAAAGGCCTGCCCTGTTAAAGGCTACAACACATTGTTAAATGTGACCTAGTTAAAGGATTTAACCACCTTGTTAGAAGTGGGCCTAGTTAGAGGACTTTAGAACATTCACTTGGAATTCCACCCTATTAAAGGATTTACAAATGATTGTTAAACCAACATAAGTCCATAGGATTTTACCCTAGCTGACACAATTGTTAGAGAGTAACAACAAGGGCTTTGATCGGATACAACTCACAACTTAACTTGCAGATTTCAAATCTCTATTCAGCTCTTCACAATTTTCCTAGCTTTTAGTCTATATAGCTCTGAAAGCTTATCCTCCTTTCAAGCTTCATCTCCTTGATTCTTCATGCTTGATATACTAGTGCAATCTCTTATATGGCCACTTATCAAAGTAGAGTCTCTATGCTCTATTCTTCCTTCTTCTTGATGCCTTCTCCTTGAAACCCTTGAAAAAATTTGACCTAGCAACTCTAACTTCTTGGCATATGACTCCTTAAATAGAAGTCTGGAATCCTCTTTCCTGCTCAATTATTTCCTCCTTTAATTTTAGTTCCAATAGATTAGGTAGGATTCAATGAGTCTAACCCATATCTTATTTCTTCTAGAAACATCATGAAAAAACCTCTTGAATTCACTCAAAAATGGTTTACCTAAAATTCTATGCCTCCAGGTCATCATCCTTATCCTCCATTTGGTTCAAAAAATTCAAGGTAATAAACTTTTTGGCTCAAATCTAGTGAATCTTTGACTTTTCACATAATGCAGCAGCTTGACACTATTGAAATTTTGATGCTCAGCACATACTATGTTACTCAACGCCTACTATGTTTTACTAATGCTCAACACCTTCTATGGATTCACTTAGTATCTACTAAGTCTTCTGATGCTTGGCACCTAAAGTTTGCTTGGCTCCTTCTATATCACTTGGCACACACTAGATTTTGCATTTGCTTAGGACTAATTGAAAATTTTCTTGGCACGAACTAGCTTACTCGACACTCACTAATGAACTTAGTTAAGCTTTGCAGACTGCCTTGGTACAACTTATTCTTCTAGTGTTTCTAAGTGTGGCCAACTTCTATATCTTCAAGTGTAATATCAATACATCATTTTATCATTATCTTAATTGATCTTTACACTTCATTTCAAAAACATAACTCAATATTTCCCTTAGGTACTTTTCTTACATCTTGTTGATTAAATCCTCTTCATCAATCAACTAAGTGATAGTGCTTAGATCTTATATGCAATTGTCATTCCAGAAAATAGCAGGTTTGACATTAGTGACAAAAAAATGATTGAAAACATTCTTTATCAACATAGGATAGCTTTGGGTGATAGTTCACAGCTTGTCTTGTAGATTACTATAATGAAGGCACCCATGTGAGTTAGCATATTGTACTTGTAAATTTTGTAATTTTGCATTTGTGGCACAAATTAGAAGTCCATTTTTTTTTCTTGCATATGATGTTGTTTCTTTTTTTTTGTTATGAGTTTATGGTTTTAAGGGGAGCACCCTTCATCATTAAATATTTTGGTCACTAAGAGGGATGCCAACTACTAATGATGTGTAGATGTCCTTACTACTACTAGGATCAACTACTTGTAATAGGCCTCTCCTTGTATATTCTTAGTCTAGGTACTAGACTAAGACCTAGTCCATTTTGTTCTAAATTCCTTCCAAAGATGAGTGTCCTCTATTGATTCAATCTACAAAGAATCTTCAAATTTGATGATTAATGATATGGCAAGATGGATTAGAGTTGACTCTAAATGGTTCCAATACCAAGATCTCTTTCTGAGAACATCTTGTATTACTTCATAATTGATCATAGTATTTTTTAACATTTTTATCAATTAGTATTGTTCTCTTAAAAAAAAATTTTTATCATCAGTAATCACCTGTAATATAGACACTTAGTGTATAATATAGAACTAGTGTAGATATGTGTAGCTCCATATGGTCTTATATGGATCTATTGTATAATCACTCTATCACTCTCCAATATATATTTCTTAATGTTTGCAATGATTGTGAAATAATTTGATATGGTCCTAAGGATGCTATAACTTATAATTGAAGTTGCCCTATGATTTTGATTAGCTTTACATTCCAAATGAAGGTTTGACATAATAGAGGTAAGCCTTTTCTCATTCCCTATTAAATTCCTTGTGATATATTCTCAATGTTGATGATTGTTTTTGGGTAGAAGATGACCTTTATTTTGATTATCACATTCTCCAACTCATATGTATTCATACATCAAAAGACCTTCATTATGTAACTATATCCTTTATCTCATATGTTTTGATATGCCTAATGACCTTCATCTTTAGTTGAACTATTAAGACCCATTTTTTATGATAATAATAATCTCTAAATGTTAATGAATTGGGATCCAAGTATCATTATGTTGTAACTGTTTGAGATATAATGACTTGTGTCTTTGGATCTTCGATATTTGAGATGAACAATGACCTCCATAATAATGTTCTTATCTGTGATATGAAAAAGATAAAAATATGTGTTCCCAACTAGTTGTAGTGTGGTCACCCCCTCAATTCAAAGAACATATATTTTGACCATGTAAAACTATTGATACATTTTTAGGTTATATATTTTGTATAATGATCTTCTAATTCTTTAGTAATGGTTTCCAATGTCTAGCTTCAACATTATTCATCTTTTGAATACTTCAAGATTGAAATATTCAAATTATTTATTGAATGTGATCTCTTGATTTGAACAAAATCCTTTTGTTTTGTTAGAGTCTACACTATTAAGATTGTGTTGCTCTTCCCTATTATATTGTTATTTTGGTGTGCAAAACCATGTACCTTTTTTAGTAATTATTTTCCCAAATATCTCCCAAATAATCCCTTATACCTTCTTAGAAATGAATGTCTTGAAGAATGGCATTTCTCACATTTACTATTATAGTCATTAATGAATTAAAATGTGATGTTGAAATGTGCAAACATCCATCTTAGTTTTTAATGGTAGGTGACAATTTATTTTTTTTTCCTAGCATAAACAAGATTCTTTTTCACAAGTGTAACTCCAATTGAATTATGTGTGGAAGCCAGGAGTTTATATATACATATATAATCATTCATTGTTGTCTCTTTACTTGAATTCTCTTTGTCCCTCATGCTCGAGAGGTATGTAGATGCCATAGAAATAGCATGTATCAATTGTGGCTTGTAGACCCTTTCTATTATTTTTCTATTTGATTCAACTGTGTAGATTTTCATCTCACCTTATTGGATGTTATATTTGGTTCCTATTTCCATTTAATTTAATCTCCTTGCTTTGTCTACCATGTTTCTCTTTACAATAGTTTCCAATGACTGGTGCTAAAGTAATTACATGAAATTCTATAATATCCAAGTCTTCTATCTTTTATTATTATCAGTTTTCTATATTTACAGCCTGGTGCTCTAATAACATGTTAGTTTCTAGGATCCCTGCAATTGTACTAACAATGCCATTGTATTGATTGTGTTCCAAATGCAAATGGAGGCTTATAAATATGAGAGGGGGAGACATGTCTCTATAGTTAAACATCATTAGTTAACATATTAATATAATAGTAATATAAATAACCATATATGTAACTCATCTTAAGCACATATGCAATATTAATATGTTAATTGTATATGTAATATATTATATATTATATAATAATATATAATGTATAATATATATAATATATATTATATTACATATTATATATATATTGTATATAAGATATTTATTTTAAAGATGTTTTACCATCAACAAGGTATCTCATGTAAAAATCAATTCGACAAAAGCTACAACCTTAACAGTTCTCTCTTAAGATATCACTTTATGCATTAGTGACATTTTATAATTATATTAATTACTTAAATGTTTACTTTTTAGGGTTTCTTATTTTGGGTTACCAAATCTCCTATATTAGGATTGATTATTGTATACTTTATTTATTTGTTTGATCTGATAATAAAATCTTTCGTAGTTGCAAAGATCAAACCCTTAATTTGTTATTTCTCTTCCTGGTGATGGGTTATCTTTACATGCAGGTGATCTTGGCTTCATGAAGTTGAATTGAAAACTTCTACATGGTATCAGAGAGTTGACCTATTGTAGCTTGTTCTAATTTTTTTCAAACAATTTGGAATCATGGGGGTTTGTTCAGATGGATCACAAATTTGATTGAATTTTTATGAAATAGGGTCATTTTATTTCAGAATACTTTGAGGCCAAACATACATCACCATTTTTGTAGCACCCAAAACTCTTATTTCCATTTAAGATCTACCAAATCTAGACACAATTGAATAGTGAGTCAATTTTTTTTGCCCTTAGTTGTACAACCTGAGCATACAAAATAAGGCAATGATTTTATTTTTCCAAAAAAATAAATAATTTTTTTTGATAACTTTTTATCAAAAATATTAATTTAAAACGGGGGAGCTTTCTTTTAAAAAGCATTCACTTTATGGTTTAAAGTTTGGAATAAATAAAATAAAAAGCACTTTTTACAAAGTGCATGCACTTTATATTGCATGTACCTCAAAAAAGTACAAGTGCACAAGTCAAAGAAAGTAAAACTACACCCAGTAACATCACCATGCACATGCCCCACATGGCATTGTAGGCTCACCAAGTAAGCTCCTACACAACATGTGCCTTGTCATACCTATCTGACATGTCATCAATGACACATCATATGTACAGTTAATGCCACATCAATATACCTATAAGCGCCATGTGGAAGATTTATTTTTAGTCTATGAAATCTATATGATCATCAAATTTAGGCCAGTGAAATGATAATTTTATCATTGCATCATCAACTTTATTTCCCTTTTGGCCCTTCCAGAGTGCTCTGTGACTTTTTGGCCATATCTTCATCAAACAAACTCTTTTTTTTTTTTTTAAATCAAATATCATTGGAAAGATGGTTTCAATCCCATAATAATGGTGTAGGTATTTTTTAAATTTTTATTATGTTTGGTTTCCTATTTATGTATTCAAAGTATAGGGTTCTATTTTGCACTTCGGGAGACATGTCTTGAGCATCTAGGATCTATTTTTTGAAAACATTATTTTGCTCTTTTTCTAGTGATGCTATTTTTTTCATATTATTTTATAGGTACATTTTATTTCATTTTTGTACTATGGTTAATATCTTGGTTGTTTCAAGTCCAAGAATCATTTTTGTTACATGGGATACTCATCTTGGGTTATACTTTTTTATGTAGCAATCTTATGTCTGTTTTGATCTTTATTAACATCTTTTTTAACATCTTTGTAAGAATTTATGTAAAACACGTTGAGATAAAGTACCTTAATCTATATATTTTACTTGAATTGTTTGCATTCTTATTTGAGTAGTGTTATTTGAGGACACTCATTCAAATTGTTGTCTTCTTGGGATCTACCATATCTTGTGCCTTATTATACATGCACTACTCTAATTGAGTGCTATTGGGGGGTTGATGTTTTCCGTAGTTTTCCATCTACCTTTGTCAAGTGATTGTTCCATCCATGACATTAGCCTCATGATGTGTCCATAAGATGATCACCTCATGAAAATATTATGTATTTTTTGTGTATCTTGTTCTTGGTTCCTTGACATGCAATGCTTGTAGTCCTACTATTTCAATCCCATGTCATCTCACCCTTGACTACACTAGGGGGTTTCTCATGTTGGTTCTTATTCTTCCTTGGTTCAATGGATTGATCTATGTATACAATATGATTCCTATGTACTAGGTAGATGTAGTGGTTGAGTACCTATGCATTTTAGTTAGATGGATCATTTACCATATGGACACTTTTCTTTTTGTTCCTATTTTGGAGGTAGCCTTCCATGTTCATTGATCGACTCTTCATGCTTTGGTGTTCTACGTCATCTATATCTTTGAGTTCAATTGTTTTCCTTTGTTTTCCTCCTAATTTGAGTATTATCATATAAGGGAGCCTGTGCAAATTATAATCTTTTCTACCTAGTCATGATCAATTTTTAATTGATCATCTCTTCAAGCTTTGGTGTTTTATGTCATACATATCTTTGATTTTAGTTGTTTGCCTCCTAATTCAATAGTGCCATCTAAGGGAACTCATGTAGATTATATTATTCTCTACTTGGTCATGTTCTATTTCAGTAGAGGTCCTTTAGATCAGTAGTTACTTCTTGACATATTTTTGCAACTCCTTTACACTTTAATGGCATTCTTTATGATCATTATTTTGTTCCTATTTTCTAGGAAATTATTTAGTTTTGAGGCTTCTACAATCCTTCACTTTTTTTAGCATTCTTTCCATCTCTTCATTGATTTACAAAGATTTGTTTTGATTGAACAGCTCATTAGGCCATATTTTTGGGACACAAGTCTTTTTTTTGCATTGTAGTTTCCTTTTCTTTTTATACATTGTTAATAGTTGCATTATCACTCATCTTAAAGTGGGGAAATTATAATAAAGTAATAACTTAATTTTTAAGTCATCATGAATTTATCATTAAGTTACCTTTAGTTCTCCCTTAAGACACCACTATATGTATTAGTGATATTTAATAATTGTATTAATTATTAAATGATTATTTATTAGGGTTTCTTATTTTAAATTACTAGATCTTCTATATTAGGATTGATCATTATATTATTTATTTATTTGTTTGATATTATAATATGATCTTTCATATTTTTAGAGCCCAAACTCTTGCTTTGTTATTCCATTCTTCCCACTAACAAGTTATCTTTGGATGAATGTGATCTTGGCTTCATGAAGTTGGATTGAAAACTTCTACAAATTAAGGTAATTTTATCTTCCTAGAAATATTAGTCCTAATTAATTTCTCACACATGTGTAAGAAACTATCTAAAAAATGAATTTTTAAATTACCTACCTTATTTCCTCCAAACAAGGGACTCTTACACCCTTTATGACATCTCTTATACTTTTTAAAAGTGTTTAGTAGCCTTTTCTTCTCACACCTCCTACACACACTTACACATGTGTACATGGAGTACACATTGACCCATCACATCCCAATTTATCTAACTAGTGAGAAAGTCTTGGACTATGCATGGCTTATGTGTCTTTCTTGTGGCACTTATGTGGATATCACATAGATGTCACCTCCTCATACCTCCATAACATCATATAAATAGAGCACTTGTCTCAAGCATCTTATTTTGCATTAGAATTATTATGCCATTTTGCATTTACTATTATATTGAGTATTTATTTTTTCTATAATAACTTGGTTTGGTAGATGCATTTATAGTTCTTGGAATTGTAGTTGCATTTTCTCATCTAGATTTATTTGTATTCAATACTTTTTAGATCTTGCATTTTCTCTCATACTCATCCTAGATTCTAGTTCTTATCCATTGTCACTATTTGCAGTGTATGTGTGAAGAGTAGTTGATTCTATAACTGCCTCTTAGATCAGCCAATCATCTTCATCCTATCTCAATAGCTTTTTGTGTTTACATTCTTGCATTCATATTAATCATTTTTAAGATTTAAATATCTTGTGTTTGGGAGAGCATATCCATAATAATCATCCCACATGAGTAGACCAACATGTCTTGGGTTCTCTTGTTGATTTTCTCTCAGATTGTGTGAGGAATGTATTAGTGAGTTTAAGTTCCATTCTCTTGAAATGTTTAATTTAATTAAGTTATGTGATTTCATATACATATATGCATGTTAACTAATCCCTTTCCATATTTCAGATTGAACCCAACATGTAGGTTTTTCACATATACATTTTGGCATTCTTGTGGGACTCACATCCCCAATCATAACTTGAATTTTTTAAGAATTTGTAACCTACATGTCAAAACCTTATTTTTTGGTTCTAAATAATGCAGCTTCACCTCTATAAGTGTATTTATTGTCTATGTTTTTTGGAATCTCCACACTCTGGTGTTTGCACAAAAACTTTGTCATTTCCACGTACTTAAAAATAGATCTTTTTCAAACACTTTCAATTTTCTTTTCATAACATTTGGTGTTTTTTAGTTGTTGGGTTTTTGATGGTTGCTAAATTTTACAAAAGAAAACTCTAGCAAATTTTTCATCTAATTATTTGACTTAATATTTTATCTTTCTGACAACTTTTTCATCTCCATAGAATTTATTTTTACATCTCCAAAGTTTGGCATACGTACAAAGAGTTATCTTGTTTGGGTTTGGAAGAGAAACCTAACACATGACATGTATATTGTTCTTTTACATTCTTTTGTTATTCGATCATATATGATGATAACTTTTATTTCTTAGTTACTTTGACATTTATTTATTTTTGTCTATCATAAGTGTAGTTTTGAGAAAATAGTTAGTTCAACTCACAAAATTTCATTTCGAGTTTAGATTAGTATATTTTATTGTGATTTTCTAGTTCATCTAATCTTCTAACCTACAAATTATGATTGGGAAAGACTTGATTGAAAACTACTGACAAATTCATATTTGAAAGTTGCCTTATACATTTCAACTGAACTTTTAAAAAAAGTGTGTGTGTTGTTGGTAAATAGATTGTTCTTTTCAATATAACTCTTAAATGCCCAAAACTTGTGAACTATAAATGATTACAACAGTTTGGAAACCACACTAATGACTAATTTCCCTCTGAATTTGTAGGTACAGCTCCCTCAAGTTTGTGATTTTCAGTGAATTTTTTTGTTCGTAATTCCACAATGGGGTTTTTTTCTTGACTAGAGAATAGGAGAGGAAAACCAAGTTAGGCCTAAATAGGGACTAACTTAGGCTAGGATTTGGGTCTTTACACTAATCAAATTTGTGAACTCATACATCCTATGAACTCGCAAAATTTGATGATGTAGTATTGAATTCTATTTATGGATTAGATACTTAATAGGAAGCTTTCAACTCTAAAATGCAAAGAAAATTTTAAGAAATAATGCAAGAAAGAATCTCTTTTAGCCTCTAATAGTATTATTATCTTTGGTTTTTTGCATTGAATAGAGGAACAAAATGTTACTTTCTCATTAACTCAATTCAACTCAAAGAGATATCTTCAACTATGATAAACAATGGAAGAGTAAATAATTGATACAAAAAACATTCAATTTGTCTCTGCAACATGAAGTATCTCACACCAAAAATTAGTGGACCTTTCATTAATCCTTCAACTATGTGCATATATGATTCTAAGATGGCCATTACAAAATGGAACAAAACTAGTTCATCTCCTCAAAAATGAAAAATGTCTAGAAGCCAATTATTAGTTACAATTTCACATCAAAATATAAAAGGGTGGGAGAAAGATCACTTTTCCTTCTTTCCCTTTTTTGACATCGCCTTATAGGCATTGGCAGTGATGATGATTGGAATAAGTTCTTCATATCTATGGACATGAACATTGGTGTATCTCAAGAGCCACTTGGAGTGTTCTTTGGCCAATTTTTTGATTGCATTCAACCATTCTTGTGTTTCCTCCATTGCCACATGTATACACCCACTAAGCCATTGGTGTTAGGAATAAGGTGTCTTAACCTTGGATAATTCCTATTCTTATTATTTATTTTGTAAAATGTATTTCTTGCAAATAATGTTGATGTGTCGACATCTTGAATTATGTATAAGGAGATCATGACTAAAATGGTTATAACAGATTCCTATGACACGTAAGAGCTATGTTAGGAAGATTCAATGACAGGTGAAGACATGTGGAAACTAAGATATTTGAGTATTGTACACTCTACCCCAATAGTGGGGTTCGGGGCATCACCCCGAAAAAATTTTTGGGGTTCCTATTTTCTCAAAGAATAGTAAAACCCTAATATGGTTTACCTTTGGGAGTAGCCCTAAAGTGAAGCGCATGTTATAAGCATTTTTAGGGTTATGAAGAGAAGTGATGCGAAAAAGGTGTATTGTTGGTACTACGAGTAGCTACTGGAGTCTTCTTTTGTCGATGTTGAACTTGCATTGCAAGTGTATTGTAACCTTGTGTTGAAGATAATACATTGTGCAGGTTCTGAAGGGGTGGGGTTGTTTTACCGAAAGGTTTTTCTCCACCGAAAAATCTTTGTGTTATGTGTTTCTTTCTCTGTCTATTTTCTATATGCATGGTTAGCTGCAATATTGTTTTTTACATGATATTGAATCTGTAAGTGTAGAAGATTTTAATAGGATTTGCATCATACTTTCCTTATGAGATTAGTGTAGGAAGTTGTTTCCGCACCTAAGTTTCCTTACAATTGGAGATCTGATACTTTATTCTAATGATTAGTAGATTTCTCTATTAGATTATCCAAATAACTAGAGAAATTATTTTGCATAAGAGAAATTCCTACTACTCATTTCCCTTGCCCACTTGTTTGGGAGTTAATGTGTAGTCCTTTTAGCAACTTAAAATCAATATCCTGTTCTTCCTTAACTTTGATCTTTGTCTTCTGTAATCCATCCTCTACTATAGAGATCATCTTAGCTGTGAATTGCAAGCTCTATTTCTATTCGAACAAGGGCTTGTCTCCCTTTCATATAATCTTGGCTTCTACTACTTCTTTGGTCTTTATTTGAATGATCATATGCAAGATAGATATGAAATCGTCACTCTTTTTCCTTTCTATTGATAGAGTTGCCCGATTGGCTAAGATGTTATCATTTTCTATTTCAAGCCTCAACACTACATTACAGAGATAATCTATGACTATAATTCCTTCAGACTTGAGGTTTTCACTCCACTCCCTATTGATTTTCCAAAGTGTTTTTCTTCTTGCAACTAGGAGATGATATCTTGAATATCTATGGTTGTAGGGTCACTGATATGTGATACTCCCAAAATACTTGTTAGAGGGGAAATTAGTTATTGAATAAATTAGTTAAGTTTGTGGATCTTTGCCTTCATCCTAACTTTGGCAAGCTTGAGACCTTTAAGCTCTTCCTCTATCAATTTATTTTTTTATTTCCATAGACCCACTTTGGTGTCATGCCTAACTTCTCCAAGATCTAGAGATTGTAATATGAAGTCATCTATGGTTAGGTCTTCAATCCTACCTTCTTTGTTAGTCTTGGCTATCTCCATATTTAGGTATCAAGTATTTGGGTCTTGACTGAGGATGGATAAAGTATTCTTCTTCTTCACTTTGCTTAATGTCAACCCAGAATAGATGGCTAGAGATAGAGTCTCTTTGTTTAGAGCTCCCTCTTCTATCCTTTTACTCTTTCTATTTAAGGTATTTTTAAGCCATGACTTAGTGCCAATTACCTTAGATGTAGTCCCTAGTGTATCCACACTGAAAATTTCCCTCTTAACAGGAGTCAATGGCTTTGAAACGGAGAAAGGATTCTTTGGAGTTAGGAAAATGAGCTTTGGAGCTTCAAATACTTTCTCTATTTTAGATGTTTTCTTTGCTACTTCATTTGAATTCATATATTTACTTTCACTACTCCCACCACCTCCAAGATCAACTACTTGTATATGGGGACTACTTGGAGTGATCCCACAATAATGGGTTCCACTTTTTGGCCAATTTTGACACTGAAATCAATATTTTTGCAACAAACGTCACGTTTGAGTGACTATATCTCTAAAAATATAAATAATATCAAGATGACATAAACTAGTCATTTTTAGTACTTTGTTCCTACTTTGTAACCATATTTTTTAATCTAAAAATAAATTATTTATGTCAATTATTTCATCTCCTCTGAAAAGTGGTACATAATAAAATTCAATATTTTTAAAGAGTGACAGTCTATTTGACACACATAACTTTTTTTTCTAGAAATGATAATGAAGTAATTATTTTGGAGTTAGATTTGTAATATCAATATCTAGAGGATGCATTTGGTTTGATTCATTTTGGTTGAATATTGTATAGTTTATGAAGTTTTAAAGTGACACCAATCATAATTTAGACATATGTTCATTTTGAAATAGATAATTTGAAGTCAATTTATCATAAACCTTTTTTTTTTTTGAATAGAAAGCTATCTCAATAAGCTATTTTCTACATATTTTTATAAAAAAAAATTGACCTAATTTACTAATTTTTTCGAATTGTCGAAGTCAGTTGATGTTCAATCAGTAATGAACCTATGATGAGTTAAACTCATATTTGAAAGTCTTAATGATTAAAATATATATTACAATTATAGTTATTGGAAAGCTTGCTCCGAGCAACACATTTTGACATTTTTTTATTTTACAGTAGGAGATCATTCTTCTACAATTATGGGTGTCAAAAGAGCAAAAAAAAAATTAAGAAAAAATGGGCCAAAATTTTCTTAGTTTTGGGCGTTTGCAACGAACATATAAAATATGTTCACTACAAACATTTGTTTACTACGAACATTTGTTGCACTAAACATATGGTTTATTATTTTTTGGCCACCAAAAATTTAACAAGATATGTTTGTGTGAACATATATATTTTATTATGTTCACGTGAACATATAAAAAACAAAAAACTTGATGTCAGCTTCTGACAAGCAGTTTAAAAGTAGTGACAACAACAAACAAATCTGTATAAAAAATAAAATTATATGATTATTGCATGAAATTTATCTTGAGGCAAGGGGTAATTTTTTAATTTTATTTTTAATTTTTATAATGGGAAACAAGAAAGGAAGGAATAGAAAATATGCAAGAAAGAGATCTAATGAAGCAAAACAAAGAAATCTTTAGAAGATTGTGACACGTTATCATCAAATTAAACAAGGTGAAGGAAATGTTGAAGAAGGCTCAATTGAAGTAGAAGAAGTGCATATGGGAGAGAGGTCAGGAACACTCCCTACAGAATCTCAAATAATGAATTTTGAACAAGGCTCAAGATCACTCCCTACAGAGATTCAAATAATAGAAGTCGGAGAAGGGTCAAAATCTTTCCCTACAAAATCTCAAATAATGGATGTTGGAGAAGGCTCAAGATCGCTTCCTATAGAAATTCTAGTAATAGAAGTCAGACAAGGGTTAGGACTAGGTGCAGGAACTAGTATGGATGAACTCCTAACTATTGTCCAATCTGTAAAGAATGCTATTTCTCCAAAAAAATTAGATCATTTACTTAAAATGGATGTGGATAAATTGAGAAGACTTGTAGCTACTATTAAACCATTAAGTTTTTCTAAGAAAAGGTCATTGAATAAGAAGATAAAACAAATTATGACTCAATTTGATAACACTAAAATTCTTGAACAAGCTCAGTTACTTTAACTTTTGCTTACACAAAAGAAGTTGTAAGAGGCATTGAAATTGTTAGGTGTAGACACAACATCAAAGAAGAGAAGATTTTCTAGCATGCAAACTAATATGATTCAAAATGTTAAACAAGGTTTGAGAAATATAGGAAAATACTCTCGAACTAAAGATAAGTCTGTGGCAAGAAAAGTGATGTTGATGTCTATTGTAAATAAAAATATGACCCAAAATAGACAAATATCTTCAATTTCATCTGAAATGGGTTTTAGTAGGAAAACAATGAGAAAATATGTTAAGAGAAGATTAATTATGGATGATAGTACTATGGAGGGCAATTGGGAAATCATGTGTAGAGAACATCATTCTGGTAGGATTGAAGAATCATTAAAAAAATTAGTCATATCATTTTGGATTGATAACACTCGTCCCTCATCAAATAGTAGAGATGTTATCAAGCATAGGATTGTATCTGGTCAATATGAACATTGTAATGCCCCGCCAAGGGATCCAAAGAATTTCACTAAGTTTTTCAAACAATTTTTTTTTTTTAAACATGAAAGTAAAACCATACACAACACTTGCGGAAGCAATAGTAACATCCAACTGAAAATAACATAACATAACAGATTACATTCTTTAAAGATCCCTTAACATTGTATTACTTCTAATCATAACTTATTCATCTAACATTACATCCTTAACAATGAAATAACAAGGATACATCCAATGTTCTTAAACCATATACAAGTGTACATTTTAGATTTCTCAATCATCCACTATACATGTTACAATGTATGAAAAGCTTAAAACAATAATCATCCATGTAAATAAAGTACATCATCATCTAATATTAATCCATGATGCAATAAAAGTAAATGAAACCACATATCATACATGATACATCATCACAAAAGATATAAACATCCATCATAAAAGATATCCATATATCACAAACATAAATAACTAAGTGCACGATTCCACCCAACCGTTAATAGCATCATTAGACCATCGTGGATCCTAGCCATCCCTCCGTGCATAACATTCCAAAGCACCGAAGAGATCATCAGTATTATCTTAGTAAGAATGTCACTCCTAAAACATCCTACTAACATGAAAAGTAAAGCATAATATATCATCTAACATATGCAAATCATCAATATAAGAAACATACCAATAAATACATCCATTATAAGGTATAACATCTATCATAATGATCCAAGAACAGAATGAAGATAAATACCAACCAAGAATACTCCAGCCATAGTGTCTCAATGGATCTCAAATGATAAGAGTGATAAAACACTACCACCTGACTGCATAGAACCTAAGTGGTCCACTCCCATCGTGCTGAGGAGATAATCTCAAGTCCCAAACAGGCTATCAATCCACAAAGCATAAATCTCTATAAATCCAAGAATCCTAAAAGTATACTTACTCAAAGGTTCCACCACACACAAAATTGACATCTAATTCCCAGAGGCACACAATGACATGTAGGAAACCTACTCCGCAAGCGGGAAAGTGTCATTGCATTTATCTCGTACAAGTTACCCTGGTAGTTAGCTAAACTCCACGGGTCCATACAAATCTCATGCGGCCACTAGTATCCTCTCATACTGATGAGGCATACTATGGAATGCAAGGTCGCAACCATGTGTCTCACTACTCCCATCCTAGCCTGTACAAGCGCTCAAGGCATGGGCAAGAACCAAAAAAATTATCTTTTTAGGTTCATTTAATCCCCATTTAGTGTGTAAATGTTATCACTTATTAACCAAACTTACAATGAGTTATCCTGGTAGCCACTTAGGGCCCTGGCCCCCATTGCAAGCCACTTCCCAACACTACAAGTAGATTACCTACCCTAATGCTCATGGAATCATAAATCACCACAATCCTGTACAAGTGACTGTAAAGAAAATCCAAAAGATAATCCATAAAAAGAATCATCAAATATCCATGATAAAAGCATCAAATATCCATACTAAGAATCATCAAATCTCCAAGATAAGAATCATCAAAATCTCCATGAGCATCTGGAAAAACATCCATAGAAAATCATGACCACAACAGTTCTCTATTGGCAACTGAAGGCATCACTGATAATCATAATAATCATTGGTTCTCAATAACCAAAATATATCATCACATCCATTGGTTCTCAACAAGCAACCAAGAATATCTCAAAATCATACTGATCGAAGACTCCAAAATGGTTGAGTCAAAACATGTCACAACATGACATCATTAAGAGATAAATCCACATTTCAGTCCCATCATGGTGACTAGAAAACAAACCAAGGATAACTGATCGATGACTCAAAAATAATTAGCTCAAGTGTCTCGTACACATACATCTTAGCTTCACACATGAAGACTGATGAACAAATATAAACATTTCATAGAGCATACGATCACATAACCATGGTTGGGCTTATAAAGATCGAGACCAAATAAGATCAACATGCCAACACATCTCATAACCCTCGAGCCTCTGGTAACAACCTAGGACTAGTCAACACTAGTCAATCCAAAAACTCAAAACAAGAAGCATATAGAATACACGATGCAAACACATGTTTTGGTTTTGCTATATTACATAGTTGAATCAAGTGTAGGGGTTTCCAGTTTCCATTTTCAAGTATACTTCAAGTGTATAAAGTTATCATCATTTGGCCTACAAGTCAACCCATTTGTTCCCCGATAGCATTATCCTTCTATTATTAAGAATTACATTCTAAGAATAACTTAAGGATAAATATTCACTAAACTGATCATCATTTACCTTAATTAAATTGTTCTCTATATTTAACCATGATACATATTCTAATTGATTATCCTTTCAACTTTTCTAGGATCATTATTCGTTATAAGAACCAATTACTAGTCTTCGAATAAGAAGAATATAACTTTATTAAAATGATCAATTAAATCATTCAATTAACATAGGTACACAATCCATGACTTTTATCATTCTAATAATACTTAATTAAAGCTTAATTAAATATTACTAAAATTTAAGCCTCTTAATAAAGTCATCACTAATAACCACTAAAATAACTAAAGTCTTTATTAAAGTTATTAGGATAAGACTTATCAACTTTGATATAGATAATCTACAATCTCGTTAACAAAATTATATCAATTAAATCTCCATTACCTAACATATTTATTAATTAAATCTAATTAACTCTCTTTAATTGATTAAATTAATAAGTACATTTAATATCAGTTGACTAATAACTAACTAGAATTCTGTAAAATAAAAGTCAACTATAATTCAATACTCAAATGATCATATTAATAATTCAATAATAACTTGTTAATATTAATAACAAGCTATATTGAAAATCTTGATAATAATTCTGTAATGACCACATTCATCATTCTTATATGAATACTGATGTTTCCTTAATTAATCTGTATTATCAATAATTATTTAGAACACTATACTATTATTTATTAATAATTTGCTAGACCCAACAAACATTAATAAATAACAAACTCATCACAACTATAAATAATCTATCAAGAGAACCCTTACATAAGCTTCATTAGCTAACTCTTAATACCATTAAGGTATATCAATAATACATTCAAATCATAGCTATGTTATTAAGTGATATAATAATGACAATGGCCCCCTTGTCAGCTAAATCTTAACCAATATCATTTAAAGTCTCTAAATCATCATCACTAAATAGCTATTATCATCTCGTAATTATTCAATATATATTAAATAATATTTGAAATTAATATTATAGTCAACTGCTTTCTATTGCCTTATATTTTCAAATTTGAATTCAATGTCTCTCTTCGATTAACAATAATTAAATTATTGCTAAATCGATATTTCTTTATTTAACACTTATCAATATGAAATACATTTAACTTCTATAAGGTAACAATCAATTTAAAAATCAATTAATGATTATATACATATATAATCATTAATAAACTTAAAATAATATACATATATACATGTATATATATACATAGATATATATATACATACATATATACATGTATATATATACATATATATATATACATAGATATATATATACATACATATATATATATATATATACATACATACATACATACATATATATATATACATACATATACATATATATATATATACATACATACATACATACATACATACATATATATATATATATGTATATATATATATATATATATGTATATATGTATATATATATGTATATATATATATATATATGTATGTATATGTATGTATGTATATGTATGTATATACATATATACATATATATATATATATATATATGTATATATATATATATATATGTATGTATATGTATGTATGTATATGTATGTATATACATATATACATATATATATATATATATGTATATATATATATATGTATGTATATATGTATATACATACATATACATACATACATATACATACATATATATATATACATATATACATATATATATATATATACATACATACATACATATATATATATATATATATATATATATATATATATATATATATATATATATATATATATATATATATATATATATATATATATATATATAATAACTACCAATATAATCGAATACAAGTTCAATTTCATAACATATATTTATACCAACATTGCCAATATATAAGCAAAGAATACTTTGCTCTTGCGTATTCACTTTTTATGTCAGTCTCGTGCAGGCCTACTGACTATACCCCCATGTCCAACAAAGAAAACATTCACGCGACCATCTATTAGTGGTAGTGCCGAGGCATCCTGACTCGGACTGATCACAGGTACGGTTACCCTGCGCATATGTACACTTTCCATCATGTACAGTAAGGGGTACAGGATTGGGAATTTGCCCAATGACACATAACAACATAGTTTGTAACCTCATCAGCAGGCTACGTGCGATCGGCCATACAATTATTTTGTTATAATCATTTTTCTCTTCTAACATTACACATTTCCTACTATCCGTGTGTTAGTTAATAAACATCGGCCCCTCTCATGCGTATAGTCCCACGAGTTTGATAAGCCGTGGATGGTAGCAGAGTCCGTCGCGGGTACCCTGTGAAATGCAGGTACCCCACAACCCTTTGTACTTGTCGACGTATAAAAATAGAGGGGTACGGGGGGGTGCCCTCCCACATATATATATATATATATATATATATATATATATATATATATATATGGGAACTCTTCGTATTAAATCTGATAACACGTTTATTAAAACAATTTATATATATATATATTCGCAAATTTTCAATCAGTTATACAGTGTTTAAATACGTATATATATGTATATATATATATATATGTATATATATATATATATGTATATATATATATATATATATATATATATATATATGTCAATATATGTGTGTGTGTGTGTGTGTGTGTATGCCTATGTGAATGTGCGCAGATTTGTAAAATGTATCTATATTTTTAAAATAGAAAGGGCTTTTCTATACAAGAATATTTTCCTTTAAATAATTGTTTTCTAAACATATCCATCCAATAAGTCTAACTATAAATTTGAAATCATCATTCTCAATTTTGATTTTAACTCGAACCCAAACCCGTTTAGATCTGATTTCTCTTTAATTAGATCTAGGGTTTTCTAATATTTTCTTCTCAACCAACAAAATATCTAGATTCCAATTTAATTGTAGATTCAATCACAAAGAGTATTCAGACACATAAAACAGACATGATGAAGACAGGAAGAGAAATAGTGCAAAGAGAATATGCAAATATCATGAGTGCACCTGGACACTGATGCTAATTTTGAAATGCCTCAGAAGTCCATAGAAAATCCCTTCCTTCTCCATCATTCACAATTCCTCCAAGATCCAAGCCAATCGAATCCTCCAAGTGACTAGAAGAGATGTAAGCTTTGAAGCTTCCATTTTAGCTTGAAGCTTGTAGCTTTCATTAAGCTTTCATTTTAGCTTCCCCAAACACACTAGGAGAGCCTCTATTTAAAGGCCTCTAAGATGCATCTAGAGTTCTCTAGAAACAACTAGAAGATAATCATGACAACCAAGCATGAGCCTTCTCCAACCTTCTAGATAAGTCTTAAGGTTGTAGACACCATGTGCTCAAATAAAATGCTAACTTCTAAGTGTAGACAACTTATGCATTCTTAGAGTGCAAACTCCGGTGTTGTCTACATGACAACTCTCGAGAATTTGCCAACTCCTATGTGAGAAAATATTAAAATAATATTTAATTTACTCTTTCTAATTTAATTAATTTATTTATTAAATCTCATGCACTAACTTTAATAATTCCACTTTTCAATCTTAATATATTTATATTTTAAGCACATGAAATCTAGAATCTTTTAATAATTTTAAATATATTTTCCACTTTTAAATTTCATTTTCTAAAACTTAATTGCTAAAATATTGGTTAGCTTTAATAATAATATTATTTAGTCATTTATTTAAAAATGAGCTCTAAATATATTATTATTAAAATAAATATTGTCATATTCCAAATTTAAACTTTTAACTTTTATCTTCAAATTTAATTATTTTATTTAACTAATTTCTCAATAAAATAAATATTAAAATATCATATTAATTTTCCATTTAAATTAAATCATTAATTAAATCTTTTAATTAGGATTAATTAATAGAAAATACATCAAAGACTCATAAGGTAAAAATATGAAAACCTATCATAGCCAAAATACATACAAAATCAAACCAAGGGTTTATATCACGAATTACGTTATCCAACATATTCGGAGGGTACTCAACTCAGATACTTGTCCTAATTTTCCAATTAGAACAAATGGCTTAAAGGTTGGGATTTGCACTTGAGAATTTATCTCCCCTCTCTTATCATTGAGATGATGTGATAGGGTACGCTCATCCTGGCAATTCAGGGAAGTCGATACCCGATACCTGCAACCTGCATAAAAACCATGCATGTACAAGCACAATATATACTAAACTAAACAGGCAATGGCAGGAAGTGGTGCATCGTGTAGATCTCGACTAGCAAGTGACTACAACGCCCTTCCTTAACCACATCAGACACGCCATACAAAAGTAAACATACAAAGCAAACACGCACACCATTCACATGCAAGTATGGGGTAAGTATCCATAATAAAACACATATGATAATAAATCATCTTACTAAACATCATTAATAATTGAAAGCAATGTAATAATCACCATCAATAATTGTGAACACTAAAAATAATCATCATACATACATGCAATGTAGAGTCTAAGTAATCTCATCACATAATAAACTGAATCCATAGCACAATATCTGATAATCCCAAAACAATGCTGCTAACCATCAACATAAAACTAGCCCTAAAAGAGTTTAGCAACAATAACAAAATGCGAACTAGGGGCAGGCACTACATCCACCCCCCCTGGGATTAGGCTTACTCCTAGAAGCCTACAAGAAATAAGAACTGAGATACTCACTATGTGGGTCCCATTGATCCCTTTCCCTCTGTAGGGAAACATGATTCCACTGAAGATATTACAACACCCTTAGAGTAATATGATTCTGGTTTAATGGTAAACCGAAAACCATATCGATCCAACATCATTCATTTAACAACTACTAAAATAGATCCCCTAATATATTCTAAACAAGAGCAACTTAATGCGCACAAAAATAATCAAAGGCATACTACCTTAAAACATAGATAGAATGATACATGTTTTACAACTAGAATAAGTTTCAACTTTCAATTTTGCCCAAGTTTAGGTTTAAGTAGAATTTCCAGTTTTGAAAGCTAAGTGTTGAAGTATGAAAAATATGCAAGTAACAGTTTTAAGTTCTGTTTTAGTTCACCTAGTTTCAAGTTTCAGTTTGAAAGAGATACACATGACAGTTCAAGGTTTTTGTTTTGTTCATCTAGTTGACAACTAGTGGTATTCAAATATACCCAGAGCTCCGACTGTTGAAACTCGGGCTCTGATAAACATCACACAAAATATTGGTTGGACACAACATAGCATTAGTTATATGTGTCATTTTGTAGTGAACATCCTAATGTAAAAGTTGAGCAAATGTTGTTTGAAAAATTCAAGTCATACTTTGTGAGGTCAAACAAAGTGTTTGAAACATGTTGTTGTCATCATCATATTGAGTTTGATCTCCACTATCAGGTATTTCAAAATTTTGTAGAAGACACATATGGTTTTCATGTTGCTCCTCCTAGTAGGAGAAGTGAGTTTATATCATCCATTCTATGTGATAAAATAGATGATCCAGCTGGTCAAATAAATTGCATCAAAGGATTATGTAAAATATGTGGTGAATTAGCTATATTTCCTTTGAAAATTGAAAATATTGATGCAACAAAAAATTTGAATTGCAAAAGTTACAAGTATGTCAAGAATGAAACAAAGTTGGACAAAGAGACAAAAAGATTGGAATATGTTGAAGAGGAGTTACCTATTCTAACATTTATGAACAAATTTAAGAATTTGATTCAACCTTATATTCATCATGCATTATTTGCAAAGTGGCAAGCACAATAGTTTCAAAGTTTGAGAGATAATTTCCCACTTGGAATGATTGTATCAATTGTTGGTTTTGCAGAGAACTATTCCTTTGTTCATCAAAAAGAAATTCAATCAGATTATTACTTTTCTAAGCAAGTCACTATTATGGTACATGTTTGTTATAGACATGCATAGTTAGATTTGGATGGTGTTTAGAGTACAGTTCAAGCATGAGTAATAAAAAATTAATATCATTTCTATATAAGTGATGATAAAGAACATGACATTCACTATGTCGAACATTGCTTCAATATCTTATTTTCTTATTTGAAAGAAAGAAACATAAATGTTGATAAACATTATGTTTGGTCTGATGCATGTGCCACATAGTTCAAATCATCTAGACCATTTTATGCATTATGTAGATATCATCGCAATGAGAATATAAAACACATATGGAATTTCTTCGAGAGTGGTCATGGAAAAGGTGAACATGATGGTGTTGGAGCTTGCATCAAATGTGCTCTATGAAAGTATCAAATGAATTATTAGGGAGTTCGTGTAAATGATGCACATGATGTTGTTGAATGGTGTAAGACACATTTTGCATTAGATGAGGTTGGGACATCATCAACAACGGGTTGACAGTTACCATATAGAGTCTTTTGGGAGATAACAGGTATGAATGTGTACATCTATTTAATTTTTATGCAATTAAGCTATAAAATTGTATTGTTAAGTTTTATTTTTCAATTCATTGAAGTTTAAATTTAATTTGTCCATATTTTCAATTTAATGAACATTCAGGTTTTAATAGAAAAAACATGCATGGTTGCAAGAGGATAGAAAACACATGTTCCTTACATTCAGTCATGAGTACAGATAATTGCAATTGGACATTGAAGACAAGAGAATATTCATGTTTTTGTGACAGTTGCATTGATGAAGATTATGAATAATGCATCAATCAAGCACGTGGATATACAATTGCATGGATTTCAGTACCACTTGATGTTATTGATACATTTGATAAAGATGATGAAAATTTTGATGATATTCCATTGATTTCTGATGATTATGATCATATCTCTGGATTGGTAAAAGTGGGTAAGTATCATAAAAATTAATTTGAACAAGTGTTAATTAATAATCAATTTGAACTATCTTATATATGTACTATACACATACACATGTATACTTGTTATGCAAGAGATATCTTTGTTGTGATTACTAAGCCTAGAAATTATGAAGGTGTTAGTTATTATTTATTGTGATGTACTACAGAGAGGACAAAGTTATATGACCCTAAAGAAAGTGATGGAATGTTGTTCCCCATAGGTAACTTTATATGAATATATATATATATATATATATAGGTAACTTTATATTTCTCAAATTTTAAAATACTTAAATTTGTGGTGTAGGTTCTATTTTGATAGAGGGAACATATTTGAAGCAAGACAAAATAGTCCAACATGGAATACTCTTTGTTGATTATCAACCTAACAACAAGGTTTTACAATACAGCCACCCGGTCATTACTACTGGGCTTTGTCTACATCCAGTCAAAGTTATGCATGCACGTCGCAAGTGGAGACTAGACAATGAAGATCATGAGAAGATATTACATGTTATAAGTGTACATCATGGTTGAACTGACAATTGAGATTTATTTTATAATAATTTGAATATCAACTTCTTTTCAAACTTTGAATATCATCTTGAATTAAATGTGTTTTTAATTGTATGATCATAGTCTTAGTTATCATTAGTTTATTAAAAAACTATATAAATTAATAATATTAATTGTAGCATGGATGAATTTAATAATTTAACAACTTGATATAAATAGGCTAAGTTAGTTTGAACTTACACAATCAAATTATCTATAGATATGTATTGATGGGCACAACCCAACAACCAGAATAGACACAATAGAAAGGGGAAATTATATTAACTGAGAAAATAAGCTGGTACAAACTGTGCAGAGAAAATAAACTCAAAACATGCCCTGCGGGCTTACAATAGCATAAATCTAGAGAATATTTCTCCTTTTAGCACCTCCTCTCAAGCTCCAATCCGAACTGCCTTTTACAATGCCAGAAATCTCCTTAAATAGACCCCGGAGGGTTAAGGACTAGGAGTACATTCTAGAAAGTGCTAGTAGGCATCCACCGACAAAATAGAAGGTTCCGGAAGCTGCGTTAGAAGTCGGTGCAATTCTAGAAGAATCCAGAAACGGTAGCCGAACTTCCGGGAGGCATAACTTTTGAGCCGTAACTCCGATTGACAAACCGTTTACATTTTCGGAAAGCTCTCGAAGCGCTCTATAGCCCTATTGACAAGCTTCGCTCGTCCCCCATTTTTTGACCCTTTTCAAGGTCATTTAATGCCCCAAACCTAACTTTGAAGCATTCTTAGGGGGTCTCAAAAACCCGAAAAACTGCAATAACTTTCAAACCGTGGGGCCTTTTGACCTGATTCTTTTTCTGGAATGCTCTAAATCTCAATTACATTCATCTGGCCAAGTCACACCTTCTAGGTCACCAAAATGATGGTCAAATTGCATGCTCCTATTTTTTCGGGATTTTTAAATGCACTAATAGTTGAACTATGAGAGTTGGAACCTTTATTTGAGCCAAATGGGTATCCAAAAATGTAAAGACATAAAATAGAAACTAAGTCTAAGTACATTTTTTTTTGGGTGACACAGGATTGCCCTTATACCTCTGGATGCTCCTGCATCATGTATCAAAAATAATTTAATATGTTGCAATTCTTAAATATCAACTTCTTTTCAAACTATTGAATTTCATCTTGAATTAAATGTGTTTTTAATTGTATGATCATAAATTCTTAATTATCATTAGTTTATTAAAAAGCTATATAATTTAATAATAAGTTAATTGTACCATGGACGAATTTAATAATTTAACAACTTGATATAAATAGGCTAAGTTAGTTTGAACTTACACAATCATTATCTATAGATATGTATCAAAAATAATTTAATATGTTACAATTCTTAAATATCAATTTCTTTTGAAACTATTGAATTTCATCTTGAATTATTTTAATTGTTCGATCATAAGTTCTTAATTACCATTAGTTTATTAAAAATATATATAATTTAATAATAAATTAATTGTACCATGGATGAATTTAATAATTTAACAACTTGATATAAATAGGCTAAGTTAGTTCGAACTTACACAATCATTATCTATAGATATGTATCAAAAATAATTTAACACATGTTACAATTCTTAAATATCAACTTCTTTTGAAACTATTGAATTTCATCTTGAATTAAATGTGTTTTTAATTGCACGATCATAAGTTCTTAATTATCATTAGTTTTTTTTTAAACTATATAATTTAATAATAAATTAATTGTACCATGGATGAATTTAATAATTTAAATTCATTTATCAACTTTTTTTCAAACTATTGAATTTCATACGTGAATTAAATGTGTTTTTAAAATTGTACGTGTGTCTCAAGATCATGTTCTATAGCTATAATACAAGAAAAATATGCATACACATCTCAAGACTAAACATCTAGAAATCTAATATATCTCTACAATTGAAATGCATACATATGCAAACTGTAAATCTCGAATAAATACATGTACATAGAAAAATATAAAAAGTCATATATACATGTGACCATCTAACTACTGAAGTACTCAATAATCAAATAAATAGTGAAATCTATGTATACATGTATGTCATCAAGGTACTAAAATACACATATGTGTATGTAAACTATCTCCAATATATAAATGCATCAAAAAGAATATAAAGATCTACTACTAGAGGGACCCCTCAAGATGCATACAAATAGAACAACCCTCTAATCGAGTCTCTTGTACATCCTCTCACTGAGGTGCATCAACCGAACCCTACAAATATATATACATATACATACATTAGAGTTTTATCTAAACATATATATATACATGTACATGTATATTCAAATTAAACACAAACTTGCATATATATATATATATATATATATATAGTTTGAAAAATTTAAATAATTTTAAACAAACTATTTAAAACTCAAGTACCTAAGCACTAGCAAGTGCCTCAATAGAATCATCTCTCTCATTACATGATGCCCTGAACTAACACTACATGTAACCATGTGCTTAGTGACCTGTGCCTACATGATTTATTATAGTTATTTAGATTAAATTAAATCTCTATATATATATATATGAACTGGATTTTTTAATAAATTCATATTTTTTAATTTCATATATATTTAAAATTAAAAATAAATTATATATGTACCTAGGTCTTTGGAGGTGGAGGATGATCAGTAGACTCCATCATATCATCTACCGATGTACCTAAGCCTGAAACTCCAACACCTACTAAACCACCCTCAACACCATGTCCAGCTGCTAGTAAATCTGAGTGAAGTGGACTGTGTAACTGGCTGGGTAATGGTATAGAATTAGTGTTGCCAAGTCATCTAAACAACAAGTCCATGTATGATGAAATACCTAGGCTTGAACTAGTATCAATCTTAGATAGGCCTCACAACTACTCATCAAAATCATCAAGACCCTCAACTGTGATCTAGACATCTCCAACTCGTATGCCCAAGTCATCTGTAGAGTGTTGTGAGCCTTGTGTCGAATGCTATGAGCTACACACAGGTGTATTGTCTATCACTGGTTTGGCAACTTGTGTCTATGGAACTACACTAGGGCTTTGATGCTATCTAACAACATCCATCATTAAGTGAACTGGAATCCCCTGTGTATCAAAAATATAATTGATAAAGTGCAACATATCCTCCAAAAAATATAGTTCCAAATCATGTGTCTAATGTCTTGAAAGACCATGAACATCACCTAGTAATGGTAGTCTAGCAACTCTATATGCATCATCAGAGGTGCCTAAAGTGCTACTAGATGTCTCTGAAGATGGTCAACTAGGTGGATGAGGATGTTGACTATGAATATAATGACCAATAGAATAAGATGTGATACTAGCGGCTGCAGATGCAATGTGTCCAATAGTGTCAAGTGCTCCCCTCTAGGAAGCAATGACAACTCTATCTGCAATAGGTGCATGTGCTGGAGTCACAGTAGGCAGTCTCTATCCAACAAATTGTTTGACATCTTGAGGTGGCAGACAATGTGCACTATGATACTGGTCATGATCTGCAATCCAACCATGCCCCTGTCCACAATAATCAAGAATATCCAATTAGTTGATGTTGAGCCCCATGCAAAACTCAGCGTACAACTGCTATGCAAAATAAAGAGATATCTAGTCGTTATTAGGATAATGATCATGTGTAGCTAAAAATTGAGGATAGATCATGCTAGCAATAACAAGATTTGTGCATCATGTGACTCAGTAGCCTCTCACCCTACCCTATGCTCCCTCATTTCCTAGAAAAAACTCTCTTTTGATTAGGTCTTTGGGGGCCACCCTCTTGATGTCATCAAAAGATGCATCTCCTGAAATCTCAGCCCTAAGCTCCCTAGATATGGAAGCTAATATGTCAAGAGTAAATGAATGGTGAGCTCTAAATCTAGCTTTCAAATCTTGTAAACCCCTACATATCATAGCACATATGTCTCTATAAAGACCATCATTAGAGGATGATATAGATTGTTTTAGTCTAGCAACCTCCTACTCTAAAAATGCAAATAAAGCATCGATATCAATGTGTGGATGTGGTGCAGCAGGAGTTGCACGTATAACCTAACCTAGAATAGAAGCTGCACCAAGAGCCATGGTAGGACCTACACCACCTGGAGCCACACTAGGAGCCACACCAGGAGCTAGAACATGAGCCACATGATGAGCCCTACCTTGAGGTACACCATGAGCCCCACCACAAGCTGCAACATGAGCCCCACCATGAGCAACATGATGAGTTGCATGAGTAGCCAGAATAGGAATTGCATCAAGTGCTGCAATAGGAACTGCATCAACCTGTGCCATAGTAGGTGTCACAGCAGGAGCCACAACAGGAGTTGCATCAAGTGTCACACTAGGAGCCACAGTAAGCTGGTCGTGTGAAGCCATATCTGTAGAAATGTATCAAGAGCTAAACTATCTACTGTACACACAATATTTTATTTTTAATTAAAAATTATACATGTAATTGAACGTGCATCACACATGTCTAGATAATCTATAACATGTACATATATGATCTGATAAAATTTTAAAAATATATATGATTGAATGCATATACATACATACATGAGAACTTTAGAGTTAGAGACATACATACATACATCTAAGTAAATTCATTTTGTTGAGACATCATGTGTGGTGTCACAAAGGTTGGTCACATGTGAATCCTTCTAAATTTAGTCTTTAAATGTGTAATTAATTATAAATTTGAATGCATTGGTCCATAAACCATCAATTAAAATATATATAAAATAATCTAACATGATCTAAGGATAAATTAGATCTTATTTTATCCCCTAGATCAAATATTTGGAGTAGTTAAATTCTAAAATATATATAATAGTTTTCCTATTTTGTAACTTTTGATTACTAATTGTATAAGAAATATAAAGGGTTCATCTTATTAGAAATTTAAGTAATATGTTTTTATAATTTTCTAAGAAGTGCAATTCAAAACATTGAAAGTTATATGAGACCTTGATTCAAGTTTTTTAGATTCAAATACATTAATATATTATGGCCCATTGTGTTATTGCTATAAGGAATTAATCATATAGTTTACGAGTCAATCTTATTGACCCATGTTTCAAGAGTAGTCTTCTAAGTTTATCAATATTATGACATTTTTTGAAAAGATTTTCTATATTTCATTTAACAATAATTTATTCAAAATAAACTTTCAAACATGAAAATGTGTTAAATTAACTATATATATTTACTTATTATTAATTAAAAATAAGCCAAGTCTATTAGGTACACTTTAAATATAGTATTATATATTATGACATTGCACGTTATTTCTATAAGAAAAATATAGAAAATCTAGCTAATTTAACACATTTTTAATTAATAATAAGTAAGTACAATAAGTAAACAATATAAGTAAACTTAGATTTTCTATGTTTCATTTAATAATAATTTATTCAAAATAAACTTTCAATTATATAATAAGAAAGTTCAATAATATATTTACTTATTATTAATTAAAAATGCGTTAAATTAATTAGCTAGATTTTCTATATTTTCCTTAAATAGAAATAACACAATGTCATAATATATAATAATGTATTTTAATGTGTGTTGTTTTCAAATAAGTGAAAATAGTATCATTTGATTAAAAAGATGTTGTAAATTATAATTTAGACTTATGAAATAAAAAATACATGTGCACTCAATTTTTTATCATACTAATTTTTTAACCACATGTATCTCCAAATTTTCATATAGATATTCAAGTTTAGGTTATCTTGAGTTTAAAAAAGTCAACTTTTGACACCTTTTTTAATCCCTTATTTTCAAGCTTTTATCCAAACTAGTTTTTAAATCATTTACAAGAATCTCGATCTTTTATCATGAGATATGTTGTCTAAGGTCTAATATGATGGCTAAATATTTTTTTATTAATGTTTCTACTAAGGTTCAAACAACCTTTGGGCTTTTATGATTTTGGTCCTTATGATTCAAATTGAGCTTTTGTTAGGATTCAAATTAGGGTATTGTTATCATGAATGTTAGGGTTGGGTTAACCTAGGTTATGGTTATAGTTTAGATTATATTATAGTTAGGGTTTAAATAGGGATATATTAGTTCAATTAATGTTTTGATTTTAGGAAAATTAAGGTTAGAGTTAAGGTTAGTAAGTAGGATAAGGTGCAAATTAGAGGAAAAGCCTTTGATTTATAGTTAGGGTTGAAGATAACTTTAAAGTTGAGAGTTTGGTTATGGTTAGAGTTAATTTATTGTTAGGATTTTATTATACTCTGGGGGGTATTATTAGAGTTCAATTAGGGTAATAAATTATTTATATTACTCTTAAAGGATAATGTTGAGGTTTAGGTTTCAAGTTGGGTTACATAGATCATTTAAAACAAGGGTCATACTTCATGTACATGTACATGTGTTTATGTATGCATGTATCTCTTGAATGTAATATTATAATTTAGGATTAGGGTCAACTTGTTTTAATTTTATGTAAGTTAGGCCTCAATTAGGTTTTGAAATAGGGTTTTAGTGTAAGGGTTATAATTAGGCTCAATTTTAGGGTAAGATTTAGGACAGGTTATGACATTGTTAGGGTTTATATGAGTATAATTTAGCATTATTTAGGGTTTAATATTAAGGTCCACATGTGGTTAAGAATTTAGGATAAGGGTTTAGCATATGAAGTTTATGATTTGGTTCAAGATTATGATTTAGGGTAAATTATCATTTATAATATAAGGGTTTAGAAATTAAATTTTAAGATCAAGCTTAGGGTTAGGGTTTGGATAATGATTAGGGTTAGGGTTTGGATAATAATTTTAGTTAAGGTTTAGGGTTAGAGTTAAGATTATGGTTAGGGCTATGATTTAGGATTGAGACCATGATTAGGGTTAGGATCATGGTTGAAGGATAGGAGTACAAATTATAGTTTATCAATTAGGGTTAGTATTAGGCTTTTAGCATTTAGGATTTAGGGTTATAGTTATGATTAGGGTTAGGGTATGGGTTTAGATTTCTATTAGTATGATTTATAGGGTTAGGATATAGGTTGGCATTGCTATTAGTATTATTTTTAGGGTTATGATTTGTATCAGGGTTTAAATTTATGGATAGGATTATGATTAGGGCTTATAATTTAGGATAAGGGTTGGGACTTATCATCTAGTATAAGGGTTTACCATAATTTACGATTAGGGTTAGAATTATGGTTTAGTACACTTAAAATTAGTTTATAGCTTTTAGAATTAGAGTTTAGCATTTAAATTTAACATTTTAGGATCTTAGTGTACAAAGATTAGGGTTTAGTATTTAGGGTCATGGTTTAACATTTATGATTAATGATTATGATTAGGGTTCTAGGTTAAGGGCTTACATCATTGTTAGAAGTATGGTTAGAGGGTTAGGGTATGGGTTTACATCATGTTGTTAGAAGTATAGTTAGAGGGTTAGGATTTGTATTAGATATTGGAGTTTGGATTATGGTTTCAACATGTAGTTTTAATATTTGTAATTAAAGTTAGGATCAAGTATTATGATTTGCTATTTAATGTTTGGGTTTATCATTTAGGTCTACGGTTCAAATTGAGATTTAGGAGTTATGGTTGAGCATCTAAGATTAGGGGTTATAATTTATGATTAGGGTTTTGCAATTAGGATTATGACCAGGTTTAGTATTTAGGATTATTGTTTAGCATTAAGGTTTAAGAGTTAAAATTTAAGTTATATATAATCTTTACATGTTAGATTATATGATGTACATTCTTTATGTTTGTATATAATCAAGTTATGTTCTTATAATTAACTTTTATTAATTAAATGTTGTAACATGTATTCTTTAGGTCATACACGTTCTAAGTTATATGTTTTTATGTATATATGTATGTTATATTCTTACCTATGCAAATTAATCTGCATTCTTATATATGTATAATTTAGGATCTCCCCTTAAGACATGTCATTGAATTATATAGTTAATTATATACTTAGATTAAGGCATTAAAAATAATAACATATACATAAACATGAATATTGAAAACATACATGTGTCTATATTTAACATGAACTTATTTACATGTACATTTATGAAATAAAATATACATTAATCTACATTCTTATGTATAATTTAGGATCTCCCCTTAAGACATGTCATTAAATATAGTTAATTACATTTAGTTATAAGACAAATTAAGATCAATAGTTAACATATGTACATATAAAAAATGTGAATTTATTGAAAACATGTACATGGACCTACTTTTAACCATGAACAAATATACATACATCTATGTTCAAAATAAAAAATACATTTTAATCTACATTCTTACATGTATAATTTAGGATCTGGACCCTTAAGACATGTCATTTAATTACACTTCTAAGATTAATTTGACATATACATATAAACAAGAATATTGAAAACATACATGTCTACATTTAACATTAACATATATACATATATCTATGAAATAAAATATGTATATTTTAATCTACATTCTTATGTATAATTTAGGATCTCCCCTTAATATGCATGTCATTAAATATAGTTAATTACATAGTTTAGATTAAGGTGCATAAAGATGAATAACATACACATAAACTTGAATAAGGCATTAAGATGAATAACATATACAGAAACATGAATAAAACATATAAGTAAACATAAAAGATTAAGATGTATTAAAAAATCAATAAAATGTACATTAACATTAATAAATTTATATGAATATTGAAAATATTTTTCTAAATTTTATTTTCTACACTATTGTTTTTTTAATATTTTTTAATATTTTTCTAATGTTTTCTAATTTTCAAAACTAATGTTTTTTAAAATATTTTCTAATATTTTTTCTAATATTTTCTAATGTCTTTTCTAATATTTTTCTAATGTTTAAATCCTAATTTATTTTCTTGTAGTTTTCTAATATAAATTCTAAATTATTATTTTTTAAATATATTTTCTAATGTTTTTCTAATATTTAAATGTAATTTTTTTCTAATATTTTTATTTAAAAATTTCTAATACATTATATTATTATAAAATTTCTAATATTTTCAAAATGTTTTTCTAATTTTTTTCTAATGTTTTTCTTTAAAAATTCTAAATTTTATATTATTATAAATTTTCTAATGTTTTTCTAATGTTTTTTCTAATCTTTTTCTAAATTTGTTTTCTAAAATTTATATTATTATAAATTTTCTAATTCTTTTCTAAATTTTATATTATTATAAATTTTCTAATTTTTTTCTAATGTTTTTCTAAATTTTTTTTCTAAAATTTATATTATTATAAATTTTCTAATTTTGTTTTAAGTTAATGTTTTTTATAATGTTTTCTAAATTTGTTTTCTAATTTTTTTATATAATATTTTTCTAATGTTTTCTAAATTAATATAATTAAGTTTAATAAAAATAAACAATAAAAATATTAAATTAACATTAAAATATGCTTTGAAAACATTTAAAACATTTTTAAAACATTTAAAAATGCTTTGAAAACATTAAAAAATGCTTTAAAAACATTTAAAATGTTAAAAACATTAAAATAATAATATATAGACATACCTGAAGAGGAGAATCTGAAGAAAAATGACAAGATGACACTAACAAAGACCACACATTCACTCCAATGCTTGAGTGAATAGTGAACACCATAAAAAATGACAAAAAAGGGTTAAAACGACATTTTTAAATGTTAGAAATCAACGTTTTGGATGTTTCCTGCGAACATATTTCGTATGTTCGTTGCGAACATATGATAAACCCGATTTCATTTTTGCAATTTTTTTTTCCATCTCTCTTTGTCCCACTATAGTGGAACCCATTATTGTGGGTTCACCCTGGTAGGAGTAATGTGGAACTTATAAATGAGATTGGACTATTGTGGATGAGAGAGCCACCATGACTAAATTGTTCTTTAATTCTTCTACTTTTTTCTTCTCAGCCACTATCTTCATTCTGATCATTAGCACTAAACGATCCTAACAAGTTTTATCAAGTGGGATGTTCTTGTCAAGAGGTTGATCGCCTCCTCTGGTTAGGTGAATAGGTCCTTGAGTGAGAGGTAGGATTTTGCCTGAAGCATCGATGTGAGAAGATGAAGTTTCTACTACCTTTAGAGAGGATTAGGTGGATGCACCTTTGGTCCTACTTCATTGTGTTGTTGTCCACTCAACCCACTTTTTGGTTCTCTTATAGATTCTGGCCATCATTATGTCAAGATTTTCTATAGCATCTTTGAACTGTTTAGAGCTTATGGGAGTATTCCTCAACTTGATCAAGTAAGTATTGCTATACATATTTTGACCATCATCCTCAACTCCATCTACATCTATGTTTACCTTAAATAGATTCACTTGATCAACTATCAATCTTGTAAAGGCTCAATCATGGCTCTCAAATTCATCGTTGCAATCATCCCAATAATCTTCAATTGTGACGATATTCTTTATCATACTCCCAATTTGTAGGACATGTCTAGCATACCCATGGGGGTCAAACATAGGCC
The DNA here is from genome assembly GCA_028749045.1 of Cupressus sempervirens. Classification (NCBI taxonomy): domain Eukaryota; kingdom Viridiplantae; phylum Streptophyta; class Pinopsida; order Cupressales; family Cupressaceae; genus Cupressus; species Cupressus sempervirens. The sequence goes on from CM053792.1 coordinate 477,431,749, forward strand.
TCAATACTTCATACATATCTAGCTTGTACTTCTTTTTTAATACCTTCATCATGTTCTTGGCATCTAAATGGGTGTCACAACTGAAAGCTCCAACCCTCATAGGGATTCATATCCCTTCTTCTTCATGCTTTTCCTTAGGATGTTCACCTGCAAATCTTGTCAAATAAGCTCGATTAGCACTATCATATCGCTTTGATATCTTGGCAACATCAGGGTAAATCCATCAAAAGCTACAAGATGAAGATAAGAAAAGGATGGGAACTGAATAAAATAGTAGTTGAATTGATTGATGGAGGCCATGGCTTTGAGAGTGAATCTCCTTTCTAGGAATCCTTGTAGTTCCCTACAATTTCTCATGGTAAAAGTGTCATTCACCTTTACATAATTTGCATAGCTATTCTATAGTTGGAGACATGGATAAAACTCATAGGATTTTACATCATCAAGGAATTTTTCTAATCTTGGAAGGTCGGGTCATAATTGCAAAGAAGTCAACATGTAAATTAGGAATGAAGACATGTAGAATGAATTATTAAACTTGGTTGCCTAGAGGGTATTAGACAAAATCTCACCTACCTCTTGCACCCAATAAATATACTAGGTGTCTAAGCATATAACCTAAACCAAAAAGAAGTATTTCTCAACAAAATTTAAGGCTTCTACTTCATCTTTCAATCTATGTAGAAGAACTAGAATATCAATTACCTATGGTTTGAGATTGGTCACAAACAAAGTTTTGGGGACTTTGATGGAACCATGTTTGCATGATCTCCTTCCTTGAGATCATCTTCTTCACTGAGAATTTTGAGATGGCCCCACCAATAGTTAAGTCAAAGAAATCCTCTCACTCTAGCACACGAAGACAATTTACATCGTCGGCCAATCAATTGAAATCAACACAGTGTCATTTAGTAGAACTATTTGCTTGGTTTCTAGATTTTAATGATGAATACATTCATAAATGAGTTCCAAGGCTTGGACTATCAAAAAACCAACAACTTCAACTAAACCACATCCTCAAAGCTTCTCAGTGATAGTATGAACTTGGTTCAAATTTTACCCTCCTTTGGAAATCTGCCATATCATAGAAATGGAGGGATGTGTCTATGAAATTTTGCAATTGAGACAATTCCAGTCAAACCACCAAATCTACAAACTTGGTGGCCATAGCTTATGAATGATAGTTTGAATCAAAAGTGCAAATAAGATAACAAATACAATGGTCATTGACTTTCAAAAAGCTTATGTGTATTGATAGAATGAGGAATCAAGGAAACAAGATAACTTCTTTAACTGCTTCTGTATTTTTATATAAAAATTTTAATTCATCTTTATACTTCAAAATTCACACCACATGAGTGAAATTTAAGGAAATACCCATTCAATAGTAAATGCAAAGGCTCAATGGATATTTAAAAGTATTTTCACTATTCTATTGAGTGCAATGATAACTTTTTGTAAAACCATTAATCTACTTTTTTGTTTTCCTTTAAGTTTTGAATAGTTGTCATTAGGGTACTCTATTGACAAGAATTTTCTAAGCAATATTTTAACTAGATCTTCCTTTTGCAATGGCTTGATTCATTCTAATATCATTTAGACATGCACTAAATCTAGTACAAGGGCTAAATCTACTCATTGACTTGATTTTTCTTAAATGATTGGAAAATTGCCTGCTTGGGTTGGAAACCCACTAAGGAGTAGGAAATTTTCATTTTTTTACCAATGCTCCTTTATTGGTTGAATCTTTGGCAATTGTATTTATGGTTGTGAAGGATTTTAGTTAAGGTGTATGGATCCTCTTGGGTATCACTTAACATCTTATTTTTCACTTTTATCTCTTATATGAAAAATCATCTTAATGGGTTGGAAACTTGTCAAGGAGAAGACTATTTCAATTTTTTTGCCAAGGCTTAGTTTTTGAATGATAAAAAATCCAAATCATGTTTAGGAGTCTCATCTTAGACTTAAATATCATTTGACTTTAAAATGTACCTTCTTTGAATCTTTTTAAGCTAAACACACCTCCAAGTGAGCCTTCATGGGTTGGAAATCCACCGAGGAGAAGGCAATATGAGATTTTCTATCGATGTTTATTTTCTCAACCATTAATATGTTATGAACAAATAGTAAACATGCTTCACCTGTAATAAGTGAAATTTTATCTCTATCAAATTGGATACTTACTTGACAAATTACAAGATAAAAACAACCACCCACCCAGCTATGGAGAAAGAGAAGGCGTATTGGGAAAATCTGATAGAGATCACCTAGCCTTTAAGAATCTAGACCTAGACTCAAACATTTTAGGAAAGGGATTGACCTCATCTAAAACAAAAAAGTCACTTTTGCCAATAGATTAGAAAACAAAAGTGGGGCTGGTAAATTATTATTATTTGCACTATACTTCACTATACTTAAGATAAATTCATTATTTTATTATTTATTAGGTTAGATACCTAGGAGTTTGCATACTCATATGAGTTGTCATATTTACAACATAGGAGTAAGAAACTCTATTTTAGCACATGGTGTCTACAACCTTGGAGTTTGCACAATCAACTAAGTTGTCATGTTGACAACACAGTTGTTCACACTTTTAATTAAGCAGATGATGTCTACAACATAATTTTACATGACATACCTTTGTATGCTTATCCTCCCATCATCACACTAACTCCCATGCTTAATGGAGGATAACCCACTCTTGGTGGTCATGTGCTTAGTTGTGGAGCTTATCATATTGCTAACTCCTAGACATTCTAGATGCATCATAGAGGCCTTTATATATAGGCATCTCTAGTGTACTTTCATATCAATTACAATGAATTGAATATCATATTGTTATTCTAATCATACTTTGTTGGTCTTTTTGTGCTAGTTATTGTGCTTCTTGGTCTTGGGTGAATTTTTCTCTAAGGAAAATTCTTACATGGTATCAGAGGTATACCAAATTCTTACATGGTATCAGAGCTATAAGAGGCATCATTTCATAGACATTGAAGACCATTATTGCTTCACCTCTCTAAGGAAACCTTGATTTAGATCCAGATTATCTGTAGCTATTGGGAGCATCTAGAGCCAAAGTGGACCTCACCATTGCATTCGAAGAGTTAGTTTGGAAAAATTGACTATAAATTCGCCTATGTTGGGCAATAGTCAAAATTGAGGCAATTTTTTTACAAACTGACACCCGAAGGCCTGATTTACAAATTTGGTATGATCATTTCAAGACTTTGAATTTAATTTTTAGATCTACATATTTTATTATTTTAGTCTCTACAATTTTGCTACATTATTTTTCTGATCTACATATTTAATTCAAAAAAAAATTGGCCATCAGGCCTATAGAGGAGAGATTTCTTGCAGGACAAGATTGGAGCTTGCCAATGCAAATCAAATATTTGCATCATATTTAGAAGGTCAAAAAACCCCCCATATCAACTTTTGTTTCATTGAAATTAGACATCTAAGGTGAAATCTAGAGTCAATTGATTTTTGGAGGCGTGGCGGTGGCAATTCAAGAAAAAGAATTACATACATGATTTTTCAAAGAGCAATATCTCCCTCATACAAACTCCTTTCTTCGAGTAATTTTTTTGTTTTGGGGTAGAATTTTGTGATTTACACATTGGTGCAGGATGTTTTAGCTCCTTGTTCTTGAATTTTTCTACAAGTTGCAAATCCCATCTTTGCAACTTAAAATGCTTAGTTTGGGCTCATTTGGACACATAAACAAGTTCCATTTTTTTAAAGTGCTTAATTTTTCATCTACTTTTCATATCTGTAATCATTTTATAGGCTTCTGTGGACAAAAATACCACTTTCAAAAATAGGTCATTTTTTACATTGTAATGCTTTGATAAAACTTTAGAACTGTTGTATTTTTTACCTACATTGTAAAGTTCTAGATCTAAACTATAAAAGGAGGTTGTAAATAGAAAATCAGAAGTCCATTAAGGTCAAAATTGACAAATTGGCCCATTATATTCACACTACTGATAAAGTGCCAAATCATACATTAGGGGGGGTTGATTACTTTTTCTTGTATTTTGGGGGGTTCATTGATTGATCTCATGGAGTCTTGTCACACATGTCAGTTTGGTTTAAGACCTGTATTGACAAAAAGGAACTATCACAAATGGAGTTCTTTAGTCATTGATCATCTTAGAGGAGAGCATAAGGAATATTTCATTTTCTATGTTCTAAAGAACTACTCTCTTATCCTGATACCAAACCTTTTCACATAATTTTGTTAATCATTATATTCAGTATCAGTTCTGATTGCATTCATGTCATTAGAAATATCATTGAACCTAATGATATTTGGATGGCTCTTTGGAAAGAATATGGAGATCCCATAGTTCCCCCATTTCCAAAGGACATTCTACCTCCAATCACTCCAGTTATGGTACCTTCAACTCCAAATGAGATCACACATCTTAATATTCCTATTGATTGTACTGATCTAGTTCTAGCCATAGATGCTCCTGATTCAGTGTAGTAGGACATACTGTGCCTTCCTACTTCATCTTCATGTGATGACTTCCTTCCATACATTACAAGGTTGTTTGTGGAGTCTCACATTGCAGATGTGGGAGACATCAATCTTCTCTTTGTTGAGGAGACTTCCTTGGCTCATTGCAAGGGCACACTCTAACCCTCAACCACTTGATCATTTTGACATCATTGTAGATTCTTTATAGCAAATGGAGAAGGAATCTTTCACTTAGGAGGAATCATATCAGTCTTTGGAGATTGTCTTTCAGTTTCCTCAGACATCATATTTTTTGAGGATTCTTCCTATCAGTTGGGAAACATTCTCTACTACACCTATGGCACCATTTCTTCCTACAAGGAGGACCATCATTCAACTTTCATGGTGTAGGTTCTTCAGTCATCAAGGAGCTTCAATCATGGGTGTTCATCCATCATTGAAGGGAGGTGACATTTCTTCTCTTCCTTCATCTTCCTATTAGGATGCTTCATCATCTTCGCAGTTTGATTCAGTTTCATTCATGGACACATTACCTTGTTGGACACCTTATTTTGGGCTTCCACTAGATTGGTTTGTGGCATCTTCATTCAAGGACTTGTTGGCATTTGAGTAGACTTGAGAGGTAGCATCCACTACATACTACATTTGGATCCCTCTTCCATCTTCCTATCCAAAGTGGGAAGCTTACTTGCACCTTTACTTGGTGTATCTTCTTCCTCAAGGGAGACACCTTATTTATCGACATTGGATTTTCTTCTATCTTCAAACACTTATTATTATGAGATCCTTCGCTAAGGGGAGGATTTCATGGATGGATTCTTTATTGCATATGCATGATGTATGTCATAATGGGGGGGTCTTGATTACTCTATCCATTCATGCATCTTTCTTTATTCTACATATCTCTCTTTTTGGGAAAGGGTTTTTCCCATTAGGTTTTCCCTCTTTCTCCATTTACAGAGATATTTCATTGCATTTCAGCATTGCATTTGTACTTGGGTACTTAACATGGGCTAGTAGTCAGGACCCATTATGCATTTCATAATAACTTTTGTGAGCTTAAGTGCATTCCCCTAAGTTGAATTTAAGGGGGGATTGTTAGTGTAAATAATTATTATTTACACTTTACTTAAGTTTACTTAGGATAAATGCATTTATTTATTTATTTATTAGATTAGACACCTAGGATTTTTCATACTTGTATGAGTTGTCATATTGACAATATAGGAGTAAGCAACTCTATTTTAGCACATGGTGTCTACAACACTGAAGTTTACATAATCAATTGAATTTTCATTTTGACAACACAATTGTTTGCACTCTTAATTAAGCACATGGTGTCTACAACATAATTTTATGTGACACACCTTTGTAGGCTTATCCTCTCATCATTGTACTAACTCCTATGCTTAATGGAGGATAACCCACTCTTGGTGGTCATGTGCTTAGTTGTCGAACTTATCATATTGCTAACTCCTAGACATTCTAGATGCATCATAGAGGCTTTTATATATAAGCACCTCTAGTGTACTTTCATATCAATTACAATGAATTGAATATCATATTTTCATTTTGATCATATTCTATTGGTCTTTTTGTGCTGGTTATTGTGCTTCTTGGTCTTGGGTGAATTTTTCCCTAAGGTAAATTCTTACATGGTATCAAAGCTATACCAAATTCTTACAAGGGCAACACGTGTCTTAAATTTTTTTAGGAACTTAGTATTAATTAGGAATTCATTTTTTCAAATGACTTGTTAAACACTAAGGGAGTATTATTTTTCTCTTTCAAAAAATCAAAAACCTTTGGTAATTTAAAAAAATGCTAGTGTATTGAGAAAAAAATAACTTGAGTAGGAAAGTATGTTTTTTTTCCCATTGAGGGAGAATAAACATTCTAACTTGTAGGAGTGCAAGGACTTAATCGTTCTTATGGGACTATGGGAGATGGTTATGCATGGATTCCCTAACTGTAAGTCATTAGCTAGTTGGTCTACCTAGTTCTCCTCTAAAAGCAGTCATAGTCTTTGTGTAAGCAAGGGGGGATTATCCTTTAAAGAAAAAAAACTCACCATACATATCTACTTGTCCATTTGAAGGTGGGATTTGACACTAACTCTCACTACAAGATAACCTTTGAACATATTCTATTGAGATCTTAGAACAATAAATTTATGTGTGCCCTCTAATAGTTGACATGGTTGTGTGAGAATGAGTACATTCAAGTTGTGGGAAAAGGTTGTGATTTCTCTACTATGTTCATTTTTAGGGATAAAACGTGTTTTTTAATATAAAGGTGAACCCCCTATACATATGAATCTTGCAAGGTTTCCCTTTTTATAAAGATGAATCCCCTATACATAGTAATTTAGATTGCCAAGATATACCATATCATAAATTCATAATTTCACCATAGTCAAAATAATCCATAAACAATTCAAATCGATATATTAGCAAATAAATGTTGTGATATGGAGCCTAATCAAACTTGAAGGTTTATTCGACATGGTTTTGTCCCCATATTATTTCTACGAGGGTTTTGGAGTAGTGCTCCCAAGATGAGGTCAAGGGGTAATGCAAAAGCTTGTATAAAAAGGCTTAGGGTTAGGGATTTTCATAGAGTGTGATGCAAAAATTGGTTCTTTCGACAATATTGAGTTGTAAGGGATTACAGATTGTAATCAGGTTATAATCACTAGATAATAATAATATTGGACTTGTTGGTAGATGTAGCCCAAGGATTGCATGAACCATGTTAAATCTTGGTATCTTGTGTTCTCTTTATGTGATCTACTATTTTTTGGTATTGCTTATATATTTGCATGTAACTATTATTTCTATCTGACGTTAATCCTAACATGTGGTATCAGATCCAAACTGTTGTCATTTTTTTTTTTGGCCAAACCATCATCATTTTTTTTCTTAGTGATCCTCTATAGGAGGTCTCATGATTGAGTGGGAGTGATGGCAGATAAGGGTAAGCTGAGGGTTGACAAGTTTAATGGGCAGAACTTTCAGTTATGGAAAATGAAAATGAAGGACTATCTTTATCAGAAGGATTTATAGAAGTCGTTGGAAGGAATATCCAAGAATTAGGGATCTATGACAAATGATGACTACGATCTTTTAGATAGAAAGGAACTTGGAAGCATTCAATTATGCCTAGCACCATTGATGGCATTTAATATTAGAAAAGAGAAGATGATAGAAGAGTTTATACCAACCTTAGTGAAACTGTATGAGAAGCCCTCCACTTCAAACAAGGTATTTCTCATAGAAGTGTTTATTTAATATGAAAATGATAGAAGGTGGACCTATTGCAGATCATTTAAATGAGTTTAATACTATTACTAGTTAGTTATCTTTTGTGGCTATTAATTTTGGTGAATAAATTAGGGCTCTCTTGATTTTGTGTTCTTTGCCTAAAAGCTAGAATGGATTGGTAATAGTTGTAAGTAATTCTATTTCTAGATCTAATACCCTAAAATATGATGATGTGATCGATATTATTTTGAGTGAGGAAACTCGTAGGAAAACCTTAGGTGGATCTACACTAGGAAGCGATTTGAACATACAAAGTAGAGGCAAAATGATTGAGAGAGGAAATAATTTTGGAAATCATGAGAAATCAAGAGGAAAGTCAAAGGGGAAGAGGTCTTAATCTAGAAGACTAAGAGATTGTTAGTACTATGGGAAATTAGGGCATAAGAAGAAAGATTGTTGGACTTGAAAGAACAATAAAGGAGATAAACTAGAAGGGAACAAGAAGGCAAATGTGGTAAGTAACAAATCTGAAGAGGATGCTTTGCTTCTGTCTTTAGAAAGTGTTGATGATTCATGGGTTTTAGATTCTAGTGCTTCATTTCATGCTACACCTCATAGAGGTTATTTCATTGATTATGTCCAAGGGGATTTTGGGGTTGTTTATTTGGGGGATAATAAACCCTATCAGATTGTTGGAAGGGGAAAAGTAAAGATTAAGTTATAGAATGTGCTACTACATGAGGTAACACATGTTCCAAGGCTAAGTAGAAAATTAATTTTACTAGGAAAACTCGGTGATGAGGGTTGTGTAGTTAATTTCAATGATAAAAATTAGAAGGTTTCAAAAGTTTCCCTTGTAGTAGAAAAAGTTGTGAAAGTAGGCACCTTATATCTTTGTACAGGTCATACTATTCCTTTGACTTTGATTGTTTTAGAGAAGAATGAATGTTTAGGAACAGTTGTTGTAGTTGAGAAGGGAGAACAAATAGTTGTTGTAGATTCTAGTATAGCATTGTGGCACAACAGGCTTGGGCACATGAGTGAGAAAGGTATGAAAGTACTTCATTCAAATAAATTTTTACCAGGTCTAAAATGTATTAATATGGATTTTTGTGAAAGTTGTGTGCATGGAAAACAAAAAAGAGTGAGTTTTGTGAAGAATGAGAAGGGAAATAAAAGTGAGAAATCAGAGCTTGTGCATACAAATGTACGAGGACTAGCTAAGGTATCTTCCCTTGGTGGCTCTCACTATTATGTTATATTTATTGATGATGCAACTAGAAAAGTATGAGTTTATTTCCTTAGACAAAAATATGATGTATTTCAAACTCTTATGAAATGGAAATTCTTGGTTAAAAATGAGACTAGAAAGAAATTAAAATGTCTTAGATCTGATAATGGTGGTGAGTATTGCAATCATGAATTTGAAGATTATTTCTCTACTAATGGTATTCATTGATAGAAAACTATTCCAAGGACTCCACAGGAACATGGAGTGGCTCAACACATGAACAAGACTATAATGGAGCATGCAAGAAGCATGAAGTTGCATGATGAGTTTCCCTTAAACACATAGGTGGAGGTTGTCAATACTACTATATATTTCGTTAATAGAGGTCCCTCTACTCCTTTGGGTTGTAGTATTCCAAAAGAAGCATGGACTGGTAAGAAGGTGAGTTATTCTTTTCTCAAAACCTTCAATTGTGAAGCATTTTCTCATATAGATTCTAAAAATAGAACCAAGTTGGAATCTAAGTCAATGAAATGTGTATTTTTTAGATATGGTACTAATGAATTTGGTTAAAGGTTTTGGAATTTTGAAAATCGTAAAATTGTAAGAAGCAAGGATGTCATATTCAATGAGAAAATGTTGTATAAAGAACTATTGCAGCAACATGAGAAGAAAGAAAATGATTATGTAGTGTTGGATAATACTCTAAAAGTTGATGTTCCCAAAATTCCTCATGATCTACAACAACAAATACCACACACCCTAGTGAATGTTAGATAATCAACAAGGATAAGTAGACCTCCAAAAAGACTTTCTCCTTCCTTTTTTTTTTTTACTTATTGATGTTGGTGAACTTAAAGGTTATGATGAAGCTATGCAAGTGGATACAAAGATTTAGTGGGAGTCTGCAATGAAAGAAGAAATGGACTCTTTGCTAAAAAAACAAGACATGGAATTTATGCAAGTTGTATGCAGGTAAAAGGGCTTTAGAAAACAAGTGGTTTTATAGGTTGAAAGAAGAAGATGGAGGGAAGAAAATATTTAAATCCAGGTTAGTTGTAAAATGATTTGCACAAAAAAAAGGGCATTGATTTTGATGAGATGTTTTCTCTTGTTTGCATTGTTTTAAGTATTGTGGCTACTGAAGATTTTCATTCAGAGCAACTTGATGTTAAAATAGTCTTCCTTCATGGTGATTTGGATGAAGAGATATATATGGCACAGCCATAGGGATTTGAAGTAAAAGGTAAGGAGAACTTACTGTGCAAATTGAAGAAAGGTTTATATGGCTTCAAGCAAGCACCTTGGAAATGATATCTAAAATTTGATAAGTTTATGCATGTGCATGGATATAATAAGTGTCATTCATATCATTGTGTCTATTTTAAGAGATTCGATGATAGAAGCTACCTTATTTTATGTTTATATGTTGATGATATGCTTGTAGCTAGGTCTAACATGGATCACATTAAGGGGTTCAAGGAACAATTAGCACATGTATTTTCTATGAAGGATTTGGGGATAGCAATACAAATCCTTGGTATGAAGATTTGCAAAGATAGGAAGAACAAGAAATTGACTTTATCTTAGGCTGATTATATTGAGAAGGTGTTGTAACATTTCTCTATGGAGAATGTTAAAGCTATCAGCACACCTTTACCTTGTCATTTGAAGTTGACTAAGGAGAAGTGTCCCAAGACACAAGAAGAGGAGGATAAGATGTCTAAGGTACCTTATGCTTCAGTTGTAGGAAGCTTGACGTATGCTATGGTATGTAATAGGCCATTTATTGCACATGCAATGGAAGTTGTTAGTAGGTATATGAGTCATCCAGGAATTGAGCATTGGAATGCAATTAAATGAATTTCATATATTTGAGAGGCACATCTAGTAAGCATTACATTATAGGGGCTCTACTACTTATTTACATGGACATGTTGACTTAGATTTGGTAAGGGATATTGATACTAGGTGAAGTACTACAAGTTATGTATTTACTATTGGTGGGGTAGCTGTGAGCTAGATTTTTAGGTTACAAAAGGATAATACTTTATCCACTACAGAGGTAGCTAAGGAGATGATATGGCTTCAATTCTTCCTGAAAGCATTGGGACACCCATAGAGGGATAATTATTTGTTTACTAATAATCAGAGTCTCATTCATCTTACAAATAATTCAGCTCTGCATTCAAAGACAAAACACATGTAGTTGTGGTACCATTTCATTCGATTAGTTTTGGATGATGGAGATTTAAAGCTAGAGAAGATACATACAAATGACAATCTAGTAGATATTTTTATAAAGGTAGTGACAAGGGAGAAGTTGAACTCCTCTCTAGCTTTAGTTGGTCTTCTCAACTAAACAGAATAAAAGAACAAAAAAATCTAGGGTGGTTTTATATTCCAATGGAAGTTATAGGTTTAACAGTGCTATGATCATTCTCCAAGTGGGAGGTTATTGTTGTGGAGTCTGATCAGTCTCCAAGTGGTAGATTGTTGTGATATGGAGCCTAATCAGACTTGGAGATTTATTCAGCATGATTTTCTCCCCATATTATTTCTACATGGGTTTGGGGGTAGCACCCCAAAGAGGGGGTCAAGGGGTAGCATCCTAGGTGAGCTCCCTATCATAGTACCAGGTGTGATCAAGGGGAAATTCCCCTGGAGGGGTTTTTGAGGGCAGCACCCCCAAAGCCAAAAATACCCTTATATTGTTAAAGGCATTGGCTACTATTTTTCCTATTAGATGACTTATTCTAGCCCTAATTTAGTAAGTGGTAAAAGCTTGTATAAAAGGCTTAGGGTTAGGGATTTTCATAGTGTGTGATGCAAAAATTGGTTCTTGTGGTGGTATTGAGCTGTAAGGGAGTATAGATTGTAATCAGGTTGTAATCATTAGAAAATAATAATATTGGACTTGTTGTTGGTGGGCATAGCCTAGGGATTGAGTGAACCATATTAAATATTGGCATCTTATGTTCTCTTTTATGTGATCTACTATTTTCTGGTATTGGTTATATATTTGCATGTAACTGTTATGTCTGTCTAAGGTTAATCCTAACAATAAACCATTTCAAAATTGCACCAAACTTGAATTAATGTGTAGATCTCTCCAAGATCTTTTTGTCAACTATTTGAAGTCTAGAATCTAACTCTGTATGATCAAGTTATGCTAGATAGAAATTTAAAAAAAGCCTTCAATGATATATATATACAAAAAATGGATTCCAAAGAAAAATGTCAATATAATCAAATATTTATTTCTAGTTATAAACATCATATGCAGGTCTCTAACCCCATTTGGCATACAAGTTAGACATCATAATAGTAGTAGCATTTAATTTCAAAGTTTTATTTATTTAAAAAGAACTTTAAAAATATTTAGTGGAATTAAAAAATTTAATTTAAATAAAAAATCTTAGTTTAAAAATTAACGAGGAGAGGGAGTAACCCCACCCACTGATTGTTTCTACATGAGAGCTCATACCACCAATGGTGAAGGCCCCTGATATTACCTACTAACAATTTGTTCTCACATGTACTATGTGGCAACATGCTACAATATACAAGGGAGGAGGGGGGCGCAAGCATGGTAGCCCCACACCACTTCAAATTTTATTTTATTTTTTTAATAAATCAACCCACCCACTAAGATCTATTTGATTTATTTATTTTTTGTGGGTTTAAATTTTTTTCCAATATATTTAAACCTTTTTTATTTTTAATGATGATGACTCAACCTGTGGACGGTTATATAGGCATACGCGCAAAACAATTTGCCTATCTTTTCGACTTTGTCTAAACAATGCATATTTTATATCAAAATTCATGGAAAAGCTAATTTGGATTGAATGGTGAGGTCTATTTTTACCCAATAGGTGATTTCTACAAGCTTCTACTAAAAACCCTTATTAAAATGAAACATCCAAACATTCCTTTTAAACAAGAATTTTCATGCCAAAAAAATCTACCAACAAACCATCATTATAGAAAACCCAAAACCCTTTGATATGGAATAAACAAATTACAAATAATATATATCTTTCGATTTCTTTCATTCTTTCATGCAATATTAAATGGATTCCACTTAGGCTATTGTTGGAAATATAAGAGGAGTAACTGAGAGGAGAGGGGTGAATCAATTACTACTAAAGTAAATCCCAGATCCCTTAGATTTCAATACAAAAATACAATCTAAAAACTAAAAATTTTTGATGCTCAGTAAACATACATAAACTACTATAACTTGGTAATTATTGAAGGTGCTTAGTAAATTCTTACTATACAAACTTTAGATGTTATCTATGTTTACCATTACTTTAACTTAGTTTCAAATACATAAAAGGAAATTGCATGAACACATTTGACACTAGGATTCAACATGAAAACTTAATTTGGGAAAAACCACCAATTGCAACTAGTAACTATTTTCACTCTTTTGAAGTGAGCCCTATTAGGAGCCAACCCTATTAAAGGCTACAAAACACACTGTTAGGTGTGACCCTATTAAAGGATTTAATTACCCTATTATGAGATTTAGATCATTGCTACAATGGTTAGAGAGTAACAATGAGATGACCTGATTTGAATGGAACTCAATTGGTGATTAGAGATCTCTATTCTAACTTGTATTTAATCCTTTCTAATTAAATATAGCTTTTCTACTCCACAAAGATATTTTTCTTATCCTTCAAATTTGATTCCTCTCTTAATTATTAAACATTCATCACATCTTCTCACTTGCACACTTTCAAATTCTCAACTTAACCTTATAGTTATATCTTTCATATTGTCAAGTTGGCTCATATACAATTTAGAATAGCTAGTATTCATCACCTTAGTTGGCTATAATCAATAGATAAATCAATTAAGCTTTATATGCAAAAACAATAAAATCCTTCATTAGCCAACCCAACTCAATAGAAACTAACTCAAAAATGATTTCTTGTGTTAACCAACAGAAGCTCAGTTAACATTGTAGACTTGCAAAAATTTCTTGGCAACCAAGTGAGCTCTATCAGCACTGGTTCCGTCCAACTTTCCTTCATTAATTGAGTGAGCTCAGTTAACACTCATTTTCTACATACTGTCCTTCAATTCCTAAGTGAACACAGTAGACACTACCTTCTAAACTAGGAAACCATAGGAATGCTCAATAGACATAGAAAACTATCTTCACTACTCGAGTGAGCTCAAAATATATTGACTGATAATGATATGACATTTGTGTAACATCAAAGATAATACACAATTAATCAATTGTATCCAAAAATCTCCCTCTTTGGCATTGATGGCAACACAATGTCATAACATAATGAAATTTTGGATTTATTCTTGAGAACTCCCTCTGTCAATATGAGCTCTTCCTTTTACTAGATTCTTCCTTTGTTTATAACAACTTCTATCAATTTCATTCATAGAACTTTATCCCTCTTATAGTAAAATTTTCCTTCTTTAGAATGACAAAAATTTCTTAGAGATATGATAATAAACTTTTCCCTCTTTGACAACACATGCCAAAGACAACCACTTTGTTAATATCAATGTACCTTAAGTATTAATTCATTTGCAATATGCCCTTATTAATTCTACACCAATTGATTAATCTTCAATTTAGCTCTTGTTGATGCATCACTTAACATTTTTAGTGAACTTCAGATAGGGGAATGATCCCTAGCTTACCTCTTAGATACAGAAGTGCATCCTTAGGTAAGAGCTTGGTGAATATGTCTACAATCTATTCTTTTGTTTTAACATATTCTAATCTGACTTCTTTATTCTACACCAACTCTCTTAAGAAATGATATTTTATAGTAATGTGCTTTATTTTGGTACGCATCATTGAATTCTTTGATATATTGATTACACTGGTATTATCATAGTATATGACTATTGGATCCCTGATCTCTATCTTCATTCCTTCCAACAATTGTTTGAACCAAACAATGTTAAAGAAATTAATTGTTCCTACCACATATTCTACCTTTTCTGTGGATTGAGATGTATAATTTTTCTTCTTGCTTGGCCAAGACACTAGTCTTTTATGAAGAAATAATACTCCCTCACTATTTCTTTTTCTATCATCAATTCTTCATGCCCAATCAACATCAATAAATACCTTTAAGTCCAAATTGCCTCTAAGTTTATACCATAAGTCATAGTCTTTAGTACCTTTCAAATATCTCATGATTCTTTTGATTGCCATCATGTGATTTTCTCTAGGATTTTTTGAGAATCTTGCCACCATTCCAACTACTAGAGTAACATCAGGTCATGTATGTACTACATACTGCAATTTTCCAATCATTGATATGTATGTGGTCTAATCTACTTCTTTGGAATCATCATTCTTAGAAAGATTATGTCTAGTAGACATAGGGGTTCCAAGTGGTCTTGAATCTTTCATTCCAAAAATATTCAGTATTTCCTTGATATACTTAGATCGAATGATATAGATATCATTTTTTATCTATTCTATCTGTAACCCAACAAAGAATTTTATCTCACCAAACATGGACATCTCAAATTCTTTACTCATTTCTTCTGAAAATGATTTGCACAAGTCATCATTTCCTATAAATAGAGTATCACCAAAAAATATTTATGCCAACACAATCTTCTTGTCTGGTCCTTCCTTGATATACAAACTACTATTATCATTTATTCTTTGAAAGCCAATCTATACCAAGTAATTATGAAGTCTTTCATAGCAAGCTTTAGGAGCTTACTTGAGACCATATAATTGTTTTTGTAACTTGCAGACCATGTCTCTTTTGATAGTATCTACAAAATCTTATGGTTGTTTAATTTAGACTTCCTCATCAAGAATTCCATTTAAGAATGTAGATTTAACATCCATTTGGTATACTTTAAATCCTTTGTGTGCTGCATATGTTAGTAAAGTTCTAACACCTTCTAATCTTCCTACATGAGAAAAATTCTCACCATAATCAATACCTTCTTCTTGAGAGTAACCTTTACATACTAGTGTTGCCTTGTTTCTTAAAACTTTTCCATCTTCATTTAGCTTATTTCTGAATAGCCACTTTGTGCCAATTACATTCTTATCCTTGGGTCTAGGAACAAGAGTCTAATTTTTGTTCTTTCCTATCTGCTCTATCTCTTCATTCATTTCTTCAATCCAACTTTCATTATCTAGAGCATCTTTAACATTTCTAGCATCAAATTCAACAAGTAAACATGTACCTTTTAATTTGCTTCTTGTTATTATTCCATTTGATTTATCTCCAATGATCTGATTAGGTGCATGATGCCTTCTAACATATCTTGCTAACACAAGCTCTTTGGGCATTGAATGAGTTCCACTGTCTTCATTATGAACTTCAGTTTCAAGCTTAGGTCCTTCTATCTGTGACTCGGGTCCATCAGACTCAATTTGAACTAGCTTGGTAGCCTCTAACTATGACTTAGGTCCTTTAGACTATGACTCAAGTTATACTATCTACAACTTGGTAACCGTTAGAGATTTTGGGGACTCAAGAGATGAAGCCTCCTTTCTTTTAGATAGATTTGGCAAGGTATCAGGTTCATAGTAAACAAATCTTCTGTAATCCTCTGGCACTTCGTTGCTTTCTTCTTCACTCTTGTTTTGCAAACTCATCAATTCTAACATGTGCACTTTCTATTATTTTGTGAGTAGACAAATTCAAACATTTGTATGCTTTACTTCTATAGGAGTATCCTAGAAATATGCTTTGTCACCTTTTACATCAAATTTTCCTTTTCTCGACTCCTTCAAGATATAGCATTTTCTACTAAATACTTTTAAGTAACTTACATTAGATTTGTAGCCATACCATAGTTGATAAGGATTTTTATTTGAGTCTTTTTTCAACTATATTCTATTCAAGGTATAAACTGTAGTGTTGATAGCTTCCTTCCAATATTTGATAGCAACATTCTTTTCAATCATCAAGGTTGATATAGGAACATCTAGAGGTATAAGGGCAATCTTGTGTCACCCAAAAAAAATGTACTTAGACTTAGTTTCTATTTCATTTGTTTTCATTTTTGGATACCCATTTGGGTCAAATAAAGGTTCCAACTCTCACAGTTCCACTATTAGTGTTCTGGGTTAGAGTTTTTAATCACATTGGGATACGTATAAATGCCAAAAAAAAAAGAGTATGTAATTGAGCCATCATTTTGGTGAACTAAAAGGTGTAAATTGGTTGGATCAATGTAATTGTAATTTAGAGCATTCCAAAAAAAGAATTAGGTCAAAAGGCCCCACAGTTTGAAAGTTATTGCAGTTTTTTAGTTTCTGGAGACCTCCTAAGAATGCTTCAAAGTCAAGTTAGGGGCATTAAATGACCCTGAATAGGGTCAAAAAATGAGAGATGATCAAAGCTCCTCCATAGGGCTATAGAGCACTTTGAGAGCTTTTTGAAAATGTAAATGGTTCATCAATCGGAGCTACCGTTCAAAAGATATGCCTCCCGAAAGTTCGGTTACCTTTTTTGGATTCTTCTAATTTTGTGTCGAGTTCTAATGGGACTTCTAGAGCCTTCTATTTGGTCGGTGGATGCCAACTAGCACTTTCTAGAATGTATTCCTAATCCTTAACCCTCTGGGGTCTATTTAAGGACATTTTTGGCATTGTAAAAGGCAGTTCGAAGTGGAGTTTGAGAGAAGGTACTTGGAGAAGAATTTATCTCCAAATTTATGCTATTGTAAGCCCATAGAGCATGTTTTGGATTCTATTTCTCTGCACTAAGTGTACTAGCATATTTTCACAGTTAATAAAATTTTCCCTTTTCTATTGTGTCCATTATGTGCTTGGGTTGTGTCACCATCAAGGGTTCTTGCACAATCCATGATAGATCTATTTCTTCTTTTAGCTATACCATTTTGCTATGATGTACTAGGGGTTGATACTTGTCTTTTAATTCCTCTTTCAATCTATAAATTATTGAATTCATTAGAGATGAATTCACCACCTCTATTTTATCTTAAGCATTTTAAACTCTTTCCAATTTCTTTTTCTACTGTTGCTTGATACCAGTTGAGCTTTTGAAAGGCTTCTGATTTTTCTTTTAGATATATTACAGTCATCATTCTACAATTTTCATCAACAAAAAGAATGAAAAATTGTTCTCCACTGTAACTCTCTATTCCAATAGGTCCACATAAGTTTGTATGAACAATTTCTAAGACTTCTTCTGATTGACAGTTTTTGCTTTTGAATCTAGCCTTTCCCATCTTACCAATTTGGCAATTCTTGCATAAACCCATATTAGGTTTCTTCAAACTAGCAATACCTCTTACTCTTTTATATTTTTTTTATCTTGACCAAATTATCAAATTTTACATTAAAACATTTTTTCTCATAACCAGCTTTCTTATACTTGAGCAATAAAACATGAACAATCACTAAGATCAAGATAAAATAGATTACATTTTATTTTCTTGCTAGATCCAACCAAATTTCCTTTTCCATCTAGTAGTTTGGCCTATCCATTCATGAACTTTTCCTTAAAATCAATGTTATTCAAATATGCCATACTTAGTAGATTATTCTTTAGTCCTTCAATCCAATAAGCATTGTCACATACAAGTTCTTTAGTCAATGAAATACATCCTTTTCTTTTTATGTTATAGGGTTTATTGTTTCTAAATCTCACACTACCTCTATCATAATATTCCATGTGCTCAAATTCTATTTTGTCTCTAGTCATATGATGTGAATAGCCACTGTCAATAGTCCATATATCAGTTTTGCTAACATGAGAGATAAGTGTGATCTTATCTCCTTCATCATTAGACTCATCTTTTATAGCAATGTACACCATTCCATCTTTATTGTTATCAGAATCTTTAGCTATAAAAAAAGATTTCTTCCCTTTGTCCTTGTAGTTCTTGTAGTTCTTAGAATCCTCCCTGCCTTTGTGCTTAATTCTTTTCTTTTCATCTATGATTTTCTTATTTTGACACCTTGCAGCATTGTGACCAACTTCTTCACATGAAAAGTAGATCAGAGGAACTTTACCTTTGTACTTTCTACTGCATTTGGAACACTTCCTTGCAAGTAGGGCTTCTATAACTTCAATATCACTATCTAAAATTTCTTCTAATTCTTCTTCTTCACTTCTTGATTGACTGGATTTTGATTTCTTACCCTTTTCTTTGAGTGAGAGTTTAGCTTTAATATCAAATTCAATGACTTTTAAACTAGGAACATAGTTATCAAAGTTATCTAACTCAAAAGTTATCAATCTTCCAACTAGAGCATCCAAAGGTATTTTATTATTTGGATCACATCTCATTTATTCAATAGAAGATACTCTAATTTCATAAATAGGAAGAAGAGTTCTAAATACCTTTCTTACGACTATATTCTCTTCAATGTCTCCTCCAGATGCTTTGATTGCACTTATACTTGCTTTTATTCTTTTAACATATTTTGCAATGTTCTCATCTTCTCTCATTTTAATCTAATCAAAGTGACCTCTAAGACTTTCATCCTTAGCCCTTTTTACATTTTCATCTCCTCCATATATGTCTTTTAGTTTGATCCACATCTCATGAGCTATCTTGCAATCTTTGACTTCATCAAATTCAACATAACTAAGAGCAGATGTGATATCAATCATCGTGATGTTATGATTCTTCTTTTCAGCAATATCTTCAATAGATAATGTTCCAGTGAGAGTTTTGTATTTAGTATCAAGATATTTGCATCCTAAATCACTGATATTAGCCAAATGTAACCTTATAAGTCCTTTCCATGCTATAAAATTGTCTCTATTCAGCTTGGGGATCTCTCTTCTGTAAGACATCCTGATCTTTAGCTTAGGTCCTTGAAACCTTCTCTACAAGCACCAAAAGCCCTGATACCAATTGTTGGAAATATAAGAGAAGTAAATAAAAGGGGAGGGATGAATTAGTTACTATTGAAGTATATCCTAGATCCCTTAGATGTTAGTATAAAAAATAAAATCTAAAAATTGAAAATTGTTGATGCTCAGTAAACATACATAAACTATTATAACTTGGTAATTACTGAAGGTGCTTGGTAAATGCTTACCATACAAACTTTATATGTCATTTGTGTTTACCATTACTTTAACTTAGTTGAAAATACATAAAATAAAATTGCATGAACACATTTAACACCAAGATTTAACATGGAAACCCAATTTTGGAAAAACCACTAATTGCAACTAGTTACTATTTTCACTCTTCTGAACTGATCCCTGTTAGGAGTCAACCCTATTAAAGGTTACAAAACACATTGATAGGTATGACCCTATTAAAAGATTTAATCATCCTATTAGGAGTGGTCTTGTTAGAGGTCTTTAGACAATTCAATATAACTACCACCTTGTTAGAGGATTTTCAAATAGTTGTTAAGCCAACTCTGTTAAGATTTAAATCACTGCTACAATGGTTAGAGAGTAATATTGAGATGAATTGATTTGAATGAAACTAAATTACTAATTACAAATCTCTATTCTAGCTTGTACTTGATCCTTTTTTATTGAATATAGCTTTTCTACTCCATAAGGATATTTTGCTTATCCTTCAAATTCACTTCCTCTCTTCATTATTAAACATTCATCACATCTTCTTACCTACACACTTACAAATTCACAATTTGACCTTATATCTTTCATATTGTCAAGTTGGCTCATATATAATTTAGAATAACTAATATTCATCACCTTAGTTGGTTGTAATCAATAGATAAATCAATTAAGCTTTATATGCCAATACAAGAAAATTCTTTGTTAGCCAACCCAGCTCAATAGAAACTAGCTCAGAAATGATTTCCTGTGTTAACCAACAGAAGCTTGGTTAACACTAAAAAATCACAAAAATATCTTGGCAACTAAGTGATCTCAGTTAGCATTGGTTCCATCTAACATTCCTTCATTAACTGAGTGAGCTCAATTAACACTCATTTTTTGCATACTTCCCTTTGACACCCAAGTGAACTTGGTAGACACCACCTTTTGAACTAGGCAACCATAGGAATGCTCGATAGAAATAGAAAATTATCTTCACTACTCGAGTGAGCTCAGCATATATTGACTGATAACTATATGACATTTGTGTATTATCAAAGACAATACACAATTAATCAATTGTAACCAGCAACACCAAAATTATATCTATGATAGTGGTTGTACAAAAACTTGTAGCCAAGTAAATGATAATTTACACATTACCCATAATAGGTTTATGAAAATTAACAATTAGAATTCATAGAATAGAAAACCTACCCACAAAAATGTGACATAATATACTACTTGAAAAACCCTCATGAGGGAAAAAAAAAAAAAAAACTCCCACCTCCAAAAGAATCCATCACCAATATGTATTACTCAAAAAAGTACCATTTCAATGCAACCATGGAAGTCTTCAAAGCCTTAGCCACAACCAAGCAATCCGTGTGAGCAAGCATAAACCCACACATCTCATGCCATGATTCTTACCTTCACAATGCTACCTTGGCTTACCTGTCTAACCCCAAAAACAACCCTTTTGGTTTCTTTTATAGAAATAAGCTCCACTAAAACCACCAAGTGTTTTATAAAACTACATGTGCTAAATTCATGTGCCACCTAACCCATTTGACCTAACATCTAATATTGAGTGCAAGGAAACTTGCAAGAAAGAATATAACCATTTCTACATAACCTATAATACATTTGAAATAAATATGCAATTGAAATCCATATGCAAGAGAATAGACAATAGACCCACAAAAAATGTGACATAAGATATACCCTAGGAAACCATCATTGAGGGAAAAAACCTAGCCTCCAAAACCATCCATCACCATGTATTATTCAGCTAAAATACCACTGCAATACAACCATGGAAGCCTTCAAAGTCATAGCCACTACCAAGAAATTCATGTGAATAAGAATGAATTCATACATCTCATGACATGCTTCCAACCTTCACAAATGCTCCCTTAGCTAACCTGTCAAGCCTTGTCCCGCTCGACTCTTTCCCTTTTTGCCTTCTTCCTCTCTCACCCAAAAACTACCCTTGTTGCTACTTAACTAGTAGTAAGTCCCACAAAACCACCAAGTGGTATTACATAAACCATGTGTCAAAACCATGTGCTACCTAACCCATTGACCCCACATTTATTATTAAAAATTTAATTCCTTTCCTCAATATTAATAATTACATGAAATATTATCACAATGTTACAATACAACTCATCAAGTATATCTCATGGGAGTCTTCACATGTTGCAAGTCCATGTAGGTGTAACATTACTTAATAAAATAAAATAATACAATATAACAAGATTATGCAATGTGTGCAACACTCATTATCTCAACAATCTCCCACTTGTTGTATACATTGCATAGGCTCAATCTGTAGCCACATAAATGAATAAGGGAACAATCCCTACCATCATATCCACCATCATGGATCAAAGTATAGCATGTGTTCCATCATAGTACCCACAACAAAACCAAAGTATTGATCATCTTAAACATGAATGATCTCACCTCCTATCATGCAACTACCACTGAACATACATAGAAGCCATCCAAAGAGAAAGCCACCCAACCTGCCACATTAGAAGATCATAAAATCTTGTACCAACTAAAATTCCAAGCACAAAAACCTGATCCAAAGGTAATCACATTTATCTATAGTTGTCAAAATATCCATATCTGAAATATCACCCACAACAAGTGCCAACCCATCCAACTATCCATACCTCCAAAGGTATACCAAGTGAATCTCACATCATCAATATATCCAATTTGTAAACTACAATCACAAGCCTCAAGAGCAATACCTACCACATATATACCAAGAAGATCCTACTACAAAAGATAATGTCAAATCTATAACTAATCCACTCACAACATCTCATGTGATCATAAAATCTTGTACCAACTAAAATTCCAAGCATAAAAACCCGATGCAAAGGTAATCACATGTATCTATAGTTGTCAAAATATCCATATCTGAAATATCACCCACAACAAGTGCCAACCCATCCAACTATCCATACCTCCAAAGGTATACCAAGTGAATCTCACATCATCAACATATCCAATTTGTAAACTACAATCACAAGCCTCAAGAGCAATACCTACCACATATATACCAAGAAGATCCTACTACAAAAGATAATGTCAAATCTATAACTAATCCACTCACAACATCTCAAAGAAGTGAATCCATGTAGTCTCAAGGACATCCATAGCAAATTAACCAATAATCTACAAGAACAACTCCCATAACAAGTCTCCAATAGTATCTCAAGCTCTCCACAACCAATAGAGGAAAGAGATAAAGGAATAACCATGTCATCTCTTACATGACATACATGAGCACAGACTAGTTATCACAATCTCTAACCAATCTCAAATCCAAAACCTAACATCCAGGAAGATAACCAAGACCAAAGAGAAACCATGCAAATTATAACTTCTATCATGTCCTCCTACACAAAATTCCAAATATAAATTGTGCAAGTATGATCTCCTTCATAAAACCCCAACCAAGAAACCTCAACAAAAACCTAACATCCAGGAAGATAACCAAGACCAAAGAGAAACCATGCAAATTATAAATTCTATCATGTCCTCCTACACACAATTCTAAATGTAAATTGTGCAAGTATGATCTCCTCAATAAAACCCCAACCAAGAAGCCTTAACAATGCCCAAATCATACCATATAACTAATCATGGATGTAAGCCTCTCACAAGAAGATCAAACTCATAAGCCATTCTTAAAGCAAAGAATAACCATTCCTAATCCAAGGAATATGCCCAATATAAAACCATCTCCCAAACTCAACCAACATAACAACATATGCAAATGGAGATAACCAATTCTAAACCATCTCTCAAATGATCCCTCTAGAACTAACTCATGTACCATAGCTCAAGATCCATATCCATGAAAGATAAGCATAAATATAATGCACCTAAGAGAAACAATGGGCTATACCTCTCAAGTAGCAAACTACCGAGTAGACCAAGAGTGGGGAATGAGAATTCTCATCAAGATATCCAAGTCTCTAACAAAGACTCATCTAAGAACAATATCCTTTCAAGTCCATATTAGGTGAATGCCCCTCAAACTTTTTACTAAAACCATCAACCATCCCAACAAACACATCTCTAATCCAAGAGAAATCAACATCACCACTATCTCTAAGTATCCATGAGTACCTGTAACCAATCAATCCATGCCAACTCCAAATGCAACATAGAAATATCATGAAGTATCCAACTTATGATCAATTTAATCAATACCAAGAAACTAAACCAAGATCAATGTCAAAATTCCAACCATGGCCTCAAGAACATAAACATGACAACATGGTCTAACCATCTCAACCAATGAGATAACATGCTCCATATGAACATACTATAACTTTTCATAACTCTAAATGCATATCGAGAGTATACCATGACATAAAAATGAAACCATCTTCACACCAAGGATAACATGTCAAATGAAAGCATAAACCACACTTTTACCAAGAACCCCATTAGTCCTCAAGATGCAACCATCTCCACTAATCTTGCACTGTCACCCCATCAGTGTCACAAGCTCCCACTAAACCATGTATCGAAGCTATCCATGACATCATGATGCAAAAACCATCCTCTAACCATGAGAATCAACCAAGGAATCAAACCATCAAAGAGCTCAAAGTTCACATCATTAGCTCCTCAAAGGAAACCAAATAAACATGATCCTTAATCAAGAAGATATACCACCATAACCAAATCAAGAATCTAGACTAATGAACATCAAGGACCTACCTATATATCCAATTTTTTCATATCAAAATTTATGGCACCATGATCATATCCATGAATGAAGCATCTAACTCTCAATATGTCCAACCTATCAACATAAAATAGTCAACCACAATCCTCGACCGTGAATATACTTGGTAACATCTCATCACTTCTACATGAAGAAAAATAAGAAAAACATGTGACTTAGGGTATAGACAACTTAAATCCAAGCCACCAATCTGAATATCCATCAATAATGAAAGATCAATGGGCAAAGACAACCCATATCCAAGCTATAAATGTAACCTATAAGTATAGACTGCTTACAACACTGCACAACTTGTAGACCCAACAAGTCATCATACATATCCAAATCACATACTAATAATCATATCATCATGAGACCAATCTAATATATGAATTGAGTATACAATGACATTGAATCTTAAATCTCCAAACATACAATGTCATAAACTCACAATGTTACCATAGTCAATATATATCATAAACTATTTAGATTAATATATCACTAAATAAACCATTGCAAACCTACACCAAATATGAACCAATGTGTAGAGTTCTCCAAGAGATTTCTATTAACTACTTGAATTCTAAAATCTAACTTTGCATGCCCAAGTTATGCCCTAATTTGTGCTCAAAATAAATAACATCTAACTTTTAGGCTCTTGAAACCTAACAAAATGTTTAAATCACAAAAAAAAAAACCTACACAAAGTTGTAGTGTTTTGAATTACCTTTCCAACACCTATAAGAAGTCTAAAATCTGATATCCTAAGAGAAAATTATGGCCATTTGACTAAAATAGTCTTTTTACCATTTTCATTGTCTTTTTTTTTTGTGACAAAATTTTTGATGGGATTAAATTTGATAGCCATCATAGGCTAAAACTAAAAAACTCTTTCATTTTCTCTAAACATGGCCAAACTAGGGCATATTATATATCAAAATTTATGGAAATTTTGACCCAATTCCAATGGTGAGGTTTGTTTTTATTTAGGAGGTCATTTCTACAAGCTCCTCCTAAAAACCTCATTTAAATGAAACATTCAAAAAAATCTTTTTGTCCAAAAATTTCACATGCCCAAAATTTGTCAACATCCCATCATAACAAAAAGTCCAAAACCCTCAAATATGCAATAAACAACTCATATATCTTTCCCTTTCTTTTATCCTCTCATGCATTCCCATGGATTCAATCTAGGATTACAACAACAAAACCATAGCTCTGATACCACTTGTAAGAAAACTTTCTAGAAATAATATAACCATTTCCACATAACCCATAATAGATCTAAAATAAATATGCAATTGAAATCCATATGCAAGAGAATAGACAACATACTCACAAAAAATGTGACACAAGATATACCCCGGGAAACCCTCATTGAGGAAAAAACTCAGCCTCCAAAAACATCCATCACCATGTATTATTCAATAAAAATACCATTGTAATATAACCATAGAAGCCTTCAAAGCCATAGCCACTACCGAGCAATTCATGTGAACAAGCATGAATCGACACATCCCATGCCATGCTTCCAACCTTCACAAATGCTCCCTTGGCTAACCTGTTAAGCCTTGTCCCATTTGACTCTTTCCCTTTTTGCCTTCTTTTCCTCTCACCCAACAACTACCCTTGTGGTTGCTTATATAGTAGCAAGTCCCACAAAACCACCAAGTGGTATTACATAAACCATGTGTTAGAACCATGTGCTACCTAACCCATTGACCTCACATTTAATATTAGAAATTTAATTCTTTTTCCCAATATTATATAATTATATGAAATATTATCACAATGTTACAATACAACTCATCAAGTATATCTCATTGGAATCTTTACATGTTGCACGTCCATGTAGGTGCAACAAAATTAGATTATAAAATAAAATAATACATTATAAAAATATTATGCAATGTGTCCAACACCCATTACCTCAACATTGAGCATTTAATTTATTTCCCCAATATTAAATAATTACATCAAATAATATCACAATGTGTCAATACAAATCATCAAGAATCTTTCTTGGGAATCTCTTCATGTTATAAATCCATCTAGGTGCAATATTTACATAATAAAATAAATTAGTACAATATAAACATTTATATGCAAAGTGTACAAAATATGTTTTTTATCAACAAAGGTAGAAAACAATTTTTCCTCTAGCAACATCACATGTTAATGAAATTTCTTTTCAACCTTCAAACTCATCAGCAAGGGTGTCTGAAAAAAAAACTACTTCAAATGTGTCATCCTTTGGATATCAATCAAGTATAATCAATGAGAAACCTTTTACAACACATTATCAAACAATAAGCTATTTATAAAATGAAAGTATTGATGCGGTATCACCAAAAGAATTACCCAAGTAACAAAATCCTAAATATACGAAGAATTTTCTTTGAAAACTAAACCATGTGCATGAAATTATTGAAGACTAAGAACATTAAAAATAATTCACATATGTATAGGAGTCACCCATTCCAAAATAATCACATGGATGACACACACATATCTTATCATTACATTGACCTTCAAGAAACATCCATGTATGTTACTACTCCTCCATCTCCTCAAACTCCATAAGATATATTTCCTCCATATTCATCAAGTGATGCATCCAATGATGAAACCTTCCAAGGTTTATCCACAAATTAAATTCAAGCTAGTACCATTAATGATCCACACCTCTTTCATGGTCCCCAAATTCTAGAGCCAATGCCACTATGTTCTCTACTTGAAAGAAATACTTCTCAAATCCTATTCAAAATCCATTTCTTTCATGTTAATAAATTGATATCTTTTAAAAATCTCCCTTGTATATCCAAATTCATACGTTGTGTCAATGTAATGGACACCCAGGAATGCCCAAAAGTTCAACCAAGGCTTTAATTATATTAATACTGAAAATATTGCAATCAATTACAAAGAGATGTATTCCAAAGGCCAAACCCTAAGGGAATGACGTCTAGAATGTTACAATAGAGAATAAACATCCTCTATTTCCAAAAAAAAGAGTGTGATTCACACATCCGAGCTCTTATCAAATGCAAGTCATAAACCTCCGATACAATAATTCCATGCTAAACAATGAGACTCTCACCCCTATTTATCCTATTCCTTCACCCTTCTAGAAAGAACTAAAACATTAATTAATTGCAAATGCTAGAAGCTTCCCCCTTCCAATAATTAATGCACTCTCTAGAAACTCCTCTCTTACAATAATTAATTGTGCTTCTAGAGGCTTCCACCTTTCCAATAATTAATACACACTCTAGAAGCATCTCCTTTGTAATACAATAATTAATTAAATTAATTAAATATAAAGCCACCTTTTAATTTTAATTTATTTAATGACTTTATAAGAAATTAATTTAATTGCTAAAGTGGGAACATTGCAATCCACCCTCCTTGAAATTGCTTGTCCTCAAGCAATCTAGCAATACAATGAACTCCAACCTCCACCAAGATCCCAATTGAAGTAGTATGCGACATCCTTGTGGACATTAAACCAACTACAAATCAGCATCATCAGGACCAACCACATGTAATGCAACCTAGCACCCAATACTTGTGCTGATGGTGAAGAAGTTAGAATGTCACCAAAAGGTAACTCCGTATAAGATTTATGAAATCTCTTCTTCCCAACTGCTGCAACACAAAATTGAATATTTGTAGATGGTGAAAACAAAGCCCAACTCCACTCAGGAGAGTGATCAATATCAACCTCAAACATCAAATTTTCATAAGACAATGTGGCATCCATGTTGAACATAGTACTATCGCAGAAGTGAACATCTACACTTTGTTGATCAATAGTATAATATGACTCTGTCACTATATCACTCACCTCATTAGCAATAATAGGTGTACTATCATCAAAGCACACATCTACAACTGCATGCATACTACTAAACTCTTTGTTGGATGGTTCAACAGACACAGAAGTGGCTGCTAATATGACAGTATCCTCGCATTCTCCTAATCCCATTATTGTTGCATCACCATCCGCTGACAAAGCTTCATATGTGGACTCCTGATTATCACCAATAGCATAGCCTGATGGTGTCTTGATCCCATCTGAAGAATCAACTACCTTCTGCTTTGGAGCAACATACAAATCATCAATGTTGATGCCCATCTTTCTAGCCATAAGTTGCAACATCATATCCATTCGCCTATTCTGCTCTTGTTGCATATGATGCCCCTTCTCTAATGTACCCAGTAATCTAAATATTACATTTTCTTGATTTGGACTAATATATATTTTTTCAAACACTTTTCCTTTTATCTGGCTATCTATATGATCTCCACAAGATGGCAGGATTTATAGCTCTGATACCACTGTAATGGACACCCAGGAATGCCCAAAAGTTGAACCAAGGCTGAAATTATATTAATACTGAAAATGTTGCAATCAATTACAAAGAGATGTATTCAAAAGGCCAAACCCTAAGGGAATGATGTCTAGAATGTTACAATAGAGAATAAACGTCCTCTATTGCCAAAAACAAGAGTGTGATTCACACATCCGAGCTCTTATCAAATGCAAGTCATAAACCTCCGATACAATAATTCCATGCTAAACAATGAGACTCTCACCCCTATTTATCCTATTCCTTCACCCTTCTAGAAAGAACTAAAAGATTAATTAATTGCAAATGTAGAAGCTTCCCCCTTCCAATAATTAATGCACTCTCTAGAAACTCCTCTCTTGCAATAATTAATTGTGCTTCTAGAGGCTTCCACCTTTCCAATAATTAATACACACTCTAGAAGCATCTCCTTTGTAATACAATAATTAATTAAATTAATTAAATATAAAGCCACCTTTTAATTTTAATTTATTTAATGACTTTATAAGAAATTAATTTAATTGCTAAAGTGGGAACATTTCAGTCAAGAGGATGATCTAAAGCACAAAGAAATAAGGCCTAAAACAAATCAATATCAAGATCCCAAAACTGACCAATAAAGTCCAATTGCTAACCAATATCATATTTTTCTTGAGCCTCATTATGATCATATTATCCCTAAACAAGATGATCCCCTTCCATCTCATGAGAAATGTATCCATCCAAGTCATATTGACTTTTTATTTCCTAAGTAAGATCATAAAATCTCTTCCATTCTTCCTAATGATTTCATTCAAAGTAAAGGGATTAACACCCTTATAATAGAATCCATGAACCCATTTCAATTTAATCTCAAAGCATCCCTTCACCTTTGTATCCACTAAAATACCCCATCATTACTCTACATCCTCCTCAAGGTCCCTCCGTCCCTTTATTTTCTTGTCCTAATTCTCTATATATCCCACAATATCTTATCCTACCAAGTGATCTTGTCTTTTTTCTTGTCCTAGGATATAATCACATTATTCCCCCTAATCCCAACATATTTTTGCATGTTGTTCACAAACCCCATACATGTCAAATAGGATCCTCCACTTCTATCAAATCTTATCCACATTTTCATCGTATCAATCCTTTCATATCATACATAAAAAAAAATGGACTTGCGTCTTGTAGAAAGTCTCCTACTTTTCAAAAAGTAATATTAAGTTAAAGGGCTAGGCATCCTTGAACAAGGTATATTATAACCCTTTCATGTCAAAGAAAATTATGATGGTCATGGATCACATATAAATCCCATTCTCAATGTGTTAGTATTCATTCCAATTTTAAATCTAAATATATACATTCACATTTACCCCTTCCATCCATATTAAGTATGTATATTCCTCCATCCGCTAGTTGACAGTCTACTTTCCCTTTCTCACATGTAAGTAAACAAAAGTATACATCTTTGAGAAACTTTTATCCATTCAAAAGGCCTTCATATATATCTTATCCATCCATAATAACATTTATTTTCCAAGCAATTTGGATGCCAAGCATAAAGTTCACAAGTAAAGCAATCCACATAGAATGTGTCTAGCCTAATTGACGTGTAATAAAAGAAAAATATGATCCAAAAAGAAAAGGAAATTTTTGAAAGCTACTAAGGCTCGTTAATAAAATCTATAATTCAAAATAAATATGGATTCCTAAACCTATTGTAGGAGTAGTTTGTTCCAATGACCCGTAAAAGAATGAATAATCAAAGTCTGATTAGATTTCTAAGAAGATTCTTGAAGCATAGAATCCTAAAGAAAAAACAAATTTGACATCAAATATGGCTATCCCTCAATCTAAAAAATCTCCTATCCTCCAAATCCATTTTGTTTCCTATGGGTGATCTCACAATAGTGGGTGCCACTTTTTGACCAATTTTGACACTAAAATCAATATTTTTGAAACAAACCTCACATTTAAGTGACTATATCTCTAAAACTATGAATAATTAAAAGATGACATAAAATAGAGATTTCTAGTACTCAATTCCTACTTTGTAACCATATTTTTTAATTTTTTTAAAAAGAAAATATTTAAGTCAAATTTTTATTCTGCCCCAAAAAGTGGTACATTTGAAAAATCAATATTTTACAAGAGTGACAGTCATTTTAACATTTTTTTTCTAGAAATGATAATGAAGTAATTCTTTTGTTGTTGGATTTGTAACATAAATATCTAGAGGATGCATTTGGTTTGATTTGATTTCATTGAATATTTATATAGTTTATAAAATTTTGAAGTAACATCAATCATAATTTAGACATACATTCATTTTGACAAGAATAATTTGAACTCATTTTATCATAAATCAAATTTTATTTTTTTCAACAGAAATATATCTCAGTAACCCATTTCCTAGCTATATTTCAAAAAAAAAATTGAGCTAATTTGTAATTTTCCCTAAAGTGTCGAAGTCAGTTGATGTTCAATCATAAATCAACCTATAATGAGTTAAACTCATATTTGAAAGTCTTAATGAATATAATATGTAGTAAAATTATAGTCATTGGAAAGCTTGCTCCAAGAAACACAAAATGACATTTTTTGATTTGTAGTAGGAGATCATTTGATCTCCATTTTGAGGGTCAAAACAACATTTTTTATTTTTTTCTAAGAAACCAACAACCAAAAATTGTGAAATCATGTGTTCATGCAAACACTATGTTCGCACGAAAATATTAACCATATTCATGCAAATGCATGTTCACTCAAAATATAAAAGCTAGAATAAACCTACAATTAGAAAATTGTTTTAATATGTTCACACGAACGAGTAAAAAACTTATGTTTGGGTGAATATGTTTAAAAAACATGTGATAACATCACCTATGCATTGAGGACAAATGTTTGAAAGTGAAGCCAAATTTTATAAAGTAAATGTGAATTTTTTAAGGCAAAGACAAATTTTTGAAATTTTTTATTTTTTGATGGGAAACAAGAAAGGAAGAAAAAATAAACATGCAAGGAAGAGATCTCATGAAGTAGAACAAAGAAATATTTAAAAAACTTTTGCAGGTTATCATCAAAACAAAAAAGGTAGGTATCAATGGTCTTGAATTTAATTATGTATCAATCCCATTTTTTATCTAATTTGATTCATTTATAAACATGTTGAAGAAAATCAACATGGTGAAGGTGAAGAAAATGTTGGAGGCTTAACAAAAGTAGAAGAGGTGCATATGGGATAAGGGTCAAGATTGCTCCCTACAAAATCACAAATGATGAATGTTAACAAAGGTTCAAGATCACTCCCTACAAATATTGGTTAGAATCTTTCCCTGTAGAATCTCAAGCAATGAATGTTGGAGAAGGCTCAAGATCTCTCCCTATAGAAATTCAAGTATCAAAAGTAAAAGAAGGGTCAGGATCAGGTGCAAGCATTGGTATGGATGAACTCATAAATATTTCTCAATCTATAAAGAATGGAATTTCTCATAAAATTTTAGATCATTTACTTAAAATGGATGTCAATAAATTGAGAACACATGCAGCTATTGTTCAATACTTAAGTCTATCTAAGAAAAGGTCAATGAATAAGACGATAAGAGAAATAATGACTAAATTTTATAACATTAAAATACTTGAACATTTTTAGTTCCTTGTACTTTTTCTTACACAAAAAAAGTTGCAAGAGGAATTGAAATTGTTAGGTGTAGACACAACATCAAAGAAGAGAAGATTTTTTAACATGCAAACTAATGCGATTGAAAATGTTAAACAAGGTTTGAGAAACATAGGAAAGTGGTCTCAAACTAAAGATAAGTCCATGGCAAGAAAAATAATGTTGATGTCTTTTGTAAATAATAATATGACCTAAAATAGACAAATTTCTTCAATTTTGTCTGAAATGGGTTTTAGTAGGAAAACAATGAGAGAATATGTTAAGAGAAGACTAATGTTGGATGGCATTACTATGGAAGGTGATTGGGAAATCATGTGTAGAGAACCTTGTTCTTATAGGATTGATGAGGGATTCAAATATTTAGTCATGTCATTTTGGATTGATAACACTCATCCATCATCAAACAATAGAGATGTTATCTAGCATAAGATTGCATCTGGCCAATATGAACATCATACAAAACATTGGTTCAACACAACAAAACATGAGCTATGTTGGAAATACAAATGGGAAATGTATACTTCTGGGGGGGGGGAATCAGAAGTACAAAACTCTAACCAATAAAACTTTTAACTTTAAAACATTGCATGCATAAACATATTGAAATAACATGTAAAGTAAATGCATTCACATAAACACTTGACACCAGATATGATTACCCAAAAACCCTCCAATGAGAAGGTAAAACTGGGGTGGGGATGACACCCACAATTTTCAACTACTGCAACAATAAAGTTCACCTGTTAAGGTTACATATTTTGACCATTCTCATGATCTGCAAAGTAAAAGGCTCACCCTGTTAAAGGCTTACAAAGGATTGTTAGATCCTACCCTATTAAAGTAATTTAACACCCTGTTAAAAGTGTGCTTGGCTAAAGGACTTTAGAACACTCACTTGAAATGTCACCCTATTAAAGGATTTTGCTATGACCATTAAATCAACCTTGATACAAGGGTTTCATCCTGCTAATGTAGTTATTAGAAAGTATTGTAGAATGTTTGATCTGATACACTTATAATCTAATATTGTTGATTTTAGATCCTAATTCAGTTCATCTCAATCCTCTCTGATCCGATATGAAAATGTTGTAACCTTGATCCTCTGTTTTGCTAACTGATTCTGCAATTCTGTCCCTTTTCTAAGTTGCCTTGATTGTATGTTGATCAATCCACCCCTTTCACTACTATCATCACCTTCTAGCATGCATTCTCTAATGCTCTCTCTCATACTCTATCTAGAAATTATGAGGTTTTTTCTCCCTTTAAAAAGACTTTGGTGGCTTAGGGTTAGGTATGAATCTATGATTAAGATTCATCCAACTTTTTCGCTTAATTACCTCCATTTTTTTGATTAGTTGCATGTTGATTACATAGGGAATCAAAATAGATTTGATCTTATCTTCAAAGCTTTGAGATATATCCATATGTCAGCTCAAAAATGGTTTACATAGTTTTTTGTGCCATCACAAATAACTAGGTCAATTCTCATTACTTAGCACTTGTTGATACTGATGCTCGACACATACAAAAATTTTGTCTAGCTCGGCACTTGAACTTGCCTGGCATCTATTGTTCCCTCGGCACTTGAACTGGTCATCTTAGTCTATTTTTTTGGCACTTTATTTACTCAACACATGAGCGACTTGACACTCATTGCAACTTGGCATCTATACATATTATACTTAGCATATGTCACTAACTCGGCATAAACTTAGAAAATTTCTTAAGTATGTTAACACTCAATTGTAAAACCAATCTGAGATCAACAATCTCTCCATTTGACATGAGTGGCAAAAACACTTAACTATACATGATGAATCTAATATCCTCGAGTATAATGTACATCAAATTCAGCATTTATACAAAACTTCAAAATTGTTCAAAATTTTGTAAAAGAACTATATACCTCAAAATTTTATAACTCCCCTTAAGTTAATGTGTCTTTTATATATTTAAAATCTCATAGCATAGATTTACTTCTATTGTGACTCTTTGTCTATCTTCATCTAATACTCTTTATCTGATGTGTTCTAATATGATGCCCTGTTTCCTATTGTTTGCTCCCCTTTTTCCTCTCTGTTTATTGTGTAACTCCCCCTTTCACATGTCTCCCCCTTGCATGGATATTTCTCCTTTAATATTTCTCCCCATTTAAATATTTCTTACCCTTTTTGACACTGATGTCAAAGGGTTTATACACTAAATGTGTATTTATCCAGGAAGTTCTTGTTAACTTCCATTGCAATCTTGAGAGCAGCATCCCAGTTGTCTATTTCAACCTCTAGGGACTTGATTTGGATGGTTGTCTTAGGTGAAAGGTGAACTAAGTCGTCAAGTGTTGAAAGATTAGAATCTTTCTTGAGTATTGTTTTGGCATAGGCTAGTTCTTTCTGTAGGATTTCTATATGTGGGGTTAGGGAGGCTTGAATTTGAACTAACTTTGCTCTTGTATTAGCCTCTTCTACTATAAATATAGCTAGTTCCTTTTGTGTGTGAAGCATGGAATGAAAATGCTTCTCACTTTGACCTAGGTTCTATGGTAACTACATACCAGATACTTTCAAGTTTCTCTCCAGACTCAAAATCCTTTGGCTTGTTTCTTGTGTGAAGAGCGTGGGGTCACATAATTTAGTGCACAATAAGAATATATTCTTAAGTACCTTCTGTTGGAAATATTCTGGATATGACAAGTTACTGAGAGGGGAGGGGTGAATCAGTAACCTTAAAACTTTTTATTAATTTACCATACATCCATCTATGCTACTGCATGCATAAATTCTGAAACATAAAACAATCATTACACAAGTGAACACAATGTTTTAGTGACCTAGACACCTTCTAAAAAGAAAGTAAAATTAGGGTGGGGATGATACCCACAAAACTTCAATACTGCAGTATAAAGTTGGCCTATTAAGGCTTACATTGACCACTTCTGGTGATCTACCCTGTTAGGAGCACAAAGGACTTCTAGGTCCACCTTGTTGGAGGATTTGCAAACATACAATGAAGTATGCACTCTGTTAGGAGATTTGTACAAAGATTGTTAAGTCTATCTTGTTAGAGGATTTGAAAATCTAATTCACCTATTAGGATGAAGTAGTGGATTTTGTTGCAACTAATTGCTGATAAGATCCCTTATGCATTGTTCACCTCATGTGATGGATATAACTTTTTAGTCCCTAAATTGACCTTGTTGTGTACCTTGAACTATTGTTGATGATCATTTGCATATACTTCACATTACTTCGCACTTCCTTCTCATTCCATGCATCATACATTCATTCATACATACATACTTGATATCTTACAATACATCTTACATATATACCTTTCAAACTTACAAAATTACAAGGTTGGCCAAAATACAAGTAAATAAATACATTACAGAGTTGACCCAATAGTAAATAACTCGGGTTCACTAAATTGACTCGGTGACCTTCTAATACTCGACATCAACTGCATTACTCGACATCGTCATGCACTTGGTAGAAGTAAAGGCTTGGTCCATACTAATCACTTGATGTAGTTATGAACTCGATAACCACTGGTGACTCGGTAGATACTGCACACTGGGTTTACCTTGCTTCACTCGATAAACACTGAATCTTTCAATGCTCGATTTACATTGAATCTTCATGACACAAACTATCTACTCAGTAGACACTGTGAAGCATGGTAGATACTGAGAAGCTCGGTAGACACTGCTGGACTTCACATTGTCTATATTTGCTCAATAGCCACTGTCTACTCGGTGTAAACTGTTAAACTCCTAAGTTTACAAGGTAACCACTTGATGCTTGGTAAGCATATATAATTTAGTAAGTGTTGTCACTAATGACAAAAATAATCATAATGCCAACAATCTCCCCATTTGGCATTAGTGACGAAAACACTTATGAATCAAAACTGACATTCTAATTTACCAAAATTGATCTTTGTAAATCTGCTATATACATATCTTACATGTCTCACATATCTCCCCCATACATATGGTATGCATAGCATTTATCTATACAATGTCTCTCTTATTCCTTATTCATCTCATATTCCCAATGTCAACAATCTTATCTCCCCCTACCAACAATCTCATCTCCCCCTTTTTGACAGTAATGCCAAAGAATGTATATACAATAAATTTAAATAGAGACACTAAAATGTGAGATAAATTTAGAGTGTACCTTTAGAATAAGAGACAATGTCTTATCCCAATTATCTTGCAAAATTTTACAGGTGGAGAGAGCCACTTGAACTTCTGCAGAAAGTTCAATCATATGATCTGCTATTGAAAAATTGTTGTCATGAATCAATGTTTTTGAATAGGCAATATGTTTTTGTATTTGATCCATGACTGGAAGAATCATATTTTGAATGTCAATCAGTGTAGACCAGATTCTAGCATCTTCTCTGAGTAACTCTACCTACATTTCGGACAAAAATTTCACCTTTGTGTGATGGGATAAGCTTGAACTATGGTCAAGTTGCAACTTTTGAGTGCTAGCCTTCATTTTCACATCTAACTTATTTATTTTTTCTTTGATCTCCTTAGTGTACTCGGTAACATCACAAAGCTTGCCAAAAAGTGATGTTACATTTGTAAATTCTTGCTCAAGGTTGCTCAAAATTGAGGATAATTCAACCTTCTTTAATGCAATGTGCTGAGCAATGTGCTCAAGCACCTTATTGTCAAATTTCTTTTCTACCTTTTCAATGAGTTTCTCTTGCCTAGAGGTGTCCTCTTTGAATTTATTTACAGCCTCTTCTAATTGCAACAAAATGTGTTGAGATGAATCAACATCAACACCAATGGCTTCAGTAATTATGTTTTTAGCATTCTCTATTATGGTGTATTCTCTATCTCTCTCTTCTATGAGTTGCTTCTGCCTTGCCTTCTACTCTAAAAGCTGACTAACCATTCTCATTTCACTGGCTGAACCATTGTCCAAATATATCTTAGGAATAATGATTTCTTTATCCAATTCTATGTCTTCATCAATTTGCTTCCCAGTAAGCAGAAGTTTTAGAGGAGTCTTAGGTTTTACTTCTGTGCTTACTTCCTTGGATTTAGAAGTAGAAACAATAGTTGACATAGATGGACTAGCAGAGAAAACTTGAATAGATGCAACTAGAGGAAAACTGAGAGAAGTACCGATTGTGCCCAAAATTGGTGTGCTTCCCAAAAATGATGTACAAATAGGTAGTGTACAAATTGGAATATTCACAATTGGAGTTGTAGACAAAATTGTAGAAAGAACTATAGAACTTATTGTACATTGATCAGAGGAGGTTGACACAGTTGATGCTATAGTGACTGATTGCTCAGGTGCTGATGAAGAAGGCTGTAGCTCAGTAGATGAAGTAATTGTTACTTCCATAGAGGATTCTTGGAGCTATGGGGTAGCAGGAGTAGATGATATTTATGATGTGGTCAATCCTTCTGAAGCTATCTCCAACCCTAATGATGTGGCCATCTTAGGTGGAGAGTGAGGAAGGGAAGCAATGACTTGTGTTGTAATCTTCATTTGATCAGCCTCTTCCTCCTTGTCTTCCTCTTTAGCTTCTTGCCCTTTTTCTTCATCATCAAACCTTAGTGCCTGATCATCACTAGCACTTGGAGCATTGTCATCTCCTTCATCACTACTATTACCACCATCATCCCCGATCACAAATGGATCATTACTGGGCTTTTGTAGATGCTAAATGTTCTTCCACATGTTTTTTGCATCTCTTACAACATGCTCAATATCCTTAATTAGAATCAAACATGTGTGAAATCTAATCATTATTTTACCTTCATTGTTCTTCATGGTTGCCTTTATTTCTGCCTTAGTAAGATTCGGTAGAAGATTCTTCAAGGATTTCTCATATATGACCTTGGCTATTTGGGTGGTTGACTCCCACCTTGGTTGCAATCTTACCAATAGCTCTTTGGAGATTTGAGGGGCAAGCTGGTCTGGGGAGTATTTCCATTTTCCCATCTTATTAAGTACCAATTCCCTAATCTGCATCTTTTCTACATCAGTCCTTGTTTCAAACTTTAGAGCTTTAAAATTTGTAATGCTAGCTCCCTCTTCCATCTGTTTCAACTTTTCTTGGAAGGTAAGTTGGGGCTTGCTTAATACTACTTCACCCTTATTCTTACCTTGGAAATATTTTGGATATGACAAGTTACTGAGAGGGGAGGGGTGAATCAGTAACCTTAAAACTTTTTATTAATTTACCATACATCCATCTATGCTGCTGCATGCATAAATTTTGAAACATAAAAAAATCATTGCACAAGTGAACACAATGTTTTGGTGACCTAGAAACCTTCCAAATAGAAAGTAAAATTGGGGTGGGGATGATACCCACAAAAATTCAATATTGCAGTATAAATTTGGCCTGTTAAGGCTTACATTGACCACTTCTGGTGATCTTCCCTATTAGGAGCACAAAGGACTGCTAGGTCCACCTTGTTAGAGAATTTGCAAACATACAATGAAGTATGCACTCTATTAGGAGATTTGTACAAAGAGTGTTAAGTCTACCTTTTTAGAGGATTTGAAAATTTGATTCACCTGTTAGGATGAAGTAGTGGATCTACTTGCAACTAATTTCTGATAAGATCCCTTATGCACTGATCACCTCATGTGATGGATATAACTTTTTCAGTCTTTGAATTGACCTTGTTGTGTACCTTGAACTATTGTTGATGATCTTTCACATATTCTTCACATTAATTTGCAATTCCTTCTCATTCCATGCATCATTCATACATACATACTTGATATCTTACAATAAATCTTACATATATACCTTTCAAACTTACAAAATTACAGGGTCGGCCAAAATACAAGTGAACAAATACATTACAGAGTCAGCCCAATAGTAAATAACTCAAGTTCACTGAACTGACTCGGTGACCTTCTGATACTCAAGATCCACTACATTACTCAGCATCATCATGCACTCAGTAGAAATGAAGGCTCGGTCCATACTAATCACTCAATGTAGTTTTGAACTCGATAACCACTGGTGACTTGGTAGATGTAGTCTCATTTGGTAGATACTACACATTGAGTTTACCTTGCTTCACTCGATAAACACTAAATCTTTCAATGCTCAATTTACACTAAATCT
The DNA here is from genome assembly GCA_028749045.1 of Cupressus sempervirens. Classification (NCBI taxonomy): domain Eukaryota; kingdom Viridiplantae; phylum Streptophyta; class Pinopsida; order Cupressales; family Cupressaceae; genus Cupressus; species Cupressus sempervirens. The sequence continues at coordinate 477,471,665 of CM053792.1, forward strand.
TCATGACACAAACTATCTACTCAGTAGACACTGTGAAGCACGGTAGATATTGAGAAGCTCAGTAGACACTGCTAGACTTCACATTGTTTGTATTTGCTTGGTAACCACTGTCTGCTCGGTGTAAACTGTTGAATTGCTAAGTTTACAAGGTAACCACTTGATGCTCAGTAAGCATATAGAATTGAGTAATTTTTGTCACTAATGAAAAAAATAATCATAATGCCAACACTATCTTCACCTTTTCTATCCTTGCATCCAATTCCATCTATGATAGTGCTATTCCACTTGATATTTTCTCATTTACCTTTCCTTGAAATTTCTTCTTAGACCATTCCATGAGTTTTACATTAGTCTCCTGGTCTTCATTGGTCACCTGTTCAACAATTACAGATAATTGTTCCAATATGGATTTGGTTGCATTAGGTGTTTGCAAGTTGAATGCATCTAGAAAGATGTCTTTTATCTCATATAATGCTTGCCTTTGTTTATACTCTTTCTTGAGTGTCTCTTGGTTATTTTTCCTTTCTAATGCCTCTTGTATTTCATTTATCTGTTCAATCTTCATGGTTGCATAATCATACTTAGGTATGAAAATTTCTTCATCCAATGTTGGGTCTCCATAATGAAGTACCCTTGCAACCTTTGTGGAGCTTGAGCCTAGTGCTGAAATTTGGAGTGTCATTGCTTCAATGCTCGACTTCTGAAGAACTTTTTTAGGAGTCCCAGTAGTTGGTAGATTAACCAATGTTTGAATTTCTTCCTACTGCTTTTCCTTTGGAATCTCTTTCTCCTCTTGTGATCCTCCTTCATCAATCACTATTATCTATGATGCACCTGGTGTCTGTACAGTAGGAACAGATACTTCTACCTATCTTGTTTGTTCATTTGTTGGCTCCTTGGCACTTATAGCAACTTTAACTATGGTATCAACCTTAGCTGATGCATCTGTTGATGCTTTCTCTTGACATTTTCTACTAGTATCTATAGGGATGGTAGAGGATGTTTCTTGTGTAGCCACCTTGTCCCTAGTTAAGTCAGCTCCTACTTTCTACAACTCATACACTGACCAATACTGGATTATCACACAACTTTTCTTGTAAATTTGATTGGTCAAGGATCTTCTTTAGATCCTCTGCAGTGAATGGGTTGATTTCTTGAACTGAGGTATCAAGAACATCCTTCACTTTGATTATTTTTGTAGGTGTGTCAGTGCCATGTGGGGGGCTTGGTGGTGGCAATTGTGTGTCTAGCACACTTTGATCTGTTTGCAACTTCTCAACAGTTGCCATTTTATCTTCTTTTTGTGTTCCCTCCTCCACTATGTCACCTTCCTTTCCTTTTCTTTCTCAAATTCTCCTTCTTTTTCATTCTCTTCCTCTTCCTCATTGTTCCTTTCCTCAAAGGGATCTTCCTCTCCTTCCTTAATAGTGGTTAGCCCATTAATCAACTTCCACATTTGAGTGAACTTTTTGAAAACATCTCAATCTTATTTTGAAATATGTTGAATGCTCTATACTTTGGTACAAACTTGCTACCATATTTCTTGTTTTCTTTTTTTATTTGTCCTTTTGACAAGCCTAGCATCACTTTTACCAATGTGGACTCCCTTATTTCCTTTTCCATATTCAAGCAATAATGCCATTTATTTTTAACTATGGAATATAAATCCTTAGGCATAATAGTGTAAATTTAAGTGGTGTATTCTTGAATTTTTCCATCATGGCATACACGAACTCCTCAATATTATTTTGTTCTTCCCTATTTACTTTATTGAATTCAAAAAATTTCAAGCCAGTCAAGTCTACATTATCCCTAATATTTTCACAAATGTTATCAATATTGGACTTGGGTGCATGACTTACTACTTTGAACTAGTTGTTGTCATCTGATTCGGTCCTTTCTTCATTAGATTTTGGTTGTGCAACATATTTCCTTCTTATCTTTATCTACACTAAACCTGGTTGCTCAATAGCCTTCTTCTTTTCTTTTTTTTTCTCCTTAGCCTTCTGAGTTGTGGCCCTTGTAGTTGCTCTTGTGGTTGGAGTAGTAGGCTTGGAAAGACTAGGTTTTGCAATATTTTTGCCCTTGGGTTGAGCTACAGGCTATTTTTGAGCTTTTCTCTTCTTAGGCTCTAGTTTAGCTGGTGCTTCCTTATCTTGTTCCTCCTTAGCACCTTCATCTTCATCTACACCCATTCCTTGTGTGAGGGAAAGAGTTTCTTGACCATGTTCTTCTTCTTCTTCATCTTCATTATCACCTTTTGCTCCTTCACCAAATTTTGCTTTCAACTTCTTGACCAATTTATTCTTCTTCTTTAGAGTTGAGGTAGTTTTCAACTCCATTTCTACCTTGGATTTCACAATATCATAGTTTCCAAAAATCTTTGCTGATTTGTCAATGTCCTCTGCAAGTAATATAGTGATGGATATTGATGCTTCATCTATATTAATCTCATACCCCAATGGTCTTAGCCATCTTACTCTGGGTATTGTAGCCTGGATAAATGTACAATCAATATCTACTAAGAAACATATGTTATTGTAGTACTTTTCCAACAAGGAAACTGGGATTCTCAATCTTTGTTTCATGGTTTTCTTGAAATCCTCAAAATAACTAGTCATTATAGACTCAAAATTGTCTCCCATTTGCTATATGTACTCATTAATTTGTACTGCCATAGACCTATTGGTCTTCCAACCTATCTTACCAAAAGAAGGAAACTCATTCTATACATAAAAGAATATACATATCAAAATTCAACCAAATCTACATTGAACACCTTTTGATCTCCTTATTGCTCCTAGGTTGTCCATGATTTATTGCAACTGTAGCTCAGCCAGATCATAAGTATGATCTTTCTTTACTATATTGTACCCTACATTGACTGCAATGCATGGCACACTATTTAGTCAACTTGACTGACAGAATTTGTGAGATATGACCCTTACAACAAATTCTAGAAGTGGATCTTTGATGCTATCAATGGTCATGCCCCTTTTGTTCCTATAGTCTTCTCTATTACTTCTTTAGAATCACTCCTTATGGTTTTGGGTCATTCTAGGGTTGGAAATCCTATAACCCTATGCACAATCCTTTTTGACAACTTGATAGGTTCTCTCTCCAACTATAAACATCCATCATGGATTCTGCACAACACAATTCATATCCATTTATTCTTAAAGATGATAGGGAAATCTAAGGCACGGGTTAAGCCCCTTCTATCAATGATTTGGAATTGTTCCTTCAACACTCCATTCTTACACATTTTTTCATATGCCTATCAAATTTTCATGTCTCCTATTTCTCCAACCTTGTAATTATAGCATTTCCTTCTATCGTGGACCATTACAACCTTAGGTGGAATGATTGATAATGCCCCTATTGGGTCATTCTTATATGCAACTTCAAGAATTGGCCTAAAATCTAGTGCTTGACCTCATTACTAACCAACTAAACTTCAAAAGGTTCCTTGTCCTTAGGATTTCTAGAACTAGAGGCCATTTTTGCAAGCTAGGGTTTCAAATGATATTAAACTACAAAACTATGTAACTCGACTTGTGAGGAATATCTTTCAAATCGATGAAATGATGCTTAATCTTTGTTAGTATTGTTGGAATCTATGTAGTAGCTTCAATTTCTACTTGCCAATCACTTCCTTGCTCTAATTTCTCTTTCTATGTGTTCATAATGACAAAAAAGGGGCATAAATTTCCCTTATACCCTTTCAAAGTGTAGCATTTAATGCATGGTGCATGTATAGCTATAAACTCGACTTCTATGCATTTTCTACTTTACTCGACTTCCATTGGTTTTTCATCACTCAGCATCCACTAGAGTTACCCTTACTCAAATTCAATAGGAGTTTCCTTTTACTCGAAAACCATTGTTGACTCAGCTTCAACTAACTTTGGCTGATAACTTGGCACACACTCGAATTTTACTTGGCAGCTGAAATGAACTTCTCATACTTGGAAATAAGATGAAAACTTAAAGATTTTACCTTGGTTTTCTTTGTTGACTTGCATCTTTATTCATGCTATTTTTTTCTTTATAGTACTAAGTTTATCTTGGAACTAACGTATGATGAAGCATTTAAATACTAGTCCCACATACCTCCTTTTGCTTAGTTTGATGAAATGTGATCACTTGACCTTTCAGGTGAAGTGATCCCTTCATTTTATGTGTTGCATTCATCTTTCTTCTTCCATGTCTTATTCATCTCTCCTCTGATGTGCTTAATATCTACCTTGCCTTTTTCCTTATTGAACTCTGAGTTAGGTGTCTTTGTCCTTTTTGGGCAATGCTTGCTGATATGAGCAATCTTCAAACAACTAAAGCATGTAGTTTGACTCAACCATCTGTTGTAGCTTCCACTGAAATGTGTTCTTATGCAATTTTTAGGGATGTGTCCATACTCTTGACAATAATTATGTTGAGAGGTGTTTTATACAATGGCAGCACAAATGCCCAGCATGGGAATATGTCAAGATTCCTTGTCAATAAAAAAGAAAAGGTGGGAGTTACAAACTTCTAAATTAAATATTAAATTATTATATCATAAAATTAAAAATATTTCCAAAATAATAGCTGACCGAAATAATAGGATGCCAAATGGAGGCCAAAATAATGGGTCTCAAAAAATAGGGCCCGAAAAAGTAGGAGCCAAAAAAATAGGGCACAAAAATATGCCCCTGAAAAATATGACCCGAAAAATAGGGGCGAAACAATTTCAATATGATTCATTTTTTTGTTAAATATAATTTTGCATGCAGATTCATGCTTATTTTTTGTGGGGAGTGGGGGAAATTTGAAATAAATTCGTGGAATGTGAAGAGACGTCTATTGGGGAAAATGAGGAGTCTCTCACAAGCTATAAAACAAAGGCTGCTCATTTCATTTTCATTTTATGTTTTTGCAGGAATGAAGAGGTGGAGATTATTGGAGGAATAGATTGGAGTTTTTGAATAGGAGTAGATTGAAGTTTTGGAGTAATTTTTTTGCTGGTGAAATTTCTATTTTTTATTTAAATGTAGATGTAGATGTAGATTCAGATTCAAAATTAGTTATAATATTCTACTTTGATTTAGATTTCAATTTCAATTAGTTCCATTTAGATTTAGAATTATATTCGAAATTGTTTGCACTTGCATTTAATAGTTTAGTCTTGCATTTTTTATTTAGATTTAGATTTGCATTCAAAACAAATTGAGTTATATATTTTATAATACTTTTCATTTGCATATTTTAAAACTACATGTTTCAAATTAGTTTTAGATTTGCATGTTTCATATTACTTTTAGATTTGCGTATTTCAAAATAGTTTTAGTTTGCATGTTTTAGATTTGAATGTTTCATAATAGTTTTACAATTGCATGTTTCAATGTATTTATTATTCATGTTTCAAAGTATGGTTTTATCATTTATGTGGATGACAATGTCACCATATCAATACAATTTATATTTTATTAAAGTAAATGATTTATTTAAAGTATATGAATCATATATTTAGTATATATTTTATCATTATTAGATTATAAAATATTAAAAAATTCTTGAAATAATAGCTGGCCAAAATAATATGAAGCCAAAATGGATGCTGAAATAATAGGGCCGAAATAATTTCATTAAATTTTTAAATATAAAATATTTTCTTTTTGTTAAATTTATTTTTGTATGCACATTCATGTTTATTTTTTGTGGAGAGTGGGAGAATTTGAAACATTATTTGTGGAATCTCAAAAGACATCTATTGGGGGATATGAGGAGTCTCTCATAGGTTATAAAACAAATGCTCCACATTTCATTTTCATTTTGTGTTTTTGCAAGGAGGAAGACTGGAGATTATTGGAGCATATTAGAGTTTTTGAAGAGGAGTAGATTAAAGTTTTGGAGTAATTTTTGCATGTGAGATTTCTATTTTTAATTTAGTTTTGCATTTAGATTTAGATTTAGTTATATATTTAGATTTAAATGTAGATCTAATTTCAAAATTAGTTATAATATTCTCCTTTGGTTTAGATTTCAATTTCAATAAGTTTCATATAGTTTAGTCTTGCATATTTGATAATACATTTCATTTGCACATTTTAAATGTGCATGTTTCAGTTTAGAATAATATTTGCTTGTTTCATATTAGTTTTAGATTTGCATATTTCAAAATGCTTTTGGTTTGTATGTTTTAGATTTGTATGTTTCATAATAGTTTTATATTTGCATGTTTCAAAATATTTATATTTTTCATGTTTCATAATTAAATTTTATCATTAATGTGGATGGCAAGGTCATCTTATCAATGAAAATTGTATTTTATTAAGTTTAATGATTAATTTAAAATAAACAAATCATATACTTGGTTTATAATTTATCATTATTTAATTAGATTAGTTATGTGTTTTATTTAAATATTTTTCATAGTATATATAATTTTTTATTAATATTTATGTTTTTAATGTTTGAAAAGTGGAAGACAATGCCACCATATTTCAAGCATTACAATCTAACTATTTCGTTTGAAATAGTTTTGATTTTTATTTATGTTATTTTAAAAATTATTCATTTGAAAGATTTTGTGTTAATTATGAATACTTTTTTATTTAGATAATTTCTATATGTTGGTGTTTGTTTATAAGTTTGCAAGTTACTATTTGAGTTATGGATGCCTCAAACAGAGAATCAAACATTATTTGATACTAGCCTGACTACTTCAATGACCTCAAATGATTTCTTTGAACCGACTTTGACAAATGTCGACAAATAATTAAAGAGATGTGCACAACTATAATTAAAGTTGTGGAGAACGCAATATTTCCAATTGACTATGTTGAGGAAATGGAAGTAATACATATGAAAGATACATAAAAATTCATGTGTGACACATCTGCAAAAGTGGATGGATTTCCCTTAATGATGAAAGAATTCTTTCATGATCATTGTTCAAACAAAGGTCACAAAAGAATGCTAATCATTGAAGAATGTGACATGTATTTACACCATTACAGAGATTTTTATTTTTTGTATATGGTTCATTCTTGTCTCCAGTTTCACAATTTTACTTCTAATTAGTTGTATTGGCAGTTTTGCTTCCCCATTGTTCTATGTAACTTCCATGAAGAAGATAACAAGAAAAAATAAATTTATTATTGTACAAAATATTTCTTTAATGGATGTGGCTACTAAATATGTTAATTAAGAAAGAAAATCACAAGTCTAAATAGATGTCCTAAATGATAAGTATATTTATTGATTACAATTCTTAATCATTGCAATAAACATTGCATTAGCATTATTAAAAATTCAACAATATATAATGTTATCACATTATCATGGAGAAATAATTTCCATAAAATTGATTCTTATATATTCTTTCACACCTTTTACATCATCTAAATAGTTGTGTTGGGACTTATATAATTTCCCTTTCATGAGTTAAAATTTTTCCACTATTTGAGTCATTTGTATAACATATATCCCAAATTTGACCATAGTTGTACTCCAAATACTCCAACACTACACCTAAATCGCATACTTCCCTTAACCATGTCCCTTATTTTAGTGTAACATTTAACCACTTATTAACCCTAACCATAACATCGAGTGTCATATAAATGAAATTGTAAACCTTGGATCCTAACTCTAACACTTACTCTATATATGATTGTACTAAGCATTTAGTAAATTATATACCTTAACCTAACCCTATATGCACTAGAAACTAGAAATAATATTATTATTTTTATAAGTGGAATATATATATATATATATATATAGAGAGAGAGAGAGAGAGAGAAGGAAAGAGATAGTCATATGATGGTGTATCTAGAGAGAGAGAGAGAGAGAGAGAGAGAGAGAGATTTGGGGGGTTTATCTAGAGAGAGAGAGATTAGGGGGTGTATCAAGAGAGAGAGAGAGATTAGAAGGTGTATCTAGAGAGTAGGGGGGGAGAGAGAGAGAGAGAGAGAGAGAGAGAGAGAGAGAGAGAGAGAGAGAGAGAGAGAGAGAGAGAGATTAGGAGGTGTATCTAGAGAGCAAGGAGAGAGAAGGAGAGAGAGATATTAGGGGTGTATCTAGAGAGCATAGAGGGAGAGAGAGAGAGAGAGAGAGAGAGAGAGAGAGAGAGAGAGAGAGAGAGAGAGAGAGAGAGAGAGAGAGATTAGGAGGTGTATCTAGAGAGCAAGATGAGAGAGATAAAGGGGTTTATCTAGAGAGAGAGAGAGAGAGAGAGAGAGAGAGAGAATGGGAGAAGGAGGGATTACATTATTAAAAAGGTTAATAAATTGTATCAAAATAGCACTAATCATGGGCACTATAATAGAACTAACCCACATAAAAATTTAACCAGACAATTACCCTAACACTAAGGTAAACTATAATAATAGCACTTTCATCAGCTATAATATGATTAATAACCTAGAAATAACCTTAATCAAAATAATAACACAAGTCCTAACTCTAACTATAATTTTGACTCTAACTCTGACTCTAACTCTAACTCTATCCCTAACTCTAACCCTAACCCTAACCTAACCCTAACTCTAACTCTAATTCTACCCCTAACCCTAACCTTAACCCTTTATAACCCTAACTCTATACCTAATTCTAACCCTAACCCTAAGCCTTACTATAACCCTAATCCTAATTGTTATTCTAACTCTAACACTTATTCTAACCCTAAACGTAACCCTAATTTTAATCCATATTCTAACTCTAACCCTAACTCTAACTCCAACTCTATCTCTGACCTAACCGACCCCTAATTCTAACCCTAACACTAACTCTAACTCTAACCCTAACTATAACTATAAATCTAACTCTAATTATAACCCTAACCCTAACACTAACCCTAACCCCAACCCTAACCCTAACACTAACCCTAACCCCAACCCTAACCATAATTTTAATCCATATTCTAACTCTAACCCTAACTCTAACTCCAACTCTATATTTGACCCTAACCTACCCCTAATTCTAACCCTAACACTAACTATAACTCTAACCCTAACTATAACTATAATTCTAATTCTAATTGTAACCCTAATGCTAACACTAACCCTAACCCCAACCCTAACCCTAACCCTACCTCTCATCCTAACCCTAACATTATATATAATGCTAATCCTAACCCTAATAATATATGTAACTCTAACTCTAATCCTAACACTAATTCTAATCCTAACCCCAACCCTAATTCTAACCCTAACTCTAACCCTAAATCTAACCCTAACTCCAACTCTATCTCCAACTTTAATTGTAACCCTAACTTGATCCCTTATTCTAACTCTAATTCTAATCCTAACCCTAACCCTAACCCTAGCCTCAATTCTAGCCCTAATTCTAACACTAACACTAATCTTAACACTAACACTAATTATAACCCTAACTCTAACTCTAACTAAAACCCTTGTGCTATCCCTAACCCTAATTTTGACCCTAACTCTATCTCTAACCCTTCTTCTAACTCTAACTCTAACTCTAACTCCAGCTCAAACCCTATCTCTAAATCTAATCCTTACCCTAACCCAAATTTTAACCCTAACTTTATTTGTAACTTTAATTCTAGCCCTAACACTAATTCTTACCCTTACCCTAACCCTAACTCTAACTCAATCTCTAACCCTAATTATATTTGTAACCCTAATTCTAACCTTGACCCTAATCCTAACTCTAACTCTAATGTAGCTCTAATTCTACCTCTAACCCTAACCTATATATCCCTAACTCTAATCCTAATTCTAACCCTAATCCCAATTCTAGCCCTAACCCTAACCCAATTTTAACCTTAACTATAACTCTAATCCTAACTCTAACCCTAACAATAACTCTAATTCTCACCCTAACCCTAACCCTAACACTAATTCTAACCCTAACTCTAACTCTAACTCTAATGCTAACTCTAATCCTAACCTTAATTCTAAACCTAAATCTATCTCTATCTCTTACCCTAACTCTTAACTCTGACTCTAACTTTATCTCTAATTCTAACCCTATCCCTAATTCTAACCCTAACTATACCTCTAACTCTAACTCTAATTGTACCCCTAACCCTAACATTAACCCTAACCCTGACTCTAACTCTAAACCTACCCCTAATCCTAAACTTAACACTATATATAACTCTAACTCTAACCCTAACCCTAATTTAATCCTAATCCCAACCCTAACTCTAACCCTAACCCTAAATCTAACCCTAACCCCAACTCTATCTCTAACTTTAACTCTAACTTGAACCCTAACTCTAACTCTGATTCTAACCCTAACCCTAACCCTAATCTTGTTCCCAATTCTAACCCTAACTCTAACTCTAACTCTAACTCTTATACTAATACTAACACTATCACTACCTCTAATTTTAACTCTAACTCTAATTGTAACCCTAACCCTAATGCTAATCCTAACACTAACTATAACCCTAACACTAACCCTTACCCTAACTCTAACCCTAATTCTTACCCTAACCTTACTTTTAACCCTAAATATAACCCTAACCCTAACTCTAACTCTAATCCTAACTATATTTGTAACCTTAATTCTAACCCTAACCCTAATCCTAACTATAACTCTAATTCTAAACCTAACCCTAACCCTAAGTCTAGCCCTCACCCTAACTCTAGCTCTAATTGTAACCTCAACCTTAACAATAACCTAAATCTAATCCTAACTCTAATTCAAACCCTATCCCTCACCCTAATTTTAATCCTAACTCTAACTCTAACCCTAACCCTAACCATTACACTATCCCTAACCCTAATTCTAGCCTTAACCCTGACCTTAACTCTAACTCTAACCCTAACCCTAACACTAACCTTAACCATAAACATAACTCTACCCCTAAATCTAACTCTACCATAATTGGACTTTAACCATAACCCTAACCCTAACTTTACTCCTATCTCAAACCTTCACCCTAACCATAACTCTAATCTTAACCCTGACTTAAACCCTAACCCTAACCCTAACCCTATCCCCACTATAATCCTAACCATAACCATAACTATAACTATAACCCTAACCTTAACCATGAGCATTACTCTAACCCTAACCTTGACCATAAACATAACTCTACCCCTAACTCTAACCCTAATTCTAACTCTACCATAATTGGACTCTAACCCTTACCCTAACTATAAGCATCACTCTAACTCTAACCTTAATCGTGAGCATAACTCTAACCCTATCTGACTCTATAATTGGACTCTAACCCTAACCCTAACCTTAATGTTAATCCTAACTCAAACCCTAACCCTAACTCTAACCTTAACCTTGACTTAAGCCCTAACCCTAGCTTTACTATAACCCAAACCCTAACCCTAATCATAATCATAACCATAACTCTAACCCTAACCTTAACCATGACCATAACTCTAACCCTAACCTTAACCATAAACATAACTTGAATCCGAACCTTAACCATAACTCTAACAATAACCATAACCATAACTCTATCCCTAACCTTAACCATAGCTCAAATCCTAACCCTAACTCCAACCCTAACCCTAATTATAACCCTAACCCTAATTCTATCACTAAGGTTAACATTAACTATAATGGTAACTTTGTCCCTAACCATATACCTATGTATGACTATAACATTTCACATTACAATATCCCAAAAATAAAATTAAAAAATTTATCTAAATTAAACTCCTTATATTAAATTTTTAAAAATATTTGACTCAAACCCTAACCCTATCCCCACTATAACCCTAACCATAACCATAATGATAACTCTAACCCTAACCTTAACCATGAGCATTACTCTAACCCTAACCTTAACCATAAACATAACTCTACCCCTAATTCTAACCCTAATTCCAACTCTACCATAATTGGACTCTAACCCTAACCCTAACTATAAGCATAACTATAACCCTAACCTTAACCATGAGCATAACTCTAACCCTAGATCTGACTCTACCATAATTGGACTCTAACCCTAACCCTAACCTTAATTTTAATCCTAACTCAAACCCTAACCCTAACTCTAACCTTAACCTTGACTCAAACCTTAACCCTAACCCTAACCTTAGCCTTACTATAACCCCAACCCTAACCCTAATCATAACTATAACCATAACTCTAACCCTAACCTTAACCATGACCATAACTCTAACCCTAACCTTAACCATAAACATAACTCTAATCTAAACCTTAACCATAACTCTATCCCTAACCTTAACCATAGCTCAAACCCTAACCCTAACTCCAACCCTAACCCTAATGCTAACCCTAACCCTAATACTATCCCTAAAGTTAACATTAATTATAATGGTAACTTTGTCCCTAACCATATATCTACACATGACTATAACATTTTACATTACAATATCCCAAAAATTAAATATATTTTTTAATCTAAATTAAAATCCTTATCTTAAATTCTAAAAAATATTTTGAAGCATAATTTTATAGTAACTTCATACAACTCTAATTAAAAATTAATTAACAATTTTATAGTAACCTTATCAAAATAAAAAATAAAAAGTAAATATTTTTCCTATTGTGTCGCGACTGCCACTAGCTTATATATACCTCTATATATATTACAGCAAGAGTAATCATTCTCGAGACGCCTATTTTTATTTAATCCCAAAGTTATTTTAATTGGAGTTGGGATTATGAAAATAAAAATAAGCACCTCGAGAATGATTACTCTTGGTGTAATATATATAGAGGTATATATAAGCTAGTGATAACTATGTCTTGTATTGTAATCCCAATTGTAGGAATTTTCATGGTTTCTTCCCTTGTTTGATGACTATGTGGGCTTGGATCTGCATTCAAAGGCTTTGTGTCCAAACTTTTGACAATTATAGTAGTGTCCTTCAAATCTTGGTGCATGCATGGTCCTTGTTCTGCATTCATGTGCCTAATGACCTTGTTTGTTACACTTGTAACAATGTGTCATGTTCTTTGGCTTAGTATTTTGACTAGCATTCTTGCTCCTGTAAACATTAGATATATGTCCTTTCTTTCCACAATGATGACAAGTAGGTTTATAGTTCTTACCTTTGTTGTTTCTTTCCTCGGTGGCTTTGGATGATTCTCCTTCTTCAATGCTTGTGTAGCCCAATCTTGATGTGTCTTTATAGAATCTAGGGAATTTTAGTAATTTCTCAAAGGACTTGATGGCTTCATTTGGCTTGTTGAAACTTTCTACAAACTCCTCTCTTTTTAGGTCATTCTACAGTTGCTCATTCTACAATTTCAATGTAGTTATCTTAATTTCCTTGACATTCAACTCATGATGGGCATTCATCATTTGGCTTAGGGTTTCCAATTGCATGTTTGAGATCTTGGACACCTCTGCTGATTTTTTTTCCAATCTGTTTGAAAAAATTCTTTTGTCTTCCTCAATCATGGCCTTGTCCTCTATAGCTTTATTCTTTTGTTTAGTCACCTCACATGGTAGTATTGCTTGTGATTCTTGTTCCAACTTGAGAATTATGATCTCTTCAGCTTGTGCTTTGTTCTTGTCCATGAGATCTACAATTGCTACATCAAATTTACAAGAGTTATCATCTACAAATAACTTTTTGGTGTTAATCTCCTTGTATTGAGTGTCATTTTTAGCTATGGAAATCTCTTTCCTTCTCTTTAGCAAAATTTTCAAGGCATCTCTAGCTTCATTCAGTTGTTGCAGTAAGGGATGTAATTCAATCTCTTGATTCTCAATGGTCTTTCCCAACTTGTAAACCTCCATTTCAAGATCTTTTCTCCAAGATGTAAGACTTCTCCTGATGAGGACTTAGCTCTGATACCAATTGTTTGAAATACAAATGGAAAATATATACTTCTAAGAGGGGGGTGAATCAGAAGTACTAAATTCTAACCAATAAAACTTTTAACTTTAAAACATTGCATGCATAAACATATTAAAATAACATGTAAAGTAAATGCATTCACATAAACACTTGACAATAGATATGATTATCAAGAAACCCTTCAATTAGAACGTAAAACTGGGGTGGGGATGACACCCACAATTCTTCACTACTGTAGCAATAAAGTTCACCTATTAAGGATACACAATTTGACCATTCTCATGATATGTCCTGTGAATGGCTTGCCCCATTAAAGGCTTACAAAGGATTGTTAGATCCTACCCTGTTAAAAGATTTTAACACCCTATTAGAAGTGTTCCTAGCTAAAGGACTTTAGAACACTCACTTGGAATGTCACCTTGTTAAAGGATTTCACTATGACTATTAAATCAAACATATACAAGGATTCCATCCTACTGATATAGTTATTAGAAAGTACAGTAGAATGTTTGATCTAATACACTTACAATCTAATATTGCTGATTTTAGATCCCAATTCAATTCATCTCGATCCTCTCTGATCTAATATGAAAATGTTGTAACCTTAATCCTCTATTCTACTAACTGATTCTACAATTCTACCCTTTTTCTAAGTCACCTTGATTGTATGTTGATCAATTCACCCCTTTCATTGCTATCATCACCTTCTCACATGCATTCTCTAATTGTTTCTCTCATACTCTGTTTGGAAATTATGTGGCTTATCTCCCTTTAAAAAAAAATTGGTGGCTTAGAGTTAGGTATGAATCTATGATTGAGATTCATCCAACTTTCCCACTCAATTCCCTCCATTTTTCTAATTAGTTGCATGTTGATTGCATAAGGAATCCAAATAGATTCAATCTTATCTTCAAAGCTTTGAGATTTGTCCATATGTTGGCTAAAAAATGGTTTACATAGTTGTGTGTGCCATCACAAACAACTACGTCAATTCTATGTTACTTAGCACTTGTTGATACTGATACCTAGAACATACTAAAATTATGTCTAACTCAGCACTTGAACTTGCTCAGAATCTATTGTTCACTCGGCACTTGAACTACTCGGCTTAGTCTATTTGCTCGGCACTTGATTTACTAGGCACATGAGTGACTCGGAACTCATCATAACTTGGCATGTATACATATTATACTCAGCATATGTCACTAACTTGGCATAAACTTAGAAAACTTCTTAAGTGTGTTGACACTTAATTGTCAAAACCAATCTGAGATCAACTAGTTATATGTGTCATTTTGTAGTGAACATTCTAATGTAAAAATTAGGAAAACGTTGTTTGAAATATTGAAGCCATACTTTGTGAGAACAAACAAAGTGTTTGAAACATGTTGTTGTTGTCATCATATTGAGTTTGATCTCCACTATCAGGTATTTCAAAAGTTTTTAGAAGACACATATGGTTTCATGTTGCTCCTCCTAGTAGGCAAAGTGAGTTTATATCATTCATTTTATGTGACAAAATAGGTGATCCTATTGGTCAAATAAATTGCATCAAAGGAATATGTGAAACATGTGGTGAATTGGATTTTATTTCCTTTGAAAAGTGAAAATATCAGTGTAACAAAAAAGGTGAATTTCAAAAGTTATAAGTATGTGAAGAATGAAACAAATTTGGAGAAAGAGACAAAAAAGTTGGAATATGTTGAAGAGGATTTACTTATTGTAACATTTATAGATAGATTTAAGAATTTTATTCAACCTTATATTCGTCATGCATTTTTTGCAAAATGGCAAGCACAACAATTTCAAACTTTGAGAGATAATTTCCCACTTGGAACGATTGTATCAGTCGTTGATTTTGCAAATAACTATTCCTTGTTCATCAAAAAGTAATTCAATAAAATTATTTTTTCTAAGCATGTCACTATTATGGTACATACAAATAGATTTGAATGGTGTTCATGTTGGAAATAATCAAGACTAACAAGGTTACTGAGAGGGGAGGGGTGAATTAGTAACTCTAAAACTTTAATTCAATTTCTTCATAATAATATTTTTACCAATCATCCATCTAATCTACTGTATGCATGAAAAGATAAACATCTATAACACATGAACACACAGATTTTGGTGACCCAGAAACCTTCCAATTAGAAAGTAAAATTGGGGTGGGGATGATACCCACAAAACTTCAATACTACAATATAAAGTTGGCCAGTTAAGGCTTACAATGATCACTTCTGATGATCTGCCCTATTAGGAGCAAATAGGATTGCTAGATCCACCTTGTTAAAGGATTTACAAACATACAATGAAGTATGCGCTTTGTTAGGAGATTTACAAAAGACTGTTAAGTCTACCTAGTTAAAGGATTCAGAAAACTGATTCACCTGTTAGGATGAAACAGTGAATCTAATTACAACTGATTGCTGATAAGATCCTTGTGCTCTGATCACCTGATGTGACAAATATATCTTTTCTACATCAATGTTGACCTTGCTGAATTCCTCTATTCTGCTAGTGATTCACTTTCCCTCTTCTCAAAATATTGCAACACACTGCAACCAATGATGATTCACTTTAGCATCTCATTGTTTCAAATGATATATACCATTCCAATATTTACACTGGCAAGGTCGGCCAAAACACAAGTGAACAAACATTACTAAGTCGGCTAGGTGGTAGAAAACTTGGGTTCCACAAATTGACTCGCTGACCTTCTGATACTCGGCATCCACTTCAATACTCTACATCGTCATGCACTCGGTAAGAGTAGAGGCATGGTCCATACTAATCATTCTGAGTAGCTCAGAACTTGGTAACCATTGGTGACTCGGTGAATGTTGTGTCACTTGATAGAAACTAAATCCATTGATAACCTTCTTTACTTGGTAAATATCGATTCCCTTGTTTACTCGGTAAACACTAATTCCTTCATTTACCTTGTTTACTCGGTAAACACTGAGATCTTTGATGACTCAGTGAGCACTGTCTGCTTGGTAAATACTGCGAAGCTCGATAACCACTAACTGCTTGGAGAACACTATTCTGCTCGGTAACCATTAACTACTCAGAGAACACTGTTCTGCTCGGTAATCACTAACTACTCAATATCAACTGTTCTGCTCGATAATCACTAACTGCTCGATATCAACTGTTTACCTGCAGATTTTATAAGGTAACTGTTGAATGCTCGGTGTGAATTGTAGACTAGGTGATGAGCTCGGTAAGCATTCAGTATCAAATAAGTGTTTGTGACTAATGACAAATATATCATAATTCCAACAGTTCAAAGTACACTTGAAGCACGAGACATCAAAAAGGAATATCACTTTTATATAATTGATGACAAAGAACATGACATTCACTATGTAGAACATTGCTTCAATATTTTTTTTCTTATTTGAAATAAAGAGACATAAATGTTGATAAACATTTTGTTTGGTCTAATGGATGTGCCACACAATTCAAACCATCTAGACCATTTTATGCATTATGTAGACATCATCGTAATGAGAATGTAAAACACATATGGAGTTTCTTCGAGAGTAGGCATGGAAAAGGTGACCATGATGGTGTTGGAGCTTGCATCAAATGTTTTTTGCAAAAGTACCAAATGAATTATAAGGGAGTTCATATAAATAATGTACATGATGTTGTTGAATGGTGTAATACATATTTTTCATCAGATGAGGTTGGGACATCATCAAGAATGAGTCGACAGGTACCATATAGAGTCTTTTGGAAGATAATAGGTATGGATGTAAATTTTATGTAATTAAGTTTTAAAATTTCATTTTTAAGTTTTATTTTGAGTCATTGAAGTTTAAATTTAATTTTCCCATATGTTTGTAATTAACTTTCATTAAATTTCAGGTGTTAATAGAAAAAACATTCATGGTTGCAATAGGATAGAAAAGACACATCCTTACATTTGTTCATGAGTACAGATAATCACAACTGGACATTGAAGATAAGATAATACTCATATTTTTGTAAGAGTTGCATTGATGAAGACTATCAATAATGCATCAATCAAACATGTAGATATACAAGTGCATGGATTTTGGTACCACTTAATGTTACCAATGCATTTGATAAAGATGATAAAAATTTTGATGATATTCCATTGATTTCTGATGATTATAATCATATCTCTAGGTTTGTAAAAGTGGGTAAGTATCATAAAAATTAATCTCATCTTGTTATTTAATTATCAATGAATCATCATATATAATGTATATGTATGTATACTTGTTCTGTAGGATATATCTTTGTAGTGACTATTGAGCTTGGAAATCATGAAGGTGTCAGTTATTATTTATTGTGATGTAGTGTAGAGAGGAAAAATTTATATGATCTTGAAGAAAGTGATGAAATGTTGTTACCCACAGGTATTATACATACATGTGCACATACATATATGAATTTATATATATCTAGGTAACTTTATATCTGTCAAATTTTAAAATATTTAAATTTGTGATTTAGGTTCTGTTGTGATATAGGGAACATATTTGAAGCTAGACAAAATAGTCCAACATGGAATACACTTTGTTGATTATCAACCTAACAACAAGGTTTTACAATACAGCCACCTAGTTGTTGCCATCAAGCTTTGTCTACATCCAGTCAAATTTAAGCGTGTATGTTGCAAGTGGAGACTAGACAATGAAGATCATGCAAAGATATTACATGTTATAAGTGTACATCATGGTTGAACTGGGCTTTGAGATGGTCTAATTTTAATTAAAATCAAATTTTAGGACCTTTAAATGTAGACATTTTGTTAATATGAATTGATTTAATAATTAGAAGGGATGAATGTTATATTAATTTAATAATATTATCTTATCTATTTGTTCTTCTTAAGATTTATTTCATAATAATTTGAATTAATTTAAAGTTGTTTGGCTTGATATATCAAATTTGAGGACCTTTAAATGTATACATTTTAATAATATTAATTGCTATGGATGAAGGTTTGTAAGAATATTATATTTTGTAAAAGTTTTTTAAAATAATGTATTGCCTTACCTACTAGCATATTTTTATCCACAAAAAACAAATATGTGTCTTTAGTCCTACTAATTGATTTAACAATTATAAGGGATGAATGTTATATTAAACTAATAATATTATCTTATCTGTTAGTTCTTCTTAAGATTTATTTAATAATAATTTGAATTAATTTTATCTATTAGTTCTTCTTGAAATATATTCAACTATTGAATTAGTTGAAGCCAAATTAACTTGAGTATTTTATAATGATTACAAATAAATATAATGTTTAAAATCTATAATCTAATTCATTGGGGTTTAGTAGTTTTAAGCACACAGTTTGAACATAAGCTAATGATGATAACAACACAACATTAGTTAGATCTAATTAAAAAAAACTAGTGAATTCAATTCAATCACCCTATATTATCATTTTTTTTGATAGAGAATTATAATTGTGATATTGCTATCAGGATTTAACTGTGTGATTTTTGAGTCAAACTCATTGACCCATATTTCATGAGTAGTGATTCAACATGAATCCATCTCTCATGAGAATAAATGGAACACTTAGCACTCATTGGATCTAGGTGATGCTCACAGGGGTGAAGCACCGGGACTTCCTGGGAGGTCACCCATCCCAGTACTACTCCAGCCTGAGCGCGCTTAACTACGGAGTTTCCTCCATGGTGAAACCCAAAGCTTGCAACCCCATTTTCAAAACCTTCACCAAGTGTTGTGCCTTATGAACCATTCATTAGAAATCCCCTTAAGCACATCAATTGATAAGTAGGAGATCATTTCCACAGCGAGTGAACCCCATTTGCAAAACCTTCACCAAGTGTTGTGCCTTATGAACCATTCATTAGAAAGCCCCTTAAGCTCATCAATTGATAAGTAGGAGATAATTTCCATAGTGAGTCATATATTTAAAACTTGTACCTTGTATCTGACTATTTTTAAATTTCATATATTTAAAATTAAAAATATTATGTATGTACCTAGGTCTCGAGAGCTAGAGGATGATCATTAGACTCCATCATATCATATGTTGATGCATCTCTAGTACTAATGTCAACATCTCATCCTAATACACCAGCATCATCTCCTAAAGCTCCAATACCTATTGAAGCACCCTTAGTGCCACAATCTCCAACTACTAGTAATCACGAGTGAAGTAGCGTGTGTAAATGGTTGGGTAATGGTGTAGAATCAGTGCTAGGCCAAAATAACATGTCCATGTATGATGAAATTCCCATGCTCTTACTAGTATCAATCTCAGATAGCCCTTGTAACTACTCACCAAAATCATCAAGGCCCTCAGCTATGATCCTGAAATCTCTAACTCATATGCCCAAGCCATCTATAGAGTGTCATGAGCCTGATGTAGAATACTATGAGCTATGTTGTGTGGTGACTACCACTAGTGCGGTTTATGCCTATGGAACTATGGGGTCCTAATGAAATCTAATGGTTTCCATCACCAAGTGAACTGGTACCCCTTGTGTATCAATAATATAACAAATACTCTACAACACGTCCAAAAAATACAGTGCTAGATTCATATGTGTGTGTTGTCCACAAAGAGCATGAACAACACCTAGTAATGGTAGTCCAGTAGATCTATATGCCTCATCAGGGGAGGTGTCTAAAGTGTTACTCGATGCCTCTGAAGATGCTCGACTTGGACAACTTTGTCAAGTGTGAATATATCGACCAAGAGAGTCAGATGTGATACTGCTATCCATAAATGCAATGTGTCTAATACTGTCAATTGCTCCCTTCTAGGAAGCAATCACAAATCTATCAGCAATAGGAGCTACTATTAGAGTCACTAGAGGAAGACTCTACCTAATAAGTTGTCTAACATCTGGAGGTGGTAGAAGTTATGCATTGTGATACTAGTCACGATCTGCAATCTAACCATGCCCTTATCTACAATAATTAGGAATATTTGAGTAGTTGACATTAAGCCCCATATGGAATTCAGTGTATAACTATTGTGCAAAATAAAGAGGTATCTAATCATTACTAGGATAATGACCCTATGTAGCTAAGAAATGAGGATAGATTATACTAGCGACAATAGGATCTATGCAACGTGTCACTCGATAGCCCCTCACCCTACCCTAGGTACCCTCATATGATGGAAATAAATCTTGTTTGATGATATCTTTGGGGGCCACCCTCTTGATGTCATTAAAAGATGCATCTTCTATAATCTCATCTCTAAGCTCCCTAAATATTGCAGGTAATACATTAGGGGTAAAATAATGATGTGCTCTAAATATAGCAATTACATCATGTAAGCTCCTACATATGGTTGAACAAATATCTCTATATATGCCATCATCAGAGGAGAGTATAGACTGCTCTAGTCTAGTAACCTTCTACTCTGCAAATGAAAATTATACATCAATATCAATGTGTGGAGGTGTCGCACTAGGAGCCACACCAGGACCTATACTAAGAGCTACACTAGGAGCTGTAGCACGAGCCCCACCACAAGTGGCACCACGAATAGCACCAAGAGCCACACCAAGATCATAGTTGCAATAGGAGCCACACTAGTGGGAGTCACAATAGGAGCCTCATCACCCTCAGGTTGATGACCAGGCTAATCATGTGAAGTCACATCTATAATGATCGAGCTAATATATATTATAACTACACATATACATACATGTAGTCTAGTGCAAAAATTTATATTTAAAAGATACAAATTGTACATCATCTAATCTACACATTAATATATAATACATGAGAAAGAGAGCTCATTAGGGTTAGGGTTAGGGTTAGAACTAGGGTTCGAGTTTGAGTTATAGTTAGATTAGTGTTAGAGTTAAGATTTGAGTTAGATTAGGATTAGAGTTAGGGTTAAATTAGGGTTTCAACTAGGGTTTGAGTTTGAGTTCTAGAGCTAGAGTTAGAGTTAGGGTTTGGCTTATGGCTAGGGTTAAGAATTAGATTTATAGTTAGATAGGGTTAACAATAGTATAGTTAAAGCTTGGGTTAGCAAATTAGGGTTAGTGTTATGTAATTAGAGTTATAATTAGGGTTTGAGTTAGAGTTAGAGCCACTTAGGGTTCAAGCTAGATTAGGGTTAGAGTTAGGGTTTGAGATAGGGTTTGAGTTAGGGTTTGAGTTTGAGTTTTAGAACTAGAGTTAGAGTTAGGGTTAGATTAGGGTTAAAGTTAGAGTTTGATTTTAAGTTCTAGACCTAGAGTTAGAGTTAGGGTTTGGCTTAGGGTTAGGGTTAAGAATTAGAATTAGAGTTCTACGATTTAAAAATAGGGTTATAGTTAAAGTTTGGGTTAGCAAATTAGGGTTAGTGTTATGTAATTAGAGTTATAATTAGGGTTCAAGTTAGAGTTAGAGCTAGTTAGGGTTAAAGCTATCTAGTTAGAGTTAGAGTTATAAAATTAATATTAAATTTAGGGTTACAGAACTAGAGTTATATATAGCCAAATAGGGTTAGTGTTAGGGGTGGAATTAGAGTTAGGATTAGGGTTAGAGATAGAATTAGGAAATTATGGTTAGGGTTAGGGTTTGAGTTTGAGTTAGAGCTAGTTAGAGTTAGGGTTTGGCTTAGGGTTAGGGTAAAGAATTAGAATTAAAGCTCTAGGATTAACAATAGGGGTATAGTTAAAGTTTGGGTTAGCAAATAGGGTTAGTGTTATATAATTAGAGTTATAATTAGGTTTAGAGTTAGAGCTAGTTAGGGTTCAAGCTATCTAGTTAGAGTTAGAGTTATAAAATTAATATTTAGTTAGGGTTATAGAACTAGGGTTATATATAGCCCATTAGGGTTAGGGTTGGGGTTGGGAGTGGAATTAGAGTTAAGGTTAGGGTTAGAGATAGAGTTAGGAAATTAGGGTTCTAGGGTTAGCATTAGAATAGGGTTTGAGATAGGGTTTGAGTTTGAGTTAGAGCTAGTTAGAGTTAGGTTTTGGCTTAGGGTTAGGGTTAAGAATTAGAATTAGAGTTCTAGGATTAACAATAGGGGTATAGATAAAGTTTGGGTTAGCAAATTAGGGTTGGCGTTATGTAATTAGAGTTATAACTAGGGTTTGAGTTAGAGTTAGAGCTAGTTAGGGTTCAAGCTATCTAGTTAGAGTTAGAGCTATAAAATTAATATTATAGTTAGGGTTATAGAAATAGGGCTATATATAGCCTATTAGGGTTAGGGTTAGGGGTGGAATTAGAGTTAGGGTTAGGTTTAGAGATAGAGTTAGGAAATCAAGTTTCTAGGGTTAGGGTTAGATTAGGGTTCGAGTTAGGGTTTGAGTTTGAGTTTGAGTTAGAGCTAGTTAGAGTTAGGGTTTGGCTTACAGTTAGGGTTAAGAATTAGAATTAGAGTTCTAGGGTTAACAATAGGGGTATAGTTAAAGTTTGGGTTAGAAAATTAGGGTTAGTGTAATGTAATTAGAGTTATAATTAGGGTTCGAGTTAGAGTTAGAGCTAGTTTGGGTTCAAGCTAGAGTTAGAGTTAGAATTAAGATTAGAGTTAGGGTTATAAAACTAGGGTTATATATAGCCCATTAGGGTTAGGGTTAGATTAGGGTTTGAGTTTGAGTTAGAGCTAGTTAGAGTTAGGGTTAGGGTTAAGAATTGAAATTAGAGTTCTAGGGTTAATAATAGGGGTATAGTTAGTTTGGGTTAGTAAATTAGGGTTAGTGTTATGTAATTAGAGTTATAATTAGGGTTTGATTTAGAGTTAGAGTTATTTAGGGTTCGAGCTAGTGTTAGAGTTAGAATTAAGATTAGAATTAGGGTTAAAGAACTGGGGTTATATATAGCCCATTAAGGTTAAGGTTCGGGTTAGGGGTGAAATTAGAGTTAGGTTAGGGTTAGAGATGTAGTTAGGATTAGGGTTAGCGATAGGGTTAGATTAAGATTAGGGTTAGAGTTAGGGTATGAGTTCAAGAGCTAGAGTTAGAGTTAGGGTTTGGCTTAGGGTTAGGGTTACGAATTAGAATTATAGTTCTAGGGTTAACAGTAGGGATATATAGTTAAAGTTTGGGATAGAAAATTAGGGTTAGTATTATATTTAATTAGAGTTATAATTAGAGTTCAAGTTAGAGTTAGAGTTAGTTAGGGTTTGAGCTAGAGTTAGAGTTAGAATTAAGATTAGAATTGGGTTTATAGAACTAAGGTTATATATAGCCTATTAGGGTTAGGGTTAGGGGTGAAAGTAGAGTTAGGGTTAGGGTTAGAGATAGAGTTAAGATTAGGGTTAGGGTTAGATTAGGGTTAGACATAGGGTTTTAGTTTGAGTTAGAGCTAGCTAGAGTTAGGGTTTGGCTTAGAGTTAGGGTTAAGAATTAGAATTTGAGTTCTAGAGTTAATAATAGGGGTAAATTTAAAGTCTAGGTTAGCAAACTAGGGTTAGTGTTATATAATTAGAGTTATAATTAGGGTTTGAGTTAGAGTTAGGAATAGGGTAAGAATTAGAGGTAGGGTTTAAATTAGAGTTAGGGTTAACATTAGAGTTAGGGTCTAGTTAGAGTCAGAGCTAGAGTTAGGGTTAGTGTTAAGGTTAGAGATAGAGTTATCATTAGGGATAGGGTTAGGGTTAGAATTATGGTTTGAGTTTGAGTTTGAGCTCTAGAGTTAGGATTTGGCTTAGGGTTAGGGTTAAGCTTAGAACAAGGGTTATATATAGGGTTAAGGTTAAGGTTGGACTTTTTAACTTATTATTTTGTGTTTTCTAATGTTAAATACTAATTTTTCTCTAAATTTGTTTCCTAATGTTAAATTAATATTTTTATAAAATTCTAGACTAATGTTTTTCTAAATTTTCTAATATTCTAAACTAATGCGTTTTTAATATTTTCTAATTTTTTCTAATATTTTCTACTATATTTTATAATGTTTTTTTTAATTTATTTTTCTAATAACACTAATATTTTTCTAAATTTGTTTCGTAATGTTATACAAATATTTTTCTAATATTCTATAATAATGTTTTTTAATATTTTCTAATATTTTTCTAGTTTTCTAGAATAATGGTTTTTAATATTTTTTAATGTTTTCTAATATTTTCTAATTTTTATAATATTTTCTAATGTTCATAATATTTTCTAATATTTTTTCTAACTAATATTTTTCTAAATTTGTTTGGTAATGTTATACTAATATTTTTCTAATATTCTAGATTTTTTTAATATTTTTTTTTTTTTAATATTTTGTAATGTTTTTCTAATATTTTGTAATGTATTTTATAATATTTATCTAATTTAACACTATTTTTTTCTAAATTTGTTTCCTAATGGAATTTTTGGCAATAGAATTGAATGAATGCTCTACGAATTTTTGGCGATCCTTGGTTGCAAATTTCCAGTTATCCTTGGCATTTTCTTTTCTAGCATATGTTTCCTTCGTGCAATTTTCACTTATGCTCAGAATTTGAAATGTCTAATTGAAACCCACCACCGAATCCTAATGACTTCACCTCTGGATCCTTATCCGAAAGCAACGATGAGTTGGCAGAATCTGAAGGTAACCGTGCAAATGAGCTGGCAAGAAACAGGTGTGATCTGTCCTCTTTACCTAGCATGAATTTAAATACTTCACTTAATACTCTTGCTGATTCAGTATCCTCTCAATTTAATGCTCCCACGAACCAAGCTAAAATTGCTTTTAACAATGGTAGCAATGCTACTAGCTCCAATGGAAATGTTGGTTCTAAACCGAATTCATTCCTTGAGGCAGTTGCAAACTTGGCCCCTGCAGTTGTCTCTGGAGCTCGCTTGACTAAGCCTTCTCATGAAAAAAACCCCACATAAGGTGAGCAATCTGGGCATCCTTTCAAGTTTCATGTTATTCCAAACCTTGAAATGTTAGCAAAAATTATTAAGGAAAAGGAAAGATTGAGAAACACCACTATTTTCTTCTCTATGATTGAAATTGATAAGGTTCCAAGCAGGAAACTTTTAGATGACTGGTTTTATAATTATTGAAACTTAAAACTTGGGTATCAAATTTCATTTTGCAGGCAAATACAAAAAGGATTGTTTGCTATTTTTTTTAATAATAATGAATCTCAACTTGTAGTGCTTAAAAAGGAATGTTGGAATGTTGGAAATATGGCATTCTAAGCTCTGGCACAAAATGTTGAGGCTAATTTGGATGAAATTTTGGCCCTTTATACCCCTAGATGGGTCCTCATTAAGAATATTCCTCCTTTCTTATGGAGGTTTATCCTTCAACTTGTGGAACCCCTTGGCAAATTTTTGCGTATGGATGACTCTGCTCATTTGGTTCCCCATCTTGATGCTAGGGTTCTTCTTGCTTTAAAACCTAGTGATGATATTACTAAAGAACTCTCCATCAAAATTGGCACTGATAAGATCTCTCACCTTGTCAAAACCCTAGGAGGTTTAAATGATCGTTTCTTATGTAGGAAAGAAGGGCATCTCAGGAAAGATTTCCCTATTATTAAAAACAAAACCCCTAAATACCCTAACCCTGTCAATAATTTTGCTCCTTCTCAGGTGACCTCTTCCTCCTTTGTGAAATCTAATCCCCTGTCTCCTCCTTTTGCCTGTTCGCAACCCGTCTCCTCCTCTCTGCCCTTTCCATCCTTACATAATGTCTCTCTTGATACCACCATGGATGCTAATGGTTTTCAAATTGTTACCAAAAAAAGGAAAAATCATTCCAATAAAAGTAACTCGACCTCTAATATTTTGGTCTTTTCCCTTCCTCCATCCTCTAATTTGAATGTTATTTTGAAGGATTCGGACAACTCTTCCTGCTCGCCCCTTCAATTGCTAAAACCCCCTCAATCCCAAAACTCCCTATTAAAAATTTTCAAGAAATATCTGATGATTTTATTGTTGAAGTCATACTTTCTGCTCCTAACAACCAACCTTCGATGCTAGAAAGCTCCTCCCCCTCTCTGTCTGATAGTGAGGATATCCCCACTTCAAAGAGGAAAGGGAGACCACTTGGGTCCAAAAACAAAAAAGAGAACAATAAAAGTAAAACTCTCACAATCTCTAATGGTGCTTCTCCTATGGAGGATATTGTAGATCCTGAAGTGTCCAACTCTAAAATTATTTCTCAATGAATTGTGTTTCATGGAATATCAGAGGCCTTGAATGTCTTGATAGAAAGTTTTTGGTTAAAAAATTTCTTAGTACTAAGGGTAATA
This sequence comes from Cupressus sempervirens, assembly GCA_028749045.1. NCBI lineage: Eukaryota > Viridiplantae > Streptophyta > Pinopsida > Cupressales > Cupressaceae > Cupressus > Cupressus sempervirens. The sequence continues at coordinate 477,498,581 of CM053792.1, forward strand.
TAGATTTTATCATGTTGCAAGAAATTAAGTCTACTAGATTCATGTTGGAATCCAACCTTAATTTTATTTGGAAGGATGCCCTTAAATTTTTCACTAATCACTCTCAAGGAAGAGGAGGTGTGGCTATTTTACTCAGCCCTAAGTGGGGTCCTAAGATTAAAAGATTTGGTGTCTCTCCTTGTAATAGGGCTATCTGGTTGATTTTTACTTATGATAATTTTGAATTTGGTATATGTGCTCTCTATGCTACCAATGACTATTCTGAAATGAGTTTGTTTTGGTCTTGGATCACTTCATTCCCAGATATCCATTGGTTATTTGGAGGTGACTTTAATATGATTGAGACTCGAGAAGATAAAATGGGAGGTCTTCCTTTTTCCTAGAAGGATCAGGAAAGAGTTGCTTGGAATAATTTCAAAAATGCCAAAAAATTATTTGATCCTTTAGCTAGGAATAAGAGCACTAACCCTGGGCTCTGGTATACTTGGTTGTAATTTTTAGAAAGGTCGGGCTAGAATTTACTCTGGGCTTGATCGATTCTACCTCAATACTAATTTTTTCTCTATGCAACCCGATAATTATAACAATTTGGTTATGGTCTCCCCTACCACTCTTTCAAATCACCATCCTATTTCTATCTCTGTTAATTTTGGGTCTACCCCTATCCGTAACATTCAAGGGAATCAAAAGTTCTTTCTTAATACTAGCTTGTTGGAAGATTAGGATATCCTTACTTTCATTTCTATTATTAGATTAATTAATGATTCCCATTATCCTTTCTTGTCTTACATTGATAGATGGAACCTAAACATTGCTGCTTGACAAAACCTCCTTAGGACCATTGGTCATAAAGGCCAAGGATTTTAGATTTAAGGAGTCTCAACTTAACTCTAACTTGTATAATGTTGAGATAGCTATTCAAAACAACTCTAGTGATCGTCACCTCTGTCATCAACTTGCTCATGCTAAGAATGCTCTTAGAAAATATCAACATCAAAAGGCTCTGGGAGCTAGAATTAGATCAAGAGCTCATTGGTTACAATTTGGAGATAGAGGTAGCAAATTTTTCTTCAATCTTATCAAACAAAATCAGGCCAAAGAGAATATTGATAAATTTCTTGTCAACAACCAAATTGTTACTGATTTGGACACTATTAAGATAGAGCTTTCTCATTTTTGTAAAGACCTCTTCACTTTTGAGGACTCTCTAGAGGCTAAGTTTCTTATAGACCAATGTAGGAGTCTTATCCCAAAAAGAATATTAGATAATGATGCTTCCCTTCTTGAGAAGCCTTTAACTCTTGAAGAAATTGATAAAGCCATTAACTCTTTTAGTAATGATAAAACCCTTGGCCCTGACAATCTGCCTGTGGAATTTTACAAAGCTAACAACAATTAGATTTCAAAAGTTCTTCTTAACATTTATAATGAAGCTATTGACATGGGCTCTTTGGGTAGAAATATTAATTTTGGAATTATAAAACTCATCCCTAAGGAGGGTGATAAGTCCCTTATTAAGAACTGGCAACCCATAACTTTGTTAAATGTTTCTTATAAAATATTTGCTAAAATGATGGCTCGTAGGATGGAAACCATTCTTCCTAATTTTATTTGCCCTACCCAAACTAGTTTTGTCAAAGGAAGATATATTTTGGAGAATCTTATTACTAGTTGGGAGGCTCTTAATTGGGCTAAGCACACCAATCAAAATGTCTCTATGTTCTTATTGGATTTTGAGAAGGCTTATAATAGAGTTGAGTGGAATGTTGTTATTATGATGCTTGATGCTTTTGGATTCCTCTCCTTCTTTTGTAACATTGTTAAAATTCTCCTCAAAGATGACTATGCTCAAGTTGATGTCAATGGTTCTCTTTCAGCTCCATTCCCTTTCGGAAGATCGATCAGACAAGTCTGCCCTTTAGCCCTTGCTCTTTTTATTATTGCATCTGAAGCTCTCTATTATATTCTTAGGGATAATACTTTTTCCCCTATGGTTAAAGGCATCACCCTTCCTAATAATAATGATATTATCAATTGCCAATTTTCTGATGACACTTCCCTATTTTATGAAAGCCTCTAAGTCTAACTTTGAATCCATGATCAATAAGCTAAAAAAAATTTGTAAAATATTTGGTGCTAGGTTATCTCAATCTAAATCTATTTGTCTTGGTTGGCAAGATCAGCCTCCTAACTAATTTGATAAGTTTGGTTTCCAATAGGGTGGTCCCTCTAAACTTGTTAAATATCTTGGTATCCCCTTCTCTGTTGAACCCTTCTTAAAGGAGATGTGGAGTTGGATCAAGGACAAGATCCATAATAAACTTAGCAAATGGCACAATAGGTCTCTCTCCTTTTTTGGTAGAATCCAAGTGTGTCAAAAAATTATTTCTTCGTACAACATATACTATGCCTCTACTTGGATGTTTAATGACCAAGTGTTGGAAATTCAAAAAGCTATCAGAAATTATCTTTGGTTAGATGGTAAAGGAAATAAGAAGGTTCATTCTGTCAAATAGAATTGGTGCCATGTTGACAAGCTCCTTGGGAGGCTGGGGCTTAAAGGCATAAAGCTAAGTGGTCTTGCATTGGCCTCTAAATGGATCTTTCACACCTTGGAGTGAGATGATCCCTAGAAGGTTTTGATTCATAATAATATTGGGAGAGGATTTCCTAAGAATGCTAAGTTTTGGAAGAATCTTCCCCTTACTGATCTCATTTGTGGTGACTATCCTATCATGGTTCAAGGCTCTGTTGTTTTTAAATCCATTTGGAAAGCCTATAATCATGTTAGGCATTTCATAAATAACAATAATTTTTTTGATGATATCTCCCTCCAAGGTGAAAGGTCCATTTGGTGGAACCTTAGACACTTGGCAATAAACCCCTTACTCTTACCCAAGGCTGCTCTGCCAAGATTTGGGCCAATTATGGTATCAAGCAATTTATTGATATCTTTGAAAATGACAAACTTATCCTATGGGATGATTTAAAGAATAAATTTAACCTCCCAGATTCTCACAAGAAGACTTACAATATGATTTCCAAGGCTAGTAAGGATATTCCTACTCTTTGTCATGTTGACTCTAACAGCTTTTTGAAAATTAAATGGCCTAGTGGTATTATCCTCTCCAAGCTTAAAGCTAAGGATATTTACAAGGTTATAAATCATAATGAAGAAATCATCACTCATATCAATAATACTTGGTCTACTAATTTGAGTAATCCTGACTAAAGTAAGTTGTTTGATTGTTTTTGGAAAAGTTCTATTGATCCTAAAGTTAAATGTTTTAAATGGTTGCTTATTCTTAACAATCTTCCTATTAGAAGCTATTTCTCTGATTTTGATTATTGCAGCATTTACAGAACCCCAAAAAAAGGAAGACATATTTTCTTTGAATGTAGTTTTTCTAAAGAGGTTTGGTTAATGTTTAGTATTACTATACCCTCTACTTTTAGTATTCTTGAAATTATTACTGGTTTTATTTGTAATGTGAAAAAGGATGTTAACATGTTCTAGGACATTCTTTTAGCTAACATTTTGTGGCAAATCTAGAAGTGTAGAAATGAAGAAAGGTTTCAAAATATCCCCAGGTTGCTTATTGAGTCTTTTCAAAGTCTCACCTTTTTCAAAATATTTTCACAGGTTCAAATTACTATGGAAACCAAAAAGACTAAATTCAAAAGGCTTTTTAAAGATGGTCATGCCACGTTCTTTGCTAGTGAAGTTAGGAATGGGCAGCTCTAGAGGATGCATATGGATAATATTCACACTTTCAACCAAACTCTCAAGCTCATCACCAAGGAAGTCAAAAGGACCCATAGAGCTTCACTAGAAAAATGATCCACATGCTAAAACAAATTCAAGATCAGAAACACATGGTGTGGATGGAAGGCTCAATGGGTTGGACAGCTTGGATTGATACTGTTGAAGATGTGTTGGATGGAAGGCTCAATGGGTTGGACAACTTGGATTGATACTGTTGAAGATGTGTTGCATTAAATGCTCTTTTTGCACCTTATCTTTCTCTCTCTCTAGAGTTGTACATAATTCCACTTTTTTGATATGAGGCTTGCCCTCCGTTGAATCATGATATTGCAAACTTATTGTATGTTTTTGATCTCCTTATACTTAATACAAAAAAATTTGTTTCCTAATGTTAAATTAATATTTTTCTAATATTTTAGACTAATGTTTTTAAAATAATTTATAACATTTTGTAATGTATTTTCTAATAACAGTAATATATAATTAACAAATAAAACAATTATAAATTAAAAAATAATATAATTAACTAACATTGATAAGCAGTAAAAATATTAACATTAAAATATTCTTTGAAAACATAAAAAAATTCAAAAATCATTCAAAAAATCATATATAAGCATACCGGAAATAGTGCAACGACCAAAATCTAGAGGAAGATGACGCAACTCGCTCACCACTTCAATATGTTTGCTCCAACATCCAAAACAAATCTACCACGCCATAAAAATGAATAGTAAAAATGGAAAATGGGGAAATCATCATTAATGTATGTTTGTGCGAACAAATATTAAGGTTATGTTCATGTGATGTCCCTAGTCTCATAATGGGTTTTAATAGGAAATAAGGATTAATTACCAATATTAGATTATTAAAATAATATAATTATTATTATCTATTTTAAAATACAAATATTATTTACAATAAATAAGATAAATTATATTAAATATATGTGATATATATATTAGATATATCTAAAATATGTATAATAATATATCATTATTTAATATAATAATCTTATGGTATGTTTAATAATGATATAGTTATAATTCATCATAATATAAGATTACATAATATTATTTAAAATTAATAATATAATACTATAATAGTCTTATTAATATTTGAAATAATTTATTTAATTTATATAGTTAATATAATAATATAATATATAATCATTAAAATAATATATAATTAATAAAATAATAAAATACATAATTACCTTATTAATATAATTAATATTAATATAAAAGGACACGAATATATGAATACACTCATATATATAATATATCAACGCATTGGAAAATATATCAAGGAGAAATATTATAAAAGGATATGAAAAAAAGGGTAAATAAATGAATGTCCAAAAGGGGACATTACGATTGATATCAAAGCTATGATCTTGCCATCCTATAGGGTAAGAAAAACAAGAAAAATAGAAGAAACAATACTTCAAGAAGCAAGTCCTCTATATGATTGAAAACCAATTTCTATTTTAAAAAGAGAAGTTTTGATTACAATTTTAATATATACAATCAATTAAACCTATATTTGAAGAAATAAAGATTTGAGTTGGCAAAACCCTATACAAGTTCATGTGTAACCAAAAATAATAATCCATGCATGGATTGTGAATGCATAAGCAATATGTTCATGAAGAATGTTGGTAAGATCATGGAGTTTGGCATTACATACACCACTGCATATTCTTGATGTTTGAAACTCATCAACAAATCTATCATCACATGTTCATGCCAATTCAAACCAATATCCCTTGGAGCACTTGTATTATCACCGTGCAAAGGAAAATAATCAAGATTAGATAGAAAACATAAAGCACATATATCTCTCATCAGACTATGAGTTCTCTGTGAGCAATATAGTCCACATGAATATATTATTGCAAGGACAACCTATGGTAATGATTAGATGAACCATCGATCAAGGAGATAGTCAACATCCAAAACAAGAGGACAAATTGATTATCTTGGAGGCCAAACTCACATTGAGTTTAAGGTATCAAGGAGGGTATCATGTGTGCCACCAATAACATTTATATTGACATGTTGATGTCAACAAACTGGTAAATAAAGTAATAAGAATATAATATACATAGATTAAAATGGAATAGAAAGAGATGAAAGTATAAGGTGTACAAGATCCTACATTAGCTAAAGGCATCTATTGATTTTGCATGTGCAAAGACATATGGAAGGATGCCACACAAATATCCACTATGGAATTCAGAGAAGAACACCCATAACTTACAATGGATCATACTTGTCAATGCACATCACTAGAATAACCACCTAATGAATAACTTGTATTAGACAGTCATGATCATTGGAAAATAAGAGCTTGAAAACTTAGTTTCTTCCTTGAATATTGAAAATATAATAAATTGGAGCTTGAATGATAATCAGTTCATCAACTATAGAAAAAGTATCATGGGACTTGATTATCCTCCAATAGTGAACATTATTAAAAGACCAAATAAACTATACCAAAACTATATGTATCCTCGTTGTTGTCATGTATTTGAGAAGAAGTGGTTCAATGGTTGAAATGAATTTTTCATCTACACTTGGAATAGATATGAATCCTTCATCTATACTTGAATACATGGGTCTATGGTTGTTTTTTTTCAAATAAGATTCACCTTTTTGTTAAAATGGCAATCATTGTTTCTAAGTTTAGTTGTGTGGGACAAGAAGAGATTGCTATCTTATGGTTCAAATTCAAGCAACATAACTTGGAGTGAAGAAATTAAAAAGGAGGGAAAATAGCATGTCACAAATAAAATAAAAGAAGCAAATTAAGCCAAACATTAAATTCTTAGAGAACTTACATCTCTTGCAATTAGCAATATTACATACAATATGACTAAAATTCATTCAACGATTACACCCCTCACTCAACGATATAAGGAGTTTAGGAAGAAACAATGAAGATTTTTTTAATAATGGAAAGAATAACACCATGATGGTAAGGAAACAATAGGGTATAAGACCCTAAAGCCAGATATACTAAATGCATGAGGGACAAAGAAAGGTGGATGCTAACCAAAGGATACACTGGAACGAATTAAAGGAAGATATTTGTACCCATTTGACATGACAATCCACATCAAAGGTTTTATCAGACATCATATATGGAATACATGAAAAACTGCAAGAAGTGGAGTATGTGGGTAATTAAATAGTATCCTAATGCAAAAGATATTGTTATAGTAAGGAAAATAAAGGTGATCAGGCCAAGGATGGGACCTGATTCATATACGATGTGGATTTCATTAAGGCGTGTAATAATGTTTATTATTTATTAAAATTTTGAATATAAAACATTAGATAGAAAGGTAAGATTATATATGAAAGCAATAAGTACCTTACAAAGTTATATTTGTATAAGGTACAACTAGATATAGTATAGTCATTGAATAGATATCATAAACAAGACAAAATTATTGATGTTTTAAAAAGGAGATATGAAATCTTCTTTAATTATAGATTTATATAAGTATTTATCTTTTCACTATGAATATGTTATTTGAGTAAATATTGATTAGAGATTGGTCAGGATATAACGTATTAAATATATGCGTATAGATCTAAATATACACATATTGAATATGTGATAGTTATTCAATTTATGGAATCATATTATGGGGGAATTATTATTGAAAATAGAATAACAAGGAGTATCAATAATATTGCATAAAATACAACCATAAGTAAACTTAAGGGACAAAGAATACTAATGTTTTAATGTTACTAGTTAATTGGATAGGAATCCTTTTATGTTGCATTAAATGATGGATAGGGAGTGTGCACAAGTGGAGGAGTAAATCGATCACGTTGTGGTATAGGAATCCCAATATGGATTAAAATTTGAGGAAGCCCAAGTTGAGCGTGTCCAAACTTGAGTATCATTAAACCTTCCATCCATAATGAAATTAAACATGTTCCTAATGGGTAGGGAGTGTGCACAGGGGGAGGAGAAAATTGGTTGGGTTGGGGCAAGAGAATCCCAATATGGATTTTAAAATCTGAGGGAGCCCCAAGCTGAGCATGTCCAAACTCGAGCAGTAGTAAACCTTACATCCATAATGAAATTAAACATGTTCCTAGTGGGTAGGGAGTGTGCATAGGGGGGGGGAGTAAATCTGTCACATTGGGGCAAGAGAATCCCAATATGGATTAAAATTCTGGGGGAGCCCCAAGCTGAGCATGTCCAAACTTGAGCAGCAGTAAATCTACCATCCACTATGAAATTATACACCCTACTATAGTACTAGCTATAGAAAAGATGTTTAAAATATGCATCTTCAAGAACTTTTGATCTCTACAAGGGGAAAGGAGCATGACATTCATGATCAAAGTGGTAAAACATTTCCTTACCCTTTTCTTATTTCATATTGTAAGCTAGATTCTAACATATATGCTATGTATCTACATCATGTCTTCATGCATCAATGTGTTTGCTTCGTGTCTTCTTCATGTCTTCATGCATTCATGTCTACCTTGAGCTTGCATCACGTCTTCATGCATTAATGTATCTACTTTGTGTCTTCTTTCATATGTTCTTTTACATGCTATTATATACTAACATGTCTATTTTGCAAGTGCTTAACACATATGCAGGAAAGAGAATGAATCTAGACTATGAATTAATGAGGATCAAATCGACTGTGATGTCCCTAGTCTCATAATAGGTTTTAATAGGAAATAAGGATTAATTACCAATATTAGATTATTAAAACAATATTATTATTATTATCTATTTTAAAATACAAATATTATTTATAATAAATAATATTAAATATGTGTGATATATATATTAGATATATCTAAAATATGTATAATAATATATCATTATTTAATATAATAATCTTATGGTATGTTTAATAATGATATAGTTATAATTCATCGTAATATAGGTTACATAATATTATTTTTAATTAATAATATTATATTATAATAGTCTTATTAATATTAAAAATAATTTGTATAATTTATATAGTTAATATAATAATATAATATATAATGATTAAAAATAATATATAATTAATAAAATAATAAAATATATAATTACCTTATTAATATAATTAATATTAATATAAAAGGACATGACTCTATGAATACACTCATATATATAATATATCAACGCGTTGGAAAATATATCAGGGATAAAAATTATAAAAGTATATTAAAAAAGGGTAAATAAATGATTGTCCAGAAGGGGACATTATAGTTCGCGCGAACGTAACCTTTTTTGTTGAGATATGTTCACATGAACATGTCTATCACATATGTTTGTGCAAACATAGGGAATTTAAAAGTTACATTTTTTGCAACATTTACCAAATTTCTTAAAAGTGGCACCCACTATTGTGGGATCACCCATGTATCATATCCTATCCAATCATCCATGTTACCTTACTTTTTTGTTATCCTACCAATTTCTTTAAGCATATTATCATAGTCATAGTTTATTATTACATGTTCATTAGGAGCATTATCCAAGTAGCAAAATGCTTGAATCATTTGTCCATGTCATGTCATGTACAGGGTAATCTTTAAGAAACCCCCCTCCAAAAAAAGATATAAAATATTGGCGAATCTTTCATTATTTTGAAAAAAAAAATCTATTCATGAATATTTCAAATTTTTTACTTTAAATATTATTTATATTGGTGATTATTTTAGAATCATAATTTTTGTATAGAAAATATTTGTGAGTTTCAATAATAACAGAAATTTCATTAATCACCGTAGAATATTACAAATGGAAACTAAAAAAATTTTAACTCATGGAATATTATGAGGATCATTACATTATATTTCAAATCAATGGTGAAAACTAAATATTGGTGATATATCCTTAAAGTAACTAATAATTATGATAATTATTGGTGAATTAATTTTAATTTCTCCAATAAATATAATATTTTAAAGGTGAATCAAAGATAATCATATATCAAATATTAGGGTGAATCTTTGAATAGAACTTTTTTAATAAAATAAATTATTGAGCAATTTTAAATATTTCAGAGCTAAAATTTATAAAAGTATGGTGATTTTGGTTGCATTAAATCTTAAATTATTAGCCAAATTACCAACCAAAAATTTCTAAAATTAGCCAATTAGTGAACATTAGCCAATAAAAAATACCTTGGTCGTGTATCGATTATCTTCGAAAAAAGTGTCAAAAGTTCCAAAAAAATTAAAATTTTCATGAAAAGTTTTTTTTTAAAACTAAAGAGTTCAAATTTGAGAAAAGACAAAAAAAAAAGTGAAAAAAAAAAAGTCAAAGAAAAAAATAGTCGCCTCAATAAAAACTTGGCAGATAGGATTTTTTATAATACAAAAAATAAAGAGAAATAATTTCATCCAATAGTGAAAACCTAGCAAACAGACACTTTGGCAAAGTACCATAATGAAAACCTAGCAAACAAACGTCATGTGTAATCTTTGAGCTTCTTGCATTCTATACTTGGGGGAAGTTTCACCCATTTTTCCTATTTATCCTTGTCATTTTCTCCATCATTGTTAACCATCATAGCCTTTATCCTATTAGCATCCATATTTTCTTTTTCAAAACTCTGATCTTGACAAGGTTATTGATCTCCCTAAAAGCATCGCATGTCCTATTTACCTAACATCATCCCAATCTCTTTGGTCTATATTGCCTATATTATCAAATTTGTGAGTTCATATCCCTTACCCTTGTCCATTATTGATCTTTATTTTCTTGATCTACATATTGTTGCATTTAGCATCTAGTGTTTGAACAGTCTTACAATAGGAATGTTAGCATAGAATTATCATCTAAAGCATCAACATAATAGAGAATTATCATTGCATCTTAGTGTTCTTCATTATTTAGAGTAAAAATTTTACTCATTTTAGATTAAGATCTTGATCATAGCATTAGATTGTCTTTCCTAACTTGTCACTTGTGAATTAGATTGCAATTGAGAACTATCAACAAGTCCTTAGGAAAAGAAAACAATGGGACACTAATGAGTCTTTGAATTTGTGTTTTTATCTAGTCTTACATCTAGATGAATTTATTTCTTGTATTATATCTTATTTAGGCTTTTGATATACAAAATAATATACACACACTAGCATATTGCCTCGACTCAAATAACTTGTGCTCATACTAATACACTGGCATAGTCCCATGTTAAAGATGGTAAACTTTTTAACAGATGAATAATGGTAGTGGTAAAAAAAAGTGCTTTCAAAATCACTCCAAAAATATATCCCATGAAATGATCATGATATCCAATTGAAGCTTTTTCTCCTCTATGTACACCAAGAAGATGCAAAACTCATGAGGTACATAATGGCACATAGGGCTCTAGTGTTTCTCACATAAGATCACATAGCAATGAAATGTACAAAATCTAAAATCTAAGTCACAATCTTTACACTAATTCTCAAACTATAAAAAGTGGATGGACATGACTTATAAGGTCTATCATGTGTCCAACAAGAGTAGAATCTCAGTCCATCATAGCTCCCTCCCTCATGTGTTTTACTCTAGATCTATTCATAGTACAATAACACTCACTCTCTCATCCTCTCATTCATCATGATTATATAACTAAAACTCCCCATGATGAGATGTCTCTTGGCAAGGTCCTATGTGAGTGATAAGTTCGTAATTATTGAAAATAATTGACAATGATTATCATAACCACTCTAACCATCTCTCCATTCCTAATGGTATTCCTCAAGGTAATCATCATTTTATCCCTCTTCTTGAGACTCATACTCATGATATTCCTCCTCATTGTCATCTTGATAGGCATTTCATCAACCACATCTACCCTTAGAAGGCATCTTTTAGATTAAAAAAAATAAGATGTGGATTGGATCCAACATACAATATGTCTAACAAATTATACTAAAGAAATAAGGGGAAAATGATTTAAAAATTGGAGAATAAAACAAGTACACATTACTCACACCAAACTCAATGGATATATATACACCAAAGCTCCCGTAAGATGAATATGAGCTTTGATGCCATATATAATACCCCACTAAAAAACCCTCAAAATATATAGTTGAATATGAACTAATATCTTTTTAATAGAGATGTAACATCATAATCATAAGTGTGTCATTTAAGCATAGAATATAACATAAAATAAAATATAGCATGATTATTACTCAATTGCATACAAGTGGAATACTCGTAAGCTCTTCCAAGGGCTCCAAGACAACCCCCTAGATTAACTAGAATGAACATGTAGACACTTCATGAGAATATGGACATCATCCACAGACCCTCATGGGATAGAATTAGACTATCATCAATGGTCAACAATTAAGGAGATAAAGTTCATCATCTACATAGTCATGCACTAGGTTTATTTTTAATCAATTTGAAAAATGGGTTAAATTATATCAAAAAAAACTAGAAAATGAAGTGAAAATACATTAAAATGATGCCACAGTGAGAAGAAGCCAAATGCAAAGTCTACTTTCATGCATACCCTAGGGAACAATATTTTTTTTACAATTGGGAAAAAGTAGGACTAGACAAATACATAGATCTAATAATTCACAATACAAAGGAGGAATACACATGTCAATTTGTAAGGATGAATATAGGAGAACATAGCTAGGGAAGATATGCAAGGGATCAAGTGATCTAAATAAGTAATTTATGGCCTAAATTAGTACATCTCCAAACCAGTGAGTGTTGTTTACATGAAATTGAGGGCATACTTAATTAAAGAAAAAATATCATAAATGAAGCCTAATCCACTGAGCATAGCATCATATGTGAAATAATCAATAGAATATGAATGCAAAGGCATAGAATGAACATATTTTGCTGGTCATGCACCATTAGAAGTAGTCTACCACCTGTATGTTGGTCACCAACTGTGTGTTGATATACTTAAGGTCCAAGATTACTGAGATGGGGATGCATCAATAATCCATAGATTCAAACTTTCACAAACTTATCAAATATAGATCAACCAAAATAGATCTTAACCATTTAACCATTCACCACATGCATGTAATGTAAACTTGTGAAACTATCAATAAGGCATTTACTAAAACATCCACATAACTAACATAAAGACAAAATTAATTTTCACATGGAGATCCACAAATTTGTACACCTCTCGATTGTGTCATTTAAAGGCTTAGCATGTCACAAGCTTACAACAATGCCTTGTTAGGAGAAGACCGTGTTAAGAGTCACCCAATCAAATTATTTGCTTCTAGCCTTATTAGGATATTCACCCTATGATGAGCCACTCAATGAGGGAACTAATCTTTAGACTTGTTAGGATCTTGCTAACCCTGTTAAGAGTGAGCCATTAAGGTATTTATACTTGAGATCATGTAAGGATTCAACAAGGAAAGTACCTAGAAATGACACTTCTAAATTTCTTGGAGATATCCAATTCAACTCAACATATGCCTACGTTGATTGATTTTATCATTCTTTACATTTAAATTATTTCTATTGGAGATTCATAAGAGCTCACCCACCTATGCTTCTTTCTATTTTCTTGGTGGCTACCCCAAATGTTTACTATTCTTAGTCTTTTATGATGTTGATTTTTCCCCTATCATAGCCTTCAGGAATCCTAATTGTGTGAGTAATTGAGTACTTTGCATATGACGTACTATAATTTCATAATCGATAGATAGATAAATATGGTTCTTTAGTAAGATTTCATTGTTTGTTGTGATTGATTTGAATGTATAACTTTAGAAGTTGCATGGGAATTGTAGTGGTTTTAAGTGTCATTTGTTTCTTTTAGTTTATTGTTTATCATTATAGTACTAATGATCCTAACTCTTATTCTATTTTGTTATGAAGGTTGTCTTCTAGGAAATGAAATCAATGGCAAGGGAGGGGTCCTTGTATTTCTACATAATAGAACCCTCAACTAGATGAAGAGGATCATTAGGAAGAGGAACAACTAGATGACTAGAGCAGTGTTCAAAATGATGGAAACATGGATACTCATATTGTTAAGTTGTTGTAGGATCTTATTGCCTAGATGGAACCTCATCATGAGGCATCTTAACATGGGGAGTAACCATTAGAATGTGGTCTTTAAAAGTATTAGGTAGAGTGTGAGCATTCTCATACTCCACCTGGTTGTAGAAAGAGAAAAGGAGATACTGAACAGTGTTGGATGATGATGATGTCTCATTTTCTCACATAAGAGACCTCCATTAGTCATGTCCACCTACTTTCCATATGTTTTGAGTCTTACATGTCTTGGTTGGAATGAGTGAGATTATGGTTATTCTTGTGTGAGATTACATGGTTTCTTGGGTCATATGATTACCTTTGCAAGCATTGTGGATGGCTTTAAGGGTGCCACAAGGCAAGATGATGTGACAAACCATTGTTGGGTACCAATGTATAGGCATTCAAGCAACCCAAGATTATATTATCATAACATTTATGCTACTATGGTTCAATGTGTATGTACTCTCTATCTCTTATTTGCTCTTGCTTTAATCTTCCAGTAATGTAAATTTTTATGTGTAAGTTATGTATATCAAGTGAGTTCTATCTTGATTTATGTTATCCGGTATTTCTTAATATAGAGCTATAAGTTTTTGGTTGTACATTGATGTTAGCTTAGGTATGGATTTTTGCTCCTTTGCATTTTGGCCAAATTCATGAATCCATGTTTCTACCTAATTTAGCATCTACAACATTTCTACAGACTAAATTTGTGTGGATTGGCATTTGCACCAAAACCAAAATTTCCACATGCTTTCACATTTGTACGAGTTTGTTCTTTAAATCAGTTTTAAATGTTAAATATTTATGCTTTTTTGTATGCCTTCCTATGGTCCTTGGATGTTATAATTATAATTAATTGGCCATTAAAATATGTTTTTATCACATTAGGAACGTTTGCTTTGGCTTAAAATGAATATCAATTAGATGGATTAGAGGATAGAATTAGTCTCCTAGTTTTACGGTGTGATCTTGTTGGCTTAGCTACTTGTGATTTGTCAACATTGTTTGAATCCTTGTAGATCAATCGTGTTACTTATTTTTCATGTCCCCTCTTTCACACTAGTTCTTTTGGTGTCTAGTTAATCTATCTCCAGATCTGGATAGATTAACGAAATTTTCATAAAGGATGTCTGCCAGTCACAAGGGAAAAAATTTCTTAAGTTCATCATTTAATGTATTAAAGTACTTTAATAAAGTTACTTTATGTTTTATTAAGACATTCACTTTATAAAGTGACTTAAGTGACTAGAAGATGAAATTGGTGTTTTATCCCACATCTCTTATGTCTGCCAGTCACAAGGGAAAAATTTTCTTAAGTTCATCATTTAATGTATTAAAGTACTTTAATAAAGTTACTTTATGTTTTATTAAGACATTCACTTTATAAAGTGACTTAAATGACTAGAAGATGAAATTGGTGTTTTATCCCACATCTCTTATTTCCTTACTTCAAGGTTATAAAAAGGAGCCTTATTCTTGGGAAAAGCACAATGAATATATGGTGTTCCTATAAATCTTAATAGTTGCTTAATGTGACTAGATTCTTCTAAGGACGAAAACCCTTATAGAAGAAAAAGTGAGACTAGACGCCAAACCTAATACTCACACCAAAAATTTGAAGGGTCTATTGGGGACCTAGTGGAAATTGGAAGTTAAACAGCAAATTGAAGAATAGGTCAGTGTATGGAACTGGCATTTACATATCTCCAAGTTGATGCATGAGACGATAGACAAGGAGATAATCTTTCCATAGCTATACATGTTGGTGAAGACTCAGGTGAGTATAAGCTTGGTGTTTCTAATTTATATTGACAGTGTTCACTTCCTATAGCTGAGTTCTCAAGTTAGGGGAAGTATAGAGAAACTGACATTTCTAAAACTTTTTCCTCAATGACACCTCGTACGTGACTATCAACATCTCAGGAGGATTTGTAACAAGAACTAGTCACTATATTAAATGACGATGGCAAAATAGTTTCAAAAACATTAAATGGCAATGGGAAGCTACGATGCATAATTTGGAAGTAATTATGGGAAAGCTATTATGTGCTATGGTAGCTTCATTAGGTAGTAGATGTAACATAAACTCTGCTAGCAACACGGGTATTTCACATCCCTTGTTTTGAGTAATGAAATTGGTCTCATTTTTCCCCCATGACTAAGTTGGGTCCTTTACATAGCTTGGGATTTGGTAGAATACACACAGTAACTGAACACTAACTAGTTAGATGCCTGGAAGTGGTGAAGTATAAGGGTTGGTTGTTTTCTCTAGAATCTCTAGACAGCTTTACTCATTGTTACGGGTTTGTCCCTTCTTACTCTCAGCTATATGATAATGTTTGTAATCATATTTTTGGAGTATAGACTTATGGCCATTGATTCACTGTTATGAATAAAATACATTACCATTAAATTCTGAATCAAGTTCCACTTTAGACTTGCTTGCAAAGTTGGTATGTTTGGTTGATTATTATATTTTGCAGTTTTAGCTTCAATGAGACAACACAAGGCATGATATAGTAATAAATTGTTCAAGGATTCTTTTGCATAACAATTGTTCGAAGAAATTCCAACATAGTCAAAGCCATTATTTCTAAACCAAAACTAGAAAAGATTATTATAGTAGTATTAGAGTCATAGGTCTTGCCATCTTGTGGGTTAAACGGGAAGAAAATGATAGTGGGGTATGAAGAAAAAACCTTATTAATTCAGTCACCTCCAACTAGAATAAGTAGGGTCTTCTAAACAAATTGATATTAAAGATAGCTATACAGTGGATGAGGAATTGATTTTTTGAATAGATGAACAAGTTGAACAAACTAAATAGGTTGATCATTTTGAATAGACAAAACAGGTAAATAGCATTCAAATGATATGTAATAAAATTGAACTGGACAGGGAAGTTAGGGAAACATTGCAAACTATTAGAGATGGGCAGAATAACATAGTTGATGTGCTTCAAAAACTTGCAATTAATATACAACAATTAGCCCCTGTTGATAGGAGAGCCCTAATCCATCAAGTGGAGGTAATATTGTAGTTGGATCACCCCAAGCTATTAGGGCTACCACATGTAACACGGATAGGCCTTTAATGCCAGTGTTTAATACAAAAGAAGAGGCAGCACCACCAGCAACACCAAATTTACTACCAGACAATGTTATGGCAATGTATGATGAATGGGATTTGTTTCCTAATCCTATTAAACAAAAAATGTCCTTTATCCAATATCTTAATCAGAAAAGGGAGTCAAATAGAGAGCAGCAAGATAGGAGGCCTAGAGCACAAAACAGAGACCTAAAGCATGCTATGAACAAATTATCTCTCCCTACTTTTTATGGAAGCAGTAAGACATCTGTGAGAGCTTGGATTCACAAGCAAGACATGTACCTAACTCTTAAACCTATGTCAAAGATAGAAGCCATTGGGTTTGCTATGATACACTTAGAGGGAGTGGCATACGATCGGTGATATCATGGGTTGGTTAACCAGGATCGTGGTCTCATTACATCATATGATATTTTCATCTCTAAGTTGATTACTTGCTTTGATAGGAAAGATATAGAGGTCTATTACAGGGATTTGGCATAGCTATGATAGAGCAGATCTCTAGATGATTTCATTGACGAGTTTCAGCAGATCTCAATAATGGTTCATGATATGATAGAACAGTGTAAGGTAATGTTGTTCAACTGAGGGTTTGTAGGATAGATATAGAGGTTTGCTTAAGGTACTTGAACCAAACACTCTGGATGATGCTACTAAGATCACTCATGATCTAGAGTCACCCTCTTCAATATTATAGCCTCCTAAGAAGATGTATAAGGGGACCTCTTTGTTCCAAAAAGAACAAAAACTAGCATAAGGTTGCACCTCGTAGGATGGACTTTAAGACACGGAATGAACTCAAGAGGAAGAAGCTATGCTTCACTTGCAGAGAGCCATGGATGTTGGATCATAGATGCCTTGGCAAGGGAAAGATACATTATGTAGAGGTACTTTCAAAGGAGGAGGATGAACAGCAAGAGGGCAACAATGTTGAGGGCAGTGATGAGGAGGAGAATGAGGATCGACCACCTAGAGTGAAGAAGAAGGAAGGTACCCAAGAGTAGCCTCCTATCATAGCATCATTTTCTAGCGATCCCACGGGTTACCCCTTTCATTTGAAAGGGATTGTTAGGGGGCAGCATATTATTTGTCTTTTGGATACAGGTGCCTCACATAACTTCATAAGCTCATGATGGGTTACCAAGAGAAATTTATAGATTGATGGCATACCTGAGTTTGAGGTTAGGGTGGTAGGAGGTGAGAGATTGAGATGTTCAAGGAAGGTGTTAGGACTTTCGATTCATTTTGGTGATTTCCTTCTGGAGGCAAATTTTTATGTAGTGGATTTAGATGGACTAGATGCCATGTTGGGGAGATAGTGGTTATAGACCATAGGCAGATATATAGTTGACGATGAGAAGATGTAGTTGGAGTTCTTATAGGATGGTTGACAGGTGGTCCTCAAGGCCATGCTAGAAGGGGAGCCTAGGTTGACAATAGCTCGTAGGATAGAAGCCATTTTGAGGCATGATGATATCGAGTGGGCAATACAGTATTTCATCTCTTCTAAGGAAACACAGAATATAGGACAGCAATACCATTGTCACATCCAGACGGTGCTTGATAAATATAGGAGAGTATTTGAGGATTTACCCCCAAGTATTCCACCAGGAGGTTCAAAAATCCGGCAGAATATTGTTAAAAATAGAGGTTTATTAAGAGAAGATTTGAGATGGACTGTGGGGAATGGGTTTAATATCAGATTTTGGGAAGACAGGTGGATGGGTGGGAAACTGCTAGTCTTCAGTAAATTCAGAAGATTAATGGAATTGCTTAAAGAAGATGTGGGGGGAAAAGTCGGAGACTATATTGATCAGGGGAGGCGGTGGAAGAAGCTTTATAAGGAAGATTACTCCCAAGAAGATATCCTTCTCCTTAGGAAATTGGAAGAGTTGATAAAGGAACAGAGACTCCCTTTACTAACTCAGGAGGACACTATGGCTTGGGACTTAACTCCAAGTGGTAACTTCACTGTCAAATCAGCATACGCATTCATGTTTATTAAGGACCCCTGCCCAACATTGTGGCATAAGGTATGGATTACTGACCTTATTCCTAAAATTAATTTCTTTTGGTGGATGGCTCAGCATGGTAAAATCTTAACTTTGGACAACTTGAAAAGAAGGGGTTTTTATATAACAAATCATTGCTATCTTTGTAAAGAAAAGGAAGAAAGTATCTCCCACCTCTTCTTAGAATGCCATTATGCTTTAGGGATTTGGACTAAGGTCTGGGAAAGATTTGGCTTGTATTGGGTTATGAAAGATTTGTGGAGAATTGGTGATAAAATTGTTCCACCATATGTTTGTTGGCACATATGGAAAGAAAGAAATAACAGATTATTTAGGGAAGAGAGTAAACTGGAGGAAGTGGTTTTTGAAATTATGGACAAATTGTTGAAGAAAAATTTAAGAGTGGCTAAATGTAAAATGCCAAAGGAGGAACCAGTTAAACATGAAGGCTTAGTTGCTGAAAGATGGAGTTGTCATGAAGATTTTTTCCTCTTTGATAACTCAAAAATGATAATGAGACAGCAGACAAGATAGAGACCCCCCACCCTAACGTAGTATAAATTGAACTTCGATGGTGCTACTAAAAGAGGTTTAGGAGCGGCGAGAGGAGTGCTGCAGGACAAGAATGGTGATGTGTTGTTGGTGTTTGCAAGAAAGGTGGGAAATGGAAGCAATAACTTGGTTGAGGCCATGGTGTTGTTATGGGGCCTTCAACTGACTAGAGAAATGCAAATTAAGGAGCTAACCATTAAGGGGGACTCCAAGTTAATCATTGACTTGGTTAACAGAGTGGCTAGACTAGGCTAGAATATTCAAAACACCATTATTGACATCAAGCAAGTCTTGAATGGAATGGAAAGTGTCCACCTGCAACACATCTACAGAAAAGATAATAAGGTGGCAAACGTGGCGGCTGCCATGGGGTTTAATACAATGGCAATCACGTGCTAGAGGAATTGGGTTGATCTCAACGAAGATATCAAGTCGTTGATAATCAAGGAAAGAGGCGGGAATAATATATGATGATGACTATAAATTTTAAAAGTAGGGCCAAATTTGGCAACCTGGTGATAATGTTCGCTAAATTTAAAAATGACTTTTTGGAAATAAAAGAAAGACGTGGCCATACAAACAGTAACCAGAGTGATTACGAATTAAGAGAGATGTCATTTCACAATTATGGTAACCCATTGCGAGTTTCAAATTACTTCCCAATTGGAAGTACGAAAGATATCATTAATCAAGCTGTCAGAAAACGTCGGGGTGTGAAAATTATGATTTTATACATTCACGAATCCCATAATTATCTTGCATGGGATTTTGGAGCTTATCAAGCATGGGTCTGCAAATTATATTTGTTTGTTGTTAAAGGGTTTAAGGCAGAGAGTAGTTGCAGAGAGATTGTAATTGAGAAAGTTCATATGCGTATTACTAAAGAAGGGGAGCCAAAAATCGATGAAATAGAGATGGGTGGGGACTTGAATAGGTTGGAACCCACGAAAATGGAGAATTTTAAAGATAGGATTGCCACCTGGGTTCTTCTGAAAGAAGGGGGTCTTTTGCCCTATATGCAGTCGATGGCGAGGTATGACAAGAACTGTGCACTCCAGTTTGTTAATGGATGGAATGATAGAAAGGTCACCATTAATGGAATCACCTTCCAAGTCACTGAGGAAGTGATTGCCATGGCAACCGGCCTCTCAATGAAAGGAAAAAAATGGAGAAAGGTAATCAAAAATATTGATGAGGCCAGTATGAATAGCTTCTTTGTGAAAGATGAGGAGCCGATTCATTGCAAAGGAGGGTTTAAAAGAGACAAGTTGCCCGCCCCATGGGATGATGTGTGCCTGGTCCTTATGAGGTATTTGACACTGGAGGGCAAGTTCGGTGTCTGCTATTACTATCATTTCCCTTTGTTAAATCATTTTAGGAACAGGGTTTTCATTTCTATCCCTCTTTATCTTCTGCATTCTCTTGAGGATATGGTTGTTGATGTTAGAGAAAAAAGGAGTAAAGGTATAAATTCTACCATACTGCATCAAGGTTTAATCTTCCGCCTCTATCAGTTTCACCTTGCCATGTGCCCCCTTAGGGTGGTGGTGGTGGATAACCAGCACCACCGCCAGAATACACCCCCGAGCTCTAGTACGAGCATTAAAATTCACACCCCCCGACCCTCCCGTAGTAGGGAAAACAAGAAAAAGAAAAAATCTGATATAACAGTGGAACAAAAGGGAAACAAGAAGATAAAAATTGAAAAATTGGTTGAGGTTGATGGAGAGGATTCGGAGGAGACTGGGAGTAAAGCTAGGAGGAGATTTGGTAGGCTTGCACAATCTCAGGCTAGGTGCAAACAGAAATCCATCAGAAATCTGGTTGAGGAGGTTGAGGAAGATAGTTCTGAAAACAAAATGAAAGAAGGAAGGAGGAAGATATTTCCAACTCCAAGAAGGATGATGGAAAGGAGGGATAGAAAAGTTTTAATTCGGGGGATAATTTGGTGGATAATACTCAGACCCAGGCGTCTGCTGGTAATGTTGTGAATATGGAGATCACCCATGTGTCTGTCGGTTTTTCCCTCAAACCCATTACCTTTTGTGAAGAGAGCAGCAAGATGGACACCTCCCCCATAACTATTTCTTCCCCAATTAAGGATAATTCTAAGGTTTCCTCTAACCCAAGGGTTTTGTAGGATAATATCCAGGTGCAGAAAGCCAAGGAGGAAGCACTAAAAGTGGAAGCAGAGACTAAGGGACTGAAGTGCTGCAAGACCGATATGCTAATTTGGAAAGGAGGGTTAAAACTTTGGAGGAAGGGTTCTTTACCTTCTCCAAATTTGGCCTCAAAGTCACACATGTTGCGGCTACCACCCTCCAATTGCTAGCACAAGAAAAGGAGAACACGGGTATGGATATGGAGGACCACAAGTTGCTCTTCAAGTTCCTTGTGGATGACTGGGCCTGAATCTTGCTAGACACAAAAGGGAAGGGGAAATAAGATAATTATGTTTCTTAGTTTTCTAGGATCCTTGGATCCAAAACTTTTTATGTCTTACTGTTGGTTAAGGTTTTGCTGGTATACAACTGTTATTAAGACTCGGGGTTGGCATGTCATAAAGCAAAATACACCATATGTCATAAAGCACCATGTCACATCACAACTAGATCATCATCCAAATATGATCAAAACAATAAACACGAGTATAATCTAACATCTGCATTAGTAACAATATTGATAAAACCCAAAAAGTGTATTGTAATCAACTGTATCACAAAATACCAATATCTGATCAAAAAACATGAATGATCATGAGATAAGGGAAGAGTAGCTTGAACCAAAATAAAATAGAACAAAATGCAACCACAAGAGGCACTACATGATTTTCCTACACTACTAGTAAATATCATCATTGTCTAGTCAAAGAGACATACAATTATATATATAATTATTGAGACAACATTGTAAGCACTAATAACTTATTGGGAACATTTCATTGCATGCAGAACACTGGAAAACAATTTACTAATATTTGTACAATTTCGCTCATATTTTTCCTTGAATAGCATCCATTTCTATATCAGTAGAAAAAATAGGTCAACTTAATTTCAGTCATAAAATGAGATAAAACGCACATGTTATTTATTAATTTCACTCATATATGAGGGGCATGTCACGAAAATAGGTCAATTTAATATTTAAAAAACCATATGCAAATGATTTGTGACAGATAAAATCAAGGATTTGTGTATCCCCAGTATAGTGGGTAACGACTTCGATTAGAAATTGATACATTTATTGACATATGACTGATGATAGATTATGGATCTGTGAAACAGTGTTGATTCTCCTGCTAGACTCCTCAAGTTTGAAAGTGTGGGCTGCAATAAACCTAAGTGAACCTTGTCGGAAATGTGTACTTAGTTGATAGTGATAAAAAATGTGCATAGAAGTATACAAAATCCTGAAGATATTTTTCAAACTAAGAGGCATTACAAATTAGTTTTAGACAATATAAAGTTGACCAATATATGCATCCTGAAGAACAAAGAAATTATTTTCTAATAGGATCGTCTTCGCCACAAATCAGAGTCCTACAGAAGAAAGTCAAAAACGATTTGGACCCAAAAGGTAATGTGGTATTAAGTTCTACACAAATTTTACTCTCCATATGCATTATATGATTTGAATATCTAGACATATGCAATCCATGATCTTGAACGTTTTGATGTAACTTTTGATAGATGCCATTGGTGGTAATTATAAATATAATAATTTTATCAATCGAACTCTAGAAACACTTATAATTTTATCCATCGAACTCTAGAAACACTTATAATTTTATCCATCGAACTCTAGAAACACTTGATTTTCATAGTTAATATACTGAATGCATTCATAGTGATTCAAAAGCAACCCTTTTTTGGATTGAAAAGAAACTCCCACATTCATCTCATTGAATCCGAAGACTGTTACAAAGAAATTTGGAATTCCTCTCTATTGCTGAAGCTTACGCGAGAAATTGCAAACAGCTCCAGAAATTAAAAGCTGGATAGCATTTCTTAACATCCACAGAGAAAACAAGGGAAACTAGAACTGACTAGAATATTGATTTTTCCTAGATGCATTTACCGAGCACTTGGATAAGCTTAACCGAATAACTATAGCTCTGGACTAATTATTTTAAACTTATGCTGGAAGGCAAAAAGTTACGAGTCGTGACATCAAAATGATGAAAGCAAATCCTCAATTTGTACCTAGTTATTTTGATTAACTTCAAAAGATCTTTCTTTTACAATCCACAATAACTGATCATAAGGTTCCTTCACTAGACTGGAAACAAGTAGCAAGACCCATTTGTCGAAAAGAAAACTTGTAAAGAACAGATTATTAAAATAATGGAGCAATTGTAACAAAGTTGGCGAGGAAGTTATCTAATAATAAAACACACAATAAAAAAAATTAATTGAAAGGAACTAAATTTGAAATAAGATAACTAAATAGACCTTATGGAAAGATTGAGTTAATTTGAACCACCCTTCAAGATAGGGTAACAAGAGATTTCACCCTAAAGGTATCAATTATGATTATTAAATACGGTCTTCAATGGGGGCATGTCTCCCCCACAAGTCCCCCTTTTTACAAAACCCAAGGGCATTTCCTAGATATCCCCCTTATTTGGGGAGGGCTTGCAGGCTGATGGGCGTCCCAAGGCAAGGCAATTCTAAGAAGTTTGCCTACCATCTTATGAACTTCCAAGCGTCCCCTGCGACAAAATGAAGGAAATGTTTTTTTTCCCAAAATAGTTCTAGAGTTGTCCTCCCAAAACCCTAACACCAATGGCTTCTAGGCCATGCTCAAACTCTAAACACTCACCCAAAAAAATAATTGGCATCTAAGCATCATTCTAAATCACTTCCACATGTCAACCACAAAGTTCTTGCAACAGCAAATTGCAAGACTAATAGATTGAGAGGGCAATAGGACTGAACAAAAGTGAGAGTAAAGTAGGTACGAAGCTTCCAGAAAGGTTTTTTTTAAGACAAGGAATCCAATAGAATGATGGGATGTAGAGCCAAACAAAGCCAACACAAGCTGGTGAATCTGTATCACATTGGTGGTTGGTATTGCCTCACAGAATCTTGAACTTGAGGACTTTAGCCATTCGAGTGATGAGTAATTCAGACCAAATTTTTGAGATAAGTGATGATTAGAGGCATTGGGAAATTCGCCAATAGTATTTTTAATGCAAGAGTCATTTTGAATATAATATAAATATATGGGCATTCAGTGGTTTCATTGTTCATTCAATGCCATATAAAATATGTTTGTATTTCAAAGTTCCATGCTTTATTCCTTGTGTAAATTTTTTTATTAATTTTTTTAAGTACTGCATATTATTTTGTTGTCATCTCAAATCAAGACCCATTTTTATTATTAATTTTTTAAGTACTACATATTATTTTGTTGTCACCTCAAATCAAGACCCTTTTTTATTATTAATTTTTCAAGTACTAAATATTATTTTGTTGTCACCTCATTGTTCATTCAATGCCATATAAAATATGTTTGTATTTCAAAGTTCCATGCTTTATTCCTTGTGTACATTTTTATTATTAATTTTTTTAGTACTGCATATTATTTTGTTGTCACCTCAAATCAAGACCCATTTTTATTATTAATTTTTTAAGTACTACATATTATTTTTTTGTCACCACAAATCAAGACCCTTTTTTATTATTAATTTTTCAAGTACTAAATATTATTTTGTTGTCACCTCAAATCAAGACCCTTAGTTCCCTTGCCCTGAGATGCCATGGAACTATGACTAAATCACTGCTGGGTCTGTGGATGTTACTCCGATTTCCAGCAAAAAATAATGACAAGATCCTTTAAGACAATGGAAGAAGGTTTATAAATAAGCCATAAAAATAAAGCTTTAGAACTTTAAAAGCCAAACATGCTAAGAGAATTTATAAAACCAGTTAACTTTCAGAATCACGTCTACTGTTGGGGTTCACCGCTTAGTGTAGTGATTAAGTGGTGGTGGTGTTGTAACCACCTAGGTTCAAACCCCCACTGGGCAAATTGTAAACGCAGGCTTGTGTCTTTGCTGATCCAATGTGCTTGCAGATTTGGGCCTCAGCTTTGTAATAAGGGGATATGGTCCCCCATTTGTGACCTCATTGGTACATAGCTCCAGGTCAAAAGCATTTCATGTGGAGCTAGAGGGTGTGCCATGCCAGCATCATTGGATACATTAAAAAGTTTATCAATCACTTATTTTAGTTAAAAAGAAAAAAATTTAAAAAAACCACATCTACTGCCAGAAGCATTTTCTGAATGGGAACAAAAAAGAAAACTGCTGGAATGAAATGCTTTATATTATTAATCAAGCATTTGTATTAAGTTGTGAAAGAAATTCTTCGTATCAAAACGTGTATGGAATATAACAATTGATGAGAACTATGTAATAATATGACCAACAAAACACTCTGAGAGAAAGTTCAGCACATTTGAATGTGTGTGTGTGCAGGGGAAAGAGATTTCCAAAGGCATCAGATAAGCTCATTAATTCAGTCTTCTAATATTCAGCAAAGATTACAATAGACTAAATCAACACTAAAAATTGTTAAAGATAGCAACTTCCACAATCTATGATCATGCAACTAAAGCTTCTAGGACTGATTGTGAATCACTTTTTTCGACATTGACGTTTTGGATCAAACTCCATGATCCATCATCTAGATGAGAGAGTTCAAGGATGCCAAAAACTCCATAATTGTGTGTTACATTGTTCTTGTCAAAGTATATTCCATACATGTTTTGTTGATATGAAGAATTTCTTTCGCTACTGTACTACAAATGCTTGATTAATAATATAAAGCTCTTCATTCCAACTGTTTCCGTTATTCTTCCCATTTAGAAGATGCTTTCGGCAGTAGAACAATTTTTTTTTTTTTTAAATGACAGCTAGTTTGGGCAGAAGTTGGATGACATTAAAGAATGGGATTCTTTTTTTCTTTTTTTTATCATAATAAGTGACCGGTAAACATTTTAATGTGGCTGGTGACACTGGCACAACACACCTTCTAGCTCCACATCGAAAGTGTTTGCATCCTCGAACTCTCATTCTGATGATGGATGAAGGAGTTTGATCTGAAACATCTATGTTGAAAAAAGTGATACACAATCAGTCCCAGGAGCTTACTTGCACTAACAAACTCTCATTCTGATGATGGATGAAGGAGTTTGATCTGAAACATCTATGTTGAAAAAAGTGATACACAATCAGTCCCAGGAGCTTACTTGCACTAACAATCATAATTACCAGGTTCAAAAAAGAAATGTTCATGTCAAAATTTTCCAAAGGATTCATAAAAAAATCTACTACAATAGTAAAATCTGGACTGAACCAGATGAATCTGTCTACTCAAATAGGTTATTCTCGGAACAGTTTAGGCAACTATGGTCTTAATGAAAATTAAATGATGAATAAACATGATAAGTGAAAAAAAAGATGAAGGATTAAGTGACGATTCAATATTTGCGTACTGATTATTAATGTTAGCTGGCATTGCCATTTGACTATACTAGTAAGGAAAACTAAAAGGAAAAAATAAACCCTAGAGGGCAGCAAAAGGCAAAAATAAACATATATACAATTACATTCCCTCAGGGTTCATTACAGATGATGGGCCATCATTTTTTAAAATAATGGCCTTGTGAATTCCCTAATATCAAATCACCTTGAACCACTATATCCCCTTGAACCACAATATCCAAATGTTGATTCCAAGGTTTACTGCCTCCTCGGGACATTCGTTGACATCTTACAGTGAAAATTGATTTGCAAACTGTCCTCAAAACTCCCAACTGTGCTAACAATCATAAAAACTTTAAAACGCTTAGACAGCCCTTACATGCCCAGTTACAGCCACAAACATGAAAGAACTTCTGCAAATCACAAGAAGATTGGTATAGCTTCACTTTGGTTATACCAGAGTTTAGGAGAATCTAGGTGTCCACAAAAGTTCCACAAATGCCAACTTCTCAATTCTTGGCTTTGGTTGCAAAATTTGGCTTATGTCAAGCATTAGCAATTTCTTACAAATTGCTCAATTTTTGTATCATCCAAGATGATTTCTTTCAGCAGGAATTTCCATGTTCTCTGGCAAACCTAGTAATATCATATCCCTTCCAAAATGAGTCTTGTATATATGTTTAATACACTGGAAATAAGTTAGCAAGTGACTATTCAGATTCAACCAGTTTGGATGACACCTCCCCAATAAGGAGCCATTTGGTCCCCAAACATTGAAGACCTCAATTGACAGGTAAACACTAGAAATTGGTTTTAGGGGACATGTTGCTACCTGAACAAATTACTTTACATAGGAAAAAGTTTGAGCAAAAAACAGCTCAAAATGCTAACATGGGAAGCAATAATTGTGTGTGTACTGCAGTCTAGGTTACAAGGGAATGGCTTGTTTATGAGTTGGCAAAGATCCCAGATGGAAGGAAATGAATTGGATTGGAGTTCTTTGTTAATATACAATTTTGCATCAATCGCAAAAATGCTGCATTCTTATCTAGAGTCACTTGTAATGATTGCAATACATTAATCAAAATAAATAGTACACTTTGATATTTGACTTGTTTAGGTGGCTCATCTTAAATCACACTAATAAAGCATAGTTACACAGTTACACTAGTCTGCGAGACAGGGGGACAAGTTTCTGAGATGGGGGGGGGTAGAGGGGCCTTGACTG
This sequence comes from Cupressus sempervirens, assembly GCA_028749045.1. Taxonomy (NCBI): domain Eukaryota; kingdom Viridiplantae; phylum Streptophyta; class Pinopsida; order Cupressales; family Cupressaceae; genus Cupressus; species Cupressus sempervirens. The sequence continues at coordinate 477,526,753 of CM053792.1, forward strand.
GGGACAGCAGCGGAGGACAGGGGGTGTCGGGGGGAGCAAGGGTGTACATACTATACATATGGTACTTAAAATACTAGTTATGAAAAGATGTACTACAATATAAGATATAAAGATGTAAAAAACTTAAATAATGAACATTGCATTGAAATTTTGAGCTGAAACATCATGATTCATGATGAAACAATGAACATTGAATTTGCCCCATCTTGTTGCCGCGAGAGACATCTAGGCATCCCCCTACACCCAAAGAGGACGCGATCGCGTCCCACACCCACAGGGGACGTGGGGACATCTTGTCGTCTCTAATGGAGGTGGCGCTCCGAGTGAAGCCGCTCAAGATGGCATCCCCCTATTTCGGGTGCGTCCCCATCTCATATGCGGCTGTGGCCCAATTTTGGCGAGGGAACGCATCCCCGTGTTTCACTACTAATAAGTGGGTCCAATTGAAGAGTTCCCAAACTCACTACAAGTTGGGCAAGTTGACGAGTTGGGTCGACCCAGCCGAGTTATGTCAACTCAGCTCACCAAGTTTTGGGGCATGACTCGCCCAACTCCTCGAGTTGAAGCATGCATAACTCGGCTAGGTCCGAACATACACTTGCAAGTTTACTATGCAATTCAACACTTGGCTCAAGGGGCAAGAGAATTTATACAAATATAACATTAAGTATAAGTTTTGCAACTTTGAGTTATATCTATATAAATACTCTCAGGATGTTTGAGATAGGTTTCAGCTTTATAGGAGCTAAGATGCAAAATCTAGATTTTAGGGTTTTCCAAAAAATTATGTAGTTAGGCAAATTCCAAGATTCAACACGTGTTCAACACTCTAACCCCCCATAACATATCCTCGCTTTTTAAGGTCAAACTGAAGCTACAACAAGGATTGTCTAAAGGTTTTTAAGTTTTTAACTCATTATATTCAAAATCCCATGGGTTTCAATTCCATATTCCTGACAGACTTAGCTACGATTTATATTTTACGTATATGATAGATTTATCATTTATATTCCTTTTTCATGTATGTGATGAAAAATTAGCTTCTATTTGATGATGCTCTAGTGTCTTTATGTTTTATTCAATAAAGGGAGCATGAAACAAGTTTTAATTATTGAAAATCTAAATTTCAAAGGTTTTGTCATTTTGTCAAGTCGTTGTCGAGTCACGAGTCAAGTCGACCTTGCCAAGTTTGAGTCGAGTCCGAGTTTGGGAACTATGGTTTAAACTCACCCACCATGACCCTAATCTTAAAAATTGTGCTCTTATGGTAATGCATGGCTGTTTACAACTGATTGTTTTGCATTGAGTTTTCCACCTATATTCACCATAAATTGAAGCTCTTTAGCACAAGAATGTTTGTACCTCAAATATCACCTCACTTTGCCCAATCTTTGCCCCTTCAAACCAACCTGCCAAGTCTCTTGCATCCCCCTTGTCCTTGAGAATAGGACCTTCAATGGAAGATGGTAAAGGCTAGTCATCATCATCAAACATGAAAGGCTGCTCATCCTCGTAGAACATTAAATTTCATGTCTGGTGGCAAAATTTAGTCTAAAAAATGTCTATTGGCAAATTTAGTCTTAAAAAGTTCTTTCCAACCTGCTGAATCATCTCAAATGAGCTATACTATAATTGCCTTTGATTCTTGCCTTCCCCCTTGAGTATTTGCTTTCTCATACCCAAACTGTGTCTCAATTCAGAACTTAGGCCCAAAACAAAGTTGTCTGTAACTCTCTTTGTTTCAGACTTCCTCACACACATGGTAGTGTATTTATTGAATCTTCTCAATGAATCTTTTGAACTTGTGGCTATCCAAAGCCATTTTATCTCAAAGCATGTGTGTCTGTCCCACCACAATGTTAAAGGGACTGTGAATAACCAAGCCATGTTTCAAAAGGAGACTTAGTAGTAGAAATATGTGAGGATGTACAACAAAAATGCACATATAAACCATGCTTTGATCCCAATTCTTAGAAAGCTTCCAAGAGTTTCCTCCCAAGAGTTGATTTAAAGATTTGCTCACCATTTCAGTTTTTTATCTATTCATTCATTTAGGTGGACAACTCAGCTTAGTTTCCATCTTCTCCCTCATATTCCAAAAACATACCTGTAATGACCCGAACCAGTGCTGAGCAAATAAAACCAGCACCCTACTGTCTTGAATCCAATTTTTCCTCTCTCCCCTTAAATGTTAACCCCAGAATATAAACCCTCTAATTAAATAACCAGCAAGGGTGAACAACAGATGATAACCCGAAAAGATATTTCTGCAACTCTTAAATATAATATTCAGAAATGCACACATGAAGAAGAAACACGAACAACAAATTAAGGCCAAGACTTACTCCAATCACTCTGTCTTCTTCAAATGGTATTAAAGGTGCAAGCATATAAAAATGCAATACAAATCAAAGTACTAAACCAGTAACTTTCTCATAATTTGGAAGTACGTTGTTGCATTAGATATCAGCAATACCATAATCCAGCAACTTCTAGAAAACTCCTAAAACAACCATCAATACAATAACCAGCAACTACAAATCCGATCTTAAACACTGTTCTACAATCAGATTGGAAAACTAAAGAGAAGAACCTGTAAGCACAACCGAGACACCTGAAATGATATCTCCCCTAAAAATGGGTTTTTGTCCACTGCCTGCCTGCACGAGGGGCTACGTCCTCACACTGGCTAAAAGCTGAAGCTTTCTAAAAACTCTCACAAGAGAGAACTGGAAATCTGAATAGTAAATCAAGCATATCCAACAATGAGCCACTTTCTCCTTTTAAAACACAAACCAAGACTCTTTGGCTCCTCTTTGGTTTCGTCGTATTCCCCTTGCCCCTTTGTCCTTAATATTAAATTAAATCAACCTTTTTAATATTTTGGGCCTAAGTCTCATAGTCAATTTAATATTGCATGAAATAAGACTTCAATATTTTCTAATGTTCCAAAAGGGAACATTACAATACCACAAACAGTGAGTCCCTATCCAAAACAATAGAACTTGGCAACCCAAAATGTCCCAAACATAAAAATAACAATTCAGGTACTCCACTAGCATTTAGAGTATTTTTACAGAGAATAACAACATATATCTTATTGGTCAATAATGACAAACAAATAGCTGTGCCCTCTATTTAACATGGCCAACCCTCCTACAAATTTAATGAAAATACTATCTTATGGGCTGAAAATAGCCTGAAAGAGACAGTGCATACCCAACCTTCAATTATTGGGCCAGCTAGTATCACACAATACACATCCTTAAGTGAGTTTTTGGAACGTCAACTGCATCTTGGCAAAATACATGTATCTTTGAATATTTGCAACTAGCCCAGTGACCACAAAGTGACCTGCAATCTTAGAAATGTTACCTTCTCTCATAAACTGAATCATTCCTTCCTTCCGCATTACCATTTTCCTTTACCTATAGAACAACTCATCCTAGAGATAAATGTCTTATAAAGTCTCACAACCTGTTTGTTCAAAAGCCAACAAGCTGAATGGCTCTCCAAAACTTTGCATTCTACTCATTAGCTTCCAAATAAGAATCTTGCACAAAATGTTCAAACTAAATGCACCCATGCTGAAAATGTTGTAGGTTTAGTCATACCCTTCCTACGTTTAATCACCAAATCAAAGGATTTAAGAAATATTTTCACTTGTAATGCCTGTAGACGCTCAAAAATGATTTGCATCTACGGTTTCATCACTTCCTCATACTAATTCATCCCATTTTCTCAATCCACTAATTTCAATCTTTTAGCCAACTTGATCATATCTCAACGATGTCCGTCATCATCTGTATACTCTTTTACATCAATTTCAACATCATCAAAAATCATATCAAATCAACTCACAACCACTTCAAATCAACTCAGAACCATTTCAAATCACCCCAAATCAACTAGGAATCACCCGAAATCAGTCATAATCAACCCATAACATATCAAACATCCAAAATCAATCATCATCTATCCAATCCTAGGCATCATTGTGGCTCTCAGTGCCTCGAAAACCCATCAATCTATTAATCTTATCAATCTGACCTTACTACTGTCATGACTCTGAATGCTAGGTCAAACTATCATTCACGTCATCTGATCTTTGACATCATTGAGGCTTTCAATGTCAGATCATGACATCATCAAACCATTTTAATAATATTGACTGCGTCCGTCGATATTATTATGATCAACCATATCAATCAATCTCAATCTTGTAGCATTTACGATATCGGTTAAATGTTACATATCTTTAATTCATGTCATGTGTCCTTGGCATGTTATCAATTTCAATCAATCAATTTGACCATGGCTTTGGTCTATCTGTCATCATCCTATTCAATTTATATCATCATCACATTTTTATCAGAGGATACTGTCGCACTTATTTAATCAATCTAGCCAATCATTTACTAATTTTCTCTATAGGACTAAATAACCCATAATTTAATCCTATCATTCTTACTAATTATTCTTCTTAGCTAACCTTCTCAATTAATTAATTTTATTAATTAATTGATTTATCATTCACAAACCATGAAAATTCTCAATTTCCTAAGTCACATTTTCCACCATTAATTCCATTTTCACTAATTCCTATTTGTGTGGAATAATGGATTTTTAATTCAAATATTGCACATAACATTGGCATCATCGTGACACATGGGTGTGACACCTTGTGGATTCTCCTGTGACACTTGGCTAAGATATGTCATAATCCAATATTCTTATTCTCTTACGCACATCCATATTTGGCTTCCTTTGTCATAGATTCTTGGCTTTAAGTGGGTTGAGGTGTCATATGACACGTCATAGATTCTCTTCCCTCTTTAGCCAAGTTTGACTTCCAAGCGTCATAGAATCTTACACTTGGCATCTTGTGTCATATGCGTCATGGATTCTCAAAGGAATCTCATGCCAAGTCGCATATCTAAGGGTGACAAATCCAATGCTCTCACCTTGTGTGTTGATTATAAAATGAGCATTCTTTCTCTCATTTCCGGTCCCTAATTCTTAAGTCTTTTCAAGTTCTTGGCTTTTTGGTATTTTCACTCCATCTCTCACACTAACATCACAACTTCAAGTATTCTCATAGCATTATCCATATCATAGACTTTTGCTTCAACATTGTGTGCATTATAGGCAATTTGGAGCTACATCACATGGAGAAGAAAGAAGGAACTGGGAGCTACAAATGAAAAAGGGAGTTTTAGATTTGCTTTCTTGTTTTGATTCATTTGGCTTTCATGGTAGACTAGAGGGTGTTAACATATGATTATTGAGTTTGTGATTTGCTCATAGTATGTTAGACATTAGCCCATTTTCTAGGTCCTACAATGCCTAGTCTGTTGCTACTATTATTGAGCTTGTAAATATTTAAATGGTTGATGAACTGTAAGAACAATAGCTTTCTTCTTGACAAAATGACGCTTTCATTTCTTAACCACTTGAACAAGAGTGTGAAGTTGTTCTAATAGGTGCAACAACTCCAAACCAAACCAAGGGCTCTATTAGGAACTTAGGACTAGTTAGACTGAAAATAAAAGTTACAAGCAAATATAACCAATATGACAAAGGAATTAAGCACACATAAATTAACAGAAGACACAAAGATTTAACGTGGTTCACCCAATCCCTGGGCTATGTCCACCAAACAGCGAGTCCAATATTATTATCCAAGAACTTCAACCTATTACAATCTTCAATCTCTCTTGAAGCTCAATACCACTACAAGAAGTTAAATATTCATTTAGAAAACCCCAGCCAATATTACATGACTTGTGTTGGCTTAACAAGTTAAGCTTAAACATACTTGACAACTTAACCTTGGGAAATGGTTGATGAGTCAACTCAAAAATGCTTAACGACTTAACCAAAGCAAAACTCAGGTCGATGCCCCATACCCTAGGGGCTTATGAAAAGTGTACAATACTTTCCTAATCAGTTACCACAAATCAACAAAATCTTTCTTAATGATAAAATATTAGCTTACCTCCTTGGAGCAATAAAATTACCATGGAATAATTGAATCAATACCCTAAAACACTTCTACGAATCAGGAAAACCCAATACTAAAGCATGGACAATCCTCATCTTAAAACCATCAAATGTACTTTTGTTTAACACCCAAGGGGAATGTCCATTTAATATTATTGCATACAAAAGGCATGACCATGGTTGAGAAAGATCAAATGAACTTCCTTGAATATTAACTAGACCCACAAAGCTCATTTGTTTCTACCAAACTGAAAGCTTTTGCCAATTCAAAATGGCATATCCATTTGCTAGATCAATGCGAAGCTTTCCATCACCAAACACATCTGAAGTGCACATGCGATGCACACAAACTCAGACTTCTTATTCAAGAACTTTCTTCTCCTTCAAAACATATAAAACTTATTCCATGTCGTGTAAAATATTAAATGACATCAAAAAATCATGCTAGTAAACAATGAAACAAGAATTTCCAAATGGCCCAAGCATCTCATTCACAACTTTCATAAAAGTAGCACGTGTGTTGCACTACCCAAAAGGAAAAAGTAACCATTCATATAACCTTGTCTTGAATGTTGTATTCCATACATCATCTTCCTTAATCTCAATTGCCAACAGCTAAACTTCATAGCAAGCTTGGTAAAATACTTAGCATGTTGTAGATGATCCAAAAGCATCAATCCATGAAGAGCACATATTCTTGATGTTTATCTTGATCAATATACAAAAACAACACATGTTCCCCAAGAACCATTTTTCTTAGGTACTAAGTTAATCGAAGGACATTGCAAGGTACTAAGATGTTGCAGTTGTGTTTTTAACTCATTGGCCTTCAATAGCAACTGCATACAAATCCCAATGTTGAGAAGAGCAATATCAAATAGCAACTATCTCATATTTTGTGCCTATTTTAGGATGCAACCACTTTGGTTCTTCAAACACATTGAACTATTGTAACACATATTCCATCCATTTTGTACTCTTCATTAGTAGATAACATAAGCAAGGAATTGCATGAATGAGATCCTCATCAAGTAAAGAAAACTTCCCACTATAATTTTCTAATTTATGATTTTGAAGCACTAAACATTAAAAGTTTGGATATACCTTTGTATGAGTTCAAGGCATGATTGCATGACTTCCTTCACCAACCTATCTTGATTGGCAAACTCCTTGACCAACATAATTTTGTTTTTGTTCATGGTTCTTTCAATGGGTATCCTTGTGATATGCCCCAACACCTAACCTACCTCACATTGATCTTACTGCCAAGTTGGGGTCATCAGCTTGGGGCAAGCTGAGGCAAGACTAGTCCCACTAAGTAGCGAAATATCTAATATGGAGCCCACCATGTGTTCAACAAGATAAACTAGCTTGGGTACCAAACAAGGTTTGAACCTACGTCGATCAGCTGCCTATCTAACGACCTAACCAACCGGTCTACACCATGAGGCTAACCAATCTACATTGATTGGCTCTCCTAGGAATATTGTATCTTCATACATGTAACCATTGCCATTAACTACACTATGCAAATCAAGAGGAACAACATTCACAATGCTTATCGATAGCAAAATTTAACCATTCATTGTTTTGTTACCCCTATCTCAACTATTTTTTCACCCATCCCAAAAAATAATGGTTGTTGTAATTATGTACCTCGAAACCAAAATTATCTAGCAACTCCTTAGAAACCATATTTGCATGTAAGTACAAATCAACAAGTGCACATTGTTGGACTCACTAGTTCATGAAATATCTTGATTATTTCATTATTGTCAAGAGCATCATTATTATTCATAAATAACCCTTTGTAGACTAGAGAACAAACAACCCTCTCATCCACCTTGAAATCACATGCATTCTCACTTGTCTTGTTTCTCCAAAAATGCAACTTCAAGTATAGTTTCAAAATGCTTAATCTATATCACCATCAACATCACACTACCCATAATGTCTTTTACTTCCCAAAGAAAGTGGGAATGTCATCATACTTTCCTTTTCTTTTTTTTCTTAAGGCTTTGAAGTCACACCTAGTTGTTTTAAGGTGATTTAGCAAGAGAGAGAAAGACCCTTTTTCTAGTCCAACACAAGATAATTGACTTTAGGACAAGCCTTGTTAATGTCCTTCAGTTTAGTCTTCAAAATTGGCTTCCTAAGTGACAATGTCGTCTATGTATGTTCTTTGTAAATAAATTATGATCCATAACATCTCTATCCATTCGGACAACCATCTTGCAAAGCTAGCTTATTCCAACCTACACACTTCAACATCTTTAGGTATTGTCAACCAATGTATGTATCCTCTCATGGCAAATAAGGAATAACTATTTCCCAAACAAAGCCTTAAAATGAACCCATATTCTTATTGATGGTAACTTCGTCATATTCAAGGAATGCACCAAAATCTAACCAAGTTTGAGCATAAGGTCCTAGCTTCAATGTTGTTGCAAAATATATTCATGACCATTAAGAGGATATAAATTGAAGATTCTTCCAATTGAGCAAGTCCATAAACATTTTTTTCAACATTACTCTCGCTCTCATTTAGAGAGATGTCAACCTTGGCTTAAGAGGAAGGAGGCTGCTCCTTTTGTATTCCATTCTTAAAGTCTTCAACTATTGGCATCTCCATGAATAGCCCTGACTTCCTAAATAACACCTCCATAAATTTTCCATTTTGTCAAGATTTCCCAATGATTGAGATATGTTAGCACCACCCTCTTCCAATTTGTCAAATTCTTCTTTACTATAAAAAGCTTCTTAAGAATCTTAACTCCTCCAAAGTCCATGCTTTCAGGCTGTTTCCCCTACCTTATACTCATCTCCACTTGTAAATGAATCAAAGAACATGCATATTTTGCATTAGTTGAACCAGTGATGGGTATAAAACTGCAAAAGTAAAAACTACAAACACACCACACAGAACAGTATCAAATAGAACAAGGAAAACTTAGCCATGGTAACAATCGAATTCAAAGTTAAGATACATATTCCAATCCTAGAACTTGAAAAGTGAATACAAAGAACTCCAATCAGTAGAAGGCTAATTCGAGTTGCTTTAGAAGAACTCCAATCTAGTTGCTTTAGAAAAAAAAAGTATAACTACAAGACAGCATAGGAAGCTATCATATGGTGGGAAGAAAGAAAAACTAGTGTCAAATAGCCTCAGGCCACTATCTCCAAATGTTAATTACAGAGTTTTAGAAAGAAAAACTAGTGTTGAATAGCCTCAGCCCCCTATCTCCAAATGTTAATTACAGAGTTCACTTCCTCACTGAGACCTCCATGGGCAATCTTGAATTGAGATTTGGTATCCAATCACCTATAAAAGCATGAGGCCAATACCCTTAAGTCTACCAATTGCACACACACTCATACCTGCTCGGACCCTCAAATGCATGGTTGCAAAACCTTTCTACAAATCGCAAAGAAATTATTATCGTGTCTTTTTCAGTTGCAAGAGAATTTCAAAGAATCTAGATATCCATAAAACCATTTGGTTGCAGTCAAAAATGTAAGAATAGCAATTCCTCAGTTGCTAAGAAGCCACCCTAGATTTCCAGATCATCCAGTTGCCCTCCCTTCAACAAGTCATTTCGTTATTCTCCTCCAAACCCAATTTCTTTTTTTATCCCTTTGTAAAACCTTGGGAGATTTACCCCTCACATTGGTTCATTTTGATATCCAATGCACTGCTCTCTTTTTCACCCCTATCATGTGGGTCTTCTTTTTTTTCCCTTCCATATTTTTTCAGTGATTCTCGTTCATACTTCTTCTTTTTTTCCCTTCCATATTTTTCAGTGATTCTCGTTCATACTTTTTCTGTGAGTGTACACTTCCCATTTTGTGCAGCTACAATATAAGCTACCATTCTGCTCTTATGATAAAGTAATTCTACTACTAGCCGTATCAGGTCTTCTACACTGGTGATATCCCTAATAAATCAGTTATTTTTTACCATTTTGCCTTTATCTTCGCTTGATATAAGTTTATAACCTTTCACTCTTCCAGAATGATAATATAACAATCCTATACATATGATTATCATTGGTAATATTACTCTGTGAGGATTTTCCTTAATTGTAGTATACAAGCAAAGCATATTATGTACTCCAGTATTATGATAAAAGAACTATTGATGAATTACAATGTTTCATGTGTGTCTCTATCCACACTTGCATGATCCTTGGTCACTGCAAGTATCCCTGCTCTTGGTCGAGAGTTGACGAGACTGCATCTCACTAAGAAATTGCTGTGGCCGTTCCCACTATTAATTGTGAGTATGTAAAATTGCGGACAGGTCCCAGTCCACATGTGAAAACTATTCTTTCCGAGTCTAAATTGTGGCTAAACCTCAGATCACGTGCCAAAACTATTCTCTCTGAGTCTCATTACATCAATATAATAAGGAGAGCCTGGAAATATTAGGAATTTGTGTCATTGCAATACAATGTATAAGTTATGTTTAATACATTATACTAGAAAAAATTAAGAAACTAAATATGTCATAATTAACTTGGTTGAATTAGGTTACTAGTTTTTTTTTTCGTTCAAACAGACAGGTTTTAGGATATTAGATGCCCATTGAAACACCCACATAACACAATCTAGTTGAGAGTTTGTTACACGGAAACAAATCTTAGAATGCACAAATGCAACTCATTGGAATGAATATAATACCCTGTTATCTACAAATGCCCTCATTGGAAAGAATACAATATCCATTTATAGTGCATCTGAAAGGCAAAATCTTCAATAAAATTGAAAGAAATTCTGTAAAATTATAAGTACCGTGTATTTTGAGCACTAAGATGTTTAAATTTCTTAAAGACTTGCCAACTAATGTAATGTAACACACAAAGCTATCTGTCCTAAAACAGAAAACTGGAGAGACAAACATTAGAAGAGAAATCGCAAGCTTCAAGTCTGTCAGTAGTAGAAACACCCATCCATGTAACAGAAAGTTAAAAAACCTTAATTCGAATATATAATTTTTCGTTTTCAACTACCAACATACAAAGAAAGATTCCTCTCAAAGCATTAGTAAAACTTAAACAGCCAGTGTGTTTTTTGTTACTTCCAATACCCAGGCTGTTCAATTTCCGGCCAAAGCATTCCCACTCTCAGAAAAAAACGACTAGCGACAACAATCAGAAGATACTAGCAGCGATTACAAAATTGAGTACATCCGTAAAAACTTAAACAGCCGCTATGCTATCTGTCATTTAGATACCCAGGTTGTTTTCTTTTATGCCAAAACATTCTTGCCTTGCAAGAAAGATGATCGGAAGGAGAAAAAACGGGAAGAGAGCGTCAAAGGGCACAATTACGGAAAGATAAAGGCGATGGAATTGAAAAATATATGTATCATATAGATGGTAATTAGGAACCAAGTCCAAATATGTTCTAAGGAAGCGAGAAATTAAGAGCAAGGATTACAAAACAGGGTAAATTTGAACCTCTATAAGGCTCCATAGCTTTTCAATCAGAAGTAGGGGGCGGGGTTCCAAAAGACTGCCCGTCCGGCATTTGCTGTTGCATGTAGGGCTGTCCGTCGGCCATACCGTAGGCTTGTCCATCAAGAATCTGCTGCTGCTGATGCTGATGCTGATGATGCTGCTGCTGCTGTTGCTGCCACAGGTGATGTGAAGGCATGGCGTAGGTCCTTGGCGGCTGCATGTAAAGCGAGGGGTCCATCTGCATTGCAGCAGGGGCAGGGCGGCCAAGCATGACAGAGGGCTGCTGACCAGGTACGGGCGGCATGGGCATGGTCATATGGGGGTAAAAATAGGCCGCATCGGGAGCGAGGGGCAAAGCCTCAGGGTCCTTAGCATTAGGGTCATCACGGGGCACAATGTCCACAAGGAAATCAAAGATGTCAGTGCGAGTAATGGCCGCGGCAATATCGTTCTTCTGCAGAGTACGGCGCTTGTTCTCCTCAGCGTGGATCCATGACCGCAGGGTGAGCTCCAGTATGAACATCTCGCAAGCTTTGGCGAAAAGAACAGGGGCTTCTGCCGAAATCATACGCACATCCTCGTCCGCCTTCATGATCTTCTTTATGCGAGCCAAGGGCAGCTGATGGTTCTTGAAATCAGCCGCCTGCTCGATCTCCTGCATCTGGAACCCCCAAAACGAGTGCAATTGCTGCTGTTGCTGCTGCATCACCTGCTGGTACGCTGCCCCTCCATACATTCCCCCTACTCCTCCTCCTCCTCCACTTCCTGCCCCTGCTCCCGCCTGATGTTGTTCCATGGGCTTCCTTCTTTCTCTCTCAGAAGAATTACTAAGAATTTCTACTTTCTGGGCTTGTTGAATGAATCTTGAAGTGTATATTTGCGGCGTTTCAAGTGTATTTGTGGCAGGCACACAGTGTGATCTGCAGGCGGCCAAAAACAGCAAGGCGGAATAATCCTCTGATCGTGATCGGCTGCCCTGCTGCTACCAATCTTAGTGAGTTGCTTCTCCCACTCCCCCCGATATCCACGCAAAACTTCCAATTATCACCAAATTTGAATACGAATCGGTTTTTATACACTCCTGGCCTCTGCTGATTCTACTCGTTATAGCGCCTTTTCCTTTCAATACCATTTGTCCATCCACAAAACCCGCCTTATCCTAATACCTCATGCAACTATATAAATATAACTGGTTCACTTGTTTACATCCCTAAAAAAATATATAGTGCATACTATTAATAATTAAAATAATATATAAATAGACTTTTCTCTAGTGCAACAAAAAGTGCAGGCTATTGGAAGAATTGATCATCACTAGCACATCTATTTTTTATAATCCCTTCACTTGTTTCTATTTTTAAAAATAAAAATTGCATGATATTGAAAGAGTTATAATCACTACCACATGTATATTTATAACTAGTTCACTTGTTTCCATACTTAATAAAAATAAAAATACAGTAAATAAAATAAATACATAGTGAAGTGCATGTTATTAAATATAAAAATAATATATAAATAGACTTTTCTCTATTGCAACAAGAAGTGCATGCTATTGTGGCCAGAGCCTACAACATAATGGTAAATTGTGAGCCTCTTACATCTTACCGATGAAAAAAAACAATCATGGTGAAGTGCATTTATTGAGGCAAAAGCCTACAACACAATGGTAAATTGTGAGCCTCTTATTGAGAGGTCACATCTTACTGATAAAAAAAAGTCATGGTGAAGTGCATTCTATTAAATATGAAAATAAACTTTTCTCCAGTGCTTGTTTTGACAATTATACTAATAAAGAATTTTTTATTATAATTATATAAATAATTATCAATTGTTAATTATAAAGTATAATTAATTAAAATCTTAATTTTATTTTTATTTATAAATATACTTATTGATATATATATTTTCTATTGTGTTTGGATCATATGTTACTATTTTACTCGAAATTATAGTATCAAAATAATAATATTTGTATAATAATAACATAAAATAATATTTCTTAAAATGATTATATTAATCAAAAAATTATGTTTTTATTTATATATGAAATTGATCCATATAAGAGTGAAATGGATTCATCCACTCAAATTATAGAAAAATATTTTGTAAAAATTATAAAGTTACAAATTTTCCATCTATATTAAACACAATTTATTAATTTTATAATAAAATTTAAAAATGATTACTTTTAAGGGTACAAATCAAAAATTTTAATCACAACTTAACACATGAGATTCAAAAATTGTCATAATAGTACTTAGCCTACGGGCAAGTGCTAAAAAGATAGAAGCAAGATTACCAAATTGAAATGTTTATAATCTTTTTTAAATAAGAAAATGAAGACTATTAAATTTATAAGATATGGTGACAAATACTGAAAAGAGTGGTATGGGTGCTTTCTCTAATGGGAGGGTTGGAGTGTTTCATTGCTCAAGGGTCGTAGTGGTGTTGTCATGTTGTTTCCAACTTCAATAGGAAGTAGGTTGCATCGAACTTGGTATCAACTGGTCATAGGCTTGGTTCTTGTATGGGGTTTGGGTGCATAGCTTTTGTGATCAATTTGATGTATATAAATATGTGTGTAGTGGTCGAGGGATTGATGCAGGAGCATCCAGAGGTATAAGGGCAATCTTGTGTCACCCAAAAAAATGTACTTAGACTTAGTTTCTGTTTCATGTGTTTTCATTTCTGGATACCCATTTGGGTCAAATAAAGGGTCCAACTCTCACAGTTCTACTATCAGTGTTCTAGGTTAGAGTATTTGAACACCTTGGGATACGTGTAAATGTCAAAAAAATAGGAGTATGTAATTGAGCCATAATTTTGGTAAATTAGAGGGTGTAAATTGGCCAAATGAATGTAATTGTAATTTAGAGCATTCTAGAAAAAGAATCAAGTCAAAAGGCCCCACGGTTTGAAAGTTATCGCAGTTTTTCAGTTTTTGGAGACCTCTTAAAAATGCTTCAAAGTCAGGTTAAGGGCATTAAATGACCTCGAACAAGGTCCAAAAATGGGGGACGAGAGAAGCTGTCCCATAGGGCTATAGAGCACTTCGAGAGCTTTTCGAAAATGTAAACGATTCGTCAATCGAAGCTACGGTTCAAAAGTTATGCCTCCCAAAAGTTCGGTTATCATTTCTGGATTCTTCTAATTTTGTGGTGACTTCTAACGCGACTTTTGGAGCCTTCTATTTGGTCGGTGGATGCCAACTAGCACTTTCTATAATGTATTCCTAATCCTTAACCCTTTGGGGTCTATTTAAGGACATTTCTGGCATTGTAAAAGGCAGTTCGGAGTGGAGTTTGAGAGAAGGTACTCGGAGAAGAATTTATCTCTAGATTTATGTTATTGTAAGCCCATAGGGCATGTTTTGGAGTCGGTTTCTCTACACTAAGTGTACTAGCATATTTTTACATTTAATAAAATTTTCCCTTTCCTGTTGTGTCCATTCTATGCTTGGGTTGTGTCCCCATCAGGGATTTTGGGGGGCTGGTTAACTAGGGGAGGGTTGGAGTGTTTCATTGCTCGAGGGTCATGGTGACATTGTTGTAGTGGTGTTGTCATGGCAAGGATGGTATTTCCAACTTCATTAGGGAGTAGGTTACATTGAACTTGGTATCAGTTGGTCATAGGTCTGGTTCTTGTATCGGGCTTGGGTGCATAGTTTTTCTTATCAATATGATGTATGTAAAGATATGTGTAGTGCTTGAGGGGTTTTGAGTAGGTGGTCAAGTAGGGGAGGGTTGGAGTGTTTCATTGCTTGAGATTTGTGGTGGTGTTGTCATGACAAGGATGGCACTTCCAACTTCATTAGGGAGTAGGCTACGTTGAACTTGGTGTCAACTAGTCATAGGTCTTGTTCTTGTATGGGATTTGGGTGCATAGTTTTTGTGATCAATCTGATGTATGTAAAGATGTGTGTAGTAGTTGAGGGGTTTTGGGTAGGTGGTCAACTAGGGGAGATCCTTTGTTCTCACAATGTGATGTTATATATGTACTTTCTTTTGATTATCAATATAAGGTGTTAGTTTCCGATAAAAAAAATATTAGTTATGAAAAGTATGTTTGAAAATTATTTATTTCTTTTGACAAGATGTATGGAAATAGGTAAAATGTTAATCAATGGTTTGAAAAATATAAATTTTTAGGCTAACAAAAAATATGAAGATTTGTTACTTGTCATAGTCTCTTTAATGAGTTATTTTATTTCAAAGAAGTATGTAAGTTTAGTCTAATTTAGACAGAACTAAGGATGAAGGAAAATGATATGACTATCTAAATAATCAAGTGAACTTGATAAAGATATGCTTATGATAGATGAAAGGCAATTTAGAGAAGTTATTCACATCAAGAAGAAAAAGGGAAAGAAGCATTGGCATAGAGTCACTTGAGTAAAATTTGAAAATTTAACGATTTATTTAATAACGTAGAAATTGACAATTTTTGCTTAAACTTATTATGGAGAAAATAAACAAATCATAAAAAGTAAATTTACCGCTTGCTCCTCCCTTAGTTTGAGAATAGAGGTTCATATCAGAAGATTTTTTCACTTTCTTTTATTTTAATCCTTTCATAGTTTCCCAACCATCTTCCATCTTTGTTGTGTCTCTGTGCAACTCCAAATTTACCCAATGACTCAACCTCATATCAATTGTCTTTTTAACACTTTGTTGATTTTGATCATCTACTAGAATATCATCCCCTTTGTTTTGAGACCATGTAGCTCTCTCTCTCTCTCTCTCTCTCTCTCTCTCTCTCTCTCTCTCTCTCACACACACACACACACACAACAACAACAACAACTCCATTTTTAATGATTCTAAAGCCTTTCACAACCATCCTTACTAATATAGTACTATTTTTTTTTGGTTGTACTACCTAATTTTGGGCCCTAGATGGTCGTGGCAATCATTCCTTGTTTGCAACCTGCATATATCTCTTTTGTTGTCATCCCCTTCTCCATTGTATAGTGAAGAGGATAAAGTTCCTCCCACTAAGAGGGTGTCTTATCCAGCCTCTATTTAGCACATTGGACAACCATATGCCCTATTTTAAAGAATCTTTTACATTTTAAAGGAATCTCCCAATAATCTAAAGGTTGTACCCGGTGACCCTTTGGAGTTTTGATCATTATATCTTCAAGTAGGTCATTAAATACATCCATCTTGACAAGAATTTTAGCATAAGTCAAATGTAAAAAGTTAGACACATGTTTGTGAGGATTGGTAAGACATTAGTAAAGAAAATTGAAGTTTACTATGCTAATATTGTCCAAAATTAGAAATAATTATATGGTCAAAAAGTTGAGAAGGTGTGTGATATTCTGGTGGTAATTTTAGACATACCCTCTTGATTATTTGTAAATCATATAATGACATAGTCAAGAAATCATGGTGGAGGAAAGGGACAAAAATGGAGGGAAATGGGCTTGCAAACCTTAGGGTCATTTTCCAACCCTCTTACCAAGCAACAAACCATATGGATTTTGATGTGCAAAATAACCCATACAGGTATTATAAAACCAAAAGTACCATTCATAGTCTTACATTACAGGTGTGGATTATCTAGAAGTAAAACCATCATTTTGTTGGTGTAAATAAGTATTTACCTATTACACTTTACTTAAGTTTACTTAGGTCAATGCATTATTTTATTATTTATTAGTTTGACACCTAGGAGTTTGCATACTCTTATGAGTTGTCATGTTGACAACACAAGAGTAAGCAACTCTAATTTAGCACATGGTGTCTACAACATTGGAGTTTGCATAATTAACTAAGTTGTCATCTAGACAACACAGTAGTCTGCACTCTTATTTTAGCACATGGTGTCTACAACATAATTTTACATGCTACACCTTTGTAGGCTTATCCTCTCATCATCGCACTTACTCATGTGCTTAATGGAGGATAATCCACTCCTAGTGGACATGTGCTTGGTTGTAAGACTTATTAGTGTACTAACTCCTAGTCATTTTAGAAGCATTCTAGAGGACTTTATATTCAGGCACTCCTAGTGTGTATGCACATGACATTACATCAATTGAATATCATATTGTTATTCTAATCATACTTTAGTCTATTATGTGCTTGTGCTTGAGTTCCTTGATCTTGGGTGATTTTTCCCTAAGGAAAATTCTTACACATTTTAAGTTGTATAGAGTAATGAAGATATAAAAGTATATGCTTGTAAACTTGGACTTTACTAGAAATATGTTTAGACATGCATATTGATAGTCATATACACATATATTTATATAGATTTGTGTATTTATATTTTATAAAATGTTTATGTCTCTACACATTTTCTCTCTTTCTCTCTTGTCTTCCTTCACCATCGTCGTCTCTATCTATTTGGAGTAATAATTATCCTCTTTGAGTTGCACCTCTCTCTCTCTCTCTCTCTCTCTCTCTCTCTCTCTCTCTCTCTCTCTCTCTCTCTCTCTCTAATGTATCCACTCCATTTTTATGATTACAATCCTTTTCAAAACCATCGTTAACATTATAAGTACTATTTTTTAAAAATGTTTGCGCTACCTAGTTTAGTGCCTCGGATGATTGTGACAATCATTCCTTGTTTGCAACTTGAGTATAACTCTTTTGTTACTCTCCCTTGTTCTCCATTATATAGTGAAGAGGAGAAACTTCTTCCCACCAATAGTGCATTGGGTAGCCATATCCCTATTTGAAAGCATATTTTGCATTTGAAATGAACCTCTTCATGATCTAAAGGTTGCGCCTAGTGACCCTTTGAAGTTTTGATCATTATATCTTCAAGTAGGTCATTAAATGCATCCATCTCCACAAGAATTCAAGTATAAGACAAATGTAAAAAAGTTAGAAGATCATTCATCCACCATAAAAATATACAAAAAGATTTTTTGATATCCTCAAAACTTAGGAGTAAAAAAATGTGATAGGGGGTTAAGGAGTTTAACCTAGAGTATAACCTTGTCAAAAACTTTAGAAGTAGGGGGAAAAGATGGATGTTAGGGTGTCAAAATCAATGAATGTTTATCCTCTTAGCTTCAATATAAGATTTAATTTCCATCTTAAACAAATTCAAATACAATGATGAAGAAATGCCTAGTAACTAGGTACATTTGAAAATACTCATCTAGTATAGGATTGGGTTTCTCAAAGATCCCCTTGTGAAGCTCATGTAAGTTCATCCATAAGGCCCCAGATTATCTAGTCAAGCCAAGATCTAAGAAAACACCAATGTTATGAGTTATTTTCTTATCCACTTCATCCCCTAGTTCTAGTTGTGTTTATTTACTATCTCCTTTTGACCCTCAATATGTGTAATATGCTTGAAGCTTTAACATCAAGAACAAAGAATCCTCAAGGGGTGGTGTCCATCCACATCAAATTTCTTGTCATCAATGGAATATTGAATCAGGTGTTTAAGTTTCATACAATTTTTAGTTTTATGACCCTTTTTCCTATGGTAGTTGAAATAGTGTTTTTCATTCTATCCCTTATTCTTAACTTCAGGTTCATAGGGTCTTGATTTGGCTGGTATTGTATTAATTTTGTTGAATGGTACAGTCATCAATACTACCTCAAGTGAATCTCTTAGGGGTCTAAGAGTGTGTTTAGGTTTCAATACCCATGATGGTTTACCCCTATTAGAGTCATTAGACTTGTTTTAATCATTGAAGCCTCTTGTTGTTTTGTAGCTTGAATACCACTAGTCAAATTAAAGATAGGTTCCTTAGGTTTGGGTACATCCACTACACCATCATTTTCTACATTCTTATTTTTAGTCCAAGGTTTGATTTATATTTCCTTGCCATTGTGATTTTGATGTAGTGCAAGGTAGGAGAATCCCCAATGGAGATGTCCTAGCCCCCAACAATAACCAAACAACAGTATATAAATAATAACACAGAGATTTAGATCCATAACAATGCCAATTCTCATATAAGATTTTTCTCCAACATGCCCAAATGTAAGGTCTTTTGGGTTATAGCCATATACAAAGAAATTACAATAGTAATTCTAATAGATCTCACAAGATCCAACTCCTAGCTAATCTAGATTCACAATCTGGTAGAAAACCCCAAGAAGAATCCAAACTTATGTCTGCAAGCCACCAAGCAACCTTCTTGTTCTTCAAGCCACACTTAGCTACTAGCTCTGCTAAAATTTACTCCTTCTTAGGTACTCTATCTTATCTATGCTAAATGAATAATGATTCAAGGCTCCACAATCCCTCCTACTTATACCCAACTAAGCCACAAGTCAGCCTAGCAAGTTACAAATTGAATAAACCCTTATATTAAATACATATTTGAGCCATAAGTCATCCTACAATAGATATTAAATACAAAATGCCTTAGTCGGCTTACAACACTCATTAAATATACCTAAGATAAAGATCCAAGGCCCAAATAAGTCCACACACATCTCCAAATTAATCCACATCACGATCACATGTTGTATACATTAAATGTACCAAGTTGGCCAAACGAATATGCAAAAACACCATTTGGAAAACTACACTGTCAAGCATCAACAAAACCCCCCACCAAGCATTGTCAAGCTTCTTCAAGTGTTGAGTACCTTCAATGATTGAGTTTCTTCAGGGGTTGAGCATGTCAAGCATAGCTAAGCAACAATTTACATCAAAATCTCTAAGAGAGTGAGCCCCTTAGGCAACACTACAACCAAGAACTGCTCAATAGTGACCAAGCATCAAGCCTCCTACGACCGAGTCCTCCAACTCCAAAGTCAAAATAACTCTAGCATGTAGGATTGCCAACTTCCTCAGAATGCTCCTACATTAGACACTCCCAGTGTGAAAATATGTTCTTAGAGGCTGGAAGAACAACTTACAGGATTTAGCACATAAATCCTAAATTGGTTCTTCACATACATATCCTCCAAGTTATCAACTTACACACTCTTCCTTTTATTCCACTTATTCCAATCCTTTCTAGAAACTGTCACAAGGTTGCTCTGCTTTTGCACGTCCTTTCTTAATGTAGCACAAGTCTATTTTCCACACTAATCTCTAACCCTCTCAGAATCCTTCAACTCAACTCGGCTCCCAATGCTCATGTTCCTCTTACCAAGTTCTTCATTCTACAAAGGTATCAGTGAAGAATTCTAACCACCTTTCTCAATTGTAAATGCATTCTCGACACAATCATGGACAAATTTGCAATCATATTTCCAAGGTATACCAAGCAATATGTGACAACTACTCATGTCCACAATATCACACAACACTTGATTGTTATATTGCCCAATCTAAAAATCAACATGACATTACTCCCTCACTTCCAAAGCATATTCATATTGTAACTAACTAATCCTATAAATAAAATAATGTATCACTCTCTTCAAACTAAGATTATGAACCATCTCCTCGGCAACAAGGTTATTAGTACTACCACCATCCACAATCGTATTGTAGATTTTACTAGTAGACTTACAATGAGTCCTGAACAGATTACTCCTTTGACAAGGTTCCAATACCCTTTTACCAAATGGTACTCACTAAGCCAACAAGTTCTCTCTTTCCCTCTTAGGTTCATTTATTGAGTCTTCATCCTCATTTACAATAACAACTCTTTTATCATTAGCATACTAGGAACATTCACAGCTCTATGTCCTTCACCACAATGGAAAACAATTACCTTTAAAGACGACCTTACCCGTCCTCTTCCTCTACTCAATAGGTTTTGGTTCACCTTCTATACTTGGTTTATCCTTTGTCAAGTGATCTTTCTTCTCCTTTCCATGACAACTACCTTGATTTCTCCTCTTCAACTTATCTTCTATCATCAGAGCATAATGATAAACATCTTCAACTAAATCAATCTCCAACATACCAATCTAGTCCTAAATATTGAATCTCAAACCATTAATGTATCGAGCCACCTTCTCCTTAGGTAGTTCTCTATGTCTAAACTGAATAGTCAAGTTGCAAAACTCCTTGCTGTAATCCTTCACACACATATCCTTTTGCTTCAGATTTTGTAATCTCTTAAACAACTCAAGTTCATAATCATTAGGAATGAACTTAGCCTTCAACTTAGTTGCCATCAACCTCCAACAAGTGATCTTCAGTTCACCCACCTCTATCTCTTTGTAATTATTTCCACCAAAGAGCAACATGTCCTTTATACTTAGTTTGTGTCAACCTCACTCTAAGTTGATCACTAATATCTTCTAACTCAAAGTAGTCTTCCAATTCACCAATCCAATAAATTAGGTCTCCAGGATTCAAAGTACCTAAGAAATTAGAAACATCCATCTTATGCTTCAACTTCAATTGAGATCTAGATTTATTCGGTCGACCAACTCTATCTTCCATAGATCTCTCCACATGATTAGTTCTATCTTCACCACTCAATTCAATAACCTTGAAGTCTTCAATGGCTTCCTCATAACTATCTTTAGTACCCACATTCCTAGATACATGACCTATATCTCTCATGATCTCATTCTTCATAAACTCCATATCATATCTGAAATCTATTTTAACCTTCTCTAAGATCCTTATTTCCACAACATCGCAAAGATCTTAATCACCCTAGGGTCTAATCTTTCTTAGAGGCATCTTTGAAGATCTCCACAAACCTAAAGCAACAAATCCATAAGATCAACCAAATCTAACCTTCACTCTAATACCACTTGATGTAGTGCAACGTAGGAGAATCCCAAATGAAGATGTCCTAGTCCCAAGCAATAACCACATAGTGGAATATAAACAATAACCCAAATATTTAGATCCACAACAATTCTAATTCTCATATAATATTTTCATCCAACATGCCCAATTGTATCACCTTTTGGGTTACAACCAAATAAAAAGAAATTACAACAATAATTCTACAAAATCTTGTAATATCCAACTCCTACCTACTCTAGATCCATAATTTAGTAGAAAACCCCAAGAAGAATCTAAACTTGTGCCCATAAGCCACCAAGAAACCTTCTTGTTCTCTAAGCTACACTTAGCTACTAAAATTGCTAAACTTCACTCCCTCTTGGCTACTCCATCTTCTCCATGCTAAATGAATAATGATTCAAGATTCCACAAGACCCCCAAGTTATACCAACTAATCTACAAGTTGGCCTAGCAAGTTAGAAATTTAGTAAACCCTTATAGTAATTACATATTTGAGCCACAAGTTAGTTTGCAACATATATTAAATACAAAATGCCTTAGTCAGCCTACAACAAATATTACATATAAAATGTCTTAGTCGGCTTACAACACCCATTAAATGCACCTAGGAATAAAATCCAAGGCCCAAATAAGTCCACACATATCTCTAGATTGATCCACATCACGATCACATACTACATGCATTAAATTTACCAAGTTGGTCAATCCAATCTATAGAAACACCATTCAGAAATCTATAATGTCAACCATTAACAAAACCTTCAACTAAGCACTGTTGAGCTCCTTTGGGTGTTGAGTACCTTCAATGATCAAGTTTCTTCAGGGGTCGAGCATGCCAGGCATAGCTAAGCAATAGCTTTTGCTAAGCTCCTTCAAAGATCGAGCCCCTCAGCCAACATTACAACCAAGAATTGCTCAATAGCAACTGAGCATCAACCCTCCTACAACCAAATTCTCCAACTCCAAGGTCAAAACAACTCCAACATGTAGGATTGTCAACTTCCCTAGGATGCTCCTACATCAGATTGTTGTTGTTACACTTGTATTTGTTCAAAGTGAGCTCATTCTTCTTAACTAAAATGCCCCCAATTCATAAGGCACATTCTATCATCATATGAGATATAAGTCATGTGTTTGTCCACCTCAACTTTCTTATCATCAATGAGATCTTGAATAATTTGTTTGATTTTCATGCAATTTTTAGTTTTATGACCCTGGTTTCTATGGTAGTTTTATTAGTGTTTGTAATTCTACCACTTAGGCTTAACTTCAAGTTCACAGGGTCTTGATTTATCTAGTAGTGTAATGATTTTGTTGAATAATAAAGTCTCCAATACCAGCTCAATATAATCTCTTAGGGGTGTAGGAGTGTGTTTATGTTTGGATATCCATGATGGTTATCCCTATCAGAGTCTTTAGGCTTGTTTGAATCATTAAAATTGGAAGCCTCTTGTTATTTTTGTATCTTGAATACCACTTGTCAAATTAAAGATAGGCTCCTTTAGTTGGGTGCATCCACCACACCATCATTTACCACATGCTTATTCTTAGTCCAAGATTATGATTTATATTTGTCCTTTCCATTGTGATTGTTGTTGTTATACTTGTCTTTGTTCAAAGTGAGCTCACTATTCTTAACTAGAATGTCCTCAATTCATAAGACACTTTCTATCATCATATCAAATGTGGAAAAAAGTTGTTCCCTAAGATCATAGTATAACTTAGGCACAAGGTTATTGACAAAGATATTAATCCTTTCATCTTTAGGAATTTTCTTTATATATCATGAAAAGGGCTTTGGGGTCTTTTGATGTTGCATAAGTATAACATAGTAACTGCATGTTCGATTTTGTAGAAATAGTGTTGGATAAATCTTTGTACTAGTTAGTCAAATGACTTAAGTGGAGGAGAGAGTTTGGTGAACTATTCCTTAGCCTTCTCACCAAGAATCATAGGAAACAGACTCATAAGATAAGTGGGTTCATGTGAAAATTCCACACTTAGTTTACAAAACTCTCTTTATGGTCATGAGGAACTCCACTACCATCATACTTGGATCTTTTCAAGGAAAGAGAGGCATGTATAAGTCCTTGTCAAAAGGAAATGAGAATATAGATTCAAAAAAAAGGATGTCTTAGGTTTCTATTGTTCCATTTTTATGTGTGACATTTCCTTCCTTACCTCTTCCAATTATTTTATCATAACTTCTAAAGGTGATGTTCCTCCTTTTGAATCAAGTTCTCAATGTTGAAATTGTGTGGCAATTTTATTCCTTGGGAGGCCAAGTGCATTAAGTATTTGCCTTCTCTTGGTCCAAGGTTTCTTTCATGAGCTTTTGGAAATGTTTGTCTTTTTTAAATTATAGGAATTCTTCCTTGATGAATTTTTATCAAAATCATCATGTTGGGAACCATGTGAGCATATATATTATGTTTTGACCTTGGAGGTGAAAGTGAACCATGTTTAGAAGGTTTCTTATTAAAGCCACAAGCCAAATTTCATGTATATTCCTCTAAATAAGTTTGTTTCTCTCATTCTATGTGTTTTAATTGTTCATCTACCATCCTAGCTAAAAGTTCATATCCTCTTGTAATGCTCCTCACTAGATGTAAGCAAAGAGATATTGTTTTCAAACCTAAGTGAAGAAGGAGATGATTAGGTGGTAACAAAGGGATTAAAACCCCAAAATTATAAATCTCTTTTAGGTGATGTGTCAAAGATAGTCTCATGTCACTTTCCTTGGCAAATATGATATCTAGTTTTAACCAACATAAAAGAATATGTAAGAAGCCAATAGGATGATTAGAATATACTTGAGTTCCTAATTAAGAAAAAGTCCACTTGTCCAAAGCGATGTTGTAAAAAGAGAAAAGACAACTTATCACAATAGGCCTAGGCTATAGGCTTGATATGCCCTATGCACGACACTTGAGAGGCAAGCAAAGAGATGAGATAAAAAGGAGCAATAAAAGAAATGATAAGAAAGATGGATAGGTGAATAATTACTAGCTAGGTGTGCAGTAAAGCAATCCAATTTATCTTTTTAGCTAAAGACAACCTCTACCCCACTAATATAGATAAAAAATCAAAAAGACCAATTATAAGGAACCCTAACCAACTAAGAGGACATTTCAAGTGCGAGAGACTCAAAATAACAGTAATATGATGGAATTATGTAAATTAGGTGATATAAAGACAATGAAATGATAGATCTCTAAAATTTGTGTGATGAAATTCCTAGAAATGATAAGACTAGTGAACTTGGGAGATAAATCACAATAAATCAGGCGATGGACCTTATAACTAACAGATAGTTAAATTGTGTATCATGTGATATTTCTAAAGATTGCAGGTGACAAAAGAATTTGAAAGTTCAAGAAACCTTAAATTTTTACCCAAAAGTCCTAGTTTGACTCATTATTTTGACGGATTTAACAATGTTCAATATTTTTGGATTACGGTAAAAACAAGTTTGGGGGACCTGAAACCCCAAACAAAAACCCAATAAATAAGATAAACGAAATAAAATTCCTACTAGGTTTTACAAGGATCTGGAACCTACAGGTATGGAATTAAGCCAAAAAATAGGTTTTATAAGGATCTAAAACCTAAATAGTCAAATATACAAAAAAAGAAAGATGGAAAATAAAATTGAAAAACATCTAGTAGAAAGAGCCAAAACTAGCAACCCCAACCAACAACCAAAACATGCACAACAAATTGATGAAACTTACATCAGCTCCTTTGTAGCCTTAGCCAATTCTTTACCAATATTAACAACCTCCAGAAGGAGGTCTTCTATAATTGAATTGGGAGTAGCTTCAATAGAACTTTTCATGCTTTTCCTTGTCCTCTTACCAGGGCCACCAATTAGTTGGGTAGCCATAGGGGAAATGATTTACTCATTACCATCACACACAAACTAGAGGTAACCATGTCCATTTTTTGTCCATTTTCCTTAACCAATTGCCCCAATCCTCTTTATAGGCCATGAGTTTGTCTAGGATATTCCCAACTTTAATTTTTAGGTCAATTCTTTTGGTTTTTTCATTTTCCAAGTTGTCCTAAAAATCCCTTACATTTTTCTTTAGGGAGATGATCTCATTATAAAGTCAAGAATCAACCTAAAGAAAGGCATCCGCCTTTAGTTTGTCTTTGTGAAGGAGCAAAATTTTCCCACTAGTTTTCACCTCCTCATTATCCCTAGCAACAATATTGTCCTTGGGATAGTCAATGTCCTCTTGGGCTTTATTGGGCACTAACTTTCTCTCTCCATCTAGGATTTGTTTCTTATCTTCAACCTTCTCATTTGCATTATTATTTTTTATGTCAAGAGTAATAGTAGAAGAATTCATATCTTTTTTGTCAAATATGGTAACCATAGGAAGCTCCTTCTCATGTCCAGCTTCAAGGGTTGATAGGTTCTCATTTACATTGTTGTCTTTATCCATAGAGGGGTTCAAAGACATAGTTTGTTCCTTTATCCCCGACTTATAACCCACATTACTTCCTATGACACCAAATTTCATGAAGGGATCATCCCTATTACTAGAATACCCTTCATTATTTGAACTATAATCCCCATTCTCTATCTCCCTCTTCTTATCATCATCCTTCCCTTTCTCTGAAGAACCTTGTCATCCTCTAAGGCTTCTTCAAGTTTGACATCCATCTTGCTTATCTTAACACTACCTTCCTTCTTACTCTTCTTAATTTTCTTCTTCTTCACAGAATCCTCATCACCTTCTAAGTCATTGTTTGACTCAGTTTCCATACCCTCTTTACTTATCCCCTTAATCTTCACATTATGAATCTTTATTTTTTTAGCACTGGTATTATTCAGAGTTCCCTTCTATGAAGTTTTATTTTTGTTCCCCACCAAAGGAGATGACTACACAACATTATCCTTACAATATTCTTCAATTAATAGAATTAGTCCTTCATGAAGAATGGGTCTACTCCCTTTTTTTCTATGAGTCTTAAGGCTATTTAATAGGGAATGCTTCAGATAAAAGGGAAAAGAAACCCTATCCTTATGTCTAAAATGATTCAAAAAACATGAAGTAGAAATTATGAAAATGTTTTGACTGTGCATCCAAAATGAAGTATTCATAAATGCAAGTTAACACATCTTGCCAAATTTCCTTAATTTGGTTAAGATCAAAGAAATCCCCCTCCTTCACCATTTTATTTTCTTCTTCATGGGTTTTTGGAAATTTCATAAGAGCAACATTCAAAAAAATTGTCTCTTTTCTAAATTTAATTCCTTCCACTAGAAACCCAACAATTTTAGTTTAGCTATGAGCTCCTCAGGCAGTGAAATAATTACCCCATGCAAACACACTTTCTCCCTCAACCAATTCTTAAAGAACTACTCAGTGATATGAGGTTTAAAGCCATGCAATTTCTCAAGCTAAACAGTAACCTTACCTTTATGAAGAATTTTTCATAGCACAACCTTCTCCTTCCAGTGTTTGCAGTTCACAGGTTCCTGCTTCCTCGGCTTGCCATCCATATTTTTCCACAAAAGAAGAAAGGGACCTCTGCTAGAAAAACATACTTCACAAAAAAAAAAAATCTTTCCAAAAATACCCAAGATACATGCCAAGAAAAGAGGGCAATTATGAGAAAGTGCTCCCTTAAAAAACTCATAATCCTATTATTAATGCCATTAAGACATTCATTTAAAAAATAATAATTAATGAATCCTTTCTTCCACTGCATTTGTCACATCAAAATAAATAAGAGCCTTTAAATCAACTTCATTGCATAGGTCATTTGCCCATGTCAATAACATGTCTGTACTAACAGGTTTGTTGGAAATCCAATTAGTAACCCTATTTCCTTCACGATAATTTTGGAAAATAAGAATATTATCAAAATTATTAAGGAGTTTCTTAATTTCCCCCATTATCACTTCTATATTTTAATTATTATTCAACACATTAATGTTTAAAGAATCCCTTTCCAACAATAGCTTCTGATAACTAGTTTCCATTACCTTCCTGACAATAAATAAAGTTGTTGACACCTTAGCCGTATGACTAGTAGAAACACCAATAGGAATGACCACATCATCAATCACCCTACAATTATGATCCCTTAGCACCCCGCCACACCCAACTCTCCCTGGGTTCCCTTTGGCAGAACTATCAAAATTAGCTTTAAGCTATCCCACTAGAGAAGATTTCCAGATAACTCCCTCTCTACTAGAATTGGCCTTAATAACTTTATTTGTAATAGGATCAGAGATGTTAAAATTCCTCTTATTTCCATTTTGAGATAAACAAATTCTCTTTTATAGCCTTTAAGACTTTGTGGCCTACCACCCAAGCAAGACACTCTTTATCTCTAAATATCTTATTATTTCTTTCTTTCCAAAGACCCCAACAAAGATGGGGGAGAGTTAAATTCCATAGAGACTGAGTAATATGGCAACTAACGGGATATTTCCATCTTTAAAAATACTCTATAAGGTTCTGAGGCTAAACCTAATAAATTTTTGAGTACTCAAGGATGATGTTCTAGACTTCATGGCTATAGTTGCAATGAATGAAGAGATGATTGCAGTCTTCAACACCCTTCTTACACAATATGCATCTATTAACAAAACAAAATCCCCTTTTATGAAGATTGTCAATAGTCAAGATTTTATTCTGAAGAGCAAACTAGTAGAAGATTCCAATCTTAGGCATAATCCCCTTCATCCAAGCTTTGGCCCCAAGGGGGTTGATTCTCATTCAAAATGACCCTAAAAATGGAGGCCACCTTATAACTCCCACTCGAATCAATACTCCACACCATAGAGTCCTCTCGATCTAGGTTAAGATAGATAGAGTTGAGAGAGATTTGGATAGTTTTAAGATTGGGGTTGATCTCAACAAGGTTCACCCATCCATCATTTCTCCAATAGTTAAAAAAAAAGAATCCAAAGCTCTTCTCACATCTTTCAATGATTGAAAGATCATTATATATATTTAGAAAAGGATAATCCATAATCCACACATCCTCATAGAATCTCACCTTTCTACCATCACCCACTTTCCATCTACATCCTCTTTGAAGATTTTTTTTAGCCCCTTCACCCACACTCCAATTGGCCAAAGAATTGGCAACCACTGGGTAGTTTAGGAAATCTAACAAAGAAGGAGCATGATGAAGGTATAGAACTCCATTCCTTGTTAACTTGATACACTCTCCACCCCTTATTAGCAAGAAGAGCCTTATTCATACTTCTAATAGTCCTTATTCTAAATCCCCCTTCACTTTTTGGCTTACATATATTATCCTAGGCAATAAGAGCCATCCTTTTTCTTTCTTTAGTACCAGTCTATAAAAAAATCCTTTGAATCTTTTCAATAGCCTCCACATATTTGATTGGAATTTTAAAAAGTCTTAGAACATAGGTAGGAATAATTTGAAGGGATGACTTGAGTCACTTTCCTAGCTTGACTAATCATATTTCCTTTTCAACCAACTAGTTTCTTGTGTAGCTTCTACACCATACCCTCCCAAAAGGAATCAGGGGGCTTAAGATCCAAGGGGAGACTGATGCAGAGGGTCTAGGGCTCCAATGCTTAACCACTCCTAATTAAGGATATAATCCTGGAACCATCCAAGGGTCCTTGCTTTCTTAATCTTCCCACCAATCTTAGTCTCCAAGACTCTTACCCCAACTTGCCTCCTAGGTGTAATTGGGTTGGTGTAGGCTTGATCTCCTTATCAAGGCACCAATCCTACTAGCCCTTCTTTCCCCTTAGAACCCTAACCCTTGATTAGGATCTTTCTCTCACCCTTCCTTGGCTTCTACTTATGTTTTAGATTCCCTCCATATCCTTCTTTACCTTTCCTAATACCTTTGGTCGCTCCAATATGTATTTAAAACTCACGACCTTCAAACAAAGCTAATTAGGCCTATTTGCTTTAGGTCAAGTACCATTTTTTAAATCTATTTTACAAAATCCTTCCAAAAATATTCATGGAAGACCTTAGGAATCTGAAATGTATCCCCTATTACTCCTAGATTCCAAGTTTGTAGAGCCTCAAAGCACCCAAAAGCCTATTCACCGTTGAGGCCCTAACTTTTAGCCCATCTTTTAGGCCTCTGAACTAGTTTTCACTAAAAGGCTTCTAGATTGTTTCAAACCTCAAATAAATATTCAAAACCACTTGATCATTCAAGGTAACATCCTAGGGCTTCTAGGCATCCATTGGTTTGAACCAAACTAATCATGGGTGTGCTCTACAACAACTTCTTCAGACTGTCTTGGCTCACCTACTCCTAGCAGTCAACCTAGGGCATCATTCCATAGCTTGGATACTAGTCAAAAAAATGCAAAAGGAAATATAAACACTATTTATAGAGTCTAACCTATCATCCCACAATGTCTCACATGTTTTCCACCGTGAATGATTAGGTTAGAGCCATTATTGTGGTAGCAACCCTTTGAACGAAGAACACATTCTAGTCACTAAGAAAATTCAACTCTCTAATCTAACAACTTCAAGCCAAGTTTGAATATGAAAAAGAAAGGTGAAACACTATTCTACAAAAACCATAAGTCAGATCCTTTGTCCCAATCTGTACACAACCATACTAGGGCATTAAAGCTTTGCAAGAATAAAGAAAAATGTCACAATAGCTCATACAGTAGACACACACATGTGAAATATAACTAAAAACCTTTCTAAACTTCCAAAATATGATTCCCATGCTCAAATACCTGAGCATGGGTTTGCAACTTTTTTTAAAAATTGCAAAAGTTGCTCAAGCAACTTTGCAACTTTTGAGCAATTTTTACTCTTTACATCCTTTTGGTCAAATGGGTCTAACTAGGACCATTCTAGGACCCTAGTTAAGATTCCTAGGACCAATTAGGTAACCAAATACCTTATCTGCCCATCCCTAACAACTTTTAACCTATTGAGAAACTTTTGGCTCATTGAGAAACTTTTGACGAAATTAAGACCCAATGAGCAACTTTGGGTTTTTGTACAAACATATTGGGACTAGCTACATTCCAAGGACTCTTGGAACTTATTGAATACACACAACCTCTTAACTAAACCTTAACAAATCCAAAAATAAAAAAGAAGGGAAGTGCCCTGCACCTTACTCCCTTGGGACAAAGAACTCAAGTCCCTTGAGATAGGCAGTCTTCAATGGTGACCTGGTGCTTTAGTATATCTGCTTTAGTCATCAAAGTGGCTTAAAAATATAATAGTCCCTCCCAGTTCACCAAATATGTCTTGTAGGTACCCTTCCTAGTCTTCTTAAGCACCTTGGAGTCCACTATGTTGTCTAGTTGCAAAGGTTGGGGAGGGGGTAAGTCTTGAACCCAATCTGCCCCCTCCGAGTCAGCAAGAGTGTGTTGGTCTATATCAGTATGAGTACCTTTGTAAGGAAATAGATCACATAAATTGAAAATGGGTGAAATATCCAAGTCAAGAGGAAGTTCTACTTCATAGACATTGTTCCCAAACTTGTGCAAGATTTTTAGAGGTCCTATATTCTTCATCAACAATTTAGGTGGTTGTTCTTTTGGCAATCTCTCCTTTCTAAGGTAATAAAGTACCAAATCCCCCATGTTTAACTATAAGTCCCTCCTTGTTTTAGCTACCCTTGCTTTGTACTTGTCCCCTTGATGTTGCAAGGTCTTTATAGCCTATTCATGGAGCTCTTTCATCTACTCTACAAATGATTCCCCTTGAGCACTCTTGTCATGTAAACAAAGATCCCTCAACTCCAAAATCCCCCTAGGGTGAGTCCCATATACAATTTAAAATGGGTGCTTACTAGTATGAGTATTAATGGAGTCATTATAAACATATTCTGCCTACCTATGATGTGATCCCATGATTGACCATGCTACTTGGTCAAACACCTTAATAGCCTTAGTTTTCTCATCATATTGAGGATGATAGACTAAAGAAAAAGACAAAGTTGTCCTAACATAGTCCAAAGGGTCCTCCAAAAGTGACCTACAAATTTACTCTCTCTATCACTCATTATGTTGATTGGAAACCCATTGATTCTTACTATATCCCTAAAGAATAGGTCTGCTATATGTGAAGCATCATTTGTTTTCTTGCAAGGGATGAAGTGTGCCATCTTGCTAAAATGATTCACCACAATAAAGGTATAGTCATGCCCTCTAGGTGTTTTAGGGAGTCCAAAAGCAAAATCCATACTCAAACACTCCCATGGGCTCTGTGGTATAGTCAGTGGTTGATATAACCTTGCAATGTTGCTATGTCCTTTGGCCTTCTGACACACTTGACATTGCTCCACAAACCTCCTTACATCTATCTATGACCTAGGTCAATGATAGTACCTAGTGACTTATTCAAGTGCTTTGTCTACTCCAAAATGTCACCCTAAACTACCTTGATGCTTTTCCTTGATTATGTTCTCCCTCATAAAACATTAGGGAATGCAAAATAAGTGTCCTTTGAATAGTAAACCTTCCTGCAACATATGATTAGTAAAATCAATTTTAAAACCTTTTTTGAAATTTTCACATACCTCATAGGCATATTTGAAGTCTTTATCCTCCTTATCTAGGTCTCTTAGATCATTCATCCCAACACTCTACAGTTGTATCTCCTAGATAGCCAATACTCTTCTACTAAGAGCATCTGCAACTTTTTTGCTCACACCTTTCTTGTGCTTGATCACAAAGGTAAATGCCTACAAATATTCCACCCATTTGAGGTGTATTTGATTTAACTACTCCTGCCCATTCAAGAAGCTAAGGGCATGGTTGTTTATATACACTACAAATTCTTTTGGTAGGAGGTAGTGCCTCCACTTTTTCAAGGTTTAGACCATTGCATATAACTCAAGGTCATAAGCAGGTTATCTTTGTTTTGACTCATTCAAATTTTTAGAAAAGAGTGCCACAGAGTGTCCTTCTTGGCTTAGCACTGCCCTAATGGATAGCTTACTAGCATCACACTCTACAACAAAGAGCTGATTGAAGTTTGGAAACCTTAGGGTAGGTAGGGCTTCAATCCTCTTCTTCAATACTGAAAATGACTTTTCTATTGCTTCTATCCATTTAAATTAAAATTTTATGCCTCCTTTGATAGCATTGAGAATAGGTGCACATATATGACTATATCCTCTCACAAACTTCCTATAGTAGGATTCCAACCGGTGAAAAATCCTAACATCTCCTATACACTTAGGTACTGACCACTCTAATATGAACTTGATCTTATCAATATCCATCTTAATACACCCATTGGAATCAACAAACCCAAGGTATACTAATTTAGTTTTTAGACACTCATACTTTTCTTGATTGGTCATCAACTTCTCTTGATGTAGCCTCCTCAAGACCATCTCCAAGTGCTTTGTATGCTCCTCTTTGGACTTGCTAAAAATCAAAATGTCATCAAATACACAATGAAAAACTTACCTACAAAGTCTACTAGCACCTCATTCATTAGCCTCATGAATGTACTTGGGGCATTTGTCAAAATAAAAGGCATTACTAGCCACTCATACAACCATTCATTTTTTTTGAAGTTTATCTTCCATTCATCATCAGACCTAACTCTTATTTGATGATACCCTAATTTCAAATCCACCTTGGAGAAGTAGCAATATCCTCCCAAGTTATCCAATAAATCCTCAATCCTTGGCATAGAGAATCTATATCTTATGGTAATCTTGTTGATTTTCCTAGAGTTAGTACACATTCTCCATTTACCATCTTTCTTAGGTGCTAGGATAGTTGGTATATCACAAGGGATCAAGCTCTTCCTTTTTAGGCCTTTTTCCAATAAATCTTGTATTTGTTTTGCAATTTCAGCATTCTAACTTGGGATCATCTTGTAAGTTTCTTTGTTAGGTAGATTTGATCTTGGTATCAAGTCTATTTGATGACTTACCTCTCTCATAGGTGGTAATGCACTAGGTAGCCCATTGTCTGCTATTTCATGGTACTTCTCCAACAATTGCTCCACTTCTTGAGGTACATGGACATTCTCCTTAATTTCTTCCCTAGGTCTTACCACTACTACACAACAAACTCCTTTCTCCTTTTTCATAGCCTTTAGGAACTCCTTCCCACTCAATAACATCACACTTGTTCCCACATGTTTCTCTTCCTTATGTTCAGTCAAAGGGTCCATCTAAAACTTCTTGCCCTATTTGGTAATCACATAACTATTCTACTCCCCCATCATGTCTAGCCTTCACATCGTACTGCCATGGATGACCTAATAAGAGATGACAAGCATCCATAGGCATTATGTTGCATAATACCTTGTCCTTATATTCCCCTATCTCAAATTCGACAAATGTTTGTTTATCCACCAGTATTTGTTGGTCCTTATTCAACCAAGACACCTTATAAGGAGTGGTGTATCTACCATCTTTGTTGATACTATATTCTTAGTGGATCCAAAGTTCACTATCACTCTGCAAATCTTTCCATGTGACCTACAAGTGGTCTTAAACAAGCTCTTCCTTTGAGGTAGGTCTATCATATTAGGTACCTTCAACAAAGTCCTCCTCAACATTAAATTCTAACCATCCAATATTGTTCCCACTTTGGAAATTGATGATGTGATGCTTTAGGTGTCATTCTCTTGCACCAATTGTGTTCTCCTTTCTCGCATGGATGAAGTGGAACCCTTCTTAGGACATCTACCCATAGTGTGGCCCACCTTATTATAGTTATAACATCTACCAGTGAAAAAAAAGTTACCTTTACCTTAGGACTGAAACCTACCTCTAGGTGGTCCTCTTCCTCTATATCCCCCTTCTCTGGAATGTATTTATGTTCTAGTTACCCCCATTATCATTTTCTTGAGTCTCTTCTAGCCTACTTGGTCCTTGTACTCTGCCAAAGTTACCTCTACCCTCTGAAACCTCTATTACCTCTGCCTCTTTGTTGTGAATCATGTCTTCCCCTAGCCTTTTCTTTTGCCCTCAAGGCCAACTAAAAACACTTATGCATATTGTCAGGGGCCATCACATTGATCTCATTTTGAATTCCTTGCCTCAATCCATTGAGGTATCTTGCCACTCTTTCCACTTCCTCTTCTTGTCTTCTTTCTCTTAGGCTTAATTTGTTGAACTCTTCAATATAGGCACTCACTGTGAGATCCCTCTACCTTAGGTTTTGTAACCTTTGATATATTTATATTTCATAATCTATGGATAGGAATTGTGCTCTTAATCTAATCTTCATTCTCTCCCAAGCCACTATATTTTTCTTCCCTGTTTCCATTCTATCATCTTGCATCGTGTT
Source organism: Cupressus sempervirens (assembly GCA_028749045.1). NCBI lineage: Eukaryota > Viridiplantae > Streptophyta > Pinopsida > Cupressales > Cupressaceae > Cupressus > Cupressus sempervirens. Next base: position 477,562,127 of record CM053792.1, read on the forward strand.
CCACCATACTAGTGCTGATCCCTTGAGTCTAGCCTTGTTATAGCTGACTCTCTTCTCCTCTTGGAATTCCTTGTAATTGAACTGATTGTCTATGGCCTCCTACCAATATTCCAGCAGTTCTCAATTCAAACTGCCACTGTAATCAAGAATGTGCTCCATACTATCTTTGTGAAGGGATTTCAAGGCATCCAAAAACACCTTTTTCTCCTTCTCCACCTTTGGATCCTTGCCCCTTTTAGATTTCTCCCATGTTTGACTATCATCATCTTCCTCACTCTCATCTCCCCATTCTGTGATTTTCTTCTTACTCTTTGAATCTGCTTGATTGGCTTTGGCCAATAGATACTTGACCAAATCCACTATGGAACCTTTTCTCATTGCCTTGGGTGGCATACTATCAACCTCTTGACTATCTTCCACGTCTTACATACACCAAACTGAAAGTTGGCTCTGATACCACTTTGATGTAGAGGGTCTAGGGCTCCAACACTTAACCACTCCTAATTAAGGATCTAATCCTTGAACCATCCAATGGTCTTTGCTTCCTTGATCTCCTCATCAATCTTAGTCTCCAAGACTCTTACCCCAACTTGCCTCCTATGTATAATTGAGTTGGTGTAGGCTTAATCTAATTATCAAGTCACTAGTCCTATTAGCCCTTCTTTCCCCTTAGATTCCTAACCCTTTCTTAGTATCTTTCTCTCACTCTTCCTTGGCTTCTACTAATTTTTTGGATTCCCTCCATGTCCTTCTCAACCTTTCCTAATACCTTTGGTCACTTCACTATGCATTTAAAACTCACCACCTCCAAACATGGCTAATTAGGCCTATCTGTTTTAGGTCAAGTAATATTGTTTTTAATCTTTTCACCAAATCCTTCCAAACAACCTCATGTAAGACCTTAGGAACATGAAATCTATCCCCTAGCACTCCTAGATTCCAAGTTTGTATAGCCTCAAAGAACTCACAACCCTATTTACCCTTGAGCCCTAGCTTCTAGCCTATTTTTTAGGCATTTGAACCAGTTTTCACTAAAAGGCTTCCAGATCCTTTCAAACCTCAAATAAATCTTCCAAACAACTTTCTCATTCAAGGTAACATCCTAGGGCTTCTAGGAATTTCATTGATTTGACCCAAATTTATCATGGGCAAACTGTCTTGACTTACCTACTCCTAATAGTTAGCCTAGGGCATCATTCCATGGCTTGAAAACCAATCAAACAAATGAAAAAGAAAGTAAAAACACCATTTACAGTTTCTAACCTATCATCCCACAAGTTTTCACACATTTTCCACTATGGATGATTAGGTTAGGGCCATTATTGTGGTAGCAACCCTATGAATGAGGAACACAGTCCAGTCTCCAAGAAAATAACACAACTATCTAATCTAAGAACTTCAATCCAAGTTTTAATATGCAAAAGAAAGGTGAAATACTATTCTAAAAAAACCATAAGTTATATCCTTTGTCCTAATTCGTCCACAGTTGTACGAGGGCATTAAAGCTCTATAAGAATAAAGAAAAATGTTGCAATAGTCCATTTAGTAGACACACACATGTAAAATCTAACTAAAAACCTTTATAACCTTCCAAAACATGATTCCCATGCTCAAATACTTGAACATGGGTAATTAAAAATTCCCAAAGCACCATTTGCAACTTTTTGCAAAAATTGTAAAAGTTGCTCAACTAACTTTTTGAGCAACTTTGCAACTTTTCATAAATTTTTGCTCTTTACATCTTTTGATCAAATGGGTCCACCCAGGACCATTCTAGGACCCTAGTTAAGATTCTTAGGACCTATTAGGTAACCAAATACCTTAGTTTCCCTTCCCTACTAACTTTTAACCTATTGAGAAACTTTTGACGAACTTAGGACCTAATGAGCAATTTTGGCTCTTCCTACAAACACATTGGGACTAGTTGCTTTCCAAGGATTCTTGGAAATTATTAAACACACACAACCTGTTAATTAACTCTTAAAAACCCCAAAAACCAAAAAAAAGGGAGGTGCCATGCACTAGAGACCAAGATAGATCCCTAGTAGGGCACCAATATAACAACCCAGGATAATAGCTTTCTTCCTTTTCCTAGGGTTGGGTTTATTAAGGAAAAATATAGAAATCTTCTCCCAATTAACCAATTGTCCCAAAGCATTAGAATATAGATTAAGAGCCCTTTTAAAAGTGCTAGCCTCCTAATAGAAGCCATGCCCATGAAAATGGTATCATCCACAAACTATTCATGGGAACAAGAGAGAGGTTGAGAAGAGGGCCAAATGTCATGAATATCGTTTTTCCCACAAGACCACCAATGTACCTTCCCAAAAATTTAGCCATAAGAATAAATAAAATTGGAGAAATGGGATCTCCTTGTCTTAGCCCTCTAGAAGGTTTAAAAAAACTAGATGAGGACCCATTAGCCAACACTGCCAAGGAAATAATAGTTATCAATTGGCAAATAAATTGTAAACATCTTTCACCAAAGCCAAAGACCTTCAACACTCTCAGGAGGGAACTCCATTCCACTCTATCATACACTTTCGCTATGTCCACTTTCATCACAAAGCTCTAAGATTTAGAGGAGGTCATATAATGAAAGTTTTCATGCACCACAATAATGGAATTCAAAATTTACTTCCTCAAAACAAAACCATTATGTTTCTCTAAAATTAGAATAGGGAGAATCTTCAAACTTGTCAAAGTTAAGACTTTAGATATGATTTTATATATGGAATTACAAAGAATGATCAGTCTAAATTGCTCTAAGGAATCCATACACACCTTCTTAGGAATGAGACATAAAAAGGTAGAGTTAATCTCCTTAAGAATTTTTCTAGCCGCAAAAGACTTCTTCAGTACAATACATACATCTCTACCAACCACATTCCAAAGAAACTTGGAAAAAACATGGGAGAATCATCGAGACTAGGGGACTTGACCCCTTCAAAAGTCTAAACTGCTTTGAGAATTTCATCCTCTAAGGAAATAACAGTCAACATTCTATTCTTCTATTTTTTGATTATCTAAGGAATAAACTCAAGTAGCTCTCTCTACCTATCCATATCGATGTTTTGATCTGATGAAAGAAGAGAGGAAAAAAGGAAGTCAATTCACTCAAAATCTCAGTATCATCTATGATATCTTTTGGCCCCACCTTTAACTTAGAGATGTGATTAGTAGCTCTATGGTTCATAGTAGTTAAGTGGAAATATTTTGAGTTCCTGTCCCCTTCATTCAACCAAATAGCCCTATAACTTTGTCTCCAAAAAGCTTCTTCCTTATAAATAATGTCATGATAATTAACCAATTTTTCACTTTCTTCCACTAATAATTCCTTGTTGTAGCCTTCCAACTGAATTATTTCTTGAATGGTTTTTAGCTCCATTTTCAGTTTGGACTTTTCATCAAAAATATCCCCAAATGTATTCTTATTCCATTTTTTCACGTTATCTTTGATATACCTTAGTTTTTTGGCTACCTAAATGTTCCACCACCTCAATATTCTACCATTATTTTAATACCTAACAGAAATTTGGATGTTGAACCCACATTTTATCAAATCTAAAAGGGTAGATTTTTAAGCACTTATTGAATAGGCCACAAACACCAACAAATAGTGGTTGGAGGAAATCTTAGGAATAAAGGATAAAGAGAAAATAAAATCTTGGACCCATTAATGGGAAATAAGAACCCTATCCAACCTAGATTGAATACAATTTTCACCAACTTACTTGTTGCTCCAAGTGAAACTAATTCCTTGGAGATATAAATCCATCAAACCTCCCCTATTGATAAAGTCCATAAGATCAAGTCTTCCTTCCAACTAAATGGGATTACCTCCCATTTTTTTATGTTCATAAAGATGAACATTGAAATCCCCCATCAAAATCCAACTAACATTGTAATCTTTACTTTTAAGATTAGATAATCTATCCCACAACTTTTTCCTCTCTCTCTCTCTTACTGTTAGGGGCATAAATATTAACCAGGTTCCAACAAGTTCCCATTTTTAAGTGTTGGAATCTAACCACTAAAAAATCTTATTAGGATCAATAAGATGATGATATAAAATAGATTGGTTCCACATTACCAAAGTACCTCTTGAGGCACCTTCAGAACTACTATCTAGCATGCCACAATTTTTAAAAGACTTAAAACATTTTAGCCTTTTCTTTTTCCATCTTGGTTTCTTGCATTACTAGAATATTAGGTTTATGATCATGAACAACATTCCTAACCACCTTTATTTTATGGAGAATATTGAGTCCCCTTATATTCCATTATATTATCTTAATTTCTTCTTAGGTGTGAATTGCAAAATAGTAGCTTGCTTCCCGTTAGCTATATTTTGCATACTCTCCATTTCTCTTTTTTTTTAAGGCTCTTTATTTCTATGTTTCCTAGAGATCTAACATCCACCTTTGTTATGTAGGTGTTGAAAATAATTGATTAATTGTGTATTATCTTTGATGTTATACAAAATGTAAAATCTTTACTAGTCAGTGTATGTCGAGATCACTCAAGCATTGAAGATAGTTTTTAGTGTCTATCGAGCATTCTAGAGTTTTCCAAGTTCAGAAGATAGTGTCTACTGAGTTCACTTGGGCGATAAAGAGAAGTTCATAAAAGTTGAGTGTTGACCAAGATCATTTAGTTAATGAAGGAAAATTTGGATGGAACTAATGTTAACTGAGCTCACTTGGTTACTAAAAGAACTTTGTAAAAATGTAGTGTTAACTAAGTTCACTTGGTTAACATAGGAAAATCATCTAACAAAGGATTTTCTTGTTTTGGCATATTGAGTTCAATAGTTTTGTTTGTTGGTTCTAGCCAATTAAGGAGATGAATATTAAATATTCTAAGCTGTATTCAAGCCGACTTGACAATGTGTATGATATAACTATAAGGTCAAGTTGAGGTTTGAATGTGATTAAGTGAATAGAAGATATTAAGATGCTTAAAGGAAGTGAATTAGAAGGATAATTAGAATATCCTTGTATAGTTGCAAAGATACATTCGGTCAGAAAGGATCAAGTATACAAGCTAGAATTGAGATTTGTAATCAGCAATTCAATTGCATTAGAAATTAGTTCATCTCATTGTTACTCTCTAACCATTGTAGTAGTGATTTAAATCTCTTAATAGAGTTGGCTTAACAACTATTTGTAAATCCTCTAACAAGCTGGCATTTCTAGATTGAGGTGTCTAAAGACCTCTAACAAGGCCACTCCTAATAGGGTGATTAAATACTCTAATAGGGTCACACCTAACAGTGTGTTTTGTAACCTTTAATAGGGTTGGTTCCTAACATGGATCACTTCAGAGGAGTAAAAATCAGTAACTAGTTGTAATCAGTGATTTTTCTCGAATTGGGTTTCCACGTTAAATTTTGTTGTCACTTGTGTTCATGCTATTTTTTTTATGTGTATACAACTAAGTTAAGTAAGGTTAATCATAGATAATCTGTTAAGATTTGCATGTCAAGCATTTTTTGAGTTACAATAGATTTTTAGTATTAACTGAGTGCCTGTGTGTTTACCAAGCATCATTATTTTCTGTAAAGTTTATGTTATGTACTGACATCAAAGGGATCCGAGATTTATTTTAGTGGTAATTGATTCACCCCTATCCTCTCAATTACTCCTCTTATATTTCCAACAATTGGTATATGAGCTTCTTAGAGCTTGCAGAGAAGGTTTCAAGGACCTAAGCTAAAGATCGTGATGTCTTACAGAGGAGAGATTCCCAAAGTAGAAAAAAGGTAACTTCTAGGCATGAAAAGAACTTATGAAGCTACAGTTGGAAACCATCTATGATTTAGGTTTGAAATAATTTAAAAATGCTTACAAGGCTCCTACTGGAACATTTACTATGGAAGAGGTTGTTGAAAAGAAAAATCATAACATCATGATGATTGAAATTGCATCAACTCTTAACTATGTTGAGTTTGATAAGGTCAAAGGATGTGCTACTACTCGTGACATGTGGACCAAATCGAAGGATATCTATGGAGGTGATGATAATGTAAGAAGAGCCAATGTAGAAAGCTTGAGAGGTCAATTTGATCTGATGAAAATGAGAGAGGATGAAAACATTGAAAAATATGTTGAGAGAATCAAAGCTAGTGTCAGTGCTATCAAAGCCTTTGGAGGAATAATTGAAGACATAACAGTGGTAAACAAGGTACATAGAACCCTTCTTCCTATCTATACAATCAGAGTGTCTATTATTCAAGAGATAAGATGTGATCCAAATAAAAATATAACTTTGGATGCTCTAATTGGAAGATTGACTACATTTGAACTAGGTAACTATGATAATTATACTCCCAGTTCTAGCAATCTTGAGTGTGCATTTGAAGCCAAGGTATCACTCAAGAAGAAAGCTAAAAAGTCTAAAAGAAAACAATCTAAAAGTGAAGAGGAAGATAGTTCTAATAGTGATCTTGAAGCCACTGAAGCATTGCTTGCAAGAAGGTATCCCAAAGGCAAAGGAAAGTACAAAGGTAAAATTCCCTTGATCTGCTTCTCTTGTGAAGAAGTTGGACACAATGCTACAAGGTGTCCAAATAGAGAAGTCAAAGATGAAAAGAAGAACAACAAGTACAAATGCAACAAGGATTTCAAGAACTTCAAGGACTACAAGGACAAAGGTAAGAAATCTTTTTTTATGGCTAAAGATTCAGATAGTAGTAAAGATGATGAAATGGTTTATATTGTTGTAAAAGATGAATCTAATGATGAAGGAGATAAAATGGCATTTATCTCTCATGTTAGAAAAAATGATACATGGATTACTGATAGTGGTTGCTCACATTATATGATGGGTGACAAAACAAAGTTTGAATATATGGAACATTTTGATGGTGGAAGTGTGAGATTTCAAAACAATGAACCATGTTGCATAAAGGGAAAAGGTTGTATCTTGCCAATCAATGAACTTAGATGTGATAATGCTTTTTGGGTTGAAGGACTAAATCATAATCTACTAAGTGTGGCATAGTTGAATAACATTGGATTCAAGGTATAATTCATGAATGAGAAGGCCAAAATATTGAATGGAAAAGGAAATTTGGTTAGGTTTGGCAAACAAACAAAAGGTAACCTATTCTACCTAGATCTCAGTGAAAGGTTATGTTTCATTACTCAAGTAGAAGAAAGTTGGTTATGGCATAAAAGGCTATGTCATGTGAACTTTGATTATCTGATCAAGATAAGCAAGAACAAAAGAGTGAGAGGTATTCCTAGCTTGAGAAAACTAGATATGGGCCTACAAATTTTTTTTCAAATTTGCAAGATGGGCAAGACAAATTTTAAAAGCAAGAACTATCATTTTGAAGAAGTCTTGGAGCTAGTTCATACAGACTTATGAAAACCTATTAGAATAGAGAGATATAGTGGAGATAAATATTTTATTCTTTTTCTTGATGATTATTCTAGAATGATGAATGTAATGTATTTGAAAGATAGGTATGAAGAGTTTCAAAATTTTAAGTGGTATTTGCAAGAGTAGAGAAAGAAACTGGAAAGAAGCTGAGTGTTTGAGGTCAGACAGAGGTAGTGAATTCATTTCTAATGAATTCTACATTGAAAGAGGAATTAAGAGACAAGTATCAACCCCTGGTACACCACAATAGACTGATATAGTTAAAAGAAGGAATAGATCCATCATGGATTGTGCAAGAACTTTGATGATAGAAAAGAGTGTTGCAATCAAATACTAGAAGGAAACAATCAATACTACAATGCATACCTTGAATAGAGTATAGCTAAAGAAAGATTCAAATAAAGCTCCTTATGAACTATGGTATGCATACAAACCTAATGTAAGTTACATGAAAGTATTTGGTAGCAAATGTTATATCTTGAAGGAATCTAGGAAAGGTAAATTTGATGTCAAAGGTGATGAAAGAATATTCCTAGGATACTCTTGCAGAAGTAAAACATATCAATTTTTGAACTTATCAACTCATAAGATCATAGAAAGTGCACATGTAAGAATTGATAAGTTTGTAGAAAAGAGTGAACAAGAGAGTGGCAAAGAACTTTAGGATTACAAAAAGTTTGTCTACTATGAACTTGATACATTACTAAATCCAATTGGAAGTTAGCAGACTTCACCTCCTGAGTTCCCAAAATCTCCAAAAGCTACCAAGTTGCAACCAGTGCAATTAGAGTCATAGTTTGAAGGACCTAAGTCATATTCAGAAGCTAATGAGTTGTTAACAAAGCAATCCAAGTCTAATGGACCCAAGTCATAGATAGTGGGACCTGAGCTTGATATAGAGGATCGTGGAGAGGCTAGTGAACAAGTTCTAAATCCAAAGTACCCATGTTAGCAAGATATGTCAAAAGACACCATGCACCTAATCAGATCATTGGAGACAAATCAAATGGTACAATAACAAGAAACAAATTGAAAGATACATGTTTGCTTACTGATTTGAACCTAGATTAGTGAAAGATGCTTTGGATAATGAAAGTTGGATTGAAGCTATGAATGAAGAGATAGAACAAATAGAGATAAATAAAACTTGGACTCTTGTTCCTAGACCCAAGGATAAAAATGGAATTGGCACAAAGTAGGTTTTCAAAAATAAGCTGAAAGAAGATGGAGAAGTTTCTATAAATAAAGCAAGGTTAGTATGCAAAGGTTATTCTCAAGAAGAAGGTATTGATTATGGTGAAACTTTTGCTCCTGTTGCAAGATTAGAATGTGTTAGAAATTTACTTGCTTATGTTGCAGATAAAGGATTTAAAGTTTATCAAATGGATGTGAAATCTACATTCTTGAAGAGGAAGTTTACATATAACAACATGAAGGTTTTTTGGATCCTAGAAAAAGGATATGCTTTGTAAATTGCAAAAAGCATTGCATGGTCTCAAGCAAGCTCCCAGAGCTTGGTATGAAAGACTTCATAACTACTTGATAAAGATTTTTTTTCAAAGAATAAATGGTAATAATAGCTTGTATATCAAAGAAGGACCAGACAAGAAGATTGTATTGGCATAAATCTTTGTGGATGATACATTGTTCACTAGAAATGATGATTTATCCAAAGCATTTTCAGAAGAGATGAGTAAAGAATTTGAGATGTCCATGTTTGAAGAGAAAAAATTCTTTGTTGGATCACAAATTTAGTAGAAGAATGATAGTATCTACATTACTCAATCCAAATATATTGAGGAGATACTAAAGAAATTTGGGATGGAGGATTTAAGACCAATTGGAACACCTATGTCTATTGGACATAATCTTTCCAAAAATGATGATTCTAAAGAGGTAGTTCAAACCACATATAGATCAATGATTGAAAAATTGCAATATGTAGTGCATAAAAGGCCTGATATTGTATTAGCAGTTGATATGATGGTAAGATTCTTAGAAAATCCTCAAGAAAACTGTACGATGGAAATCAAGAGAATCACAAGGTATCTAAAAGGTACTCACTATGGATTTTGGTATAAAAAGGAGACAATTTGGATTTGAAAGAATTCATAGATGTTGATTGGGTAGTAAGTGTTGATGATAGCAAGAGCATGAATGGTGGAGCATTATTTTTTGGTAAAAGACTAGTGTCTTGGACAAGTAACAAGCATAATTGCATCAGTAGAGGAAAATTATGTGGCAACAACAATAGTTAATTGCTCCAATGTTGTTTCGTTCAAATAACTATTGGCAGGTATGAAAGTAGAGATCCAGGATCTAGTGGCTATCTTCTATGATAGCATTAGTGCAATTAATATATCAAAAAATCCTATGGTGCATACCAAAATCAAGCACTCTTGCTATAAAATATTATTTTTTGAAAGAACTGGTACAAGATAAAGAAGTAAGATTAGAATATGTGAATACTAAAGAACAAATTGCAAACATATTCACTAAGCCATTAGCTAAGGATGAATTTTTGTATCTAAGAGGTAAGTTAGGGATCATTCCCCTAGCTAAAGCTCACTAAATGAAGTTTAGTGATGCATCAACTAGAGCATGTTGAAGATTAGTCAATTGATGTAGTATTTAAAAGGGCATATTGCATATGAATTAGTACATGAGGTATACTAATATTCACTAAATATTGTCTTTGGCATGAGATGTCAAAGAGGGAGAGTTTTGTTGTCACATCACAAAAAATTTCTAAAGAGGGAGAGTATACATTTCACAATTTTTTTTTGAAGATGTCAGAGAAAGAAGATGAACTTGGTTTGATATCAAAGAAGGAGAGTATTCTGTCAGAAGAAGATGTTGAAGGTAAAGTTTGCTAACAGAGGGAGAAACTAAAGGAAAAGGGAGTTCACACTGATAGAGGGAGTTCTCATGGATGAGAATCAGAATGAAACTAAGGATATGTTCCTTTATTCTTTCTCTAAAATTTCATTGTATTATGATATGTTATGTTGCCATCAATTCCAAAGAGGGAGATTTTTGAAAATAATTGATTAATTGTATATTGTCTTTGATATTACACAAAATTTCACATCTTTATTACTCAGTGTATGCCGAGCTCACTTGGGCATTGAAGATAGTTTCTTGTATCTACCGAGCATTCCAAAGTTTTCCAAGTTTAGAAGACAGTGTCTACTAAGTTCACTTGGGTGACAAAGAGAAGTTCGCAAAAGTTGAGTGTTAACCAAAATCACTCGGTTAATGAAGGAAAAGTGAAAATGTAGTGTTAACTAAGTTCACTTGGTTAGCATAGGAAAATCATTTCTAGGTTAGTGTCTACTCGGCTAACGAAAGATTTTCTTGTTTTGCCATATTGAGTTCAATAGTTTTGTTTGTTGGTTCTAGCCGACTAAGAAGATGAATATTAATTATTCTAAGTTACATTCAAGATCACCTGACAATGTGTATGATATAAATATAAGGTCAAGTCGAGGATTGAATGCGAGTAAGTCAATATAAGATTTGAAGATGCTTAGAGGAAGCGAATTAGAAGGATAAGAAGAATATCCTTGTGGAGCTGCAAAGATACATTCGATCAGAAAGGATCAAGTATACAAGCCAAAATTGAGGACTATAATCAAAAATTTAGTTGCATTAGAAATTAGGTCATCTCATTATTACTCTATAACCATTGTAGTAGCAATATAAATCTCTTAACAGAGTTGGCTTAATAGTTATTTGTAAATCCTCTATCAAGGTGACATTTCTAGATTGAATTGTCTAAAGACATCTAAAAAGGTCACTCCTAATAGGGTGATTAAGTCCTCTAACAAGTCATACCTAACTATGTGTTTTATAACCTTTAATAGGGTTGGCTCCTAACAGGGCTCACTTCAAAAGAGTGAAAATTAGTAACTAGTTGCAATTGGTGGTTTTTCCCAAATTGGGTTTCCACGTTAAGTTTTGGTGTCACTTGTGTTCATGTTATTTCTTTTATGTGTATGAAACTAAGTTAAGTAAGGTTAATCATAGATAATCTCTTAAGATTTGCATGTTAAGTATTTGCCAAGTTACAACAGATTTTTAGTATTAATCGAGTGCATGTGTGTTTACCGAGCATCAGTATTTTTAGTAAAGTTTATGTTATGTACTGACATCAAAGGGATTTGGGATTTTTTTTCATGGTAACTGATTCACCCCTCCCCTCTTAGTTACTCCTCTTATATTTCCAATAGTAGGCTCACGATTTAACAACTTCTCAATAATCTAATGACAGGAACAAATACATATAGGGGTAGCTAATTCCCATGTTCAATCTAGCTATTTATTCATTGGGGCCAACTATAAGGCTATAATCCTTCTTGAGGCTCTACAAGACCTAGGTGGATGAACCTATAGATTCCATTATGTGACCAGTTGCTAAAACCATAAATCTGAATCTATACATAGCAGATAAAACCCAGAATTCTTCTATACTCATGCAATAACAGAAGTATGAAATAACTAATAACATGACCTATGCATTCACAAGCTAAGTGAGGGCTAATGTGATGTCCCCATCAATAAGATCCATATAATTAAATAAATAATAATAATATAATATTAATAATGGTATAGCATATTAATATGGCAATTAAATATTATATTAAGTGATAAAATATAATATTTAGATTAATAATGTAAATACATAAAGTAGATACATTATGTATTATATGTATTAGTATTAATATTAATATAAGAAATATAATTTATATTAATAATATAATATATAATTAATATAATTATATTATTAATATAATATACATGAGCTTCCAATTTAAATAGACATGTCTTTAAGACATATTACTTATTGAGTGTTTGGGTATTTAACCAGCTCAAAAGTCCATCACTTGTTGAATGTGGGATTAAAAAGATCCATGCTAAAAAATGTGAGGTGGGATAACACACACATTAACCCACCCACATACACCTGTACAATTGACTTGCACAAAAAAAATTCTGATTTGCCCCCAAAAAATGATTTGTTGATATAAATCATCCATTTGAAATGGACAACCCAAATGGTGCAAAATTCTCCCTATGAATGGGTAAAACACACCTGTTTATGAAGGAAACTCTAAAATCTGATGACTCGCACAAATTTCAATGCATGATGGATGAACAACATATAATTTCACTATTTCACAAGCCACCAAAAAATGCCTTTCCAAAATGGAAAAATGGGATAACACACAAATTTTTTTCCACTACCACATGGCACAAAGGCATTTGTCACAAATTGATTTTGCTAGTTCACCAAGACAAGAAAGAGACCTTCTAAAATAGTAAATTTCTCTATTTCAGAATGGGCATGAAAGTGCCTTTTTGAAATCACAAAAACATATAACACATGTACTACCCAAAATGCATGTTAGCCCATAGTAAAAAATACAACCCATTGAAGATCTCTCAGATCGGTTATTAGTAATTGGCTGAATGGGGGGCAAAATGTCCAATAGAAACTTCTCATAATGAGATGTAAGCATATGTTGAATAAAAGGTGTGGAAAACATGAAACACTTTATAAGCCTCAAAATGATAGTCGGGTACATATGCATGAAAAGCACTTATAGGGGCTCAATTTGACTCAATTTTTGGAATGGTACTCAAAATCAGTGCTTCAATGTTGAGTGCCAATGCACTATAGGATATATCAATTCTATTTTCCTCATCCTAGTATAAACTCTGGATGAAGAAATCGAAGAACCACCACACTTTTCATTTTTCTTCCTTCTTTTTGTCTTCTATTTGTTTCCTTCTTTAGCACCTTCTTGTTCCCCTTACTTCAGAATAAAATCAAGATTAGTTTCAGGAACCATATCAACTAAAAAAATTTCATTGGGGAGAGGTTTCAACAAGGGAAGATTATGCTCTTCCAAGGAGTCCTCTGCCCAATTTTCTAAGATCATTTCTATACCCACAACCAGCTCCTACATTTCCCCATCCTCAAGATCACCCTTCATATCTTCTTGTCTCTCATCCTAACATTGGGAAATTTGGTCTAGCTGGTCCTAATTAATCTCTTCTACCTCACAATTCTTGTTGGGGGGGGGGGAGGGGGTGTGGACAAGAGGAGAGTTCTCCTTCCTACTAATAGAGTTGTCTTCATCTTTGTTCATCCCCCCTTTATGATCCCCAATTTTACTAATATTCTCTTTAGTAACATTTCCATGGGTAGAAACTTCTCCTTGTGAAACCTTTGGTTTCCACACCAATTTTAAGTGTTTCTTCTTTTTGGGTACCAATTTTTTTTCTTGGTTTCTTAGGGAAATTCCTTGCCCAATAACCCAATTTCTTATAGTGAAAATAGACATTCAAAAGATCTTCAAACTCAACCTCTTGTGTCCATTTCTCTAGTCTAGAAAAAATATCCTTTTTGTAGGGTAAATCCTTAAACTGAGAAACTTTCACTCAAATCTTGGCATATAGAAGTCTCAATTTAGTAGTTGTCATATTATCAATAGCCATAAGATCTCCAAAAGACCCAACAATCCCTTTAAAGATATCTTCATGCAAAAACTCCAAAGGGAGACTTGGAAAGCTCACCCAAATAGGTGTTGAGGAAGAAATCATCAGAAAGGTCCATGTTTGGTTCCCATTTCTTAACCATGAGGGAGCTTTTACCAAAAAGCCATGATCTCCCACATAGTACCATATTCAAGTCCTCCTTACAATTGAAGATAAAGGAAAAGAAACCTTTATGCATAGCTACAATATCAACCTTACCCCGTAGGTCCCATTTACCATTTACAATATTCCTTAAAGAATCAAATCATTTCTAGCACCCAAAATTTTACCAACAAGGTTAAGATCCATAGATGATATAGAATAGTCTATGATAAGGTCTAACACAAAAGTTTGAAACTCCCCTTTCTCCTAGTAAGATTTTGAAACAATAGGGGGAAAAGAGGACTTACTCACTAGTATTTTACCAAAAAACAAAGACCAAACCTTGCCCCCAACATCATCTGCATGTTCCTTCTGACTAAAATCATGTGGAGCCTTGAAATCCTAATTTTTTGCATGTGAAGGTCACTCTCCTTAAGACTGCTCGAGTGGGACCCCAACAAACCCATGGTCACAAATAGGAAGAATAGGAATGTGAATATCAACACCTTTCTGTAGCTCATGGGATTGATAAATGTCATCTCTGTCCCCACCCTCATCCTCCTAGATTCCTTCCAAATTGTAGGCTGAATCTCTATTAGTGATACCTTTATGCAGCTCCTAGGATTAGGAAATGTCATATTTGTCCTCACCCTCTTCCTCCTAGATTCCTTCCAAATTGTAGGCTGAATCTCCATTACTAGTAGCTACAACTACATTCCCACCCAAAATATCCATTCAAACCCTCATTCACAGAAGTTTTGTTAAGATTTGAACCTCGTTATTATGTGCTTTAATTTGTATATAACACTCTACATAGTTATTAAATGTCTTTCTAGTAGTTTTTAGCAATGTTCAATGTTTTGATAGCATTTTAGACTCAATTTTAGTAGCAAAATGTTTTCCAAAAAAGAATTTTTTCAAGAAAGATGAGATACAAGAAGTAGTCTCCAAACATTCTCACAAGGGACAAAGATACTTTGCAAGATACGAATATATGTCAAGTCTCAAAGGTGTAAACCTTATACTACCATAATGTATATGCTAAATAGATTTTCATGTGTGTCAAAACAAATTGAAGAGACATCAAGCAATATGTACCTAAGGGTCATGGCTTGCATCAATACCTTTTTCCATAACTTTATTCTCTCTTGTGTCACATAAAGTAATATTTTCTTTTTCATGAAGTGATTTTAACACATCGAAAGGAACACGTATGGTGAGTAAAATCTTGGGGTGATCTCGAGTAATCCACTTGGATCAATCCTTGCACAAAGATAATGATGTGACTACAATAGGGTGGCCTCTAACCTAGGTTTAACAATGGTTTTATTTGTAGCATCCCCCTTGGTTATAATAGAATATTAAGGCCTAATGACCCCAAGAGTAATTAGATGTAATGATCTTGCAATAAATATTAAGGCCTTAAGAACCTCAAGCACAAATAAGCATACCCAACTAGAAATCCCACAAGTGTTCTCACTAGGTGGATAGAACTACTGCATCCTCCAAGACTTTAGTCTTAAATAGGAGGACTCTTTACTATAGTGGGTTGGAATAGTTAGGTTCCCTTGTTCCCACTTGGGTTGTTCTCGTAAGAATTTTTCCTTAATGACAAGCCCTCCAAAGGATCTAAACACTAATTTATAACATGTGAAATTCTAGATTTTTGATTTTCCTCAATGAGGAAAAAAGCATACTCTCCTACTTTACAAGTTTCTCCCAAACACACCAAGCACTTGGTTCATTTGATTTCACTAAAGAGCGAACTTCTCCAATTCACTTTATATGATCCAAACCAAAGGGTCTAGGTTTTTGATTACTTTTGAAAGACAAGAGCACACTGTCCTACCAATGAAAAGAACCCCTATTCATGAGCTTTTAATATAGCTAATGAAAATGAAATGCTAACAAAAAACACATAATTTTTTATTTGCACCTACAAGTTAGTACATGTAGTATCAAGATGAAAGAAAAGTAACCTTGCAAAACCACTTGATTAGTTGTTGTAATAGATTGAGAATCTAAAATGCAAGTGAAATCTAAGAAAACCAAGATAATAAACTCATAAAATAAAAAGTAGCAAATCTATGTGAAAAAATAGGCTTTTCTACATTATCATATGATAAAGTTCCAAAAGATAGACAATAAAACCTGCACAAGTGACAAAGTTCCTTAATCTAAGTGATGAAATTGTGGAAGCTAGGTGATATTCTAGATAAAGGTAGGGTGACAACACATTGTATGGTAGGTATCACTTGCAAACTAGAGGATTATCACACAAAGAGAAGAACTCCATCATACAACATTTTGTATTGAAGTAGTAAAATTAATAGACACACAATAAAAAAATCTAAAAATGAAAGAAAATGGAACTAGAAACTTGATTCTAGCCCCACAGTGGGCACCAAAAATGTATACCAAAATTAGGGTACACTTATACAAGCCATTATATCCAAGAGATCTCATTGATTAGGAGGCTTGAAAGGTGGCTTTTATCTCTCTATCTATAATGTGAAAGATCCTAATGGATGGTGGCTCTCAAATGAAACTAAGATAAGAGACCCTTCCAAGGTGTAACATAGAATGAGAGATTCAAAGATAACATGCAATAGTGATGCAAGTATCCAAGATCTTAAGATGAATGCAATGCAAAGTAAATTATATGAGATGCAAGATTAAATAACATGAGAGGTGAAAATATGAAAAATTAGACTAAGCTAAACAAGATAACAAATCTACTATGTGATAAGCTAAGCTATATGTAGTGATATAGCATGCAAGAAAGTAAACACCTAGCTATATGAGAGTGCCAGAGTGCAAAGTGTTCAAATACTTAAGAATCAAAATGATAACATAACATTAACATGAACTATAGATATTATGAAGAGTGAGGAGAGAGTTCCCTTTTAAAGAGATTTGGATGGTCAAGATTAAGAGGCAAAAGAATGATCAATGGTGGAGATAAAATCTTGAAGGATCCATGTGCTTAGGTCTTGAGAGATAATAAGAGTGGATGAGATTAAGAGGAAAAACAATAAGTGGTGGAGATAAAGAGACAAAAACCTTTTTGAAAAGTCAAAATATTCTATTCAACTTGGAAAGTGCACTTTTAAGTTATAGATAGCTACTTTTCTATTTATTTTTAAATTAGAAAATGGTTTTTCATTTGCACATAAAATAAAGGGTGTTTTATCCAATTAAAATAGAACAAGTTCTTTTAATCAATTTAACTTAGGATAAGGTGGTTAAAACATAGGATAAAATTGAATAAATGATTAATTGGTTAATTGATCAAGGATTTTTTATCAAATAATTATGAAAAATTGATTAAGAACACAATACGGTCTAGCATATAGATTCAAATACTTAGAAAGGGGGCTTATAGTTTACTAGAACAAAAATGAGTGATTACATGTAAGAATGGTCACTTTTATGCCATTCCTTTCTCTAGTTATTGATGCAAGAGCATCCTAGGTTGACGTGTTATCCTACTCATTTGTGTTCATTCTGCTAGTTGTTGCCAAGTTGCAGCAATTGTCAAGTGCCAAAAATTTTGCAGTATCTGATGAGTTGAAGTTATCCCATGTCATGTTAACACCCAGGTTAGTATGTTATCTCATCTCACTCTACAGTGTGTGTTGAGCTATCCTCTATGTGCTGAGTGATTCTTCATGTGCCAAGTGTTCCTGTTGATGTCGAGTGTCATCATTTTGGATAAGTTTTCTACATTTTTGATGGGAGACAACTTGTGGGATTAATTCCTATTGTGATGTTTATGATAAGATCTTGTCTTGGGATATGTGTAGACTATTTTAGGGTTGACCTTTATGTTTTGTAATGTTCTAGAATCTTCTGTAAGCCATTTTGGCAAGCATTAATAGGGTATTTAGGCTTAGAGTTAGGCAAGATTTTTGGGGGTAAAACTTAGAGATTTCGGATGACTGAGAAATTTTATTCCATATGTTTTTGGAAGTGCAAATTTGAAGATGGATCTTGGATCTAGAATGTATTTTGTATTTGTTCATAACCTAGAAGGCCTTACAGTTGGGCATGTATGTTGATCATTTGAGGATTCAATACAAGAATATTGTTCTCTTTCTCTCTCTCTAGTGTTGTTCTCTTGGTGTGTTTACTTCCGTTGTGTTAACTCTACAGGGTTGGTTTGGATTGATGGGCGTGCCTTTGGCCCTAGTTCTTCTCACCCTCCTTATGTTAGGTGGTATCATATCTTAAGGTTTGTCCTTGTGGAGATTGGATTGTGTAGAACCCTAATTTGGATTTAGTTGTAGGGTTGTAGATCTATGGATTTGACCTATAATTTGTAGAGCATTACGATCTTGTAGGAACTTGATTTATAAAGATGGTTCATGGTAGAGGAAATGTTGATAATGCCATATTGGATACATTGAGATAAGTTGCAACCATTGTAGATGTTGTGGAGAAAACCTAGAGGAGAAGAGTGCATCTTGAGGATGTGAGTGATGATGAAGCAGTAGCACCAAACCCTAATCCTAAACCTGAAGAAGATCAAGATGAGGAAAGATTTCTGAGGGCATTGTCTAGGGTACTTTTGAAGCATACTATAGAAGTTTCTCCTTATGATGGGAAATTAGACACCAATGCTATGTTGGATTGGTTCTTTGATATGGAGAAGTTCTTTGAGTATGAAAACACTCTTGATAATAGGAAGGTGAAATTTGCAGTTACTAGGCTGAAAGGTCATGCTTCACTGTGGTGGGAGCATCTGCAAACTAATAGACAAAGGAGAGGAAAGGAAAATATCAAAGCTTGGGTAAAGATGGTGAACAAGGTTAAGAACAAATTCCTTCCTACTAATTATCAAGTTCGCTTGTTGAGAAAGATGCAAAATTTGAGGCAAAAAGAGATGACTGTGAAGGAGTATACTGAGGAATTCTATAGGTTGGATATCAGATCTGGACATGTGGATGATGATGTTGAGAAAATTGAAAGATATCTAAATGGATTGAGATCTAGAATTAAAGAAGAGATAAGTTTTGTGAAATTGGAAATTGTGGAAGAAGCATATCAATATGCCTTGAAAGTTGAGGAGATCTTGACAAAGAAGCATTAACAAAGACAAAGAGGTAGAGGTGGTAGATTCCAGAGAGGTAGAGATAGATCTTATGGTGAACGTGACAAATCTGATAATTCTATGCAAGATAAAGACAACTCTGAATGGAAGAATGATGATAAAGATAAGAATAAGTGGAAAGGTGGTAGTTCTTACTAAGGAGGTACTAGTTCTTATTGAGGAAGAGGTAATTCTTATTCTAGAGGTGGTTTTTGTGGTAACTGTTTCAAATGTGGTAAAAAAGGGCATAGATCTTTTGAAATGTAGATCCTCTAAAAGTGGGCAAGGTAATAAAAATGTTGTGACTCAAAGAGACATTGAGAGTTCGCTGAGTGGACTTGAGGTTGGAGAAAATCTGATGGTGAGAAGAACCTTATGTGATAAGGGAAGTGATGAGGAACATGTCCTTAGAAGAAGTCTTTTCAAGACTAGATGTAAGATGGTTGGAAAATATTGTAAGGTGATCATTGATAGTGGAATTTCTACAAATTTGGCATCAGAAAAGCTAGTTACAAAGTTGCAGTTGTAGAGGCTAAAGCATCCTAAACCCTATCATGTTTCATGGATCAAAGATGAGCATAAGATATTGGTAAGTGAGCAATGCATTGTGAAGTTCAAGATTGGACATTATTTTGATGATTTTTTGTGTGATATTATGCCTATGGATTGTTGTCATATTTTTTTGGGTAGACCTTGGCAATATGATAGATATGTTGTACATTATGGAAGATTGAGTCAATATAAACTTTAGGTGAATGGGAAGAAGCAAATATTATTGCCTTTGATTGAAAGTCTAGATGAGGTTAAGTGTACTACTGTAAGAGTTTGCATGGTTAATGGGAAACAATTTGAAAAAGAAGTGAAGAAGAATCAAGTTTGTTTTGCTATAGTTCCTAGATGACCAAATGTTGGTAGTAAAGACCAAGCAACAAAAGCTAGTAATGACTAAGTGACAACAGAAACTAGTGATATTGACCAAGTACTAGTAGAAATTACAAAATTGTTGAACAAGTATAAGGATATTGTTGCTAAGGATATTCCTGATGGTTTACCACGAGTAAGAAGTATAAGTCATTGTATAGATCTGATTCCTAGAGCTAGTTTTATGAACAAAGCACCATATAGAGTGACATCTATAGAGAATGAAGAACTTAATAGACAAGTGCATGAATTGCTATAGAAGGGATTAATTAGAGAAAGTTTGAGTCCATTTGTTGGACTTGTTGTATTAGCACTTAGGAAGAATGGAGAATGGAGGATGTGTATTGATTCCAAAGCTATTAACAAGATCATAGTGAAATATAGGTTTCTTGTGCCGAGGAAGGATGACATAATAGATTTTTTGAGTGGAGCAAATTATTTTACCAAGATTGATTTGAAGAGTGGCTATCATCATATTAGAATCAAAGAAGGTGATGAATGGAAGGTTTCTTTCAAGACAAAAGATGGTTTGTATGGATGGTTGGTTATGCCTTTTGGTTTGACTAATGCACCTAGTACTTTCATTAGGTTGATGAATGAAGTTCTAAAAATATTTTTGGGTAAGTTTGTGATTGTTTATTTGGATGATATTCTAATATTTAGTAAGACTAAGGAAGAACATATTGAGCATGTTAGACAAGTATTTCTTAGATTGAAGAGGATAAGTTGATGATTAATCTAAAAAGTGTTCTTTTATGCAAGAAGAACTTGTGTATTTTGGATTTGTGATTTTAGCTAATAGTTTAAGAATGAATCCTGTGAAGGTTAAAGCAATTTTGGAATGGCCTACACCTGAGAATGTGGGTGAAGTAAGATACATTTCATGGCTTGGCTAGTTTTTATAGGAAGTTTATAAAGAATTTCAGTGCTGTTTATAATGCTATGACTGAGACAATGAGAGGAGATAAAAAGGAATTCAAGTGGACACATGAAGCTGATAAGAGTTTTGAGACATTGAAACAAAAGGTTGATGAGTTACCCATATTGACTTTGCTTGATTTCAATAAGATGTTTCAAGATGAATGTGATGCAAGTGGTAGTGCAATTTGAAAGAAGGTAAACCTGTTGCTTTCTTTAGTGAGAAGTTGAAGATGCTAAAAGGAAGTATTCTCTCTATGATTAAGAATTTTATGCTATTGTTTAAGATTTGAAGAAGTGGATACATTATTTGATTCCTAAAGAGTTTGTGTTGTATACTGATCATAAAGCTTTATAGTACTTGGGAAGTCAACATAAATTGAATTAGACACATATGAAGTGGATTGAGTATTTGTAGGGTTTTACATTTGTGATTAAGAATAAGAGTGGAGTTAGTAATAGAGTTGTTGATGCATTGAATAGAAGATGTTGTTTGTTGACTGAGATGAATGTTGAAGTTCTTGGTTTTGATGAGATGAAAGAGTTGTATGATATCGATCCTTATTTTTTTGAGGCACAGAGAGAGTGCAGAGCACCAAATCTAACAGATCATATCAGCAAGTATGATGAATATTTTATTCAAGAAGGTATGTTGTTCAAAGGAATTTAGTTGTGTATCCCTAGAAGTTATATGAGAGTTAATCTGATTAAGGAAAAGCAAAGTGGTGGATTGGCTAGCATTTTGGAATTGATAAGACATTGAGCTTTTTGAAAAAGAAGTATTATTGGCCACAAATGTATAAGGATGTGCAACAGTTTGTGTAGTTTTTCAAGTTGCAAAAGGAGTATGTTAGAATATTGGATTGCATACACCTATTTTTATTCCTAAGAAACCTTGGAGTGACATTAGTATGGATTTTGTTCTAGGATTACCTAAAACAACAAGGGGGTATGATTCTATATTTGTTATTGTGGATAGATTTTCTAAAATGGCTCATTTTATACCATGTAAGAAGACATCAAATGCTGAGTATGTTGCTAAAATTTTCTTCAAAGAGATTGTTAGATTGCATGGATTACCAAGAAGTATTATTTATGACAAAGATAGTAAGTTTGTTGGTTTTTTGGAGAACTTTATGGAAGAAGATGGGTACTGAGTTGAAATTTAGTTCTACATTCCATCCGTAGACTGATGGATAGATAGAGGTTGTGAATAGAAGCTTCAGTAAATTTTTGAGATGCTTAGTTGGAGATGAGCCACATAATTGGGAGATGGTATTAGCACAAGTTGAGTTTGCATATAATAATTCTATGAATAGAAGTACATGGAAGACACCTTTTGAGATTGTTGCTAGAATGAAGCCTAGAGGAGTACCAAATTTAAGGGATGTTGCTGGTGAAGAGAAGAGAAGTGCTACAAGAGAAGAATTTGTTAATTTTATGGAGTCTTTGCATAAGGAAGTGAAGCTAAAGTTGGAACAAAGTAATCAAAAGTACAAGGAAAATGATGAGACTAGAAGACATCATGTTTTTGAAGTTGGTTTTGAGGTGATGGTTCATTTGAAGAAAGGAAGATTTCCTATTGGCACATACAATATGCTAAAGATGAAGAAGTTTGCACCTTGAAAGATCTTGAGGAAGTTTGATAGTGGAAATGCTTATGAAGTTGAATTACTGATGACATGGATATATCTCCTATATTTAATGTTACTGGTCTATATAAGTATCATGAGTCAAATGTACCTGATGATTATCCTAAGAAGAAAATTGAAGAGGTTGAACATATATTGGATCAGAGAGTTGGTAAAATCACAAGAGGAAAAGAATACTATGAATATTTGGTAAAGTGGAAGAACAAGATAGTTGAAGTTGCTACATGGATTTCTCAATCTAAGTTGGATTTAGCTTAGGTTGTGACATCTCAATGGTTTAGGTTAATCATTATCCTACTTATTTGTGTTCATTCTACCAATTGTTGTTGAGTTGCAGTCATTACCGAGTTGCAACAATTGTGGAGTGCCAGTAATTTTGCAGTGTCTGCCGAGTTGAAGTTATCCTATGTCATGTTAATACTTGGGTTAACATGTTATCCCATCTCACTTTTTAGTGTTTCCCAAGTTCCAAAAAGTGTGTTGAGCTATCCTTCATGTGCCAAGTGATCCTTCATCTGCCAAGTGTTAACATTTTGGATGAGTTTTCTACATTTTTGATGGGATCCAACTTGCGAGATTAATCTGTTCATGATGCTGATGATAAGATCTTGTCTTGGGATGTGTGTAAACTATTTTAGGGTTGACCTTTATGTTTTATAATATTCTAGAATCTTCTATAAGCCATTTTGGCAAGCATAAATAGGGTGTTTGGGCTTAGAGTTAGGCAAGGTTTTTGGGGGTAGAACTTAGAGATTTTGAAGGAATGAGAAAGTGTATTTCATGTGTATAGAAGTGCAAATTTGAAGCTAGATCTTGGATATAGAATGTATTTTGTATCTAGTTGTAACCCAAAAGGCCTTACAGCTGGGCATGTATCCTGATCATTTGATGATTCAATAAACTAATATTATTCTCTCTCTCTCTCTCTCTCTCTCTCTCTCTCTCTCTCTCTCTCTCTCTCTCTCTCTCTCTCTCTCTCTCTCTCTCTGGTGCTATTCTCTTGCTATTTTTTCTTCCATTGTGTTAACTCTACAAGGTTTTTTTGGATTATTGGGTGTGCCTTTGGCCCTAGTTCTTCTCTCCCTCCTTTTCTATATTCCATATTTTTTATAAAAAGGATCCAAAATATTTCTTGAATCTTTCTTCCATGCCTTAGGAGGGATTTTGATAGCAAGAATTAGTTCTACTAATAAGAGACACATACAATAGTATTCCTTGACTCTTAGCTTGTAGTCATCCTTACAATTAACCCAGTGGTCCTCTAAGTGTAGACCATGAGTGAACCTCCTACCAATTACATTCTTATATCTCCCAACAAGATCAAAATTTGGTTGGGCTATAAAAATTCCTCCAAGGGATATTGGTCCATTATGAGTCAAATATTTTTATGACTTTGTACTCTAGAATAAAGGGTCCAATTGATATAGGCTACTACTAACAGTTCATATGTCTCTTCTTGCATCTTTCATAGGAAGTATTGAGTTTTTTAGTGATTTCCAAGAGGAGCAACCTATCTAGAGGGTACCTTGAAAGATTTGTTGGTTTCATAAGTGAACCAGACACTCAGATGTAGGTGAATGTCTAAAATTGTATACAATAAGCTTTTAGCTGCATGACCTTCACAACCACTTCAACTGATAGCTTCTTAGTACAACTGTTTAGTATAGTCTCCTTCAATGAATCTAATCACAAAAAAAATAAATGCATCATTAACAATGTGAAATTTAGAGTTATTATCTTTCAACTTCTCCTTGACCAACTTGGGATAGACCCCATATGAACAATCTCTTCTATCTTGCAAAGATCCCCTTTTCACTAGCCTAGAATAATTCACACTTGTTGATAGTAAATTCACAATATAAAAGTTCATGTCATACTTAGGATCCTCTAGAAATAAAGTTAGATGCTCATCTAGAGAGTCACTAATCATGGTATGTGAGGCATCGCCTTGATCCATCATAGCACATTTGATACATTTTATTTTGACACATTATGACTCGATATCTTGAGACATTATTTGATGGATATAACACTATCTATATTATTTATGTTGTGTGATGCTTTACTTTAAAAATTCTTAATTATGTTATTTGTTGTTTTATGTGTAGGCATGCATAATGATGGTGTATTTTAGTAAACAATTCACAATTATGAATATGTCAATACTTTAATTATGCAATTAGCGATGATTAAATATGTGTGCAGAAATGAGAAAGGTTATTTAAATGAAAGTTTTAATGTTGTGATCAATGTGATTATGAAAATTTGGTTTAAATATATGAATGTGCTATTATCGAGCTACTAATATTTGAATTGAGTGTGTAGGATAATTATCCATGGAATTAATCAGAGAATCCGTAATTTACCCTATGTGCAAATTGTGAGACCAAGGTTGAATCCAATAAAGTGATTCAAACCTCATTATCAAGTATTTAATTGTTATCATAATTTGAATGTATGTGTATAATTTGGCATTTTGAAAAATGTCAAATGTTATGTTAAAGTAAATCTTATGGTGTCACTTGACACTTGTTATATGTATATGCGTACTGACATGTCAATTAGGATTAGCAATGTAACCTGTTAACCTAAGACTGATTTAGTTAGTAACCTAAATTAATTTTCTTTAATTAGGGTTTAGTGGAAAGGTTGCATCCTTAGGATTTTGGAGATCAAATATTTCAAGCCACTTGTATAGGTCATAAATTGGTTCTAGAAGCCATATTTAATGTAATTCAAGTGCTCAAGTGGTATGTGTATGGGTTGGGAACCTTTTCCACCCTTCTAGAACTCCCTAGCAAAATTTATTACCCCAAAAATATTTCAATTTCCCTATGGTACGAAAATGGATCATCTCCATGAGGTTATCCAAGTTTACACTCTTGCTAAGAGGTTTCCTTTGTGGTAAGGGAAAGTGGGGAGACCAAAGGAGGCTTAGAGTCAAGATTGGAGTTATTGCTATTTTGGGTAGATAAGTTTAGAAGCTATTTAGTGGCCATTTTGAAGAGTTGAGGGTTGTTCACCCATTCTCTACATTTAGAGAAGTCAAGTTTGGAATTGCAAGAAGGAGAGGATTTAGCTCATCTCAAAACTCATTCTTGTCATCACCTTTGTGAAGGTAGGTTCTCCATTGCTATGGTTATCTCCATTTGTTCATTGCTTAGTATGTATAAATCTCTTGCATGTTGTAGTATGTTTTGTGTTTTGTATCATGTGAGGGATGGGCATTATGTATTTTTACTTTCTTCATTTCATGTTTATTTTCTTTCTTTTGTTGGGAAAACTGTGAAGAGAGTGTTGACATTACTCACCCTTGGATAGGGCAGAAGTGGTCATGTATGGGAGAAGAGTTTAGTTGGGCTCTAGGTTAGTGTAGAGTCTCTTCTCATGTTGAGAAGAGGGAGGATTCAAGGTGTTATGGGAAGAGCTTGTCAATGAAAAATTGAGTTTGTTTTGGAGAAATGAGAGAAAGAAATGAAAATTTATGTGATTTGGTAGCCTTGGAAGAGGCATATGATTTATGTTCTTCATTGACTTCTCCTACCTAGAAAAATCCACCTTCTCCCTAGTCATAGGTTCATTATGAAACCTGTTGTGCATACCTTGGATGGGAATTATATGTTGAGTTATGCCATTGTGTTTGGATTCTGAATGTCACTTGGGTGGTTACTAGTTCTCCTAGTTTGGTGGGTGGCCTTTCATGGCCTATGATGGGAGGTGAGTTGTCCATGGTTGTTCTTGTATAATTAAAAATTGCTTGGATAGTTCCTTATGACGAAGTATCCTAAAAATTGGAGTCTTGGTAGTGTTTCTTCAGTCTCGCTGGAGACTTCTCCTTGTGATGGATTTTAATGTATCTTGTTACCTTTGTCTAAAAAAAATTTGTATCTCTATTGAGACCTATTGGATTTCAATTTCATGATGTAGATGTTATTGTAATATGAAGAATTATGATCCTTATGTATAAATTGGATAGTAGAAAAGAGAAAATGACAAATAGATTTCATTGAAAATCTCTTGTAATTGCCTGGAATAGTATGAATATAGAACTCTAGTTGTTTCACAATTCAACTTTTGGTAACCTCGGATTTCAATTATGAATGCAAGATGATTAATTTTATTATAGGTATGTTGATGTATGAAGAAATCCAAATTATATTATGGATATATTTCCTTAAGCTATTAAAATCAAATTTGATGTTCAAATGGTATGGTTTCTATAGTTTCATTTGAATTTGTCAAATAGATAATGAATGTATCAAAATACAGTTAAATAAAAAAATACTTAAGCTAGCACACCACTAACATATTCTAAACACATTAATAAAGCCTCTAATATCACCTACCTAAGTTGAAAACATTACCCATTAAACCATTGGAATTCCCCCTTAAAGTTTCTCACCAAAAAACTAAGTTTCAAAAAAAAATCTCAAATGAACCTCTATAAGATGTTGTAAAATGCATGGGGAGATGATTTAATTAAAAAATCTATGATAGTCTTATTATATAGTTTTTTTTAAAATAAAAAATTTAGTCAAAATAAATAAACAGAAAAGGAAAAGGAAACAATATGAACTAATAAATTTAAGATCAAAGCTCCTAACTACCCATCCCCACTTGCAAATCCCTCTTTCCTAAGTGCATCCCTCCTTCCTAATGCCTCATCCCCATTCGTTGAAAACTCTTAATATTTGTTGAGCTATCATTTTGTATGATGCTTAATGACATGAATTCTTTAAAACTCCTCTTTTGAAAAGCTAATTTGGGACCAGCTCCAAGGTTCTGGGTGATCTTGTGACCTACTAGAATCCGCTCAGTAGAAGATAGATGTGAGTGTTCACAAGGAGGCCTTTTCTGATTCTAAACAATTTGAATAAGATTTTGAATCTACTTGCTAATTTAAAATTAACCACAAAAGAGATATATTTTTGGTATTTTCTATTTTTTAAATGAATGCAATCTAACAATGCAACTATATGAATTCCTAATTTAACCAAGGGTTATTAAAGAAAATAATGAAGATAGGGTAACAAGAATTTAAAAAAAAAATTACTTGTAAAGTAAATCCTAATGGACATAAGCCATGAAAACAACATATCTGTGAGTTAAGCCTTTGAAAAGATCAATATATAAGCAATAAAAATAGGAGCAACGCTTCCTCAATTCCACTAATGCAATCATCAATGGGAATTTAGTAATCATAAGATGTTTCACTTTTCATTAGATTGCAAGGCCATAGAAAGTGCACTCATGCGAGACAAAAAGCTATGTAGGAACAATAGGGTGATCTCCACTCGAACTAAGTAAGTCAGTAGAATTTGTAAACTATTGCAAACACCAGAATTAAAATATTGCCCAATTAAAATAATGCAATAAAACTATTATCTCCATTACATTCCATGAACATACATTCACAAAATATAACACACTCAAGAAAGAATAACTACACTCCGAATGAGAGCATCAATAGCATATATTATCGCATCAAAATAATGACCTAGAATACATATTACATTTCTAAATTTATAAGAAATCTTTCCCTCAATTTGTGTTGAGAGTGAGAGATCTCTTTATGCAAACATATGCTTCTAAACTAATAAAACAAATCTATTTATGTACAAACTGACTCTCTAACAGGTGCTAAGTAGGACTCCATCCTTATTTATATCATTAAATGGATGCATGAGCCTTTACATGTCTTTAAAAAAAAAAGAACAAGAAAATAAGAAGAAGGAAGCCATTAGATGATATGGGAGTCTCTAGAGGTGCCAAAAATAGAAGCTCAACCTTTTCTGGAGGTTTGTAGGAGTTAAATTGCCATCAGAATGTATTTCTGGTGCATGGAAAGCTCTAAATTTGCAACTAGAAGTTAATTGTTTGTGCACCTCTAAAATCTTCAAAAAAATTTGGTGCACCTCAAAAGCAACACACCTAGTGCACCTCAGAAGCTAGGTCCAAAAAATGCAAAATTTTATCAAGTGCCAAAACTGAAATTCTAGCTTCTGGGTTTTGTTTCCCTTCATACCAAAGCTATGTCTGGGTATTTTTTCTTGTATTTCTCAATAACCTCCATGACTTGGGTTGCATCTATAAAATCTAAAGCTTCATATTTATCCTTTACCTTTTGTCGATAATTGCTTACCTCTATACGAGTTTTTGCAAAATCTCCTAATTTCACATCCAAATCTAGCAATGCCTCTTCGATCTTAAATGCCTGTCTGATATCCTCATCAGTAAAAGCTTCTTCAAAAATATTATGAAACTATTCAACAACTATTTCTATAGCTATCAGTTTATCCCTTCAATCATCTCCAAAAATGTTAAACAAGCATCACTATAATGTCTCACTGCCTCCAAAATTTGCTCTTGGGTTTGATCCTTGAGCTTATGAATATTTGCACGTAATGTTTCCATTACTTTACTACCATTTTCAATCTTCTCTATCCAATCATCTATCTTATCTACCTCATCCACAATATATATATACCATCAACATCCAATACCTTTGATCCTTTATGGACTGTAATTCTTGTAGGTCTTTACCGCAAGTATGCACTTCATCCATTAACCCAAAATCCTAGTTCAAAATAGCAACTAGCTTATCTACATTATTCTGCATATAATGTAGCAGTTTAAGGTTTTCTTGTATGATCTGTACACCTTTCTCTTCAAAAATTTCCCACCATTGCTGACAAGCTTTCAAAAATGGATCTAGTTGTGTAGTCTCCTTATCCCTTTTCTCAAGTGTCGTATTTAGAGTCTCCTTGGGATTTTTAGGATCCAACAAACCAAATAATTCTTTTAGATATCCCTTTAGGATTTTATTCCTCTTTCAAAGGTTTATCAATTCAGACTCAT
This sequence comes from Cupressus sempervirens, assembly GCA_028749045.1. Lineage (NCBI taxonomy): Eukaryota > Viridiplantae > Streptophyta > Pinopsida > Cupressales > Cupressaceae > Cupressus > Cupressus sempervirens. The sequence goes on from CM053792.1 coordinate 477,591,602, forward strand.
CATGTTCTAAGTGCCTAAACACTTCTTTAATTTTCGTAGTGACCATTAATTTTGTAGTATCCATAGTGGGTTTTCGAAGCATGACCTCCCTAATTCGATAATCTTTTGCGGTCAAATCCTCAATATCTACATGCAAAGGAGGGGTAGCAACATGGGTGAACAAGTCCTAATTATGATCACTCATGAAAAAAGCTAGTGTCTATGCATCACCTACAAGTGTTTGAGGTTTCTTGAGAGCTTCAATTAATTCTCTTATTCCCTCTTCCTTAGTAGAATACTATTGCCTTTTGTGTGTAACCATTACCTATTTCCTTATCCATCTTGGAGTATCTTCCATCAGAGGTTTATCCTTAGATGAAGCTAAAGCTTGTACTGCTATGCTGTTTCCCTTATCACTCCTCTTCAGAGTCTTCTCCTTTTGTGAGAGATCCACATCGGGCATCTCTATATCTGTTAAGTCCATAGTCCTCACCTCTGTATCTTGGGAAGTCTATTGAGGTTCCTCATACATTTTCCCTTCCTCCAAAATTTCATCAGTGAGTATTTTTTGTGGCTCTTCTTCCTGTTAAGGTTGCACCTATTCTTCATTACCCAGAGGGAGAGGAGTAAGTGAACCTTTATCCAAGCAAGATAAATCTTGACTTGATGATGGTGGAACACTTTCGAGTCCTTGTGACTGAGGTGGAAAATGACTACAATCCTCTTGTGGAAGTTGATTTTTTGGAGTAACCCTTATCATGTCACCTACTAACTTAATGCCTACTAGTATGAAATCAAAATATGACATCTGGAAGACATCAACCCCTTCATCTTCTCGCTCATCAATCCATTGTTGCAACTCATCCTTGGAAGTTGTAGACTGAATAGGCTATGTAAGAATCAATGGTGGTGTAATAGTAGAGATTCTTCTCTATTTTTACTCTGTAGCCCTAGCAAGGTTAGTCCTCTAACTCGAGGGAAGGTTATCTTATTCATCTTCATCATCCTCTTCTCCTCTTCTGGAATAACTTTTGGAACTGATGGAAAAGGAATAACCTTTATTATTACCTTTTGTCTCCTTTTTAATTGGAGTTTTCATCTTTCTTCTCTTTAGAGCAGGTGGGGATGCTTCTACTTCTTGTGTAGGTGGAGACACATCTTGCATTTCTATTTCAACTTCTTGCCCTTGTTCTGACAGTGGTACTTGAGGATTATCCTAAGTTTTTGTGACTTCTACATTCTCTACCCCTTGTACATTCTCCACCTCTTGGTGCTCTGGTACTTGAGTTGCCTCTTTTTTAGGCTCATCTTGTTGAGGGGAAGTTCTTTTCCTTTTGCCTTTACCCTTCCATTCCCTGAAGTATCCAACTAATTTGTCAAGTTGATGCACTATTTTTGGCCTTACTAGAGACTGAGCCATGAATGTGGGCACTGTCACCTTTGCTTCTCTACCTTTCCATAGGTGAGCTGTAGCTTGGAAAAGTATAGTTTGCAGAATTAGATCTAGCTTGAATGGCCTTTTGATCTAGTCCTTGATCAATTGGATGACATGCCTCACCCTATGATTAATATCTATATTTTCTTCTTGATCAATTTTTGCATTCATGATAGGTCAATTAGATATCTTATCTCTATTGTACAAGGGATCTAGGACCTCTTCAATGTCTTGCTACACTATCTTTAAAGGGACCTTTATCTTCAAGGCACTTCCTTCCAAATAGAGAGTCATCCTACAATAATCCCTAATTTGAATTTCATTGTCATCCACTACATTCATCCAATGATCTTTTACAGTATCTTCATATTGGAATTATTTTCATGCCAGGTACTAAACTTTGCCAATGCTATCAAAGAAAGGATGAGGAGAGTTATATTCCTCTAAGGGATATTGATCCCACTTAGACTCAAAAGTCAAAATATCCTATTTTTGGACAACACTAAATGGACCTATAGTGATAGGCCATACCCAGGTCTTGTTGTGTTGCTTCCTTACTCTCTCATATGCATACAAGATTTTTCATACAATCTCCAACAATATAAGTTTGTCACATGAATACTAGGGAGCTTCTTTGGATTAACAGTCATTCCTTTTACTCTCAAGTAATTGAATGTCTTAAATTGGATGTAATAGGCACTAATTTTTATAATCTTTGCCATTGCCTCATCTGATGTCCTTTTCTCATAATCTCTTTTGATGAATTGGATGATCATGAAAATAAAGGCATCATTCACTATTTTGTACTCCTTACTGTGCTTTGAAAGCTTTTTCTTTACCAACTGGGGGTATACTATATAAGGCCATGTGTTTGCATATTTCATGTTGCCCCTTTTGAACAATCCTGAATAATTTGTTGCTCTTGCAACTAATAGGTAAACCAAATAGAATGTCATATAGAACTTTTGGTTGTTCTTGACTACTTGATGCAGGTGCATCCTAGTCATCATGTTATCCCATTGATTTTGTTGGCTGCTACCGAGTTAAGATGATTGCTGAGTGCTAGTAATTTGTAGTGTAAGATGAGTTGAGGTTATCCTATGTCGTGTTAACACTTAGGTTAGTGTGTTATCCCATCTCACTTTGTAGTGTGTGTTGAGTTCTGTAGTGTGTGTTGAGTGACTCTTCATGTGCCAAATATTCCTATTTATGTTGAGTGTCAACATTTTGGATGTGATATCTACATTTTTGGTGCAAGCTGACTTGCAAGATTTATTTTGATCGTACCATTTATGCTAAGATCTTTCCTTGGGATGTGTCTAGACCATTTTTGGGTTAGCCTATCTATAATGTAATGTTCTAGAGTTTTCTATAAGCCATTTTGACAAAAATAAATAGGGTGTTTTGGCTTAGAGTTTAGCAAGTGGTTAGAGAGAAGCGATTGAGTATAGTGATTTTGGGAGTTGCTAAAGAGAAATTTTTCCTATGTCTGTGGACAGAGCACCAAATGTGAGGTAGTTTGTAGTAGGATTGTGATGAAGTTGTGACTGTGTGGATAGAGCATTGAATGTGAAGCACTTTACACTTGGATCTTGGATAAAGTTGGAGAAGAGTTAGGGATGTGGCTTCGAAAACAAGGAGATTTCTTGGTGGGCTTGCGAGCACAAGTTGAGATCTCCTTTGAGGGTTTCTACCAAAGTGAAGATCTAGACTAGTTGGGATTAGTGTTGTGAGTTGGATCTTGTAGAAATGTTATTGTAGTTACTGTTTGTATTTGGCCCTAACCTAGAAGGTGTTTCAGTTGGGCATATTGCATGTAAACAATGATATATATATGAATAAAGAGTTATGATTTGGTATCAAATCTTGCATTTTGTTATCTTCTATTGTGTTTCTACTATGTTGTTATATTATTTTGGCTAGGACATCTCCTTTGGGGATTCTCCTACCCTACACTGTGTCAGGTGGTATCAAAGTGAAGGTTATTCTTGAGCGTGTAGATAGATTGCCAAAGTTGTCATAGTTTGCACTAGGCCTTGGGTTGGAGAAGTAGATATGAGAAGATCTTGATCTAGTGGTGTATTGTTCTTTCTAGAGTCCTAGGTCTCTTGGTTGTGAGGTGGCAGATTGTAGTTCTGACTTGCAATTACAGAGGGCTTGTAGATGGGTCAATGGATGTGAATATGGAAGACTGATGTTGTTGAGGCATGATCATAGAGTGTTTGTGGATTATAGATCCATGGTCCTAGACTTGTGATATGGTTCTTGATTGTTCATGCGAGGTGGTAGGTTACGATTTGACTTGTAGACAATTTGAGGTTTATCATAAGGAGTGTAGGAAGGCTTTGTTGCAGAGGGTTTACAAAGATCTTGGGAGATGGATCTGAGAGGATTGGACCTTGAGATGATTTTGAATCTCTATGATGTGGTGGAGAGGAGCTTTTCTAAGACATCTACTCAGTTTGAAGCTAGTTTGGCTGATCAAGCTAAGGAGAAGGTTGCTTGGTCTAAAACTAGTTCAACTAATCAAGATAAGGATAGGATGAGGAAGGCATTCAATAGATATTTTTGGAGTTGGAGTCTACTGATCTAGAAGAGAGTTGTCTGGCTCGTTAAGAGACTTGTTCATGAGAGAAGATGACATGGCAAGGTTGAGATGGAAGAGATTGGTTTTTTTGATTAGTTTGTGGAATCTGATACAGAACTTGCAGATCAGCTAGAGGTTGTTGCTAAAGATATACCTATCCTTGTTGATGTTGGGACAAAGATTGGTTTTCATAATTAGTTAGCTAAGTCTAACATGGAAATTGTAGAGCACTTGGTCATGGATGATCTAGTTGCTGTTGGTGGTGACTTGTATGTTATAGAGCATCCTTTTGTGAGCAATGAGATTTTTGTTGTTGAGAGTTTGGAATGTGTTGATGTAGATCTACATATTGTTGTTGATGTAGAGTTTGTTGTTATTGGTATGGATTCACTAGTTGTTGATGTGGATGAGGGTATTTTGATGAAGTATTATGTTTAGTTTTTTCTTGTGAGTGAGTATATTGATTAGATGATTGAGATTCTAGTGTTTAAAAAAATGATGCAAATATGGATGATTTGCATGTTGGTTTTCTTGTTCTTGTTGGAGTGAAAGCCTTTGGTGAAGATGAAGTTGGTTGTTGCTCTTTCTTTGGGCATCAAAGTGTAGGACACACTTTTCTATTTACCTAGGGAGTCTGATGCAGGTGCATCCTAGCCGTCACATTATCTCACTAATTTTGTTGGGTGGTACCGAGTTATAGCAATTGCTGAGTGCCAGTAACTTTTAGTGTAAGCTGAGTTGAGGTTATCCCACATCATGTTAACACTTGGGTTAGCATGTTATCCCATCTTTCTCTATAGTGTGTGCTAAGTGACTCTTCATGTATTGAGTAACTCTTCATGTGCCGAGTGACTCTTAATGTGTCGAGTTTTCCTATTTATGTCAAGTGTCAATATTTTGGACATGATTTCTGCATTTTTGGTATGAGCCAACTTGTAGGATTTATTTCAATCATTCCACTTATGCTAAGATCTTGCCTTGGGATGTGTCCAAACTATTGTTGGATCAGCCTACCTATTTTGTAATGTTTTAGAATGTTTTGTAAGCCATTTTGGTAAATATAAATATGGTGTTTTGGCTTAGAGTTTAGCAATTAGTTGGAGAGAAGCGATTGAGTGCAGCAATTTTAGGAGTTGTTGAAGAGCAAGATTTCTCGAGTCTATGGACAGAGCACCAAATGTGAGGTAGTTTACAATAGGATTGTGATGAAGCTTTGAGTGTGTGGATAGAGTGTCAAATGTGAGGCATTTTACACTTGGATAAAGTTGGAGAAGAGCTAGGGTTGTAGTTTGGAAAACAAGGAGATTGCTTCATGGGCTTACGAGCACAAGTTGAGATCTCCTTTGGGGGTTTCTATTAAAGTGCAGATCTAAACTAGTTGGGATTAGTGTTGTGAGTTGGATCTTGTGGGATCTTGTAGAATTGTTATTGTAATTGCTATTTGTATTTGGCCCTAACTTGAAAGGCCTTACAACCAGGCATATTACATGTAAATAGTTATATATCTATGAATAAAGAGTTGTGATTTGGTATCAAATCTTGCATTTTTTTATCTTCTATTGTGTTTTTTCTATGTGGCTATATTGTTGGGGGCCAAGACATCTCCTTTGGGGATTCTCCTACCCTGCACTGCATCACCACCACCAGTTGCTCATCTAAATTCTCACTTAGAGTTGAAGCCCAATAAATTGGCATCTTTGTTGTTCTAATGGTCTCAATGAAGTGTACCATCCATATATTTAGGTGTCTTGATGCTAGTAACCCCATAACTCTACTCAAGAGTACTATAGAATGTCCAATATCATCTTTCATATAGCCCCTTGTCATGTATACTTTATCTTCTTTTCATCCAAGAGGAGTCTTCTCAATGAGTATGAGGATTGAATGATTTCATATGCTTCCTCTCCATGCTCTCTATACCATCTTTCTACTTGATGATATGTCAACCTAATGTACTGGTCTACTCTCAAGGGATATAATACCTTCTCTATGTTCTTGGTCACAAATCTAGGATGATCTCTCTAGTTATACTTTTCATAACCCTTTCTTTTGAGACATAGTTCTCTGCCAATGCCATGATCTGAAGATTGTACTAATACCAGGTGAGATGTTGTGTTAAGTAACCCTAATCTAATAAGAGAAAATACCATCAAAGATCTCTCAATTGGTTTGTTACATAAAACTAGTAAGGTGTTCCAATCGATATGGCCAAATTTAGTATCTCAGATCTCTAAATATTTATTTTGGAAGCGTGATTTTGTCAGAACACCTCTAAATTTGAAGATCATTAGTTTTGGAGCCATTTTTGTAGTGAGGGAGGATGAGTAGGAAGCCATTTAATCTACCTAAAATAAACATCCATTAGCCACGAAGATTAAAAAACTTAATCAAGACAAACCCTAATTATGACAAAAGCACAACCCAAAAACCCTAATTCTCAAAACTGCTAAAAAACACCAAAAAACTATTAAAAACCCTCAGTTGGACAAAAAATGGTGCACCTTGTGCACATCAAAGGTGTGCTAGGTGCACCTTTTTCTTAGCAAAAATTTAAACAAGGGTGTGCACCTAGAGCACTTCGTGGGGTGTGCTAGGTGTGCACCCTTATAATGTACCTAAGGAAGAAAAATATTGAAAGGGCTATACACTTAGCACACCTCATGGGGTGCAAAATGTGTGCACCCTTTCCCATGTTTTATTTGAAGCTTGTCATTTGAAAGGTGTGCATGTGTGCACCTGCACACCTTTCACTAGGTGATGTTTTGTGTTAGGTATTAATTTAAAGTTTTTAAAGGTTTTGTAAGAGAAAGATACACACCTTGTGCACCTCAGAGGGTATGGATGGTGCACACCTTCTTTTTTGTTAATTAACATGTTTTTTCTTGTGTGCAAGTGGTGGAGGGGGATCGGGTGTAGTAGCACACCTTAGGAGCTATGGATGTGCGGTGGTTGAGAGTTGATGGAAGGAAATGAAGTGAAGAGACAGATGGAGTCCTAGGGTCCAGTGCACCTCTTGGAGGTGCACAACTACATATTTCCATAGGGAATGTACTTTCCTCTAATGAATAGCACACTAGTGTAGTTGGTGAGGTGCATTAGGTGTGCAGTGTGCCCATTATATGAAAATTTGATTTTCTCCCTAAAAAATATGGTTTCTGGCATCAGTATTTTTAGATAGAGATGCAAATGAGGTAAAAACACTAGGCAAAACCCTACAAAAAGACTTAGACCTCGGACTAGGGATCTAAAAGCCTAAAAAATAAAGTATGGGGTCCCCATTTCTAATCAAAATGGTATGTGTGTTGTAAAACCACAACAATATTTCTACCACATGTGTCCTAAAATCCCCTCTAGTCATTGACCTTGGCTTGGGTAGGATTGGTATTCAACATATTTTTAATTTTAAAATCAAGCTTTTATGCCCTTACCTTGTTATGAAAACTCACCCTTTCCTTGGAGCCCCACTAAACTTTGTTCCTCCCTTGGCCAACTTTTGGCTAGCATATTAGCTATATGGGGCTGTGTGTTCCCACTTGGGAAGCACACATTTGGACTTGGGGAGAAGTGTATCAAGTGGGCCACTTGGGTGGTATTTTCAATAGGAGGTTAAGTACATGTATTAGGGTGAGTTACAAGTAGGTTTTAGAACATGTTTAGGATGGTGAGTAAAATTAGTAGTTGTTAAAATTTTTTTTGTAGTTCTCTTAAAAAAGTTTCATTATGATGTGGATGTGTAATTTAATGCTTGGATTAGACCTATAATATAGTATCTAGTGGATATCATTAAAGGTTTATTTTAGTGGTGGTTAGGTGATAGTTAGGGATATTTAGAATTTTGTAAGTTTTAGTAAATAATGGTTAGAATTTATTAAGTAGGATTATTATAATATGTTTTAAATAAAGTTTAGTACATCATATTTTGTATTATTTTAGTTTAGTGTGTAGTTTGTTAGTAGTAATAAGTTATTAACAAGAATGTAAATATAAGGGTAGTATAGGGTTGGTAAAGTATATAATTTTACTTTTTTCCATTTTCATTAATATGTTTAAATTTTATATAATTTATTCTTTTAGGTATTTTAGTGTGATGTTAATTAATAATACTATATGGGGAATGAGGTTTGACCTAGGGCTTGCATAGTGACAATGCAAGTAGGCATTATGAAAAAGGGATCTTGGATTGATAACTTGATAAATTGTTTAGGGACAATGCTAGAAGATGTATTGAATGTTGAAGGAGACTTAGTTGTGAATAAATCCTTATCTTCTTAAGTTACTATAAGTTTATTATCAGTTTGTAATCAATTATAGTATATCATTTGGTCCCCCTCAAGTGTCGATTAGTACACCTAGGGAATGGAACTAATATGATGAAATAAGTGTAAGATGTATCAATTTAAACCTAATGTAAATTATGTTATTGATCAAGTTTTTTCTTGACAATAATGCCATACCTTATTTAGCATAAAACTAGGGTTTAATAAATTGACTTGGTCAACTTGAACTAAGTGTTCTTGTAGCACTAGAGCTCAGGGTTTCAAACCTATGCAATATGTTTGAATACCGACTCTGCATGCTCATGTAATGTAATAATAATTAGATTGAAACCTAAACCTTGTGACTTGAAAGCTAACTTTATCATGTTGTCATCCTTCCCTAACGTATTTGATATTGGTATATGTTTAACATAGTTGTTAGTTGTTGTTACTTTAAAAAAATTGTTCGTGTATTTTTTGCCCTAATTTTTGGGCATGATATGGTAACCCAATTGATCTTAATCTTTCTATTCTTGATCTTCTTCATGAAATGTACATCATGCCTCTAAATGCCTAGATGCAAGTAATCCCATAATTCTAGTCAACAACACTATGTAGTGCCTAATTTGGACAATCACATATCCATGCTTCATGTCAATATGCCCTACTTTATCATGCAAGGTAGGAGTTATCAAATAATTCTCTTGTACTAGTGCCTCTTCCTCTTCCCTATGATCTAGGAACCACCTGTAGGCACTATTAAATGAGATAGTGTAGAAAGTTAGAAAGATTAGAAGATTGAACAACTTCCCAATGATATATGGCTAGATGTCCAACACTACTTCTCTAGTCACATTACTTACTATCCTCTCATTAGGTACATAATGTCATGCTAATGTCAAATCAACTTGAGCAACTGGATTGAAGTAGGAAACAAAGTTGCATTAACCAAGAAAATTAGCACCATTAAAGTAAGTATGTCAGATCCTTCATTTCATTTGTTACTTATGCCGAGGAAATGATACTAGGCAATATCTTCTAACTTAGTATCTTTGATCTTAATGTGTGCATTCATGAACTTGGATCTAAGAGGAACTCCTTTGAGCTTGTATTTCACCATCCCAGGTGATGCCATCTTAAGTTTAGCTTAAAAAAATTGATGACATTGAAAACCTGCATGAGAGGGAAACCATAAGTACCCTTTTTATAAAATGATGCAAGGAAAAAGCACTAAAAGACTAAAACTACACTGACAACCACAATAATTAGGTGATAAAATTGACTCAGCTAAGTGATCCTAAAGCTGTGCACATTTGCAAACATGCAATACTTGCTTGTGGAAAACATTTTTTCAAAGTATTGGACATGTACCCATGTTGGAACGTAACTCTTATTTTCTCTTGAAGTTATCAAATTAGGAATAGGGGATCTAGGATGCCAAACCTTTTACATAGGTGTATAGGCATGAAAGCCCACAAAAGACTTGGACTTGGACAAAAAATGAAGGGATACCTAGTGAAATTTTCACTTGCACAAGTCTATAGGTAAAAAATAAATTGTATTTAACTAAAATTTAAAAAATATGGGGAAGAAAAGCTATAGGGAATTTATATATCTACTCACATGTGCAAGTGCAAAAACTACATGGGCTTAACCAAAAGAAACAATAAAAGAGATAAAGGAAGGATAAAAATAGTATGAGATTGTGTACCTACACAAGTATGTAAGTGTGCATATACATGAGGCACCTAGAATTTGGGAAAATTCTTGAGCCCAAAACCCTAACCCAAAAAAGCCAAAAAAGGGAGGCACAACAACAAAGGATTGAGGCCCTGAATGAGGTTGGAAAATACCCTCTTTCTTAGTGCTTGAAACCCTAACAATGAATGTGTTGGACTGATTTTTCACCCAACCAAAAGTTTTTTAAATCTCTATGAAAATTAGGAAGAAAGTATGTCTATACTACTAAGGGTTTCTAAAAATGTGTCATTCCTCATAGAAAATAGTCATGTCCTATGTTTTGATGAATTATTTATAAATTGGCATGCAAGTAAAAAATAGGGATGCATCAAAAACCTTGATCATTTGTTTATTTTTCATACCCTTAAGTTCCTCGTTTATTTTTCATATTATAAAGTTTTCCCTCTACCGTGTTTTAAGTTGTGATCTTGCAAAATTGTCTTGGTAACTCCATCACTCCATTATGATCACTAACAATTTTGGAAGCTACAAAGGTACAAAGTAGTCGAGATAAAGGTCATAACAACATCACATCTATTGCTTTTAACTTTCAAGCTTAGGTTGCAAAGGGGTGACAAAGATAAAGGTAAAGCCATTGTAGCTTCATGAGTAGTATGACATATAATGAATTTTGGGTTGCAAAGGGGTGATTTGTTAAAATCACATAGTCAGGGCCTTAAGGGCTAAAAAGTTTGAGATGACTGCAACTGGGCAAAACTAGTCAAGAGCACATAAGGGAACATTTGTTCAAATGATTGAGGGGGTGAGTAGATAGTTAGGAAACTTGACTGTAAATGAGCAACTAGGTTAAAAACATTCAGGATACTCTTTAGTCACACATTTGTGATAGTCATGTGCTAATATGAAAGATAAGGAATGACTTGACGAAGACAACTAAAAGATATTTGTTCACGTGGTGACAAGGTTAAGATTAATAAGAAGTATTTAGACCATAACCGCATGATATAGCTAGATTGAGACGAAGTGAAAAGGTCTATTCCTATATTCTAGTGCAAAGAAATTTTTAATGCTTAAATATCTAGAGGCACGATAAGCATTTTTCTTTAAGGGACATGCTTTGTAGGCAAAGCCAGGATTACATGGAGGGGCCATTTGGCTAGTTAGCAACAATGATATCAAAGCAATTTTGAGTGCCCAAACCATAGCTAAAGGGTGATGATGTCATAAGGTGCCACATGGCATGTCAACATGTGTTCATAGAGTTAACTACATGGTTAGGAGTCCAAGGTCTAATAGTGTAGAAATGCTAGAGATGACCGCCTCACAAGTTCATAACATTTAATGCTTAGTTAGGAAATTGAAGAGCGAAGCTTATTTTGCACAGTCATAATAGTTAACCCATAATTAGGGAAAGGAGTTCCAATGGTGTGAAATGTGGTTAATTTCATGGTCACTCAAGTAAGGTGCACTTAAGGGTTAAGGCTTCGAAGGTGTGAGAAGTTGACATGTAACGAGGACTTGATGATGTAGTGAGAGAGGTGGTGGATCCAAATAGTAAGGAGATGACATGTGGCACTTTTGGAGGCTAGTTGTAAGTTCAAAAGGGCATGATGTGTGGAGCCATGATACTATAATAATCATGAGGTTGTAAGGCTTAATATGAAGAGCTAAGAAGATACAAGAATTCATAGGATTGAGAGCCTCCAATTTCAAAGTTAAAATGCTATGTTGGATTGTAAGCTCATATGATCATAAGATCATAAGAAAGGAAATATTAAAACTAAGTGGGGAAGAACATAAGCACATGTCAATAAAGTCTTTTGATGTTGATCATGAGATCACAAGAGAAAATAGTGAAGTTTTCTGATGGCATGAGATAGAAGCCAGTGTATGGTCAGGACTAAGAGACAATAGTTAAAGGCGAGGTTACAAAATTATGGCAAAAAGCTCGTTGACTATGATCGAGAGATCATAAAGGAAGAAATAAAGACTTCCAAAGCTATGATAAAGAAAGGCCATAGTTAGCATATGATTTGAAGGTAAGGGCAACAATTAAGAGGTAACTTTTGAAGTTACAAAGAGGTTTAGTTAATTGTGATCGAGGGATTGCAAGACATGAAAAGGAGAGGCCCAATGCTACACAAAGCTGTGATCATAAGATCACAAGGGTCTATGTGTATTGGAACAATGCTATGAGAGGGTCTATAAACTTCTTAGCATAAGATCATAGATGACAAGAAGATATTTCAGGTAATGCCTTAATCTTATGATAAACTATTGATCATGAGTTCGTAAGAGACTCAAAAGAAACCCTTGATCATCTGATAAGGAAGTGATCATAATATCATAAGAGCTAGGGTTCCTCTCCTAATATGATACAAAGGGTTTGAATTTTCAAATTGGGTCATAAAATTGCAAGCCTTAGGTTTGACATAAACACACTTTTTGCCCCTTCTTTTGACCTTAAAGAGTGACAAAGGACTCTCAACCAATGAAATTTCAAGAAAGTACAAAGAATGCAAAGCTAGAGGTTATGTCCAAAATCCATTAAGGTGGTATAAAACATTGGGTTTAAGCCTTATATTGTAGAGCTAATACAGAGAAAAATGGGGCACAGGTTATTGTTGCATGACCAAGAGGGATGAGCATTGATGCTCAATCTACACAACAATAATGAGGATTTTATTTCAAGTGGAAAAAAATTGATTTAGATGAAATTAGATTTAGTGAATGATGACCAAGAAAGAAGTAAATATTTTGGAATCATTTAGAGATATTAAGGCTTTGCCAGTGGAAAATAGTTGAAGATTTACATGATTGAAGGCTTTAAAAGACAAACATGATTAATTTGAAGACTCCTGTAGTAAGTGCCACCTGCAAAACTTTGCAACTACTTCCCCAATTTTATCCGAATACAAAGAATGTTTTAAATGTAACATTATAGAAATATCTCTGTATTTCTTTTCCCAGTAAGATTTTGACACGTGTCCTCCCATTTGAAGCTTGTTATAGTCCTTCTCTATTGAAGAATTTCTAGGATGTGGAGTAAGGGCCCAAAGTCTATAGAATTTTAGTGCTTATGCTATTATGGTCAGTCCAAACAAGGTTGGTTCCAATTTTTTTAAAAAATCTTTTCAACTATTGTGATACCACATGGGGGTTCTAGTTTGGTTCAAATTTCTTTCATTACTATGATACTACAATGTTGGTTTTAGTTTGGAAGGTTTTACATTGTTGTGATACCACCATCCTCAACATTTTTCTCTATTATGGACATCATTGTAATTTATTTTAAGCATATAGATAATGTAGTTGTCTTTTGTTTATTTTCTAAGTTTTTGTATACATTTGATGTATTGGTTTCAAGGAAATGAATACAAAGCTTTGTTGAAAGTTTCAATTTGAACCTTGTCTCCTCTTTATGGGTTTGTAATTTTTTGTGATATATGTACAAGGTGCATATTGCCTAGTTGCATCTTGGCTTTGAAGTTGTATGTCATTATGTATTTTGTTGTTGGGTCAAGGACTTTAGTAAATTGCTTGATATATATTGACAGAATTGTAGGGATCATGGGAGAATTTGATAAGAATGAGTTTCATTTTGAAGATAGATGTCTATTTGCAAGGTGAATGGATAGATCTAATATCTGGGTATATGAGTATATCTTGTCTATCCTTATGTATGTTTTGACTTATTTAATGCCCAATGGATAAAGGACTGTTGTATATGTGGGTTATGCTGATAATCAACACATTAATCAAAGTCTTTTCCCTTTTATGTTGAAGAGATGAAAGGATCTACCCTCACTTAACTTATCAATTTCATAGGTCATGTCATTAGCTATTTTATTTCAATTTTGTTTGCATGAGTATAGAATATTTGGGGTTTTAATCTTCTTAATCTAGATTTCATGTATGTTTTGGAAATTGGTACCGTATGAATAAATTTGAGGTTCACTTCCCTAGATTTTGCAGAGCCTAAAGTAAAAGGAGTATAGGCTTATAGTTGGCCCCAGTGTCTAAATAGGTATGTTGAACATGGGAATTAGCTACCCCTAGATGTGTTTGTTCATATCACAGGGTTATTCAAAAGTTGTTAATTGATAATCCAACATAATGCATGCAGAAAAAACAACAAAACGTAAAGGGGGAACTTATAAAAGCACAAAAAACTATCGAAATGAGGGGATGAAAAATGCATTGGTTATTGAAAAAATAAAAAATGTATAGAAAAAATTGATTAGACCAAGAGTTGAAATGACAAAAAGAATCCTACGATGTCCTTTTATAGACCTCGGGTGAGCTAACAAAGGCCATAGGAATTGCACCCATATAAACTAGTTGACACTGCAAAGTTGTACACATCCACAAAAACCCTAAGATAAAAATATAAAAAAGAGGACTCTGTGGAGCTTCAGATATGTGTAAGTATAGAACTTTGAAGGTCCATAAATACTTAAGTTTTTTACTTTGTGGGTTTTTCAAGGTGCACATGTGCACAAATTTGCACAAGGGCTTAGGGAAATGAAAAAGAAAGATGATGAGATTGCAAAGATATGAAAGTGCACAGATTTCTAGGTGCAAAAAGAATTGGAAATTAAAAAAGAAAAAACTCATAATTAAAACTAGAAAGAATAAACGAGACAACCAACCTTGGTCCTACCTGACAACCAAAGAGACTTCTCAACTATCAAGGATACTCAAGAGTGATCATTATTTGAAACATAGAGAAGGAACAAGTTACAAGGTAGCGATGTAGAAAAGAAAAAGAGGGTCCCCATTAGTAAAGTTAAAAATATGGCATTTTTTGTGGATACACAAAATAGCCCTAACAAAAGGAAGAAATAATAAAGGCATTTCTTCATCAATATGTACTCTCTAGACTTTGTCAAAAAATAAACCAAATGAGAATGTCGCAATTGGGCATGAAATTTTGCTAATCAACAAGTCCATAGTTTTAGCATTTATGTTTAATGCGTACATATGTCTTAATTCCTTCGAATCTTTAGGTGAAGATAACCACAGATAAACAATAACCAAAAAATGCCCTTACTAGTCAACATAAACTTCAATGAACCCAAAATCAATGTCTATCACTCTAGCTAGATGTGAGAATTTATTTAGAGGGCTCTTTAATGAGTCAACTTTTACTTTTTCTTTGATATCTTATCTCTATATTCAAGAAAGCTCACATTTTTCTATTTGATTGATCATTGATTCTTCTTTGAGTATTTAGAGTAGCGATTAGATTGTGATATCAAGTGTGATCTTCATTTTATTATTTATTTTTCTTTTTGAAATGCCTAGGAAGGGCTTAGATTGTATTATCAGGGCATTTTAATTTTCTTGATTCTTTTATTTGACTTCCATTATCCAATTATTATCATTGAAATTTTTCATGGTAGCCACAAATAGCTCTATTTTGATGAATTGGAAAGGGAGTTTCTACTAACGAAAATTCATATCAATTTCTCTCATATGTTCATACATCCAAAGTGGCTATGTGATATGATGAGTAGTGAAATATCATTCAAACTATGATAAGATCCTCTAAAGATTGCATTTGTGAAATTTCTATTGTATTGCTCTTGATTTCATGCATTTTTATCACTTCCATAGAAGGTTAATTTGTAGAAGCCTTATCTTTGTGGCTTATGTCCATTTAGGTTAGTTCAATTCCACGGAATTTGCTTCAATCTCTAATTATCCTAGTATTATTTGCAATTTATTTCTTGAATTTGGTTAAATTGGGAATTCATATTAGATGTATGTTAAAATTGCGTTCATTAACAAATTCAGAAAATACTAAAATATTTCTTTTCTTGTTATTTTTAGAGTTTTGAAGGATTTTAGATTATATAAAAAATGAATTAGAAAAGGCCTTCTCATGAAAATTTGCATTTATCTTTAATTGAGCTACATAAGCAGTTGAAAAATAACCTAAAGGAACCTTGGAGTTTATAACAATCAACTTTTTGAGAGAGAGATTCATTTTGAATTCAATTCCTCTCCATAATGCAAAAAATAATGGTCAACAAAAGTGGTGCTAGAAGGAGGGTCTTTTTGTGACAATTTTGAAAAAAATTAGAAGCTTGAAAATTATTAGTTTTTCCTCATCTCTTTGAAATTTTGAATGAGTACCGAGATCATCACCGAATAAGAGAGAGTTTTTAGAAGTCGTCCACTTTCACAAAACTTACAATGACAAGGGGAGATTCAAATTCATTCCATCTCTTTTGATTTCTTTCTCTATACCTCAATTTCAACAAACACACAACGAATATGTGCAATCTTATTCTTCTTCTTCTATAAGCTTGTTGGCAACCCAAAACCAGCCGCCACCACCATGTTCAATGACCTTCTTTACCAATGCTTGAAACTAACCATTGAAACTTTTTGGGAAGCTCCACAATATGCCCAAAAATCCTATAATTTTTTCTCATGGTGTTTGATGCAAGAGCATTGGAAGAGCATGAGAAGAGTGTCAGGAGGTCCAATTCAAATTCAAAAGGCTATCTACCTATGGTCAACTTAATATTGTGATGGGGTCATTAAAGTCATTTTAGGGGATTATGGGTGTGTTAATACCATGTAGGTGATTTTCATTTAAAATATAATTGTGGGGATGACAATACGAAACCCAATAACATTAATGATAGTTTAGGGATAGTTATGAGTTGGTTTACATTTTAATTGTAGTTTAGTTTTTGATGAGTGATGGAGACTTCTTGTTTTGGAAAGGCATGGAGCCAATATACTTGGTAATGAAGTATAGCTTGATAACAACAAGGAAGATCAGGTATAGTTGCAAAGTAGACCCAATAGCATTGGGAGTGCTTAGATTAGTGGAGAAGTAGTTTTGGATGATCGGTGTGTGTATGACATGTAGGCATTCATAATGGATGGGTGTTGAAATAGTTATGAAGATGTTTCTATTGGTATTCAAAATTCAGTGTAGAGAAAACTAATAATTACTAGAAGAGATTGCTTTTGAATGGGGAGAAACATGATAATTAGGAGGGAGGGATTGGATGTGAAGTAGATGAGAAGAGGATAGAGGGAGTGTTGACATATCAGTCAAGTTTGTTATTATTGACACACACTTTTTAAATTGTATATAGCTACCGAGATCATTGTACAGTTCACAATGTTTGTCATGTAATTCAGTTGTTCACCAAGTTTTATAGTTTCTATTGAGTCCTTTGGACAAATCCTAGTGGTTATTGAGTAGATTCAGTTAATGTGAAGATTAGCAATGTAAACCATGCATTTAAGTTGATGCTAAGTTTATCAGTGATTATTGAGCAGTGTAGTGTTCACCGAGATTGTAGTGTATGTGATGAGAGTCCAGTGTTAACCAAGCTTCCTAGTGTTAACCAAGAGACACAGTTTATACCGAGCTCAAGATGAGAATGTTTACTGAGTCACAATGTAAATCAAGGGACTCAATTTATATGATGAGTTTCACAATGTCTATCGAGTCACCAGTGCAAACCAAGTTCAAGACTACTTAGAAGTGATCAATATGGACCAAGCTTCTACATCTACTGAATGTATGACAATGTCAAGTATTGATAGTGGATGCTAAGTATCAAAACCTCACTTAGTCAGTCTTCAGAACCTGAATGTCTTCATGAGGGCCAACTTTGTAAAATTTTTGGTAACTTGTATGATGACTAACTTTGTAATTTGTATAATTGGATTGATATATATGTAATGCATTGTATCATATCCAATGTATGGATGTATGTAGTGTGTGTGAAAATATGAAGATGTGAATGCCAATTACATAAGAGAAAAGTAGAAGGAGCAAATTGTAATGTAATAACCCTCCTCAAATCTACCCTCAAAAAATGCTGATGAAAGCTCAAAGAATTTCATCAAACAATTCACATGCAAGGGATGTATGACTGATATAGTATTTCAGCTAGCTTCAAATGACTTTTTCTTCAATTTGTATCAATGAGAATCTTGTGCTAGAAAACTACAATGGACTACCCAATGACCTAACATGAGTGTGCTATTAATTTTAACAATTTTCACTGCATATATATGATCTAAGCATGAGAAATGAACACCTATAGTCAACTGACATTTTTACAAACAATTGGTATGCAAACTAACTAGCTGATAAATAATGATATTAAATTGCTTAAATGACACCAGCAACTATTATCTTCTTAATTGCAATGAAAATTACAATGCTCATGAAATATGGCCAAGACTTTGGCATTTACATGGATTACACAATAATAATGCTGGTATAATGCACACTTACAGCTGAAAGCTTATAACACCCTAAAAAGCAATACTAACAAAAGAACCTAGTTGTAGATGGCTGTAATAATTTCCTTCAATGTTGCCCCTTCTGCTTTGCTTTTTTTGAAATTTCTTTTTCAGCCTGCTTTTTCAGTTCTACTTTTTTTAATTGCTTTTTCGTACCTACTTTTTCAGCCTGCTTTTTCGGTTCCACTTTTTTAGACTGATTTTTCATATCTGCTTTTTTAGATTGCTACTATGTTGAATCTCAAGACCATATCTTTCAACGACGTCAATATTTTCAGCTTGAAGGGATTTTGTCTTTCAAACTATTGAGACATAATCTCTAGAAAATTCTCCAATTTCTTTGATATTTCCAAGCATGAATAAATGAGAGCTATCCTCTTTCTTTTAATCCCTTCCTTGCTCCACGCTTCCATCTTGCCAATGTGGGATAATACATGAGTTTTAATATTACTTCTTTTTTTCCTTTTACAAAGTCCATGTATGTACTCAAAAGGGGAACTCTTGATTTTTTTATAAAGCGACTTTATAAAATATTTTATAATTCAAGTCACTTTATTAAATTAATTAAATATAAAGTTACCTTTTAATATTTATTTATTTGATAACTTTATAAATAATTAACTTAATACCACTTATTTATTTAATTAAAATAATTAATTAGTCATCCTCATAAAATATTCATTATTTTGGACAACCTAATTAATTAAATTAATTAAATCAAATTGCCTCCAAAATGGGGACATGAGAGTCTGCCCTTCCTGAAATTGCTTGTCCCCAAGCAATGGCTGAACAATAAACCAATCAATCCGCCTGGATCCCAAATGTAGTCATGAACAATACCACTGTTAATTAACATAGGCTCCTGCAATACCTCTGCAATATAAGCAAGAGGAATCCATAATCATACTAACAATTATAGCTCAACCAAACTCCAAAATCACAACTACCACAATCAGAAACCCACGAGACACAAACTCTTAGAACATCAAAACCCAAGTAAAGTAGGCAAATCAAGTTGCCAACACATTAAATACCATCAATGCATCCCACTAGCCTATACAGAATGTATAATCCAACTCTACAACAATGGTGAATGCTCCCAAATGAAACTGTACCAAGTATGGAGAATCCACACACTGTACAACTCTTGCAGTCAACACAACTCTGTAGATCACTGGCCATTGTCTCATAACCATAACTCCCATGCACCACTGATGGTGAAAAGACATCACAAGATAAACAACAAGAAATGGAACCCAAACCAAATTTTCCTGCCATCAACTCCTCAACAAGGATCAAATGCTAACTGATGTACATACCCTACAGTATAATGCTGATAAAAAGAACCAACCTCAGTCAACAGCTCACCATGAACAAGTGATACAACCCACTGTGACTGATCACCAGCTAAGTCAGGAGATGTCATAGCCAAAGGAGTAGAATCAATAACAACAATCGCTGAAGCATCACTCCCAAACTCTTGCTCTAAGTCATGTATTATAAAGCTATCAACCGTAGAACCTATCGCCATGTCATGCCCATCACAACTCTCATCCTGTGGTGTCAAACCATCCCATAACTGATGAAAAGCACTAGGAATCAAAGTATATCTCTGTATCATCATCTCATCAACATGGTCATCAAAGGTAAATTGATGAGTTTACCTCATAGTGTAATGCCGATAGAATGCACCAATCTTATTCAGTGGCTTAGACTACAACCCAGATGAAACTAACTGCAATCGATCACTAACCAAGTTGGAATTGACTACTACCTCTGAAGACATTGCCAAGGGAGTAGTATCACTAGCAGGAACCATGCCAACTGCCGGCTCACCAACATCACACATGATCTTTGATACAACACCTCTAGTCTCCATGCCATCAGTACTAGAGGCCACCACCATGTCAGGCATACCACAACAATCTGTTGCAACACCCAACTCAACTGAACCTGACTCTAGTGAGAATGAACCTGATATGCCAATGTTAGTATCAAGGATGGATGCATCCCCATCTCCACTGTCTCTAACAATCTTGACCATGGAAATCCTTGGATCACCAGACACCACAACTTGTGACTGTACAGAATCTGGTAAAGATTGCAGTCGCTCTAACTCCATGGTCACCTTAGCCAAATGAAACTGTGACTCCTCGAAAACCAACTGTGTACTCTCAAGAATCTCAGAATTCACCTCGAGCTATTGAGTAAGCTCACTCACCTCATCTTCCTTGGCTAATAATGCTTCGTATGTTGTACTCCCCCACTCCATAAGATAATCTCTGTCGACTACCAACTGCATATAATTCTATCTTAGAATCCGAATAGCCTCCCATAAAGAGTGGATCTTCGTCAAGGAAAGATAACTGCCTCCCTGCTCACTACTAGTAGGAGAACCCCATCCATAAACTGCTAACAACTGACAAGTAGCATTGAAATGCTCGCAAATGATAGCAATTTCTCGCTTACTAACTCTCAGCTGACTAGACACATGATTGTGCTAGCTAGTCAAACTCCTATACTCTACCCCTGGTACACTATCCAAAGGAGTAACCTCATAATAGCTATCATCTGTAATACTGCCATCCAAATTCTACAGTCCAACTGCTGAACTTGTATCATCAAACAGCGTGACTGAAGCATCAACATAAACCTCCGTATCAAAGGAAACTGTTGAGGAGACTAAGTCCTCAAAACTGTCCACAACATCCCCCTGGGTGTCATCTATAATAATTAGATCCTGGGACTCTTTTGTAAACTTTGTCATATCTAAGAGATCATCAACCAATTCTAACAAGAATGGTCGACTGGATACATGAACAATGCCCAACAAAGGTGTGTAAAAACTAATTCCAGCATCAAACAAGCTGCTGGCATGGATGAGAACTACACCTGGCAAACTACTAATCAAGTCCATGATGGTGTAATAGATACTACTACCAAAGAATGATAAATATCTCCGGTCAAAATGATCCCAAGTACTAAGATAAGGATCCCAACATCTAATCCATGAACAAAAACCAATTGGCAATTCAAGTAAACTTCTCACCTGAGTAATGTGAACAATACCAACTGACTTCATGAACCTGTCTACAATCTCTGAATCTAGAGTGTAAATGCTAGACGTACTCATATCATCATCAACATGTGACTCGACTGTAAAAGGAAACTGAGTCCCTGCTATATGCGCTAACTCCCGAATTGAACTCACCCCAACACAATGCTCGTCCACATGTCTCTCAGAATCCTAGAGAGCCAATTTCATTACCTCCATGCCTTCCTTGATCTGTTGTAAGTCATCACAAGAAGAACCTGTTGTGAATCCTTTCTGTCTCTCTTGTAGTTGAATCATCTAAATGTGATTCTCCATCAATCCATGTATCCTATCATGATGGGATAAAGCCATGACAATATTCTTGTCCCTTGTCTTCAGTTGGCTTGCCAAACCAAGTAAAGAGCTACTAGCCTCTATCTCATGTGAAGAAGCATCCAATTGTGCCTAATACTCACTTTTTGCAAAGTCTTGAATGCTCACTTTTTGATCAATTGTACTATCCTCAAACATGACAATATCCTCAACCGCTGTAACTTCATCCAGCCCAACTGTACTAGAATCACTATCTGTGTCAATCACACAATTCGGTGTGCCTGTGATATCACCTTCTAATGTAACTAGCTCAAATTGCACAACATCTGTAACCCCTTCTGCCTATGAAGATGATGTAGATAAACCATTACCTGAAGATGTGCTAATGTCTCCCTATATCAAATCAGCATGTCTGTTAAACTCCTCATACAAGTTTCTGCCTGTCATAGGGAAGGTACGACCTTAGGCCTATCAAAATGTTCAATCAGTCTCTCCTTAAACTCCACATATGAGGTAATGTGTGCATGACCCATAGTGACCATACCATGATGCCACCACTCGTGTGCTAACCCATCTAGGTGAATTGCTGCATACTTAATAGCTTCTTCCTTAGGCATAGGGTTCATTTGAAAGTATGTGTCAAGCCTTTGAACCCAAGCTCTTGCTGTAGACTTCCCTAAGCCATCATAATATGGTAACTAAAGTTTCCCTACTTTCTTCTATAACTCATAGCTCTGGTTCTTGTCATGTCCACGTGGCATATGCTTCATCTACACATCTATATACTCTCTAAAGGTAATTGTAGCGATAAAATCTGGACCTTCGACTTCCCAATCTCTCCGTAGCTGGTCCTGTATAATAGTTATTTGGGGCTCTGATACGGGCTGCTCTGGAGCTCTAGGAGGAAATGTGAGAATAATGGGCCTCAAACTCACTGTCCTAGTTTGCTGGGGTGCATGAACGAAATTGTTCCCAACTTGTTTGCCTCCATTACATGTCCCATCTTGATTATTACCACTCTAGTTATTACCATTTTGATTATTTCCTGCACCCACATTAGCATTCAACCCCATTTGACAAGCCATCATCTACATCATAAGCTCAAATCTCTAATTCTGTTCCTATGCTCTTTGCTCTGCTGATCGCTATCCTTGTGCTAAGGTGTCTAATAATTGTAAGAATCTTTCCTTTCCCTGATCTGGACCAACATTCATTTTGTCAAACATATTTCTCTCTATTTGGCTATTCTAAATTCCCTATAAGACCTCCACGGGATGGCAGGATTTATAGCTCTGATACCACTGTAATAACCCTCCTCAAATTTGCCCTCAAAAAATGTTGATGAAAGCTCAAGGAATTTCATCAAACAATTCACATGCAAGGGACGTATGACTGATATAATATTTCAGCTAGCTTCAAATGACTTTTTCTTCAATTTGCATCAATGAGAATCTTGTGCTAGAAGACTACAATGGACTACACAATGACCTAACATGAGTGTGCAACTAATTTTGACAATATTCACTACATATATATGATCTAAGCATGAGAAATGAACACCTACAGCCAACTGGAATTTTTACAAACAGTTGGTACGCAGACTAACTAGCTGATAAATAATGATATTAAATTGCTTAAATGACACCAGCAACTATTATCTTCTTAATTGCAATGAAAATTACAATGCTCATGAAATATGGCCAAGACTTTGGCATTTACATGGATTACACAATAATAATTCTAGTATAATGTACACTTACAGCTGAAAGCTTATAACACCCTAAAAAGCAATACTAACAAAAGAACCTAGTTGTAGATGGCTGTAATAATTTCCTTCAATGCTGCCCCTTCTGCTTTGCTTTTTTCGAAACTGCTTTTTCGGCCTACTTTTTCAGTTTTTCTTTTTTGGACTGCTTTTTCGTACCTATTTTTTTAGCCTACTTGTTTGATTTTACTTTTTCGTATCTACTTTTTCAAATTGCTAATGTGTTGAATCTCAAGACCATATCTTTCAATGGCGTCAAGATTTTCAGCTTGAAGGGATTTCGTCCTTCAAACTATTGAGACATAATCTCTAGAAAATTCTCCACTTTCTTTGATATTTCCAAGCATGAATAAATGAGAGCTATCCTCTTTCTTTTAATCCCTTCCTCACTTGCTCCATGCTTCCGTCTTGCCAATGTGGGATAATACATGAGTTTTAATATTACTTCTTTTTTTCCTTTTACAAAGTCCATGTATGTACTCAAAAGGGGAACTCTTGATTTTTTTTATAAAGTGACTTTATAAAATATTTTATAATTCAAGTCACTTTATTAAATTAATTAAATATAAAGTTACCTTTTAATATTTATTTATTTGATAACTTCATAAATAATTAACTTAATACCACTTATTTATTTAATTAAAATAATTAATTAGTCATCCTCATAAAATATTCATTATTTTGGACAACCTAATTAATTAAATTAATTAAATCAAATTGCCTCCAAAATGGGGACATGACATGTAAAGGCCATAATAGTATAATGAGTAGCAAAGATATATCTATTATTGAAAGGTGATCAATATACAAAGGAATCTCATTTAGCAAGCCGAGTTGCAAATTAGAGATCATCTACTATTTCATCCTAATAGGTGGATCAGTCAAATTGTTTCACAACGTAAACCTAAGATTCTGTTGTAAATCTCTTTATCGAGTGCATACTTAAGTCCTTATGGCTCCTAATAGGGCAGACCATCATAAGTGATCAATGTAAGCTTTAACAGACTAACTTTATATTGTAATACTAAAGTTGTGGGTATTATCCCCACCCTAGTTTTAATTTCTATTTGGAAGGTTTTTGGGTCACCAAATCTTTGTGTTTCAGTGTTATGAATGCTTTTAGTTTCTTATGCATGCAATTAGATTAAAATTTATATGATGGATAAATGCTAATTGAATGGTTGGATTAAAGGTTGAAATTGTTGAATTTTTAGAAGTTATTGTTTCACCCCTCCCCTCTCAGTAACTTAGCTTAGTCTTGAATATTTCCAACAGGGAGCTCAAGAATGGAAGAATAAGAGACCGAGTATGAAACCCAATAATGGGAGAGGATAGGTCTATTTGAAATGATAGGAGTCAAGTTTAGAAAATTGGGTAAAATATAGACCCAACTATGTGTAATAAATTATGAATGAATGGAAAGATTTCTTTTTGGTATTGATTTTGGAGTGTTTTTAATAAGTAATGGTTATTTTGAACCTATTGTTTAGTTGTAGAAAGCTGATCAATAACAATAAGAACCCAAATGTTGATAGAAGTCAAGCCATGTTTATGATGAGTGGAAGTGACACAAGATGAATCAGGATATTGGATCTAGATGTGTGATAGCTCGATGAAGTATTGTGGGTGCCATAAGTACCATAGTAGGATACTCATGCTCGAGAGTCCAAGATTTTGCTAGTAAAGTTGACATAATCAATAGTGAAACTGAGTGTTTGAGAGAGAGAGAGAGAGATGAAGATGCTTATTGAGCCTACACAAATTTTGATTTACTTCAGAATGGTATCACCTGCATAGTATTAATACACCCATAATCCCCTAAAATTACTTTAATGACCCCATTACAATACTAAGTTTACCATATGTAGATAACCTTCTAAATTTGAATTGGATCTCCTGACACTCTTCCCATGCTCTTTCGATGCTCTTGCATCATACTTGACACTCTTCCCATGCTCTTTCGATGCTCTTGCATCATACTCCCCTAAGCTATTGGAAGAAACTTTGAATATGGATATAATCCTATCTAAAATACCCTAGGAAAAGCCTCCAACCCTTGCAAGATCAGATAAGTCATTAGGGAGGTCTAGAAGGAAGTTGTAAACTAAGTAAAACAAGCCTAGATAGGTAGGTTTTTCTACTGGCAAGTTCTCTCTAAGCGATTAGGGTTAACTTGGTGTAAGTAGTGCACTTCAAGGAGTGGGCATCTTCTCACTACACTACCATAGACTATTCCTATCAAATTGGTACTAGAGCAAGAAAAATATCTAGGAAAAAATATTTGTGTTGTGATTTGACTTATAGGTTATGTTTTGAAGATTCTTGAAGCCACTATGGATACAAAATTAGCAAGAAGGGCTAGATGTCCTCAAAGACATTCAGTGTTCCAAGTAAAATGGAAATGCATGAATAAGGTATGCAAGATCACTATTGAGAGTGATTCTTTTGGTAACATAGTATCTATTGAAATGGTTGAGAAGTTGAATCTACTATCGCATGAAGAACCTTAAAGAGCATTCAGGCTAAGTGATGATCAGTGGGTAGATGTTTTTGAAAAAGAATACGTTCCTTTTAATATTGAGACTTACCGTGAAGTTGTTGAGTGTGATATTTTGCCTTTAAGGGATTTTCATTTGATTTTGGGACAAGCATGACAATCAAACAAATCAACCATATACAATGACAAAGAAAATACTTATACCTTTGAGCAAGATGGAGTAAAGTTTGTGATGAATCCACTACCAGATAATGATGAATCATGACCAAGAAAGAGAAGTGTAGGTTTGATTGAAAGAATCAACTTCTAATATATGAAGCTAATGCAAAAGAAATTGTAGAGAAAGTGACAAAATCTTTGGTTGAATAAAATAGAGTTTTGGAACAACCAAATCTAAAGAACATAGACATATTTGAAGACAAGATGTAACAAGAAAACAAAGAATAATTGAGGGAGATTCAAGATCTTGATGAAGGCCACATAGAGTCAAAGTGAATGGTGGATGGAAGGATGAGTTGCAATGAGGAATGACATGAAAAAGAAGTTTAGATTGCGATACCTAATTTTGTCTCAAGAAAAGAGACTATAGTATAGTTGGTACGAGGCCATGAGAAGGCCAAAAAAGTTATGTTCTTTTTAGATATGTAGATGTGGCATAAGGAAGGAAAAGATGTTGTCACATCAAGTACACAACAAGAACTTTCTTTGTGAGAGAATTATGGAGTATTATTCAACCATGGACAACCAATAGTGGTGTTGAGGCTCATGAGAAAGAAATTTTACCTAGGGGCATTGAGTTTGGTATGGAGACATTGAATTCCACAATGTTGTTATATTCTACAAATGTGTAGATTGGATTACTTGGTGACAGGATACAAAAATCTCTCCTAACATATTTCTAATCTTTTGTGGCACATACAAGACAACACAAAGAGAAGTAGGTGAAATTCATTTCACTCATAGGAGAATGATAGCTAAGGGTGAAGATGAAGGGGCTCACAATGTAATGGAGCATACAAGTATTTTTGTTCAAGCCATGAGTTAAAATGAAAATGTGGTTTCTCAAATATTTTTTTGTCACTATCCTTTCCAAGAGACTTGGAAATTTTTTCCCTGAGGGGAGTATGATGCGAGAGCATTGGAAGAGCATGAGAAGAGCATCGGGAGATCCAATTTAAATTCAAAAGGTTATCTACCTATGGTAAACTTAATATTGTAATGGGGTCATTAAAGTCATTTTAGGCGATTGTGGGTGTGTTAATACCATGCAGGTGATTTTTATTTCAAATATAAATATAGGGATGACAATATGGAACCTAATAACATCAATAATAGTTTAAGGATAATTGTGAGTTGGTTTACATTTTAATTGTAGTTTGATTTTTTATGAGTGATGGAGCCTTCTTATTTTGAAAAGGCATGGAGTTGATATACTTCAAAATGAATTGGAGCCTAATAACAACAAGGAAGACCAGACATAGTTGTATAGGGGACCTGATAGCATTGGGAGTGCTCAGATTTATTGGAGAAGTAGTTTTGGATGAGTGGTATGTGTATGGCATGCAAACATTCATGATGGATGGGTTATAGAATAGTTATGAAGATTTTTCCATTGATATTTAGAATTTTGTGTAGAGAAACCTGATAATTAGAAGAAGAGACTATTTGTGAATGGGGAGAAACCTAATAATTAGAAGAAGAGACTATTTTTGAATAGGGAGAAATCTAATAATTAGGAGGGAGAGATTGGGTGTAAAGTAGATGATAGGAGGATAGAGGGAGCTTGAGAATGGAAAAATAAGAGAGTGGGTATGAAACCTAATAATGGGAGAGGATATGTTTATTTGAAATGATAGGAGTCAAGTTTAGGAAAATGGGTAAAATATAGACCCAACTACGTGTAACCGATTATGAATGAATAGAAAGATTTCCTTTTTTGGTATTAATATTGGCATGTATTTAATATGTAATGGTTATTTTGAACCTATTATTTAGTTGTAGAAAGCTGGTCAATAATAATAAGAACCTAATTGTTAATAAAAGTTAGGCCATGTTCATGATGAGTGGAAGTGACACAAGATGAATTAGGATATTGGACCTAAATGTGTGATAGCTCAATGAAGCATTGTGGGTACCATAAGTACCATACTAGGATAATCATGCTCGAGTTTCCAAGATCTTGTTGGTAAAGTTGACATAATCAACAGTGAAACTGAGTGTTTGAGAGAGAGAGAGAGATAAAGATTCTTATTGAACCTACACAAATTTTGATTTATATCACTTTATATATATAGTGAGTCATGGACAAAAAAGGAATAAATCAAGGAATTCAAGGAAGTGTGCAATTTCAAGGAGATTGTGCACATAGATGTGGCATGCCACTTTTTCCCATACACCTTGGGTAAGACTTCTTATAATTGGTATTTAATCTATCACATGCATCTATCACTAATTGACAAGATTTTGAAATAAAATTATTGGGCCAATTCAAACTCTATGTAGACCCAACTATTTTGCACCACTAATTTATAACTGTAAATAAGGAGCCACAAGATCCTATTGCAAATGTTCAATCATCATTTCCACAAGATACATCAAAGGCTTCAAGCTTCTTACCCTTTGCATAAGGTTTCTACATTTCAAGTTTACCTAAAAGTGCCTGATTGCTTGATGTCAATTTTTCTAAGGAGGCTGACAATGATAGATATCAATTCCCTACAAAAAGTTTACAATGAGGTTGTCACAATTACATGCTAGATGGACCCTAAGCATGAGGGTAATTTCATAACTCCTTATGCCTTAAGTAATATTGCTCCCTTGTAACCATATTCAATAGGAATGCAATAAGTCCACCACCTTCCTTAACTTATCTAGGCTATAAGTCTCATAGAACTAATTTCTTTACGTATAACACTACTCTACCTATTGAACTAGAAAAGAGTCTAGCTAATAAGTTCAAAATTGTGAATGACTATGCCACAACTGATAAATAAACTTACAAGAATGAAGCTAAACCAAGCACTATATCAAAATTACTAGTTCTCATATGTTGCTCTAAATAATAAGTATGTGTATAACCAAAACTAAAATTATGATTCCTATTTTTGTTGTTTTAAAAAAACTACAAGTTTCTCTAAATCCAATACTAGGATGTAGAAGATAAAAACAAGCCTAAGGACTAGCTAGATCCCATATTCAATAGGATTAATCTTAGTTCTAGACCAACTTCAATAGAGTACGAAGTCTCTACACTTCAGGATCTACAGGGCCAAGGTGGGTGTACCTTAGGGATTCGGATATGACTTATTTTATGATTTTATCCTTCAAATATTTGTTCATTAATATTATTCTTGGAGTTGCAGTAAAATCCTTGATTACAATAGCTAACTATAACTCAAACGGAAAGCTATTCCAAATAAGTAATGACCAACAGTTTTAGTTCTTCATTACATAAATGGAAAATTGATTTTGATTGATATATGTATTGTGCAATCACATGAACATATCAACTTGAAACTAAATTAATTGATCAGTTCCTTATCCATTTTTATATAGAGTCAAACCAATAACTCAAGACCTATTTAATTGACTTGCAATTAAATTTGTCAGCAATTAACCCTGAATTTCATTCTTGTGATATCCCTCCCATATATGTATAAACCCTATCAATTCTTGAAAGAATTTAATTAACTCTTTGAATGAAAAGAAATCAATAAAAATATACAGAACCCATGAAAGTTGTATTAAAATGAACAAACTTTGTTCATTTCAATCCCAAAATTACAGATTTATGAAAATGGAGACAAAAATCAAAGATACAGATATACTAAAATTTCCTTTGTATTAATCTTCTTTGAAAACAAAACAATACTAGTATGAAGCTCAAAATATAACTCAAGACATGACAAAACATCTCATTCAAGATTCAGTATATTCCTAGATTTTCAAAAGATTGAATATACCATATAATTGACACAAAAAACTAGACCAACTGTGAATAACATAAACACTAAAAATTATACAAACTTTGGATCCTCACTCCACATATTGGAAATAATTATATAGAAGGATTGCACCAAGCTTCATATGAGATGACACATCTCAAAACCTTACTAGAAAAATAAGTGGCTAGATATGTCTAAAATGTTACATTTAAAACATTCTCTACATTTGAACAAAACAAGGAAAGTAGTTTTGAAATTAACAGGTGACACTTATTGCATGAGTCTTTAAATTAATTCCTTTTTTCTTCTACTGCCTTTAATCACATAAAACTTCAACTACTTCCTGTCAGTAGAGCCTTGATCTCTCCAATTGCCTCCCAAACATCTATCTCCCTTTTTGTGGGCCATTTAGTTGTCGTAACTTCATCTAAGTCTTTTGTTGCTTTAGTTCACCTGGAATCTATTATTGCCCTTGATTCTAATGAAAATTTATTCAAGTCAATTTCAAATTTTAATAATATCAATCAAGTTATTGAAAGGGATATCACTATTATCTTCAAAAATTGATGTTATGCTTGCTCGCGTTAGCACTGATTCAAAAGAATCTGACAACTCCTGCCAGTCTTTCAATTTGGTGTCAACATCCAAAATTGGAGGAATGTAGGGCTCAATCCCCTATGATAAGATTTTTATCTTACCTCATATAATATGAGATTTTCTAGTAAAGGAACCTATTAGTTCTCTCACTGTGTCCAAGCCTTCTTTTATTGTGATGATTTGATCAGTCAGATCTGGCTTCTTTGCCATCAACATGATTAGCCTCTCCAATAATTGTACACATGACCCCCATAGATTAAAAGTGGGTGATAGCCATGCACGTGCTTTATTGAAAACATGCTCAACATCTTGTAAAGAAATATAAATAGCATGAGCCTATTGAGAAATCTTCTTTAGAGTTTCTACTCTGTGGCCTATCATGCTTTTTTAGGACAACTGTCCTTACCTCAACACCTTGTTATGGAGATGGAGCATCAATGCTCATCCTTATGGGCTCTATTTCCTCTATGTCTAGCTCCTCTATTTGAGTAGTTGTTTCCATTGTGACTCTAGTTGGTTGTTCTAGTTGGAATTATAGATGGAGTGACTAAGAGGGGGCGGGGGGGGGGTGTGAATCAGTTATCCCAAAAACAATTCACAAATCCCTTAGATGTCTATAATGCTTATTTACTACTAAAACTTGGTAAACAATGTAGGAATACTGTAACTCGATAGATTAACTAGTTAGCATTCAAAGTTATTAATATGCACGCAAATAAATGAACACAAGAGATACCAGATTTAACGTGGAAACCCAATATGGGAAAAACCACTAAGTAACTAGTCACCAATTTTTCACTTTTCTGAAGTGAACCCTGTTAGGAGCCAACCCTATTAAAGGTTACAATACACATTGTTAGGTGTGACCTTGTTAGAGGATTTAATCGCCTTGTTAGGAGTGGCTTTGCTAGAGGTCTTTAGAACAATTCAATTGAACTGTCACCTTGTTAGAGGATTTACAAAATGGCTGTTAAACCAACTCTGTTAAGAGGTTTGAAATCATTGCTTCAATGGTTAGAAAGCAACAATGAATTGACCTGAACAAGATGCAACTAAATTTGCTAGATACAGGTCTTTGTTCAACAATATTAGATCCTCCTTGATCAAATATGGCTCTGCTCGTCCTTAATGATCTTTGATCATCCTTCAAATTTGCTTCCACAACAATCAGTCTTTATATCACATTAACTTCTCATACCTCCACATACTTTTTTTTGAATTCACAACTTGACCTCTTACTTATACCATTTAGATGGTTAAGTCGGCTCATTTACATGTTACATTTACCACCAAACCATTCATTAGTCAGCTATAGATATTACTCTTAAACATTATTTCATAAAATAATTAAATACTTTACTGGCCGACCCTGCTCGATAAATACCGCTTTAAGGAATTTCCTGAGTTAACCATCTTGACTTGATTAACATTGCAATATCCTAAAAATCCTTTGTCTGCCGAGTTTTACTCGGTAAGAACTGCTTCTGCCAAATTCCCTTTGATGACCGAGTGAGCTCGGTAAGAACTAAATTTCTTTGATTACATTGAAAGCTCGGTAAGAACTAAATTTCTTTGATTACCTTGAAAGCTCGATAAGAACTAAATTTCTAATTTTCCTTTGATGACCAAGTGAACTCGATAAGAACTACTTCTTCCATATTACCTTTGATTACCGAGTTAACTTGGTAAGAATTGTATCTTTGCTTGGCTAACCTTTTGAGCTCGGTAGACACTGTCCTTTGCCTTGCTAACCTTCTGAGCTTGGTAGATACTATCTGATAACTAATATGACATTTGTGTGACATCAAAGACAACACAAAATTGAACAATTGTATCCAATAGTTCCTAGATGCTCTATACCCTAATTTGTTTTACATTAGTTAGTTTCTCTTTCAAAGATGTAATTTCTACTTCTAACCCTTGAGCTTTGGCCTCCAATTCATCTATTATTTATTTATAGACACGACTCTTCCTAAGCTCTTCCTCATAGATTTTCTCGACATGTATATAGTCATGGAATGATCTAGCCAGTCTTGTCTCTATTTTCTCCTCTTTGGCCTCATTCATGAATGATAAATATTTCATTGCCTTGGAGATTTTTGTACCTGAGGTACCCTACATGGTATAAACTATCATATTTCCTTCATTTGTGCTCTTCACATCCATTAACTTAGGCTTATTAGTTGTAGGAGCCATGATCCACATTACTAGAGACTTGGAATCAATGTTAAATCTTGATCCCCTCTAAAGTCCATTAACTCCATATGTTTTGTAACATATAACATTCTCCTAACTTCTTATCTGGTCAAGCATGAAAGCCTATTCCAAATCCCAGCCAAGTACTAGAAGCATACAACTTCTCTATACTAGATCTCTATCTTCTTCAGGAGTCATTACCTCACTCTTTGGATCATAGGCATGAAGCGTGTTAACCAATTCTTGCTTCTCCTCATCTGATTCTCTTAGCTTCATCTTCAAGACCAATTCACTCTATTTTATTTTGTAGAGGAAAATTTTGATCTCGATGGATTTGATGAATTCATTATCCTCTATAAATTGCAGAGCTTGGATGATCATGTCATCCAACCTTATTGCTGCCAACTCTAAACCAGTCAGAGAATTCTATGTTGCATTGACCCTATCTTATATGTAGTTCTCCCTCAGATCAGAAAAATATTGTGTTGTTCTAGGCAGGATATGCAATCTCTTTTGTTTTACCTTTTAAATTATATGGACTATCTTTTCCTTTTGTTACCCTTGGTAACCCATGATGCTTCAACGGGCTCATCCTCTTCAATTTCTAGAGTTACATCTGGCTCTGAGCTATCAAGATTTACCCTTTCCTCTTCTCCAATTTTTCCTTCTAGCATTTTTTCCATGATCTTAGTATGATCATTCACCATCTTCTTTATTCTTTGTGGATAAGGGATATCCATATAAAAACCTTTAAAGTTTGGATCTACCCTTTTTAGCTCCCTTTCCACCCTCAAAACATCTTCAAATTTTGCTAACTTGTTAGCAACCTCCCCTTCAGCTACAATGTTTGGAATTAGGTCCTCATGTGGTAATTCTTTGGTATTTCTCAATACATAATTCCTAATTTCTTGCAAGGTGTTCTTCATCCAATTGTCTAGGTCATAGATTCTATAGGGAGCAATTGACAAATTAAAGTGGTGGGGAAAGAATGGATTTGATCCAAGGATTCTTTTCCAATTGAAAATTCTCCTATTCTAAAACATCTACACAAAAATGTGCCTCTATGCACTTTAGGCCCTAGCTATTGTTTATTAACCATGAACAACTGCTACATGAATTCAATGATGGGTAGTCTAGGAGGGATATATTTGGGCAATATGTGGGATGGTTGAGGACAACCATAGACTCTCATGAGGGAAAAGGTTGGGAACAAGAAAATGTCTCCCCAACTATGATCTAATCTCTTATTTTTAGGGAGGAGGGTGGTCTCAAAATACTTTTCAATATCTCAGGAGCCTTAAAATAACTAGGGTCTAACATCTTCATAATAATAGAACTAAAATTATTGAAAAAGGAAATATAGTCAGAGTAGTCATAGAATATGTCCCATAAATGTGTCCACAGCTGAACTAGAAACTCTCCATTAACATCAAATGTTTGATTAATAAAGTCCGAGCTAACATGCCCCACATTCTTGTATAAGATTAAGGGAATCAATAATGAGTAATGATGGAATTTGAAATTTCCTAGCTCTCCACTTTGTGCAAGCCTAAAGTTTTATTTCATCTTCTCTAGAATATAATCTACATAATCACATTCTCCACCATGATATGAGTCATGTACATCTCTGGCCATAATGTACTTTTCCACGTACACCACATCATATCCATATTTTCCTACCACCTTGTGGACACCATACACTATCTTTACAAAATAATTCTTTAACTTATCTAGAGGCATCATCTTCACTACTTTCTTTGGATAGTCCCCAACCTTCTTGAGGTCCATTGGGATGTGCTAGAACATGGATTTTCTTATGCAAGCCTTATTATTCCTCTCAAAATTTTCTTGAAGGTCAACTAGGTCTAATTGTTCACTCATTGCACCATCCAATCACAATCCAATGTGCATAGAATGGTGCCATTATGTTTGTGGAATGATTTGGTAGCTAGATTGCATGACATAATAAGGGATTTTGCCAAATCAATGTCCAAAAACACTTCTAGAAAGATGAGCTTTTCCAAATTCTTCCTCCATGGATTGTAGACAGGGATTTTATCCATTTTGTTGAGATTGAAATACCTGAATAACTCATACCCATTGACACTAGGGTATATAACATCTTTGAATAATGCATAAGGGTGTAAAAAATCATGATCATTTATAGAGATGGCATTTGAGGATTTTGGAAATAACTTGATCCATTCATCTACAAACCTATTTGGTTTTCTCTATCTGGTAGCTTTCCTTCCTTTAGAAGTAGAAGTCATTGTAACTTCCATATTTGGAGCTTGGATTTCCTCAATTTCTTTATCAAACATCTTGGTTGTAGGTTAAAGTCCTAAAACTCTACAATCAACACTACAAACTATGAATCCTTCGCACTAAAAACTTTGCAACTATTGGAAATATTTTATTTCTACAAAAGGTAACCTATTACTGGCCTAGAGAATGTCTTTATGTTATTCGTACTTCATCAACCTTCTCTGTGCATTAATTTTCTACATGCCTAAGCTTTAAATTTAGTGTTCTCTATCACCTCAATGGAGCATTGACATAATATTTCAGCTTTACATTCTCTATACTTTCTCAAAATGTCATTGGGTGAGATTCCCTTGTCATTTTCTAGCTCAGAAAAAGGGAAAAAGTGCTTTCATGTCTTATTTAGGGTTCTTATGATCTTACGGCTCTCTTTAAATTCGACCCATCATATCATCTTAAGCAAAGAATATTTCCTTTCCAATTTTACAGTTACTTCCTTATCACATGATTGAGGGTTTCTTTTGAGTCTCTTATGATCTTACAATTAACACTTTATCTTAAGATTGACACATTAGCTGCAATTTCTTCTCCTCAGATACGATCTTACACTTAATATTTTTTAAAACTCTTCCATAGTATTGCCAACATGTATCTTATCCCATATGATCTTATGATCATAGCATTGCATAACATTAGATCTCACCTTCTCTTGCTTTATGATCTTTTGATCATAGTTAACAAAGCCTCATCATAGCTTCATTCCCTTTCACATAAATCCTTACAATCATATGAGCACAATTTGGTGTAGCATTGGGCTTCATCTTTTCTTACCTTATGATCTCTCAATCGTAGTCAACTAAATCTTTTTGTGACCACAAAAGTTTTCTTTTAATTTCTATCTCTGTCTCTTAACCATATGCTAGCTATTACCTTTCTTCACTATAGCTTTAGAAGCTTTAACTTTTACCTTTATGATCTTACACTTGGCATTGCTCTGAAGCTTAAAAATTCTCATGATTTTATCTCACAATTTTGCAATCTACTACTCTTAATATCTTTGGAAGATTCAACTACCACACATCTCAAATTATTTATGTTCATGTGCCTGGCCCCACTTTATCCACATGTCATCACATCACTTTATCACTTTGGCTAATCTTTGTGTATATTTGAGAAGAGAGAAAGCGACAACCATAGATGTTCAAGATTTGATAGTTTCTATAAAACTAAAACTCTATTGTCATATTTAGTACCTTAGACCAACCAGAACATGTCATTTACACAACATATTCTGATGCATTTCCTTGCTTATGATCTTATGATCTCCTCACTTTTGTACCTTCAAAAGTATCTCTATGAAAATTTATACTTACATGATCTTCCATTTTTCATAAGATTGTAATCCATCATAACCTTAGCATCTTATGTTCTTACAATCTCATGATTACCAGTTTATCATAACATCTTATTACTTACCATTTACCATGAGACACTTATGATGAAATGATATAGGATGATCATAAGATCAAACACTTCAAAACATACACCCACAATGTTATGATTACAAAGGGTACCATAACATCGAGAGATTCAACACTTCACCCTTACGATCCTCCACTCACCTTTACTTTGTATCATTAGGAGAGGGAAAACCTAGGCTTACGACTAGATGCTAAAACCCTGATTGAAAGATTGTATCACTTGATGGAAAATATGAAAATGACATACGATCTCCCACTTAAACACAAAACCTAGGGTAAATTTTAAAATTGATCATGAATTTAAGAAATTTCTCCATGATAGGGTAAAGACATAACTCTAAAGACATCAAAATATCCTACTAGGGAAATATTTCAAATTGAACTAGGGAAAAATTTACTAGATTAGGGTTTTCACTAGAAAATTAACAACAATAAAGAACCAACCCTAACAATATAAAACAATCCAAGGTATTTTCACAATAAATTTCAAAAATTTTGGCTCAGTGAAAATAAGGGCTATCAACTATAATAGCAATAACAACAATAGTGGGAATAACTACAATGTGTAAGAGATAATGTTTGGAATACTAAGAAAAAATTGTAAGTGGAACACATGCCAAACAATGGTAGTATACCTATTGATAATGCTAATAATGTGGAATTTTCTAATGTAAAATTTGTAGGTACAACAAGCAGTGGATAGAATAGTAGTGATGAGTACTATTGCAATGATAATAATGATCAAAAGTAGCATCCCCAATATGCAAATAAAAATCACCTACAGTTCAATACAATTCTTCTCAAGTCTTACAATTTACTATCAACATGAGAAGAAAGTGTTATCAATCAAGAGGAGTTTGTGTTTCTTTTTAATCAAGATGTTAAATAGGAAAGTGCCCTTTTTTTTTCTTTCTACAATGATCATCACAATACATATAATCTACACTACACAGTAGGAGAGAACCTTTAGCTAATGTTATCCCTCCTAGGTTGCATCCTACTCCTCTAGATCTAAAGGTAAACAATTATCCCATGCCTCCTAAGGCCCCAAGACAAGCCACCCCAAAATTTGATAATACATCTACTATAATAACAAATCCAACATGGTCTTCCAAAAAATGAAGTATAATTAAAGAACTAAAGAAGATATAGGTTAATATCTTGAAATTATATAGAATTGGAGTAGTTAGAGGGAAGTTTGGCTAAAATATTTGGATCACTGTAAATATTCTATAACAAGAGTACTCAAAAGGCATCTACTTCAAATATGTATGCAAAATAAAAAATATCATTTATGTTCAAGGAAGTATAATAATATTTGGAAAAAATATGCATAATTGTTTGATAGATTTGGGGGCATCTTGCAATATCATAGCACTATCCATCTCACAAAGATTGTGTGTGATACTATAGCCCACAAAAAGAGTGATAATTTAGCTTGAAAAAATAGAGGTAAAAGTAATTAAGCTAAAAGATATATGTCTTTAACTCACTACTAATCCTCAATATACAAGACATAATAGGTATCCATGTGGTAGAAATCCTAGAGACTTACATAATGGTTTTCAGTAGAGAATGGACTAAATGCTCGAGAGGAAGATTTTCTACAAATCTTATATAGTTTTGGTTGCCATGGATAGATTTAAACAACCAGATCAAGATTGACATGGAGCCCAAATTGAAGAAAATGGTCATTAAATACAACACTAGTAATGAGATTATTTTCTTACAATGTGATTTTGGATCTTATCAAGTATTGGAATTGGACATACACGATCCTAAGATATCAAAGGATAGCCATGTGTTTAGACTACAAGAATTTTCTCTTGATGATGAAGTGTTCTAAGAAATCTTGGACAATATGATTGAGAATTTGAAATATCTAGAAGAAGATGTTGATTTGAATACCTAGTTTTGGTTTCCTTCACCATGAAAGCCACTCTTAGTTTGAATGTCTAAGCTGTAAAGATGTTGTTTTGTGGGTGCTAATGAGGATTGGTTAATAATTTGAGATTTACCAACTTTCTGAAATTGTTGATCCACTTGTTGTTTTAGCTCCTATAAATGAAATGAGAATCCAAATACACAATAAAAAAAACACAAAAATAGCACACAAAGTTTAGAAATTATAGAAAGTATAGTAAATTTTGTATGTATAAAGATGATAGAAAATCATCCAATAATAAGAGAGACATAAAATCGACAAATAAATGAATGTGAAAATAAAAATGTCACCACAATGAAAAAACCTTGTAATCAGAGCCATCATTAGAATAAGATCTTAAAGATTCATATAGTGATACATCTTCTGATGGAGAGGGGTTTCTAGCCAATCTAGATGGTTTTGTACCCATACACAAACAATGTCATTATATCTAAAGATATGATTAGATATCAATGGTAGGTAAACCTGAAGTAAGTACATTCAAAATCATTGAGTTGATTGAGGAGATACAAATCAAGAAATAAGAGCACACAAAGCCTATTTCTAAAATGGAGACAAAGTACCCCAAGAAAAGGGTACTTCCTTGCAAAAACATATTCATTTTAAGGCCAAAAATAAGTCTTTCAAAGGAAAGATAGTTTCCAAGGTGAAAGAAAAGTTAACAAGTAAATAACTAGAGATCATGAAGTATAAACTCTATGATTTGCCAAATCCAAGTGAAAAAAGGGGGTCTAAGCTAGTATCAAGATAATAAATCCACAATATTAGTCATTCTATGTAACCTATGGGTTATAATTTATATGTACTACAATTTTGCAAAATACAAAGCTCTCATTTGAGGTTTCCTAATGACACTATAGAAAAATATCAAAATACTTGTATTTGAGGGTGATTCATGGTTGGTAATAAGAAATATCAAAGGCATATAAAGATGGAATTATAAGAGATTATTGGCTTATAAGAAAAGAGCCCAAGATTAGATTGACGATTTCATGAATAATAGAAGAACTTGAATATATTGGAATGATGGATCTTCTCCTTAGAGCCAAACTCCACTACCACCTTGAAGGAAGAAGATTTATGCAAGAAGGAGATGCTTATACTTGAATGCTTGAAGATGCTTACTTGAAGAAAAACACCTTCAATACTTATTTTCTCATAGATGGTTTGAGAATGCATGATTCATTAGGGACATGATATATGAAAATGAAGCACCAAATCCTACTTTTATACTAGTTTTTAGGTGAGAAAACAACTCAAGATGATTGGGTAATATCACAAACTAATTAAACCCCTGAGGCCTTTTGAGCTCTGATCTCTGAAACTGTTGGGGACTAGGTCAACTTGGATCAACTTGGTCTATGACTTGGTCAACCTAGGTCAACCTAGTATAGACTAGGTCAACTTGAGTTGACTTGGTCCTAGAAGTCTAGTCCTAGGTGTGACAAAAAGTGCTAGGAGTTGGTGCAGGTGAAACTGGAAGATGGTGAATTGAACATGAGAAATGGTCAAAAGGGTATCTTTATGACACCTATAAGACCATTTCAAAAAAAAAATGATGAAGAAGACTTAAATACAAGAGGAGAGGAGAAAAAGAGACCAAAACCACACTAAGGAGGGCTAAAAGGTCTCAAAATGAAGTACATCCATTTTAAGATGGTATATTTAGCCCCCACTTTAACGAAAGTATGAGGCAATTCATACTCTTGTTAAAGGAAGGAAGGGAATAAAGACAATGCCACATCAAGTTAGGACATCACTAATCTTAAGGACGCAAGCCCCCAAACCTAGGATCCTAACTATATTCCCATGCACAAGAGCATGAAAACATAGCAAAAAGAAAGCCAAAGAAAACAAAGCCAAAATCACACAAAAGGGGTTAGTACTAAAGCCCAAATCAACTAGTGAAAGAAAGCTTAGCTAAGGAAATGTGTCACTCACTAATATAATATTTGGAAGGCTATTACAAAACATAAGATACCATATATAGAAAAAGAAAGTGCACCACAAAGGACTTCACCCCTCATGATTATGTCCCACCAACATGAAAGCATATATATATATATATATATATATATATATATATATATATGCATATATATTTTTATATGTATATATTTATATGTGTATACACACACGCACACACATATATACATATATACATATATATACACAAATTATACACACACACACACACACACATAGAGAGAGAGATTGTATAGTTTAGTACAGTTTGTGTTCCTTGAATGGACTAACATGTTTGTATGCCTGATAGTCAATCATGTAAAATGAAAAAAAAAAACTAGGATCAAATGGTCTAGCAGGTTTGTGTGCCTAGTAGTCAATCTTGTACACCTATTGGTGGCTTATGAATGCATCTATATGTGTATGTATCCACTTGTAGATCAATATCTTAGTATAACCACAAAGTATAAATGTGTATGCATTACCCTAGGAGGGATTTAGAAAAAATAAGAAACAAAAAATATGCATTTCCTTAGGATGGAGAAGTGTCACTAATACCCATAGAGGCTTTAGCAAATGTACATGCATTACACATATGTATGAGATTTAGCATATTTTCTTCTATGTGAAAAAGAGACATGAAACCATAATGCATAGATTTGAAGGTGACCTATAAATCATACCAAGCACTTAAGAAGGCTGAAGTACTCTAAGCCATACTCAAAATCTATGTTTGTGCTTCATGCAAACTATGTATAAAAAGAGGGTGCATATATGCCCCCCTCCTTAATATGACTATGTAGCCATAGAAATCATAAGGAAGAGAATCAAGGATAACTACTTCTATCAAAACGAAGATATCCTTTATCAACAATAAATTTAGCAAAGAGAATTAACTCTTATAAATGAACTGAATAGATAAATTATGAAAGGTTTTGTCACAAATGAGAAGAGATCCTTGAAAGGAAAAGATCTTGTGTACAAGACATCTACCTTCAAGAGGAGTGTCATGAACAAAGATACAACTCAAGACAAAGAAGAAGAGGAATAAGAATGCATCTATTTACCCCCTTTTGTATAGGTGGAATAGGGATCCTTGAAAGAAATATGACTAACTTCAAAGCACATATTAAGGGAAAATTCTTATAATGGACATAGTTTTGAAAATAAAGAAGAGGTGATGATCAACAACATGTACCCCTTGTATAAGAGAGAGTCACGGTCAAGACACAATTTCTTATAGGAAAGTAATGCCACATAATAAAAAAATACCATTATATTAAGGAAAGTCAATCCTTAGATAAAGAATGTACAAAAATCCTTGCCCCTAAAGTGTGAGACAAGAAAGAAAGTCTAGTGAGATTATATAGAAAAACCCTAAAATATATAAAGATGAATCTAAGCAACATCTGATAGTTTTGTACAAAATGTAAACATGCCATATCCAATAAGAAGTATATAATAATGCAACACCATAGATAATCAAAGAAAGAAGCATAATAGGATACCAAAATATGAATAAGAACATATATCACTTATGAAGTAAACTATATATGATTATTAGATGAGAAACATACCATCCTTGGTATAAAAAAGATATTTTCTAGGCAATAGACATATGGTACTACATGTAACAAATATTTTCATAGCCAAAGATAAAAATGCATCATAAAATAATGCAATCTATAGATAAATGAAGGAGGAAGATGAAATGATACCACATTGTGCCCACTTAGTTATCAAGAAATGGATAACAAAGGGATAATAGATCCTTGAGAGAACAAAGGGAAGGAAAATCCAATATATGCTCTAAATTAGTGATTCTCTAATAAAGGTATACTTACAAGACTAAGACTACACTTAGGATGCTAATCCATAAGTAACACAATAAATACATGCAAGAGAAAAGGTCAAATTATAAGAGAATTCAAGTTCATAAAGGATATTGGAAAAGAGAAAAGAAGAAGAATCACATTACATGTCCCTAAGTGGTTTCAATACATGTGATTTCAAGAAAACATAGTATTGCTCTTGGGATGTTATCCTACAAGTAATCAGAATAAATGAATACAAGAAAACATGTCATCATATAAAAAGAAAAAAAGTCAAAAAAGAGAGAAAATGTATCCTATGATATAGATAGAAAGAGGAAATAGGGTCTTGCCTCACAAGTAAGGAGACAAGGGGGATGGCTATTATGTTACTCATAAAGTAGGACAAAGAGCCCCCAAAATATAGGCTAACAATGTCTCATAGCTAAGAGAAACATAATAGGGATGTTGAATGCATCAAGTAAAATGATCATGAAAAAAAACCATTCCAAATTGAAAATAAAACCAAATATAACATAAGAAATGAATTGAAAAGAGGGATGAAGCATAGATAAAGAAGGTCTTTTAGGTTTAATTAGGTGGAATGTAAAGATAAGCTTTCAATATACATATACTCACCAAATAAAGGTGTTGGATGCACAAAGTCAAGAATGGATAATTTTGGTTTGAAATCTAGGGTTTCCCAATCTTTAAGAGTTGAGAAACTACTCATAGAGTCAATGTGAATAGGATCCTAAGGATCTAAGTTGGAATATGTAAAAGTAAATTCATAAGAATCATCTTTTTTCAACAATACCTAGATTAGAGTAAGATATGTCATGAGAAGGAGGATCAAATGTGTGGTCTTCTATTTCTAAGGTACTTTTAGGAGGAGGAGAAATAAAACTCATAAAGGTCTCATGTATATAAGGTATATCAATTAAATGCATAGAAAGAGGTTGATCATCTAAATGTGTCTCATGAGGAAGGGAATAATCCATCTCCTTATCTAAAGGTTCATCCCAAATAGGAGAATCATCCAAGGAGGGAGGAAAGCACACATTAGAGGAAGAGTATTCATGAGGAAGAGAGTAATAAATATTCATATCCAAGGGCTCATTCCAAATAGTAGCACTATCAAGGTTAGGAACATTATGAATCACTAAAGGTTGATCAACATCATATCTAGACTTAATGAAAGAACATATCAAAGCATTTTCATATGCATAAAATGGAGTGTCATTAATATCATGAATAAAGTTTGAAAAT
Organism: Cupressus sempervirens; assembly: GCA_028749045.1. Lineage (NCBI taxonomy): Eukaryota > Viridiplantae > Streptophyta > Pinopsida > Cupressales > Cupressaceae > Cupressus > Cupressus sempervirens. The sequence continues at coordinate 477,634,945 of CM053792.1, forward strand.
AAAGATCACAACTCCATTGGAAGGAAATATAATCTAAAAATGAACTAGATGCAAAAAAAAGTATTTTCAAAATGCAAATCTATGAAATGAAATCTATATAATAAAAAATACAAAATGGGATCTAAATACCACCAATGCAAGTAATAGTAGATATATACACACCAAAATGTAATATAAAATGAAAGATAATGCAATCTAATAGAGATATCAAGAGAAAAAAATCTGACTTCAAGAGAAGTGGGTAGGGTGTTGGGTTCACCAAAATATTTTGTGATAAAATGGAAGCACTTTAAATAGGGTTGTAGGCCTCCATTTTATGAGGTCACTAAGGCATTCAAATACATGTGTGAGGGAAAGGGGGGAATTTCCTAATATGACTCCACTTATGATTGAAATTAGATTATCTAGGACCCAATGGAAGAAGGGTGCTAATAATAAATTTAAATTATAAGGAGGAACACAATATAAGGAAATGTACTCTCTTTGACCCTTAATAAGATAATGTGAATGTCAAATTGAACTAATTACTTAAATAATGTAAATTTGGATAATATGTAAAAGTTATTAGCCTAGGTAAAGATATGAAAGGAAATAAAATATAAATGACTCACCTTGAAATGTGTAGAGGAAGATGTGTTTTTTCTCTAGAACTTGCAAATCTGCATTATATCCAAATATTTGTGCACGAATCTCAAAATGAAACAATGAAAGGAAAAAAACCCAAAAATATCCCTAGAATATGAGATTGAAGAACTAGGTCAACTTGTGAAGACACCCTACAACTAGGTTGATGTAGTTCGGTAATTGGCAATTGATGAATCTAGAAAGCTTACGGATAGTAGGTTGTAGATCTCTAATCCTTTTCAATGGTAACCTTCAAATCAACATAGAATAAAGGTTTGGGGTTGGGTTTTAATGAGGAATTTCCTTGGTTAAGCCTTAGGTTAAGTAATTAATCATAATTGAGAAATGTAAATGTAAAGGAAATGCTTGCATGTGGTAGATCTGAATAATATCAAGTTAAAGATACAATTACCTTTGAAGATGCAATTATCTTTGAAATGTAATTAGGTATGTAAGTGTAATAGCCTTGAATCAAAGAAACCATAAGGAAATTAAAGAAGCCAAAACCTCATGTATGGAAGTGTATGTGACATGCCATGGATGAATAATAGAAGAACTTGAATAGATTGGAATGATGGATCTTTGCCTTAGAGACAAACTCCACTACCACCCTGAAGAAAAAATCTTGATGCAAGAAGGAGATGCTTAAACTTGAATGATTGGAGATGCTTTCTTGAAGAAAAAATCCTTGAATACTTTCTTTCTTGTGGACATGTTGAGAATGCATGATCACTTGAGAACATAAGATATGAAAATAATCCCCCATGTCTCCAATATACTAGTTTTTAAGTGAGAAAAAAACTTAGGTCAACTAGGTAATGGTCACAAACTAATTAAACCCCTAAGACCTTTTGGGCCTTGAGCTCGAAAACTATTGGAGACTAGGTTGACCTAGTCCTGTCCTATGTGTAATAGAAATTGTTAGGAGTTGGTGTACATGAAACTAGAAGATGGTGAACTAAACATGATATATGGTCAAAAAAGTATCAAAATGACAACTAGAAGACCATGTTGGAAAGAAAGAGATGATAAAGAAGAGTGAAATGGAAGAGGAGGGGAGAAAAATAGACAAAACCACACTGAGGAGGGCTCAAAGGTCTCAAAATGAAGTGTGTCCATTTTAACATGGTATAATAAGTAACCCTAGCCAATTCATTGAAGAATAAGGTTTTTAATGAGGTTCCATAGTTGTGTCTAGGTGTTTTTTAAGATCATAGGTTATGTGGGAAGAGTTTTCCAAGTATGACATAAAGTTGTCAATAGTTGCAACATTTTGCAAGATTGGGCTAAATAGGTAATTTGACCTCATTTTTTGTGGATTTGGTAGAAATAAGGTTAGAAAGGTTTAAAAGTTTCCATGAAATAATTTTTCTCTAATTAGGAGGGTCTATGACTTGAAAAAGTGCCAAAGTGCAAAAGTTGTCAATGACAACATTTTGACAAAAAATGCAAGATCATGAAGAATCATTGGAAATCAGTTCCAATAGTTAGGACACAAGGGTTGGGTTTATTTTAGATCATCTATGGTTTGAAAACAAGGTTAGATGTTTGTATGAGAAAATTTCAAAAACAACCTAACAAGTTTTTCCTATAATTTTATCACATTCATCTTTGCAACTCAAGCATTTCATTTTTAATGGATTGATTCAAGTATTTTATAGACATGGATAGCTAGGATTAAATATACACTTTATTTTTGTTAATTGGTAGTTAAAATTTCTTTTTTCTTAGTTGAATAAAATTCCTCTCTTTGTGACTTGTTCACTGGTCTATACAGAGTTAGAGGAGCAATACTGTCCCTATCATGAAATCCCACTATGGGATCATCATGATCACTTGAGATATGATACTAGACTCCCTATACAATATACATATGAAATTTTTCTATTTTTCATAGCTTACCTTAGGTGAGTCTCATAGTGCTTGACTAGGAGTAGGCTATATAATAATGAATGGATGGATGGTTTTATGGACTAGTAAGAGAAATCCAATAGAATGAAGGAAAATAGTAGAGTATAAGGAATGTGTTATATGAAGGATTTGGAAAATTGAATCTATTTGCTAGGGTTTTGTGTTAGTTTGTGGTGACTAATCATGAAAGTACTATACATACTTTAAAAAAAAATGGGCCCTATTTTATCAAGATTTTGGGCTGACATGTAATTATTAATTGTAACCCTAAAGTGGTAAAAATACTCATATTAAAGGGCTTAGGGTTAGGGATTGTTTCATAAGGTGATGGAAAAATTGGTTCTTGTGGTGGTATTGAGCTGTAAGGGATTACAGATTGTAATCAAGTTGTAATCACTAGATCATAAAATATTGGACTTGCTATTTGGTGGACATAGCCCAAGGATTGGGTGAACCACATTAAATCTTGGTGTCTTATTTTCTTTTCTGTGTGACCTATTATTTTCTGATATTGGTTATATTTGCATGTAATTTTTATTTATGTCTATGGTTTAATCATACCATTTTGTGCATCATAAGGTCATCATAGTCTAATAAAAATTGAAATACTTGTTATTAGGCATGTTTATGGGAAAGTAATGTATCGATGATTTTTGGGTCCAGAACTCTACAAATCCTTGAGAATTCTGACAAGGGTGTCTGAAAGAGTGGTTTGTTAAAGGGATTTTTTTGGAGGTTTGTGATTTATTCCACAAAAACTAGATTAGGAGGTCTAATTAGGCCTAAAAGGCCAATAGCCCATTGTCATAGGGTTTGAAGATATTGGTAAGAAGAGAATGTGTAGCATGGGAAAAATGATGCCAAGATTAATTAAAATGAAGGATTTTGAAGGCCATCCATCCTAATTAAATATTACCATGGTCACGAAGTGTTGAGGATTGAACTTAGGTGATTATGTACATAGTGGAGGAGAGAGGTTTGTGTGAGGTATCATATTGGTAGAGAGGTCTAGGTGGGAAAAGGAGTTGAGATAAGTATTCCCCTTGTGTAGGTTCATTGAGAGAGCCCTAAGAAGGCTAGAATAGAGGCCTTGTAGGATTCCTAAAAGAGATAGGACTTAAAGTAAAATATCTCCCTATCAATTTTGGTATCAGAGCCTAGTTAAGATATAGGATAGACATAGTATATGTAAGAATCAATTAGTGAATAAGTGGGAGACTTAACCATGGAGACTAATAAAAAGCTATCTATAAAGATGATAGAGCAGAAGGAGGAGAACATAATCCTCAAGGAAGAACTAGCTATCATAAAGAGAAAGCTAGAAGAAGTAGTGGAAAAGGCATAACAAGTGAGTGAAAGGTGAAGACAAAAAGGGTAAGGTGGTGGACATAGAGGATGAATTCCTTGAACTAGACCCACCATTGCAAGAGGAACCATTCTTAAAGGCTATCAAAGCATTAGGGGGAAGATCTCTTAAAGGAGTACCCTTGTTCAGTGGTAAAATTAAATATGAATTGGTAATATAGTGGATAGAAGGGATGGAGAATAACTTTGAATGTGAGTGTATTAGTGAAGCATAGAAGGTGAAGGTGGAAAAATCAAGAATGAGGGGACCTTACCTGACATGGTAGAAGTTTCTACAAGAAGAAAAAGAGAAAAAAGAGAAGAAACCTATACCTAATTGGAAGGAAATGGAAGCAAAAGTGAGGGAACACTACTTTCCATATGATTATGAAATATAACTCCATAAGAACAAACATAATATTAAACAAAGAGACATGGATGTGGCTGCTTATACAAAAGAATTCCACAAGTTATGTTTGAGATCCAAGGTTTAAGAAGATAAAGTATCAAGGTAGCTAAGTATTTGAATTGCCTAAGTTAGAATATATATTAAAAGATTAGTCTTTTTACCCTTACCACTATCTATAAGTGCTATCAATTATCCCTTAAAGTGGAGAAGAGTAAAAAGAAACAAGATACACATATAGGGGATAGAGGAAGAGACTCTAGAGGGAGTCATAGAGGAGGATTTAGTAGAAAAGGCAGTGAAGCTAAATCTCAAGGTGAGTCCAAATTGACTAAATATGGTACTAACACCAGTGGTAGAGGTAACTTTAGCATAGGTAGAGGGTTATATAGTCATGGTAGAGGAATATTTAGTGGTTCTAGTAGAGGGTCCCACTTTACCAATATGAAGTGTTATAATTTTGGACAACTAGGCCATCTATCTTATAGGTTCCCTAATAAAGAAACAACTTCAAAAATAGAAAGGAAAGTGGTTTATGTCTAAGAAGAGACAAGTAGTGTCCAATCTCCAAAGGTGAGTGGTGAGAATCTTATGCTTAGGTGGCTGTTGAATAAAGAACCTATTAAGGAGGAACCTAAGCAAAGGAGAACACTATTTAAGATCAAGTGCAATATCCTTGGTACGGTATAAAAAGTCATAATAGATTTAGGATCTATAGATAATATTATCTCAAAGGAGGTAGTTCAAAATCTCAAACTAACCAAGATTCCCTATACACGTCCTTATAGAGTCACCTGGTTAAACAAAGGAAAAAAATATTATTGTAAATGAACAAGTGTGGGTTGAGTATGTAATAGGAGAATATCAAGACAAGTTTATATGTGATGTCCTACCCATGTATGCTTGTCATTTGTTTTTAGGTAGACCATGGCAATATGACAGAGTTTCTACCCACCATGGGAAAAAGAATATCTACTCCTTAAAAAAGAATGGTATAAGTTATAAGATTTTGTCACTCGTTGAAGGAGAAGTGACCATAGTAGATTCAAATGTACTCTTAATGAGTGTAAAGGATTTTTTTCATGATCTCAAAAGAGAGGAAGGTATAGGCTTTTCTATTATTGTAAAACCCAAGGAAGAAGCAAAAGAAAAACAAGCACTGCTACCTACAAAAATTAAGCAATTATTGGATTAGTTCAATGACATCATTAATGATGGAACACTAGCCACATTAACACCTCAAAGGGCCATCAATAATTAAAACAACTTTATGATAGAGAAACCTTTCCTAACAAAGCCACATATAAAATGATAACACATCAGAACAAGAAAGTAGTTAGACAAGTCAAAGAGATCCTTGACCAAAGGCTAATAGGAAAGAGTACAAGCCCATGTGTTGTTGCAGTTGTCTTATCACCCAAAAAGAGAGGTAAGTAGAGATTATGTACTAATTATAGGGAAATTAATAGGATACTAATAAGATATAAGTGTCCTATTCCTAGAATAGAATATTTAATGGATTATATAGGAGGGGCAAGGTATTTATCAAAAATCAATCTCAAGAGTGGGTATCATCAAATTAGGATGAAAGATGAGGGTAAATGGAAAAAAAACTTTTAAAAATGTAGAGGGTTTACATGAGTGGTTAGTAATTCCAATTGGGAGTACAAAGTCCCCTAGAAACTTTATGAGATTAATGAATGAAGTGTTAAAATATTACATAGGTAGGTTTTTTGTAGCTTACCTTGATGACATCCTTATTTTCAATAAGACAAGAGGACCACATGAAATACTTGGTGAATGTGCTAAGAAGGACAAATGAAGAGAAATTAGCCATTAACCTAGATAAAAGAAATTTCTTGAAGAAAGAACTTGTATCCTTGGGATTTTTAATTTATCAAGGTGATATAAAGATGAACCCAAGTAAGGTAGAGGCAATTCTTAGTTGGACCACTTCAAAAATAGGGACTAATGTAAGTAGTTTCCTTGGAATAGCCCAATTCTATAGGAAGTTCATCAGAGGGTTTAGTGAGATTTGTGCACCTATTTTAGAAACTAAAAAGGGTTGAGTAAAGAAAAAATTTAAGTGGACTAAGGAGGATAATGAAGGATTTGAAAGTATTTGAAAAAAAGTGACTACACAACCCATTCTAGTTCTTCCAAGTTTTAACAAGTTGTTCACTATGGAATATGATGCAAGTCATGTAGTTGTGGGAGAAGTATTAAACTGAGAAGGGAGGTCAGTAGCATTTTATAGTGAAAATTTAAATGAGGCTAAGAATAAGTATTCTTCTTATGAATTGTAATCTATGCTTTAATCCAAGCTCTTAGGAAGTGGAGACACTATTTATTGGCAAAATAATTTGTGGCTTATACAGATAATTAGGCATTAAGATTCATTAAATATCAAGATAATTAGAGTCAGAAAAACATCAAATGGATGAAATTCCTCTAAGAACATACCTTTACCATCAAACATAAAAAAAGGCCAAAACAACAAGGTGGTTGGTGCACTTAGTAGGAGTTTGCTAACTGTCCAAGAAATTCAGTTAGAAAGTATTGGGATTGAGGTTTTCAAGGACCTGTGTAAGGATGATGAAGACTTCTTAGAGGCTTACAAGGTATGTGTTAATTTTAATAATCATTTTCATAGTCAATTTGTAGACTATACATTGCGAATGGGGTGTTATTCAAAGGAGGCCAATTATATGTGCACAGATGATCCATGGGATAAAACTAAATACAAGAGAAACACAATGAGATTCTTAGTGGTCATTTTGGCCTAAATAAAACATTAGAGTAAGTCAAAGGTTTTAATTTTAGCCTAAAATATAGAGAGATGTAAGGATATACATGGAGCAGTGTATTTTATGTCAAAAGGGTAAAGGTATATCTTTCAATGTAGGGTTATACTAACCTTTTCCTTTCCCTAAATGACCATGGGAATATGTTACCATGGATTTCATAGTAGGTCTACCAAGGACCAATACTAGATATGATAGTGTTTATGTGGGTGTTGACAAATTTAATAAAATGAGTCATTTTATTTCTTGTAAAATTAATCATGGTGTTAGTTATATTACTCATCTTTTCTTTAAGGAGAGAATGAGAATACATGGCTTACCATTGAGTATAATCTCTAATAGAGATGTGAAGTTCATGGGATATTTCTAAAAGACCTTGTAGAAAATGTTGGGTACTAATTTTTCATTTGGTTATTCATACCATCCACAAATAGATTGATGTAGGAGCATCCTAGGCTTGTTGGCAATCCCACAGGATGGTGTGGTTTGGTTTTGGAGTTGGGTAACTTAGTCAAGAAAGATGTGTGACTCAGTCAAAGAACGAGGAGGTACTTAGTTATTGAAGGAACTCGGCATGCACTGGGATCCCAATGATGTTGTGTTAATTGAGTCATAACCTATCATGTTAATCAATTTCTAGTGTGAACCAAGTTGAAATTGTTGATACTCAAAAGTAATTTTATGATGCTCGGTCATGTCCTTATTTCTAGTGTGATCTAACCTTGGCATTTAATTTGGTTATATTTAATTTTTTTTGTAAGCTGACTTATGGCTTAAATGTGCATTTAATGCAAGGGTTTATTTAATTTGTAACCTACTAGGCTGAATTGTGGCTTAGTTGGGTATAAGTAGGGGGTCTTGTGGCGTCTTTAGTCATAATCATCCAACTTGGAGAAAAGGATGAAGTGTTGGAGAAAACTTTGAGAAGGGATAGTAGTCAAGGCTTGGCAAACTAGGAGATTGCTTGGTTTGAGTGTGAGCACAAATTGATATTTTCTTGGTGTTTTCTATGAGAGTGTGGATCTAGAATAACTAGGATTAAGTTAGATCTTGCAAAATTATTTTTGTTGTAATTGCTATTGTATTTGGCCACAACCCAGAAGGCCTTATAGCTAGACACATTCCTTGTAAATAGTTATATTTTATGAATAAAGAGTTATATTTGGTATTAGATTATGTATCTTGTATTCTATTTCCATTGTATAGTTATTTGTAAGGATCTAGATTACCTCCAGTACGGGTACCCTTAGATTCTTGTTGCATCAGGTGGTATTAGAGCTTAATTGTTCCTAAGTGTGTAGATTGAGAGTTGAAATTGAGATGGTTTGCACCATGATCTAGGTGAAGGTTGGAAGTGAAGGTTGATCTTGTGGAGTTGATTGATCTTTTGGATTTGTGGATTTATTGCCTTGGGTTTACAAAGGATCTTGGAAGATGCCTCCAAGAAGATTAGGTCCCAAAGAAATTGATGATCTTAGTGATGCTGTGAAAGAAAGGATCTCAGAGAAGATTAAAGCAAAATTTAGATATGAGATGATATTGATGAAGAGTAACATGATTGCTGGAATTGTGATTGCTTTAGGTGGTGTATCTAGGCATACAATTAGTAAAGAGCATTATGAAGAGGTCATTGAAGACTTTGAATTTGTTGGATCAAGTGGTGAGGAAAAAATTGATCATGTGGAGAGACCTATGGGAAATAGGGATAGTTAGTTTACTAGGCCTAGATCTCAGTTGAAGTTAAAGAATAAGATGGAGGTTTAAAATTTCTCAGTTAATTATAGATATTGAAGATCAACTCAGAGTAAGTTTGGTACAAACTAAGTTGAAGAGACATGCTACTCTTTGGTGGAAAGAATTACAAAGAGATAGAGAGTAGGAAGGTGAAATAAAGATCACTAGATGAAGGTTGATGGTAACTCAGTTGAAGGCTAAGTTCATTCCTGCTAATTATGAACTTGAGTTTTTCAATAGATTGCAGAAATTGAAATAGAAAGATATGACCATGAAAGATTATATCAAGGATTTCTACAAGTTGACTATTCAATCTGGGCATAGAGAATTTGTCAAAGGCGAAGGTAGCTTGGTACATTAATGGATTTAGATTAAATATCCAAGATGAGGTTGGTATGTTGAAGAGTGATTTGGTTGAGGATTCTTATCAATATTCCCTGAAGGGCAAAGATAAGTTGAAGATGAAAAGTCAAGGTAATTCTAGAGGGAAGGAGAAGCAAGATAACTCAGAAAAAGCTAAACTGAGTGCAAAAGATGAACCAAAACCTATTGATCAAAAGAGAAGGATAGGTAGAGTTGAGTTTAAGGGTACTTAATACAAATGTGGAGAAGTATGACATATATTTTATAAATTTCCTAAGGCTAGTGATAGAAGAGTCGATGTTGTCAATGAGGTTGAAAACCCTGACAATCAACTTGAGCAAGGAGAGAGTTTACTAGCTCGACGAGTATTGATTGGTCAGAGGACTAATTTTTTTAGGACTTTTTATAAGTCTAGTCGTAAAGTCTACAATGTGATTATGGATGGTGGTAGTATGAAATAACCTTATTATTGAGGAGATGGTTCATAAACTTGAATTGAATAGAATGAGACATCCCTATCCTTATAGGATTGGCTAGTTTCAAGGTGAGCATGCTTTGGAAGTAAGAGAACAATGCCTTGCTGATTTCTAGATTGGGTAGTATAAGGATCAAGTGTTGTGTGATATTATGGACATGAACAATTTTCATGTGTTCCTTGGTAGACCTTGGCAGTATGATTATAGGGTTGTGCATAATTGCATCAAGAATGTATTTTCAATTATGAAATGTGGCAGGAAGCATTCCTTGCTTCTTTTGAAAAATGAAGAGCTCGGTATAAGGAACCTAAGTATTGGTAGCCAAGTTGAGTTGGAAAATCCTAAGAGGGTTATAGATCAACATGTAAGGGAGACCTGTGGAACATCAAGGATGGATGTGAAGAAGTAGAAGAATATCAAGGGAAAGAGTGTACAAGTTGAGGATTTGGAGGAAATGTATGTGAGGAACCAATTTTGTATTTATGTGATGAATCCTAGAAGATGTTCTTCTAGCTATTGAGAACATCTTTTTGAACCTAGGGTATGTGATGCAAGAGCATCATTTGGCTTTGGAGTTGGGGAACTTGGTCAAAGAAAGATGTGTGACTTGGTCAAAGAAGGAGGAGGTACTCATCTATTGAAGCCACTCGACATGTATTGGGAGCTTGATGATACTAGTTGTAGTGTTAAAGAGTCATAAATTGTCATGTTAACTAAGTTGTAATGTTAATTGAGTCGTAACCTATTGTGTTAACTAAGTTGCAGTTGTTGATACTCATAAGTAATTTTCTAATGCTTGGTCACACCTTTATTTCTAGTGTGAGCTGACCTTGGCATTTAATTTCTGTTGTAAGTTGACTTGTGACTTTAATGTGCATTTAATGCAAGGGTTTATTTCATTTATAATTTATTAGGATGACCTATGGCTTAGTTGGGTATAAGTAAGGGTCTTGTAGAGTCTTCAATCACAATCATCCAACTTGGAGAAAAGGGTTAATTGAAGGAGCAAAATTTGAGAAGGGCTAGCAGTTGAGGCTTGGTAAAATAGGAGATTACTTGGTTTGAGTGTGAGCACAAGTTGAGATTTCCTTGGGGTTTTATACAAGAGTGTGGATATAGACTAGCTAGGATTGATTTGGATCTTGTAGAACTATTTTTGTTGTAATTTCTATTATATTTGGCCACAACTCAGAAAGCCTTACAATTAGAAACATTGCATGTAAATAGTTATATTTTATGAACAAGGAGTTGCATTTGGTATTAGATTGTGTATCTTTTGTTGTGTTTCCTCTATGTGGTTATTTGAAAGGATTTGAATTACCTCCAGTAGGGGTACCCTTAGATTCTTGTTGCATTACAGATGGCCAAACATAGGTTATTAATAGGGTGTTAGAAAACCTATTAAGGTGTTTAACTAAGGAGTATGGTCAAATATGGGATCAAGTGTTGCCTTAACCTAAATTTTCCTAGAATGAAAATGCAAATAGGTCTACTGGTAAGAGCCCATTTGAAATGGTTTATGGAACTCACCCAAGGGGAGTGTGGGAATGTAGAGAACTTGGAAGTTTGTAAGGAATAAGTGGATATGCTAAAGATTTTTCCCAATCCATGAAAGAAGTGCATAATCAAGTGAAGAGGACCTTAATTAAGTCTAACAAAAAACTCAAGGCTAAATTTGATGAGAGGAGGAAAGACTTGTAGTTTGAGATAGGAGATTGGGTTATGGTTCATCTTAATAAAGCTAGAGTATAGAAGGCCATTCCTTGTAAGTTCCAGATTAGAAGAGTAGGATTGTATAAAGGTTTGGCTAAATATGGGAAAAATTACTATAAGGTGGACTTACCCAAAAATTAAAAAATTTCTCCAATATTCAATGTGCAAAACTTAGTTAAATACATAGGTCTTGATGTGACAGAGAAAGAACATAGTACAAAGGTTCATAAGGATATATCTAAGATAAAAATACCACCTCAAAGGTAAGCACAAGCTGAAATAATTTTAGACTCTAGGGTCAAGAAGAAAACTAGACATGGAATCTATATGGAACATCTCATCAAATGGAAACACCAACCTTAATCAGAGGATATCTAGATATCAGAGACTAAATTCAAAAAGTTTGGCATCATCCTTGAGCTATCTCTAGGTATAACTGACTTTTTTTTGTAGGGGTGAATGGTGCAAGAGCACCTAGGGTTTGGGTTAAAACCCTAACTCATTTTGCCTTGTAAGTGAACCTAGACAAGTCACTGAAGAATAATAACTTTAATGAGGTTCCATAGTTGTGTCAAGGTGTTTTGTGTGAGTAATAGGTTATGTGGGCAAAGTTTTCCAAGTGTGATGCAAATTTGTCAATAGTTGCGACGTTTTGCAAGATTAGGTAAAATAGGAAATTTGACCTCATTTTGTGAGTATTTGACATATATGAGGTTATAAAGGTTTAAATGTGTCCATGTAATCATTATATACTAATTAGGATGGTCTTTGACTTGAAAAAGTGACCAAGTGCAAAAGTTGTCAATGACAACATTTTGACAAAAAGTGCAAGATCATGAAAAAGTTATCAAAAAATAGTTTCAATAGTTAGGAGATGAGGATTGGGGTTATTTTAAGATCATCCATGTTCTGGAAAAAAGGTTGGATGTTTGTATGAGAAAATTTCAATAACAGTCTAAGCAATTTTTCCTGCAATTTTATCGCAGGCATCTTTGCAACTCGAGTATTTCATCTTTAATGGATTGATTTGAGTCTTTTATAGAACATCAATAGTTAGGATTCATCATGCACTTTATTTTTGTTCATTAGTAGGTATTGTTCTTTTATTTTTCTTAGTTAAATAAAATTCATGTCTTTGACTTGTTCACTAGTATATACAGAGTTAGACGAGCAATAATGTCCCTATCATGAAATATTACTATGGGATCATCATGACTACTTTGGATATGGCATTCTAATCCATGTATAGTGTACATATGCAATTTGGAGTTGAAATATGGATTTTTTCTATTTTTCATAGCTTTCCCTAGGCGAGTCTCATAGTGCCCAACTAGGAGTTGGTTAAATAACAATGAATGGATGGATGGTTTTGTGTATTGGAAAAAGAAATCCAAGGGCACGAAGGATAAGAGTAAATCCTACAAAGAATTTTATATGAAGATTTTGGCCAGTATAATCCATTTTATAGGGTTTTGTGCATCCAAAAGTTATCACAGTCCAATAAAGCTTGGAACCCTTATTATTAGATTTGTTTATAGGAAAGTGTTGTGTAGATGCTTTGTGGGTGTGGAATCCTAAAAATCCTGAAGAAATATGAAAAGAGTATTTGAAATTATGATTTTTTTGAGGTCTTATTTTGGAATTTTGTGATTTTTTCCACAAAAAATGGATTATGAGTCCTAATTAGGCCTAAAGGGCTAGTAGCTTTTTTTCATAGGGTTTGAAGAGATTAGTAAGAAGAAAAAGTGTAGGATGGGAAAAATGATGCCAAGAGTAATTGAAATGAAGGATTTTGAAGGCCATCCATCCCACTAGACTATGACCATGGTCATGGAGAGTGGAGGAGTGAGGTTTGTGTGAGGTAACAACTTCATAGAGAGGTCTAGGTGGGAAGATGAGTTTAGATAAGTATTCCTCTTGTGTAGGGTCATTGAGAGAACCTTAAGAAGGATATGATAGAGGCACTTTAGGATTCCTAAAGGAGAAGAGACTCAAAGTAAAAAACTCCCTATCAAATAAGTCTCTTACGTATACACTAATGAAGGAGTCATTTCAAATATTTGGTAGCAAGACATACTCTATTATTTATTGCAAAATGAGTGTAACAAGGGAATTAATAGTTCATAAAGAAGAGCATTAAAAATTAAGTGTGGTTCATACATGCAAAAAGATGGCCATGTTTACAAACATAACTATGAATGGTTGTACCTAAAATGTTTAAACTACAATAAGGCAAAGCATGTGTTGGAACAACTTCATGATAAATATGAAATTGCGCATGGCTCAACTGAAGACATGACACATCAAATTTTAAGGTTAGCTTACTATTGGCCTACACTATTCAAGGATGTGAAAGAGCATGTATCCTACTACCATGTGTGTCATTCTAGTGCTAACAAAGAGAGAAATCCAAAAATGTGATTGCACCAAGTATGTGAGGTATATACCTTCTCTAAATGGGGGCTTGATTTTCTTAGGCATATGAATCCACCATTTTCAAGAAGACATAGGTACATTCTTACATCAATCAATAAATACATGTAATGAACTAAAGCTGATATATTTATTGAACTACCAAGTTGTCACCAGCTTACTTGAGGAACATATCATCACGAGGTTCAAAATACCCTTTTTTTTGGTATGCAATAACAAATCCTCCTTTTCATATTTAATTCTCATGCAATGGGCATTAGAAAATAAGGTAAATATAAAATTATCATCTAATTACTATAGGTAAGAAATTGGAGTTGCTAAGTCTACTAATAAAAAATTAATTACTATTCTCAAAACTTTACGTGATAAAAATATGAAAGATTGGAACTCACAATTAAAAGCATTATGGATTGATAGGATTAGGATCAAGAATTCCTTAGGTATCACCCCTTAATTGTTGGTATATGGTCAAGAGATTTTTTTCCCCATGAATCCAAAAATCCCCATGTTGAAATTCTTGAGAGGGTATGTTGAAAATGAAGATAGGGTACAAGTCAAGTTGATGAATCTTTTGGAATTAGATCAAAGAAGAACTTTGGCATTAAAGTATGTTGCTAAAAATAAAACTATTATCAAGCTTTTCTTTAACAAAAGAGCTACATTTAAGGATTTTAGGACCTTTTACCTAGTCATGATGTGGGATAAGAAAAAAGAAAAAATAGGAAATCATACCAAATTTCAATGCTTGTGGATTGGCCCCTATCAAATTGTAGAGTTTTTACTAGAAAACACTTTTAAACACACGTCCGAAGTTGGTTATGTTTCCCATCAATGGTCAATCATTTTGAATTAATTTGAATCCTAAAAAGTATAAGTCACATTTTTTTGTATCAGAGTAGATCTTGTAGGGTCTTTTGTCTTGTTTTTTTTTTCTCTTTTGCTTTTCAGTATTTGAGTCTAGGAGTCAATGTGTTTTTTAGGGACTATTCGTAGCACATGTCCCATCCCAATTTGTGTTGACTTAAGAAAGAGGAATTTATTAGTCAAAGAACTCAAAGGCCTTGTCTTACAAGAAAATTTATTTATATATATATATCAATAAAAAATATAAGGTTGATCATTCTCATCATGTCAAACACTTAAGCAATGGTCTAGGTTAAAACTGGTTGGGATCTACCAAAGTTGTTCAACATGAGTGACAAAGGTCCTTGAAACCCTTTTTTTAATACTTCTTGGCATGTGAGTATTTGGAAATTCAATAAAAAAGGAATGAATATAACAAGAACTCAAATATAATAAAAAAACATCTCTATCATTATTGATAAAAAAATAATTCATGAAGACAAAAATTCAAGAAGGCTATATAGGAACACTAATTGTATACAATTTATTGCATAAAATGTCAACCTTTGGTACATTGTACACTGATGTTTATATAGACAATCCTACTCAAAGTTATAATTTTTAGAGGTATGATTTCTATCATACATAAAAAGTGAAAATAATTGATTTTATACTAACTCTATGCAAAAGTAAGTCCTATCATGAAGCTAACTAGGCTTTTACTCTTTTTATTTATTTATTTGCATGCATGGGCCATTACATGGTTTGACAACAAAAGAAGAAGAAGAAGAAGAAGAAGAAAATAAGAGGAAATTTAAGCTCCAACTAAAGTTGACCTTTGAACTATTGATCAAAATCCCCTATTAAAATATGGTCTCTAAAACACAAAATGATTATTCCTCTATTTTCCACTCATGTTTAACTTTCATCTACCTCATCTCCTTCCAAATCATGCATAAAAACTCCCTAAATCTAGAACTGGCAGTGAAAAATGCATAAATGCACTAGCTCCCAAAATTATTAGAGTTTTCACATTTTCAGACTAAGTCCCAAAATTTTTGTGGAGTTGTAGACTCATAAGCTATAGAGTGAACACAAAATTTGCATGAGTTGTGGACCTTCCTAGACTAAAATTGTGCAAAAATTCACTAAGTTTAAAATCTGAAAATCTATGATATAGGTTTTCTATCTCATTGCTTTAGAAATACCCCTAGACATTTAGACTTCACCCTCTCCACAACTTCCATCACATTGAAGGAATATTTCATACCCAATTCTTAGAGTTCTTCCTCTACCTTGTTGTAGAAATCACATACTTCCTTCCTCATTTCTTCAACAAATTTAGTTTTTTTTTTTATCAAGATTCTTCAAGGCCTCTTCAATTTTTAGGAATCTTCATAGGTCATCCTCAATGGACATGGTCTCAAATGAGACACAAAATTATTGTACCACCATTACAACTAGACAAGTTTATGCATGGAATCATCCCCCAAAATATCTACACTTTCCTTATGGAATAGGTGGTCTACTTTTTTCTATATTATTGGTCACCTTCCCTCAGATATCTTATGTTCTGAGAATATCTACATTATCATCTTCTCTCCTAAACTAGTCTTCCTGATCTATTCATCAAATTTATCTAGTTTAGCCCTATCAGAAATGATTGACTATTTCTTGTAGCCTTTCTTCTTTATTTTCCTCAAGCTTGACCTCATAACATACTAGTTATGTACCTAGTCCACTATGCTAGTATGACCTCCTACCAAGTTTTTTAACCTTTCCACATTCTCAGAAATAGAATGTAGGAGCTGAATTATTTCCTCTAGACACTCTTCTCCTAGTTTTCTAAAATTTTGTTTCCAATAGTAACATGTCTTTATGAAAGAATAAAAATGAATGGTTATCAAGGATCACATTTCGAGTGTAGCCTTCAGAGAAATATCTAGATTAGTAGGGTCAATAGGACTTGCTACCATTTTCATGAACTCCTTTAAAGCCTTATTTTTCTTAATAAGGGTCTGGATCTCTGCCTCATGTTTTTCTAGCTCCCTTAATAGATTACTTACACCAAGTGTTTTTAATGCCTTTCTACCTTCCTTGATGAGCTTCTCAAGATCCATTTATTCCATTCTATAATCTTATGAGGCGAGGTTTAAAGTATCCCCTTGAGTCACAAGAACTAAATTTTGGGCCCTCTAGTTTCCATGCCAATCCCTTGCCATGAATGAAAATCTATAAGAATTTGACTAAGGCAATGAAAATAATGCCAAGATCTAGAAGCAAGAGAGATAACACAAGAGAGACAAGAGATTATCAAATGAGAATCTCAACAATAATCAAATGATTATGGATGAATATATCATAGAAGTGTCTAAATATAGCGATAATAAAGATGACTAAGAGTTAGAAAAGAAAATGTCCACCAAGAGTGGATTATCCTCCATTGTGCATAAAAGTATGTGCAACAATGAGAGGATAGGAATACAAAGATGTATCTCATAAAGAGATATAGTAGACAAAATGTGCTCAAATAAAATACAAACTACTGTGTTGTCTAAATGATAACTTATATGAATATGCAAACTCCTAGGTGTTTACTTGATAGCTAATATGAAAATGCATTAAACTAAGTAAACTTAAGTAAAGTGTAAATAATAGATACTTATTTACACCAACACCCACCCTTAAGTGAAACTTAGAAGAATGCACTTAAGATCACAAAAGACAAATAATAATACAAGATGGGTCTTAGTTAGTAGGTGGTGCAAGAGCACCAAAGAAAATCCAAGAATACAAGGGAAACTAGAGGACTCCAAGAATGAAGATGAATCATCCATACCATGGTGGAATCAACTATGCAATCTTGAAACCCATCATGACATTAAAAATGCACAATATGTAAATCTTAGGTCCTAAAAGCCCAAAAAGAGGCTAAATGGTCATATGGTTGTAATAGGGATCATAATAGCATAGGTTAGCCTTTATGAATGTTTAATAAGATCATGTAAGTCATTTGGAATGGTTGTATTGGTCAAAATACTCTTAAAACCTAAAATTTGTAATGTTGTAAATTCAATTTTTTGAATTACAATGGTTAGTTGGATTTAGGAGAGAAAAGTGTTTTCTTAGTGTTTTAGGCTCTTAATCATTCCTATGCTAACTAGGGGTTCTCAAGAAAGTTATATGGAAGGTTATATATTGTGGATAATCCATTTGTACATATATAGAAGTGATGTGTATGAACTACATGCAAAATTAAGAAGGAAAATCTCCATTTTTACAAGTTTCCATGAGTTGATTCATTGATTTGGGTGTTTTTTGAAAGATTTTGGATCTTGGATGAATCAAGAACATAATTATCTATTTTTACATTCCATTTCATTCTTGGTTTGAAGGATTCCAGTAGTTTTACATTCAATTTTGTGTTGGCTGCTATAACATAGTTCAATTTTTCTTGACAGTTTTGACATTTTCTTATTGTAGAATGGTCATTCCATGAATGTATGGTCTGGTTCTCATGGAATGACACTAATTATAATTTTATCATAATCTAATAACAAGTTAACATGCAATTGTGAAGGAGGAGATAAGTTTTTGGTGATCACCATGCTGATTTGAAGGTTTTTACATTGGAAATTGTTAAGTATGCTACAACAATATCTATTTGGCCTTAAAAAGGGGTTAATTTTATGTTGGATTCTAGTTATTTATGTTCCATACAAGGTGTTCCATCCTTTATATCTTGGAGAAAGCATTGGGAGAGTAGAGATTGACAAAGCCCTAGTTCTTGAGGGTTTGGAGTCACAAATTGGGTTTTTGTGTTTGTAAGGACTATATACTGAAATTGGTTGTAGATTCCTCTAATTAAATCCATTTTATGATACTTTGGAGAGTCCTAAAGTCTAGAAGTATATTTGAGGCATAGTTTCTTTGTAAATCCATCTTTTTGGAAGCCTAATTTGTTGAACAAGCATTGAAATAAGGACTATTTTCCAAAGTAACCCTATCTGTCTTTTGGCTATGTTGAAGTAATCGATAAAGAGTATTTGAAAAGGTAACTAGTTTTCTTGAATTTTTGGAAGTTTTAAGTGTTATGCAATTTAGAAGCTTGCTGGAGACCTAATTGGCAGTGCTACTAGGTCTATTTTTATGCATTTCCTAGTTTATGACCAAAGTGAGTTTGGGGAAGGGTAAAACTAGTTTAACCACCTCTAAATTGATGTCTCAAGGGAATACAAACTAATTTGAGTCTTAGAAGGAGTCTTGAACAACAATCCTTGTGTTAGAGGCATTGTAGGTCATTGCATTATTTTGAAATTTGAGCATTTAACTATTTTCCTTACTGTTGCTAATTGAACCTTCATTGTACCATAACCCTCAAAATCACTAGGGCATACTAGGTCCCCATGTACAAATTGCAAGTGCAAAAAACATGCAATGCAATTCTCATAAAGAAGAGAGAGGGAAAACCACATGGGAAAACCCCCCCTCCAAAAAGAGAGATAAGTACAATAAGAGAAAATGAGAGAAAATAAGACCTCATATGAGGAAATGATCCCCCCATTAAAGAGAAGAGAGTAGTTAATTGAACCCCTTCTAAAATATCCCACACATCCAAGAGATCTTGCAAATGAATGTACATGACCCCAGTGAAGCGTCTGGTGAATATGTTTGCAAAATGCTCTAATGTAGGACAATACTACAACTCAATGACCTGCTCTTGTATCATCTCTCTGATGTAGTGCATATAAAACTCAATGTGTTTTGTTTGCTGATGTTGAACTAGATGTTTTGAGATATAAATAGCACTCTGATTATCACAATGAATTATTGTAGGTCATGGAATGTTAAACTAAAACTCCTTTGGGATATGTTGTAACCATATAGCCTCTATAATTTCAGTAAACCTCTAGTTGATACTCAATATCGGTTGAAGATAGAGCAATAGAATTATGCTTCTTTCTCTTCCAAAAAATAGGGTTAAAACCAAGATGAAACATGTACCCTAAAGTAGATTTGCAAGAATCAAGATCTCTTGCATAGTCTGAGTCTATTTATCTAACCAACTGAGGTCTAGTACCTTCTATATAGTGTATCACATATGTATGTGTACCCTCTAAGTAGTGCAAGATGTATTTAGCTACCTTCCAATGAATCTCATGTGGCTCTTGCATTAAGTGAGAAACTATTCCAACTGCAAAGGCTATGTTTGGGCATGTATGTGTTAAGTAGATGAGACTTCTAACAAACTACCTATATAATGAAGCATCAACAAGTGGTATGATAAACTTAGCCTCTAAATTAGCACCTAAAAGAAAGGGAGTAGGTGAAGCTTTTTAATCACTCATGAAACCAAACAAGTAGATAAAGAGCATACTTGGGATGAGAAAGTTCAATACTTGTTGAATACAATGTGATCTCAATACCAAGGACAGAATGAAATAAACCCAAGTCTATCACAGAAAATATTTCTTGCAAAGATGTCTTGACATTATCAATAGTGGATGAAGTACTCCCACTAATGATAAATTCATCAACATAAAACACAAGTGTCAAGTGTGAGTCATCCCTCTAAAGAATGTATATATTAAAATCTAAATGATACCTCATGAATCTTTCCAAGAGAAGGAAGGAATCCATCCTCGTATACCAAGCTTTAGGAGCCTTCTTAAGTCCATAGATAAAATTCCTCAACCTAAAAACTATAGTAGTATCCTATATGAATTTTTGTGGCTGCTCCATATAAATCTCTTCAAGAGGATCCCCATTTAAAAATGCACTCTTCACATCCATCTATTGTACAACCCAACTATGAGTTGCACCAATAGCTAGTGTCAAAATAATGGAGTTAATCTTAGCTATAGGTACAAAAGTCTCAACATATTCAACACTAAGAACCTGTGAGAAAACTTTTGCAATAAGTCTAAACATATACTTATCCACACTTTCATTTGCTACAAACTTAATTTGATGGATCTACTTATAAGGAACCAAATTTCTTCCCTTAGGAAGAGGAACTAAGTCCCAATTATTATTTTTCATCAAAGAGTTATACTCTTCCTTTGTAGCCTTGTCCCATTTAGGAAGGTTCATAATGCTTCCTTAATTGATTGTGGATCTTAGGTAATGGCTATATAAGCATGTAGAAATATTTTGTGTTGTACCCTTGTCCTCCTAGTATCTAGAAGATTCTCCACCAATGAACTCATTGAATCAAGTTTTTGTTTGTCCAACAAAGTCTAGTTGAAGAAGAAGGAATATCCTCCATTATTTGTATACCCTACAAGAGTGTTGTTCTTTCATCTTCTTAGTCACAATCATCACTATCATCACTTTCCATTAAAGAGGAAGAGGGAGGATTTGAAGAAGCCAAGCTAGGCCAGGTCTCTTCAAAGTAAACACTCCTCTCAAAGAAAATGTGACATGTCTCTAGATGCATAAACTTGTATATCTTAAGATGGTTAGGATATCGAACAAATATGTAAGGTTTACTTTGTGATTCTAATGCCTTGTATTTTTGTGGAGGTCTCCTTGCCCATGTTGGAAAATGATTTTTTTTATAAAGTGTTCCACTCTTGGTTTTCTTCCACACTAAGCCTTAGTAGGTGTAACTCCATCCAAGGAATTATGAGGACTTCTATTTTGGATATAATTGGCACAACACATAGCTTCACCCAAGAAAGCTCAATCAAGAGACTTATTTTGTATCATACAAATTTTCATCTCCTTAAGTGTTCTATTCTTCCTTTTTTCAACACCATTTTGTTATAGAGTATATGTAACTAAAATTTGAAGATCAATGCCCTCATGAGTGCAAAAATCTATAAGTCTTCAGTTTACGTACTCCCTTCCATTATTTGTTTGAAGAATCTTGATGGCTTTCCCTGATTTATTCTCAACTTGATCCTTGAAGGTGAAAAACTTATCAAACACTTCACTCTTGTGAGTGAGAAGGAAGACCCAAATGTAGTGTCAAAAGTCATTAATAAAGGTGAGAACATAATAGGCCTTGCCAAATGATGACACTAGAAATGGGCCAGCTATGTCACTATGAATTAATTTGAAGAAAAAATATTGCTCTCAAAGACTTCCCTTTGTTAAAATTTTCTTTAGAATTCTTTCATTTTTCACAACTTGAACATCCACTCTCTGAATACTTAACTTCAGGTAGACCTATGACCATATTCATTGCTATTATAGGTAATTGAGATGTCCAAACCTTCTATGCTAAAGTTCTACTTTGTGAATTTGAGTGTGTCAACAAGGGAAGGGAAGTGGACTGAGGCACAAAGTGAGAAAAAGAATAAATTCTTGTATCATGATTAGCCTTTCCAATTACCACCATGGAATCATCCTTAAGATTTTTCACCATAACTAAATTAGGAAGGAACTCTACTTTTCTTCCATATCCACAGTGAGTGATTTTCTAGATTGAAAGGACGATGATGTTAAGGTTGGGAACATGAAGAACATCATTGAAAATCTCATTGTCCATCCCAACATCCCCTTTTCCTTCAACTTCCACTTGTGTATCATCTTCCACATAGCTATTAGGCACATGAGATAGTTTTAAAGAGAAAAAATGCTCTTTTGAAGAACCTATATGATGTGTAGATCCTAAATCAAGAACTCATTCCTCATGATTATTTATACTCGCTACAAAATATTGTCCCTTACCCTTTGAATTGGATGAGGACCCCCTATCCTTATAGGAATTGGGAAAATCAATGTTGTGTTTCCTAATTGTGTTAAGAAACTCATTAGTGTTCTTCTTATGGCATACATACTCTTCATGACCATTTTTCTTTAAATATGCAAAAAAAATTTCTTCTCCTATTTATTGAAGTTGTTACCCTTCTTATTATTGTTGGAAGAAGAAATTCATTGTTATGAGGAGGAAGATTTTTGTGTTTCCTTGTGTGGCTTATCCTTCCAATTCTTTTTCTTCTTGTTGGAATTTTGATCACCTTGATTCGCATGAATCCCTTTGCTAGCCACCAAAGCCCTAGACTTGGAAGACTTGAGAATCCCCATACTCATTAATTTATCTTTTTCAAATAAAGGCTTGGTGAAGGTATTGATCATTGTTAACTTGTGAGTATTATAGCTTGAATT
Source organism: Cupressus sempervirens (assembly GCA_028749045.1). Taxonomy (NCBI): domain Eukaryota; kingdom Viridiplantae; phylum Streptophyta; class Pinopsida; order Cupressales; family Cupressaceae; genus Cupressus; species Cupressus sempervirens. Next base: position 477,657,711 of record CM053792.1, read on the forward strand.
AAATCCACATAATCAGGAGGAAGATTTCTCATCAAATGACTAATCAAGTTTGCATCTTGTATGGGATTACCACAATCCTTGACTTGTTCTCTATAGTAATTGACTTTGTTGTGATAGTCATGGACTATGCCAAAATTCCTAGGCTCTAATTTTAGATTATTACTCTCAATAAAAAAACCTATATCCTCATCCACTTTTCCATACAATTCAAAAAGTTTATCCCAAGCTTCCCTTGAAATTGTAAAAGTGTTTGATGTGATATTAGACATATTTGTGAACACATAATCTAAAGAGACCTATTGCCATAGAATTATATTTATTCCATTTTATGTGAGAAACATCATCCTAATTAGGTTATAGTCTTGGACCATCCACATTTTTTTAATCTATGCACATTAATGCACTCATTACATTGTCTTTCCATATAGTATAATTATTTGGAGTTAAAAGTGGAAATTGAGTAGAACCCATGATATAAATATAAAAGGGTATAACATCAAAAGAGACATAAGATACAAAAAAACACCCCACCCCCCCACTTCACACAATCAAATAATCCACCCTCAAAATATGATTTGGTACTTTATATATAGAGTGTATACAATAACCACTTACTAATTTTAGGCCAAAGTGGTCTTCTGATTATGATGATTACAACTTCCCTTTTTAGGCCAAACCATCCACTAATCAATATATCTCAAAATAAATTTAAATCAAATATGATTCTTTACAATGATTATACAAGGCCAAAAAAAACCAACTTATAAAGGGTTTTTTTCCACCCAAATAGGGTTACAATATTATTGAATCTCTAAATAGTAGACAAAAAAATGTACTTCAAAAAAAAACATAACCTAAAAATGTGTCCAGAAGAGCTCAAAAGAATCCTTTGAAGTTGCAAAATGCAGGATTTCTCAAATATAGTCACCAAAAATTGGAATTTCTATGAAATATGTGTGCTAGTTGTTGGCTTGACTATATAGTCATATGATGACAGTTGTTGGCTTGATTGTAATTTCTATAGACCCATTGCTGATTATGCTATTTGTTTTCTTGATTATATAGATAGATGACATGGTAGTATAATTATTGGGCATATGTGTTGGAAGCATGAATTGTGATGATAATTATATGGGAAAGTATTGTAGAAATAGGATTAGATCATTATCATGATGATATGTTACATTCATGACTATATTTGTCATTAATGTCAACATAGTAGTTTTTTGTAATATCTAACAGAAGAACAATGATAAAGAACAAATTGGTAAAGGTAGATAGTTTAGAATTTTCACTAAGGTAAAAGGGAGCTTATAATGAGTGTCTAGTATATGCAGCTAACCTAAAAAGCATAAGATATTAATTCTAGAAGAAGTTATGCAAGTTTTGGTGAAGATTGTTCTAAGATAGAGTTTATAGAAGCATGTTGTGGTAAACTTGTAATATCTCTTAGCAGATATGTTATTTTGAGAAGCCAAAGTTAAAGATGTGAAGAAGACATTCTAGAGATGATGTAGCTAAGCTCTCTTGTCATAATGTTACACATATGGAAAGTTATTCAAGTCACAAGGAAAAAGGTTAATGTTATTGCTAAGTGTAATGTGTTCTTAATGAGGTCCTATAATAATTACTTGAGAAGGTGTAATAGCCAACTCAAGGAATCATTTTATGGATTCAGTATAAAGGAAGGACAATTTACTTTATCATGTATGGAATGGATAATTGATTGCAAGAAGCATAAAGAGAGAAATACAAAGATAAAAAGAAAAGAGCGAAGGTGAAGGAAACTTCATTGCCAAGGTTTTATTGTGAGATCTAAAGTTTGATATTTGGATCTAAGGTTCATAACCTAGTCTACAAGGTCTGACAATGATTGGTCTAGTTGACAAGATAGAGGAAAGGAGTTAAAAGTACAATTTTGACAATTATTCTACAAGGAATATTTGAGTGATCAGTTGGACAATGAGTTCAGTGGTCTTGTCCCAAAAGTACAACTCCTAATAGGGTTGGAATCTTCTAACAAGGATTCAAAGTCTCCTAACACAAACTCATATGTATTAAATATTTAAATAGATTCCTAATAGGGTCCATCCTCTAACAATGAATATTTATATTATAATATCATCTTATGGGCATCATTCCCACATAGGTTTTCCCTCTGATCAAGGGTTTCCCTAGTTAACATATCTGGTGTAATTGTGTATGTGCATTTTAGTATGGTTGTTGTTTACTTTGATTAAATGGATAAGATAATATATTTAAGGGTGATAATTATTGGATATCTAATTCACCCCCCCTCTAAGTTATCTCAATGGACTATTATTTATAATAATTGGTATCAGAACGTCAGGTCCTTGAAGTATAATCTTAACAACTTTGGGAGATTAGTGGAAAGTTATTCTAGTTTAGATAGTCCTAAGTATGATGGAGAAAATTTTGACACCTAGAAGATGGAGCTTCTTGGTAAGAAATCAAAATTTGTACAAATTTGAGCATTGAGTTTTTCAATAGAGGCACAAGTAAAGATAGATTGAGATTCAATGAAGAAATGAAGATTGAGGAAGGTATTGAGCTCCTCATGAAAAGAGAGCCAAAAAGTATGGAAGTTTTTTCTTGTTGGACATATAATGATTTTTTTCATCTACATGCCCTAAGAGAGTAAGGAAAACTAGAAAGAGTTCACTTTCTCATGAAGATGAAGAATTTAAAGCATGGAAATATTATTTAATGATTGTGATAAAGATAATGAGCTTGAATTGGTTAAGGAAAAGGAAGTAGTAGAAGAGACAACTTTGGTATCTATTGTTGATCCAAAGGCTAATCATGAAAATGTGGAAGTTATCACTAACAATGATTTGCAGAATGAAGGAGAACTAAGGTAGGAATAAAGCTCAAAACCTTCAACAAAGTTAATTATCACCATTAAATAACCTTAACCATTCAATCAACGTAAACAACAACCATACTAAAATGCACATACACAATTACACTAGATATGTTAACTAGGGAAACCTTTGATTAGAGGGAAAACCTTGGTGGGAATGATTCCCATAAGATGATGTACTAATATAAATATTCCTTGTTATAGGATAGATTCTCCTTCATTCTACAAATCATTGTTAGTGATAACTTCCACATTTTCATGGTTAGCCTTTGGATCAACAATAGTTACCAAAGTCATCTCTTCTACTACTTCCTTTTCCTTAACCAATTCAAGCTCATTATCTTTATCAAAATCATTCAAGAATATAGCTCTTATCTTTATCACAATAATTCAAGAATATTTCCATGCTTTAAATTCTTCATCTTCATGAGAAAGTGAACTCTTTCTAGTTTTTCTTACTCTCTTAGGGCATGTAGATGAAAAATGACCGAACTCATTATATGTCCAACAACCAAAAAATTCCATACCTTCTAGCTCTCTTTTCATGAGGAGCTCAATACCTTCCTTGATCCTGTCTTCTTTGAATATTTATCTATCTTTACTTGTGTCTCTATCCAAAAACTCAATGCTCAAATCTGTACACAATTTTGATTTCTTACCAAGAAGCTCCATCTTCTAGGTGTTAGAATTTTCTCCATCAGACTTAGGACTATCAAAACTAGAATAACTTGTCGTTGATCTCTCAAAGTTGTTAAGATTGTATTTCAAGGACCTAATGCTTTGATACTAATTGTCAGAAATAATAGTCCATCAAGATAACTTAGAAGGGGGGCGGGGGGACAATGGGGGTTGAATCAGATATCCAATAATTATCACCCTTAAATAATCTTAATCATTCAATAAAGTAAAAAACAATCATACTAAAATGCACATACACAATTACAACAGATATGTTAACTAGGGAAACCCTTGATCAGAGGGAAAACCTTGGTGGGAATGATGTCCATAAGATGATGTACTAAATAAAATAAAATAATCTTAACCATTCAATCAAAGTAAACAACAACCATACTAAAATGCACATACACAATTACACCAGATATGCTAACTAGGGACACCCTTGATTAGAGGGAAAAATTTGGTGGGAGTGATGCCCATAAGATGATGTACTAATATAAATATTCCTTGTTAGAGGATGGAATCTCCTTCATTCTACAAATCATTGTTAGTGATAACTTCCACATTTTCATGGTCAGCCTTTAGATCAACAATAGTTACCAAAATTGTCTCTTCTACTACTTCCTCTTCCTTAACCAATTCAAGCTCATTATCTTTATCACAATCATTCAAAAATATAGCTCATTATGTTTATCACAATCATTCAACAATATTTCCATGCTTTAAATTCCTCATCTTCATAGAAAGTGAACTCTTTCTAGATTTCCTTACTGTCTTAGGGCATGTAGATGAAAAATGACCAACCTCATTATATGTCCAACAAGAAAAAACTTCCATACCTTTTGGCTCTCTTTTCATGAGGAGCTCAATACCTTCCTTGATCATCATATCTTCTTTGAATCTTGATCTATCTTTACTTGTGCCTCTATCCAAAAACTCAATGCTCAAATCTATATGCAATTTTGATTTCTTACCAGGAAGCTCCATCTTTTGGCTGTCAAAATTTTCTCCATTAGACGTAGGACTATCTAAACTGCAATAACTTGCCATTGATCTCCCAAACTTGTTAAGATTATACTTTAAGGACCTAATGCTCTGATACCAATTGTTAGAAATAATAGTCCATCAAGATAACTTTTGGGGGGTCGGGGGGGATGAATTAGATATCCAATAATTATCACCCTTAAATAATCTTAACCATTCAATCAAAGTAAACAACAACCATACTAAAATGCACATACACAATTACACCATATATGTTAACTAGAGAAACCCTTGATCAAAGGGAAAACCTTGGTGTGAATGATGCCCATAAGATTATGTACTAATATAAATGAAATAATCTTAACCATTCAATCAAAGTAAACAAAAACCATACTAAAATGCACATACACAATTATGCTAGATATGTTAACTAGGGAAACCCTTGATCAATGGGAAAACCTTGGTGGAAATGATGCCCATAAAATGATGTACGAATATAAATTTTCCTAGTTAGAGGATGGACTCTCCTTCATGCTACAAATCATTGTTAGTGATAACTTCCACAGTTTCATGGTTACCCTTTGGATCAACAATAGTTACCAAAATTGTCTCTTCTACTACTTCCTTTTCCTTAACCAATTCAAGCTCATTATCTTTATCACAATCATTCAAGAATATTTCCTTGCTTTAAATTCTTCATTTTCATGAGAAAGTGAACTCTTTCTAGTTTTCCTTACTCTTTTAGTGCATGTAGATGAAAAATGACCAAAATCATTATGTCCAACAAGAAAAAACTTCCATACCTTCTGGCTCTCTTTTCATGAGGAGCTCAATACCTACCTTGATCTTCATGTCTTCTTCAAATATCGATCTATTTGTACTTGTGCCTCTATCCAAAAAATCAATGCTCAAATTTGTACACAATTATGATTTCTTACTAAGAAGCTCCATCTTTTGGGTGTCTAAAGTTTCTCCATCAAACTTAGGACTATCTAAATTGGAATAATTTGTCATTGATCTCCAAAAGATGTTAAGATTATACTTCAAGGACCTGATGCTTTGATACCAATTTTTATAAATAATAGTCCATCAAGATAACTTAGAGGGGGGGGGGGGGGGGGGGGGGGGAGAACTAGATATCCAATAATTATCACCCTTAAATAATCTTAACCATTCAATCAAAGTAAACAACAACCATACTAAAATGCACGTACACAATTACACTAGATATGTTAACTAGGGAAACCCTTGATTAGAGATAAAACCTTGGTGGAAATGATGCCCATAAGATGATGTAATAATATAAATTAAATAATCTTAACCATTCAATCAATGTAAACAAAAACCATACTAAAATGCACATACACTATTACACCAGATATGTTAACTAGGGAAACCCTTGATCAAAGGGAAAACCTTGGTGGTAGTGATGCCCATAAATTGATGTATTAATATAAATTTTCCTTGTTAGAGGATGGACTTTCCTTCATTTTACAAATCATTGTTAGTGATAACTTACACATTTTCATGGTTAGCCTTTGGATCAACAATAATTACCAAAGTTGTCTCTTCTACTACTTCCTTTTCCTTAACAAATTCAAGCTCATTATCTTTATCAAAATCATTCAAGAATATAGCTCATTATCTTTGTCACAATCATTCAAGAATATTTCCATGATTTAAATTCTTCATCTTCATGAGAAAGTGAACTCTTTATAGTTTTCCTTACTCTTTTAGGGCATGTAGATGAAAAATGACCAAACTCATTATATGTCCAACAACCAAAAAATTCCATACCTTCTAGCTCTCTTTTCATGAGGATCTCAATACCTACCTTGATCTTCATGTCTTCAAATCTTGATCTATCTTTACTTTTTCCTCTATCTAGAAACTCAATGCTCAAATGTGTACGCAATTTTGATTTCTTACTAAGAAGCTCCATCTTCTGGGTGTCAAAATTTTCTCCATCAGACTTAGGACTATCTAAATGGGAATAACTTGTCGTTGATCTTCCAACACTATTAAGATTCTACTTCAAGGACCTAATGCTCTAATACAAATTTTTATAAATAATAGTCCATCAAGATAACTTAGAGTGGGGGGGGGATGAATCAGATATCCAATAATTATCACCCTTAAATAATCTTAACCATTCAATCAAAGTAAACAACAATCATACTAAAATACACATACACAATTACACCATATATGTTAACTAGGGAAACCTTTGATCAGAGGGAAATTTTTGGTGAGAATGATGCCCATAAGATGATGTACTAATATAAATTAAATAATCTTAACCATTCAATCAAAGTAAACAACAACCATACTAAAATGCACATACACAACTACACCAGATATGTTAACTAGGGAAACCCTTGATCAAAGGGAAAACCTCGGTGGTAGTGATGCCCATAAGATGGTGTACTAATGTAAATATTCCTTGTTAGAGGATGGACTCTCCTTCATTCTACAAATAATTGTTAGTGATAACTTCCACATTTTCATGGTTAGCCTTTGGATCAACAATAGTTAACAAAGTTGTCTCTTCTACTACTTCCTTTTCCTTAACTAATTCAAGCTCATTATGTTTATCACAATAATTCAAGAATATAGCTCATTATTTTTATCACAATAATTCAAGAATATTTCCATGCTTTAAATTCTTCATCTTCATGAGAAAGTGAACTCTTTCTAGATTTCCTTACTCTTTTAGGGCATGCAGATGAAAAATGACTAGACTCATTATATGTCCAACAAGCAAGAACTCCCATACCTTCTGGCTCTCTTTTCATGAGGACCTCAATACCTTCCTTGATCTTCATTTCTTCTTCAAATCTTGATCTATCTTTACTTGTGCCTCTATCTAAAAACTCAATACTCAAATCTCTACACAATTCTGATTTCTTAACAAGAAGCTCCATCTTCTAAGTGTTAGAATTTTCTCCATCAGACTTAGGACTATCTAAATTGGAATAACTTTCCATTGATCTCCCAAAGCTGTTAAGATTATACTTCAAGGACCTAATGCTCTGATACCAATTGTTAGAAATAATAGTCCATCAAGATAACTTAGAGGGGTGGGGGGTGGTGAATCAAATATCCAATAATTATCACCCTTAAATAATATTAACCATTTAATAAATGTAAAAAACAACCATACTAAAATGCACATACACAATTACACCAGATATGTTAACTAGGGAAACCCTTGATCAGAGGGAAAACCTTGGTGGGAATGATGCCCATAAAATGATGTACTAATATAAATATTCCTTGATAGAGGATGTACTCTCCTTCATTCTGCAAATCATTATTAGTGATAACTTCCACATTTTCATGGTTAACATTTGGATCAACAATAGTTACCAAAGTTGTCTCTTATACTACTTCCTTTTCCTTAACCAATTGAAGCTCATTATATTTATCACAATCATTCAAGAATATAGCTCATTATGTTTATCATGATGGACTATTATTTATAACAATTAGTATCAGAGCAGTAGGTCCTTGAAGTATAATCTTAATAGCTTTGGGAGATTAGTGGTAAGTTATTCTAGTTTAGATAGTCTTAAGTCTAATGGAGAAAATTTTGGCACCTAGAAGATGGAGCTTCTTGGTAAGAAATTAGAATTGTGTATAGATTTGAGCATTGAGTTTCTAGATAGAGGCATAAGTAAAGATAGATTGAGATTTGAAGAAGACATGAAGATCAAGGAAAGTATTGAGCTCCTCATGAAAAGAGAGCCAGAAGGTATGGAAGTTTTTGCTTGTTGGACATATAATGAGTTTGGTCATTTTTCATCTACATGCCCTAAGAGAGTAAGGAATACTAGAAAGATATCAATTTCTCATAAGATGAAGAATTCAAAGCATGGAAATATTCTTGAATGATTGTGATAAATATAATGAGCTTGAATTGGTTAAGGAAAAGGAAGTAGTAGAAGAGATAACTTTGGTAACTATTGTTGATCCAAAGGCTAACCATGAAATGTGGAAGTTATCACTAACAATGATTTGCAGAATGAAGAGAGCTAAGGCAAGAATAAATCTTGGAATGCACAATAGAGTTAAGAGTTGAGATAAAAACTCCTACTTCTAGTAAGAATATGACAAAGAATCATCCACCCGAGTAGATCATTAGAAGCAAAGATAAAGGTTTGATGACAATAAGCATAATCAATGAAGAACTATGTTTGATATATCAAGTTGAACCAAAGAATGTGGATGAAGCATGTAAAGATGACTATTGGAAGCAAATAATGAAAGAAGAATTGGTTCAGATAGTGAAGAATGAGACATAGGAATTAGTCCGTAGATCAACAAACAAGAATGTGATAGGAACAAAATGGTTATTCAGGAACAAGATCAAGTGGTAAGGAACAAAGCAATATTGGTATGTAAATGTTACTCACAACAATAAGGAATATACTATAATGGAACCTATGCTCCTGTGGCAAGAATAGAAGCAACAAGGTTATTCCTAGCATATGCAACACATAAGAAATTCAAAGTGTATTAGATGGATGTCAAGTCAGCATTTCTAAATGGAAAACTTGAAGAAGAGGCATACATAGAATAGCTTGAAGGTTTTCCTATAATAGATGACAAGGACATAGTATGTAGATTAAACAAAACATTGTATGGCTTGAAGTAAGCACCCAAAACTTGGTATGCAAGGTTGGATAAGCATTTAATAAAACTTAGATTTAGCAAAGGAATGACAAACAATAATCTATACTGAAAAGAAATTGATGATGGACTGATGATTTTGGTGATATTTGTTGATGATATCATATTTGGAGGAAATGATGATGAAAGTGACAAGTTTGTATAAGAAATGAAGAAGGAATTTGAAATGAGCATGATAGAAATATTCCCTAGGATTATAGATAGTGCAAAACAAAGAATGAATCTTTATTTCTCAGACTAAGTATTTGAAAGATCTACTAAAAAGGTTTGGTTTGGAAACATGTAAACCCATTGGAACACCTATGGTAAGTGGATACAAGTTATTTACAAAGGATGAGACACCTATAGTTGAGCAGAAGAAGTATAGATCTATGATTGGAGGGTTGTAATATCTGACTTACATAAGGCTAAATATAGAAAATACAATTGGAATTGTTGCACAATTTCAAGTTGATCCCAAAAAGCACATAATGTAGTTGTCAAAAGGATATTTAGATACCTGAAAGGAACACCAAAGTTTGAATTGTGGTATGATAGATCTAATGATTTCACTTTATATGCTTATACTGATGTTAATTGGGCAAGCAATTTGGATGATATAAAGAACACTAGTGGTGGAGTCTTCTTTCTTAGAGGAAGATTGGTTTCTTGGCTAAGAAAGAAGTGATACTATACCTCACAAAGTCTAGTAGAAGAAGAATATGTTGCAACAACAAAAAATTGTAATCAAGTTGTTTAGATGAAGCAGATGCTGAAGGATATAAGGATAGAATTTAGTGAACCTATTGTCATACATTTTGATAATACAAGCACAAAAAATATGTCTAAGAATAAAATGTTACATTCTAAGACTAATTACATTTCTATCAAATATCACATGTTTTGAGAGAAAGTTGTAGAAAAGGAAATTAGATTGGAGTGTGTACGCACCAAAGAGAAAATTGTAGATATTTTCACCAAGCCTCTTCCCAAAGAGACTTTTGAGTATTTGCAAGGTATATTAGGGGTTATGCCCCTTCCTACATCAGAGTAGATGATGCAAGAATGCATTAGTCCAGTATAACAAAGCACTATTATTTTTCTAGACTAAATGCTAATTCTTCCTATATGGAGGAGTATCTGTGATGGACAAAGTCATCTAGGACTCTTGATTGGTTGTTTTTTTTGAACAATGTCTTTAGACACTTGAGCAAGTCAGAGATAATTGTTGTAATGATTGATGGTTGCTAAAAAATTTGACATTGATGTCAATGGGGGAGAGAGTACAACATGAAAAATATTTTGATATAGACTACATTGAGATATATCGATGCAGGAGAATGATTGATGAAGAGGATTTGAAAAGAAAGGTTAACAGTCTTTTGCAGTTGGTATTTTTGGAACTAGATGTTTTTCATCTATGTTGCCATCAATACCAAAGGGGGCAATCGTTGGAATCATAAATGATGATGATACTTCTATGGGGGAGATATGTAGAAACATGATTAGATCATTATCATGATGATATGTTATATTCATGACTATGATTGTCATTGATGTCAACATAGTAGTTTTCTATGGTATTTGACAGAAGAACAATGGTAAAGAACAAGTTGCTATGGACATATAGTTGAGAATTTTCACTAAGCAAGGTTAAAGGGAGATTATACTAAGTGTCTAGTATATAAAAATAATCATAGAAGCATAAGATATTAATTTTGGAAGAAGTTATGCAAATTTTAGTGAAGATTATTCTAAGATAGAGTTTACAGAAGCATTCTCTGGTAAACTTGTTATATCTCTTAGTAGATTTGTTATTCTAATAAGTCAAAGTTAAAGATCTGAAGAAGACATTCTAGAGATGACGTAGCTAATCTCACTCATCATAATGTTACATGTACAAAAATTTATTCAAGTTACATTGTAGAAGATTAATGTTATCACTAAGTGTAATGTATTCTTAATGAGGTCCTATAATAAGTAATTGAAAAGGTATAATAGCTAACTCAAGGAATTGTTTTATGTATTTGGTATAAAGGAATTATATTTTCCTTTATCATTTATGGAATGGATTATTGATTGCAAGAAGCATGAAGAGTGAAATGCAAAGATAAGAAGATCAGAGTGAAGGTGAAGGAAAATTCATTATTGAGGTTTTATTGTGAGATCCAAAGTTTGTTATTTAGATTAGAGGTTCATGACCTGGTCTACAAGGTTTGAAAACAATTGGTCCAGTTGACAGGATAGAGGAAAGGAGTTAAATTATAGTATAAAAAATTATTCTACAAGGAATAGTTGAGAGATTAGTTGGATAGTGAGTTCAGTGGTCTTGCCCCAAAAGCTGTTTCGACAGTGGGTTTTTCTGCTTTCTACAACTCCTAACAGGGTTGGCAGAATTCCTAATAGGGTTGGATTCTTCTAATAACAATTCAAAGTCTCCTAATAGGGACTCATATATACTAAATGTTTTCATAGACACCTAACATGGTCCATCATCTAACAAGGAATATTTATATTAGTACATCATCTTGTGGCATCATTCCCACTGGGGTTTTTCCCTCTGATCAAGGGTTTCCCTAGTTAATGTGTATGTGAATTTTAGTATGGCTGTCATTTACTTTGATTGAATGGTTAAGATTATTTAAGGTTGATAATTATTGGATAATTGATTCCTCCCCCTCTCATTTATCTTGGTGAACTATTGTTTCTAACAATATGTTGTTGATGTCTCACTATGCTAACTGGGTAGATCTTAGCCACTTGGCAGTCTATGGTCCTAGCACATGGGCCTACATGGATTGCTTATGGTAGGGTGAATGTGTGGTTGTATGGTGTGTGGAAAAAAAATTGTTTGATTAGTGGTGGAGGAGTGGTGGATGTGGGGTTCTAAGCCCACATTCACCATGGGGTATAAAAACATGTTTTTATATAGGAAAGCCTGCCAACTTTAAAGCAATGATCATTGATTACTTGTGTGATATAGATTTGAATATGTATATGCAGTACACTATTGTATAGTTTGGTCAACCTAACTTAGGTTTTGGGTGGGTCAACTTTTGACCTACACATGGTTATTGATTGACCCAAGAAAAAGGCCCAAAGGCCATATTTATTTACATAAAACATTTTCAGAATATTCTAGATCAAAATAATTGTAGAATTTGAAAAAAGTCAAATCCAAAAATTGAATTGATGAAATGAAAATAAATCATATTTGAAATGGAAAAATTAATCCAAAATCATGCCAAATTGAAATTTGAGCCTTAGGTATTTGATTTGCAAAAAAAATTGACTTTTCTCAAGGTAGGCAAATCTATAGTCAAATTTTTTTTCTAAATAATCACTCGAACATAATGGCAAGGTCCATTTTTTCTCAAGATGCTCCCACAAGAATGTTGATCATAGGCTTGAATCATGTCCTTCCAAGATTGGAGACAATGAAGCTATCCAACAACTACCAAATGTATGCTCCTATGGATCTGATACCATGTAAGAGTTTTCCTTATCCAATAAAAATAATCCCAAGATCTAGAAGCACACAAGAGACAAGAGATGATCAAATGAGAATCTCAATAATGATGAAATGATAATGGATGAATACATCATAGAATTTCTTGTATATAAAGGAAATCAAGATGACTAGGAGTCTGCAAAGAGATAATTACAAAAACTAAGAACATGTCCACCAAGAGTGTATTATCATCCATTATGCATGAAAATATGTGCAAAAATGAGAGAATATGAATACAAAGATGTATCTCATAAAGATATATAGTAGACAACATGTTCTCAAATAAAATACAAACTATTGTGTTGTCTAAATGATAACTCATATGAATATGCAACCTCCTAGGTATCTACATGATAACTAATATAGAAATGCATTAACCTAAGTAAACTTAAGTAAAGTGTAAATATTAAATAATTATTTACACAATACATTCTTTATGTCTCTACAACTACTACAGGAATCTAGAATGATGCTCCTATTAAGATCATAGCATATCCATGTCCTCGGCTATGGTATAGGTTCTTTTCCTCAACTAAATAGCCTTGGATAACCATATGGGTTATGGGTCACAAGATGATGATTTTGGTTTCTTAAGCGATGCAATCATAATTGGATCAGCCTCATTTCACATATCATACTTTTATTCTAAGATAGCCTCATCCTCATTTTGTTTCACTACTAGAACTAATGTAACATCTATTTTCTTAGGCATAAAAGGGTGAGATTATGCACCTAATGTATAAGCTTAAGATAACATTTGTTCAGTGCTCATACTCTATCTAATTATTGTATCCTCTTTCTCACTTTAGGGAGGTAGAGGAAAAAATGTTTATTCTTTGTTTGTAGGAGGAGGTGGTGGGGTCTGGCTTTTTTAGGAGGCGATAGAGGTATCTTCTCTAGCTTTCCAAGAGGAGGTGGTGGGATTTCTAAAATAGATGAGACTATCTGGGAACCATCTCTTTTAGGCTCCTCCATAGGTCTTTCTTCCCTTATCTCTCTATCTACTATATCTCTCATGTTAAACTCTATAATTGGAGTAACTATAGGGATAATCTCCTGTATTTTCAACTATTTCTTAGGAGTAAAGTTGAAATCAAGCAAGTCAAAGATAATCAATACCCATTCATCAAGTGCATCACCCTATTCCTATCAATGAATTATTCAATATGGATAGGTTAGTCCTTGGTAGTAGGATGAATTTTAGTTTGGATTTTCCTCCTTTGTTCCTCCTTTGCAATTGCACTATCTAGAGTTCTCCTAATCAAGGAGACATTATCTTCCTCGTCTTCTTCAAGAATAGATTCCATTATGGAGGTTAGAGTTGCACTACCTTTATTTCTCATATATAGCTTCCCATTCACAAATTGAATAATTATTCTCGTAAGAGCCATTCTTTTCCTCTTGGGTACTGACTTCTTTGGGGTAACCTGCTCTTGTGTAGATGGTCCATTAAACACATGATCTTTTCTCTTCTCATATTCACCATTTTTTCTTTCATCCTAAAATTCATATGTGACCTTAGTGTTATTTCCAAAAAATTAGTCCAACATTAATTAGTGCAGTTAACCCCCAATAGGAATAATGAATTTTATTCCCTTTCCTTTCTTAGGTTTCATAAGTGCTACTGGTACAAGAGCACCTAAGGGTAGAAAGGAAACCTAAATTATTTTTTCTTTGTGAATGGCCCAACCAACCATTGACAGAATTATGACTAAGAATAAATTCCAAAGGTGTGATTATGAGGGATAATTAGATAGGATTTGGAATGTGAGTCAAGTTTTTGACAAATAGGTCCTATTAGGGGAAATTGCTTAAAAAATGCTCTAAGAGGAAAAATGTGGGAAAATGCCTTAAAAGGGGGAAATAAGTGTGTAAGTTTGGTCTAGAGGTGTCCTAAGGTCATTTTAGGAGGTTTGGTAACATACCAACCAAGTTTGAAGAGCCAATGTGCAAAATTACAAAAGTTGTCAAAAAGCTACATTAACAACTTTGCATTTTTTGCAAAATTGCTTGACAACTTTTTATGTAGTTTTGAAAGAATGAACTGCTTAGGTAGTTATTTTTTGAACTAAAGGATAGGATGGAGGATGAATAATATTTAAACCTTTTCCAACTCATTTGTAGGGGTTGGATTGTTGGATGTATGGACAATACCTATAACAGAGCAATTTTGTGAACTAGAATGTGATTTTTGAGGATTGAATTGAGGAATTGGATTGAACAACTGATTATTTTTTATGGAATAGAGTCTTGAGATCATACTTTGAATTTGTGCATATTTATTTCTGTTTCAATCTTTCATTTTTTAGGGTTTAGAAAATTATTTAGTTTTAGTGTTCCTGTTGTCCAGTTTTGTATTGCCAGAATGAAAATGGCTATGGCTTGAGTGTCATAGATCAAAACATAATGGATCTTGGAGAAAAAGAAATGGCCTATTTAAATATTATACATATTGATTTTGGGGTCTGTACGAGTCAAGAAGCTTATTTTTCAAGTGAGCCCTAGGTAAGCAATGTAAGCTTGGCAAGGTGCAATTAAGGCTTGAATTAGAGTTTGAAGAAGAACAATGGATTGGTATGAGATAATCTTGAATTTGAAATGGATTAGAGTTTCAAGGATTAAAAAATTAGAGGATTTTGGGAATGGAGTTGGAAGCAAGTGGTGAAGTAATCATGTTCATTGCCTTTGAAACCCCTAAAATGAGGGTTTTTTGAAGTCGTACTATATGGTCAACCCAAGGGCCTAAAACTTGAAAAATATTCAAGGTTAGGTCATGGGGAAAAAAAGTACTAAACACACCAAGGGGAATTATTAAGTTATTTTATAAGTTATTGCACATTCCTTATTTCTAGGAGGGCTAATAGGGGCTCTTAGGGCTATAAGTGCTAACTAGGCAATTTGGAGATGTATGAGTGTGAAACTTGAAAGAATGATGAATAATGGTGGGAAATGGTTCAAGAACCTCAAAATGATGGTTAAACCTTGATTTTGGTCTCTTAGGTGCACATGGTGAATTTTTGGCATTCTAGCACAAAACTGCACAGTTGGTGAACTGGAGGTATAAAATTGAAACTTGAATTGTGGGAGATTTTCTTGGAGAAAGGGGATTGGGAAGGGGTCCTCTAGGTTAGGGTTAGGAATAGTAACCCTAAGTGGGATAATATTAGCCTAGGAACAACAAGAAATCTCTTAATTGAATAAGCTCTCCATCAAAGTGGTATTAGAACCATAAGATTAAGGCTTGTGGTGGTATGTTGTATTTCACTGAGTTGAGTAGATCTTCAAAGATGGTTACCAATATAGAGTTGAAAAAGGAGGTGGATGAGAAAAATAAGCTCATGGAAGAAAAAACAAGGCCCTCAAGGCTTTTGGGGGAAAGAACCTAGAAAATGTCTATATTTTCCATGGTAAGATGAATCCATAGGTGGTCCTAGAATGGCTTGATAGCATTGAGAACTACTTCAAATGTGAAGGGACTAAAAAGGCTCAAAAGGTGAGATTTGCAAAATCTAGATTGAAAGGTCAAGCATTAACATAGGGGAATTTTGTGCAAGAGGAAAGAGAGAGTGAAGGGAAGAAACCTATAGCTAATTGGAAAGATATGGTGGCAAAGATAAAAGAAACCTATCTACCAGAAGACTATGAGATTGAAATTCACAAGTATAAGAAAAATCTCAAGTAGAAGGATCTTGATGTGGCTACCTATACTGAGGAGTTTTAGAAATTGGCCTTAAGAACAAGGGTGCAAGAAGTAGAGAGCATCAAGCTAGCTAGATACCTAAATAGCCTTAAATGGTCTATCCAAGATGAGTTGAGTTTGTCTAGTCTCACCACTTTGCCAAGTTGTTTTCAAATGAATAGAAAGGTGGAAGATAAACTGAGCAAGAAAGGGGTCTCAATTTCCAAGAACAGAGGGAATGGGAAAGATTTTAGAGGTGGCTCAAGAGGAGGCTCTAGTGGAAGATTTAATGAGAAAAAAGGCTATAGGGATTCCAAATGGAATGAGTAGGCCAGTGAGATTAGTCAAAGAGGGGGAACTAGTAGAGGAAGATGATCCAACAATGGTGAAGGATGTAGATATGGGAACAACAACAAGGTTCAAACTTTAGCAACATGAAGCGTTACAACTATGACAAGTTGGGACACCCAGCTACAGATGTCCAGAGAAGGAATCCTCATCCTATCAAGAAAAGAAAATCACATACATCTAGGAAGAAGATAATTAGAAAATAAGAGATGTGGATATTAATGAAGAGAAGGGAGAGGACCTCATGTTGAGGAGAGTTTTAGTAAATGATCTAGTAAAGGAGGAACCCAAGAAGAGAAGATAATTATTTAGGACTGCTTGAAAATTACTAGGAAAGGTATGAAAAGTAATAATAGACTTAGGGTCTACTGACAATGTCATGTTAGAGGAGGCAGTACAAATACTTGGTTTGACAAAGATACCACATGTATGCCCTTATAAGGTGACTTGGTTGAACAAAGGATTGAACATCCTAGTGAATGAATAAGTTTGAGCAGACATCACTATTAGAAAATATTAGGATAAGGTCCTATGTGATGTGCTTCCCATGGATGCTTGCAATCTACTATTGGGAAGGCCTTGGTAGTATTACAGGGAGGTAGTACATCATGGGAAGGATAATAAATATTCCTTTAAGAAGGATGGATTCACATACATGATATTGTCCATAGTGAACGAAGATAAGGTGGAAAAGGAAACTACTAAGACTTTTTTAATGAGTGGGAAAGAGTTCCTCAAAGACTTGAAGGAAGGTGAGGGAGTAGGATATGCTATCATGATGAAGCCTAAGAAAGAGAAGCCATCTTAACAAACACCTATCCCTACAGAGGTACAAAACCTATTTGATCAGTTCAAAGATATCATTTATGATAGAGCACCACCAACACTACCCCTTAAGAGAGCCATACGTCATCAAATTGACTTCATACTAGGATCATCACTGCCAAACAAAGTTGCATGGAAGATGACTCTAGAGTGGAACAAGGATATTGCAAAGAAAGTTCAAGAGCTACTTGATCAGGGGCCGATTAAGAAGAGAATTAGTCCATGTTCCATACCAATGGTCCTAGCACTCAAAAAGGGAGGTAAAAGGAGAATGAGCATTAATTCTAGAGAAATTAATAGAATCAAAATTAGGTATAGATTTCCTATTTCTAGGATAAAGGATTTGATGGATTGTCTAGGTGGAGCTAGGTAATTTTCCAAAATTGATCTTAAAAGTGGATATTATAATATTAGGATGAAATAAGGAGATAAATGGAAGTCTACATTTAAGACTACTGAAGGTCTCTATGAGTAGTTGGTAATGTCATGTGGCCTTACCAATGCACCAAGTACCTTCATGAAAGTCATGAATGAAGTCTTCAAAGACTACATAGGGGTATCTATTGTTATATATGTAGATGAAATCCTCATCTTTAGTAATACCAAGGAGGAACATATGAAGCACCTAGAATTGGTGTTGAGGAAGCTACAAGAGGAAAAAATGATAGTAAACCTAAAGAAGAGTGAGTTTGTGAAGGAGGAACTAGTGTATTTGGGGTTTTTAGTATCCCAAGGGAATTTGAACATGGATAAGGACAAGGTGGAGGAAATCTTGAGTTGGCCTACACCTAGATCTAATACTAAGGCCAAGATTTTTCAAGGATTGGCACAATTCTACAAGAAGTTTATGAGGAGGTTTATTAAGAATTGTGCACCTATGAATGACACCATCAAAGGAGGCATGAAACCAAGTTTACTTGGACTAAGGCAACAAATGCAATTTTTGAGATGTTGAAGAAAGAAGTGGCAACACAATCAATTTTATTTTTTCCTAGTTTTGAGAAGCCATTTGTGGTGGTGTGATGCCAACAACATAGCAGTTGGGGAAATTTTGAGCTGAGAGGGAGGACCAGAAGCATTTTTTAGTGAGAGGCTTAATGAAGCCAAGACAAGGTACTCAACATATGACCTAGAGCTCTATGCACTTGTCCAAGCCCTCAAGAAGTGGAGGCATTACTTGTTTCCCAAGGAGTTTGTGGTCTTCATAGATAACCAAGCACTACACTTTATCAATTCATAGGAGAAGCTAAGTCTAAGGCATATCAAATGGATGGAATTATTGCAGTCCTACACTTTCACTATTAAACACAAGAAAGGGAAAAACAATAAGGTGGTAGATCCTTTGAGTAGGAGGTTGCTAATAGTGCAAGAAGTCAAGTTGTAGAGCATTGACTTAGATGGGTTCAAAGACCTATATGAAAAAGACACTAGTTTTAAAAAGGCCTACAAGGCATTAACTAATTTTTCTAATCATTTTCATAGTGACTTTTCTTAATACACCTTGTAGAATGGGTTATTGTTCAAAGGTAAATAGTTATGCATCCTAAGGGATCTATGAGGGAAAATCTCATAGAAGAGAAGCACAACGGGAGCATGAGTGGAAGTTTGCTCCTAATAAGACTTTAGACCTTGTGGAGAGGTTCTATTATTGGCCTAAGATGTAGAGAGATATCAAAGAGGTGTGTGGAGAAGTATCTAATATGTTAGAAGGAAAAGGGAACTTCTTCCAATGCAAGAACCTACCAACCTCTACCTATTCCCAATAGGCCTTGGGAGTGCATCAGCATGGACTTTATAGTGGGATATCCAAGGACTAGGAAAGGAATGGACAATGTATTTGTGGTAGTAGATAGGTTTAGTAAAATGAGCCACTTCATACCATGCAAGACAAACTAGGATGCAAGTAATATTGCCAACCTATTCTTCTGATAGGTGGTTAGGATATATGGCCTACCAAGGAGCATAGTGACTGACATGGATGTCAATTTTAACGAGAAATTTTGGAAGATTTTATGGAAGAGGCTTGGAACAAATCTAGCACATAGTTTTTCCTACCATCCTCAAACAAATGGTCAAAAAGAGGTCACCAATAGGGTCTTAGGAAACATATTAAGGTGTCTCACTAAAGAGTATGGTCAAAGTTGGGAACAAGTCATTCCCCAAGATGGAAGAGGCTTGGAACAACTTTGGCACATAGTTTTTCCTACCATCCTCAAACAAATGGCCAAAAAGAGGTCACCAATAGGGTCTTAGGCAACATATTAAGGTGTCTCACTAAAGAGTATGGTCAAAGTTGGGAACAAGTCATTCCCCAAGATGGAAGAGGCTTGGAACAACTTTGGCACATAGTTTTTCCTACCATCCTCAAACAAATGGTCAAAAAGAGGTCACCAATAGGGTCTTAGGCAACATATTAAGGTGTCTCACTAAAGAGTATGGTCAAATTTGGGAACAAGTCATTCCCCAAGATGAATTTGTATACAATGATAGCAATAATAGGACAATAGGGTTAAGTCATTTTCAAATAGTGTATGGCACTCACCCAAGAGGCATAATGGAACTAAGGGACCTACCTTCCTATGACAAGATCAATGGACATGTTTATGACTTTGTTCAATCAATGAAGGAGGTGCATGATCAAGTGAAGCAAAAATTAATGGAGGCAAATCAAAAATTGAAGGAGAATAAAGATGAGGGGAGAAGGGAGTTATGATTTCAAGTGGGAGACTTGGTGATGGCTTATTTGAACAAGGCCAAGTTACAAAAGGGAATTCCTAGAAAGTTGAAAATGAGGAGGATTGGGCTATGCAAAATACTTGAGATGTATGGACCCAATGCCTACAAGATAGATCAACCAAAGGACATGGATTTCTCTCAAATTTTCAGTGTTAAAGACCTAGTAACCTATAAAGGTCATAAGATGGATGAAATGGAGAACTAAGAAGAACTAATTAAGGATGTCTTAGACCTTAAAGTACCTGAAAAGAAGCAACCATGGGTTGAGCAGATGTTGGATTATAGGGTGAAGAAGAGTACGAGAAAAAAAGTCTACAAGGAACATTTGGTGAAATGGATGGGTTTACCTAAGGCTAACACAACTTGGATTGTTGAGGGTGATTTCAAGAATCTTGGCATCAACAAGGATTTCTTATCTCCAGTAGTACCTTAGGTTTGTTCTTGCAGGGGGGGAATGGTACAAGAGCACCTAAGGGTAGAAAGGAAACCAAAAGAATTTTTGGTTTTTGAATGGCCTAACAAAGAATTGAGGTAATAAGGACTAATAATAAAGTCCCAAGTTTTTATTAGGAGGGAGAAGTAGATAGGATTTGGAATGTGAGTCAATTTTTTGACAAATAGGTCCTATTAGGTGAAATTGCTTAAAAATTGCTCTAAGAGGCAAAATATGGAAAAATATCTTAACAGGGGGCAAGAAGTGTGTAAGGGTGGTCCTTAGGTGTCCTAAGGTCATTTTAGGAGGTTTAGTAATATACTATCCAAGTTTGAAGAGCCAATGTGCAAAATTGCAAAAGTTGTCAAAAAGTTGCATTGACAACTTTGCAATTATTGCAAAATTGCTTGACAACTTTGCAATTATTGCAAAATTGCTTGACAACTTTTCATGCAGTTTTGGAATAATGAAATAGTTAGGTAGTTATGGTTTGAATTAAAGGCCAGAATCGAGGATGAAGAATATTTAAACCTTTTCCAACTCATTTCCAAGGGTTGAATAGTTGGATGTATGGACAATACCCATAATATAAAGTAATTTTATGAACTAGAATGGGGTTTTTGAGGATTGAATAGAGGAATTGGATTGAAAAACTGACTGTTTTTTATGGAATATATTATTAAGATCATGCTTTGAATTTTTTCATAGTTATTTTTTTCAATCTTTCATTTTTTAGGGTTTAGAAAATTAATTAGCTTTAGTGTTCTCATTGTCCAGTTTTGTATTGCCAACATGAAAATGGCTATGGCTTGAATGTCCTTAGTCAAAATACCATGGCTCTTGGAGATAAAAAAATAACATATGTAAATATTTTACATATTGATTTTTGGAGTCTTTGAAAGTCATGAAGCTTATTTTTCAAGCGAGCCCTAGGCAAGAAATATAAGCTTGGTAAGGTGCAATGAAGACTTGAATTGGAGTTTGAAGAAAAATAGTGGATTAACATGAGCTTGAATTTGGAATGAAGAAGTAGAGTTTAAATGGCTCAAAAATCAAAGGATGAGGTTGGGAATGGAGTTAGAAGCCAATGGTGAAGGGATCATGTTCATTTCCTTTGAAACCCCTAAAATGAGGGTTTTCTGAAGTTGTGTTGTACGGTCAACCCAGGGGCCTAAAACCTGAAAAATATTCAAGGTTAAGTAATAGGGAACAAAATTATTCAACACACAAGGGACCTTATTTAGTGTTTTTATGAGATATTTCACATTCCTTATTTCTAGGAGGGCTAACAAGGGCTCTTAGGGCAACACGGGCTAACTAGGCAATTTGGAGATGTATGAGTGTGAAACTTGAAAGAATGATGTAGTATGGTATGAAATGGGTCAATAACCTTAGAATTATGGTTCAACCTTTATTTTTGTTTCTTAGGTTCACATGGTGGATTTTTGGCATTCTAGGACAAAAGTGCATAGTTGGTGAACTAGAGGTATAGGATTGAAACTTGAATTGTGGGAGAGTTTCTTGGTGAAAGGGGATTGGGAAGGGGTCCTCTAGGTTAGGGTCAGGAGTGGTAACCCTAAGTGGGCTAGGAGTAGCCTAGGAAGAGCAAGAAAGTTTGTAAGTGAAGAAGCTCCCTATTAGTGACCAACTATGTTCTTAGTGGCACTACATCTAAAGGGAATTGCTTGGTGATATAGTTGATCATAAGCTCCTTCACATGCTAAGCTTAAAACTAAATGCCATAATTACTAGGCTTGGCTATCTTATTTTTAGTGATTACCCTTTTATCTATTCCATTCATGTATTTAGAGGATCCCAAATTTTGATGAATCCTTCTTCTAGGCTTTGAGAGAGATTTGGATATCAAGCACCACTTCTGCTAATGAGAGGCACATACAATAGTAATACTTGATTCTAATCTCATAGTCATCCACACAATTAATCTTGTGGTCCTCTAAGTGAACATAATCAATGAACATTCTACCCATTACACTCTTATATCTCTCAACATGATCAAAATGTGGTTGACTTATTGTAAATCCATCTGATGAGGCCAAATTAAGGCCTATTTGGTTCATGTTTTTATATGTTTTTATGATTAGGACCTGGAAACTTTATGAATTTTTGATGGAATTGTTCAAATTGCCTATGTTTATACTACATGTGTGTGCACTTTGATATTTCCAAGATTGAATGAATATTTTGTACATATATGTTATATAAAACTACATGGAATGAGATATTGTATCTTTATATCTTGCATTAATTGGGTAGTTTTTTTGGTAGCCATGTATTGAGAGAAAAGTTAATATAATAAAAAATTGTTATGAATTTTATCTTGAATATGTATTACAATTTTTTCATGTGCACACTAATCTGTTGTAAAGAAATGGTGAGTCAACAAGGGAAGAAAATGTCAACATCAAAAGAAAAAGTATTGATAAGAAGTTGGTTGACTATTTTCAGCTCATAATAATTCCATTACTTTCAGTTATCAACAATTATTATTATGAGCTAAGTCAAAGTAGTTATCAACCATTTTGGAATAAATCTAGAAGTAATGAACTCTTAAATTTATGTGCAATTGAACGCAACATGCTCCTCTATTAGATGATGTTGTTTTGTATCTTCAATATTGTCATATCTCTAACATTAGAGGATCCTAGATTTAGGGAGTTCTATTTTATGTTGATGTTATAAATAAGTTGGAGTTTAAATTCCTAAGTTATGTTTTTTTTGAAATGGATTATCTTGTAATCCAACAATAGTGATAAATATAATTTTGTTTCTACAATATGTACTTGTTCTTTATTCATGAATGAAATGATATTTATAGTTCTTAATCTCAAAGTTGTTATTCATTCACTCTTCCATGGGGGCCCATGTAGGGGGTAAATGTAGTGCCTGCCCCTAGTTCGCATTTATGTTATCATTGTCAAATTCCTTAGGCTGATTTTATGCTTTGATTAGTTTTAGAGATACTAGATTTGTAATATTATGATATTATTTCATGATTTTGATTACAAACGTATCAGTTATAATTGCTTAGTTGATTTCATTCATGTGTTGTTAATGATATTTTGATGATCCTAGTTAGTAAATGTGGTCTCTTTCATAAAAATGTTAACATGATGTCTTTAATGATGATTATGTTGTATTGATAGAGATGCATTATTATATGTACGCATTTGATGTTAGACTTGTGATTTCTACGATACTTACCCCATACTTGCATGTGTATGGTGTGCGTGTTTATTTTATCTTTATGTCTGACGTGTTTGATGTGGTTAAGGGAGGGAGTCGTAGTCACCTGCTAGTCGGGATCTACACGATGAACCACTCCCTGCCATTGTCTGTTTAGTTTAGATATATTATATACATGTACATGCTCGTCTTTTACGCTGGATGCAGGTATTGGGCATCGACTTCCCTGAATTGCCAGGATGAGCGTGCCCTATTACAAATACTCAAATGGTGAGAATGGGAAGATAATGATCAGGTCCAATCCTAGCCATAAGCCTATAATACTTTTCCTGCAAGGAGGACTCGTAACAGACTGTCTACCTTTTTAAAACCCGTTAGTATTGTTGTGCGTATGTTGTTTTGTGAGTCTTTGATGAATTTTCTATTAATTAAGTCTAATTAATAGATTAAATTAATAATTTAATTTAATAGAAAATTATTATGATATTACGAATATTTAATTATATTTAATTATATTTAATTAATTGAGAAATTAATTAAATATAAAGAATTGGATTCGAAGATAAAAGCTATAAGATTAAATTTAGAATGTGATAATATTTATTTAATTTAATAATAATATATTTAGAGTTCATTTTTAAATAAATGCTAAATATTATTGTTATTTAAGTTAATAAATATTTATCAAATTAAACGTTCAAAAATATATTAAAAGGAGAAAGATATTAATTTATGAAAAAGATCTAAGTTCGCATGAATGAGTTTTTAATATAAGAAATTAATTAAAAGATAAAATATGTGAACTTGATTAAGATATTTTAATAAAGTGCGCATGAGAATAAAGTTATAAATTTATTAAAGTAAAGTGGAAAGATTAAATAAAGCAATTTAATAATTCACTTAAAGTGCATGAAGGATTAATAAAAGAATATCTTAATTAAAAACGAAATTAATGGTGCATGAATGAATGAATTAAATAAAATCATTATTATTTTAGAGTTGTGGAGACAGAAACCCTAAAGGTAATTAAGTTCTATATTAGAGGGTTTTTGGGGTCATTTTTGGGGAGAGTTTTTCAGACATAGATTTCAGGACACACATAGGTTTGAAGAGAAAATCAGAGGGTTTGGAAAAGAAGGGAAGTTTTTTTTTCATAGCTTGAAGGGTTTCACTTGCAGTAGGAATCTTTATCTCGCTGTCAAAGGTTAGCATCAGATCCAGGAATTGTTCGTAGCTTGAAGGATATTGCTTGCAGTAGAAATTTTCATCCAGCTGTTAGAGTTTTAGCATCAGTACGAGGTAGGATTGTGAAATCCCGTGAATGCAATTTTAATTGGAAATATCTGTTTGCTTCGTGATTGTTGGGTGATTGAAATTATGTTTATCGTCTCGATTGTTTTCAAGATTTGATTGGTTAAAATTAGTTTCTCATTGTTTATACAGTAGAATCATTGAGGAAATTAATTAAATCATGTAGGGTTTGAAGGAAAAGAATATTTAAAATTAGAAATTCGAATGATTTGTTGTGTCTTCTCTACCAGACTGTATTTGCTGATGATATTTAAAAATAAAAGAAAATTCGATTAGTTGCTCGAATTTTCTCTATCAGATTAACATTGAAAATAATTCTAAAAAATAAAAAAAATAAAAATAAAAATAAATAATAAATATATATATATTTTTAAAGAAAGTTTGTTTTATAAATTTTATATGTTTATAAAATTTATTAAAATAAAATTATTGAAAAAAAAGTCTTTTGTTAAAATTAATAAATAAAAAATTATTATTATTAATATATATATATATAATGAAATTGGGAAGTGGGGGCCACGACCTCCCCCAACTCCCCCCTGGCGTACAGCCACCGACAGTCCCTGCTGATGCAGGTACTGCGCAGGCGAGCTGCCGCAGGCCCTGTGTCAGCAGGCCTACCACAGGTAGCGTCCTTTTTAAAAGGCGTGCGATTGTTTTAAAACAAATTGCACTAAAATTTGATTTTTTTTTATAATGTATTTGATTAGATTTACATTTTTAATGAAATTAAATCGTTTTATTAAGTTTTAAACAAAATGAAATTTATATTGTTAATTATTAATAATTTTATTAATAAGTTTTTTTATTGTTAATTATTAAATTTTGATTATTAAGTTAATAATTTTATTTTAATTATAATAAAATTTAGCAAATTTTTAATTAATGAATTTGATAAATAAATGTTAATAAAATTTATAATTTTTATAGTTAATTAATAAGTATTGTCATTAATATTATTTAAATAATATTAGAATGGTTTTTGTTTTATAATATATGTGTATTAATTAATTTAGTTAAAGTTTTATTTAACTAAGGTTAATTAATATAAGGAAGATATTTGAATCAAGTATTGAACTTATTTAAATTATCAATAGCAAACGACCTTAATAAATTGAGAATCTTGTACACTTAAAATATTCTTTGAAATGCAACTGAAACTTTATCTTTGACTCTATGGTGTATTCTCAACTCAAACGCAAACTATGAAACTGTACCGTTTGCTTGTACTGTTTATGTTTTGAGATTTTGGTGTTGATTAGATGTCGACCAGTCTAGGATGTACACCAGAGGTTTTGTGAGATTTCTTGGATACTATTATGTGGCTAGATGTTATGATGATTCTTGTGATTCAAATTGGATTTTATACTTATGAGATTTTTTTTGTGAGCATTTATGTGTATTTAGATTTAGTTTGATCCACCTTGTTATTAGGTTTCCTGTTAAGGAACCGAGTTTGATCTTTATGGGTGTTGTGATATGGGACACAACTATGTTTTTATGTGCTTAGGAGAGGTTGTTTAGGTATGTGACTTGGGAGTGGCTTGCATAGGGGTCTGGGACCCAAAGTGGTCAGTACCAGGGTAACCTAATGCAAGTTATGTAATAAGTGATAATCTAGTAATTAAAATTTATGGGGGGAAAACACACTAAAAAGATAAGTTAGAGATATTTGATCTACCCATGCCTTTAGTGCTTGTATAGACTAAGGATGTGAATGAGATGAGTGCCTCGTCTTCTTGAGAGGGCTTTCTAGTTTCCATATGTGTGATGTTGAGGGTCCAGGGTTCAGAGTAACTAGCCCAGGGTAACTCAATGCTTGAGGGTCCGGGGTCTATAAAGAGATTAGTCCAGGGTAACTCAAGTAGCCATGTGATGACACTCCCTAGTATGTAGCCTGAGTCTCCTCTGTAGATCTTTGTGGATTTTTTGTGCCTTTGGTGGTGTATTTATTGTTGGATGTGTTTATTGTGGTTATTAATTTCATTGAGGATGATTGGTGATTCATGGATGATGTACTTTTAACATGTGGTTATTGACTTGAGGAGGATTATCTTTCGTTGACTTTATCTTGTGATCTTGGTATTTGGTTTATACTTGGTTCGTGTATGATGTTTGGTTATGTGGTGCCAGTATTGGATTGAGTGTTCTTACTTTTGGATTATTTTATCTTCTTGAGTAGGATGTGTTACCTTTGAGGTAGTTTTGGCTATTAGGGGTACCTTGCCTAGGAATGTTTTATGTTTGATTAGTCATATGTGGATCGTTCATTATCTTCCCTGCACGATGGGAGTGGAATCCTGACTAGGTAATCACATGGTCGAGAGGTAGTGTCTTCTTACCATTTGGGTCCCCCTTCATATTGCTAGCTGTTGGATGTTCGTTGTAGAAGATGTACCTTTATCATTCTTATTTCTTATCTCAGAGACTTCTTTTTAGATGATGTATATATATATGTGATCATGTATTACGATGTATTGTATCTATTCTCACATACCCTGTGACATGTGCAATGGATGTTATTTGGTGGATGCACTTTCATTGTATTAGTTATACTTATGCTTTGCGTATGCGATTATGTATCTGTTATTTCTTTATGATCTTGAGACATTGTACTTGAAACTTAAACTAATTAGCTTAAAATTATTAAATGTGACTCAACGTAAAGGAATTCTTGAGGAATTGAAACTGTATCTATATTTACATATGTGTATTTGATGCATATGTTCATATTGCTTCTGCATTAATATTATCTTGATGTTGTTTAAACTTCAAAAAAAAAAAAAAGTTCAGTAAACATTGTAACATGTTAGGTTTATTTCTATTGGGTTCTCGAGTGGGGCGTTACAGTAAACTTAGTTCATAACTAGGTAGAAATCATTTTTTTAGTTTCAATAGAAGTATCTAGAACTATGTTGCTCCTACAACCATATGGTAACATAATTGATGGTTGTTTCCTACAGCATAAATAAATAGTTTAATTTCCTAATTATAGCATTAATCAAGAGCAATAGGTTATGCTACTATTCTATTTCTTATCTTAGTATTTCATCATTTCAATTTCATAGTTATGATGACATTTAAAATAGGTTAAAGCTATTGAAAACAATTATTCAATTGTATGTTGTCTTTGATATTACACAAAATGTCAATCCTTTACCAAGTAGTCAATGATAGCTAAGCTGACTTGAGTATCGAAGGCAATTTCCTATGTATATCAAGCATTCAGTGATAACCAAGTTCAGAGACAATTTTGACCAAGTACTTAATTATGTATTAGTTGACTATCAATATTTTTAGTTTGATAAATTTATTGGTTAATACAAGCTGACTTAAAGGATGAAAATTGTTTGATTAAAAGAGTATTCAAGCCAACTTAACAAGGTGAATCATATATATGAAAGGTCAAGTTGAGGATTAAAATATGGAATTGAACAAGATGAATTAAGGAAGAAAGTTTGAAGGATATCTATATAGGCTAGGGAATCTAAGTTGACTGAGCTACAAAGAACATCTTGATCAAGGAAGATCAGTTAATCAATTTAGAATTGAGATCTAAATTAGCAAAGATAGTTGCATCGAAAATTAGGTCAAGTCTTTGTTACTTTCTAATAATTATAGTAGTTAATCAAATCTCTTAATAGAGTTAGCCTAATAGCTATTCAAAAAATCCTCTAACAAGGTAGCATTTCTAGATTGAAGTGTCTGAGGACCTCTAACAAGGCCACTCCTAACAAGGTGATTTAAATCCTCTAACATCTTGATCAAGGAGGACCAGGTAATCAAGCTAGAATTGAGATCTAAATCAAAAAAAATAGTTGCATCAACAATTAGGTCAAGTCATTGTTACTCTCTAATAATTGTAGTAGTGAATCAAATCTCTTAATAGAGTTAGCCTAATAACTATTCAACAAGTCCTTTAACAAGGTGGCATTTCTAGATTGAAGTGTCTGAAGACCTCTAACAAGGACACTACTAATAGGGTGATTTAAATCCTCTAACATCCTAATAAAGGAGGATCAAGTAATCAAGCCAGAACTGAGATTTGAATTGGCAAAGACAATTACATCAGCAATTAGGTCAAGTTATTATTACTCTCTAATAATTGTAGCAGTGAATCAAATTTCTTAAAAGAGTTAGCCTAGCCACTATTCAACAAATCCTATAACAAGGTGGCATTTCTACATTAAAGTGTCTAATGACCTCTAAAAAAGCCACTCCTAATAGGGTGATTTAAATCCTCTAACAAGGTCGCACCTAATAGTGTGTTTTGTAACTTTTAATAGGGTTGGCTCCTAATAGGGCTTAGTTTAGAAGAGTGAAAAATAGTAACTAGTTACAATTGGCGGTTTCCCAAATTGGGTTTCCATGTTACATCTTGGTGTATCTTGTGTTCATGTTATTTCCTTTATGTTTTTGCAACTAAGTTAGTAAAGGCTAATAACATTAATATCTTAAGATCTATGTGCTAACTGAGTGAAAGTAATATATTCAATATTAACCAAGCTACATCAGAATATTCAATGTTAACTGAGTTACAACAAGTTTTTGTTTTATATTGTGTTGACATCTTCAAGGGACTTGGATTTTTTTTTGTATTAACTGATTCACCCCTCCCCTCTCAATTATTCCTTTCTATTTTCAACAAGAGCATATATTTTATAGGCTTCATTTCAAGTTTACATCCCTAGTCAATAATTTAATGAGCTCAATATGTTATTCTAGTATGATATTTGGCACTACTGAAACATAGAGTCATTATATAAGGATGTCCAATCCTTAGTTATAAAGTCATTATAATAACTAACCATTTTTGGCACCATTTTTGGGGATGGTATCAATCTAATCCAATTCTAGAGTCATTGCCTTAGTTTATTTTGTGCATTTTTTTTTTCAATTTTGTATGCCTAGAAGAAGAAGCGATCATCTTGGAAGATTCCTTCCTTAGAGTATCTAGATTGAACCAGAAGATATTTTTAATCCTAAGCCTAAGGAACCCCAAGTTGAGAATGAAGAAGAAGAACTATTTGAGAACCCATTTGCTGATGCACAAGAATATATACCTTCACCACCATCTTCTAAAGAATCACTATATTTGAATGATCTTTTTTTTGAACTTGAATATCAAGAAAATCCATTAGCTCTTGTCATTTATCAACCACAACAACAACTAGTTCTACCACCAAGGATAGCTCACCCAACCTTTCCATTCCTCATTCTTGATTTGCATGACAACAATAATCTGAAGAACAAGCCTTCCTCTGCACTTCCAAAGTTTTATGGCCTTATAAATGAAGACCCTAAAACCTTCCTTTTTGAATTTGGTATCCTTTATAGGAGCTATTATTATACAACATATACACATAAGATGAAATTTTTTCCATCTACTTTTAAAGAGGTTGCTCTAAGATGGCTCATGTGATTAAGTCTCTATAATCTAAATTTAAGTACTAATGTTGTAAGGGATTGGGATGCAAGGAAGAATATATTTCTTGCTAAATATAAGGAGTACTATAGGGGTCATGATATGAAGGGAGATGAAATCTTCAAAATGTCACAAAAGGAGGATGAGACCTTGGAGGACTATGTCTCAAGGTTTATGCTTAACTTGTAGGGCAATACCCAACATCAATTGAATGAAGAATCACAAAAATATCTTTTTCTAAAAGGTGTAAATAATGCAAGTATTAAAGCCTTAGACCTTATGGTGAGAGGAGACATTACTCAAAGGAATTGGGTTGATATACATAGTATATATTTGAATTACTCAAGAGCTACTATAAAGAAAGGTAGA
Organism: Cupressus sempervirens; assembly: GCA_028749045.1. Classification (NCBI taxonomy): domain Eukaryota; kingdom Viridiplantae; phylum Streptophyta; class Pinopsida; order Cupressales; family Cupressaceae; genus Cupressus; species Cupressus sempervirens. The sequence goes on from CM053792.1 coordinate 477,688,769, forward strand.
GGACTCATAGGCATACCTACTAAGTCTAATGGTTCAGGAGTATCTAAGGTGGAGTTTATTAGAGTAATTATTTGTCTATACTTATTAATTAAATCACTTTGATTTAATTAAATAAGTTTCCTATTACTCTAGTTCTCTTAAGTTATCTCTTAGGTGCATATAATTAATATTTTATATTAATTATAATGTGTAACCTAGCTTTTTAAGGCTTTAGGTTACCCTTTTTGGGTTTCGATCTCCTTTTATAAGGATTGATCTCTTTGTAATTTTATTAATTCATTTTTTATTATAGCAATCTTTTTTTTGCTTATCAAGAATGTCTCATCTATGGACCTAGCAATTTCTTCCTCCATAGTTTTTTTTTCTTGGCTCTCTTTCTGTGGTAGGTGTTTATATGTAGGTGATTCTTGGGAGCTATGGGGTTGATCTTTCATCAAATTCAACATGGTATGAGAGCTCCAAATATTCATGCCCCTATTTAGTTTATGAGATTTTTTTCTTGGCTTTCAGATCTATGCTTTTTTATTTTAGAGGGTTTTAGTTTTAAGAATTATTTTGTATTGGATTTGGGGGGGTCATTTTTTTCAGTGCATTTTGATCCCAAATGGACCTCACTGTTGGATTTGTAGCACCCAAAAACCCCTATTTCCATATAAAATTTGTCCAATTTGGACACAGTTGTAATCTGAGGCAAAAAAATTTGCCCTCAGAATTGAGCATGCTTCCCAAGGAGAGATGATTTATTTTTCCCAAAAAAAGGTTTTAAAAAGAAAAGTGCTTTATTGTTAAAAAAGGGCATTTCATTGTTTTTAAAAAAGTTTTGAAAACAAATAAATCAAAAAATCTCCTTTTATTTTTTTTAGAATGCATGCACTTTTGGCATTTAAAATGATGGCATCAGTAGGGTATGCCTCCACAGTACTGACATTAGCAATGTATTGACGAAGGTAGGTGCATCTGGTAGCAGTGCAAGTTGTGATGTGAGCCAAAATTTGACGGCCTTCAAACCATCACCTTTATAAGTTTTTTGTCATAAAAAGCACTTGGAAGTATTTTGGTCATAACTTGAGGATACTGACGTATTTTTTTTATCTGAAAAATGTTTTGGAAAGCTAGTTTTGAGATGGAGACATTGGTGTAGGTGTATTTGGATTTTTATGTAGTTTGGTTACCTATTTTTGTGGTCAAATGTTCTATTTTGCACTTCGAGAGGCATATCTTGAGCATCTGATCTCCGATTTGGGAATTCTTTATATTGTTAGAAAGTTGTTTCCATGCTCTTTCCATTGATGATATTTGTTATTCTAGATACTACTCTAGGCACATTCTATTCACTCTTCTACTTTTTTGCATTCTGGTGAATATCCTGGTTATTTCAAGTCCAAGGATCGATTTTGTTGCTTCAGATGATTTGTCATGACTTGTACTATCTTTTATATCAGTCTTATGTCTTTTCTAATCATTATTGATATCATTTGTAAGAATCTTTATGCAAATGCACTGAGATAAAGTGCCACTCCATGTGTTTCAGGATCCTTTTCATCATTGTGATTTATTGTACTCACATTATATTATAAAGTGCCATGGGGGGATAGTTGATTTTTGTTTAGGCCCTCTTCCTTTGTCAAGTGAGTGTCCCTTCCATGAAATTAGCCCCATGATGTGTCAGTGACACGTACCTTTATAGGTGTTTGTACCTCACTCTTAATGTGCCTAGTTCTTATGTTGTAGGAGTTTTTTGGCCCATTTTCTCAATTTCCTATCACCTCACCCTATAAGCATTAGGGGGGTTCTTCTACTATTTCTAATGCTTCCTTAGTTTATGGTTCATTAGAGTAAGCTATGTATTTAGTTTTTGATCCTATATACTAGGTGATTACAGTGGCTGGCTACCTATGCTTTTCAATGAGATGGATTATCTACCATATACACACTCTCGGTTTGTGCCTTCTATTTTTGTAGAGGTTCTATAGATCAGTAAGCCCATGATGTGTCAGTGACACATGCCTTTATAGGTGTCTGTACCTCACTCTCGATGTGCCTAGTTCCTGTGTTGTAGGAGTTTTTTGGCCCATTTTCTTAATTTCTTGTCACCTCATCCTATATGCATTAGGGGGGTTCTATTATTTCTAATGCTGCCTTGGTTTTATGGTTCATTGGAGTAAGCTATGTATTCAGTTTTTGATCCTATATACTAGGTGATTATAGTGGTTGGCTACCTATGCATTTTAGTGAGATGGATCATCTACCATATACACACTCTCGGTTTGTGTCTTCTATTTCTGTAGAGGTTCTATAGATTAGTAATTTCTTTTTGATAGAATTTGCAACTTCTTCATGCTTCAATGTTATCTTCATAATCACTCTTTGTTCCTATCTTCTAGAACATTCTTTGCTATCTCTTTTTGGAGTAGGGTTTTTCCCATGTGATTTTCTCTATTTCTTTGCTTCATAGAGATTTTGTTGTAATTGGATAGCTCATCAGGCCTTGTTGTTGGGACCCATTTTTCTGCTTCATAGTTGTGCTAGGTTAGCTTACCTCCTAAGCTTTGCTTAAGGGGGGGTATTAGAATAATTATTTGTTTACACTTATTGATTAAATCACTTTGATTTAATTAAATAAGTTGCCTATTACTCTAGTTTTCTTAAGTTGTCTCTTAGGTGCATATAATTAATATTTTATATTAATTATAATGTGCAACCTAGCTTTTTTAGGCTTTAGGTTACCCTTTTTGGGTTTCAATCTCCTTTTATAAGGATTGATCTATTTGTAATTTTATTAATTTAGTTTTGATTATAGCAATCTTTTTTTTTCTTATCAAGAATGTCTCATCTATGGACCTGGCAATTTCTTCCTCCACAATTTTTTTTTGCTTCTCTTTCTATGACAGGTGTTTGCATGTAGGTGATTCTTGGGAGCTGTGGGGTTGATCTGTCATCAACTTCAACAAAGTTGTCCAATCTTCTATCTGATTTCATGTTGGACATCATTAATAGTTTTGCCACTGAGCAAGATAGCATGTAAGAAAGAAGGAAGAAGGAAGAAGCTGAAACTATGTTAACTGAATATTGTCCACATTGCAGAGAAAGGAAGAGGAACTACAAATGCATGAATGTTGCAATTATAGAGCCACAACCAATGCCTATTGAATTCAAAGCTAATGATGAAAATGGAGAAGTGCTCTATGTTTCTCAATGCAAGCCATGGGCCCAAAGACTATGTATGCCACAAGACCCTCTAAAAAACTATAGTAGCAATAGGCAATGGAAAAATAACCAGAATATAGGTCCTAAAGGTTTTAGTGGGCATAACAATTGGTCCAGTCAACCCCAACAAGGTTGGCATCAACCCCAACAACATTAGCAAGAATGGTAGCAACTCCACCAAATGGTCTAACCAACCCAATCAGCAAGCCTTAATAAACCACCTCAATAGTAGGATATAATGCCTCCTCCTATAGCTAATAAAAATCTATCTAAGAAAAATCAGCTATTAGCTCAAACTAATCCTAATCTGAATAATAGCAAGCCACCATCTCAACAAAAAAGTTATGTTATCTCTTTGAATGATATTTATTTACAATCATGAACCACTCTTGCTTCACCTCAAAGGCTTGCAATCAAAGAGGTTGAAAATCCTCCTATTAAAAGGAGCATGAGCCCACTCCACAAGATTCTCCTATAGAAAAAGACCCCCAATTTCCTCAAAGTCTAGTAGACCTAGTTTTACCTAAAGAAAACCAAGTTGTTATAGATTTTCTTAACCAGCTAAAATATGTGACTATGAAAATACTTTTACTAGATGCCATAAAAGAAGTTCTTGTCTACACTAAGGCAATTAAAGAAGCTTGCATAAAACAAAAAAAGATAAAGAGTAAATATCCTACAACTATTTATGTCTTAGGAAAATTGTCTAACCTTATGTTAGAGAAGTTGATAGTACCTAAATATTATGACCCTGGGAATCCCATACTTACTATCACAATTCATGGAATTCAAGTACAAAATGCCTTGGTTAATTGACATCTATAAATTTAATGATAGAGGAAGTCTAGTCTCAACTTCATATTATTGGCCTTAGATAAATGCCAACCATTCTATAGTTTTCTAATAGTTCTACTATTAAACCAAATGGGATGGTAGAGGATGTTGTAGTCATACTAAACTCTTGTGAATACCCTATAGAATTTTTTGTCCTTTCCCCAAAAGCCAATATGGGTGGGTATCCTCTCATCCTAGGGAGACCATGGTTAGCTATTGTAGATGCTTACATAGCTTGTAGGTCTAGAAAGATGACAATATCTAATGGGATGCATACTAAGAACTTGACCCTATACTCTCCTACTCGGCCTCTATTATAGGATGATCAAGTAGTTTGGTCTAAATTAGGAGATGATAAATCATAACTCAACTCAATCTATTAAATTATGGAAATAGGAAAAAATCCCTTTATAACCCCTCAAGAGGATGATGATGTTATCTCATCTATTGTGACAAATGAGTATAGAGTAGATTCTTAGTTGTGTTCAAAACAAGACTGTACTTGGGAAACTATTTTTCCACCTCAAAATGCACCTCAACACTTAGTAGGCTCTAAATTACTTTATTCATTACTACCTCATGAGATTAATTCTCTAAAAATTTCTCAAATAGCCATGATGGAAAAAGTAATTAAGATTGAGGTTAGCCCTAGGAAATAACTAAATGTTAGTATTACCTTGTCATTAACACATCATAAAAATATGTTATAGTTGCTACAAGAAAATAAACAAGAATTTTCCTAGGATTATATAAATATGAAGGATTGCATTCCAAGCTTTGTACTCATACGATTTAAATCAGCCTAGAATATAATTCTGTGAGACAACCTCAAAGGATAGTTAATCTTGTCTTGAGACATAGTTAAAACTACATTGCAAAAATTGTTAAATGTTGGTTTTATCTACCCAATCAATAGTCAATGGGTTTCACCTTTAGTCATAGTGCCAAAGAAAGGAGGAAAATGAAGAGTTGTGTAGATTATAGAGAACTAAATTTAGCCACTAAGAAAGACCATTTTTAATTGCCATTTATAGATCAAGTTATGTTGAAAGATAGAGATTATTGAAAACAGATTGATACAAGTATGATAAATGTGTTTTAATCATTGTTTTGTCACTGATGTCAAACTTTCTTTTTGTTCCTAAGAAACATGCTTATATGATTTAAGTATTATCACTTGTTTGATTGATGAAGAGGATTTGATTAAAAAGATGTAACAAAAGAAACTATAGGGAAGGTTGAGTTATGATATAAAAGAGGAGTACAAGAATGATCTAAGATAGTGATATCATAGTGCATTAATAATCTACTTAAGGTTAGAAAGGTTAGTTACACTAAGAAATTTTAGAAGAACAAGTCAAACAAAGTTTGTCTACTAAGCTTGACCGAATGGATAGTAGGTGTCAAGAAAAGTTAGTGCAAGCGGAAAAATCAATTGTAGCTAAGTAAAAGTTCATTTCAGCATATGTCAAGAAAAATAGTGGATGTCGAGTAAACTTTAGTTGATGTTAGGTACGAATAAACTTTAGCTTGTGTCGAGTGATTTTTTAGAGGATGTTGAGCAATACATTATGTGTTGAGCATCAAAAACAAGTTAATGTTGAGTGCTAACATTATTAGAAAGATCATGAGTTCAATGGATCTGAGCTAATAAGTTTGTTTTCTTGGATTGTGTGAAATAGGTGGAAGATAAGATTGATGAGTTGGTGGCATAGAATTCATGGTAAACCATTTTGAGGTGAATTCAAAGAGGATTGAAGGAGAAGTTTATAGAAGTGATATGGAATGAGGGGTAGATTCATTGAATCCTACCTAATCTATCATACCACTAAATTGGATGATGGAGAACGAAGGAAAAAGATCTTAATACTCTATTTATAGGGATGGTTGGTCAGAAGAAAGGGTTGTCATGTGCGAGAACCTAAAGAAGACAAGGAGTCAAGGGTATTTTTTCATCAAGTGACCTAAGTTAAGAGTCTATATTGGCATGTTAAGCAATAAGGCTTAAGGATATAAATGCTTGAAGGGTGAATAAGCTATCAGAGCTAAAATATGTGAAAGCCAAGCAGAATGAAGAGATGAAATAGAGATTTGTAATCAAAAAATGGAGTTGTAAGTTGTTATTAGATCCAACTCTTACTATTACTCTCTAATAATTGTATCAGTCTAGGGTAAATCCTTTGGATTAAGGTTGACCTAACAACCATTTGTAAATCCTTTAAGAGAATGGTCTAAAGTCCTCTAATAAGGCTCATTACTAACAAGGTGATTGAAATCCTTTAAGTGGGTCACATTTAACAATGTGTATTGTAACCTTTAATAGGGTTGGCCTTTCATAGGGCATCACTTCAAAAGAGTGAAAAAAGAGTAGCATGTTACTGGTGATTTTTCCCAAATTGAGTTTTCGCATAAATCATTATGTCAAATGTGATGTTGAATATATTATGTTTCTTGTTTATATTTTTGCAAATTGATTTGACAATAACCTACAAGTTTTAAGTGAATGCATAATCTTATGGATACATGCATGATGAAAAATGTTTTATGGGTTCACTAAGCTATGAAAAGTTTTATTTATACATTTGGACCTTGGATAACTGATTCACACCCCAATTATTCTAAAGAATTCCAATAATTTTATTAGAGCCATTTTCTTAAGAGGACTTGTTTGAAGATACTAGAAGCACAAAGATCAAGATGTCAAAAAGAGATGTACCCAAGCTTAATAGAGATAAATTCCCTGCATGGTAAAGTTTGATGAAGTTACACTTTGGAGGACTTGGAGATCATGCACAATCTACCATTACTACTAAGCATGTTGATCTGACTGGAGACCTAACTATCAAGGATATGAAAAGAAGAATGAAGACAACCAGACAATGTTGGAGATTGCATCTACCCTAAGCTTTGCTGAATTTGATGATATAAAAGGTCTTGATAGTGGAAAGAAAATGTGGGATGCTTTAACCACCATCTACAGAGGAGACAAGAATGTTCTAAGAGCCAAAGCCAAAAGTCTCAAAGGTAAGTTTGATGATATGAGAATACAAGAAGGTGAAAATATTGCTCAATATTGCTCAAGGATAAGAGATGTTGTTAATACAATAAGAGGATCTACTAGTGCAATAGATGATGATAATATACTAAGAAAATTTTTAAAAACATTGTTGCCTATATATGCTATTAGAGTCTCTACAATACAAGAACTGAGATGTATACTAGGGAATACTCTATCTCTTGAAGGTCTAGTAGGTAGACTCACTACTTTTGAGCTATCTAACTTTGACAATTAGAAACCTAAAAATATTGAATTTTCTTTCAATTCTAAGCTATCACTAAAGGAACCTAATGAGAAGAAGAAGAAGACAAAGACAAATTATTTGTTCATTAATAGTGACACAGATGAGGAGGATGTGGAACAACTTAAAGCACTAATGGAAAACTACAATGGTGGTGACAATTACAAAGGTAAAAGATATGAAGACAACAAATATTACAAAGATAAAGGCAATAAGTCTTTCTACATTGCTGAAGAGGAAACAAAAAATAAATCTAATGAACATGATGACGAAGTGGTTTATGTTGCAATGAAGCAAAAATCTGATCAATATAAGGTAACTACAGTTATGTCTTGTATGAACAAGAATAATAGATGGATCATTAATAGTGGATGTTCACATCATATGACTAGAGACCAAAGTAAGCTCATTACCTTGAATTGTTATGATGGAAATAGTGTAAGATTTGGTAATGATGCACCATGTTTGATAAAAGGAAAAGATTCTATGTGACAATGCTTACTATGTTGAAGGAATCAACTATAATCTATTGAGTATGTCACAATTGAATAATTTAGGATGTAAGGTTGAGTTTGAAAACAATATTGCTAAGATATATGATGTTGATGGAAAACTAATTGGAAAAGGTGATCAAACTAGGAGTAATCCATTCTATCATCATATAGAGGATGTTACTTATCTAATTGTAAAATATGATGATGTGTGGCTATGGCATAAAAGGTTATGTCATGTTAATTTTGATAACTTGGTTAGTATTAGTAACATGAGAAAATTTAAAGGTTTTCCTAAGTTGAAGAAGCCTGATAGTATAATGTACAAACAATGTTAGTTAGGTAAAATGACAAAGTCAAGTTTTAAGAGTAAAACTCATACCTCTAAAGAAATACTAGAGATTTTCATACTGACTTGTGTGAAACAATTGAAGTGCAAAGCTACAAAGGAGATAAGTAAATTATGCTACTTGTTGATGATTATTCTAGAATGATGATAGTTATGTTTCTAAAATAGAAAATTGATAGTTTTCAAATTTTTAAGTGATACTTAACAAGAGTTGAGAAGGAAATAGATAAAAGTATGAAATGTTTGAGATCTGACAGATGAGGGGAATTTACATCAAATGAGTTTGAGATTTTTTATAATCATAAAGGAATCAAAAGACAAACATCTACTCCTAGAACCCCTCCATAAAATAGAATTGTTGAAAAGAGAAATAGATCTATAATGGACTATGCCAGGACACTCATGATAGAGAAAAATGTTGCTTTGAAATATTGGAGAGAAGCTATAAGGATAACTATCTATACCTTGAACCATGTACAAGTCAAGAAAGGTACTCATTCAAAACCTTTTGAACTATGGTATGGATACTCACCTAATGTAAAATATTTTAAGGTATTTAGAAGCTATTTCTTTATTCTAAAATATACTAGGAATGATAAACTAGATGCAAAATGTGAAGAAGGTATATTCCAAGGTTATTCCACAAAAAGTAAAGCTTATAAGTATTTAAATACTAACACTAACAAAGTCATGGAAAGTGAAAATGTAAATTTTGATGAATACATAGAAGTTCATGAGGCTGAACCTATAAAAGAACCAGAAGAACATAAATCATTTGTATACTTTTATAAAGGTATGCCTACTAAAGAAGATGTTGCAAATCAAGCTACAAAACAATAGAAAGTTTTAGTAACTGTAGAGTTACATAATATGAATGTTGAGTTGCATTTAGGAACCGAGCTACATTCAGATACCGAGTTACAGAATAAAGTTGAGGTACATTTTGATTATGAGATTAGTGTAGAGGAGAGAGATGTTGAAATACCTTATAGAGATGTACATAGTGACTCTGTAATAAATAGACCAAATAAAGAAACTAGAGCTGAACCAAGATTGTCCAAATATGTTAAGAGAGATCACCCTACTACACAAATAATTAGAGATAAAGATGTTAGACCAATGACAAGAAACAAGTTGAGAAATGATACATGCTTGCTGAGCATAAAAGAGCCTAAATTAGTAAAAGATTCCTTAGAAGATGTGGACTGGAGTAAATCCAGGAAGAAGAGATTGAATAAATTGAGAAAAACAAGACATGGACTCTAATTCCTAGACTAGAAGACAAAAATGTGATTTGCCAAGTGGGTATTCAGAAATAAACTAGATGAAAATGGTGAAGTCACAAGGAACAAGGCAAGATTAGTTTGCAAAGGGTGTGCACAAGAAGAATGAATTAATTATGGAGAAACATTTGCTCCTGTTGCTTGATTGGAAGGAGTAAGAACTTTGCTTGCTTATTCTATGTACAAAAGTTTCAAAGTTAATCAAATGGATGTTAAATCTACATTTCTAAATGGTATATTAAAGCAAGAAGTTTACATAGAATGGCCAAAAGGATTTGTTGATGTTAAAAATAAGAACATGATATGTAGATTACACAAAGCTCTATATGGTTTGAAACAAGCACCAAGAGCATGGTATGAGAGACTTCATAATTATCTTGTGAAGACTATATTTGAAAGGACTAATGATAACAATAATATGTACATGAAAACTGAGAAAGGCAAAGGTATTTTGTTATTTGAAATTTTTTTGATGATATCATATTTGGAGGTCAAGATGCTTTATATAAGGCTTTTGCAAATGAAATGAGGCAAGAATTTGAAATGTCTATGTTTGGAGAGATCAAGTTCTTTGTTAGTTTGCAAGTACATTAGATGAAATATGGTATATACATCACTCAGTCAAAGTGTGTCAAGGAGATATTGTAAACTTTTAGACTAGAGGATTCCAAACTAGTAAGTACATCTATGGTGATAGGCCATAAATTATCAAAGAATGATGATTCAATTGAGGTAAATCAAACATTGTATAGGTCTATGATTAGAAAATTATAATATGTAGTACATAGCAGACTTGATATTACATTATCTACAGGGATAGTTGCAAGATTCTCTATTAATCCTAGGGAGAATCATTTGATGGTTGTAAAGAGAATTGTGAGATAGCTGAAAGGAACAAAGGGATATAGTCTAAACTATAAGAAAAATGAGAAATTTAAATTAAGTGCCTATACTGATATTGATTGGGCTAGAAACATTGATGACAAAAAGAGAACCAGTGGAGGAGCATTTTCCTTAGGCAAGAGGTTGGTTAAATGGACTAGCAAGAAACAAAACTGCACTTCACAATCTACTGTTGAAGCTGAATATGTTGCTATTGTTGTAAATTGTACAAACATTGTATGGATGAAATAGCTACTCAAAAGGTATGAAGGAAGAGACCATTGAACCAATGACACTTTATTGTGATAATACAAGTGCTATAAATATATCAAAAAATCATGTGATGCACACAAAAACTAAGCACATTGAAATCAAGTATCATTACTTGAGAGAATTAGTTCAAGATAAAAAAGGTGAAGATGGAATATGTTGACACAAAAGAACAAATTGCTGATATCTTGACAAAAGAACTACCTAAGGATGCTCATGATTATCTAAGAGGTAAATTAGAGGTGATATCCTTATCAAAGGCTATATGAGTAACAAAATGAGTGCCCTGCATCAGACAAGCTTATTACCATATGTTACAAATTGATGCAATGGATCTTACTTTAGGAGCTGCCTAAAGTAATCAATGGTTTGAAACTTCAAATTAGTCACAAGCAAGGTGATATAGGAGAAACTGAAGAAGTTCATATCTGCATATTGAGATGACAAGTCTTTGGCATTGTTGTCAAAGAGGGAGAAATACAAGAGTTAAATTGATTCTAAAGGGAGAAATACAAGAAATTGAACAAAGAGGGAGAAATCCTAACACACAGTAATAGGGAAAATGCTAAATGCTAAGAAAGTGTATCTACTGAGATCATCTACCTAGTAAGAAGGAGATAACTGTAGAAGGAAGATATGCAAATTAATTTAGAAGGAGCTATAAGGCTAACACAAAAGAATTTTGTAACCTATTCAGAAGATGAAAGTTGCTAATAGAGGGAGAGATTTCAATACAAGGAATTATTTTCTTTTTGGTATTATTTTGGTCTTATCATTTTAACCAAGTCAGTTTGGTTGATTAGATTGGTTTGCCATCAATACCAAAGAGGGAGATTGTTGAAAATAGATTAATACAAGTATGATAAATGTGTTTCACTCATTGTTTTTTCATTGATGTCAAAATTTCTTTTTATTGGTACGACAATTGCTTATAGAATGTAAGTACTATCACTTGTTTGATTGATGAAGAGGATTTGATCAAAAAGATGTAACAAAAGCACCTAGAGGTAAGGTTGAGTTATGATATAAAAGAGGAGTACAAGAATTAGCTAAGACAGTGATATCATAGTGCATTAATAATCTACTTAAGGTTGCAAAAGTTGGTTGCACTAAGCAAGTCCAAAAGAACAAGTTAAAAAAAGTTTTTCTGACAAGTTTGACCAAATGGATAGTAGGTGTTGAGCAAAGTTAGTGCAAGCCAAGTAGAAAAATTAGTTGGAGTCAAGTAAAAGTTTATTTTAGTGTATGCTAACAAAAACACTGAATGTTGAGAAACTTTAGTTGATGTTGAGCACCAATGAACTTTAGTTCATGCTGAGTGATTTTTTAGAGGATGTCGAGCAATTTAGTATGTGTGGAGCATCATAAAAAAGTTAATGTTGAGTGCCAAAATTATTAGAAAGATCATGAATTAGATGGATCTGAGCTGACAAGTTTTTTTCCTTGGATTGTGTAAACCAGGTGGAAGATAAGATTGATGAGTTGGTGGCATAGAATTCATGGTAAACCATTTTGAGGTGAATTCAAAGAGGATTGAAGAAGTTTATAGAAGTGATATGGAATGAGGGGTAGATTCATTGAATCCTACCTAATCTATCCTAACCCTAAATTGGATGATGAAGAATGAACAACAAAAGAGCTTAATTCTTTATTTATAGGGATGGCTGGTTAGAAGCAAGGGTTCTCATGTGCGAGAACCTAAGGAAGAGGAGACAAGGTTATTTCTTCATCAAGTGACCTAAGTGAAGAGTCTAGATTGGCATGTTAAGCAAGAAGGCTTAAGGGTATGAATGCTTGAAGGGTGAACAAACTATTAGAGTTTAAATGTGTGAAAGCCAAGTAGAATGATGAGCTACAATAGAGATTTGTAATCTACAAATGGAGGTATAAGTTGTTATCAAATCAAATCCTTATTGTTACTCTCTAATAATTGTATTAGTCTAGGGTAAAACCTTTGGATTAAGGTTGACCTAATAGTCATTTGTAAATCCTTTAATTGGGTGATATTCCAAGTGAATGGTCTAAAGTCCTCTAACAGGGCTCACTCCTAATAGGGTGATTGAAATCCTTTAATAGGGTCATATTTAATTAAATTTATTGTAACCTTTAACAGGGTTGACCTTTCATAGGACATCACTTCAGAAGAGTGAAAAAGAGTAGCATGTTACTAGTGGTTTTTTCCAAATTGGGTTTTCAAGTAAATCATTGTGTCAAATGTGTTGTTGAATCTATTATGTTTCATGTTTACATTTCTGCAAATTGATTTGAGAGTAACCTATAAGCTTTAAGTGAATGCATAATATTATGGATGCATGGATGACAAATTTTTTATGGGTTCACTAAGCTATGAAAATTTTTATTTATACATATGGACCTTGGATAACTTATTCACCCCCTAGTTATTATAAAGAATTCCAACAAGTTCTTGATAATTTAGCTAGCAAGAAGTATTTATCTTTCCTAGATAGTTTTAGTGGCTATTATTAGATCCAAATAGCTCCAAAATAATAGTAGAAAACCACCTTTACATGCCCATGGGGAACCTTTTCATACCCAAACTTGCCTTTTGGCTTGTGTAATTCACTAGCTACATTCCAAAGAGTTGTTATCAGTATTATTTTAAAATATCTGTTGAATGTATGGAAATATATATGGATGATTTTATTGTCTATGGGACCACTCTTGAAGAAGCTAAAACCAATTTGGAGAAGGTTCTTAAAAGATTCTAAGACTATAATCTTCCTTTCAATAATGTTTCATGATGATGGAGGAAGGTGTTGTATTGGGTCATTTCATTTTATCACACGATATCCAGGTAGATCCAAAAAAAATTGAGGTAATTAGGACTTTTCCTACACCTGAAAAGAAGAAGGGTGTGAGAATTTTTCTTGGACATGATGGTTATTATAGAAGATTTATCAAGAATTTCAGTCAAATTGCAACACCTCTCTATAGTTTGTTGAAAAAGGATTTTACATGCTCCTAGGATTCTAAGTATGATAAGTCTTTCCTATAGAATAAGGAGGTTCTAACAAAAGCACCATTATTGAGAGGTCCAAATTGGGAGTTTCCATTTCACATTCATGCAAATGCCTCCGACTATGCCATAGGAGTGGTGCCAGAAAAAAAGGAGCAGTAGAGCATGCCATTTATTTCATAAGTAAAAATTCACAGGGAGAAAAATTCAATTATAATATGATAGAAAAGGAATTGCTTGCAATTATTTATTCTTTGAATAAGTTTAGATGTTATATTACTATCTATGAGATATTCGTCCATAATGACCATTCAAATATTAAATACTTGATGAATAAACCTACAATATAGGGGAAGCTAGCCAAATGGTTGTTACTTATGCAAGAATTTGATATCACCATTGTGGACAAACCTAGAAAAGCCAATGTAGTAGCTAACTTTCTATCTGATTTGCATGTTCCTTATGATCTTGCAGCCATTGATGATAGTTTTCTAGATGAGCACCTTTTTCTATTATCAGCACAAAATCCATGGTATGATGAAATTGCAAATAAACTCACCATAGGTAGGACACCATCTCACTTCTCTTCCAAGAAAAGAAAGTTGTTAGCAAAGAAATTTTTTAACTTTTCTTGGATTGTTGAATTTATGTTTTACGTTGGTCCTGATCAAGTGATGCGAAGATGTGTCAGAGAAGATGAAATTTATGATATCCTTCAGGCATGTCATGATGAGCCATGTGGAGGTCATTTTTTTCCAAAATAACAATATTCAAAATCTTGACCACCAGATACTATTGGCCAACTCTCCACAAGGATGCAACTAGGTACACCAAAAAATCTGACAGATTTCAAAGAATGGGAATGCCTACAAAATCTGATGAGATTCCCCTACAACCATGGCTTATTGTAACACCTTTTGATAAATGGGGAATTGACTTTGTTGGGCCTATTGAACCTACTTCACAAGGAAAATCTTATATTTTGGTTTGCATTGATTATATCACCAAGTGGGCAAAAGCCAAGCCTATTAAACATCTTAGGGATAATAATGTTGCTAAATTTTTATATGAATCCATTTTCACAAGATTTGGTGTCTCTAGAGAATTAGTATATGATTAAGGAGCTCAATTCACTTCAAATATCATAACTACTTTGATGGAGGAATAGAAAATTAGGCATGGAAAATCTTCTCCCTACCATCCACAAGCCGATGGCTAGGTCAAGGAAACTAATATGGAGATTGAAGCAATCCTTACCAAAATAATGTCAGTTCATAAGAAGGATTGGGAAAAAATAATTCCTGAAGTATTGTGGGCTTAAAGGACTACATGGAAAACCACCACTGGATTCACACCTTTTGAACTTGTGTATGGTAAGTCAGCTATGATGCCTATGGAATTTGAGCACAAAACTTAAAGGACAACATTGGAACTAGATCTAGATCTTACTATTGCCCAAAGGGAGTGGATTTTAACTCTAAATGGACTAGATGAATAGAGGAAATATACCTTGCATAACATAGAGATGGTGCAACGAAAAAGGAAATAGTGGCATGATAAATTATTAAGGATAAACAATTTGTAGTTGATGACTGGGCTTTCCTTTATGATTCCAGATATATCAACATACCCATGGTAAATTTCAAACTAGGTGGTTGGGACCTTATGAGATTGTTTTTGTTTTTCCAAATGGTGTCATTCAATTGTCAACTGTTGATCCTATGCATTTCAAATTATTGGCAAATAGGTAAAGGCTTAAGTTGTACCATAAGCTTTAAAGAAAAGAGGAGTTCCTACAATAGTTTTAATCTAAAGCTTAAGATGAGCCTCCTGTAGCATCTGGACTTGAGCATTCCACTCATGTCAGTTCTTCTCTTTGAATGTTCAAATTATTTCATAATAAATACTTTATTTATGAAAGTATCTTCTCTATAAAAAATTACATATTTCCACTTGACCGTTTCTTCTCTATCCACCTATCCACCTCATCATTCTCCACCAAAGGATGAAATTTTTTTTCTACCATTAGTACCTTGCCAAGTTCATACATACTATTCAAGGTATATATTTTAATTATTTGTTTTTCAATATGGTTGCACTCTTGTCACATTTGCAATTGTGGGACCAATTTCTCAATTAAGTTGGGGGGAGAGATATCATTTTTTTATGTGATTATAATTGTTATATACACTATTCTTTTAAATCTTGCTACATTTTCACTCCCATATCGAAATTTATATTTTCAAAAAATTTTACCAATTTTTTGCATGGTGTAACAACTTTAAAGGAATTATTTACTTCATGCATAATTTGCTAAGGTGGATGGTATGAGAATTTTGAAGAGATAATTATGAGTAATTAAATTGTGACATGTTGAAGATATGCATTCATGATTCCATGAGGGCTTAACTCAAATAACTTTTATTTTTCTTCCATGACTATTTCCTTTGTCATCTCTACATTTTGAATTTCTTTACTAAATTCCTTGTTGTGATTGTGAATTTTGTCTTGAATTGCTATGATTTTTTCTAGTTTGTGTTTTGGTAGTCTAAGAAGATGGGAGGAGGTTTGGTTTGGTATGAACCTATAGTCCATAATTTCTTGTTAAGAAGCAAAGCATGCATGCCACATTTTCAAACTAGGGGTTGGCTTGAGTACATTTAGAAGCTTACCAGCTAGGATAGTGAAGTAGCTTCTTATTTTTTGAGCACATTGAGAGATGATGTAGCTATGGTCAAGGGATGGAGGGTGCTACTCAGTCAAGAAATAATGGCATATGTCATGGGGTGACATAGGAATGGGAAGAATTTTAAGAAAATTTTGATCCTACAATTGCTAGAGCTCAATTTACATTACACACAGACCCACCATTGGAAGTTGATAAGAAACAAGGTACAAATAGATTATCATTACCGGAACCTTATAGAGATTGTGAGTTATATATCATAAAATATTTTACCTATGAAAGTTGGAAACCATTTTTGCATTTCGTTCATTTCAAAATTATAAGTTGTTTATGCCATGACAACTGATCGGTGAATGTTCCCAACTTTCTAAATCATATTCTGAAGAAGAGGGCTTCACTCATGCAAGGAGGTAAGCTCAATGTCATTTCTCACCATTGTCTAATTAAGGTAATAGTGGAAAGGGCATTAAGAGAAAAAACATATATGTCATGAGAGAATTTTCTTATAGGATATTTTGAAAACCTAAGTCCTATAGGGAAGAGAGTAGGAAATTAGATTTGCATTGAACATGGGATTAGAAAAATAATTGAAAGAATGGAATTAACATCTTCATTAGGAGAATCTAGAAGATTGAGTTATAAAAACCCTAAAATTTCTTTTGGAGTCTCTATGTCTAGATCAGTCCAAGCTAAATGCAAGAAGAACGTCAAAATCTATGAAGAAAAGACCACACCCTTTTCTAAACTAGGGCTTCTATGAGGAAAGAACAAGAAAAAAGTAAAATTCCCTCCAGTTCTTGTCAAATGGAAAACAAAAAAGTTCCTTTAGTCTCAGTTGCTTCCAAAAAGAAGAAAATGCTTGTACAAGGAAAAGAAACCCCAAGAAGGAGAAGTCATAGAGAGAAAAAAATTTGTGTGTAGATGTACCAAAAACTGGATCAATAATTATTCTTGAATCTTCTAAGCCACTTGAGCATAGAATGACAGAACCTAGTGATAGTCAATGAGAATTATATGATTCACCACCAAAGATTGAAAAAGAACAACCCTCTATAGAAAAAAAGGGTGAAGAGTGAGTAGTGATTGAGGATGATTCTAGTTCCAATGAGCATAACTATAGGTTTTAGAGGAGGGTTCATCCTCAAGAGGACCCCAAGTAGTTAATGACCCTATTGACTTAGAAAATGTGTCAGAAGGATACTTCCTAATGGGAGAAGATATATCATAATCACCTTTACAACATCAAGAAGAATTTTTTCTAAAGAGGATACCATGAGAACCCTAATGAGAATACCATGATAGGTGCCTCTCATCCCATATCTTTTCTCTCTATTATTTCTTAGCTAACTAACCAATTGACTTTGGAAAGAGAGCAGTGGAGACAACAAAAGAAAAGTTTGAATCAATCCATTAATAGTCATTAACAAGATTTTCTAGAAAAGGAGGAAGAAGTGGAGAAACCAAGTACAAAGCCTACTAAGGTAACTTCAATGATATCTAAACTAATGAGTTGTCATTCCCCATCTCCTATTTATGCATTGTTCCTTAAATAAAAATTCCTAACTTATCAAATAACTTGTGAAATAATGGATAAGTCTTCATCTTTAGTTTAACCCCTTGAATTTTACCAAGCTTTCCATAGTTCTCTTATAGCCATCCATAATTTTTTGTGTAGATTTTTCTTCATAACTTTGCAGTACCCAACAATATAGAATGGAGTCCTTTGTTGTATGTTGGAGATATAGAATAAAATAAGTAGGGAAATACTAGATAAATCCTATAGCGAATTAGAGGAAGAAATTCCCCTTTACCTAATTCTAGAAGCTCTAGATCCCAAAACTTACTATTATGATTGGTTGAAGATTTTACTCCATCAAATACAAGAAGTCATGCAATTTATCCCCTTAGAGATGTAACATTTTATGGATATGTTGAAATGGATAAGAGTGAGCTATTTGAAGCTATGAAATCAATATAGCTACATTGGATTAGCATGTCTAAGGATATTATAAATAGAAAGCCACACTTTATCCTTAATTTTATCATGAAAAATAGAAGAGCCCCTTGGTACATTACATTAGGAAAAGTTAGACAAAGTTCTTGGATTCCTCTCACCTTTCAACCACCCATGCTTATTTCTTCTTTGCTAGAAAATTTAGAATATTTGGATGATTATGATATGACAAAATAGATAAGGAGATGGGAAAAATATAGGGAAACAAAAGGTTTTTACCAGAGTTTTACATAATAAGGTGCAGGATAGAAAACAATTGCAAATTATAGAACGATAGCTAGGGACAAGAATTTCATATTTATTGGAGGATCAACAAAGAGAAAAGTTGATGGGAGATGATGAGGATAATTTAAGGACTATTTGGTTCATGTTTTTATATGTTTTTATGATTAGAACCTAGAAAATTTATGAATTTGGACTTGTTCAGATTGCCTATGTTTATACTGCTATATGTGTGTGCACTTTGATATTTCCAAGGTTGAATGAATATGTCACATATAAATGTTATATAGTTACATGGAATGAGATATTGTATCTTTCTATCTTGCATTTATTGGGTAGTTCTTCATGTAGCCATGTGATGAGAGAAAATTTAATATAAGAATAACTTGTTATGAATTTTATCTTCGATACGTATTGCAATTTTTGCATGTGCATGCTAATCTTTTGTAAAGAAATAGAGAGTCAGCAAGGGAAGAAGAAATCAACATTAGAAGACAAAGTATTGATAAGAATTTGGTTGAATATTTTGAGCTCATAATGATTCCATTACTTTTAGTTATCAAAAATTATTATTATAGGCTAAGTCAAAGCAATTATTAACCATTATGGAGTAAATTTGGAAGTCACGAACTCCTGAATTCATGTGCAACTAAATGCAACCCACTTTTATATTAAATGATGTTATTTTGTATCTTCAATATTTTCATATCCTTGATGTTGGAGGATCCTAGATTTAGGGAGTTCTATTTTATGTTGATGTTATAAATAAGCTACAATTCAAAATCTTGATTTAGCTAATTTTTGAAAGGAATTCTCTTGTAATCTAGTAGTAGTGATAAATAAAATTTTATTTCTATGAATAAAATGATATTTATAGTTCTTAATCTTTGATTTTTTATTCATTCACTCTTCTATAGGTGCACACACAAGAGGTGAACTTAGTTCATAACTAGGTAAGAATCATTTTTTAGTTTCAATAAGTATCTAGAACTCTATTGCTTCTGCAACTATATGGTAGTAGAACTGATGGTTTTTTTCTCTAGCAAAGGAAAATAGCTTAGTTTCTATTTTATGGCATTAATCTAGAGCAATAGGTTATACTACTATTCTATTTCTTAGCTTAGTATTTCCTTTAGCATTTCAATTGCATAGTTATGATGACATTTAAGATGGGTTAGAGTATATACTTTGCAAGCATCATTTCAAGTTTATGTCCTTGGTTGATAACTTAATGAGCTTAATATGTTATTCTAGTATAATATTTGGAACTATTAAAACACATAGTCATTATACTAAGGATGTCCAATCCTTAGTTATAGAGTCATTATACTGACCAGCCACCATCCAAGGGATACTTGTTCCATTCTGAGTCAATGTTTTAATGATCTTGTATTGTAAAATAACACAAGGTCTAATCAATATAGGCTATTGCTAGAAATTACTATACTTCTTCCTCCATCTTTCATAAGGAATTTTTGTTGATTTATAAGAGAATCAACATGTTTGGGGGGTACTTGTTATGCCCTGTATACACATCCCTACTTTTTGTAAGAAAACATTTGGGTCCTTTCTTTTCACTATTTTCCTTGTCATGTTTGTGGTAGGCATTTTATTTTGGTTTTGGTTTTTGTTGTTCAGGTTCCTGCATCCATATCTTGGATGTCAAAACCTTTTTGTGTGTAAGAAGGAAGTCAAGATGTCCATCCTCGTGGAAAGGATATACTTGATTCTAACCTCACAGTCATCCACACAATTAACCTAGTGGTCCTCTAAGTGAACATCATGAATGAACTTTCTACTAATTACATTCTTATATCTCCCAACATGATCAAAATGTGGTTGACCTATCATAAATCCATTCAAGGGATACTTGTCCAATTTTGAGTCAATGTTTTAACAATCTTGTATTATAAAATGACACAAGGTCTATTTGATATAGACTACTGCTAGCAATTGCTATACTTTTTCCTCCATATTTTGTAAGCAGTATTGAGATTTATGTTGATTTCTAAAAGAACCAACATGTTTGGAGGGTACTTGTTATGCCCCACATACACATCACTACTTTTTGTGAGAAAAAATTTGGGTCCCTCTTTTCACTTTTTCCCTTGTGTTTTTTGTAGGCCTTTTGTTTTGATTTTCAGGTTCCCACATCCATATCTCAGATGTCCACTACCATATTTGGGGTCAAACCATGATAATAATTTACGACAAAAGTGTGATTTGTGTGTGATTTTTATGTTTTTTTTTGCAAGTATCCCCAATGTTGTCATGATACTGACATTGGCATCATAATTGTGATGCTTGTGTGATATAAACAAAAAGAAAAAGAAAACACAACATTAATCATTCCCCATTTGTTTGATTGTGATATTGGAGAGCTGCGGAGTGAGTAGAAAGAGTGTGGAGATAAGCTAAGATGTTGGTGTTGATGCTGAGTTTTCCATGCCCATGCCCTTGAAGGTTTTGTTGTGCCATTGTGATCTACATTGTGCCCTTGCTCTACCATATCCTTGTCATTCCTATGCCCTTTCCATACTACATTGGGTATTTTTGTGTTCCTTTTCATTCCCTACCATTTATTTCATTTTACTCTTAAGATTTTTCTAATTTAACATGATTTTCATTCCATGTAGTTGATTCATCCTCCTTTAGCATGTAATACTAGGTTTCAATGATGAGTGTTAGCAATTCCAACTCTCAATTTTAGCAGTGAGTTTCATACCTTAATTTGTACACAACGTCTTTCTAGTTTCTTTCTACTCACATGCTCATTTCAATTCATATGATCATCTAAATGTTGTATTGATTTAATCTCTCAATACCTAAAGTAGTTTTATCAAATGTTGTTCACAAGCATGAAACCCAAGGTAATCATTTTAGATGTTGTCCATGCTTGTGTTGACTTAACAACTTTATGGTAAGGAAATCACATTCATGGGTATGTGATTAAGAGCAGATTGTATTCTAATATTTTCTATAGACATCTATTAAGATACTTGAGTACAAAATATGTGCATAAAGTATTTGATCAAATACTTGGAAAAGAATGCTTTAATATGGAATCCAAAAAATTTAGGATCCAAAATGGGAGTGTTGGAACAATGTATGGACATCCATTAAAGCATAAAGGATACATAAATTGTGTTAGATTTTGTAGTGGAAAGAGCATTTGTAGACATGTATGTAAGATGTGGAAACATAGATAAGGAATGTGAACTATTTGACAAAATGCCTCAAAGAAATGTGGTTTTATGAGGGTTGCGATTTTTATGAACAAATTTGAACTTTATGAGAAGGTTTTAGAAATTTTCGATCAATTGTAATTTCCAAGAGTATAGAAAGACTCCACAACCTTTACCATTATCTCAAACACGCTTTACAAAATGGGATCTTTGAAATTGGGACTGGACATTCATCAAAGTGTAAAAGATAGATGAATTTTGAGAGACATTTTAATTGCAACCTTGTAGACTTATGTAAAAAATGTGGAGTTACGGATAAGGTGCATGAACCATTTGACAAAATTCCTCAAAGAAATGTGGTATGATGGATTGCAATGATTACATGATATATATATATATATTCAATCTATTGAAAAGAATTTGGAAACTTCCAAGAAAATGCAATTTGTAAGTAGAAAGATAGACTCTAAAACCATTTTCTATTCAAATTAGAAGCTTTGGAATAGGGTATGAATATTAAAATCATAATAAAAGAGGAATTTTGTATCATATTATAGTGCTCTGGTGTGCATGTATGCAAAATGTGGAAGCATGGACAATGCACAATAAATGTTTGATAGAATCCCTCAAAGAGATATCATCCCTCAGAGTGCAATTGCTGCTCTATATCATGAAATAGAGCTATTGAAAAGACTTATGAAAAGTTCAAACTAATTATCATAGCCCAATTAGTGATCCATATATGTAGTACTTCAATTTATCTCTAAAAGACTAACAAGCATTGTCCCTACAAGTGCTATCCTTGAAGTAAACCTCTTTAAATGCTAATAGAAATTGTTACTTGTAGTGAAAAATAGATGCTTGAAAATACTTGCTGACATTTGAAACAAAAAAATGATACATAATGAAATAGATCTAGTGAAGAGGTCACCTTTTGATTTGGCCACCAATGTTGTTGATACTCAATACATTGGTCATCAAATATCGCTAGACTACAAAATTGTAACTCCTTGTGATGAGAAAATTTATTGCTAGCATTTTCCAATGCATATCAATATTTGTTTTCAGTTAACAATCACATTAATGTGTGTAAGAATTTTCCTTAGGGCAAAATCACCCAAGATCAAGGAACTCAAGCACAAGCACAAAATAGACCAAAGTATGATCAAAATAACAATATGATATTCAATTGATGTACAAGTACACTAGGAGTGCCTAAATATAAAGGCCTCTAGAATGCTTCTAGAATGTCTAAGAGTTAGCACATTGATAAGTCTTACAACCAAGCACATGTTCATTAGGTGTGGATTATCCTCCATTAAGCACAGGAGTTAGTGTGATGATGAGAGGATAAGCCTACAAAGGTGTAGCATGTAAAATTATGTTGTAGACACCATGTGCTAAAATAAGAGTATGAATAACTATGTTGTCAACATGACAACTTAGTTAATTATGCAAACTCAAGTGTTGTAGACACCATGTGCTAAATTAGAGTTTCTTACTCTAGTGTTGTCAACATGAAAACTGATATGAGTACGCAAACTCCTAAGTGTCTCACCTAAGAAATAATAAAATAATGAATTGACCTAAGTAAACTTAAGTAAAGTGTAATAATTAAATACTTTTTTACACCAACACCCCCCTTAAGTGCAACTTAGGGGAATGCACTTAAGCTTATGAAAGCTAGGATGAAAATGCAAGATGGGTCCCGGCTACTAGGCCATGTTAAGTACCCATGTAAAATATGCAATACAATCTCTCATAAAGTCAATTAAGAGGGAAAACCTCATGGGAAAAATCCTCCCCTAAAAAGGGAGATGAAAAAATAAGATGCATGGATGGATGGAGTAATCAAGACCCCCCCCCATTACATCATACATCAAATATATACAATAGAGAATTATGAGAAGAACACAATCCCAAAAGAGGAAAAGGTCCCCCCCACAAGAGAGAAGAAGAAGAAATGAGACAAGGTAGCTCCCCCCTCCCCAAAATGTAGAGTGCCAACTAGTGATAGCTTCTCCAATGTAGAACTTGATCCATGATTGTTGAATAATGTTCCTCCCCTTTGGAAGAAACAATAGCATAGGTACAAATGAGATGTTTCCCCAATGTATAGAAAGAATCTCGATGATGAATGGTGTCTCTAAAACTTACTCAACTATCCCTTTGTTAATACTAATGGTCACCCCTTCCAATGTTATTAAAAAGAACAATGTAGGATCTAGCAAGGATGGATATAGAACATATTCCAAAGAACCAACTATCTCTTCAAATGATAAAGAGACCTCCTACAACCGTTGTACATAAGGATCCACAATCATCTCAACTTGAAAAGACTAGTCATGTAGAGAATAGATAGGAGGGTCAGAGTGAGCCCTCACAACAACTAAAGAAGGATCTTCTTTATCGAAGAGAAGATGTATATCATCAATGATGTCTCCCAAATCTGCTATGTATGACTCCACAAACAAACATGAAATATCTCCTATTTAGTCATCCCCTCATGCTAGAGCTAGAAGACAAGGTGTACCCAATTATACTGAATTGCATGGATCTATCACTATAGCAATGTATGCATGTGGAATGTGTTGATGTTGTGACATTGTGCTATAACTATCAATAGGATCCCACATATCTAAAAATTTTGAATCACTATCATTGTTGTCACTATCAATTTCCACTATGTATGAAGTATAGAGAGGATTAGAGGATAAGTTGGGTGAACTTTCCTCAAAGTGAACATTCCTTTCTATAAAGATCTCATGAGTCTCAAGATCCATAAGCCTATATGCCTTAACACTATCTTCATATCTGATGAAAGTACAAGGTCTTGGTAGTTTTTCCTTGCATTCCTTGGAAGATATGTTTTCCCATGCTAGATAACCAAAGACTTTGAAGTGTTTCACAACTAGTTTTTTTGTCGCACCATGCCTGAAAATGAGTCTTTCCATCTAAGACATTATGAGGAGACCTATTAAGTATGTGATTGGCATTGCTTATAGCTTCAACGTCAAGTAATGGATCAAGAGACTTGGCTTGAATCATACAACTTGCCATATACTTAAGAGTTCTAATCCTCATTTCTATAGCACTTCTCTTTTGTTAACTAAATGCTACTGGATTCTGAAGATCAATACCCTCAAGTTCACAAAAGTCTCTAAGTCTTGTGTTCACATATCTACTTTCATTATCCATAGAAAGACCCTTGATTACTTTTCAACATGACTCTTGAAGGCTAGAAACTTGTCAAACACTTCATTCTTGTGATCAAGAAAGTACACCCATGTGTAGCGTGAAAAGTCATCAATGAAAGTGAGGATGTAGCGACATTTGCTAACTGATGTTATTGCAAAAGGACATGCTAAAACTGTGTGAACCAACTCAAGAGTGACTAATGCTCTTGAAGACTTCCCTTTATCATACTTCTCCTCTAGATGCATATCCATTAAATAAGTTGACCATTCACACTTAGAAAAGTTGATTGTAGATAGACCTTTGACAATATTGTTTGAACAAAGTTGATGAAGATAGTGGAAGGGAAGATGACCATACCACGTATGCTATAATTGGCTTTGTGAATGAAATTGAATCAACAAGGCATGTGAAAGAGACTTAGGTACAAAGTGGGAGAAGGAATAAAGCCTTATGTTATGATTGACTTTACCCACTACAACCAATGAATCATCTTTAAGATTGTGCACCATTACTAAATCAAGAAGGAACTCAACTTTATTATCATCTCCATAGTGAGTGATTTGGTAGATTGAGAGGATGTTAGAGCTAAGGTTAGGAATAGAACTTCTTTGAACTCTCCATTTTCCATCTCAACTTGTCCTTTCCATTTAACTTCCATTTTTGTATCATCTCCTACAAGGATGTGTGGTACCCTAGACTGATTCGATGAAGAAAAGTCTACTTTTGAAGAACCCATATGATACAAGGCACTTGAGTCAAGAATCCATTCCCATGAAGAACTTGAACCAGCTATAAGAGCTTGTCTTTTTCCCTTTGAAGTGGGTGGAGTTGAATCCTTGGAAGCATTTGGCACATTGATTTTGTTCTTCCTAAGTAAGTTTTCCAACTCATCGATTCTCTTAGTCTTGTAATGATGCTCATCATGATTCAGTTTCTTGCAATATGCACAAAATAGTTTATCTTTCTTATCATTGTTTCCCTTCTTGTTGGAAGAAGAATTGCCTCACTGTGAGGAGGAAGATTGTTGTGTCTCTGATTATGATTTTTGCTTCCACCGCTTCTTCTTTCTATTGGTAGAACTTTTTCCTTGTTGAGTTGATTGGTTCTCATTGCTAGCGACCAATGCTTTGGTCTTTGATGACTTGAGAAGTCCCATTTCTATCAACTTGGATTGTTCCAACATCAACATTTCTATAAATGTATCAAATGTAGGCTTAGTGAAGCTAGTTCCCATGGTCAACCTATGAGCATTGTAACTCAAAACAAAAGATGCATACTCTCAAGGTAGCCTCTTCAAGATGTGATGAATCAATCTATCATCCTTAATGGGATTACCACAATCCTTAAGTAGTGCTCTCAATTCATTGGCTTTGTTGATGTAGTCTTGAATTGTGTCAAAATTCTTAAGATCTAATAGAAGTAGGTCATCCTCAATTTGGTATCCTTTTTCCTCATTCACCTTACCATACAACTCTTCAAGTTTGTCCCAAGTAGCCTTGGCTTCCTTAAAGTTGAAAATGTGGAAGAAGAGATCTCTATGAACACAACTCCTAATAATTCCTAAAGCCTAATTGTCTTTAATTTTCCAATCAACTAGTGATGTAGCATTTGTGGGTTTGGTAATTATACCATCAACATATAGATTTAAACCTTTTTTCCATTAATCTACTCCATACAATATCTTTCCATGTAGAATAATTGTGTGAAGTTAGAAGTGGAGTTTTACGTGAATCCATGATGCAAAAAAATTAAAAGAGCACAAAAGAGAGACACAAAAGCACAAGAGACACCCCCCATATTCACCCAATCAAAGAACCCCTCCTCCCCCCACAAAAAAAATGATGCTTTTGGCACTTTATATGTAGTGCATTTACAATAGGCCACTTGTCAAAATGTACAAAGTGGACTTCTAATTTTGTTGTTTACAACTACCTTTGAGGTTCAAATCTATCACTAAGCACTGTAGCTTAGGTGTACAACAATTTTGAAGACTAATCAAAGCATTACAATGCAGAAAAGGACATAATTTTGAAAATAATATTTTTGTCCACACAAGCCTATAATTTGATTGCAGATCTAGAAAGTAGACAAAAAATTAAGCACTTTCAAAAAAAAATAGAACCTAAAAATGTGTCCAGATGAGCTCGTACGGAGCATTTGAAGTCGTAAAATGTAGGATTAGATAGGTATAGTCACCAAATACACAATTTCTAACAAATCCATGCACCAAAGCCAAAAAAGAATAGCACCACCAAATTTTTTAGGGAATTCTACCCAAATATTAAAAAATTACAACTAATTTGGAGTCTAGATGATTGAGTTATGGCCTCCCAAAGTCAGACTCTCAAATCAAAACTGAATCTAAAGAGGGGCCTAGGTAAAAAAACATTGGGTTAAATTTGATAGTCAAATGGCCATCATATCAGTTCAAATTTTCCTAGAAATGATGGCTAGACGACCATCAAATTTAGCATAGTAAATTCTTACATCAGCAAAAAAGTCCCCCTGTTGACATGGCAAGTGATGTCATAATGCCATTAACAATGTATAGATGCTAATGTGGCAATGTAAAAATCTTGCACATCAAGGTGGACATATGGTGAGCTATGATTAGGTCATGTAGCAGTTGATTGTGCTCCCCAGCTAACATAGCATCTGCAGATGTGGTGCATAGGTGTCCACTATCATGCTAAGTGTGTGACTTTTGATTGGGCCACATAGTGGGGTCGCTAAGTTGGATTCACTAACTTGGAAGCAGAGCTATAAATAGGTGGCACTAACAGGGCACTAAGGTGTCATGGTGGCCACATGGATCTCTATGTGGTGAGGCCTTGTTGTTGGGTGCCATGTGGCAGGCAAAGGATTGTTTGATTTGTCACTGCCGGTAGGAGACAGTCCAGTAGTTGAAGGCTTCGAATGGTGGTTGGAAAAGATTTTGTAGCTACCTTCATTAGAAGTTGGGTCATTGGGAGGACATCATTTGATGGCAAGTGAGTGAATGTTGGTGAAAGGAGTTTAATGCCACCAAGTGATGGAGTTCAGCTTGTTAACGATGATATTGGATGTGGCCAACGATGATATCAGAAGTGTAGTGAATAGTTAGAGTAAAGAAAATAGTCAGTGGGGATTAACTATTATCCCATGTGCATGGCGTAGGTGGGTTTTACAATGTTTAAAACCAACATCCCACTAGCATGAAATAACAAAGTTGTCGAGTGTTGGAAGTTGGTTGTTGGACTTGATTGTTGGAGCCAATTTTTGGTGTGTACGCGCTAGTGATAGATGTGGTCACAAAATTTGGCTTAGCTAGAATATGATGTGTGTCAACCAAAATTTGAGCTGATGTCACTGTGCATGTAAATTACTAACTAATGAAAGAATATTCTCTATGGGGGCTAGGGTTTCACTGCTCGGTTCCTGCAAAAAAAAAATCTTTGCAGGCCCAATAGGCCTAAACAGAATTTTGAAAATTTTCAAAAAAAATATGATAGAAATTATAGAGAAATAAAATAAAATGTGAAAATAAATTTGTAGATCTAATAAATTATCATATTGGATTTGCAAATTGGGCCTTTGGGTGCTGGTTTGCAAAAAAAATTGCCTCAAATTTGACTATGGCCTTGGGTAGGCGAATTTATAGTCAAATTTCATGGAATTGATGTTTTGAACATAATGAAAAGGTCCATTTTGGCTCTAGATGCTCCCAATGATTTCAATAATCCAAATCTAGGTTGAGTTCCTTCAAGAGGTGAGGCAAGAAAATATTCTCGAACAACAATGTGAAGAGAAATTGTTGCAACTTTGTGAAGAGAAATTGTTGCAGCTTTGATACCATGTAAGAATTTGCCTTAGGGAAAAATCACCCAAGATCAAGGAACTCAAGCACAAGCACAAAATAGACCAAAGTATGATCAAAATAACAATATGATATTCAATTGATGTACAAGTACACTAGGAGTGCCTGAATATAAAGGCCTTTGGAATTATTCTAGAATGTCTAGGAGTCAACACATTAATAAGTCTTACGACCAAGCACATGTTGACCAGGAGTGGATTATCCTCCATTAAGCACAGGAGTTAGTGTGATGATGAGAGGATAAGCCTACAAAGGTGTAGCATGTAAAATTATGTTGTAGACACCATGTGCTAAAATAAGAGTGTGAATAACTGTGTTGTCAACATGACAGCTTAGTTAATTATGAAAACTCTAGTCTTGTAGACACCATGTGTTGAATTAGAGTTGCTTACTCCAGTTTTGTCAACATGATAACTCATATGAGTATACAAACTCCTAAATGTCTCACCTAAGAAATAATAAAATAATACATTGACCTATTTAAACTTAAGTAAAGTGTAATAAGTAAATATTTATTTGCACCAACAATGTGAAACCTATAACACCACTATCTTAAGAAATTATAACTATGAAGGAGAGTTCTCCATTTTTTAAACAACAAAAATATAATAAAAATAAAAACAAACATGAAAAATAAAGGATGCCTTATTTTAGAAAATTTTAGATCAATTCTTTATTGCAAACTTCTCTTGTTCTCATCCCTCTCTGTGCATAGCTTGTTTTCTCTATGGATTATCTTCTTTTTCCTTTCTCATAGAATCAGTACCTAGAATTTTCTTTATTGCTTCAACACCTAGTGAGCATTACCAACCCTTTATGATTTTTGTGTGCCTTTATGTAGCCTCTATTTTCTTTAATTATTTCTCTACCTCTAAAAATGTTTCCTCTTCTCTTCTAATCGTTACTAGACAATATTCTATAGGAACTCAACCAAATTTTTTCCTACTTTTGCATCCATGTCTTTGATGGTTGCATAGCTCTCACAAAAAAGATTTAAAAAACCATTCTATTTAGAAAACTCTTCAACAAATAAATTTTTGAAAATTGTCTTTAAAAGCATATGAGATTTTTAGGGGTTCCAAAAGATGGATATTTTAAAAATTGAGATGTTGAACCTAATGAAAGGAAGATCAAGAAAATAAAACAAACTTCAAATTTAGTTATTGATGAGGAGAAAATTCTTCTCATTGAAACCATTTTGAGCTAGGGATTGAATGCACTTTAAGTTGAAGTCTTTGTATTCTATCCAAGATATGTAAATGACATTAATGTGTCATTTTCCATTTCAATCTATTTATGTTCCTCAAAGAAATTTTCAAAATGTGTTGTTCCTAAAAATTTGGAAGAACATGACTATTAATTAAGGTCAACTAAATCATACAAAGCATGGAATCAAATACTAGGAGCTAAAAATTATAGATGCAATAGCAATTCTAATGCCTCATTCCACTCACCTTCTTGATTCCTCATGTTGGACACATATAAAAAAGGTGCAAACATTGACATGAAAATAAAACTATTTGGCTTAAAGAAGTTGTATTTTTCTTAAAACAAGAATTTGTTGGAATGATTTTATAGATTGATTAGTTTATTTATGATTATTAAAATTCAACTAATTTTTATTATTGTTAAATTTAGGTTGAATTTAGTTATGGAATTATTTATAGTAATTATATGGACATCATGGACATCATGAATAGACAAATCATGTAGGTCACCCCCACAATACTTCATAGATAGTCTCTCAAGGTTTACCATGCTCAATAAAAGATCCACATCTTTTAGCTTTTTACAACTTATCAACTCCAAGTCCTTTACTAATATTGGTAAGGTTTTGATCTCTACTAGCAGCTCATTACTCTCAATGCCAAGAAATTCCAGACTAGGGTAGCATTGTTGAGAGATTGATATTATTGGTATAGGAGCATTGTATAAGTGGAGCGTTATAGTGGATGACCATTTGAAATAATCAATTATTCTTTTATATCTTCTTGAGTGATTTGGGAAGAGAGTTCAATACTGGATGCTCTAAACCTAGTTATAATAGTAATTATATTATAGTAATTACTACATGCAAAGTAGGTTCTAAAATACTATCTTGTTCAATAATTCTACCATCTTCAAAACCATATGTGTAGATATAAACATTAAGTACAACATGTATAGTATTTTTGTAGATATACACATTAATTACTAGATGCAAAGTAGGTTCTAAAAGACCACCTTGTTCAATAATTCTACCATCTTCAAAACCATATATGTAGATATAGATATTAAGTATAAAATATCCAATATTTTTATAGATACATATTAATTACACCATTTCTTCTTTCAAAACCATATGCAGATATAAACATTAATTACAATATGTCCAATTTTTTTATAGATGTACACATTAAGTACACCAAATTTTTTCTTTCAAAACCATATTTGCAGATATAAATATTAAGTACACCATGTCCAATTTTTTTCAAGGTTTTCTCTCTAATGTTAATGTGTATGGTGAAATGGTTATCAATGATAGATCTAGAAAGTACAACCAATTCAATAAGGGTGCAAGAATAAGTTGTTCTTGTGAAGAAGGATCATGTTAGATAATAAAATGGGATTTGATCAAAATAGGGAGACAATCGATAGATTATTGTCTAAATTTCAGAGAGAAGGCAATGAAAAATGTTATTGTCCTTACAAGAGTTGTAAAGGCTTAAAGACAAGAAGAATCAAAATCAAAACAGTTAAGAGACATAGTAGGAGAATGATCACATTAAAGGGGGGTTTGATTATCATCCATTGGTAAGTTAATTTTTATATTGTTTTCAAAATTAACATACATATGAACCATGGAAGGAGGGTTTGATTGTCACATTGAAGGGGCTTCAATTATCATCATTTTTATATAGGTTGATCTCCCCAAGGTAGTATGTGATATGGACCATGACATCTTAAAGGAACATGGAGGTGCAAATATGGAGTAACATAGAGGTGTGAGTATTGAAGGAGAAGATCACAATCCCATGGAAGATGATGATCATGCACCAGAAAATGTATTTGAAGATGATGGTATGAATGCATTGATCCATGACACATTTGGTACAAAGAATGTCAAATTCAAAGAGAAAGGTTTATGGGTCTTGATTAATTAAGCCATAGAACTTGGAAGTGCAGATATGGGGATTTTTTTAGATTATTGTTATCTTGGAGGTCAGGTATGGGAAATGGAAATTTAGGCTGGGCCATTTTGGGTGGTGGTGATGGGTGTCCTTGTTGATAGATGACAATGGCTAAAGGGTTATATCGATATATAGGGGTGTAAAAAAGGTTATTCAAGCCTAATGATTCATCATATAATGATGAAGAGAGATTTACATGATAGGTTGCAAAAGGATTTTCAAATGATGGCTCTTCTACAATAGTTTGATTTTCTTCAAGGGGTTGATCTTGTTCATAGTGTTGGTCTTTTAGCCCAGGGTATTTGATTTCATCTATTTTTAATGAGTCATTTTGAGGAAGAAATCTCCCAAGATGGTCTCTTTTTCTATGCATGCAAATAAAGT
This sequence comes from Cupressus sempervirens, assembly GCA_028749045.1. NCBI lineage: Eukaryota > Viridiplantae > Streptophyta > Pinopsida > Cupressales > Cupressaceae > Cupressus > Cupressus sempervirens. Next base: position 477,721,076 of record CM053792.1, read on the forward strand.
AATACTAAGTTTAACTTTGAATGAAACTTTGAATGACTAATTTTGCATACAAACTCCTTAAAATAACACTCAGAAAAGGTTTAAATTGACATCATCCCTCACAACAACACAAAAAATACTTGGTAAAATGATTGACCTAGAAACAAGGTTTATGTATATGGATTGTGCATCCAACATAGCATCGAAAAATATCCATTAGACCCATTTACTTAATCAACCAGGGACATAAACTTGAAATGATGCCTTCAAAATATATGCTTTAAACCTATTTAATCATTTCTATCCTATAGAACTAAGAACAAAAATACTTAATCTATATGCAAATGTAAGAAACTTTTAACTAAATGGTAGAAATAAAATACAAACAAGATTCTACACTATTTTCCTTTGCTACAAGAACAACTATTGGTTATGTTACCAATGGTTGCAGGAACAACCGAGTTCTTACTTAATCCTATCACAATGAAAGCTAATTCTACCAACTAGGTTCACTCACCAAGTGGACCCCTTGGATGAGTGAACAAATACAAATATAAACTTCAAATACTAAAACACAGTAGTAACAACATTTATTGATATCAACTTGTAGAGTAGTACAAATTGGAAATGATAGGCTATATCTGAAAGATGCTATTGCAATTACAAACTTTGTTGAACTGTCTATCTAATGTTTGATTCAATAACTTTATTTAAAGAAACTTCAAAAACTAACTTCCTAAGATTTATCTTTAACAATGAGAACTTAGCAACGCAATGAATTACAACATCATCATACACATCTCAATGGAATGAAAGGGTTGGTAATTATCTAAGTCTTGATAGCTTATGGGGGTAAGTAGTTATTGTGACTAATTGTCACTTTGATTCTTTCATTGTCACCTTATGGTTGAGTTGAGCATGTTAGTCTGTTTGAGGATTGGAATGTGAACTGGTTGGGAAGTCACTAATAGTGGTTTTCACATAGATTGTGATCAATTTAGGTCAAGAACCATTCCAATTTTCATTGTGTTTGCATATAGTTAATTTAGATGCATATAGAAGTAGATAATAGTTTAGAAATAATCCTAAAATCTGCTTGAGTGTCCTATAGTTATAGGTTACTTGGTTCTTAATCTATTGTTCTGGGGTTAAGAGCATACCTTTAAGTTAGTTAGACTAAAAATCATTCTAGAGGGGAGTTGTACCCTAAAAATTTAGGTTTCTTTGATAGAGAACCTGCCTAGACCCATTCTTCTAGTATTAGTTTGTTCCTTTAGTTTTGGGAAAAAAATCAAGGCTAATACCATTTTCAAGAAAAGGACAATCTGTTATCCAATAGTTTTTGGTGACTCCACTAGGGATTTGAATCAAATTATAGTGCTTGGTTTTTCATTCTTAGAAATTAATGGATTCCTCCCTAAGGATGGAGGATGGTGACTCTATATGAAGGACCTACTTTCTTTGATCAAGGAAGGTCCAATGTAACTCAATGGCCATGCCAAATTAAAAAATTGGGAGAAGACCAAGGCCTAAACCCACTCTCCAAGAACTCATCAAGATTACTGATAAGTTATTGCAAGAGCTCATGATTCTATATAAAGAAAGAATTTCCCATGTCATCCAAATGAATATCATCATTAAAGATGATCATGTTTATGCATCCATGCGGGAATGTGTGTGTGTGTGTGTGTGTGTGTGTGTGTGAAATTCTACAATGAGGTTGAAGAAAGAAAGACCAAATCTCATTCCCACTTTTAAAGAGCTCCATGCCACAGATAACAAGGTTCTTTGTGATATTTTTGCCTAGTATAGAGAGAGCATCTCCTATGTAGTCCATGAAAATATTAGTATTGAAGATGGTCATATGTCAAAGATGTTTTGGAACCACATCTATGTCTATTTCCATAAACTAAAGGATCTACAAGAATGTGAAAGAAAGATGATGAAGCAAGCACATATAGTTGAACATGAAGGACTCCTAGTAAAGTCACATAATTACATCCTTTATAGTTTTCCAATGTTTTCTAACAAGGTGAACATTGCATATACTCTAGAAGAAGAAAGTAAGCCTTCATTAGATGCATCTAATGAAGTGAATCTCAAATAAAAGGTGCATGATCATCATCCTATTTTGAAGCATCCATTCCATGATGAGAAACTAGGAGGTAAGACTTCAATGTCTACCCAAGAGGTGTAAAGAGCAATCCATGAAGAAATCCTACCAATATAAAGAGGAGCTTCAAGAAGATAAGGTAATGCTTCTCACTGGTAAGGAATCTTCTCCTATGTAAGATTTGATTGAAGATGGAAGTCTAGTTAATTGTGAGTCTTTGGATACTTCTACATCAATCATGGATATAATTATACTTTGTAAGAAGGAGGATGTCTTTTGTGGATCCTTCTCATCTCTTAGATCAAATGAGTCATCTAATGGCCCAACTACTAGCTCAAATTAAATTGAAGAAGGGTTGTTCATGATTGAATCTCCTATGTTTAGTCTTGCTATTTTTAAGAATAATGATGATACATTGGAGAATAGAGAGAATTAACATTACTGCATATCTAAGGGTGATTTGATTCATAGCTGCAAGGAAGTGAATCTCTATCAAATATCAGATCTTGTGAAGAAAAAGCCTTTCTATACCTAGGTTGATGAAGCTTAATTATGTGAGAGTGAAACTGGAAGCCCTAGTTCTAATAACCCTACTTCTTTTAAAGAAGTTTGTATTCATCTTTCTCTCCCATGAGATAATCAAAAGAAGACTATAAAAGGACATGAGGAGGATGAAGTGATACATAATGAAGCATGGCTTTTTGGATGTAAGTGGGCATTCAATCAAGTCTTGCATACTATTTGGAGGTTTTGAATTACAGTGATGCCGATGCAAGTAGGGATCTTGTAGGGAAAACAAAACCAATTATGGAGGAAAGGCTCCTACTTCTCTCAACCTATCAACAATTTCACATAAGTACCTTATGTCACTAATTTCTACATAGAATTCTTCCTACCTATGTACATATCTTAGGTTAGGTTGTTTTCTTTAGTTTTTTTTTGTTTCCTACTTTTTGTGTGTTTTCTTTCCTGTTGTGTTGACTTCCTTGCTTCTCCATCACCCAATTACAAATGCATCTCCCTATGCTACTTTTGACTTTGTAACCCAATGGACTAGGCACTGATCTTTGCAAGGGTGTTCTATTATATTAAAGAAATAGGTAGTTTTTTATTGGTGTGTGTGTGTGTGTGTGTGTGTGTGTATGTTATGTTGATTCCTTTGGAAAAACTCAAAGATATATAAGTTCATACTAAGACATTATCATGCCTAAGTCTCTAAGTCAAATCAAATTGTTGGTGTACTTTAAGTCTTCCCAATTTTGAGCTCCTAAGTGAATGATAATCCAATGTAAAATATGTTAAGTCAAGTCTAGACTGCCATTAGGATGGAATTTCTTCTCATTTACCCCTATGAGCCTAATCGTGCCAAAATAGAGCAAGTCAATCACTTTCAATTAGCTAGGTAATTCTAAGATGGGTGGGAAAGTGTCACTATTTTCCTAAAATGAGAAGAAAGCTAAATGATTTCTATTAATACATCTATCCATGCTAAGAACCTACTTGAAGTAAAGAACCAATTTAATTTGTGTATATCAAAGGAAAATATGTCATGAAGATCCGAAGCTAGAGCGATGATGAAGTAACCATTTGAATGAAGAGATTATGAAAAGCATAGAAAAAATTTGGCTATGAATTTTGGGTCATTAATGTGATCAGAGAAATGTTCCAGATCAAATCATGATCAACCACATTAGGAGGAAGAAAATTCAAATATCGTATAAGTAAGGATTTGTGTGACTAAGAATTGAAGAGTCAAATCTCTAGTCATAAAGATCCATGTGGCAGTTGACCCACAATGAACCAAGTGAAGTGGTTAAGCGATTGAATCCAATAGCCCTTGCTTTAACACTTTAGCTAGATTAAAAATCTTTGATCTTCATGGTATAGTAGGAGCCATAGATCCCCTTCCACCTAGAAAGTTGCAGGCTTTGATCATTAATTCATCCTAATCATCCAACAAAGCTAAGAGCAATGACTCCAAATGAATTTTGAGCCAATTTTGGGCAATAGTCATCTTGTATTCACATATTTTCCATAAAGAGGACATGTGGCATACTTGATGTAACATCTATTATGGTATCGACATCCTTAACAAGTGTTGCACATTGTTTGATCAATAAGGATCAAATGGTCCTAGTCATGTTTCGAGCCTAAATGTTGAAGGACAATTTTTTTAGAGAAAGTCTTTGAAATAATGACACTCGACCACACTCAAATCCATTTTGGGCCAAAAATTAAAAGGATCAAATTTGACTTGAAAATTCATCCAAAGATACAAGCAAGAAAGTGAACGTAAGTTCATAAAGGATTTTATGATAAGGTTTTATGTCTCCTAAACTTATGCCCAGAATAGAAGATGTATGAGCACAAGTGAAACTTAAGGGTGGTCATGATGTTACATCCAAAGAGGAAACTATAAAGGTGTACATCTATGGACAATTAAGCATAACATCATATGGCCAAATCTAAAGACTTTCAAAGTTACAATTTTCTTTTAAGTAATCGTACAGGAGGCTCCATGTGTCAAAATCTTGTGCAATTGCAAGCCAAAGCTATTAGAGATGAGAAGTAATGAGATGATGCCATGTGGCAATAACATGGCAAATCACCTAGGTGTAATATGACAAGTAATAGGGATCAAGTGACCAATCATAAAGACCATGTGTCAAGAAGAGTTGGGGTTTGACTAAGCTTGGAAAGGGCCTGATTTTGATTCAAATATATAAGTATTGTATATCAATAGAAATAGGAAAGATGATAAATAATTTGTAGCAGCAACAGGATGAGATTTCAAGTGGAAACTTGTCATGAATAGATCAGATACAAGATTACTCATTCCGCTATATCTTCTCTTCTTTCTCATTGTAGGGGATTTGGTTCTAGTCTATTAAGAAGAGCTGACAATATCCTCATTCCAAGTATATGGAGTTGAAGAATGTAATTGATGCAATGAAGGCCTATAGAACTAAATCCATAACTCCAAAGAAGAACTTATGCTCTGCCAAAAGTGTTACATTCTCCCTACAAGATAATGAAGTACAGTTACACCAAAAGAGATAGAATCTCAGACAAAGAGATATAGATATCTATACTTATATAATGGAATTCTAAAATTTGAGTTTAAGATCAAAACTGGTAAAACTTGAGAGTGTCAAGGTAGCAAGATACCTAAATGGTCTAAGAATGAACATACAAGAGGAGTAGTAGTTGTTGAGTCCCAATATAGTGGCTAAGTCTTAATAACTAGCTTTGAAAGTGGGGGAGAAAATTAAGAGGAGACAAGAGAATAGAAACTTAAGTAGAGGAAGACAATCATTTAGAGGAAGAGGTACATTTAGAGGAAGAAGCTCAAATTTTTAGCCACAAACCAATACACATAATGAAATTACTAGGTTTGATAATTTCAAAGGTAGAAGACCAAATTTTAGAGGAGGATCACTAGGAAGAACAATTGGAACAATAAGATGTTACAATTGTAACCAAGAAGGTCACATGGCACACAAATGTCCAACAAAGGAAATCTTAAGTACTCATGGAGAAAGGAAAATACACCTTGCACAAGAAGTTGATTTACAAAATGATTTAAACACGTATGGTTATGCAGAGAGAGGAGAAGCCCTTATGATGAGAAGAACACTTTTGAAGATGCCTATAAAAGTAGAGCCACCACAAAGGAAGTCTATTTTTAGAACTACTTGTAAGTTTGGAGGAAAAGTTTGCAAGGTATTGGTAGACTCCATAGAGAATTTTGCAGCTCTTAAAATTGTGGAGAAGTTAAAATTACCAAGAACACCTCATCCATATCCTTACAAAGTATCTTAGATAAATAAAGGATAGAAAACTATAATGGAAGAACAAGCTTGGGTTGAATTTTAGATTGTAGCATACAAAGATATATTATTGATTGACATTGTTAATACGGATGCATGTCACTTAATTTTTGGAAGGCCATGGAAATATGATCTCAAGGCACAACATGAAGGAGTAAAGAACACATACACCATTACAAAGAATGGAAAGGTGACTTAACTAATACCTCTACCTAAACCAAGCCAAGAAGAAACAAATGCTATAGAAGTTGAGGTCATGGTAATGGGTAAGGAAGAATTCCCGAAGGAAGTTAAAAGAAAGAGGTGTCCACTCTTTGCATTGATTCTAGTACTCAAATATGAATTATAAAAGGATGCATAAAATCAAATTGAGGAAGAAAAATCAAAAATGAAAATTTGAACTTGAAGGTGGAAGTGGTAGAAAAGAAGACACAAAAGGTAGTGGAAGAAGCTAAACCAATTCTAGATAAGTACAAGGAAATCATAGCTGATGGAATGTTGAGAAGTCTCCTGCCTATGTGAGAAATTACTAATTGCATTGATCTCACACTAGGTTCAACATTACCTGACAAGGTTGCATACAAGCTAACATCACAACAGAATGAAGAAATGGCAAGGAAAATTGAATAATTACTTGAAGTTAGTTTGATTGGAAAGAGTCTAAGCACATGCATAGTACCTATAGTCCTAGCACCAAAGAAAGAGGGAACATGGAGGTTTTGCATAGATTCGAGAGCACTAAACAAAATCACCATAAGGTATAGATTTCCAATGCCTAGGATAGAAGATTTACTTGATTGTTTGGGTAAAGCAAGATAGTTTTCAAAAATTGATTTAAAAAATTGGATACCATCAAATAAGAATTAGGACAAGAGATGAATGTAAAATAGCATTCAAAACTAATGAGTGATTATATAAATGGAAGGTAATGCCATTTGGATTGTCTAACACTCCTAGTACATTTATGAGACTTATGAATGAAGTTCTCAAATATTTTACAGGAAATTTTGTGATAGTATATCTAGATGACATTTTAGCTTTCATAAACACAAAAGAGGAGCATTTGAAACATCTAGACTTGGTGTTGAGGTGGCTACAAGAGGAGAATTTGATGATTAATTTGGAGAAATAAAATTTCATGCAAGAAGAGTTGGTGTACATTGGATTTGTAATCTCAAAAGGAACACTCAAGATGGATCAAGATAAAGTACATGCAATTCTTTCATGACCAATTCCTAATACTATTGTAGAAATTAGAAGTTTTCATGGTTTAGCCACTTTCTACAAAAAGTTTATTAGGAAGTTCTACTTGATTTTTGCACCAATTCTAAATACTATAAATGGAGGATAGAAATGTAAATTTGTTTGGACAACAGAAGCTAGTGAAGCCTTTGAACTTCTTAAGAAGAAAGTAACCCAACAAAAAATCCTCACATTTCTTGATTTTAGTAAAATCTTTCAAATAGAATGTGATGCAAGAAAAATAGAAATAGGAGGTGTACTTAGTCAAGAAGGTAGACCTCTAGCCTTCTTTAGTGAGAAACTCAATGAAGTTAAACATAAATATTCTTCATATGATTTGGAGATGCATGCCATTGTCCAATCCCTTAAGAAATGGAGACACTATTTGATGCCCAAATAATTCATTGTATACATAGATAACCAAGCCCTTAGTTTCTTAAGTGGTCAAGAGAAACTAAATCACAGACATATGAAATGGGTGGAGACATTACAAGCATTTACTTTTTCTATAGAGCATAAAAAGGGTGTTGCAAATAAAGTTGTTCATGCTTTAAGTAGAAGAACTTTGGCTACATCACAAATTCAATTAGAAACTACAAGAGTTTCAAATTTGAAAGATATGTAGGCTAATGGTGCTGATTGCAAAGAGATTTATCAAACATGTACTAATCTAGATGATAGGTACAATCATGTGTATGCAAATTTTATGATTCAAGAAGGGTTACAATTCAAAGGAGGACAACTTTGTATACCAAAATGCTCAATGAGAGATAACATCATACAAGAGAAACATAGTGGAGCATTATCCAATCATCTTAGACTAGATAAGACTTTAGAGTTGGTTCATAGACATTACTTTTGGCCAAAGTTATAGAAAGATATGAGAAAATTTGTGGAATAATGCACCATTTGTCAGAAAAGCAAAGGAAAAAGTACTAATGTTGGATTATATCAGCCCCTACCCATTCCTTCAAGATCATGGGAAAGTCACAGTATGGATTTTGTTATGGGATTACCAAGAACTCAAAAGGGGTATGATAGTGTTTTTTTGTTGTAGATAGATTTAGTAAAATGGCACATTTCTTACCATGCAAATCCACTAAAGATGCTTCATAAATAGCAGATATCTTCTTCAAAGAGATAGTTTGAATTCATGGATTACCATTAAATATTCTATCAAATAGAGATGGCAGATTTGTAGGTCATTTTTGGAGGACCCTTTGGAAGAAACTTGGCACAAACTTATCTTTCTCATTTGCATATCATCCACAAACTGATGGTCAAACAGAAGTTGCCAATAGATCTTTAGGAAACTTGTTAAGATGCCTTAGAAAAAAACATGGAGAAAAATGGGATTCTATACCTACTCAAGATGAATTCTCATACAATGAAATAATGGATAGAAATATAGGAAAATCTCCATTTCATATTGTGTATGGTACACGCCCAAGAGGAATTCTTGAGCTTAGAGAACTTCCAAACACTTTTCCTAGTAGTTCACATGGTGAAGAATTTGTTGAAGCTATTAAAGAGGTTCATGATCAAGTCAAGTTGTAGCTACATAATTCAAATCAGAAATACAAAGAATCTATTGATTAGAAAAGAAGAGAAGTACATTTTGATGTTGGTAATTTAGTGTGGGCATATTTGAAGAAAGAAAGATTACCTCAAACCATACATACTAAATGATTGAATAAGAAGTTTGGTCCTTGTCAAATATTAGAAAAGGATGAACGCAATGCATATAAGATTTAGTTACCTCTAGAAATTGGCATTTCGCCTATATTTAATGTTTGTGATCTCACACCATGCAAAGGTTTAGAAACACAACCAATACACAAAGATTCAGTAACATCAGATTTGAAGCAAGTACCTAAACCATCACCATCTCAACTAAAGAAGATACTGGATACAAAGAAAAAAGACTTGAAGGAGATAATACTCTCATTATTTAGTCAAATGGAAGAATAAACCAACAACAAAAGATATTTGGATGGATGAAAAACAAATCAAGAAACATGGTTCATCACTACAACACCTCATCTTTGAGGTTCATTCCACAAGGGAGTATGTTGCGGGAGTAAACTAGACATATTATGCTACAAGAACTAACTATTGGAATTACAAGGAGAAAGAGTAAACTTCTGAGGGGGGAGGGGGTGGTGAATCAGGAGTTTAAACTTAAACCCATAAAAATTTCACCATTCATTCATCATATGCATTCAATATGTAAACTAAAATAACATGTAAAGCATATGCATCTAAATCATGTAAACATGTAATCAATCACATATATAACACCAAATATGATTACGCAGAAACCCTCCAAGTGAGAAGGTAAAATTGGGGTGGGGATGACACCTAAAAATATTTACTACTATAGTAATAAAGTGTATCTAATGAAGGTTACAATGATTTGACCATGAATCATGGTCTACCTTGTGAAAGGTTGCCTTGTTAAAGGCTTACAAAGACTGTTAGGTCTCACCTTGTTAGAGGATTTTAGCACCCTGTTAGAAGTGTGCCTTGTTAGGGGACTTCAACTAAGTAGCCTATTCAAGGATTTCATATAGCCTATTAGGACTACTCTGTTAAGAGATTTAACTAAAATCACCTATTAAAATTTCTTAGCATAGATCTTGCAATTAGCACTTCCTTTCTTGATGACAGATCACCTCTACACAATGTCTAATTGATCCTTCATGATTAGATGTCCCAATGTTGTATCCTTTTCTCTATCCTCTATTCTTCTCTAATTGATTTTTTAATTCACTATTAATTCTAAGTCGCCTTGAATGCTCTATAAACTATCTTGTTCACTCCTCCAATTCGATCACTCACCCATAAAGAGTTTAGGGCTTCATCCTTCTCAAGAAGACTTAGGTGGAGTAGGGTTAAGCATGAATCTATGGTTGAGATTTATCCATATTTTTTCTTAAACCTTCCCATTTTCTGATTGGCTACATGCAATTGCACAGGGAATCCAAATATAGCTTTGTCGTTATCTCCAAAAGATTGTAATTTATCCTTAAGTTGGCTCAAAAATGGTTTACATATTTGTTTGTGCCATTACTTTCATGCCCATAATTCTATGAGATAGAAACACAACTATTTTTTTTTGAAACTGAAGGTAAGCACTTTATCAATCACTAAACTAGGAGGGGATGAAGATTATAATGAACAAAGTTTGTCTACTCAGAACTAGATTTTGAGTTTTCCTAATGGTGGTTACTAGATTTACTAAATACTAGAAATAAAAATATGTTTAGGGTCTAAAGGTTGTGAGCTCTAACCTATTGCACCCAAAATGGATCATTCTGATGTATAAGTAAAAATTCTAGGATGCAAGGGAAATTGGTTTGTCAATTAATCATTTAATTTCATTAATAATAAATTATCAATACATCAATATTAGTATTATTATTATTATTTTTAAATTATTATTCTTATTAATATTAATATTGTTATTATGATTATAAATGTATTCTTTTAAGACACCTCAATTCTCCATACCTAATAAGCAACTTGTAACTTGAATGCTACAACATTATTATTATTATTATTATTATTATTTTGCTCAATTAATTACCAAATCAACTATAGTCTATCCTAACTACACATTTATCTAAGCAACCCTTAACAATTCTATCAATATTTACAACTAATTCTAATATACCACAATCATAATGATAATTAACTATTACCCATAATATCACTTATAGGAAAATATACTCAAATGACTAAAATTTATTTATACATCTACTACTACCTATAATCAATCTAACATAACTATAACTACTACATATCTCTCTAACCATCCTACTCTACCCTCTTAAAACCCATAGCCTAAGTCCACATTCCCTCAACATTCTAAATCCATTACTTAGTAAATATCCCTAATTTACCCTTGAGTCTAAAAGTCTCCATGTACTGCCAGGCAAATTTCTAAGGATTCCCTTCCCACCAACCACATTTAAGTGGACTAACATCAGTCCCATCATGGTGCAAAATGTAGCATGATAAAAAAAACAAAACTTCAACTTGCATGCCACGTTACCCAAGCTTTCCTCTAGTTTTTCTAGGTGCTACGAACAAGTGCTCTTCCCCATGCAAGTTGCTTATGGAACCTAATAAGTCTAAGGTAAGGTGGGCATTTGTAATCATTACAAGCCACTTTTTCTAAATTTCCTAAACTCCTTAAATGGTCATCTATCCTCAGCATCATATAATTCCTTGTTGCTCATGTGTCCCCATAAGCAAGGTGGTTGGAGAACATGGGTAGGGTCGATGTCACAGCCCCCTCACCCATTAAATGTGTTGTCCATTTGAGTGTTAGTCTAAGTCAAGTCAGTGAAATCAAAACTCTCGTGGGTTTATTTCCTCAAGTTACATTCCTTGCTTATTAGAGAGCCACCTACATTGTTTATTGCACCAAGACAAGTGGGATGGGTGAGTTTTTTTTAAACTTATTTTATTATGTCTAATTTATGTCCCTTCTGACCAATATATATATGCACATAGGGTGGTTGACTAGGTAGGTAAGAATTGGTTTACTAGTGTTTCCCATACTTTGACTATTTAATTAAAAACATTCTCTCATTTAATGTGCTTCTTATCATGAATCTTTTATTTATTAAAGAGGACTTCCAAGTTGATTTAATTTTAACTTGTCAACCCATGAACTATTATTTTATTTCAAGTCCATTATTTTATTTTCCTGTAATAGAATGAGTTTTCTTGGATCTACCCATACATTTTCCAGAATGAAAATGAGCATCTACAGCCATCTTTTAAGTTTACTTATTGCTTAGTTCCTTTTAAACCTTCTTTATGATTGTTAATATTAAATTTGTGATGATCTATTATTACATTACACATTATCATATTCTATTTTAATTAACAATTTAACATAAAGCATCTATTATCAGATTTGCAATAAAGGCTCAATATTTCTTATAACTAACTTTTAGAGCATCAAAATATATAGAGAAAGCTTAAATATCATCTTGTTTCAATAACATACTATCTAAAAATCCATTACTATCCAATTCATATCTTACATTTAATTTACTTTCAATATTACACATCTACAACTAATTTCATTCTCATGCAATTCTAAGAAGATAAAGATATCAAATAATCAGTCTCAGTCCATTTTACGAGATATAACATGATATGAATTCCTACCAAATTTAAACAATGATGAAGTAACATCAACATAATATCAAATAATCACAAGGTGGTGGAAACATTACTCAAACTACACAATGAAGAATCACACAACAAGATATCTCAAAATCTCTCTACATGAGACCACTGGCAACACATTTCTACACAATGAATGCTCATCATAAGGTGGAGTTTACTTCTCCATTTTAACACTAACAATAAAGGTGTCTTCCTCCATGCATATAATGAACTTCTTAACCATCAAACTTCCAAACTCTTCAAGTGAAAACCTGCAAAAGAAAGACAAATTGGGAACCATGGAGGCTCACCTCCCAACCTAGGCCTCAAGGAGACCACCCACCAAGCTTGAGGAAACAAGGCATAAACAGTTACATTCCTCACATTCACATGTCATGCATATACACAACAATAAGACCAGATTTAGCACAAGACATCACAACATATCTCGCTCAAGGTTATGCACAAAGATTCAACAAATGAATCAAGAATAGGGTGAAGGTGGGCTCTCACCATGAGGAGGATTTACATAGCTTTCATTCACAAAATACGCATCTTTTCAATATCAAAATGCTCTTTTAGGGAAACCAACATCTTCCCTTCTACATACCTCCTTATACCTCCCAAGATGCAAGTGAGCAAGGTAAATTCACATTCCATAGAACATATGCAGCCATCTCTACACAAGGGAGGATTCCTCAACTACATGTGTGAGCCCAACTAACCCCTTCACCTAGGCATCTCTTCCCTCCCAAGGCTGAGTGATGCCCCACACCCAATTCACAAAACACATAACATGGAACAAGCAAAATCAAAGAAAGACTCACACAACACTACTCACATGCAACACACAAAAAAGATCTTTTATTCACAAACACACCACAATACACCAAAATCTCATTATGAAATGAAGAACACCATTTCTAATCTACATGCAAAATGAAGAACTTCATGGATCATGGTACCAACCTTCCTCCAAGCAAGGCAAAGGATAGTTGTAGTAGAGCTCCCTCCTCTTCAAACCCTAATATTCTCTAAAAATAGAGAGTGGCCAAGTAGTTTCTCATTTAACCATACCTCTATATATATCCTTTTCATTTTCGGATTCAATGAAGAATGTCATTTTCATGGGGTCTCCTAGGTCCACTAGACACCCTAGAGGTCATTAATAGCTTCCTAACCTATAGTACTAACATGGGTAGGGTTAATTTTAATCACAACTTACCTTAAAGTTACTTTATGACCCTCCCAAAGCTAGGTGATTCAAATTTCAAATTTCCCAAGGTGATGACCTTGTCCTTTTACTAACTAAGGAAATCATAAAATTCCTCAATTGAGGCATTTATCATGGAATAAGGTGGCCACATGATCCATTGACGAATAACATGTCATTTCACATAGCAAGCACAAGTGTCAAATGACACACACAGAATACACTAAAATGTGATACATTATACGTTCAAAATCTACACATGAAAAACATACCACACACACACATCTCATGTTTATGAAATAAACAAATCACAATGAGGTTCATGAATTTTACAAAGATTCACCTTGGTAGAGTCATTTAACATGTGTCTATACCTTTTTTCCTCGTTAAATTCCATGGTTCCTCTTCCTGCACATCAAACTCAAGCATCAGTAGTCCAAGGAGTCAATAAACATATACAACATGAGTGCATATAATACAATATCTATATTAATGTAATTCAAATTAAATATCCTTTCCTAATCCTTCAATTATTCCTCTAGAAGTATTAAGATATCAAAATTTGTATATCATAAGCATCATAATCAATTAATATTCGTCCATCTACTGAAAATCCTTAGAAAAAATTAACATTTTACATTGCATCATAATCTAATAATATCATGTCATAAAACTGTATCCATATGTGGTCAATCATTTCATACACAATAACAGGTTCTTATGTCACATGATTAGATTAACATTCTGAACAACCTCATAATCTATTCTCTATCTTCATGATGAAATATTAAATTCATGACTATTAAGTTACAAGGAAAATGAGTTGGGTTCATTTGCATATCTAAATCTATCATTGGGTGCTAATTTTCATTTGAACATTACAATTTGATATTCAAGTATTTATGCAATTCAGTTTCCATTAAAGCAATTGAATTAATTTAGAACATGAAATGAAACCATTAAATATATCAAATAGGTTCTAATAAGTGTGAACCATCAAAATGCTAAGATTAAAATGTCATAACCCTATAGCCTCAAAACTATATCAAAACATCAAATTAAAAGTACTACAATGCAATTATGTCATCTATACTATGGCAAAATGGCTGAGGCCTCACAATTACAAAATAAATATGTCAAAAATTGTGTCACTCGGCATATGAAGTCTTTGATGCTCAACATGAATTTTTTTTTATACTATGACTTAGCACATGCAATAACTCAACATCCACTATTTACTCAACTCTTAAATCACTCAACATGGTCTATTTTCTCGGTATGTAAGTGACTCGGCACTCATTGTAACTCAACATGGTCTAATATTTACATGTTGTTCTTGGCATGTATTACTAGTTTGACATGAACTGAGTACATAGCTTAAGTGTATTAACACTCACTTGTCAAAACCAATCTGAGATCAACAATCTCCCCCTTTGACATGCGTGTCAAAAACACTTGAATATTCATGATCAATTTTAATCCCTTGAGCATAACATATCCATGACTCAGCATATATACAAAACTTCAAAATTTCAAAAAAATTTCACTAACTTGTATACCTCAAAATTGATAACTCCTCTTGAGTTAATGTGTCTCCCTTGTATCCAAAATTTTTGCTCCTCTCTAACTTCAATGCATTGTATCTGATACTCTTTCATCTAATATGCTCTATCTTTGCTGATATCTACATATGTTTGTTTCTTTCTCTCCAAAATGCATATCAACTCAATAATACAACTCTGCTACTATGTTCCCCCTTTGTTCATACCCCCCCAAATATGTTTCTCATATTATGCCTCCCCCTTTATATCTTTAAAATCCCCTCCTTTATTATATCTTGGCCTTTTTGACACTTATATCAAATGGGTTATACACCTATGGCATATTTGTCCAAAAATGATTTGTGGACATCCATTTTTATCCTTAGAGCTACATCCCAATTATCACATGCAACATCCACTGACTTAATTTGGATTGCAAGCTCAACAACAAGGTGCACTAGACCATCTAGAGTAGAAATATTGGGGTCTTTCTTTAGTAAATTCTCGGCATAGCCTAGCTCCTTATGCATTATCTCCATATGAGGGGTAAGCGTAGCTTGAATACTTGTCAATTTGGCTCAAATATTAGCATCATATATTGTTAAGATAGCTAATTGACTTTGTGTTTGAAGCAATGTTCTAAAATGCTTCTCACTATAAGCTAGATTTCATGGTAGTCTAGCACCTGATGTTGATATTTAACTTTCTAGACTTAGAATGTGACTTCAGGTCTCTTGGATGAAGAGTGTAGGATTTCATAATTTTGTGTATAGTGAGAATATATTCTCAAGTACCTTCTTTACATCCTCAACCTTTGTTGCCAAAGCAACTTGTTGTAGTGCTATCTCACTAGATATTTTCTCATTTACCTTTCCTTTGAACTTCTTCTCAAACCATTCTAAAAGTTTTTCATTTGTATCAAGATCTTCATTTGTGACCTTCTCCACTATATAAGTTAGTTGTTCTATAAGTGTCTTGGTCTCTTTAGGAGTTGGTAGGCTAAATGAATCTACAAAGATGTTCTTTATATCTTGGAGCGCTTGCTTCTGCCTAAGTTCTCTCCTAAGCATTTCTTAATGCTTTTTCCTCTCTAAGGCTTGTTGTAAAATGCCTATTTCCTCTAATGTCATAGTGTCATAGTCATATTTTGGAATAGGATTATGTCTCCATAGTGAATTACCTTATCTAACTTTGATGAGTTGGGGCTTGGTACTAAAATTTGCAATGGAATGGCTTATGTGCCCGACTTCTAAAGAGCTTGTGTAGAAGAAGTGGTAGCTATTGATAAGGCTACCAGTGCTTGGATGGCTTCATGTTCCTTCACCTTAGGTGTTAACTTATGTTCTTTAGGCTTTCCCTAGTCTATCACTATGATTTTAATAGTACCTTGTTCCTATGATTTAGGTACAGATAAATTCATCTATCCTATTTTCTATTATCTTGTAATATCTTTCTCTTATGCTTGCTTCTTTGCAGTAGTATCAACTTTAACACTTATATCAACCTTAGTAGATGTATCTACTATTTTTTGGACCAAATGTTGTACATTAGTAACCAAAGGGATGATAGAAGGTGGTTTTTGTGGATTCACCTTTTCCTTTCTGACCCTAGTTACTGCCTTTTGCAATTCTTCTACACTAACCAAAACTAGATTTTCACAGAGTTTATCTTGGAGTGTAGATTGGTCTAGAATCTTCTTCAAGTATTCTATAGTAAGTGGATTGATGTTCTAAGAAGAAGAATCAAAAAATATCCTTAACAATTATGGTTTCGATGGTCTTGGTTGTGTCATGGGGAAGAATGACACTCTGCACTTGTGTGTCTTGCACACTCTATTCATCTTGTTGTTGCTCAGTTGTTGCCTTGTCATCATTTGGCCTTTATGTTTCTTCCCCAACTATATTATCTTCCTTATCATCATTTTTTTCATCATCCTTATCATCATTTTTACCCTTTAAAGGGTTAGCTTCTCATTGTTTCACAGTGGTCAACCCATAGACAAGTTTCCATATTTGGGTTGATTTATTGACCACATCTTCAATGTTATTTTGAAGAATGTTGAAGGCTCTATATCTAGGTTTGAACCTAACTGCATATCTCTTGATAGCCTTAGCAATTTGTCCCTTTGTCAATTCTGGCATTACTCAGGCTAATGTTGTTTCCCTGATCTATTTTTCCAAATTCAAACAATAATGTCATTTTTGCTCAACAATATCATATAAAACTTTTGGTATTGAGTTGGAAAATTCTAGTGGAGTGTTCTTAAATTTTGACATCATGGCATATAATGCCTCTTCCACTTGGTTTTTCTCTTCTTTTCCAAGTTTATCAAAATTAATATGTTTCAAACTAGATAAATCTGCATTGCTTTTGACATTTTCACATAAGTTTTCAAGATCAGTTAAAGGATTATGACATACCACTTTAAATTGGTTATTTTCATCTAATTCTATCATTTCTTCATCAGAATCTGGTTGTGACACATATTTTCTTCTCTATATTTTCTACTCTTGGCCACCTTGCTCTATCTTCTTGGTCTTTTCTTTAGCCTTTTCAGTAGTTGCACGTGTGCTAGCTCTAGTAGTAGGAGTAGTGGGCTTGGTTGGGCTAGATTTGACAATCTTCTTTGCCCTTGCCACTTGTTCTACCTTAGCTTTCCTCTTCTTTGGCTCAGTAGGAGTAGGTGCATCCTTGGTTTTTTATTCCTTGGCACCTTTAGTTTTCTCCCATGCCTTGGGTCAATGCAAGAGGTTCTTTAGTTTTTGTTTCTTCTTCCTCTTCATCCTCTTCTTCTTATTCTTCCTCCTCAGCACCTTCTCCAAATTTTTCTTTTAGTTTCTTCACTATCTTATCTTTCTTCTTAATGGCTAATGCAATTTTCAACTCCATGGTAATCTTTGATTTTACCATCTCATTGTTGCCAAATATCTTTGTACTTTTATCTATTTCCTTTGCTAGTAGTGCAATGATGGTTGTTGAGGCTTCATCAACATTAATTTCATACCCAAGTGGTCTTAGCCATCTTACCCTTGGTATGGTAGCTTGCACAAAAGTGTAACAGGGATCAACAAGAAAAACTATGTCATTATAGTGATTTTCAACCAAAGAAATTGGTATCCTCATTCTTTCCTTCATTTATTTCTTGAAATCTTCAAAGTAACTTGTCATCAAGGTTTCAAAGTTTTCTACCATCTACTCAATGAAATCATTGATCTGTACTGCAATTGATCTATTTGTTTTCTACCCTACAGTACCAAAAGAGGAAAATATATTCTATACATAAAAGAATATACAAACTAGTATTGAACCAAATTTACACTATGCACTCTTGGTTTTCCTTATAGCTCCAAGGCAATAAGTTGTTGTAGCTGAAGTTATGCTCGATCATATGTATGATCTTCCTTTACAATCTTGTAGCCAACTTCCATAGCTATGTAGGGTACACTATCAATCTACTAGATTGATAGAATTTGTGTGAGATTACCCTTACAACAAAGTTTATAAATGGATTAGTGATGGTATCTATTTTCATGTCTCTCTTATTCCATTTTACTCTAGTATTCTTCTCAATTACTTCCTTGGAATCACTTTTGAGTGTCTTTGGTTGATCTAGGGTTGGGTAACCAATAACCCTATGAATTATTCTCTTGGTAATCTTGATAGGTCCTCCCTCTAGCCATAAAGAACCATTGTGAATTCAGCTTGGCACAATTTGTATCCACTCAATTTTAAACACATTAGGAAAATCTAGGGCTCATGTTAAACTCTTTTTATCAACAATTTTATATTCTTCCTTCAAGACACTATTTTCACACAATCTATTATACACATTTCTTATCTCCATGTCTCCTATACTTCCTATCTTGCAATTGTAGCACTTCCTCACATCTTGCACCATAATTACGTTTGGCAGGATCTTTGACAATGCAACATAAGGATCTTGTTTATAGGCGATGTCAAGAATGGCTTTAAATATGGGTTGTTTAACTTCATTACTGACAAGATGAGCATTCAAAACTTCTTTCCCTTCAACATTTTTCAAACTAGGCACCATTTTGTCAAACTAGGTTTTATGCAAAAGTAAACTATGTAGCTTGGCTTATGGTAAATACCTTGGAAATCTATTGATCTAGTGATGAATCTTTGCACAAGTCTTCTATAATTGCTTCTAAAAAATTTGAGGTCATTGATGGCTCTTCTTACTCTTTCTCAATTTCAAAATGATGAAGAAATGAGCTCAAATCAATCATATACCCTTCAAAAACCTTGCATTTAATGTTGATTTCTTACACAATTGTAAGCTCAACAATAACCATATTTGGGTTCACTTGGCATCCATTGATATTTCCATCACTCGGTAGCTACTATGAGTTCAGCATCCACTAGATAATCTGGCAACTCAGCATCAACTAACATTCCACTTGGCACATACAAGATACTTTTCATACTCGACAACAACATGAAAAATGTAAAGTTTTAACTTGAATTTTCAACATCTTGCATCTTTATTCATGCTAATGTAGTCTTTTTTAGTACTCTCTCCTTTTGGAACTGATGTATTTTATAGCAAGTGAATATCAGTCCCACATACCTCTTGATTGCCTAGTTTGACTAGGTGTGATCACTTGATCCATTGGGTGAAGTGATCCCTTCTCCATTTGATGTTGTTGATATATGATTGAAAAGATCATTTGAGTAGAAAGATTGTTGAAATACGATTATGTGTTTTCAATCACTTTTTTTCACTGATGTCAAACTTGCTACATGTTGGTAAGATAATTTCTTATATGTTTCAAGCACTATCACTTCGTTGATTTATGAGGAGGATTTGATCAACAAGATGTAACAAAAGTACCTAGAGGAAAGGTTAAGTTATGATTATGTATTGAAGTGTAAGAATCAGTTAAGACAGTGATAACATAATGTATTGATGATCTACTTGAGGTTACAAAAGGATTGGATACACTTAGAAAATTCAAAAGAATAAGGTTGAACAAAGCTCATTTGCCAAGATTGACCAAGTTGATAGAAGTTGTCAAGTAAAGTTAGTGCAAGCCGAGCGAAAATTTGATTGGAGCCAAGTGAAAGCAAATTCTAGTGGATGTTGAGCAAGTTAGTAGGTGTTGAGCAAGATATTTGAAGCCAAGTGATTTTCAGTTGATGTTGAGCACCAGTAAAATCTAGTTGATGCTGAGTGATTTTACAATAGATGTCGAGTAACACAGTATATGCTGAGTAGAAGTAAATTAATAATGTTGAGCTACTGCATTATGAAAAAGATCAAAGATTCACTAAAGAAAAGTTGACAAGTTTTTTTTCTTGGAACTTGTGAATCAAGAGGAAGATAAGATTAATGAGCTAGAGGCACAAAATCTTATGTAAACCATTTTGGAGGTGAATTCAAATGGATTCTAGGAGAAGTTTCTAGAGAAGAAAAGATATGGGGTAGATACATTGTATCCTGCCTAATCCATCAAAAACTGTAATTTTTGTGATGGATAATGAGTAGGAAAAGAGTTATAATTTCCTATATTTAGGGTTGTATGGTCATGAAGCAAAGAGGTTAGAGAGTTTTGGATGCAAAAATCTAACAAGGAAAAAGAAGAGGGTCTGCTTCATCAAGTGACCCAAGAGAAGAAGTCTGTAATGGAGAATTAAGTAAAGAAGGCTTAATGAGGAAGAATGCTTGAAGGGTGAACAAGCTATCAGAATTGCAAAGATTGGAAGCCAAGAAGAGTTAAGGGCTGAATAGTGATATGTAATCTGCAAGTAAGGTTGTAAGTTGTATCAAATCAAAGCTCTATTGTTACTTTCTTACAATTGTATCAGATTAAGGTAAATCCTTTAGAGAAAGGTTGAGTTAACAGTCATTGGAAAGTCATTTAATAGGGTGGCATTCCAAGTGAATGGCCTAAAGTCCTCTAATAAGGCTCACTTTTAATAGGGTGATTGAAATTTCTTAACTGGGTCATATTTAATAGTGTGTGTTGTAACCTTTAATAGGGTTGGCCTTTAATAGGGCATCACTTCAAAAGAGTGAAAAAGGAGTAACATATTATTGGTGGTTTTTCCCAAATTAGGTTTCCACATTAAATGATTATGTCAAGAGTGATGATGGATGTGCTATGTTTTATTCTTTACATTTCTGCATGTTAATTTTATAGTAACACATCAATTTTGGTTAACACACAACGAATGCATGCAAGGTTAAGAATGTTATATGGGTTCATTGAATTGTGAAAAGTTGTATTTGTATATCTGGACCTTGAATAACTGATTCACCCCCCCCCCCCCCCCCTCCCCAGTTATTCTAAAAGAATTCCAATAATTGGTATCAAAGCCATCTACTTAAGAGGATTAGTTTTAAGGTACTAGAAGCACAAAGATCAAGATGTCAAAAAGAGAGTACCCAAGCTCAACAGAGATAACTTTTCTACATGGAAAAGTTTGATGAAGCTAACCTTGGAGGACTTGGAGATTATGCAAAATCTTGCATTTTAGTAGAACATGTTGATCTAGCAAGAGCCCTAACTACTAAAGATTTGAAGAAAAGGAAAGAACACAATCAAGCGATGTTGGAGATTGCCTCTACCCTAAGCTATGCTGAGTTTGATGATATCAAAGACCTTAAAAGTGCAAAGAAGATGTGGGATGCCCTAGACACCATCTATGGAGGAGACAAAAATGTTCAAAGAGCCAAGTCAGAGAGCCTCAGAGGTAAGTTTGATGACATGAGAATGGAAGAAGGCAAAAATATTGCTCAATATGTTTCTAGAATAAAAGAAGTTGTTAGTGCAATAAAAGGTGCTACTGGTAAAATAGATGATGATACTATGCTAAGTAAAGTCTTGAGAACATTTTTGCTTATGTATGCCATTAGAGTATCTATAATTCAAGAGTTAATATGTATGCCAAGAAATGATCTAACTCTTGAAGGTCTAGTAGGAAGACTCATTGCTTTTGAGTTGTATAATTTTGACAACTATAGACTAGAGAGTATTGAATCAGCTTTCAAAGCAAAATTGTTACTGAAGGATTCTGAGGAGGTGAAGTGAAAGAAGAAGAAAAGAAAGATAAAGCATGTGTCTAGTGATAGTAGTACAGATGAGGAAGACATTGAACAATTGGAAGCATTGCTACCCAAAATATTTCACAAAGGAAAAGGCAAATTCAAAGGTAAGTTGCCTATCATTTGTTTTAATTGCAATGAAGTTGGTCATATTATAGCAAGATGTATCAAGAAGAAGAACTTTAGAGAAGGGAACAAGAACAAAAATAGAAGAGAAGATGATGGAAGAGACTATAGAGACAAAGGCAAGAAGTCATGCTACATTGCTGATGAACATGACTCTGATGAAAATGATGATGAAATGGTATATGTTGCAATGAATGATGAATTAGATGAGGATGAGGCAACTGCACTTATGACTTGTGTGAACAAGAATGAAAAATGGATCACTGACAGTGGATGCTCACATCACATGACTAGAGACAAGAGTAAGTTCATTACCCTAACTTGTTATAATGGAAATAGTGTAAGATTTGGTAATTATGCACCATGTTTGATAAAAGGAAAAGGGTCTATCAAACTCATAGACAAGATTTCATGTGACAATGCTTATTATGTTGAAGGATTGAATTATAACTTGTTAAGTGTGTCACAATTGAATAATTTGGGGTGCAAAGTTGAGTTTGAAAAGAAATCAGCCAAGATATATGATACAAATGGAAACTTGATTGGAAAAGGTGATAAAACTAGGAGTAATCTGTTCTATTTGGATATAGAAGATGCTACTTGTCTTATTGCAAAACTTGATGATGTATGGATTTGGCACAAGAGGTTATGTCATGTAGCTTTGATAATGTAATTAATATCAGCAACATGAAAAGAGTTAGAGGTTTTCCTAAGTTGAAGAAACCAGAAAATATAATGTGCAAACAATGTCAGCTAGGCAAGATGACAAAGTCAAGCTTTAAAATTTAAGATTATAATACTTGAAATTGTTCATACTAACTTGTGTGGACCCATTGAATTGAAAAGCTACAAAGGAGATAGGTATATAATGTTTCTTGTTGATGATTACTCTAGAATGATGACAATCATGTTTCTAAAACAAAAATCAGATACTTTTCAAATGTTTCAATGGTACTTGGCAAGAGTTGAAAAAGAAATAGGTAAGAATTTGAAATGTTTGAGATTAGACAGAGAAGGTGAATTTACTTCACATGAGTTTGACATGTTCTATAATGATAGAGGACTCAAGAGACAGACATCAGCACTTAGGACCCCCCCACAAAATGGAATTGCCGAAAGAAGAAATAAGTCAACAATGGACTGTGCCAAAACACTCATGATGGAGAAAAATGTTGCTCTGAAATACTGGAGAGAAGCTATAAGTAATTTTGTATATACCTTGAACTATGTGCAAGTAAAGAAAGGTACTCACTCAACACCTTTTGAACTATGGTATGGTCATCCAACTAATGTGAAATATTTTAAGGTATTTGGAAGAAAATTTTATATTCTTAAAGATGTTAGGAGTAGAAAGTTTGATGCAAAGAGCGAAGAAGGTATATTCCTTGGTTACTCCACAAAAAGTAAAGCTTATAAGTGTTTAGTTACTAACACTAACAAAATTTTGGAAAGTGCAAATGTGAATTTTGATGAATTTATAGAAGCACATGAGGTTGATACTACAAAAGAACTAGAAGATTACAAGACATTTGTATACTATTATGAAGGAATGTCTACTGAAGAAGATGCTACAAATCATGCAGTAAGCCAATAGCAAGTCTCAACAATTGCTGAGTCACATCTTGTGAATGTCAAGTTGCATTTAGATGTCGAGTTACAAAATGAGGAGAATGCATAAATTGACTCTGAGATTAGCACACATAAAAGAGATCTTGAAATACCTAATAGAGATACACATTGCTGAGAGACAAAATGCAACCACAAGAACTGAGCCTAGACTATCCAAATATGTCAAAAGACACCATCCTATAGATCAAATCATTGGAGACAAACATGCAAGGCTAATGACAAGAAATAGATTGAGAGGTGAATCATGTTTGTTAAGCATGAAGGAACCTAAGATAGTGAGATATGCATTGGAATATGATGACTGGTACAAGGCTATGGAAGAGGAAATTCAGCAAATAGAAAAGAACAAGACTTGGAGCCTAGTTCTTAGACCAAAAGACAAGAATGTGATTGGCAAAAAATGGGTATTCAAAAATAAGCTAAGATGAGAATGGTGAAGCAACAAGAAAGAAAGCAAGACTAGTTTGCAAAGGGTCTGCACAAGAAGAAGGAATTGACTATGGTGAAACATTTGCCCCTATTGCAAGAATGGAAGGAGTAAGAATTTTTCTTGCTTATGCTACATATAATAGTTTCAAAGTTTATCAGATGGATGTTAAGTTTGCATTTTTGAATGGAATATTAGAAGAAGACATCTACATAGAAAAACAAGAAGGATTTGTGGATAAAAACAATAAGAACATGGTATGTAGACTACACAAAGTCCTATATGGATTGAAATAAGCACCAAGAGCATGGTATGAGATACTTCATATTTATCTTACTAAGATTGGATTTGAAAGGATAGATGATAAAAAAAAAATTGTACATGAAGTCAAATAATGAAAAAGGTATACTATTATCTAAAATATTTGTTGATGACATAATATTTGGAGGACAAGATGCTTTGTGTAAATATTTTGCAAATCAGATGAAGCAAGAATTTCAAATGTCAATGTTTGGTGAGATCAAATTCTTTGTGGGATTACAAGTCTATCAAATGAAATATGGTGTATATATCACTCAGTTGAAATATGTCAAAGAGATATGGAAGGCATTTGGACTTGAGGATTCAAAACTAGTAAGTACACCTATGGTAACAACACTCAAGCTATCAAAGAATGATGGTTCAGCTGAGGTTAATCAAACATTATATAGATCCATGATTGGCAAATTGAAATATGTCATACACAGTAGACCTAATATTGCATTAGTTGTGGGGATAGTTGCTAGATTCTCTACTAACCCTAGAGAGAATCACTTGATGGCCATGAAAAGAATAATAAGATACTTGAAAGGAATAGAAGAGTATGGATTATAGTATAAGAAGAATGAAAAGTTTGAATTGAAAGCCTACACTAATTTTGATTGGGCTGGAAATATTGATGATAGAAAAAGCACCAACAGAGGAACATTTTATTAGGTAGAAGACTTGTTACATGGCCAAGCAAGAAGTAGAGTTGTACTTCTCAATCTATTTCTGAAGCAGAGTATGTTATTGCTACTATTAATTGCACATTGTATGGATCAAGCAGCTACTAAAGGGAATGAAAGAAGAGATCACTGAACCAGTGAAACTTTATTATGATAATACAAGTGCTATAAATATATCAAAGAATCTTGTAATGCATACAAATACAAAGGACATTGCAATAAAGTATCATTGTGTAAGGGAATTGGTTCAAGATAAAAAAGTGAAGATGGAATATATTAACACAAAGGAGAAAATTGCTGATATCTTCACCAAAGCATTGCCTAAGGATGCTTATGAGTATCTAAGAGGTAAGTTAGGGGTCATACCTCTATCAAAGGTTGTGTAAAAGATAGAGGGAGTACCCTACATCAAACAATCTAACATTCATTCCATGCACATCAATGCAGTAGATCTTGCTTTAGGAAATTTCCTAAAGTAATCACAAAACTAGAATTTCCAAAACATTCACAAGCAAGGTGATAGAGGGAGAAAATTGAAGAGCCTACAAAAGTCTATGGTTACATATACCAAAGATGCCAAGTGTTAAGTATATGTCTTTGGCATTGTTGTCAAAGAGGGAGAAAGTATAGTGAACTGATCAAGTGCATACCTATTCTAAGCAAAGAAGGATTAATGAGGATGAATGCTTGAAGGGTGAACAAGTTGTCAGAACTACAAAGATTGGAAGCCAAGAAGAGTTGAGGATTGAATAATGATCTGTAATCTACAAGTAAGGTTGTAAGTTGTATTAGATCAAAGCTCTATTATTACTTTCTAACAATTGTATCAGATTAAGGTAAATCCTTTGGAGAAAGGTTGACTTAACAGTCATTGGAAAATCTTTTAATTGGGTAGCATTCCAAGTGAATGGCTTGAAGTCCTCTAACAGGGCTCACTTTTAACAGGTGATTGAAATCCCTTAACCAGGCCACATTTAACAGTGTGTTTTGTAACCTTTAACAGGGTTGACCTTTAATAGGGCATCACTTTAGAAGAGCGAGAGAGTAGCATGTTACTAGTGGTTTTTCCCAAATTAGGGTTTCCACATTAAATCATTGTGTCAAGAGTGTTGGTGGATGTGTTGTGTTTTATGCTTTACATTTCTACATTTTAATTTTACAATAACATATCAGTTTTAGTTAACACACAATGAATGCATGCATGATTAAGAATGTAATATGGGTTCATTGAATTGTGAAATTTTTTATTTGTACATCTAGACCTTGAATAACTAATTCACCCCACCTCTCAGTTATTCTAAAAGAATTCCAATAGATGTGTTGTAATCATCCTTCTTTTTTCATGTCTTGTTCATCTCATCTTTGATGTGTTCAACATCTGCCTTGCCTTTGCCTTTATCAAATTCACAACTTGGTGTCTTTGCCCTAGTTAGATGATGCTTACTGATGTGACTAGTCTTCAAACAACTAAAACATGTGGTTTGACTCAACCACCTTTTGTAGTTACCATTGAAGTGTGTCCTAATAAAATTCTCAGGAATATGTCCATATTCTTGACAATAATGATAGCTATATCTTGTATTATAATCTCAATTATAGAAGTTTAATTATTTCTTACTTTTGTTGTCTTGTCTAATGACCACATGGATTTGGATCTACATTCAAAAGCTCTATGTCCATAATTATGACATTTGTAGCAATATCCTTCGAACCTTTGTTTTATGCATGGTCCTGGTTCTACATTCATGTGCCTAATGGCCTTGCTTGTTACACTTATGACAATGAGTTTTGTTCTTAGGCTTGACATTCTAATTTGTATTCTTGCTCCTACACATATTAGCAATATGTCCTTTCTTACCACAATTATGACAAGTAGGTTTGGTGTTCTTACCTTAATGTTCCTTTCTTCAGCAACTTTGGATGATTGTCCTTCTTTAATGCTTGTGTAGCCTAGTCCTGATGTATCATTGTTAGGTCTAGGGGATCTCAATAATTGCTCAAAGTATTTGATGGCTTCATTTGGCTTGTTTAAACTTTCAACAAATTCCTTTTCTCTTTTTAGGTCACTCTGAAATTGTTCATTCTGTAACTTCAATATAGTTATCTCAATGTCCTTGACATTCAGTTCATAGTTGGTATTCATCAATTGAATTAGAGTATCCAATTGCATGTTAGAAATCTTGGTTAGTTCTATTGACTTCTATTCCAGTCTATTAGACAAAACTCTTTTGTCTTCCTCAATCATGGCCTTGTCTTCCATGGCTTTCTTCTTCTATTCAACCACTTCACATACCAATATGGCTTGTGATTCTTTTTCTAACTTGAGAATTCTAATTTCCTCAGCTTTGATTCTATTCTTTTCCATTAGATCTACAATTGTTGCATCAAATTCATTTGAGTCTCCATCTACAAATAGCTTAGTAGAGTCTATCTCTTTATATTATGTGCCATTCTCTGCAATAGCAATTTTTTTCCTTCTCTTCAAGGATTTCTTTAGTTCCTCTCTTTCCTCATTCAATTGATGTAATATGAGATGTATTTCAATCTCCTAGTTCTCAATAATCTTTTTCAACTTGTAGACTTCCACTTCAAGATCTTTCCTCAAAGTTGTAAAGCTTCTCTTTCAAAGAACTAGGCTTTGTTACTAATTGTTGGAATTACAAGGGGAAAGAGTAAACTCTGGGGGGTGACTTAGGAATTTAAACTTGGACCCATAAAAATTTCACCATTCACTCATCATATGAATTCAATATGTAAACTAAAATAACATGTAAAGAATATGCATCTAAATCATGTAAACATGTAAGCAATCACACATATAACACTAGTTATGATTACCCAGAAGCCCTTCAAGTGAGAAGGTAAAACTGGGGTGGGAATGACACCCATAAATCTTCACTACTATATTAATAAAGTGTATCCAATGAAGGTTACAATGATTTGACCATGAATCATGGTCTACCCTATGAAAGGTCTACCCTATTAAAGTCTTACAAAGATTGTTAGGTCTCACCTTGTTAGAGGATTTCAACACCCTATTAGAAGTGTGCCTTGTTAGAGTACTTCAACTTACAACTAAGTAAGCACCTTGTTAAAGGATTTCATATAGCCTGTTAGGACTACTTTGTTAATAGATTTAACTAAAATCACCTATTAAAATGTCTCAGCATAGATCCTATGATTGTCACTTGCTTGCTTGATGATAGATCACCTCTACACAATGTCTAATTGATCCTTTAGGATTAGATGTCTCAATGTTGTATCCTTTTCTCTATCCTCTATTCTTCTCTAACTAATTCTACAATTCACTCATAATTCTAAGTCACCTTGAATTCTTTACAAACTATCTTGTTCACTCCTCCAATTTGATCATTTACCCATAAAGAGTTTAGGGCTTCATCCTCCTTAAGAAGACTTAGGTGGCTTAGGGTTAGGTATGAATCTATTTTTGAGATTCATCCATAGTGCCACTTAAGCCTTCCCATTTTCTAATTGCCTACATGCAATTGCATAGGGAACCCAAATATAGATTCGTCCTTATCTCCAAAAGATTGTAATCTATCCTTAAGTTGGCTCAAAAATGGTTTACATAGTTGTTTGTGCCATTACAATCAAATATGTCAAAAACTATATCACTCGACATATGAAATCTCTAATGCTTGACATGCATTGTTTTGTATACTATGACTCGTCACCTGCATTACTTGACATCCACTATTTACTCAGCTCCTAAATCACTCAACATGGTCTATCTGCTCAGCACCTGAGTGACTCAACACAGGAGTGACTTGGCACTCACTGTAACTCAGCATGGTTTAATATTTACATTTTTTGCTCAGCATGTGTTAGTAGTTCAGCATAAACTGAGTAAATGGCTTAAGTGTGTTGACACTCACTTGTCAAAACCAATCTAAGATCAACACTAACATGGTTAAAGATGCTATAGGAACAAACAAGGATGAAATGAAGACATAACAAGAAGATGCTACAGGAAGTGTAGAGTCTATGAAGAAAGTTAATGTCATGTTTTACGTGTGCTTTAAATTTTTATTGTTTGTAATAAATTCCTATAGTGTGGTGGCATTAATGGAGTAGTGATTCAATAAACTCTCCAAGTATAGACACTTAGGAAAAAGTTGATTTCATTTTAAGTTTAGTCAATTTTCTTTAAGTGTGTTTTTTGTGTGTTTGAATAATTGAACCAAATGGGAAATTGATGGCTACAAGAAACTTCAAATAGCTAGAAAGTTGGTAGTAGATTCTAATGCTTGATTCTTTATTATTCAAAAATGATTTTATTTTCTTTCTTTTTGGTTGACGTTTCATCTCCCAATTTGAGAAATGAATTATTGAAAAGGTAGAATATGTAATCGTAAAAAAGGATTTGGATACAGTAGAAGGAATAGAAAGAGTTGGAGATTTTCTAATTTTTGTGAGTTTCAAATTGAATGTGTGTTCTCATTATTTTCTTTCTAAAATTCAAAGCACAAAAATCATGAGGGTAGGTCAATGATCATGTTGTAGAATAATGATATATACCACTGGTTTAGAATCAAAAAGAAAGTTTTTGGTTTGAAGTTTTTACAGGAAAATTGATTTTTGAAGTTGTTGTATGTAACTCAATGTTGTTTTGAGGGTTGCAATAGTTAATAGGAGTCTTTTAAACTCACTGTGATCTATTTTCTAGGATCACAATGAGCTATGTAAATATGTTTTTATTTTCTTTCATTTTAATTGTTTCATTTATTTATGTTTGTGCCCACATGGAAGGAAGCTCTTGAAAATGGTGAATATCTTTATATATTCACTGACTTATAGAAATCACATAATTGATATGCGATAATGATAAAGGTTAGTTTGAACCTTGTAGTTGCAAATTTTATTGTCAACAAAGAATTTCATGATCGACGGTCGGTTTGTGATCATGTTCTAAAACCATGTATGCAGAAGGGTGGTGTAGACCCAAAAAAATGGATTAGTATTGCTAGATAATCAATTTGTATTTGGCTTGATATTCAATTTTTATATTTGAAAGTGATCAAGTTGTATATGTATGTCAATTCTAATAAAGAAGTGGTTGGTTTAAGTTAAGTTCATGTAGGAAATTCAATGTTGCTACAAGAAGTTGAAGAAGTTCTTGTCGCATGTCAGTCTCTTAGTTGGTACTAAAAGAATGAGTTGGATAGAAATATGAGGTAAGTTAATAATCAATCCTAAAGGTGTATGAACCCGTTGATGTAGACTTAGTTGAGAGATTAATTTCCTCCTAAGTTTTCCAATGTGAGACTTTGCATCAATTTTTGGGTAGAGGACTCAATAGACATGTGTACTTTTTAGGTTTAGGGGGCTTTGGTTGAAAAAGTGACATTTTAACTGAAAAATAAAAGTAACCCACAACATACAACAACTCAATTTCTTAAAGAGAAACTTGAAATGAAAAATCACAGAAGGGTGGGCATGAAATCATTGATTTCTCATGTCAAAAAACTCTTGCAATTCCTTTCCAAGGTTCATTTCCTCTAACTCTAGAATAGTTGAAGAACAAATAATAGTGAAAAGACCAATTTTTATGGTGGGAATTTGGGAAAGATTGTAAACAGATTTGGGAGTGTGGATTAATAAATACATTCATGTGAGAATCTACTTGAAAAGACTTGTTATGGCCTATTAATTAACTCTTCCTATCAAATCAACATGCATTTCTAGTTCTTAATGACCTCATTTAATTACCACACTTTGTCTAATGATGACCAATATTGTACCATGCAATTGCCAGCTATTCATATTGCTTGATAAAATGATTGAAATGGAAACTAAGGTTTGTGCATATGGATTTTGCATCCAACATAGTGTTCAAAAATATTCATTAGACCCATTTAATTAATCAACCAAGATAAACTTGAAATGATGTCCACAAAGTATATGTTTTAAACCTCTTTAACTATCATTTATATCCTATAGAACTAAGAATAGAAAGACTTAATCTAGATGAAAATGTAAGAAACTTTTAGCTAAATAGCAAAAATAAAATATAAATAGGATTCTATGTTGTTTTCCTTTGATGTAGGAACAACTATTGGTTATGTTATCAATGGTTGTAGGAACAACATAGTTCTTACTTAGTCCTATTACAATGAAATTTAATTCTACCAACTAGGTTCATTCACCAAGTGGGCCCCCTCAGATGAGCGAACAACTACAAATACTAAAATACAATGGTAACAACTTTTACTGATATCAACTCATCGAATAGTACAAACTAAAAATGATAGTCTATATTTAAAAAATACTATTGTAATTACAAAATTTGTTGAACTATCTATCTAGGGTCTGATTCAACAACTTTATTTAAAGCAACTTCAAAAACTAACTTCATAAGATCTACCTTCAACAACGAGGAATCATCAACACAATGAATTGCAAAATCATGGTACACATCTCAATGGAATGAGTCTTCAACAAATACAAGACATAATGGCTTCTAAATTTGTGCAACAATTATTAGTTAAGCTGACTTGATCTTTAATAGTTCATAAATATTAGCTAGTCACATAACTATACTATTTATTCCTTCCTATGCACTCCTTCCTTTGACTAATTTCTGTAATAGATTAGTACACATACAATAATTCATAGCATATATGTATTCCATTAATTCATGACAGACATTTAATGCATAAATCAATCCTTCCTCACAATATTTAGTTGCAGGAACCTACCCATTTAAAGTAAGAAAGGAAAAAGGTATGCACATCTATTAATTAAACATATATAATCCCATTTTTCTATATAAGTTTTAAATATAGTAGTATATCTAGGAAATCATATAGTGTCATGAAACTTATAGAAAAGAAAGGTAGTTATAGGTTTATAAAGAGCATTATAGTAAAAAGGCTTTCAAGTTAAACATGAAATATCCCATTAAAACCACAATAACCCATAGACTTATGTCATTTCTTCATCCCATCATTCCTGCCAACTTAGAAATTGGTTGGTCCTCTAGACAAGATGTAATTCTTGACCCTTGCATTTTAACTTGAAATCTTCTACAACACTAGACCTTGTTCCTCCTTTATGCCAACTACAATAATACCCCCTAGAATATTTAAGTTCTTTCTAGGCTTTTACTTTAAAAACCATGTCATGTGCATTGATATCTTCATTGATTCCTATTGGTGGATTCATTAGTAGAGGGAGCTAGAACTTAAGTGGAATCTAGAAATTTCCTCTAGTCTATCCTAGTATGATATACCATAGTACATGCCTTCTTGCCATAATAAAATTCTATAGAGAGTGCAACTCCTTAACTTGCAAGTCACAAGGAATTCTTATCCATCTTTCATTGATTGATCTCTTTGATTCTGGTAACTCATTATCTTGCATCTGTTTGAATTTTGAATAAATAATTGTCCTAAGAGACTTTATGTGTTTCTCACCATTCTCAAAATTTGTAACTTTCAAAAATTCATTGCAATATGTCCTTGGATCCTTTTCCTTAGGCCTCAAATACAATGGTTCTAACTCCTCTACATCTCTATACAATTTAGCCTAATTTTCTATAGTAATCTCATTCTAAATCCAAGACATAAATGCTCTCGATTGGATATCCCCCACATACATCAAGGGATTCCATTCCCTATCATTAGGAACAACTAAATTGTACATATATAGTTCACATAGTAAATTCTTAATGGCCACAGGAGATTGTTGGAAGGCATAATAAAATTCATGAGGAGTATTGAGGGAAGAATTAAGGCCTTGAACAATCCAATTCATCTAGTAGTTGAACATCTTCTCATATAGGAGTAGAGTGTAGAGTTGAGTTGATTATCTGCACAAAAGAAGTTCAGGAATCAAAGTAATCAATTGAGTGAATTTTTCCTCTAGAACCATAATCTTGTCTTCCTATTCCAATAATTGTGTCTATTGATTATTAATAAATCACTACATCTCCTTCTTCTCTTCTAACCACATAGCCTTTTCTATTAAAATCTACTAGTATAAAATCATTCCTTCTATTAATGGCATGGAGAGGTTAGGTGGGGGCATTGATCCTTGGTTGTTAACATCTGCCCACTTAAAATAATTATTTCCATTAGTTCCTTCAACAAGAGTTTTAGTAGTCGATTATTCTTTCCTTACTACAATGTATCTTCCAAAAATTTTAGGAGGTGGCTATTGTAATGAAGAGTCTTCTCCCATTTGTTTTACAGGTTGAACTAAAGTCTCTAATCCTTCACTAGCCATTTCCTTAAGAACTTTCTCGACAATATCTATATTGACTGTAGGAAAATTTTCATCTAGGTCTTGAGGATCATTAGTTATAGGTTCTATAGGTTTATTTATAGAAACAAATACATCATCATTCTTAGACTCATACACAACTTGAGGGATTTTTCCTTTCCTTCAGATCATAAAGTTACCATGCCCTGAATCACTCTCACTTATGTCACCTCCAATGTAAACAACATCCTCCTAGTACTAGCTAGGATTTTATGGTTTACTTCTTAAATCTTTCTTAATTCCTTTGATTTATCATGCTCAAGAATTTCTTTATCATTTTTAGGGATATTGGGTTGCGCAATGTTATCTACAAGGATATTTGTTGGAATAGAATCCTTAGAAATTCTCTCACCCCCCATTACAAGTGCTTCAACAAGAGTTTTGGACACCTTCTTCCTTTTCTTTGAAAGTCCTCCTTCAACATATGTTGTATAAGTCTCCTTCTAAACTCTCTTTTTCTTAATAGAGTGTAAGGGAGTGATAACATTATCATGAACATCCTCTAACTCTTGTGTGTGATCTGGGTTAAGTTCTTCTTTTTCCTAGACTAGTTTAGCTCCAACCCTACGTATAGAAGACCTAATTTTTATAGTATCCTTGAATCGAGGTGAAGTGGGGTTTTCTTGAACAAATTTTCCTTTCCTCTTTTCCTTTTTAGAGATGGATGGTGATTTCTCCATTATTTTCTTCTTTTTCTTCCTAGGTGAGGGTTCATCAAATACATTTTGTTGTACAATTTTTGTAGTGTTGGTTGTTGTAGCAACCCTTCTTCCTACTCTTGAACCCTTAGGCCTCTCAAATTTGGAAATGACTCATTCATTAATAAGAAATCATCCCAAGAGACAATAGAAATATGTCCCAACACTCGTTCTATTATCAATTTAATCAAACAATAATGGGAGACTGATTTAGGCTGACCTTCCTATATATATACTGCTCATTTCTTCAGTAAACTAATTAAGAAATGTAGAAGGTTGATAGGTCTATTTTCATGTCTTAAATAACTAAGGAGCTTGAAATGAACACCGTGCAACCACTAATGCATATCCTTGCATATAATGTACTTCATGATATAAAGGGAACACTAATTATAGGGTTCTTGTATGTAAATCCTTCTCATTCCTTGCTTCCTATCCATCTCCAAGGGCCCATCTGTATGTAAGGTGAGGTGGGCCCTCATAGTACATGGATCCATATCTTCTTCAAGAAATTCTCCTTCCAATAGCAACTGTGAGACTTCATAGATTATCTCTTGATTGCATTCAACCTTGAGCCCTTTTACCATGGCTACCCCATTACCCAATGAATTCATCAACTAGAAAGAAAATTTATCATCCCAAGCAATAAGCTTCTAAAAATATTGGGGCCAACCATGATTTTCAAATAGTGGACAATGAACATTATCTTGGAGAATGATGTTATGAAATATGGGTTCATGGTGTATCAAGTCACCCCCCATGGTTATACTAGAAAAATCCCAAAATGTAAACTTCCACACTCAAAGAACAAATGTAGGTATAGAGAGACAAATTCAAGATTTGTAGAGCATGTATTTTTAAGAGATAGAAGAGAACAAAAAGGTCTAAATCTTTTGGAAAAACAACATGTCATATTATATCATCATTAAACTTTTACTTTTCATCCTCATTTTATTCTATAAATGTAGTCTATGTACATACTTTCCAAAAATGGGGCAAGTATCACATCAGCTTGATCAATGTAAAGGGAATGATATGGCATATCTTCAAATAATTACTCAATGTGTGATATACTACATATTGAATAATCATAAGATTTATATGTGAAAAAGAAATGTAACACACACAATCCCTCCCCCCCAACTTAAAATAAAGCATGGGTCCCACTACGCAATGTGAGAAAAGAGTGAAAATAACATAAAAATGTAAATACATGAAATTCAATGAAATAAATAAGCATGAAAAAAAGTGCATGGTACAAATCTGTGCAATGGATTGAAAAATTATATAGTTGCATACCTATTATTGAAGTAGAAAAATGAGATGGATGGGTGAGAGAGAATGAAGGAGTGATATATTTATTATGCAGAAATTGATGGTTTATTATGAACTTTGATCAAAGTCAAAGTAATGAGGAATGTTGAGTGAGGAACTTGGGTACCATTGTTGCGGGAGAATCTGTAAAAGAAAACTGCTACAAGAAGTCTTCTCTAGTTTGCAATTTAAATACAAATTTTAAGTCGATGCATATTGACCAGAAGTTGGAAACAAATGTGATCAATTGTAGCTAGCTATATTGCTCAATTATCATAAACTACTTCAATTTCATATGGTCCTAACCATTTGTTTTAGAACTTTCCCAGATTTTTTTGATACCTAGAGTTGTGGAGGAGTGCCTAGTCACCCACACTGAATTGCTTATACCATTGTTGCGGGAGAATCTGTAAAAGAAAACTGCTACAAGAAGTCTTCTCTAGTTTGCAATTTAAATACAAATTTTAAGTCGATGCATATTGACCAGAAGTTGGAAACAAATGTGATCAATTGTAGCTAGCTATATTGCTCAATTATCATAAACTACTTCAATTTCATATGGTCCTAACCATTTGTTTTAGAACTTTCCCAAATTTTTTTGATACCTAGAGTTGTGGAGTGCCTAGTCACCCACACTGAATTGCTTATCCTTAATAAATTTGTCATGCAATTTCTTGTGTTGCATTTGAATTAATTTAGTATTATGCAATGTTTATTTTCAAAACTCACATTGTCCATTCAACAATAGGATGTGTACTTGTTGAGCATCATGGAGATCTATGTTGAGGTCCAATGTAGTTCAAAGTGCTTTGTGCTCAAACTCAATTGGTGTCATGGCCAAGTTTCCATGGACTAATTCAAAATGAGTAAATCATGTTATTGTCTTCCATGTTGGTCTATATGCCCACAATGCTTCTAGAAGCTTGGTTGCCCAATCTTTCTTATGTATTTGAACAATTTTTTGTCTAGATGGCTTCCAATTCCCTATTTGTTATCTCAGCTTGGCCATTAGCTTGTGTATTGTAAGGAGAATATTTACTGTGTCAAATTGTGTATTGAGTCATGAGTGCAATAATGAGATTTGATGTAAATTGGGCACCTTGATCAGTCACTAATTATCTAGGGACTCCAGATTGTGTAAAGATCACTTCATATAAGAATTCTACAACATTGTTATCCCTAGCATGTTTCATAGGTTTCACCTTAGCCCATTTACTGACATAATCAATACAAACCAAAATATAAGATTTACCTTTTGGTGAGGGATCAATTGGTCCAAAAAAATCTATTCCCCATTTGTCAAATGGTGTAACAACTACTTTTTCCTATAGGCAAATTTCATCTAATTTAGTTGGTCTTCCCATACATTAACATCTGTCATTCTTCTTTATGTATTTTGTTGTATCCTTGTGTAGAGTTGGCCAATATTATCCAGTTGTCAAGATCTTCAATGTTGTCCTTTTAGATACAAAATGTCCTTCATGTGGTTCATCATGGTAGGTTTGTAGGATATCATAAGTTTTGTTGTGGTTTCACAATGCACACCCCATTTCTCTTAGAAATTAGGACCCCCTACTTTATATTTTAGCTTTTTAGATCCCTATTCCAGGGTCTGAGTCTTTTTAGGGTTTTGCACAGTGTTTTTACCTAAGTCTGCGTTTCTACCTAGAAACCCAAATTCCCAAAGACTGTGTTCTAAAGGAGAAAAGTCATTCTTTTTGCATATAAAGATGTGCACCAGTGCACCTAGTGCACCTCACTAGGTGCGCTTGTGCACTAAGTTACCTAAGGCACATAGGGGAAGTACTTCCATCTTGAAAGTGTGTATTTGTGCACCTCCAAGAGGTGCACTAAGCCCTATATCTATAAAGCCTGGACCCCCACTTCTTCCCTCATCACTTTTCTCCTCTTGCTCCATCTCCCACATCACCACACCTCCTGAGGTGCACTTCTCTGCTCTACCTATCCACAAAACATTAAAAAACACCTACATGAAAGGTGCGTAGATGAACACCTATTTTTGCATGAAATCTTTAAAAAACTAAAAAAACTTTAAAAACTACACCTAGTTAAAGGTGTGTAGCTACACACCTATCTAGGGTGCAAAACTGTGCACCTTCACTAATGATATATTACTATAGAAAAAAGGTGCACACTTAGCACACCCTATGAGGTGAGTTATGTGTGCACATTTATTTTTTAAAGTTTGTACAAGAGAAAAAGTGCACCTAGTGCACCTTTGAGGTGCACTAGGTGCACTCTTTTTTGCCTATCAAGGTTAGAAATATGGTTTTTTGGTGTTTTTTAGTAGTTTTAAGGCATTATGTTCTGGGACCTTTTTATTCATAACTAGATTTTGTTTAGGATTTTATTTTTTAGCCTTCTAGACTAATGTTTGCTTCTTTGTATAGGTAAAAAGGCATCCTCAACTTGTCGAGGTCATAAGATTTGACCTAGAGCTCAGAATTCAAAATTGTTTACACCGTTGGGAAGAACAACTAAAAATTTAATTTTAGTCCCTAAAATAGTGAGCCTTTAGCTACCTAGTTTTAGGTACTGATGAAGGTTTCAACTTAAAATTTTGAGTAGAAGACCTTTGAAAAAACTAGTTTAAAAGACCTAGGAAAAACTTGTAAAAAATTATGAAAAAGTTTCAAACATTTGATCATTTTGGATGTCTCTGACCAAGAAGGATTGGGAAATTGAAGAGAAGAAAGAATCAAGAAATTTACACTAAAGATCAAAGATACAAAGGTTGGATACATGAACCAGAACATGTTCTTCATCTTATGCAACTATTATGACAAGATTTAACATAGGTGCCTTGGGATTTTAGAAGCAGAAGGAGTTCAAGTCTATGAAATTTTTTGGCTATAAAGAGGGTATAAATCATCAAAAGGATCAAAGTAAGTACACAAAAGTGATCTAAAACCCCATTTGAGCAAAACCTAGAAACTGTTTTCAAAACTAAGAACTTTGATTTTTTGGTGAATTGAGCACCTTGCACAAATTTCATCAAGGTGAGTAGGAGTGTAGGTGTGCTTGAAGAATTTAGAGGTGTGTTGATAGTTAATTGCTAGTTCTAAATTTAGAGCTTTCCATTCATCAGAAATGCATTCTAACGGCAATTCAATTCCTACAAACATCTAGAGAAGGTTGAGCTTCTATTTTTGGCATCTCTAGAGACTCCTACATCATCTGATAGCTTTCTTCTTATTATTTTCTCATGCTTTCTTTGTTTTAAGACATATAATGGCTCATGCATCCATTAAATGATGTAAATATGGATGGAATCCTACTTATCACCAGTTAGATAGTTAGTTTGAACATAAATAGATTTCTTTTATTAATTCAAAAGAATATGTTTGCATTAAGATATCTCTCACTCTCAACACCAATTTAGGAGATGATTTCTTATAAATTCAAGAACATAACATGTAATTGATGCCACCATTATTTTGATGCAATAATATATGCTATTGGTGCTCACATTTGGAGTGTAGTGATTCTTTCCTAAGTGTGTTATATTTTGTGAATGTATGTTCATGAAGTGTAATTGAGCCAATAGTTTTATTGTGTTGTTCTGGTTGTGCAATCTTTTAATTTTGGTGTTTTCTATGGATCTACAAATTCTACTAACATGCTTAGTTCAAGAAGAGATCACCACATTATTCCTACACATCTTTTTGTCTCACATGAGTGCACTTTCTATGGCCTTGCAATTTGATGAAAAGTGAAACATCTTATGATTACTAAATTCCCATCGATGATTGCATCAGTGGAATTAAGGGAGACCTTCTTCTATTTTCATTAGTTACCCACCAATATTTTCAAAGGCTTAACTCATAGACATGTTGTTTCCATGGCTTATGTCTATTAGGATTTTACTTTCATGTTATTTGCTTAAACTTCTTGTTACCCTACCTTCATTATTTACTTTTACAAACACTTGGTTAATTTAGGAATTCATACAGTTGCATTATTAGATTGCATTCATCATAAAAATAGAAAAATACAAAAAAAAAAAAAAAATTGTGTTTTATTCTTTTGAAATAGCAAGTGGATTCTACTTCTTATTCGAATTGTTTCAAACTAGCAAAGGCATCCTTGTGAACACTTACATTTATCTTCAACTAAGTAGATTCCAGTAGGTTGCAAGATCTCCTAGAACCTTGGAGTTGATCCCAAATTAGCTTTTCAAGGGAGGAGTTCAAAAGGATTCCTATTGTTAAGCATCATGCAAAATGACAGCTCAATAGTTTCATCTTCTCTGAGTCATTTGCGCATAACTTGATTAGGTCCAGTATAGATCATGCAACCAACTATCCAAGAAAAAATGAATTTTTTTCATCTAGAAGTCTTTTATCTTTAGGAGAGAAATGAACTAGAGTTCTCACCTATGGTGAGAATTTCTAATATTAGCATACATGGATTATGTGCTACTAGAGAAAACAAATGTTCATCTAGGAAGTTATCATCAATAACTATAGGATCATCAAGGACCTCCAATCTTGAAAGAAAACTTGTCGCAACATTAGCTTTTCTTGGTTTTTTTATCACTTTTATTTCAAATTCCTTCATAAGCAATAACAAATGTGCTAGTCTTCCTGAGATGTTGGTTTATTTATGAGGTACTTGATTGCATCATGGTCAATGAGCACAAAGATTTCATATCCAGTGATATAATGTCTAAACTTGTTAAGAGCATAAATCACAACTAACAAATCCTTTTATGTGATGGTGTAGTTTAGTTCTACTCCTTGTAGATTTTTACTAATATAATAGATAGTATGCTCTACAATCCCTTATTTTTGTCCTAAAACAACTCTTATAGCATAATATGAAGCATCAATACAAATATGAAACAAAATGTTCCAATTGGGACCTTTGAGTACAGGTGCTTTAGTCAATACATCTTTAAGGTGTTAAAATGATTTATAAAATTTTGAACTCCAAGAAAATTTACAATCATTCTTTAACAAATCATACATTTGGGCTGCTATTTGGCTGAAATATTTTATGAATCTCTTGTAGTAACCAACATGATCTAGGAAGCTTCTAACATCCTTTTACTTTGAAGGTGTAGGCAGAGTGCTAATAACTTCTATCTTCTGAGGATCAACTTGAATGCCACTTGAAGAAATGTAGTGACCTAATACAACTCCTTCCTCCATCATCATATAACTTTTCTCATTATTTAATGAAGGGTTGTGTTCTTTAAATCTTCTTAAAAATTTATTCAAGTTGGATTTAGCTTCAACAAAAGTAGAGCAATAATTAGTGAAATCATTTGTATAGATTTCCATACAGTCAGTGGACATGTCAAAAAAAATACTTATTACTACTCATTGAAAGGTAGCAAGAGCATTAAACAATCCAAAGTGTAATATTGAATACCAAAATGTGCCCCAAGGATAGGTGAAAGTTGTCTTGCCCTTATCTTTTGGTGCTATCTGTATCTGATTATACCCATTGAATCCATCCAAGAAAGAGAAATGCTTTTTCCCAACCAAATTGTCAAGAACTTGATCAATGAAAGGTAAGGGAAAATGATCCTTTTTAGTTGTTATATTAAGTTCTTTGTAATCCAAACATACTCAACATTTACCCCCCTCTTAGATACAATTACCAAATGTAAGATCCACTAACTATCAGAAATAGGATAGATGAGTCTAGCATTCAGAAATTTTTGTAGTTCAATTTTTATAATATCACATAATGCAAGATTGATTCTTCATTAGGGTTGTTTGATAGGCTTGCATTCAGGTGTAATGTATATTCTGTTAGTGCAAAATTTTGGGTGTAGTCCTTTCATATCCATGTAATCCTAGGAAAATATTTTCTAATTTTCCTGTAGCAACTTAAGTGTGTTTTCTAAATTGTCAGGAGTGAGACTCTTACTAATATTGACCTCCTTCCCTAGACTAGCTTTAACTCTGATGACTTTATCAACCATGGATAACTCATTTAAGTTAGAAGACTTTAATTTCATGAGGTAACAAGGTATGAAGGAAAATAGTGACTGCATGGAAAATAAGTGTATCTTTAGGAGGTAGAATTATCTGTAATGAACAATTATGATCAATACATAGAGTGGAATCTTCATCATATTCTTTGAATATGATGGATGAGAGGATGTCATCATCATTATGAGAAATCATAAAAGGGTTTATTTCAATCATCATGAGTTGACTTAATGAGTTTATCTTTGGTTCATCATTTCCTAAAATAGGCCACACAACATGGTCATCTTGCCAGAGTGGTTTAGCAAAAGAATATAAGGCCAAATTCTTAATAGTGGATCCATTAGATATGGTCATTTTTCCTAATTAGCAAGTAATGAAAGAATCTATTGTGTCTAACCAAGGATATCCTAAGATAATAGGTATATGAAAATTTATGTGTTAATGCCTGAATATCAATTCTAAGCTAATAAATGCACATGCAATGAATGATTGCAAATAAAAATAAAATATTTACCTTTCATTTCCATATACAACGTGCCTCCATGGTCCTCCTCGTCTTGAGTCTTCTTGATTTGTGAGCCCTTAAATTTTGATTAGCTCCCTTCTACAAGATTGCTTCAAGATGTTGGAGATTTATAAACTTCAATACTAGATCAAATGGAATGATCCTAAAATAACTAAATGATGAAGATGGATGATAATGAAAATAGGTTATGAAAATGGATAATTGATTGCTTGAGAATTCTTCTAATGCTAATTTGAAATGCTACAATTGAGTATGAATCTAGATATCAAAATGAGGAGATGGAGGTTCCTTTATAGACTTTGGATAGACCCTCACCTAGGTGACAACATCTGATGGTGGAGAGATAATTAAGACACTTGTTCGGATAAGATTGACTTAATTGAAGAGATGGAGGAAATCAAGAATTTAGTTAGATTTTGAGGAAAATTAGGAAAAAGAAAGACACTTGGTAGTCATCTCATCAAGACCATTTTAGAGCACTCCATTTCTATATAAAACTCCAAGGATAAGTGTCTCATGAGCCCTTGTTAACTGCATGAGGTGGATGAACTAACTCCAAGTTAGAAGAGGAAGAGGAAGAGAACTTAGTCTCCTATAGACATTTGTCTCAAAGGTTGAGTTAATCAAGGCCATATCTCCTCTTTAATCCCATAAAAAAGGACACATGAGTGATGATAAATAGGATTTTTAATAATTAATTAATATTAATTATTGGTGCAACAATGAGATGACAAATGACTTGGACTACCTAAGTGGACTGGAAGATTTAGTCATTTGGGTGAGTAGATAGTTAAGTAATTTAAATAAATTACTTAATTAAATCATTTGAGAGACTTAGGATAATGTGATTGACTTAGGTGAATTAGTTTAATGAATTAAATAATTTATTAATACTAATAGACAAATAATATTAATTAAATATAGAAATATTTAATTAATTATTAGCAAGTGAATTAACTTAATAAATTGAATAATTTATTAAATTTAATAGAGGAAAAAGTATTAATTAAATATATAATATTTAATTAATTAAGGAAAAAGTGAAATAACTTAATAAATTGAATAATTTATTAAAGTTAATAGAAGAGATTTTATTAATTAAATATTAAAATATTTAATTAATTGCCTAGACAATTTTTAAGTGTATACATTTTGCCATGTTTGTAATAATGTGTGGACAACACCTTGTTTCAAAGATAGCTAGTGGTTGACTTTGTTGCCCCTGCCCCATTGAAAGATTGATCAAGGTATGAATATGAGCAATGTTTCAATAAGAGATAGAAAGAAATAGTCTAGGTGATAGGGAATGTTGAAAATTGATGTTGTGTTATAACGTCCCCAAGCAAAAAAGGTCCAATGGGTCCAAAAGTCATCTTTACATGCTTCATTTGCATTTTTAGGTTCAACTTGAGATATCAAACATAGTCCTTCATTGACTCTGCTTCTTCTCATCAAACCTTTATCTTTACTTCTAATGATCTGGTTGGATGGATGATTCTTTATCATATTATTTCCCAAAGTAGGAGTTGATATCTCAACTCTTGGTTCTACTGGAGGTTCTGAGCTTTGTTCCTATCTCAGCTCTCCTTCATTTTGCAAATCATTGTTAGTCTCAATAAATACTTCATCATTCCTTGGCTTAGTAAAAACATCATCATCTAAATTGCAATCAACTATTCTCTCTTGTATCATGAATTTCTCATCAATTCTCACATGTGCACTGTCCATAATAGTCTTAGTTCTCATATTATAAGATCTATAAGCCTTTCTTTTCAATAAGTAACCAAGAAACATACCCTCATCACTTCTAGCATCAAATTTACCAATATCATCATCTCTTTTGATATAACATTTACTCTCAAAAAATTTGAAATACTTAACTCTAATTGAGTGACCAAACCATAGTTCATAAGGAGTCTTGTTTGTGTCTTTCCTAACTTGCACTTTGTTCATAGTGTAGACTATTGTATTCACAACTTCTCTCCAAAACATCTTGAATATATTATTCTCTACTAACATAGCTAATGCTACTTCTATAACTAACCTATTGCTTCTCTCTATAATTTCATTCTCTTCAGGGGTTCTTAGAGTTGATAATTGTCTTTTGATTCCATTTTCTTCACAAAACATGTTAAACTTATTTGAAGTAAATTATCCTCCTCTATCTGATCTTAAACTAATGCAGAACATCTTAAAAATCAATTCTAATCCATCCACCATCAATTCAATAATTTCATTATATAGAGGCATCCTGTGAGGTCAAACACAACATGTTTTAACACAAAAATATCAACCTTTCAGCATTTACATTTCCTAATTTATATATCTTATTCCATTTTTCATAACTTTTTTTCTAACGTCTTCTTGAAAAACTCTTTGGTGGAACTATTCCAAATTAGACCTATTAAAACATCTAATTCTAAGTACAGTATAATATGCTAATTACAAAATATGATCTTTGCACCAAGACCCATTTTCTCTATCATAAACCAGAAGTAAAACATGTAGCCCTACCTAGGACATCAAATATCTTTCACAAAAAAAATTCAAATAACCCCAAACCAATTCCACATAATCCATTTCTAATTCTAGATT
Source organism: Cupressus sempervirens (assembly GCA_028749045.1). Taxonomy (NCBI): domain Eukaryota; kingdom Viridiplantae; phylum Streptophyta; class Pinopsida; order Cupressales; family Cupressaceae; genus Cupressus; species Cupressus sempervirens. Next base: position 477,765,800 of record CM053792.1, read on the forward strand.
CCAAATCTATAAGCCATTAATTTTTCCAAAACATAAATCATTATATAAGCCCAAATCTTTTCCCACAACACCATTGAAAGAATTTAAAAACCAGTTTTCACTCAAATATTCATAACTTTCACAAATCTGCATTAAAATGTCTCCAAAAAAAATAAAATGGAAGGTAATTCACATATATTTCCAATGAATATATTTATACTTCCTAAACCATCCATATGTGTACATACCAAATGTTGTAACATGATTGTTTGCAAGAGTTCTCAAATCTGAAAATAGTAACTTTCACCAAAATGATCATAACTTCCTCAAAACTAAATGAAACTACTCCAAACAAAAGATAAAAAGAATATTATTCATCCTAATATTAAAATTTACATAATATACATGGGTTCTAGGCTGTAAATGGCCATACAAAAACTGGAACCAACACAAAAATAGTTAACACCAATCAAAATGACATTTTCTTAAGAAACCAGTTGATTCAAAATGATCTCTTCTTCTTTTCATTCATTCCTCTCTATTTTTTACAACTAATACAATGATATTATAGTGGTTTTGGTGGTTTACAACTTCCCAACCACCTTTTAAACCAACCCATTACATTCTTTTAACCCTGTTACATTTTTGACAATATTTTATGCACCTTATACATTTTTGCATTAAAAATTTCATATAAACCCAACCTAGACCAAAATTATGACTCAAATTACTTTAGATGGATACCAATAGATCCATTCACCTATTAAATAAATATTTTTGAGGCCTCACCCCAACCCATCCTAGCATCGATGATACATTATTATTTTGATACTCATGACTTGATATGTCAGAACATTATTTGATGCACTGAACATATTATGCTATTTATGATGTGTGATGCTTCCTTTCAGATATTTGATTTATCATTTAATTATTTATAAAAATGTATGATTATGAAGTGGATGAATGCAGAACTAACACTTTGAATTTTCCAGTTTTAATGAATAGAATAAGATAAGCAATTGAATTGTAGAAAATGGATGCTTTAAATTACATGAATTTCTTGATGCGTATTTTTATATATATGTATACATGTGTTTCTTGAACTACTAATGTGTGCAATGAGTGTGTAAGAAATTTAGCCGTGAAATCCAATGGAAAGACAAAGCTTAACCCCCTTCTTAATTTTGTGTTATCTTTGTATTGTAATTCTTTAAAGGTTGTTATTTGGTCATACTATTTTTCCTAAAAAAAAAATTTCTTATTAAGTCTTTAAGGCTTAAAAACATCAAATTTAAATACCCTAGGGGTAAGGGTATGGGTTGGGGACACTTTCCAACCCCTTAATCTCCTTGGTTTACTTTTAGGGTCACTCAAAAACCCTACTTTTGGTTGATTGCGAAAATGGATTGTCTCTTTACATTAGTTAGTGAACCAAAACTCCATCTTGAGGTTACTTGAAGTGTATTTGAGTTAAGGATTATACTTAGAGGCATTTTTGGAGTAGTTTTGTTTTTTTTGTCACCCAATCTCTAGTTTTGGAGAAAGTTTGAAGATTGAATGAAGAAAGGGAAAAGCTCTTCTCAACTTACCATTTTACCATAACTCTTTGTGAAGGTAGGAGTTCTTCACTCTTTTGGTTTTTCTCTTCATGTTGATCATGTTTGAATCTTGCTTAAGGTGTTGTGTTGTTCCTTTTTTTACTTGCTTGTGTGTGGGGATTGATTTGGAAGGGTTTTTTTGTTGTTCTTGATGCATTCTTTTGCTTATCTTGATGGTTTGTTTTGAGGGGATTTTATGAGGATTGTTTTGGTATTACTCACCCTTGGATAGGGAAGAATTGGCCATGTACAGGGGTAGGGCCTTAGCTGGACCTCAATGGTGAGAGTCTCCTTTCATGGTGAGAGGAGGGAAAGAGGGTAGGGAGTATGGGCCCCTACTTGTCATCACATACCTTGTTGATATTGTGAAATCTTGAATATAGAAAGGAATGAACATCCTTGTGATAGTAGCCTCGAAAGGGCCTTGTAAAAGAATGGAAATTCTTAAAGTTTTAGCCCTAAAAGGGTCATGTTATGCTATAGTGATTGACATCTCCCATTGGGAAAATCCACCTCCCCCCTAGTCAAGTCTTATGTTTGGATCTATTGGGCAAAATCGGGTTTGGGTGTATGCTTGAATTGCTTTGATGTTGTGTTGCTCACCCTGGGTCAGCTCTTGTCTCCTCCTTGTATTTCCTTGAAGTTTTGAAGGTATTGGAAGAAAGCATTTGTGAAGGATATAAAAGAGATTTCATTTGAAATATAATATTATGAACAAAAAAATGTATTTGAATTTTGTTGTATTGGCAACAACATTGAGTTTTCTTACTGGTTCTTTCCCGATGGAGCCTTGAACCAAGATGAATAATATAGAAAAAAAAAAGATTATGAAAACCTCCTTGTATTGCTCTCATGTGATTTCAAGTTTTTCATGTGTTTAGGAGAAAGGAGAATGATAGATAATGCCTTCGAATTTTGAATTTCCAAGTTTCAATTATGTTAATGAAAAGCAATTTGATATGTTAAAGTTTTCAATTTGATGTTATAAGTATTAAGAGGAAATGGAAATCCTACATTGTGAGCACAAAGTTAATTCTCTCATTTTTAAGTTTCATAATTGACACAATCAATTCGATCAAGAATTATGCATCACCTTGAGTTCTGAATATAGGATCATATTCCTTGTTATATAATGATTAATAAAACATAAATTTTAGGAGGAAAGACAAAAAGATTACAACCTTACTTATACCCTTATATTATTATGCTTGTTAAGAAGAAATCAAGGTTACAACAAGGATAGAGAGCACTAATTAGACAACAACAAAACATTATAGCTTAATGAGAAAAATTTTACTTAGACAAAAAAAGGGCTTCAAAAAAATTGTGCATCTCCAGGAGCAAAAGCTCTCTGGAAAATGTATAGAGAGAAATTTTATTTCCCCAAGACCACAGAGAATATTCCCTAAGTTATTCTATTGGAATTTTAATTAAAATTATTTCTAATTCATTTAACAATATAACTTAAATACATATATATATATATATATATATATATATCTGAATGCATTGTTGTGGCATTTCTTAGTGCCTTCCCTCAACCATATAACTTTATGCATTAACTCTCCTAGCCACCTAGCCTCCACTAAATCAAGTTTCAAATCTCCTATGCCAATTTGGGGGCAGGTCTATTGCATCAGCATTAACTTCATATGACAAAGGGGAGGGTACTTTCTTTTGGCCTCAAATCTTGTCTCTTAATAAATCTATTTTCAAAAAAAAAAGAAATTAATATCTCACGCACTTATAGTTTTCTTCCCACACGTCTCTTTTGCCCACATTATGCAAGGATAGGCATGGACCCCACCAACCTCTTGCCACTTACTTTTACCAAGCTCATGTGGGGTCATGTCTTGGCTTTAAGGAGGTGAAGAAAGTTTATTAAAACAAACAAAGGAAACTCTAAACTTCTCACCCACCCCCCCAATGCTTCCATCTTCCCCAAATGTACGATCCAATGCATTGGGACATAAGGGAAGGGAAAAGTCTATGTGCATAGGCCCTTGGGCAGCACATAGACCCTTGGGAAGTGGGGCGTCATGTCATGCCCACTTGGCATAGGGGTGTAGGGGGTAGATCCTAGGTAGATCTTAGGTCTAGGAAGTAAAAAGGGTGGTATTAGTGTTAGGTTATCTTGGATTGGTTTTTAGTATAAAATGTTAAATATTTCAATTAGTATGTAGCTTAGGGTAGATATTAAATGGTAGTTAGGATTTAAATATATGTTTAATTTTAATAGGGGTGGTATCAAACTTTAGTTAGGGTAGTAGATGTTGGTTTTATTAGGAAGAGATATAATGTCTTTTATGTTAGTGTGGATGGTAGTATTTTTATAGTGTCTTAGTTGTTAGAGTATTAAAGTAGTTCTAATTTAAAAGTTTTAAATTTTAAATTAGAATACTTAAATTAAAATAATTTTTAATGTCTTATTAAATAGTTTTATGCCATTGTGATAATTACTAGATTGACTTTTATATTGGCAATTTTAATGTGAACTTAAATTTTGTTTTAGTTACTCATAAAGTTTAGATTAACTTGTAGATTTAATGAATTGACTCTAGGCATAAATTTCAATTGTAAATGATAAATTATTAAATTAGATTGTAGACTAAAGTTTAAATGTAGATAGTACGCATTGTATAGTAGATTTTACAGATCTTCTAGAGTTTTAATCTTCTAATGTTAAATGATTAAATTTCCAAATTCTATCAAGTTATTAGTTAATCGAAGTAGGTCTAGCTAATTGAATCATCTTTAGGGTTAGTGGTATATTTCTCATAATTTAATTGTATCATTAAAACATATTGATAGGTTATGACTTTATCAAATGGATTAGTCGTTGAAATTTATTATTGGATTTTCTAAGAGACCTTCCGTTCACTCAGATAACCTCCTTAATGAAATGATTAAACTGAGTCATAAACCTATTACTTATCTATGGTGATCTTGCATCTAGCCTTATAGTACCTATGGCCATCTGAATCTTAAACCCCTTAGACAATTAACTCCAGTGTGGTTATACATCTAAACCTTGTCAACCATATTAACTTATTGAATCATTGTTCTTAATTTTTTTTATAAAAAAAAAAGTGTGCGCTTTTGCCCTTATATTTTGGGCATGACAACATTTTGACATTATTGATCATATTAAGACTTCCTTTTAAAATTTTGACAACTTATTACAAATGGCTTCTCTAGCCTTTACATCTTGACTCAAAAGACAAATACATTATAAATCGCTCAAATGAATTTAAATATATCACATAAGATATATTATCCTCCTTTTGTGGGAGTTAGTTGCCCCTAGATATGTTTTGTTCTCATTAGGGTAATTGAAAATCGGTAGCATTTTCAAACACCAACAAAATGGCGACTCTGTTGGGGATTGTATTGAATCAGATTTAAGACAAACCTTGAGAATTTAAAAGAAGAGATTCAATACAGCAGAAGAAGTGCATAAATAATTTGCAGGAGTAGGTTATTTGATGTGTTTTCCAGGTCTCTTACTCAAATATCATGCACCCCAGTTGAGCTTTATTCATAATCAACAGTAGGTTGTAAAATTGGATTAAAATTGTGTGCTATGACTGTTATAGGTCTATCTTCAATCAGTTCAGTTTGCAAGTACTGTTGAGAAAGTTCAGAGTCAAGAATTCATTTATAAAGTGTAAATTCTTTTCAAGATAATAATGATCTGCAAGTTTCTCCTACATTGAAGGTCTGGTTCAGATTTTTCAAGTGACAAATTATGTTTTATTTCTCACCAAGTGTGAGTGGTGACTCTCAAATCTCTATACTAGTTTGTTCCTAGTTGATCTCATTGCAAAATTTTGACTTGGACTTTTAGTTGTATGGGCAGATCTGAAACTGTTGATAGATCTTGGAAAGGAAGTTTTGAATTCTTGATAAGTTTTAAAGTGTTGTTTGCAATCTATTGTTATAAAGAATTGAAATGTAAAAGTAGATCACAACAGTGGTTATTTTATTCCTCTTGCAAAAGAGGTGGCGACTCTACAAATTTTGATAAGTGGTGTAAAGGATTTTTAGTCTTGCACCTATGCCAAATCAACAGATCGAAGTTTAGCATTAGCACTTGAGGTATTTTGATTTTCATGTTTCTTTTCATGGAAGTCAAGTGTTTAAAGAAGTTGCCTCTATTAGGTGATTTTCAGCACTAGAAAGAAGAGGTAGAAATTTTGTTTTATAATGGAGTCAGATCTCAGATCTGAGATTAGATTGCCAAATTTTGAGAGCTTAGAAACTATGAAAAATAACATTGCTATGTTGAATAGACTGGTCTATAAAAGGATTGTCAATCTTATAAGAATTGAGGTAGGAAGTACTCAAGGTTTAAGTGTCGAAAAATGTTATTTAAGGCTTAAATAAGTAATCAGCAAGATGCCTTTTCATTGTAGACCTAAGGAATCTTCCCTACTTGATATCTTCCTTGATGTTCTAGTACTTGATTCAGTCAATTGGCCAGCACCTATAAGGTTACAAATAATTTTGCAAATTGAAAGGTTCATTCAAGAGATGGAAAGCAGTGATTATAGATCTCATGAAATATCTCCTAATGATAATGAGTGTGTTGAAAGCCAAGGTAGTAATGAATACAATGAGTCTGTAGAGCAAGATAATCTATCTTCCAAATGTGAAGAGGTGGATTCAAATGTTAATGAATCAGGTAATAGCAATCAGCATGAAAAAGATGGATATAAAAGAGAAGATAAATTTTTTTATAGTACATATGAAGTTGAAGAAAGTTGTAACAACAGTAGATCTAGTGATTACCATGATAAGAAAGAATGTTGTAATAATGTTGATTTTCCATATTGTTACACTAAGGATCTTGATGTTGTAAGTTCTTCATGTTATCTAGATGATAACCACAACCGGGAGAAGATTTGTGAGGCAATCTTCTTGAGCTCCAATGAAATCTTAGAATTGTTGGCTTGTGAGTTTGAAAAGCATGTAAGTATTTCCAAGGATTTTCATATTTTCTCTCATAATACTTTCTCATTCAGTCAAATCAATTCCCCAAAGTTTGATGTGGAAAAAGAGGTAGAATCTGAACAATCTTTGTTAGACTTTGGAGGTGTATATAACAGAACCTCAAATGTTTTTGCACATGAGGATTTGTTGAATGCTGATTATGTTAGTGAAGGGAAGTTTAATATTGTTTCAAATTCTTTTCATGTTGGTTATGCCACAATAAGTTTTGATATTTCATATGATGATGAGGAAAATAGTGAAGGTTGTCAATTAGATTATATATTTTCTTCATGTGTTGATAAGTCTTGTAAAGATAATTTCAAGGTTTATTCCGACATTCAATTAGAAGAAGAAAATGATAGTGATCAGTATAGTTTAGATCAGCACTTTCAAAATGAGTTTTCATGTTTGGTAACTAATCAGTTGTTTGAAGAATGTGAAGAGGTTTCAGAAAAGGATGAATCTGATTTAGTAAATGATAGAATTTCAAGTAGGCAACAATTAGATTTCACATATTCTTCACAGCTGGAGACACAAGGTGAGTTGCAAGTTTATAGTACATGCAACTTGGTCAATGATGTAGATTATGAGGTTTTTGTGTTTCTGATCAGTGTGCATGAATCATTGTTGGATTTTGATTCTCAGTTTAGTTTATGTAATTAGCTGAGTCATTTTCTCATAATAAGCATGAGGTAGAAACTAATGCTGATATATGTATGTATTATGAGAATGAAGGAAGTTGTTTTGTTTTGCCGAGTAATTTGTTTCAATGTGTTGATCTGATTGGTGAAACAAAGGAGAATGAGAATCATAGTTTACCTCACGAAGACGTAAATTAAAATCAAGTATATGACAGAGGTAAAAGTTTTTGCTAAGATCGGGGGCACTGTTTGTACATGATAGTGTAGTTGTTTCCCTGTTTTCAATAAAGTTGTTTGAGAGAGTTTTTGAAGTTTTGGTGTGTGGTATGCTTCTCCTAGAGTTCTAAAATATTGCCATGCCCACAAGGTACGTGCATCCCTAGACAGAGCCACTGTTGGGACTAAAAATTGCATGCTTCATTTTTAGTCACATTTTGAAAAATTTTAGAAATCAAGTCCCATAAACGCTTTTAAGTGCATTCATACCTTGTTGTACCTATGAGCCCCTGAGGTGTTTAATGTTTCTAACACCCTGCATTCAGTGCATCTAAGTGTTCCATGATGTTAAATTGATATCTCAGGTCATTTTGTGAAGTTCCATTCTGAGCTAGTTTCAAATTTGCATTTTACCCCAAGTATCAAATAGCGATAGGAGGCCTTGTTTGCATCTGAATATCTCACGCCCAGAAATGTTTTGTGACTTTCTACTTTGGGAGTGTTTAGTGTCCATACTTGAGAACCTATGTTTCAGATTTCAAGTCATTTTGAGTCCATTTGAATAGGTTTTGAATCTATCAAAGTTGGTCAGTTACTGTTTTCATGCTTTTGCAATTTGCACATAATTCTGGGAAGCCCTATTTGATGTGCTATAACTTTGACCCAGTTGACCAAAATGCTAAAATTCCTTTTGTGTTGCATTGTGGACATCAAAAACTTTTTATGTCTCAAGTTTCAACTTGTGACAAATCCATTTGATCAGTTTTCAAACACGATTCCAAATGCAAATTTTATCTTTTTACTGGTGTCAGCATTTGCAGATTTGTCAGTACCCCTGTTCGTGGTGTTATAACTTGAAATCCATGATTAGAAACATTTAATGGATTGTACCATTGTTTTTTCCACTGAAAATACTTTAAGTGTGCCAATTTTTAGGTCATGAAAAATTCGTATGCACACTTTTCCAGGTCAATTCTATTTGCCAAAATCACTTTTCTGCCATTGTTTCAATCTGTAAAATCCAAGTAGCCCACTCTGACCGCTCGCCAAATTTTCCTAGTCATTAGTCATGAGTCCAAATCATAATGTCCTCATGACAAAGATTTAATGCCCCAGTTTTCATTTCCCCATGTGCTCATTTGCCTAGTTTTCAAAGCCAAATCTGAACCCAATTTGTTGTTTTCTGACTTGTTTATTTGCAGGTAATTCTAAGAAGGCAACTTTGATGGCGAATATCTTTTGACTAGGAATTAATCATAAGATGAGATCTGATCGAGTGAAATTATGTGGAACAAAGAGTCAGTGTGCTAGTTTTTAGAGCTTGGTCAGATGTTTGGATCAGTTTTTAAGGCCAGTCAACGAACCTTCTGACATGAAATTCACAGCTTGCAAATTATGTAAAATGAGTTTCAAATTGATTAATTAGCAGCTGAATTTGATTCTAATCAATCTGATGGTTTGATGCATCAAGTCAGCAGTTTAGTTTTTTGGAAACAAAAAAAAATTTAGCCAGACCCACTTGGGGTCTGACTATTTCCATCAGAACTGAGAAAATGTGGAAGCAACTCAAGATAAGGAGAATGGACCCTTTGTTGAAAAGGAAAAATAATTATAATAAGGGCCATCAATTTTTAACTTTGATAGTGGAGAACCTAAGGAGGATGATATTCTTGAAATACATGATGCTATGCTAGTTACAGATGGTGACAGTGACATTGGTCAGTTGGTGATTCTATCACTAATCATTAAGCAGGTTCAAATCAAGGCAATTGTTAAGGTTTTAAAAAATTCCATTAGACCTTTGGGTTCTCATTATTGAGATGGATGTTTTGTGAAAAATAAAAAGGGGTTTTGCCTAGGTACAGCTAATTCCGAGAAGCTTGATATAAAGCATCATGATATTCTTCTGCATTGCATTCATTGTTTTGGGTGGTGCACACGATCAAAGATAATAGAAAAAATAGTAGCCAGTAGATAACAAATGTTGTAACTTCATGCAATACAAAGAGGACGTCAACAAGTAGAATCCACAAGTGGATGATTGAAACAGGGTTATTTTCAGCAGTGCCCTCAATTGTTGGTTTGAGGTTCCCCTTCCGAGATTGCTTAGATGGTTTGATTTTTGCCCACGCATCGAAGAAGCAGAGGTGGCATCATAGCATCCATACAAAGACAAGGCGACAGTTAGTAGAAGAGTTCATATGCATAGATAGGAAGGTCCCTGCACATGAAGAAATCTCCATGCAAGGAAGGAATAAGCCGCCATTTGATATAAAGGAACTCGCAGCAACGAAAAGAGATCCATGTAGAGTAGGGGAAAATCCACAGCCTATGAAGGAGAGAAGTCACTGACCAATGAGGAGAGTAAATGAAAGACAGGGAATAATGTGCATAAGCATCTCAAAAATGAAGCAAGGGAATCATGTCAGAACACAGTGAAAATTGGCATTTTGAAAGGAAGCTTGAAGACAAACAGAGTAGAAAGCACTCAGAAAACATGAAGCTACAACGTGAATTCGAGGCCATGCCCCAAAAAGGATGCCCATGCAAGAGTGTAAAGATTCTCCATGCAAAAGAAAAAAGCAATCCTAGATGTCCATTAGTAAAATCTCATACAAATTAATAGAATTTGCAGTTAATGAAAGATAGAAGCCGCAGGGGAGGTGCTCATAGCCCATGACTCACCAAAAAAAAAAAAGCCCACACCCTTAAAAGGAACCCACGCACAAACAGAAAATCTAAATCCAAAGGCATCATAAGCAGGGGAAGGCTTAGAGTTAAACAAGATTGGTAGGCAGCATCATAAAAGAAAAAGTCACAGCCTTCTTACAAAGGGAGTAGAGGAAAAACGTTTGTCCCACATTGTTTGTGAGGGAAGAATTTAAGTTTTTTAAATAGAAAGGCACATATATTATAAGCTGTCTTAAAGACAATGGCTTTTAGAAAGCCAAGCCCACATGGTGGGCCCAACCTTGATGCTCCCCTAGAAGGGAGATGACATCAGTTGGACATTAGAGCATAATTTTGAATGGAAATGCAAAAATGCTAATATGGCGACGAAGGCTAAGATCTCACCACGTGGCCACATCGGACGGCAAGGGCATTCTCACATTTCAAAGATGCAAGTAGGTTAAAAAAATGCGAGAAAGTGGAATCATGCCACATGGCATAGGTTGCAGTTGGCGATGACATGGCGTCACAAGAGTAGATGTAGTGGGATTCACCGAATGTCGACACATGGTGAGATCCGATCGTTAGCGCATTTCTGCAAAACAAAGGTGCTCATGAGTTAAGAAATGTGGGGAAGTGGGGATGCGCCACATGGCATGAGCCCGCCCAATGATGATGTGACATTGCATCCAAATAGGCAGCCAATCAAGGGCTGCCACATGGCAATCGGGTGGTGCCCAGCGGACTCAGAGAAGCATAAAGGAAATTTTTTTTTAAATGTTTGAAAATGCAAAATGTTTTAATGTTTTTCAAATATGCTACGTGCAGATGCTTTTTAAATTCAAAGGGAGCATTTTCTAAATTTTTAAGTTTAGAACATTTAAATTTTTCAAAGATTTAAAAAATTAATGAGTTGCAAACATGAACTTTTCTAGCAGAGCGACTAATTTCAAATAGACTTTTAGTGGGTTCCTGTAAGCCAAAATATGCCTTATTATATATCGTTGGAATTGGCAAAAGATGAAATTTTTGATTCTGAAGTTTTTTTCTACACAAAATGCTATTGGTTCAAGCTATAGGGGGATTTGTCTTAGGTAACTGAATTGCAACTGTATTCAGACCAGGAAGTTCATATTTGATTTTTGACATGATATTGATTTGAATATGGTTAAAAAAAAAGTTGAAATGCAATATGGGTCAAAATTTGAACACATTCACTCAGTAAAAACCCAATTTCACTAGCATTCTCATAAGGTAGTTAAGATATTTTGGTGACACACAGTTTTCATCATTTAGAAAGCAATATTTTGCAAGTTTGTTACAGAAAATGATGAAACAAGATTAGACCAAAATGGGAAGAAAGAAGAAAGAGGTTTTTCAGTTGCCAAAGGATTGAATTTCAAGTGGACACGTGTTATTTGTATATTAGATCCAGGAATTTAATCTTTTCCTATATCTTTCATTCTTTCTTTCACTAGAAGGGTTCCAGTTTTTGTCACTGAAAACCAATAGGTTCCAGTCTTTGGAGAAAAACCACTCACTACTGTGATACCAGGTTTTGGATCCAGTTTTGGTGTATTCCCATACTGTGATACTACATATTCTTCAGCATTTTCTCTATTGTATTGAGCAGCATGTATGTTTTATGCAAATAGTTATGTTATGTTAGGTGATCTATGAGTTATTTTCTGTACATCTTTCATGTATTTGATTTCAAAGAAAACAAATAAAGTGAAGCAAAGGGTTTCAAATTCAGTTTGAATTTTGTCTCATGTTCATGGATGTGTAATTTCTTCTAATTTGTGAACCAAGAGCATGAATTAGGTTGCATTTCATTTTGGAATGTATGTGGTTAAAATGTCTTGCAGATGGAACAAAGAGCCATGTAATTGCTTGGTGTTTATCACAGGGTTTGTAGATTTCATGATGGGATAATTTGAGTATGAGATTCAAATCTGAAGCAGATGTTTGTTCACAAGGTGAAGGATAGATCAGGGATCTGGATGTAGTAATATGTCTCAGATTTCCAGAAGATGTATGGTTATAATTCATTTAATTTCCCAATAGATAAGGCATCGATCAGAGATGGGATCACTAGATTTTGTTGCTTATATTTGGGTCTTGTTGATATCAACATTATTAATCAAACGCTTTTCCCCTTTCATGTTGAAGAGCTATAATAGAATGCCCTCACTCAGCTTATGAGGTTCCTAGATCTACATTTAGCTACTATAGATTGATGTTATTTCATGAGTTATCAAGAGAAATAAGGGTTTTATCTACTTCATATTAGATTCAATGTATGCTTTGATAACTGGTACCATGTAAAGAATCTATGGGTCCATGGTTTTGTAGAGCCTGAAGAAGAAGAAGGGTCCAGCCTTACAGTTGGCCTGGTGTCTAAATGGGCATGTTGAAAATGGGAGTTAGTTGCCCCTAGATGTGTTTTGTTCTCATCAGGGTAATTGAAAACCTGTAGCGTTTTCAAACACCAACACATATAACCTCATCATCTTCTTTGGTTCGTCCTTGAGATCTGATACCTATAGTAATTTATGATATTCTGCCTACAAATGTTCTTGAAAATTCATCTTCCATCATTTTAGCATCTTGAAATGCACTAATCCAACTTTGTAATCTCAATTTCTTAGAATGTGTATCACCTTCAAAACTAGTTTCCAAAGCTTTCCAAAGTAAATGTGAAGTAGCAAGTGACTTTACCTAATTGTATTCAATTTCAAGAAGTGCAGTCAATAGGGGTTCTCTAGCTCTCATGTCACACATAAAAATATCTCTTTTTGCCTCGATACAAGTTTGCAAATCCTTTTCATCAATGATTATCTTTGATGATTTAGTCAAGATCCAATATCTCTGACCAATATACAATAGATGTTGTTCATCTTTTTCTTCTAGTTGTCATAATTTGTTCCATCAAACTTCAGACTATCTTTCCTAAACATGCTCTCCATGGATCTCCCAAAGTTGTTAAACTTTATCTTCAAGGACATGAAGCTCTGATACCAATTGTTAGAAACAATAGTCCACCAAGATAACTGAGAGGGGAGAGGTAAATCAGTTATCCAACAATTAAAACATTTATCTTCTTTAAAAAAACTTAACCATTCAACCAAAGTAAATAGAAACCATAATAAGATGCATATAGACAATCACACTATATATTTTAACTAAGGAAACCCTTGATTAGAGGGGAAACCCCAGTGGGAATGATGCCCACAAGATGATATACTAATATATAAGTTCCTTGTTAGAGGATGGAACCTGTTAGGAGTTTTTTATAAGATTTGATACATATGAGTCCCTATTAGGAGATTCCAACTCTGTTAGGAGTTGTGCAAACCTTGTTAGGAGTTGTAGTACAATGTATGCAAGAAGAGCCCACTGCCCAAACATGCAATTTCAACTATAAGAAGAGCCCATTGCTCAAACATATAATTTATAGATATGTTCTTCTTTTCTTTGTTCTATTAGCCAAACCAATTACTGCTAGACCTTGTAGACTAGTTCACAAACCTTAGATCCAAATATTAAACCTTGGATCACTCAGCAAAACCTCGGCAATGAAGTTTCTTTCACTTCCACTCTACTCTGCTAAACTTCACATTCCACTCTCTCTATTGTTCACAATCACTTCTACATGTCATATATATCTCACTAATGACAAAGGAAAATGTCCTTCCTTTATACTAAGTCCATAAAACAATTCTCTGAGTCAGTTGTTAAACCTTCTCAATTAATCATAATAGGACCACATTAATAACACATTACACTTAGCGATAACATTAATCTTCCACCTTGCAACTTGAATATCTTTCCATACACATAATATCATGTGATTTTACTTAGCCATGTCATCACCAACATGTCTTCTTCACATTCTCAACCTCAATTCTTAGAATAACAACTCTACTAAGAGACATAACAAGTTTACTAGAACATGCCTCTGTAAACTCTATCTTAGAATAGACATTACCAAAACTTACATAACTTCTTCTAGACTTATGATTTATTCTTCCAAAATTAACTACATATACTAGATACTTAGAATTATCTTCCATAACCTCGGATAGTTAGAACACATAACTAGTTATCCATATGAATTTGATCTTTCTGTTGTTCCTCTATCAGATACCACAAAAGACTATTATGTTGACATCAATGGAAAACTCAGTCATGAATGTAACATGTCATCATAGTAACATATCTACAATACTTTCCCATAGGAATATCATTAGCATTCATGCTTCCAACAATTTCTCAACAATCTCCCCCTTTGGCATTGATGGCAACATAGATGAAAAATTTCTAATTCCAAGAATACCAATAAAATATTGTTCATCTTTTCTTTTCAAATCCTCTTAATCAATCATTCTCCCCATTGATATACCTCAATGTACTTCTTGTCAAACTATCATTCCATGTTTTACTTCTTACAAACATGTTGTACTTTTTCTTTCTTGTCTTTTCCTTGTGATTTTTTTTATGCCAAAATTCTCCCTCATTGACATCAATGTCAAAAGTTTTAGCAAGCAACTTTACTACACCAAACTCTACAACAACTAATTCTTACTTAGCTCAAGTTTCCAAAGATACTATTCAAAAAAAACATCCAACAAGAGTCTTAGATGACTTTGTCCATCATAGATACTCTCCCATACAAGAAGCATCAACATTCAGTCTAGAAAAATAATGGTGCTCTGTTACACTGGACTAATGCACTCATCAGCTATTCTAATGTAAGAAGGGGCATAACCCTTAGCATACCTTGCAAATACTCAAAAGTCTCTTTGGGAAGAGGCTTAGTGAATATATTTGCAATCTTCTTTTTAGTGCTCACATACTCCAATCTATGACTTTCTCTCTCAAAATGTGATACTTAATAGAAATATTCTTAGTGTTTGAATGCAACACTAGATTCTTAGACATATTTATTGTGCTTGTAGTGTCACAATGTATGATAATAGGTTCATTGATTTCTATCTTTATATCCTTCAGCATCTACTTCATCCAAATAACTTGATTGCAATTATTTGCTATTGTAACATATTCTACTTCCATTGTACTTTGTGATGTACAATCCTACTTCTTGCTTATCCAAGAAACCGATCTTCCTCAAAGAAGGAAGGCTCCACCATTGGTGCTCTTTCTATCATTTGTATTGTCTGCATAATTAGCATCAGTATAAGCACATAAAGTGAAATTATTAGAATTGTCATACCAAAATCTAAACTCTAATGTTCCTTTCAAGTATCTAAATATCCTTTTGACTGCTACATAATGTGCTTCTCTAGGATCATCTTGAAATCTTGCAACAATTCCAACTGTATTTGCTAAATCCAACCGTGTGTGAGTTAGATATTGCAAACCTCCAATCGTAGATCTATACTTCTTCTACTCAATAGTAGGTGTATCATCCTTTGAAGATAACTTATGTCCAATTACCATAGGTGTTCCAATAGGTTTACATGTTTCTAAACCAAAAAATTTTAGTAAATCCTTCAAATACTTAGTCTAAGAAATAAAGATTCCTTCTTTATTTTGTACAATCTGTAATCTTAGAAAATATTGTATTTCTCCTATCATACTCATTTCAAATTCTTTCTTCATCTCTTTTGCAAACTTCTCACTTTCCTCATCATTTCCTCCAAATATAATATAATCAACAAATATTACCAAAATCATCAAACCATCATCAATTTATTTTCACTAGAGATTATTATCTATCATACCTTTTTTCGTATCCAAGCTTTGTCAAATATTTGTCCAATCTTGCATACCACATTCTAGGTGCTTGTTTTAGGCCATACAATGCTTTCTTTAGTCTATATACTATGTCCTTATCATTTATCAAAGGACAACCTTCAAGCTACTCAATGTACACTTCTTATTCAAGTTCTCCATTCAAAAATACTAACTTGACATCCATCTGATACACTTTGAATTTCTTTTGTGCTACATAGGCTAAGAATAATATTACTACTTCTATTCTAGCCACTGAAGCATAGATCTCATCATAGTATATTCCTTCTTAATGTGAGTAACCTTTACATACCAATCTTGCCTTATTCCTTACAACTTCACCTTGATCATTCATGTTGTTCTTGAATACCCATTTAGTTCCTATCATATTCTTGTCTACTAGTCTAGGGACCAATTCCCATGTCTCATTATTTACTATCTGATCCAATTCCTCTTTCATAGCTTGTTTCCAAAAGTCATCTTTGCATGCTTCATTTGCATTCTTAGGTTCAACTTGAGATATCAAACATAGTTTTTCATTGACTCTACTTCTTGTCATCATGCCTTTATATTTGCTTCTAATGATCTAGTTGGATGGGTGATTCTTTATCATATTATTTTCTGAAGTAGGAGTTTTTATCTCAACTCTTGGTTCTACTAGAGGTTTCAAGCTTTGTTCCTGCCTCGGCTCTCCTTCATTCTACAAATCATTTTTAGTATCAAGAAATACTTCATCATTCCTTGGCTTAGTAACAATATCATCATATGAATTGTAACCAATTATTCTCTCTTGTATTCTAGATTTCACATCAATTCTCATATTTACACTTTTCATAATAGTCTTAGTTCTCAAATTATAACATCTATAAGCCTTTCTTTTCAATGAGTAACCAAGAAACATACCTTCATCACTTCTATCATCAAACTTACCAATATCATCATCTCTTTTTCTATAACACTTACTCCCAAAAATTCTAAAATACTTAACTGTAGGTGAGTGACCAAACCATGGTTCATAAGGAGTCTTGTTTATGTCTTTCTTAACTTGCACTCTATTCATAGTGTAGACTGATGTATTCAAAGCTTCTCTCCAAAACATCTTGGATACATCATTCTCTACTAATATAGCTCTTGTTGCTTCACTGACTTGTTCCTTCTCTTTGCAATGCCATTATATTAAGGGGTTCTTAGAGCTATTAACTATCTTTTGATTCCATTTTCTTCACAAAACACGTTAAACTCATTTGAAGTAAATTCTCCTCATTTTTCTAATATTAAACATTTAATCTTCATACCAGAGTCATTCTTAACTCTATTCTTGAATATCTTGAACTTATCAAATGCCTCATATTTCTCTTTAAGAAATGCAACACACGTCATTCTAGAAAAGTCATCAACTAGAATCATGAAATACCTTTCTCCATAGAATCCTTTAGTCTTTGTAGGACCACTAAGATCTATGTGTACAATCTTCAAATTTTCTATAGTACTAAACTTCTTGCAAGGAAAATATGTTTGGTTATGCTTTGCCAATACACATTCCTTGCAAATTGTGTTAGTAGGCTTTATAATCTTAGAAAAATCTATAACTGCAAACATACTACTAGTCTTTACAATACTTTCAAAGTTTATATCACAGAATCTCTTATGCCATAACCAACTATCATCTACCTTTTCAACCAAATATGTCATTTCAATAGGATTCAACTGAAATACATTACCTCTAGATCTAGTTCCTATTCCAATTACCTTTCCATCTTTGTCTTTGATCATACATGTCTTCTCTATGAATTTTAATTGATAACCTTTTTCACTAGTTGTTAAACACTCAAAAGATTATGCTTTAAACCATCAACAAAACATACATCCTTACTGATAGTTTTACCATCAAGAGTTATAGATCCAATACCTTTAACTTGGCATGTTGCATTGTTTCCAACTCTGACAATTCCTCCATCCTAACTTTTGAAGTCAATAAACTTGTTCATATCACTAGTCATATAATGTGAAAAACCAGTGCCAATTACCCAATTATATTTATTTTCAACCTATGACATCAAAGCTACTTTCTCTAGACTTTCTTCTTTAATTTCAACAAACCTAATTTCATCATCACTAGCACTTATTGCTTGTTCATTAGAACCATTTTCTTAATTTGCATACAAACACTCTATCTTTTCTAGTTTTATAATTTCCTTTATACTTTTTCTCTCTTTTAGGACACTTAGATGCATAATGACCATATTCATCACAATTTCAACATTTAAAGATTTTCTTACCTACTTTTTCTCTTCTTACTAGAAGGGCTACTCCTTAAATTTTCCTATCTTCCTTAGATCTGCTACTACTAGCAAAATATCCTCTAGCACTTGCACTCCTTGATAAACTAGGTAGAATATTCAAGGCAATGAAGGTTGTCTCTATTTTGGTTAATTCTCTGGGCTGTCTAAGCTCATTCTCAACTGCTTCAAGTCCTCCAAGCAATGTCTCCTTTGTGAAATCTTTGGTACAAGATATCAACAATTATATCATTTGAACTAGTGGCTTAAATGGTAGTGTTAAGCTCTTCAATATCTTCCATATAACCTCATCATCTTCTTTGGTTCCTCCTTGAGATCTAATACCTACAATAATTTTTGATATTCTACCTACAAATGTTCTTACAGATTCATCTTCCATCATTTTAGCATTTTGAAATGCACAAATCCAACTTTGTAATTTCAATTTCTTAGAATTTTCATCACCTTCAAAACTAGTTTCCAAAGCTTTCCAAATCAAATGTAAAGTAGCAAGTGACTTTACCTAATTTTATTCAATTTTAGGAAGTGCAGTCAATAGTGCTTCCCTAGCTCTCATGTCACACATAAAAAGATCTCTTTCTACCTTAGTACAAGTTTCCAAATCCTTTTCATCAATGATTTTCTTTGTTTATTTTGTCAAGATCCAATATCCCAGACCCATACACAACATATGTATCTTCATCTTTTCCTTCCAACTATCATAATTTTAGCCATTCCTAAACATGCTCATCATGGATTTCACAAAGTTGTTGAACTCTATCTTTAAGGACTCGAGGCTCTGATACTAATTATTAGAAATAGAAGTCCACCAAGATAACTAAGAGGGGGGTTGAATTATTTATCCAACAACTAAAAATTTATCTTCTTTAAAAAAACTTAACCATTCAACCAAAGTAAATAGCAATCATAATAAGATGCACATAAACAATTACACTAGATATGTCAACTAGGGAAACCCTTGATCAAAGGGAAAACCATGATGGGAATGATGCCCACAATATGATATATTGATATATAAGTTCCTTGTAAGAGGGTGGACCCTATTAGGAGCCTATTAAAACATTCATTATATATGAGTCCTTGTTAGGAGACTTTGAATCCCTATTAGGAGATTCCAACTTTGTTAGGAGTTGTGCAAACCCTGTTAGGAGTTGTAGTTCAACGTATACAAGAAGATCCCACTACCCAAACATGCAATTTCAACTACAAGAAGATCTCACTACTCAAACATGTAATTTACCATTATGTTCTTCTTTCCTTTATTTTTTAAGCTGAACCAATCATTGTCAGACCTTCTAGACTAGGTCATGAGCCTTGATCCAAATATCAAACCTAGGATCACTCAAAAAAACCTCAACAATGAAGTTTCCTTCACTTCCACTCTACTCTGCTCAACTTCACATTCCACTCTTTCTACTTCTCACAATAACATCTTTATGTCATATGTCTCTCTCTAATGACAAAGGAAAATGTCCTTCCTTTATACTATGTCCATAAAAAAAAAAATTCTAAGTCAACTGTTAGACCTTCTCAATTAATCATTATAGGACCACATTAAGAACATGTTACACTTAGATATAACATTAATCTTCTACCATGCAACTTGAATATCTTTTCATACACATAATATCATGATGAGAAAACTTAGCCATGTCATCACCAACATGTCTTCTTCACATCCTCAACCTTGATTCTCAGAATAACAACTCTCCTAAGAGACATAACAAGTTTACCAAAACATGTCTATGTAAACTCTATCTGAAAAAAAACATCACCAAAACTTACATAACTTCTTCCAGATTTATAATTTATTCTTCCAACATTAACTGCATATACTAGATACTCAAAAGTATCTCCCATAACCTCAGATAGTTAGAATACTCAAATAGACATCAGAACCAACTTGAATTTCTATTGTTCTTCTATCATATACCATAGAAGACTGCTATGTTGACATCAATGAAAAAATCAGTCCTGAATGTAAAATAGCATCATAGTAACATATCTACAATAATCCCCCATATAAATATCATCAACATTCATACTTGTAAAATTTTCTCAATAGTTGGATCATCTATTCTAAGGTGATGGGATAAACAAGCAGAGTCAGGTGGTAGTGCTTCTTAGACATTATGTATACACCATGGATATACCTAGTAGAATCTAATAGATAATAACAAGATCTCACCCTAAAAGACCTAAGAAAAGAAAAGAAGATATGGTTGGTCAGCTAAATAACTTAGTAATAAAGGATTGTAAATCATTTTACATTGACTCCATAATTAGATAGAATCATGTATTTCCCTAAGAATAACATACTGACTTCATTTTATTTGTCAACCCAGGAGCGTAATCTTGAGAGGGTAGCTATAAAGTATATACTTTGATTCCTCTTTAAGTCATTACAACTACAACAAGAAGGAAATGCGGAAGGAAACTAAGAAACTAAGCTAGGAGTTGAAATGGCATTTGCCTTAAAGCCTAGAGTAATGTTGCAAACTATAAAACTATTTATGCGCCTACTCTACAAGAATAGTTCAATGATTCTATTATCAATGGTTGTAGGAAAAGCAGAAGTCTACTTTGCAAAGAAGAAAACAAAGAAATTAAATCTATTCTAACAAAGCAGTTCACTCACCTAGTAGGACCCCTTAGATGAGTGAATAGAAAACAATCAACTCTAAAGGTGAAAACTTGAACTCTGTATTCTATTTATTCATAATACAAGATTACATTTGAAAACAAGATTATACACTACTGAACAAAACAATCTATTCTATCTTCCTTCTGGTAAAAACTAGGAAAAATCCCCTTCTCAAGGTTACAGAAAAAATTATTTAAAGGAAAGTTATAACAACTTCCTACTCCTATGATCACTCCATCAATGAGGTATTGAAAATATAGATGGAGTAACTGAGGGGGGGGTGAATCAGTTACCACAAAAACAAATCCACAAATCCTTTAAATGTATAATAAAACTAGTTACTATTGTCACCTGGTAAACACATAGAAAGATGTTGTAACTTGGTAGATGCAGTGTATGTTAACTTTAATAGATCTTAAACATTAACAATGATTAGCATGCATGCATAAAAGAAATAACATGAGCACATGAGACACCAGATTTAACATGGAAACCCAATATGGGAAAAACCACCAGGTAACTAGCTACTAATTTTCACTCTTCTAAAGTGAGCCCTATTAGGAGCCAACCTTGTCAAAGGTTACAAAACACACTATTAGGTGTGATCTTGTTAGAGGATTTAATCACCCTATTAGGAGTAGCCTTGCAAAAGGTCTTTAGAACAATTCAATAGAACTGTCACCTTGTTAGAGGATTTACAAATGGATGTTAAACCAACTTTGTTAAGAGATTTAGGAATCACTGCTACAATGGTGAGAAAGTAACAATGAAATGACCTAAATGAGGTGCAACTAAATTGTTGATACAGATCTCTATTCTGTTTCACTAGATCCTCTCTGATCAAATAAATATTTGCTAGTCCTCAAGGATATCTGACCATCCTTCAAAGTTTTCTCACACTTCCTTCTTCAATCAATACACTTGCATGCTCACTCATCACACTTTAGAATTCGCAACTTGACCTTTTATTTATATCTTACAAATTGTCAATTTGGCTCATTTATAAGTTCCAATTACCAATAATCATTACCTTAGTCAAATACAATTATTACATAAAACAATTAAACTTTATTTCTCAAAATAATGAAATCATTTATTGGCTGACCCTACTCAGTAAACATTGATCCAAAAATGATTTCCAGTGTTAACCAACTAAAGCTTGGTTAACACTGCAAACTCTACAAGATCCTTTGGAGACCGCGTGAACTTAGTAAACACTGAAATTCCTTTGATAACCTTGTGAGCTCAGTTACCACTGACTTCTACCATAAAATCCTTTGACGCCCGAGTGAGCTCAGTAGACACAATTTTCATGGAGTAATTTTTAGGAATGCTCGGTAGACTCTAAACTTTGTTTTGCTGACCAATTGAGCTCAATAGACTCTATCTGCCAACTGATATGATATTTGTGTAACATCAAAGACAACACACAATTAGACAATTGTATCCAACAATCTCCCTCTGTGGCATTGTTGGCAACACAACATGTCATAGCACAATGAAATTTGAAAACAAGTCTTTTCCTGACAGAACTTTTCTCCCTCTTAGATTTTATGCCACAAACTTCTCTAATGTAGGAATCTCCCTTTGTGAAGGAATTACATAGCTTCTTTTCCAAATAGAAAACTCTCCTTCAAATAGATTCAAATTTTAGAAAGATATGACAGTAAACTCTCCCTCTTTGACAACACATGCCAAAGACAACACATATCAAATGAGTAACAATGTACCTTGAGTACCGATTCATATGCAATGTTTCCATAGCTATGTTGCAACAACTAATAGATCTTCAACTTGATTCATGTTGATGCATCACTAAAACTTTATTTTAGTGAGCTTCAGATAGGGGAATGACCCCTAACTTACCTCTTAAATACAAGAATGCATCCTTAGGTAATGGCTTGGTGAATATGTCAGCAATTTGTTCTTTTGTATGGACATATTCCAATCTGATCCCCTTGTCCTACACAAATTCTTTGACAAAGTGATACTTTGTTGTAATGTGCTTGGTTTTGGAGTGCATCATTGGATTCTTTGATATGTTGATTGCACTTGTATTATCACAAAACATAACAACTAGTTCTTTGATCTCAACCTTCATGCCTTCCAACAACTATTTAAACCAAAAAATATTGGAATAGTTTACTACTGCTACAACATATTCTGCTTCAGCTATAGATTGGGATGTACAATTTTGCTTTATACTTGTCCAAGAAACCAACCTCTTTCCAAGAAAGAATGCTCCACCACTTGTACTCTTTCTATCATCAATGTTTCTTGCCCAATCAGCATCAGTAAACACTTTCAAGTCTAAATTTACTCCAAATTTATATTGCAATCCATAATCTTTAGTGCCTTCAAGTATCTCAAGATCCTCTTGATTGCCATCATGTGATTTTCTCTAGGTTTTGCTGAAATTCTTGCCACTATACCACCTGCAAGAGCAATATCAGGCCTTGTATGAACTACATACTGCAACTTCCCAATCATTGATCTACATAAGGTTTGACCTACCTCTTTTGAGTCATCATCATTGGTAAGCTTTAGTCTAGTACACATGGGAGTTCCAACTGGTTTTGAATCTTCCATACCAAACCTCTTGAGTATTCTCCTTGATGTATTTAGACTAAGTGATGTAGATACAATTCTTGCTCTACTAAATTTGAAGATCAACGAAGAATTTGATCTCACCAAACATAGACATTACAAATTTTGTGTTCATTTGTTTTGAAATTTTTTTGGATAGATCATCATTCCCTGTAAACAATGTATCATCCACAAATATTTTTGCCAAAACAATCTTGTTATCTAGTCCTTCCTTGATGTACAAACTATTGTTTTCATTAATTCTTTGAAAACCAATCTGAATAAGATAGTTATGCAATCTTTCATACCATGCTCTAGGGGCTTGTTTCATGCTTTGTGTAATTTGCAAGCCATGTCCTTATTGTTTGGATCAAAAAAACCTTTAGGGTGCTCAATGTAGACTTCTTCATCCAAAATACCATTGAGAAATGCAGATTTGGCATCCATCTGATATACCTTAAATCTTTTTTGTGTAGCATATGCAAGTAAGGTCCTAACACCTTTTAGTCTTGCAATAGGAGAAAAGGTATCTTCATAGTCTATTCCTTCTTCTTGAGAGTAGCCTTTACATACCAGTCTAGCTTTGTTTCATGATACCTTACCATCTTCATTAAACTTATTTCTGAATACCCACTTAGTTTCAATCACATTTTTATCTTTAGGCCTAGGTACAAGAGTCCAAGTTTTTTTTTTCTTTATTTGCTCTATCTCTTCATTCATAGCCTCAATCCAACTTTCATTTTTCAATGCATCTTTG
Organism: Cupressus sempervirens; assembly: GCA_028749045.1. Classification (NCBI taxonomy): domain Eukaryota; kingdom Viridiplantae; phylum Streptophyta; class Pinopsida; order Cupressales; family Cupressaceae; genus Cupressus; species Cupressus sempervirens. The sequence continues at coordinate 477,789,943 of CM053792.1, forward strand.
ACATTTCTAGATTCAAAATTAGCAACTAAACAAGTACCTTTTAGCTTACTTCTTGTCATAGTATCTTCAAATTTGTCTCCAATAATCTAATTTGGTGCATGATGTCTCTTGACATACTTGGCCAATATAGGTTCCTTGCCTTTTGAATGAATTGCATTTTCATCCTCTTGCACTTCAACTTTAGGTTCTGGCTACTCTGGCTCGGTAGGCATCGACTCAGTAGCATCTAAATGTGACTCGAGTTCCTACAACTCAGTTTGAACTTCTTGTAACTCGGTGATTGAAGACTCAGGAGTAGAAGTTTCCTGATTGACAGATGTATCTGGCACTATATCAGGTTTAATGAAAACAAATCTCCTATAATCTTATGGTACCTTTTTTCTTTCTTCTTCAATCCTTTCTACAAACTCATCAAATTTCACATGTGCACTTTCTATGATTTTGTGAGTAGACAAATTCAAACATCTATATGCCTTACTCTTGCAAGAATATCCCAAAAATATACCTTCATCACCCTTCCCATCAAATTTTTATTTTCTAGATTCTTTCAAGATATAACATTTACTTCCAAATACTTTTAGGTAACTTACATTGGGTTTGTAGTCATACCATAACTCATAGGGGATTTTGAATGAGTCCTTTAATTGTACTCAGTATAAGGTATGAACTGTAGTGTTGATAGCTTCCTTCTAGTATTTGATAGCAATGTTCTTTTCAATCATTAGAGTCCTTGCACAATCCATGATAGATCCATTCCTTCTTTTAACTATTCCATTCTACTCAGAGTTCTAGGAGCTGATACCTATTTTTTAATTCCTCTTTCAATGCAAAAGTTATTGAGTTCATGGAAAATGAATTCACCACCTCTATCTGATCTCAAACATTTCAATATTTTCCCTATTTCCTTCTCTACTCTAGCCAAATACGATTTGAACTTCTCAAATGCTTCTGACTTCTCTCTTAGATACATAATAGTCATCATTCTAGAGTAGTCATCAACAAAAAGAATGAAGAAATTTTCTTCGATATAGCTCTCAATTCAATAGGTCCACACAAATCGGTATGCACAATTTCCAAATTTTCTTCAGGCTGATAGTTTTTACTTTTAAATCTAGTCTTTCCCATCTTATCAATCTGACAATTCTTGCATAGACCAACATCAGGTTTCTTTATACTAGGAATGCCTCTTAATTTCCTAAAAAAAATTATCTTCACTAGCTTATCAAAATTCACATGACATAACCTTCTATGCCATAACCAACTTTCTTCAACTTGAGCAATAAAACATGAGCATTCACCAAGTTCAAGATAAAACAAGTTACCTTTTGTTTGTATGTCTTATCCAATCAACTTTCCTTTGTCATCCAGCAATCTTGCTTTTCCATGCATGAATTCCACCTTGAATCCAATATTGATTAATTGTGCCACACTCAACAGATTATGCTTTAGTCCTTCAACCCAATAGGCATTATCACACACAAGTTCTTTAGTTAATGAGATTTGGCCTCTTTCTTTTATGCAACAGGGTTCATTATTACCAAACCTCACACTACCACCATCATAGTCTTCAAAATTTTCAAACTTTGTTTTGTCACTAGTCATATGATGAGAACAACCACTATCTATGATCCATGTATCATTTTTTCTTACATGAGAGATAAGTGCCATCTTATCTTCCTCATCATTATCAGATTCATCTTTCAGAGCAATGTAAACAATTTCATCTTCACTATTATCATAATCCTTAGAGTCCTTAGCCATGAAACATATTTTCTTACCTTTTCCCTTGAATGATCTGAAGTCTTTCTTGCCATTGCACTTGTGACCTTTCTTCTCATCCTTGTTTGGGAACCTAGCAGCAATATGACCAATTTCCTCACATAAAAAATAGATTAGAGGAACTTTACCTTTGTATTTTCCTATGCTTCTAGAATATTTCCTTGCAAGTAGAGCTTCAACCACCTCAAGATCACTATCAGAACTTTATTCTATTTCTTCTTCACTTTTTGACTAAGAGTCCTTTATCTTCTTACCCTTTTCTTTGAGTGAAAGCTTGCCTTCAAATGTTGATTCAATGTTCTTGGAAGTTGGAACATAGTTGTCACAATTATCTAGCTCAAATGCAATTAATCTTCCTACTATGGCCTCCAAATGTATCTTATGATTTACTTTACATCGTCTTTCTTGAATTACAGAGACTCTCATTGCATAAATGGGCAGCAATGTTCTAGGAACTTTACTTACAACTATTTCCTCTTTGATATCTCCCCCATAAGCCTTGATTACACTGATGCTTGCTTTGACCCTTTCAACATATTTAGCAATGTTTTCATCCTCTCTCATCCTCATCTGATCAAATTGTCCCCTTAGACTTTCTACTTTGGCTCTCCTCACATTGTCATCACCTCCACAGATATCCTTCAACTTGTTCCACATAGAAAAGGTAGTTTTGCAGTCCTTGATATCATCAAATTCCTCATAGCTTAGGGCTGATGTAGTGTCTATCATCATGGTGTTATGAGTCTTCTTCTTAGCAATTTCATTGATAGATAATGTACCAGCAAGAGTTGTATATTCTTCATGAAGATATTTCAATCATGTATCTCCAATGGAAGCCAGATGGAGTCTCATGAGACCTTGCCATGGTGAAAATTTATCCCTATTAAGCCTTGGCTTTTCCCTCTTGTAAGGCATCCTGATCCTTAGCTTAGATCCTTGAAATATTTTTTGCAAGCACCAAATGCTCTAATACCAATTGTTGGAAATATAGATGGAGTAACTGAGAGGGGGGTGAATCAATTACCACCAAAACAAATCCATAGATCCCTTAGATGTTTGATAAAACTAGTTACTAATGTCACTCAGTAAACACATAGAAAGATGTTGTAACTCGATAGATGCAGTGTATGATTAACATGCATGCATAAAAGAAATAACATGAGCACATGAGACACTAGATTTAATGTGGAAACCTAATATGGAAAAAACCACCAAGTAACTAGCTACTAATTTTCACTTTTCTGAAGTGAGCCCTATTAGGAGCCAACCCTGTCAAAGGTTACAAAACACACTGTTAAGTATGACCTTGTTAGAGGATTTAATCACCCTATTAGGAGTGGCCTTTCAAAAGGTCTTTAGAACAATTCAATAGAACTATCACCTTGTTAGAGGATTTACAAATGGCTATAAAATCAACTCTATTAAGAGATTAAGGAATCACTACTACAATGGTGAGAAAGTAACAATGAAATGACCTAAATGAGATGCAACTGAATTATTGATACAGATCTCTATTCTATTTCACTAGATCCTCTCTGATTAAATAAATCTTTGTTGCTCCTCAAGGATATCTGACCATCCTTCAAATTTTTCTCACACTTCCTTCTTCAATTAATACACTTGCATGCATGCTCGCTCATCACACTTCAAAATTCACAACTTGACCTTTTATTTATATCTTACAAATTGTCAAGTCGGCTCATTTACAAGTTACAATTACCAATAATCATTACCTTAGTCAGCTACAATTATTACATAAAATAATTAAAATTTATTTCCCAAAACAATGAAATCCTTCATTGGTTGACCTTGCTCGGTAAAAATTGATTGAAAAATGATTTCCATTGTTAACCAATTGAAGCTCAGTTAACACTGTGAACTCTAAAAAATCCTTTGGAGACCACATGAACTCAATAAACACTAACTTTCCTTTGTTAACCTTATGAGCTTTATTACCACTGACTTCTATCACAAAATCCTTTGATGCCTGAATGAGCTCGGTAGACTCTATCTGCCAACTGATATGACATTTGTGTAACATCAAAGAAAACACACAATTGGACAATTGTATCTAACATGAGGATCTATTAAAAATCATAAATTTTACAACAAAAACACTATTAATTGCATTTTAACTCTTCCAAGAATATAACAGATTGAGGAAGCTATCTTCATGCACTGCCATAATAGAATTCACACCATAATCTACTTATGTGGTGATTCATGAATCATCTAGTTGGCTTTGACTAGGTGTTGAAATGGTGTCTTCAATATACATGGCAAACACCTACAAAAAATTAAACACAACAACTTCTACATACATGTATTCATTTTATCATCAATGGTAGAAAAGGTATAATGTTCAAATTATCACTCTTGCAAATCCTACGACTGTAGGAAGGAACCTACCCAAACATAGCATGGATGAGGAAATATTTACCAGCATCTAATATTCCTTCATTAAACCATATAAATCCATAGATTCAAGCAAATATAGCATATCTAAACAATATACACTTCAATCTTCATATCTTAACATATCGATAACATATTCATAAAATATCAGTTCTTTTTCTTAAACCATAGAGTCATAAAATGTTTCTTGCAAGATAATTGTTTAAAAACAAGATAAAAGGTTCTCAAAATAATGGCCTTTTAGAGGCTCTTCATTTCCCCCAATTGAACTATTGATGGTCTCCAACAATCATGAATTTCCTGATCTAGGCCTACACTCTCCGGTCACTAGGTGTCCTTTCACCTAGCTCATCCTTCACATAATCAAAGTAACCATAATTTGTCTTGAGCCTCTTCTAACACCCAAATTTAGCAGTCATGTCATGATCTTCTACATTATCATTTACTACTACTAGTGGCTACAGGAGAATCAGGGGTTGATACGTTAATGGCAACCAATGTTTGCACTAATTTCTCCCCAAGTCAATATACCAAGGAATCCTTATTGTAGCAAGAGTTAGATTTTGGGGAGAGTGGGGTTCTATTATTTTTAAATCATGTGGCATTCTAACCCATCTCTACCTCAAGGCAATGATTTTTGTTTCAACACTCTGATATAAGTTTTGTTCCCAGTCTTTAAAAGTCTGCTCTTTGACTATACTCACCTTACCATGTCTTGTAGGATTGCCCAAGATACAAATCCAATCTAGATATGTTTGTCTAGAATGTTGGACTTCCAGTCTCATGAATAAGGGTGTTGTCATCTCATTCTCCCTGTAGGGTGTAGCTTGATGTTCTCTTCTTATTTCATTCTATATCCATGTCATTTCTACCCTTAACTACACATCCCCTACATATAAGACTAGGTTCCATTTAGTGTCATTAGGAACTACCAAATTGTGAAGATACAATTCACATAGTAATGTTTTAAAGGCCATAGGAATAGATGTAAATTCATCATTAAACTCATGTGGGGTAGAGACAGAGGAGTTAAGACATTCCACACTTCTAGTTAATTTATAATTGGCAAATTTTTCTTTAAGAAATAGAGCATATATTGGCAATGGCAACCTACATTCCATTAACTCAGGAATTAATCTTATAATCTACTCATTTCTTCTATTCAAAACTTCATTCTAATCTAAACTTTGTTTCAATTGGAAACTCTACTCGTCAATAATATTCTTTAATATTTCTTTCTCCAAGGTGTTGATAGATCTAGTCATGGCAATGGCTTGTGATTAAAGAGGTCTATCCATTCAAGTGCCAAACAATGAGTTTTGTTGACACTCTGCAGTGTGGAGTACCCTCTTTTTCTTCCTTACTAGATTATGTGGCTACTGTAGCTAATGTGTCCAGCCCTTCTTGATCCAATTTTTCTAATACTTCTTTAACAATTTCATGTCTAAATTTTGGATAATCCTCTAAAGGGAGTTCTACAAAATTTTCACTAATGTCTTGCATAGCAGGGTTTTCTTCAAATTTCTTAGACATTTTAATCTCATCATATTCCTTATCACTATCGATAAGCACATAATTAATACTACACTCAGCTTTAGGTGGAAGATTATGGGTTTTTCTCTTAGTTTCATTGGCTTTAGTTTGCAGTAGTTTTTCCCCTGGAGAGGACTCCTTTTCACTTTTAGAAACTTTAGAGGTAAATATTGTAATACCCCAAAATTGGCTCATTGCCATTATACCAATTCTGGTCTATTTCTGATAATTTCTAAGTCCTATTCTAATAGGCAATTCTCATTCTGCTATTCGCTACTTGACTTAATTGTTAGATGCAGAAAACCCTAATCTCCATTCATCATATTTCTTATTTAATTCATATAGTACGTACTCATATTAGTCGCATTAAACCTACTTGATTTAATTATAATTTAATTATAAAGTATTTATACTTTAATTAAATTAAATTATATCCTAAGGCTAATGTACTATGGAATTAAATTTATTTAATTTAATAAATATGCCTATCTTGATTAATTAAATGTAATTATTTAATTAAATGGGAAAGGTATTTCTAATTAATTAAATGAAATTATTTAATTAAATAGAGTACTTACTTCTAATTAATTAAACAAAGTTATTTAATTAAATGGGAAGCCATTCCTAATTAATTAAATGAAGTTATTTAATTAAATAAGAAAATTTTCTCTAATTAATTAAAGATTATTTAATTAAATAAAAAAAGTAATTATGAGAGCATATCTCATTTTATTAAATTAAATATCCCAATAAAATCTCTCTTTAGTTCAAAAAGGGAAATTTCCAGTTCACTATTGATCAAAAATGAGTTAAATCAGTTAACTCCTTTTTCTACTCAAATTAAATCAGTTAACTCATTTTTCTACTCAAATTAAATATGTTAACTCCCTTTAATTTGGGAATCTCCCTTTATGACTGAACCTCATCTTCAATCCTGACTATTGATCCGAATTGATCTCAACCATTGATGGATTTCAGGAAAGTCTATTTAAGAGACCCTCATCTCTTCATTTTAAGGGAGGTTGAATGAGAATTTGCATCGAATTGCTGCTGGATTGTGCAATCATTTGAGCTCCATACTTTCATAAGATATTCATTTTCTTAGTTTAAATTCATTTTAGCTTAATTATGCATATATTAATCTAGTTTGCTTTATTTTGTTCTTAGATTAAATGCATACTCCATTCTAGATTAATCTGCATAATCATATAGATTAGTCGCATTTTCTTTCAAATCCTTCGTTCTTATATGGTCTGGTTGCTTAAACACCTCGAATCTAAGGATATCTGACAAGCAATTCCCTTTAGATAGAAGGCAATAGGTCGCTTTGCAGGGCAAATTTTGAATGAACAATCTAATGTTCATTCTAGGATGAATCCGCATACAAAGACCATGTTGAAGTGTGTGTGTTAGCAAAGGCCACATATTCACGCATACATTTCTGGTGCCCACCGTGGGGCTCGAAAATCAATTTTCTTGGCCTCTTTCTGTATTTTTTTAAATCATTTTTTTTGTTCTTTGTTCGTACTATTCTATATAGGTTCAGGAATCTTCACATGAGACTATTCATTTTCGTGCGAGGATCTAGAATCTTCGCACAAAGATTCTTTTCGCATCGTGCGAGAAAGTTCTTATGCACACAAAACTTCACGCAAAACCTGTTTCTTCGCGCAGGCCATGATATAATTTTGCATGGGTTGTGAACTTCTTCGTGCAGCTCTGTCAAAAATTTCACGTGACATTCTGCTGACACAGCCTATTTTTTGCATTGATTTTTGTGTTTTCTAGTTTTTCTGCTAACTACTCACAGTTTCTAGTTTTTTTGTGTTTTCTGATTTTTTTGGAACAACATAACAGAGGTTTGTGGGACAATGAGAAAAGTGTGCTAAAGTTGCCAGAAAATAAGTAAAACATCTACTAGGTGTGTTGCAAGGATTACCAGGTAATTCTCTTTGACTGATAACACTTCATTTGGAGCTAAAGCAAACATCTCTTGTGTCAAGCTTGTGTGTGTATTTCCTTTCATGTTCTCATTTTACAACACATGCATAATTTGATACTAGGTTGTGATCTCTATTAGTTTCATCTAGCAGTGCTTGGTTTTTAGTGATAGATCTAATTAGCTATCTTGGGTTATTGGACTCGCTAATCCACCGGCCCCTCATTCCACCCTGTGGTTGCAAGCTCAGAACCACGTTAAAGGGGAGGGGTCTATAGGACATAAGCGTTAAAGGCTCCACAAGACAGCCCTTTTGTGCTTTCTAGAACTCACTAGTTTCTGAGTTGTGGACTCATTTTGGCTTGTGTGAGGGGTTAAATGTTCCACATCTTTGGACTCACCTCACATTAGTTAAAGTGTTAAGTGTACCACCTTGTGCTTTTTGATTTCTTTTGGATAGATTTGTTTTCAGGAATTAACATATGTACACACATAGTAATTAAGCCCCCATGAACACTATTCGTGGATCTTGAGGGAGTGGGTTCCTAGTGAAACTCCTCTCTAAGACGGATTCCTTGTAGGTGGGGAGGATACTTTGAGCATCTTGCAGATAGATGAATCTTCAACTTGTTGATTAAGGCATCCTTTCTCCGAAAAGGTTGATAGATCACTAGGAGATGATATCATAGATCTTTAAGAGATAATCTTAGTTTAGCATGTCAGATTAATCTGTCTGCTTTGATTGGGCTAAAGGTGGAAAGCTGTCAAAACCTTGAATCTAGAAGCTAAGTCCCCTTGTGGTACACTATTGTGAGTCAATCACCTTTAGAGAGGGTTAATCATAGCAGACAATCCCTCTACAGGGAAAACTGTGATGACAGAGCCTCGAATACTAATAGCCATTTTTGCCATGCTAGTGAGAACCGCTATATAAATGTCCTTGTGGAAGAAATCTCCACGAGTGTGGTTCATTATGGGTTGTCAGATCTCCCTAGCAGCTGTTGAAGATTAAGTTCTCGGACTATGTCAAAACCTCGGTGCACCAGGATTGGAGGTCACCCCTGTGAGTCATAAAAGTTGCAGAGTCAAACCATTAATAAAAACCTTAGAGAAGCCAAACTTTTTCATTTTTTTAGGAATGTGTGCAATGGTTGCAAAACTCTTTGAAAACATACACAAATAGCTCTCTTAGGGATTAGCACAAACTAAGTCACTTGATTGTTTATGCGCAAGGTTGCTTTTTCCCTTGCTCATTATTTTCAAACATGCTTGAAATCACTTGCTTGCTATTTTACGTGCCTATTTATCTGCCTGGTTATTAGAACGATCAAAAACTTTGTCAAAATTAGTCACTGTTGTGAAACTATTCTGTCCTTTCGTGCGAAATCATTTGGATCTCGTATGAAATCATCTGACACTCGTGCGAAGCCATTTTGTCCTTGTGCAAAATTAAACTGTTGTTGTGTACCTTCACGCGATCCTGTGAATATTTTTGCGTGAAATTAAACCACTGTTACTAACCTTCACGTGAGATAGAAACTTATTCGCACGACCTGTAAAACTTCTTCGCGTGACCTATAAAAATGTAATATTAAATATACATTTATTTACATTCACCTCAATGCACTTTGAAGGTACATGTGATATGAATTTTTTTTTTAAACAAAATTCATTTAAATATTCCCCCCCCCCCCAAACTAAATGACGGCATGGGTCCCACCAGGCTAGGATAAGCAAAAGTGAACAAATATAAACAATATCACATCATAACAAAGAATGAATAAAATAAAATGCATGCAAAGTTAAGTGGAAGGTACCTAAAAACTATTGCAGGAAAGATGTCCTGAAAAGATCATCAAAATTGATAGAGTGATGGGATGGAATGGTAAGCGGAAGAGAGAAAAGTTGAAGCAGAATGGTGTATGCTCCCCCTTTCACACATCTCCTTGCAATTTTTGTATCCTTTTGGCTTTATCTCCTTATTTCTCCTCACATTTTTTTTATCTCCCCCTTTGGGTAGTGTTCATTATCTCCCCAAATTATTGTATCTCCCCTTTATCTACACATCCATTCTTATTATCTCCTATCTTTATTATATCCCTTTTGGCTTTATTTACATAATATATTGTCTTCCCCTTTTTGACACTTATGTTAAAGGGTCCTAAGAATGAATGGACTATTTAGCCAAAAAATGTTTTATTTACCTCCATTATCATTTTCAGAGAAGCATCCCAATTGTCCAATGCTATTTCCAATGCTTTGAGCTAGATGGTTGTCTCTACTGCAAGATGTATTAGGCCTTCTAATGTAGAAATATTTGGATCTTTCTTCAAAATGTTCTCTGCATAGGCCATCTCTTTATGCAATACTTCCAAGTGTTGGGTGATTGCAGACTATATTTGTATCAATTTGACCTTAATATTAGCCTCTTCTATTGTTAATACAACTAACTCCTTTTGAGTGTGAAGCATTGTGGCAAAATGCTTCTCACTTTGAGCTGGATCCTTTGGTAGTTTCACACTTGATATCTTAAGGTTCCTCTCCAAGCTCAATATTCTTTGGCTAGTCTCTTGTGTGAAATATGAAGAATCACATAACTTGGAGTACATTGAGAATATGTTCTGAAGTATTGTTTTCACCTTCTCAACTTTCTTAGCCAGTTCCACTTGTGACAGTGCTATCTCACCAGATATTTTCTCATTAACCTTCATTTGAAATTTCTTTTTAGACCATTTTAATAATTTGACATTAGTATCAAGTTCTTCATTTTTTACGTGGTCCACTATATTGGATAGTTGCTCCATAATGAGCTTTGTTTCATCAGATACTAGCAAGCTAAATGCATCAAGGAAGATGTCTTTGAGATCTATTAATGCTTGCCTTTGTCTATACTTATTTATGAGTATCTCCTACCTCTTCTTCTTCTCTAGTGCCTATTATACTTCATTTATCTATGCTAAGTTCATTATCTTGTAGTCATAACTTGGTATGACTCTCTCTTCATCAAGTGCAGAGTCTCCATAGTGAAGTACCCTTGTTACCTTGGTAGAGCTTGAACCTAGTGCTAAAATTTGTAGTGGTACTACATCAGTGCTTAGCTTCTTAGTGGGAGTCCCTATAGTAGACAAATTTACTAGAGTTTGTATTACCTCTTGCTCTCTCTCCTTAGGGGTTTTCTCCTCTTCCTTATCTTCTTTTTTTCTACTTTAACCAATTATGGTGATCAAAGGAGGTGCACCTTGGCTTTGTGCTATAGGATTAGTGGTATCTTTCTATCCTATCTTTTCCTTAGCTTGCTCCTCAGTAGTTACTATAACTTAGTGTTAACCTTAGCAGATGCATCTTGTGCTTGTTTCTCTTGTGGTTGATCACTTGTAGTTGTAGGAGGTTGTGAAGGTAGTTCTTATTTATTCACCTTCTCCTTAGCTATTTCAGCTACATCTTTTTGCAATTCCTCTACACTCACCAAAATAGGATTTGTACACAACTATGATTGCAAAGTTGTTTGGTGAAGGATCTTTCTAAGATCCTTTGTAGTTAATGGATTAATGTTCTGACTTGAAGTATTAGGAACATCCTTTACAATTATAGTTTTTGTAGATGTAGGTGTTGCATGCGGAGGACTAGGTGGTGGCATTTGTGTGTCTTTGACACTCTATTCTTGTTGTTGCTCCTCAGTTGTTGCCTCATCACCTTTATGTGTCTTCTCCTCCACTATAACTTCTTCCTTCTCTTTCTCTCCTTCTTCCTTCTTTTCATTTTTCTCTTCTTCTTCATTGTCATTTCTTCCCTCAAAGGGATCTTCTTGATCTTCCTTGATTGTTGTCAACCCATAAATCAATTTTCACATTTGTGTGGACTTCTTTACAACATCCTCAATTTTATACCGTAGAATGCTGAAGAATCTGTATTTGGGTAAAAAATTTCTCTCATGTTTCTTCCTAGCCTTGCTTATTTGACCTTCTGTAAGGTTAGGCATTACATGATCCAATGTTGACTCTCTTATTTCTTTCTCCATGTTCAGGAAATAATGCCATTTATTTTCAACAATGGAGCTTAACTCCTTAGGCATAGAATTATCAAGTTCAAGTGGAGTAGTCTTGAACTTGGCAATCATAGTGTAGATAGATTCTTCCACTATGTTCTTCTCTTCCCTTGATAACTTATTACAATCAATGGTATTTAATCTAGTCAAATTTGCATTATCCCTAATGTTATCACAAACATTTTCAAGATCAAATTTGGTGGTGTGACTTACCACTCTAAATTGTTCATTGTCAGATTTTGTTCTCCCTTCATCTGACTCTGGGGTGCAACATATTTTCTTCTCTTCTTTTCTGCTGGCCCTCATTGTGTAGCTTTTTTCTTCTCCTATTCCTTGGCCACTTTTTTTTTTCGCCCTTGTGTCTACCCTTTTCATAGGTTTGGTTGGGCTCAACTTAGCTACTTTCTTCTTGCCTTTTGGTTGTGTTGCAGGTTGTTTTTGTGCCTTTCTCTTCTTGGGTTCAGCCTTAGGTGCTTCCTGTTTAGCACCTTCTTCTTCCTTTGCATCCTCACCCATGCCTTGTGTTAGTGCTAATGGCTCTTGCCCTTGTTCATCATCATCATCATCATCTACCTCTTCATCTTCTTCTTCCTTTGCCCCTTCTCCAAATTTAATCTTTAAAATTTTCACCAATTTATCCTTTTTCTTCAATGTGGAGGCAATTTTCAACTTCATATCTACTTTTGATCTCACCACATCATAAGTTCCAAAATTTGGTGCACTCTTATCCACTTCTTTTGATAATAATGTTGTTATAGTTGCAGATGCCTCAGCAATGTTTATTTCATATCCAAGAGGTCTAAGCCATCTTACTCTTGGTATGGTTGCCTCAAAGTAAGTATAATCAATATCTACAAGAAAACATACATCATTTACATGTTTCTCTACTAGAAAAATAGGTATCCTCAATCTCTATTTCATGGACTTCTTTAAATCTTCAAAATAGCTGGTCATAAGTGTTTCAAAATTAGTTCCCATTTGTTCAATGTATTCATTTACTTGAGCTACAATGGTCCTATTTGTTTTCTAGTTAACTTTACCAAAGGATGGAAATTCATTTTGCACATAGAAAAATATACAATTCAAAATTGCACCAAATTTGCATTGTGCTCCCTTAGTTCTCCTTATAGCTGCTAGATTTTCATTAATTTGTTGCAATTGCAATTCTACAAGATCATAAGTATGATCCTTCTTGAATAATGTGTAGCCAACATCCACTACAATGCATGGTACACTATTGAGTTTGCTAGATTGGTAAAATTTGTGTGAAATGACCCTAATAACAAATTCAACAAGAGGATCTTGAATGGTATCTATGGTCATTCCTCTCTTGTTCCATTTGGCTCATGTGTTCTTCTCAATTGCTTCCTTAGAGTCACTTTTGAGGGTCTTGGGATGATCTAGAGTTGGATACCCTATTACCCTGTGAATAATCCTCTTTGATATTTTAATTGGGCCATCTTCCAACCACAAACTTCTATCATGAATCTTGTTGAGCACAATTCTAATCCATTTGGTTTCAAAGACAATGGGGAACTCTAGGGCACGAGTCAAACCCTTCCTTTCAACAATTTGATATTCCTCTTCAATACTCCATTTTCACACAACCTATCATAAAATTCTCTCATCTCCATGTCTCTTATGGCTCCTATCTTGCATTTGTAACATCTCTTAACATCTTGGACCATAATTACCTTAGGAGGAATAACAGATAGGGCTTTAGCTAGGTCATTTTTGTATCAACTTCAAGGATTGGCTGAAAATCAAGTTGTTTAACTTTGTTTGACACTAATTAGACCTCAAGCAGCTCTTTCTCTTGAGGTTTCCTAGAATTGGAGGCCATTTCTTCTATCTAGGGTTTTTAAACACTAAGAAATTTAAAATTGCGTAGCCCGACACTAGTGTAAATACCTTGAAATAGATGAAACTAAGCTGAATCTCTATTGAAATTGACTCAAATGTTGTATTCTCTACTTGGAATTCACACTACTCTCTTCTTCATCTTTTCTCTTTGTTTGCGATGAAGAAAAATGGTTCAAAATATGATCATATACTTCTATTAAGTAGCATTTAATGCTTAGTGTGTTTACAGCTATCAACTTGGCTTCTTAAGTATTTATGCATTACTCGACTTCCATTGTCTTTCAAACACTCAGCATCCACTAAAGTATCCCTCACTTAGCTTCAACTAAAAATTCCTTTCACTCGGCTTCCACTACTACTCGGTTGCAACTAATCATTTAGCTTCTACTGACTTTGGCAATCAACTCGGCATGTATTGGAATTTTACTCAGCATCTGAAGGCAACTTTTCTTACTCAAAAATACTGGTAAAAACTTGAAGTTTTAACTTTGCATCCTTTTTAATACTTGCTTGTCTTGGAACTGATGTATGATAAAGCTTTGTATATCAGTCCCATATTCCTTCTTTTTCTTAGTTGGATGAAGTGTGACCACTTGACCTTTTAGGTGAAGTGATCCCTTCATTAGATGTGCTACTTCCATCTTTGATGTGTTCAACATCTACCTTTCCTTTTCCTTTGTTGAACTCTAAGTTAGGTGCCTTTGACCTTGTTGGGCAATTTTTGTTGATATGACTAGTCTTCAAATAACTAAAACATGTAGTTTGACTCAACCATCTATTGTAGTTTCCACTGAAATGTGTTCTTATGCAATTCTCAGGGATGTGTCCATATTCCTGATAGTAGTGATAGCTATACCTGGTGTTGTTGTCCCAATTATAGTGATGTCCATGATTATTTCCATTTGCTAGTTGATTAGATGTCCACATAGGCTTAGATCTGCACTTAAAAGCTCTATGTCTATACTTCTTGCAATTCTAGTAGTGACCTTCAAATCTTGGTATTCTGATAGTTCTAGTCCTGCAGTTATGTGCTTGATGTCCTTGCTTGTTGCACTTGTGACAATGGCCCATGTTTTTAGGTGTGTTATGTTGATGGGCATTCTTACTCCTGCACATAATAGAGGTATGTCCTTTTTTACCACAAAAATGACAAGTAGGTTTTGTGTTCTTACCTTTGTCACTTCTTTCTTCTATAGTCTTGGATGACTCTCCTTTTTCAGTGCTGGTGTATCCTAATCCTGAAGTATCATTGTTGTCTCTTGGTGATTTTAGTAGCTATTCAAAGTACTTGATTCTCTCATTTGGTTTGTTGAAGCTCTCTGCAATCTCCTTCTCTCTTTATAGGTCATTTTGCAGTTGTTCATTTTACATCTTCGATGTGGAGATCTCTATGTCCTTAACATTCAGTTCATGATGTACATTCATCACCTCACTTAGGTGTCTAGCTGCATGTTGGAAATTCTTGCAAGATCAATTGACTTCTCTTCCAATCTATTGGCAAAGTTTCTTTCGTCATCTTCTAGCATAGTCTTATCTTTAATGGTTGTTTTCTTCTGTTCAATCACTACTTGAGTATTCTGATCTCTTTTGCTTGAGCTCTATTCTTCTCCATTAGGTCTATTGTTGCTGCATCAAACTCTTTGGAATCTCCATTTGCAAAAAATTTTGAGGTGTCAATCTCCTTATACCATGTATCATTCTCAGCTATGGCAATTTCTCTTCTTCTCTTTAAGGATTTTCGCAGTTCTTCCCTAGCTTCTTCCAAAGTATGTAGAGTGAGTTGTATATCAATCACCTAATTTTCTATGACCTTCCCAAGTTTGTAGACTTCCATTTCCAAATATTTTCTCCAAGCTGTAAGGCTCCTCCTTATGATAACTTGGCTCTGATACCAATTGTTGGAATTTACAAATGGGAAGATTTACTTCTGAGAGGGGGGGTGAATCAGATATAACTAACTTTAACCTTTTAAAAAATTTAGTTGAGATTATTCAAATGCATCTAACATATCTACTTAACATGAAAAATAAAGACATGCATGAAAATAGATAACACAACATTTTGGTCACCCAGAAACCCTCCAAAATGAGAAGGTAAAATTGGGGTAGGGATGACATCCGTAAATTATCACTACAGTAATATGTAACTATTTATGGTTACAAATTTTGACCACTTCCAATGGTCTACCCTGTGAAAGGCTTGCCCTATTAAAGGCTTTACACCTTGTTAAAAGTGACCTAGTTAAAGGATTTACAAACACTCACTTGGAATGTTACCTTGTTAGAGGATTTATTGCCTTGGTGAAAGGCTTTCAACATGGTTGTTAAACCAACCTATCATCATAGGATTTTCATTCCTAATACAATGGCTAGAGAGTATTAGAATGTGTTGACTCGATGACTTACAATCTTTAATTGTTGATTCTAGATCCTTGTTCTACTTAATTTGATATGATCCTTCATGATCTAATATGTCTCTACTTGAAGTGTTGATGCTCTTTTCTAACCAACTAAATTCTACAATGTTGTTCTTCCTTCTTTAAGTCTTACACCCCTCTAAACTTCACTAGCATTCTCCCATATAACTCTCTTACACTCTCAAATTATGGGGTATTGACCTCAATTTAAAGACTTCAAAGTCTTGGGGTTAGGTATGAATCTGTGATCAATATTCATCCTTCTTTTCCTACTCAAATATTTACACTTTTCCTATTGGTTGCATGTTTTCTCCATTTTTCTTATTGGCTACATGCTAATTACATAGGGAATGCAAAAGATTCGATCTTATCTTTTAGATCCTTCGAGATTCATCTTAAGTCAATTCAAAAATGGTTTACATATGAGTTTGTGAAGACACAAACTCATATGGTGATTCTGTGTTACTCAACACTTATTGATTGCTGATGCTCGACACATATGGGATTTTTGTCTTGCTCGGCTCCTATAGTAAATCTATCTAGCTTGGCATCTATACTTTTCTCAGCACCTATAGTGACTCAACATCACTTATCACTTAGCATTTGAATCTTTCTCAACACCTAAAGTTCACTCAGCACCCATTGAATCTCTGGCTCAGCATATACTATAGCTCAGCATCTATATCATACTCGGCATCAACTTAAAAATTGGTTAAGTGTGTTGACACTCAATTGCCAAAACCAATCTGAGACCAACACTGTTTACTTGGGTCTAATTAATAGAATGAATATTTTATTCCTTAGATGAGAAATGGAGAATAATAAATCTCATCTACATTGGGTTGCTTATATATATACACAACAATAATAATTATACAACTATTGTGATGATATGGACCATACAAATAATAGCTGGCTGGTATAACAATACACCAGAAATTGAATGCAATCTTATAGTTTTGTGCCAAGAATATTCGACATTTTTTTGTTTGTAGCAATGGTATTATCTTCAACCAATGTGGTTTGCAAATAATATTTGAAACAATTTGGAATATATTGATTTTGAATTCCACATGAGTCTTAGAAATATTTTAGTTGTAAGATCTATGTCTGGTTTAATTGTGCACCACTTATAGCAACAAAGAAATGTGTTATTAGTTGAGACTTTTCTATTTGTTGGTAATTCCTTATTGTTCTTCACCATAGGCTACCAAAGTAAATGATTGTAATATATATATTCATTATTTGTTATGCCAACTTGACTATGGGTGGAAATGGAAATAAGAATGTAAGATATTATTCTCCATCTATCAAGTGTGTCTTTTATGACAAGCTAAGGCTTGCGGGTTTCCTCATCAAATCTTATTGAAAATGCAACAGGAGGATTTGTTCCACATAACAACACACAGTGAAAGTAAGGATTAGTGAAAAGCAATCAATAATGAATTTTCCATATTTTAGTCTCAAAACCTTATTAAATACTACTTACATATATTAAATTATATGCAACGTACAATGGTAAATGGAACAAAATGGGATGCAAATGAAATAAAGAAATAAGTAGGAAAGTGTATGGAAAGGATTAAAATTTGACATTAAATAGGTTATAATTGGCTCTCATCAGTCCATGTAATCCCAAGAAAATGCGCTTTGATTATCCTGCAATAACTACAACATAGCTTCTTGTTGGGAGTGTGATAAGGCATTGTTTACATTTAGTTCCTTGCCTAGACCAATATCCATCTTAATAACCTTATCTACCATGAATAATTGAGTAATAGGAGAAGAATCCATCTCATGAGGTAATAAAAAATGGAGAAATTGTGAATCTTCTAAATGATGTAGTTAACTCAAAGAAGGTACAATGGTTTCTAGGATGCATTCAG
Organism: Cupressus sempervirens; assembly: GCA_028749045.1. Lineage (NCBI taxonomy): Eukaryota > Viridiplantae > Streptophyta > Pinopsida > Cupressales > Cupressaceae > Cupressus > Cupressus sempervirens. Next base: position 477,807,819 of record CM053792.1, read on the forward strand.
CTTGAGGACACATTGAAGATTCTACTCCATATTCATTCAAAATAATGGATGGAATTATTTCATCTTCCTCCCAAGCAGTTATAAGTGATTCTCTACCTATCATCATCAATTTATGGAGGAATTGGCTTATGGATCATCATCACCAAAGTCTAGCCAGATTACTTGGTCATCTAGTAAAAATGGTTGATTAGGGGAGTACAAAGTCAAGTTCTTGGTATGAACACCATTGGATATTGTCATATTTCTAGATTGGCAAGCTATATAAGCATTTGTAGTGGCTAACCATGGTCTCCCTAAAATTAAAGGATATCCTCCCATATTAGCTTTTGGGGAGAGAACAAAAAAATCAATTGGATATTTCCAAGAATTTAGGGTGACTATAACATATTTTATCATCCTATCTAGTTTAATGGTAAAGCTATCAGCAAATTGAAGGATGGTGGATGTCTCTCTGAGGCCAACAATATGCAACTAAGATAGTACCTCCTTTTTCATGGCATTAATAGATGCTCCTAGGTCAACCAAAGTATTTTGAACTTGGATCCCATGAATAGTAATTGTAACTATAGGACTTCCAGGGTCAAGAGTATTTGGGTATAGTTAATTTCTCTAGCATTAAGTCAGAAAACTATCCTAAGACATGAATCATTTTGGATCTTTCTTCTTCCTTCCTAGTTGCTTTCTGCATGCTTCCTTAATAGCTTTAGTATAGGTAGGGACTTCCTTAATAGCATCCAGTAATGGTATTTTTACTATCATCTATTTTAGTCGATTAAGCAAATCAATGACTGCATGGTTCTCCTTGGACTAGCCTTGTTCTATCAACCTATGGGGAAATGGAGGTTCTTTGGCTATAGGAGAGGTATGTTTATTTGACTCATCTATATGCTCAGTCGGAGGATCCTCAACTTCAGTCATTATAGGTTTTTTGGGTGCAAGAAAAGTGGTACCTGATCTTAAGTGAATATCATTCAATGGATGGCATAGCTTTGTTGTTGAGTCTATTGTTTAGTATAGTTTGGATTAGGGTTATGTTGAACCTTTAGTTGGGTTTTCTTGGAAGGAGTATCAGTGGCTATAGGAGGAGGCATTAGAGCTTGATGCTGAGTTGGTGGCATTAGGGTTGGTTAACTAGATTGGGTACTCCAATTCTAATATTGTTACCAACCTTGCTGAGGTTGTTGCCAGTCCTGGTGAGATTGCTACCAACCTTGCTAAGGTTTGTGCCAACCCTGCTGAGGTTGCTACCAACTTTGTTGGGGGTTGTTGCCAACTATGATTTCCACTAAAATCAGTATTCTAAAAGTTTTGTCTTTGATTATTATTATTATAAATTTGAAGAGGATCTTGGTAAATACCTTGTCTTTGAACCCATGGTCTTCTTTGCGTGACATAGAGTATACCTCTCCATTTTCATCAATGGCTTTGAACTCGGTTGGAATTGGTTATGTCTCTATACTCGCAACAAACTTACATCTACAATGCATTTTCTTATCTCTACAATGTGGATAGTATTCAATCAACATGGCATCATCTTCATCTTTCTTTCTTTGGGCTTGTGTGGTGTCCAGTTCAGTGGTTACATCATTAATGATGTCTTGCTTGAAGTTTGATAGTAAATTAGGTGACTCCATCTTAGATACTTCTGAACTACCATTGGACTTATGTGGTAGGTCTGTAGGCCCCTTACCTTTCTTCATAATAGCTCTAGAATAATTCAAGCATATACTTTGTATCTTAGTACAAGTCTTTTAATTAATGTCCTCTCCTACCATAAGGTCTAGAGCTTCAATGCTTTCTTCATTTACACCTCTTAGAAAAAGATGTTGCTTTGACTCCTCATTCAATTGATGTTGTGTGTTACACTGCAAGTTGAACATGAACCAAGAAACATAGTCTTCCAACATTTCATCATCCTTTTGTGACATTTTAAAAAAGTCATCCCCTTTTAAATCCCAACCCCTACAGTACTCCTTATACTTTATGATAAATAGATTGCTCATTGTAGGCCAATCTACCATAGCATTGGCACCCAACCCCATGAACCATCTCAAAGTAGCTTCTTTGAGGGTAGAAGGAAACAACTTCAATTTGTGGGCATCAATTGTATAGTCATAAATTCTAAATAGTATGTCAAATTCAAAGAGAAAGGTTTCAAGTTCTTTAGTGATTAAGCCATAAAACTTGGGAAGTGCAGTAGCAGGTATGTTTTTCAAATTTTGGTTACCTTGTTGAGGAGGGATAGGAAAAGGAAATGTTGGTTGAGGCTAAGTCATTCCTAGAGGAGGTACTACTAATGGTGCTTTATATATGACAAGAGAAACTGGATTATCTTGGTATTCAGGTTCAGCAAAGAGATTACTCAAATGCAAGAATTTATTAGAGGATGAGGGTGTTCATTCTTGAGCAGTAGTGAATGGATTTTCAAAAGGTTCTTCTTCATTCTTGTTGTGTGGTTCTCTGGTTTTAGGATTAAAAATGTCCTTCTGAATATTACGAGGAAGAAATCTCCCAAAGGGGTCTCTTCTTCTATACATGCAAAATAATGCAAAATCTAATCAGCATAATGACTTCAGGGTTGAATTAGATTGACACCTTCCCCGGCAATGGTTCCAAAAATGGTCAGTTAGGTGAATACCTTAGTAATAAATGATTGGGCATCCTTCTACATTGACTCCATGATTAGATAGAATCATGTATTTCCTTAAGAATAACATACTAACTTCATTTTATTTTTCAACCCAAGAGTGTAAGCTTGAGATGGTGGCTGCAAAGTATATGCCTTGATTCCTCTTTAAGTCATTACAACTACAACAAGAAAGAAATGCTAAAGGAAACTAAGCTAGGAACTGAAATGACATTTTCCTTAAAGCTTAGAGTAATATTGCAAATAGTAAATCTATTTATGCACCTATGTTGCAGTAATGTTGCAGGAACAGCTCAATGATTTTGTTATCAATGACCAAAGGAATAGCAAAACTCTACTTTGTAAAGAAACAATCACGGAAATAAAATCTATTCTAGAAAAGTAGTTCACTCACCAAGTGGGCCCCCTTGGATGAGTGAACTAAAATAATCAAGTCTAAAGGTGGAAACTTGAACTCTGTATTCTATTCATTCATAATAAGAGATTACATTTGAAAATAAGATTATACACTATTGAACAGAACAATCTATTTTATCTTCCTTCTATTCAAAACCAGGAAAAGAATTCCTTTTCAAGTTTACATTGGAAATTATTTAAAGGAAAGCTATAACAACTTCCTACTCCCACGATCACTCCATCAATGAGAATTAATTATAGATCATAAAGTTTACAACATAAAAACTATTAACTATGTTTTAACTCCTCCAAGAATATAGTAGGTTGAGGAAGCTATCTTTGTGTGTTCCCATAATAGAATTTGCACCATAATATGCATACACAATGATTCATTAATCATCTAGTTGGCTTCAACACTAAAATTTTGTATTCAATATGCACAGGAAACACCTACAAAACATTAAATGCAACAACTTCTACATACATGTATTCATTTTATCATCAATGTTAGAAAAGGTATAATATTCAAATTATCACTCTTGCAAATCCTATGACTGCAGGAAGGAACCTATCAAAACATAGAATGGATGAGGAAATATTTATCAAAATATAATATTCCTACATTAAACCATAGAAAGCCATAGATTCAAGCAAACACACTATATCTAAACAATCTATACTTCAATCTTCATGTCTTAACATATAGATAGTATATTCATAAAACATAAGTTCTTTTGCTTAAACCATAGAGTCAAAATGTTTCTTGCAAGATAATTGTTTAAAAGCAAGATAAAAGGTTCTCAAAATAATGGCCTTTTAAGGGCTCATCAAAATACCGGGATGAAAAATACTTAAGATCTATAAAAGGAACCTCACATACTCAAAATGACATGCATGTGGATGAACAAGTAAAATGAATGTGGATATTAAAATTCTAATTAAAAATGCAATATTAAAGTTCATAATCTCCATTAAATTCTTGTAATATATTGCTTCCAAAGGTAACATGAATTTTTATCATCATTGGGCTCTTTATATTGTAAGAGAAACAAGCATCATTGTATAATTAAACCAGGATTACCAGAGCATTCCTTACATGGATTTTAATGTTGCAAACTTGACAAGCATCTAGATATAATTGATTCAAGATGACCTAAGTTTCATTTTCATGATCAAAAAATAAGGAATGCTTTTCCATTTCATCATATGAACAAGTATTTGAGATAAAGATATAAGTCACTCTTCATGATGAATGTAATTTGATCCATGAAGACCCTTAGGCACAAATACCCCAAAATAAATGTTTCAGTGAATACAATAGGAAAGCACACCACAAACAACAAACAAAGAAAAATATCATGTTCCATATTGATTATTCTAGTCACAATGGTAAATAGGAGTGATTAACTTGTACCAGCGAGTCATCTTAGGATAGCATAAGAGCATAATAATAATGAAATAAAATTGATGAATGCATTGACTCTAATAATAAATCAAAAATGTCACTAGATGCACAAATATCTTGCCAAATATTATGTTATCACTCAATGGGATTTTTCTAAATGTTTACAGATGAGTCAAAAACTTTTGATGTAGAAAACAATTTGATTGAGCATTATAAGTGTTTCGGTCAACAATTTGAATCCACTAATAAGAACCATGTGATTCTTTTTTTTTTATCTATAGATTGTTAAAAAGTAATCCTTTTTCTATTCTCTTTGTAGACATCTATTGTCAAAGATCCACTTCCACAACTAGGTCGAGGAGATGCCCCTAGTTAGGTATTGGACTGACTTATTGATGAAGAAAGACATGGAAGAGGGGAATGGGTGAAGATCCAATCCAATCTATGATGGAAGTTTATTATGGATATGTACATGGTCAATAATTTATTATAGTTATGTACAAGACAAATGATTAGGGACTAACAAAAGGCATAAGAGAGATCGACTAGGTGATGGAGAATTTAGAGGAATCCTAATAGATAGAGGAACTAGTCTTGTCACAAATGATACCTGTTTCCAAGTTTTCACCATTTTCCTTTTTTTCCTTTTTTTTGATATTTTTTTGTATTTTTTGATATTTTTGAATTTTTCTTCCCATGCATTGGGATTCTAGACATAGAATTTCTTAAGGTGTATGTTGTTGATAGGTTCATCCAACAACTCCCCGTCAAAAGTTGATAATTGATATGCCCCAAATTCGAACACTGTTCTGATCACAAAAGGACCTAACCAATTTGCTTCAAATTTGCCTTTCTTTTATCTGTTAGCTTAATTTTTTGGATTTTCTCTTAGGAGGGTCACCCACTTGAAATTATCTAGGTTTTACTTTGTTGTTGTATTGATGGGACATCCTTTGTTGATACACTTTGAAATGGCCAAATACTTTCTATCTCTTTTCATCTAGCAATTCCAATTCTTGTAAGTGTGATACTCTATAATCCTCATTTAGAATAAGATCCCTTAATGACACTCTAAGAGATAGTAATTTTACCAAGTGAGGGAAAGTATAGCTTCATTACCAAAGACTAGGGAATATGGAATGGCTCTAGTAGGTGTGGGAATGGATTTTCGATAAGCCCATAATGTTGGACTAAGTTGAACATGCCAATCATGACCAGCGTCATTGACAATCTTTTTTAGGATTCTAACAATGGTTTTGTTTGATGCCTCAGCTTGACCATTTCCTTGTAGGAAATATATGGATGAAGAATGATGGATGATGTGAAATTTCTTGCATAGTTGCTTGATATCTATTGTAGTTCTACAATGCATGCTCTATTTGCTATCAGGAAATGGGGACCCCCTACTTTTTTGGGCTTTTGGAGTCCTAGTCTAGGGTTTGAGTCATTTTAGGGTCCTACTTAGTCTCATTTGAGAAACCTAGGTGTTTGGAAATCAAGTTTTGATAAAGCATAAAAGAAGTATTGCAAAATTTATGTAGTAGGTGCACATATTTAGTACACCTACTGCACCAAATCCTTATGAAGAAATTTAGTGCATGCACAACTACATAGTTGCGTAGCTGCACTAGAAGTTTCATAATCTATATAAGGGGGGTGGAGCTTCCCTCCCTATTCACTCTGCTTGTCTTCATTTTTCCAACTTCACTCTCCCTGATCACAGCTACGCTTGTTAAGAGGTTCTCTCCTTTCAGTGCCTCTCCCACACAAGCTTTCAGCATATTTTTGCACCTGAATAGTGCACTCACTCTCCTCCTCACAACCTACACAAACACAAACATAAGTTAAAAACTCCTAAATGGGTGTGCACTAGCGCACCTTTTCGAGTGTGCTTGTGCGCACCCATTTCTGCTAAAAAAAACCTTTGCAAACTCTACTAAACACTCAAAATTGGTGTGCATTAGCACACCTGCCCAAGTGCATTAATGCACACCCATTTTATTGACTTGAACATAAGACATTTAATCCAAGGGTTAGGTGCACATTGGTACACCCAACTTGGTGTGCTAGTGTGCACCCGACCATATTCCCCAACAACAAAAATTAAAACAAACTCAAAAAAGAAATAGGTGCGCACTATAGGAATTTAATTTGAAAATTGTGCATCTAGCATACTTATTAGGGGCACCAAGTGTGCCAATAGGTTTTTTAAAGGATAATGGGGTGTTTTCATGCATTTAACTTTTTAGATTTTGTTCAGGATGGGACTAAGAATTATTATAATCTTGTCATTCTTAATTCCAAACTATTGGACAACCTTTTTGTGCAGATATAATGGCATCTCCATCAAGCAAGAAAATGGCTCTGAAATCTATAGTGTTCAAGTTCCAAGGTGTTCCTCCAACCAAATCAAGGTTTCATGATGATTTCTCTGAAATCAAAGATACAGAGTTAGGACACAAATTTGGGAGATTTCTTAAAGATATGTAATAAACCCACTAAGAGATCTGCTATGGTTTCCACTTTGATCCAATCAGGGTTGGTAAATGCAGCTATACTTGTGAAATGTGGGCCTTTGAACCTCATAGACACTTTGACATAGTCATTACTTGCAGAATCATCCTGGGATCAACATGGAATAGTTCATCGAGAATGAACCAATAGAGCGACTTGTTGCCTTCTATCTAGAAGGATTTGCCTAATTAATGTTCTCATATTTGAGGTGTAGGCAACTAGACCTTCTAAGAATGAAGGATTTGAATGCAATTAATCTAGATGATATGTAGGTAATCTAAATGAGATATGCAATATATTCTAAGAACATATAAAAGAAACTAGATTAAGCATATGCATATTTAAACTAAATGAGATTAAGCTAAGAATGTAAATATATGAGAATATGTGAGCTTAAATGAGTATAAAATGCAACAGCAATTCGATAGCATAAGAATTCAACCCCTTTGATAAGGAATTAGGAGTCTCTTAAATAGAATTCCTGGAATCCATCAATGGGTGAGATCGATTTCAATCAACGGTCAAGATTGAAGGAATATTCAGTTAAAATGGAAACTTCCTTAAGAAAGGAGAGTTAACTAAGCTTTTCATGAGTGTGAGAACAAGTTAACTAGATTGTTTCCAATTCAAGAGAGAGTTCACTCAGAGTTTCCATTTAGAACTAAAGGGTAGAAGCAGGAAAGATATTTAATTTAATAAAATGAGATATGACCCCATAAATACCTTTTCTTTTTTAATAAAATAATTTCATTCAATTATTTAGAATAGGCATATTTATTAAATTAAATAAATTTAATTCCTTAGTACATTAGCCTTAAGGTATAATTTAATTTAATTAAAGTATAAATACTTAATAATTAAATTAAATATTAATCAATAGGTTTTTAATGTGGCTAATATGAGTAATTACTATAGGAATTAAATAATAAGCATGACGAATGCAGATTAAGGTTTTCTGCATCTAACAATTAAGTCAAGTAGCAAGTAGCAAAATAAGAATTGCCTATTAGAATAGGTCTTAGAATTGATCAGAATAGACCAGAATTGGTGATCATGGCAATGAGCCAATTTTGGGGTATTACATTTTGCCCCTCTTTGAATGAATGTGCGAGCAACACATTCAATTCAAAGAAAATCAGAAAGCATGATGCGAGGATCAAGAAATGAGATTGGTCCCAAAATTGATGATATGAAGACCAATTGATAAGCTTTCAAAGACTATCTCCAGAATAGAGCTTAATCCCAAGGAATCCAAGCATAATACCTAGATACCTAATATTGATAAGCATTTAAAAGGTTTCTTCTTAATGAAGTTTGACCTTTAAGGATCTAGATAGAACACCTAGATACTTGAGAGTGATAAGCATTTAAAAAGTTTCTTCAGAATGAAGTTTGACCTTTAAGGATCCAGATAGAACATCTAGATACCTAAGAGTGATAGCATTTAAAAGGTTTCTTCAAAATGAAATTTGACCTTTAAGGATCCAAATAGAACATCTAGATACCTAAGAGTGATAGCATTTAAAAGATTATCTCCAGAATGAAGCTTAACCTTCAAGGATCTAGATAGAACACCTAGATACCTGAGATTGAAAGCATTTAGAAGATTATCCCCAGAATGGAGCTTAACCTTCAAGGATCCAGATAGAACACCTAGATACTTGAGATTGAAAGAATTTAGAAGATTATCTCCAGAATGGAGCTTAACCTTCAAGGATCCAAATAGAACACCTAGATACCTGAGATTGAAAGCATTTAGAAAATTATCTCCAGAATGGAGCTTAACCTTCAAGGATCCAAACAAAATGTCTAGATACCTAAGATTGAAAGCATATTAGAAGATTATCTCTAGAACAGAGCTTAACCTTCAAGGATCCAGATAGAACACCTAGATACCTAAGATTGATAAAGCATTTAAAATATTATCTCCAAAATGGAGCTTAACCTTTAAGGATCCAGATAGAACACCTAGATACCTGAGATTGAAAGCATTTAGAAGATTATCTCCAGAATGGAGCTTAACCTTCAAGGATCCAGATAGAACACCTAGATACCTGAGATTGAAAGCATTTAGAAGATTATCTCCAGAATGGAGCTTAACCATTCAAGGATCTAGATAGAACACCTAGATACCTAAGATTGAAAGCATTTAGAAGATTATCTCCAGAATGGAGCTTAACCTTCAAGGATCCAAACAGAATGTCTAGATACCTGAGATTGATAAAGAATTTAAAAGATTATCTCCAAAATGGAGCTTAACCTTTAAGGATCCAGATAGAACACTTAGATACCTGAGATTGAAAGCATTTAGAAGATTATCTCCAGAATGGAGCTTAACCTTCAAGGATCCAAACAGAATGTCTAGATACCTGAGATTGAAAGCATTTAGAAGATTATCTCCAGAATGGAGCTTAACCTTCAAGGATCCAAATGGAACACCTAGATACCTAAGATTGAAAGCATTTAGAAGATTATCTCCAGAATGGAGCTTAACCTTCAAGGATCCAAACAAAATATCTAGATACCTGAGATTGATAAAGCATAATGAGATCCAATTATGAGTAATAGAATCATCCCTAGAATGAGGCATGATCCTCAGGAGTCAAGGTTCAAACTGTCCCAATACTTGTCCATCGAATTCTAAGAAGAATTGTTATAAGATTGATCAGTTGATGAAAAGATAAGATAGATAGCAAAGATGCTAGATAGGAGGGCCCCAAGTAATGAGGACATAAGATGGGAACAAGATGCCCCGAACAATAAGTATTCAATGATGTAATCATCCTCCCCCTCGGGAGAAAAATTGAAAGATGACACACCAGAAATATGATGTGAAGCAGTATATCAAATTTTAATTTCAACAAAATGTAGAAGAGATCAAAACGATCTAAAGAAAAGATCAAGAGATCAGAATGATCAGAAGAAATTAAAGAGATCAAAATGATCTGAGGAAATATGAAGAAATCAAAAATGATCTAAAGAAATTTGGAAGTTGATCCGAAGTGATTTCGAGGTCCAAAAGTTCAAGTTTGAGTTGAAAAGATTCCAAGAATCAAAAAGTATCAAAAGAATTTGGATTGCACAAAAAAATTTAAATGCATTTTTCAGCCACTTAAGTGTGTCAGATTTCAAATTTGATCCCAAAAAATGGGTCCTGAGCAGCCAAAGTAGCCAAGAGGGTGATTAATCAATCATTTGTGTAGTTCATGAAAGAACATGATTCTTTGAAGAGATCAGCAATCCCTCATTAGAGAAGGTGAAAGTACATTTGCAATTGAATCGCATGCTTATGTAGGTGAAGTATGAAATGCAAGACTATGTTAAATGCAACCCTAGGTCTGGTTACCAAGCCTCGACAATTTATCATCACTGGACATAGAACAAAGCTTGTATTTTATACAATTTCCACTGACATTATAGGTTTTTTGAGATTAAATGTAAGCATTCAAGGCACAAGAAGCCAAAATGACTAGAACATTTTTCCCTTTTAATATAGCAAGTTAACATAAGCATCAAACCATAAATGCTAGGATGACCAGAATGTTTCTTGCATGACAAACACACCAAACACATAGGAGATATCTCTTATGCTAAGTATTCAGTATTTATTCTGTCTGCAATGACCGTTGCATTCGTAACCTGAGACAAAAGTGTGCTAGATATACTCGTAGTGACCTATACATTCACTTAGTAGGATGAGTATCAGTATTTACTATAGCATGAAGATTTCACTCCAACAAACAAGGAGAAGAACCAACGGTATTGATGTATTCGTATAAAAAGAGTTGAGGTACACATGGCCATCCAATATGAGATGGAGGCTCTTATATTGGACACCCCTTTTATAGGAATATACCAACTTATTGGAACCAAACCACAGATAGAAAGCAAAGAAAAGATCATGCTCCCAGTCATTACTTCTCTAGTCAAAGATGACATCATCGAGTTGCTCGAGGAGATATGATAAAGCAAAACAAAGCAAACAAAGAAAATGCTCAACATATCCAAACAATTATATCATTTTTGAGTTCAATGTTTTGCAATTGATGTCAAGTGTCAGTGTCCAGACCATGTTTGAAAGACATCTCTTCAGTAGGGTGACGACAGTAGGCAGACGCAGTCAGAACGACTGGTGACTGAGGTCAAAGAGGAATCTTCACGATGAAGAACCTAAGAAGGATTGAGTGACAATAGACAGACATAGCCAGGATGACTGGTGACAGATGCGAGAGAGATTTTCCATATAGGAATCTAGAGAAATGACCTTAGCAACAGTAGGCATACACAGCTAAAAAAATTGGTGACTATTGCAAAAGAGATTCTATGAGGAGAATCTTGAAAAGAGTGACTAGAAACAGTAGGTAGATGTAGTGAGGACCACTGGTGACTATCGCAAAGGAGATCCTATGAGAAGAATCTCGAAAAGAGTGACAGTAAAGGGGGAAATCCCCTAAGCTATGAGAAGACTCAATCCATGGATACACAAGCAGAAAGCAGGAAAGCGAAAGCATGAAAGCAACTGTACAGAATAGCTAGAAGATGTGCTGCAAGATGGAGCATTGGGAATAAGAGGCGCTTGTTTACCAGGTTTTCACCTTCTTGGCAGGATTTTCCTTTTTTTTGCTACCATGATGCCTATTTCTAGGTTTTCACCAATGGCACTTTTCTTGTTTTTCAATTTTTTTGTATTTTTCTCTTTTTTTATTTTTTTTTATTTTGACTTTTCACTTCTTTTTTTTGGTGTTACCAAGGTGCCTATTGCTAGGTTTTCACCAAGGTAACAATTTTTTTAGGACTTTTTTTTATTTTTAGATTTTTTTTAGGACATATAGATATGTACAAAGAGCTTGCTGAGATTAAATCAACTGTAAAATCACTTCAGGTGGAGAGTGTTGACAAGCTCTTTAAGCACTTCTCCTTCGATTGTGGAAAGCTAATAAGCATTAGATCCATATACTGCAGTAATGATGTACAGACAGAGCTAGTTTGGTTCAAACTTTCCCTTTTGTACTCGTTGTTGATTCTTGGAGTTCTCTCTTAGGACGAGATCACCTAGCTGGAAGTCACGTGGCCTAACTCTTCAATTGTAGCTTCTAGCCATTCTTTGTTGATATGCTCGTAGATGATCACATGCCACTTGTCTTAGTTCATCCAATAATACAAGCTCTTGAAGCCAAGCTATCCTATAGTCATCATTAGTGATAAGACCTTTCATAGAGATTCTCAAAGTAGGAATCTCGATCTCTATTGGAAGCACAGCATCTGCCCCATACACCAACACAAAGGGAGTCATGCTTGTTGGAGTTCTGATGCTTGTCCTATATGCCCATAGGGCTAGATTGATCTAGAGATGCTAGTCTCTCCCTAACTTACTGACTGTGCGATGAAGAATTTTGAGGATCGCCTTATTGGATGCCTCAGCTTGGCCATTACCCTAGGGGTAATATATGGAAGACCAATGTTGTGTAATCTTGAATTTCTTGCACAGTTCCTTAAGGTCTTTATTCTTGAATTATCCTCCATTGTCAATAATGATTGAGGATGGTACATCATATATGTAGATGATGTAGTTTGTGATGAAAAGTGCTACAGTTTTGCCATCAGCAACTATGAGAGGGTTTGCCTCTACCCATTTTGTGAAATAATCTGTAGTTGTGATGATGAACTTATGTCCATTAGAAGAAGTTGGGTGAATCTTCCCCACCAAGTTGAAGGCCCATTGTTGAAATGGCCATGTTGTAGTAGAGGGAATTAGCTCTCTGGCTAGAGCGCAAATGCGATTCCTATGTAGCTGACACTGCTTGCAGGGCCTAGCATACTTGATAGCTTCTTGCTCCATTTTGGGCTAGTAGTAACCAGCACAAAGGAGTTTGCCTATTGTGAAATAAACCTATGAATAGATTGAAGCCTTCCCTATAGTCCTCTCATCTGACTGATGTTTCAAGGTGGTGGCATGTCCATTATCGCTTGTACTTTCTTTGAATCTACCTCAATTCCTTTTGTAGAAATAATTTATCCTAGCAACTTCCCTGATGTGACACCAAATGCGCATTTGTTAGGATTGAGCCGAAGACTGAATTTTTTCATACGATCTAGGATGGGTCCCAAATCTTGTAGATGAGTATTGCATTTAGCGCTTTTGACCAAGGTATTATCGACGTAGTCCTCCATGGTTCTATGCATCATGTCATGGAAAATTGTAGTAACAGCTCGCTGATATGTAGCACCAGCATTCTTCAAACCAAATGGCATCACATTCCAACAAAAGGTTCCCCATGCACATGTGAAAGCCATTTTCTCCTGATCTTCTAGCGCAATTTTTATCTAATTGTCTCTAGAAAAACCATCCATAAGTGAGTACATCTCATAGCCAGCCGTCATGTCCACGATCATATAAATATTAGGGAGTGGAAAGTCATCTTTAGGACATGCCAAGTTAAGATCACGAAAGTCTGTATAAACCCTGATAGATTTATCGTGCTTGGAAATAGGAACAATATTTGATATCCATTTAGCATAATCAATTGCGTGGATGAAACCAGCCTTTAGAAGTTTCTCCAATTCTGCTTTGACAAGCAATGCAACGTGAGGGTGCATTTTTCGAAGCTTTTATTTAACTGGTTTGATGCCTAGTGCTATAGACAAATGGTGCATGATAAGATTAGGATCCAATCCTAGCATGTCAGAGTATGTCCAAGTAAAATTTATTTTCTTTTCCTTGAAAAAGGAAATGAATTGTTCCTTCTCTTCAGGTGATAGTGACTATGCCAGATGTATCATATGAGGATGTTCTTTTATGCCTAGGTTAATTGGTTGTGTCGACTCTATCAACACTGATGATCTCTCCTGAAAGTGACTGGGAAGGACATCAAATATCTCATCCGCGAGTGCCTCAGAGAGGTTTTCACCCTTGGATACGTCTTTTTTTTTTACTTTTTTGGGTTTCGACACTGCCACAATGTGGTTTTCACCATCGGACCTTTTACATTTTTTCTTTTTAATTGTATGACTGAGATATTTGATGTCAGCCTCATTCATGTTGATACTCTGCTCATTGGTGGAAGATATTACAAGTTCGATAGCATTTAGGTAACAGGCAAGAGCATAGTCATTCTAGAATGTGGGGACTTTGTTAGATGCATTGGGGTTCCAGTCTCTAAGCTTGAGATGTGTGAGTGAGAGAGTAGTCGCTGGTTTAATTGTGTTCACAGTATAGTCATTAAGTGTGTGGACCAGTAATTCAAGACCTATGGCAACTTTGTCCATAGGTATGTTCAAACACCTCAGAATACAAACGTCAGTAAGTGATGACTCTAGGACACTAGTTGGATTAGACCCATGTGACCTAACCCTAGACATTTCACCCACTTTAATTTGGTTTTCATAGACATGCACTTGATCAATGTCTTTATCAATAGTAGCTTTTGAAAGAGAGTCAAATTCATATTCATGAGAATCGATGCTACATGGCGAGAGATTATAGAACTCCCCAAAAGTGATAGGGATATACTTGCCTTCATCCTCTGGGTTCTTACACAAATACTCAACATGGCATGATTGATTAGATTCTCCCTTTTCTGAATGATATTTGAGTTGCTCAGTATTATCCTCAGAAGAATCACTAGTATCATCCACAGTGCTAACATGTGGTACAAAGTCATCTGGCTCAGCAAAAAAATTAGCAAGATCATAAGGGATAGGATGAGGATAGGAATCCTCATCATCAGATTCTTACTCTTAAGTATCTGACTCAGCTTGTAACTCATTTTCAGATGAATTGTCAGGTTTGGGAATGAATTTATTTGATCCCAAATGGAAAGGGACCTTCTTAAACCCTAGGCCAATTGTATCATTGTTGCTTTGAGCTTTTTCTTTGATATGATCAATTAGGCCATTGTTATTGTACCCAATAGGGCCAGTTCCCTTTTAACCAAAATGCTTCATAAGCCTAAGATTAGGCCAATATTTCTTAGGAGTAATTTCTCAATCTTGTTCTGTTAGATCCACTGGAGCCTCTTATTTGTAAAGCCATGCAGCAATGGCTCTATTTTTGCTTTCATCTTCTAAGGGAACTATAGCCTTGACAAAAGTATCATTATACTTGGTCTGAGGTGTCAGCACGAACGACTTCTTTTCCTTTGAGGGTCTCCGATAATGTCGAGGAGACTCTAGGAGAGATGTCAATGACAGCATTGGTTCAATGTGATACTCTCCCATGCCAGTTTCTTTTAGTTTGAATGATTGCTCAATTTGTTTTAGCTTATTGTCATGATAATCAATGGACTCACAATTAGCAAGGATAAAAGTTTCAGCAGCTTTGAGCATATTGTAGGTGTATCTAGTGGTGGCAAGAATAGTAACTTCAGAGCCATGAAATGGGAACTTGATGCATTGGTGGTAAGTGGATGGCACAGCGCACATCTCATGTATCCATGGCCATCCCAACAAAATGTTGTAAGCCAAGGGAATGTCAAGCACCTGACAGGTGACATCCCTCTCTACAGAACTGACATGAATGGGTAAAACCACAAGGCCTTGAGACTTTCATTCCACTTTATCATACGCTTTGATAGTGATCTTTTGTTGAGGATCGATAGAGTCCTTAGAATAATTCAATTTTCTAAGAAGAGCAGTAGAGACAATATTTAGGCCAGTGTCATTTTCAATGAGTACTCAACAAACATGTGTCTGGTAGATCATAACCTCAATGTGTAGAGGCTAATTATGTGGGTGATTCAGTGAGTTGTCATCCTCCTTAGAGAAGGTCATAAGATATGGTGAGGTCAAGTGACCTACCATGGATTGGAATTGCTCAAGATCAAGATCTTGAGGAACATTTGCCTCAGTGAGGGCTTTGTCCAAAAATTTTCTGTGAGCAGGCGAGATTTTAAGCAGCTCAAAGATGGAAATCTGAGCATTAGTTTGTTTTAGCTTATTGAGAACACTATAAATGGTTGCAGTCAAGTTCATTGTGGGTTTTGCACCTTTACCAGATGGACCAGCAAGGGCTTTGTCTTTGTGTTGTTCAGGATTTGAAGTAGGAGGCGCAGGGCCTTTGAGCACCAACTTGGCACAAGAGCGAGTAACAGCATTAGCACAGTGTTGTGAAGGCATATTATCCATTTTATTGGAAGTAGGGCCCCTCAAGACAAATTGTGTCTTGGGTTTGTCGTTATCTTGCTTGCCCTTAATGGTAATAACGTTGCAATATTCAAAATCCATAGGTTCAACCATGTGAATGACATTGTCATCATTGGAATATGTATAGTTGACCTTGTTGTTGGGTTGTGGTTTTGAAGTCTCTCCTTTTTTATAAGCTGGGAAAGGTTCTTTGAACGCCTTGTGATCTAAATTTTTGTTATGTCCATCTACCACAAGATCACCAGCATCAATCATGTCCTAGACTTTATGGCGCAAGTTTATACAGTTGCTAGTTTTTTGTCCCTTGTTTTGATGATACTCATAGAATGAGGTCTCATTCCACCATATTGGATGTGGTTGTGGATCATAGGGATGAGGGTTATCCATTGGTGAAATAAGCTTGTGTTGTAGCAATGTTTTGTAAACCACATCCAGGGGTTCTCCCAAAGGCGTGTATTCTCGCTTAGGGCGTGTTGTCCAAGAATTTATTAATTTTTTCATGGACATCTTATTGTCAAGAGGAGGTTTCTCAGCATTTTTGGCTGCTTTGAGGACATCTATGAGATTAAATGCAACTTTAATAGGTTTGGGTGTGACATTGTCAACAACTCCATCATGTACAACTTCTCGGTTCTTGTTGACATGTTTGGTTTTATCCCTGTTGGAAGTGGAACCTTGTTTTGTGTCCCTCTAAAGAGTAAGTTCACCTTTCTTGACCATAAATTCTTTGATATGGATAGCCTGTGTAATCATGTATTCAAAGGTATGTGGACCTTGAAGTTGGACTCTGTATTCGAAATCATGTAGGAGGTTATCAGTAAAAATGTCAAGCTTCTCCATTTCTGAGATTTTACGAGAATACTTAGTGTATAGTTGTCTCCACCTTTGGAGGAAAGTGAGAAAAGGTTCACCAACCTTCTGTTCAAGGTTGCATAGATCTCGAATATTGACAGGATGTTGAATGTTATGAGAATACTTTTGAACAAAGAGATTGGCAATTTCATCAAATGTCTTGATACCAGGAGGTAAATGTGAGAACCACTCCAAAGCCTGACCACCTAGGCTTCTAGGGAATAAATGCATGAGGTAGGTTTGATTGTGAATAAACTCCATAGACAAAGCACCAAATTCCCACAAGTGATCTTGGGGATCAGTAGTACCAAAGTACTTGTCATATTTGGGTAATTCTATGCCTCGTGGGAAAGGCGACATGTTTATGCTTTTGTCAAATGGAAATGGACAAAGAACTTCCAATGTGTATGTCTTTGTGAGTTTCTCTTTCTCATGCATCATCTGAGCCAATTGGTCTTGCATAATTTTTAGTTGTTTTTGGAGTTTAGAAGTCTCAGTTTCTTCTTCAGGCGTGATAATGGTTTCCACATTAAAATGAGAGGGCAGTTTAGCTCCCTCTTGGGAAAGTTTGAGAAAGTACTTTTCTTTCTCTTCATTGAGTAGGATTCCCATGACCTTTTGGAAGTTTTTGTCTCTTTGACATTTTGCTATGTGTTCAAGGAGTATTTCCACCTCTTCCTGTTCCTCATCGGTGTCATAGTCTTTCTCTTTCTCTTTGTCATTCCTAGGGAGTTCTTGATGTCAACTATGACTACTATGTTCAGGTTCATGATTAGTCATTATAGGAATGTGTTCAGTTTTAGTGTGTCATGTTTCAACAAGTCCTCTAAAAAAAAGATCAGACATCATGTTTGGTAATGCAGGACCTCTTCCTATCTCAGTATCCTCTTGGTACAAAGGATTCCTAACTTTTTGCAGGTTTATGGAAAATGTTTGCTGAGTTCGAGGTGACCTGGCAGCTGAGGGGGATCGTGAAGATGCCTCACTAGCTGAACTAGATACACATTGTGTAATGAAAGGTAAGTGACCTCTGTCACAATTACAACCCCTAGCACAACCACATCTAAGGTTATAAGGATAAAACATGTTGCCGCTTCTAGTTGCGACAGTCATAGACAAGGACAAGAAGCTAGAACCTAGACAAGGACTACACTAAGACTGGGTCTCAAAAAGGATGAGATAATAGCAAGAATGTTATCCACCAAGGCACAAATGGTCTTATTTAAAGGCTAGAACAGCCAAAGATTATGACCAATGCGACACAAAGTGTGACAAGCATTAAGAAATGAAGACAAAAGGTAACTTAAGAGATAAGACTAGTCAAAGTACAAGACACGAGTCTTCAACTAAGCGAAGTGTCACTATTTTAGGATTGTTTGTAGACAGAGAGTGATAAATAGATGTAGAAAAAGACAGTATGTAGGCCACAAATAGCTAAAACAGACCCAAATTGGTAATGCAAACACAAAGTCTTGCGCGAGAAGCCTTTACAGGCCATGCAAAGAAGTTTTACACGTCATGCGAAGAAGTTTCTAGATCACATGAAGGTCAGTGACGGTGTTTTAATTTCGTGCAAGAAAGTTCACAGGGTCGTGTGAAGACTCATGATAGAAGTTTAATTTTGCACAAGGACAAAATGATTTCGCGCGAGGACCAGATGATTTTGCGTGAGACTGAAAAAGTTTTCACACAAGAAGGCAAACCAATTTTACAATAGTGACTAAATTTGACAAGGTTTCTGGACTTTTTGAACAAATTGGGAAAATTTATTAGGCAAATTTGATTGGATAGATAGCAAGGTTGACCTAGTAAGATGTTTGGACAATTTTTTGAGTTTGCAATTTTAGGCAAAGTGTTCAAAGAAGATAGTGGGAAGCAAGCAGTAGTCAAAAATAGTTCTGCCAAGGACAAGGCAACTCGACAAGATAGGGGAGTCTTGACTTTTGTTTGTTGTAGAATAGTTTGGGAATTATTTAAGACTCAATAACAAACACACTTTTATCCCTAGAAAAAAAATTAGTAGAGAAGGTAAAATCTTTGTCCCACATCTTATGCACATGCATGTACCTCACACAGTTGTGTCACCCCCTAGAGGGCGCCCGTGTTTTTGGTATATTCAAAGGACTCAATAGTATACGTTGAATGAGTGCCCTTGTGGAAAGGGATGAGCATGTATACCACCTTCAAATGTCTAGTAGCATGCCAATGGTGAGTTCTACAGGAGAGATTCTTCCCCCTCCTTGCACAAAGACTATGCCTCCTTTTA
Source organism: Cupressus sempervirens (assembly GCA_028749045.1). Taxonomy (NCBI): domain Eukaryota; kingdom Viridiplantae; phylum Streptophyta; class Pinopsida; order Cupressales; family Cupressaceae; genus Cupressus; species Cupressus sempervirens. The sequence continues at coordinate 477,827,040 of CM053792.1, forward strand.
GAGGTGAACCAAGTGCCTTCTAACTAAGAGGTTTTTACTTGGCTTCTATTCGAATTAATCCCTGGTGGCTCCGTAAGCAAAGTTGAGACCAACAGCCCACACCAGCATCTAAAAGTGCACACTACTTACTTAACAAGCCAGGGACCAGTGTCGACCAGTGCACAAATAGAGCTTCCCCTTGATATGTGATATCAAAAATTAAGGGGAAGAAATTAATCCAGCTTTGGAGTCTTTCGCTCTACAAAGCATCTTGATTATAGTGAGTTGGAATCTCCAATGAAAGGAGTGTGCTCACTTGGGTCATTTGTGGAGGTTGGATCACTCTGGCAAGCCCTCTAAAGGATTAACACAAACTGGTGGTTTGGATCTAAGGGTTCAAGTTTTTGATTTCCCTCAAGGGGAAAGAGCATAATCCTCTACCTTATTTCCTCACCCAAACACACAAAATAGATTGATTACCCACTTAGCTTAATCAATCTAGACTTATCCTTCCTCAAGATTCTGATTCCCTAAAAGGAAATCATCATCCCTTCATAGAAAAGGACTCGTACTAGAGAACCACTAAGCTACTTGCCTTCTTCAAAATGTCATCTTTTGGAAGCGTCTAGGTTTCTGATTCACCCTTGGTCATGACCTCCAAGTGGTGAAGAGCATAATCCCCTATTCTTCTATCTTGCACCCTAGGAAGTTCACAAGCCCCTAATTAGACTAATTTGGAAAGCAAGAAAAGAAAACACATTGTTTTATGGGTTTTAAGAGTAATCTTCGTCAAACGTATCTTCGGCTTTCGTCCTGCAAACAAAGGGTCAGTTTGTATTTGGAGAGTTTGTATAAAGGAGTCTTCATCAAACATCCTGTAGACAACTATTAGGCTGTAAAAAAATAGAAAAATAAAAATGAAGATGCTTCAAAAAAAAACACGTTAGTGAAAACAAAAGCTTAACTATGGGAAAATCAAAAATAAACTTTTTTTGTTTTTTTTTATACCCATAAAATAGCTTAGAAAAGTTAAAACCTATGAAAACAACAAAATTCAAATTTTGTTTTTATACTTCTTTCTTTTTTTTAATTTAAATTATTATTTTATCTCAAAAACTGGAAAAAAAACTATCTTTTGTATCACTATTGTAAAATTTTGTGCAAAACCATGCACAAACCCCCGTGAAATCATGTATAGATCCACGCAAAATTTTGGACAGGATCGCACGAAATTATTTTCAAGCCTACGCAGAATTCTTGTACAGCCCGTGTGAAGAAAACAGGTGTCGCGTGAAGTTCCACACACTCGAGCACTTTCTCGCGCGACATGCAAAGAATCTTCACACAAAGATTTTGGATCCTCGTGCAAAAATGAGTAGTCTCGCACGAAGATTCCTAAATCTGTACGGAACAATACGGACAGAGAACAAAAAAATTACTAAAAAAATGCAGAGTAAGGCCAGAGAAATTGATTTTCTTGGCCCCACGGTGGGCGCCAAAAATGTATATGTGAAAATGCAGGCTATGCTAACACACACAACTCAACATGGTCCTTATTTGTGGATTCATCCCAAAATGAACATTGGATTGTTCATCCAAAAATCAGCCCGCAAAGTGACCTGTTGCCTTCTATCTAAAGGGAATTACTTCTTAGATATCCTCAAATTTGAGGTGTTAAGCAACCATGCCCTCTAAGAACAAAGGATTTAAAAGAAAATGTGACTAATCTATATGATATGCACGTAATCTAGATGAAGTGCAAGCAATTAATCTAGGAAATAGAAGGCATTAATCTAAATGTATGCATTGTTATTTTAAATGAGAATTTAAATGCAATAATAATATGAAAGCTAGAAAGTTGAGTACTCAATTCGACAACAATTCAATACTATTCAAATTCCAACCTTTGTAATGAGGAAATGAGGGTCTCTTAAATAGACTTTCCTAGAATCTATCAACGGTTGAGATCGATTTCAATCAATGGTCAGGATTGAAGATGAAGTTCAGTCATAAAGGAAGATTCCCAAATCAAAGGGAGTTAACTGGCTTAGATCTGAGTGTAAGAGTCAGTCAACTCAGATAGACTTCAGTGTAAAAGCAAGTGATTTGGGTCACTTCTAATTTGATCAGTAGTGAACTGGGAATTTCCTTTTTGAACTGAAGAGAGATTTTGGAGAGATATTTAATTTAATAAAATGAGATATGCTCTCATAATTACCTTTTTCATTTAATTAAATAATTCTATTTAATTAATTAGAGGCACTTTTCTTATTTAATTAAATAACTTCATTTAATTAATTAGGAATAACTTCCCATTTAATTAAATAACTTTGTTTTAATTAATTAGAAGTTCTCCATTTAATTAAATAATTTTGTTCAATTAATTAAAATAGGCATATTTATTAAATTAAATAAATTTAATTCCATAGTACATTAGCCTCAAGATATAATTTAATTTAATTAAAGTATAAATACTCAATAATTAAATTAAATCTTAATCAATAGGTTTAATGTGACTAATGTGAGTCAATACTATAGGAATTAAATAAAGAGTATGATTAATGCAGATTTAGGTTTTTTACATCTGACAATTAAGTCAAGTAGTGAGTAGCAAAATAAGAATTTTCCTATTGAAATAGGACTTAGGATTGATCAGAAATAGACCAGAATTGGTATCATGGCAATGAGCCAATTTTGGGTTATTACAGTAGCCTCACACCTAGTGTCAATGCAATCTTTAGAGCTTGTTATGACACTTGCACAACATTTTGTCCTAGAAGAAAGGGTGGTGAAGAGTGTGATAGGAGAGGTCGTTCTTAATCTATGACCCAACAACATTGAGAGAGTATTTCATCTCCCAAGGGAAAATCAATTTATCAGGTTAACCTATGAGGCAGCAGAAAGGTGGTATAGAGAGCACTTAAAAGAGGCTTCTAAGATCATCCAATCCTCTTATCTTATAGAGAAGACTCCTCTGGGGAAGATAACTAGTAAAGTGGATATGAAAAGGCAATATATAAAGGAAGATATCGGGTAATCAATCATACTTTTGAGTAGAGTAATGGATCTGTTGGCAGCAAGACACCTAAATATCTTCATGGTGCACTTTATTGAGACCATCAAGACAGCAAAGATACCACTTGATTGGGCCACCACCTTGAGTGAAAACTTGTGTGAACAATTGAAGGAAATTAGGGACAAACGAAAGTTCTATATGACATCCTACCTAGTGTATTTATTAGCCATAAGGGCAACAGACTACCCTAGGCTATACAAAAGAGGTGACATGCACGATCCCAATGCTTGGCCATATATTGTTTATCCACAATTGGTGAAGAAGAGACTCTTAGGGAAAAGTAAGGAATATAGAATTGTAAATGATGCCTTCATATTTGCCATAATCAGATTCATAGAAGGAGATTATGGGAAGAGGTTATCAAAGGAGGTAGTGGCATAGGTAATAGCACTTGGTGCCTATTACATTCAATTCAAAACATTCACATATCTGAGGGTAGTTGGTGCCACTATCAATCTGAAGAAGCTCCCAAGATATCCTTGTGATAGACTTGTTCTTTTGGAGATTGCTCAACAAGTTGAGTCTAGATATGATAGAGTTAGGAAATAGTCTAGACCATGTTGGGCATGGCCTCTGATCATAGGACCATTCCAAGTAAAGAGAAAATAGGATGTTTCTTATTTTGAGTGTGAATGGGATCAATATCCCCTAGAAAAGTACAATTTTCTAAGGTCATGCTTAGATAATATCGAGAGAGTCCAATATCTAGTAGGCAAGGAATTCTAGCATGAAAAAGCCATTGAAGACCATTGGATGAATGCAAAAAATGACAACAATGTTTATATCAGGGATTATTGTAGGATGACTTTGTATTTGGAAAAAAAGGCTTTAAAGTTAAAGATTCTATTGCAACAAGACTCAGGGAGCTACTCGACCCTTTGTTCAATGAAGATAAAATTGGGGAATAGCACATTATGAATGTAGAGGTTGACAAGGAAGAAAATGATGACATTAATCATCAAGTGAGGCACATTATCAAAATGACAAAGGATTGGATCAGGAAACCATTTAAACTTGATCCAATACCTAAGATAGTGGTTTTTCATGCCCAGGCCTGCCTAGCCAAAGGTAGAGGGAAGAAGGTCACCATCCCTACATTTGTTGCTCAGTCGCCTATTAGGCCCAAAATAGTATACCAACTAGATAGACTAGTTGGATACTATCACCCTTAGGAGAGAAAGGGAAAGGAAAATAGAAAGAGGAGTTCTCCACAAAGAGCAGAGCTAGAGGAAGGTGAAATCCTAGTACCTCCACAACAAGAGGAATTAAATGTACAAGGGGCCAAGGATACTAGGGCACCACAGGTTCAGATTGATCTGCAACTTCCACTAGCTATTGCACCTAGTGAAATAGAGATAGAGGTTGAAGTTCAAGAAGTTTCTCCTCCAAGTCAAGTAGAACAAGTATCCCCTACCACGCCTAAGAAAGGGAAAAAGATTAAGACTCCTATCAAGAAAAGGCAAAGGGTGATCAGAAGGGTAGTGCCTTTCTCATCTATCCTAGAACCGATTCTTGAAGGAGAGGAAGAAGAAGAGGAGGATGAGGAGGATGATGTAACTTTAATGAGAAGAACCCAACTAGCTAGAGCCATGGAATAGGAAAGAAGAAGAAGTTCCACTGTTACATCTCCATCAATTCCAAAAGAACCTCTACAGATGACTACATTTAAGGATGAAATGTAGCAATGGATTGATGAGTAGGATGTAGAGGGCACTGACATATTCAAGATGTCAAATTTTGATTTTATGCCCATGGGGAAAAAATTGGTGGGAGATAAGATCTGGGATACCCCGACAAGTAAGCCCCAATAGGAAATGCCGCCAGAACCACATGGTCCAAAAATAACTCCTTCATCCCCATTATAGGTCGCAATTGTTGACAAAGGCTCTGCTACTCCCCTACCTCTAGGTGCTGAAGAAGAAGAAATTTAAAAGGAGCAAGAGGAAGAACCTCAACAAATATCAACCAATGAAGTGTCTAGGGAAAGGCAAATGGTTCAATATCCTCAGCAAGCTCCCCAAGACACTAAGGTAAGAACTCTAGGCTCCATTGAGACTAAAACTATAGAGGTAGAGCCATCACACAAGGAGAAAATTCTTGAAAGGAGTGATAAGGGGAAAGGAGTGGTGGAACATACTCCTTCATCATCAAGAGGCAAGACTTCAATGGAATGAGTCCTGAGGTGGTTACGAAATGAAATGATCAAAAGTAAAAGGCCATAATTCAATACCAATGAAGAGGATATGATTGAGTTGATTGAGGTTCTAAGGAAGCCTGAGTCCCCCTCAAGAGAGGCAAGAGCATTGGCATTCATCAATAGTGATCGAAATCAAGATTTATTTGTGCACATGACTTTCCCTCCTCTTGATTTGGAAATAGAAGATTTGGGTCCCCAAGATTTTCACATCAGAGAGGTTATGCTCAAGAGGCCCACAATAGATACAACCAAGCTGATGGTCATGATGGGGATGAAGGAGGTGTTTAGAAGTTTGGAGCAAGAGGGGGCAGAACTAATGAAACTTTGTAGGAAAAATGAAATCCTTAAAGGATATTTAGCCAAAGTTGTCTGTCCCCTGGATCCTAAAGACCCTAAGGATACTCTGATTGTGACACTTAAAGGGAGAGATAAGGGAGGAGTGCATTTGGGTCTATTTTTTAATGCCTGTTAGCAATGGCATAAACTTTTTGAGGAAAAGGGTGTGCTTATCATCCAAGGAAACTTGAAGCTACTACGTGCTATGTAAGAAAATGTAGATAAAATGGTAGCAATTTTGAAGCAAGATTTTAGTATCATGGATGAAGTACACGCATGGGGTAAAGATTTACAAGTACTATAGGCCATAAAGGGGTAGAGATACAGATTTCTTATAGATGTATATACAGTAGAGGAGTTAGATTTAATTGATGATTGGATTGAAAAGATAGTAGATAGTAATAAAGTAATGGAAAAATTACATACGGAGATTTGCCAACTCAAGGACCAAAACCAAGAGTAGATTTTGCAAGCAAAGAAACATTATAGGGATGCATGTCTCGACATATTTGAAGACAATGCATAGGAGAAGTTAATTATAGTAGAGGTATTAGTAGAGAAATTTAGGAAGGTTTTTGAAAAAGCTTTTGCTGATGATGGCATTCAAAAATTATTAGAATAGAAGAAGCATTGTTAGAGTTAGATACCAAACTCAGGGATTTTGTTGAAACCTGAATAGAGGTAGATAACTATAGACAAAAGGTAAAGGACAAGTATAATGCCTTAGACCTACAAAATGTAGCCAAGGTCACTAATATTATTGAGAAATTCAAGAGCAAGCATCCAAACATAGCTCTGGTGTGAAGGGGAACAAAACCCAAAAGTTGGAATTTCAATTTTGACACTTAGTGAAATTTTTGCATTTTTGACCTTTGAGGTGAGAAAGTGTGTTGGTGTGTTGGTGAGTAGCTACGCTAGTGTGATTTTATCATGAAGTGTTGGAAGATTTTTGGAGAGGTGCATTGGTGCACTTTTTTAGAAGTGCATCAACAGTTATTGCCAGTTCCAAGATTAGAGCTTTCCATGCATCAGAAACACATTTTTTGATAGCAATTTAACTCTGACTGATGCCTAGTGAAGCTTGAGCTTCTATTTTTGACACTTCCAAACACTACTACTTTGACTAAAGGCTTTCTTCTTCTTATCTTCTCTCAATTTCTTTATTTTATGACATGTAAAGGCTCATGCATCCAATTAATGAATATAAAATGGATGGAGTCCTACTAAGCACCAATTAGATTGTTAGTTTGTATATAATTAGTTTGTTTTATTAATTTAAAAGCATATTATTGCATGAAGATATCTCTCCCTCTCAACTCAAATTGAGGAGATGATTTCTTATAAATACAACATTGTAATATGTATTGAGGGTCGTCGTTATTTTGCAATAATATTATGCTTTTGGTGCTCGCATTTGGAGTGTAGTGATTCTTGCCTAAATGTGTCATTGTTTTGTGAATTTATGTTCATGGAATTGTGATTATGCCAAAAGTTTATTGCTTTGTTTCTAGTTGTGCAATCTCTTTTAATTCTAGTGTTTGTTATGGTTTAACAAATTCCACTAACGTATCTAGCTCGAGAAGAAATCACCAAATTGTACCTACATAATTCTTCATCTTGTATGAGCACACTTTTTATGGCCTTGCAATTTGATGAAGAGTGAAATATTATATGATTATTAAGTTTCCCATCGACAATTGCATTAGTGGAGTCAAGGAAGCATTGCTCCTATTTTCATTGGTTACCCACCAATTTCTCCAAAAGCTTAACTCGCAAACATGTCATTTTTGTAGCTTATGTCCATTAGGATATTACTTTCACATTATTTTATTTAAAGTTCTTTTTATTTGCTTTACTAACCCCTTGTTAATTCAGGAATTCATATTAGTTGCATTGTTAGATTGCATTCATTCAAAAAATAGAAAATACCAAAAACATATCTCTTTTATGGTTAATTTTGAAACAGCAAGCAGGTTGGTCATTTTATCTGAAATTGGTTCGAACCAGCAAAGGCCTCCTCATGAAAAAACACATTTATCTTCAACTAAGAAGATTCTAGTAGGTCACAAGATCACCTGGAACCTTGGAGTTGATTCACAAAATTGACTTTTTAAGAGAGGAGTTCGAAAGAATTCTTATTGTTTAGCATTGTGCATAGTGACATCTCAACAATATCCTTATTTTGGAATTGTTTATCATAATCTATGATTATGGATGTAGGGGTACCATACCAACAAATAATATAGTTAAGGATGAACATGGAGATTTCTTTTCCTATGGTGATTACAAAAGGAATGGCCTCAACCTATTTGGTAAAACATTTTGTTGTTGTAATAGTAAATATGTGGCTATTGGAAGAAGATGGGTAAATTTCCCCAATCATGTCAAATTTCCACTGACTGAATGGACATGCTATTGTAAAGGGATGAAGCTCCTAAGCTAGTGCATGAATTAGATTCCCATGTATCTAGCACTTTTTTTTCATTTCTTGGCATATTGAAAAGAGTTTGACTCCGTCATAGGCCAATAATAACTCATATGCATAATTTTCTCAGCTAAAGAAATACCACTAGAGTGTGACCCACATATGCCCTCATGTACTTCTTGTAAAGTAGTATTAGATTCATCATGTTCAAGACAATGTAAGAGAGTACCATCAAGACCTTTTCGATACAAGGTATCAATATTTAGGGTGTAAAGGGATGTTTGGCAAGGGAATTTTCTCTTTTAATTTATGGATAAATCAGGTGGTAGGATATTGTCTTTGAGATGGACGTAAATTTTTCCATAAATTGGGGAATCTTGACTCACTAGATGACATATGATTGATGAGTTAGGATCATCATAAGAAGGATAAGATAAGGGTTCCAATAAGAACTCAAAATGAGCTTGTGTGTTTTCCATATCAAGCAATGAAGAAATTGTTTCCATAGCATCTACAACTTTGTTGTCTTGTCAAGGAATCTATTCAAATGTGATTATCACAAAATACTATTTGAAGCCATCTGTTTGTTGGAAATAATTGAAAAGATCATGAATGAAGAGTAATGGAACTAGTAAAGAATGTCTAAAATCATTATTTTGTCATTGATGTCAAACTTTCTACTTGCAGGAATGACAATTTCTTTAGTGATCCAAATACTATCAATTAGTAGATTGACATGGTGGTGGCAATCAATAAGATGTAACTAGAGTACCTAGAGAAAGGTTGAAGTTATGATGTTGTAATGAAGTATAAGGATCAGTTAAGCCATTGAATAAATAGTTTATTGATGACATACTCTAAGACACAGAGGATGGACACACTAAGACACATCAAAGATGTAAGGATTAACTAAGTTCATTGGAGAGAGCTGAGCTAGCTAGTTAGTTCCGAACAGATTCTCAGTTGAAGCTGAGCAAGTTCAACTTAGTGTGTGTCGAGTGACTTTAGGTGCCGAGCAAGATACAGGAACCAAGTGATATTTAAGTGCCAAGTCTTCAAGTGCCCAACAACACAAAATTTCTTCAGGTGTCGAGCACCAATAAAATAACAATAGAAGTTGAGTAACACAAAAGGAGCCGAGCATCAGTAAATCAATGATGCCGAGTTGCTGCATTATTTGTTAAGTCAAAGATTTGCTAGATCAGCAACAATAAGTTTGTTATATAAAATTTTGTGAATTAGTTGGATGATAAGGATGATGAGTAGATGTCACCAAATTTTATGTAAACCATGCAAACCAATTCAAGGCGAATGCTAATAGAATTATCATGAAGTTTCTAGAAGAAACAATCTGGAGGGAAAAAAATACCATTTTCTCAAGATCAAATTAAGATTTGAGCGGGAAATGAAGAAAAAAACTTCTTTATAAGGAGTTATAGGTCAGAGATCAAATGTGCATGCATGACAGGGAGTTGGTCTTAAGTGTGGTCATGCAAAGAAACCAAGAGGAGTAAGAATAGGACATCAAGACTCTGAGTTGATCAAATGATCATGGAGTGCATTGGCATAACGAGTGGAAGAACTCAAGGAGATAGATCTTGAAGGGTGAACAAGTTGTCAGCACTACAAGGGAGGAAAGCCAAGCAAAGAAAAGAACTGAAGAGCGATCTAAAATCTACAAGGTTGAAGTTGCAATCTGTATCAGGTCAAAACCCTTCTAATACTTTCTTACCATTGTATTATACATTGAAAGCCTACATTGCTAGGTTAGCTTAACATCTAGGTGGATAAGACTCAGGAGAAGGATAAAGGGATCCCCAAGAGAAGGATAAGAGATCTTTAGGAGGAGGATAGGAGATCCTTAGAGAGGGATGAAAGATTCTTTTGAGAAGGTGACTGTAAATCCCATGGACTTGGGTGAGCCTAATAGTTCTATGTAAATCCTTTAACAGGGTGACATTCCAAGTTGAATGTTCTTAAGTCCTCTAACAGGGCACACTCCTAACAAGGTGTAGAAATCCTTTAACAAGGTCACATTTAATAGTGTGTTGTAATCTTTAACAGGGCAGGCCTTTAACAGGGCAAACCATCAAAAGTGGTTGAAATTAATTGCATAGTTATTCAATGGGTATCATCCCCACCCTAGTTTTACCTTCTTATTCCTAGAAGGTTTATGGGTCATCAAAATCCTTAGTGTTATGGTGTGATGCATGTTTACTTTTCATGGTTGTTTAATGTTCAATTGCATGCATGATAATTTCAGCTATGTGCCATTAAGGATTAGAAGAAAAAGTTGTATTGGACATCATTAGACCTTGGATAACTGATTCACCCCCCCCTCTTAGTTATTCTAAATGATTCTAATAATTGGTATCAGAGCACACTGTTGATTTGTTTCAAGGTACTAGCAGTAGGAACATCAAGATGTCCGAGAGAGAAGTTCCCAAGCTAAACAAAGACAACTTTGTTGCATGGTGAAGTCTGATGAAGCTACACCTTGGATAAATAGGTGACTATGCATAGACCTCAATAATAGTTGATCATGTAGACCCTGCAGGACCCCTCACTGCAGATGACATGAGCAAGAAGAAGGAGCATAATCAAGCGATGTTAGATATTGCTTCAGCACTAAGCTATGCCGAGTATGATGACATCAAAGGATGTGATACTGCACATTAGATGTGGGAAACATTGTCAAGAATCTATGGAGGAGATGATAATGTCAAGAGAGCCAAAAGAGAGAGGGCCTAAGAGGAAATTTTGATGACATGAAAATGAAAGAAGGAGAGAATGCTACCAAATATGGTGCAAGGATGAAGGAAGTAGTAAGTGCCATAAGAAGCCTAGGAGGACAGCTAGCAGAAGAAACAATATGTAGCAAATACTTGAGAACTTTTCTTCCCATCTATGCTATAAGAGTATCAGCCATCCAAGAGCTAAGGTGTGTACTAGGCAATGCATTATCATTTGAAGGAATAATTGGAAGATTCACTACCTTTGAGCTATCCAACTTTGATAACTACAAGCCAGAAAACTTTGAATATGCATTCAAAGCCAAGATGACATTAAAAGACAACGAGGAGATGCAAACAAAGAAAAAGAGTGGAAAAGGAAAGTATGTATCTAGTGATAGTAGCACTGATGAAGATGATGTGGACCAATTGGAGGCATTACTAGCAAGAAGATTTCATAGAGGAAGAGGAAAATTTAAAGGTAAGCTACCAATCATTTGTTTCAATTGTAATGAAGTTGGTCACATTGCAGCTAGATGCACACAAAAGAAAAATTACAAGGATGGAGGCAACTTCAAGAATAAGAAAGAGGACAACAAGGACTATAGAGGTAAAGGCAAAAGATGCTACATTGTTGAAGAAGACTCTAACGAGAATGATGATGAAGTAGTTTATGTGGCTATGAAAGATGAATCAGATGAAGATGAAGTAACTACCCTGGTAACCTGCATGAACAAGAATGATAGATGGATCATAGATAGTGGATGCTCTCATCACATGACTGGAGATAAAAGTAAGTTTATTTTCTTTACTCAATATGAAGGAAATAGTGTTAGATTTGGTAACAATGCACCATGTTAGATCAAAGGGAAAGGTAGTATCAAGCTTACTGAAAAGATATCAAGTGATAATGCATACTATGTTGAAGGTCTGAATTATAACTTGTTAAGTATCTCACAGTTAGGCAACATAGGATGTAAGGTTGAATTTGAAAAAGGAGTTGCTAAGATCTATTATTCTCAAGGAAGTCTAATAAGAAAAGGTGATCAGACTAAGAGTAATTTGTTTTACCTTGACATGAAAGACGCTTCTTGTCTCATTGTTCAAACTGATGACATATGGTTATGGCACAAGAGACTATGTCATGTAAATTTTGACAATCTAATAAGCATCAACAAAATGAAGAAAGTTAGAGGTCTACCAAAGTTGAAGAAACCTGATGACACCATGTGCAAACAATGCCAACTAGGGAAGATGACCAAGTCAACTTTCAAAAGCAAGACTTATACTTCTAATGAAGTATTAGAGCTAGTTCATACTGACTTGTGTGGTCCTATTGAAGTACAAAGCTACAAAGGTGATAGATACATAATGCTATTTGTAGATGACTATTCAAGGATGATGATAGTCATGTTACTGAAACTAAAATCAGATGCATTCCAAATTTTCAAATGGTACTTGGCCAGAGTAGAGAAAGAGACTGGAAAGAGCCTAAAATGTCTCAGATCTGATAGAGGAGGTGAATTCACATCAAGAGAATTTGAAGAATTTTGCAATGAAAGAGGAATCAAAAGATAGACATCAACACCCGGGACTCCAACTCAGAATGGTATAGTAGATAGAAGGAATCAATCAATTATTGACTCTGCTAGAACCTTAATGATGGAGAAAAATGTTGCACTCAAGTACTGGAGAGAAGCTGTAAGTACTGCAGTCTACACACTCAACAGAGTTCAAGTCAAGAAAGGTACAAATACAACACCTTTTGAATTATGGTATGGGCATTCTCCTAATGTAAAACATTTCAAAATATTTGGATGCAAATGCTATATATATAAAGAGTCTAGATATGGAAAGTTTGATGCAAAGAGTGAGGAAGGCACATTTATTGGTTATTCTACTAGAAGCAAAGCTTATAAGTGTTTGAATGTTAACATTAATAAAGTAGTAGAAAGCACAAATGTGAAATTTGATGAGCTTGCAAAAGTTAAAAGTGTTGAGAATACCAAGAAAGTAGAAGAATACAAGACCTTTCTATACTTTTATGAAGGTATACCTAATAATGGTGAAGTTGCAACTCAGAATGACAATCAGCAACAAAATCTAGCATCTGCCGACTCACAGACAGTGAATGCCAAACTGTAGACACATTCAAAAGTCAAGTTGCAGAATGTAGAGAATGTTCATTCAAATTTTTAGAATAGCCAACATGAAGAAAATGAACAAATACTTGATGAAAATATACATGAAGATTCAAATTCTAAAAGAGACAACATGCAAACAAGGAAAGAACTAGTACTAGCAAAGTATGTGAAAAGACATCATCATGCAGATCAAATTATTGGAAACAAAAAGGCAGGACCAATGATAAGGAATAGACTCAGAAGTGAAACATGTCTGCTTAGCAAAATGGAACCAAAAATAGTGAAGCCATAAAAGATGATGACTAGTACAATGCTATGAAAGAAGAAATAGAACAAATTGAGAAGAACAAGACATGGACCTTTGTCTCAAGACCAACTGATAAGAATGTAATTGGAACCAAGTGGGTGTTTAGAAACAAGTTAGATGAGAATGGTGAAATCACAAGGAATAAGGAAAGCTAGCCTGTAAAGGGTATGCACAAGAAGAAGGACTAGACTATGGAGAAACTTTTGCTCCAGTTGCCAAAATGGAAGGAGTAAGGACCTTACTGGCATATGCAGCCTTCAAATGATTTAAAGTATATCAAATGGATGTTAAGTCCGCATTTCTGAATGGTATACTTGAAGGGGAAGTCTACATAGAGCAACCAGAAGATTTTGTTGATGAAAAGAACAAAAATAATGTATGAAAATTGCATAAGGCTCTATATGGATTAAAGCAAGCCCCTAGAGCTTGGTATGAGAGACTTCACAAGTATCTAGTGCAAATAGGATTTGAAAGAACTGATGATAACAACAACATGTACATCAAATCAGAAGAAGGTAAGGATATTCTTGTATTTGAAATATTTGTGGATGACATAGTTTTTGGAGGAAAGGAAGTACTTTGTAAAAGTTTTGCTGACAAAATGAAACATGAGTTTGAGATGTCAATGTTTGGAGAAATCAAATTCTTTGTAGGATTGCAAGTACATCAACTAAAACATGGTATATTTTTGACACAATCAAAATACATCAAGGAGATACTCAAGAACTTTAGATTAGAAGATTCCAAACCTGTCAGCACACCAATGGCAATAGGACATAAGCTATCCAAAAATGATGAATCAGCTAAAGTCAATCACATAATGTATAGATCCATGATTGGAAAACTACAATATATTGTACATAGCAGACCAGACATAGCACTAGTAGTTGGAATAGTGGCTAGATTCTCGGCTAATCTTAGAGAAAATCATCTCATGGCAGTAAAAAGGATAATGAGGTATCTCAAAGGAACTAATGATTTTGGCCCATATTACAGAAAGAATGAGAAATTTGAGCTCAATGCATACACAGATGCAAATTGGGGAGGCAACATTGATGACATGAAAATCACAAGTGGAGGAGCATTATTCTTAGGTAAAAGGCTAGTTACTTGGACTAGCAAGAAACAAACATGCACATCTCAGTCCACTGTAGAAGCAGAATATGTGGTAGCAGCAGTCAATTGCACAAACATTGTGTGGCTTAAACATCTATTGAAAGGAATGAAAGAAGAGGTAACCAAACTTGTGATACTGTATTGTGATAATACAAGTGTTATAAACATATCCAAGAATCTAGTAATGCATGCAAAAACCAAGCATATTGCAATCAAGTCTCACTATGTCAGAGAATTGGTGGAAGACAACCAAGTGAAGATGGAGTACATTCACACAAAGGAACAAACTGTAGATATCTTCACCAAACCATTGCCCAAGGATCCTTATGAATACCTTAGAGGCAAGTTGGGGGTAATGCCCCTAACTCAAGTAGTCTAAAGGAACAAAGAAGTTGCCTTGCATCAACAGGAGTAGAACATTCAAATATCAAAAGAGTGATGCAGAGGATGACAATAGGAATAGAATTTCTAGATTCATCATAAGCATGGTGATAGAGGGTGAAAACAAGAGATGCAAATTTTCTATTTAGCATGTTGAAGATGCTACATCTTTGGCATTTATGTCAAAGAGGGAGATATGAGAAACTGATCAAAGAAAGGTAAGAGGGAGATGTCTATGTATGAAAGAAGAGATGACAGAATAAGATTTAAAAGAAATAAGAATTAGCAAGCAGCTATGAAGGATTAGGAATACAAAGTAAGGATGCAGTAGTTCAGAGGGAGAAGCAGAACAAAGGATTCAGTTTGTATCAGTTTGTTTGGTTTGCCATCAATGCCAAAGAGGGAGATTGTTGGAAATAATTGAAAAAATCATTAATGAAGAGTAATGGAACTGGTAAAGAATGTCTTCAATCATTGTTTTTCATTGATGTCAAACTTGCTACTTGCAGGAATGACAAATGCTTTAGTGATCCAAATACTATCAATTGGTTGATTAACAAGTAGGTGGCAATCAATAAGATGTAACTAGAGTACCTAGAGAAAGGTTGAAGTTATGATGTTATAATGAATTATAAGGATAAGTTAAGCCATTGATGAAATAGTGTATTGATGACATACTCTAAGACACAGAGGATGGACACACTGAGACACATCAAAGATGTAAGGATTAACTAAGTTCATTGGAGAAAGCCGAGCTAGCTAGTTAGTGCCGAACAAATTCTTAGTTGAAGTTAAGCAAGTTCAACTTAGTGTGTGCCAAGTGACTTTAGGCACCAAGCAAGATACAAGAGCCTAGTGATATTTAAGTGTCGAGTCTTCAAGTGCCGAGCAACACAGAATTTCTTCAAGTGTCGAGTGCCAGTAAAATAACAATAGCAGTCGAGTAACACAGAAGGAGCCGAGCATCAGTAAATCAATGATGCCAAGTTGCTACATTATTTGTTAAGTCAAAGATTTTCCAGATCAGCAGCGATAAGTTTTTTACATCAAATTATATGAATTAGTTGGATGATGAGCATGATGAGTAGATGTCACAAAATTTTATGTAAACCATGCAAACCAAGTCAAGGCGAATGCTAATGGATTTATCATGAAGTTTCTAGAAGAAACAATCTGGAGGGAAAATAATACCATTTTCTCAAGATCAAATCAATATTTGAGCGAGAAATGAAGAATAGAACTTCTTTGTAAGGAGTTACAAGTCAGAGATCAAATGTGCATGCATGAGAGGGAGTTGGTCTTAAGTGTGGTAATGCGAAGAAACCAAAAGGAGTAAGAATAGGGCATCAAGACTCTGAGTTGATAAAATGATCATGGAGTGCATTGGCATAACGAGTGGAAGAACTCAAGGAGATAGATCTTGAAGGGTGAACAAGCTATCAGCACTACAAGGGAGGAAATCCAAGCAAAGAAAAGAACTGAAGAGCGATCTAAAATCTGCAAGGTTGAAGTTGCAATCTATATCAAGTCAAAACCCTTCTAATACTTTCTTACCATTGTATTAGACATTGAAACCCTACATTGCTAGGTTAGCTTAATAGCTAGGTGGATAAGCCTCAGGAGAATGATAAAGAGATCCCCAGGAGAAGGATAAGAGATCCTTAGGAGGAGGATAGAAGATCCTTAGAGAGGGATGAAAGATTCTTTTGAGAAGGTGACTGTAAATCCCATGGACTTGGGTGAGCCTAACAGCTCTATGTAAATCCTTTAATGGGGTGACATTCCAAATTGAATGTTCTTAAGTCCTCTAATAGGGCACACTCCTAATAGGGTGTAGAAATCCTTTAACAGGGTCACATTTAATAGTGTGTTGTAGCCTTTAACAGGGCAGGCCTGTAACAGGGCAAACCATCAGAAGTGATTGAAATCAATTGCACAATTATTCAGTGGGTATCATCCCCACCCTAGTTTTACCTTCTTATTCCTGGAGGATTTTTGGGTCATCAAAATCCTTAGTGTTATGGTGTGATGCATGTTTACTTTTCATGGTTGTTTAATGTTCAATTGCATGCATGATAATTTCAATTATGTGCCATTAAGGATTAGAAGAAAAAATTGTATTGGACATCATTGGACACCTTGGATAACTGATTCACCCCCTTCTCTGTTATTTTAAATAATTCTAACACTGTCATCCACTTGTATGGTAACAATTTATCATCCTTGGTTTGACATTCATCATTAACTTGATTAATGATCAGTTGGGAGTCTCTAAAGACCTGCAACTTTGTCACTTTTCATTGTATTGCCAATTTCAGTCCTATAAGTAATGCTTCATTTTTTGCCATGTTATTAGTACAAGGGAATAATAACTTGTAAGACTTTGGTATTGTGCATCCTTGTGGTGTAACAAAGAATACCCCTACCCCTAAGCCATTTTGAGTAAATGAACCATCGAAGTATAATTTTTAGGACTGTGTTAATACTTGTATGATTTTGACATTTGGAAGTTCAACATGTGTTGTTTGTTCTCTTGCTAATGGAGCATTTTCTAATTGATCTTTTATTACTTGTCCCTTTATGGCTTTTTGATCTACATACTCAATTTCAAGTTCACTTAGAACCATGACCCACTTTGCTAGTCTACCTGTTACTATTGATCTACTAAGAAAATACTTCAACGGATCTATTTTTGTGATTAGTGTGACTTTGTGGGACAAAATTAATGCAAGAGCATCTAGGGTTGCCTTGTAATCCTACACTTTTGTTCATTTAGCCAGTTGTTGTTGAGTTCCACCTATTGTCGAGTGCTTATTGGATGTTGAGCTTCCTAAGTGATGCCAAGTTCATAGTAGTTGTCACATGATTCCTTTAGATGCTGAGTTTGTAGTAGTTGCCAAGTGATTCCTTTGGATGTCGAATTCGCAGTAGCTACCGAGTGATTTCTTTGGATGCTAAGTTCATGGCAGATGTTGAGTGTAAATATTTTGTGAAGTCTTCATTTGCCGAGTAGTCTATGTCTAGTTCCAATTTGGGCCGACCTTTGCTACATTTAACTTTGGTATAGGTAGTTATTGTGAGCTAACTTATAGCAATGCATGAATTTAGTGTAAGATTTAATCCTGTGATGGGCTGACCTGTGGCTGCTCAAGTATTTAAGGAAGTCTAGGATGGAGTTTTAGGTAGATTGGGAGAACAAAGAGACTAAGAGGATTGGAATGTGAACTTTAAGTTAGATCATGAATCTGAAAGTTGTATTTTTCGTAATTGGTCATAACCCAGAAGGCCTTACAGTTGGGCATGTATGCTAATTATTTGATGAATATATAAACATCTTGTTCTCTCTCTCCTTGGTGTTGTTCTTGTGTTGTGTTTTTCATTGTGCTAACTCTTGCAAGGTGGTTGGGATAGTTGGGTGTGCCCTTGGCCCTAGTTATTTCATCTCCTTCCCTATGTCAAACATGTAGTGTCTCAACTTTTGGGATGAAAAGACAATTTCTAAACATGCTCTTTCAATTGATGAATAGTTAAGCTCATATCCCACTAGAGTGCAATTGATATAATAGATAGCCTTTCCTTTTCCTTCATGGTCTTATTGTGCTAATAAGGCTCCCAAAGAATTTTTAGTCACTAATATGTATAGAAAGAGTTGTTTTCCATGTATAGGTAACATCAAAGTTGGTGGATTTGTCAAATATGATTTGATATTGTCAAAATCTTCTTCACACATGGCATCCTAGTGAAATGGAACATTCTTTTATAGTAGGTGCATAAAATGATGACTTCTATCAGCCAAATATGACAAATGTAATGATGGATTGCAATCTTCCTTGTCATGATCTTAGCTGACTTAATGTTCCTCAGGGGTGGCATTTCCATAATTTCCTTAACTTTATCAAGATTCACTTCTATTCCTTTTGTAGAAACTATATATCCCAACAGTTTTTCAAATTTCATGTCAAATGCACATTTCTTGGGATTTAATCTAACCTTGCACTTTTCCAATCTAGTGAATATCGTGTCCAATATTTGTCAATGATCTTTCCCTATTTTTTATTTTCCTAGGATATTATCAACATAGTCTTCCATTATGGTATGCATCATGTCATGGAAAATTGTAGTGATTGCCCTCTGATACATAGCATCTACATTTTTGAGACCAAAATACCCCATGGGCACGTGAATGCAGTTTTCTCTTGATCTTCTAGTGAAATTTTGATTTGGTTATAACCAAAAAAACCATCCATTAAAGATAGAATTTTATGCCTAGAAAGTAAGATCTATAATAGTATCAATGTTTGGTAAAGGAAAATCATCTTCGAACAAGCTTTTTTTTAGATCTCTGAAGTTAGTGCATACCCTGATAGACTTATCTAGTTTCAAAATAGGAACAATGTTTGATATCAATTATGCATAATCAATTTCTCTTATAAAACCAACATCCAAAAGTTGTTTTGTTTCATATTTTACTAGAAGTACCACATGTGGATGCATCTTTTTGAGTTTTTTTTCCATTGGTTTGATTCCTAGAGATATAATTAAATGATTCATTATGAGATCTAGATCTAAACTTTGCATATCATCATATGACCATGCAAAATTGATTTGTTTAGATTTGAAAAACTACATAAACTCCTCTCTTTTTTATTTTGATAAAGATGTTGTTATTTTTAGGATGTGTTGAGATTCTTCTGTCTCAATATTGATAGGCACTGTTGGTTCAATGAGTATTGATGATTACTCTCAATATAAATAATCAGGATAGAGTGTCAATCCTTTCATGTTTAGAAGCCTTAGAGAAGTTTTCACCCTTAGATACATCTTTTATTTTTACCATTTTTGGATCTAATACTGCCATAGTTTGGTCTTCACAATTAGATCTATTGATTATTTTCACATTTTTATGACTAAAAGGATTAGCACTCTCATCAAAGTAAGTCGTGTCATTGAGATCAATAGGAAACCCTTTCTTATGATCTCCTTGTGGCATATGATCTCTAATCTTAAGATAATCTATTACTACATCATCATTATGGAAAACATCTAGTTTGGGAATAGGAGGTGAAGGCCAGTCAATAAGCTCAGGATGTATTTGACACAAGGAAGGAGACAAAATAACTAGGGCTAAGGGCACACCTAGCTATCCAAACCACCTTGCAAGAGTTAACATAGCAAAAAACATAACATGAGAACAACACCAAGGAGAGAGAGAACAAGATGTTTATATATTCATTAGATAATTAGCATACATGCCCAGCTATAAGTTCTTCTAGGTTACAGCCAATTACAAAAAAATACAACTTTCAAATTCACGATCTAACTTCAAGTTCACATTCCAATCCTCTCAATCTCTTTGTTCTCCCCATCTACCTAAAACCCCATCCTAGACTTCCTTAAATACTTGAGCAGTCACAGGTCAACCAATCATAGAATTAAATCTTACATTAAATTCATGTACAACCATAAGTTAGCTCACAATAACTACATATACCACAATTAAATGCAACAAAGGTTGGCCCAAACTAGAACCAAACACAGACTACTTAGCATATGAAGACTTCACAAAATACTGGCACTTGGCATCCACACAAACTCAACATCTAAAGGAATTACTCAGAAGCTACCACAAACTCGACATCCAAAGGAATCACTTGGCAACTACTACAAACTCGACATCCAAAGGAATCACTCAGCAGCTACTACGAACTCGACATCCAAAGGAATCACTCAGCAACTACTATGAACTTAGCATCCAAAGGAATCACTTGGCAGCTACTATGAACTTAGCATCAACTAGGGAGCTTGACATCCACTAAGCACTTGACAATAGCTGGAACTCGACAGCAACTGGCTAAATGAACAAAAGTGCAGGATTACAAGATGACCCCAGATGCTCCTGCATCAGACAACTAGGGTTGGCAGAAATGATTCTCCTAAATTATTAAGATGTCACAACCTGAGCTAAATCCAACCCATACTAGGAAATCCATAAAGCATCTTCACTAGGTCTACTCTTCCACTTCACCAAATATTCATAGTAATCTTTTCCTCTTGTGCTTTTACCAATTCTTTGATCTAATATATGTTCAACTTCTTCAATCTACTTCTTAAGATAGCCATCTGACATAATAACTTCATCATTTGACTCATGGTACTTATATAAGTTAGCAACATTGAATATAGGATATATATCCATGTCATCAAGTAACTCAACTTCATAAGCATTACCACTATCAAACTTCTTCAAGATCTTACAAGGTCCAAACTTCTTCATCTTCAATTTACTTTATGTTCCAATAGGAAATCTTCCTTTCTTCAAATGAACCATCACCAAATTCAAAATCATAATGTCTTCTAGACTCATTAGCATTCTCCTTATACTTTTGATTACTTTGCTCCAACCTCAACTTACTTCCTTATGCAAAGATCCCATAAAATTAGCAAATTCTTCTCCTGCAGCACTTCTCTTTTCTTCCCTATACTCGTATTCACAAAATTATTATATGCAAACTTAGCTTGTGCCAATACCATCTCCTAATTACTTGGCTTGTCTCCTACTAAAGATCTCAACAAATTACCCAAGCTTCTATTCACAACCTCTGTCTATCCATCTTTCTATGGATGGAATGTAAAACTAAACTTCAACTCAGTACCCATCTTCTTCCACAAAGTCTTCCAAAAATAACCAACAAACTTACTGTCTCTGTCAAAAATAATACTTCTTGGTAATCCATGCAATCTCACAATCTCTTTGAAGAAAATTTCAACAACATGCTTAGCATCTGATGTCTTCTTACATGGTATGAAATGAGCCATTTTAGAAAATCTGTCCACCGCAACAAATATAGAATCATACCCCTTCACTATTTTAGGCAATCCAAGAACAAAATCCATACTGATGTCACTCTGAGATTTCTCAGGAATAACAATAGGTGTATACAAGCCAATATTCTGACTTACTCCTTTTGCAACTTGACAAACTCCACAACTCTTCACAAACTTCTAAAAAACTTTATACATTTGTGGCCAATAATACTTTTCCTTTAGTAAACTCAATGTTTCATCAATTCTAAAATGTCCAGCCAATCTACCACAATGCTTTTCCTTTATCAGATTCAACCTCATAGAACTTCTAGGGATACATAATTGAATACCTTTGAACAACATACCTTCTTGAATGAAATATTCATCATGCTTACTAATGCAATCTATTAAATTTTGTGCTCTGCACTCTCTCCATGCCTCAAAAAAAATTAGGGTCGATATTATACAACTCTTTCATTTCATCAAAACCAAGAACTTCAACATTCATCTCAGTCAACAAAGAATGTCTTCTACTCAATGCATCAACAACTCTATTAGTAACTCCACTCATGTGCTTGATCACAAATGTAAAACTCTACAAATACTCAACCCACTTCATATATCTATGATTTATTTTATCTATCAAGTAATGTAAAGCTTTATGATCAGTATACAACACAAACTCCTTAGAAATCAAATAATGTCCCCACTTCTTCAATGCTTTGACAATAGCATAAAACTCTTGATCACACATAGAATACTTCCTTTTAGCATCATTCAACTTTTCACTAAAGAAAGCAACAGGCTTACCTTCTTGACTAAATACAGCTCCTATTGCTCTAACACTAGCATCACACTCAACTTGAAATACCTTGTTTAAATTAGGCAAAGCCAATATAGGTAACTCAGCAACCTTTTGTTTCAAAGTCTCAAAACTCTTATCAGCTCCATATGTCCACTTGAATTCCTTTTTATCTCCTCTCATTGTCTCAATCATAGTATTGCAAATAGCAGTGAATTTTTTTGATAAATTTTCTATAAAAACTAGCCAAATCATTAAATGATCTTACCTCACCCACATTCTTAGGTGTAGGTCATTCCAAAATAGCTTTAACCTTCTTAGGATCCATCTTCAAACCATCAACTAAAATCACAAATCCCAAATGCACAATCTCCTCTTGCATAAAAGAACACTTCTTTAAATTAATCAGCAACTTCTCCTATTTCAATCTCTGTAATACTTGTCCAATGTGCTCAAGATGTTCTTCCTTAGTCTTACTAAATATTAGAATATCATTCAAATAAACAATCACAAACTTATCCAAGAATATTTTTAGAGCTCCATTCATCAACCTCATGAAAGTACTAGGTGCATTAGTCAAACCAAAAGGCATAACCAACCATTCATACAAACCATCTTTTGTCTTGAAAGTAGTCTTCCATTCATCACCTTCTCTAATTTTGATCTGATGATAGCCACTCTTTAAGTCAATCCTAGTAAAATACTTTGCTCCACTCAAACAATCCATTATGCCATCCATCCTTGGCATAGGAAATCTATATTTCATTGTGATCTTGTTAATAGCTCTAGAACCAGTAGACATTCTCCATTCTCCATTCTTCTTAGGTGCCAATATAGTAGGTATAGCACATGGACTCAAACTTTCTCTAATTAAACCTTTCTCCCTATTAAGTTCTTCATTCTCTGTAGGTGTCAATCTATATGGTGCTTTATTCAGAAAACTAGCTCTAGGAATCATATCCATAATATGACTTATTCTTCTTACTAGTGGTAAACCATCAGGAATATCCTCAACAACAATCTCTTTATACTCATTCAGAAATTCTATAATTTCTTCTAGTACTCGGCTACCACTCTCTACTATTACTTAGTCATTACTACCAACACTTGGTCCTCTAGGAACCATAGCAAAACAAACTTGATTCTTCTTTACTTCCTTTTCAAATTGCTTTCCATTAACCATGCAAACTTTTATTGCAGTACAACTAACCTCATCTGGACTTTCAATCAAAGGCAACAATATTTGCTTCTTCTCATTTACCCAAAGAGAATATTGATTCAATCTTCCATCATGTACAGTATATCTATCATATTGCCAAGGTCTACCCAAAAAAATATGACAACAATCCATAGGCATAATATCACACAAAATTTCATCAAAATAATGTCCAATCTTGAACTTCAAAAGGCATTGCTCACTTACCAATATCTTATGCTCATTTTTTATCCATGAAACATGATAGGGTTTAGGATGCTTCAATGTCTATAATTGTAACTTGGTAACTAGCTCTTCTGATGCCAAATTTGTAGAACTTCCACTGTCAATGATCACTTTGCAACATTTTCCAGCCATCTTGCATATGGTCTTGAAAAGACTTCTCGTTCAAACAAGTTCCTTGTCACTTCCCTTATTACATAAGGTTCTTCTCACCATTATACTTTCTCTAGCCTTAGGTCCACTTGGTGAACTTTTTATGTCTCCTTGAATCAAAACATTTATGCTACCTTGCCCACTTTTAAAATATCTACATTGAAAAGATTTATGCCCTTCTTTACCACATCTAAAAAAATTACCATGAAAGATACCTCTAGAATATTAATTACCTCTTCCTTAGTAAGAATCAATACCTTTCCATTAATTATTTCCTTTGGCATCATTCTTTTATTCAAATTTGCCCTTGTCTTG
The DNA here is from genome assembly GCA_028749045.1 of Cupressus sempervirens. Lineage (NCBI taxonomy): Eukaryota > Viridiplantae > Streptophyta > Pinopsida > Cupressales > Cupressaceae > Cupressus > Cupressus sempervirens. Next base: position 477,851,245 of record CM053792.1, read on the forward strand.
CACATAATTGTTAGATCTACCACCTTCTCCATAGAATCTACCTCTGCCTCTCTGGAATCTACCACCTCTACTTCTTTATCTTTGTTCATGCTTTTTTGTCAAGATCTCCTCAACTTTCAATGCATATTGATATGCTTCTTCTACACTTTCCAATTTCACACAATTTATCTCATCTTGAATTCCAAATCCCAACCCATTTATGTACCTTACAATTTTCTCAACATCATCATCCACATGTCCAAATTTGATGTCCAATCCATAGAATTCCTTAGTATACTCTTTTACACTCATGTCTCTTTGTCTCAAATTTTGCATCTTCCTCAACAAGCTAACTTGGTAATCAATAGGGAGGAATTTGTTCTTTACCTTCCTCACCATCTCCACCCAAGTTTTGATCTTTTCCTTTTCTCTCATGTATCTATCATCTTGCAAATTCTCCCACTATAGAGAAGTATGGCCTTTCAACCTAGTAACTGTAATCTTCACTTTCCTATTATCAAGAGTGTTTTCATACTCAAAGAACTTCTCCATTTTAGAGATCCAATCCAACACAGCACTGGTATCTAATTTTTCATCATAAGGAATAACTTTTACAGTAGGATTTGAATTTTTCCTAGATAATACTCTCAACAACCTTGCTTCATCTTGGTCTTCTTTAGGTTTTGGATTAGGGTTTGGTGCTACTGCTTCATCATCACTTACATCATCAAGATGTGCACCTCTCCTATGGGTTGTCTATACGACATCTAATCTGGCCACAATTTGTCTCAATGTATCCAATATTGCATTATCAGCATTTCCTCTACCTCAAACCATCTCTACAAATTAGGTTCCTCTAAAATTGTAACCCTCTACAAGCTATAGGTCAAATCCATAGATCTACTACCCCACAACCAAATTCACTTAGGGTTCTACATGATCCAATCACTACAAGGATGAACCTTGCACTCTAATACCACCTAACGTAGGGAAGGAGATGAAATAACTAGGGCCAAGGGAATACCCAGCTATCCAAACCACCCTATAAGAGTTAACACAGCAAAAAATACAACACAACAACAACACCAAAGAGAGAGAGTATAAGATGTTTATATATTCATCAGATAATCAACATACATGCCCAGCTATAAGGCCTTCTGGGTTATGACCAATTGAAAAAAATACAACTTTTAAATTCACGATCTAAGCTCACATTCCAATCCTCTCAATCTCTATGTTCTCCCAATCTACCTAAAAATCCATCCTAGACTTCCTCAAATACTTGAATGGCCACAGGTTGGCCCATCATAGAATTAAATCTTACATTAAATTCATGCACAACTACAAGTCAACTAACAATAACTACCTATACCAAAATTAAATGCAACAAAGGTCGGCCCAAATTGGAAGTAGACATAGACTACTCAGCAAATGAAGACTTCACAAAACATTGGCACTTAGCATCTACACAAACTTGACATCCATAGGAATCACTCAATAGCTACCACAAACTCAGCATCCAAAGGAATCACTCGACAACTACTATGAACTCAACATACAAAGGAATCACTTGGTAGCTACTACGAACTCAACATCCAAAGGAATCACTCAGTAGCTACTACAAACTTGGCATCCAAATGAATCACTTGGCAGCTACTATGAACTCAACATCAGCTAGGGATTTGGGCATCCACTAAGCACTCGGTAATAGCTGGAACTCAAAAGAAACTGGCTAAATGAACAAAAGTGTAGGATTACAAGGCGACCCCAGATGCTCCTGCATTAGTATTAGTGGTAAAGGATCCTTTGAGTCATATTAAAAGGCCGTAATTATGTTGATAGAAAATCTATTGAGATTTAGGAATGTATTTACAAGGTCTATTTCTATACTCTCATTTGAAAAGTAATGCTTTTGATAAATCTCTCTTTTTTCACAATCATCGCGATTGGCATAATATGGGATTAGCTCTAATGAGTCTAATAGTGAACTTTCTCCCTCATGATACGAGTCACTATAATTCCTAACAATATCAATTTATTTTTCTTTAGTGAGGGTATTGGAATCATCTTCGTCAAAATCAATGTCTTCTTACTTATCTCTAATTTGATTCAAAAATTCTAGGGTGATCTTTTGTTTCCCTTCCATTTTGGATGTTTGATCTGATCTATATCCTAATCCTGTAGCATCTCTATGATATTTTGTGGATTTTTAAAGATGGGTTACATGACACCTTCTCTTGGTAAGCCAAGAGGTCCACTTTCTTTGTACCCCATTTTTACTAAAATATCATATCCTTTTCCATAATGCTCAAGAGATATATGTTCATATTTGATGATCTCTTTTTTCTTTTCTTTCTATAGGAATTATTCAACATTTTTGTCATTTGCTTCATCAGTTAAGGTACCCCTACTCATAAAAGTGCCAAGAATAGTAGTAGGAGTTGGTTTTGATCATTGTTTTGTTATTAGTGATCTACCCTATGATCTAGGAGACAAGGGTAACCCTGTGATACAAAAAAATTTCCCTAGGGTATATTCTCCCATACTGTATTCTTTGACATCAACTTTTATATCTAAAGACTTGGAAGTAGATGCTAGATTGTTAGGGTTTTGACTGAGGGAAGTGGATATAACCAGACTATATTGTATGAGAAAAATGTTGATGACTTCAAGGCATTGCAATACTAAAAAGGATTGGGATCTTCTTTAATTATTATCTCTTGTCCATCATGAGGGAATTTTAAACACTGATGAAATGTTGAGGGTACTACTTACATGGATTGAATTCATGGATTTCCTAAGAGAATATTGTACACTAGTTCCATATCTAGGACCTGATAAGGTACATATTTGACTATAGGACCAACTCTAATAGGCAATATAACTAATCTCTTGGTGCTCTTTCTTGCTCATCATAAGCCTTTATTATGATTTTTTTTTTAGGATCTATTGCATTTTCAAAAAATCTTAGTGCAAGGACCAATTTTAAAGTACAAATATTCAATCCAGCTCCTCCATCTATAAGGACTCGTCTGATCTTGTGACTTTATACAGGGACTTCAATATGGAGTAGAGCATTATGAGGTTGAAGAATGAAAAGGTCATAATTTTCTATAAAGGATATGAAATGTAGAGTAGTCAAATGTCCCACCATAGCTTGGAATTTATTATGATCTAGATTGGTAGGTATTGTGGTCTCTGTTAGAGTTTTTTCAAGAATTTCTCTAAGGGATGTGGATAACTGCAAAAGCTCTAATATGGATATTTAGGCTAGTGTTTTCTCAAATTGGTCCAAGATGTTGTATTGTTTTGATGTTTTAGACATAGACTTTGGTACATAGACAACTTTGGTTTGAGATGTATGAAATACCTTGCAGTATAACCTTTGCTTGATTTCTAGTGGTAGCATTAACTTGCTTGGATTCATCCTTCTCATGAAAGGTAATGAAATTGGCATACTATTGAGAATTATCACATTCAAATAGGTTGTTAATAGATGTATAGGATGTGGTATTGTAACTAGCTTGTTTGTTTGCCTTAGTGTTGGAGGCATTTTCTTTATCATGATCTAGAAGTGGATCTTTGAATGTAGTATGTATCTCATTTGAAGTATGACCATCAACATTAATTTCACCACTCTCCACTAGGTGTTTTATGACATTATTTAATCTTTGATAGTCATTGGTTTTATGTCCTTTACATCTATGGAATTCGCAATAGTCATCATCATTCCACCATGATGGTTTCACCTTTGGTTTATAATATTTTACTTCAGGAAGTGTGATAAGTTTTTGAGTGATTAAATTTCTCAAAGTTGATTCAAGAGATTCCCATATAAGAATAAATGTATGTTTCTTAGGTATTAGAGATCTCCTCATGAAAGATTGATTGTTTTGGACATCTTGAGCATTTTGATTTGTTTGAGGAGTAGTAGATTTGCTTCCAAGATTCAATACTGGTTGTGATGTTTTGACATTTCAATTATCTACTACTCCATCACTTATGATGTTTTTGTTCTTGTTCCAATATTTGGATTTGTCATTGTTTCTATTGGAATTATTGTTGTTTTTTTTTATTTGGAGAACTAGTATTGTCTTTTGTGTATAGTTTGAGTTCTCCTTTTCAAACCATAGCTTCTTCAAATTTTACACCATTTTCTATGATGTTTTTGAAGTTCAATGGACATTGAAATTGTACCCTATAGCTCATTTCTAGTGTAAGGTTTGTATAAAAATATCCATCTTTTCATGTTCAGGAATGATTTGTGGATATTTTGATAAGAGGTGATGCCATTTTTGTAAAAAGGTGAGGAATGGTTCCCCATTCTTTTGTTTTGAGTTACAAAGGTCTAACATGGTCACTTCATGTCCAATGTTGTAGGAATTGTGTGTTACAAACATTCCAACTAACTCGTTAAAAAATTTAATACTAGGTGGTAACTTAGAAAACCATTCCATAGCTTGGCCTCCCAAACTTCTTAGAAATAGTCTTATAAGGTAAGTCTCATCATGAGCTACTTCAATGCAGGCAACACAAAATTCTCTAACATGGTCTTGTGGATCTGTATTCCCTTTGTATTTATCAAATTTGGGAACCTTGAAATGAGGAGGAAAATGTAGAAGTTGATGAAAGATCAACCCCACAGCTTCCAAGAACACCTACATGCAAACATCTATCATGGAAGAGAGAAGCAAAAAGCTATGAAGGCTAGAATTACCAGATCCATAGATGAGACATTCTTGATGAGAAAAAAGATAAATTTGTTTTATCAACAATGAATTAATAAATTACAAAATGATCAATCCTTATAAAAGGATATCGAAACCTTAACAGGGTAAAACTAGGTTGCATGATAATAATTAATAAAAGAATTAATTATTATATGCCTAAAGTTTACCTTAAGTAAACTAGAGATAATAAGTAACTTAATAATTAAATCAAAATGATTTAATTAATAAGGCAATATCTTGTTACTCTAACACCCCCCCTAAGATAAACTAAGGGAGCAGCTAAAAACCTAAAAACTACTGCTAAAAGTAAATTGGGTCCCGGCAACAAGGCCTAGTGAGATACCCAAGCACAACCAAATCTCTATAAAGAGGAGAAATAGAGAAAACCACATGGGAAAAATTATACTCCAAAAAGAGATAGAAAGAATTTTCTAGAAGATAGGAACAAAAGATGATCATGAAGAACACCACTGAAGCATGAAATTGCAACCATTGCCAAACTATTGATCTAAAGAACCTTCAATGTATATAACATGACCAAGTAGAGAAGACTAAGTCTAAAGAGATGATCAATTGAAGATGGAAGGTATCTTCATAGCCTCCAAAAATAGGAATAAAAGAATGTCTATATGGTAAATGATCCATCTCACCGAAATGCATAGGTATCCAGCTACTGTAATTGCCTGGAACATTGGATCAAATATTGAATACATAACTCTCTCCATCGAACCAAGAAAGAAATAGAACCAACATAACCCCCCTATAATGTTGAGAGGTAAGACATGAAAATTGAAACTAAATACAATATCTTTTGCAAAAATAAGAACCAAGAACATCAAGAGCGCAAAAGAAGTACAAACACCTATAATGGCACGTGTCATCGATACATCATGAGGTTAATGTCATGGAACAAACACTCACTTGAAAAAGGAAGATGGAGAATATGGCCAATATGAAACCCCCCAAGGCACTTTTTAATGTAATGCAAGTACAAAAAAACACAAAGATGTGCAAGATCCCATAATGTAATAGAGTGGCACTTTATCTAAGTGCGTTTGCAAAAATACTATAAAAGGATGTCAACAAAGATCAAAAGAGACATAAGGTTGATACAATAGATAGTATAACCCATGAAAAATCATCTAAAACATAAAAATCAATCCCCAAACCTAAAACAACTAAGATAGCCATCAAAATACAGAAAAGCAAAAAACAGGATGGGATATGCTTGGAGCAGAATCTGGAAAATAAAAAATCTCAAAATATGGCTCTGTGCAAAATAGAAATTTTGACTTTGACAACCAAAATAAGCTACCAAACAACATCAAAAATCCAAATAAACTACAACATTCTGATGAGCTCAAAATCAACTTTCTGGCGATATCTCGTTTGCCAAAATAGAATCCGAATGAGCAAGTTATGGCCAAAAAACCACATGTAGATCCAAGAAAAACATTGGAAAAACAAACAAATTGCTACCTCAGGATCTGTGCTAGAATGTCTCAAAAAGTGTGTCCACAATTACCAAAAATTGCCTCGATAAGCGTATTAGATTGGTACCAAAATTGTCTCAATTTGTGTGTCAAAAATCTTAGATTATGTATCCAAAAATCTTGATTTAGGTGACCAAAAATATCGACTTGTATGACAAAAAAATCTCAATTTTCATACCAAAAAGCACAAAATCATCACCTCGAGAAACATGCCAAAAAAATCATGTTTTTTGTAAAAATATCAATTTTCATACCAAAATTAAGAAAATCATTGTCATAGGAAATGTGGCAAAAACCTCAATTTTTAAAACGAAAAATCACAATTTGCGTGTCAAAAATCTAAAAATCACTACCTCGAGAAATATGCCCAATCTGGGAGCAAATGTTTTGCCTCAAATTCCAATTGTGTTCAAATTTGACAAATTTTATATGAAAATAGGGGTTTTTGGGCACTCTAACCTCAACGATGATGTCCCTTTGGGCTCAAACTACACCAAAAATCAGTGACCCCCCAAATTCAATAAAAAAATCCTCTAAAAGCCACAGATCTAAAAAATGATACCAAATCTCTCAAGAATAGAATGCGGTCATGAAGATCTGGAGCTATGATACCATATTGAAGTTGATGAAAGATCAACCCCACAACTCCTAACAGTCACTTACGTGCAAATACCTATCACAAAAGAGAGAGGCAAAAAGCTATGTAGGCTGGAATCACCAGATCCATAAATGAAACATTCTTGATGAGAAAAAAGATAAATTTCTATTATCAACAATGAATTAATAAATTACAAAGAGATCAATCCTTATAAAAAGGAGATCAAAACCCTAAGAGGGTAAAACCTAGGTTGCATGATAATAATTAATAAAAGAATAAATTATTATATGCCTAAAGTTTAGCTTATGTAAACTAGAGATAATAAGTGACTTAATAATTAAATCAAAATGATTTAATTAATAAGGAAATATCTTATTTCTCTAATAGAAACGAAATCAGGACCAAACTTTTATCAAAAAAGTATGGACATATGTCTTCTAATGTGTACCTCTTGGATGAAGATCCAATTTTTTATTAGATTTTTTGTTGAAGCATTTTGAGATGTTGTACCAAAGGGTCTAATGATAATGTATGTCCATGTAGGGCATTCCCTTGAACATTGATTCCTTGAGGGTTTAAACTTTGAAAATTCATACTAGGAATGTTATGCCCTTATTGGTGAGATCCTTCAAATGTTGAGTTGAATTATTGAAAAGGATTTGCTTGACTATAACCTTGCGAAGAAACATGTTGAGGATAACCTTTTTGTGTTATGCCTTGTGGGGTCATCCCTAGTTGATAAGATCCTTGATATGTTTTGTTTGGTTGTTGAGTAGGACCTTGTAATGTTATCATAGGAGTAGGACCTTGTTGGGTTGCATCCTATTGAGGGATACTTTTTTGGGTATAACCTTGTTGAAGAGGTCCTTGTAATGTTACTATAGGTGGACTAGGACCTTGTTGGGTTGCACCTTGTTGAGGAGTATTTTCTTGGGTATAACCTTGTTGAGAAGGTCCTTGTAATGTTACCATAGGTGGACTAGGACCTTCTTGGGTTAAACCTTGTTGAGCGGCACTTTGTTCAATATAACCTTGTTGAGGAGGTCCTTGTAATGTTACCATAGGTGGACTAGGAAATTTTTGGGTTACACCTTGTTCACTAGTGCTTTGTTGGGTATAACCTTGTTGAGAAGTTCCTTGTAATGTTACCATACGTGGACTGGGACCTTGTTGGGTTACACCTTGTTTAGGAGTGCTTTGTTGGGTATAACCTTATTGAAGAGGTCCTTGTAATGGTAAATCTTGTTGAGGACTATTTTGTTGGATTAGCCCTTGCGATGTTGCACCTAATAAAGGACTTTGAGAAGAGGAACTTTGTTGAACGAGTCCTTGAGAAGGCACAGTATTTTGTTGCAAAAGATCACTTGAGGGAAAAGAACCTTGTTGAAAAAAATGTTGTAGGGTTTATCCTTATTGAGGAAGTTCTTGATCACTAGAGGTGTTCTTGAGTTGATTGAGATTAAAATCAGTAGGAATCTTGACACCTTGTTTTGCAAGTACCATGAAATATTGCTCTTTATCTAGGTTTTGTATCATTTCTTTTGTTTTCTAAAACCTAAGCTCTTTCATGGCTTTCTTAATCTCTACTTCAATCGATTCATCATCCATTGATTGTCTAGAGGACCTAATAGTTTTGGCGAGTTAAGGATTCTCATAAGTATTTGTTTCTTCCATGTTGGTTTTTTGTTGTTATGCTTTCAGTTTTTGAGGTCTTGTTTGAACTATCATATAATGGCAAAAGAGGAAATTGTTGGTCGAAGGTTTTGTTCAAATGTTGAAAATTTAGATGTAGACAATGATAATCTATCTATAGGAGATGAAACTCACTATGATGTAGACAAAGAGGTCTCAAAATGTCAAATCTAGGTAAGTTTCTAGATGAAGGATGATAAATCCTAATAAGGAAACTCACTAAGATAAAATTTGTTCAACACAAGAAATTTAGGGATGCAAATTTTTGCGATGGTAGACTAGAAGTATGAAAATGAGGCTCAAACTATTTATTGTTATTTGAAAGCTATAATTTTTTTTTATCAAACTAGAAGGATAACTCAAATGGGTATCCTAAAATACTCTCTATTTATATTTTATTTTTGGTTGCTTTTCTGGTTTTTTGGTTTTTTTTTTTCATTTTTGGGTTTGATTTTTGGTTTTTTCTGATTTTTGGTTTATTTTGTTGTTTTTCTAATTTTCTATTTTTTTTTTTTTTTTCTAATTTTCTAGTTTTTTTGTTATTTTTCTGATTTTCTAGTTTTTTTGGTTTTTTTCTGATTTTTGGCAAGAAAAATATGCACACACGTAAAACAAAATGAATTCCTAAAAGTTTTTCTAAAATACAAAGCACAAACACACCACAATCCTAGGTTGGCTAAGACAGTATCTCTAGAATTCCCACTTGGACTAGGTCTAGTCGTGCTAACTCAATGTAGATAGAATAGTAGCTTGGAGTTATAGGATCCCCCTTACATTGCACTCACTCCTTGGGCACACCAAGTGATGAATTCAAAGGGTGATGAAATCCCAAGGAACCACTACCCCACAAGAAAGCTACAAAAAGTGTGAGATGTCTTTGAATCCTTAGTGCCAGTAGATAGAAGGTTTTTGGCAATCTATAACACAATATTTAGTAAGTGCATCCATTTGGAAGGTTATGCATTTGACAACTTATACCCATTAAGGGGATCCCTCAGTCTACATAGGTTACTCTCTATAGATTTTAACACACCACACAGGTACTAAGAGAGAATCACATCCGACATAACTATATTACAACCACTCCATGAAACTTTCATCCCAATGGATTTTTATTTATAGTGGATGAGAAGAGCTTAGTGTTAGCCCATTACCACTTGGGTCATTCCCTCTCACTAGCCATGCTAAAGCCATTCTCGGGAGGCATGCCCTCTAAAGATTAGTACAATTTTTCTCTTACACCTAGGATCCACAAATGGCAAGGGGAGAAGATACTTCCTTCTACTAAAATTGGGTAAACATAGAACGTGGCTAGCCCACAAGACACAATTGACACGATGATCTAATTTAAAGAAGACGCATGAAAATGAAAAGTGTGTTGTATTTTAAGCCCAAATGAAGGTTATAGTTTTCATTTAACAACCCCTTATAGAAACTTGCAAACAAGGGATCAATCAAATATATTTTAGAGGGGCCTTCAACACAACATCCTGTGAAACAAACCTAGAGAACTACAAGAACAAACAACAACTAGTTAAAATGTTAGAAATCTTTTTTTTAATTTTGGAAAAACTTTCCCAAAATGGAAAATTGCTAAAAATGGAAACTTTCCCAAAACATAAACCTTCTATTAAGTGGAAACTTACTAAAAATGGAAACCTACAAAAATGGAAACTTTCTTGAAATGGAAACTTGCTAAAATGGAAACTTTCCCAAAATGGAAACTTGTTGCAAATGGAAACTTACTGAAAATGGAAACTTGCTAAAAATAGAAGCTTTCCTAAAATAAAAACTTGCTAAAAATGGAAACTTTCTTGAAATGTAACCTATTAAAATAGAATCGTTCTCGAAATAGAAACCTGCTAAAAAAAGAAACTTTTCAAAATGGAGACTTTCAAAATAGAAACTTGCTAAAAACTAAAACTTTCCAAAATGGAAACCTACTAAAAATGGAAACTTTCTTGGAATAGAAACTAGCTAAAAATATAAACTTTCAAAAATGGAAACTTGTTAAAATGGAAACCTACTAGAAAGAGAAAAACAAATATAGGATAAAATGGGGTAGCGCCCCCACAGTGGGTGCCAAAGATGTATGCAAATTTATGTGTCAATGCATGAATATCAAATCTAAGCTAATAAACACACACACAATGAAGTATTCCAAATCAAAATGAAATCTTTACCTTTCCTTACCATATGTAACGTGCCTTCATTGTCCTCCTAGTCTTGAGTCTTCTTGATTTGTGAGCCCTCAGATTTTGATCAACTCCCTTCTATAAGATTGCTTCAAGATGTTGGAAATTTATGATCTTCAATGCTAGATCAAATGGAATGATCCTAAAATAAATAAATGATGAAGATGGATGATAATCCAAATGGGTTATGAAAATGGATAATTGATTGCTTGAGAATGCTTCTAATACTAATTCAAAATGCTACAATTGAGTATGAATCTAGATGTTGAAATGAGGAGACAGAGGTTCCTTTTATAGACATTGGACAAACCCTAGCCTAGGTGGCAACATCTAATGTTGGAGAGATAATTAAGGACACATGGATGGATGAGATTGAATTAATTGAAGACATGGAGGAAATCAAGGATTTAGTTGAGTTGTGAGAGGAAAATTACAAAAAATAAAGACACTTGGAAGTCAGCTCACCAGGACCTTTTTAAAGGACTCCAACTCTAGAGAAAACTCCAAGCACAAGTGTCTCATGAGCCATTGTTGACTATATTAGGTGGATTGACTAACTCCAAATTAGTAGAGGAAGAGGAAGAGAATTTAGTCTCAGAGGTTGAGTTAATCAAGGCCACATCTCCTCTTTTAATCCCATAAAATAGGACACATGGGTGAGGATAAATAGGGTTTTTAATAATTATTTAAAATGAATTATTCGTGCAACTATGAGCTGGCACATGACCTGAACTGCTTAAGTGGATTGAAAGACTTAGTCATTTGGGTGAGTAGATAATTAAGTAATTTAAACAAATTACTTAATAAAATCATTTGAGAGACTTAGGATAATGTGATTGACTTAGGTGAATTAGTTTAATAAAGTAAATAATTTATTAATGCTCATAGATGAATAATATTAATTAACTATAGAAATATCTAATGAATTATTAGCAAGTGAATTGACTTAATAAATTGAATAATTTATTAAAGTTAAAAGAGGAAAAAGTATTAATTAAAAATAAAATATTTAATTAATTAAGGAAAAAGAGAATTAACTTAATAAATTGAATAATTTTGTTTAAACTTAATAGAAGAGGTTTTATTAATTAAATATTAAAATATTTAATTAATTGACTTGACAATTTTTAAGTGTATATAATAGGATAACCTACTAAAGTTTCTTTAGGTGATAGAATGACAAAATCCACTAGATACTCCAAAGAATCCAAAGTAACTATGACATCCTTTATCATGCCATTAGGTTTAATTGTAGAACAATTAGCAAGCTAAAGTATGGTATGGGTTTCTCTAATACCAATGATATTAAGGTGGAGAAGTACCTCCCTATGCATGACATTAATAGATGCACCTAAGTCTATCAAATCATTTTGTACCTGTATTCGATCGATGTGTAGTGTGACAACTGGACTCCCTCGATCAAAAATTTTTGGGACTATTGATTGATTCGGCATAATGTCAAATAACTGACCCATAACATGGACAGTTTGGGGATCCTTACACTTTCTACTAGGTTGTTTTATATAGGCTTCTTTAATAGATTTACTATATGTTGGAATTTCCTTGAGGGAATCTAGCAATGGTATTTTGACTGACATTTGTTTTAATTGAGTGAGCAATGTTGAAAATATATTGATAAAAGTATGATAAATGTGTTTCAATCATTTCTTTTCACTGATGCCAAACATGCTAGTTGTTGGTAAGACAATTGCTTATATGATCTAAGCCCTATCATTTATTTGATTGATGAAGAGGATTTGATCAAATGAGCTAACAATAGCACCTAGAGTAAAGGTTGAGTTATGATATGAAAATGAGTACAAGAATTAGTTAAGACAGTGATATTATAGTGCATTGATAATCTATTTAAGGTTGCAAAGGTTAATTACACTGATTAAGTTCAGAAGGACAAGTTAAATGAAATTTGTCTACCAAGCTAAACATTCTACATAGTGGGTGCTGAGCAAAGTTAGTGTAAGCTAAGCAAAAAATTAGTTAGAGCTTAGCAAAGTCAATTTCAGTGTAAGTCAAGTGAAATAGTGTAAGCTGAGTAAATTTTAGTTGATGCTGAGCACCAGTAGACTTTAGTTTGTGCCAAGTGATTTGATAGAGGATGTCAAGCAATGCAGTATGTGTCAAGCATTAAAATTCAGTTAATGTCAAGTGTCAACATTATGAGAACGATCAAGAATTTGATGAATTTGAGCCAACAAGTTTAATTTCTTAGATTGTGTGAACTGTGTGGAAAATAAGGTTGATGAGCTAGTGGAACAGAATTCATGCTAAACCATTTTGAGGTGAATTCAAAGAGGATTAAAGATGAAGTTTCTAGAAGGAGATGAAATGAAATAAGGTGTAGATTCATTGAATCCTACCTAATCTAACCTGACCCTAAAATGGAGGATGGAGGATGAACAACAAAAGATATTAATTCTCCATTTATAGAGATGGTTGGTCGAAGAAAAGGTTGTCATGTGTGAGAACCTAAGGAAGACAAGGAGTCTAGGGTATTGCTTCATTCAGTGACCTAAGTGAAGAGACTGCATTGGCAAGAAAAGAAAGAAGGCTTAAGGGTATGGATGTTTGAAGGGTGAACAAGCTATTAGAGTTGAAGTGTGTGAAAGCCAAGTAGAATGGAGGACTGAAATAGAGATCTGTAATCTACAAGTGTGTTGTAAGTTGTTATCAAATCAAGCTTTACTATTACTTTCTAATCATTGTATCAGTCTAGGGTAAATCCTTTGGATTAAGCTTGACCTAACAGTCATTTGTAAATCCTTTAATGGGGTAACATTCCAAGTGAATGATCTAAGGTGCTCTAACAAGGCTCACTCCTAAGAGGGTGATTGAAATCCTTTAACCAGGTCACATTTAACAATGTGCATTGTAACCTTTAACAAGGTTGGCCTTTCATAGGGCATCACTTCAAAAAAGTGAGTATGAGTAGCATGTTACTGGTGGATCTTCATTAATTGGGTTTCCATGTTAAATCATCATGTCAAATGTGTTATTAAATATGTTATGTTTCATGTTTATATTTCTACAAAGTTGATTTGGCAGTAACCTACAAGTTTAAGTGATTGCATAATCTTATGGATGCATACATGATGAAAAAATCTTATGGGTTCACTACGCTATGAAAAGTTTTATTTGTACATCTGGACCTTGGATAATTGATTCACCCCCTCTCAACTATTCTAAATAATTCCAACAATTGGTACCAAAGCCATCTACTTAAGAGGGCTAGTTTGAAGGTACTAGAAGTATAAAGATCAAGATGTCAAAAAGAGAGTTACCCAAGCTTAATAGAGATAACTTTCCTGCATAGTAAATTCTAATGAAGCTACACCTAGGAGGTCTTGGAGATCATGCATAATCTACCATTGTTGTTGAGCATGTTGAGCCTGTTAGAGCCCTAATTATTGAAGATCTAAAAAAGAAGAAAGAACACGATCAAGAAATGTTGGAGATTGCCTCTGCCCTAAGCTATGTCAAGTTTGATGATATCAAAGGTCTTGACAGTGCAAAGAAAATGTGGGATGCTCTACACACTCTCTATGGAGGTGAAAAGAATGTATTAAGAGACAAAGTTGAAAGTCTCAGAGGTAAGTTTCATGATATGAGAATGTAAGAAGGTGAGAATATCACTCAATATTACTCTAGGATAAAAGATGTTGTTAATGTAATAAGAGGAGCTACTAGTACAATAGATGATGATATGTACTAAGCAAAGTCTTGAGAATTTAATTCTACCCATTTATGATATTAGAGTTTTTGCAATACAAGAACTAAATATATGTTAGGGAATGATCTAACTCTTGAAGGTCTAGTAGGTAGGCTCATTGTTTTTGAGCTATCTAATTTTGATAATTACAAACCTATTGATGTTGAATCTTCTTTCAAAGCTAAGTTTACATTGAAGGAACCTGATGAAAAGAAGAAGAAAAAGACAAAATATGTGTCCAGTGATAGTGATACAAATGAGGAAGATGTAGATCAACTTGAAGCACTACTAGCAAGGAGATTTCATAGAGGTAAAGGCAAGTTCAAAGGGAAGTTACCCATCATGTGTTTCAATTACAATGAGGTTGGTCATATTGCTACTAGATCTCCAAAGAAGAAGAATTACAGTGGTGGTGAAAAGTACAAAAGTAGAAGAGATGAAGACAACAAAGATTACAAAGATAGAGGCAAGAAGTCTGGCTACATTACTGAAGAGAAAACAAAAGATGGATCTGAAAAACATGATGATGAAGTGTTGTATATTGTAATGAAGGATGAATCTGATGAGGATAAGGCAATTGCACTAGTGTCTTGTGTGAACAAGAATGATAGATGGATCATTGACAGTGGGTATTCACATCACATGAGTAGAGATAAAAGTATGTTCATTACCTTGAATTGTTATGATGGAAATAGTGTAAGGTTTGGTAATTATGCACCATGTCTGATAAAAGGAAAAAGTTCTATCAAGCTCATAGAAAAGATTCTATGATGAAAATGCTTACTATGTTGAAGGACTTAACTATAATTTTTTGAGTGTATCACAACTGAATAATTTAGGATGTAAGGTTGAGTTTGAAAACAAGATCGCTAAGATATATGATATTGATGGAAAACTAATTGGAAAAAGTGATCAAACTAGAGGTAATCTATTCTACCTTGATATAGAGGATGCTACTTGTTTAATTATAGAATTTGATGATATGTGCTTGTGGTACAAGAGGTTATGTCATGTTAATTTTGATAACTTAGTTAGTATCAATAACATGAAAAGAGTCAGAGGTTTGCCTAAGTTAAAGAAGCCTAAAAAAATAATTTGTAAACAATGTCAATTAGGCCAAATGACAAAGTCAAGTTTTAAGAGTAAGACTCGTACCTCTAAAGGAATATTAGAGATTGTTCATACTAACTTGTGTGGACTAATTGAAGTGCAAAGTTACAAAAGAGATAACTATTTTTGCTACTTGATGATGATTATTCTAGAATGATGACTATTATGTTTCTAAAATAGAAATCTGATGCTTTCCAAATGTTTAAGTGGTACTTAGCAAGAGTTGAGAAAGAAACAAGTAAAAGTCTAAAATGTTTGAGAATTGACAAAGGAGGAGAATTTACACCAAATGAGTTTAAGATGTTTTGTAATGGCAGAGGAATCAAAAGATAGACATCTACTCCTAGAACCCCTCCACAAAATGGAATTATTGAAAGGAGGAATAGATCTGTAATGGATTGTGCTAGGACAATCATGATGGAGAAAAATGTTGCTTTGAAATAATGGAGATAAGCTATAAGTACAGTTGTCTGTACCTTGAAGCATGTGCAAGTCAACAAAGGTACTCATTTAATACCTTTTGAACTATGGCATGAATACTTACTCGATGTAAAATATTTTAAGGTTATTTGGAAGCAAGTGTTATATTCTCAAAGATATCAGGATGGTAAACTAGATGCAAAAAGTGAAGAAGATATTTTTCTTGGTTATTCCACAAGAAGTAAAGCTTATAAGTATTTAAATACTAACACTAAAAAAGTTGTGGAAAGTGAAAATGTGAAATTTGATGAATATACAAAAGTATATGATGTTGAACCTATGAAAGAACCAAAACAATACAAATCATTTGTATATTTTTGAGAAGATATGCCTATTGATGAAGATGTTGTAAATCAAGTTGCAAACCAACATCAAGTTTCAGTGACTGTCGAGTCACATACTATAAATGTCAAGTTGCATTCAAGAATCAAGCAACATTCAAGTACTAAGTTATAGAATGAAGTTGAGGTGCACTATGATTATGATATTAGTGTACATGAAAAAGATGTTTAACTACCTAACAGAGATGTGCATAGTGATTCAAAAGTTGAGAGACCAAATGTAGAAGCAAGAGTTGAACCAAGATTTTCTAAGTATGTCAAGAGACATCATCCTACTACACAAATCATTGGAGATAAATATTCTAGACCAATGACAAGGAAAAATTTGATAAATGATACGTGTTTGTTAAGCATGCAAAAACCCAAAATAGTGAAAGATGCCTTAGAAGATGTGGAGTGGAGTAAAGCCATGAAAAAAGAGATTGAAAAAATTGAGAAAAATAAGACATGGACTTTAGTTCTTAGATCAAAAGCTAAAAATGTGATTGGTACCAAGTGGGTATACAAAAATAGTTAGATGAAAATGGTGGAGTCACAAGCAACAAGGCAAGATTATTTTGTAAACGATATGCACAAGAAAAAGGGATTGATTATGGAGAAACATTTTCCCCTGTTGCAAGACTGGAAGGAGTAAAAACTCTTCTTGCTTACTTTGCATACAAAGGTTTTAAAGTTTATCAAATAGATGTTAAGTTTGCATTTCTAAATGGTATATTAGAGGAAGAGGTTTATATAGAATGGTTGAAAGGATTTGTTGATGCTAACAAAAATAACATGGTATGTAGACTACACAAAGCTCTATATGGTTTGAAGCAAGCACTGACAGCATGGTATGAAAGGCTTCATAATTATCTTGTGAAGATTGGATTTAAAAGGACTAATGATAACAACAATCTATACTTGAAGACAAAGAAAGGGAAAGGTATTTTTGTTATCTAAAATTTTTGTTGATGATATCATATTTGGAGGTCAAGATACTTTACGTAATGCTTTTGCAAGTGAAATGAAGAAAGAATTTGAGATGTCTATGTTTAGAGAGATCAAGTTCTTTGTGGGTTTGCAAGTACATCATATGAAATATGGTATATACATCACTCAATCAAAGTATGTAAAGGAGATACTAAAAACTTTTGGATTGCAGGATTTCAAGCCTATAAGTACATCTAGGGTGACAGGACATAAATTGTAAAAGAATGATGATTCAACTAAGGTGAATCAAACATTATACAAGTCTATGATTTGAAAATTACAATATGTAGTACATAGTAGACCTAATATTGCATTATCTATAGGGATAGTTACAAGATTCTCTGCTAATCCTAGGGAGAAAAATTTGATGGTCGTTCAAAGAATAATGAGATATTTGAAAGGAACAAAGGACTATGGTCTATACTACAAGAAAAATGAGAAATTTGAATTAAGAGCCTATACTGATGCATATTGAGCTAGAAATATTGATTACAAAAAGAGCACCAGTGGAGGGCATTTTTCTTAGGAAAAATTCTAGCTACATGGACTACCAAGAAACAAAATTGCATTTCTTGATCTACTATTGAAGTTGAATATGTTGCTACTATAGTAAATTACAAACATTGTATGGATCAAACAACTACTCAAAGGTATGAAGGAAGAAATCATTGAACCTGTGATACTTTATTGTGATAAAATAAGTGTTATAAATATATCAAAGAATCATGTGATGTATACAAAGACTAAGCACATTGCAATCAAGTATCATTACTTGAGAGAATTAGTTCAAGATAAACAGGTGAAGATGGATTATGTTAACAAAAAAGAGAAAATAGCTGATATCTTTACAAAAGCATTACCTAAGGATGCTCATGAGTATCTAAGAGGTAAACTAGGGGTGATATGCCTATCAAATGCTATTTAAGAAGCATGAGGAATGCCCTGCATCAAGCAAGTTGATTAATATATGTTACACATTGATGTAGTGGATCTTACTTTAGGAGCTGCCTAAAGTCATCAAAGAGTTGGAGCAATAAAGCAGTCACAAGCAAGGTGATAGAGGGAGAAACTGAAAATATTCATATTTTCATATGAAGATGATAAGTCTTTGGCATTTTTTTCAAAGAGGGAGCATGTATACTGAGAGATGAAAGCTGAGGGAGATGAAGGAGAAATCTTGATCTGCCTAATCATAGTAAAGGAGAAATCTTGACTGCTAAGGGAGAAAGTGTACCTACACTTTTTGATTACACCTACTTAGTAAGAGGGAGATAATGTTGAGGGAGATATAAGAAGTAATCAAGAGGGGATCATAAGGATGAGTTGAGTTGATTGTTTGTTGATCAGAACAAAATTTTGTAACCTATTCAAAAGATGAAAGTTGTTGATAGAGGGAGAGATTTCAATACAATGAATTATTTTCTTTTTAGTATTTTTTTGGTCATACTGATTAAGTCTAGTCGATTTGGTTTGCCATGAATGCCAAAGAGGGAGATTGTTGAAAATAGATTGATACAAGTATGATAAATGTGTTTCAATCATTATTTTGTCACTACTATCAAACATGCTAGTTGCTAGTAAGACAACTGCTCATATGATTTAAGTATTATCATTTATTTGATTGATGAAGAGGATTTGATCAAATGAGGTAACAATAGCACCTAGAGGAAAGGTTGAGTTATGATATGAAAAAGAGTACAATAATCAGTTAAGACAGTGATATTATAGTGCATTAATAATCTACTTAAGGTTGCAAAGTTTGGTTACACTAATTAAGTTTAAAAGAATAAGTTAAATGAAGGTTCTCTATCAAGCTTAACATTCTACACAGTGGGTGTGAAGAAAAGTTAGCACAAGCTAAGCAAAAAACCAGTTGGAGCCAAGCAAAGTCAATTTCAATGTAAGCTGAGTAAATTTTAGTTGATGTCGAGCACCAGTAAACTTTAGTTCATGCTGGGTGATTTGATAGAGGATGTTGAGTAACTCAGAATGTGTCAAACATCAGAAGTCAGTTAATGTTGAGTGTCAGCATAATGAAAAAGATTAAGAATTCAATGAATCTAAGCTAATAAGTTTGATTTCTTGGATTATGTGAACCATGTGGAAGATAAGGTTGGTGAGTTGGTGGCACAAAATTCATGCTAAACCATTTTGAGATGAATTCAAAGAGGATTGAAGGTGAAGTTTCTAGAAGGGAATGAAATAAGGGGTAGATTCATTAAATCCTACCTAATCTGACCTAAACCTAAAATTGACGATGGAGGATGAATGATAAAATATCTTAATTCTCTATTTATAGAGATGGTTGGTTAGAAGAAAAGGTTGTCATGAGTGAGAACCTAAGGAAGACAAGGAGTCTAGGGTATTGTTTCATTTAGTGACCTAAGTGAAGAGAATGCATTACCAAGCAAAGCAAGAAGTCTTAAGGGTATGGATGCTAGAAGGGTGAACAAGTTATCAGAGCTTAAGTGTATGAAAGCCAAGTAGAATGGAGGACTAAACAAGAGATTTTTAATCTGCAAGTGTGTTGTAAGTTGTTATCAAATCAAGCCTTACAGTTACTTTCTAATCATTGTATCAGTCAAGGGTAAATCCTTTTGATTAAGGTTGACCTAACAGTCATTTGTAAATCCTTTAACCAGGTGACATTCCAAGTAAATGATCTAAAGTCATCTAAAAAATCTCACTCCTAAGAGAATGATTGAATTCGTTTAACCAAGTCACATTTAATAGTGTGTATTGTAACCTTTAAAAGGGTTGGCCTTTCACAAGGCATCACTTCAGAAGAGTGAGAATGAGTAGCATGTTATTGGTGGTTTTTCCCAAATTCAGTTTCCATATTAAATCATTATGTCAAATGTGTTATTGAATTTTTTATATTTCATGTTTACATTTATGCAAAGTTGATTTGACAGTAACCTACAAGTTTAAGTAATTGCATAATCTTATGGATGCATGCCTGATGAAAATGTTTTATGGGTTCACTAAGGTGTGAAAAGTTTTATTAGTACATCTAGACCTTGGATAACTAATTCACCCCCCTCTAAGTTATTCTCAAGAATTCCAACAACCAATTCTTCTACAGTAGGATTTTCAGGAGGAGTTGATGATTGAGCAAGTCTTTGTGGAAATGGTGGCGACTTAGCTACAAGAGGCTATGATGGAACACGAAGGGAGTCTTCCTTCAAGAATTTCTCAAAAGTAACCTCTGTTATTACTGGACTTTTAGGATTTGAAAGAGTGGTTCCAGACCTAAGGTGTATATCATTAATTGAATAGGTTTATTATTGAGTATCATTGGGTAAATATACTTGCTTTTGAGAAGTTACATTATTTGGATTTGGTGTTGGTTATGCAAATAATTAAGTTTGTTTGGGTGGATGATTATTGGATAAAGGAGGAGATGGCATTAAAGCTTGTTGCTAAGGCTATTGCAAGGTATTATACTATTGATTAGGCCACCACTGAGATGATTGTTGCCAGTTATTATGTGGGGCTTTCCATTGATTGGATTGTGGCTGCCAATTTTGATTAGGCTATTGCCAAGTACATTGTTATAGAGGGGCTTGCGAGTTTAGTTGTTTCCATTGGTCAGGTGGAGGTTTTTTCCAAGATTGGCTATTCCACATATTCCAATGATTTGGGTTTGAAAAAATAGAATTTTGCCATTAATTATTAAAATTCTCAAAATTTTGGAGAGGATCTTGAGGCATATGGTGTCTTTAAGCCCATGATCTCTTTTGAGCAATGTATAATATATATCCATTATCATTAATTTCTTTTAACTCCATTGGAATCTACTTTGGTTGAGTCTCTAACTTAGCAACCATCTTACACTTGCAATTCCCCTTCTCTTGACAATGAGAACAAAACTCAACTAACATAGCATTACGTTCTTCATGTTTCCTTCTAGCTTGCATTATATCCAACTGATTTGCAACATTATTAACAATATCTTTCTTGAAGTTAGATAATAAAAAATTGAAAGATCCATTTTTGATACATCAGCTCCACCAGTCTTTAAGGAATTAGAATGAAATCTTCTTCTTTTCTTTACATTAACCCTTGGGTAATTCTTGCAGTATCTTTTGATATCCTCCCATGTACTTTGTGTAATATCTCCTCCAGCCATGAGGTTTAGGGCTTGCACACAAGTTTCCTTTACACCCCTTAAGAAAAGATGCTTCTGAGATGACTCATTCAGCTGATATTTAGTATTCCTTTGTAAATTATAAAGTAATCTTGAAACATAATCTTCAAGAGTGTCATCTTCCTTCCATTGCATCTTGAATATATCATCTCCTTGCATACTTCCTCTACAATAATCTTAATATTTGGAAAGAAACAAGTTCTTCATTCCATCCCAGTCTATTGCAGCATTAGCTCATAAACCCATGAACCATCATAGAGCTGCCTCTTTTAGAT
The DNA here is from genome assembly GCA_028749045.1 of Cupressus sempervirens. Lineage (NCBI taxonomy): Eukaryota > Viridiplantae > Streptophyta > Pinopsida > Cupressales > Cupressaceae > Cupressus > Cupressus sempervirens. The sequence goes on from CM053792.1 coordinate 477,872,981, forward strand.
TAGAGGGAAACAAATTCAGCTAATAAGCATCAATTGTATAGTACAGACGCACCTTCTGATAGTTTTAGACAGAAAAATTTTTGAACTTCCAAAAATTGCAGAATTTCAAAACATCGAATTGTTTTTCTCTTCTGAATTGTTTGGGGCCCTCCTTCTAAAGCCACTTTTGTTGAGTTGTCATTTTGTATGATGCTGATGATTATTATTATTATGAGGATGAAATTAAGGTTGTCCATGATATACCTCTAATTGAGAAGGAAATGATGACCCTTTATGAAGGATCCCAATCAACTCCTCTCTATTGTATTTTTGTTGGTGAATTTGAATGCTATGAATGGTTTATCCAACATAACAATGCCACGTATGCTAAGGTTTTTCATATACATCATTATAGTCTATTAAAGATGAAATATGTACCAATAATATTGTTTATAGTAATAAAAAAAAAAATTTCCTATAGATTGATAGGTAAGTTTTTGTTACCACCATCAAATATTATCCCTCGCTTGTACTGTGAATTATGTGCCACTATGAAACATATTGGAATAGAGTATCACGCAATAGATGCTTGTCTTGAAGATCATGTTTTTTATCATAAAGAACATGATATGCAACAAAATTCCCTAAATTTCATACAAGAAGATATCGAGATGATCAAGTGACAAAAAAGGTGTCTCACAAGGCCCTTCGTTACATCCCCATTATTCCATGTCTTAAATTATTATTTAGGTGTAGTAGCTTTGCAAAATTTATGGATTACCATGCATGGAATAGGAGTCAAGATGACATTATTTGAATGTCTACAAATGATTCAACATTTATGGACATAGAGGAAAAGTGGTCACACTTTAAGAAAAAACTCAAAATTTTAGGCTTTATTTGGCAACTAACAATGTCAATCCATTTGGAGAGATGAGATCTGTTTACTTAGTGTGGCTTATTTTCGTTATCAACAATAACCTTCCTCCATGGATGTCCATAAAGAGGGAGCACATTATGTTGGCAATGATTGTTCCAAGTATTTTATTATTTTATAGTTGTCTACATGTAATTATAAGTCTTGGAGTGAAATGACCATAACAAATTATCTGATGTTGTTGTTCATTCAACTAAGTACATACCAAGTGAAATATATGAATGTATATATTACACCTCTTATCAATGAGTTGTTGGTGTTATGGAAAGGTTACACTATGTATGATACCTCTAGACCAATTGGAAAAGAACAATTTCAATTCCATGTAATGATTGTGTGGATAATTCATGATTCCCCAGGGTTGACACATTTATGTGATATGTTATGCTAAATTTCTAGTTATACACGATAATTCTAGTTTTAAAATTTAAGATATTTACTTGATTTGTATCGTTATCTTGTAGGTCTTCAAAAAAACAAACAAAAAAATCATGTCTACTGTGTGGTTAAAAGATGAAATCTCATCATTCCAAGAGTTTAAGAAAGTAGTTGTTTGATGAGTATAGGCACTTCCTCCACAAAAATAATAAGTATCGACATGTCAAAAAACATATTTTCAATGGGAAAGAAGAGACTAAATCAAAGCCATGAAGAATGAAACCTCACCTATGGCAATTGGAATATAATTGAATTCAAAGTAGTATTGTTCCACCTAATGGTTTATGTTTGTAAATTATATATTTCAATTATGTTTTGTTGAATAATTATGTAATTGATGACCGTGAAGGTCATTAAGGAATCACTCACCACCTTCCAAAGGGACTAAAATGTTATCCCAGAGAATTTACTAAGCTATCCTACTACGAGTAGCTACAAATTTTAAATTTGTTTGATATTACGAGTAAAAGAAAGAATGTAATAGAGACACTATGGAAAATATTGGATGGAAGGAATGACAAAGAGAAACTTGCCAAAACTTGTAATGACATTCATGATTCCAATCATGCAATGAAAAAAATCATTGAATGAAATAGAAATGGAGACCAGATCAATGCAAGTGTCCTTCCCTGGTTATTCACAGAGCAAAAAAGTAATGTCATAAAAGAAGTCATATGAAAAATTTGATTTCCTATAGGATTTGTTGTGAATATAAGCAATCGCATATCAAAGAAAAGTGAATTTGGTCCAGGGATGAAAATGCATGATTGGCATACCTTTATCAAGGTAAGTCATGGTCTTTTGTATTTGCAATATATTTCTAAAATTGTGTTCAATTTCCATTGTATTACAGTAGAAAAGAATGAAATGATTAGTTGACAATTGTTGCAATATGTGCTACCCCTATCGCTCTCAGAGAACTTTGACAATAATATCAATCAAGTGATATATCATCTTGGAAAATACATGAGGTAAGCAGTGATATTTTTTCAATATGTAAAATAATAATATTAAATGAGTAAAATATTATAAAGTCTTGTATTTATATATTTGTGTGTCTTGAATCCCTTGTAGGTGGTTGTCATCTACATAAATCCATAAAGAAGATATAAAATATTGGAAGAAAATAATTTGTTGACTAATGTGTGAAATACAAAAGTGTTTACCTTCAACTTTTGTCAATGCACAAGAACACTACCTCATACCCAAGTTGAGGAGATTGAATTGTCTGGATCTATACAACTAGGTCCGTGTGGATGGTTGAGAGACACTTGAAAGTTTGGAAGGGTTTGTTTAAAAAAATAGCATGTCTCAAGGGTTCTATGGTTGGGGAATATATGGTATACTAGATGATGGTTTACATTACTCAATGTTTTCCTAATCTTGCAACAAAGACCCATATAGATTGCATTTTGGATCTCAACTCCATTAAAAAATTTGAAGGGAAGTACTTGGTGGGGAATGGTAGATTTAGGAAAGTGAAAGGTAATAAATTATGAGATGTTAGTGTAGTTAATTAATTCTTAATCTTCAAAATAAATATGTTGTAAGTCATCTATTTACTTTTGTATGGTTGCTAAAGAGTGGGATGCAATACATTTGTTTATTGCAAACAATCAAGATTGGATGATGATATGGATTGAACGATGTCAACATTTTAGTCATAGATTAAAATGAGGACCCATGTCTTCATTGGTTATACAATCTCATTGTAATGGAGATCCCAATGTTACACAAAAGGAAATAGATTTAGCATATGGTTTAAGAGATCTCTAGGTACCTATAAATTTGTTAATCAATCGTATGTTTTTGAACTCATGATGCAATAATTTATACACGTTCAAAATTATTGTAGGTGAAACACCACAAGGATATGTTATGCAATGGTTATAAATTTTGCATCAAAAAGTTGGATGATATGAAGAGACTTTGTGATTTTGGGATAAGTGCAATCTTCCAAGTGATCAATATTTCATCTACAAATGACTTACATCCTCGAGAGTCTCAAAATCAATACTATTGAATTTTGGTTGATATACTTGACTGTGACTTTAATTCCTTCAAATTAGTTCTCTCTGTCATCAAATGGTATATACTACGACTTAATCCAAATGATCCTGATAGAATTGTTATTAAGCATGAGAATAGATTTCCAATGATTATTACAAGGTTGTTTGAGTCAGTTGGGGATGACCCCTATGTTCTTCCAAGATAATGTCAACAGGTATTTTACACAAAGGTTCCACATAAAATAGGTTTGTTATTCATTGTTAGACATGATCCAAGAGGAAGGATGATAAAGTATAATGTGATGGAAGAAGACTATATCAAGGAAGAGGAAGAAGTGGATCATGATCAAGAGTTAGTTGATGATGCTCCTAATGAAAATGATGTTTCTACTGAGCACGATGATGATGCTTCTACTGATCATGATGATGATGATGACAATAGTGGTGGTGATGATGTCGATGACAACAATGATCCAGATGATGATATGGATGAATAATATTATCAATTTCAGGGGGTTTGGTTAGATAAAATTAAAGAGGGTTTGATTATCAATGGCATGAATAAAATATGCAGTTATGTGATCAATGCCTATGTTATTCAATATTGATTTCTTGATAGATCAATGATTAATCTTATTAACTTGTCATGTACCTTGTAATGCTTATAATTCATATGTGATGCTAATATTCAATGCAATTTTGAGTATATGTATTATGAATTTTTTAGCTAACATAAGAAAATTGATTTACATATGCAAAAACTCAAAGCCCTTTCACGAGCATCCCACACAGTCTCATGGATCATTGGATATAAGTCAGTACACCCCCATATAGATTAATATCTTTTACCATTTGTAAAATATCTCTCTCGTTACAACCTATCTCTCCCATTTTGTGAAGTGCAAGTACCAACGAACAAGTATTAATCAAATTTGTCTACGTTGAGGGAGGAAAATGTAGGAATGGAAGAAGAAAGTGAAACATTTAGTATGTCTAAATCAAGGAGATCGACTCGAGGTCAAAAGATCAGAAAGAAATTCAATAAGCACATGAATTTTTTCCTTGCTCAAGGGGGGTCATACTCTTATGATGATGAGAGAGAATGTGAATCCAATGTGCCCTTTAGGTACAAACATCTATAGAAATAATGGGTCCCCAATGAACTTCCTCCAATAAACACTATTTGTTGTGTTAGAGAGAGGATATATCACATAAAACCATCCTCATTACATGGTTTGGACATATTTTCCATGGATGATATAAAGGTCTCTTACAAAAAAGTTGTTGAATTGATGGAGTTTGTCAGACCTTGGTATGATTACAGTAGTTGGATGCAGATTGTTAGATATAAAAAAATTATGTGTAGGTATGCACTCACAAAAAAATATATACAAAAAAATATCAGTGAACAAAGTAAAATAGTGTAATACCCCTAAATTGGCACATTGGAATTCTGAACCAATTTTAGGTTTATCAATATTACTTAAGTCCTATTGTACTAAGCATTTTTTATTTTGATAATCTCTACTTGACCTAAGTGTCAAATGCAAAAAATCATTAATTTGCATTAATCACTTACTTTGTTTAATTCCTAAATATTAATTGAATTAACTAAATTAAGCCTCTTAATTGAATTCATTTAATTATAAGTATTAAGTACTCAAATTGAATTAAATCTACCCCTTTAGCTAATACACATAAAGAAGGAATTAAAATAATTTGATTTAATTAAATATATGTCATGATTATTGAAACGAAATATTTAATTAATTAGAATATCTAATTATGACCACATGTTTGAATGAATCAATATCCTTTCCTATTTCATCTCACATGAAAAAAGAATTAATAATATTGATTAATTCAAATATGTCCTCATAATTGTTGAAACTAATTATTTAATTAATTAGAAAATCTAATTATGAGCACATATTTGAATGGATCATTGTTATCTCCTATTTCCTCTCATTCAACTCCATAAAAAATGGAGGACTAAATCTCATCTTCAACCAAGACCATGCATGTGGTTTGATCTTGACCATTGATTGGGTTCAAGGTTCTATAAAAGAAACCTTTGATCTCTCATTTTTTAGGATGCACATGAAAAGTATCGAATTAATGCTAATTTGATTACTCAAGTGCCTTGCATTCAAATTTTCTCTTGCTTTCATATGCTCGTCATTTAGACTAAAATACATTCATCTAGTTATTACTTTCTATTGTTCTTAGATTAATTTCAATTTCATGTATACAAATCTTTATATCTTTTCATTTGAAAAACATCAAAAATATAGATTAGATTGCATTTTGATTCTTCCAAATCCTTCATACTAGTTTGGTCTAGTTGTTGATCTCTCAATCCTAAGAGTGAATACCAAAACCCCCATCTAGTTAAAAGGTAATAGATTGCTTTGTTCAAGCATACCCAATGGATAATCCCATGTTCATTTCAGGATGTTTTTGACATGTAAAGATCATGTTGAAGTGTGTGTGGATTTAGAGGCCCATAATTAACACTTACATTTATGGCGCCCACCATGGCACAGAAAAATCAATTTTTTGCCCTCAATTTTTAAATTATTTTTTGACATTATGACATTTATGTCCATACAATTCAACAAATTCTCCCACAAATAAACTGAATCCTCACATTCATCTTTGTACTTTCTCACATGATAAAGTGTATGATCATGTGAAGAAAGTAATTTCTCATGCAACACACAATGTATCCTCACGTGGAACCCTATAGTGTCTCGCGTGAGATGTGATACCAATAAAGGCAAAATTGCAATTACAATTTTTGAATTCTTTTTTTTAATAATGTCTTTGATCTAACACTTATTTATGAAGCATATATTATTTATTTATTTATTTATTTTTGAAGCAACTTAATAGTGGTTTGTAGATCAATTGTCAAAGACACCTTGATACAAACATACAAATAGTACTAACAATTTGATTGTAGGATGTTTAGTCAAACATTCACTTGTTAAAGAACAAATTCTAACCTACTTAAACAATGTGCCTATTTTAATTCTTTCTTACACACATAGTTTAATAGGTCTTGTGAACTTTGTAGGGATCTAGACAAAGGAATAGGGGAGTATGCTCTTTGCTACTTTGAAGTTATGCCCAATAGTAAATCAAAAACCTAGATGCCTTTGGAAGATGGTACCCGAGGGAGGCAAGAAAGTTAGTGGATCTCCCAAGAAAACCTTTTTATGAAGAGATGACAATTTCCTTTTAGGAAAATCAAAATCTTGGAAAAATATATGTTGGAATTGATAAGCGAACTTGGTTATGAACATGTTCTATGTGTTTGGGTAAGGTGATAGGGTAGAGGAGTATGCTCTTTTCCCTTTGGAAAAATCAGAAACTTTGACCCTTAAATCTGAGCTACAGTCTAAGTCAACCTTTAGAGGGTCTGTCAGAGTGATCCAACCTCCAAGAATAACCCAAGTGAGAAAACACCTAACGCTAGTGATTCCAACTCACTCTAATAAAGAAGCTTTGTAGAGTGAAAGACTCCAAAGCCATGTTAATTTCTTCTTTTTGGTTATGATATCACATATCAAGAAGAGGCTCTATCTATTGCACTAGGCCTTGTCACCCCCAGTCTTGCTAGTCAAGTGTGCGCACTTATAGATGTCAATGTGGGATGTTTGCCTCAACTTCATTCATGAAGCCACTAGGGATTAATATGAACAAAATCCAAATAAAAACTTTATGGATAGTTACTACCTAGTTCACCTCTGAAAGGGGGCATAATCTTTGTGCATGAAGGGGGAAGATTCTCTCCTATAGATCCTCACCATAGGCATGTATCTGGATGTTGGAAGGTGGTATACACCATTGACCCCTACCACAAGGGTGCTCATTAAGAGTATATGTTATTGAGTCCTTGGAATACACTGAAAACATGGGCGCCCTCTAGTGGGGTGACACAACTATGTGAGGTGAATGCATGCGCATAAGTTGTAAGACAAATATTTTATTTCCTCTACCATTTTTGGTTATAGGGATAAAAGAGTGTCTTTTTCAAGTCTACAAATTGTCCAAATTGTCCAAAAAATAAAAGGTCAAGACTCCCCCATTCTTTCGAGTTGCTTTGTCCTCAGTAAGATTATTTAGGACTATTGTTGCATCTCTTGTCTAAACAATTATTGTTTACTTACAAACCACAATGATGTCCAAAATATAAAAACAATGTTCATGTCTACTTGAAACTTACAAATATTGTTAGTACTTTGTTCAAAAGCTACCAAAATCATCAGAATCTCTTCAAGTACAGTCCAAACCTGTCAGTTTTGTCCTTTCCTCATCTGTAGTTCTGCAAAAAATTGTGTGAGAAAATAACTTTAGAACTATCAGTTAGCATTTCCTCACATGACCCTCTGTACTTCCTCAAATCAGAATCTGAGAATCCTCGCGCAAGATTTTACCCAAATACTGAAAGTTTGGTCAAAAACTTGTCTTTTCTATCAAATTATCATTTATTCACATGGCTCTATCTAAATCTTCACATAAGAAAATACTTACAAATTTATCATTTTGAATCCTTGCCTTGTTCACTATACCTCCTCGTGCAGTTTTGTCAAAATCCTTGCATGAGCTTTGGTCATAAAACTATTGAAATTGTCCTGCCAAAGTTGTTTCCTCACCTAGTTAATAGTATTTCCTTGCTTGAAAGTTATTTCCTCATGTGAATTTGTCCAAAATTATCTAAAAATAGTGAGCCATTATAAGCTCCCTCATCAAAATTTGATCCAAATCTGATCTATATTTGAAAACATTTAGTCATTCCTCTGTCTACAATAGCGTAAAACTCAAATTTCTTGCTTAGTTGATCACTTGTGATTCATACATGAACTAGTCTCCTTGCTTGGTTGTCCTATTTTGCTCTCTTTTGTTTGTTATAACTTGCATCATGATCATCAAAACTCTCAGCTGTTGTAGCCATTTCTCAGACTATCTGTACCTAGATATATAAAGTTATAGTATGATCCTTGTTCAAACTTTGTCTTAAGTCATTGTCTGTGACTGTTGCAACAAGGAGTGGAAACGTGTTTCCTCCCCATAGACCACAATGTGGTAGAGATAGAGGTAGAAATCATGGAAAAGGTCACCCCTAGCTTAACATACAGTCCAAATTTAGTGAAGGCTCCTCGCGATCTCTTCCACCTATTGATCCACCTAGTGCTCGAAGAATATTTTCCAAAAAATTACAAAAAACTAGGAATCCATTATATCAAGAACATCCAGATACTAACAAAACACATATATCTTTGAATGAAATAGCTAAACTTTTGTTCCAAACACCTATAAAACTGAAACATTATACACTCCTAGAATGGTTGATCAAGATCAAGAAATAGGAGACAATACCAACAAGACTACCAAAGAAATGAAAGGATGAAAGAACCTTACATGAATGAGTATGGGGATACCGAAGAGATACCCCTAGAAGACATAGAGAAATGGTGTAAGGATAAAAACTTTTAGAAAATGATGGATATTTTGCTCCATGATGAGAAAGAAAAATATTTTCTCAAACTCACTCAAGAAGGAGCAAAACTACCTCAACATTTCAATGTTGAAACAATTGTCACACAAGAAGAGGAAACTAAAACCTCCAAGTTACAAAAAAAACTTCAGTCCATGCAAGAATAATGGGCCCAAATGATGAGAGACAAAGTTAGACCAATCAAAAAATACACATTAGACACCATTTGTCCATTTCCTTTCAACAAGGATTTGTATATGCCTCCTTTTCCTAGAGGATTTGAGTTACCCAAATACGAAAAATACTTAGGAACATCTGATGCCCAAGATCATTTGAGGGATTTAGGTGCATTTTCTATGGAATTCATGCACAATCAAATGTATCTCATGTGTTTGTTCCCATGGAGTCTAGATGGTCAAGCCATGGAATGGTTTTCAAGATTAACTATTAGTATTAAAACATTTGATGAGATTACTAATATTTTTATTCAACAATACTCACATGGTATACAATATCCAGTCAACATATGCAATTTGTGTAACCTTAAACAATTTATTGGAAAACAGTTCCTAATGTTTCTCCAAAGATGGCGACAATTGTATACCAAATACTCACAAAAAATCCTTGAAACTAGAAAAACTTGATATCTTCATGGATAATCTTTTACCTAATTTTGGGTATAGAATACAACTTCAAGTTCCACACACCTTTGAAGATATGATTACATAATCTATTTGAATAGAGGAGTTCATGGTCAAAAAGGGTGAAATAACCCTTCAAAAGGACATTAAGCAAGGGTCCACCTCTAGTAAGCATAAATCCAAATATGTTAACAAGAATTGAGAGGTAGTACACGATAGAGTAGTAGAAAATATTACTCCCAAGCCCTCTAAGATGACTTTCAACCTCATAGAAAATATTAATACGTCTAAAACTACTAAGAAATCTACTCTAGATAACAAGACATTTGGGAACAAAACAAAGAACTCATCTTGGGTTACTCAACCCAAATGAGAGAACACACCCCTTAGTGAACCTCTAGATGTGGTCTATAACACCTTGCCACAAAATTAGATCATTACTCCACTGGATAATTCTCATCCTTATGATCCACCCATGTGGTGGAATGAGAATGCGTATTACAAATACCATCAAAACAAGGGTCACAAAACAAACAATTATATCAACCTATGTCATAAAGTTTAGGACCTAATTGATGATGGTGAAATTGTTGTGTGTGAACATAATAAGAATTCAAACCATAGATCTTTTAAGGATCCATTTCCACATTATGGAAAGGGAGAAAGCTCTAAACAGAATACCAATAACAAGGTCAATCATACATACACCAATGATGATAATGTGATCAACATGGTTGAACCTTTGGATTTTAAATGTTATGATGTTATCACGATTAAAGGAAAACATGACAATACAAAACCTAAGGCTCCATTTGTCTTAAGAGGTGCTAAATCTCTTACCTCTGATCAAGAAAAGTCACAATCTTGTGCCAATGTTATTCGCATGCTCATGCCAAGATAGTACTTAAAGGCCCTGTGCCTTCTACTCCCGAGGTAGATCAACATAAAGAAAAACCTATTATTGGTCCATCCAAAAAAAATAAGAAAAGTTGCAACATCCCTCACAATTACCAACTAACCTTGACCAATTGCAACAAATAAATGCTCAAAAACAATCTTTGAATCACTTAAAATCTTGCCTGCTCATAGGTAGATTCTTAACAAAGCCCTCAACGAGGCAAGCGTACCTCAAAATATTGATCTTGAAAAGTTTCAATCCATGGTGGGTCACTTGACCTCACCTCTTTATTTGTCATTTTTTGAAGAGGACAATAATTCATTGAGTCATCCTCATAACCAACCATTGCACATTGAAGCTATGATACATCAAAAACATATTCATTGCATGCTCAGAAACAATTGAGCTAGTCTAAACATGTGTTCTACTTTTCTCAAACAATTGGTTTATTCTAAAGAATCTATTGATCCTCATCACAAAATAAGCATCAATTCATATGATTATGAAGTTGAACATAAATCCATAGGTCTTGTTTTGCTGCCACTTTGAGTTGGTCCAATAGAAAGGGATGCTACTTGTCAAGTCCTTGACATTCCATTAGCATGCAATATCTTTTTAGGGAGACCATGGATACTTGAAATGTAAGTAGTTCCTTCAACATACCATCAATGTGTCAAGTTTCCATTCCAAGGCTCTAAAGTTACTATACCTGCTAATACTAGTTACACCCATAACATGCTAAAATCTATTGAAAATTTTGTACCTACCAATAGATAGTTTGTGCATCATCATGTTGATAAGCTAAAAGAAATGGAGAAGTCACTCAGGTTAACAAAAATTGGGATGGGTGAGTATCACATTAAACCTGTTCTATCTTTAACATCTCTTCCCAAGTCTCCCTATCATTATGGGAGACCATCTGAAGTGAAGAGACCTTTTGTGTTATCACCTTAGACTAAATTCAATAGTGCCCTTATCAAAGCTATTATGCCTCTGGAAGAGGAAGATGAAAATAGACTCATCGATGCATGGTTATATAAAGAGGAAATTCCTATTGATCTCACAAATCAGTATCGTGAGATCACTCGTGAAAAGTATGGCCCCAGCCTTAAGCTAATAAAACACTTTGGTTACAAAGGCAATGGTCCAATTGGATGTAACAACAATGGCTCGATTAATCCTATCAAAACAATATCTAGAAGGTATCAAGACACAACAAGCCTAGGCTTCAAGAAGGTTCCCTTTCATCTAGGGATTAATAAATTCATACCAAAATTTGAAAGTTTGTCTAAATGTGAGTCACAAATTGAGTTAGATAATCAAGTAGACAATTCTAATGATGAGGATACTTTTCCTTATCCAATTCGTTTAGATTTTGCTAAGTTCCTTGCAAAACCAAATGACTTCATACCATGAGTTAGTAGTATTAATGTTGATAGTGATTCTTCTAAAAACAATATTGATACTCCTCATATTCAAGAGGAACAAGGAGAGTCCAGTCATGATGTATTTTTTGAATGACTTTGTAAAAATAAATATGATAATGAAAGTGGAGAATGGGTTCCCATAAATGTTGTGGAATTGTAGAATCTAATTCCATGTAGCATAGATTCTTGAGAGTATGAATTTGATTCTCTCTTAGAGGCAACTTCAGACAAGGATGTAGATCAAGTTCATACATATAAAAATTAACTTGAAATAGGTGAACAATTTATGGTTTGGTTGGATGAGTCACATCCTATAGTGTTGATGAGTCTTTAAGTAATGGTGTTAGTACTCAAAAGCATTTGAATATACCTTTGGATGAAATCGCATTAGGTCTTGAATTACCCATCCAAGAATTTGATCACTATATCATGAATGCCATCAAACCCGCCACATCTCTCTCACTCACCTATCTCGAGTTAATAGACTAGAATTCTAATACTATGTCTAGTGAAGTCCTTATATTCCAGAATGACTATGCTCTTGCCTACTATTTACATGTTGTTGAACTAGTAACATCCTCCACCAGTGAACAAAGAATCAATATGATTGAAGCTGATATCAAATATCTCAGTCACATAATTAAAAAAGAAAAAGAAAAATAGATGGTCTAATGGTGAAAACCACATTGTGGCAGTATCGGAACCCAAAATAGTAAAAAAAAAAAGACGTATTAAAAGGTGAAAACCTCTTTGAGGTGCCTAAGGATGAGATATTTGATATGCTTCCAAGTCATTTTCAAGAGAGATCATCAATGTTTATAGAGCCAAAAAAACCAATCAACTTGAGAAACAATAAAACATCCTCATAGAATACACCTTGCACAATCTTTATATGTGGAAGAAAAAGAGGAATTTGTTGCCTTCTTTCAAGAAAAAAAAAGATTAATTTTGCAAGGACTTACTCAGATATGCCAGGCTTAGATCCTGACCTCATAATGCATCATTTATCTATTGCACTAGGAGTAAAACCTATCAAACAAAAGCTTAGGAAGATGCATCCTCATGTAGCACTACCTATTAAAGCTAAACTAGAAATGCTTTTAAAAGTTGGTTTCATCTATGCTATTGATTATGCTAAATAGATCTCAAACATTGTTCCAATCTCCAAACACGATAAATCTATCTGAGTTTGTATAATTTTTTGAGATCTAAAAATAGCATGTCCAAAGGATGTCTTCCACTACCCAATATTGATATGATAGTGGATATGACAACATGATATGAAATGTACTCACTCCTGGATGGTTTTTCTAGTTATAATCAAATTAAAATTACACTTTAAGACCAGGAGTTAACTACTTTCACTTGTGCATGGGGTACCTTCTATTGGAATGTGATGTCATTTGGTCTAAAAAATGTTGATGCCACATATCAAAGGGCAATTACAACAATCTTCCATGACATGATGCATAAACTGTTGGAGGACTATGTCGATGACACCTTGGTCAAGATTACACAATGCAACACTCATCTTCAAGATTTGGGACCAATCCTAGAGCATATGGAAATTTTTTTCTTAGGTTAGATCCTAAGAAATGTGCATTTGGTGTCACATCAAGGAAGTTACTCGACTATATTATATCTAAAAAAGGAATCAAAGTGGACCAAGAAAAGGTTCAAGCAAAAATGGAAATGTTGTCACCTCATAACATTAGTCAAATGAGGGGGTTACAAGGAAGACTTCAATCCATTTGCAGGTTCATTTCATAGTTAGTGGATAGGTCACAATCTTTTACTAAGACTTTGCATAAAGGTGTAAAATATGATCAGAACAAAGATTGTGACTAGTGTTTAATGCAGATAAAATAACATCTTGCCAATCCACTAATCCTGATGCCTCCTATTTATGGGAAGCCTCTCATTTTGTATATCTCTGCAACAGAGTTATATCTTGGTATCTTGCTAGCTTAGGAGGACAATGACAACAAGGAATGAGTTATCTATTACCTCACTCGTATGTTGATTTCTTATGAAATGAACTATAGCATTATTAAAATTTCTTGCTTGGCGTTCGTCTTTGCTTCTCAAAAGTTGAGGGACTACATGCTTGCTCACACTATGTGACTAGTTGCAAAAATTGATCCTTTGAAGTATTTGTTTAGCAAGGCAACTCTAATAGGAAGGTTAGCTAAATGGGTCATGATACTGAGCCAGTTTGATAATACATATGTTGAAAGAAAGGCTATCAAAGGACAAGAAATTGTTGATCAATTAGTAGAAGTGACAATGCAAAGTCTTCTACCACTAAATATTGAATTCCCTAATGAATCTATTTTAATGCTAATCAAAAATGGGTGATGTTTTTGGATGGCTCCTTTGCACAACAAGGATCCAATGTTGCGCTCTTATTTATAACACCACAAAAATATTCATTGCCTAAGGAGTACAATATTATATTTCCTTGTACAAATAATATTACAAAATATGAAGCCTTAAACAATGGCATGAAGATTGTACTTGAATGGAGAGCAGATGAATTGGATATCTTTGGTGATTCACAACTAGTAATCAATCAAGTCAATGATGTTTATTAGATTAAGGATGAGAAGTTGACACCTTATAAATGAATGGTTGATGATTTAAAAAAATACTTTGCACATGTCACTTTTCAACAAGTTCCTCAGGCAGATAACAAGGCGGTCGATACAATGGCTACCCTTGCTTCCATGCTACAGATGTTTGAGAATGGTTTTAGACATGAATTCTTGTTGGAGATGTTACCCTACCCTTCTTATAATTCACCTGAATCTTAGATGATCTATTCTATCATAGGAGATAATTCTTCTTGCTACCATCATATCTATTCTTATCTTGGTGATCAAATAATTTTGGACAATTTAACCCAAAATGAAAAATGTCACCTAATTCATAGTACATCATGGTATGTCATTATTGCTAATGACTTGTTTAGGAGAGCTCTTGATAGTACACTCCTTAGGTGTCTAGAACCTAATGAGTCAAAATGCACATTAATCGATGTACGTGAAGGCATTTGTGAATCTCACTCTAATGGCTTGACACTAGCTCATAAACTTATTAGAGCTAGTTACTATTGGCTAAATATGGAGCAAGAGGCAAATAAATACACCAAGTCCTGCAAATAGTGCCAACTCCATGGAAATCTAATTCATGCTCCAACTAGGGAGCTAATTCCATTTATCACACTTTGGAAATTTCAATAATGGGCCTTTGATCTAGTAGGTCATGTTCATCTGTCTTCTTCAAATGGACACAAGTTCATTATCACAACTACAAACTACTTCACCAAATGGGTGGAAATAGTCCCATTTTTTAAGGCTAATCAAAAAACTATAGCTCTATTCATTCTTAATTACATCATATGCAGGTATGGTGTACCATCCTCCATCATTACCAACAATAGGGGATAGTTTTAAAATAAGGATCTCAAAGAGTTGTGCTCAAAGTTAAAAATCAAGCAGCATTGGTCTTCAATTTATTACCCCCAGGGTAATGGACAAGCAGAAGCATCCAACAAGGCTATCCTAAAGATCTTACATCACATAATCAAAAAATCTAGAAGGGACTGGCACCTTTAGATTAATCCAGCTTTATGAGCTTATAGAAGTAGCATCAGAACTCCAACGAGAACAATACCCTTTGCTTTGGTATATGGAGCAAATGTTGTGCTTCCTATTGAGGTTGAGATTCCTACTTTGAGAATTTATCTAAAAGGCCTCATTAATGATGATGATTACAAAATATCTTAGCTTCAAGAGCTAGAATCGCTAGATGAAAATTGATAAGTGGCATATGATCAGATCTCCATGTTGGAAATTATAAATGGAGTAACTAAGAGGGGGGGTGAATCAGTTACCACAAAAACAAATCCACAGATCCCTTAGATGTCTCAAAACTTAATTACTATTGTCACTCAGTAGATTAACTTGTTACTAATCTTTAAGCATTCACAATTATTAACATGCATGCAAAAGTAAATAATATGAACACACTAGATTTAACGTGGAAACTCATTATGGGAAAACCCACCAAGTAACTAGCTACCAATTATCACTCTTTTGAATTGAGCCCTGTTAGGAGCCAACCCTGTTAAAGGTTACAAAACACATTATTAGGTGTGACTTGGTTAGAGGATTTAATCACCCTGTTAGGAGTGGCCTTGCAAGAGGTCTTTAGAATAATTCAGTAGAACTATCCACCTTGTTAGAGGATTTACAAAATGGCTATTAGACCAACTCTGTTAAGAGATTTAGGAATTACTGCTACAATGGTGAGAAAGTAACAATAATTGACCTGAATGAGATGCAACTAAACTTTGTTGATACAGATCTATGTTCTGCTTCACTAGATCCTCACTGATCGAATACAACTCTACTGCTCCTGAAGGATATCTAATCCTTCTTCAAAATTCTCTTATACTTACTTTTCACATAATCAACTCATTACATACTTGTTCCTTACAATTATAATCCACAACTTGACCTTTTATTTATACATTACAAATTGTCAAGTCGGCTCATCTACAAGTTACATTTATCAATAAACCATACATCATTCGGCTTCAAATATTACATTAAATAAATAAACTTTATTCCTCAAAATAATGAAATCCTTCATTGGTCGACTCTGCTCGGTAAACATTGCTCCAAAAATTATTTCCACTGTTAACCAAGTGAAGCTCGATAAACACTACAAACTCTACAAAATCCTTTGGAGACCAAGTGAACTCGGTAGGAACTAACTTTCCTTTGTTGACCTTGCTAGCTCGGTAGAAACTAATCTCTGCCACAGAAGCCTTCAGCGCCTAAGTGAGCCTAGTAGAAATTATCTTCACAGTGTAACCTCCAGAAACACTTGGTAGACTCTATCTTTTGCCTTGTTGACCAACTAAGCTCAGTAGACTTTGACTGATAACTGATATGACATTTGTGTAACATCAAAGACAACACGCAATTGAACAATTGTATCCAACACTCCAAGCTTATCAAAAGCAAATGTCTAATAGCTACAATAAGAAAGTCAAACCATGTGACTTTTAAGTGGGTGAGCTTGTCCTAAGGGAAAACCCTAAGAATAAACAACAACAAATATAGAAAGGGAGGTTTGAACCTAACTAGCTTGGTCCATACATAGTTACTATAGTGTTTGGATTTGGTGCTTATCAACTTTCAACAACTAAGGGAGAATCACTCAAAGAGCCAATCAACACCCTTCATCTAAAGTGATTCTATGGCTAACATGCTTTCAAAAGCTCTTTGTACATATTTAAATGTCCCAAGAAAATCTATTATCTTGGTGAAAACCTAGCAATAGGTGCCTTGGTAATATCAAAAAAATACAAAATTGAAAAAAATTGAAAAATACAAATACACAAATATACAATAAAGGAAAAAAATCAAAAAAAAAAAAGAAAAAGGAAAAAGTCAAAAATTCAAAAAAAAAGAAAAAACACAAAATACAAAAAAATTGAAAAAATACAAAAAAATTGAAAATTTTATTTTTTTGGAAAAAGTCAAAAATTGAAAAAAATTGAAAAATAAGAAAAGTGTCATTGATGAGAACCTGACAAACAAGCATCGTGGTAGGAAAAATATAATCTCTACCAAGAAGGTAAAAACGTAGGAAAAAGGTGCCTCTTATTTCAAATGCTACATCTTGTGATGCATATTCTAGCTCTTGTATAGTTGCTTTCCTACTTTAGTTTGCTACTTTCACTCATGCATCTATGGATTGAATCTAGTCATAGTCTCGGGGGCAACACCCTATGGTTTCAACAAAGATCTCTTAAGTGTCAGTCACTAGTTGTTCTAACTCCGTATGTCTATTATCACTTTCTTTACTATTGAGATTCCTCTCAAAGATGATCTCTTTCGTTTCAGTAACCATGTTCTAACTGTGTCTATCTACTATTGCTTGCTTTACTATTGAGATTCCTCTCAAAGAAGATCTCTTTCGCGTCAGTCACTAGTTGTTTTAACTGTGTCCATCTACTATCACTTTCTTTACTATTGAGATTCCTCTCAAAGAAGATCTCTTTCACATCAATCACCAATTTTTCTAACTACATCTGTCTACTGTCACTTGGTTTACTATTGAGATTCCTCTCAAAGAATATCTCTTTCGCATTAGTCACCAGTTGTTCTAACTACGTCTATCTATTATTGTTTGCTTTACTATTGAGATTCCTCTCAAAGAAGATCTCTTTCTCGTTGGTCATCGGTTGTTCTAATTTTGTTTGTCTACTATCACTTGTTTTACTATTGAGATTCCTCTTAAAGGAGATCTCTTTTGCGTCAATCACCAGTTGTTCTAACTACGTCTGTCTATTGTCACTTTCTTTACTATTGAGAGTCCTCCCAAAGAAGATCTCTTTCACATGAGTCACTAGTTGCTCTAACTATGTCTGTCTATTGTCGCTTTATTTACTATTGAGATTCCTCTCAAAGAAGATCTCTTTCACATTAGTCACCAGTTGTTCTAACTATGTCTATCTACTGTCGCTTACTTTACTATTGAGATTCCTCTCAAAGGAGATCTCTTGTGCATCAGTCACCAGTCATCCTAACTGCATCTATCTATTGTCACTTAATTTCCTCTAAACTTCTTCTCGATGATGATTTCTCTCTAACATCAGTCACCAGTTGTCCCAACTGAGTCTATCTATTTTTGTCCTCCTATTGAAAAGATTTCTAACACAAATGTTCTGAATGTTGACACTTAACATCAATCCTATAACACTAATGGAAACATTGACACTGTTTTAGTTATGTTGAGTTTTTATCTGTTTGTTTGGCTTTTTCTTTATCATTTCCCTTTGAGAAACTTGAGGATGTCTCTTTTGACTATAGAAGCAAGGACTAGGGGCATGAACTTTTCTTTTCTTTATGCTTGCTAGTTTGGTTCTAATGATTTGAAGCATACATATAAAAGGGGTGTCTACTATAAGAGCCTTTATCTAGTATTGAATGACTTGTGTACCTCGACTCATTTTATATGGATACTTTATTAAGGTTAGTTATTCTCCTTGACTATTTGAGTAAATTCTCTATGCTACAGTATAATATTGATACTTGTCCTGCCAAGTGAACGTATGGGTCACTACAAGTATACTTAACACATTTTTGTCTTTGGCTATGAACACAAGGGTCATTGCGAACAAAATCTTTATTGAATACTTAGCATAAGAAGGATCTCTTGTGTGTCTGGTGTGTTTCCGCATAAGAAACATTTTGGTCATCCTAACATTTGTGCTCTGATGCTTATGTTTGCTTGCTACATTAAAAGGGACAATTGTTACAGTCATTTTGGCTTTTTGTGCCTTAATTCTTACATTTAATCTCGACAAAAATAAGACACATGTCATATTCATATTCTCATGATTGCAATATCAATGTGAATTATATGACATTTGTGGGTATAACTAAACAATAAGTGATGTTAATTTTATGAGTTCAATAACCAGACCTAGGGATACATCTAGCATAAGGTTGCATCTCATACTTCACTTGCATAAGAGTACATTTTGATTACTACTTTACTTGTATCTTTCAACATGAGATTTCATTGGTTTCTTCAAAGTATCATGTTTCTTCTCAACTACACAAGTGTTTCGCTCCCTGGTTTGTCCTTTTGACTTTCACCAAATACCTATCATTAACAACAAAACTTGAAACCTACACGAGATGTTAGTTCATTCACATTTTTCATTTCATATACATATTTTCATATTCATCTCATCTACACTATATTCATACATTTCATCAATTTGCATTCATCACAATCATATCACTAACATCTCCTGTATGAACAACTATAATAGAAAAAGTGACACATGCAAAGGTACTCAAATAAAAAGATCTCATATATATAAATCTCTCAAATGGAGTCAAGTGTACATTGATACAAGCATGAGTGTTACTCAAGCACTGTCCATCTCAATATTTTACAAAATGATGCTAACACGTCCAAAATACATCCTCAAAAGGTAAGATAGAAGAGAGAAAGGTAACTATGTCCTTCTCCCTCATCTCTGGGTGGAGGAGGAGGAGGAGCATCTACTCTCCCTACTGAACATACACCCTCTGATTTTTACCATACTCAAAAAGCCTAGGAATCTTCTCTGCAGCATCAAGAACTGCTACAATATACCCAACATAGTAGTAGTCTGCCCTGGCACCTTGTAACTAAGCCTCATCTCATTGCTGCTCCAACTGCTCCCGAAGCTCATAGATCTTTCAATCACACTCCACTAACCACTTGTCTTGAATGGCAAGCTAAATCTATAGCTCACGTAGATGTCATTGTGCCATCCTCACTCTCTCTCTCTCTTGATCTCCTTAAAGCATCTTGGGTCTATGTACGTGTCTCTCCATTATGTGGCTCTAGAGAAGGCTGGTACTACATCTCCTCATCCACCCACATCTTTCTTTGCCTGTTATCCAGGTTGGTCCTCTACATGTTGCCTTTGCGCATCACAACTAATGACATCCAAGGTCCCCATCTCTCCTCATGATCTCCTATATGTAGTCCCACTCCCACCAGCACCTGGATCCACTCTCTTTTCATGTGGACAGATCTAAACCTGTGATGTATGTTGTCTAGGAAGCTATTGTTGTGGTGCCTGAACTGGTTGTATTAGCACTGCCATCCCCACTAGTTAAATTGAGGAAAGGGATGACTCACAAAATGCTCCCTATACATCAAAGTCATCCCCCCGTATAAAACTATAACAACATAATCCTAGTGTGCCATGGTAATGGAGCGTACATCAATCATGGATCTCCTAGTGTCTAATCTAACTAACCACCCCTTATTCACCTCCTTAGTGAAGCAGGTATAGGTGCAATAGTCCTAGGATATATCCCAGGGCCTACCATACTACCACCACACACATGTCAATGGAAATCTCTTGATCACCTAGATCGAGTAACCAATCAGTAGCTAAGAGGCAAACATATATCTAAGCTTTGTTTGTGCGTCATCCCATGCCTTTGTCTCTCTCCATGGCTGCCATATCACTACTACCAAGTCATATAGTTGTGCTCTCTACATCTCAATCTTACCCAAAGTAGTTTGGGTCATCTTGCCTTGATACCTACAAATGTAAGGCTCCTGAGGCTACCTCATATCCTCATAAATGGGTCTCATAAGCAGCAAGTGCTCCCATGCCCATACCTATAGAACATTGACAGTTGTTGCCATGCCCTTCTTCTCTCGATACACAACCTCATGCATTTGGTAATACATATGGGCTAGCATACACTAACCCCATCCAAAATGTGTTGGCTACTCCAACATCCTCTATAGCATCGGACCCCAAATTTCACTCCAATTTGTGTTGGCCTCTGTCAGGCATCAGGAAGCAACTAAGGAAAACTCCAAGTACAACTACCAATCTATGTGTATCACCATATAGTTGTATCAACTCCTCCCAGGGAATAGCTCCACCCATAATGATTTCATCCTATAATATGGCCCTTAGTGCCAATGTACCAAGTCTCAAATGAATGTCATACTCTACCAAGGTCCGTGAAATGGGATCCAGAGTATCCTGTAGATGTCCTCTAGTGTGATGGTCATCTCTCCTAGAGAGAAATGGAATGTATTTGTCTCCAAATGGAAACATTGTACTAGTGCTCTCAACAATCTATGACTCACCTGCAAATTGGAGGTATCACATATACGAGATAAGCCAAGAGTGCCAATATGCGCCCGCTCTACAGCATCTAGTTGCCTAATCAATGCTCCTATGGCAAGATAATGTGATCTAAAAGAGATGTTTGGAAACATGCAAACAACATAACACAATCAATATCTACCATCTGAAACACCATACTACTACTAATGCACTGAAAACATACTGCATACATGCAACAATGACTAACGACGATGTGACAACTGCTCAAAAATCACATTTTCAACAAATTGATCGTGCAAACAAAGTCAAAATCTCATGCAAGATTTCACATTCTCATATGATGATGTATATTCTCATTCGAAGAAATGATTCCTTGCATGAGGATACTCCTTAGACTATGTAATAATATGATCTTGTGCGAACAAACCTCAAATACATGTGAAAAACCAAACAAATTTAGGGTTTCTCGTGCGAGATATGGGTACCTCCTACATGAGGAAAACCAACACCTAACACAAGAAAGTACCTTAGTGGCACTTCCTCACATGAGTTTCCCTACCAGCTCGCGTGAGAAATAGGGTCCTCGCATGAGAACCCCGATGATAACTATTTCAAAATAGTAAAAACAAGCAAAAAAATTGATCAAACTGCGTCAAATTTTAAATGCAAGGAAGGATTATCTATTACTCACTAGAGGTCCATAGTCTATCAGTCAGTGTGTCATCTGGAATGCTCAAAATGATGAGAATGCATAGAAGCCACCATGACTACACCTCAGAGCTCTTTTCTTCACAAAAGACATATGCACAAATGATATTAAAATGACCTTTTGGGCCCTTATATAAGTTTTGACTTAATTTTTCAACTTGCTCCAGTTGATGTGGAAATTACCCCATTAGTTAATTTGGCTACTTTGAACCCATTTTTGGGATCAAATTTGAAATTTGATACACTCAAACAACCCAAAATCACACTTTAAAAATTTGGGACTGACACAATTGAATGCTTATGCAATTCCTCTTACTGATACTTTGTGAATATGAGAATTTCTTCAATTCATATAGTACTTCTGGTAGAGTAATTATTTGTTCTAACTTATTAATTAAATCAATTTGATTTAATTAATTAAGTTACCTATTACTCTAGTTTTCTTAAGCTATCTTGTAGGTGCATTTAATTAATATTTTATTAATTATATTGTGCAACCCTAGCTTTTTTAGGCTTTAGTTTCCCTTTTCGGGTTTCATGATTCCTTTATAAGGATTCACCTCTTTGTATTTTATTAATTCACTTATTGGATTATATGAGATATTGCTCTTTGCATGTCCATAAGATGGATCTGGCTTTTTGGCCTCCTTGATTTTTCCTTGCCTCTATTCTTTGCTTCATCCATGTGACAGGGTTATGCATGCAGGTGTTCTTGGGAGATTAGTTTTTCACCTAATCTAACAACTTCAACTTTTTCAAAATTTTCAAAATAAAGTCAACTCTAGTCAATTTTGGTCAACCATGGTTAACCAAAACTTCAAATTTCTTCAGAATCAACTTCATTCTATTGTGTCATCTTTCAAGTTTACTCCCAAAGGGGTAGGATGATGATTACATCATTGAAAATATTTGAATCTTTCAAATATGGTTTCAATTTTAAATATAATGTCACCACTTGGGGCATCTTTGTTCCCCCTATCTGGCATCATATGTTATTCAACTAATCAATCTTATAACAATCCTTGTCATAGTT
The DNA here is from genome assembly GCA_028749045.1 of Cupressus sempervirens. Taxonomy (NCBI): domain Eukaryota; kingdom Viridiplantae; phylum Streptophyta; class Pinopsida; order Cupressales; family Cupressaceae; genus Cupressus; species Cupressus sempervirens. The sequence continues at coordinate 477,896,230 of CM053792.1, forward strand.
TGATGGAAAGATATTGGGGCATTCTAATCTTGACTCCTCATGAGGATTAAGCCTTGTTCTAAAGATAACTCTATGACTCATAATTAGGTCTTCTTAGCTTTTTATGGACCAGTATGTAGGTGTTCTATCTAGAGTCTAGAGGATTAAGCTCCATTTTGGAGATAATTTTAAACTCTTGCTCTCAATTACTATTTAGTGGACAGGTATCAGGGAAATCTAACCTTGACTGCTAAAGATTAAACCTTATTCTAGGGATAATCCTATGAATCATAATTGATCTTGTCATCTTGTAATGGACAGGTATCGGGGCAATCTAACTTTGACTCCTGAGAATTGAATCTCATTCTGGGAACAACTCTATGAAGATTGATAATCTTTGTTCTTTCATATTGGTATTTAGGTTCTTTATATAGATTCCCTAAGGCTAAGCTTTGTTCTGGAGATAACCTTAAAAATCTCATCAATTGGTCTCTGTGTCATCAATTTCAGAACCAATCTTAGCTCTTGATCAATATTTTTAGACTTTTGATTTCTTTGAATCAACATGTCGCTCACACATTTATTCAAAGAGGGGCAAATGTAATACCCCTAAATTGGCTCATTGGTATTCTGAACCAATTTTAGTTTATCAATATTACTTAAGTCCTACTATACTAGGCATTTCTAATTTTGATAATCACTACTTGACCTAAGTGTCAAATGCAGAAAATCATTAATTTGTATTAATCACTTACTTTGCTTAATTCCTAAATATTAATTGAATTAGCTAAATTAAACATCTTAATTGAATTAAATCTACCCCTTTAGATAATACACATAAAGAAGGAATTAAAATATTTTGGTTTAATTAAATATGTTCTGATAATTGAAACCAATTATTTAATTAATTAGAATATCTAGTTATAACCACATGTTTGAATGGATCATTATCCTTTCCTACTTCATCTCACATGAAAAAGGAATTAATAATATTAATTACCTCAAATATGTCCTCATAATTGTTGAAACTAATTATTTAATTAATTAGAAAATCTAATTATGAGCACATATTTGAATGGATCATTATTATCTCCTATTTCCTCTTATTCAAATCCATCAAAAATGGAGGACTCAATCTCATCATCAATTAGGACCGTACATGTGGTTCAATCTTGACCATTGATCAAGTCCAAGGTTCTATAAAAGAAACCTTCAATCTCTCATTTTGGAGGATGTACATTAAAAGCATTGAATTAATGCTAATTTGATTACTCAAGTACCTTGTATTTGAATTTTCCCTTGCTTTCGTATGCTCATCATTTAGACTAAAATGCATTCATCTAGCTATTACTTTCCATTGTTCTTGGATTAATTTCAATTTTATTTAGATTAATCTTTATATCTTTGCATTTGAAAAACATCAAAAACATATATTAGATTGCATTTGCATTCTTCCAAATCCTTCATACTAGTTTGGTCTAGTTGTTGATCTCTCAATCCTAAGAGTGAATAACAAAACCCAATCTAGTCAAAAGGCAACATATCACTTTGTTCAGGCATACCGAATGGACAATCTCGTGTTCATTTTGGGATGTTTCTAACCTATAAAGACCATGTTGAAGTGTGTGAGGATTTAGAGGCCCATAATTAGAATTTACAAATAGTAGCTATATACATTTATGAAAGGCCAAAAGAATAAAGGAATATTGTAGGTTTTATAAATAGCACATGACTTGCGTCAACTAAGAAGCAACCCAATTGCATATTTGAGGTACATGAGGGAAATCACTTATTTATATGTGTGATAAAATCAATATGTGGAGGCGAAGAGCTTCTTATTGATTACAATTTGAATCACATAGATACAAACAAAGCCACTATCATGGGAGAGGTGGTACATATTATGCACATTTTAAATCAACTCCAATCAATTAATCCAACACACCATTTAACTATTTTTGTTTTAGAATAATAAAACATGTGTTTTAACATCTCAATATTTTTTTTGAAATATAGGGCTATAGTATGGATCAACAACCACACAATATGCACGGTGTTGATGTTTCTCACAGGAATTCTTCTTCTTGACATGTAAAACTCATTGTTGTTGTACAAATTAAATACAAGCTATATGTTAATGTGTATTTTTTATTATATTTTATTCTTCATTACTACTTTGGATTGATTTTAAATATAGCACTAATAATATTATTTGTTGATCTTAAATTGGTTTTGACAAATGAGTGTTTATACAAATAAGTCATTTACTTAGTTCATACCTAACAAGTAACATATGTCAAGCATACATATAAGATAGAACATACCAAGTAAATAGTGAGTGTTGAGCTACTCAAGTATTGAGTTATTTAGATGTTAAGAAGATAGTATGTGTTGAGTGATTCAAGTGTCGAGCAAGCAGTGCATGTAGAGTCATTCAGATGTTGAGTGGCAACATTGAAGTTATAGTTAGTGTCGAGCACCAAGGTCTTCAAATGTCGAGTAATATAGTTTTGACATAATTGTTTGTATTGGCACAAACTACTATGTAAACCATTTTTGAGCCGACTTAAGTATTGTTTTATGATCTTTTATTGATAAGGACAAATCTTAATTGTGAATCCCTATGCATTATATGCATCCAATCAAAAATAGGGTAGGTTTAAGCAATAATATGGGTGAATCACTACTATTGATTCATATCTAACCCTAAATCAACTAGGACTTATTAAAGAAGATAAACCCTAATTTTTCTAAGGAATGCTAAGGAGAATTAAAAAGAGTTTGCATGCACAAACAGAGCATTCATGGTGATTAAGGTGTTATGAATTGAGTTACATTGCAGAATCACTTAAAGGAGAATAAAGGAAAGGAAATAGAGGACAATAGAGGTACGTCTTATCAAAAAGGATCAAGTACACATTAGTATAGAGGTGCTCTAACATCAAGCAATGTAGTGCTAACCGAAGGATCATTGCTAAGACATTTTAACAGGTGAATCAACTAAATCTCTTAATAGAGAAGTCCTAACAAGCTATTGTAAATCCTTTAACAGGGTGCTCACTTCATTGTAAGTTAATATCCTCTTACCAGGCACACTTTTAGCAGTGTGTTTAAATCCTTTAATAGGGTAAGATCTAACAATCTTGTAAGCCTTTAATAGGGTAAACCTTTCACGGGGTAGATCATGTTTCATAGTCAAAAATTGTAACCTTCATTTGATACACTTTATTACTGCAGTAGTGAAGATTTGTGGGTGTCATCCCCACCCCAAATTTACCTTCTCCTTGGAGGGTTTATAGGTAACCAAATATCTTGTCTCATACATGTGTTGAATATTTACTTTCGTGCTATGAATGTATATGCTTGATTTGGTATTTCAATTTATATGCATAGATTGTGAGATAGATATGTGATGAATAGTTTTAGGGGTTGAAAGTTTTAAGTGTTGATTCACCCACGCCCCCCCACCCCCTCCGTCCCCTCTCAGATTTTACTTTCCTAATTGCATTTCCAACATTATTCTTACAAATGAATGTTGATTAGAAAAAGGGAAAGGAACAAGTAGTCTATGAGGAGCCATGGGATGAGCAAGAATCATTCATAATTTATTTTGCGTCAACCATTGATCTTGTGGTTGCTACAAAAGGTCCTTCACACACTATCAAGAGAGTTAACTTTATTAGGATCAATTCAACCTTAGACTCCTCATATATAGATGAGAGAGGATGAGTTGATGCACCTGGTTCAGACTTATACAGTAAGTATTAATGTAGTTTTTAATTATACAAAAAGTTCTATAATGGTTTTTATGGTATGCTCTTTTATTTATGTCATTAAATAAAATGCATGTGTTATTTTTATGGAGGATGTAGAATAGTTTAAACGACCATGTCCGAGATGCAAATACTTTAGGTGGGTCAAGTACATTGCATGTTGTATCCTACACTTGTGTTTTTCTCAAACAATATTTTTTCAATAGCTCTAACATTCTTGTCCATGGTTGGCCATATTTCTTTATGCTCTAAAAATCTTATTTTTAAGCACCTAGCATTGATCCTATGTTTATTACATCGCTTGATATGAGGAACATAACCATAGAGGTAATGCCAACTACAATATCGACACACGTAGCATGGCCATATATGCGACGACAACACCTGTTGGTAAGTAGGTTCCTCTTTTTCTCTCTCATTTTAAATGTGTTTATTTCACTTGAACTATTATTTCTTAGAGGGTATTTTTTAATATTGGATTCATTTTATGCAGGAGGCAATGAGGACATTCCTGGATGTACCCATGTTAGATGTATGGGAACAATAAAGAATTGTGATCAATTTCTCTTAAGCAATGAAGATGGACTTTTCCTTAGAGTAGCCCAACTTTTATGTACTCTAAAGATTAATCCTTTCTTTTACTATACAATCTTATACTCGTAATCAAATGCATTAACCTCCTGTGCAGTCCCTTGCAATAACTACTAATCCCATTATTATTTTGTAGGGAATAACCTATTTTTATGAAAAACTTAATGATAAATGTTTGGGCATATTTGGGCCGACCATATGTACAAGGTATCATGTTTTGATTTCATTGCTAGATCATATTTCCTTTGATCCATTTCTTCAAGTATATTAAAAGGTAGGTTCAATTCATTTATGAATCTAGCCCTTTTTTCCTTCTTAAAAGGTCAAATTTACAAGGTAAAGAATTAAAGGATAAACTCATTCATGCTATGACAACACTTTTTGGACCCAACATCTTTCAAAAACTCAGGCTCTGTGAGAAAGCGGGCCAAGCTTTGAAATAGAATATGAAGAACTTGTCCATGGGATGAACCTTACAAAGTAAATGGGAATCAAATAATTAAAAAATTCTAAGAAACTCTGACTAGATACAAAATATCGTTTCTTCTAAGCATGCACACATGCACTTTGATCACCATTGAGTATGGAATCTTATGGAAGGATTTGATTCTTTATAATCCAATTCATTCCTAGAAAGATGAATACTGTTGGGGATAGCCTAGTCATTATTGGCTTTCATTTCAATCATATTTCTAACTTGCTAGAGATTAAACTTGTAATTTCCATAATCATAAGGACCATCATGCCTGATAATGATCAAAATTAGTAGGTTTTTGAAAGAGATCATAAATTACTTCCTTTTTGTAGTGTTCTGGGAAATTTATCGATTAATTACAACCAGGAATCATAGAACCTTATGAAGATCAAGTTATTTAGTTCAACAAACTTAAGCTTCCTAAAGGATTGATCACTCAAGAGAATATTTTTTATTGTAATGATGACATCACCAATAGAATAAAGTCCCTAGCTAATAAATGCAACTACAGTGACTTAAATATTGAAGAAGGGAAAGTGCTCAAGGCTTCAAGAAGATGGTAGTGAGATGTGCTTGACAACCATTGTAATTTGTAGGCCTTAAAACTATTCTTGCTTGAATTTTGTACAAAATTTATTGATGGCTTTTCATTCGGGAAAAATACAAACTGAATTTTTCCCCCACCCTCTCGTAATATCTATGAGCAAACTTCATCAAATTGGAGCAAACAAATATAAATTATATGTTCGACGTCAGCATGTCTTTTGTCTATAGAAGCTTAGGGGTTTAGTAATAATAAAAAAATGTTTCATCACTTTAGAAGATGATCTGTATCACATCATAACTTTTATTTTCTCAACTTAAAGACTAGTTTTTTAAGTGTTGATGCACTTATTAAAACAACAATTGAAAAAACAAATAAAAGGAAATAATAATAACACAAGAGATTACTTTGGAGAAACATAGTTTGTAAAAACTAAGAGTAAGGACTTACCTTCTATTTACATTATATCTTTATGAATTTACAAGTTCATTGCAATTCCTAAGCTTGCAAGGATACCAATCAACAATAACATTATCCTAACACTTTAAAACAACTTTGCAACATGTCAAATCCACACTCTCTATTGAATTAGAATCACCAAAAGTCACTAAGAGAGAGATTCAATTCCAATATGGGTGTAGATATACACAAAAAGGGAAAAGGGAAAAGTACAAAACTCCTAAATTCTAATGACCTTCAAGAATGCATAATTTCAATCTTTTCAACTCCGTAGACACTTTCTAAATTTACAAGTTTTCATTGACTTTGTAATTTTATTTTATTTTTAATAATTTAGCTAGATGTCATAATTCTGATAGTAAACCATTGTAAGTGATGGTTTGTTCTAACAGCTACTAATAGATTACTATCGAAACATTCTGATAGATATCTACTGGTTGTGCAATAGAAATATCGCAGAGGCATCACAATTGTGATGGAAAATTAATAACTCTAACTATCATAATTATGATGGGCATTTGTTGAAATAGTTTGATAGATATATGTCATTATTTAGCACTACCATTGCAATTGTGACATCCACAACATGAACTCTTGCCCCTACCTTCCTCTAATTTACGATTGTATATGTCATCACCATTATGATGGATGCCTTTGCTAGCCTAATGTGTGACAATAAAAGTCTGATGGGAGATGATGAGAGAGTCTATCACTTTTGTAACGGTTTACCATTGCAAAATGGCTCCAAATGTTGTAGTGGTCAGACCCTTTTTGTGTGGAAGAAGGAGGTGAGCATTTCCATCCTTGTGGAAAGTATCCTTGGTCTTTGAGGAATTAACTTTTAGATCTAGCTGGAGCTCATTCCTGCATATCTTTGATGATGAGAAAATGTTTCTATAGTCCTAAGGTTAGACTTGTGGAAAATTTCATTAATGAAGGACAAGTATAATTAAAGCACCTTTTAATTATCATGATCACTGGGTTATTTTAGACACATAAAGGGATTAATTGTCACTTTGTTAAATAATCACAATTATGCTCTACAAGCAAAATAAATTGTTTGGGTCATCACCCTACCTACAAAAAGTCATTCTGCAAGTTTGTGAGTGTTTTCTAAGGGCTAGACTAGTTTCATTCATGTTTAAAATGGCATAGGTCTCAACATTGCAACATCTATGCATTATAGTGCTCCAGGTTGGCGTTCCTCCCTTGTTGCCTCCTCTTTTTCATTAATTTGTAGGTGTGTATATTTCCTAGTTTTTTGCATTGTCTATTCTTTCATTTTATTTCTTTGATATCTTTGTCTTCTTTGTTATTTTTGGCATGGTTTTTGTGGTCACTCGACTCTTCCTTTTAGTTGGGTTTGTATTTTCATTTTTCTTCTTCCATTCATTCATTTATCTTTCAAAGCAACGAGATATTTCTATTTGTGTGCTATTATCTTCCTTGGCTTGGATAAAACTAAATGATCTTGTTTACTTTAGTATTGTTTCATTTGCAACACTTGTTTATGTTAAATTGATTGATCAAGTATGTGTTTAAGTTATCCCACTATTAAAGCATGAATTATTGATAATAATAGTATAAAAGTAGACTATAGGTAGATTAAATCTCTAACCATGTAGGCTCTTTCATTTTTGTTATTTACTTTTATGTACCACCTAGTTTTGTTCTAGGATATTTTCCCAACTTAGTTCAAGTGACTCATGAGCCAAACCAAGATGCATAAAGAACCATTGGAGTTTATGCCTACCTTATTATAAATTTAGTCACCTCCTTATCCAACTTTTTCCATTCCTTGCACGATCAAGACCTGATCTACAAGGATATTGGTAGTAGAGAGTTTTTGCTTTCCTCTCTTTTCGGTGATATTGGTTGAACATTCTAATCCAGTGATAATTGTTAGTGTATTGGCAATATGTGAAATAAGGTTCTATAAACATATAAATGGTTCAAGAAGGAGGGCCCATTTTAACCTTTATGCAATTTTCTTGAGTCTTAGCATCATTTAGTTCAGTGCATTATAAAAAATAACATTAGAAAGTTTGAGTTCATAGCTTGGCTTGACTTTGGTTTTAGATTTGAAGATCTTGATCAGTCTCCACCCGACTAATAGTTCAATAAATACCATAGCCTCCAAACCCTACATCAACTCGACTCCTTTTCCACAACTCACTTTCAACAAGTGTTATCGTCTGTCATCTGTATAGAGTTTATAGAACTTGGACTTGCAATCCAAAATAAGAAAAACAAAGTGAAGAAGAAAGATAAGGCATCTGCCTCCCAACCAACTACTACTTAGAGTGTAATTGTGTCCCAATTACCAATAAGGACAATGAATATCCCATTGTAGCTTAGATTTCATGGGGGTCAATTGTCACCCCTGGAAACTTTCTCTACTATGCATAATATATCATCCCACCCTGAGAAACTTTTCCCTAAATTTGAATGTTTGGGACCCTGAATGGTAGAAGAACACAACTAGACTTTTAAATATTCTCCAGTAAGAAACAATGTAGAACAAGAAGACATTGCTTGATGCTTGTTCCCAATGACCCTGTGACTCAATGAGTTGAATGAGTACCTTAACCTTCTAGCTAATTCTATTAGCAGATGGGTTGATATGGAGAGATCCTTTCTCTCAATGTTTAAATCCAAGATTGACCCTACCCTATGCCAGAATTAGTTCATCAAGATTTGAAAGGAACCCAAGAAACCTCTACCTACATTCAACAACTAATTTCATTGGGCCCTCAATTGATGTTCAAATGATTTTACATCCATACCAAAAATTACCTCGAGGACTTATCTGGATGTCATTGACAGAGTTGTGTCAACATTTATCATATAGACCTTACCTCAAGCATATCAAGATACCTTAGCTAAAGTCTATGTCTTAGTCTTGGAGTTTTTAGTCCACCTTACTGATTGTTCATTTTATGTTTGATAAATTATGCCATGCCAGCCCCACCCTACAGCAGATCCTCACTCAAGTAGTTATAACATGATCTCTATCGTAGGATTACAAGCCTCTCCCACCTCCCATTATACTTAAACACCACATGTCACTCCTACTAGAGCCCAATAATATTCTTACTAGAATAAGCCAATGATGCCTTAGGTAATTAGGACTTCATTTCCCACTATGGCCCCACAAGTTGCATCACCATATGAAGTCCCTGCTTTCCTAACTGCCAAACTATTCCCTATTTCCTCGATAGGAATGTAGGTGTAGTCATCACAACTTCCTGATCAAGTTATGCATCTTGTAGCTGACATGGAAGCCTTCAAGAGGATCATCACTAGTATGGCTAATGACATGAACCAACTCAAGATAGAAAAGACTATGACAACAAACTAATAGTCTATGCCTCCACAACAAGGAAATATATACTTGGGATAAAGAGGTACTTATACTCTAATACTTATAGCACCAATAACGATAATTAAAACTGACAATCGAGTAGTTGATAGTGGAATAATGTGTCAGATAATGAGGGAGCTCCCTCAAGTCTACTAGATAATCAAGGGAATGCAAGATCTAGTAATTTTTCCCTCTTGGAAAATTTTTACCCCTTGATAAATTAGCATTTGTTGTATGATATAGGATCACATTCAAAGGCCACTTGTACTACCCTAAATAAAGCAATTCAAATTTCCACTCAGACTTGCAATCATGATCTAAACAAGCATCTCAAGAGACTTTAGCAAAAGTTTCCAAATTTTCCTCAATCTATAAAACTGTCTTTTATAGGTAGGGCGAACAAGAAGATGAGGAGCCCATTCTCCAATGATTCTTTGATGATTTCATTCTTACAAGGCTAATTTTTTCACTAAATGCCTCTTACAACACTAGGAACCAATTTAATAAGGTCCCCTTTACAACATTAGTCCACCTAAGCACACATCCATACCTCTAGAACCTCATGCCAATGTGATCCACCTCCTCCTACGAGACTAGCGCAACAACCTCATGACTCTGTGACAAAAAGCTCAGGTCCCTCTGGAGAGAATTTTGACACCAAGTGGATGATGGAGAGTACCAATACTACCATGCCCTTGATGAATGTCATGTTGAACTACCCTAAGCAACAAAAGACCCTCATACAACAACTTGACTTACTCGAAGCATGATTGACTACCATCAGGGAAGTAACTTTTAACGATGCCACTACAACCATCTTCTAGGGAAATACAGAGGATTGCCCCTTCCTACTCAACTTGAAAATATAAAATTGTATAATTGTTTGGCGGATTCAAGAGCTTCAACTAATGTCCATGCCTCTCTCCATCTGCAAGAATCTCATATTGGTTCCAATGCCATCCAAAGGTGTGGTAGTGTATCTTGACAAGATCACTGTCAGAATGGTGGGTGAGCTAAAAAATGTTCAAACCAACTTTGCAAAAGTCCTTGTTGTCTAGTATCACCAACATTCAAGTGGTAGACATCCCTAAAAATTATGGGATGTTGTTATTTCATAATTGGTCAAATGCCCTTAATGGGTATATTTATATGACTTTTCCCATCTATGGCTCCCCTGGAGAGTGGAAGGAAATCAAATTAAAGTTGACAACCAATCCTGAACAAAGCAAGCACTTACTGATTGTGATTAGGTGAGTGAAGTGGCCTATGCTCAATTTTTGAACCCAACATGTATCAGGCTATGGATACCTTAACCACTAATTTCATTCTAGAAGGGACCCTCCTCAACAAGGATCCAGTCATCACACAAAGAATCCATGACCTCATTGATCAATTGAAATATCGTGTTAACCTTTAGGGTGATCATGGTTTCTTATCTAGTCTCCTATTTGATTCATGGAGTAGGGTCCACAACAAAGGGAACACCTAGTTGGAATGTGAGCCCTATGTAGATGTTGTTGTTGTTTTCTTTTTTGGCATCTCCTTAGAAGAAAAATGAGAATAAATTCCTACTTGAGATATCCCTCCAATGATCATATCTAAAGGGGTAACTATTGAGGGACCTATCTTGATGTCTCCTATAGAGGTAACCTCCACCCTTTTGTCTTCCATATTGGAGGACATTTTATAATCCCCTCCACAAAAAGTATTACCCTCTACCTTACCCCTTGATACTTTACCCACAAAAACTAGTCTCTAAACTTTAAATTTGAATGGATCTCAAGCCAAAGTTGAATTAGGCACAAGAGTAGAATTAATTGACCCAAGAGGGATATATTTCCTTACATCCTACCAGATGCAATTCAAATGCACAAACAATATGACCAAGTATGAAGCTTTGATTTTGGGTCTTCTTTTTTTCCCTTTAGAAAAAGGTCACCGACCTCCAAGCTTGGAGGCTTGGATCTCATCATCAAACAAGTTTGAAGCTAATATACATGTCATGACAAATAGTTAATGGATTATTTTACTTGATTGTAGGACTTAATCAAGGACATCGACACATTCAGTATCAAAGTCATCGCACAAAAAGTAAAAATATCCCTGATGCCCTTGTTGTATTTGCTGGTACTCTTAAACCTATGGCTATTTCTCATATTCAACACTTTTATGTGGAAATGGTAAAAAACACATCTATCCCTAACAATATCAAGCACTTCTAGGTCTTTGAGGATGACTAGCATGCTCTAACCTTTTTGGCCAATAGTAGTGTATTCAAAGATCAGATCCTAGAAGAAGAAACACAAAATGATACATGATAGAAAAATTATCTAGGAGGGACCCTCAGTCTTCCCATCAACACCATCCCAAAGGGGATGATAGCACTTGAATGTATTTTCAACTTGGACATGTGGGTCAAAGATAAACACCCTCCCTCCTTCAAGAGAGAAAAGTATGAAAAGGTCAACCACAGGACATACACCAAGGAGAAAAATGTGTTCATGGACCTCCTCTTCCCTTGAGGAAAAGGGGAATATTCTCATGGCTCTATGAGAATACATTTATGTCATTTCATTGAGCTACAAAGAACTTAAAAAATATGACTCTTTTGTGATGACATACACTATACCTCTTAAGCTAGGTGTCAAGCCATTTAGGCATTGGCAGAGGCCTGTGAACCCCTTGACCAAACCCTTGATTTATAAAGAGGTTCAAAAGTTTTTTTCTAGAAGGGTAATCTTCTCCATATAAAATACCACATGGGTAGCTAATTTGGTCCCACTCTAGAATAAAAATGGAGAGATCAGATTATGTGAAGACTTTCAGAATCTAATTAGAGTGTGGTTCTGCAGAGGTGTACTTTTTCCAAAATTGACGCAAGTTGGAAGATCTTGATCCACCATCTCCATTTCAGCGAGCTTTAAGATCTTCATATAGTGAGCTAGAGTTCTTAGAACTCAATTATTTTCATAAGCCTCATAGTGACAAAGGACTGCCAAAAATGCTACCACTTCCATTCTAAATTTCATCATGCCTAGTTTCACCTCTGAACCAACCTCCATCCATTGATCCACCAAATCCTCCACTATTGACCTTTTTGGAAAATGTAGTAGATTCACAAATTAACTTGCAAGGTCCACTTAATGACCTTCCCAATAATCTTGAGAAATTTTGCACAAGGTTCATCTATGGAGAAACATGAACAATTGAGGACCATATCAAAGTCTTTAAAGAAATGTGTAATTGAAAGCAAGTTCAACAGGAGAATGTGGTCCTCTATTATTTTACATACTTATTGAGAGAAGTTTTCTTTAACTTGTAGGTGAATTTGCCACTAGGATGTATCACGAATTGGGTTGCCTTCAAAAAATTGTTCCTCAAACAATTCAAAACATTTGTCAACTCAACTGTGATACATCATCAATTCATATTAATCAAAAGGGATCCAACGAAGACCATTTCATATTTCAATCATCACTTTCATATGGCTTTCCACAAATTGTGAACACCCTACATTATACTAATTGAAGCTGCAATCCGGATTTATCTTAATGTTGTGTACCATCTCATGAGTATCTGTCTATGAAGGCTACTTGTTGTAAACATCAACACATTAGAAAAGTTCTTCGACGAAGCAATTACCTTTACCAAATAATCCAATCCTAATGGAGGAGGATTGATGGTTCCAGCTCAAGCGACTACAATGATACCAACATATCCTACTAGAACACTAGTGATGCCTAGTCAGAATAGGCACCAGTTGTACTAGTTCTAGCCATAATCTACCCAGGATATGAACCTCCAAAATTTGCCTTCTTTGAGAAAAAGGTAGCAACCCATACTGAACCAAAAAATAACATCGCATCTGAGATTGGTCAACCTATTTGAGGTTGTCGCAAGGGCATAACAACAACTTTCACACAATGAATGCAACCCATTACCAGAATAACTATGGTTAGAATTTCAACAAGAATTCCAACAGAAATGACAATGGAAGAAACAATTAGAATGCTCTAAATTGTAACAACGACTTCTAAAGGAAAAATCGATAATGGAGCACTTGTCCAAACAATGGAAGCATCCCTGCTAATAATAACAATAATACTTAGTTTTTGGACCTCAACCAGTATGACAATAATCAAAATGTAACTAACAATGGCAGCTCATAGTTAAATGGAAATAAAGAAGTGAACTATAATTCACAAGGCAATAATGGTGAACCTTTTATGCAATCCAATGCTATGATGTTAGAGTCTTATGATTCTCCACAAAATCTTGAAGTGGAACAACTAGATAGTGAAGAATTCACTTTTCTATTTAGTCAAAAATTAGATCCTCAACTATAAGAGATGTTAGCTTTTCAAAATGACAATCAAAATACTTACAATTTACGTAACCAAAGGGAACTTATGACTAATGGGATTCCTCCTACTTTGCATCCAACACTGCCTGATCCAAGAGCTAATAACAATCCAATGCCTACCAGAGCATCCTACGTTGGGCAAAAAAACCAAGGGAACATGCCTACAATCCTAAAGAATCCTATATGGGCAACTAAAAAGTATAGTGCAGTAGAGGATCTAAAGAGAACTAAGGCTAATTTGTCCATGTTTGATATGCTACAAAATTATCCTAATTAGACGAAAGTAGTACTAAGGACTCTTGATCATGAAAAGGAAACACCTAATGCAAACATAGTCCCTCAAAAGACATCATCACAACAAGTCAATACTTTTGAGGTAATGCCTACCATGTATAAAGACAAGGTTGAAGTGCCTCCTTTTTTGCTCAGTCTTAATTTTTTTGGAAAGACCCTACACAATTTTCTTATAGATTTAGGAGCTTCTTCCAACGTCATGCAACTTTCAATAGCTCAAAGGTTGGGAGTCACTCATCAACCCTCAAATCAGATAGTAATACAAATCAACAAGACAAAAGTAAAGGTTATCAGAGTATTGAAAGATGTTAGAATACAGTTAACTGTAGACCCTCGAATTGAAGATATTTATAGACATACATGTGGTTGAAATCCCTAAAACATACAGATTATTGCTAAGTAGAGAATGGAAAAAATACTTAAGAGGATGGTTCTCAATTGATTTTACTCACTCAAATAATGCAAACAAAAAATGGTCAAATCCCAAATGAGGTGCAAAAGGAAAGTTCAAGCTCTACATGCACATTTGAATTGGTGGAGATTAATGAAGAAGAAGATCCTAATGTGTCATATAATGACACTTCTTTAGATGGTGGGGGCTTATCTAATCCTCCACCTAGATGATCAAAATCTAGAAGAGAAGACATTTTGTAAAAGGACAAGGTTAGACCTCAGTGATTGTTCATCCAAAACCCCAAATTGATAAGATCACAATATTAGTTATAGATATTCAAAGTTAACAAGAGAAATAAACAACCCCTATGTCAAAGATAAATTGTGGCAACTCACCAAATCCACCACATGAAAGATTGAAATGGGTTCCAAAGAAACAATCTTTTAAAACTCAAGTGAAGGAAAAGCTATGTACAAATAAGAACAAAACTAGAAAGCCCAAAGAACAACCAATTTGGACACTCAAGTTTGATGGCTCTAAATGCAAATTAGGAGCTAGCGTAGGTATTAAATTAATCAATCCCAAAGGTAGGTCTTTTTATGCAACATATCGCTTACAATTTAAATGTACTAACAATGTTGCAAAGTATGAAGCCTTGATTTGTGAACTTCTCTTTGCATTGGAGAAAGACATCAAAGCTCTTGTAATTAAAAGAGACTCTCACTTGGTCATTAGACAAGTGGAATCAATATACTCTTGCAATGATAGGAGATTGCTTGTGTACCAGAAAAGATTTTGGGACTTGTTGGAAGATTTTGAGGCCTTGAGCATAAGCTTCATCCCAAGGAAGAAGAACATGGTATCCAATGCCCTTTCCATTTCAGCAAGTGTGTTGCAACCCGTTGAAAGAACAAAGTTAAAGAGATTTTTAGTTGAATTGGTTGTTGTCTTGTCTATTCTAGATAACATTACAAACTTCCAAGTCTTCCAAGATGACCAACATATTCTCAAGTTCATTATGTGCAATGGCCTTTTCAAGGGACAAAATATTGATGATACTCCCGATGATAAGCGTAAAGATGATAAGCTGAAGGATGAAGATGGGATTATAAATTTGAAGACCAATACTATTCCTAAGGGGATGGTAGAATTAGAACACATCTTCGATCAAGATGAATCAATGCATAGTAAAAGGAATGTTGAAGAAAAAGGGATTGAAGAATGTGATTCATATAATCTAGGCACGAAAGAAGATCCAAAGATGGTGAGAATTGGAAAGGTGTGTAACCATCAAGAATGAGAAAGTATGCTTTAATTTATTATAGAATACAAAGATGTCATAGCATGGAGATATGAAGAACTCAAGACATACGATCTTGAGATCATCACTCATGACATTTTGTTGAAGCTTGATGCCAAACCCTTTTGTCAAAGACAAAGACCAGTGAATCCCATAATTGATCCATTAATAATGAAAGAAGTACAAAAGTTACTTGATGCTAAAATTATCTTCCCAATCTAACATTCTACATAGGTTGCTAACTTGGTCCCATTAAGGAAAAAGACTAGAGAAATTATGCAATATGAGTACTCCTATCTTTAGAAAATATAGTGAGGTCATCCATGCAGAAAATATAGTGAGGTCACAAAAGGAAAACTCCTCGACCATATTATTTCTAAAGTTGGGATATCCTTTAATCCTAAAAGGATAGAAGTCATTCTTAATCTGTCACCTCCTCACATTCGTAAAGAACTAAAATCTTTCTTTAGCAAAATCAATTTCGTATGTAAGTTTATTAGTGGATTTGCTAAGATAGTATGTCCTCTTAATGGCATGCTCAAGGAAGGAGAAAAGATTGAATGGGTTCCTACAATAAAGACATCTTTTGAAGACATCAAAGTAGTAATCTCTACAACACCAGTTCTTGTAAGTCCAAATTATGATTTACCATTCAAAATCTATTCATTTGCTTCGGAACATTCACGTGCCAAGTTTCTTACTCAAAAGAAAGACAAAGAGAATGAGACACCTATCATGATCATAAGTTTCCTGCTAAAGAATCTTGAGTTGAGCTATTCTAATCTTGAAAAATAGTATTTTGCATTGATAAAGGTAGCTAAGAAATTTTGCCATTATATACTTAGGAGCAAGGTATATGCAATTGTGCCTGATCTTATAGTTAAAACATTGTTGATGCAGAATGAAATAGGTAAGAGACGAGGAAAATGGATGGCTACATTGCAAGAGTTTGATTTGGAGATTCAACCAATGAAGTTGGTAAGAGGAAAAGGATTGACCAAGATGATAGCTGATAATGAGATAGGTAATGATAATGAAATCAGATTTGATCACAAAATCAACACCGATAATTAACAAAAAATCATAGTGTCTCAAGTGGATATTGATCAAGGAATAATTACTAATGTTTGGTATCAAGATATTGTTTACTATCTTTTGCAAAATTAATACCCCAATTGGATGAATAGTTCTCAACGTAGAGGACTCAAGATGAAATGTGAATCATATATGCTATAAGATAGAAAAATTTACAAAAGAAACTATGATGGAATTTATTTGAAATGCTTGGGATGCAAAGAAGTGAAAAAAGTTTTGGAATAATTTCATGATATGTATGGCATGGGACATGGATAAAAAAAAGCTACAACTTATATGATTTTAAGATCAAATTACTTTTGGCCTACCATCTTTAGGAATATATTTGAACATGTATGTTTTGCCACATTTGCCAAACAAGTGCTAATAGAGAAAGACATCTAGCTATGCCACTATAACTAGTGTTTGAAGTACACACTTTTGTTAAGTGGGAATTGGACTTTATTGGTCTAGTAAACCCACCATCATCTACAGGACATATATTCGACCTCACAACTATAGACTATTACACACACTAGACTGAAGTTGAAACTTTTGAAAATTCACAATAAAAGTGGTTACAGATTTCTTGGAAGAACAAATTGACACGAGGTTTGGTATGTCATTCTTCCTTGTATCAATAATGGGTCATCTTTTGCGTCAATCTTCCTTACTCAATGGGCATTAGACAATGACATTATAATCAAGTTCTCTTATAATTACTATTCCCTAGGGAATGGTGTGGCTAAGTCCACCAATAAAAACTTGATTATAGTGATAAAGAAATGACTATGAGAAAATCCAAAAGATTGGCACACTCAGCATAAATATGCATTATGGATGAACAGAATCGAGATAAAAAAATTCTTTTGGGACATCTCCCTATTTACTCATCTACAAATAAGAACCAATGTTCCCACTTACTTTCAGGATTCTAGTATTGACATTTATGAAGCGATACACTAAGGAAACAGATAGAGTTCAGATCATATTAATGAATCTCTTAATATTGGATGAGAAAAAAACAATAATTTTGGAGCACATGGTAAAACATTAGGCTATCATCAAATAGTGGTTTGACAAGCGGGCCACAATAAAATCTTTTAGAATATCTGACCTTGTTCTCCTATGGGACAAGGTGAAAGAAAAGTCAGGCAATCACACTAAGTTTCAACGTTTGTGGATTGGCCCTTATTAAATTGTGGAGATTTTGGGAGAAAATACTTTTAAGATAAGTTCCTTACAAGGAGAATCGGTCCCGTTGCCACTGAATTCCCAATTCCTAAAACATTACAATATCGTCTTAAAATGAAAGCACTTCCATGTTAAGAGTGTTTAGCCCTTTGAGTAAGTGGTACGAGGTCATGTTAAGTGCCTTGAATAGGTCTTTGCATGGATTTAGCTATTTTCCCCCTATTTAGCTTCTCTCTCTTTATTTCTAGTCTATTTCTGACAAATTTCTCTATGAAATAGAGGACTTTGACTTTCTGGGTCAAGGACAACCTTTTAGGCCAAGGTCGACCTCGACTCTAACTTAGGGCAGGGTCAACTTTGTCCCTGATCCCGCCTCCAATTTTTAATTTTTGGAGGTTTCAAGATATCGAGCTTTGGAAAGTTTCATTTTCCCACTTCTAGGTCGATTGTTTCAAGTTTCGGAATGGTACACTCTTAAATTACAATTAATCTAGGTCCATTTATAGGGGTTAAGGTTAATTGGGATTTAATGCTCCCATGTCAGCCTTCTCTAAAATTTTGTGCCCTAGATCTCTATATAA
The DNA here is from genome assembly GCA_028749045.1 of Cupressus sempervirens. Lineage (NCBI taxonomy): Eukaryota > Viridiplantae > Streptophyta > Pinopsida > Cupressales > Cupressaceae > Cupressus > Cupressus sempervirens. The sequence continues at coordinate 477,914,615 of CM053792.1, forward strand.
GTAAGCCTTCTTCCCTCATTTTGACATCCACATACTATGAAGTTTATGCACACAAGAGATATCAAACAAACAATTATTCTATGAAGTGAAGATCTACTATCTATCAAGCATTCAAGATCTAATTCAATGAGGTCTATTGTTAGCTATTAAAGGGTTCAATATCTATCGAACCCTCTTGTTGAGGATTTCTCCATCCACATTCATCCAAGCCTCTTCCTATGCAAAGATCCATTTAAGATTGGTGTTGAAGATCTAATGTCATTGATTTGAGACATCCTACATTCATTTAGAGCATTCGTACTTGTGGGTTCAAGGGTTCAAATCCTCCGTAAGGATTTCAATATAATCAAGATGAATAGTTCCATTTACTTTGTTTATTCATATTGCAATTTCAATTACATTTCAAGGTTGATTCCAAACTAGGGTTTGACCAAGGCAAATCCTTAATCCAAACAAACAAACAATTTTTTTCTTGCAGACACAGGTGTGGAACAACGAATTAAAGTGCAGATTTAGATACCCTTTTTGTTGAACTTACAGGATCCATGAACATAAATTTTGTTGGAACAGTGCAGGTCAAGGTCAACTTTTCAAGGTATAATTGTGCCCAGGGTAAGATTGTGCCCCTCTATCTGGTTCAAGTCCGACCTACCTTCAAAAGAACAAAATATTTCTAGGTTTTCTTCATCTTGACAAGTTGAAGAATTCCTCGAAACTGAACACAGACATCATAAATCAACATTTTGCCCTACTTTAAGGTTAGTATTTATCTTCTATTCATTCCATATTTTAAGTACATACTTTTCCATAGCAAGATTATAGGATCTCCTCCTTTCTTCATATTCTCCATTGCTTGACCCATTTGTGCATTGATCACTTCCTTGTAGTTAATCAATTTGGAACATTCCTTTTGAGAATTTAGTTGAGGATAGGTCCTATTTTGTTCCTATTCAATTACTTTGAGGCCTAAAAGTGAAAAAATTCAAAAATAAATAAATTAATTAAAAATTAAAAATTCCCTTTTCTACAAGTGTGTTTACTTTTCTGCATGTGTGTTTTATTTTTTTGCAGGTGTGTTTACTTTTTGTTGTGTGTTTTCCTTAAAATTCATGTTTGTTTTTTCTTATTAGTCTAAGGGTTAGGTGCAATCAAAACTCATTCTTGATGCATTTCATAAATCACTCCTTCTAGGTTTTGACTTTTGGAAAGATGTATTTCTTTGTCAAATCATTCAAATGATTTTGTTTCTTGTACTAATTGAAGAACAGATGTTACTTGTAGTTATAAAAGACTTATAGTCTTGAAATCATAATTACAGATTGATAGTTCTCAACACTTAACAAATTTAAAGATTGAATATTTTGGTGATTTCGTATCAATGTTGACAACAACAAGGGATAGTCCAAAACTTGTCGATTTAGACAAAAGGTCTTTTCAAAGAATTGTTAAGATCACTATTTGGCGTGAGAGTTTCTAAAGGTTCATAAAAGAGGAACGCAAAGGTTATCAAACTAAAGAAAGAATATAAGAAACAACACCAATGCCTTGGCCACACAGTCTAAGCATGGTCAAGGGCAACTTGAGAATTTAAAAGGAAAAAAAAATTTAAAAAGAAAAGAAAAAAGAAAAAAGAAAATAAAAGGAGGTGTTAAGAATGAAAGATTCCAAAAGGTCTGAATAAGGTAATCTAACAATAGGGATATGCATTCCAAGCAAAATAAAAAAGATTACTTTGGACTTGAAATGTAAAAATTATAATCCATTAACAACCCTTAGAATAGATTCTCTCATCTAGTTAGACAACTATTGATACACAGGTTCTACAAGGATTCCTGATGAATGGACTGGTAGATTGGAAGATTTTTTACAAGTTGCTAGAAGCTCATGATAAACTACACCTTGAAATGTCAAAAGAAATGAATACATTGTGCACACATTGAGCTTGAAGATTCAAGATTCTGAAGTTTTGACTATCAAGGAACTTGAAAGCTATTCGAAGTGTCCAAGATTCAGTTGTTTTTTTATACATGTTAGAAGAAGCTTACTAATGAAGAAATGTTTGTCATCTTTTCCCTTTTGTTGGGGCTATTTGTTGTAGTTTCACAATGCATGCCCCATTTCTCCTACAAATGGGGAACCCCTAGTAATTTTTGTCTCCTAGACCTCTAGTTTGGGGCCAGGGTCATTTTTGGACTCCCTTGAGAGTCCGAGTCAAGCCTCAATCTCTAATTGGGGAAGTTCAAGGTGTTAGAACTAGAGATAAAAGTGAGACTTTTGTGTTATTAGTGTAAAAAATGTGCACTAGCGCACATGCATAACCCATCAAGGTTCACTCAGTCCAAAAGTATGCATTCATCTCCCTTCAGAGATGTGCACCTAGGCCTAGGATCTATGTAAACCTCAAACCCCCCCTCCCCCCCACTACACCTTCATTCTTCTCCTTGCACTCCAATATCCCACACCCTCACACCCTTGCCACTACACTTCATCCATGGCACCTGCACATAATAAACAATGTAAGACACTAAAAGGTGCACGCATGCACACCTCCTCATGGTGCACATGTATGCACCTTTTTTACCTTTAAAACCTAAAAAATCTAAACCAAACAAACACTCAAGTCATCAAAGGTGCGCACATGTACACCTCTTAATGGTGTGCATGTGTGCACCTTTTTGGAACCCAAAACTAATAAAGAAGCCTAAGGACAAAATGTGTGCATATGCACACCTTTTGTGTGTTTTCTAAGCACTTAACTAAATATTAGAGTGTGCACAAGAGCACCCCATCAAGGTGCACATGTGTACACTCTTTGTGCACTAAACATAAAAAACTCGTCTTTCCCCTACTTGCAATTGCCATTGCGCATGTGCGTAACTATGCCTAAATGGTCAAATAGGCACAATTTAGTGCATCTAGTGCACTTGTACAGGTATGCTAGGGGGTGCTAATTTGCATTACAGGGCTTTTGGGGATAAATTGGTTTCTAACTATTTTGGGACATTTAATGATAGGTTTTTGATATGTTGGGGGTTTGCTTTGGGTTCAATTGTAGCTTTTAGGACTAATGTCTATCTTTCTTGTGAAGATGAAATGGTGTCTTCATCATCTTGAATGGCAAAAAAGATAGCTCCTAAACCAATTGTTTTCAAGTACCAAGGTGCATGGAGAAAATATCGCTTTCAAGATGGACATTCTGAAATTAAAGATACTGAGCTTGGTCACATTAACTAGAACGCCTTCCTCACCATTTGTAACAAGCTAAAAGAATGATCCAAAATATTAGGTTTTGTCAACATAGCGCCACATCTGACTTTAGTACAATCATCAGAGATGATTATGACCTTCGCAGAACATTACGTATCTAAATAAAAGGTTGTTAAGAGTGTCACATGGGAGATAGTCCTGAACCTCCAACCTAAGAATATTGAGAAAGTGTTCCATCTCCCAGGAGCTAATCAATATGTAAAGATAACCTTTGACTAAGCAGAAAGATGCTATCAGGAGAATGAAAAGGAAACCAAAGAGATTATTTAATTAGGCCACAAAGTTGGTAAAGTGGATATGACACAAGGGCACATGAAGGATGATATTGGCTACACAATTATGCTCTTGAGCAAAAAAATGGGACTTCCTATGGCTGGACATTTTGACACATGGATGGTCCATTTTATTGATGACATTAGGACAACAAAAATGCCAATAGACTAGGCCACTATCCTCAGCGATAATCTACATGAGTAGCTAATAGCCGTGAAAGCCGATCCAAGATTCTATATGACATCATACATGGTGTACTTACTGGTGGAAAAGACCATAGATTACCCAAAACTTTACAAAAAGGGGAGCATGCAAGATGCTAATGCTTGGCCCTATGTGGTATAGCCACAATAGGTGAAGAAGAAGCTCTCAGAGTAGAATGTGGAATACATGGTGGTGAATGATGATTTCATATTTGCAATCATCTGATTTATAGAGGGTGATTATGACAAAGGATCACATAGATCAGCACATACTAATCCAATTAAAAATATTCACCTACCTAAGGGTAGCTAGTACATTGGAGAATCCAAAGAAACTCCCAAGGTATCCATTGGATAGGGTCATTTTGTTGGAGATTGCCAGACAACTCACAATGCATATGACAAAGTGAGAAAATAGTATAAGAAGACCTGGGCATAGTCCATGATCATCGATGCTTTTGAAGTCAAATAAAAGTGAGATATTGCCATGCTTGCTTGATAATAGGATCAATATCCCTTAGAAGAGTACAACTCCCCTCACCCCTACTTTGAAAACATAGCGATGGTGTAGTATCTAGTAGAGAAGCAATTCATACATGAAGATGCATTGGAAGACCATTGGATGAATGCAATAGATGACTATGATATCCACATAAGGGATCATTGTAGGATGACTCTATATTTGGTGGAAAAGGTGCTCAAGATGAAGATCATGTTAAAGGTTGTCAAGAAAGACATAAAAGACATATTGGATCTTGGATCCTTTATACAATAGGGACAATATTTATGACAAGCCTATTATGAATGTGGAGATAGGAAGAGATGAAAATGCAAACATTAATCATAGAGTCATGTATATAATTCAACTAATGAAGGATTGGATCAATAAACCTTCCAAACTTGATCCAATTCCTCAAACTGTTCCTCTTCAAACTACAACACACCTAATAAAGGGTAAAGGTGCAAAAGTTATAGTACCAACCTTCACTGCTCAATCCCCTATGAGGCTGAAAACAATAATTCAACATGAGAGGGAGGTTGAGTAGTTTAGGGTGGATAAGGGAAAGAATAAAAGGAAGAGGGTGTCTAGCAAAGAATAAGCTAATCCTGAAGCTCAAGAACCTAAAGAACAAGAGCCCAAACAAGAAACTGACCAAGAACTGCAAGGACCTCCATAAGAAGAACAAGTGCACAATGAATAGCTAGAAGAAGGTTAGAGGGTGCCACCAAAAAGTACAAGGGAAGAAGCCTCTACCTTAGCTCCTAAAAATGCTAGGATTGAGCCCACTATGGTGGGGAGAAATGAAGGAGAAGATTGAAGAAGAAAAACACTCCACCTGCATAGGTGCCTGAGATAATCCTCGAAGCTGAGGTTGAAGAAGAAGAAGGAGAGGAGGTTGAATATGTCCCCTTGAGTCAAAGGACTCCTACTACTAGGGCCATATAAGAAAAGAGAAGAAGAAGTTCAACTATCATGCCTCCTTTTGCTCTGAAAGAGCCTATTCAGATGTCTACATAAGAGGATGAGCAACAACAATGGATTGAGAATATGCAAGGGCAAGAAACAAATGTCTTTGACCTCTTTGATTTTGATTTCATGCAAGTAGGCACTGAGATGGTGGGTGAGAAGATAAGAGACACTCCCATGAATGAATCCTTAGGAGAGGATTGGAATCAAATGTCACCTCTACCTCAAGGACCTCTAAGAATACCACCACCACCATCTTGAGATTTGTTTTTCTTGAATAAAGGCTTAGTAACACCACTCCTCTTGCTATAGAATAAGAAGAACAAGCAATGGAGGAAGCAAAGCCCCAACAATTGCAAGCCAATGAAGTATCAGAGGAGGGGTAAATACCTGAAGAGCCTAAGAAAACTACTCACAATACGGAGGCTAGGACCTTAGCCCAAGTAGATATAAAGACTCCAACTATTGATCTACCTCAAAGAGAGAAGACTCTAGAGAGGATGGATAAGGGAAAGGGGCCTACAGTAGAAACCACCTCTTCAGTCAAATACATTTCTCCAATGAGCACCACATCAACATGGTTGAAGAGGGAGGTTTTATTTCAGCAAAACAAGTAGTTGGATCTAACTGTCGATGAGGGAATGAGAGAGCTCATTAAAGCTATCAAGAAGCCTAAGCCACTTATGGGTGATGCATGACCATTGACCTTCATTATGAAGAATCAAGATTAGGACTTTTTTTTACTCATAGCTATCCCTCCTCCGCATGCTGACAGAGAGAAATTGACTCCTAAAGATTACCAAATCAAGGAGGTCATGTTAGGAAGGCCCACAGTAGATACAACAAAAGTAAGGATTACCATAGGCATAAATGAGGTGTTTAGGGACATGGATTGAGATAAGTATAAGTTGTTTATGTTGAGGAAATAGAATGAGCTTATAAGAGGTTACTTGCGTGGAGTTCTGGGCCCAATAGACATAGATCATCCAGAGATCACTCCTACTGTGACACTATAGAGAAAAGAGAAGGACAATGTACAGTTGGGCCCATTTTTGGATGCATGTCAGCAATGGCATGACAATTTTGAGGAGAAAGGTATACAGATAATATAGGGCAATTTGAACATGTTACATCATATTCAGTCAAGTGTAGATAAGCTGGTGTCTATAGTGAACTAGGAATTTGGATTGATGGATGAGGTACATACATGGGCAAAAGACCTACAAGCTTTGACATCAATAAAAGGTCAAGGGTATGGTGTAATCATGGAATTTTATACAATGGATGAGCTTGATAAGCTTGATGATTGGATAGAGAAAATATATGTTGGTAATAAAGTCATGGAGGGATTGCACAAAGATATTCAGAGAATAATGGATCAAACTCAAGAGTAAATTTTGGAAGCAGAAAGGTATTACAATGTTGCTTGAGATTTTCAAAGATGAGTCAAAAACCAAACTCAACTCAATGTAATCAGTGGTCCAACAATTATGAACAACCTTCAAAGATGCTCTGTTAGATGAAGATATTAGGCAAGCATTCAAGACTGAGGAGATGTTGTTGGAGCTAGACACCAAACTTGAAGATTTTTTGGCAACTCAGATAGAGGTCAGTAATTATTGGTAGGCTATTATGGATAAATATGAAGCTTTGGATTTACTAGAGGCTACCCAAGTAACGAAAATAATTGAGAAGTTCAAGGGGAAACATCCAAACATCATTTTGGTGTAAAGGGGGAGAAAACCCAGATGTTGGAAATTCAATTTTGACACTTGGAGAAAATTTTGCATTTTTTTTTTTAACTTGTCATCAAGGTGTGCAGGTGTGTTATTCTCAGAGGTGTGCCAACAACTTTTGAAGAAACAATAGTGCACCGATAGTTAACTGTTAGTTGTTATTTGAAGAGTAGTCAATGCACCAAAAACACATTTTGATGGCAGTTCAACTCCTAGGAACATTCAGAGAAGGTCAAGTTTCCATTTTTAGAGCTTCTAGTGACTCTCATATTGTCTTGCAGCTTCCTTCCTTCTTCTTATCTACTTCTTCTTTCATTGTTTTAAGTCATGTAAAGGCTTATGCAACCATTAATTGATATAAACAAGGGTGAAGACCTACTTAGTACCATTCAGAGAGTCAATTTGTATATAATTAGATTTGTTTTATTAGTTCTTAGAATGTGTTTACATTTTAAGAACTCTCACTCTCAACACAAAAAGAGAGAGATGATTTCTTATAAATACATGGATGTAATATATACTCCAGGCTATTATTTTGATACAATAATATATGCTATTGGTGCTCTCATTCTAAGTGTAGTTATTCTTGTTGGAGCATGTTATTTTTGTCAATGTATGTTCATGAATAATAATGGAGCCAATGGTTTTGTTGTGTTGATTTGATTGTGTGACCTTTTAGTTCTAGTGTTTGCCTCGTGTTAATGAATTCCACTAACATATTGAGTTAGAGAAAAGATCACCTATTGTTCCTGCATAACTTCTTATCTCGTATGAGCACACTTTCCATGGCCTTGCGATTTGATGAGAAGTGAAACATCTTTCAATTATTATTGAGTTCCCATTGATGATTACATCAGTGGAATTGAGGAAGCATTGCTCCTATTTTCGTTGGTTTCCTACTCAATCTTTTCAACAATTTTAACTCGCAGACATGTTGTTACCATGGTTTATGTCTATTAGAAATTTCCCTTTCAAGATATTCGCTTTAATTTCTCGTTACCTTATCTTGGTTATTTGATTTGCGAACAAGTGGTCAAGATAGGAATTCATATAGTTGCATCGATAAATTGCATTCATCATAAAAAAAAAAAAAACCAAAAAATATGTCTCTTTCGTGGTTACTTTTCAAAACAATAGATCAAACATCTTGTTTGAAATTGATTGGAACCAGCAAAGGCCTCCTCATGAACATATACATTTATTTTCAATTTAGCAGATTCGAGTAGGTTGCAAGATCATTCAGAACCTAGGAGTTGATCCTAGATTAACTTTTCAAAAGAGGATTTTGAAAGAATTTTTGCCGTTAAACATCGTGCAAAATGACAACTCAATAAGACCAAAAGAGTTAATCAACAACATTGCCCCTAAAGCCTACTCAAATTTCTAAACATTTTTTTTTGTAATTAATAAGACTCAAATCAAACAAACAACTAAACAAAAATTTACAAATTTACAATTAAAAAATCTCAAATCAAATAAACAAGTAAACTTATTGAAATAAATTTCAACAAGAAAAGTGACCTTTCACACATCTTTGTCATATGAAAAGGTAAAATTGCCATAAACAAACTAGACATTTTTTTGTGATGAATAGTCTCTTTTTTATATTAAAACAAATATAATTAAGTTACATATTCACAAAAAAAGGGGCCAGGTGAAACAGGATCACCCGACAAGTTCATATGGCCCAAGGCCGAATATCTATTATTCATAAAAAAAAAATACAGAAAACACAAAGCCTCAGTCTGCCAATGCAATGCCACCTGAGGGAGGAGGATCCTTATCATCATATCCCCACCTAGGGATGAGGTGAGCAGATGGCTCAAGGGGAGCCCATCTGTTAGTAGTAGCATTATCATCTTCTTTCTCTCCCTCAAGTATGGGAGGAGAAATGGCTAAATTCAACCGAGGGAACGCCCACTTGGGGTCTGAATGAGTTGAGGGCCAACCAGTAGTAGGAGCAGTAGGAGGAGCCATAGGGGACCACCCCAATCCAAACCTTTGTAGGGGCAAAGCAGAGCGGTGTCGACCATTAGAGCGTCCAGGAGAGCAGTGTAGACCAAAAGCATTATCGTTGGGAGAGTGGCGTGGCTAAGAATAAGGCATGTGTGAGTGGCAAGCAGAGTTTCTACATCCTCGACAATGACCGTGAGGAGGGGTAAATCACTAGAGGCAAAATCTAACGAAACACAAGCAACCCTATTAGGGCATTTCCCCAATGTGCCAACAGCTCTTGTAGGTAAGCCACCTCTAGAGCCACTTTGTATGTTTGTACTTGAATCTGCATCATGACATTATTATAAATTCATGTTTTAGTGTACATAGCAACATTAATGTTAAGAGTGTTATTAGTAAAGATAACAACATTGCGACCTTTCCAAATGGTAAATAAGATCTCCAATTGGAAAGCATGCCATATCGAAGAGTACTTGAAGGGAATCTGAGTGTTGTCTCCCATAATAACCATATTCCAAGAGAAAGGTTATGGGAGGATGGGGTGAAAGAGATTATGGATCCATCGCTAGTAATTCTGAGCCCATCTACAAAACCAAAAAATGTGCAAAAAAGTCTCTAGTTGACCACATAAAGGGCAACAAGGGTCAAGAACTCCTAGGTACCACAGTCGAGGGCCCAAAGGCAAGCCCTAGAAAATAATATGCCAGACAAAATGTGCAATTTTAGGCTCAGTAACAGTTTTCTACACAGTGGAAAACTTATGACTCCAAGTATGGTGAGAAGATTACAAATGTCATCTTTGATTGATAACTTCAACCATGGGCAGGTGAGGAACCAGCCACCGATAGCCAAGCCTAGGCTTGTAGTTGGTTATTGGAGTGGCTGGATACCACTTCCACTCTTTCCACCAAGGGTGAGAAGACTGAATGCCAAGTTTATGCAACATATGGGGAGACACCGCAAAAACCAGAAGATCAAAAGTTTGATGATCTGGACGGGTGAGCCGGAATTGGACTTTCATGTCCTCCCACAACTGTAAACTCATAGTAACTTTGGAGAAAAGATTTTTAGGGATTCTTATGCCTCATTTGAAAAAATGTAGACTACTAGCCCCATGTACTTTGGCTAGGGGAACATCTTGAATAGTAAATAATGGTGACCACCAGAGATTGTGTTGGTTCATGGAGAGCCCATCTTTGAACTCATCACCAACCCAATGAAGTTAGGGCTTAACGGTTTCCTAAGCTTTCCAAATGCTTTTGTCAACAAAAGTGCCCTAAATATAAATAGGTTCAGTGGTCAAAAGAAGGGTCTAAAAACCAATCCCCTTCTAAGCTAGCCAGTGAACTGGAAAGCTTGAAGAGATGCAATGCCACAACAAAATCTTCTAAGCTTCATTGCCAGTGAGAGCACTAATAACCCGTTTGGCACAAAGAGCAGTTTCTAGCTTTTGGGTAGAGAGCAAGCCAAGGTCACTAGACTCTTTAGGAAGCCAACATAAATCCCAGGTAACTCTATGAAAGCCCTGATGAGAAGTAGCTGAAGCCTAGAGGAAGTCACATAGTAGACACTCAACTTTGAGATAAGAGGCCTTTGAAGGATCCCAATAGGAAGAATAGTACATATGGGTGGCAGCCAACACCTTGGAACAAATATGGAATTTTTCCGCAAGGGAGAGAAGCTTGGTGATCCAATACTCTAGCTACTTCTCTATTTGCGCAAGGACCACATTCCAGAGCTTGATAACCAAAGTTTGAAAGGAAAAAGGGATGCCTAGAAAATGAAAAATTTCACCATGTTGGACCCATTTCTATTGATATTTTTTAAACCACTCAGTTTGGGAAGGGAAGATTGCCTGTAGTAGAGGGTTTTGTGCCACTGTATAGCAGACTCAGAGATAAGACAAAAGGTGTCAAGACATTGTAGAGCAGTGGCAATGTTATCCTCATCCTCAATGAGAGTGAGGAAGGAGTCATCCACAAAATGGCCATTCACAAGCTAATCAGGAGAGTTCAAAAGGGAAATACCAGAGATCCTATCTTGTGAAATGGCATTGGCAAGCAAGTACCCAAAGCCTTTAGCAACCAACACATATAGTGAAGGCACCAGAGGATAGCCTTATTGAATTGAATGATAAAGCCCAAGGGTTTGAGATTGTTAACCATTGATAGAGATGCAAGCAGAGACATCCCTAAAAAGCATGTAGACTGACTGCAGAAAAGTAGGGCCAAACCCAAGCACCTGAAGCATTGCAAGAATGAAGGGCCACTCTATCTGGTCATAGGCTTTGGCAAAATCAATCTTAAAAAAGATGGTCTATTGCTTGAAGTGTTGAGCCCATTCCATCCCTTCCCATACAATAATTATATTATCCAGAATATACCAGGATTTGATAAAACCCATTTGCTCAGGGTGAATAATATGAGGAAGAAGATGATAGATTTTGAGAGAGAGAGAGAGAGAGAGAGAGAGAGAGAGAGAGAGAGAGCCTTGGCAATGATCTTGTAAAAGACATTTAACAAGGTGACGGGTCTCCAATTACAAATATCTTTCGGGTCACCCACCTTAGGTATGAACTTGATATTTCCCTTGTTAATAATATTGCCCAAAGAGTAAGAATTATAGGCTTCAAGGTAGACCTTATGCATGTCTGGTTTGATCTCTTCCCAAAAGGCCTTGTAAAATTCACAAGGGAAACCATCACAACCAGGGGCCTTTTCATTCGCCATGGAGAAAACAACCTCCTTGAGGTCCACTAAAGTGAGCTTCTGCTTGCAAAAAACATATTGTTCTAGAGCAAGCCTTTTAGGAGTGACATCTAAACAAGCTTACAAGGCTTGATTTTGAGCTTTCAAATGGCCCTATGCTGTGAAAACTTTTTCATAGTGGCATACAAAAGCTTAGATGATGTCAGGAAGCTCATAGAATGAGTGTTGACCCTCCCGAATGCATTTAATCCCAACCGCAAAATGGCAAGTCCTCAATGCATTAAAACATTCCTTGCAAGCTTGATCTCCAACCTCCAGCTAGTGTAGGCGGGCTTTGAGCTAAGCTCCCTGGGTAGTATAGTTGTCTGCAACTTGCTTCTAGTGGTAGAGGTTGGCAAGTCAAACCTAGAGATCTGTGTCAAACAGATTCATGGCAAGAGCTTCAATGGTTGTACAAAGATCTTTGGTAGCGACCTCATATGATCTCCTACGATAAGTGGCCAATTGTCTCCCATAAATGCAAACAAACCTTGTAGTACAGGCAATGGCATCATTCCATCACTGAATCCACCCATAAGTGGATTCGGACCTAGGTTCAAGATTTTAAGTTTTTAAAATATGAGAGGCAGTGGGTGAATGTAACAACAAGGAGGTATTAAGGTAAAATCGAGTTTTACAATTACAAGGAGGGACAGAATGCCAACTAATGGAGAAATGAATGGGAAAATGGTCAGAAAGAGTCACATCAGAAAGATGATTGATAGGTAGCATACTTGTGTGAGAAAAGAAAAGAAAAGGACTGAGCATAAATCATAGCACGGTCCAACCTTTTGAGAGCCTTGTTAGATCCCTCTCAAAAGTTGGACCAAGTGTACCAGATGCCATCAGGCCAACAACGATTAACATTGGGATCAAAAAGACCTAGCTTGTTTTGCATGTAAAACTAGGCTTCCTTCTCTCTAGTTGACCATTGAAAAGGTAGAAGACCCACTTTATCAATAGCGAGCTCAACCATATTGAAATCTTCGCAGAATATCTAGGTGGCAAGCAATAGATGATCAACTAGCCACCTCCATGAGGGTGAATGCTCAACCGCATCGTTAGGAGCATAAACATTGACAATGGCGAAAAAGTGATTTTGAAAAGACAACAAAATCCAAACAATTCGTTGCATGGGGTTAGAACCATGAGAAATAACAAAAGGAAGAAGTCAAGGGGAAAGAAGAGTGACTACACCATGTTGACCAGCTTCATGCTGAGAGGCAAAACTAACACCATCCGACCATATAACACGACAGGTTGAGTTGAGAAGAAACCCAAAAACTTTGACTTCTTACAGACACAACACATCAATATTGCCAAGCCTAAGTTTGGTATCATGAACAAAATATTTTTGAGGGAGGTCTATTAGCCCCCACACATTCCATGAGAGGAAATTCATTATAAACCAGCTTGCATGTCATCCTTGTCCCTAAGAGAGGAGAAGTTATTATGCAAGAAAGCAGAGGATTTAAACGAAGGGTCACCAGAAGAGATGACTCTTTGTTTATCTCTGTTGATAGAGATAACATTCTAACCTTCAAGGCTGCGAGAGTGACAAAGAGATTGAGAGGAAATCATAGAAGCTACTTGAGGCGCACAAACCCAAGTAGCTTGAACCTTCGGCTATTTTGTCCCCTACAAAGTAGGGTTTGAAATAGACAGTGACATGACCATGGGAACCTTGGGAGCCAGGAGCAAGACGAGCCACACTAGAATTGGGACGGCTAGGTTCTTGAAAAATAGGGCTTGGCTTAGCAACGTCCTTGCCTTTCTTAATGACTGTCGTCCATTCATCTTTTTTAGCAGCTAGAGTCGGCTTGGTTTCCTGGACTAAAGAGCGATTGTGCTCATGTAGAGGACAACCCTTTATCTTATGGCTAGCAGATTGGCAATAATAACAAGTATTTAGGAGGTTCAGGTAAAGCACCTTTCGGGTAAAGGTGGTAGCACCAATCTGGATTTCCAATGATTCTTTAAGGTCCCTAGATAGGTCAACCTCAACACAAACCCTCTGCTAAGGGTGGACATTAAAAAATTTGTCTGGTTCCATGCAAATCACTTTGCCCACAGTTTGGACAATTTTTGGGAGGAAAGACCAGCAAGGGATGGGCAACCCAAGGAACTCCACCCAAACTAGAACCCTAAGTTTGCAGTCATCCGAGACACAAAAGTCTCGAGACCATCTCTGAAAGACTAATAGTGATGAGTGAATTGTCCATGGTCCATGGTTGAAGATGCCCTCAGCCTGGGAGGGGTTACCAAAATGAAACAAAAAAAAAGCCCTTAGTGAGGCTTTGAATCCCTTCAAGGCGAATCCCCTAGGGGGTCTAGGCCTTAGTAACCCATTAATGCAACATGTTTTCGGATGGAGTGAGGCCCACAAAATATCCAATAAGGGTTTGGGTCTCTAGCCAATGACTAGCAGTTTCAAAAGCAAAGATATTCAAAACTAGGTTGGTAGAGGAATTACCTCATGGAACACTTTAGGGACAAACTTGCGTGGGCGTTTGCTTGACAGGGCCATTCTCACAGGCAGTAATAGCTCCAACACTAGCAACAACTGCTAGGTCAGAGAGGGTCGAGGCCATTAGAACCTAAAAGAAGTTTTCACACTTAATGCAAAATGACAAGCATCATGGTAGTAAGGGCTCAGACGGAAATCATCAAACTCTAGCAGAGCACATTTCTCAAATGTTTTCCTACAAGTGACAAACTAGAGATTCTCAATAAACTAGCAGTCGCATGCTTTTGTACATGCAATGAGTGGGTAGATAGGAGATGAGATCTAAGAGAAAAATATAAAATGAACATTAAATAATGTAAATATAAGTTTTTTTAAAATGAAAATGAAAAAATTAAAGATTAAAACATAGATATAAAATTTATAATATTTAAGAAATTTGAATATTGCTTAAGAAACGTGTTTAATAATTTTAGGATTTTAAATTAAATTAATCAAATATGGAAAAAATAATCGTTTAAGAAAAAAAACTCCTCAAAAAATTTATTAGAAAAAATTAATAAGAGAAATACAAAAAAATAATATGAAAAATAGAGACATCTCTAACAAATATTCTATTGACTAAATAAATTATAGAAATTGAAAAAATAATATTTAAAAAAAAAACTAAACTAATATAAAAAATAATTTAAAATAATTTAAAAACTAAAACCTAAATCAATTTAAAAAATCAAAAAATTAATAAATAGAGATCACAACATAATCTAATGTGGAGATCACAAGTAATTATTTTTTAAATAAATAAGAAAAAAAAAAATAGTTAAAAGTGAATATTTAAAATATAATCTTATGTGAACAAATTAGATTATTAATAATTTTTAATTTAAATAACATAATATTTACTAAAATATTTTAAATAGATTAATAAATATTATTTATTTAAATTAAATTTATCAAATATGTAAAAAAATAATTATTTAAAAAAACCCATCAAAAAATCTATTATGAAAAATTAATAAGAGAAATACAAAAAAAATATGTCTAACAAATATTCTATTAACTAAATAAATTATAGAAATTAAAAAATAATATTTAAAGAAAAAAAAAAAACTAATATAAAAATAATAATTTAAAAACTAAAATCTAAATCAATTTTAAAAATCAAAAGTTAAATGAATAGATCACAACATGAGCTAATGTGGAGATCAAACTAATAAATAAAAAAGAAAAACAACAGTTAAAGTGGACATAACAACTAATAAATATCAAAATAAGAGTTAAAAGTGGAGGGAGATAAAAACTTGCTAGTAAATAATTAATGGGAAGGATTTTCAATTTTCCGATCAAACTGACAACTTTCCCGACCAACTTGCAAATTTTTTGTCAAAATTTTAATTTTCGAGAACAAAGTTTCCACAAATAGCATATCGACTAAAAGATAACTAAAACTAGCAGTCACATGCTTTTGTACATGCAACAAGTGCGCCAATAGAAAATGGGATTTAAGAGAAAAATATAGAATAAACATTAAATAATGTAAATATAAGTTTTTTAAAAATCAAAATACAAAAATGAAAAAGTTGAAGATTAAAACATAGATATAAAATTTACAATATTTAAGAAATTTGAATATTACTTAAGAAACGTGTTCGATAATTTCAATATTTTACAACTAAATTCTATTTATCAAATATGAAAAAAAAATCATTTACCAAAAAAACCTATCAAAAAAATTAATACAAAAAAAATTAATAAGAGAAATACAAAAAAAATTAATATGAAAAATAACATCTCTAACAAATATTCTATTGACTAAATAAATTATAGAAATTGAAAAAAAATATTTAAAGAAAAAACTAAACTAATATAAAAAAAACAATTCAAAGTAATTTAAAAACTAAAACCTAAGGCTGGGGTCCCATGGACACCCACTTCCTTAAAAATAGAGCGGGTGTTGCTGAGATTTTTTAGGGATATTTAAAAAGGGAAGTGGTCTTATGGATTTACAAGTAAATCCACTTAAAAAAAATAGTTACTACATTTAAGGAAGCTTTTGTCTCATGAATTTTTAAAAAAATAGATTAAATTTATTCACAAATTTGTTTGGTGGGAAAATAAAGTGTAGATTGTTGACAAATGGCATATTTCCTTCTTTTGTCTCATGAATTTAAATAAAATAAAATAAATTTATTCATAAATTTGTTTGGTGGAAAAATAAAATGTAGATTGTTGACAAATGACATATTTCCTTCCTAAGCTGGTGGGGCTAAATTCAACCCCACCCTTTTTTCACCCGCTCAAATTGAGAGGGCTAAAAATTTGGGGCTTCTATTTTATAGGAAAAGATTCCAATTAACTCTTTAGCCCTCACAAAAAAAGTATCCTAGAGCCACCCGCTCCACAAAAATAGAGCCCAAGCCTCTCCAATGGGACCCCTGCCTAAACCAATTTAAAAAATCAAAAGTTTAATAAATAAAGATCACAACATAATCTAATGTGAAGATCACAAGTAATTATTTTTTAAATAAATAAGAAAAAAAAAATAATAGTTTAAAGTAGATATTTAAAATATAATGTTATATGAACAAATTATATTATTAATAATTTTTAATTTAAATAACATAATATTTACTAAAATCTTTTAAATAGATTAATAAATATTATTTATTTAAATTAAATTCATCAAATATGAAAAAAAAGCATTTAAAAGAATCCATCAAAAAATCTATGATGAAAAATTAATAACAGAAATACAAAAAATTAATATGTCTAACAAATATTCTATTGACTAAATAAATTATAGAAACTAAAAAATAATATTTAAAGAAAAAATTAAACTAATATAAAAAATAAATTAAAATAATTTAAAAACTAAAATCTAATTCAATTTTAAAATCAAAAGTTAAATGAATAAATCACAACATAAACTAATGTGGAGATCACAACTAATAAATAGAAAAAGAAAAACAATAGTTAAAAGTGGAGATAACAACTATTAAATATCAAAACAAGAGTTAAAGGTGGAGGGAGATAAAAATTGGCTGATAAATAATTAATGGGAATGATTTTCAATTTTTCATCCAAACTAATAACTTTCCCGACCAACTTGCAAATTTTCTGTCGAAAATTTAATTTTCAGGAACAAAGTTTCCACAAATAGCCTATCAGCTAAATAAGAGCTCTATTTGAGCATGAGTCCCTGCTGGGGAAAATAGAAGGAAATATACTATTAGAATGACTAATCTGCAAAAGGTGGATGCCATAACTGATCAATAAATGCTTACATAAATTTGGAAAACTAAAAGTTTACAATATAATAAAATTAATGTTAAATGTATATATTTTATGTAACGCCCCACTTGGGAACCCAAGAGAAATAAACCTAACATGTTACAATGTTTACTAAACTATTTAAAAAAAAAAAAGTTTGAACAACATCAAGCTAACATTAATGCAGAAGCAATATAATCATGCACATCAAATACACATTTGCAATTACATATATAGTTTCAATTCCTCAAGGGTTCTTTTACATTGAGTCACATTTAATAATTTTAAATTAATTAGTTTAAGTTTCAAGTACAATGCCTCATGATCATAGAGAAATAACATATACATAATTGCATAAGCAAAGCATAAGTATGACTAATACAATGAAAGTACATCCAATTAATAACATCCACTGCACATGTCGCAGGGTATGTGAGAATAGATACAATACATCAGAATACATGATAGCATTATTACATCCATTGAAAAGAAGTCTCTGAGATAAAAAATAAGAATGATAAAGGTACATCTTTTGCAACGAACATCCAACAGCTAGCAAAGTGAGGGGGACCCAAATGGTAAGAAGACACTACCTCCCGACCGCATGGTTACCTAGTTAGGCTTCCACTCCCACTGTGCAGGGAAGATAATGAATGATCCTCATATGGCTAATCAAACATAAAACATTCCTAGGCAAAGAATTCCTAATAGCCAAAACTACCTCAAAGGTAACACATACTACTCAAGAAGATAAAATAATCCAAAAGTAAGAACACTCAATCCAATACCAACACCTCACAATCAAACATCATACATGAATAAAGTATAAATCAAATACCAAGATCATAAGATAAAGTCAACGAAAGATAATCACCTCAAGTCAAAAGCCACATGTCAAAAGTACATCATCCACGAATCACCAATCATCATCAATGAAAGTAAATAACCACAATAAACACATCCAACAATAAGTACACCACCAGAGGTACACAAAATCTACAGAGGAGACTCAGGCTACATACTAGGGAGTGTCATCACATGGTCAAACTACTTGAGTTACCCTAGACTGGTCTCTTAGTGGACCCCAGACCCTCAAGTGTTGAGTTACCTTGGATTGGTTACTCTAAACTCCAGACCCTCAGCATAACACATGTGGAATCAAAAATCCCTCTGAAGAAGACGAGGCAACCAGTAATACTGTCATCCCATTCTCATCCTTAGTCTATACAGGCACTCAAGGCATGGGTGGATCAAATATCTCTAACTTATCTTTTTAGTGTGCCCCCCCCCCCCCCAAAATATTAGTTATTAGATTATCACTTATTACATAACTTACAATAGGTTACCCTGGCACTGACTACTTTAGGTCCCGGACCCCTATTGCAAGCCACTCCCAAGTCATGTACTTGGACAACCTCTCCTAAGCACATAAAATCACAGTTGTGTCCCGTACCACAACACCCATAATGATCAAGCTCGGTTCCTTAACAGGCAACTCGAAAATAAAATGGTTCTCCCACCCAAGTACATATAAATGTTCCACAAAGTAAACCTCATATATATATATATATATATATATATATATATATATATATATATATATATATATATATATATATATATATATATATATATATATATATATATATATATATATATATATATATATATATATATATATATAATTTTCAATTTGAATCGTAAGACACATCATGACATTCAGCCACGTAAATGGTATAAAAGAAATCTCACAAAGCCTCTGGTGTACATCCTAGACTGGTCAACATCTAATCAACTCCAAAATCCCAAAGCATAGATAGTACAAGCAAACAGTATAGTTACATAGTTTGGGTTTGATTTGAAAATACACAATAGAGTAAAAAGTAAAGTTTCAGTTTTGTGTTCAATGTACGTTTCAAGTGCATATGATTCTCAACATTACACATACAATACATCGGTATATTTGTTTGAATTAAGGTTTAAATCTCTAGTTTAATACATGTTTTTGAGTAAGTAAGTTTCCTAGTTAACCCTCATAATTAACTCATTACTATATTTGAATGATTACATAATTACCCTTATTCGACTTTAAATCCATATTCCAAATGATATAAGGATAACTATCTATTTAAAACACTAAAATAATAATTATTGATTTTTAAATAAATTTAATTGCAATTTAATTAAAACTCAATATCATTAATTAATAATAAGTTCAACATTTAATTTCATAACTTCCAATATTGTTTAATTCAATTAAAATTATTAAATTAATACAATATATATTCATCATTATTATTCATCTATTAATATACATTGATTTGATATGTATTACTAAAATTTATTAATAAAATAAATAATTAATAATTTCAATTAGTTATAATTCATTTAATAACATTGATAGTTAAACATTTAAACTAAATACAATTAAAATTTAATAATACTAATATTTAATAAATTATATTAAATATAATTTGATTGTAATAAACTTAACAATTAAAAATTATTAAAAAAAAAATTTAATTAAAAATTATAATAATAAAATTACATATGCGATTAAGGCCCATCGGCCACAGAGTACGGCACCTACCGTGTGGCAGGCTGACTGCTGCCGCAGGTAGTGCCTGCGTGCAGTAGTACGCTTGCACACAACAACGCACTAAAAAGAGGTAAGGGGGGTTGGGTTAGTCCCTCCCCCATCACATTTTTTTTAATTTAAAATTTTGTTTTTAATATAATTCATTTTTTTTTAATTAAACAAATAAACTCAAAACTCCCCCCTCCAATAAATTCCAAATATATATATTTAATTTAAAAAAAAAAAATCATTTTTAGATAATTCCCCCTCCATGATCACATTAAAAATGCACACACACACACACACACACACACACACACACATATATATATATGAAATTTTAGTCTAATAGGAAAGATAAGTTGAACCAATCAGATTTTCAATCTAGGATTTTCATTTCCAAAATCAAACCCTTTTCAAATTTAAATTTCTCACTTCCATTTTAATGCAAACCCAAATCTCGATTTAATACTAATTTCTTTCAAATGTAGAATGAAGTTTTCTAAATAGTTGTTTCAATCCGAATTCACAGGTGAAATCAAATAGTAAAAGATTTAGAACGAAGGGTGGCAAGATTCATATAACAAAATTTGAGAAACAATTTTCAACAAGCACGAAGAAGACAAAGATCCAAAAGTATTTTTACAATGGTTCACAAACCCTACCTTGATTTGATGCTAACAATTTGGTGAAACCCTTGCTAATCCAAACCCTTCAAAGCTTCCAAAGATTTTTTTGTTCCCCTTCCAAAAGTGTGTTCCCTGAAACCTGTGTGTGTAATAATGACCCGAAAACCCTCTAATATAAACTTTAATTACCTTTTTAGGATTTTTGTCTCCACCAGCACTAAATTACAATTATTTAATTTAATTAATTCTTTCATGCATAATTAATTTGCTTTTTGATTAAAATATTATTTTATTATTTCTTTCATACACATCAAATGAATTGTTAAATTATTTTATTTAATTTCCACTTGATTAAAACTTTTTCATAATTTAATTTCTTTTCATTTCTTAATTTATTTTTGAATGTTTAATTTGATAAATATTTATTAACTTAAATAACAATAATATTTAGCATTTATTTAAAAATAAACTCTAAATATATTATTATTAAATTAAATAAATATTATCACATTGTAAATTTAATCTTATAACTTTTATGTTCGAATTCCATTCTTTTTATTTAATTAATTTCTCAATTAATTAAATATAATTAAATATTTGAAATGTCATAGTAATTTTTCATTAAATTAAATCATTAATTTAATCTTTTAATTAGACTTAATTAATAGAAAATTCATCAAAGACTCATAAAATAACATACGCACAAAAGACTCACGGGTTTTAAAAAGGGTAGACAGTTTGTTACGAGTGCTCCACAAATATTTTAGGCTATGGCTGGGATTGGACCTGATCATTATCTTCTCATTCTCACAATTTGAGTATTTGTAATTGGGCACGCTCATCCTGGCAATTCAGGGAAGTCGATGCCCGGTACTTGCATTCTGCATAAAAGATGAGCATGTACATGTATATAATATATATCTAAACTAAACAGGAAATGGCAGGGAGTGGTGCATCGCGTAGATCTCGACTAGTAGGTGACTACGACTCCCTCCCTTAACCACATCAAACATGTCAGACAAAAAGATAAAATAAACACACGTACCATACACATGCGAGTATGGGGTAAGTATCATAAAAATCACAAGTCAACATCAAATGCTCAGGTATAATGATGCATCTCTATCAATACAAACATAATCATCATTAAAGACATCACGTTAACATTGTTATGAAAGAAACCACATTTACTAATTAGGAATCATCAAGACATCATTAACAACACGTGAAATGAAATCAACTAAGCAATTATAACAAATATATTTGTAATTCAAGATATGAAATAATATCATAATATTGTAAATCCAGTATCTCTAAACAAATCAATACATAAAATCGGTCTAAACGAATTTGACAATCAAAACATAAAAACAAACTACGGGTGGGTATTACATTTTACATAGCTAAAGTAAAATTAAAAATCATACATATTCGTCATGGAAATCAAGTATCTAACAAACAAATTTGAACATAAAAAATATTATGACATAACAAACTGTTGCATCATTATGCAAAAAAAGAGAATTATTGTTGAATGATTTATAGGACTCTAAATGAACATTATATTTTAGAGGAAAATATTTATTTTTCTTTTCATTATTTTTTACATTATAATTTAATAACTTGGTAAAATTATTCAAGCTATCAATCAATTGTGTGTTATATGATACTAATAGTTATTGTAATATTGTGAAAAAATCATGTAAAATGAATTTGAATATATAATAACTATAGAATATATAAACAAAATCAATAAAACTATTTACATATGTATAGTTTAAAAAAAATTGCTAAATACTCAATACAATATTAATATTTTATTTTACTACATTAAAAAAATATTTTTAAAACTATATATAGAAAAAGCTTAAAATTCAAAAAGTTTAAATTAAGATTTTATTATTATTTTTTTTTAGTAGCTCTATTTTAAAATATTTACGAAATGAAAAGAAGGTAAAAAAAACATAGTGATTATTATGCTTCATACTTTTGATTTGCTCTTTACATTTTCTACAATAAATAATAAAAAATCTAAAAAATTAGAACTCTTTTATTTAAATTTTTTTAAAACTCCATTTTACGCTATATATTATAATCTCAGGTAAGGGAAAGCGAGTTATGTGTGGTTGCAATTTAAAACCATATGAGATGGAGGATCAGGATAGTTTTGCCATGTCATGTAGGGAAGTTGACTATAAAAAACATCGTACCTTATACGTAGAAGTAAAATGTTGAAAACAACTAACATAATGTTTATCTGTTTTATCTATTTTTAGAATTGAGAAAATAAATTAAACCCCAGGAAAATTCATAAGAACCAATGAAAAAACATAAATTAATGCAAAGAAATTAATTTAAAAACAAGGGCCGCAAGCGCCAAAGTTCCTACCTCCATGATTTTATGGTTGATTGAAGTAGGTTTTGGTTAAAATATAATGTATTTAGTTTAATAAAATAACAAATAAATAGTAATGACAAATATAATATTATAGTGGTAAGCTAAATTAAATTATAGGGTATAGTCAGTATATTATTAAATTATATAACTGCAATGATATATATTAATTAAAATAGTAAAAGAATATATAAATAAATATTATAGTATCATGGTAAATTAAAATTAGATGACATCGTAAAGAACATTTATGATACCAAAGATATTTATGAACTAATTATATATAAGATATAGATAAAATTATATAATTTTTTTAAAAAAGAGTTAAATTGATTAATTTTAATGATGAAATTGTTTGATATATCTTGTTTAAGCTATAAATTCATCTAATTGAAAAAGGTGGACAATATTCTTAAGCTTAAATCTAATGCATAAAAATAAATAAACATAAATTAATTTAAAAATAACATTTATGCTTTAAAAAAATCAAACACACTTATCATAAATAAAGTTGATAATATACAAAGTTAAACAATTTGAACTTTATTAAAATTGATACAAAATCAGTATTATGTATTTTAAAGTATAAATTAAAAATATCAATATAATAAAAATTATATATAAAAATAAAAATTATATATAAAAATAAAAAATAAACAATAAATCTATTAAAAACATTGGTTTAGGTATGTCAAAATAAAAGAAACTAAATTCTAATTTAAAGTTATATATAAATTAAAATTAAAATAAATATGAAATTAAGCTATTTAAAAAATAATTTTTGAAAATTGACAATTTAAAAGAGTTAAAATGTCTATATTTGATTAAAATACCTATACTTGATTAAAATATCTATATTTAATAGCATTTTACAAATTACAAAAATAAACATCAATTAAAAGTGATTGTCTTTTAAAAAAAAGTTTGTCCACTAGTCACAAATTTGGAAAAGATAAAATTGAAATTAATGCATTCATGAGGTGTTAGAAAAATGATTTTTTCCTAATAAAATTTATCCATTTGTCACAAGAAAAGAAAAGATAAAGTTGCAATTAATGCTTGCATTAATAGAGGTGTTGGAAAAAATATTTGTATTTTTGTTGAAGAAAATTAAATTTTTTCATTGTCTTTTTCATCACGAGCTAATAAAATTTTTAAAAAATTGTATTTTTCAATTTTAAAAAATCATACAAATTACAAAATCTTTTGCAAACATTAATATATGAATGAAATCTAAAAATTAATACAATAGACTAAGTGAAAGCATAAGTTACCTCTCGTAGGCATAGGGAGGAACTAATAAAAGTTCGTTACACTTTAGAGATAAAATAAAAATGAATTACAAAAATTAATTGGGAGGGTCTACTGAAAACATTATTTACCTTGAAACCTAATGCTACCGGCCGATGAGCGAGATTCCCGAAACACGATACTTTCAATTCATATTTTCAAAAATCGATCAATTTAGATTCGAGAAGAGGGGTTTGGCAGGGTTTCGATATTCTGCAATTCAGCCTCCTCGAGAAATAGCTGGATTAGAGATAATTTAGGACACGAATTTTCTTCTCCGAAACCAGGTGACATTGGTCAAAGAAAACGACGGAGTAGTGAAGCAGCTAAGACATATAAACATAAATAGAAATACTGCAACGAGGGGGAGGAAGAGGCGATGGATGGTTCCAGAGAAGAAGATGATGTAAGCTTCGAGGACATGGGGTTGGACGCCCGATTGATTCGAGCCCTCGTCAAAAAGAATATTACAAAACCTACTCCTATCCAGCTAAAAGCTATTCCTTTAATTCTGGTGAGTTATCCAGCCGCATTTACAGTTTTTGATCTAGCACCCTTTCATGGTTGCTATACTGCATCTTGAATAAATTCCTTCCGTATATGCTCTATACTGCATATTGAATAAATAGACCCTTCCGTATATGCTCTATACTGCATATTGAATAAGTGCACCCTTCCATATTTGTTCTGTTCTGCATATTGGATAAATTTATTATGTATATTCATTGGAAGCGTATGATTTCAGCCCGGTCATACTTTCGTGAAATATCAGTGTTCTTAGGATGAATGATGGATTAGATTTCACATGCGTCTGATAAATTTCGTTTATTTTTTACCATTGTTTGAAGCGTCAGTCTGTTGGCAAGCTTCGGTTATAGTTGTCCATGTAGGAATATAGAAATAATAATAACAAAATTGAAATTGGACAATATAATATAGAATGCAGTTTGAATATCAAATTAAAAATAATACATTGTATTCATTATGCTTGTATTTCCACAATACAATATTGTATATATAGATTTTAAAACATAGCCCAAACTTCCAACCCACTTATAAACTAATAACTATTTCTATTAAACAATGTTTGCTATCCTTCATTCTCCCCCATAATAAACATTGGGAAAAAAATCCCAAAACATAGGTGCTGCTGCACTATTCTAATGTAGGTCTCCTTCACCATCTCAAAAAAATAGAAATCAACAATGTAATCGCTCTTCAAATCAAAATGATCAGCCTGTGGTTGACCATTATGAGTCACGTTGCTAGTGCTCACTCTAATAGGGACCGTACATGGTCATCTCTTCACTGTTTGCAATTCTCAAAACTCTAAAGCCTGCTTCTTCCAACGTAATCCTTGCAAAACAATTTTTGTCTGACATAGGAATACTTGTGCTTAAACAAATATAATCATACTTGATATTTTGTACCAACTTGACCGAAAACTCCATTTGCATTCCACTTTAATGCATTCTGAATTAGGTTTATTTCTCCAGTGCTCTACTCCAACATGTCTTTTCACTATTATTTTATTCCACATAAGTTACATGGATGCAAATCAAAACAGTTTTCCTCTGTATGCCCTTCCTTGTTACGATAAGAACATCTAATTTCTGGAATAAATTTGTTGGAACTTGAAACATTATTTCTGTGACCTGAGACATATAAGATCTTACATTTAATATCTGGAATAAATTTGTTGGAACTTGAAACATTGTTTCTGTGTCTTGAGACGTACCCCAGGCCTACAAACTTTGGCCTTATTGTTGGATCAATTGGTTCTGTCATTCCTTGTTCATGACTGCCTAACTCCTGACCTTTATAACCCATTCTTTATATCATTTTAAGCCAACATTATATCAAATCAATTAGCACCATTTGCATAATCAAATATAGTATCATCACTTTGCTCACAAATGGCTTTACTAAAATCACGATTACTAGACAAAGAACATAAATCTTCTGTTCCACATGCAACATTATTTACAACTGATTTTGATTTTAACTGTTAATGTAAAGTTCTCCAAATTATTTTGCTCTTGAATCAGACCTATAGTTCAGTTCCAAGATGCTGAGAATGATCCTTTAAATGATATGTATATTCAGATTTTATTGATGCAGATATCACTAATGTTTACTGCAGGTCCAGTCCTCTATACTCGATCTTGGATGGTTGAATATATCTCTGCTATGAAGGAAGGAGAATGCTTGGAAAATCAGACTGCTGTGTGTATGTGTGTTCTCCAAACTACATTCTCAACCCGTATATATATCCTTCTAGAGGGTATGTCCCTCAAGGGACATGACCCTTAGTTTTGGCATTAAAACATGATTATCCCTAAATTGGCGATTTCAAGGATTCTAATTAGAAGTAACAAAACGAAGTATTAGTTTATTTAAAACAAAACAAGAACACCTATTTGGAAATCGCCGACACCTATAGGAGAGGCATAAATATGTTTTACTTGCCAATCATTGGATATATTATCCACAAAAGAAGGTATGGTCTGTAATTATCCAGGATACATTCTTAACACTCCCTTTTAACCTGTTTATCCTATAGAGAGATATCATATCTAGCAACATCAATACAGATGTTTAAGCAAGAATTAATACTTTATATCTATCTGTCTCTTCTTAGTATGTGGTATCATAGAACACATGATACAAAGTCATATTACTAAACCTGTGATATGACAAATCACTACTACTAATGATAAGACACATGTTGTGACTCATAGAAACTAGTATTTCTATATCACAACGAGATCCTGAGTTTAAGATCTATGTGAATATAGGATAAACCTAGAGAATTCTAAGATTCTTCCTTTATCCAATTTGTGACCCATGAACATAGCAATGTCAATGTCACAAGATGATCTAAAACTCATCTGGATCTTACAGTAAAATCTACTGTTTAGTACATCATCTAAGAGATCGTCATCTCTCATAATGCCTTTTACACAAGTATTCATTATATTAGAGATCGTCACGTCTTTAAATAATGATTACACATGGTGGAGCCCATAACAGTCAATAGCTTGTCAAAAATAAAATTATTTTATTAATAATCAAAAGAGTACAAATGAATTACAACTCAATCATACCAAGTCTCTTCCTGAAATGTTCTATCTTTACTCTAGATAGAGGTTTGGTGAGTATGTCTGCTATTTGATCTGCAGTACAAATGTATTCCACTTTTACAGAATTCCTATCTACCATATCTCTTACATAATGGTAAAGAATTTCAATATGCTTGGATCTGTCATGAAAAATTGGATTCACCGAGAGCAGTGAATAATTGTAGGATTCATGGCTTGCCCAAATAATCCCACAAGTAACTTCCTTAGCCATACTGCTTCTCGAGAGGCCATCGCTGCTGCAATGTATTTGGATTCTGTGGAGCTCTGAGCTACTGAAGACTGCTTTCTGCATATCCATGAAATCATAGCTGATCCTAAACTGAAACAACATCTCAAGTGCTTTTCCTGTCTTTAACACTTCCACCCCAATTTGAATCGGTGAATCCATGCAAATCTAAAACAACTTTCTCATATTTGAGTCCATACTTAAGAGTGCCTTGTAAGTATCTCATAATGTGTTTAATAGTAACTAGGTGAATCTCCTTAGGTTCACACATAAACTTACTTAAGGCATGAACAACATAGCAAATATCAGGTCTTGTAATTACTAGGTACATTAGGGATCCAATCATCTGTCTGTAGAGAGTAGAATCTATTGGAGGTGATTCTGCAGCTGCTTCTTTAAGTTTATGCAAATTGGTCTCCATTGGAGAAGACATAGACTTGCAATTCCACATTCCAAATCTTTTCAAGATATCTGAAGTGTACTTTCCTTGATTTAGTATGATACTATCAGCATTTTGTCGTACTTCCAATCCTAGGAAGTAATGGAGAAGACCCAAATCTTTCATCTCGAATTCTCTGGTTAGATCTTTCTTGCACTGATCTATAAGATGATCATCACCTGTGATTAATAGATCATAAACATACAATATCAGTATTACCATACCATCTTTATCTCTTTTATAATATAAGTTTGGATCGGCTTCATTCTTAGAGAATTCTAAGTTGGTGAGATATTTATCAATCCTTTCATACCAGGCATTGGGAGCCTGTTTAAGCCCATAGAGAGCTTTCTTGAGTTTGCAAACAAAGGTGTTAGGATCATGGGTTTCAAATCCTTCTGGTTGCTCCAGATAGACTTCTTCTGAAATCTTTCCATTTAGAAATGTTGTCTTTACATCCATTTGATGTACCTTCCATCCCTTAGATGCGGCAATTGCTAAGACAGCTCGTACAGAAGTATATCTGGCAACAGGAGCAAAGGTTTCTTCATAATCAATCCCTTCTTTCTGAGAGAAACCTCTGGCTACAAATCTGGCTTTATATTTCTCAATACTCCCATCAGCAACATGCTTTATTTTGAATATCCATTTGGAAGAAACAACAAATTTTCCTTTTGGTCTTGGAACTATTTCCCAAACATCATTTTTCATAATTGATTGATATTCTTTTGTCATAGCTTCTTTCCAGGTTGGATGTTTAATAGCATCAAAAGGATTGGTTGGCTCTGTTTTGGATAAATCAATCATATTTGCTGTATAACCAGAGAATCTTTTAGGTCTTTTACTTTCTTTGATTGATCCTAAAGGTGCAACAAAGTCTTGAGCTACTTCTTCAATTGTTTTTATGGCCCAAAGTGGTCTTTTCTTTGAATCTTCCTCAAGGTTCATGTTTTCATTTTCGACTTCTTCTAGGTTCTCCCTCTGAGATTCAGATTCACTAATTCTTTCAAAACTTGATAAAGGAGAAGGTTCATTGGAACTTATGGCTCTTTTGATTGCAAGATCTTCCTCAAAGATTACATCTCTGCTAAGTTCAATAGTTTTCTGTCCAGGAATGAAAATTCCATATGCTTTAGAAGTTTCACTATACCCTACAACAATACCTTTCCTCTCAGATGGTTCTAATTTGGTTCTCTTTTCTTCTGGAACGTGAATGTATACAAGACATCCAAAATTTTTGAGATGACTTAAATTGGGTTTTACTTTAGTAAATACTTCTTCAGGGGTTTTATCTTTAAGATAGGAGTAAGGGCTTCTGTTTCGAAGGTATACAACAATACAAGAGGCTTCTACCCAAAGATAGTATTCTAGATTTTGGTCAAAAATCATAGCCCTAGCAGCCTCTATAATTGTCCTATTCTTTCTTTCAGCTACCCTATTTTGTTCTAGGTTATAAGGAACAGTGTACTCCCTCTTGATCCCTGATTCTTTACAAAACGTTTTAAACAAGTGTGAGTTATATTCTCCTCCATTATCTGTTCTAAGGGTTTTAATTTTGTCTTGAAATTTTTTCGGTTAATGCTTTGAATTCTTTAAATCTTTGTAGGATTTCTTATGATTCTTTGCATTTAAAAAAACAAATCCATGTTTTCCTAGAGAAGTCATCTATGAACAAGATATAATACCAGAATCCTCCAAGAGAGAGAACAGACATAGGTCCACATAAATTTGAATCAATTAATTCTAGTACATTATTTAATATTCTAGTACTCTCATGAAAAGGATTTCTAGTACTTTTACCTAGAGCACACCCTTTGCAAATACTAGGGTGATCTTTATTTAATTTTGGTAATCCAGTAACCATCTTTTCCATAGTTGATAGGGTTTTAAAGTTTAGATGCCCTAATCTTCTGTGCCATATTTCGTTTGAATCTTTAGCTTTGTGAACTAGGGCTTGAATGGATAGACTGGATTTTGTATTCAATTCATACAAATATCCCTTTCTTTGACCAATTAATTTAGCTTTCTTGATGGAAGAGTTCTTAGCCCGAGTTAATACTTTGCCATTCACGAACACAACATTGTGTCCATCATCTTCAAGTGCTGCTATTGAGATTAGGTTTCTTTTAATCTTTGGTACATAGAGTACACCTTTAAGAAGAAGCGTATTTCCTGTTTTTAGTTTCAAAGTGCAGTTTCCAATTCCTTCAACTGAGTGTGCAGAGCTATCACCAATAGCAACTTCACTGTTAACTTTCTCTGATAAGGAATCTAGAGTTTCTTTGTATCCCGTTATATGTCTGGAAGATCCACTATCAATTACCCATGCCTTATTTGAGATTTCATTTGATAGAGGAATACAAAACATGGTTCTCCAAATCATAAGTCTCTTTTTTTCTAATGACATTTGTACAATTTGCCTATTGCTTGGAATTTTCTGGACAATTAGATCTATAATGTCCAAATTTTTCACATTTGAAACACTTTATTTTAGATAGATCTTTCTTGGGCTTTCCATTTTTCTGATTTCCCCTTTTCTTCTTGAAGTGCTTTTTCTTGCCTTTATAGGAGTTTGCATTAAGAACGTGAAGTTCTTCATCTTTTACTTTTGGTTTTCCTCCTTTCTTTAGTTTTCTTGAGTCTTTTAAAGTCCGGAAGCTGGTCTTTAGCACTTATTCCTTGTGTGAATGTTTCCCATGATTTTGGCAATCCATCTATGTCCATGAGCGTTAGTTCGGTGTCATTAATGATGGTTCCCATGCTTGATAATTCATCTCTAATGCCAACAACTCTTAGGAAATAAGAGTTTATCGATTCTCCTTTCTTTATCTGGATGTGATTTAGTTGTCTTTTTAGTGCAAGGACCCTAGTTGCATTGTTTACTTCATATCCATTCCGTAATGCATTCATCATATCGTAGGCAGTTTGGTGTTTCGTAAGCATAGGTACGATATCATTTTTAACTCCATCCAAGATGATTTGAATGGCTTTTCTATTTCCATTGGTCCATATGGATTTGTGAGGTTCAACTGGTGGCTGTTTGGATGCTCCATCAACAAATTGTTTAACATTGTTCTTTTCAAGAATCATCAAGATTCTGAATTTCCAGGCTTCAAAAGTGTTCCTTCCCATAGAATCTGTCTTCAGGTCTGATTGTATATGCCATTGAAAATGGGAGAAAACTACTTGAATATACATAAGGTCTGATTACTGAAATTTTGCAGAGCACCTAGATTTGATAACCTGGCTCTGATACCATGTAAAGTTCTGCAAATTATTTTGTTCTTGAATCAGACCTATAGTTCAGTTCCAAGATGCTGAGAATGATCCTTTAAATGATATGTATATTCAGATTTTATTGATGCAGATATCACTAATGTTTACTGCAGGTCCAGTCCTCTATACTCGATCTTGGATGGTTGAATATATCTCTGCTATGAAGGAAGGAGAATGCTTGGAAAACCAGACTGCTGTGTGTATGTGTGTTCTCCAAACTACATTCTCAATCCATATATATATCCTTCAAGAGGGTATGTCCCTCAAGGGACATGACCCTTAGTTTTGGCATTAAAACATGATTATCCCTAAATCGGCGATTTCAAGGATTCTAATTAGAAGTAACAAAACTAAGTATTAGTTTATTTAAAACAAAACAAGAACACCTATTTGGAAATCGCCGGCACCTATAGGAGAGGCATAAATATGTTTTACTTGCCAATCTTTGGATATATTATCCACAAAAGAAGGTATGGTCTGTACTAACAGACCTGTAGAATTATCCACGTTACATTCTTAACAGTTAATTCTCTGCTTTCAATTTTAATATTTCTTTCACTTGTAAATTGTTTTCCTCATTTAATTTTTGGAACTGCTCTTCAAGATCATCATTCTTTTTCTTAATATCATCAAACTATTTCACCCTCTTTTCCAGCTTTGCATTTTTCCCATTAACCTTTTCTAATTATGTTCTGAGATTAATGATTTCATTTAAAAAATTGCCTTTTCCCTTGGTTCTCTGCCCAATAACTTCTATCGTTTCTGAATTGCATGTTTTCACTTCCAATAATTCTCGTGTTAAATTCTCTATTTCAGAAAGCAAAATTTCATTTTCTTTTTTAATCTTCCCCATCTTACCCATTAAAACAAATTATTCCAAAGCAAATTAAATGTGACAATCTATTTACAAAACTATTATCATCTGTGACCAATATGGTTTCTTAGATAGACAATAAATCACAATTGGATTATTGATCTCCACATTCATTTGAGCACAATCCAATCAGTGACGTGGCATCTTGTTTGAGAGTGATTTCTGGCAGTTTCAACAGAGATCAGCAATTTAATTCATAATGGTCCCAACTTTCCCAATCTGCAAATACTTTTACAACCTTCAATACTATTTTCCACAAATTCCTTACTGAGTTTATACGTTGCTTTGAATTCCAATTGATTTCCACAGTCCTTGAACCAGCAATGTTGGATTTTGTGAACTTCCTTATTCCCCCCCCCCCCCCCCCCCAAAAAAAAAAAAATTAAAACTCCCATAAGTTATAACTGCAATAAATTAGGTTTTCCTTCCATGAATCCATGAATCATTTTGCAATCCTTCAATAGCAAATTACCTCCCAAAGTTTTTTACTCTGTGGTGCAATATTTTTACAGAGGATTCAACAATAATTCAAACAATTTTTACAAATCTAACTATCTTCTTTCACTTGCACTCTGATAACAATTGTAGGAATATAGAATTAATTGCGGAATTGAAATTAGACAATATAATATACAATGTAGTTCAAATATTAAATTAAAAATAATACATTGTATTCATTGTGCCTTTATTTCCACCATACAATTTTGTGTATATAGATTTTAAAACATAGGTGAGAACTCCAACCAACTTATAAACTAATAACTAGTTCTATTAAGAAATGTTTATTATCCTTCAGTCCATTGTGGAAGTCTGATTTAAGAGGGCAAATTCACTTCAATGAACAGAAGGGCATTGTTGATTTTTGACCTGTGTGGGGAAAAAGATCTTAACAGCGTGTTTTTAATCTTTGGTTTTTGGTTTTAATAGGAAGGGAGAGATGTGGTTGCAAGGGCGAAAACTGGTTCAGGGAAGACATTTGCATATCTTCTTCCATTGCTTCAAAAATTGTTCTCATGCAACAATAAAATTAAGAGTGGTCCAAGTGCGTTTGTCCTTGTCCCAACCAGAGAGCTTTGCCAACAGGTAATACCAACTCAATTTCGCTCAGTTAAATCAAAGCAGAAGCATTGTATGCATGAATTTTCGGATTGCTCTCAGATCAATGGTGTTGCATTTTTGCATTTAGACATTTAACAAGCCAGAACTTTAACAAGTCAGAACTTGATTGTTTCAGGTTCACACCGAGATTTCTTCTTTGCTGGAGCACTGCAAAGGTTCTTGGAAAGTTGTTCAATTGACAAGCAGCATGTCCATCTCCAATTTGGTAGCTTTTTTGTCGTATGATTTGATGGATAACGAATGCAATTTTGTTACTTGGAAATTCAAATTAGATTTTGGAAATAGTTTAGAGCCTCTTATGATGGTTAAGATAAATTGCAAAGATGTTTAGTATTTACCAATTTAAAATAACACGGGTCATCAAAATAATTGACGAACTTTGCTTTTAAGCATTTTTATGGTAGGAAATAAATTGTGTTATGGCTAGTGGATACAAATGGTTAAGTATTGTGATGGTTTATATTCACTTTAGCACCAAATTGGTGAATGTATTTTTTCCTTACCCTTCTGAGTAATGTAAATTGGCATATTATTGGTAACCAAAAGTAAATCTGAAATTGCTTATTGTCTTTCCATTTGCAGAGGACTGCAATGGTTGGGCCACCAGACATTGTAGTGGCAACACCATCATGTATTGCAACTTGTATTGCAAAGAAAGTCTTACACATGTCGTCTATTCGGGAGTCTCTTTCAACATTAGTTTTGGATGAGGTACTTTCCTAATTTTTTTTGGACATAAATATGATTCTTCTAGTTCAAGAGTTATGGGAACATTTGCATTTATACTTAAGCCTATATGCTAGACCAACTTAGATGATTGTTTGCAGGGAAATGTTAGTTGATATGGCTCCATTAAATTTACTATGTTCTCTTTCTTGTTTTGGACTAGGATGCCAGTAGCAGTCAAATAATAGTTTGTTTTGGACTAGATTGCTAGTGGCTGCCAAAATAATATAATGTCTTATTAGTCACAGGCTCTGGATTATTAAGGTCTCTTTCATAATTTTAGTTCAGATAATGAAATGGGACTTTAATCTCTAGTAATTTTGGTTTCCGAAGAGCAATACTCAATTGTATTGAATGCATATATTATGTGTGTAAATTAATATATGAATCTTGACAACTTATTGAATTCTATGTCTATGTTGCATAATCGAGATACAAATTTTCATAACCCTTTTGTTGAAAACAAATGCTCTCATGATGACAAGGTAATTGATAGTGATACATTGCAAATTTATGATGCCTGAAGATCAGTTATTGGTCTTGTATTTATTAGAAACTTATCTTTGAATATCTTGTATGTTATTCTTTTAATGGGCAATATTGTAAATCTTGTATAAATTAAAATGTTTCTAATATTGTATTTTATTCTTTCGTTATTAGAATGTTTCTAACAACAATAATTGTTTTGTTATAGAAACATAATCTTTGTAAACTATAAATGAACAGTCTTGCTCATTCATTAACTTATCTAATATTTTACCAATTACATGTGTAATATAGTAGCAGAGCCTCATTATATTATTTGAATAAATTATAATTTCTTTATTGAAATAATATACTACAATTTTTTGGAACTATTCTAGTATGTTTTGTAGAAATTCCTTTTCACAACTCGACTAGGGTTTTGCATCTTCTTGACGCCATTTTGTACAATTTTCTCTGGTGCCATTCTTGGCTGTTTTTCAGCTCTTCACTATCAGTGGCTTGTGCTGAGAAAGATGATAAATTTTTCTTTGTTTTAAGTATTTTGTGCTCGCAACATACCTTTGCAAATTCTACCAGCTTTGCTTTCCCTTTCTTGTCTGCATTTTTAGCAAAATGTGTGGCTTCTTTTTGCTTGACAAGATTGTTTCTATGATTGCCGTTGTGATTTCGTGGTGTTTTCTTTACAAATGTCGTCTTTCACCACAACTCTGTGTCTTGAGAACACAACTTTTTGTTTATACAACCATTTTCTGGCTTAGTTTTTTTTGCAAACAAGCCCTCTTTCTCATGCAGATACTGTCTTTCTCTATCTGCAACTAGGGCTTTTTTGCTGCAAACATTAGGCATGGTCTATTGTGACGTTTTTCTCAGTCATTTTCTGTTGCAGCTAGGATTTCCTCGTCTTTCTAAAATTGTGATTTGCAGTAGTTTAGATCCTTATTCTTTTCCATTTGCTCTGGGAAACAAATTTTTTCTAGTTGACTAGGGTTTTGCCAAAAATCTTGTGTTTTCTGGTTGGTCTCACATTTTGATCACATATTCTTGATGGGTTTTCTTCTCAAATATTTAGGTCTTTGCCCTTTTTTGGGTCTTTTGAAATTCGTGCATTGGGGTCCGTGCTTGAAAATTTGCAATTTTAATCTTGAAATCAGTGCCTATTTTATGTTTGAGTGTTGTCATTTGGTCAACCACCTTTGACCTTAATCTTCTACTATGGCATCTCTGAAAATATTCTGCCTGAGAGGAGTTGAAAATTCAATGGGAGAAACTACAATACTTGGAAGTAGCGTATGATGATGACCTTTGAATACAAATGTCTTGACAAAATTGTTTTGGGCACTTGATTGTTCGCCCTACAGATGAAGGCAATGAGCAGGACAAATTGGATGAACAAAATTGAGAAGCTGCAATGCTCATCAAACTCTTAGTCAGTAATGATCAATTGCCACCACTTCCTTCTAACAAAATAGCTGCAGAAATTTGGAGGCATCTAAAAGGTTCACATGAAACCTCTGATAAGAGTTGTGTGTTCTTCTTGAAGTGTATGCTCCCCACGACCATGATGGATGAATAGGCGTCCTTTCAGGATCATCTCAATAAAATCAAGCACAGTTGAGATTATTTGGAAGCCTTTGGATGCATGGAAGAAGAAGACATGGTGGCAATCACCCTAAAGTGTCTATTGTCTGCCTATGAGCACTTTTTTGAAACTCTCAACATTGCTTCCACTCATGTTGATATATCAACTCCAATCTGTGCATAATGCTTTTAAACCAAGATTGCTGGAAACAACAATTTGATGGTTGTACTAGTTCATCTTCAAACAGAGAAGCTTTCTCAGCTAACTCCACTCATAATGATACAAGCAACTAGCAGTTCTCTCAGTCTTTGTAGTAGAATCCCTCTGCTTAATCATCAAAAGGCTTGAAGAAGAAACATCCTTAGTGCAATTACCGCCATAAGTTTGGTCATATGAAGTTTGAGTGTCATAAACACTTTAGTTCTCAAGCCAAGCAATTTAGTTCATAGCTTTAAGCGCATGTTGTAGAGCACATTCAATAGGACAAGTCTGCCTTTTATGCTTTCATAAGTAAAAGTCCCGTAGATCATGTAAAATCTTTTGCCTAGCATATTGATTCAAACGCTTCTCACCACTTCATACTCATTGTTGGGACTGGTTCATGAAATTTTCAGCCATTTACAAACTCAATTATTTTTGGAGGGGAAGAGAACAATCTAGATGGAGGAAATTGTTTTTCCTTGATGTGTATTATGTTCCAGTGATGACACTGCCACTTCAATCATCGTTGGAATTGGTTCACAAATTTCCAACCATTCTCAGATTGAAGTATTTTTGGAGGGGAAGAGTATGATCTAGAGGGAGGAAAGTGTTTTTCCTCGATGTGTACTATGTTCCAAATATGGGACTCAACCTTCTCTTTCTCCTTGGCTAGATGTGACCTTCAACTCACATCAGTGCAGTGCTATTGATCGGGAGAGTTAATCTATATTGTTGCTGTCAGTCTTGAGGATTATGTTCTTTTCAAAGTTGTTAACCTTGGTGATTCTCAGGAGCCTTTGAGCCCAATGCTCCTTTGTTAGTACACTTCGGTATCAAGGATATGGGCACTTAAATGTGCACTATCTTTCTCAGCTTGTTCGGGAAGATCTTGTCATTGGATTGACGAAAATTCAGACCTAGAAGCTTGGAGTTTGTGGAGCATGTTAGGTTGGGAAGCAACATCACACTCCATTCTCAAATAGCGATTCTTGTAGAGCCTCTAAGGTATTGCAATCGGTCCATGCTGATAGTTGTGGACCTATGGCTTTTTGTCGGTGATTGCTTATTTCCTTTATTAGAAATCAGAGGTGTTTGTGTTGTTTCAAATGTTCAAAGCATTTGTAGAAAACAGTGTGGTCAACATATTGTTACTCTTCAAATTGACAATGGGGGAGAAATTTTTTCTTCGGT
Organism: Cupressus sempervirens; assembly: GCA_028749045.1. Lineage (NCBI taxonomy): Eukaryota > Viridiplantae > Streptophyta > Pinopsida > Cupressales > Cupressaceae > Cupressus > Cupressus sempervirens. The sequence continues at coordinate 477,952,151 of CM053792.1, forward strand.
CCTCTACCATTTCTATGAACAATATGGCATAAAGTGCCAATTAACAACACTCTACACCCCTCACAAAACAACTGTAACATACCATTTCTCATATGCTGGAAAAATAAAGATTATTTCTAGAGATAAATCTATTCTTCATAACATAATGACATAAAGTAGTTGTATTCGTTACTTATTTAAAAAGAAAAACTAACAACTGAGTTCAATGTACAAGAAATGTAAGCAACAGTTAATAAACAATCCTTTTCCTGGTTACATTAAAAGAAACTAATATTACTTCCATAATTAATTCTACCATGTAATTATTTGATACTACGATGAGCATAACTAAATAAATATACACTTCAAGGGATAACATGAAAATAAGATGAGGGAACATACTCAAGTTCAAGAATCATATAAGTATTGATATCTAATAATGTGTTGTGCAAGCCTCGACATTTGGTGAAGAGGAGAAGCATTGGCATGGGTTTAACCTCCCAACCGTGGACCTTAACTTATACCCACACAATCTCTTACAAGAAAGACCCTCCCTACTCTAGGGTTAGGCTTGGGGCACCATGGTCCTACCATTTGAGCATCCCAAGAGTGTCGGCTAAGAATAGAGAAGGCAGTGGATAGCCTCCATCAACCTCTCCTCTGTCAGCTAGCACCCAAACCTCTGGTGATCAAATGCGGCAAACATGCCTCTAACCTACCTTGGCCAAGGATTTAGATGGGCATTGTATAAGCCCGATCACCCACCGCTCGACTTGACAACCAGAACGTACATACATATGGACAATCATGAGCTGACCCAACTTGTACAGTTTTGATTTGTTTAATGGTTCTTGTTTTGATTTATAAGTTATTTTTGCAAGGGTACTTCTCCTTCTCACCCATTCCTACTTGACCTTCTTGGTCTAGGGTGTATCCTGGGAGGTTTCAACATATACTAATGCATCTTTGTTATAGTAACCAAAATTCCTTTCTCGAGTCTGATTCTTATCTCCATGGTATGTAGACTATACCACTTTATAAATTAGACCTCCTGAGTAATATTAGGACAATCTCTCTATATACATTTGTTGTACACCATACAGATTGCTAAACAAATATAATAAAGGTGAAAAAAAAGACAGTTGATCGGGTTTGTATGACATCCATCACTCGATATACAAAAATAGAGCATGAAAAGAAATAGCATAGCTCACTCTAATTCATTAATCATGCCTTCCAATAAAACTGGTGTTTTTAAATCCATGGATTGTGAATTCAGGATGTCATTATGGACATTCATTAACATCGATATGTTTGAAAGAAGACAGGATGCATATAAAAGCGAAACAATGGGAGATGGTATCATGACCTAGATATTGATTCTAACGTGGTGATTGCAACACGTCACCAAGTGCTCAGTCTTAAGCTTGCTTACTGGACTTTGAGCAAACACTGATTACTTGCAGTTTGATGGTGTCAAAGTACAATAAGAATGAAGGCTTATCAATGTTGCATATGCAACAAGAAGAATGGTATATCAATGTTGCGTAAATATATTTGCTCGAATTCAATGTTCTTATGATTATGAAAAAGATAGGTGTAGAAACGAGGGTAGCACCCTTTGGTTGCAGCATTCTCCCATATAATACTTCACACTCCCTTCGTTACAAGAAAGAGGAGTTGTGTGACATGATCTTTCATTGAGCAAAAGTAATTCAATAATCTTTAAAATAAATTTTAAAAGAAGATTATGACTGCTATGGTGGTGGCAATATCTCAAGTTTCAACATTATGGAATCAATGAGAGACAAATAGCTATAATTGCTCAAGGTTGATGCATATACAAAATATAATTATATATTGGCATCTTGTTGTTTGATGTCACCTATGATTGTACGTACACCTATGCCTATGTATATATACATATGCGTGTGTAATTAAAATCATGTGGTTCACTATATATTATTTATATAGACACATACATATGTATATATGGTCATACATGTAGGTGCAATTATAGGTGTTAAAATACCATGGTGTCAATATATAAATTCACATGCCCATGACAACTTAAAGTCCCAACAAAATCAAAAGATGGTAACACCTCTCTTCCCAATAGTTATTTAAATGTTTACTTGTTTTAAGAACTGACTGGGTAGCTCATGATTGTCCAAGGTACATTCCATGTTGTCTAGTCGTTAAATCCTTCATCAAGGTGGTTAGAGCTCATACTTGATAATTTGTTGATGGACCTTTTTGTTTTGGTGCCCCATTCCTTGAATCTCCTTTAGCAATGCTTCACCCCTTTGTTTGTTCTTGCAACCAAAATGCATATTTCCACAATAATAACATGTTCCTCCATTTTAAATCAAAATATAAAAAAACAACAACAATAATTGATAAGTGTCACAACAATTAACCAACAAACAATGATGCAACAACTTCAGGAGGGTATTGAAACAACAATCGACGCGGAAGAGGCGGCAACAACAATAACAACAATAGTAATGGGGGCCGTAGCCGGATACAATACGATCCAACCAGACGACCAATGCTACAATGCTACATGTGCAACCTATGGGGCCACTTTGCCAGGGATTGTACTATGAAGTGAACACCACAACTATTGTGCAGATGGTGTGGTCCCGGAGACCATGATGACTCAAAATGCCTTAAGCTTGGGGTAAACCTGTTGACTATAGAAAGGTGTGAAGAAGAAACATTAGCAATCATTCGCGCACAAGCGAAAAAGGCAACATACCCAGATCTGGAAGAGGAAAAGAAAAGAATGCAATAGGCAAAAACATAAATAGAAAAAGATATGGAGGCTGAAAGAATGCAAATGAAGGACACTACCGACACCTTAAGGAGGAACCAGGTAGAACAAAACATAATATGACGGGTAATGCAAGCTGAGTTTCCTACGAATCTGAATGACCTTTTTATAATGCTTCAGTTACAGACAACAATCTTAAACATGACGCCATCCCCAAAGGCAGTGGACTAGCCAAGGAAGAACACCCACAGTGGAAGCGGAACTACCATGGTAGACCCAATGCTACTCGCATTAAACATAGGAAGGCACCCTGCAAAATTTGAGATGGGTATTCTTGGAACCATTCTCACGGACACCATCGTAGATGGGGGGTTAGGCGTAAATGTATTGCCTGAGGAAACGTGGAAGAAGTTGGGTCAACCTACCCTATAGCTGTCTATATTCTAACTGCCTAGCATCGATCAACGTGAAATCAAACCTCTCGAAACTCTAATGGTGCAAACCCTAACGATCGGGACACAACCCTTCTTACTAGACTTTGTGGTTATTCTGCTGAAAAGAAAAGGTTACAACGCCATCTTCAAAAGGGGCTTGCTAGTACAAGCATGGGTAAAACATGACTAGTAAAGGAACGCTCTTTCCATGGAAACAGGGGGTCGCAGGTTCATAATTGACCTACACAACCAGATGTGGGCGAAGATGTGGCGGCGTCAGATTTCGAAGGTGAAGGAGACGATGAAGGAAAGAAGAGAATGGAATCCAACAAAGAAGGAATCCTAAAACTGGAAGGAGGATCCTACAATGACGACTTTGACTTTGTGAATGGCCTACTCCATTGGCAAATGGAGGACTATGAACTCTTTTGGGTTGTCACATGTTAGGGGTTGAAGAAGGAATATATGGGAAGATGCAGACAGGCACGATTAGAAGTGCAGATTTATGGTGCCTTAGGGAAAACATTTGGACACATTATGTGTAAGGTAGGCTTGAAGACAGATCTGGAGAAGGTCCATGATTCTAGAAATGCCATCTTCGACAGATGTGACCGAAGTAAAATCATTCTTAGGACACATAGGGTACTACTAGAGGTTTATTAAAAACTTCACCAAAACATCTTACCCTCTTGACAAACTAACTTGCAAAGGGGAACTCTACAAATGGGAAACATAACATGATGAGGCCTTTCAAGTATTGAAAACGCAATTAGCCATAGCCCCTATTTTGGCTTACCCAAACTGGGACAAGGAGTTCCACATACATGTTGATGTGTCAAATTTCGCAATCAGAGCAACAGTGGCACAGATAGGTGATCATGGATTAGACCACCTAGTGTACTTTGCAAGTAGACTCTTGTCAAAAGCAGAAAAGAACTACAACATGATTGAGAGGGAAGCTCTCAGAATGGTATATGTTGTGCAAAAGTTTAGACACTACTTACTAGCAACCTTGTTTGTGTTTTATGTAGACTATCAAGCCTTGCTATATTTGACAAATAAACCAATCATTCAAGGACGGATAAGTAGATGGTTACTTATTCTGCAAGAATTCACATTTAAGATTGTAGTATGGCCTGGGAAAAGCCATGTGAGCTCAAACCACCTCTCCAAAATCAAGTCAGGAGAACCACCTGAGGGAGTCAATGATGACTTTCTAGATACAATTGTTTTAGATTGACGCACTATCATCGTGGTATACAAGTAATGGAAAGTATCTTTCAACGGGTCAGTTCCCTAGGGAAATGCAACCAAACAAAAGACGAAAATTCATACTAAGAAGCCAAACATTCCAATTGGTCAACAGGCTACTATATAAGATGGGACTTGACCAAATCCCTCGACAATGTGTTCTCGAGGAGGAAATATTGAGAGTATTGAGGGAAGCACATCAAGGGCCTGTAGGGGACACATGGGGCTAGACAGAACCGCACACAATATACTTCTCTCAAGATTTTGGTCGCCTACCATGCACAATGACACGAGAGAGTGGGTCGTTGGATGTGACACATGTCAAAGAGCCGGAAAACCAATGAAAAGAGTTTTCATGCCTCTAAACCCCTCACATGCACAAGATTTGTTCAAACGGTGGGGACAAGACTTTGTTGGACCCTTGAAGATAAGCAAAGCTCATAGATGTTGATTTATTGTCATAGCGACTGAGTACCTCAAAAAGTGGGTAGAGGCACGAGCCCTACTAGACAACTCTGTACCGAGCACGGTGAGATTTATCTATGAACAAATCATTACAAGGTATGGTATTCCACTTTAGCTGACAAGTGACCAAGGAGGACATTTTGTTAATCATGTCATTAGACTACTTACAACGAAATTTGTTCTACCATTCACTTTCAAGCCTGTACTACCCGAGATCAAATAGACAAGCATAATCAAAAAACAAAATTTTGGTTTCATTGATCTATAAATTGTGCAGTGTTGAAGGTGAAGATTGGAAAGAGAAGTTGCCATCAGCTTTATGGGCTTACAATACTTCCTACAAAGTCACTACTAGGCACACTCCATTTTAGCTAATGTATGGTCAGGAGGCAGTAGTACTAATAGAGTTCATGGTACTAAGCTTAAGAATAGCCATCAAAAACAAGTTGGGAGTCATGGAGAGTCTTAGAGAGAGGTTATATATCTTGAATAAGCTCAACGAATGGAGACTAAAAGCACAATGGGCCATTGAGGTTTCATAGTGTAGGTGCAAAGTTTGGCACGACAAGCACTCGAAGTTAAACAAATTCCAACCAGGCCAGTTATTATTGAAATATAACGGATGGAATGAGATCATACCTGGCAAATTCAAAGTAAAGTAGGTTGGACCATACAAGATTTGTGAAGTGGGTGATAACAGAGCAATCAAACTGTGGACGCTGGAGGGGAAGAAAGTGATCGATTCGATAAATGGTTTGAAGTTAAAAATTTACCATGAAAGGAATGAAGGCTAGGAAGAGAATGAGATGCAGAACAAAAGATCTAGATAGAATATGAATATTTAATAATAATAGTAAATAAAGATAATAATAATATATAAATAAAAATAATTAAAGACTGCGAGCACCATAGGAATTAATTAATTTATGATTGTGATATGGGACAGCGACCAATATATAAATATTGGGAAGATGAAATAATTCATCCAAGTAGTCGAGGGATGCGATTTTAAGCCTTAGAAGAATTTTTGAAGTCTCTAGAAACCATTGCATGACATTATTACAAGTAAGAATTGTACGAAACCAATGAACTGTACAACTGTATAGTCAAGGATCCAAAACATTTCAAGCTGCCACATGTCTCGTATGGACAGTATAGTCAACCTTTCGCAAGAAGCATTGTGCCAGCCGTACAATGTTTTAGGACATTGAAGGGAAGCCCAATACCATACAACCACGCAATACAACTAACAATAAGGAGATGGAACACCGTACAGTAATATAGAGGATCAACGTCATGTACTGTATGGACACAAATTGATTAAGTATATGAACTGAGCACGTAGAGCAAGAAGGGGCAAGTATATACCGTACAACCATTTGGGCAGGAATAAGCGTACAACCACGACGAAATAGATTGGTGATACCGTATGGAGCACAATCTTTACCGTATGATCTTGAATCATTGCATAAGTTGAAACAGTAGAGCTCATAGTGTGCAGTACGACCGTACTACGACCAAGGTAAGAATCGTACACCTATGCAGACACTGTACATGCATTAGTTAAGCACACTCAAAAGCACAACATATGGCCACAGGTTAGAAAGAGCTTGAATACTGTACAACCATAGAAAAGCAAACACCCTCATGCGACCAGCAGATGCTGCACATCCTTGAGAGACACCTTACGGACCTCATACCCATTACAAATTGAACAACATTGTATGGACTTGAAGTAATACAAAATAAACCATTTCTGGCACACAAAAAAACAAATGAGAAGACAATTATCTAGTCAGTAGGGAAGAGAGCTTGGAAGAAAAAAATGGAAGAAGACTTAGCTACCAGTAAGAGGATAAATCAAAATGTGAAGACATTGCCTTCAGGCATCTGAGTTGCAGTAGGCACAAGCACAAGCACAAGGAAAAAGAAGGGCAAACAATCAGCATAGGTAGCGGCTGCAACAGTGCAACTCACACCACAAAACATTTCTTTTGAAGGCCTGAATGGAGTCGAGTGTAGGAAATGGTGGCAAGATACTTCTGAGGACTATCCGGTGAAGAATAAAATCCAAAAGGCGCAAGTAGAGTGGGCAATCTGAGTGCCAGTTTTTTGCATTAGTGATTACGAGGGCTTTTTGCATACGATGGTGGACACCTATGACCGATTCTCCAAAATCAACTCGTTTTCCTACCTAGGGCGAGACTTGGTAATCTCCTTCAGAGCACCAGACTTCACTAGGGTATTTGGCATACCTGACCATGCACAAGGAGGCAGTAAAATTGATAGCAAACCAAAGAAATAAAGTTGAGAGGTGAAGGTGTGCCTGATAGAGCTTGTGCGCAGTGAATTGTCTTAGGCAGAAAAAGAAGCATTGATGGACACTTCTAAAGGGAGAGGACTTAAAAAGTCTAATATTCAGGAAGAACATTGACATTGCCTCATGGACTTGGTTAGGAGAAGGCTCACGAGATCGAGTTGCGCGTCTGATATCTCCTTCTCGCAGGTAGCAATGATGAATGAGATCATGATTGGGAGGGTGTATAACTGGGCCGCATTACTAGTGGAACGCATGTATGAGTTCATGACACTACAACACATGACATTTTACATGCCCCATTACGCTATTGGATTATTCCTGGGCCGTATTACTGGTGGAACGCATGTATGAGTTCATGACACTACAACACAGGACATTTTACGTGCCCCATTACGCTATTGGATTATTCCTTGATGCAACAACACGAATGATTCCCCTTGATAGGTTAGAGGTCAAGCCTGGCTCACTCGCTCCAGGTGAGCCACCCATCATGCAATGGGAACATTTAGACGCACTAGGTGGGCAAAATGCCATGGTCGGGCAAAAGCGACCTAGGCAGGAGTTGGACGCAAGTTCGGAACATGGGAATACAGATAGCGGTCGAGAGGAGAGATCATCTGACGATAGTGAGACAGACGAAGAGGAAGAGGATATGGAAGATGACAAAGAGGTTGAAGTCATTATTGCGACACCACTGCTATTCCTACAGCCTACACTCTCAACGACAACTCATTTGACCCCTGTAGGTACGCATATTCTAAGTTTTGGATAGTTCAGACAAGTTGTAGTTATGACTCCTGTCACAATAGCAACAACTCCACCAATACTTGTAGAGGTCCCACCCATTCCAGAGGCAGTGGCTACATTACAGACAGGGTCTCCCCCATCAGAGTTCGAGGGCTCCTCAGGTTCGATTGGAGATTGTTGGTTTAGATGTTGTGGTCACTATAGATATTGTGTTATTGGCTACCAGTGAGGGTACTAATATATTGCAGGATTTGAGTGAGTAGGACTTGAGTGCGTGCATGAGTCAGAGTTTTTGCATTAGACCAATAGCGCCGACATCTAGTCTTCTCTCGCCTACGAGAGAAGTATCCCAGGAGATGGATCTGATAGTCTCGGAGGAGGGGAGTCATCGCAGTTGTATAGTTGAGCCACCACTTCCATCCCCAACGAATGACATTGCTCAAAGGTTGTTAGAGGCAGTGGAGACAACTTTGGGCACACAGGAGCAGTCCACATCAGTTCCCTAGACAACCATGGTGGAGGATGTAGAGGCATACTTGGTTGACATGGTGACTTGAAGTCGCCTAGTAGTGATTTTTGCGTAGAGATGCGCACTGGAGATAGTGGTGCATAAGTTGGAGTAGGTTCTATCTTTCATGTGAGTTGGTTGCCCAACGACGTTTGTAGTATGCTTCGAGGCATGGGGATGGCCGAACACAGAGACTCCAGAGATGCGGTAGGAGTGGACCGTTGGAGAGCCCGTGGTAGAGAGCCAAGTGGAGAACTTGACATGGGAGATAGAACAGGTATATTGGGATGCATACTATGCTCCTCAGAAGAGTCAGGCAGATTAGGTAGCAGTAGAGAGGGGGTTCGAGAGGAGACAACTGCCAGATTAGTGGTTGTAGAAGCCAGTTTGGCTACGCAGTAGTCAGCTTGGGAGATAGAGCAAGCAACACTCATTGTTGAGAGGGAATTAGAGAAGGCAACATTCGTATCTTAGTTGGAGGAGGTAAAGCAAGCCAACAGTCGGCTACAGATGGTGTCGGATGCAAAAGAGGTGGAGCTTCAAAACATATCTGAGATGATGAAGAGAGCCTTAGAGATTCAAATGTAGGCTAAGGCGGATTTGAACACCCCAACGCAACAGGTGCATGAGTTACGGGCACATAGGACAACTACTTCACCTGCTCCACTAGGGACGCACCCATCTTCTTAGTCTTGTTTTGATGTACTTAGTTGTTTAGTTGTCTCTATTTTGGCGTTCGGAGATGACTTTTCTTTTGGGGGGGATGATTTTGTCGGTAAAAACTATACTACAGCCGATGGAATTAGTTACTGTTTGAAAGGTTGCGTGATGGTTGAGTCACCCCTTCGGGATATATATGTACATTGTCCAAATTGAACTATGAATCATCATTGTACTCGTGATTGTAAACTAAGCTTATATGAATAAATTACTGTCTTGTTTTGTGTCATATTCTAGTCTCTGAATGCAACAGCTATCCGTTTACCTTGTACGGTAAACAATAGTTATGTGACTCAGACATATCTAGTAGAGGTTGCTTCCAACCTGAACCTCATGGGTTTATTAAGTTTGCTTGTACTGAGGCCTGAATCTGATTTAAATTTTTCAATAATAATAGAAAGAAATAAAGGGAAGTCTATTTATCAAAAGTTGATGATTTATGACCTCATGAACAATGAGAATGTCTCTGACTACCATTTATGTGCAATTACCTTCATAGTCTATAATTTGATTAAGTAATTGTTTCTTGGGGCATGTAAATTTTTATATTGGATAATTTTTTATGTTATCAAATGTCTTGACTTTCTTTGATTTATTTATTAAATCATACTAACTTTAGAATTCTTTTATTAATCTGACGAAAACTTGGAAACCTGTTAAAACAGCTATCTTGACCTCTTTATTATTGCTTCCGTTTAACAGCTTTGATGTTCTTTAGTGATGAATTTAGTTTTCTGGTTGATTTTAAATATGCATGTGGCTATTTCGCTCACTATTGTATGGCCTTAATAACCTCCTTTCAAAAGTTCAGGTCTTTACACCCTTAGAACAGTAGGTCTGGAATCCGTAGAATTTTGAAAAAGTCTACAGAATGGCAATAGATGGTCTTTTCTTCTGCGATAGCTTTTATGGTTAAAATATGATTGCTTAATGACAATACACAGTGAAACTATTCTGCCTTCATAATTAAGATTTCTGACACCTCATAGCATTTAATATAACTTGATATTATAGGCATATAACTCCTAAGCTCATTTTGCTCTTGATACTTATAAGTTCAGTAAATGAGTCTGAGGACTCAGATTGAAAGTTTTAATTTATTAAAGCTTATGTTCTTTGATGCCATTCAAAGTGGTTCTTGTGGGAAATGTCTTCCTTGAAGAGAGTTTAATCTATTTGAGCTCTGAAGCATCTTTAATGGATGCATGGCCTCAAATGGAACATTTAGATCAAGAGCTTCACTTTCTTCAAAGAAGGCTTGCCATTTCATCTTCTCTTGTAATTCATCTGGTAACACATGGTCTAGTTTATTTTGGTCATCATGAGTTTTTAGTGTGTAGTACAGCATATTCTACATGATGGTTAAATTATTAATTGAATATTTATATTATACAATAACTTGTGTCCTGGTACAAGTTTGGAAGTAGTCAATGTCTAGTGGAATCTGCCAAATAAATACTTCAGAGTCTGTAACTGGCATGTTTGCTTTGCATCTCTTCTAGTAATTTAAGATCTTCTATAAATAGAGAGCATTATGTATCATGTATAGCTTTCTAATTGTTAATGGACAGCAGTTGACCTTTTTATTACCTATTTTTCCTGTTCATTTCATATCTATGATGAAACTATTATTTGGAATGTGTTGCCATAAATTTTACATTATAATAAGTTCTTTCAAGCATTTCAATGTGAAAACCTTTTGAAGATTTCAGCTAATTATTGTTTTTTCAGGCTGATCTTCTTTTATCATATGGCTATGAAGATGACCTGAAATCTTTGGTTCCTCACATTCCGTCTCGTTGTCAGTGCCTTTTGATGTCTGCAACTACCAGGTTTATGTAGTATAATAGCAAAGTGTTTTGTCTTCACATGTTGGAACATATTTTGGAACTGCCCACAATGCAGTGGGTCTGAATTTGATGATTTTTTCTCCAATAAAAGTTTATGAACTTTAGGGATTTTCAGTAGTTATACAAAGAATACAATTGTTTTGGGTTCAAAAGATGAATGCCCGTGTTTTCAGTTTTTCGCTTAAGGATTTATTATTTGTAAGCATGAGTCATGTCTTTCTTTAATAGTGTTTGATTTTTCTCTAGCATTTGCAATTCTAGTTTTGATTAGGACCTCTCTAGTTATTGCAACAAAATTAATGAACTTGTTTGACAGAGTTATTTTCATATTTAGCCTTGGTAATCTAGTTGTTAGTTTGCACAGAATGATATCACTGCTTTGTAAGGCAATTTGCTAGTAGAGTGCTATGGTTTCTTTTCAGGATGATGATCCCTTTGCTATATCAAATGAACCATAAACTGCTCTTTAATGACAATACTGGAAGCTTCTGGAAAACCTCTCAAATTTCTGCTCATTTATTTAATTCTTTTTAAAATTACCTTTAGAGTTACTTTATACACTTATTGAATTAATTAGATAATGATACCCCTAATAAACGTTTGAGGAATTATTCAAAATAGTTAAATTAAGTATTCCTCTTTTCTCACAACTTTAGCGTACAAGAATTAAATAGGCTAATAAGTCCTGCACTTACTCTGCGGAAAGGGACATTATAGAACCCCACAAGGTATCTCAAGCAACAATAGAATAATTTCAAACTATTACCACACCCATAGCATCAAAAACATTTAAAAACCTATAAATCCTTGTACAATGGATTTGCATTATCTAATTCTTGTTAAACTTCCTTATCTTAAAAAGGTTGGCCATTCATAAATGGGTATGATTAAAAGAATAAAATATAGAACTGTTTGCAGCTGAATAAAATCTGCTAACAATTATTAAATGTTTAATTTCTTCAGTCCAATTTGACATTTAATGCTACTAATACCTTTTAATCTTTATACAAACTTTTGGGAATATTATGTCAAAAATTATATTAGCTTTGGTTTTAGATGTAGAAAATGGAAGAAAGAAATACATGCAGTTATATGATTTGAGGGTAAAATTAAGGAGGGAAATATGGCCTTTCCAATCTAGAGTAAATCAAAGAGGAAGGATGTAATATACCATTCTTGATGCGCTCTTGAATTTTCCCTAGAATCACAATTGTAACAAATTAGGGTTAGGGTTACATCTTAGCAAGTAAAATATCTCTTCAAATAGGGTGATTCTGGATTTGAATCTTTCAATTATTGGCAGTAATGTTGGGGTAAAACAAGGATACCCGCTCTCACCCACCTTATTTGGCTTGTATATTGATTAACTTGAAGAATGGCTAAACAAAATTGTAGGGGAGGGTGCAATACTGTAGGGGAGGGCACGTAGCTTGCTAGGCATGTGGTGAAGTTGCTTCTTTATGCAGATGTTTTCATTGTAATTGCACAAACAGCCTAGGATTTGAAGAACACTTGAGAGCTCTAGATAGTTTTTGTCAAGATGTTGGATGCAAATGACACTAACAAGACTATGATCATGATTTTCTCTTGAAAGAGGAAGAAGCAGCCAATAAACTTCTTTTTTGACAGAAGTTTGCTAGAGATTATGGAGGAATATGAGTACTTGGGAATTGATTTTCACAACAACCTCAGCTGGGAAACTTGTAGATCTGAACAGATGCAAGGGGGATGTACAACTTTTATTGTTGCCAAACAGGTACAGACAAGCAGAGTTGAGGGATTGAAAAACCAAGAAGGCTCTTTTTGGCCTGCTGTTCACTTCAGTTTTGGCATATGATTGTGAGGTATGGGGGAGCAACCTTTCAAACCACAAGCAGAAACAAATTAAAAGATGACAAAAACATCTTACCATCACTAGCCTTAAAGTCAAATAAACAATTCCATATGAGATTTCTTGGCTGAAGCAATGGAAGCTTCAATAGTTATTCGTTTGTCAAGCTATCTAAACAAAGTTGAAAGTATGGATAAACATTGCTGGCACAAGTTGGTTGTTAGGGAAGGTTAATCCGTACCCGTAGAAAGAAGATGCGGCTGAAGCTGAACAAGGAATGGTTGAATGAATGTGACATTGACATGCAAAAATTACCCAATACCTTAGTTGCCGGTTCGGATTCTAGTTCATATGTAGGTTCGATATTTGGGTTCAACATTCGCTCGAATTGTTTTTGAGCTGGATTTGGTTCGTTCATACAATATATATATATTTGTTTTATCTTCCAAAACACACTTAAAAGAGATGCCAAGTCATATATATATATATATATATATATATATATATATATATATATATATATATATATATATATATATAAGGATATTACAAAGTAATGAACAATAATGAAATAAATTACAAACATAAAGTCAAGTCAATAATATCTATGATCAACTTAGGTAACCAAGGGACTCAAAAGATTGTCAGTCAATATAAGTAATACATATACAAATAAAGGGCTAGTCATATTTACGGGTAAACCTATAATAATCTAGTTGGAGTCTTGCACAATGAAACCTACATGGCAATATTGTTATTCACTAAATTTTCATTAATACGCATTGATGGATTTATTAAGTCCCTTGTACAATGCTAACCACTATACAAACGATTAATGTTAACTGCGATTGATAATACCAGTACTTGGTCTTCGGTAGATATAATTCTCGATTGGTGTGAATGGAGTAAGGAAGGAGTAAAATGGCAACAATGATAAACCTCTTGTTTTGCGGGCAACTAATCTTTAACAATAATAAACTAAGTTACAATGTATTTATGTTTTAGGTTTATGGTTTAACAATATCAATATATCATTTAACATTAAAATAATGTTATAACATTTCCGTTGAAAGTCAACCCAACTCTGCCAAATTTGCATGAAATTCGTTCAAAACCATTTGACACTCCTCCCAAGTTTGTAGGTGGTTTTAAAATTTGCTGAAATTGGTCAAAAAGTCGACTAGGGTCCCATTGGGCAAATTTCCACCGAATATGTCAGAGAAAAAGTGATTTGGTTTCAAATTCGAACCGACTTCGACTTTGCATCGAATTGAATATCGATTTTCATGTTCCCTGAACGAATACAGTAACTTATAACCCAACACCAATGAAGTGGTTGGAAAATTTTCAGGGCTACCATGTGCACAAAGCAAATGGGGTGGAAAAAAATCCACTATGTGAAAGAGTTCGATCACACTTGGAATCATGAGGATAAAGACTACTTACAGGTGACAATTAAAGGTATAGCTGAATTGCTAGTGCACAACTAAGAATTGGATCTCATCATCTATGACGCAAGTTAGATTGATAGTTTCCAAGGAGGTTTCAGAAGAAAAAATGTATGTTGTGTAGCAAAGGGGTTGGTGAAACTGAATGGCACTTTATTTTCATATGTCCTGCTTACCAAAATATCCATGGTTGGTACAAGAACAACGTGAAGGAGGGCTGTCTTAATGAATTTCTTGATGAAGCAAGGCTGCACAAAACTGTTGGTTTTCTGATAAAGATTCATAACATGAGAGATGACATTGAAAAGAATATGAAAATGGTCTGGGTTTTTGATGCTGGGTCCTTTGACTGTTAGTCTCATGTAAGTCATAAAAATTCCTTCATTCATTACATAAGAAACTTGTACTAATGTATATATATCCATTATTAGAATTAGTCCATAACACATGATATTCATATAATATCTACATCATCATATTAAACCAAGGTTGCACGGGGATGGGGGTACTTCAAGTATGGGTATGCGTATGGCTATTTTTTAAAAAATAGGGGATGGATGATATTCATATAATAACTACATCATCATATTAAGCCAAGGTTGCACGGGAATGGGGGTGCTTCGGGTATGGGTACGAGTACGACAATTTTTAAAAAATAGGGGATGGAGGTACTTAGGCACGTCAATTTTTTAAATATTTTATTAGTTCATAGAAAAACTGAAAATGAGTCATAACAATGAGTTTTCAGAACAAGAACAGTGATAAAGTTTGCAGATATAATGTATTGTTTTTAGTTTAAGTTTTGCAATATGTTCGTAATAATAATATATGCAAAATGTTTAAATGCATAACAGATAAGGCAAACTTTGAACATGAAAAAGATCATAAAGCATATAACAATGACATATTGCAAATGATAAACTTCTGACTCAAACAATGATAAAGTTTACTATTAATCATTTTATATCAAAGTTTCCAACTAATTATATATTGAATTAAGCTTGATAAACAACAAGCTGCTATGCAAACAAAACACTGAAGCAAAAATCAGAAATGTTAACCAAGGTGCTTAGCTATAATGTTCTCTATTGAGTACCCACTAAGTATTGGGTGCTTGGGTATGCATACTGGTACTTGTTATGTGTCCTAGGGGTATAGGTACGAGTACTTGTGCAACTATCTATTAAATACATTAGGGTGTGAGAGAAGAAGCTGTTGGAAAAATGTGGGTTGTACAAATTGCATTACAATGTTTATATTCTAATATTTTATTTTATTATGTAAATGTTGCACCTAAATGGACGTGCAACTTGTAGAGGTTCCCGTAGAATATTCTTGATGAGTTGTATTCTAACATTGAGATATTGTTTGACATAATTATTTAATATTGGGGAAATAAATTAGAAGCACCTAATATTGGATGTGAGATCAAGACGTCAGTGAGCACATAGTTTTATGTAAACCATTTGGTAGTTTTCTGGGAGCTTGTTTTTATAATAGCAACCACAAGGGCACTTGTTGAGGGTAGAGAAGTTAGCTAGGGTAACATTTGTGAGGCTTGGAAACATGGTGTGGGATGTGTGATCTCATGCTTATTGACATAAGTGCTTGGTTGTGGCTAGGGCTTTGAAGGCTTTCATGGTTGTATTGCAATAGTATTTATGTGACGATGGATGCCTTTGGAGGCTGAGTTTTTCCCTTAGGAGGGTTTCTTAGGATCATAGTAACATGAATTGGAATCGTATCAGAATCGGCACGGCCGAATCGAATCGTGAATCGAGGGTGAATTGTCGGTGAATTGGCGGTGAATCGGCAAATTTGAAAAAACCCTTTAAATGTAAAATTTTTAACAATTTAAGACTTATTTCATGCACCTTTTATTGAATATAACTTGAAAACACTATAACATCATCAAATAGAATCTAACATACATAAACATGAAACATAAAATCCATCAAATACGTAACTATGTTATCATTATGTACTAAAATGTAAATTGTATGCTAGCTGAAGTATATAAAAATCAAATGATCATAATGATTCAAATCATAGAATCAGTAAGATGAAATCATGAAGATCTATAAGACATCAAATCATAAATGTATGTATAAATCTAAGATGAAGATCCATGAAAGTTTGAAACATATGTCTATCAGTGATTCAGTATCACTATCAATATCTATACAGTGTAAACAAAATATAAAAACAAGGTTCCAGCTCAAGCCTCATCATCCTCATCATCATCCTCTAGCTTTGTTGCAGCCTCAACCTTAGCCTCTGAGTATCCAGTTTGCTTATGAGAAAGGCGTGTAAGGTAGGTCTTAGAGGACCGCCAAGCCATGTCCCCTGCATGGGCAATGGGCTCACGAATAACGTCGCTAGGGCCTGCGTCTGTGCGTGCGTGCGTCTACCAATGCCTGAACGTGCTTTAGCTGCCTCCTCTGCCCTGGCCACAACCTCAGCCTCTACATCCACCTGGTCAACCCACGCGCGGTCTTCCTCAGTGAAGACTGGGTCCACGGTCTCTGTGATCCACTCTGATTCTGGATCAATCTCCTCCAGAATGATCGGAGAGGAGTCAGCGCCCAAAATCTGTCTGATCCTAAGACGAAGGTTGTAATGAACAAAGACAAGATCATTCAACCTCTGCATTGTTAACCTGTTTCTCCTCTTCGAGTGGATGTGCTCAAACATGGACCAACTGCGCTCACATCCAGAAGCGCTGCTTGGCTGACTCAGAATGCGGATGTCAATTTTTTGAAGGTTTGGGGTTGTGGCCCCAAACATTTGCCACCATCTATCTGAAATAAGGAAAAAACAAAAACAATTAGTCTCATTTACAAATTACAACTCTAAAATTAATGCATTATATAATCAACTTTAAGTTTAGAATCTAGATTCATGAACATTGAATATATTATTTAATTTTTACCTGGCTGTAGTGTTGTCTGAGCACTTATGGCCATTCTACCAGAGAAAAGTGGCCCCTCCTTATTGTTGAACTGGTCTAGCTCAACAATCGTAGCAGTGCTATTTTCATCGCTACTCAATCTCTGAATCACTGTGTATAAGCCAGTGAGAACCTCCACATCCGCTTTGAACTCAGGACAGAAACGAAATGCCGGATTCAGATAGTAAGCTACTGCGTGGATGGGTCGATGGAGCTGATTCTGCCATCTCCTATCGATGATGTCCCAAATAGGGCCATACCTCTCTTGCACTCCTGCATATTGGGCTCTGATGGCCTCCTTGGCCCTATCCATGCTCTCATAAATGTAGCCCATAGAGGGCTTCTCCCCATCAACAGTTCATAGCAAAGCTACAAGGGGCTCAGTGACCTACATATAAAGTAAAACGAAAAATTTGAGTCAAAACTTAAATATAAAATAAGATAACTTAAAGTAAAAGAAAAATACTAAATGTTAAATTGCAATAAATTTGCCTTAAGGATTTCTCTAGCGGGTTTCCAAAAACCATCCTCATCAAATATGCAATCCGCCACATCTAACTCTACAGTGGTCGTAGCATAGGAAGAGAAAATCCACTCCTCCCCAACAAACATGCTCCTCAATCCATCCCTTGATGTCAACAAGGACTGCAAGGTGATGAAATTCGAGGCAAACCTCGTGATACCTGGGCGAGCTAACTCCTTGCCTTTTGTGTACTTCCTCATTGTGCTAAGAACAAATGCATGATTATAAATGAATTTGCATATGTTTTTTGCCCTTTCCACACATGACTTGACAAACTCAAGTTTGCCAATTTCCTCCAACATGAGGTCAATGCAGTGTGCCGCACAAGGGGACCAAAATATGGTGGGGTGCCTCTCCATCAAAAGTTTACCTACAACAATTTTAAGTCAATTAGAAACTCAAGTTTCAAAATTCAAATAAATTTATTTTCAAAACTTGAAAAGTTAAAAGTTTACTTGCTGCAACATAATTTGCTGCATTATCCGTCACCACCTGGATCACATTTTGTTCCCCCACCTCTGCTATAACTTCCTCAATAGCCTCACATAAATATGTGGCATTTTTCACATGTGTGGAAGCATCAATGGATTTTATGAACATGGTATATCCTACAAGTAACAAAACAACGAATTATAATATTAAATGGATCATTAACGAATTAACATTCAACAAATCAAAATTTACAATTATGCATGTAGGAAAGTAGAATGATCAATCACCTCCACAGGATACAAGAAAATTGAGGAGTGTTCTATTCCTCCTATCGGTCCAACCATCAGTCATGATGGTACAACTCTTTGCAATCCATTCTTTTCGGTTCTCCTCGAGGTCAACCCTCATGTCCTCTACCATCTCATCCAGGAGGTAACCGCTCAACTCAGCCTCAGTTGGGGCTTTAAACCCCGGACCACAAATAGCAACCGCATCTATCATATTCTGCCAATAAGGAGCCCTGTCACAAATAAAAGTTTAGATGTCAAAGACTCAAATTATAAAACAAGTAGATATAATTAAAGTTTTACTTTTACTTTTAATTATAACTTTAAAGAAAACAAAGAAAAAAGAATCAATTACTTAGCTGCAATAAATGGAATATTGCAAAAGTACCAAAATTTGCATATCTCCTTTCTGGCAGCATCGTGAATCTCCTTGTTCAAACCCATGCCCTCAAGCGTGGGTTGGGAACCAGGAATAGTGCGGGGCACAAAGTAACTATCCATTTTGTTTTTCCGCACTCTAGGCTGCAATAGGTTGGTGTGGGACTCTGTCTTAGTATGTGACCGACTAGCACTAGCACTAGCATGAGTAGAAGAACTAGGATAAAAAGGAGGCCTAGAAGAACCCTCTCCAACACAACCTACGGATGTGGACGCTGATGCAGATGCAGATGTGGATGCGGCTGCGAATGCGGGAACATGGGAGCCAATACCCCTTAACCCTTCAACTTGCATTTTCCTATTTGCTTTGTCTTTTTCAATTTTTTCTAATGCCATTGAGCAAGTGTGTTTTGCCTCAGGTGTTTGGTGAGTGCAAATTGTAACATCGTATCCAGGTATAGCAGCAATGTGGAATTTCAATCTATAAATACCCCCGGAAGTTATTTTTTCTTTACAAAACATGCATTTTGTTTGATATTTGGTTCTTCTAGGAAACTCTTCATTATATTTCCAACATTCATCTTTTTTACCCATTAGAATTTGCGAAAAATGAGAGCAAAGGCTGTTGCAATAAAAAAAATATTGTAAAATATCAAAGTTTGAAGCTAATAAAAGTTAGAAAACAACAAACCCTAGCTTGCAACTTAGTAAAAATAAAGAACATTCAAGATTTACACTAAAATTCTTGAAAATTATAGAAATTTAACAAAAAACGCATAATACACTAAAAATTTAACAAAAAATGCATAATACACTAACATGCAAGAAAAAAATAAGCACTTACCTCTTGCAAATGAGTTGAGGAGTGTTGATATTGGCTCCTTAATGCTCCCAAAGCAATTGATGGGCTCCCCAAATGGCCTGCTGATCTCTTTGGTACTCTTCCTTCTTGCCGGTTGGAAACCTATGGCTTTTCTTTTCTCTTCTTCTCTCTCACTTTTCCTCTCTTCTACTCATGCTTAACAAATAGAAGGCCCTTTAGGGTTATAAAAAAGAGAATAGGTTAAAAACAAAGTAAAAAAAACAAGTGATTTAAAAAAAAAATTCAACTCCCCTTTTTACATGCCGCGGGCGATTCATACCCAATTTTTAAAGGCGATTTTGGCGATTTTTACATGAATCGCCTGAATTGCCAATTTAGGCGATTCATGGCCGAGAAATCGGCGATACCAATACATGATTCAAAAAAAATCGCACAGCATGAATCTGGTCGCGAAATTGCCGATTCAGGTGATTTTTGGGCGATTCTCGTTACTATGCTTAGGATATATCTTGTTTCACATTTTTGTTGATATGTTGTCAATTCTCTTGCATGTGGATTCTAAGTGTTTATTTGCATAGGATCTCTTATGGGTTATGTGAAAATTGTTACTCTGTTGACTATAAGTTTCCTTACAAGCGCTATTAGAGTTATGGTTTTATTCTTGTAACCCTAGGTTTAATCCATGGGAGTGCATGAAAGAATGTTAAGAAAATGTATGATATGAGGGTTTGTTGCAAATTTGGGGATTGTGGATTTGTGGGGTTTTGCAGATCTAATTTTACGAGAAACTATTGGTTAAGGTTTTTTTGGATGTTTTATTTAAATGAGGGTTTTTGGGGGGAATTTGCAAAAATGCCCTTTTGGGTAAAAATGGACCTTACAATTGGATCTAGGTTGGCCTTCCAAAGAATTTTGATATTAAATATGCCCTATTTAGGCAAAGTTGAAACGTGAGCCAATTTTTTTTTGCCATATGATTGTGTGTACTATGTAGGTGTTGTGGGGTGTCGTAAGAAAAAATTAAAATTCTACAATTAATTTTATTAAAACTTGAAAAAAAAAGAAAAAGAAAATGTGCAGAGCGCATTGGGGTTGAAAACTAAAATAATTTATTTTTTGTAAAGAAGAAAAGTTCGTGGTGGGGTGAGGTCGTTACCCCCCAACCCATGGTAGTACTCGTAGGATACTTACAACTGACAATCTGTAGACCGTGTGATTATTAGTTCGCAAGCCTTGCAGTACACGTGGGTTGCTCCCCCCTCCCTCCTCTGAATTTTATGAGAAATTCTTGGTTAAGGGTTTTTTTGAGGTTTCATTTAAAGGAGGGTTTTTGGGGGGAGTTTTCAAAAATGACCTCTTGGGTAAAAATGGACCTCACAATTGGATCTAGGTTGGCCTTCCAATGAACTTTGATATTAAATATGCCCTATTTAAGCGAATTTGAAAAGTGATGCAATTGTTTTTTGCCATACGATTGTGTGGATTGTGCTGGTATTGTTGAGTGTCATCAGAAAAAAATGAAAATCTACAGTTAATTTTATTAAAACGCGAAAAATCAAAAAAAGAAAATACGTACTGTAGATTTTCATTTTTTTCTGATGACACTCAACAATTTTTTTTTTTGATGACACTCAACAATACCTGCACAATCCACACAATCGTATGGCAAAAAACAATTGCATCACTTTTCAACTTCGCCTAAATAGGGCATATTTAATGTCAAAGTTCGTTGGAAGGTCAACCTGGATCCAATTGTGAGGTCCATTTTTACCCAAGAGGTCATTTTTGAAAACTCCCCCCAAAAACATTGGGGTTGAAAAATATATATATTTTATAAACAAGAAAAGGTTTTGGTGGGGCGGGGTCACTACCCCCAATCCCATGGTAGTACCCACAGGGTACTTACAACTGACAATCCATAGATCTTGTGATTGTCGGTACGCAAGCCTTGCAGTATACGTGGAAGGTACCACCCTTGGGGAGTCGTCGCCCTCCCATGCAAGTCGTGGGGTGTGGCGCCTTCACGAGGTGGGTGATTTTTTTAAATAAACCAAAACACTTTTAAAGGTTTTTCACCCACATTTATTTTTATTTATTAAATAAAAACTTTGAGAAATATAATTCTGCCTTGTTAATATTTTCAATGGTATTTTATCATTTTAAAAATATTTGATGCTGTAGTAAATTATATGCCTATTGTATGTCATGAGGTGTTCCCTTTGACTGGGGAAAATAAATGAAATATTTGTTTGGCATATTAGAAAAACTTGAAAAGTGGTTTTAATGGGGGCATTGGGATTTTTTGGAATCCACATTGTTGTATTTATGGCCAAGGAGGCTTTCTTTCATGGAGCATAACTTGGGCATATGGAGTCGGATTTTGGACTTTGAATAGTTGACGAAAAACTCTTGAAAAGCTCTACACATTGGTTCAGATTTGGTGTAGGTGTCACATGATTTATTTGACGATATATTGATCTAAATTGTTTATGGATTATATCGACCTATGGTGAGACATGGTTTATTTTTGAGATTTGGATTTGATGTCATTGTATACTAGTATGTATATCAAATTGGTCTCATGTTGACATGGTTATTAGTATTTGATTTGGATATGTATGTTGCATTGCTGGGGCTACAAGTTGTGCAACTTTGGAAGTGGTCTATACTTACAAGTTGCATTTATGGCTTGGATATGAGTTGTCTATTTCCATATATCTTTCATTATTGATAAATACTCAGATTGGTGGTATGATTTTCTTTATGACATGGTTTGCTGATTTGTTTTCATGTAGAGGGGATGAGATATTATTGCTAAGTTATGTAGACATATACTTTAGTTGATGATTTTTTGTTTGGATTCTTGATTTGGTTATGACAGCATATCTTCTTGGTTGAGGATCTTGGTTACTTTGGTTTCTTTTGGGAGCTCAAATGCATGTTTTGAGTTCTTTGATGGTTTGATGCCTTGATTGATTCTCATGTTAGAGGATGGTGTTTTATCATGATGTTACAGATATAGCTTGCATACACTGTTTAGGAGCTTGTCATAGTGATGATATGACAGTGCAAGATTGGTTATTGGTTTGTTGGTTGGCAGTTTTGTATCTTTTTGGTTTGGAGATCTTGGGTTCAGTTGGTACTAACATTTTAGTTCTATGCATGTAGACATGGAGGATATACATGTAGGAGTTGGAAATCAAGATGCCATGGGTGACTTGGTACCACGATTGAGTGGGAGTTGTTAGGAGAGATGTATATAGTGCTTGCAGATATTGAAGGGTGTCTTAGACCCTGTTGTAGCAGAAACATCTTTGATGTTGGTGTGCTTGTAGGTGTTTGTTATCTTCATGGTGTGTGGAGATGTTGACATCTTGAGGATTCATGGGGTCCTTGGTAGAGGTATAGTTTATGTTTTCATTTGAAATGTTATCCTTGGTGTTAGGATGATTTCATTATTATGTCATGGTATACTCTTGATGTGCATTTAGAAGTTTGACATGTTATGGGATGTTATGGTATAGTTTATGTTTTCATTTGAAATGTTATCCTTGGTGTGCTTGTAGGTGGTGGTTATCTTCATGGTGTGTGGAGATGTTGACATCTTGAGGATTCATGGGGTCCTTGGTAGAGGTATAGTTTATGTTTTCATTTGAAATGTTATCCTTGGTGTTAGGATGATTTCATTATTATGTCATGTTATACTCTTGATGTGCATTTAAAAGTTTGACATGTTATGGGATGCTCATATGGAGCATGTTATCTCTTTGGTTGAGATGGTTAGATTATGTTGTCATGTTTATGATCTTGATTCCTAGGTTGGATTGGTGACATTAATCTTGGCTTAGTTTTTTGGTATTGAGGACATTAATCATTTCCTAGACACTTCTTGATATTGCTATGTTGCATTTGAAGTTGGCATGGATTGGTTGATTATAGGTGCTCATGGACACTGAGAGACAGTGGTGATGTTGATTTCTCTTGGGATTAGAGATGTATGTTTTGCAACAATTGATGATTTAAGCAGGAAGAGCGAGGAGCATTCATTTGGTATGGACTTGAAAGGAGAGTGTTCTTAGATTAGTTTTGGTTGGAGATTTGGATATCTTGATGAACATTCTCATTTCCTACTATTGGTCTACTTAGCAGTTTACTACTTGAGAGGTATAACCCATTGTTCCTTTCAAGTGCATTGTGTTTATGCCCAACTTTTTTGACATAGGTCTTGAGCTATGGCGTGAGTCCGTTTTGGAGGATTCATTCAAGAGGTGGTTTGCCATTGGTTATCTCCTTGTGCATATGTTTTTGTTATGCTATCATTATGATTGAGTTTAGGAGATTGTTTTATTGGGCATATGTTTTGGTTTAGGAATGGTAATGATTTTGACTTTCTTGCGAGAGGCTTACATCCATGATTGGTTATGGTATGGTTTTGGGTGTTGTGGCTTTTTGGTTGGGGTTTTATGGAGGAGATCATACTTGACATAGTTACCATTTAGAGGTGTGGAGGACATGCTACATTTTATGATTTGCAATGTTTCTCTTTAGTCTTGGCTATCTTCTTGGATGTGCGGTTTCACTTTCTTTGGGTTGGGATTCGTTGGAGCTTGTAATCACTGGTTTGTGTTCATGTGTGTCATGTTGGTAAGGGCAAGGTTGTGTTAATGAAACCATGTTAATGTTATATAGATCGACTTGTGCAAATGTACTAACATTGCCATTGTTGTTGGTGTTATCCAAATGCAGATTTGAAGACTTATAAATATGAGGAGAGACTAGATAATAATAGTATATTAACAATAAGATAAATAACCATATATATAATATATATAATAATATATATAAAACAGTGTTACACGGGGACTCACACCCCCCTCCTAAACCTTGGTGTACCTGTCCCCGAGATGTCCCCACACCGAGTACTCGCGTACTCAAGTACCCCCACCTCTGTCGTTTGGTAACCATGCCACTGGATTGGGGACTTGAATTTCTATTTGAAATTTGATTTTTGAATGTTACTATTGGGTATGTAATATGTTATTATGTCTGAATGTTCAATGGTTCTAGGTCATGTTGCAAGTTTGGTTTTTTCAAGTATTTTAGTTTGGTATGTTCTACAGAAACATCATTTCATAACAAGCATTTCAAGTTCTATATGTATACTATACATCGCCCCTCCTCGCCCCTTCCTCCCCTTAACGTTGTCCCCTAGCCGTCCCCCCCTGTCTCGAAAATGAGGCTCATTTTTCCCCTGTCTCGACATGCTGCCATCTCAACACACCCCATACTGGTGTTACATTGATATAAAATATAATATATATTATAATACTATATATATATAATATTATATATATAAGAATATTTATCTAAATGATGATTTACCATCAACAATGTATCTCACGATTGAATCAATCTGACTGAGGCTACAAACTTAACACTCCCTCTTAGCTAGGGAGGATTGTAATAGAACATATTATGCTTTCAAGTATATGAAGAGATATCATCTCAGTATGATATTCCTGGAATGACATATTTAAGGATATTGTAATATCCTCCCCTGATTTGAACTTTGACTTGTAGAAATTTAACTTAAGGAATATTGTCAAACACTTTGTATGCAAACTCATAAAGCTTATTTCCTCAATAAATTGCTTTCCAATGAGTAGATTTACGAACAACTATGAAGTGACATTAAAATGCATAATACACATCATAACATTTTCACAAACACTTGGCACACATTCAACAGTATATGAAAAATTTGGAAACTCTTTCAATCTGCTGATAAAAGGGTGATTTTTAAATGTAGATGTGCACTTACAGCTGCCTTAAAGGCTGCAACAACTATTCAGACTTGTATTCAACAATTATTATGCAAAGTATCAAAATTTGGCAGAAGAAACCTGGAATTAGTTGCCGTAGTATTTTGTAGATGTAGTCGGCAGCCCTCCAAACTTCTAATCAGCCGGAAAAACAAGTAAACTTGATACCAACACCGTTCACGCCGTACTGTAGCAAAATACTGTTCATGCCGACTGCAGCAAAATACTGTTCATGCCGCACTATAGCAATAAGTAACTTCAGATCTGCACCTCAAACCCTTGTAAATTTCTTTATGCGAACGCCCCAAATGAAACCCAGTGTATTTCCTGAAGTGAAAACACCCTTGATCCTCCTGACTGTGTCTTCCAACAGCGAAGAGAATGCTAGCAAAGAGGGATTCCGTCCTCCAAGCTCGATAATCAGATATCCAGCAACATAACATTAATCTTCATCCAAGCATACAAAAAATAAGCTCTTCCATTTCTTTTATAGTGTTCTCACAAGAGCTCAACCCTTCGTTTTCTCAATGTGGGATAAAACATAACTCCCTTTATGTACCTTATGTCTCCAACGTGTTATAAAAATAAAAGGAACTCTTTTAATTTAAATATTTTCCACAAACTATAGTCTATGCATTAATAAAGTTAAATATTTAAATTTAACTTTATAAAATGGCTTTATCAATGCATAACAAATCTTATCAATGATAAATAAGTTTTCCTGTCAATTTTAAACAATTACCATCGACATACCACTGTGACTGAATGTCCGGCCATGTCCAAGATGACTTACTATAAATAGTAAGTATGCCCAAAGTTGCCCCAGAACCCCTCAGAAAGACTTGCAACTGAAACTGTCTAGGCCAAATGGCCTCTAAGCCCCTTTAATGTCCTAGTTAGCCTACGGGACTGTGGGGAAATAGGCTAACGACAACATCATGCTATGAATGCTAGAAAGGGGACATTACAGTCCGCCCTTCCCAAAATTGCTTGTCCTCAAGCAATTTCAGCTCTGGATGCTGCAATATCTGCTCATTTTCCCAAGTAGCATCCTCGACAGGTAGGTTCCTCCACTTCACTAGATACTCCCTAATAGTTCTCCTGCGAAGCACCCTCTCCTTGGAGTCAAGTATGGCCTCGGGAACCAAGATAAGCTTTCCCGCATCATCAAGAGGTGGCAATACTACTGAAGGCACCACATTGTGACCCAATGCCTTCTTAAGGCGTGACACATGGAACACATTATGCACTTTACTGTCTGCAGGCAACTCCAACTCATAAGCTACTTCGCCCACTCTCCTGATTACTTTGAACGGTCCATAGTAGCGTGGTTTCAATTTCTCTGCTCCACTCTTCTTGAGAGAGGACTGTCTATACGGCTATAACATGAGGTACACCATATCTCCCACCTCAAAAGACCTCTCAACCCTGTGCTAATCAGCATATTGCTTCTGCTGATTTTGTGCTTTTTGCAAATTTTCCTTCAAGGATCGCATAATGTCCTGGCACTCCTGCAAAGTATCCTTGGCCTTAGGCACCCTGCTGTCCCCAAATAACAAATCCAAAAAATTAGGAGCATCATACCCGTACAGTGCCATAAAAGGGGACATTTGAATAGACATATGGAAAGAGGTATTATAGCAGTACTCCCCTAGATGTAGCCACTTCACTCAAGCCTTCTGCTCTCTTCCAATGTAGTTTCGAAGGTACCCCTCAA
Organism: Cupressus sempervirens; assembly: GCA_028749045.1. Classification (NCBI taxonomy): domain Eukaryota; kingdom Viridiplantae; phylum Streptophyta; class Pinopsida; order Cupressales; family Cupressaceae; genus Cupressus; species Cupressus sempervirens. The sequence goes on from CM053792.1 coordinate 477,979,412, forward strand.
CCCATTTGTTCACTATCTCTGTCTGCCCATCAGTTTGGGGATGGTAGCTGGTACTCGGAGTGAGCTTTGTTCCACATAACCTGAACAACCCCTGCCAAAAGTGGCTCATAAATCTGCTGTCTCTGTCACTGACTATGCTCCGTGGTATCCCATGTAGTCTGAATACCTCTCGAAAAAATAGTTCTGCTGTTTGTGCTGCTGAATATGTAGACGAAATTGCAAAGAAATGTGCAAATTTCGTCAATCTGTCTACCACAACAAAGATACAATCCCGACCCTATGCCTTGGGGAGGCCTGTGATAAAATCCATGGAAATGCTATCCCACTTCTTCTCTGGTATGGGTAGGGGCTGTAGTAAACCACCCGGAAAAGAATGTTCCTGTTTGTTCTGCTAACGCACAGGGCATTCCCTCACAAACTGAAGCACCTCTGATTTGAGTCCTTTCCAAGTGAAGCGCTCTCTCACCTGTCGATATGTCTTAAAGAATCCGGGATGTCCTGCCATCGGTGAATCATGAAATGCCCTCAAAATCTTCTGCTTCATAGCAGACCCGGGTACTAAATAAATCCTTTCCTTGTAGATGATCAGATCATTTACGACAGTGTATCGACTATCTTGAATAGCTCCCTCAATAATGCTAGATGCCCAACTATCCTTAGCATATTCTGCCAAGATCATCTCTCTCCAATCATCCATGACTATCCCAACAGCAAGCAAATGAGGCCTTCTAGATAAAGCATCTGCAACAATATTTTTCTTCACTTTGACATAGGCTATGTCGAAATCATAGGCCTGTAATTTACTCACCCATTTCTGTTGCCTGTCATTAAGGTCCTTCTGTCCAAGGAAATGTTTCAAGCTATTATGATCTGTTTTTACTGTGAACCGGCTTCCCACTAAGTACTACCTGAACTTAGCTAACGCGTGCATGATTGCTAGCATCTCTTTGTCGTAGATGCTGTAGGTTCTCTCCACTCCTCATAATATTCTACTCTCATATGCGATGGGATGTTTGTCTTGCATGAGAACAACTCCTATGCCCTCTCCCGAGGCATCGCACTGCAGCTCAAAGGGCCTGGTGAAATCTGGAATGGCTAAAACAGGACATGTACTCATCAGCTCCTTAAACCTGTCAAAACAATCCTGAGCCCTCTCTGACCACTTGAAACTATCTTTCCGTGTCAAATCTGTAAGTGGTGCTGCTATCTGTGAAAAAACCTTAACAAATCTGCGGTAGAACCCACAAAGCCCAAGAAATCCCTTGAGTTGTGAAGTGTTCCTCGATGGTGGCCAATCCAGAATGGCCTTGATCTTGTCTGGGTAAACCCGAACACTTCCTGCACTAATAATATGCCCTAGATAGAGCAACTCTGGCATCCCAAACTCACATTTACTCATCTTGGCATATAATGACGCCCTCTCTAGAATACTGAGCACTGTATCAATATGCTTCAAATGTTCCTCCCAAGTACGGCTGTATATCAGTATATCATCAAAAAATATCAACACAAACTTCCTCAACTGATCTCTGAACACTCTATTCATACAGGATTGGAAAGTGGCAGGGGCATTTGTCAACCCAAAGGGCATGACTAAGAACTCAAAATGTCCATAGTGGCATCTAAAAGCTGTCTTCTCCACATCCACCTCTCTAACCCGTATCTGATGGTAGCCGGATCTCAAATCAATCTTGGAGAAGTTGCATGCACCATGCAATTCATCAATAAGCTCATCGATGCACGGGATAGGGTAACGGTTCTTGATTGTCTTCTTGTTTAGCTCCCTATAATCAATGCACATCCTCATTGTACCATTCTTCTTCTTCACCAATACTACTGAAGAAGCGAAAGGACTTTTGCTTGGCCGTATGTGCCCCATGTCAATCAACTCCTTAATTGCCTTTTCTATTTCATCCTTACATCTCTTCGGATGGCGGTAAGGTGTGATGATAACTGGCTTAGCCCCTTCCTCTAATTCAATAACATGCTCGATTCCCCTATCCGGGGTTCTCCCTGGAGGTATCTCACCAAACACCTTAGTATGTTTGGTTATTATTTTTTGTACATCCCGTGGATACTCTTGTTTATGTTGCTCTGTCATCTCAAGCATTACTCTAAACTCTGCTGCCCACTGCACCTGATCATGTCTAAAGAAACTCTGCATCCGCTTGAGTGACACTACTCGAAGTCTCCCATCTGACAAACCTCTGAGCACTATCTTCTTACCATTTGCCTCAAACCTCATTTCCATTTTCTCAAGGTTAAATGTAAACTCTACCAGAGACTTCATCCAGTTCATCCCAAGCACCATATCCTGATCACCAATGTTGACCACAAAGAAATCTCCTGTCATGTCATAATCTCCCAAACGAAGCTGCAAGTTGGAGATTTTCTTGGTACATTCAATTTTGAAGCCATCGGCAACCATCACCTTAAATCCCCTATGCTCCTCTGTATGTAGCCCTCTGCGTGTCACAAACTTCTCATCAATGAAGTTATGTGTCGCCCCTGTATCAATGAGTGCCACAACTCTCTGTCCATCCAAGGTTCCCCTAACTCTGAAAGTGACGGCCTCCTGTATACTTGACAATTGAGCTATCGTGCTATCACCGCGTGCTTCCTCTTGTGAAGAACTATCATCATCTCCATCTGATTCGGATGACTGCTCTGAATCTCCATCTACTGACTCTTCGGCTGAAAAGTACTCCATCTGCTTAGCTTTTGCTTTCATTGGACACTTATGTGACAAATCCCAAGGCTCCCTGCAATGAAAACAAAGCTTCTTCTTCCTGAGATCATTAAGTGTCTCATTGTCCAACCTCTTACTTTCCTCCTTAGCTGGCTGAACCTCTTTATGAAAAGGTTTCCTGTCCTTATCTTTCCTTGAAGGGAAACTCTTTGCCTGGAATTTATTTTTTGAAGATGAAGAGGAATCCATGTCACGAGCTTTCTTAATGGCTTCCTGCAAAGTGGGAGGGTCGAGAGCTTTAATCCACCCTCTCAACGGATCAGCTAACCCATCCATAAATAGAACTAGTATCCTCCATTCAGATACATCTGTTACTAACACTGCAAGTTTCTGAAACTCTGAAATGTATGTTTCCAATGATCCCCACTGTTTAAGCTGAGCTAACTCCTTGAAATGGAGTTTTGGATCCTTCCTATCAAAACGTTCAATCAGCCTCTCTATAAACTCCACATATGAGGTAATGTGTGCATGTCCCATAGTGACCATACCATGATGCCACCACTCGTGTGCTAACCCATCCAGATGAATTGCTGCATACTTAATAGCTTCTTCCTCGGGCATAGGGTTCAATTGAAAGTATGTGTCAAGCTTTTGAACCCAAGTTCTTGCTGTAGACTTTCCTGAGCCATCATAATATGGTAACTCAAGTCTCCCTACTTTCTTCCGTAGCTCATAGCTCTGGTTCCTGTCATGTCCACGTGGCATATGTTTCATCCGCACATCCATATACTCCCTAAAGGTAATTGCAGCAGTAAAATCTGGCCCTCCGGCTTCCCAATCTCTCCTCAACTGGTCCTGTATATCAGTAATCTGGGGCTCTGGTACGAGCTGCTCTGGAGCTCTAGGAGGAAATGTAGGAATCATAGGCCTTGAACTCACTGTCCTAGCTCGCTGGGGTGCATGACCGAAATTGTTCCCAACTTGTTCATCTCCATTATGTGTCCCATCCTGATCATTTCCATTCTGATTGTTACCATTCTGATTATTTCCTCCACCCATGTTAGCATTCAACCCCATTTGACGAGCCATCATCTGCATCATAAGATCCAATCTCTGATTCTGTTCCTGTGCCCTTTGTTCTGCTACTAGTTGACCCTGTACCAAGGTCTCTAATAACTGTAAGAATCTTTCCTCTCCAGGCTCTGGACCGACATTCCCACCTCCACCTAATCTTGTATTCCTGTCATCTCGGTCACCCATATTACTATCTTGATCAAAGAATACCTCCGCTGTGTTTGTATGACTGGATTCTATACCCCCCTGTACGGATGAACTAGACTGTTTGCTTTGCAAGTCTGAACTCCTACTTTGTCTTGCTCTGGTATTGCAGAAATTATAAGGCCCCTGTCGTATGCTCAAACATAAATGCTCTGATTTTAGTGTTTTGACATTTCATCAAACACTTTCCCCTCTATCCGCCAGTTCCAAATTTCCTATAAGACCTCCACAGGATGGTAGGACTTATAGCTCTAATACCACTGTAATATCCTCCCCTGATTTGAACTTTGACTTGTAGAAATTTAACTTAAGGAATATTGTCAAACACTTTGTATGCAAACTCATAAAGCTTATTTCCTCAATAAATTGCTTTCCAATGAGTAGATTTACGAACAACTATGAAGTGACATTAAAATGCATAATACACATCATAACATTTTCACAAACACTTGGCACACATTCAACAGTATATGAAAAATCTGGAAACTCTTTCAATCTGCTGATAAAAGGGTGATTTTTAAATGTAGATGTGCACTTACAGCTGCCTTAAAGGCTGCAACAACTATTCAGACTTGTATTCAACAATTATTATGCAAAGTATCAAAATTTGGCAGAAGAAACCTGGAATTAGTTGCCGTAGTATTTTGCAGATGTAGTCGGCAGCCCTCCAAACTTCTAATCAGCTGGAAAAACAAGTAAACTTGATACCAACACCGTTCACGCCGTACTGTAGCAAAATACCGTTCATGCCGACTGCAGCAAAGTACTGTTCATGCGGCACTATAGCAATAACTAACTTCAGATCTGCACCTCAAACCCTTGTAAATTTCTTTATGCGAACGCCCCAAATGAAACCCAATGTATTTCCTGAAGTGAAAACACCCTTGATCCTCCTGACTGTGTCTTCCAACAGCGAAGAGAATGCTAGCAAAGAGGGATTCCGTCCTCCAAGCCCGATAATCAGATATCCAGCAACATAACATTAATCTTCATCCAAGCATACAAAAAATAAGCTCTTCCATTTCTTTTATATTGTTTTCACAAGAGCTCAACCCTTCGTTTTCTCAATGTGGGATAAAACATAACTCCCTTTATGTACCTTATGTCTCCAACGTGTTATAAAAATAAAAGGAACTCTTTTAATTTAAATATTTTCCACAAACTATAGTCTATGCATTAATAAAGTTAAATATTTAAATTTAACTTTATAAAATGGCTTTATCAATGCATAACAAATCTTATCAATGATAAATAAGTTTTCCTGTCAATTTTAAACAATTACCATCGATATACCACTGTGACTGAATGTCCGGCCATGTCCAAGATGACTTACTATAAATAGTATGCCCAAAGTTGCCCCAGAACCCCTCAGAAAGACCTGCAACTGAAACTGTCTAGGCCAAATGGCCTCTAAGCCCCTTTAATGTCCTAGTTAGCCTACGGGACTGTGGGGAAATAGGCTAACGACAACATCATGCTATGAATGCTAGAAAGGGGACATTACAGATATCAACATATATCCATCAACTTAGATGTTATCTTTCAATATAATTCGAAGTATGTTTCAACAAGAAATATTTAACATAATTCGATGTATGTTTCAACAAGAAATATTTAACATATGATATTCATCATACTTATATTCCTATGGTATGTGCACTGGCATCAAATCCTTGATGCCTACCAAAAGAATATGTTATATCCTAGTAGGATATGAGTTATTTGATTTCCGACACTCCAGGACAACAACTTAATGAAGTCGATTATGTAACTAGTAATCAACATGTCATGAACTCTATCATGTCAAGTATCATGATCTCCGAAACTCCGGGACAACAAGTTAATGTAGTTTGATCATGATACATTTGTAACATGACCACTGACACTTTGGGATGACAACTTAATGTAGTGTATCATGATAACAGGTCAAGCTATTAATAAGATTGTCACCTTACAGTAGCAACCCTCCAAGTATATATATATATATATATATATATATATATATATATATATATATGAAAGATCATCACGTTTCATGACATAATCCACAAATGCAAAATAGTAACCACCATCAATCAAGTCAGATGGTGGAACAAAGGCTTGCATCTTAACTTCTCTCTCACAGAGAAGATTGCCCAAGGAATTTCACTTTGAACTTCTCCCTCATAGAGAAGATATCATTCATAAGGGATTACACCTCAAAATTCTCCCTTTAAACAATGATCGTAGGAAGTTAGGTCCTATAGTTATTCCCTTAGAGGTTCTTTTCGCCCAAGAATGTCTGTCGGACTCCCTTTGAATTTGATATCGATTTTTTGATTTTCTGGTGATAAGTCATTACTTCCTCATGATGTACACAAGAATAGGCCCATCAAAATAATGCTGTATTTCTAGACTTCCTCTGAGTATCAATCTTCTAAGCTCCTGCGTTGCCTTTGAAGAAGTGTCATACTCCCTCTTAATGTAGATATTTGCTTCAAGACCCTCAATTTATCCAGTCTGATCACAACTTTTTTGAAGCTATTGTCATAAGCTGCCTAATGTACCATTCTTCTTTTCTTGCAAGATCAACTTTAGATACAAAGAAAAAGATCAAGGAAAATAACTCATAGAGTACATATAAAAATGCAAATGACAAAGAGACTATAATGAGTAGATAAATGTAATAGTTAAGAATAATAAATACTTATTTGTACATTAACATCCTTGACATTAATTTCTCCAATGGAGTTCCATATGCATCAAATCAGAAAATGTCTTCAATGGGAATGAAACATTGGTTAAAGGTAATTATTCAGCCCCTATAATGTAAAATTTCCACAGACTTCATTTTTATAGAGTTTTCGACCTTTCAGGGATCGGAAGAGGTTAAAGTTTTCTTCATAAGTCTTTATCCCTTCTGGTAAAACATGGGACAGATTCACAAGTGTATGGCTTTGCCTTTATTGGTCCCTCTATAGATTATAAAGCTTAGTAGTATGTTGTCATGATACTGCTGAATATCTTTGTTAGCGACACCAAAAAGGCTATCATTATGTTTGTGTTGGGTATTACATTGCTCCATACTAAGGAATAATATTGTTTTGCATATCATTTTTCAAAAGTCACTTGAATTAGTGCTAAGAATTAGAAAAACACGAATTGATAAGTGGTAGTAATCTTAGTCGTTAGAGTAATCATTCTTTTAGTAGTCCATAACAATAATTATTTCTCCTTGCTATGAGTAGAATCAGTCTTTTCCAAGGATGATAATCTTTTGTTATGGCTTCAATATTTCCCTTCTCCAATTTTTCTATCAAATGAACCTCAATATCCTTCTTTCTTTTACGAGATATTTTTCAGTTAAGGCAAGCTACGTTCATGCTTTTAACATTGTCAACTTGGGCTATCTCTCTTTACAACTTTCCACTATACTTATGCATCTGTCTTTGTAAATTCACCAAATTCACAATGAATGCATATGCCTTCGTAGTTTGATTTTCATCCATAGTTCACACTTTTAATCTTTATATCTTTAGGTTTATATTTTATATTATGTAGACCATATGTTGGATATAAGTTATTGCCAAGCATCATAAAACTCTACTAAACGTAGCTATAATACTATATATATTTACATTTAACTATTCTTTCATCTATATTTCCCCTATTTGATGAATCGTTCAAGATTTCCATTATGTTCCTTCAGCTTCCTCATCGTCGATGTGCCATTCGTGCATACAAAATACTATACATTTGGGCATCGCATCTTCTTCTTCCTTTGCAATTGAAAGTTCATGTTCAAGTAATGCTAGTTCTGGAATATATGTTTTTCTTTTCTTTTCGAAAGTCTCATATTTTCGAGCGTTGTTACTTCCTATAATGTCCCCTTTTCCACTGTCGAGTATTTCTCTTGTCCTTGATGAAATAGCCTCTACTTAATTGTCATTTTGTGTTTGTTACTAACCTTTAATCACAAAGAGGGGTTGAATCCAATTTAATATTTATTACTTATTGAAAAAACGAAGTGGATCTTATAATCTCCAAGACTAGCAATCCTCCTTTATTGATTCCTAAAAGATTTAGTTCAATTGATGCGGATATAACAAGGTCACTGGGAGATGGGGAGACTTGGAGGTCTCTGATACTGGTACTGGTATGCCAATTTTTCAAAAATAGGAGATTGGGGTACTTGGAGACAACAATTTTTTTAATAGTTTAAATATTCTCATGCTAAATACAAAATACTAATATTGAAAAACTAAAAGAGTAAAGTAAATAATAATAGTAATGTCACATTAAAATAGAGTCAAATATTTCAAAACTCACATAATCACATTATTGTACCTCACAATCATACTTGTTTTTCGAATATTGCATATCATCATCATCATATCAGATTGATAATCGCTGAGATTATCATTACATATTCAAATTTTAAATTAAAAAAGTATAGTTTGATGCTAAATTGTCAATATGCAAACTAAAATGAACGAACTTAGTACAATCCTGATAGCAAAATCACACAGTTAAATCTTGATAGCAATATCACAAAACTTAGTACAGTAAACAGGAACTAGAATCTATTTAGTACTAGTATGTTGGTGGTACTATCATCTACTCCACAAGGTTGTGATCATCCATCTCAAGGTCTTCAGTTATCATGCTCTCCAAAAAATCATTTAAATTGTCATTGGTATTAATTTTTGCATTAAAAACATTAAAATGAGGGCTAAAATACATAAATGATTTAATATTATATTTTACATTTATTCCTTATCAAGAGACTTAGGGGAAACTTCACTATTTTGATTAGGAGAATGGGAGACTTCGTCATGAAGTCTACAACCTTTTTTTGAGGTCTCCGAAGACGCGAAAAGTCTCCGAGATGCGTCTCCATCTTCGAGACGTGTCTTTTAGGGGGGAGATGGGTCTCCCCGTAACCATGGGATATAATTTTTCCAGTGATCAAAATACATCATTAATGATGAGATATGATCTTGAATTTCTAAACAACCTTCATTTACTCAATATATATTCTCAAGCACAATACTCTATTTCATCCCCACAATGAGTAGATACTACTTATATGTATGAATGGTTAGTTGCATCATTTGTTCTGATATGTAATGTGGTATGATCATGAGTTTCATCTCCGTCACACGTTCACAAGATTATATTATATGTAGCTATGATTGAAACATTTATTGTGCTTGGAATTTCATCCATCATGTCCACTTTTCACGAGCAGTTCAGCTTAGCTGTAGACTACGTCTTGGTCTTCATCTTGGTCGTTCCCCTTTACTAACTCTATTTTGTTAGTTGTCACACACTGGGTATGCCCATCGGTATTGTAAGTCTCATTGACAGTAATTAATATATCTTCTTGGCATCTCAGTGACTGGCTCACTTTGTGAGTAACTAACCTTTTATTTTATCCACATCCTATGTTTTCCAATAAGATAAGGGAGAACATCTTTACATGAATATTCCAGAATGAGACATGTTTTCACTTCCTTGCTATTCGATTCGATGCTACAAGATGCCAATTTGGATTTTGATCATTACGTGTATGTTGATTAATACTCTTATACGCTGGATTCATCTTCTCCCACATTGCATATTGATTGCGTATACCAATTCTATCATTAAAGGTTTTGCAATGAATAAATGCGAGTGTTCACAGTCACTCAATTATGTTTGCTGCACTGCCATCTTTTGTCCCAGTGTATCTTGTTAGACTTGCAAACAATGATTGATATTTTTATTTGCTTAGTAGACCTTCACTCATATGTCTTTGAATTCCAATGTTAATTTGTTGTATTTCTTTGCGAACGATATGTTATTTCCAGTATCTCTTTCTTCATAAGCTTAGGCAAAGCCCATGTATCCTCTGCATTTATCAAATGTGTCAAATAATCTGATTGGGCACTCCTCTCCATGTCAATTATCTTTTATATTCTACTCTGTATCAATCTAGAAAGATATTATTGTAATGACCTTCATTCCCCATGATTTGCAGCATCTGATTATTTCCATCTCCTTCCCTCATTCTATATTTCCTCATTCCATTTTCTACATTTTGCAACTTGGCACTTTGATAGCATGTAAATGAAACCATGTTAATGTTATGTTGATCGATTTCTGCAAATGTACTAACATTGCTATTGTTATTGGTGTTATCCAAGTGCAGATTTGAATACTTATAAATATGAGGAGGGGAGACATGTCTCATGAAGAGATAGAAGAGACATGTCTTTATGTTTAATCGTCATTAGATAATAATAATATATTAAGAATAAGATAACCATATATATATATATATAAAAGAATATTTGTCTAAATGATGATTTACCATCAACAATGTATCTCATGATTGAATCAATCTGACTAAAGCTACAAACTTAACTAGTTGTTCCTTTATCTCTTTCCTTCCTTGGTTATGGAGAACTTGGCAGAAGGTTGGAGACTTGTTTTCAGAATTGTTTGTAGGATGTTGGTTTATATGTTGCATATTGTTGTGGATGTCCTTGATACTACATGGATTCACTTCTATAAAATGTTGTTAGTGGATTCATTTCAAATTTGACATTACCTTTGTAGTGGGAGCTTCTTGGTGTGTATGCGGTAGGTATTGCATTTGAGGCATGTGATTGCAGGTTACAAGTTGGATATGTTGATGTTGTGGGATTCACTTGATATAACTTGGAGGTATGGATAGTTGGATGGGTTAGCACTAGCCGTGGGTGCTATTTCAGCTATGGTTTTGACAACTACTGCTACTTGCTATTACCTTTGGTTCGAGTGTTTATGCTTTGACATTTCAGTTGGTATAAGATTTTATGGTTATTATGTGATAGGTTGTGTGATTTTCTCTTTTAATGGCTTCTATGTATGTCTGGTGGCAGTGGCTAATGGGTGGGACCATTCATTTATAAGGTGGTGGATACTTTAATTTTATTGCGGGTAGTTGGATGGAGCACATGGTGCAATTTGATTTATGATGGCATATGTGTTAGGAGGGATTGTTCCCTTGTCATTTATGTGGCTATATATTGACCCCTATGCAATGTATACAACAAGTGGGAGATTGCTTTGTTGTATACATTGCATAATAATGTTTTTATTGTGATATTCTATTTTATTATGTAAATGTTGCACCTAGATGAATGTGCAACATGTAGAGATTCCCATAGAATATTCTTGATGAGTTGTATTGTAAGATTATGATATTATTCGATGAATTAATTTAATATTGGGGAAATAAATTAAATGTACCCAATATCAAATGTATGGTCAAGGGGTTCGATAGTGCATGGTTTTAGCATATGGTTTTATGTAAACCACTTGGTGGTTTTGTGGGAGCTTGTTTCTATAAAACCAAACCCAAGGGTGGTTGTTGAGGTTAGAAAGGTTAGCTAGGATAGCATTTGTCAAGGTTGGAAGTATGGCATGGGATGTGCGGATTCATGCTTTTTCACATGGAGTGTTTGGTTGTGGCTAAGGAATTGCAGAATTCCATGGTTGTATTGCAATGATGTTTTGTTGAACAATACATGGTGATGGAATGCTTTTGGAGGCTAGGTTTTTCCCTCATGAGGATTTTCTTAGGGTATATCATGTGTTACATTTCAATAGGTACATTTCCTTTTCTCTCGCATGTGGATTGTAAGTGTTTATTTGCATAAGATTTGTTATGGGTTATGTGGAAATTGTCATTTGGTTGGTTGCAAGTTTACTTACATAAGCACGATAGGTTTACTTGAAGCCACCCCACATGAAGCTCAAGAGCAGATTTTTGGTTCCCTTGACGTCGATGACAGACAACTTGGACATCCACCAAGGATATTTTACCTATTGGGGTTCTTGTACCTTCTTTCCCTATCCGTGCTTCATCTCCTAAGATTAATAGCCATCATTATAGTCAGAGAGGAGATTGTAATAGATGTTCCTTGTTTGTCTTATCTAAGCCCACAAGAGCAGAGCTTTGGCCTTCTTTGTCCTGTTGGTAGGCAATATGGACATCCATTTGGGGCTTCCTACCTAGGTGGCAATCGTCATGATTCCCTCTTTCCTTAGACCTCCTTCCTTCTATACCTGATGCGGATCTACAAACTTTTAATATGAATTTTATATATGGTCATAAACGTATCTAAAAGCTAATTGATTTACAAATAATATTTAGGCAATATTAATACAAGTGCAATTGTTAGATTCATAGATGTTGAGAATAATAGTTTTGAAATACCCATGGGTTTCTTGCTTTGCTATGCCTGATTTAGATATCATCTTATTGTTTAATTTATATAATTGCTTTTGATCTGATGATTTTATTTCGTACCATATTCCCAATTTTTGAGTCTGCTTCTGGTTGCTGACTGCGGTGCTTGTTTCTTCCTTGATGATTTTTTAGGATGGTTTCATTAATGATTCCTATCTTTGATCCGTAATTCATATAAAAGTATATATTAATTATTAGTTCGGCCCATTCATGATGTTGATAGTTTTCAACATATTCCTTTATTTGTATAGAAATTGCCATATTAATTTAATTTGGAGTTCCTTGATGCTTACTGATTTTGATCTCCCTTTCTCATCTTTGATGCCTTTCTTTAATCAAGCCTTCTACTTTTATATATCCATGTTGCTATGTGCAATGCTCTGCCAAGGATCCCTCAACAATATAAGGATATAACATTCACGTTTTTTAAACAATTACCTTTAAGTTCATAACATAATATAGAAATGCAATACAAGTACAATGATTGTTTCACGATTGTGTACAAGTGGAAGTCTTCTTACACTTCCTAGGTTCCAAGACAACCTAACTATACAAATAGAGCGTAGGGTATAGATTCCTTGAATTGCCTCACAAGAGCTACAAGGAAACCGAGTTGGTAAATTACTCACACCTGCCAATAGAGGAGACTAGGTCAATCCTCAAATCTATCTCAGCTGAGATTTATTTTAATCAGTCAATATAAATGTGTTCCTACAGTGATTAAGCACGAAATCTTCATTTACCAAGCTATAAAACCAGCTTGAAATCACTGTGGAAGCAAGCACAATCTTCTTGACATACAAAGCCCAGCTCATAAATCAAACTAGGCATAGGTGCTGAAGGTAGACGAATATTTCAATCGACACAGGTGGCGATCCACAAGCACATATGCCGATCCAAAGATTAGCTCTATTCTCTGTTGACAGTCTCAGTCCAATGGCACAAAGGCCCAAAATTGCAGGTAGAGATGTCAAACAGTGACAACACTGGTTCCTGGAATAATATCGTTTATGATCTGATGATTGTATTTGGTATGATATTTCTGAATTGTGAGTCTGCTTCTTTTTGCTGATTTCCGTGCTTGATTGTTTGTTGATGATTTGTTAAGATGCAGTCTTTAATGATTCCAATATTTGATGTCTAATTTATTAAAGGACATATAATGATTATTTCAGCCTATTCATGATGTTGATAGTTTACAACAAGTTTACAGGGGTATGTGTACCCAGACACTTGGTATGCATACCAGGTACTTGCCTGGGTATGTACACTGCAGCCAGAAATGCCACGTCAGCTCACAAGTACCCCCCCTCCTTCAAAACATTAAAAAAGTGGCATGTAGATTAAGATGTCTGATTTCTGTTTCATTTTTTTATTTGCATATTAGCTTGCTGTTTATCAAGCTTAATTCAATATATAATCAGTTTGAAACTTTCATACAATATTGATAACAGTAAATTACTTAACTTTTTTCGATTTTTAATGTTTGAGTGAAAACTAGAAGTTAATCATTTGCAATGTGTTGTTTTATGATTTATGATCTTCTTGTGCATATTTAAAGTTTGCCTTCTTTATTATGCATCAAAGTTTAATCTTCCAGCATAAATATTATGACTCATGACTCAGGAAAAGTAGAGATTTGCCTTAGGAGTTGACTCTTAATGCTAGTTGGCAGGTGAATTATGATTTTAACTTAAACTGCAAATCAATGGCAAGGCAGGTTGTAAGCATTATGGGTTTATATCATTATGATTGTAATGAAGCAAAACATGGCAAAATTGAAAACCCAAATCATATTCAAGATGATATTCGAGTTTGCGATATTTTGCATGTGTCAATTTTGATATTGAGGGGTTCAGTAAAGAAACTATATAGATGACGATCTCTGAGATAATGTTCTGACCAGTGGAGAACTACTGGTAGATTTGGATGAATTTAAGATCATGTTGCGAAGGAGGCATTTCTATGTCTATGAATCACAACTTGGATAAAGGAAGAGTTTAATTATTCTCCGGATTTTATCCAATGTACTGGCAGATCTTAATTTAGGATCATGTTGTGTGCCTATGAGTCACAACTTGGATAAAATTTAATTATTCTCTGATTTTATCCCGTATAAGGCATTCTAGTAATGGATTGCTGGTAGAATCTAGATCTTTGACGAAATCAAGGTCGTGTTGTGACAATGACATTTTTTAAAACTCTAGACGTCACAACTTAGGTAAAGGGAGAATTTAATTATTCTCTAGTCTTTATCCTGAGTATTGCATTCTATATAATATTGTTATCACAAGTGTAGGTAATACTTCATATCACAAGCCTTGTCAAACACTCTGTGTTACAAGCCTAGGTGATTTGATAGTTTGTATTACGAACGATGCTTAGTGATTTTATCACAAGCTCTGGGGATAACTTATATTACAAGATTTGTAATATGATGTGTTTTCAAGTATCATATGTATAATGATACATCATGCTTGAAATTTAGAAAGGTATAGAGTGTATATCAATGCTTAGTCATCTCTATTGATGTTGCTAGATATGTGTCTATCACTTATCTTATCAAGTTAAGAGGGAGTGTTAATTCCTTGTAACTTTGACAAGACAAGTGTTCTGATTTTTAGATCAGTCTGATTTGGATGGATGAGTTCCTTAAGTATTGGTCACTAGAACATATTGTCCCATCTAGATAGATTGGCATTTTCCTTGTGGCTTTTATAAGCCTTCTTATTTACTTATGTGGTTAGTTAGTTACTAACCATTAGTAACTCTTGGAATGGGCAACAATCTTGAGGAAACAATTATGTTGTTAAATAGGCCAACCTAGAGAGGAACATGTCCATTCAATGGACATGTCCCTTGAGTTAGGTATAAGGGAGGGCTAGATTGCAGATTAGAAGACACACCGAAATCAATAAGTTTTCTCTTCTAGCAATTTGCCCAAATAGGATCATCTTTAGGAGTGTAAACATTTGACCAAGATCCATGAATTTAACATTTTGGTCCATTTTCTTTGCAAGAGTAGTCTTTTCAACTTTACTTGAGTTTGCTATCAGTGAAGAGAATCATTATTTTTAAGAGAATTATTATCGACATCATTCCACATATTCAAGATAATTGATATGGTGTATGTACGAAGCATTTTGATGCACACTCTAAACTACCTGAGCCAATGACCTTCCACTTGTGATGCATACACCTTTTATCTGGTCTAGGCACGTTTAATGGAGGAGAGGGCCAGGCAAGAGTACCACTGCCGTGACCCTTGATTTAGGGGCTAAATTATTGTGTATTCCTATAGAGTGTGGTCACTTGTATATGCAATTTGTTTATGTGCCTGCATAGCTCTTGAGTATGTACCAACAATTTGTTGCAACTTCTGTGAATTTATGGAAGGGATATAATCATCCATTTCATCATCTTGGTATTGGCATGATAGGAAATTTTCTTGGTCTTGTTTATGTTGAGTTGCTGAAGAGTCCAACGTTATTGTAATTTTTCTTAAGGAAACACATCAACATAAGGTGTGTTATGTGTGGGTAGTGCTATGGGATGTTCATCGGTAAGATTAAATAGTTTAGTGTATGTTCTCTCTTCAATACAATGTGTTTTTTGTGAAGGCATATGAATTTTCTTTACGATGAAAGAGACTGTGTCACTGTTAGCACAAAACAATATTGAGATCAAAATCTGAAAAGACAATCAAGAGAAAGTTTTTCATATTCTTTGAATATTGATCATGAATTTTTATTAATTTACATTAATAACTCTTGGAATAGTGTATGCGTAAATCTTTATATTTCTCTTTATGATAGGTTGATTTTATGAGTTATTATTAATCTCTCTTGGTTGCAGGATGCATCAAGAACAAAATGATGAGAGAATATATGCAGAAGTTATTAATATAGGGACGTTGCTTCATTACAAGAGGAAGATCATATACAAAAAATGATATTCAGGGGAAGTTTATTTAGCTTCAGAGGAAGGTTACGCGATAGAGGGAGATGTCTAATTCTTTGCATGCTTATGTGGCAGTGTAATTGCTAAAGCTCCTTGTTTGGTCAAATTGGAATTCGCCATCTTATTGTGGTAATCAAAGCTATCCGTGCTAAGATGAAGTCTCTGTTGAGAGAGAATCTTAGCCATTCTTATACATACTACTATTTATTTCTTCTTTGTGAAGGAGAAGTTCGAGATGAAATCCCTTGTAAATGAGTTTTTCTTTGTGAAGGAGAAGTTCGAGGTGAAATCCTTTGTTAATGAGCTCTTCTTTGTGAGAGAAGTTTGAGGTGAAATCCCTTTTTCCACCATTTGTGAGTAGGTATGGTGGATCCACCCTCTGCAAGTAAGCATGGTGAAAATCTATTCTTTTTTGGGAGATGTTTGAGGCGAAAGCCCTTGTTCTGCCCTTTGCGTCTAGCTATGGTGGACCACCCTCTGCAAGTAGGTATGGTGGAAATGCATTCTTCTCTGGGAGAAGTTTGAGGTCAAAGCCTTTCCACCCTCTACAAGTTTGTATGATGGACCACCTTCTGCAAGTAGGCATGGTGGAAGTTGTGTGTGATTCCATGACTTTAATTTTATGTGCTTATGTAGTAACTATGATGAATAATGTTATGTTGAGATAATAATGTTTTAATGAGAATCTATATGACAAGAATTAATTGTTGACATCTTTGGTTGCAACTATCTATGCCTGCCATACTAAAGATCTCTCTTGCTAAGAGGGACTGTTGAAGATTGTAGTTGCGATGCAGATTTCTATTTTGATTTTGCTAAATGTTGAAATTGGGACAATACATCTCCGATTCAGACACGTGAATCAGATCCGTGGATTTGTGACATTTTTTCCCAATTATGATTCGTGGAGGATAAGTGTTTGTGGTTATATATATGCATTATATATACTAAAAAATAAGAGAAATATTGATAATTCTAAAACTAAATCATTTTGTAGTAAGAATCTATGATTCTAAATCATTTTATAGTATGAATCTATGAATCAAAGTCAATATGACTATAAAGAAAATAAAAACTAAAATAATTTTTTTAAAAAATTCTTTATTTTATAGGAAGAATCCTGACGAATCCTGGCACAAATTCGGATCCGAATCCAGATCCGGCCTCCTTTGTACAAATCCGGTAACTAGGGTATTGTGTCAACTATAGAAGATATTTATGATAAGTGAGCATAATGTGAGATTCAACGTGTGCTAGGTGTCTCATTATATGAAGAGACATGCAGTGACGAGACTTGTTTTTTGAAATTGAAGAGACCTTCAGTTGTGACATGGAGAGTCTCTCAATTCAATAAAAATATATAATTGTTTTGTGTGATAAAGCATTACATCAGGTGGAAAGAATTGCACTTGAACATTTGGTGTGGTTGGGTTTTCCCAGGATAAGCTCGTGTCTTTTGTGCGTATTTTATTCTATTTGTTCCTTATTGTTGTTTATCATTATTTCTGGGTAAAACATTAACAAACCATTCTCCCAAAAACCCAAATGTCGACACATGACAATAAGCTCAATTGGCCATAACACCAAGAGCACAAATCCCTCATGATCCAAGGTACATCTGACCACCAAACCACATAGATGAAGCTCTCAAATTTTTTACCAAAGAAAATGAATCACCAACCTCCACTGATAAAACACACAAACACACTCAAATGATATAAAATTGAGAGTTTGTATAGCTATAGTTTACAGTCAAAATTTCCTCAACTAATCCCTACCTTATGAAATAACCACAACCATAGGAAATGACCAAAATCAATACTCATATCATGGCAACCATGCCTAAAATCCGGTTTTGGAGGCCACACAAATTGAGGATCTCTCAAAAACGTGGAAAAATAAAATGTGGAATTTTGTGATTTTGGGAAAACCCATTGGTTCCCACATGAACTATTAAACTTTGAACCAGGATAATAGAAATGCAATACACAGAAATACAAATATAGATGACACAAAAATTATCCTAGGAAAACCATCCACTTGAGGTTGAAAAACCCAACTCCATAAAAGATATATCCTTAATTGTATTCTCATAATAAATACAATATTCTCAAACTTATCATTTGTAAAACATACAACATATACAAAACATATATTGCTTTAACTATCTCATAGATAGAACTTTATCAAGCTCGGACCATATAGAACGACTTTGTTACCTATACATTGCTCATTATAAAAGATGTAAGACATTCTCTTGTCACAAAACATAACCATGCGATTTTCTGGAGGGATAAAATAGAACTGCAAATACCTTGAAGCTTGAAGCTGATACTATAATTGCTCATGCCTGTTACAATAGCATCACACCTCCTTTTAGAATGACCTCGATACACTTATAACTTTGCCTATATTTGACACCACCCAAAAAGACCATAACTAAAGTAAGATATAGAGTCATTGCATAAGTACAATAAACACCCAATAGTTGTTACAAACTATGTCGTTCAATATATCATAAGACACTCCAACTCTATATTGAATTAAACCTTTAGCATAAACCCATAAAATGTCTGGAAATAATGGTAGACAATCATTACACGACCGATGCCTACTAGCACGATTAACATGTTAAATCCTGATAACTTGATCGTACTAATGATCTGATTTTTCAGATTTGACAGATCTAAAATGCATGTAATTTCTTTTATATAGGGCTTCATGATAAATACATCTCCCTAGAACAGATCGCCGATTTGTTAGGCATACTTATATGCCTTGTATTTGACTATTGTGGTTAATTAACATTTAACTATAGTTCATGGTTAAGACCGCTGATTTGTAGAGGAGAAGGTGTTTTATGGAGGGCCAACCTAGAAAGGGTCATATCCTTTCTAAGGACATGCCCCTTGGGTTTACTATAAAGAGAGGCAAGTATGTGGATAGAAGACACACATTGAAAACAAGTCTACTCTTCTAGCATTACTGCCATGAGTGATTTTATATGAGGAATAAAATGATTTCCAGAATTATTCACCTTTCTCCAAGAACAATTAATATTTTGTCCAGAATATCTAAGGACCATTCCCAACAAGGTTGAAGGTAATATATCAGTATTCTTACATCAAAATTTGCAAAAAACTTACATGGTATTAGAGCTAGGTTGTTGAACCTAGGCTCTGCAAATTGACAATTAGATTTAAAAATATCTAGCAACATCCTTCTACCTTCAAAGGCTAGTGCAATCAAACCTGAAGACAGGTTTGATGGAAAAGAACACTTCATTGCTTGGAAATTCAGAATCATGATGACTCTCGAAGACAATGATGTAATGCAATTTGTTTATAAGGAATCCAAGCAACTTGATGCTGATCCTCATTAAACTCTCTAGATTAAAGGAAACAAGAAAGTCATGAAAATCATATTAGATGGAGTTAAAAATGAAATAGTACTTATGCTAATGAAACATCGGACAACATTTAATATGATGAGTGCATTATTAAATATATATGAGGTTAACAATGCAACTAGAACCCTTGCACTAAAATGACAACTAAATCATATAAAGATAAGGAAGGGAGAATCTATGATTTCGTACTTCCTAACGGTGGCTAGTCTAAGAGATGAACTTGCAAGTATAGGGACCATAATTGAAGAAAAAGAGCTATCACTTATGGCTATAGATGGGTTTACCGGATTCATGGGAAACATTCTCACAAGGAGTAAGTGCTAGAGCCAAACTTCTAGACTTCAATAGACTTAATTGAGATTGCCTTCAAGAAAAATCTAGGCAACTCAAGAAAGGAGGAAAATTGAGACTGAAGATGAAGAACTTCATGTTCTCAACACAAATTCCTACAAAGGTAAGAAGAAACACTTCAAGAAAAAGAAGGCTCATCAAAGAAATGACAAATCTAAGAGAGATTTATCCAAAGTAAAATGCTTTGAATGTGAGAAATTTGGACACTATAAAGAAAATTGCCCAGAGAATACAAAACAAGTAAATTGTACAAACATTACAAGGAAAGAGGAAAACTATGATCTTGAGAAATCTATATTATATTCAGCACTATCAAATAAAGAATCAAGCAAAGCATGGGTAATTGATAGTGGATCATCTCGACACATTACAAGATGCAAAGAAGTACTAGACTCAATATCAGAAGAAGTTAATGACGAAGTTACCATAGGTGATAATTCCACTCATTTTATCAAAGCAATTGGGAACTGCACCTTGAAATTGAAGTCGGGTATTTCCTTTCATCTCAAAAGAGTACTCTGTGTACTAGTAATCAAGAGGAATCTAATCTCTATTACAACACTTGAAGATGATGGATATAAGGTTGCATTCATGGACGGTAAAGTAATGACTTGGTCTAAGAACTCATCATTTAAGAAATCAAAGTTGATTGGTCAAAGAAAGGAATACTTGTACGAATTAAATTTAGAACCTATTCAAGCCTTAATCCATGAAGCTGTTGATATAAACAAAGTGTGGCATAGAAGGTTAGGGCACCTAAAATTCAAAGCCTTATTAACTATGGAGAAGATGGTTACTAGTTTACCTAAGTTGAACAAAGATCATTCAAGCATATGCAAAGGATGTGTACTAGGTAAGAACTCCAAAAGTCCATTTCAAAATAGCACTAGAAAAACTAACAATGTTTTTGAATTAGTCCACTCAGATTTATGTGGAACTATGTCTGTTCCTTCTCTCGGAGGATTTTTGTACCATGTACGCTTTATGGATGACTTCTCTAGGAAGACATGGATTTATTTCTTGAAATGTAAAGAACCAGAAGAAATCCTTAAAAGATTTAAAGAATTCAAAACATTAACTAAAAACCTATTAGGACATAAAATTAAAACTCTTAGGTTTGATAATGAAGGGAATATACGCTATATTTGTTTAAAGATTTTTGTAAAGAAGCAAGAATTAAGAGAGTATATTGTTCCTTATAATCGTTAACAAAATGGGGTAGTAGAAAGGAAAAATAGGACAATTATAAAAGCAACAAGAGCTATGATACTTGATCTAAACTTAGAATTTTATCTTTGGGCAGAAGCCTCATGTACAGCTGTCTATATTCAAAATAGAAGTCTTCATTCCCACTTTAGAGATAATACTCTTGAAGAAGTCTTTTCTAAGGTTAAATCAAATATAAGTCATCTTAGGATATTTGCGTGCCCTGTATACATACATTTTCCAAAAGAAAAGAGAACTAAGTTAGAACCTTCAGGAAGGAAAGGCATTTTTGTTGGGTATAGTGAAACCTCCAAAGCATATAGAGTTTACATACTTGGTCAAAAAAACATTGAACTTAGTAGGGATGTAATATTTGAAGAAGATTTAGCATTCAGAAGAGCCCTAAGTTCTGAAGATCTTTCACATATACCTATTTCTGAAGAAAATCATGTTCTTGAGTTTAAAACGGAGAACATTGAAGAAATCAAAGGTGAGATTCAAAATCTTAATCTTGAGGAAACTTAGAATCCTAAGAAAAGACCACTTTGGGCTATTAAGACTGTAGAGGAAGCACAAGATTTCTCTACACCATCTGGAACTTTCAGAGAGAGCAAAAGACCTAAAATATTTTCTATCTATGCAACAAACATGAGTAACTTATCTAAATCAAAACCAACAAATGTTTCGGATGCTATCAAACACACAACTTGGAAGGATGCCATGACGGAAGAATGCTAATCCATTATTAAGAGTTATGTTTGAGAAATTGTTCCAAGGCCCGAGGGAAAATCGATTGTCTCTTTTAAGTGTATATTTAAGATCAAGCATGCTACTGACAGTAGCATTGAAAAATATAAGGCCAGATTTGTAGCCAGAGGATTCTCTTAGGAGGGAATTGATAATGAAGAAACCTTTGCTCTAGTTGCTAGATACACCTCTGTAAGAGTATTCCTAGCTATTGCAGCATCAGAGGGATGGAAAGTACATTAGATGGATGTAAAACAATATTTCTGAACAAAAAGATTATTGAAGAGGTATATTTGGAACAACCTGAAGGATTTGAAATTCATAATCCAAAAATCTCTGTGTGCAGACTCAAGAAAGCTCTCTATGGGCTTAAACAGGCTCTCAGGGCATGGTATGAAAGAATTGATATATATCTCACTAGTTTAGGGTTCTCTTAGAATGAAGCTGATCCAAATCTCTATTATAAAAGGGATGAAGATGATATGATAATTTTGATACTATATGTTGATGATTTACTAATAACAGGTGATGATCATCTTATAAATAAATGCAAGAATGATCTAATCAAAGAACTTGATATGAAAGATTTATGACTCCTTCATTATTTCTTAGGATTGGGAGTATGGAAAAACTCTTACAACATCATACTTAATCAAAGAAAGTATAAATTAGACATCTTGAAGAGATTTGGAATGTGGAACTGCAAACTTATGTCTTCTCCAATGGAGACTAATCTACACAAACTTAAGAAAGTAACAACAAATTCACCCTCCATAGATTCTACTCCTTACAGATAGATGGTTGGGTCTCTTATGTACTTGATAAATACAAGACCTGATATTTGCTATGCTATTAATGCCTTAAGTCAGTTTATGTGTGAGCTAAAGGAGATTCACTTGGTTGCAGTCAAACACATTATGAGATACAAGACACTATTAACCTTGGGCTTAAGTATAAGAAAGTTGACATAAACTTACATGGATTTACAGATTCAGATTGGGGTGGAAGTATTACTGATAGGAAAAACACTTCAGGATGCAGTTTCAGTTTAGGCTCAACAATGATATGATGCATATGTAGAAAGTAGTCATCAGTAGCACAGAGTTCCACAAAAGCTGAATACATTGCAGTTGCAATGGCTTCTCGGGAAGCCGTTTGGTTTAGAAAGTTAGTTGTGGGATTATTTGATCAATCCATGAATCCCACAATCATTCACTGTGATAATCAGAGTTCCATTTGTAATCACCCAAAAATGGTCATCTAGATTATGAACCCCCTTTTTAGCATTTTTGTATAATTTGTCTAATGCTTATCCTTGATCAAACATCCAAAATCTATTTATTTGATTTTATCCTATAGTTTGACCACTTTATCCTAAGTTCATATTTAATTAAAAGAACATGTCCCCTTTTTAATTAAATAAAATTCCCCACTCATCACTTCTCCTAAGTGTGCACGCATAAAACATTATTCATATTTTAGAAATAAAAGAAAATGTGTTTTTGTCTACACATGAATGCACAATTTTCTATGCAAGAGGAATTCTCTATTTTTAAAATAACTTTGATTCTCCTCCACACATTTCAAACCCTCTTAAAAGTCAAGCATTAATTGTGATTGGTTGAGATGCTTGTGCACATGAATCACTCAAGATGTATTCTCCTCCTTTGATTATGCCTCTTTTGCCTTTTAATCTCTACCGCTCATTTTTCTTTAAAAGGGAGGGCTCTCTCATTCAAAAATTTTAGTCAGTAATGCTAATGTTATGCTGCAAGTTTTCTTGGTGATTTTGGAGACATGAAGCATTCTTTCGTTTTCGCATTTTAGCTTAGCTCTCATTCTATTGACATTATGACTTAATTTTTAGCATAGTTTCCTTTATGTTTTAACTTAGTGCTCTTTGTTAGCTTGCATTTCATTTAGAATAGCTTGCATTTGCATTGCATTTTATTCTAGATTCTTGGATATTGACACTCTTGCCTCTACTTTTTGAATCTCTCATTTTAAGGCGCACCTTGCAAGGGTTGCATAGTTTGGTTCATTTGGGAGCCACCATCTTATAGCCTTTGCACATCATAGATAGAGAGCTATAAGTTGGCTCTTGAGACTTCCTCTTCCATGGGTTCTCTCAAGAGTAATGGTTTATAGAAGTGTGACACTTTTTATGCACACATTTTTGGTGCTCACTGTGGGGCTAGAATCAAGTTTCTAGCTCCATTTTCTTGCTTGTATTTTGGTTACATTATCATTTCTGATTTTTTACAGCAACTTCTTAGATCTAATCAAGTGGTTTTTGCAGGTTTCTTACTTTGGTTTTAAGGCTAACCCTTGTGCAGATTTGTCTGAAGGCCAAAACCCTAGTTTTGAAAGATTTGAGCATATCTTCCAAATCGCTTTGAGTTAGGATCTGAATTTTTTTTTGCAAGTTGGATATGCATCAAAAATGTCTCGGTCCAATTTGCAGATTGTTTTGAGTTGATTTCCTTCCATTGTGAAACTTTCTTTGTTTTTCATAAAAAATCATTTCTGGTCGCAAATCAGCGATTGTTTTGGAAAACTCTACATTTTCGGAAATGTTTCTAAATCTACAGGGGGTTATCTCTTTGTGTTTTGACTTTTCAACTCATATTAGGCCTCAAAAACTCTATTTGATAAATGTGGTCTGTTTTGAGAAAATGGATCCCTAGGGCACAAATGAAGAGATTTTTTTGAATCACTTCCATTTTTGGAAAGCTCTCTAATTTTTAGCAGGGGTCTCTTCTTTTCATTTTTGCTGTTGGATCCAAAATCAATACAAACAAGTCCAATCTTGTTGACTAGGTCAAAATTAAAGAGTAAAAGAGAGATCATTTTGTGATTAGATTGCACTTTCTTTGCATACACTTGGTTGGAAGATAACTTGGATTTTTGACGCAACTAACCACTTTTAGTTGTAGGTCTTAATTGGTTATTATGCCCTAACCTTGGTTGTTTTGTAGGGAGTTTCTCATCTCATTGCTAAAGAGAATGCATGTCAAAGCTTCAAATGCGCAAGGGCTAGTAACACTTGTTTGTAGGGCTGCCCAAAGTATAAAAACCAAACAACAAAATGCTTGTTCTTTCTTTTCATTTTTAAGTGCGACATTATACTAGTGGTTCATTTTATTAGACACTTAAGATCTTTTCATTAGAGTCTTTTGGTGGTAGAAAAGTATGCTCTTCATCCTTGTGGTGAATTAGAAATATTGACCCACCTCTAGATTTTGAAAGAAAGAGGGTCAATTGAAAATTGTTTGACATGTTTGGAAAAGGCTTTTGAGATAGGAGAGTATGTTCTTCACGTTAGTGGTGAATCAGAAATCTTGACTTTCAAAAGTTGATCCGCTTCTTGTTTAGTCTAGAATCTTTTAGAGGGCTTGCTCTTGGGCAATCAAAAGGAATGCCCAAGTGGGGAAGAGCAAACTCGGCTATTCCAACCCACTATAATCTCAAGGCTATTGAGGACACAAAA
The DNA here is from genome assembly GCA_028749045.1 of Cupressus sempervirens. Taxonomy (NCBI): domain Eukaryota; kingdom Viridiplantae; phylum Streptophyta; class Pinopsida; order Cupressales; family Cupressaceae; genus Cupressus; species Cupressus sempervirens. The sequence continues at coordinate 478,004,802 of CM053792.1, forward strand.
CTTTGGTAGACGTAGCACTTATCTTACCTAGCATGATTTCTTATGAGATTGCGACCATGAGGAGATCACTGGGGAAGAATGCTTAAGGTACTCTTGTGGTTGCGAGACCAGTTACTCATCTCAAGGTGAGGTGTCCTTATCAGGACTAAGAGGAGTGCTGTGAACGGAAATCCTTTCTAAACACCCTAGGTTAGTAGATACCCTATTTTTTTTCCGCTTCATTTCTTGGTGCAAGGATCAATCTTAGTGGATTATTTGGATCACCCCAAGATTTTAGACTCACCATTTATGTTTCCTTGGTTATGCTTATGACATTTCCATGACAAAGTCAATATCTCTTGTGGGCAACCACTTAGTGTGAGGCGAATGAGCACTTAGTGTGGGCCAAGTTGAGTAATTAACCATGTCCTTTAGGTAGATATTTCTTGATGTGTTCTCGAATGTGCTGGACCGATGGAAATCTATTTGAACATACACATGACGATAGTTCTAGGGTTTTCTTTTGAGACCTCACATATGCTTGTATCATGCAAGGTTTCTTTGCACCTTGCTTGATTTCTTGAAGACTACTCCATGTGTCACTATCTTGCTTGGGAAAAAAATTCTTTTGAAAATCAAACTTGCTATGCTATCAACTATTGTCAAACTTTGTCAAACAATTCAAAACATTGAGTGCAAACATTTTCTTGTATTGCTTGCTAAGGGGAGTCTTATCATTTGACTTTTCTTTTCCATGTCTCTAGTGCTTGAACATTCTTAAAGTGACTCTTTGGTCTTAGTGCTCTTGGTCTTTCTATCTTCATGGTCTATGTCCGCTTGCTAGTTATCTTTTTGCTGAAATGGTTACGTTGATTTCTTGACTACACTCTTGGGTTGGTAAAGTTTTTCACTTGTCACCCTGCATGCCCTATCTATTTGGTTATTTGGGCTTCTTGCCTAGCTCTTGACTTGAGTCACTAGTGTTGTAAGTTTCTTGGACACTTTCTTGACAAGTCACTTTACTCTGTTTACTATATTGGCAAGTGAACACTCTACCTCTCTAGTTTGGACATCAAGTTATCTTGTGTCACCTTCTTAGCTTCCTCTAGCCTCCTTCATGCTTGATTATCTATCTACAACTATGGAATTCAAACCTTGTGCTACCAAACCTCATCCAAATCTAGATGATCATGATATCCTCCATGCCATTAAAGAGTTTCAAAATCTATATGCTCAATAAAAACTAGAAGAGACAAATGATCTTTCTTACCTTCATCTCTTTAAGCGCATGACAGAAATGAAGATTAAACTTGAGAAAAGGTTAGAGGAGAAGATTGCATTCTTAAATGAATCTCCCTTAAGACCTTTACATACACATGGGTCATCTTCTTCAAGGTCTACATGCTCTACTCCAAGACATCAAATGTCTTCATATTCTAGATCTAAAGACCTCTTTAGAGAACAAGGAAGTGATACCTCCTTTGAGCCTATGTCAATCTTTCATGATAGACCTATCTTTGACCAAGACAATGATGAAGGCATGGATGCATGCTATGCACTTGAGAAACAACAAAAGGACTTTAGACATACTTTTGATAAACTTTTGCTCCCTTGGAAGATTCTTATGATGACACTTTGCAAACACTTCTTGGCACCAAGCTCATTACGTTACCTAAGTCTAGCTCATATGGAAAGCCATTCTTGGATATCTTTTGTGCTTATCATCGACATAATGAGCATAGTACTTCATATTGCATAGAGTTGAAACATAAAATCCAAGATCTTATTGATGATGGGATTTTTAATACCTCTAATGACTCGTGTTGAGGATACTTCTCTTAAGCAAGATCATGTTAATGAACCTATGTCTAGTGGTGGTTTCCTTGACACCTCTACTTCTTCCAACACTCATGCATTTCCCTACACTTCAAAGCTTTCCAACATGACTCCATCAAACAAAGAACGTAGTCTTTTCCATATGGAAAATGCGTACCCTCAAGGGCTACCTCTAAAAAAAACTTAAGCTAACCTTCACTTGGCTGCAAACCTTTTCCATGATACTAAGCCTAAAGATCCTCAACCTTCATGCACTACTATGCCTACTCCAAGCACAATTTTAAATGCATGGTTAGGCATGAGTTGTAACACAACGTATGACAGTAGGATTCCATACCTATGCTACAGACTCATTAACAAGCAAAGAAAAACATAATTGCAATCACAACATATTAATAAAGATATTTGGTTCCTAAGCTTCAGACTTAGCAATTAAGAACATGGAAAACATGAATTAACAAAGGTCTTACATGACTCTTGCTTGCTTTTGTCCTACTGACTATTTTGCGACCTGTGGTAGAGATTGAGGTGGTAAGTTGGTGACAGCTTTGTGATCAGATAGCAGATTTCGATTATCAGACTCCGGAGCTTTGTTAGCAAGGAATATTGTGGAAATAGGAAGAATGAATCGTTTTCGATTATGAGATTCAAATAAAAAGGAGAGCTTGACTATTCAGCTCCCTACGGTTACAAGAACCCATTCGAATTTCATTCAAATCGATTTAAAGATAAAGAGGGAAGAAGGAAAAGAAAAGAAATAACTTTGGAAGTTAAAATGTTATTGTTATTTTATTATTATTATATATTCTTTTCTACGTTCATGTGCACATATTGATAAAGTGACACCAATAGATTATGATTTATAATGTATTGGTGTCACATTATTTTTATTTACATGTGTTCATATTAAAGAATGTTTAATAATAATTAAATAATAATAATATTTGATAATTCTTTTAAAGGTAAGAATTATGTTTATTTTATACTATTTATTTTAATGTTTCATTTAAAGTTCATGCGGTTCCACCATGTAATATGTTGTCAAGTCCTAGTAGTCTTGCCAAGATAGCTTTTAGGACAAACTTGTCGGCTCTGATGACTGGGCTATTTGATCATCCCTTTCCGATGACCCCATTTAGCAATGCTTCCCCTCTCTCTCCAGTCTTCTTCCTGCAATCAATCAAAACAACATTCTTGCCAAGACATCAATTCAAGATTTATAAATCGTTAATTCAAAATCATCTAGTGACCGTTTAGATTTTCATCACCATGAAAATATCTCATCATCATATATGGACTTTAACTAACTCATTTCACATGATCAGAAAGAATTAAATTGATACAACGGCTATAATTAACTAACTCACTTTCACATGATCAGGAAGAAGTAATAAATCAATACAACGGCTAGAATTAACTGGCTCATTTTCACATGTTCAGGAAGAAGAAATAAATCAATACAACGGCTAGAATTAACTAACTCATTTTCACATGATCGATACAACAACTATAATTAACTAACTCATTTTAACATGATCAGGAAGAGAAATAAATCGATACAACGACTATAATTAACTAACTTGTTTCGCATGATAAAAAATAAATTGTTTTCAACGGCTATCATTAGTTTAAAATTTTAGGGCAAAATTTGGGATGTAACATACCCACCCGCTTAGATTTTTCATTGTCCTTGATGAAAATAGTAACAACTTCAAATAGTACTTAATCAATTGTATGAAAAGAAATAAAATATTCAGTTTCCAACTTCAGAGAAAAGATAGGGATATCTTTGAAAAATATCATGTTAATCTTCCTAGATGGCATTATCTTCCGTATACTGGTCCCACTTGACCTTGTACTGTGTTACTTCTCAATTTCGTAAGCGTAGCTTACGTACCTCGAGTATTCTAAGCGGTTTTACCTCTACCATCCTTGCTCTCGCACGTGCAATAATTTTCAATCAATCATATGTTCATGGTGAGTAATATACTTTTTAAGACAAGATACATGGAAGACATTTTGCATCCTGGCAAGGGCTTGTGGTAAAGCAATCCTATAAGCTATTGGGTTAACAACCTCCAAAACTTCAAAGGGTCCTACATATCTACTTTTCTTGAGGTTTAACCCTTAGTAACACCTTGTCCCCCATTGAGAATTCTTTGGGTGTTCTCTTAGCATCAACATAACTCTTCTGTCTGTCATTCGCTTCCTTCAATCTCTAATGAATCTAAGTATCTATTCTTCCAGTTCTTGAAGCATTTCAGGCTCAATAATGACCCTGTCTTCCAATCGATTCCAACTTACTGGAGTTTTGCACTTACGACTATACAAAGCCTCGAAAGGAGCCATTTTAATTGGAGATTGGTAGGAGTTATATATGAAAATTCAACCAAAGGTAAGTATGTTTCCCACTGATACTGTCGATCCGTACAATATACCCTTAGGAGATCCTCTAATGCTTGATTTACTCGCTCGATTTGACCATCTGTCTCAGGATTATAGGTTGAACTTATATTCAATTTGGTGTCCAAGGCTGTAAATAATGTTTACCAAAATCTGGAAGTTATCTTAGCATCCCTATCCAAAATAATTTTTTCTGGAATCCTGTGTAACCTGAAAATTTCTTTTATAAACTTATGAGCAATTTCAGGTGCTCCATCAGATAAATTTCCTGGTATGAAATGAGCAACTTTAGTCAATCTGTCAACCACGACCAAAATAGTGTTGTGTTGGTTCTGGGTCATAGGTAATCCTTGCAGAAAATCCATTAATATTACTTGCCACTGCCATTCGGGTACTTCATTTGGGTGTGATAGACCTATTGGATACCGATGTTCTGCCTTTACCCTCTGGCATTCTAAACACCCTTCTACAAATTCAATTATTTCCCTCTTCATCCCTTTCCAAAAATATAAAGGTTTCATATTAGATAATATTTTTGTTACCCCTGGATGTCCCGAGTATGAAGCCGAGTGATATTCACCTAAAATCAACCTTTGGAGTTCAGGGTTATTAGCCACGTAGATTTTGTGATGATATCTTAATAATTCGTCTTCTTCTAAACTGAACTCTAAATACTTAGGATCCTGTGGATCTCTGATAAGAGCCATGCTGATTTCTGTATAAAACTCATCATTTTCTAGATGTTGCAAAATTTGGTCTCTCAACTTGAAATTTACCAGTCACCGCCGAGATGTGTCTTCTCCAGCTTAAGGCATTAGCCACCTTGTTTTCCTTGCTTTCAATGTAGCTTATGTTGAACTCATAATCCTCTAAAAATTCCAGCCATCTCCTTTGTCTAGCATTAAGGTTCTGTTGGGTGAAAATATATTTCAAGCTTTGGTGATTAGATCTAAGCTCGAAAGGTTTTCCAATTAAGTAATGTCTCCACATTTGTAAGGCGTGCACTATAGCCACTAACTCAAGATCATGGGGTGTGTAATTTTGTTCATAATTTTTCAGCTTTCTAGACTCAAGCAATGACTTGTTCTTCCTACATTAATACACCCCCTAAACCTTCACCTGATGCATCAGTGATAACTACAAACGGTTTCTGTGGATCGGGTACCCTCAAAATAGGTGCACTAGTCAATTTTTCTTTCAAAAACTCGAAAGCTGACTAACACTTTTCCGTCCAAATAAATTTCTTTCCCTTCCTCTGGAGTGAAGTGATTGGATAGGCTATCCTCGAGAAATTTTTGACAAATTTTCTATAGAATCCAGCTAATCCCATGAAGCTCCTAACTTTGGATACATTTCGAGGTATGGGCCATTCCTTAATCGCTTTTATCTTAGATGGATCCACTGCTATACCCTATGCTGAAATAATGTGCCCAAAAAATACGAATTTCCTTTTGGTAAAAGGCACACCTGGATAGTTTCCCATATAACTTGTGTTCTCTTAATCTTCGCAGAACTGTTTCTCGATGCCTCTGATGCTCTTCTTCATTCTTAGAATATATTAAAATGTCATTAATGAAAACTAATACAAATTTATCCAAACAATCTTGAAATATACTATTCATTAAATTCATGAAAGTTGTTGGGGCATTAGTTAATCTGAATGGGAGTACTGTGAACTCATAATGTCCATACCTAGTTTTGAATGCAGTCTTATGTATATCTTCATCTTTAATTCGCATTTGATGGTATCACGACCTTAAATCAATTTTTGAAAATATAGTCGCACCTTTCATTTGGTCAAAATGATCATCTATCCTTGGCAATGGGTACTGATTTTTGATGGTGACTTTATTAAGCATTCTATAGTCTATACGTAGTCTCATGGTTGCATCCTTCTTCCTTACAAACAATACTGGGGCTCCGTAGGGTGAGACACTAGGTTGGATCATCTTCTTATCTGACATATCCTGCATCTGAATCTGTAACTCCATTAACTCTATGGTGGTCATTCTATATGGGGCCCTAGATATGGGTTCCGCTCTTGGTATCAAGTCTATGGTAAAATCGAACACTCGAGAAGGGGGTAGTCTAGGAAGTTCCTCAAGAAACACATCTTGATAATTTTTCAAATATGGGTATTTTTCTTCGAAGGATTCTTTTAATTTTTGCATGATTTCTCCATCTTCATAAATATAATCATCTCCATAGGTGGATTCCCTTGTATCTTCAATCTTAATTGCGAATATTTCACAGCCTTTCCTTCCATATCTCTTAAGTTGCATCGCAGAAATTTGCTGTGATCTAATTTCATGTTTGATCCTTGAAATACTTGTTGGTCTGCCTTGATCATCCACACAATTTACAGTTTTGGCAAGACAATCTATCTTAACCTTATGTTCATTGAGCCAGTTAATTCCAATGATAATGTCATATGACCCAAACGGAGCTACATATAAGTTCGATTCTGTAGAGAAATTTAGGAAATCAACCTGAGCTTCAAACAGGCATTGCTCTACCTTGGCCCTTGACTAGTTTGCATACTGGACCGTCCATGGTTTTGCCTTAAAACCATATCTTTTCGGGAATCTACTTAACAATCTAGGAGAAATAAAGCATTCAGTTGCTCCAGTATCAATTAATATGGACACAGGGTTTTCGTAGATCTTACCCGGAGTTTCGATGGGGCCTATTTGCTGCTCTGCTTGCCTATTACCCTGGGCACAACTGCTTAGCCTATTTGAGGTCTCCTTGTGCATTAGGGTTTCTATGGCAACTCACAAAACAATGTTTCTCAACACTACCCCCCAACTTGATATCAAGTGTTTCTCAACACTTCTCAGATAGATTACCTACAGCCTTAGATGCCGCGATATTTCTCACTATCAGAATCAAGTCTTGAAGAAATGGCCAAGTGACTTACACACACACACACAAAAAAAAAAACGTTTAAACAGCTAAGCTATGATGAAATTAATCTTCTTTATGTATTATCTATGACGATTTCTTTTCTATGTGTTCCCTCCCTAATAGTCTTTTGAGGATGTCATGGACTAGAAGACTAGGGGCATGGGGCTTGTTTACTTGCTTTATGCTTGTGGGTATACTTTGTTAGTCTACAATGTTTCGAGTGTTCATGCTCGTCCTACTTAACACTTTGATTTACAAACATATCATCCTTGATTGTTTTTTGCAAGAGCCCACTCAAGGGTTATTTTGACACCTATGCCTTGATACATGTGTAATCTTGCTATACTAAACTTAGGGAATCTAATTGCATAGCCCTCTTGACTTACATGTCTTTGATGCTTAGGTTGGATTCCCACATTCCTATTTGATATAGATCATATTCATATTCTGATAGTTTATGCTAGTGATGATTGTATGATCTTCTAATGTCTCTAATAAGGCTCGATGATAAAAACTAGGACCTACTTATGTAACCCTTGCAATTTCACCTTTTCATACTAGTGTGCATTCTAGGGTTCACTCTAGCTTAGCTTTGCATTTTGCATGTTGAGAGAGCTCTCTTTTTTATCTTTCATGGATGTGTCAGCTAACTACATTCATCCTTCACTTACCTCTTCTCGATCTTATCTCTTAATTTCTTATTTCTCTCTTCTTTTCTTTCTTACCATCTCATCAATTATTTTGACGTATCTTTTCTAATCTTGATATCTTGGATCCATTTTCAAGATTGAAATCCAAATTCGAGTTCATCTTGCTAGTCAAAATTTCTTCTTTCTTTTATGTACTTGGCTGACCTATTGAGAGGCCTAATCTTTGAATCTTTTTGGGGCAATAATCATTTCTTCTTTTCTTCATCATTTCTATTCTTTTCCATTCTTCGCTTTCATTTCATTTCACCTTTCTTCTTTCTTTGCCCTAACTCTTATGCTTTATCTTTCTTAGTCAAAGTTAGTCAAACTGGGGCATATCTACATTGCTTGGTGTCACTCTTTGGGCTTAATCTTTTATCTATCATCATGAACTTTTCTTTGTTATGATTTGATCAAATCTAGCTTATTTTTGCATCTCTTCTATCTCATTTTGATTTCAATCTTGAGACGGCATGAATATTCTATCATTGTTGCAAATTGCTTTCTTCTACAACTATCTATTTTCTCTTGATCTATCTGCTTTTCTTGGTATTAGTACTCTTCTTGAGTTCTAATATCATCCCTATTCTAGTGTTTAGTACTATCGCTATTAGACTGTACATTCAGGACTTGCTATCTCTTTTTGCTTCGTTCTTCAGAGTCTGATCTGTCTATCATCTTGGCTTCTTCATTCTTTGGCTTAATGTGTTCCCAGACCAATCACACATTAGTCAAAAAGGGGCAAATGTAATCACCCAAAAATGGTCATCTAGACTATGAATCCCCTCTCTAGCATTTTTGCATAATTTATCTAATGCTTATCCTTGATCAAATCTCCAAAATCTATTTATTTGATTTTATATTATAGTTTGACCACTTTATCCTAAGCTCATATTTAATCAATAGAACATGTCGCCCTTTTAATTAAAGAAAATTCCCCACTCATCACTTCTCCTAACTGTGCACACATAAAGTGTTATTCATATTTTAGAAATAAAAGAAAATGCATTTTTCTCTACACACATGAATGCACAATTTTTTATGTGAGAGAAATCTTCTATTTTAAAAAAAATAACATTAATTCTACTCCACACATTTCAAACCCTCTCAAAAGTCAATCATTAATTGTGATTGGTTGAGATGCTTGTGCACATAGATCACTCAAGATGCATTTTGAGATGCTTGTACACATGGATCACTCAAGATGCATTCTCCTTCCTTAATTATGCCTCTTTTGCCTCTTAATCTCTATTGTCCATTTTACTTTAAAAGGGAGGGCTTTTTTCTCATTCAAAAATCTTAGTCTCTCATGCTATTGTTATGCTGCAGATTTTCTTGGTGATTTTGGAGACATGGAGCATTCTTTCATTTTTGCATTTTGGTTTAGCTCTCATTCTACTTACATTATGACATAGTTTTTAGCTTAGTTTCCTTTATGTTTTAGCTTAGTGCTCTATGTTAGTTTGCATTTCATTTATAATAGTTTGCGTTTGCATTTGCATTGCATTTTATTCTAGATTCTTGGATATTGGCACTCTTGTCTCTATTTTTTGAATCTCTCATTCTATGGTGCACCTTGCAAGGGTTGCATAGTTTGGTTCATTTGAGAGCCACCATCTCATAGCCTTTGCACGTCATAGATAGAAAGCTATAAGCTGGCTCCCTCTTCCATGGGTTCTATCAAGAATAATGGTTTATAGAAGTGTGACACTTTTTATGTACACACCATCAAGCATTCTATGAATCCAGTTTTTTATTACAGATCCAAGCATAGTAAAATTCGTTACCATTATGTAAGAGATATTGTAGAGTGGAAAACTATCAAGTTAGAATATATTGGCACTGCAGATTAGACAATGAATATTCTTACCAAATCTCTCCCTCGAGTGAAGATAGATCACTTCAGAAAAAGACTTTGTATCGTTGAATTATAATACATTTGTATTCTTTAATTATTAATGAAATAATTTTGTGTTAAAATTATTATTGTTAGGCTATTGACTGTTATGGGCTTCACCATTTGTATTCATTATCTAAGAGGTGATGATCTCTGAGATAATGAACACTTGTATAAAAGACATTATGAGAGATGATGATCTCTGAGATAATGTATGAAGCAATAGAGAACTACTGTTAGATCGTGATGAGTTCAAGATCACATTGTGATGTAGACATTTCTATGCCTATGAGTCACAACTTGGATAAAGGAAGAATTTAATCATTCTTCGGATTTTATCCTGTATACTGGTAGATCCTAACTCAAGATCATATTGTGATGTAGGCTTGTTAGTACCTATGAATCACTTACTTGAAAAAGGAAGAATTTAATTATTCTCCGGATTTTATCCTGTGTTCATCACAAGTATTAGTGATAATTCGAATTACAGGTTTAGTAATATGACAATGTATCATGTGTACCATGATACTACATTTTTGGAAGAATCAGATAGATAAAGAGTACAAATCTATGCTTAAAGGTGTTGCTAGATATGTTCCTCTCATTGGAGTGTTAAATCTTGATAACTTGATCATATTAATGATCTGATTTTTCAGATTAGACAGATCTAAAATGCATGTAATTTCTTTTATATTGGGCCTCATGATAAATACATCTCCCTAGAACAAATTGTCCATTTGCTAGGCATACTTATATGCCCCGTATTTGACTATTGTAGTTAATTAACATTTAATTATTAGTTCGTGGTTAAGACCACCGATTTGTAGAGGAGAAGGTGTTTTATGGAGGGCCGACCTAGAAAGGTCATGTCCTTTCTAAGGACATGCCCCTTGGGTTTACTATAAAGAGAGGCAAGTATGTGGATAGAAGACACACATTGAAAACAAGTCTGCTCTTCTAGCATTACTAGCTTAAGCGATTTTATATCAGGAATAAAACAATTTTCAGAATTATTCACCATTCTTGAACAACAATTAAAATTCTGTCCAAAATATCTAAGGACCATTTCCAGCAAGGTTGAAAGTAATATATTAGTATTCTTAAATCAGAATTTGCAGAAAACTTACATAACACCATTAAGCATAAAACCCGAAGAATGTCCATATTTTCTAGTGACAAATAAGAGAGCCGATACACCAATGATGCATCAATAATAAAGACCGAACTGAGATAAGAAAGAAAAAAATATAGATGGTCATAGAGCTACAAATGCTTCAATCTCATAGGTGTGATTGTTAATTTCTAGGATCGTTTCTGCAAATGTAGAATCATAGCCATTGTTATTGATGATGTTCCAAATGCAAACGAAGGCTTATAAATGTGAGAGGACGAGACATGTCTCTACGGTTAAACATCACTAGTTAACATATTAATATAACAGTAATATAAATTACCATATATGTAACTCATCTTAAGTATATATGCAATACTAATATGTTAACCATATATGTAATATATTATTATATTATAATAATATATATAATGTATAATATATAAAATATAGATTATGTTACATAAGATATTTATCTTAAAGATGATTCACCATCAACAAGGTATCTCATGTTAAAATCAGTCCTACAGAAGCTACAACCTTAACAGTGATGACATAGGTAAAACAAAGAAAAAAGAGAGCTTGTAATGAACAACCATAATTGATCTTGATCTGGAGAAATTAATTTATCATTAATCAAAGGAAAGTAACATGCCTATTACAGGTACATATGATGTCTCTTGCTCTTACAAAACATTAACACTCCCTCTTAGTAAATGAGATTCTCATGTCTTGGAGTCTCTCAACATGACAAACACAATGGCTGCACCATACATGTCAAAAGTAAAAACTTTTAGCACATAGTCTCTTAATGTAAAGCATCATAGAGTCACTCAACATGATGTTCACCATGGCTACTCCCAGAGGGTGGATCCATCATGGCTACTCCCATGTATGGAAATCTATATGAGCATAAGTGACCATCACATACTCCCATGTACGGAAATGTATATGGGCATATGTGCCCATCACAGAATCTCTCAACGTGATGTTCTCATCTGATCATGATGTTCACCATGGCTACTCCCCGAGGGTGAATAAACACAAGTGCTAAGTCATGGAATCTCTCACATGACATCTATCTTGGCTGCTCCTTGAGGGTGAATTCTAAGTCATGGAATCTCTCACATGACATCCACCTTGGCTGTTTCCAGAGGGCGGCACAAGGTTTTCACCTTAAAACTTCCTTATAACAGAGAAGAGTGCATTAACAAGGGCTTACACGTGAAACTTTCTCTCACAGAGAGGAATGCATTACAAGGGCCTTAACCTCAAATTTCTTTATCTCAAAGAAAAATGCATTATAAGGGCTACTGAATGTTTAGTGTCCCTCTTAACAAAGACTCCCTCTTAGTAGGGGCATCAATCTCACAACTTTGATTATCACAATAAACTACAGTTGGTTCCAATCTTTGACCAAACAAGGAGCTCTAGCAGTCACACTTCTACACAAGTTTTCTGATCCTCTGCAAAGTATTTGGCACTTTCCATCTGCTGCTCAAGCTTCCTCTGAACCTTTTCTCACTTGCATCATCCTCCCGACCTCCTCATTCAAGGTTGCCTGCAATGCTTGCATCAGAGGAATGGTTACAACATACACATCCAAAACTTCTGACATTTTAAAACCCAGGACTATCCTTCTTGATCTCATCCCAGATCATCTTATAGTATATACAGAGTTTGCAAAGCAACCAACGTCAAGTCTAGATTTTCTGTGCAATTCTGTTCTCTGCAGACTTTATCACCTCTCCTTACAACACTGCAACTCATTTAGCTGACATACATACTTCTTCACAAAACTCCCTCTTGATCCCTGCTGCCTCAGAAATTGCAAATACATTCTCTGGAAGTGAACTCTCCTCTATTGACTTTAGAACCTTAATGCTCTCTACTTGAGCATTGAATTCTTGGAAATTAACTCCCTCTGAAACTCTAATCTGATATGAAGGAAAAGTCTTTTGTACTCGTGTGAGGCACTATATTGGACATGTTTTGCTTAATGCAAAGAAGGAATCCACAGGTTGCAGTCACATCTTGATATAAGCTCACTGTCTATACGTTCTTGCCTAAAACTATAGTCTGACTTCTATCTTTAGCAGCACAGTAGTTAATGTTTTCTACTGCAAACAAGATGTACTCCTCAAGGGCATAAGATCTGCAGTTAATGTTTTCTACTGCAAACAAGAAGTCTGTTCAATGGTCTGAAACACCAGTGCTTGTATTCTTTATCTTATACTCCAATCTGAGAATATTAAGGCAACACGCACTTACAGACAACAGCAAATAAGTAGTCACAATAAATTCCCAACTACATAATTTCTCATTCTCATGTCTAATCATTTGAAGGCCAAAGATTGAGACAAGAGATGGGCAATAAAAATGAACGATGTACTTTCACTATAACAAGGTTTGTGTATAGGTGCAATCCAATAATCACTTCCAGCAACAGCAACGCAGATAACAATGTATCTCACATGAGATATAACTACATTTTACAGCAATATACGACATGATCTGATGATCTTAAAATCAAAGAGTTATCATATACTCTAAATACCAATTTTATTTACAAATTCAATTTCAATAATATAAAATACAATCACTTCTAATGTCAGCAACAAAGTCATAGAAGAAAGAGTACTTTAAACATTCATATAATACATAATAAATAAACTAAAAAAATGCTGATTTTTAACTATTGAGCAATAAGTAGTAAATCTTTTAATATCAATAACTTGAATATCATGCTAATAAGATATTATCTCCTAATTGTTGATTAATTTAGCAATCCTCTATCAGACTTCCGTCTTTCATCCACTGGTCTACCATTCTCCTCTCTCTTGATTGTCCACATTTGAGATGGCATTAGCTTCCCCTTTTGATATGTTAGCATGGGCATCATCCAATTTTCTGCCAACAGCATTACCAACTCCAACCAAAGACCTAGATCTGCAACACTATCAGAAGTGCCAATTTCTGATGAGATTTCTGCAGAGGTTCACTTCGCTGGATTTGAGGCTAAAGAAATTCTTCCACATCAGCCAAATTAGCTAAAAGATCGATGAGAATGACATTGGATGAGTAATCATGAAAACACTTTTTGCCTTGTTCTCTACAATGCCATAGTTTGAGGGGCTGAGATAATGCACTAAGACCTGCTGCAACATTATCATTTCGACTAGCTGAGTTTGGAGCATGGCTTCAGATAACAGGGAAACATTCTAAGGAAGCTAATGTGTCTTGTAGTTTGTTTACCAAGAATTTCATAGAGCTTCTTTCCCTTATGTATTTAAAGAAAGAGCCACTTCAATAAACAATGTGAAACTTCTTAGTGCCCGCTGATGAAGTTTCGCTTTGCAAAAATCTGCTTCTTGCCTGCTTTCTCTTTGCTAAGTTGTTTAAGAATTTCAACAATAACCTACAGACATTGCTCATTAGTAGAAGCTGATATATTTCCAACAGCTTTACCCTTGCCTTTTGACTTCTTTGAATCCAACAAATTGCCATTTAACTTCATGCATATTAAAAAAAAAAACAGTCTCTATGTCACTCCTGATAGCAATTGTTGAGCATCTGGAGACCGTACTGTTTGTCAGAATGAATCTCCTAAGCGAGGGATTCTGAAGGAAAGAACAATTAGAGGTGTTGCCAATTCTTCCAAGGACTTAAGTCCTTGCAACTACACAACAGTCTGTCATTTCTTATGGAACTTTCCAAGCAAGAATTCTAGCTAGCAAAATTGAACCAATGATTCTGGTTCTGGATCTTTTCTTTAGACCCACACTGATACCGTGTTAAATTTTGAAGCAGAATACAATAAATGCAATACATGGAAACATAATAACAGATGACACAAAAACCATCTTGGGAAAACCCTCCACTTGAGGGTGAAAAACCTAGCCCCACAGAGGATAGATCCTTTATTGCATCCACAAAATAAATACAATGTTCTCAAGCTTATGACTGTTAATTCTTAACATATAAAGAATAACATATACACCTCATTCACATTTACAGCATATAGAAAACATATACTGCTTTAACTATCTCACAGATAAAACTTGATCAAGCTCAGATCATATTCAGAACCTCACCTATACAGTGCTCACCCTTAAGGGCCTGTTTGATTGTTGGCATAGGAATATAAAATAGAATAAGAATGGAAATGTGGAATGGGAATGGAAAAGAGCAATCCCATTCTTGTTTGGTTAACCTGGTATTTGATTGGGATAATGTTACTCCCTTCTTTGGTTGTACACAAACAAAATAGGAATAAGGTTAACTTTTGTATTTTTAAAAATATTTTCTTAAATTTTTTTGTTGTAATTTACTTTTTTTGGTTAATTTTTTCATTGAAAAAGGTTAATATATTTTCATTTTTATTTTCCTCGTTGAAGTTAATGAGAAATATAATTTATTCCATTTTTAAAAACAAATAGATATAATAAAAAAAATGTTACAAAAAAATGTTTTTAAAATAATAATAATAATAATAATTTAAAAAAAAAATTAACCAATTTTTTTTTTTAAATTTTAAAAATCAGATTGGGAATAGGAATGGCCTATTCCAATAACAACTATTTTTTGGAATGGACATATGCTCATTTTAGGGGCAAAATTGGAATATGTATGCCTATTCCCTATTCCAATTTGGGGTACCAAACAGGGGATATGTTACCTATTCCAATTTTCCTATTCCTATTCCAGCAAACAAACAGGCCAATATGTTACCTATTCCAATTTTCCTATTCCTATTCCAGCGAACAAACGGGCCCTTAAAGAAGTAAGACATTCTCTTGTCACAATAATTGCAACTTCCTTGAACACTGATGTCTCACACTATGCTCCAAAAACATAACCGTGCATTGTTCTGAAGAGATGAAACAGAACTGCATACACTGTGAAGCCCTAAGCTGACACCATAATTGCTCATGCCTGCTACGATAATATCACACCTCTTTTTAGAATTATCTTGGCACTCTTACAACTCGTCTGTATTGGGCACCGCCCAGAAATACCATTATTGGAGGAAGACAGAGAAACAGCTGATAGCCATTACAAACTATGCCATTTGATTTATCATAACTCTTATCTTGAATTAAACCTTTGGCATAAGACAATAAATTGACTGAAAATATTGGAAGGTGATTACTACATAACTGATGCCATTTGGCAAGGTTAACACCATTTAGCACAAAACCCAAAGGAACTCCATAATTGCCAGTGGCAGATAATTGAGAGCTGATACACCACTGATGCATCACTAATAAAGACCAAACTGTGATAAGAAAGAAAATGGTAGCAACATCGGTGGTGATAGAGCTACAACTGCTTCAATCTCATATGTGTAATGACATAGATAAAACAAAGAATATAGAGAGCTGACAACAAACAATCATAATCAATTTACCTTACATGACAAGATTGTGCTTTTATGCCCAGACTATGGGACTTCGGTATGTTTAGTACTACTGTTAATTATGTGATTTATTTAGTAGCCATTCCTTTATTTGTGAGTTTTATAACAGTTAGGTTAAAGGCAAGTCTACAATGGTTAGGATAAAGATAAGACTATAACAAATAGGATAAAGCCTTGCAGTATTTTCTGTTTAGATAATACATAAAACTATAAAAGTTAATAATCGGTTCCGCAGATTAGTGTTTCATATGAATTTTGATATTTCGGGGTTTATGGTCTCTGGATTTCTTTTCCAGTTTAGCAGATTGTCATGCTTTTTACCTTTGGTGTAAAGATTTTAACATGTTATATTGTCATTATTGCCAGTGCAGATGTGGAGAAGATAAAGAAGCTTGTGCTTCACAGTCCTGTGGTTTTGACACTGACTGAAGTTCAAGGAAGCCTGGATAATGAAATTGTTCCCAAAAGTGTGCAACAATTTTGGGTATCAATTATTTGTTTACAATCAAGAAACTTGACTTTATATCATGGTTAAAAGATCTATAGACCAACCTGAATGTATGCTTGGTCAATTACAGATTGCCTTTTTTTAGGAATGCATTTTTCATTCCTGAAGAGAACAATGAATAAAGTCTATCTAAGAGCAACTGTACCTCCAAAGTCTCTTATATGTTGTATTCTACTTGCATTATTGTGTAAACTTTCTGATTCTTGATTGTAAATCCCATTTTGCAGATTGCATGTAAGGAATGTGATAAACTGCTGTACATTCTGTGCCTACTTCAACTGGAACTGGTTCAGAAGAAAGTTTTGATCTTTGTTAATTCAATTGATGCAGGTTTCAAGTTGAAACTCTTCCTTGAACAGGTGTGTTTGGCAGTGCCAATTTAATAATCAATCCTACAAATGGAATCAAGGTTGCTGCTTGCAGATTTTTCCTCTTTATTATTCAATTCCTGAACCATATGCAAGTCAAGAAACTTTACCATATTCAATAACAATAAAAATGACAATAAAGACGATATTTATCTTTGGTGAGCAGATATGAAGTTGGAATCAACATTGTTAATTGCCCAAAAGACACATTAAATTGCATGTGTCTAATATTTGATGTTGATTTACTGGGAATGACAAATCTGCACATGGTAATATTGTGTATCAAAAGTGCCAATGTCACTCACTTGTTGGAAATTTTTTTTATGCTTTTATCTAAAAAGAATGTAAAGTTTGTAGTCCAGGGATAACCATGATGATGAATAATCACTTTTGTAGTAAAATAATCTCAGCAACCAAAAATCGTCTCAAATTTGAACTAGTAAATATTTTGTTTTCCTTTAGTACACAAAATAAACTTAAATAATGGATGAGACACATAAAGAATGAATTTTGACAGCACAAGTTAAGTTTGGTTATCACTTTGTTGTATATCAAGGATTATATATGTCAAACGGCCTTGAAAGGTTCATAAATGAAATTTTCAAATGCTATATAATTCTAGAACTACAGGCTTAAACTTCCACATTTCTTCCTAGTTCTAGTAGTATGGAGCTCTGAGTTAGACTGTATAATTGAATCATCCTTTGGAGGGATCCTCAAGTATGCAATTTTTTTGGTGTGAATGCTCTCAAACCGACTGCTATTAACACGAGCAATATGGGGTTGATAGAATACATGAATGACTAGCCTTTGATGGTTTGGGTCTTTAGCACCACAATATTCCCACTGCAATTGTTTTTTTGATAGATAAATGGCCCAAGGCTTGATACGTCATAAAGTATATAGATAGATCCGGATAAAAAGCTTTTAGTCCCAAGTTACATATTTCCGCCTTCCTTCTAGGTCACTCCTCGTCCTTCCGTTCTTCTGCCTCTGATCAGGATCTGTATATAATCTAAGCACTACATCTTGCACTTATGTTAAGGATAAAGCTCTGAAAAATTACGAAACATGAATACAGAAAGGGCATAGAAACAATTCCCACTACAAATTTACAAATAAGTAAGTTAAAAATTATCTGTTAAGTATGACTTTGTAGTTTTGATTTAATATTTTGCCTATATCAAAGAAGTGTGATTGAAAGACTTGTGAATTTAGGCGGCAGTTGGATTGCCCATCATTGAATGTATAAAGATGAAGAAAACAGCTTAGCCTCTACAATCGTCTAGACAAGCAACTGATTTAACTTTTTTTCTTTAAAGCCTTTGCCAGGTATCATCCTCTCTATGATCGTGCTTAGGTTTGCCATGACTTCCTTATTAGCTTTAAGGGATTTGAGAAGAAATACTTGGGATTTAAGTAGTATGCCATTATTTATTGAAGGTTAGACTTGGCTTATTCATCTATGATCAGTAAAGCACTAGATTGTTTAATCCCCATAGCAATTTTGTCCCCATCAACCAAATGTAGATCCTTGACCAAAGGATTGTCATCTAAAAATCCGAAAATAAATAATTCACATCAATGGCAAAATAAATATTAGGAAAAATGAACAAAAATTACAACAAATAAAAATTCTGTCTAAAAGTTAAGTTTATCTCTTACCACATCAAACACTATTTGACAACCTTCCCTTCATCATATTTGGAATATGGAAAATCCAACTGTGTTGATTGCATAGAAACAAAAATTTGAGAGAAGTTAGTGCCCTTGTAATACTGAGCAAAGTGATAAAGTTTGTGTCAAATTGTGTCACCCTTGATGACACAGCTCCATATTCCATAAGTGGTCTCGTTCGTTAAGTACCCCAGTATAGGTGCATGTGATTTTCTTAATGTTTGTAGCATTTTCAATCACACTTTCAATTCATTTAATCTTCCCATTGTTATTAAGTATTAAATCAAGTATTTTGCACCACACTTATGGCCTCAACATCAAATTGTAGTCAACAAATGCCATACCACAGTACTGAAAACCCATCACATATTATTGCAATGTACTTTACAAATAAAATGACTTCATTCAGGTTTAAATCACTTCCTAAAAATCTGAGTAAAGTGGCATAATTAACAATCTAAGAAGGTGGCAGAAATTAAAGTGGATCTTGTCATTGGCATCAACTGGTGTTCCATGCTTCCATGCAGGGTCTTTTTTCATGTTGCTTAGTGTTGAAATTGCCATTGCTGATTTTGACCCATGACAAAGAGTCAGTATGTTATCTATATATATCTATATATTTAGTTACTGATTCGGATGCAGATGCGGGAAGTGGGTGTCAGGATGTGCGATTTTTTTTGGGTGATGCTGATGCATATGGATGCGGATGCATATACATACATACATACATACATATATATAAACATACACACACACACACACACATACATATACATATATGTGTGTGTGTGTGTGTGTGAAGAAATGAAAGACAAATACAAAATGAAATATTCGATAGTATGAAAATATTGCAACTCCAAATGGGTAAAAGGATAAGAGATATGGTGCAGTGTCAACTTTCGACAGTCACGTCTTGCTAATACAGTGTGTTGATGCTTACATCTGCTACTCCTGCCTAGCTTTTCTTTTGGAATCCTCATTAAATTCTGTTGGAATCATATCCCGTGAAAGATCTTCCAATAGCTTTTCAGAAAACAATACTGGTTGTACTCTTCTATTTTATCCATTTACAAAAGTTATAGATTTTGCTTCATCATTTCACTTGGGCAAATTCTATTTTCTTAATGGGTCCTCTTTTAATCATGTGGTTTGTTTATTTTAACTTTTCTTCTTATACATTCTAAATATAGTTTCCTTCTATTCTAACCAAAGTAACGAGACTCGCCACGAGTCATCTAAGTTGGAGAGTCAACTTACCTTGGCTGGGTCAAAACGATACGTGACCCTAACTTAGAGGGTCAATTGGGCTGACTCACCGACTCTCCTGACTTGTGGGTCACCTCTTGACTCGTGGGTCATGATGCTCATGACCTGGTGGCGGCTAGGCAAGTTCGGACTTCAAATTATTATTATTTTTTTTTTGCAACCATTGGGCAACATTTTTTTTTCTAAGGATTTGTGAGGTACTGATTAATGTCAAAATAGGGTACATTTTATGGGAGTGGTAAGCAGCCTCCTCATGAAGAAAGTACACATGATATGAATGCCATGAAGATCACAATATTCATAAAGTTTAAGAAGAATTGTTATAGATAATGGTTTGGGTGTCTAGTTGCTCTTTGAGCTAGTATGAACTTGTGAACAATGGATCAAATTGGTACCCATCCAATGAAACGTCGCCCATGCAAAGAAAACTCCATTTTGTAAACAAGCTGAAATAAAAGTTTCACAAGATGTTGGATATTAGGGTCATTTAATTTGGATACATTCAATGGGTCTCATTTGTTGTGGTAGCACCTAGTATATGAATCTCATTTTCAGTATTGAGCTTCGACTACTCAATTGAATGTAGTCATAAGGACCTCTTTTAAGCCTTGTATAGGTTGGAATTTGGACAGCATGGGTTGCAACCTTTGATTGGTTCTCAAGCTTTTATCAAATGGTATTGGTCAAGAACATAGACAAAAAATAACTTTTGTGCAAGAGTATGTAAAATAAAATTTTGTATATATGGCTTAATGGACATCCAACATTTTAGAGCATTGTCATCACAGGTTGGAAAAGTTTGCTCTAGAACAAGTGGAGCTATTTTTGAAATATACAATTGATGCCAAGCCTTTGCACATCATGTTTATTACATTCATGTCTGCTTCTTTGTTTACAATTGGTTCCCATATTGACAGAAATTTTTGCTGACTAAATTATGAATTATAGTTTGGAAGTAGGAAATTATACTGCGTAGAGTCTTTATTGAGTTTAGAGAGTTATGCCTCCTAGATAGTTACATCATTTATAAATTACTCCAATCATGTTTGCTATTTCCTTCAGCTACTACTTAGTAATTTAATTTTGTACTTATGTAATAAATGTATGAATTAATGCCAAGCCTTTGCCCTAGAACAAGTGGAGCTATTTTTGGAATATACAATTAATGTCAAGCCTTTGCACATCGTGTTTATTACATTCATGTATGCTTCTTTGTTTACAATTGGATCCCATATTGACACAAAGTTTTGTTGACTAAATTATGAATTATAGTTTGGAAGTAGGAAATTATACCACGTAGAGTGTTTATCAAGTTTAGAGAGTTATGCCTCTTAGATAGTTACATCATTTATAAATTACTCCAATCATGTTTGCTATTTCCTTCAGCTACTACTTAGTAATTTACTTTTGTACTTATGTAATAAATGTATGTGATCAAATTACCTTCGATGGAATGTTCTTACAATCCTAAAAATCTCTAAATTTCAAGGGTTTGTCACATTGCTGAGTCATTGCCGAGTCATGGGCGAGTCCGAGCAGGGTCACGAGTCGAGTTACCCTTGCTGAGTTAGGGCCGGATCCGAGTCTCATTACTTTGATTCTAACGTTCAAGTTTTAATCCATAGACTTTAATAATTGACAATTGTTAATTCCGTTTTCAAAATTGCTTTTTAGCCTTGGTTTGAGTTTAATAGTCAAACATTTTTGTTTTCTGTCTTGCTCTGGTCCATAGACTTTATTAATTGCTGTTTCCTCTCTCAAAATTGCTTTTTAGCCTCAGTCTGTGGTTTTAATGTGGAAATGTTTTCGTCTGAAACTCACTTGTTATTACTGGCATTTGTGTTTTTACAGTTTGGGATCAGATCTGCCGTCTTCAATGCAGAATTACCACAAAACTCACGGCTTCACATGCTTGAGGTAGTCATCAACAATGATTTTTTCTTTTACATGATGAATTCTCGTGATGATAGGCTGAGAACACAATATGCTTCTTTGTTCAAATTTACACGTGATAGATTGCCCATTGCTTTTCACAAGCAGCTGATCCTTCTGGTTTAAAAATGATTAAGATCTTCTGTACAACGAGATGTAATTTTTTTCATGCTTTTGTAGTGATATGATTTTATCCCTAAAAATCTTTGAAAGAGAAAAAGCAACAATGGGATTACACTTAGAAAGAAGTGAAAAATTTGAAGTTGATCTGGAAAGCAATGAACTTGGCAAAACAAAATATGGGAAAACACCAATTATATAAACTGCAGACAATTATGACAATAGAGAAACTTGTGCTTTTCTTGGAGCAGTTCTTGTAGACAGTTGGAACAGTCTTAAATATGTTTCTCGCTGTAATTGACCTTTCCAAAAATGTTTATTGCAGAACATCAATTATATACAGTGTATACTGCCTACATGTTACAATTATGACATTAGAGTGCTTTGTGTCATCTGAACAATCTGATCTATGTTTTATTGCTAGCAATGACCTTGATAAATTTCTTGTCTAGTTATGATATGTGTGGTTGTAATCAGATTGTAAATAAATTTTTATAAGCTGAATGTTTTCATTCATCGTGCTGATATGTACAATCACACTTGGCTCAGAATAAACAAATAGAATAAGAGGACTATAGCTTTGGAACAGAATAGGAGGCAAAGTTCTATCTATATATGTCCATTCTAGTAGTTATCTCAGTGAGGGATTTTGCTTATTGCCTTCTTCTGGAGAAGATTTGAGTTAGCCAGCTGCGAGGGCCGATTTTACTGACCGATTGGATTCAATATTTCTAGTTTAGAAGACCTAATTGGAATTTACTTAAATTCACCTGGAACATACACATCAAATATGTGACACAAAATGTATATATGCAATACAGAACAAAATATAATATGCATAATATTTAGGTTAACAATTGAGTACTCTACATGAACTTACATGCAGTCATCAGCAGATCATATACAAGCAAAAGAAAATAGAGAATATGTACTGTCTGAAGTGATTTATATTATAGACGGAATACTCTCACTCGGCGAAAACTCGCCAAGCCCCCCAAAAAAACTCAGGAAAAATTCGGGTAGTTTTTAAAAATACTCAGGAACCTTAAAAACAAATTAAATTTAATTAAAAATACCTTTTTTTGCAAATTTCAATGAGAAGATGCATCCAATGAGTTAATTAACAAGAACACGAAAGAAACAAGCAGAGCTTATATATATATATAAATGCAAAGTGGGTACAAAATTGCATTCTCATGCGGAATGCTGATGGCTGGTAGCAAAATAGTAAATAGTTTGTGTCAAACTAGAAGTAAATACATCATTACATTCACGTCTTTTTTTTCCTAGCTCTATTAACCTAAGAGGGAGAGGGTCTAGTCCTAGAAGAGGAACCGTACAGCGGGCATGACTATGCAACCTGTGGTTGTGGCCCCCTCGCTTGGTATTCCTTACTGACTTGCTCTCCATCCTAGACGTATCTCCTGTCTCTGGCAGTTGTAATGACTCCTCATCGTCCTCCTTAGTGTCATCTAATGTGAAATCGAATCCAACCCTCCTCCTCTATGGCTTGCCTCTCCAAATCAGTGATGTCATCCTTTGAAAACAATGGACCTTAGTCATGTGTCGTCCAAGTAGAACAAGGATCTATATCGTCCAAATCAAGGGGACTATGTTGTGCATTTTTTATGGGCAATTTAAGACTATATTGTACATAAATAAAGTCGTTGAGGCATTTTGGAGTCAATTTGTTTCTTTTCTTTGTGTGGATGGACTCAAATAAGTTCCAATTGCACTAACAATGGGATGAGCTACAAGGCTGGTACAGAATTGTGAGAGCAAATTGCTTTAGACTGGGGGTATTGCCACCCCAAGTTTGCAACCAGGCATTTGCAAAATAAAATATTAATAAGTCATAAAGCAATGAGAAAAGAGAAAACATCACTTATGAAATGGCAAAATTGCAAATATTTTGAACTTTTACAGTTTATCTAAGGTTTGTGTTACATCCCCTATTTTGCTCAATTTCAAAATATTCTATATAGCTGCTGAGAGTTCATGCGAACATGAATTGATTGGTGAAAATTGGTTATTTGTTATCGTTTAATGTGAATCCGAAGTATTGTTTATTCGTTATGATTTCATGGGAATAAGAAATATTGGTTAATTGTTATGATGTCATATGAATTGGAAATGGTTAGTTGACATGGGTATTTGATTTTGTTAAAATGATTTGGGAGTGGTAATTTCCTTTTGCATGAATGCGATGAAGAGGTGGGGAAGCATTGCCAGAGAGGGAATTGGGTATGGGGGCACCACCTGCCATTGAGTTAATAGGTATAAGTCATAAACCACCATGGTCAATGGAAAATGGACTACGCAAGCAATGGTATACCAAGTGATCAACATGAGCTAACCGGCCCAACATATTTAATAAGACAATTAAAGTATTCACTTGAGCTTGGACGAACTAAGAACAATTGTAATTTATAAAACATAAGTAGTAAAATGATTATTTCCATTTAATGGCAATATTTTAATATTATTAATCCAAATCAGCCTTATATTCCACCAGCTATATTTTTCTCATCAGGCCTTTATAATATTGTGTTGCCATATATATCTATGAACCTTATAGGCTCTTGATCATAACTCTTTTGATGCCTAGCGATCACAGTCTTACCAAAAAGATCCCTTTTGCATTTGCTCTTTGTATGCTCTTTTTGAACTTGCTTCCATCACAGCCTTGCATTCGTTTTTCCTTCTGCAAATACAGTTACTCTCTACCGCTGCATATACAGTATCGTGAGTCATATTAAGATTACTTCCTACGTCGTTCTGCTTTATCTGTGATTGGTACATGCAGTACCATAAATCATTGCCTTGATATTTCATACCTACAATGTTGTAAATCATTGCCTAGAGATTTCCTGCATACTCTTTATGTTTTGTGGTTGCACCACAGTGCTGTGAGGCAATATTTGTCTTGTTTCCAATCAGCAACCAGTGCTAGGAAACTGCGGGCAAGGAGCCGCACCAAGAATTACAGCTTCACATTTGCATCAAGGAAGAGATAATCTTTTACCAGGTAAAGAATGCACCTCTAATATTTAATTGGCTATATGGTAGGGCTTTGAAACTTTAGCTTGGAGTTATTGAAGAATCATTGATATTAGAAATAGAGCCAAGTCCGAATGGGCTATCTCATTTATTTAACGCGGAATGTGTAAAAACATGCTTAAGAATCTGAAATATCTGATTCATGCTGAAAGATTATTCTGATCAGTACATTGATTTAATTTGGGAAGATTTCCAATATAGTGCGATACTTACATAGGTGCATCTTCTATATACCTTTGAGATGAAATTCTTTATAAAAAGTCTGTTACAAGCCCAAACTGGGCAGAAAGATTTGATTTTGATAAACAAAAATTGATCAATGACATCGTAACCACATTGGGATTCATCGAGGTTGACCAACATGGTCGAGATGAAGAGTGTGGGTTGATAATAATTGAATAGTGGGATACATTTCCAAGATAAGAGAAGAAAATCAGAAACAAATAAACAAATAATAAGCTTAAACAAACAACATTGACTGAATCCGCTCATAGTGATCAAATGGTACTATTCTTGTTGTAGAGTAGAGCGATAGGTTTAGTGGCATGCTTGCTGCTATGATAACTAGAGGTCAGGGTTGCTAGCAGTTGGTAGATAGGTTGATGGAAGGTATCGATAGCCTAGTTGGCTACATAGTCAACACTATAACACCAGGATGCTCAGTGGCAAGAGAGGGGTGTCCCATGCCTAATCCTGGGTAAGGAGGGCCTTTCTTAGTGGAAATTGTGTGGGGATACTTAAGGGTCCATGGTTAGGAGGTTAAGCCCCTGACAAGAGAGAGATATGATCTGCATTCAAGTTATCTTCTTTTAATGGGTATTTTACTTTTATGTTCTTGCAAGTTTAGTTGAAGATATGTTTAGTTGGTTAATATGGTTAAAGTAGTTACTCTATTTTCAATTGACTAGGATTCTGTTAATCTATTATAACCGTTGATCCCTTTCATTTGAATATGTGAAGTAGTTGTTATAACTATTGTCTTTCATATGATTATGAAAAGTAATATATCTTTTATCTATAATATATATTTAAATTGTTATGGAAAAATAGCTTGTTACAATAATGGTTAGTTATGATGATAGTTATATATATTGCATTTGTCAATTGAATGCTTCTTTAATCTGCTATAGTCATTAAACTCTTTCATATGTGCATCTAAATAGCTGTTATAACTTCCTTCTCATGCTCAAGATAATGAAAAAGTAACTGTGTTCAATGATATGATAGTTGTTAGTTAAGGCTGGGAAAAATGGGATCTTGCAGTTTGAGTACTGTTGCTCTCTTTGCTAGTTCAGAAGATAACAAATTATCCTTTTTGATTCCACATAGATTTGTTGTTTGGTCACAACTTGGTCTCTATGCACACCAATCAGAAATCATCCTGTCAATGCATATAGAGAGGCCCTCCATGACCCCTCCATTAGGATCTGAAAAGGAATCATCATGCCTAAAACAAATAAAAAGTGAAATCAAGTCTTAGGACACAACCTAATAAAACAAAGTAAAATGAAGTCTTAGTAAAATTTGAATAAGAATCATAGTACTTGAAACAGGGGTTGAGGAAGCAACCTGTTGCCTGAATGGGTTGGTGGAGCATATTGTTCCACCTCCGATCAATTATTTCCCAAATGGGATCAAACTCGAGTCTGTCCCCCTTGTAGTAATTTCTAAAATACTCTTTGGACCTATCCATAAACTCAAAAAGACATCCCATTGGGGTTTTCTCCCTGTCAACTAAGCTCAAAACTTTAATGAGGGGCTCATACATCTACAATTGAAATTAGAAAAATACAAATTAATTTACAAGAAGATTAATTAATGAAGCTACTAACATAGTAAGTTACAAATTAATAATGAGACCTGAATCAAGAATAACTTCAAATTTAAAATTTTGAAGCTACCCTCACAACCTTAGTAGCCTTGTACAAATTTCTTTTTCGAAGACTATGTGCGCCACAACCTCTCCTTTAGATTTCTTTGAGTAAGGTGACTCAAGCCATTGTGGACTAGCAAACATTTGTTTCAAAGACAATATTGTTTTGATAATACTATGCTACATGAAGAAAACCATTGCAAACCTTGTGACAACGGGTCTCACCAAATCTTTCTCTTTAGTGAAGAATCTCATCAAATTTAGAACCAAAGGGTGATTATGGATATGCTTGGTGATTTGCCTTGCATCTTCGACAACTGAGGTCACCAAATCAAGTTTTCTTATGTCCTTCAAAATATTGTCAAGGAAATGTGCTGCACAAGGTGACCAAAACAGAGTTGGGTGCCTCTCTTTAAGGATTCTATCTGGCATATTAGTAAGATTCAATAATTAGTTTCCAACTTTTCATATTTTACAATTACATTGAAGCTAAAAGCCTAAATTAAGTAATATCATAGAATTAGAATCATTATTCTTATGCAACAAAAAAAATGTGACTTGCTGCTGCATTATCTCTGATGTTTTGCACCACATTCTCTACCCCAACCTCCATGACAACATTCGCCAACATTAATGCCAATGTGTGTGCATTATTTGCCTTATTGGAGGCATCAACATATTTCCAAAACTCTACATCATCTTTGCAAGCAACCAAAAAATTAATAATGGCTCTATTTTTCTCATTTGTCCACCCATCAGATAGAATGGTACGGCCATATTTCTTCCTCTCTTGTTTTTGTTCTTCCACCACTATTCTTGCCCTATCAACCACATTGTCAAGGAACCTGCAAAATCAAAGTGAAATGAAGTCTTAGTACACAATTTTGATTTAATAAATAGGAAAGTACAATTAAATTATAAAAATGAACTCAAGTGGGTTTCAATTTTTTACTAACCTTCCACTCAAATCCTTGCAAGGGGCCTTGTACCCTTGTCCCAAATATGTCATTGTGGTCACCAAATTCAGCCAATAGCTAAGTTGCCGATACGGATATAGGTACGGGTACGGGTACTTGGGTACGGTACGCTGGTACGCCACATTTTTTTGGGGAGGTAAGGTACGTTTGGGTACGCTAATAAAGAAAAATAAATAAAAAATAAAAAATCATAACTATATCAATACTTGAAGCCTTAAAAATTTAGAATAACACGTCATGCATGATAATTTGATAAACAAAACTCAGAATTTTCATTAATAATTTAATATTACTAATTCAAAATATGATAATTTACTATCAATATGTCAAAACTTGAATTTTATGATGGATATATCGAATTGAAATTCAGTGTTTGTTGGGTCAACATTAAAATCTAGTAGTTGTGGAGATTGAAAAGCAGCAATGCATAGAAAAGAAAAACAATAATACCAAATCAATATTCAAGAATCAGAACAAAAAAGAAATCATAATTTGGAACAGAACATACTCTGTTATAAGGCAGAAAAATAGGATTTATTATTTTTTGAACTTCTGATTACATCTTTTGAACTGCATAAGACTGTAAAATATATGAAGAAGAGCAATCAAATGCTCTCACCCTTGAACTGCCCAGTATGCATTCACATGCACGCAGAAATTTAAGTAAAAACTAAACTAATGAAGGGAATGAACTGAGGTTTAACTAACTAACAATAAGTAAAAAATGACTAATGACTGCTGGAAACAGCAATTTGCCTTATTGCATGGAGCAGACAACACGAAGATTAAATAAAAGTTAAAACAAACTAAAGAAAGCTATTCCTAATTGACGGTAATTTTGTGACTGACTGAATCCATGGTGTTGTTCATCTAGTTAACTGCAGCATCAATTTTCACAGTAGTTACTAACTGTGCATCATATAAGTTCATCAACATCATCATTGACAATAGATGATGTATGCAGATTAGAATCACAGGCAACCCCACAATCACTTGCACTAGGACAGTTGCTATCCGTCTGCATGTCCAGTAAAGATTGTGTTGCAGCTGGAAAATCCAAATCAGTTCTTTCTGGATCTACATCCCAATACTTTATGCCCCCTTCCTTGTACTCATTGTGACTATGAGTTAGAAGGCGCAAGTTGGAATGCACATAAACTAGTTCTTCTGCCTTGCTTGCTGCCAATCGATTGCGTTTCACTGAGTGAATAAAGGAGTATGTACTCCAATTTCGCTTAGATGAAGAGGAACTAGCAACCTATTGAGTCAAAGGGAGTGTCATAAAAAATTGTCAATCAAAATAAAGTTAATATTTTTTGTCAATTTTACAAATAGTAAGCAATATAAATAAAAATTTATAGGGTGCTATAAAAATAGAAGAACTTACTTGTGATAAAATTTTGATTGCAAGAGTTTGGAGGTGCGGTGATGTATGGCCATTAAGGTACCACCAAGCATGAGCATCCTTCGTATACTTGTCACAGAAAGCGGAAGCATTTTGACCATTAGAAGCTACAAAATCAGCAAACTCACTCGTAACTATATTCTCCATTTCACGATCCAGGAAGAGTTTTGTAAGTGCTATCCTGCATCCTTCACCAACTTCACATCTTTGTATGGTGGCACCCTTGATGGCATAGCAAGAATTTCATCGCTATAAAATTTGGGAGTCAAGGCAAATGCAATAAGATGAAGTGGGGTGGTCATTTTATTCCACCACTCAACACAAATTGTCTGCACCTCTTTGAAGAAAGTTTCTTCAGGATCTTGCTCCTTTTGATTGATGACGTGTCTCATTTTCTCAAGCATCGAGTCAATTCCATCATATACCTCTCCCAAACATGGATGATCCGTGTCGGTATAACGAATCATACTCATGATGGGCTCAGTGAAACTAAGAAGATATTCCACTCGTTCCCGCCAAGTGTCATCTAGGATCATTCGTTTTACGTTTGTTGCCCTCTCAGTACTAGATTGCCTCCATAGTGACCAGCTCTGACTAATAACCATGCTAGCAAGTGATTCTCGCACCTTCACAAGTCGCCTCAAGACAATTGTGTTTGATGCAAATCGGGTCTCAGCAACCTATTTAACATAAAAAAGTAAAATTAAAATACAAAGATGCATTCAAGTTTAAAATCTAAATTCATACTTACTAAAGTGAAATACAAAATTCAAAAGTTGAAGTGTTTCAATTACCTTTAGTAACTCCAACTGCGAAAATGATCTAAAAATGGCTTGTGACATGTGATGGTTTGTGATGAACATTTGGATCTCTTCAGCTTCTGCATAGGTTTCTTTGATCCAATTTATTTTCCTACCAAACTTCTGTAGCATGAGGTTTAGAGAGTGCACTGCACAAGGTGTCCAAAATATGTGATCAAACCGCGTCTTAATCAACATCCCTGCTGCTTCATAATTCTTTGCATTATCTGTTATTACTTGGACAACATTTTGAGGGCCAATATCCTGAATGAACTGTATAAGGATGTTAGCAATAAATTGTGAATCCTTTACTTGCCCTTCACAATCCACAGCTTTAAGAAACATTGCTCCTTTAGGGCACACTGCAATCATATTGATTAATGGCCGATTTTTGGCATCCTTCCACCCATCAGAAACAATTGACACCCCTGTTTGTTTCCATGAGTTTCTAATAGGAGCCAAGGCAGTGTCTATGCTTTTTACCCCCTTTGCTAGTAAGGTGCTATGCACCTTTTCATATCCTGGCCCCATGTTCCCTTTTGGAGCTTCATTTACTTTTCTCAACATATCCTACCAATATGGTGATCGTACAACATTAAATGACAAACCATTTGCATATAAACATCTTGCAACACTTTGATCTGCAATCTCTCTTGCATCATTCTTAAATGCTCTCTCTAATGGCCCCTTGCTTCTCTTTCCCTTGACATGTTCTTCTTCAATTCTATCCAAAAATGGGTGGCTCTCTACTACAACATGAGGGAAGTCATGAGATGGAGGAGGTTGCCTACCTGATCTCTTCCCTTTCTTCAAAGGATGGTTTGTGCCACGTGAAACTCTTTCATCTACTTCCTCTTGCTCTCTAATATATTTAGCAATTTGTTTAGGTGGTAATCCATTACCATCCTCTCCAAGACATGCTTTGATACCCTATTGGGGAATCGCACATAAATGGGCTTTCACACGATTGTATGAACTTTTGTACCTCACATTACAAAAATTGCATATCCATACAAATGTTCCACCCCCTCTTACTTGTTCTATCATTTGTACATATTTCCATAAAGGTGACTTTGGATCGGTTTTGAAGGTGGATGAGCTAATATTAGTTGCCATAATCCTATTAACAAAGATTTCAAAAACCAATTATTAAATAATAAATGTGAAATATTTGATCAGTTATCAAAATATAATTTATAATTTATAATACAAGATTTATATTACTATTTATTTAAATTTTAACATTTCTATTACTATTTTTTTAATATTTTAATTATTTTATTAATATATTATTATACAATATAATAAATTAGTCCCTATCAAAAAATAATTTAGTCTATATTTGTAATTTTTAATTTTACTATAATGTAAATAACTAAAATTTATTTATGTTTATAAATATTTTAAATTAACATTGTTAAATTCCATATATGAAAATAAATTAATAAACATTGAAAAATAATTTATAGATAAAAAAAAATATTGAAACACTATAAATTAATTGGACATATTAAATTTCATTATATATGAATATAAATTAATAAACATTGTTAGCTTTGTAACTTGTAAGTTTAATTAAAACTATTTATAAATTTAATTCATTAACGACTCAACTATTACCTATTATTTTAGAAACCTTTACAAAATAAATACGGTAATACTCTTAATATTGAAAATATTATTCTAAAAAAACTTTACAAAATTTAAAAAGCATGAATAAAACTTTACAAAACTACAAAATAATAATCCCATATTATTCTTTCTTAACTTTACAAAAATTAAAAATATTACAAAATTTAAAATGCAGATCGCAGGTTATGCGAACACGTACGCCGTGACCAACAATCACTGTTGCGACCTCCGTTTCGTCTGGTTATTGCCGTGACCTGTCCTATGGCTGCCCTTTGTCCTCCAGCAAACGGTGAACAGTCATGATTTGTCTGGCTGCCCTTCGTCTTGCAAACGGCAAACAATTAAAATGCCCTCTTCGTCCTGCAAACGGAAAACAATTAAAATGCCCTCTGCAAATGCAAACGACTTGTGGTGTGGCCAAATTCTAAGCATGACGTCTATTTAACTATCAAATCCTGTTGCAACAAATTAGAAGTTCTATTTTACGGCTATCAAATTGGGAAAAATCATTTCCAAAATCGTGTAGCCTTCCCAGAATCACTGTAGAAAAAACACATTCCAAAAATCATTCGAATCCGTACAGATTTGTTTTGGAAATTTTCGAATAGATGTTAGATTCGATTGGATTTGGTGGGATTTTCACTGAAACGTTTCAGCTTAGCCAAAAACGCATCCATGGCGAATTTGGAAGGTATTTTAATCGTACCCGTTTTTGATACGATTCGTACTTGGAAACAACAATACAAAGGGGCCGAATTTGCAACTTAGGCCAATAGGGATTATCAACCACGCTCATTGGGATATTATTGAAAAGCAAAAGATTTGCATATGCAATATCAATTTTCTCATGTACCTCCTTGTTCTATAAGGTAGCCTCTAATGATGATTGTGGTCCAGGTGTGTTCTTGGGCATAGAATAAATGCCTATCCTTGATGTTGATGGGGGTGAAGAACTAGGTACTCTAATAGAGGAAGTGGAAGCGGTAAAAGAGATACTCTATTTGTGGATTCACCGGCCATGAAGAGAGCTTACTTCTCAAGGACTTTTTCTTCTTCAAGATCAATAGAAGCACCTTGAGTTTCACCTATGGCTGCCCTCATAGCTTATCTTCCCCTCTACTTAATCAAATTTTTCTCATCACCAATTGCAAGTAGGCCATTAATAAATCTTATTATTTGCTCAGTTGCTTTGTCACAAGGATTTGAATCACGTTTCCTTATGCTTGAAAGGTGACATTTGAGGCGGGTTATGCCTCTAGAAATTACTTTTCACATTTAATATCACCTTCCCTAGCTCCTCTGGAGCTTCAAAGGCATACCATAACTCCATGCCTTATCTCTTGCATTTTTAGGTTGGGTGCCCATATATCCAAATGGGCATGGTGTTGGTGGCCACAGTTCCTTTGAACTTGTCATGGCTTTAATACTTAATTACTACCCTTCACATAAATTTAAAACACAAATTAAATTTTATAGATAGCTAATTAACAAAGTTAGAAACATAAACTATGTAACCTAATTTGAATATTTTTAGGTATCTTTCGAAGTTAAACAACAATTAATAACTACACAAACTGCTAAGGTTTGATTTTTGATTTAATTTACATATTTATAAAAAAAATATTGATAGATTCAATTTTATTTGTTAAAAATGGTGTGGAATTGTCGACAAATGATTCAAAATCATTTCTAATTACATAGGAATAGATTTGAATTCATTTACATGCAACAAAAAAAGAATAGAATGTTTTTTAAAACAATAAATACAATCTTAGCAAACCTACCTTGGAATGAGATTTTTCTTGCAAAACCAATTGAAATCTGCCTTAAATCCACTTGATTCCGCTTTCGGTAGCTTGTTATTAGCTAGCATGGGCTTTGGAAGCAGTTTTCTTCCTCCACACCAAGTCTACAAAGCTATGAAACAAACTGGTAAAAAAACGTTGCTTATAGTGCTAAAACCTTGTCATGCGGCCCGAGTAATCTATGAATATTTTGCGAAAACTCAGCTGGGAAAAGTTGCGTGATGAGTTTCTTCTAATCGCCAATTAGTCGACGAGTATTCCATCTATGTGCATGAGCATGTGCAATAATATATAATGCAACAACATGCAAACATTTGTATGATGCAACAATATGCAGCTCTAATACTCCTATTTAATTGAAATTTAGGGAGAAGTAAAAACCTCTAAATGCATGAATGCAATAATGCATCCTGGCAGCAAAAGACCTGATGAGGTATTAAGTACAAATAAAAGGATCTCTAAAAATTGGAGAAAAGGAGAAAAACCTAGTGGGTGAAAGCTTTGTAATGTTCTTGATTCAGCGCACTTCGAATTCATCCTAAAGGTACTTGACAATTGACAATGTATGACCCTTTGAAAATGGAAGGTACGGTGGGAAGGTTATGTGTACATGAAACATAAGTTTGTACTGTAGGGAGGATATTGTCCATACAGTGAGGAGGGTGTTGTCCGTTAGGGATGCAAATGTTTGTACAACGTGGATGTAGTTGTCTGTACAGTGGAGAATGGAGGGAGGGGCACACAAAGGGGAATGTTGCAATTGTATGGTGTGAGTAGGAAGGGTTTCTGTACATTACTAGATGGGTATGACAACCATACAATGGGTAAGGTGATGTTCGTACGGTGTAACTAGTGCACACAGGAAGGTGTATGGTTGTGAAGTGGAGTAGCACTATGTTGTACGGTCTTGGTTGAGTGAATTCAATGATGAAGAATATGCTTTGTGTTTGGTAATGCCAATGTGAAGGGAATAGTACTAGTTATCTAGACAATCACCGAGAGAGAGAGAGAGAGAGAGAGAGAGAGAGAGAGAGAGAGAGAGAGAGAGAGAACAATCATGCATCGTCCTATATGCAAGCTGTTGCAAAATAGTAATTATATCTGCAAAAGATAGTGCTTCGATTTGTTAGATTTGAGCAAAGTAATACAAATACTTAATAGGGTGAGGGTGGGATTGGAATAGCCAAGTAGGGAAGATCTCTTACTTTTGAAATGACGAACAACAGAGAACTCCAACAAGAATTTGTAGTACAATAAGATAATCCAAAATCACATACCTACAACAACTAATCCGATAGACATATATACCCTGTCGGAAGAAAACTCTTGAGAGAAACAACATGTCGACGCATGACACAACAAACACCTAAGCCTACTTAAAATTAAAGATGGGTCCGAGATATACAAAAAGTAATCGAGACCCAAATAAAGCAATTATTTTATTTTATTTAATGACCTGGATATTACAATCCTCCCATCCCAAAAATTGCTCATCCTCAAGCAATTGTAAATCCGATTCTAGGAAAACTTCTGTAATAAATGTCTTCAGTTTGGAGTCATGCACCAATGAGTTCTTATCATTGTAGTAAATGATATCATCAATTACTTTGTATCTTTCATTATGTATATAGTCATCCATTAGTTGATATGCAAGAGTGTTCTTGGAGTTCTCGACCAACAAATGGGCCTGACAATCATCCAAGGAATGCGGTAAAGTGTTGACTGTCATGGTTTTACTTGCTATTGCATCGTCAAAGTTAAATTTTGGGATCATATCTTGTTTGAAAATGGCTTCCATCTTCTTGATTGCGACTTTCCTCGGTCCTTTATTTGACATTTCTCTTAGCAGCACCTTCTTGCCATCTTCCTCGAATAAAAAGTCCATCCTCTTGAAGCTTTGGGTGTATTGATCAAGGGTCTCTATCCATTGGATGCCCAATACGATATTAGTGTCAACTAGATCTATGACAAAGAAATCATTTGCCAAAGTATAGTGTCCCATGGAAATGTCGAGCCGTGGAATCATGTGAGTGCAGGGTAACAAGGTTCTGCCAACAACATTAACCTCAAATCCTCCATGCTCTATTGCGTGCAAGCCCTTGCTAGCGACCAATGATGGATTGATGAAATTGAGTGTAGCACCACTATTAGACGTGACTGTAATGCATTTTCTGTTAGTGTGCCATGAACTCTGAAGATACTACTTTCAGCTGTTGTAGTGAGGGTAGAAATGGAACTCCCTTTTAGTATGAGTGCATTTATTCTCTCTACCTGGTTAGTTTCTTCACTAGTTATTCTAGACACTTGTCCTTTGTCATCCTCTTGAAACACCTTAATGTAATGAATCTTTCCCTTTCCAAGACAACAATGACCTAATCCCCACGTCTCCTTGCAAGTGAAACAAAGTTTTTTTTCCTCCCGAGCTCTTGCCTAGAGTATTCATCCAACGGAGGTTTTTTATGAATTGGCTCCTTGTCTTGTCTTCCTGTAGGGGAGGTGTTGGCGTAGTTAAGTGGGTTTTGGAGGAAGATGTGATCATGTTATACACCTTCTTAATAGCTTTGTTGAGTGTGCACGGTTTGAACTCATCAATCTAGCCTCTCAAGAGTTCTCTCAGCCCATCCATGATTAACAAGATTCGACATCTCTTAGAGATGTCTGCAATCGGTAATGATAGCCTTTGGAACTCTATAATGTAATTGTCTACTGTACCTATTTGCTTTAGCTATGCTAGATCTTTGAAGTTTAGTTTAGGATCCTTCCCATTGAAATGGTCGATGAGTGTCTTAGTGAACTTGTTGTGAGAGGTCACTTGGTCATGACCAAGAGTGACTAATGTGTGGTGCCACCATTCCTGTGCTACTCCTAGATGGAGTGCTGGGCTACCATTCTTTGTCTTCTTATGGGGGAGGATTTGGTGTAGTTATGTGAGGAAGATGCGACCATATCATACACCTTAATATCTTCATTGAGTGTGCACAAATTGAACCCTTTGGTTGAGCTTCTCAACGGTCCTCTCAGCCCATCTATGAATAACACGATTCGACATCTGTCAGAGATGTCTGCAACCAATACTGATAGCCTTTGGAATTTTGTGATGTAATTGTTTATCGTACTTGATTACCTTAGCTATGCTGGCTCTTTGAAGTTTAGTTTAGATCCTTCCCATCAAAACGATCGATGAGTCTCTTAGTGATCTTGTCATAAGAGGTCACTTGGTTGTGACTGAGAGTGACCAATTCCTGGTTACACCATTCATGTGCCACTCCTTCTAGATGGAGTGCTGTGAACTTGATTGCTTCATCTTTGGGCATCGGGTTGAGCTGAAAATAGGCGTTTGCCTTTAGAACCCATGCCTATGCAGTGATGGCTCCAAATCCATCAAATGG
The DNA here is from genome assembly GCA_028749045.1 of Cupressus sempervirens. NCBI lineage: Eukaryota > Viridiplantae > Streptophyta > Pinopsida > Cupressales > Cupressaceae > Cupressus > Cupressus sempervirens. The sequence continues at coordinate 478,041,855 of CM053792.1, forward strand.
TGATAAGTTTACTTTTTTTGATCTTTCTCTTGAGATCATCATTAAAATAACCGCGATTGAGATATCTCATTCTTAGATCAACATAGTCTTTGCAGGATATATCACCTTCCATATTTGCATTCCTCCAATGTTCTCAAAGTTCTTGCATTTCGTGAAAAGTGGGCTTTCTTTCTTTCAGTGGTGCTTCCGTCTTTGGAAGGAAGATGGATATTGATTGTCGAGAGCGAGAGGGTTGAGGGTTTGCCCTTCCTATAACAAAGTTGTCGCTATGCCCATTTTTGTTCTCCCGTTGCCTTTCCCTAGGCCAATTTTTGTAATGTCTCCTGCATAAGCCTTTGGTTTCATTGATTTGCATTTGGTTTCTGCTGAGCTCTCTTAAGAGAATCGTGAGTTCTATTATAGGATCTGGTGGACCCGTCATTCTACCAGCAAGGTGATCTTGCCTTTTCCTTCGGGTATAAACTTGCATTCACTTCCACAGGTTGGCAGGATCACATGCTTTGATATCACTATAATGTTCCCCATTCGGCGCAGTTTGAATTTCTCTTGAAGGTAGGTGACAACCAGTAATGTATGACCCTTTGAAAATGGAAGGTAGGGTGGGAAGATTGTCTATACAGGAAACAAAAGATTGTCTTTAGGAGAAACAAAATCTCGTACAGTAGGGAGGATATTGTCCGTACAATGAGGAGGGTGTTGTTTGTATGACGTGGTCATAGTTTTCAGTACGATGGAGAATGGAGGGAGGGGCGTACGAAGAGGAATGTTGCACTCGTACGGTGTGAGTAGGAAGGTTCGGCATGTGTTGTTGGATGGGTATGGAAACCGTGCAATGGGTAAAGGTGATGTTCGTACAGTGTATCTAGCGCACATAGGAAGGTGTATTATTGTGAAGTGGAGTAACACTATGCGGTATGGTCTTGGTTTAGCGAGTTCAATGACGAAGAATATGCTATGTGTTTGGTAATGCCAATGTGAAGGGAATAGTACCAGTTTTCTAGACAATCACCAAACAAGAGAGCAATCGCGCATTGGCATATATGCAATTTGTCGCAAAATAGTAATTATATTATTGCAAAAGATAGCGCTCCGATTTGTTAGATCCAAGCAAAGTAATACACAGATGAAATAGGGTGAGGGTTGAATCCCACCGAAATCGGAATAACCAAGTAGGGAAGGTTGCTCACTTCCAAAATGGTGAACAACAAGAACTCCAATAGGAATTTGCAGTATAATAAGATAATCCAAAATCACATACTGACAACAATTAATCCGACGAACATATATACTTAGTCAAAGGAAAACTCCCGAGGGAGAAACAACATGCTGACACATAATACGACAGACACCTACGCCTACGAAAAATTAAAGACCTAAATAAAGTTATTATTTTATTTTATTTTAGGATGGGGATATTACAAACTCCTCTCCAAAAGAGAGAAAAAGAGTATTCAGGACCAAGAAGCCTTCGAGAAAATGTCACATAAAAGAATAAGAACATAAAGGACTTCCTTGAGGCACAAAGAGGTTGTAGACAACTGTTGAAGGATAACTACTATAGTTTAGCACTGAAGAACCTCATTTAAAACCAAGATGATGATCAGGATCTAGAAGACAACAATTTGCATGAGTGCCTTTGACTACTTGAACAATTAACAAATAATAGACATAAGGCAAGCATCTGTCCTTTGAAGATACAAATGGAACATGAATCTATGTGTGTGACCCCAACGACACTAATTAGTCATGCAAGAATAAACTACTAGCTGAAAATACATATGCCAAAAGTCTGAAGAATTGGTCGACCGAGGATGAGTCACCTCCACTGAAATTGGAATGTAAAAGTATCTACATGGTAAAAGCTCCATCTCATCGATATACAACCACTCCATCTGATTAGTACATAGGAACAAATTTGAAATATGTAGCTCACTCCAAAGTGAAACATAGGAAGCATTTGCAACAATAGTAGAAACCCCTCTATAATGTTGACAAGGGAGAGAGATAAGTGCATTGGAGCATAAACAAGGATCTTTTGTGTCAAATTTCATTATTAATGAAATGGTTGTTTTAAGAGCTAAAATCTTTATCTTGATTAAAGAGTGAATTTTAAATTTTATATGGAGTTTTTGAGAAGTTTGGGAGGAAAAAGTATAAAACGCATTTGAGGAGTGGAAGTGATGAAAAGATCGAAGAAATGAATCGTGTGGTTAATCATGTTTAGTTAGACTCTCAACCTCCAATTTCTTCTCCACCTAATCCTAAAAAAATGCCTCCTATCATTATCTCTAATCAGTTTAATATGATTAAGGCACCTATTGGTCCTCTTTGCATCATTGCTAGAGTTTCTCATATCCCTTCTCATGGTAGTTTGGTTGATCCTTCTTCTGTTGTGAATATTTTCATTGAAGAAAACCTTTTTCACAAAAGATTGCATAGAGATACTTATGATTCAATTGCTATGTGGATTCAAACTTGTAATGTTTTTCTTTATCATCCTCCAGGTTCTATCACTTTATCTATTACCATTTTAGAGAAATTTGTTTATAATACCTTTGTTTCTATTCCTACTTTTGATAAATTTCAAGTTAAGCTTGGTATCTCATGTCTTTCTTCCATGCAAGTTGTATCTTCACCTATTCATAAATGTCTTAAATTTATTCATGATGGATCTATTATACTATTAATCATTCTCTTTATAGACCATCATGTCCTAGAGATTGTGTTGAGAGTGATTTTTATTGGCCATCTCATCCTAAAAAACCACCTACTCATCTTGATCATCTCTATAGAAACTATATGAAATATAAAATAGATAATATTATGGAAGTTAGTTGGCCTAAGGGTTGTTCACCTTTGCATGGCTTTCCTACTCCATCTATCCCTTCTACCTTTGTCTTTGTTCCTTCAGCTATTGCCTTCCAACCCATTAATGTTCCTTCTTCGAAACCTATGATCGTTGATCCTATTCCTCCTACTATCCCTCATAAGACTATTAGTAACCAACATTCTTGTCAGCATCACAAGAACTATCAAGCTAATGATAAGTCTAAAACTCATTCTCTTTCTTCCCAAGCTACTTCTTCATCTAAACCTTTACCTTCCTTTGATAAGACTATGTGTGCTTCTTTAGAGGAAGCTACACAAGGTAATGCTTTACATGATGATTCTGTATTTTTTTTAGATTCTATTAATCTAGATATGGAAGATACCTTAGATGATAGTAAATTGATGAATATTTAATTAGTATGCAGAGTGATTTTCCTAATTTGTTTTTAATGTAGCTTACAATCACTCCTAGTAGTGAGCATAGTGACTCAAATTCCTTTCATAGAAGTCATTGTGATACCTACTATTATGGATGTGGTTCCTCTCTCAAGTCGTCCTCCTTCCCCTAGCATTTCAGACCAAGATTGGGGAGGGGGGACGGGGGCATGTGGAATTCTTGATGTGGACTCCATTTATCATGATAGTTTTTAGAGTTCTTGTGTTGTGCTTCTCCCATGTTGTGTTTTTGTTTTATGTGTTGTCTTTTGATGGATTTAGACAATTCTTATTACTTTATTGAGAACAAGAGGATAAACTGGTCACTCCATTATATACATTCTTTGATTTGTATCACTTTTCTTCTTTATGTTGTTTCATATTGTGTTGTACCTTTGCTATTATTCGTAATAGTGGTCTTGTGTAGTATTCTTGGTCACTTATGATATGGTAGAACTAGTTCCTTTTGGTCTCCATGTTATTTGCCCAAAAAGACTCTTCTTTTCATATCTTTTGTGTCTTTCCTCCATTGTGTCATAGTTTTACTTCCTTTGGGGAATAATATTTTTATACTTGATAGAAAATTGCATGTTATCATATGATTTTAATGATCCCTTAGTTAGTAGATCTATTTTGTGCTCTATTTTTTTGTCGTCCTTGTTTCTCTTGATATGTTTCTCTTCTCTGTGGCATCTCATAATGCAAGTATTCTTTTGTGGATGCATGTACGATTCTATTAAAGCTATTCCTCCTGTTAAGGCATTTGCAATCTCTTAAATTTGGTGGCATACACTCCGCTCATCCTTTTTCCATGGAATACAAATATGGATTTTGTATATGGTTTTGAGTACTTTAGCCTTTAGTACTTGGTATGATTCCTAAGCTATACCCAAATCTATGCATTGGTATTTCTTGCTTTGCCTCTCTAATTTTCTTTTTCCTTTTAGTTTTCAAAAACTGTGGATAGTTCCTTGGGGCTTGGTCTATTTTTGGATCTCTCTCTAACCTATTGATATTTTGGGAGGCCTGGTCCTTGTATTTGACCCTTCTTTTTACTACTAAGAGTCTAGGAAGCCCACTCCTGTTGAGAGTGAAAAACCTTGGGGTTCTGGGATTTGACATGTTTTAATGCAGCCTTCTAGAGGATGAAAATTCTATCAGAGAATATTGGCTTCAATGACAAAAGATATATCGTGGCTAAAGAGTCATCCAGATTTTACTGTTCGATTCAACGATTGAGGTATTTCACTATGTTTTTAATGGTTGAGTTTTTTGCATAGTTCCAAGAATCACGGCGATTCATGTGATTCATGCGATTCGGCGATTTGATTCAAGCCAAACGATTTTTTGTGAATCAGTGAATCAAATCAGTGATTTAGGGTTTATGAAATAAGTTGCTTACTAAATTTCAAGGGTTTTGTAAATGTGCCGATTCGTGTGCGATTCGATTCCAATTCATGGCCGATTTATGATTTGATTCGGCCTTGCCGATTCCGATCCGATTCCGATTCTTGTTACTTTGGTTTTTTGGGTGCAAATCTGTGAAGTCCCTTAAAGACAAATTTATAGGGTTCTGGTTATATTGCAATATAGATGTGGGAAAAGACAGTGGTTGCTATGTTTGGTTTAATCTATGAAGTAATTCATTGGAGCTTGAAGCATACAAATGGTGTGGAGTTTCTTTATTGCCATTTGAATATTTTGATGTTGGTTTTTTCTTGTTTTGGCACGGCTGAGTTGTGAGTCAGCTTGTTTGATTGATCAGAAATTGTGGGCTTTATTGAAGCGTCCTTTGGTGTTTTGATAAATACTTCGCTGCTTCTTTATGCGTTTTCAATCAAACCATTTAATTTGGTGGTTAGGTTGTGGGTTGATTTAAGCAAGTCAGGCCGATACTATTGTTTTCTTGATTTGGTTTGGAAGTTGAGAAAAGGTCAGGATGAAATATATGAAACACAGACACATATCTTTTCAAGACAAAAGGATTGGTAATAAAATGTGGCGTAGCAATGTGTGTGGGTCTAAAGATGGCTGTGCCCACTACTGAGAAGATTTTAGCATGAATAAAGTATTCATTATAGTCTGATCAATACCCTCATATCTAGCTGCTGTTGAGTATTCTAAGCAGGGTGAGATTAAATCTTTAATGCTGGGGATATTTGGGAAGGTAGTTATTCTTTCTTTAATCTGTGAGGCAATTCTTCTTTGGCATGAACTTTTCCAAATCAAACTATGATTACTATTAGCAACAGAGGGAGTATTGTGACTGGTCAAACTGTGTATTCCTTGGGTGCCAGCCAGCTGAAATACATACTTGGTATTTATTTGCTTCGAGATGATAAAGCTGCCTGTGAAGGTCAAATGTTGCTGGGATTCATTGTGGTAGCTGAAGACAAAACTAGAATCTTCCTTCTCTAGCATCCGGACATAGATTAAGTTTAAGCTGAAAATCGCAGGGACGCAAACTGAATGCTTCTGTGCACTTTCCTGAGTACTCTGATCTCCAGTTGGAACCTTGTGAAAGATTAGCAATAAATATCTCTGTTATGTTGCTTTGCATCATTCACTTCTTCATGCTAGGTGTTGAATCAGCATTTATAAGAAGTGTATTTGCAGACCTGCGTAAGCATTTGATTATTCTATTATAAGACCAGAAATTATATTCAAATCTGAGTTTATTATTTATTTTTAAATTTTCTGCAGGTGCTTAAATTTTTACCTTTAAGTCAATCTTTGATGCCAAAAGAAATTTGTGTTCTATTACTGTTAAATTATCATAAGCTTGGCAAATCTGAAATTATCTAAATTTGTCATGTACACAAGAAAGGCAACATTGCAATTAAATTCCACGTCTTCAAGTCAACTGTAATGATTCAGATTGAAAAGGCTTAAAAATTGCACAATAATCAGGGATATTGCAAAAACAGAATACCTCAAAGACATATCTTGGATATGGAAATTATCATTGAAGTTACTTGAAAGCAATGCAATATTAAAACTTTATTCCAGCTGCTTTTGTTGAGGTGGAAGGTACATTTAGCCATATTTATTTTTGTTGTATCTTATTTTAAATTTGTCCTGTAATGTAATCACGAGGCGTAGATTTTCATTTTTGTATTAAATATTAGGCATACAGTTTATATTTCAGCTATGGTTTAATATATATTATTGATATATTTCTAGGGTGCTCTAAAGTAAATTTGAATATCTACAGATCTTAAATTGAACTGATTGCTTATTTGCTGGCCTGGCTTATGACCTACAACTTTCCAACCCTTGCTGTCCGTTTGTTTGTTTATTTTGATATTAACCCTTGCAGTCTTTGTGCTTTGAAGATTTTTCCAAGGCTTTAATTGATCTGTCAAAGCACAGATTTAGAGATCATGTTCATGTTTTAGCTTTTAGTTCTTCTTTAAGCATAAATTTTTCTTATTACTTTAATGTGAAAGTCTGTTGACAATTTTCACAGTAGTGATGTGCATCATATGATTCTTATATCAATAATGTTACTTTCTTATGATGTAAAGTTCAAGAGGCTGTAGTATGATACATTTATAGTTCTATGTAAGCCGAAGCAGAAAATATACGATCTACACATGGCAGTATGTTACTGTGTTCTCTTATGATATCAGATTTTATATTTTGGTTCACTAAGCATTGAGTTGATGTTTATACAAGCTATCCAATTGGCATATTTTTTTAAGAATATTAAACAGACTGAAGGAGAGATTATTGATGTGAAGCAAAGATCTCAGAGAATGGGAATATTGTTCTCATCTATTCCTGCGTTCACTTGAACTAATGTTGAGCTATCTTGCAGGAGTTCAACTTAGGCATATTTGATTATATGATAGCAACAGATGACAGTAAACCTGCAAAAGCAGAGGAGCCCATTGAACAAGTCTTGCATCTTATCAAAAGATCGAAAAAACACCAGAAGAGGGTGTTGGATTCTGAATATGGAGTGGTTAGAGGAATTGACTTTAAAAATGTTCATACGGTATACTGATCAATACTTTCTTTATTTGATTGGACTTATTAATAAGCTTGGATTCAATCTTGTTATCTGGATTTTTGGCCTTATAATTTCAGCATGCATGATCCTAATTTTTAAAATAATGGTTAAATTGTTTTTGCTTTAGTGTTCATGTAGACTCAAATGCCTCAAGTCTTATATGATTAGCATTTTTTTCTACATAAATAAATAAATAAATAATATCAATGCCCATGGATAACCAGAAGCAGGTCAACAGGAGCCAAGAACCAGCAGCTTACAATAGAAATTTCGAGGAAGAGTAATGTAGAAATGCCATATAAAGGGGAAGGAACAAAAGAAAAAATAATATGTAACAAGGTACTGCCCACATAGGTAGTCAAGAAACTAGTGCATATAGCGAAGGAGGGGGAACAAGAGACAAAATGTTGATAATATAGATTTTTGGTCTTTGTGTGGGTGGTTTTCTCTACTAGGAAACTTTGAAATACACATTTTTAAAACACTTTTCAATGAGGTGCTGATTGCTGTAACATTCTTTGTTAAGCTTCTGTAATTTACCGTGGTATCATTTTACTTTTCTTGTCTACTTTGGGAATTAGTGCATGACTTGAGTTGATAATAATAAATAATAAATTGATATACATGTAAAATGACCAAATAGACATTAGTTATTGGTTAATTTATTAAGTCCATGGTAGTTAGTTGTTGGGTACTTTAGCTAGTTTGAAGTTGAAGGATTTTACAAGGCCACTAAATGTAATAATATCATTGTACCATGTTACCATACTGGCAGGATTACCTTGCATGGTCTGATACACCTTAGGATGAGATTTGGTTGGGAGTTTATTATGGAAGCAAGCAGTTGTTTTGATGTTCAGAATCATGTTCAATGTTTGGAAGAAGATTGCAACATGGAGGAAGACAGCCCGGTGTATGCAGATGCTTCTCTACAGCCACCAGCGTCCTTATTACCTTGTACCATGTTACCAGACTGGCAGGATTACCTTGCCTGGTCTGATACACCCTAGGATGAGATTTGGTTGGGATTTTACTATGGAAGCAAGCAGGTGTTTTGATGTTCAGAATCATGTTCAATGTTTGGAATAAGATTGCAACATGGAGGAAGACAGCCTGGTGTGTGCAGATGCTTATTTACAGCCACTAGCATCCTTATTGAAGATCCACATGAGGATGAAATCAACAGTCTCAATGATACTAGAATTTTAGGTACATAATTTAATTGGAGACGATGCTTCACGTGCAATAACTTGTATGGAGTATGGTTGTAAGTATTGAATGGTTAGGGTAGGAAGAGTCCCAAGTTCAAAGAACGGAAAAAGATTAGAAATAAGTTTTCCAATTTTGATTGGTGGGAAGATTGTAAATATAGTCTTATTATGTGACCTTATAGTCTGGGTGACCCATTACATGCACATTCTACTCTTAAAAAAGCATACCAAAATTTGATGTCATGATTAACCATGTAAATGAGAAGATTCATTGAAACGATCTCACATTATAACTCTCTAATCAGATGAATGGATCCCTTATTAAATGTAACAAATTACTACACATGGCAAACTATGCGATGAGCACAAATTAGTATTTAGATAGGTCTAGAAGAGTGACTTTCTTTGATGACGATGAGATATATCAAGATTTTTATGATACTTTTGGCAAGATGTATAATGAGGAAGCCTGAAAGATATAGAGGAGGCAATAAAGCTTTGGGAGTAGTTTCTTCTCTTTATAGAAGCTAGTGGCTCTTTCAACAAACTGAATGAAGGGAATTTTTTCGCTCTGCAAGTTGGGAACTCACTGGGGGAGACAAGTGAATCTTCTCGTGGCATGTACCCGTACTTGTTGGCATGCGTGGCTTGTCTTTTGTCTTGCATTTGTTTCTCTTATGTTTGCTCATGTCATTTGATTTTCTTAGTGTGGGTTTTGGCTAATCTTGTTTGCCTTGGTTTAGTTTAGTTTGGATATTACACATGTGGCCTGCCATTTGAAAATATTGTGCTATTAAGGGTTGCTTGTGTGGTCCTTGTGTGTGATCCTTGGATGTAGAGTGTAATGGAGGAAAGTACACAAGTTGTGATGAGAATATTAATACTTCCCAGGTGAAGGTTGGTGTTGTGGAAGAGTGTGGGGATTAAAACCAACAGAATAACAAACCATATTACAAAGCAATGGTGGAGGAGAAATTTGTTGTTGAATGTTCACACTGCTATGTTTAATGGTGAGTTCTGTAGAGGAGAAAATACAGGACTAGGTAGAATCTATGGTAGCTGAAATTGATGTAGGTCTAATGGGAAGTGGAGGCATCTTCAAAACTTCAAACCTTGGATGAGGATAAGAGGGTAGGATCCTTCCTACTAGTTTGAAAACCCTTTCTCTTTCTCCTAATGAAGATATGGTGAGAGTCATCAAATCTGAGCAAACACATCATAAGAATGTTGCTATCTTTTTTGTGTTTATGGATGTTAAATTTCTTCTTGCAAGAAACTTTCTTGATGATTGGTTTGACGATGTTTGGGGCAAAAAATTGGGCATCATTGTCAATTTCAGTAGGATGATTCAAAGATGATAATTTGTTGTTTTTCTCAAAAACTATAATATGCAAGATAGGTTTTAAAAAAAATATTTCTAGAATGTTGGAGAATCTTTATTTAGAACCTTTTACGCAAAGTAACAAGAATTAGAATCGGCAAGGCCGAATCAATCGTGAATCGGCCATGAATTGACAAATTAAAAAAACCCTTGAAATTTAGTAACTTATTTCATAAACCCTTTATCGCTGATTCGATTCACCAATTCACAAAAAATTGTTTGGCTTGAATCGAATCATTGAATTGTGCGAATCGCCGTGATTCTTGGAACTATGCTTTTGCTAGTCTCCCAATAGCAATGTAGACCAAGCTACTCGTTCTTCACCCAATTGGGTCGAATTGCACAATGTGCAAGCAGAGTTTTGGTTGTTCATTCCTAAATGCTCAAACCATTCGGTCCGGTGATGCAGGTGGAAGAATCAAGGGTTACCTTACCCCACCCAAATGCTCGGGTTTGATTGCCCTTGAGCGTGATATTCATATTCTTGAGCTTATTACTTCGAACATTGAAGGCAATGAATATCCATGGGGGTTTAATTTTCTTGGTAACCTCGGAGCCTATTTTCATTGCAAGATTAATGTGCATACTTGTAGAGATTGTGCAACCCTAAAAAATATTCAAAGGGTTCTTACTGTTAACCCTAATGTGGTGGTGGATAAAAACGGCTTGAACATTCCTTATAGGAATTTTGAATATGATAATTTGAAGATCGTGGACTGTCCTAATAATTCTAGTGATGGTAATAAGGTCGAAATCTTGAATAATAATTCTACTCCCTCCAAGGAGGATGTAGATTCTAACAAGATGGAAGGAAAGTTTTTAACTTTAGCCAAACCTCTATTTGAGGAAGAATACGAGGTTATTGTTGCTAACAATAGCAAAGATAGTGCCTCCCCAGTGATTGCCAACTAGTTTATCCAAGAAGCCATGTTGTTAATACTGAGAATAATGTCCCCACTAACAAAAATGCCCCACAAATTGCATTTAGAAGCTATTATTTGAAGAACAAAACACATTAGGAAACATAAGCATGCACCTTTATATCACAATACCGTGTCATGTCACAATGTGAAATCCATAGGGAGACAAATGACCGCCACAAAAGATTTTGGTGGATGCCATGTCTTTTGACAATGAGGGTTTTATAGAGGTACTAAGCAAAAATGCTATGAAAAACGAGAAAGGTGATGGAAAGACACATTAGCCCAAGAATTTTTAGGAAGTGGAGAAACCTAAGCAGTCAACTATGCATGAGTGTTTTAATAGATTGTACAAGAACAAAAAACCCTCTCAATCTTAATGATGATGATGAATCTGTACAGTTGGAATGTTAGAGCGCTTGAATGCTTGATAGGAAATACACTGTTAGAAAATGGTGTGATAAACTTCAAAACAAAGCTATTGTTTGTCTCCAAGAGATTAAGCTGGTTGGATATCATGCCTTTAATACCCTGAAATTCATTTGGGGTTATGCTAAGTTTTTTTCTCTAGTCACGACAAAGGAACAACGGGTGTTGCTATTCTAGTTGGCCTAAATTGGGTGGAGAAGATTATTGCTTACAATTCCTCCCCATGTCATAGAGCTCAATGAATTATCCTTAAAATACAGGAGGAACTCTTCAGGATATGCAATATGTAATGCCCCGCTCGAGAACCCAAATGGTTAAAAGTTATACCTCCCGACCTCATGGTAACCCAGTCAAGCACCACTCCAATTGTGCATGGGAGATAATGTACGATCCACATACGAATATCAAACCATAAAAATAAAATATCCTAGACAAGGAACTCTTCGGGATATGCAACATCTATGCTCCTAATGACTATAGAGTAAGAGCAATTTCTTGGGATTGGCTTGCTTCCAATCCTCCAAATGTTTAGTGGATTACTATGGGTGATTTTAACATGGTTGAACATAGAGATGATAAATATTGTGGTAACTATTTGACTTGGAAAGGAAATGAAGAGTATTTCTAGGCTAAGTTCAAGAGAAAGCTTAAATCGACTGATCTCATTGCTGGTGGGAAGAGAATAGTTTAAAGATATTTGGTTTACTTGGTGTAGTAATCAATCTAGGAAAAGCAGAGTGTACTGTAGATCGGATATAGTTTATGCAGAGAGTTCCCACTTCTCTTTTTTGGAAAAGGCTAGACATTCTTTTGTTTAAGTGCACCTGATCAGTATGTATGATCATTCTCCTATTTCATGCAATTTTAATTTGGGTGCCCTAAGTTGCCACCATATCATGAAAAGAAGTGGGAGCTTATTCAAACTTAATGTTTCCCTGCTCCATGACCAAGATAATCTTAATACTATTAGGATGTCCACCAATCTTGTCAAAATGGACAATCATGGTAAATCTCCTAGAGAGTTGTGGACCAACCTTAGTGAAACTGCAAAGCTATTATATCGAGGGGTAGAAAATTAGAGCTATAATGAATTGGCTCCATGGACGTGACAGGGGATCTAAATATGTTTTTAATCTCATTAGAGCTAAACAAAAAGGGAACTAATTGATGAAACCCAAATTGGTAGTCATGTTAGCAAGAATGCCAATGATATCAAGAATGTATTTTTTGAGTTTTATAAGACTCTTTTTACCTCAAAATTTGACAACAATAGCCAAAAAACTATGGATGGTTTCATTTAGTTAATCCAACAAAAGATCAACTAGAATGAGTCTACTAGAATAAGCCAATGCATTAATATTAATGAAATCAAGGAGGCTATCAAATCTATGGCCAATGGGAAATCTCTTGGGTTAGATGGGTTACCTGTGCAGTTTTATAAAGAAAATTGTGATTTGATAAGTATCGAACTTCTAGACTTGTATGAAGATGCTTTTGAAAAAGGGTTTGTAGGTGGTCTTATCAGCAAAGGATTATTTGAACTGCTTCCAGAGGGAGATGATAAGATACAAGTCAAAAATAGGAGACCAATTACATTGTTGAACTTGGCATATAAAATTATAGCCAAAGTTCTAGCGAGGAGAATTGTCAATACTCTTAAGAGCATTATTTCAGCTAAAATTGATTTCATTAAGGGGAGATACATATAGGAAAATTTGATTGCAAGTTGGGAAGCCATAAATTGGGCTTGTGCTGAGAATGAAAACATTGCTATGATCCTATTAGATTTTGAGAAAGCATATGACCAGATTGAATGGGAGTTTTTGATCAATATGTTGTAGGTTTTCGGCTTTCCCCCAAATTTTTGTAAGTGGATTTGCATTTTGTTCAAAGACTCATCTACTGTAATGTCCCCATTTGTTGCTAGCATCAGAATTTCAGGGATTAGTCTATTATTGTGACCCTCGTAGGCTAATGAGGATGGTTAGAGGGTCTTCTGAGGATTGATTCATCACCAACATTTAGGGATTTATGGATTTGGTCTTTGTTCGATATGATTTGGAGTCCATTTGCTATACTTTCTATGTATGGTAAGTCAGGAGTAATAGAGATGGGCTCTTTCTATTTTTAGAAAGTGTATTTGGTCACATGGGGAATTATGAGGAGAGATTTCTATTTCAGACAGCATGGCAATCAGACAAGTATTTCAAGAGATATTAAAGTTCAAGTGACTTAAGTGGTTTATTTAAATATTTTAATATTATTATAAAGTTATAAAGTAACTTACAATAATAAAGTCACTTTAATATTATAATGTGCAAATTTAAAGTCACTTTATGACAAAAGTAACTTAAGTGACTAAGATGAAAGTGACTTTTATCCCACATTGCCTAGTTGTTTGTGTCTTTTCTCATATCGAGGTTATAAAAGCGTGGAACTACATTGGGATTAGGGGCATGGAAAATATTGATCAAATACAAATGGTTGCTTAAATGTGACTAGTTATCTTGAGGACGAAACCCCTTGAGATAGTGGAGAAGCTGGACATAGCCCCAACACTCATTGAAGGCTTCATCCATACCAGGCATGGAGCCGTACTTAATGTTTTGATTATAGTGTGGGCAACAATCAGAAGGAAGTCAGTAATGCAGAGGAGGCATCTGGAGTTCTTTATACCAGCTAGTGTAAAACGTAAGTTAGTGCCCACTACATTTGATGGTTGTGTGAGGTGGTTTAGTAGCAGCAGTAACAGTCATTCATATCTGTGTAGAACATAGGAGCAGCCAGTGATAGTCGGATTTCTATCAGCAGGAATAGGGCAGACATAGTACTGCACCAGGTACCCGTGAAGACTATTATCAGTTGGACGTGCATATTGGAGGAGCGAAACTCAGCTCTCATCAGGTTTGTTTGAACATTAGATTTATTGCATACATGTGTAGTAGTGGAAATTTGTAACAATAGCCAGAGTTAGGAGGATTAGTCAGCTGAAGGTGAACATATCCCAACACCATAGAACAGATCATCTGGGCCATGTACTGTCAGGTCTGCAGAACATCAACAAACATGGAGCATTACAGTTGTGTTTTTGCACAGTTGGGAACAACATTCAAAACAGCAATAGTGAATGTGGCCTCCCCAGGATGACAGTAGTCTAGAGACTGACTGTCACGCAAGGAAGGACACGGGCAGACAACAGGTAGTAAAATGACAGCAGCACACTCAGAATATCAGGCGTGTAGTACAGATCACAGGGAAGTCTGAACTAATTGGTGGTGAGGAAATCCATCCGAGAGCATGCTTGGCATAAAGGGATAGATCATTAACAGTGACAGGTATAACTATTGTTTAGTATGGAAGGCATTTAGTAAAACGCCCATTTTATGACCCAGGTCTGTATAGATGCTTGAACATTGTGCTAAACGTTTTCATTGTATGTAACTCTGGTGATTTAATATTCCATGGATTATGTCTGAATCATATTACAAATACTGAGCTTTGTACCGTACATGATATTGCATTGTCATTTTCTTTCTATGACTGGGAAAGAGTTAAATTAGCTGTGGTAAATCTGTTGGTTATCAGTGATCACCCTAACTATAAATTTGGATAATAACCTTAAAAGGAATACTACAGTAGTGTTAGCATATTCAACGTCCAGATTGCACACCAATTGTTTGTTAAACTTACAAGAGTCAGAAATTGATTTTTTCTATTAGATTAAGGGGTGGAATCTTATAGTGGTATCAGAGCTTGCTTGCAAAGTGTTTGACGAAATGTCAAACAACTGAATTATAAAAGAATTTGGTGTTTGACGAAGTTATAACCGGTTGGGGTTATTTCATCTACTGTGGTGGAGGTTAATGGTGTTATTTTAGAGACCATTCCATTAGTAAGATCTATCACTTAGGGCTGCCCAATTGTACCCACCTTACTTGTTATAGCTGCAGATGCCCTATTTTATACACTTAGAGCCAATGAACTCAGTCCCATAGTGAAGGGCATTACCCTTCCTAACAGTTAAGAATTTTAAATGCTCAGTTTGCTTATGATACTGTTCTCTTTCTTGAGTTGAATGATAACAATTTTGATAATGCAATGAATAGACTTCATTTTTTTGCATGGCCTTTGGGGCCAAAGCTGCACCTCATAAATCCACTGTTATTGGTTGGACTCACGAATCTCCTTCTCAGTTTATTGAAAGGGGTTGGTAGTGGAGTGGACCTAATATCATCACAAGGTATCTTGGGATTCCTTTTGCAATCGAGCCATGAACAAAGGATATGTGGGAGTGGGTTTTTTCTAAAATTGAGAAAAAGCATGTGAAGTGGCAAACACATGTTATCCCTTGCTGACAGGGTCCAAGTGGTCCAAAAAGTTTAGTCCTCCCATGCAATCTATTACTCTTCTTCTTGGTTGTATGCCAAATATCAGTCCAACCATTTCTGGTTAGATGGGATGGGTGGCAGAAAAAGACATTGGGTGAAGTGGGATTGGTGCTGCATGCCAGAGTAGAGGAGGTTTGGATTTTAAGGACCTTAGAGCCCATGGTTTTTCCCTTTATACTAAGCCAATGAACTTGGCCCCATAGTAAAGGGCACTGCCCTTCTTAATAGTGAAGGGCATTACCCTTTCTAATAATGAAGACCTTCTAAAAGCTTAGTTTGTTGATGATACTGCTCTCTTTCTTGAGCTGAATGATAACAATTTTGACAATGCAATGAATAGACTTCAATTTTGTTTTGCATGGCCTCTGGGGCCAAAGTTGCACCTCATAAGTGCCTTGTTATTGCTTGGGCTCATGAATCTCCTTCCCACAGTATTGAAAGGGGTTGGAAGTGGAGTTGACCGAATACCATCACAAGGTATCTTGGGATTCATTTTTGCAATTGAGCTATTAACGAGAGATATGTGGAAGTGGGGTTTGTTTTAAAATTGAGAAAAAAAACATGTGAAATGGCATACACATATGTTACCCCTTGCTGGCAGTGTCCAAAACGTTTTGTCCTCATGCAATCTATTACTCTTCTTCTTGGTTGTGTGCCAAATATCACTCCAAGCTGTGGGAAAAAATCTTGATAGATTTTGTGTGGTTAAATGGGATTGGTGGCAGAAAAACATTGTGTGAAGGAGTGGTGCTGCATGCATATGAGCAGAGGAGGTTTTGGTCTTATGGACCTTGAGCCCATGGCTTTGCCCTTGTTGCTAAGTGAATTCTTAATGCCATTAATGCCATCCAAGGTGATGAGCTTTGTAAGGTATTGGTGAGAAATAATCTGTGTAAATATACGATTAGAAAAACTAAGGTGTGGCATAATGTTCCATTTAGTGACATTATTTTTGGTGATTTTGAGATAAAATTTTTTGGCTCTAAAGTTTTTTCTTCACTCTAGAGTGCATGGTGTCAAGTGTGAGGGCTATTGTGTTCTAAAGGTGCTGTTGATGCTCCTACATTTTTTGCTATTGACAGATCCATTTGGTGGGGAAGTACTCTTACTAACAAACCTCTGGCTCTTACTCAAAGTTGTTCCGCTAAAATTTGGAATAAGAAGGGAGTATCGTATATTAGGGACATTCTGGTTAACAGTCAGTTAGGGACTTGGGAGGAACTTAGAGACAAGTATAATATATCAACCTTTCAGAAAAAGATTTACTCTTTGATTGCTAAAGTAGTGTGGCCCCTTTTTCCTGGCAAGATTCTAAATAACAGTCAATTCCTTTCACAAGTTTAATGGTTTGATAGTTCTACTCTTATGAATGTTTCTACTAAGCAGATTTATGATATGTTGAAGGAAGATGATTGCATTTTAAATGGATAAATAACTGTTGGGGCCTCAAATGGTCAATTCCTGAATGGCACTTTATTTTTTATTTGATTTGGCACTTGCCTATTGAACCGAAAGAATCTTGCTTTCATTGGTTGCTTCTGTTTAAAAAGTTGGTTTTGGGTAGTGTTCTTTCCTCTGCGAGGTTAAACCCGATCTTTTTTAATCTTTGTGGCTGTAGTGAAACATTTGAACATTTATTCTTTAAATGCAAGTTTGCCTGTTCTGTTTGGTCTATGTTTCTTGGTCGTAATTCTAATTGGGATAATCTGAAAGGTCCTTCCTGGATTGACTTCCTTGTTGGCCATTTTGATGATTTTGGGTCTATTCTTGCTAAAATTTTGGCTTTTTCTGTCCACTGGAATGTTATGGTATCTTTGGAGGAGAAGGAATGAGGATGATTTCCAGAGTAAGCAAGATCTTACTGAATTTAACTATAAACCCACCCATTTTACATCGTGTCACAGGTTTTTGTTGTTATTGGTATTCCCAAGGAGAGATTCCTGATTCTGGTTCGCGAAGGCTCCATGAATCTTTATGAAGAACAAGATAATCTGAAATAGTTTGTCAAGGGATAAACTATTGATATTGTAAAGGAGAACGATAAATTAAAGAAATTAATGACAAAGCCTGGCCAAGTTGGGACAAAGAGTTTTGTTCTCTGTTGCATGTATCAATTTTAAGTAAAACAGTGAATTTCAGGATCGGCATATATGTTATTTGTTCTGAGGGTGAGAGAGTTCTGTAATATTTTTGTTGAAGCTCAATAAAGGATATGCATTTGTGCGGACTGGGTCGTTTCCCTCGCCCAAAGGGTTTTTCCAGGATAATTATTTATATTTCTGATTGCTTGATTTTTAGACTTGTGTTTATTTGTACATCTCTGGTTCAAATCTCAACACCATCCATTGCCCAAGCATGAGGATTTTTGTCCTCTCACCTGTTGAAAGTTGAAGCTTTTGGAAATAACTCAAGAGAGAAAGTGAAATCCAAATCACAAAACCAAGTATGCTGGAAATGAGCTCCTTCTTCCCTTTTAAGAACAATTAGGTGCCTCTTCACATTCCCATTTCTGTTTCTCTATTTCATTTTTTCAAATAATACTTCCCCCCCACTTAAGGAAATAAAGTGCCCATAGGTAATAAAATTGACAATTAATAAATGAACTTATTTTATAATGTCATTTTATTAATTAATCAATTATCTCTTCAGACATTAAAATCCTGATCAGATAGACTCGGATATGTATGTGTGTTAGCTCGTCAAAAAGGTCTTGATGAAGCCCTTCTAGTCCAACCCTGAGATGCCAAGAATACTGAGCCTGCTGACTTACTAAAAAAATTAAGCGTCTGGAAACCCCATTGTGACAATCCCGATTAACCTGCAATTGAGACCGCCTAGGCCAAAACTGCATTGATCTCATAGAAAACCTCATTTGCCCATGGCACCAAAGCAAAATGGGCTAATGGCGCATCAAAACTCACTGGCCCAGAAAAAGGGGACATGACACTCATTTTATAAACCATTTTAATAGAAAAAATTAAAACTGAATAAAGCTAAAGGGGGAGAAGTTTTGGCATAAAGGAACTAGATTAGGTAGTGGTGGATTAATGGAAACTATACTCAAAACTTGACAGCTTTGTTAATTGTTCGTTTTCTCAGTCATTATTTCCTCTATCAGAAAAACTGGCACACTTGTAACATCATGCACCATGAAGAGAAATGAACATGTCTCTACAAGATCGGTGAAGCTTGCTTATATCCTAATCAAAGAATGGCTAGAGAGTATTTTCTGGAATGTACTTCTTGATAAGATTTTGATCTTGTGAATGTGAGAGTGTTTGGAGGAAAGTTTGATTTTCTTGCAAGGATTTATTGGGTTTTCCCCGAGTCTGTTTGATCTTCTAGAGGATCTTAATTCATCTATGATACAAGAATCAGTCTCTTTCTATCAGCTTGTACTTAATCAAGAGAAACACTACTGTAAGGAGAGCAGAGCATCTAGTTGGAATTCATAATGGCTTGTATCTTAATCAGAGGGAAATAATGGATTATTTTCAGTGAGCTACTGTAAGTTGGAATGTTGATCTTGAGGATGCTATAGAAGATATGAGGAGGTCTAGCATCTTTTGCATGAATTATCTCTGGTACTTTTGAGTGTATTTGATCATCTTGGGCAAGGTTGTTGGTTCTGATTTGGGTTTGGGGGATCAGTTCGTGGGTCCCAGCAAACCTTTTTTGGTGGGGGTAGGGTGGGGTGGGGTGGTGCTAGGATTGTTTTTTGTTACTCCATACAAAAACATATAAAAGTCATACACAGACGTGAAATATAATTTTTTTAAATATAAATATAACTATAAATAGAATATATGAAATATAAAAAATTATTAGCTTTAAGTATCAGACTGGCACACAAATATCAGACCAATGTCGGACAAATCTCAGACCATAAAATTGTTTTTGTACATCTTTATTAGCTTCTCCGAAATGAATGAGTTTAAAATACTTAGCTTATTTACTATGTAATAAGTAGGCATTTATCATTACAAGTAAGGCAAACCCAAAGAGAACTGGCTGTCTATGTGGACCTAGTTCTTTTATATCTTCATTTCGATAGAAACAACTCTAGGAGAGTGCAGGTTATGGATGGAATTTATAATGGCATCATAAGCGATGGAAGATTGTAGAGAAGCTGCAGGGACCTGTGGTTTTAGTCTTGAGCATGACAGAGGATTATGAGTGTGTAGATCTTTAGCAGGGACTATTTGGGCACTGGGGTTTCCTTAAGTTTCTGATCATCTAGAAATTCTAAAGGGATGATAAGATTGCTTGATGCTGCTGAGCCTTGAAGCAAATTTGTGCAATTTGAAGCCAAGTATAAAGCAGTATTTTTGCATAAACATGCACCATTAGCTAGGTTTGGTCCCTTTTTTCCATTATCAGTAAGATTTTACATTTTTTAAGCACATAGTTTGTAAGACAGAATATAAATTATCTAAATGATTTATGTTTTTATGATTTTATCACTAATATGATATATGATGTTTATTCTAGCTTGACTTTATTGCTTCAACCTTCGGTCTCATGAGTATTATATCTAAACGTGCTGCAATGATTAACTACGCTTGAATGACACTAAGTGTCCTCTCCCTTGCATGATGTTGGTGCTCCAGCCCGGAGCTTTATCATTATTTAAGATTAGTAGATATTAACTCCAGATTTATTAATTCTGTTGAGCGACAACAAAAACACTTGCCATGCCAGTAGTAATCAGTAGTAGATCTATCTTACTGACCATAGTTGGTTATACATCATGAAAATAAATAAAATGGTTTTATTCTTTACTTTTAAATATGTTTTTTCATAAGTTCATTGAAATCATCCCCACATTCTGAGGACATGCTCTGTTTTGAGTAGATTCACAAGATGTCAAGTTTGTCTTTGATTTAATTTTTTTGACAGTCCCAAAATTGATAAAATTGTATGGAAGGAATCTATTTTTTTCTAATCAGCAGTAAACTTGCATACTTAATATGCACCTGGATAAGTACTTGCTATTGTACTATTAGAATAAATTGTTTGGAATTTTTCTTAGATTCAGAACTACTAGCATGATAATTATAATATCTATTTAATGTTTTTAATCCTCGGTTTAGCAGGTCATAAATTTTGACATGCCTCTTAGCGCTTTGGGGTATATACATCGCATTGGAAGAACTGGAAGAGCTTATAATACTGGTGCTTCAGTTTCACTTGTAAGTTGTCATCCTGTTTCTGACTACATTCACATGTATGGCTCCATTCAGTGCATGCAAATGTGCTTTATCACACTCAGAAGGAAATAGTCATGATAAAGTAAATTTGATTGGTTGGCATGCTTCTGTGACAAATTTATCCTTTTTGTTATTATTTTTATTTTTTTATATATAGTACACGGTTATAATTTTTGATAGCAGGTGGTTGCATAGGCTGATAATCTACTTGGCATTTGCTTCTGAAGGAAATGTCCACAGTTAAATTCTGTCCAATTCTTTTTATTATTTCACCATATAGACTTACCAAAAACATTACAGCAGCTAAGCTTTCTTTATCTTTTATTACTAGATAAAAATAAGGGAAATTTGGATCGTGCATGGAAGCAAGATCACAATTGCATACTGTTTTGCATCCCATAATGACATTGGATTGGAAATGGAACCTTGAGGATCTATCCTCATGTTTTGATCCTATTGCACTATGTCACAAGGTACCATGTTCTACAAGAATAAAATTTGAGTTATATCTAGTTGATAAAAGTCAATAAAAAAATTGTGATTAAATATGACTTTGTAAATTTGATTTCTTAAATATATAAATAATAAATATAAAATTTGAATTTATTATTTTTTATAGAGTAAATTAAAATTATAGGAAATAAAGGCAAGAGCCTACAACGCATTGGTAAATTGCGAGCCTCTTATCGACGAGGTCTTGGGTTCGAATCAACTCGCAATTAACACATAATAATTAATCTTATTAATAATAATAATAAATAACCTAGGCTTCGACTGTTTACCTATCAAAAAAAAATAAAAAAATAATAGGAAATAAAATAATAATATATTAAATATAAATGAATTATAATAATAATAAAATATTTATAAGCTTACAATTTTAATTTCAACATTTAATTTTGTTAATCATAAACTAACACAGTATCATATTTCTTAAATTTAATTCAAATATTTGAATTTGTTAAATAATATATTAATAATTAAATTTCTAAGATATCAAGTTTTCGCTACTTTTTTGTTTTTGGTGTTCTCAACAAAAAAAGAAAAAAGAGTAGTAGTGTGGGTACGGAAGGTAAAGAAGTTGGGATTCCAAAAAAAGTCATGTGGTAAATGGAGTTTCTAGCGATATCTATCTTATGTTAGGGAAGGATACCTTTGTATCAATTTTATTTGAGGAACCTTAGGCTTTTGGGGGTCAAAATAGGATAGATAGGGCGTTGGAAAGCTAAATCGCTTAAGAGGTAGGTAGTCACGGGGTTTGATTCGTCTGGTTCCCATTATATTTAGATGGAGTTGGAATGCTCAACAATATTGGTTTATTCTTATCATTTATGATTGTTTGACATGCACAAAATATTCCATCTTGTTGTTTGTACGCATTAGTCAATTCATTTGTAGAGCATAGGAGGTTGAACAATTAAGTTCTCTACCATGCATTTGTCATTCCAAAATTGCTTTCAGAAGTCTACTCACACACATCCAATCCCTACTACCTATAGGGTCCAAATCCTTATTGGCGTTTGGATTGAGTGGCATGGCTATCTTGACAAAGATTGAGCTCGTGCTGATTGAATAGAGAAATGAATTAGTTATTCTTTCTTCTTCCATTGATAATAGGTGCATGACCACTCTAAGCATCACACGTTCGCAAATGCCTTGACTGTAGGTGTCACTAGCAAGATCTAGCCAGGTGGCCTTCTTGGCCATTGGATTGAGTAGCAAGGCTATTTTAACGAAGATTAATCTCACACTGATTGAATAGGGGAATCAATTAGTCATTCTTTCTTCTTCCTTTGATGATAGGTGCATGGCAACTTCAAGCATCACACACCCACAAATGCCTTTACTATAGTTGACACTGTCAAGGCCAACTAGCCTCCTTAAGGTACTTGCTCTAGAAGATATGTTTGAATCACTTGCTAAGTTGACTACATCATTTACTACTACAGTATGAGGTTTGATAGTGCTACACTAGTTCAATTTGGCCTTGTTGGATGGTGGGCTTGGTAGGGCAAGGATGCGTTGAACTTGATAATGGTCACAAGTTACCTCCTTTTTATAGGTGTTTTCATTTCCTTTAGCAAAGAGAGGTATTGGTTCATATATGGCTTTATTCAACCAGTCAAGTCAAATAGGCTTTCCTCTCAACTAGATTGGAGAAGTTGGTGGCCATGCATAGTGCCTTGTGACTTTAGGAGAGACCTTAACTGTGTGATAGGTTGTTGATCCTAAAGATGCCATGAATTGATTAGGTAGTACCTTTTATTGATAGTAACTTAGACTTGTAATCTAATTCTGATTTAGCCTAAGGCATAAATGAGGCAAAGGCATAGTAGTAGACTAGTAGTAAATCCAAATGTATACATTTAATCTTTTTGTATTTGTAACCTCTCATTGTTATGTAGCTAGTGCTATTTATACAATGTTTATAGGTGGATGGAGATGTTGACATGCGATACATGTCCCTTAAGTTCATTACGCTTAGTCATGTGGACTTGTGTAGCTAATTGTATTAGCTAACATATAGGACCATATTGGAATTGGTGGTTGCCATCTATTTGTAACTAAGAGGAGATGAACAGAAAAGAGGTGAACTTCATAGTAAGGACATGTGAAGAGTATGTGATGTATGTGGTATGTTGTAGAGATATAGTGTTGAGTGGCTTATTCCATAGGAGTATTCAGTATTGTAAAGTGCTGCCCTATCACAGGGTTAATTCTTGTTCTGTATGTATTGGATATCAGTGCATCTTAGTCCATAATCATCTCATGTGTTGTATGATATATTTTATTATTTTGTACATTATCTTGTTAACCATATTATATGTATGGATTGTATCAAGTGGTGTTAGATCTCTGATTTAGGTAATGATGAGGTTGAAACCTCAAAGCCAATGTAGGCCTACTCATTACCTAAAGGCTAATAACATTGATTATAGAAGTTGTCCACATTACCCAATATTACTAAGGTATGTATGCCATATGTTGGCATTTCTGTCCTCCTATATACCCTACAATATCATATCCCTAGTTAGATAACCAACAACATTTTATTTTGTTGTATGAGCACATTGATGTTGAAAATTCAAATGATTAGACATTGAAATGTTTTTAATCTGTATGTGGATTTATGTGAATGCTGACTTCAGCTCTAATATTTCATAAGAATAATATGAATATAGTGAATGCCTTGTGTATTAATAGTTGAAATCTGCTTAGTTGAAGTTTTCCTATTGTTTTAGTTGGTGTCCTCTGGCACTTCTTTAAAAATGACATCTAGGAAAAGTCATCCTGGAAATATGTCCCCCATCCCCATTTGAAAACTTGGTGGAACAAGGCATAAATCCTATGGTGGTGGTAGACCATAGAACGGCTTACCATATTTCAGTTGGCCAATGGATGTCTAACCCTATATTTATTATCCCACGAGTGCTTTCTTCCTTCTCATACCCACACTAGTTTTGAAGTAAAACTTAACATACAACAAGTACAAAGCTTCATCTTTAAAAAAAGGCAGGTGTTATGGGAGCACAATTGACATCATTAAAGGGTTGTCGGTTTGTAAAGTCTAGAAACAAACTAAAAGAAGCTGCACAAAACTCAAAGGAATGTCATGTTGGGAAATGGCATGGATCTAACAAAGTGAGGAAAGTGTAACCAGAATCAGCTTCTTACAACAATCATTGGGCATAAGGTTAGAAAATTATTTCCAAAAAGAAATGGTTGGAAATATGGGTTGATGGCAAGCTGCTAGAAAACAAGAGATTTTTTAAGGATGTTGACAAGTTGCGAACTCTTTGCCTATTGGAAGCCAAACCTTGGCCATTATTCCATGACTAGTGTTCTCTGAGGTTGTCCATAAGAAAGGCAAACAATCCTTAATGAAGAAAAGCCAGTGGGAGCTATCCATTTGGATATCCCTGCTTGATTTTGGAGATTAAGTTTTAATTTTTTTTTTCTGGTACTCAAAATCTATGGTGTTAATTAGGCAAGCTCTCTGAGTGTTGAAAGTTTTCTGCCACATATAAATGTCTCTGGAAAAGTCTCATGCATGCATTTATATTCAAGTCCAATTGACAATCTCTATCAGTATTCAGAATTATTGCAATACTAAATACTTTTATGACATATTGATGAACTTCAGAAATAATGTAAATCACAGGCTGTTATTTCATAGCAGAAAAAAGACCCTACTATTAATCTACAGACTGCAAATAGTGCAATTGACCATACACATATACAGAGTAATTTGAAGCAAGATAGTGACCTGTGAACTCTGTACGTGGATGTGGAATACACAGACCGAGTTGCCTGAGTGTAGGAGCCTGTAACAAGACTTCTGCTGTGTCTGCCCAGCTAGTTACAGTATCTATGTAGACTGAATTGAACTTCCAAAGCCAACTAGTGGTGACCAATTTCACTCTAGGCAATGTTAGTATCCTGTTTGAATTAACTCTTTGCAGTCTCCTAAATCACACTATAACACAGTCCGTCTCACATAGATTAAGTCCCATGAACCATCGGCATGCAATTTCCAGTTCCCAAAATGTGGCTTCAATATCCTTGCTTCAGTCTTGCTACTCTCTCAGACTTTGTGCCTATGATACGATCATATGTTCACAAAAAGATGGATGCCTGGAAGCAGACAAGTGCATGAAGGGGTTACATCCTCCATGATGCTGCACACAGTCACCCAATTTTGATCATTTCCAACTACGACTGTCAGCTATTCTCCCTTTTGGTCAAACCATATACTTGCTCCTGTTACTGTGGAAAACTGAGGTAGTGCTGTTGGGATTTCGTCCAAAATTGACGAGGCAATGTCTCTTTCTGGTTGCAGATCGAATTCCTTCTCTTTTCCACCCTTTCTCAATTCACGATGCCTCCCCAATGCCAAAACTGTCTTCCTTTACCTCCGATGCAGCTCTAGAAAGAATCCATTACCAAGCCTTAGCAAGCACAATGCCACACTAACGGCAAGGAGTTACAGAAAATGGATGTGCACTAAAACTGTAACATCCCAAGCTTGACATGCTGGAAGCCAGATAGTCACGGTAAAATTTATTATTGAAACTTATGAGCAGCTGGAGTCCATGTCAACCACTCTGCCAGTTGTAATATTGGACTCCGATGTCATCCCTTAATCTACCCCTGAGATGCCTACCAAGATGTCTAATAGGCCAGGAATTACCACGCAACATCAGCAAGGGGTGGGAACATGAAAGTCCTCCCTTCCCGGGATTGCTTGTCCTCATGCAATCGAAGTGCAGGGTGTCTACAATGTGATCGCCTTCCCTTGAAGTATCTTCAATGGGAAGACCTTCCCATCACACTAGAAATTCTTTGATAGTTCTGTTTTTTAATCATTTTTCTCTTTTCGAAATCACCTCCACAGGGACCAGCTCTAAGTGTCTTCCTTCATCCAATGGGGGCAACCCAGGAAGGCTTGTGCAGTGCTGTCCAAGTGCATTCTTGAGGCATGAGAGGTAAAATACATTATGGATTTTGCTGCCCTCAGGTAGTTGCAATTAATAGGCCAGCTCACCAATTCTTCTTGTTACCCAGTAGGGTCCAAAATATCTCGGCTTAAGTTTTTCCTTACCATTCTTTTCAAAGAACTCTGCTTGTAGGGCTGCAGACATGGAAATACCATATCTCCTACTTCAAAGGTTCTTTCTATATGTCGATCAGCATAAATGTTTTGTTGGTTCTGAGCTCACTGTAAATTCTCTTTTAGAGCAACAAGGATATCTTGTTGCTCCTATAGCCAGTCTTTTGCCAAGGGAGCTCTGCTGCCCGACAAATCTAAATCTGCGAAAGATAATGGATCATAGCCATATAAGGCCTCGAAAGGGGATATGCCTATCGATATGTGGTAGGTAGTGTTGTAGCCAAATAGGAAGAAAATCGAAATCTCTTCTCAACTTTAATTTCCAAAAGGAGTGATCCAGATTGATTAAGCACAAGAACGTGTTCAATGCATAAATGGATCAAGTGATGGAGAAAAGGGTGAAAGAGGTTCAATTGGTCTTCTTTCTATTTTGAGGGGAGTATGTGCTTAAATCTTGAAATAGATAAAAAGACAAATCCTAACCTTGACTCTGGAAAATGCTGGTTTCTGATGTTTGTGTACAGTTTTAGAGAATTCTGCATCCTGTTTTGGACTGGAAATGTCAAGACAGAGAAAACCCAAAAATCTTTTGTCTTTTTAAAGGGAGGTCGACCTTGACCTTGCTGGCGAGGCACAATCTTACCCAGGGCACAATTGTACCCCGAAAATTTGACCTTGACCTACACTACTCCGATGAAATTTTTGTTTGCAGATCTCGCAAGTTCGACGAAAAGGGTATCCAAATCTGCTCTCCAATTTGCTGTTCCACACTTTTGTGTCTGCAAGAAAAATGGTTTGTTTGTTGGATGGGGGGTTTGCTTCAGTCAAACCCTAGTTTGGAATTAACCTTGAAATATAATTGAAACAATATATGCATAAACAAAGTAAATGGAACTATTCACCTTGCTTATGTGGAAATCCTTGTGGAGGATACAAATCCTTGAATCTACAAGTACTGATGCTCCAAATGAATGTAGAAATGTATGTAGGATGTCTCAAATCAATGTCATTAGATCTTCAACACCAATCTTGAATGTATCTTTGCATAGGAAAAGGCTTGGATGAATACGGATAGAGAAATCCTCAACAAGAGGGCTCCATGGAGATTGAATCCTTCAGTGGCTAACAATGGACCGACTTGATGAAATGGATGCTCGAACACTTGAATGCTTTAAATGCTTGGTCGATAGTAGATCTTCACTTCATGTAGTTGGATATGCGTGGATGAAAAAGTAGATGTCAAAATGAGGGAAGAAGGCTTCCTTATATAGAGCTCTAGGGCACTAACCCCTAGAGAAGGCCGACAGAGGAGCATTAAATTACATTTAACTTTAACCCCTAGGGATGGACCTAGATTAAATGCAATTTAAAATTCTACCATTCCAAAACCCAAAACACCTGACTCGGAAGCAGGAAAATAAACTTTCAGAAGCCCGAGATCCGAAAACTCCTAGAAATTGAAAATGGCACCTGGGGTCAAGGACGAGGTTGACCTTGACCCAGAGGCCAAAGTCTTCAGTTTCACAAAGCAGTTTGTCAGAAATAGGCTGGAGAGAGAGAGAGAGAGAGAAGTACAACAGGGGGAAAACAACCAAGTCCATGCAAAAACCCATTCAGGGTGCTTGACATGACCCCAAACCACTTACTCGGAGGTCTAAATGCTCTTAACATTGAAGTGCTTCCATTTTAAGATGATACATTAAGCCCCCACTTTAGCAAGAGTATGGACTGAATGCAAACTCTTGGTAAAGTAAATTCTAACAAAAAGATAATCTTATTAAAATCAAAGGGACAAAGAAATCTGCAAGCCCCCAGAGACTTAAGTCTTTGTCAACTCCAAGATCACAATAAGAGAGACATCTCTAGAAAAAAGAGAAAAAGAAAAATAGTGTGATTATCTTGCCCAATGAGAACTTATGTCCCATTGTGAACCACACAAGGAAACTGTGTAACTGGAAAGCTGGAATTGAACTGCCTAGTGAATGTGGCTACTCACTAGTCAACCAATCAAGGATTTACTCTTAAGAATATTCTATTCTAGAAGAGTAAAATGAAAAGAGATCTAATCTTAAGGACACCTTCGACCTTAAGGGATCAACAATATTTGAAACTGAAGGGATCAAAAGATCCTAAAATATAAATCCGTGCTTTAAGGATTAGTCACTAATTCGAAAAGGGAGAAAAGTTATCTTGAAAAATAATATATATGTATTGAAAAGTGCGTGTGTGCAATAAGTGAGCAGAGCGTATGCCTCCACATTAAAGTCATAGCTAACACTTTAAGAAGAGCAATGACTTTGATGGAAACATAAATAACTCCACTGATTACGTTTTTGCTATAAGATGCCCCTAGACGAAGACAAATCAAGGGAAATACCACATAAACATATAGAGAACACAGAAGGGATCTACCTACTGTAGGGTCAGTATTATCATAAGATAATATATATATATGATATTATTGCAAATGAATTGGCATCATTCAAGAAAGTAGAACTACAATCACAAAGGAGGAAAGATCATATAAGAAATACAAAGAAGAATCTTTTCGGACCATGACATAGAGACCAAAAAGAATCAGTGCTACCAAGTTGCAGATCCAAGTAGATTACACAAAGAAACATGTATGAACAATAGCACAAGTACAATATAACATGAAACAACATATAGAAGAATAAAAATACATATAGAGGAATAATACTACAGGTTCGATTCTTTTATCACCTTGCACCAACGAAGCAACAAAGATCGTATAGAAGAACCTAACAACATTTAAACACATCACGGGAGAAACACAGTACAACAGACAAACACACAACAAAGACTACCATAAAAGACAGGTCAATCAAGCATGCCGCTTACTCTCCCCATCTCGTTGTATATCATTTAGGGAAGGTGGGTAACTCGTAAGAGGGACTATATCCAACATAGTAGGAATGATAGCTAGTTCCAAACAAGGATCCTCTTGAGAATCACAATGTTCAATGCTAGGTGTAAGTATTAATTGTGAGGAAAGCATTTTAGGTAAATCAACATCAATGTCAATAGTTTCATATTCATCATTAACATCATCAGTATCATCAAGAGTATCTTTGTCATCTAGATTAATCAAAAGAGGATCTAAGATACAAATAAAATCATTAGAATTAGGTAACTTAACATCATTATTAGTAACAACTTCTTCTAACACATCATGCATAGTTGTATCCAAAGAATATAAAGATTTTTGAATAATAGAATTACGAGCTTTAGCTTGAGCACAATGCTTCTTACGACATTCGTTATTAGATCGGTTATGTGTTGCCTTACTTGAAACGTGTTGAGGAACAATTATTGAATCCTTCACAAGTTCTATAGGAGGATTAATAGAATTAATAGGAGACTAACAAGCAACAAGAGTAGCTTGATTAACAAATGTAGAAGCCATAGATAAAGGAGGTATGGAAGGTGTAGGCAAAAGACCACGGTTAAGATCCATAGGAGGTAAGCTTAACTCAAGAATCTTCTATTGCTTATAGACTTGATATGAACGGAAAAGATGATCAGGTCGAGCAGAACATGAATTAGGTAATTAAGGCCAAAAGAAGTCAATGGTAACAACATCCCAGGGCCTAGAAATATGGTACAAGCTATGATTAACCATCTTTACTTCATTATCATAAACAAACTTAAGGCATTTATGAATAGGTGAACCAACAACATGCGTGTCATTTAACTATGGTAAACCAAGTTTAACTTGAAATTGATCAGAAGTAGAAACAACAACAAAGGTAGTGTTCACAATCTTTCCACAAAGTTCAACCGGTAAATCACTAGAACCAAATGATGGATAAAGAAAACCTTTACAAGTTTGAATCCATACATGTGATTGATCATAACAATCATCTTGCAAAATTTTCATAATTTTTTTTTCTTTTGTAATAACAACATTAACTAAGGAGGTAGGATCAACAAGACAACCATGAGTAGGTATCTCAGCAACCTTAGCATAAATATAAAGGGGACCATCAGGAGCTCTTATAGTCTTAGAATCATCAAAGGTAATCAAAAGTTCTCGAGGTTATTTTTTCTTAGGTTGTCGAGGTTTAGGTTGAGGCTTCAATTTAGGCTTAGGTTTCAGTTGAGGTGGAGTTGAAACTTGAGATTGAAGTGGAGGTTGAGCTTGAGGGGGAGATATAGATGGAACCACATGCTCGACTTGATTAACAACATGATTAAGATCATCCATCTTTGAATCATACACAATTTCCATAGAAGATGGCTGAGCAATAGTATTAATCATGTGTAGGAAAAGGATTTGTATAGATTTGCAAATTTTGATCAGGAGGAGAAACAAATTTATTCCCATTACCATCAAAATTATCAATAGATAAAACATTAGAATCAATTAAGTCTTGAACTTTATGTTTTAAAGAACAACATTTCTCATATCATGGCCATTTTGGCGATGATATTGACAAAAAACTTTCAGATTAAAAGATTCAGCTGCCATTGTAGCAGGTAAAAGAGGACAAATAGGAGGTGAAGTAATCATATCAGCAGTTAACAACCTATTCATAATAGAATGTAAAGATTCAGAGAGAGGAGTAAACGTACGATTCAATCGAAAAGTAGTGAATGTAGAAGTGGCATTGTGAGATGCAACAACAACTTGATCAACAACTGCATTTGCTTGTTTATTTAGCTTGACATAGTTGTTGAATTTTTGAATTTTAAATGGATTAGGAGCAGCATCACTTTTATCAACAAGAATAGGAGCCATTAGAGTGGTGCTCTCAAATTGATTCACTTGTAATTGATAATGATGAAGCACTGCACAAAGTTGCTAAAAAGAAGTAAATTCAGTAAGCATAATCTTATCTCTAATATCCTTTTGCAAATTTCAAATAAACATATGTTGAATATCAATATCAGGAACAGGATAGGAAATCTGAGCATGCAAATGCTTAAATCTACCAATAAACTTAGTCAATTTTTCTTTAGAATTTTGTTTACAATGCATCAAATCAGTCAAAGACACTTGCAGGCCAATATTGTTTTGAAATTGTTGAATAAATGCATTAGCAAGTTGAGGAAATGAATCAATAGAATAAGGAATCAAAGAACAAAACCATTGTAAGGACTTGTCACGGAAAGTTTGAGCATATAACTTAGCTAAAATCCTTTGATCATGAGCATAATCACTACAAAGGATTTGAAATGTTATTACATGATGAATAGGGTCTCCCTTACCATTATAATTCTCAAGATAAGGCATATCGGCTTGCTGAGGAAGGGGAGTACAAATAATATCCCGAGACAAAGGACTTCCCATGTCACATGTAGGGATACTAAACTTGTTTTGAGTCAAAGATGTAAGTCGTCGTTGTAAGATGACACAATTTGAGACAAACTGATAATTGTTGAATCATGAGAAGAAATAGAAGAACTAGCAACATTGGAAACACTAGGTAAAGTGTACGGAGCTACAGGTAGAAGACACAACTAGAGGAACACTAGACATTACAGTTGGCAGAGAATTAGATTAATTAAAAGCAACATTATGATAAGAAGGTTGTGAAGTAGGAAGGGACATAGGAGGAACACTCATAGGAATAGAGGGAACTGTCATAGTCACAAAGGAGTATAGGTAGGAACACTAGGGAAAGGAACTGAAGAAGGTTCTACACTAGTGACAGGAGGAGTCAACCCTAAATCTTGAGCTTCTGAGCTAAAGGTTTAACATTGGAATGCATAAGGTGAGTAATATCATGCAATAGATTAACACCTTGGTCACTATCACAGAGAACTTTCTTAAGAGCCTCTATAGCTTGAATATAATCTTGATTATAGTTTTCATGAAGAAGCCAATTACCCATTTTATCAAGTTCGTTTGAAAGTTTTTGGACTTGTTTAGGAGGAACTCTTAAAGCATCATCCTCATCATGAGATGAGCGAGAAGAGTTTTGCTGCATAAGAGGATTAAAATTAGGAAGAATCAAAGTTTCATATGGACTCCTAAGGTAAGGAGAAGAAGACTCAAGCTCAAAGGTACCCATAAGTCTACGAATGCGTCTAACCCTAAGATTAGAAGTAGGACTAGAAGTAATAAAGCTCATAAATCAATGCAAGGCAAATAAACTAAACTAAGAAAAGATAAAACAACAATATTTTTGTATTTTGAAAGAGATTTTGCAATTTTTTTGTATTTTTGAATTTAAAATGCAAGCGCATAAACTAAATCTAATCTTAATGCAAGAAAAGACCTAATGAAATGAAAGGAACTATAACACCGCAAAACACAATAGGAATCTAATTACACAAAAGATAGGGGGTAAGTGTGTCGGGTTCACCAAAATGAATAGTGAAGGTGAACACGCAAGATAATATGGAAGGAAATCTAACACAACAGGGCATCTAATTCCACAAAAGAGAGGGGGTAAGCGTGTTGGGTTCACCAAAATGAATAGGAAGAAAATGGAAACCTCTTCTCAACCCTAATTTCCAAAAGTAATGATCCAAATTGATTAAGCACAAGAAAGTGTTCAATGCAGAAATAGATCAAGTGACAGAGAAAAGGGTGAAAAGAGGTTGAATTGGTCTTCTTTCTATTTTGAGGGGAGTATGTGCTTAAATCCTGAAATAGATAAAAGACAAATACTAACCTTGAATCTAAAAAATGCTGATTTCTGATGTCTATGTACAGTTTTGAGGAATTCTGCAACTTCTTCCAGACTGGAAATGTCAAGTCGCAGGAAACCTAGAAATCTTTTGTCTTTTTGAAGGGAGTTTGACCTTGACCCTGTTGGTGGGGGACAATCTTACCTCGGGGCACAATTGTACCCCAAAAAGTTGACCTTGACCTACCCTACTTCGACGAAATTTCTGTTCGTGGATCTTGCAAGTTTGACAAAAAGGGTATCCATATCTGCTCTCCAATTCGCTGTTCCACACCTGTATCTACAAGAAAAATGGTTTGTTTGTTGGATGGGGGGTGCTCTCTAATTCGCTGTTCCACACCTGTATCTGCAAGAAAAATGGTTGTTTGTTGGATGGGGTGTTTTCCTCAGTCAAACCCTAGTTTGGAATTAACCTTGAAATATAATTGAAACAATATATGCATAAACAAAGTAAATGGAACTATTCACATTGCTTATGTGGAAATCCTTGTGGAGGATTCAAATCCTTGAATCCACAAGTACAAATGCTCCAAATGAATGTAGAAATATATGTAGGATGTCTCAAATCAATGTCATTAGATCTTCAACACCAATCTTGAATGTATCTTTGCATAGGAAAAGACTTGGATGAATATGGATAGAGAAATCTTCAACAAGAGGGCTCCATGGAGATTGAATCCTTCAATTGCTAACAATGGACCTCCTTGATGAATTGGATGCTTGAACACTTGAATGCTTGAATGTTTTAAATGCTTGGTGGATAGAAGATCTTCAATTCATGTAGGTGGATATGCGTGGATGAAAACTTAGATGTCAAAATGAGGGAAGAAGGCTTCCTTATATAGAGATCTAGGGCACTAACTCTTAGAGAAGGCCGACATAGGAGCATTAAATCCCATTTAACCTTAATGCCTAGGAATGGACTTAGATTAAATGTAATTTAAGAGTCTACCATTCCGAAATGCGAAACAACTGTCCTAGAAGCGGGAAAAGAAAGTTTTCGAAGCCCGAGATCTCGAAACTCCTGGAAATTAAAAATGGGACCTAGGGTCATGGATGAGGTCGACCCTGCCCTAGGTTAGGGTCAAGGTCGTCCTTGACCTAGGTCAGGGTCGAGGTTGACCTTGACTCAGAAGGACATCCTTGACCCAGAGGCCAAAGTCCTCAGTTTCAAAAAGCAGTTTGTCAGAAATAGGCTGGAAATAGAGAGAAGTAGAACAGGGGGAAAACAACCAGATCCACACAAAAACCCATTCAAGGCGCTTGACATGACCCTAGACCACTTACTTGGAGGGCTAAACGCTCTTAATACAGAAGTGCTTGCATTTTAAGACGATACAGTAGCAACATTCACCCAATAAAAGCCATTTGAGCCATGCTTGCTGCTGTGCAAAGACATAGTTGTGAAGGTACCCTTCTATTCATTTATTTACTATTTCTGTCTTTCCATCCATTTGAGGATGGTAACTAGTGCTAGGAGTTAGGTGTGCCCTTGCCAACTTGAATAACTCCTACCAAATATGCTAAACTTGTTGCTAACAATGACCTTGGGTAGACCATGGAATCTAAAAATCTCTTAAAAGAACAATGCTGCCACCTATAAGGCTGTCCAGTCAGATGCTGTGAAAAAAAAGTGGGCATATTTTGTCAATCAATCCACCGCTACGAATATGCTGTCTTTACCTTGCACCATTGGAAGCCCTGTGATAAAATCCATAGTGATACCCTCCCATTTATACTTGGGAATGGGTGTGGTTGTAACAAACAAATAGGATGTGTATGCTCTATTTTATTTTGTTGACAAGTCATACGAGACCTAACATGTTGTAGGACATCACCCAGAGGCCCTTTCATGTGAAGCTCTTCCTAATCTCCATGTAGGTCTTGATGTTTTCACGGTAACCAGCTACCAGACTATCATGAATGGCTCGCATGATTTGCTCCTTAAGCATGGATTCTGGAACCAAATAGATTCTATTCTTGTAATAGATAACATCATCTATGACCTTGTAACTATCATCTGGAATTTTCCCATCTATGACCTCACATGCAAAGTTACTCTTGGAGTACTCAACTAATAGTTGAGACTTCCAATCAGTTGATATCTGTGACATAGCGCATCAGGTAGCATTGATTGGTCTCCTAGAAAGAACATTTGCAACTACGCTGTTCTTCCCTTTAATCTACTCAATAACAATGTCATATGCCTGAACTTTGCTAATCCACTTTTGTTGCTTCTCATTTAATTCCTTTTTTGCCAAGAAGAAACACAAACTATTATGATCTACTCTTACTACAAAGTGTCCATCCACCAAGTATTGTTTGAATTTAGCTAATGCATGTATTATGGCTAGCATCTCCTTATCATATGTGGAATACAACTTTTCATGATCTTTCAATTTCCTATTTTCATATGCAATAGGATGTCTATCTTGCATCAAATTGCTCCTATCCCATCTCTTGAGGCATCACACTCCAAAATAATGGCCTAGTGAAGTCTGGTAATACTAGGACTAGGCATGTACTCATCACTTGTTTAACCCTATCAAATATCATCTCCAAATCTATAGACCACCTGAAAGCACCCGCCTTTGTGAGGTCGGTTAGTGACATTACAAGTTGAGAAAATCTCTTCACAAATCTCCTGTAATAGGAACACAATCAAAGGAATTGTCTCAAGTTTGACACATTCTTCGGTGGCGGCCAATCCAGAAGTATCTTTTCCCAATGAACCTTGACTCCATCAGCCCCAATCACATGCCCCAAATACAAGATATTTGTCAAACCAAACCCACATTTGGATTCTTTAGCAAACAAGGAATGTTATGCCATGATGCTTAATATATCAGCCAAATGCTGTAAATATTCCTTCCATATCCTATGGAAATTAGAATGTGATTGAAGAACATTAAAACAAACTTACACAACTACCTATTAAATATATGGTTTATGTATGACTGGAATGTAGCAAGTGCATTGGTCAGTATAAAAGGCATCACCAAAAACTCGTGATGGCCATAGTGGCATCTAAATGCAATTTTATGCACATCCTCCTCATGGACCTTAATCTGATGGTACCCAGAACATAAATCAATCTTTAGAGAAGTAGATAATTCAATGCAATTCATCTAACAACTCATCAATACTAGGTATGAGATGCCTGTTCTTAATGGTCCTCTTATTCAGTGCTCTGTAGTCAATACACATTCGTAGAGTTCCGTCTTTTGTCTTGACCAAAACCACCGATGAAGCAAATAGACTAGAACTCAACCATATATGCCCCATGTCAAGTAACTCTCGAATGGTCCTCTCTATATCCTTATAGTGTCTCAGGTGACGATAAGGTGTTGTAATGACTAGCTTCTCACCCTCTTCTAGGTCTATCACATGCTCAAACCCACATTTATGAGGTATACTAGGAGGGATATCACTAAAGGCTACCTTGTGCTTGTCTAACATTGATTGAATATGGATGTGGTGCTGCTGTCCTAAGTCTGAAACAAACTTAAAACAATGTTCTGCCCACTTTGTATCCTCACATCTCAAAATGGATTCCATCTTATGGGTTGAACTCATAGTAATGAGACTCGCCGCGAGTCGGGCGAGTCGTCGGAGTCGGTGAGTCAAGTTACCTTAGTTGGGTCAAAATGACCTATGACCTTGGCTCAGTGGGTCAACTCGGCTAACTCGGCTGACTCGCCTAGTTGACTTGGTTGACTCATTTGACTCGGCTGATTTTTAATTTTTTTTGCCTTTGTAGTTACGTAATCGATGTATGTTACGTATGTGATCAAATTACCTTCTACTTTATGATGTTATTGTGTCTTTAATCTTTGTTCAAGAATGGGTGCATGGAATTAATTTAAATCCAAAAAAATCTCTAAATTTTAAGGGTTTTATCACTTTGCTGAGTTACTGCCGAGTCACAGGCGAGTCCAAGCCGGGTCACGAGTCGAGTTACCCTTGCCAAGTCTGAATCGGGTCCGAGTCTCGTTACTTTGGTTGAAATGATCTTGGGACCCCTATCAATCATAGCTTTGAGAATGACCTGTTGATCTCCTCTCATAAACTCAATTTATTTTTTATTGTGATCAATGGTGTATCTACCAAGAGTCTAGAGCCATTGCAGACCTAAAATGGTATATTCTACTTAACTCGATCACATAGAAATATGTTGTGAGAGTGTAACTACCTAGCTGAACATCAAGCTGAGAAACCATTGCTAAACAATTAAGATCTCCACCAACAACCTTAACATCAAATGTAAAATACTACACCTAATAGAGAGTTTGTTCTTTGGTCACTAGTAAATGTTCTATCCTACTCTTTAATACCAGTTCGAAACATACATCATTGGGCCCCCACAAATAAGAGTTATGCATTATTTCAATGCATTGTGCGAAATCTAATGCTCAAAATGACATCAGTTTTTTCAAAAATGTCAAAGATAGAAGCATTAAACTAATAGTGATAATATAAAGGCTATACCCTGATGGGATCAATAGCTATGAGGATGGGCAACACACTTGCCTTAGTTCCACAAGTGAATCCTCTCGAAATTGACTCTTTCCAATCCTAACTTGGGCCCGCAACTTGGATGGCATCCCAATATTTCTTGCTAACTTCTAAGGATGGGTTCCCGCGAGTGCTTCTTCGCCAGTTCTCTGCAATTTCCCCCACGGTAATTTTTTTTGGCTAGTCTATCACCTCAAGCACACCTCCATCTGAGGGTCCAAGCATTTGTTTCTTGGGGTTGCTATCTTGCTATGTCACTTGCTATTCAAGACCAGTTCATTTACCTCCTTTGCAAGCTATGACGCCTTCTAGACTTATAGGAATGGGTTCCGGTTCCCTCTGCAATGGCTTCGCTCATGACCAGATAAGCATATTGTCGCGTGGTGTTGCTCTACCGCATGCAAAATTCACAAGTTCATCCTCTGTGAAGCATGACTTACTCTCTGTTGCTTGACGTACGTCTTCATCTTTCCACCTGAAATAGATGTCTATCTTGGGTGAGTATTTTGATCACCGAAGATAGTGAAATGTTTGGTGAGCTCAGCCCCCCCCTCTCCACGCACACAGAAGACCAAGCAATGAAGATAGATTGTATCTATCGAATACTATTTTGGGAACATCTCCCAGTGCTGAGAATAGCCATTGTTGAACACTACCATAATATTCCCTACAATACTCAGCAACAACTCCAAAAACTCCCTCGTGTTTGAGCGCTCTTTCCAATATAAGATTTCCCCAACTTGTAACGCCTCACGTCCTCTTGATTTCCCAGGTCATGCTAGCAATTCGAGCCACAACCTATCCTAGTCATCGCTTGAGTTGCCTTATTATGTTTTTATTCCTCTCACTTTGTTAATAATATATGTTAGTAATTTAATTACTTAGTAACGTCTACCAACATATAGAATTTTTTGATTTATCAAATGCCAAGAAAGGAGTAAAGAAGCATTTAATAATTTTTGTTCGCCTTACCACTCTGAGAATACAGTTGTAACTTCGTTTCGTAGAAAGACAGGTATATCATTCAGGTTCATGTGAATAGGATTTACTGTTAAAATTAGTTAAACAAAATTTCCTAACTAAAACTTAAAAACACCATCAAATGAAATTTATTACAGAAATTGAAAACTACATACCTCGGAAAACTAAAATTGAAATCAACTAGGGATACTTTTGCAATCACTCGGGTTAGTCCACAAATACCTCTATAACAATACCACAAAAACAACTTCTATCCAATATTGTTAAACCAAAATCAAATGACAATTATCATTAAATACCGTTATATAAAATTAGGGCAACACATACCACTGTATCAATTAGGGCATTGTTTACCTTTAGTTCATTTAGGGCTCCTGATACTGCTAACTCACTTAGGGCTTTCACAACCATGGATTCAATTAGGGCTTTCAATACCATTGATTCGATTAGGGCTTTCAATACCACGGATTCAACTAGGGCTTTCAATACCACGGATTCAAATAGGGCTTCTGATACCACTGTATCATTTAGGGTTCCAGTCATTTCTCAATCAATTGGGGCTTCAGATTCCTTTCCCTCCTAATCTTTAATTGTAATAGCATCTTAGGATTAGAAATATGCTTATACTTGATATTCATATAAATGAAAGCAATCCATGATTCTATCTCTTATATCTAGGTGTAAAATAACAGTAACAATGAAATAACTCAATTTAATCTTACCTCCTCATAAATAAAAGTAATATTACTTGTTTTCCGATAAACAGTTGAATGCATAGCTTATCTCTATCTCATGCATGTCCAACATCTTGAGGAGAGGTGAAACATTGTCAAGGGCTTAACCACCCAACCTCGGACCACATCTTATCCCCACACGATCTCTAACGAGAAAGGCCCTCTCTGCTCAGAATTGGAAGGGGTCATCTTGCCATTCACTAGGCTTCTTGGTAATTAACTCACCACACAACTTGGCAACAGAAGATCACAATAACAGGAATATGCATGAACTATTAATTAATTCATATTAAATGATAACTATTGAAAAGTCATATCTGATATTGAGTCATATTATTGGTGATTCCTTTCTCACACCTCATTAGCCTTCTTCTCGACTACACAGCCGGGTGAGTCCCAGGTATTCGAAATTCTTAGAGCTGACGACTCTATCAATTATTCAAGAAGATTATATACAACCATCATTTCACATTCTACGATTATGTTCTTAAAAGATCTCAAAATTGACAACATTCTTGACAACATTCTTCATTAATGGAGCATGCATGAGCTAAAGTAATGTTTTATGTATTATATCTATGAATATTGATGTCAACCTCAATTTGCAGGTTCTCTAAACCTTCTCACCTTATTCAGGCCTCCAAGCTGATGATTCCCAGGTGTTATCATACAATAATTGCCTTAGAACACTTCACCTTCTTCACCATATACTGGCATTTTCACCTGGTGAATTCCTTGGTGAACTGGTTTCAATATCTCATTCTCAGTTATTTATATTATATCTGGATGCAAGATTTACTACTGTGATTATAACTTTCTTGCCATTTACCATAAATGTTTTAGAGAAATTCTACATATTTGGATATTTATATGGAGAAAAAAAATTATCAGGCTTATGTATAAATCATTGTAACGTTATCACAAAAGGAGAGACGCCAACTGTCAATGGATTTTGACAAACTTCAAGCATTTATTGATGTCATAATACCACATGAGGAAACAACAAACTTTGCAATGGAAATACGATAGACTTTCAAAGATCATGACAACCTTAAAAGGAAAATGACAGGATTCAAGCTTTGATCACAGTCATAAACCATAAATGAAAAACGACTATATCTGTAGCCATAAACTCTGCATTTGTAATATGAAAAGGGAAGTATAAACGACCATACATATTGAATTTAGATTCCTTACGTGACTCAATCTTTGTCACCGATTGTTGGGAAGGCCGCACTTGTTTAACCCGCCTATCTCGTTCGGTAACCCGCGGGAGTTGGTATTGATGTAAGGCAATGCAGAAATATTAATATCAAAACTGGTTCTGTCTCTATTGCTATCAGGGAAACTCGACTGTTGGAGAAAATAGGAAAGCCGATGAAGCATATGTGAAAGGATGCTGAGAGACCATAATAAAGATTTAGCTTTTCTCTACGGCTACCTACGGTTACAAGAAACCATTCGAATACTCTCAAATCGACTTAAAGAATAAAAAGAAAGGAGGAGGAAAAGAAAGAAAGAAAGAAGATGAAAGGATTTAAAAGTTATTATAATTATTAAAATCTAATATGTACAAGCAACTTAGTTAATTATTAAATTATAATGGTGCTAAATCATTTATACATATATGAACATTTATAAATATAAATTAAAATAATATGATGAAAGATATATTAAAATCCTTTGAGATATGTTTATATTTGAACTCAATTATTTTAATTAAATTATTTATTTAAATAACTCATGCGGTTCCACAGATGTATCCTGTTCCAAGTCACTAGGTTCTCTACCCATTTGTCCAGTGATGGTGATGCTCCTGCCTAATTCTTTTCTAACAATGTTTCCACCCCACTAACAGGTGCCCTACAAGGAAATTCTCCACCATTAATTTATATTATCATAATAAATTATTTAAATAATCACAATGGTTAACCATCTTCTTAATTCCATGAATTCGTGATTAACTATTAACTTAGCATATCATCTTCACTTGAAATCATAACGATCAACTATCTTACCATTTCACCAGCTTATATCAAATTAAACTGCCAACTGACTTCATGCGAACCTCAGCAACTATATTTCAAGCTAGGTCAAAAATTGGGATGTAACACCCCTTGCCATGAATTGCTTGTCCTTAAGCAATTTCAATGCTAGGTGTGTCAAGACCTGCTCATTTTCCAAGGTTGCATCCCCTAGGGGTAAATCCTTCCATTTCACCATGTACTCCTTGATGACACGCTTGTGAAGGTTCCTTCCCCTTGTCTCAATGATGGCTTTAGGTTTTAGGACTAACCTCCCTTCCTCGTCCAAAGGTGGTAAAACTGTTGAAGGACTTACTTTGTGCCCCAAGGCTCCTTTAATACTAGATACATGAAACACATTATGTACCTTGCTGTTTGCATGTAGCTCCAGCTCATAAGCCACTTCTCCCACCCTTCGGATTACTTTGTATGGCCCATTAAACCTTGGCTTCAATTTCTCAGCTACCTTTTTCTTGAGGGTAGATTTTCAGTAAGGCTGCAATCTTAAATATACCAAATCACCAATTTCGAAGTGCCTCTCAACCTTGTGCTGGTATGTATGTTGCTTCTGTTGATTTTGAGCTTGTTCGATGTTCTCTTGCAATACCTTTACTATATCCTTACTTTGCTGTAGTAACTCTGAGGCTTTAGGTACCCTACTATCCGCCAAAATCTAAAATGCTTGGTGGCTCATAACCATATAATGCCATGTATGGTGACATCTTGATGGAGATGTGATATGTTGAATTGTAACAATACTCACTCATGTACAACCACTTTACCCATGCTTTCTGCTGTGCTGAAACAAAGTTTCTTAGATAACCTTCCAGCCACTTACTAAGTATTGCAGTTTGACAGTCCATTTGTGGATGGTAACTAGTGCTAGTATTGAGCTCTGTTCCACATAATTTAAACAGCTCCTGCCAAAACAAGCT
This sequence comes from Cupressus sempervirens, assembly GCA_028749045.1. Classification (NCBI taxonomy): domain Eukaryota; kingdom Viridiplantae; phylum Streptophyta; class Pinopsida; order Cupressales; family Cupressaceae; genus Cupressus; species Cupressus sempervirens. The sequence continues at coordinate 478,084,132 of CM053792.1, forward strand.
CATAAACTTGCTATCTCTATCACTTACCATGTTCTTGGGTAGCCCATGAAGTTTGAAGATTCTTTTGAAGAAGAGGTCTGCGACTTGTACTGCTGTATATGTAGATGATATGACATAGAAATGTGGGTTAACCTATCAACCACAACATAGATGCAATTTTTACCTTGAGCAGCAGGTAATCCAGTTATGAAATCAATTGAAATGCTCTCCCATTTTTTTTTAATTTGGAATGGGCAAAGATTGTAGCAGACCAGCTGGATATGTATTCTCATGTTTGTTTTGTTGGCATATAGGGCACTTCTGCACAAATTTCTGCACTTCCAGTTTTAAACCTTTCCAGCTGAATCTTTCTCTAACTTTCTCGTTTGTTTTGACGAACCCGAGGTGTCCAGCCACAGAGGCATTATAAAAATATTTAAAAACCTCAATTTGAACTTGGATTTTGGCAATAAGAAAATTCTGTCTTTATAGAGGATCAATTCATTTTGCACCTTATAGCTGTCATCATGAATCTTAGCCTCAAGTAGACTTGAAGCCCACTCATCCTTAGCATATTCAGCTATTATGATCTTCCTCCAATCTGCTGTTATCCCCACTAGGGAACATAAATGAGTCCTTCTAGATAGGGCATCAGCCACAACATTCCTATTGCCTTTCAATGCACAATATCAAAGTCATAGGCCTGCAACTTACTCATCCATTTTTGCTGTCTTCCACTTAAATCTTGTTGGTTGGAGAAGTATTTGAGGCTGTTATGATATGTTTTAACAGTGAATTTGCTTCCTACCAAATATTGCCTAAACTTAGCAAGAGTATGCATAATAACCAGCATTTCTTTGTCATAAATTGAATAACTTCTTTCAGCACCTCTTAGCTTCCTACTTTCAAATGCAATGGGATGTTTATTCTGAGTTAGAACAACACCTATACCTTCACCTGAAGCATCACATTCCAGCTCAAATGGCTTGGTAAAGTCAAGTAGTGCTAATATAGGACATGAACTAACAAGCTCCTTGAACTGATCAAAACATTCGTGTGCTTCACTTGACCATGTGAAGGCTCCCTTCTTTGTCAAATCAGTTAATGGGGCAGCCACCTGTGAAAAACCTTTTACAAACCTTCTATAAAAACCGCACAAACCAAAAAAATCCTTTCAGCTGTGATAAATTTGTGGGAGGAGGTCAATCCATGATTGCCTTGACTTTTTCCAGGTCCACACTAACTCCTTTATAACTAATGATGTGACCAAGGTACAACAGTTCTGTTATTAGACTCCTTGGCATATAAAGACTCCCTCTCTAAAATACTAAGCACTTCTTCTAAATGGTTGAAATGCTCATCTCAAGTTTTTCTATATACCAAAATATAATAAAAAAATATCAAAACAAACTTAGGGAGCTGCTTGTTAAAAATTCAGTTCATGCACAATTGGAATGTAGCTGGTGCATTAGTCAGTGCAAAAGGCATGACTAGAAATTCATAGTGCCGATAGTGACATCTAAAAGTGGTTTTCTCCACGTCTTCCTTTCTAACTCTGATTTGATGGTCCCTGGATCTCATGTTTATCTTGGAGAAGAAACAAGCTACATGTAATTCATCAGTCAGCTCATTAATGCATGAAATAGGATAGTGGTTCTTGATGGTCCTCTTGTTTAATACTCACTAATCTATGCACATATGTATAGTTCCATCTTTCTTCTTCACCAAAACCATGGAAGAAGCAAAAGGATTCTTAGTTGGCCTTATGCGACCCATATCCAACAACTCTTTGATTCTTTTTTCTATCTCATCTTTGTGTCTTTTGGAGTGCTTGTAAGGTGTAGTTATGACTGGTTTAGCACCCTCTTCCGATTCTAATTTCTATCAGGTGGGGTACCATGAGGAATGTCACTAATGACCCTGTTGTACTAATTTAATAGCACCTTTATTTCAGGCTGATAACTCTTAGTCTGCTGTCCTAAATCAGGTGGTATGAAAGTGCACTCTGTTGCCCACTCCACATGATCATGCTTTAGTAATCCTTCCATCCTTTCAAAGGAAACAATCTTAAGGCTGCCACTTGTAATTCCCCTAAGAAAAAACTTCTTCCCTTCAACTTCAAACTTCATCTCCATGGTCTGTAAATTCATTCTAAATTCCCTAAGTGATCGTAGCCATTGGATGCCAAGTATTGCATCCGTATCACCAATGCTGACCACATAGAAGTCATCCTTCAATTCGTACTCTCCCAGCTGAATGCATAGGTTGGATATCTTGTGTGTGCATGTGATTGTGAACCCATAAGCTACCATGACTCTAAATCCCTTGTTTACCATACAGGGTAAAAGATACTTAACGCATGTAGCATAGCACGATATAACACAGAACAAATACTTTATTCATATATGCAATATGCACTCAATGCTTACAATCCAAATACAATGATGATCCAAAGTCCATTTCGGACGGTATACATATACCTTTCTGAATGGGTGACTCAATCGTCACGCGCCCGTTTAGATACTATTCTACTCGTTGGCTACAATATAGAATTTACCGACAATATCATCCCCCCCAAAAGAAAAGTTGTCTCCGGACGACAATACAAAAAAACTTAAAAATAAACAATTAATTACGTCAATGTATAGATACTAAACAGAGGGATGCATCCCTGGCGTAGTGGCCGTCCATGCCTTCAACTCATTCAGCTCCGCACGTAGCTTATAGACTTGCTCTTTCCTAAATTTCAATTCTGCTTCTGCCTCCATTTGAAGCTCTAAAGTTGATTGCATCATTCCAACAATCTCTCCCAGTTCTCCTCCTCCTCTGATACTCTCTCCTTCTCTACTGCAATCTGTTCCTTCTCCGTTGCCAACTTTTGTAGTTGACTTTGTCTATCTAATAGGGCTGCCCTCTCAGATTCCTAGGCTACTCTTTCTGTGGATAACCTGGTAGTTGATTCCTCATGAGCCCTCTCAGCTAATACCTGATCTGCCTAGCTCCTCCGCAGGGTGTAATATGCCTCCCTATGTATCTCCACTATCTCGTAAGTCAAAGCCTCTACTCGGCTCTCCATACTAGGACCTTTTGTCGTGGTCCAATCCTGTCGCATCTCTGCGGTCTCCACACTTGGCCATCCCCGTTCCTTGAAATAGACTATAAAGGCAGCCGGGCATCCTAATCTCATGAAGGATATTACTCCCTCCAGCTCCTTCACCATTGAGTCCAAAGCTTGAATCTTTGCAGAGGCCACCACCTGGCGAGCCTGAGTCGCTAGAGCTGTTATATCAGCGAAGAATGTCTCCCTCATCCTTGCTTCCAGTGCTACCGAATGTTCCTATTGCACACCCATAGCCCTCTCTATTGCTTATGCTATACGCTCAACAACGCTATGCAGTAGTCCCCCATCCTGTTTTTGCAAGGGGTTCTCTTCTAGAATTGCTTCCCGTGTAGGTGTTTGCAGGTATGCCGCTTGAGGTGCTAGGGTACGGTGGAACCTTGTCCTCAAGTATGTGCTCAACTTCTGGGTTCGGTTCTCTCTGTCTCGCTCAAGTGATGCTAACAATGCTGTATCCACCATGACCACTGCATCTGGACCTACTACGTCCAATTGGACACCCAACGCCCCCAAACCCTCGCCTGCCGGTACCTTCATTACTCCTATCTCCGTGTCCATCTCAGTATTAGGTACAAGTGTCTCCTCTCCAGCCTCTGGTAAAGCCTCACGAGTAGGCTCCATTGTTACCTTCGAAGTGGCTATCTTTGTTGGTGATGGATGTGCCTCTACTATTGCCTTAGGAATAGCTCGTGTCTCTATGGTGGGCTGCATCGCAACCGAAACTGGCGTCATCACTATTGCTGCCTGAGCTGACCAAAACAGGGAATGCCATGTATACCAACAAGAGTCAAATGTGCTGTCGTTGAAAGTGCAGGTTGTGGGAATCTCAATGGCATAGCTATAATCACCTCTACCTCCTCGTCCTCTTCCTCTTCCCCATTAGTCCCACTCTCCTCGGAAGAAGTCTCCTTCTGACCACTGTTTGTGTTTACACCGTCTGGCCGTGGTCGTTTCTGTCCAATGGTCTTGGTGCCAAGTGTATCCAAATGTCTCCACTACATAATCGGTGGTTCGCCTGGCACAAGTGGTCTTGGTTTGGCCTCCAGTGCATCATTGGGGATCATCCGTGTTGTTGCCTCCAAGAATAGGCTGATGGCATAATTTTGCATGTCGAATGTCTTGTGCTGTAATGTTATGAATTTCAACATCCGTTTGGCCAACAATGCTGACCAGTCATATACCCTACCGTGTAGAATCTTGTTCATCATTGCTACATGTGGAAATGAAATATTTGAGGCACGGCTAGAGCCTGTGAGGTGACTCTTCACCACGTCCATCAGATAGCGCTAGTGACTTTCTTGCACATTGGATTTCTTCAACCCTCTGCCCCTTGATGTGTTTGAAAGGGCTTCGTGTTCCGCCTACGTTAGGTCCCCACACATGGGTTGTATCAACTACATCTTTACTTCCCAGCTCATCTTCTTAGGTTTACTTTCTATTTTCCTTCCCCCTTGAGCATGGCCAAGTATCTCGAATACTCGTGTGAAGTTGGTCGGTTTGAATGACACCACCATGTTACAACCAAGGTACTCAAACATACTGGTTTGGGAGAACCTATCATACATTTTTATTATGATGCGTAGAAACCCTTCATAATCCCTGATACAAAATACCGAATTTTGTATTACTCATTCCACTTGTGCTTTCCAAATGTTGGCCTTTACATGATGGTTATTTGGTGTCTCTTGCCACCATTTTCGGTATTCTGCACCATTCAACCCTTCGAATGTAACATTCTGTGTTATAGCAATGTCCATAGCAGCCGACTGTGTTGGTTGCTTCACTTTCTTTTTACTTGGCCCTATACTAGTTCCTTCCGCTACACGAACTCCGGATGTCAATGTGTTCACATTCTTGTTCATGGTTGAATCTTCGTCCAGTTTCTTTTTCCAAGCTCTTTTGCCAGCTGAATGCATAAATGTCACTTTTTGTTGTTTTGTTGAATACAATTTGGTTAGGTCAGTTTCCTTTCCGTACAATCTTGTTTCAAGATCCCTCTCTTGCTTTCGCATCCGTACGACTCTCACTCTAGATTTGCCTTGATCCATTGCTGTATGGTTGTAGTATCCCCTCCTTCAGGGATTGTACAACCTTTGCTTTCTAAAAAGTACGGCTCCTTCCTCCTGAATGCTCTAATGCATGCATGTTGATGGTCGTACGATTCTTCTTCTTTCTCTAGTTTCTACCGTACAAAATGGCTCTGAGTTCTGTCTTTTGCGAATGTATGCATCTCCTTGGTACCGTACAACCCTCTTGATACCGTACAGGCTTCCTACTCTGGTTGCTGATTTTGTACGGACTTTACAACTTAGTTTCTTGATATCAATGTTGTACAAGTTTGCTATACGACCTCTTCTTGTAAGGAATCTGGCCGTACGATTGTACGGTGCACCTCTAGGTTTAGGCAAATTTCCAGCCATACGATGTACCTCCAACAAATTTGTAGCCATACGGTGTACCTCCAACAAATTTCTAGCCGTACGATGTACCTCCAACAAATTTCTAGCCGTACAGTGTATTAGGGAATTTTTACTTGATGTGTCGTACTGCAATCACTCTCCCCTTCATTGCTGTAGAGTTTAATGCCATACAGTGTTCTCCTGGCAAGATTTTGATTGCCATATGGTCTTAGTGATTTGTTCGTGCCTCCTTACTTCCTCGCCGTGTACGGGCTTCCTACTCTGGTTGCTAATTTTGTATGGACTTTACAACTTAGTTTCCTGATATCAATGTTGTACAAGTTTTCTGTACGACCTCTTCTTGTAAGGAATCTGGCCGTACGATTGTACAGTGCACCTCTAGGTTTAGGCAAATTTCCAGCCATACAATGTACCTCCAACAAATTTCTAGCCATACGGTGTACCTCCAACAAATTTCTAGCCGTACAGTGTATTAGGGAGTTTTTACTTGATGTGTCGTACTGCAATCACTCTCCCCTTCATTGCTGTATAGTTTAATGCCGTACGGTGTTCCCCTGGCAAGATTTTGATTGCCGTATGGTCTTAGTGATTTGTTCGTGCCTCCTTACTTCCTCGTCATACAAGATTGCCTTCCTTTTTATCTTATGCGCCGTACAATGATGATTTGTGCCGTGCTAAGCCATACTGCTTTGCTTTGTTGGGACAGTAGCCTCTATTCTCCTCTTTATTGTCGTACGGTGGTCACTTTCATGATCTGTTTTGATGGTAGCTGTTCTTTCTACCGTATGACCGTACAGTCAAGCCTCTCTTCACACATCTTTACGGTGACTTGTTTTTCCTTTTGCTCGCTGAACTATATGGTTGTTTCTCCTCCCCTAAGGTCGTTCGATTCCCAATATGCCTTTTCCCTCCAAGGTTGTATGGTCTCTAACAATATCTTTCTTAGTGTTTGTACTTTCTCCTTATGAATTCCGTGCGGGCCGTACGGTCATAGAAGATACGATACGGACTGTACGATGTCCTAAATAAAACAAAACCGCATCTTCTTTGAAATACTCTGTTTGGATGTTTGTCTTTCTCTGTGATATCTATACTTTCCTCATTTTCTAATGGCTGTGCGGTTCTGAATTGATTCTTTTAACTACTATTCTCCTGTTTATATTTCCTTATTTTCTAAAAAAAAAATATATCTTACACTTAATTTACATGTATACATTAATATTTATTATTTATTCTTAGTTGTTCGTCCACAGGGGCACATTATTTCTTCGTGATAGATTTTCAATTTTGATCTATTTACTGCGTCAGGTACTTCCTGTCTAGCATCCATAACTTGATTGCCTCGTTATTGCCAACTTTTCGTATCTTGTATGGTCCGACCCATTAACTTTGAACTTTTCAAGTCTGATTTCATTTGGCCTGTTATACTGACACTAACTAGCCTGGTTGAAATTTATTTAACTTCAAATGCTTATCATGCCATGCCTTCCCTCTGTTTTGTGTGACTTCCATGGCGCACTGTGCCTGCAGTTGTCGCTTCTCTAGTTTGTTCAAGTTGTACAATCTCTCCCTTGGCTTTCCATGTCACGCAACTTGTTCTCAATTGCTATCCTCAAGCTTGGTACCATGAATTTTGTCAGCACTACTGCCACCTGTCTGTACATCAGCTGGAATGGAGTATGTCTGGTAGTTACTTTATATGAAATACGATACGCTTATAAGGCTGATGCTAACTTTTCTTCCCAATCTTGTCCCTCAATTGCACAAGATTTCTAAATTACTCCGACCAGGATCTTATTTGTGCCTTCGGCTTGTCCGTTGGCTGTCGGATAGTATGGGCTCGACCATGAATGATAGATTTTAAATTCAGTAGTGAGCAGTTGGATGACATGATTAACAAAGTGTCTTCCTCGGTCGCTTGTCAACTGCAGTGGAATCCCGTACCTGGTGATGATTTGTTCATAAATAAATCTCGTTGTGCTTATTGCCGAGTTCTCCGGTAGTGCGCGTGCCTCCACCCACTTGGTTAGGTACTCCATCACCACCACGATGTATCAACACCTTCTAGTTTTGCTTACCTTCAGAGGTTTGACAAAGTCCAATCCCCATCTTTCAAAGAGCTCCTACGCGTGTGAAGGATTCAGAGGCATGAATTCCCTCTAATGGTTTCGCAGCTTGCTGACATGTGTCACATGCAATGACCCACTCTCTGGCATCATTGTGTATGGTTGACCACCATAATGCCACCAACAGTATCTTCTGTGCAGTTGTGTTTGGTCCTTCATGCACTTCCTATAGTACCTTTGGAATTTCCTCCTCTAGGATGCACCGCATTAGAATCTGATTTGGTCCTGTTTTGTATAGTAGCCCGTTGATTAACTGAAATGTCTGGCTCCTCAGTGCCAATTTCTTTCTCTTATTTGGTGGCATCTTGCTCGGAAACTGTCTCGTCGATAGATATTCCCCGATACATGCGTACTAGGATGGTAGTACTATAATGTGAAATAGCTGCGCATTAGGAAAATCATCATTAACTCCCTCCGATGGCTCCCTCGATTTTATTCTCGACAAATGGTCTACACTTACATGACTCTTCCCTAGCTACATCACGATCTTAAATGTGAACTCCTGCAATAATAATAACCATCGACTTATCCTTCCTTGAATAATCTGCTTGTTTACCAGATATAGCAGTGCTTGATGATCTATGTAGAATACAAATGGCGTCGCCAACAAATAATGTCTGAACTCTTGTACTGCGTACACCATCCCTAGTGCCTCTCACTCCGTCGTACTGTAGTTTTTCTTTGTCTTGGATAATAATCTACTTGCAAAATACATCGGATGGTCCAATCCGTGGTCACCTGTCTGCACCAGTGTTGCTCCAATGGCATAATTCAATGCATCTACATGAACATGGAATTCTTTGTCCCAGTTTGGATAGGCTAGAATTGGTGTCGTGGCCAACCTTGTTTTCAATCTCTTGAAAGCTTCATTCTGTTCGGCTTCCCATTTGTAAGGTTCAGTCTTGCAAGTGAGTTTGTCCAATAGGTAAGAAACCTTCGCAAAGTTCTTAATAAATCTCTTGTAATACCTGATGTGCTCTAGAAATGACTTTACTTCAGATACATCCATCGATGGTGGCATCTCCAAGATTACGTGAACCTTGTCTAAATCCGTCTTCAACCCTGCTTTGCAGACTATGTGTCCAAGCAGCTTTCCCTGTGGCACCATGATCTGCATTTCTTCATATTTAGTGCCAATCTTACTCATTTGCACCTCTCCATGCATTCTCCGAGTGTTCTTATGTGTTTGTCCTTTGTGCTAAAGATTGACCAGTCATCAAGGAATGCTTTAAAACTTCCAACAGAATTTTATCAAATGTTTGTAGGATAATCCTTTGAAACGTCACCGACGCATTGCACAGTCTGAATGGCATCCTGTTGTATGCATATACTCCATCTTCCACAATTAATGTCGTTTTTAATTTGTCTTCTTCAACGATGGATATCTGATTGTACCTCGAGAATCCATCCATGAAGGAATAAATCTCATGCCCCGCTACTTCCTCTAGGATGCTATCTTTGAATGGTATCGAAAACAGATCTTTAATTGTTACCACATTTAGGTATCGAAAGTTTACGCATATTCTTATTTGCATGGTGTCCTTTTTCAGAGATATCACGATCGGTGATATCCACTCACTCATCTGCACTTTAAAATAAATTCCTGCTTCTAGCATTCGATCGATTTCTTCCATGATCCATGCCGCATAGTTCTTATTCATTTAGTATGGCTGCTTCCGTACGGGTATTGCACCTTTAATCAACGGTATCCGATGAACACATAACTGAGGTGACACTCCTTTTAAGTCTTTATATGTCCAAGCACAGACGTCCTTGTTCTCCATAAATATTTTGAACGCTGCTGCCTTCAAAATTGGGTTCGAATCATCTCCTACAAGAATATTTTTTGGATTCACCTCATCTCCCAAGTTCATTGTTTTCACCGTAGGCTCTTCATACTTAATCGGTTTATCCTCATTGAAAGTATGGGCCGGTGTCTCATCCACCTGCATTTCTCCCTACTTTATTTCACTATACTCCTCCAAAAACTCGTTTCCTTCTTTTTCTTCCTTGACACCCAACATGTTGCAGCTCGAGAAGAGCTCGTAATCCTCCATCTACCAGTGTAGCAGTCCGTTCACCGAATCTAGATCGTCACCAATCGATCCTCCTCCTAATCTCAATACTCTTCCTTCGTTTGGTTCCATTCTCTTCTTTCCTTCATCATCACTCTTGCCTTCGCCTTCTAAGTTTGACGACGTTACCTCTTCCCCTACCATTTGTGTAAGTCAATTATGAATCTTCTGCCTCCCCGTTCCATGGATAGGGTGTTTCGTTTCCAGTCATGTTTTACTTTTTGTTGCACCAACCAATCTCATCCAAGGATAGCGTCATACCCTCTTCTTTTTAGTGGAATGACCACAAAATCTAGTAAAAATGGTTGTGTTCCAATGGGTACTGACTGTGCCACCAAAGTTCCCAACGGTTTGATCCCATGCTGATCTGTCGTGAGTAATTGGAATGTAGGTGGCCACAACGTGGGTTGTCCTAACTTTTTCCATATATCTTCTGGTAACATGTTCACGCCTGACCCTCCGTCCACAATTGTGTTTGTCAGTACAGTTCCCAGAGTGCGCATCTCAACTACTGCCGGATGTCTTCTTGTCGTAAGTGACAGTAGCACGGGGTCTACTGTTGTTGTTCCACTATTGTCCCTTCTTATTTCCTCCGTCACTCTCGAGAGTGGTATGATATTCATGATAGCCATTTGCAACTGTGGCATTGTGAGAAGGTCATTTAATTTAATAGAAACTTCTATTTGCATTATCTGCCTTATCACGTTTTGTTCAGCTATGTTCCTTTTCGAAGTATCGGCAGTGTCTTTTACTTGTAACTTCCCTATTCTCATTTTGTCTTTCCATCTCTGTTTGTGCTTGTTGTAAGCTTTCCTTTTCTTCTTCTGCATTAGGGTATTTTGCCTTCTTCGCTTGCTCATGTGTAATGGCTAGTACCTTCTCATCACATGTTTCAATTCTTAATAGATTTACCCCTTGCTTGGGGCATTTTGAATCCTTGTGGTCTCTCGAACCACACCATCTGCATAATAGTTGCGGTGTCTTCTTTGTGGTACAATCTCTGGCGAAGTGACCCCAGAGATTGCATGCACAACACTGTATCATTGGCCGTCCACTTGCATCGTACGCTATCTGGCTCCGGCCTCCATTGTTATTATTGTTATCATTGCCACCCCTTCCACGTTCATTATTGTTGCTATATCCTCCCGAAGTTGCATTGTTGTTTGTGTTTGTTTCGGCGGATGCTTCCTGCATTAGTAATACTTGTCGGTATCCTTTTGACTTCATGTTAAACAGGCACTCCTTTATAGAATGTCCTGCCCTCTGGCATATATCACAAAATTGTTTCTTTGGGCATGAACACTTTGTGTGGCCATCCTGTTTACAGTCCGTGCACCACAATTCTCCCTTCATTGAAGCTAGATTCTTTTTCAAATTCTTAAATTCTTTCATCGTTTGTAGCATATCTTTCTGTAACGCCCGAACTTTCTTGTTTGATTCTTCATCACTCCTACTACTACTTTTGGATGAAGAATCGTCTAAATCCGACAATTTATGCTTCTTCTTACTTGTCTTCTATTTGCTTTCCAGGTCCATTGCTCGATTATACGCATCAGCGTATGATGCTGGTGGTACAATCTTCATCTTCTTTTTCAGAACCCGCTGTAGCCCCTCAATAAACCATCGTTTCTTCAATCCGTCAGCTGGTTGACTCTCCATCTTCCCAACTAGCTCATTCAGTCGTCTTGCATAGGCACAGATTGTTTCATTCTTTCCTAGCTCAATGTTGTATATCTTTGCGACTATTTCATTATCGTCTCGTAGCAATCAAAACTCTGCTATGAACTCCTTTTTAACATCCGCCCATGTAGTCAATTTCTATGGGTTGGCATTTGCAAATCAATCAATTGCCACACCCCGTAGGGTCGTTGGAAATTGCTGAACCCAATCAACTTCGTCTATTACATTGTTTGCTGTCCATATTGTTTCACACGTCTTGTAGTGTCTGATTGGATATGCCATTCTGTCACCATTAAACTTCGGCAATTTCTCATTGGGTCCTACCATCGCTACTTTCTTTTGATTCTGTGGTACTTGTGTACTCGTGCTATTTTGAGTACCCGCGCTGTTCTGAGCATCTGCGCTGTTCAGAGTACCTGTTTCGTTTTGAGCACTCGTACTGTTTTACACAACCACACTGCTTCGATCATCCTTCCAACAACTGCGTTACGTGGTGAAAGAAGATCTTCCTCAAGTGAAGTTGTTTGATTTTCTGCCTCTATCCGTTCGTTTGGTGTATCAGGAATGAAGAGTTCACTCCACGCTCGTGCTCCCTCGGCACTTCGAGCTGTGTGAGTTGCTTCCCTTTCATTCGGATGCTCTACCCTTGGCGTATATAGGTTAAGGAACTCCTCCCTTGTTTCTTCCACCAAATTCAATCACTGTTGAGTCTCCTCCAGCAATTCCTCGGGAGTCCTCGGCCTACTAGGTGAGTGTACTCCCTCTGTCTGTGCCCCTTCACCCCTTCGGTGTCCGTTGGCAATCTATTGAAGCTTCTGTCTGCGCTCCACTTGCTATGCTAAAATTAAAACTTCTTGTGCTATACGTATTTCATCTTTGTGTTTTATCTTATTTCTATCCTTGTTAAACAAATTCGACATTAATCTTCATAACATTTCCTTCATTCCAGGTTCGTTTGGCAATGGTGTCAAATGTTTACCGTATAGGGTAAAAAATACTTAACGCATGTAGTATAGCACAATATAACACAGAACAAATACTTTATTCATATATGCAATATGCACTCAATGCTTACAATCCGAATACAATGATGATCCAAAGTCCATTTCGGATGGTGTACATATACCTTTCCGAAGGGGTGACTCAACCGTCATGCGCCCGTTCGGATACTATTCTACTCATCAGCTACAATATAGAATTTACCGTTGCATTCCTCGGTACTCATACCTCTTTGTGCTACCACTTCATCAATGAAATTATGTTTTGCACCTATATTAGTTAAGGTGATTATACTCTACCCACATAACAGTCCCCTTACTCTGAATGACCCAATTTTCTGCAAGCTGGTTAATTGAGCTATACATCTCTTGCCTTTTTGTTCACCCGCTGATTCATCCGAAGAAGAATCCCCTCCACTTGAGCTTGAATTAGACTACTGTTCTGAATTTTCAGAACTTGATTCAAGGGTTGTAAAGTACTCTAATTGCTTCACCTTTGCCTTCAATGGACACTTATGAGTAGAGTCCCATGACTCCCTACATTGGAAGCATAACTTTTTTTTTTTCAGTTCATTTAATTGCTCATCATCCAACCTGGTTTGTGATTTTTTCCACTGATCAACATTCTTGTAGGAGGATTTCTTGTCCTTATCTTTCTTATGGTAGAATCTTTGAGGAGTACTTCCTTCTAGAAGTTGAGGCTTCCATTTCCTGTGCTTTCTTATAAGCTTGCAGGACTTTTGGTGGACTTAGTCCTTTGGCCCAATCTCTTAGTGGTTTTGTTAGGCCCTCCATAAAGAGCATTAAGAACCTATTAGGTGCTATATCAATCACCGGGGCTGCTAGCCTTTGAAACTCAACTATGTAATTATCTACACTTGTATGTTGTTTTAAGTGTGCTAACTGTTTAAAATACAACTCAGGATCTTTGTTATCAAATCTTTCAATCAATGTCTCCGTGAAATTAATGTATGTAGTAATCTGATTATGTCCCAAAGTAATCATACCATGATTCCACCATTCATGTGCATGGCCTTCTAGATGTAAGACTGCCATGGCCTTCTAGATGTAAGACTGCAAATTTGATGCCATCCTCTTATGCCTTAGGATTCAGCTGAAACTACATATCCAACTTTTGGACCCAAGCTCTTGCAGTCATCTTACCTGTTCCATCATAAGAGAGAAGGGAAAATTTGTTGATCTTCCTTTGCCCATCAGTTTGCTGGCCTCTATTGCTATTCCTTGGCATGTGTCTCATCCTTAAGTCCATGCAACCACAAAGAGAAATGGATGCTCAGAATTCATCTCCTTCCACTGCTTATTCTCTCACTAGTTGGCCTTGAACATCCAGTAATTGCACTTCTTTCCCTTGTTGGACATGAACTCTAGGAGGCAAGTTTGGAATGCTTGGTCTCGAGCAAGTAAGCCTTGCTGGTCTAGGCATAATGCCAAAATTATCCAAAAATATTTGCTCGATTTTGGTCAACTTGCTGGTCTATATTGTTTGCTGCGTTAACCCCACCATTGTTGCCTATATTTTGTCCTCCCTCATTCTCATTTTCTATGCCATTAACCCCAACATTATTTGTTGCATTATTACCATTTGGGTTCAGATTTAGTCCCATTTGTCTTGCTATCTTTTGCATCATGATTTCCATTCATTGGTCTTGCTATTGCGCTCTATGTTCAGCTAGCACATGCCCATGGTTAATGGTCTCTATCAATTGTCTGAACATATGTGCCTCATTGTCCTCTGGTTTCCTTTCACCCATATTTTCAAATACAACGTCCTCAGAATCTACTACACTTGGTTCTATTTCTATCTGGAATGAAGGCTCACTTTCAGCCTCTTGATCACCAAGGTTCCTAATCTGGTGTTTTGGTGTATCTCGTAAATTGAATCTTGACCTATTCATCCTCCAACATGGTTTTAACAGTCATACAAGCTCCACAGGCTAGTGAACTCAGAGCTTTGATACCATTGTAAAATACTACCCTTAATAGAGAGTTTGTTCTTCGGTCACTAGTAAATTTCCTATCCCACTCCTTAATACCAGTTCGAAACATACATCATTGGATCCCCACAAACAAGGGTTATGTATTGTTTTAATGCATTGTGCCAAATTTAATGCTTAGAACGACATCAATTCTTTCAGAAATTTCAAAATAGAAGCATTAAACTAACAGTGATAACATACAGGCTATACCCAATGGGATCAATAACTGTAAGGACAGGCGGCACACTTGCCTCAATTCCAAGAGTGAATCCTCTCGAAACTGACTCTTTCCAATCCTAACATGGGCCGGCAACTTCGATGTTGGATGGCATCCCAATATTTCTTGCTAATTTCTGAGAATGGCTTCCCATGAGCGCTTCTTCGCCAACTCATTGCAATTTCCCCTACAGTGATTTTTTTTGGCCAGTCTATCACTTTAGGGCCTTAGGCACACCTCCATCTAATGGTCCAAGCATTCGTTTCTTGGGGTTGCTATCCAACTATGTCACCTGCTATTCACGACTAGTTCATTAAGCTTGTTTGCAAGCTACAACGTCTTGTAGACTTATAGGAGTGGGTTCCGGTTCCCTCCACAATGGCTTTGCTCATGACTAGATAAGCATTACATTGCGCGGTGTTGTTCTACCGCATGCGAAGTTCACAAGTTCATCCTTTGTGAAGCACAACTTCCTCTCTGTTGCTTGACCTACCTCTTCATCTTTTCGCCTGTAATAGATGTCTATCCTGGATGAGTATTTCCCATAGTAACAAGAATCATGATGATTCATGTGATTCAGCAATTCGATTCAAGCCAAATGATTTTTTGTGAATCGGTGAATTGAATCAGCAATAAAGGGTTTATGAAATAAGTTACTAAATTTCAAGGGTTTTTTAAATTTTTTGATTCATGGCCAATTTGTGATTCTATTCAGCCTTGCCAATTCTGATCCGATTCCCTACAATACTCTGCAACAACTCCAAAAAGTCCCCCGTGTCTGAGTGCTCTTTCCCATATAAGACTTCCCCAACTTGTAATGCCTCATGTCCTCTTGATTTCCCAGGCCATGGTGGCAACTCAAGCCACAACCTATTCATCGCCTGAGTCGCCTTATTTTGTCTTTATTCCTCTCACTTTCTTAAGAATATATGTTAGTAATTTAATTACCCAGTAACGTCTACCAACATATAGGATTCTTTGATTTGTCAAATGCCAAGAAAGGAGTAAAGAAGCATCTAATAAAATCTTTTCCGCCTTACTACTAAGAGAGGGATATTACATCAAAATACAGATTGCATTCACCTATAAGTTTCGTTTTGCTGCTATAGTAGTGCTAACGAAGTTATGTGTGACACCTTTATCCACGAAACAAACATTTTTTTAACCCTTTAACTGCTCCCTTAAGGTGAATGAGACTAACTGTAGGAACTCCTGAGAGAGTAGCAACTGTAGGTGGCTGATCCAACATCTATAATCCGATGACCAAGGTTCCTTGCATGTAAAACATAAATTAGTCAGCTCATTTCTTGACTCAAAATCAGTCTTAGGTGGATTACTCTTATTTTGATTTAAAGATTTCAGGTTGGTCTTAGTTCCCTTAAAAGACTTTTTGGGAGGCTGAATTGCTAGAGACGAGCTATCTAAATCAGGTGCCATTTTGGTTGCATCTTGTAAAGCACTTGGTTTCAACACTTTGACAAATCCCTTGAACCTCTCACTCAAACTTTCCACTAACATTATTACCTTCATGTTTTTTGTCATATCTGAGACCATGATAGATATCCTTTGAAATTCATCAGTATAAGTATCCAAAGCTCCACTGTGCTTGAGCTAAGCAAACTCCCCTTAGTAAATTTCTATGTCCTTCCTGTTAAACTTGCTTATCAGTTTATTACTAAACTCATACGAATTAATCATGCCATGATCTTGAGTGACTAGACCATGGTGGCACCAATCATAGGATGGTCCATCCAAATGCATAATAGCAAACTTGATTGTGTCGGTCTAAAAAATGGGCTTGGGTGAGAAATGTATTTAGTTTTTGTATCCATGCCCTGGCTGTAGTTTTCCCGCTGCCATCAAATACTGGTAATGAGAGCTTGTTCATAGCATGTTTTAAATCTCTGTTTGGGGTCCTTGGCCTCCTGTCCTGTCTGGCTCTTACTAATTCCCTTTGCTGGTTCATATAGCAAACAAAGCCTAAGACTGCCTTAATATTGTCTGGAAACAAATCCCATTCAACATATGCAGCCATGACATTATCAGGAATGTCTCCTACAACTCCAGCATTAATAACCTTAGCCTCATCATGATGTTCAGCAAAAACTGGCATTTAAGGTCTGTCTGTGGTTGGAGTGGGTGCTTCCTTGCCTTGTGGTGATCCAACTACACAACCACCCATACTGTGATGGTTTTGGGGTCTTGTAGGCCCAATATTCATCTATTGTATAGCTTGTTTAAGTTGCTGCAGTACATTAGCAACCTGATTTTGCCCATCTCTCAGAGCCCTTAAGAATTCCCTTGCGTCTTTATCTGCCTCCTTAGCAACATTTGGAGCTCTTTCAGCCATTGAGTGTACTCCAATAATCTTTGAAGCTGTTATGCTTGAACCTGTTACGCCTTCATGTATTTTTTGGGGTCTCCGAATTCCACGCAGTTCTCTGTTGTATTGACACATTCAATATGAAAGCCTACTAGGCAGCAGGTTCGTTGCTTTGATACCACTGAGATGTTCCTGCTTGATTTTGGAGATTAAAAAAAATCCTGTACTCAGAATCTATGGTGCTAATTAGGCAAGCTCTTTGAGTGTTGAAAGCTTGCTGCCACATATAAATGTCTGTGGAAAAGCCTCATGCATGCATTTATATTGAAGTCCAATTGACATTCTCTACCAGTATTCAAAATTATTGCAATACAAAATACTTATGACATATTGATGAAGTTCAAACATAATGTAAATTGCAGGCTGTTATTTCGTAGTAGAAAAAAGACCTAACTATTCATCTACAAACTGCAAATAGTGCAATTGACCATACGCATATATAGAGCAATTTGAAGCAAGATGGTGACCTATGATCTCTATACATGGATGTGGAATACACAAACCGAGCCGCCTAAGTGTAAGAGCCTATGACACGACTTTTGTTGTGTTCGCCCAGTCAGTTACAATATCTATGTAGACTGAATTGAACTCTCAAAGCCTACTGATGTCAACCAATTTCACTGTAGGGAATGGTAGTAGCCTGTTTGGATTAACGCTTCAAATTCTCAACTAAATCACACTATAACACAACTCGTGCCACCTAGATAGAGTGTTGTGAACCATCAATAGGCAATTTCCAGTTTCCAAAATGTGCCATTCAATATCCTTGCTTCAGCCTTGCTAATTTCTCAAACTTTGTGCCTTTAATACGATTGGATGTTTGCAAATAGATGGATGCTTGGAAGGAGGGAAGTGCATGAAGGGGCTATGTCCTCCACGATGTTGCACACAGTCACCAAACTTCAATCATTCTCAACTATGTCTGTTAGCTGTTCTCCCTTTCATGCAAACAAAATACTTGTCCCTATTACTGTGGAAAAATGAGGTAATGCCGTTGCTTTTGAGATTTTCTCTAAAATCAACAAGGTAATATGTTTCTTTGTAGTTGCAGATCGAATTCCTACTTTTTTCTTCCCGTTCTCAAATCACGATGCCTCCCTTATGCCAAAATTGTCTTCCTTTACTTCCATGCAACTCTAGAAAGAATCTGTTACCAAGCCCAAGCAAGCCCAATGCCATGGTAACAAGGAGTTACAAAAAATGGATGTGCGCTAAAATTGTAATGTCCTGAGCAGGACATGCTAGAAGCCAGACAATCATGATAAAATTTATTATTTAAACTTATGAATACCTCGAGTCCACATTAACCGCTCTGCATTTGTAATACTGGACTCGCACGTCATCCCTTAATCTACTCTTGAGTTGCCTATCGAAATGTCTAATAGGCTAGGAATTGCCACACAACATGAACAAGTGGTGGGGGACATGAGATCCATGTAGATGTCAATTGTCCAATTTTTAAAATGAAATCACCTATATGTATTTTTCGTTCACCGCTTGGGGTAAAATTCAATGGCTATCCATATAGGTGAGGGGATTTTAAGACTTTGGATTGGCTAAGCGTGCTAACAAGGAGTTTAGTGTCCCCATTTTTGCGCCTTCCTAAGTGCTAGTGTTTCTAGGAGGATTGGTCTGTTTATTTGGGTTTGTGTAGGCAAGTTTGTTGCATAGAGAGCTCACCTAGGGTTTGTGGATTCACCTAGGACATGTTTTGACTGCATTTTGGGAGTCTATTTAATGCCAATAACGATTAGAGCGACATTATAGGACTTGGCAAGCCGGACAAAACGAGGCAAATGGCCTCTTGCCTTGGACTCAACCAAGTTCTGACCGAGTCAAGGCTGTCTCGCCAAGTCAGCTGACTCGGCTGATTTGCTGATTCCAGTCAGCCTGACTTGGTTGACGGTCAGCATCCCAAAAGGACCAAAACAAGTTATTTAATGATTTTTTTTTTTTTTGTTATGTAAAGCATAAGTAAGACCTAAAAAGGTCATGCTATCACTTGCAAACACAAAGAATAGAGAAAGAAGAGTTGAGGGAAGAGTAATGGGGGTTTGGGAGATAGATTAGTAAATCGGTTGGCTCTCATCTATTGGTTGCTGATTGTTTGTGCCACTTTGTAGCTTGCATATAAGCATTGAGAGGAGTTAAAAGAAGCATTTGGAGGAGGCTTTTTCCAATTTGGGTTACATTTCCATTTCTAGAGAAAATTTGAAGAGGAAAGATACATTTTTTTCTTATTATTTTGCATTCACAAATCTTTTTTTTATTTGCATGTGTTTGACTCTTTAGATTTGTTCCATTGTATGGTGATGAAAAACTTGAAAAGTAAGCAGCCCTAGTGTTTGTGAATTGGATTTTCTATATTCTAAATGCTTTTATCTATTTATTTGTGGTATATTGCAACATCAACAACATCATGTCTCAACCTGAGGGTGGTGGAACTAGGCCTAAAACATACCCTGATATTGACCTTAGTGTAGTAGCAAGGGATAGGGCTTGAAAACATGCTACTCCTAGACATAAGAAAGGAGTTGTGACATGTTGGCATTGTATGATAACATATAATGGGGGAGGCATTAATAGTTTGAAATATCACCTTGCACATATACCAAGACGTGATATCAAAAAATGTGAGGTACCTCAAGATGTTATGCATGAGAGAGTAAGGCTCTAGAGGCTTCCATGACCTATCTTAGGTGCACTTGTAGGAAGACATAGGCACTAGCAAGGGATAGGGCTTGGAAACATGCTATTCCTGAGCATAAGAAAGGAGTTGTGACTTGTTGGCATTGTATGATAACGTATAATGGGGGATGCATTAATAGATTGAATTATCACTTTGCACAAATACCAAGGCGTGATATCAAAAAATGTAAGGAGGTACCACAAGATGTAATGCATGAGAGAGAATGGCTCTAGAAGCTTCCATGACCTATCTTTGGCGTACTCGTAGGAAGACATAGGCTACTATGAGCCTTTCTTTTGATATATGTTTTGAACTTTTGATTCCATGGATTTTGCATATTCCATGGATATTGTAGACATTTGACAGTTACACTATATTTCATATTTCTATTATGTTATTTAGTTTAACTTTATGTAATTTCTTTCAAAAATTTGCATTTATACTTATGTGATTTATGAAAAGTTGTATGTGTGCTAAGTAGCTTCTATTTATCTCAATTATTGTGCATTTGATGTTAATTGGCTAAAGGATGCATGAAAAAAATTTAAAATCCTTAAAAATATTTGAATTTCATGGGTTTTTCAATTTGCCGAGTCTGGTTGCCGAGATAGAGTCCAAGCCCAATTTGGGCTTGACTAAGTCCGAGGCTGGTAACACTAGGTTAGAGATAGTGTACTAAATTGTTACATCCCAATTTTTGACCTAATTTTAAATTTGTTCATAGCCATTAGATTGAATAGATTTTTCTTTTAAAATCATGTGAATTAGGTAGTTATTTATATCCATTGTATTAACTGTTAATGAAGATGGTTGTTATCCATTATTTGTCATGTGATGCTTAGTAGTTACTTGATTTTGAAATTATGGTTAATAATTAAATTTTTTTAAGTGTTTATATGAAAATTAATATGGAACTGTTATTACGTGGAAGTATTGTGTGGGTGATTGTAGGAGAAGATGAAGGGGGAAAAGCATTGCTAAACGAGATCAACAGAATGGGATACTAGCTTAGTCCAGTCATCAGGATTGACAAGTATGACTTAAATTGCCTTGGTAAGGACCTAACGACTTGAACATTAGGATACAACTGAAGGACCCGCATGAGCTATTAAATAAACAATTTAAAAC
Organism: Cupressus sempervirens; assembly: GCA_028749045.1. Taxonomy (NCBI): domain Eukaryota; kingdom Viridiplantae; phylum Streptophyta; class Pinopsida; order Cupressales; family Cupressaceae; genus Cupressus; species Cupressus sempervirens. The sequence continues at coordinate 478,104,942 of CM053792.1, forward strand.
ATAAAATAATTTAATTAAAATATAATACGTACCTCAAAGGATTTTGAATGATCTTTCACCATATTATTATAATATACACCTATGTACGTACATAGATATAAATTAAAGTGACCATAATATTATTTTCTTTATAATAAAATGATGCCACCTCACAAATATACCTACGTGTACATATAGAGATATAAACCATAATATTTTCGATTTTTAACCTTCAAATCTTCTTCCATCCTTTTATTGTTTTTTCTTGCTTAAAACCGATTTAACACTTAGCACATTTATTTGGCATCCAAGAGCCAAGGCATTTCTTTTATGTTATGGCTTTTTGGAAGCCAAAGAGTCCCTTTAACCTTTTATATATCATGAGGTCGGGATAGATGTGGACATACAAAAATCACATTCCCAACTTCCTTTCTTATTCCCATTTTCGTTGCTCATTTCCGGTTTCCATCTACAACCCGATACTCTGCAAATACCATTCGAATCTCTACAAATTCCATTTGAAACCTCTGCATTTTATAGTAGTGCCATTCTTGTTACAGTCTACCTTATGTTATTCCTTCCTTGCTGAAGTCGTGATTGTATTTATACACTGTGGTTATGCCTGGGGAGCAAATTGAAGAATAGTTGATACATAAGCATCTAGCAAGACTCCAAACATTTCCAGAAGTATATTAGGTTATGTGGTCCATCAACCTCCAGTAATGTTATGAATTTTATTATCAACTAATACTGTATACCGAACTCTGTAGCAGTAGGTAGCTGTTGTATAATCATCATGCTTAAGTATCATCAATTGACCCTCTTAAGGAGTTGTTATCAAATCAATAGTAAAATATTCATGACATAGAATTGTATTTTGTATATGCCATTGATAATTAGAACCAAATGATATTTTCTTCAAGTCTTAAAAAACATATTTCTTCAAATCACAGAATGTGAAAAGCTGGAAACATATAATATTCATGATTCAGTTGAGAATCAACAAACAGAGCCGATTGTTTTGAGATTCCGAGCACCTAGGACTCACCGACTGTATAGCCATGGAAAAGGTGAAGAGGTGAGATGGAATCTGCAATGACATGGAAGTGAAATCAGATATGATACAATAAATCTAAATTCAAGTCGAGCGGTGGTGATCGGGTTAGTGAACCCATCAAAAAAACCTTGGCCAAGGTCTTTTTAAAGGCAAGTTTGCCATCTAAGATCACTTGATGTTAGTGGTGCCAGTTATTCAGACATGTTCGTCCATAACTATGCAGACATTTTAAACACCGGAAAGCTCAGGTGGTTGGACTAAAAGTATCCCAAGCCCAATCTTGGGGTAGGGAGGGCCTTTCTAATTCAATAGATTGTGTGGGGATAAGTATGGTCTGAGGTAGGGAGGTTAAGCTTAAGTCAGTGCTTCTCCTCTTACTGAAAGCCGAGGCTTGCACAACCAACTAAAGGCTCACCGGATAATACCTGTATGTTTTCTTTTCTTCTTTTTATGTTAAGCATATACTTTCCTTGTATGTAGAAAACGATAGTTAATCGTTATTATAGTTAATCGTTATCATCTTTGTTTTGTTATGAAAAACCGTTTGTTACATAAATTTTAGGATAGATTCCTAATTAATAGGAGGGGGCCTAATGTTGTGGAGGAGACTCACAAAAGGCTATTTGAGCTTTTTTGGACAGTCTATATTTTAGGAGTGATCCCTACTTTTTAGGATTTACTGGAATTGACTAGTAAATTTAAAAGGGACCTCTAGAATTATCTTGGATACTTTGTGTGCAGTTCCTATTTTAGGAGGATCCATACATTTTAGGGAGTAAGTTAGCTTATAGTGGTCAAACATCATCTCTAGACTTGGTACCTTCAGCGAGAACTAGTTCAAAATCTAGATGAGTAGGTTATGAATAATTTGGGAATAATTTTTATTATTTCCTAAGTACGATTTTAATTAAATATTAATAAAGTGAGTTATTAGTCACTGTTTAATCAAATAATAAATTAAAATAAAGTGACCATGGGAACACTTCCTTGGGAATTGATAACTTAAGAATGTGTAATAACCGTGGCCTGACTCAACCTCCAATGCTGAAGGAGGCTAGTGGAAATGTTGTAGTTTTGATTCTTTGTGCATTGCAACATTTTTGCTTCTTCAAATTTTCTCCAGAACACACACACACCCACACACGCACACGCACACGCACGTGCGCGCGCGCGCACACACACACACACATATATTCTTTATGTTGTGCTTTGCAATTTTTAAATCATATATATATATATTTTGAACACATACTGAAAATGCAGACTCAAATGCCAGGAAGGAAATAATTGAAATATGGAATTTTCCAATTATTACAAAGATTTTTCAAACGCTTTAATCATCAAAGTCAAACACTAATTTATAATTAAAGAACCTGGTGTACACTTGGCATATGTGAATTTGACTTCTTCCAAATGCAAACATAGGCTGGAAATAAATGGCACAGGTCCTTTATATATCTAGGCAGGGACCAAATGCAATGATAGCAACTTGTGTGGCTGACAGCTAATACCCATAGGGCGTCACGTGACCCACAGGAAACTCATGTAGGCATATATGCACAGCTGCAGGTCTACCTTCAAATGTAGCCTTAGTTACTGATAGTGATGCCCAAAAAACATCCACTTGGGGTTTTTAAGGTTATCGGAGCCTCATTACAAGTGCAATCGTAGTCATAGGAAATAATGGCAACCTTCACCAATGCTGATGCTATATGCTTCAGGTTTTACACAGCCCTCTTGGCTATGCAATTCAATCTCCTAAGCAATGCGGGTACCAATATTTGCATCCTTAAATTATTTCACATGGAACACAAGTTAAGCATAGTGTATTTCTTGCCAGTGATGGAACACATGACTTGGAAATTACAACCCAATTCCCAGCTCTTCAAATCTATTCCTCATATTAACCAATTGAGTGGCCCTTAAAAAGACTTAGTTGTAGACCAAACCCTTATACCCTAGCTATGGCATAGAAATTATCAACCTCAGAAATCCTCACAAGACAACAAAAAACAAATAGATAATTGGGATGCTTTTTCCTTCACAATGAGTGTAATGTCCCTTTTTTGGGACATTAGAAATATTGAAGTCTTATTATATATAATGTTAAAATTGACCAGGAGAGCATAAACTCAATTTATTAAAAGGTCAATTTAATGTTATAAAGAGGGAAAAGGTTAAGGAGGAATAAGACGAAAAGCCAGAGGGAAGTCAAAGAGTCTTAGTTTGCGTATTAAAAAGGGAAAGAGGCTCATTCCTGGGGATGCTTGATTTATTATTTTAGATTTCAGTTCTCTCTTGCGAGAATATTTGGGAAGCTTCAGCTTTCAGCTAGTATGAGGACGTAGCCTCTCATGCCGACAGATAGTGGATGCAAACCCATTCTCTGGGGAGACATCAATTCAGGTGTTTCATATGCACTTACAGGTTTTTATTCTAGCATTCCAATCTGACTATTAATCTGTATTCAAGATTGGGTTTTTTAGTGCTGGTTATTGTATTGTTGTTATATAATGCAATACTGTGTCCACAAAGTTGTATAAGAGTTTACGGGTTTTATATTATTGGTTTGTAATGCACTTTCATATGTTCAAATCCTGAATAGTAACTTGGAAAGAACAGTTATTTTCTTGTGGATAATCTGCTGGTTTAATTGTTCTATCTTATTATTTCTGCCTATGTTTGAGTCTTGAATATTATATTCAAGAAGTAGTTGGGTACATATCGTATGGAGTTTCTACTGGTCTTGTTTGCGTTTGGTAATATATCTGCATATTTTAGTTTGGAATATATTTTTGGGAAAGATCGAGCAAATATCGGGTTAGGGATATTTCAGTGGTATCAGAGTGCTGTATTCTGCCAGCCTGTGAAATCAAGAAAATGAAGTGTTTACAGTCCTGAAATATTTTATCTTGGTTGAAAGGATATTAATCTTTTCGACATCTAGACCTAGAAAAGCAAATCTTGTGGTTTGTTCAAGATTGGTCGGGAATGACATGGCTTTCATAGGGTATGTATTGGAGTAAATAGTGGTTGGAGAAGCAGTGAACATTGTTAGAGAACCAATGACAGAATTGTGTGCTGAATATTTGAAGACCCTGAATGTTTTTCTATACTTGAAAATCATATTGGAACAGTATTAAGTGTTTTCTTTTATTGATGAAGGTTCGACTTCATTCCTGAAGTTGGATACACTATATGGGTGGTCTCTAAGCAAGGGGTGGACTTCTCAAACGTAGAATTGGAGCAAGTGAGCATTTTAACCAAACTTTTTACATCGGAATGTTTAAGGATTATAGCATTCAGAATTTTGAGGCAGCTGGAGAAATGACAGGGTGAGGTAGTGGTTTTGTCACAGTAGTGGGGACTACGTTGGGCATATACGAGCAGATAGTTGTACCGCTGGGTATCCATAAGGGAGTGTGAAACATGTTGTGGCCCGCTCATTCTATAAGGTAGAAGAATAGAGGAGGGCTTCTTCACGGGTTTGGTTGGGCAATCAATGAACAGTGAGTTTGGAGTGCCACTCAAGTAACCTTCGAGGTGTATAAGGAGACCTTGGCTAATTGTCCTTGTTGCAAGCTTAAACACAGTCTCGAGAATCTTACTCGATAAACATTTGTGCTTGAACGATAGGCAGAAGAATAGACAATCCATAGCCAAGGAAGAAGAGGCTACACTACATTGGAATTAGCTCTCCATTGTTTTCGATTTATATCCAAAACGAGAGGTTATAAGAAGAAAGGAAATACGACTTGCAATCTGAAGTTAGTCAGGGACTATATACATTCAAAATATGATTGTTACCGAACTACATGGGAGAGGAAATAGTTAAATATTGAAGCCGAGCAATATTTTTTGATTGGCTGGAACAATAATTTTGGAAAATGACTATAGTCAAATCCAATTCGATAGCCAAAGACTAATGCACACATAATTATTTGGTATTCCCTCCTCAATACTTTAGGATGAGAATTGTCATATGGCACAATAAATTATTAAAGAAGGCATCGTTCTGTCAGGCATCTCTATTATGCGATATCAAACTAGAGAATCAATTCACAAGCAACGATAGGAAATTTGATTTCTTTTCCTTCTTGGTATTGGCATTAACGTTCATCTTCCATGGGGGTCATGTGATGCCTAAATAGTGTGTTATATCCTAGAAACGCTAGATTCGTAGTGTTACCAGGGGCAGGTGTCAAAACATTTTGTAGAACGGTGAAGTGCTAGAGCTCTCCCCAACTATCATGTCTGCTGCTATTGGTGCATGATTCAAAAGGCTGAGATGCTTCACATTCTCTCGATAATTAATGGTGAATCATTGATAAGTTTTTAAAAGAGCCACAATTTATTTTTTCAAGCAGTTATTTGTCATGTGGGGTCCATAGGAGTGGAAAGTGACCGATAAGCAACTTGTCATTAAACATTTGTTGAGGTGCTCTATAGAATGACACATCTCAAGATGAGACACTTCATCATGCGTAGGGAATACATGTAACGACTCCCACTTTATAATTGACGCAGTATAAATTTTAAAGAAAGACAAGATACAGGTGAAAATGAAATAGGTCGGGAGTTCTTAATACAAAACTAATTTTCTTATGACTGGAAGTGTAAGAAAAAGAGTTTTGGAAGGTCGTTGATTCTTATTATTATCGGGAGCATCACTTCTTTATGAGAAAAAATGCATGTGTTGATACTTTACCATTAAAGCTTCTTGCCTCAGACTGTCATCTTCGACCTGATCGTTATGCAATAGAAAAAGGAGAGTGAAGATTTACATGCAAAGTTGCAGGGATCTCATTCAGAGCATATGCCAAAGAAATATTGCACCTATGCAACACATTGTTGCAAAGTGAATTAGAGAGGGAGCACATTTCTTTTAAGTTGCAAAATGCTAAAGAAAAGAGGTTTAATAGTCACAAAAAGGTTGAAGTGAACAAAGATAATGTGGATAAAAGGATGGTAGCTACTCACTCTGAGCATTTGGATAAAGGTAACAAATCTATAAAGATGTCAAATGGGCAAGGTATTAAAAAAGGAAGCTTATACAATGAACAAGGTCGTAATTAGGTCAACATATATGAAGCACAATATGAGGCAAACTTGAAAAAAGAACAAGGTGTAAATAAGACAGGCTATGAAGGAGGTTATTCAATGCAAAAAATGACAATAATATTATAGAAGATACAGTGGGAAAATTGTCTTCAATTGAAGGAAGAAATGGGCATTCTTCACAGATCCAGAATTCAAAGCAGTCTTCCATGGAGTAGGATTAGTATCCTCATCGTGTGCCAGGTATGGAGAACAATCATCATCAAAATTATAATGGAGAAAACATCCTCAAAACTTTAAAAAGTTCATATAATAATGAAGTTGGTAATAACTTTTCTGTGGCTCAAAGTATGTCTTTAAAAAAATCAAATGATGGAAATCACGAAGAGAGGAATGTTGACAAAGATTTAGAGTATGTCTTTAAAAAAATCAAATGATGGAAATCACGAAGAGAGGAATGTTGACAAAGATTTAGAGTTCAGGCCAGCTAGGCACGCTAGTCCAAGCAAGTTCCAAAAAACTAAGCTTATGCAAACTTCATCTGATTGCTATGTGGAAAAGCAAGAACTTTACAATTACTCCAAGAGATAGGTAAATACAAGAAGTTTGCTGCCAAGAAGTAATAATAATGTAAAGGAGATTAGAGGTGGTAGCCTAGAATTTGATGAATATAGATGGTGTAGTCTGAAAAACGAAGACACAAAAAGAGATATGGAAAGGGCTGAATACTTTGGATTGTGGGTGCCAAAATTGGCAAATATAAGAACAAAACTACTCAATATTACAAGGAGTATCAAAAAGTTCCTACTCGAATTCAAAATGTTTTACCATTTAGTGATTACGTGGATTTTCATCTGGAGCAGCAAAATAAAACTGATGTGGTAAAATGAAAGTACTTGGATGTCGTTTAGGATCTCCTTGCAAAAGACCAATGCAAAGGTGTGTATGAAGAATTTCTGGCAGACCAAAATTATCAAATAAAGGATCTTGGAAAGGAAGATCAGTCAACTACCATTGATTTGCAGCTGTCCCGTGATTACGTCGAAGATGTTAAATAGGGTGCAAGTTTCTACGTTGGTGATCTGGAGGTTAGTTTTGACAAGCAGGTTGATGAGTTTGTTGCACACAAGGTAATAATAGATTGGAATCTATGCATGATGAACCATATATTTTTTATGCCTATTCAATGGAACAATCCAAGATGATACTGCAAGATGATGAACCGCCTCAACATGACAATAATAAAATGCATACCTTGAGGAATCAGTTGAAGGTTAGTAATGACATGGTTGTGGCATTGTTGGTACATTATGACAACACTCACAAGATGGTTGAGGATCTCTACAGAAAGGTTAAAAAGGGAGTGGAAGAAGATTGACTTGTTTCTGATTTGCAAGTGATCAAAACGACTCTTGAAACTATGAAATCAGACTATTTGTATTTGCTTTCCGACAGGGATAACATTCTTAAGGTTGCTGAAATACTTTTGATCAGCTAAATAAAAAAAGGAATGAGATTATGGAGCTCAATAGAGAGCATAAGGATACTCATGAGGCATTAGATAATGCTCGGATTTCCCTTTAGGAAGTAGAAAATCAGATCAGGGTCAAGAATCACTCTCGAGAACATAAGGGTAAGGTGAGGCAAGAATTTTTCAAAGAAGTCATTGTTGAGCTTGATAACATTCAACAAACTTATGACTTGGACAATTGTCCTTAAAGATCGAGTACCAAAGTTTTAGATCACATTCAACTAATCGACAACCCCGTGTTTGAAATAGATGCTTATTGGATTTTTGATAATCCCCTTTTTGAGATAAACGAGGAATCTCGTTTCGATTATCATGAAGAAGATGATTCTGATTTTAGGATATGGAACCCTAGTATGTTCCCAACAATGAATATGGGTCACAGGATGGAAGTGGTGAATTGACTACGGTTGATCGTCATTGGATCAATTCTAGTAGGGTTTCCGATTTCACACCATACAAGAGTTGGTTGGATTACACACACCAACCTTTGGATAGATTTTGGTATAGTATCGGTGGGAGTTATGTTCTAATCTCAAGGAATGGGTTTTCAACTTCATTCTTATTCATAGTACTTGTGTACCCAAAGGTTCTCTAGTTTGATGATGACAGTATGGTATTTGATGCACTGAGGGTGTTACTCTCAGTTTTTGAGCGGCTTGTTTATTACATCATCTATTTAGGTCAGGTTGTCACTATCTATTGGGTTATGCATAGTTCATTGATACTTTTCTACCTTATCATATCGGCTAGTTATGACAACAGGGTTTGGGATTCGAGTGTTGACAATATTCAGCTATGGCTTATTGAGCAGTTGGTTATAATTCTACTCAGTTTGAGATTGGATGCGAGGATAAGCAGAGTTGTACAGTCTATAGGTCTAGTGATATTTTATAGTTTTATATGGGACCTAGGGATTTGGTTGATGGATTGGTCACAGTGTGACACCTTGCTTTGTAGTGTGTCTGGATTTGCTTTCAGTTTGGGCTATAGGTCTACTTGCAAATACGTATGGGATCCTAGTACTGATTGCTTGAGGACAAGCAATTTTAAGAAGGGGAGATTTGTAATGTCCCCTTTTTGGGACATTAGAAATATTGACGTCTTATTATAGTTAATGTTAAAATTGACTAGGAGAGCGTAGACTCAAATTATAAAAAGGTCAATTTAATATTATAAAGAGGGCAAAAGGTCAAGGAGGAATAAGACGAAAAGCCAAAGGGAAGTCAAAGAGTCTTAGTTTGTGTATTAAAAGGGGAAAGAGGCTCATTCTTGAGGATGCTTGATTTATTATTTCAGATTTCAGTTCTCTCTTGTGAGAGTATTTGGAAAGCTTCAACTTTTAGCTAGTATGAGGATGTAGCCTCTCATGCCGGCAGACAGTGGACACAAACCCATTGTTCGAGGAAACATCAATTCAGGTGTTTCATATGCACTTACAGGTTCTTATTCTAGTATTCCAATCTGACTGTTAATCTGTATTTAAGATTGAGTTTTTTAGCGCTAGTTATTGTATTGTTGTTGTATAATGCAAAATGTGTTTACGAAGTTGTATAAGACTTTACGGGTTTTATATTACTGGTTTGTAGTGCACTTTCATATGTTTAAATCCTGAATAGTAACTTGGAAAGAACAATTATTTTCTTGTGGAGAATTTGTTGGTTTTATTGTTGTATCTTATTATTTCTGCCTATGTTTGAGTCTTGAATATTATATTCAAGAAGTAGCTGGGTACATATCGTTTGGAGTTTCTATTGGTCTCGTTTGAGTTTGGTAATATATCTGCATATTTTAGTTCATAATATATTTTTGGGAAAGATTGAGCAAATATCTGGTTAGGGATATTTCAATGAGCTCATATTTATAATCCACAAGGCACCTGTTTCCCAAACAGAAGAACTCCATTGAAGAGTCGTCAGCAACACAACATCACTTTATTACATATAATAATAATAAAGTGGCATTATAATAATATAAACTTAATTAATTAATAAATATGAGTTCACACAATAAATAGTCGCATCCATTGGAGGTGATGACCAATTGCCAGCACTAGATATGCATTGCCACATATGGCAACTGCTTGAATTAGACATACTAAAAATAGTAAATCCACAATTGAGATCCATAAATCACAGTGTCAGCTCACAAGGGTCGCTATGACGAACTGACTCAATCAATTGTGAGATGCATAAAAAATGAGAATATTATATAATAATAATAAAAAAGTGCCATTATAATAATATAAGATTTAATAATTAATTAATAAATATGAGCTCAGACAATAGTCCAATCCACTGCAGGTGGTGACCAACTGCCAATGTCACTCTGCACTGCCAAACATGGCAATCGCTTGAATTAGACTTACTAAAAATAGTAAATCCACAACTGAGACCCTCAAATCACAGTGTCAGCTCATGAGGGTTGCTATGATGAATTGACTCAATCAACAAGGATGCGCCAAAAATGGGGACATTATAGTCTTCCTTCCCCAAGATTGCTTGGCCTCGAGCAATTTGACAACATATTGAAATCTCCACCAGGATCCCATAAGAAGCACATGATATCCCTATCATCAACCAATAACATCATCAGAGAAAACAACACGACCTGCAACATAGCACCCAATACATGTGCTGATGATGGAGTTAGGACATCACTAAAAAAAAACTCTATAGGAGATCTTAGCACACTCCTCTTCAGTCTATCTCTTCCCAATTATCTCTTAAACAATCCATTTTTGGCATAGACTAACTTTTCACCTGATCTGCAAATCATGAACGTGTGAGTCGAACATAAGTTTATAAGAACTCATTATAGTATACACCCTACTGCCAACATGACCATCTCTATCCTCATCCTCAGACTACTGTGATGACTCACCCTTGATCACATTAGTATAAACCCACATGCCATAGTCTGTTGCTCCCTTCAGCTTCAATGCATAGGTATGACCTTTAGAGAATGACCCTTTGCACCAATAGAAAAGTTGTCTCCTCCTCAAGCCCTCTCTAAATGTATCATCAAGCTTCCCCATTGACTTGCTCTTGTACTCAACAACTAGCGGGGACTCCTCATCAACAAGTGGAGGAATAAACAATTTCGAAGCAACCTTGCCTCGAGAGGATGAGTCTAAGTCTCACACTTTCCTTATTCCCTCCTGCAAAGAAGATGGGTCCAATGACTACATCCATCCATAGAGTGGCTCAACCAATCGCTCCATAAACAACATCACTCGTTTGCGCTCTGATATATCATAAACCATAACTGAGAGCCTCTGAAACTCACTGTTATATCCCTCTAAACTATTAGACTGCCTCAACTAAGCCAACTCACAGAAGTACACCTCGTGATCCTTTCTATCAAACCTCTTGATTAGACAATCTACAAATTCCTAATAGGAAGTGATCTGATTATGTTGCAATGAAACTAACCCATGGTACCATTAGTCATGGGCAACTTTGACCAAATGCAATACTCCAAACCTGATAGCATCCTTACACATAGGATGCAATGCCAAATAGGTGCCGAGCTTATGGACCCAAGCTCGAGCTTTGACTCTACCATCACCATCAAAATGCTCTAGGGCCATCTTATTGGCCACCTCCCTCACGTTAGTTTGTCAAGGCCTCTGTCTCTCAGGTGGTGACCTCACTCTAAAATGCTCACACTAAAATGCTCACAATTCCGAGTCAGGAACCTATTAAAATTCAAATGTTTCTTTTATCACCTGTTGTAGAACATCCCACTCCACAAAGTGGGCCACCATGTCATCTACAAAAGGAGTAGCCTCGGGTTCAACACTGAACGCATCCACCCCGGGTCTCAGAAATGTGGGCCTTTGTGGCCTATCAAATGTGCTAGTCTGTCTATCAACTAACTTGCCCTGATCCGCAACTCAAACCTGGTCTGCATCTTTGTATTTATCACCGTCTCGGGATCTATCATCGATTCGAAATCTATGAGAACCAACATAAACATCTTGAGCCCTCTCCCTACTCTGTCCCCAAGCAGTGCTATGCTTCTTTGAATTTTCTCTAGAATATATATATATATTCTGTGTTGTTCTTTGTAACACACACACACACACACACACATATATGTAGTCATTTGAGCATAGACTGAAAATGCAGACTCAAATCGCAGTAAGGAAATAATTGAAATATGGAATTTCCCAATTATTACAAAGATTTTCGAATGCTTTAATCATCAAAGTCAAACACTGATTTTTTATTAACTGTACACTTGGCATATGTGAATTTGACTTCTTCCAAATTCAAACACAGGCTGGAAATGAATGGTGCTGCTCCTGTATATATCTAGGCAGGGACCTAATGCAGTGATAGCAACTTGTGTGGCTGACAGCTAATTGTTAAGTATATAACCTGATAATCTACAGGTCTGAATGTGCAGACCGCACTTGATCTTCTCATCCTAAATATCATACATATGGCATTATATATATTCCATGTTTTCCTCTTGTGAGGCGGCGACTTCCTAAAAGGTTATTTGAGATTAAACACTAATCTAACACACTGTGTTAGTTATTGATTAATGGTAAGTAAACTTGCAAATCGCCGATTTTTGGAGAAGTCATATGTGCCGACTTAAGAAAGGGACATGTCCCTTTGAGGGTCATGTCCTTTAGTCGGGATACTTAGGAAGGATAGTATTGCAGTTTGAAAGACACACAAATACTCTCAAGTCTTCTTTTTCAAGCAATATTGTCCTATTGATTTATTGCAGAAATATAAACTTTCAGATCAGTTTGAAGATTGACAACTACTTCAGAATTTAAGAAGTTCAATTTTAAGCATTCAAGGATACATAAAAAGTCTGATTAGAAACATAATATTGCAGAAACTTTACATGGTATCAGAGCTCTAGTAGTCAAACTTAGGCTCTGCAAAATTTAGTTATTAGACTGCATATATATCTAGCAACTATCTCCTATCTTCAATAGCATACACAATCAGACCCGAGCACAGGTTTGATGGGAAAGAACACTTAGATGCCAGGAAATTCAGAATCATCATGGTTCTTGAAGAGAATGATGTAAAACAATTTGTTGATGGAGCATCCAAACAACCTCCAGTTGAACCTCATAAATCTATATGGAGCAGAGGAAATAGAAAAGCCATTCAAATCATTTTAGATGGAGTAAAAAATGATATCGTACCCATGCTTACAAAACATCAAACTGCATTTGATATGATGAAAGCATTACAAAATGCATATGAGGTCAACAATGAAACTAGGGTTCTAGCACTGAAAAGGCAACTAAACCACATTAAGATAAAGAAAGGAGAATCAATAGATTCTTGCTTCCTAAGGGTTGTCAGCATTAGAGATGAATTGTCAAGTATAGGAACCATTATTAGTGACACAGAATTAACACTAGTGGCTATAGATGGATTACTAGATTCATGGGAGACTTTTGCACAAGGAATAAGTGCCAGAGATAATCTTCCTAACTTCAACAGACTTAAGAATGATTGTTTTCGAGAAGAATCTAGAAAACTAAAAAAAGGAGGGAAACTGAAAACAGAAGATGAAGAACTTCATGTTCTTAATACAAACTCCTATAAGGGCAAGAAGAAGAATTTCAAGAAGAAAAAGGGAAATCAGAAGAATGGAAACCCAAGAAAGATTTATCCAAAATAAAGTGTTTCAAATGTGAAAAGTTTGGACACTACAAATCTAATTGTCCTGAGAATTCTAAACAAGAAGCAAACTATACAAATGTTACTAGAGAAGAAGATACCTATGATCCTGAGAATCGTGTATTGTACTCATCGCTATCAAATTAAATTTCAAGTAAAGCATGGATAATTGATAGTGGATCTTCTAGACACATAACAGGGTACAAAGAAGCACTAGACTCTTTTTCAGAAAAAGTTAATGGTGAAGTCACATTCTGTCGAAGGAATTGGAAATTACACCTTGAAGCTAAAATATGGGAGTTCTCTTCTTCTCAAAGGTGTTCTCTACGTACTAGGAATTAAAAGAAATTTAATCTCGATTATAGCACTAGAAGATGATGGGCATAATGTTGCATTCGTCGACGACAAAGTAATAACTTGGGCAAAGAACTCCTTAATCAAGAAAGCAAAGTTGATTGGTCAAAGAAAAGGATATTTGTATGAATTGAATACTAAATCTAGTCGACCTATTCAAGCCTTAATTCATGAAGCTGTAGACATAAATGAAATTTGGCACAGAAGATTAGGGCATCTAAATTTCAAGACCTTATCAACAATGGAGAAGATGGTTACTGGGTTACCCAAACTAAATAAAGACCATTCAAGCATATGCAAAGGGTGTGCTCTGGGTAAGAACACGAGAATTCCATTTCATGATAGTACTAGGAAAACAAATAATGTATTAGAATTAATTCATTTAGATTTATGTGGACCTATGTCTGTTCCTTCTTTTGGAGGATTTTGGTATTACATTTTGTTCATAGATGACTTCCCTAGGAAAGCATGGATTTACTTCTTAAAATGTAAAGAATCAGAAGAAATCTTAAAGAGATTTAAAGAATTCAAGACATTAATTGAAAACTTTCCAGGACATAAAATTAAAACCCGTAGAACTAATAACGGAGGGGAATATACCTCAGACTTGTTTAAAAGGTTTTGTAAAGACTCAGGGATTAAGAGAGAGTACACTATTCCTTATAATTCAGAACAAAACAGGGTAGTAGAAAGAAAGAACAAAACAATTATAGAAGCTACTGGAGCTATGATTTTTTATCAAAATCTAGAATATTATCCTTGGGTAGAAGCCTCTTGTATTGTTGTCTATATTCAAAACAAAAGTCCTTATCTTACCTTAGAGATAAAACTCCTGAAGAAGTATTTACTAAGGTTAAACCCAATATAAGTCATCTTAGTATTTTTGGGTGCCCATATATATCCATGTTCCAAAAGAAAAAAGAACCAAGTTAGAAGCCTCTGGGAGGAAAGGTATCTTTGTAGGGTATAACGAAACATCTAAGGCATATAGGATTTTCATACTTGGACAAAAAAGTATTGGACTTAGTAGGGATGTGATTTTTGAAGATCTTGCATTCAAAAGAGCCCTAAGTTCTGAAGAACCTTCTCCTTTATCTAGTTTTGAAAGAAACAGTGAATCTGGGTCCCAGAGGGAGAACTTAGAAAAAATTGAAGATGAAATTCAAATCCTGAATCTTGAAGAAACTCAAAATTCAAAGAAAATACCACTTTGGGCCACTAAAATAGTCAAGGCAGCTCAAGACTTTGCTGCACCTTCAGGAACAGTCAGAGAAAGCAAAAGACCTAAAAGATTCTCTAGTTATATAGCAAACATGAGTGATTTATCCAAAACAAAACCAACCAATCCTTCTGATGCTATTAAACATACAACTTGGAAAGAAGCTATGACAGAAGAATACCAATCTATTATGAAAAATGATGTTTGAGAAATTGTTCCATGACCTAAAGGAAAATTTGTTGTCTCTTCCAAATAGATATTTAAAATAAAACATGCTGCTGACGGTAGCATTGAGAAGTATAAAGCTAGATTTGTAGTTAGAGGATTTTCTCAGAAAGAAGGGATTGATTATGAAGAAACTTTTACTCCTATTGCCAGATATACCTCCGTAAGAGTAGTCTTAGCAATTGTAGCATCGAAGGGATGGAAAGTGCATTAGATGGATGTAAAAACAACATTCCTAAATGGAAAGATTACAGAAGAAGTATATCTAGAGCAACCTGAAAGATTTGAAACTCATAATCCTAACACTTTTGTTTGTAGGCTCAAGAAAGCTCTCTATGGGCTTAAATAGGCTCCCAAGGCTTGGTATAAAAGAATTGATAAGTATCTCACTGGCTTAGGATTTTCCAAGAATGAAGCTGATTCAAATTTATATTATAAAAGAGATAAAGATGATATGGTAATTCTGATATGGTATGTTGATGATTTACTAATAACAGGTAATGATTATCTTATTTTTTCAGTGCAAGAAAGATCTAATTAGAGAATTCGAGATGAAAGATTCGGGACTCCTTCATTACTTCCTAGGACTGGAAGTATGGCAAAATTCTAACAGTATCATACTTAATAAAGGGAAGTATACATCAGACATTCTGAAGAGATTTAGAATGTGGAATTGCAAGCCTATGTCTTCTCCAATGGAGACTAATCTACACAAACTTAAGGAAGCAGCAATAGAAGCACCTTCCATAGATTCTACTCTCTACAAACAAATGATTGGGTCCCTTATGTACTTAGTAAATACAAGACTGAATATTTGCTATGCTGTTAATGCCTTAAGCTAGTTTATGTGTGAACCAAAGGAGATTCACCTAGTTGCAGTTAAACACATTATGAGATACTTCCAAGGAACTCTTAATTTTGGACTCAAATATGAGAAAGCTGATCTAGATTTGCATGGATTCATCGACTCGGATTGGGGTGGAAGTGTTAAAAATAGAAAAAGTACTTCAAGATGCTATTTCAGTTTAGGATCAACGATGATATTTTGGATATGCAGAAAGTAGTCTTCAGTAGCTCAGAGCTCCATAGAAGCTAAATACATTGCAGCAGCGATGGCCTCTCAAGAAGTAGTTTGGCTAAGGAAGTTACTTGTGGGATTATTTTGGCAAGCCATGAATCCTACGATTATTCATTGTGATAATCAGAGTTCCGTCAAGCTTTCAGTGAATCCAGTTTTTCATGACAGGTCCAAGCATATTGAAATTGCTTACCACTATGTAAGAGATATGGTAGACAGGAATTCTGTAAAATTAGAATACATTTGCACTGCAGATCAGACAACAGGCATACTCACCAAACCTCTATATAGAGTGAAGATAGAACACTTTAGGAGGAGACTTGGTATGATTGAGTTGTAATCCATTTGTACTCTTTAAATTTTTAATACAATAATTTTTTTTTGTCAGGCTATTGACTGTTATGGGCTCCACCATTTGTATTCATTATTTAAGAAGTGATGATCTCTGAGATAATGAACACTTGTATAAAAGACATTATGAGAGATGACGATCTCTTAGATTATGTGCTAAACAGTAGAGTTCTACTGTAGGATCTAGATGAGTTCAAGATCATATTGTGATGTAGACATTGCTGTGTCTATGAGCCACAATTTGGATAAAGGAAGAATTTTAGTATTCTCTGAATTTATCCTGTATTCTGGTAGGTCTTAAACTCAGGATCATGTTGTGATATAGAAATATCAGTTTCTATGAGTCACAACTTGGATAAATGAAAAAATTAGATTACTCTTTAGATTTATCCTGTATCTTATCACTAGTAGCAGTGATTTGTCATATCATAGGTTTAGTAATATGACATTGTATCATGTGTTCTATGATACCACATACTAAGAAGATGCAGATAGATATAGAGTATTAATTTTTGCTTATTCATCTGTATTGATGTTGCTAGATATGATATTTCTCTGTATGATTATCAAGTTAAGAGGGAGTGTTATGTATATAACTTGATAATCTACAGGTTTGAATGTGTAGATCGCACTTGATCTATCCTAAATATCATACGTATGGCATTATATATATATTCCATGTTTTCCTCTTGTGAGGCGGCGACTTCCTAAAAGGTTATTTGAGATTAAACACTAATCTAACACACTGTGTTAGTTAGTGATTAATGGTAATTAAACTTGCAAATAGCCGATTTATGGAGAAGTCATATGCGCCGACTTAGGAAAGGGACATGTCCTTTAGTTAGGATACTTAGGAAGGATAGTATTGCAGTTTGAAGGACACACAAACACTCTCAAGTCTGCTTCTTCAATCAGTATTGTCCTTAGTTACCGGATTCGATCCGGATCCA
Source organism: Cupressus sempervirens (assembly GCA_028749045.1). Taxonomy (NCBI): domain Eukaryota; kingdom Viridiplantae; phylum Streptophyta; class Pinopsida; order Cupressales; family Cupressaceae; genus Cupressus; species Cupressus sempervirens. The sequence goes on from CM053792.1 coordinate 478,122,404, forward strand.
GATTCGTGCCTGGATTCGTGCAGATTCGGGCAGGATCCTTGTTTTACACAGTGGATTCGTCCGGATTCATGGCCCACGAATCCTGACGAATCCACTGTGTAAAACAAGGATCCTGCCCGGATCTGCATGAATCCAGGCACGAATCCTCAAGGATCCAGCATGAATCCTCAAGTATCGACAGGTTTAAGTGAGTCTAAGTTATTTAATATGACTTTTTTAAATATATTTTTTTGCTTTCTAGTGCTAAAATGACCTTTTTATGCATTATATATGCTAATAAATGAGAGAAACAAATAAATAAATAAATATATATCTGTTACTAGTTGGGGCTTGGGCAAGATCAGTAATATATATATATATATATATTCACGAATCCTCCACGAATCCTAATCGGGAAAAAAAAAATCATGAATCCACGGATTCGATTCACGTGCCCGAATCGGATTCGTATCCCGAATCGGTAACTAAGGTATTGTCCAATCGATTTATTGCAGAAATAAATACTTTCAGATCAGTTTGAAGATTGACAACTACTTCAGAATTTAAGAAGTTCGATTTTAAGCATTGATGCAGGAGCATCTTGCATGGGAAAATTTAAAAAATAAAATAAAAATAAAAATAAAAAAATGGAGGAGAGAGAAAGTGACGAAAATAGAAAGAAAAATAATAGTTAAAAAAAAGAAGAGAGAAAATAGAAAAAAGAGGAAAAGAGGAATTTTTATTTTCAAGGTGCATAGGTGGCGTAAATGGAAAAAATAAGAAAATGGTTGTCATTCCATTTATCAAAGTGTGTAGATGGCATCTTAGAAGCTTGTGGAAAGTTCCTTAAACCATGCATTTAATATTTGTTTTGATCCACAAATGAAATGTAATTTTCTAATTGGTCCACATGGTGGCGGTTAGTTTTATTGGGGTGGGAATTAAATATTTGTTGAAAGGTAGTTGCATTTACCTTTTATCCCACATTGGTTGTATTTGTAATGTCTTGGATGGTAAGTGCCTCTTTAAGCAAGGCTTATGGTCATTTTGTAATCAAGCTTCAAGGTGTCAAAGCTGGAAGGTGTGAAAGCTTCAAGGTGTGATCTCTTCTTAGTAGAAGGAGGAGCGAGTTTTCCTAAGTTTGTGGACAAAGTGCCGAATGTGAGGCAGTTTACAGCAGGATTGTGGTGGAGTTGCGAGTTTGTGAGAAGAGCTAGTGGCTACGGTTTAGAAACAAGGAGGTTGCGTGGTGGCTTGTGAGCACAAGTTGAGATCTTGGAGGTTTCTACTAGAGTGTGGATCTGGACTAACTTGGGTTTGGATTGGATCTTGAGGGATCTTGCAGAACTCTTATTGTAATTACTATTGTATTTGGCTGTAACCAGGAACGCCTTACAGCGTGGCACATTGCATGTAACAGTTATTTTATGAATAAAGAGTGGTGATTTGATATCAGATCTTGCATTGTTATTGTGTTTCCAATGTGTGGTTATTTGCTAGGGGCTAAGACATCTCCTTTGGGGATTCTCCTGCCTTGCACTATGTCAAGCATTCAAGGATACATCAAATGTCTGATTAGAAACATAATATTGCAGAAACTTTACACTAATTACCCACAGGGCCTCACGTTACTTTAACGAAACTCACACAGTCATATAATATGCACAACTGCTGGTCTTCAAATGTAGTCTTAATTAGTGATAGTGCTTCCCAAAAAACATCCACGTGGGGCTTTTAAGGTTATCAGAGCCTCATTAAAAGTGCAAATGCAGTCACAGGAAATAATGGCAGCCTCCACCAATGTTGACGCTATATGCTTCAGGTTGTACGCAGCCCTCTTGGATGTGCAATTCAATCTCCTAAGCAATGCAGGACCAATATACACAGACCCCAAATTATTTCACATGGAACACAGGTTAAACACTGTATTTCTTGCCAGTGATGAAATGCAGGACTGGGAAATTACAACCCAATTCCCAGCTCTTCAAATCGATTCCTTATATCAAACAATTCAGTGGCACTCAAAAAGACTCAACTGTAGATCAGATGCTTCCTCAAAACGAAACCCTTGTACCTCAGCAAGCACATAGAAATTATCAACTTCAGAAATCCTCACTAGACAACAAAAAGAAAATAGATAACTGGGATGCTTTTTCCTTCACAATGAGCTCATATTTATAATCCCCTAAAGGCATGTGTTTCCCAAATGAAACTCCACACCAACACAACATCACTTGATGACATATAAGAATAATAAAGTGTCATTATAGTAATATAAACTTTAATAATTAATTAATAAATAGGAGCTTACACAATAAATAGGCCCATCCATTGTAGGTGATGACCAACTGCCAGTGCCACTGTCTGCACTGCCAAATATGGCAACTGCCTCAACTAGACTTACCACAAATAGTAAATCCACAATTGAAATCCTCAAATCAAATTGTCAGCTCACAAGGGTTGCTATGATGAACTGACTCAATCAACTGCATAAATGCGCCAAAAATGGCGACATAACAAAATGGACCACTTCATAATGATTAGTAACGCCTCCCATATGGATTGATTTCATAATTGCACAGGTATGCATACTTGGACCCCTAGGATGCATACCAGGTACTGGGACATGTTTCCCATACTGGGTACTTCTTGGGGTATGTACCTTGGAGGGGAAACGCCACATCAGCTCTTGTTAATTTTTTCGGAGAAAAGATTAAAAAAAATTCCATGTTGGATTTTTTGTTTGTGGAACAGTTTGCTGTTTACGAAGCATTATTTTATATGTAATCAGTTTGAAACTTTAATACAATATTGTCAACTGATTAACACTGAACAATAAACTGCTAAACTTTATCACTATTCAGGTTAGAAGTTTAATATTTATCATTTGCAATAGGTTGCTAAATGATTTATCATCTTCTTGTTCATATTTAAAGTCTTCCTTCTCTGTTATGCATTGAGTTTCAAAGCATATAGGCTTTCTGATTTTTTTATTTTCATACATAGCATATATGTTCTTTCAAACATATTGCAAATTTGAAACTGAAACAGTGAAAACTTACACATCTGCAAACATATCACTATTCTTGAAAACTGTAAATATCAGGACTCATATTTTCAGGTTTTCTATAAAATACTAAAATTATAATGAAAAACTTGACGTACCAGTACCCCCGTCCTCTGTTTTGGAAAATTGTCGTACCTGTACTCATGCCCATACCCCCATACCCCCGTTCCCATGCAACTATGATCGACTTCCCAGGCAGGGTAATTAAATTGAAATACATATTGTTAATTGTTAAAAATAAATGAATCAAACCCTATTTGGGACAATTTCTAAAGGGAAAGCAATTTTGAAATAAAAGAAGATTTTGGAGGCATTTGAGAGCTATCCAGGTCAATATTTTCTTCATCAACATTGGAGGGTTGGACTCTCAGATTTTGAACAGCTATTCATCTTCCAGGAATGAAAATTTCTGGAGGAAATCCACAGATGGACATAGCCCCATTACCAGGAAACTAATTTCAGATCAGTTTGGGATTTGTAGTTGCAATGAATTTTGTGGAAGAATTCTCAGATCGGATTGCAGGGAATTTATATTATTCATCAAAGTACATATCGGTTGTTGACAAGGCAAATTCTTGATCTCCTCGACTTCCAACTGCTAGCCATACAGCCTCAGGAAAGACCATTGGCTGGACGTTGGGTTTCAGCAGTAGTATACAGTTTCAAAATTGGAGAATTAAGATCTGCATCGTTTATAGGGGGGCAATCTCAGATCAGATCAGAATTACCATTAGCTGCAACCAGGCATGATAAACTTCTTGCATACCAATTCTTGGCGAGCCATGTCCTTATTTTCTGGAGGGCAATTACACTGATTGAAGCTCAAATAGAATTATAGAAGACAAGTATTCACATGTACACCTTTGGCAGATTTGAGGCAGCAGTGTGAAGCTGGCAAGACTAAATAAGAGGCAGCAGTGTGAAGTTGACAAGACTAAATAATTCAAGCTTTGATTTGCTGATATTTGCTTCCAGATTACTAGCCTTTTATGGTTGTATTTTCTCATTTCCAGCTAAATAAAGTTCATCGTTACATTTCTTGGAGTTTGGATTTTGTTCTTAGTTATCACAGTGTTAAGTTACTTTGAGTATTGCATATTATTATTCAAGAAGCACAAAAAACGTCATAAAACACAAACTCTAAAACAGACAAACAAACAGAATTCAGGGAAAAAAATCAGATTTGGTAAAATCCACATCCTGGGTGTCTATTACAAGGGGACAGATTTAGAGGGCACCAAGTATTTTCTGTAAATGGCTGCCCAATATTCAGGAGCTGAGATATGCACAAGATTAGCATATAAATAAGTTTACCCAACATTTGAGAGTTCCGCTATACAAAGATCTATATCATCCATTAGTCATTATTGGACCTGAGCTGGCTTGCTGTATTGGAGAGGCTTGATCCAGTTTCTCAGTCAGAAGCTTGATTGGAAATAAATACTTCTCATAAACACCTGTGATTGATCTTCTGTGATGGTAATATATAGGCAGCCACTTTCACTGAGCTAGGAACCTGGAACAACATGTTAGACATGATGATGAAACATATGCCCTTTTGGCAGGAAATTCCATTTCAAATTAAAGCCATGTAAAGAGAATTATAAGACAATTGCAAACTTCCCCTGTTCTCCATGCTGTACGTCCCTCTTTGCACTTCCTAGCTGCCTAAGGGCCTCCTTGATCTGTCTGGCAAAATCTAGCTGGATTTGAAACAGGGAGAGGAATAGTGGAAGCGGATTCACATCCTACCTTTGTCCTGCAGCATACTGGCTACTTTTTGTTTGTTCCAAATGACGAATTGCTTGGATGGTTGTATGCTTGAATTTAATAATCTTTAGATTTATAATGTTGCTGCAGGTATCTCGAGAAGAAGAAGATATATTTCAAGAAATAAAAATGGCTTTGAGTGGTGGTAGGGATGAAGATTTAGAGTCTGTTCAATTCATAGCACCTTTTCCCTTGCTGACAAAAGATGCGGTTGAATCTCTGCGGTATAGAGCTCAGGTAAAGTGGTGTGAGGTTTTGAGGAGATTTTAATTGCATTATTAAATAATAGAAATGAATATAACAGGCATGCTTTTGAATGCAACTTTTTCATCTTTAGGTTGTTGGTATAGTAGCGCGCTGTTTGTTGTTGTGGACTTGCATGTTATATTCATGTTTAGCTATTTTTATAGGATGTTGGTCATAGTGTGACCAAAGCAGCAGTGAGAGAAGCACGGGCTAATGAGCTTCGAAATGAAATATTAAATTCTGAGAGGTAAAGTTACATGTCTTGCTAATTAATGTGCAAATCTGATGTTATCCTTTTTATTAGCTTGTTCATTTGTCATATATTTCTGGCTGGTCAGGTTGAAGTCTCATTTTGAGGACAATCCCAAAGATTTGGGTAAGGAAATTTTATCCTTTGCATGTATCTCTGTTTTTGGATTTCTTTTTCAAATTTGGAAGTCATTTACAGAGACTTCTTCCTGCTTGAACTATTCATAGTTCTCTATTCTTAGAATCTGATTTTTTATTTGAATGTTCTTTCTGGGAAATCTTTCCTGGGATGCAGATCTATTAAAACATGACAAAGTACTGAGCAAGAAGCAGCCTTCATCACACCTATGTGCTATACCCGATTACCTTGTAGATCCTACCACACAAGCTGCTAGCAAAGCTGTTAAACTTGCCAGGGGAGCAATGGGACAAAATAAACATAGGAGTTCTGGTTGGCTTAAGAAAAGAGGTAGCAGGAGTGGAGATCCTTTGAAGACATTCTTAATTGACGTGAGTACTCATCAATTCTATTGCTCAATGTAAAATCTTCAAGTTCCTCTTTTTATTTTCTGTTTCTGAAAGTCAAAACATGCTTCTGTCTTATGCTATTTCCTACCCCAATTTCTTTGAATATCTTCAGAGATCATTATCGTTTAAATATTTTGGTACCGTTTATTCTTTTGATCAGTCAAAGAAAGGATCATGGAACGGGAGGTCAAAGAAAAGGGAGCAAGAAAAAGTGAATCACGGAGAAACATTGAAGAAGAAACACAAGCGGAATAATTAGAAATTGTTAATCATTTGATGTAAATGTGGTTCAACTAAGTAAATTCTACAAAACCATGTCTATGATTAAAACTGGCTTTTTCAGTTCATTTTTGTTTTTACCTTTATAGGCAAATTAGTTACTATCTGTGCAATTATTTTGAGGTTCCCTAGTTTTGTTAGTCTGCAAGAGGAGCCAATTTTATAGGTCAGAATTTAGTGGACTATTTTTGTGAGATTTCCTGATCTAGTGAATGGAGATACAGAATAAGGATTGTATATTACCAGATCTTTTGTGCTGCAGATGTATACAAAATTGAAGTTCATTTTGAAATGGAAGCTCCAAAGTTACTTGTGTCTTTTAAGTACTATTTACCTTTAAGCTATTTTGTATTTTTGAGTTCGTTGTGACATTTCTCTCTCATTTGTGTTTCATATAGAATTGCATTCTTTACCTGTAATTGAGCATTTTAATGTAGTGACATAGTCCTCAGTTTACTAGATGGATGCATCAGTTTTTGCTTAAAACAGTAGCTGGGCAAAGATTTTGTTTGGATTTTATTTTCTAGATGAAGGTTTATAATATATTGGTTTCCAGGGTAGAATGGTAAGTTTGAGAAAGGGAGGGAGCACATTAGAATCCAAAGTAGAACACGAATGTTCGATCATATCCATCGATGTGTAGCACACTATTTAAACACGAGTAGAGTTAACAGGAGAAACAGGTAAACAAATAACTGTATTTACAATGTATAAGTTACAACAGTTACAACAGTTACACCGACATCCTACTAAAGTAACATCCAAACCTCAAATTCATCCTAGCAAAGAGACCTAAATTTGCTGATTACATAAAATAAATACATATTTTAACAAAATCTTCTCCTGAAGAAGAAAACCCTAAGCCAAACAAGACTCCATTAAGATATTTTTAGATCCTTGGAAAGGTGTAGCTTCGTGTTGTGTTCTTATGCTCTTAGTCCTGAACCCTTTAATCACAATGTCCTGAATTATTTGACGACAATTCCTAAGAGCTTTGGTAGAGATTTATCATCAACTGATGACACTGAAGGATATAATTCTTGATCATGTACTTTGAAGTTTGTAGGACAACAATCCATCTTTAACTCAACACTAAATCTTGAACTTCTCTCCAAAATCAAATTTCACAATACATGTATTTTCCAAAATTTACCAGCATCAAAAATAAATTTAAAGGAAAGAAATGTTACCCAATTTGTTTTTTATACAAAGTATCATCTAAAAGCAAGAAGCAGACTTGAGATGATGGAAATTCTCTATCCTATGGTGCCACCAACCTCCAAAGTGATCATTTTATCATTTGCCCTTCAAAAGTAGCACAAAAAGATATACTTAGGGCTTTGAAAGCCATTCAACAATAAAGTATAAACAAACTTAGTGATATCAAATAAGGTTTTCATGACAAAGTCTTCGACTTCCATCCTATGATGTTGGATCGCCTTATGAGAACTTCACATAAACTTTTGACACAATATCTCCCTTACATCACCATAAGTTCCACTATTTAAAAAATTGCCTTAAAACCATTTCTATTACTACATAAAGTTATTTGTCATCTCATCACTAAAATATAAACTGAAAAAATGCACTAAAATATCCACTCCAAAATTGAAAATTGAGATGCTTATGTTTTCTTAAAAGCACACATTACTTTTTATTGTTTTCCACAAAACCTTACAACATATCATTCTCTTAGGATTCAAAACAAGAAATAGTTACTTGGCAAAAATAATTGCATTGCTACTAGTTGCTTTGTACCTTGGTTTTTTAAAAATAAATCAATTTTTAAAAATGTTTTTAGAGTCTACTTGAATATTTTTCTATCCCCTGGGTGGTTTAGTTAGAGGTCCACATATGGTACTGAAAATTTTGTTTAACTTTTTGTTGAAGCTAGTCAAACTATTAAAAGATCATACCTCTGTAGTACTCCTTGGAGTGGACCATTCGAGGGTAGATTTCGCTTTCTATGGGTTCATTTTAGAACGGATGCGTCTACCCATCTGACAAATTGGCTATTAAATTATTATTTATTATTAATTTAAAATTATAAACTCACTATTTTGTAAATTTCTAAGAATTAATAAATTATAATATTCAGCCATTTTATCGGCTGCATAGCCAATTTGTTTTAGAACCATATACTAGAGCAAAAAAATTCAAGTACACGAACTCCTTGACAAAACTTTACTTCCCAAGTTAATCAACTTCTCTTTCCATATGAACATGCATTATATGCTCTTCCAATATCTTGTTGAACATAAAAATATCGAGGTAAACAATAAGAAACTTATTCAAACATTCTTTCAATACCTTATTTGTAAGTTGTGTGAATGTTTTTGATGCTTTAGTTAGCTTAAAGGACATGACTAACCACTTGTAAGCCCTTCTTTGTCATGAAGATTAGTTTCCATTCATCTCCTCTAATTTGGATTTGGTGATATCAACAATTTAGATCTATCTTTGTGAAGTACGAAGCTCCACAAAAAGAAATTTATAATGTCATCCATCTTTGGCAAGGATAATCTATACTTGATAGTAATTTTATTAATAGTCTAAGAGTGTGTACACACCCTCCAATCACTATTTATCTTTGGTGCTAGCATCTACTAGGCTTTCCACTATGACCTCTTCCATTTTTCTTGCTCTCATACATATTGTTCAAATTTTCTTTTACCTTTAGAGCAAATTGATACGCATCTTCAATGGTAGATATTCTTACCATTTAAAAATCTTTTTGAATATTTGGTTGCAAGCCATTTATGTATCAGGTAACCTTCTCCTTGTTGGCTTTAGAATGCTTGTTTTGATAAGGACTTAATATAACAATTCTCCATACCCATTGGTAGATCTTCTTGTCTACTTCAACCTTTGCAATTTGTTCAAAGAAATTCAAGCTCATAGTCAACAATAATGAAATACATCTTCAATTTTTCCGCCATGTAATTATGTCTTGTTATCTTCTCCTCCTCTCTTCTATTCTTATCAATTGAACATCTTCCTACCAAATTTAAGCACAAGCTTTCAGTTTGACCTTTCTAAATTGAACCATCTTAGGATGATATACTTTTTAATACTTAAAATATTGTTCCATATCATTGATCCAATCAATCTTCATCAAAATCTTGAGTTGTTTCTTGATTTTCGTCAAACTATGTCACTTCAAATTCATCCTCACTTTCATCTCTTGCCCTGATATGAACTTCTCTACATAAGTCCTCTTGGAGTACTTGTATTTGTAGGGTTTGAAAACCCTCTCCCGTTGCACCAACAATTGTTCCACCGTGATTCCTTTGTGGAGGCATTTTCCTTATTTCTTAGACCTACAACAATAGTCCTTGTGCAAGATGTCTCACATTTGACAATTGTACACACTTGGAATTTTTTCTCTAATACCACTTGATGAAAGGTAGTAGCCTTACAACCCAAACACATTTTTTTAAAATGTAAGAATTTAATAAATTGCAACATCTGAACAATTGCAAGAATAGTAATACTCACTTTCTATTATATTCAAAGAAATAAAATTACAATATTTAGAAAAATAAGAGGATTAGGATTCTCAATGCTTGTGCTTTATAAGTTGAAGGCGTTGGTGCTATCTGCGTGTCCTTCTGCATACTCTACTTGTAGCCTGAGTGCTTTGTTAGCAGACTCTTGGTTGTTTGTCTTTTTCATGATTGAGTTATTTGATAACCTTGAGCCTTTAATTCCTTGGCATTGTTTGGTTGTGTTTTCGTTTGTAGTTTTCTTTTTCATCTCTTGTATTCACATGTGTGAGTCATTATTATTTCAAGGTAGTGCCATCTAGGGTTTGAACATGTAATCTCTAAACAATTTGTGATGTGAATGGCTACATCGCCAGACAATGATGGCTTGGAGGGAGGCACTAAAGATAAGAAGGGAGCTCCTGATAATAAGAATAAGCCCAAAGATGGAAATCCTGGCAAATTGTCTTACAAGGTTGGGGTTGTAGAGCAATTTTCACCCATCTCGGAATTGGCAAGGTTTGAGGGCAAGTTTGACAGTGGGTCATGGAGGAGATATATCTAGAGAGCTTGACAGTAATGGAAATAGACCAGGACTTGGAGGCATAAATCAAATAGTCAGCCCAAGCCTTGAAAGTAGTGGGGAAGGTAAGGTTTTGACAAAGACTATGACCCTTACCCTTTCTTTAAATGATGACACAATTAGTGCCATTAAATTTGAACAAAGTAGGCTAAAGAAGATTGATGTATTCTTTGTTTGTATGGATATTAAATTTCTTTCGGCTGGGAAGTTTGTGGATGATTGGATAAATAATACTTAGGGTTAAAAAAAGGGCATTATCACAAGTTTCAGCCATATGGTTCAGAATGGTTTCTTTGTTATCTTCTTTAAAAACCATGATATGCAAGAGAGAGTTTTTTAAAAAGGGAATTGGTATGTTGGAAAACTTTGTTTAATGCCATCTCATGGTCTCTAAAGAGAATGGCCGACCATCTTCTATCTCGAACCTCCCCTTTTTGGATTTAATTGAAAGGAGTCAATCTTGAGTTCTGGCGCTTTATTCCTTCAATGCTTAAGCCACTAGGGTTCATTCTTCTTGTAGAAGACCCAAAAGTTACTCTTCCCCGTTTGAGTGCCCCTATCTTGATTTCTTTAAACCCAGATGTTGTTCTTCCTAAAAGAATTTCTATTGAATTTGAAATAAATTCTTATAATTGAGAGTTGGTTAAATTGGGGGATTTTGGTGCATGTTTCCATTGTAAGGTCTAAGGCCATACGAGAAAAGATTACACCTCTTTAAAGAACATCCAGAAAGATTTTTTTGCTCCTAACCCTAGTTTGGGCTCGAATCTCTCTAAAGGAGATATTTCCAAAAAGAATGTCCCCTTGCTAGCAACTCTAGCTTGAACATGTTGAGTACTAGTCAACATGTTAATAAAGAATATAACAAGGAGAATACTGATATAATTTGGAAGAAATTTGTTTCTCTTACTAATAAACAGTTTGAAGATGAGTTTGAGGTAAGGCTTGCTAGCTCTTTAGAGAATTTAGAAACCTCAAATCCTTTTGCTTGTCAACCAATACAAATGCATGTTGAAAGAGAAAAAGTTAATGCTAACAATGCCTTGACCCTTAATGCTCAAAAGTTGGCTCTCTCTAGCATAATGCTAAGGCTATTCAAAATAGTGATAAGAATAAACAATCTATTGAAAAGATGAGGACCAATAGTAACACCTCCTCTAATGTTGTAGAGAATAACATTGAGACCCTAATAATCCCCTCAGACCAATTAAATCACGATAAGAAGAATGATGCATTCATTGAAATGGTTGGTAAGAAAAAGAGAGTCCTATGAAAAAACCAACAACACTAAAATCATTGAGAAACATAAAAAAGTTAAAAATTCTGATTTGCCTACTTGTTTTAATAGATTATGCAGTAATTTTACCCCAAAACAAACTTAGATATGGTGTTTAATATCCCCATTTGGAACATAGGAGGGCTTGAAATGCTAGACAAAAAATATATTGTCATAAATTGGTGTAATAAGATTCATAAGCAATATGGTCACTGGTTATCATGCTATCAATACCCTTAAGTTTGTTTGGAATAAAGCCACTTGATTATTTTTTGGTCATGATAAAGGCAAAGGGTGGTGGGAGGCAGTTTAACTTGGCCTCAATGGGATAAGAAGATTATTAGCAATGGTGTCTCACCTTGCGAAAGAGCTATTTGGATTCTTGTCAATTACAATAATACTGTTATTGGTATTTACAATATATATGCCCCCAATGACTGCAGAGACAAAACCAATCTTTGGATTGGTTTACTGAAAATCTTCCCAATGCTTGTTGGATCTTTACTACTGATTTTAATATGATTGAAAGCAACCAAAACAAATTTGGAGGTAACAAGCATGATTGGAAAGGTAATGAGTTATACTTTTGGAACAATTTTGAAAGGAAGTTTAACATCGATGACCCCTTGAATAGGATGAAGGAGTATATCAATATCTTGTTTACTTGGTGCAACAATCAATCTAATAAAAAGAGAATTTACTATAGACTGGACAAAGTATATTTGAAATTCAAAGTTTGACTTTGTCTACCAACTCAGAATTAATCATGTTTGTGTCCAACCAACTAGTATCTCAGATCACTCTCGAAAGGATATCTAGAAACAAGACTCCTTTAAACTTAATACCTCTCTTCTTCATGAGAAGACTCCCTGGAGGCCATTAAAACAGTCACTATTCTTTCTAAATTCTACTCCTCTGAGGGAACTCCCTGACATAAATGAGACCAATTAGTGGATATGTGGAAGATGTTTCAAATGTTAAGCACCGAAGAAACTATTGATAGGAACCAGAAAGAGAATTTCCACCAAAGAAAACTCAATTCTATAGAAAAACACCTTCAAGATAAAAGAGATGATCAAATTTTGGTCTAGAATCTCATTCATAAGAAATCTCAGCTTAGAAGAATTCAAAATCACAAGATTCATAGTGAAAAGATCAAAGCCAAGGCTAAATGGATAAAGGAGGGAGAAAGAGGGACTAAATACTTCTTTAACCTTATAAGAGCATAACACAACAAAGAAGAAATTAATGGGATTAAAAGAGAGAATGACTTCACTAAGGACACCAAGGAAATCCTTAAAACCTTTGTTTAGTTCTACCAAAATTTGCTTGCCTCTGAATTCAATAATAATAACATTACTTCTATGGAGCAATGTGTCCAACTAATTCCTAAAAGAGTAAACCAAGATCAAGCTAATCTGCTCCAAAGAAATATTGATGTTAAAGGAACTGAAGGTGTCATTGCCTCAATGGCCAATGGGAAATCTCTAGGTCTTGATGGATTTCCTACATAATTTTACAAAGTCAATAGGATTGGATTGCCCAGGAATTCTTGAATTGTATGAGTATCCTTTAGAATTAAGTACCTTTAGAATTAGGTATCTTGGGGGAAAATATTAATAGAGGGGGTCACTAAGCCGCTACCAAAAGTTGGTGATGTCTCTCTTGTTCAGAACTAGAGACCTATAGCCCAGTTAAATTTGTCTTATAAAACCACTGCTAAAATTCTAGCAAGAAGAATATATGATATTCTCAAAGATATTAACTCTAAAACCCAAATTGGCTTCACTAAGGGAAAATACATCCTTGACAATTTCTTGACTAGCTGGAAGACAATGCATCGGGCTAAGATGGATGGTCAATTTGTTGCAACGATCTTGCTTGACTTTGAAAAGGCCTATGAAAGAATCGAATGAAGATTTGTTCTAGAAATGTTGAAGGCCTTTGGTTTCCCACCCTACTTTTGTGATTGGGTCAAAATTATTTTCGAGGATTCTTCAACCATCATTGAGGTCAATGGAGAACTTTTAGATCCTATACCCCTTGGTAGATCTACCAAACAAGGCTTTCTTGTAGCACCAACCCTATTTGTGAATGTTGTTGATGCTTTATCTTACATTCTAAAAAGTACTCAAATTAGTACCCTTGTCAAAGGTATCATCTTGCCAAATAGGGAAGATCTCTCGATTGAACAGTTTGTTGATGATATAACCATTTTTGTTGAATTGAATGAGGAAACCTTTGATAACATTATTGACATAATTCAATTGTTTTGCTTAGCTTCAGGAGGTAAGATTTCACCAATGAAATCCATTGTTTTGGGACGGTTAGAGTGTCCTCTAGATTGGTCTATTAATAACAGATGGTACTGGCAAGGCCCTAATAATATTGTGAGATATTTGGGAATTCCTTTTTCTTTAAATCCTTTAACCAAGGAAATGTGGAACTAGATATTTAAAAAGACTAAAAGAAAACATATCAAATGGAAAACTCACATGTTATCCATTGCAGCGAGGGCTCAAATTGTTTAAAAGGTTTTATCCTCTACTCATGTTGTTTATTATGCATCAACATAGATGTTAGCCAACGACCAAATTAATAATTTGGAGAAAACATTGGAGGACTTCCTTTGTCTGATGTTATTGGAAACATGAAGAGACATTGTATTAAATGGGATTGGTGTTGTTCTCCAAAACACAAGGGGGGCTTAGGTCTTAAAGATCTTAAAATATAAGGCATAGCTCTTGCACCCAAATGGATCATTAAGGCTTTAAATGGAAATGAACTCCAGAAGGTTCTAATAAGAAACAATATTAACATGTCTTGCATTAAAAAAGGAAAAGATTGAAAAAATACACTTCTAGTTGATATTGTTTTTAGAGACTTTGCTATTAAAGTTTTTGGGTCCAATGTCTTCTCTACCATATGGAAGGCTCTGAGTCAAGTTAGATCTTTGATTTACAATAGATTTTCTATTGGGGAAAACCCATCTTATGATTGTATCGGATCCCATTAGAACTCCACAGTTAAGCACGTTTGGGCCGGAGTAGTACTGAGATGGGTGCCCTCTCGGTAAATCTTGGTGTTGCACCCTTAGATGAGAAATTTAACCTCGTAATTAATTAAAACAAGTTCCATATGTAATATATGTTAATATGTGTGTGTGTCACACGTGTCATGGCTTCAAGTTCCTCTATTACATATAATTTGAAAATCACAACTGTTATACTTCCATGTTGAAGTTATTCTAAGAGCTCAAGCCGAAGGAGGAAAATGGTACAAGCCTTTGAGTTCCTTGACACCATCAGAAATACTATCAGGGGTTTTATGTTATCGGGCTTGATCTTGGCATACCTATTCATTTTGGAAAGGCCGACCAAGTATTAACGGTAACTGCACTATTCATTTCAAAGTTCGTGGGTCATCGTGAAAGAGTTTGAATAAAGCCAGAGCATTCAGGATCCATCATTGTAACGACAAGATATCATTGCACAAAAGCATAAGTCTCACTACAAATCATGACACCAAAAAGACAGAGGCATGACGAATATACTAAATTAGTAAAGGAATGCAGACAAAGAGTTAAAGAAGTTAGTGCGGGCAATCCAAACAAGCACCTGTACAATAGCACACAAACCACAAACATTCTATAAGTTTCTTAAGATGTGGAACATCACGTCAGAAGCAGATAAGAACCATTCACGACAACGGAACATTTGAGAAAGGAATTAAAAAGAACATTGAAACCGGAATCACGAAAAAAGAATGCAATTTATCACATATACCTTGCAGTTCATAAAAGAGATAAAGATTGAAGTCTATATAAGGGAGTATATTATAAAGAGAGAGCGCTAGCATGAAGGAGGACAGGCGAGCGCCGACGAGAGAGCAATTAAATATGGAGATTTCTATGGTCAACAAAAACTTCAGCACTTGACGATGTAGGCAGTTGAGTGGCAGCTGATACAAGTGGTTCTAGTGCTTGACAATAAGGATCTTAAGTAGTAATAAAGAAGAGATGTTACAAATTGGAAAGATGTTATCAATGGAATTACTCTTAGTGAGAACATGTATGTTGATCAATTCAAAGACTCCACTTCAAGTTTCTATATCCGTGGTTGGCAAAACTTGGAAATAATTAAGACTCATTCCTACAGATTGCAGAATCATATCCTTTATTGCACATGATAAGAGTAAGAGATGAGGATATATGAAGTATTACGCATATTAAAGACCAGTGATTAATAAACAGTAATTTATATGCAAACGGATGGTGGTCATATTCAAAGCAAAGCGAAATATTGAACTAATAACAATAGTTACTTGATGATTTTTATTGGGGCTGAGTGTAGTTCTAAAGCATAAACTATCATCCATGTTGTATATACAATCCATTTGATGTGGCTGTGCTTGTATGTGGAGCTCGGGCCACTATAATGTCAATTGCATCCTACCAGAAATAGAGGAGAATACATAGGCATTAATAGTAATAATTAATAAGTGAGCTAAACAAATAATTTGTGGAATTGAAGAGTCATGATCTCTTCAAAAGATCATCATTTTGGATACCAATTTTCATACCCACTCCATAGGGAACACAATAGGAATTGCATAACATTGACCAAGGAAACTAAATTCAGAAAAAAAAAAAAAAACTCCATAAGAACCCATGGGACTTTATTTATTCATAAAAATGACACTATTATTGTTACAAGAATACAAAAATCAAATCAGTGTAGACTTAAGCGGATTATATAGTTCCAAAATATTGAGATAAGTAATTAATATTATTATATCTTGAGAATTACCATTATTTACTTTTTGTAGTCTTTCCCTTATCTCTATACATACTATAAAAGCTACGTGCCTTGATCTTTTCTTTGAGAATGTTATTACAGGAAGAGAAAGATTGAAATTCTGAGGGTGACTAACAATAGAGGCAACCTTGAAAGAGAGGGAGAAGAATGAGGATGTCGTTTAGTTAAACTTTCAATGAACTTGGTCTTATTAATTAAGAGGGAGTAAATCATGTTTTGATAGACTCACTAATGATATAGATTTGGAATACACAGATTACAAGATGTGTGTAATATAAATTCAATCAAAAGATCAAACAAATACCTTTGCATGAACAAAGGAAATTTGAGTTGTGAGATGTTAATGAAATTTTTAAGAAATCATTTAAACAATCTACGAGTCTCGCTTTGATGAATGAAACTCGACATATGAGTTGTAGATTCATACATGTGGCACAATCATACTAAATCAAGATATTGGTGTATTGTGGACGAGTTTGAGAAAAGGGAAGGACATGTTTGCTTCTATTGTTAAACTAAATGAATGTTTGGACCTTTAATGGACGAAAAGAGCCAGTTGGAACTTAGAAAGGAGTTTTCATATTTGATAGAAAATTGTTCAACAATATAAGAATGAGTGAAAATTTTACATTATAGGGGGAATGATAGTCAATGTTTCATTCCCACTTGAACCTTATTTATAGGGGAAGTGTTCCATTCTCAAATAATCTAAAAAGACAATTTTTGAATCTTCATGTGCAGATAAGTATTTTTATCTTTTACATTTATCCACTCTTTGTAGTCTCTCTCTTATTTGTAATTCTATACATACTATAAGGGTTATTTGCCTTGATCTTTTCCTTTGAGGATATTCTTATAGGAAAAGAAGGTTGGTATTTTACATATGCTACCTAATATTGTGTAGACTCAATCTAGTGATGTCAACTCCAAAGACCCTGGTGATCAATATGGATAAAATGAGGCTCTTGAAGCAAGCATTTTTTATGATTGAGATTATGAGATTCTTCTACATTAAGAGGGAGTGTGACACTTCTCCTAAAGTAACACAAGAGCTTAGAAGTTTGATACTCAGAGCAAGTCTAGAAATACACGTGTGTGACTACATTATTTTGATGGGCTTACTCTTATGTATATCATGAGGAAGTAATGAATTATCACCAGAAGATTAGCTATCAAATTCACAGTGAGTCTGATAAGAATCTTTGGGGAAGAGAGCCTCTAAGGGAGTAACTATTATACTTGACTTCCCAGGATCATTGTTCAGAGGGAGAATTTTTGAGGTGCAATCCTTTGTGAATGATATATTCTTTATGGGGAGAAGTTCTAAGTGAGACTCCTTGTAATGCATTCCTCTCGATGAGAGAAAATTAAGGTGAAAGCCTATCTACCAACCCTCTGACTGGGTTCATGGTGGTTACTATTTCACATATGATAGTAACTGAAAGGTGATGATCTTTAATTGGCATATAGAAATAGAAGGTAACCATTGTAAGGTGACAATCTTATAAATGGTAGACTTGTTATCATATCAGACTTCATTAAGTTGTTGTCCTAGAGTGTTGCGAGTCATGATAACAAATGTATCAACCAAAAGGTAACTATTGTAAGGTGATGACTTTATCAATAATTGATCTATCTCCTAACACCAAAATGTGTTGGAGCAAGTGTTATCATGGTTCTTTGGGCCATATTTTTCCAAACGCCTTGATAACCAACTTATCATGGTTCTTTGGGTCCGATTTTGCTAGACACCTTGATAATTAATTCATCACAGTTCTTCAGGCCAGATTTTTTCTAACACCACGAAAATCAATTTCTTATGGTTCTTCAGGTTGGATATTGTTGGACACCATAACTTAAATCTATCATAGACCACACTTAAGGTGGTCTTCAAATCTTGTATCATTTATGCTTTAATTCTCTCATTGCTAAAATGGGAGTGTTGAGAAATTTAGCCTAATAGTGAATTGAAGAAAATTCCATATGTAATGTGTGTGTGTGTGTGTGTGTGTGTGTGTGTGTGTGTGTGTGTGTGTGTGTGTGTGTGTGTGTGTGTGTGTGTGTGTGTGTGTGTGTGTGTGTGTGTGTGTGTGTGTGTGTGTGTGTGTGTTGATGGATTTACATTGATATCCACTAATATACCATTCTAGGAATATCACATTGAGATTATATATCTCCATATGCTTGAGAGCATATTGTGTTCCATAACAATCCTCCCTAGCTAAGAGGGAGTGTTAAGATTATAGCTATAGTCAGATTGATTTAATTGTAAGATACAATGTTTATATATATATATATATATATATATATATATATATATATATATATATATATATATATATATATATATATATATATATATATATATATATATATATATATATATATATAATACAACTATTATATTGTGATTTATATTGTTAATATATATTAACTAATAATGATTAATCTTAGAGACATGTCCCCTACTCTCATATTTATAAGAGATTGGGATTTAGATTTGGAACATACCTATAACAATGGCAATATAATTACATTTGTAGAAACCAATCCATGTTACTCAACAATGATGTGCTAGATAGATCGATTTGGTGGGGTATTTTCCTTAATAACAAGCCTCTTGTATTAATTCAATGTTGCTTTTCTAGAAGATGACAAAATTTAGGTATTTTGTTTATTCAAGACATACTGATTGACAAGCGTCTGGGGTCTTGGGATAAAATCAATTCTAAATTTAACATTCCAAATTCTCAGAAGAAGACCTTCACTCTTATCTCCAAGGCAGTGGGAAAATTCTTTCCTAGTAAACCTATGAATTCTCATTAGTGGCTGGAACAAGTAAAATGGGTTTATGGCAGTAGTTTGAATACTTGTTCTTGTAAGCATTTAATAATATACTTAAACATAATGAAGAAATTATTGCTACAATTAACCATGTTTGGGGTTTTAATTGGGCGAATAGTAGACGTCACTTTATCTTTGATTTATTTTTTTAATCTCCTATTGAGTCTAAAGTTGTATTCTTTAGATTGATGTTGCTTCTTAAAAAGCTCGCCATTGGATATGTTCTTTCTTCCTATGGTGTTCAACCCATTATTTGTTCTCTATGTATGTGTCCAAAAACATTTGAGCATCTATTCTTAATTGTTTGTTTACTAAAAGGTTGTGGTCTATGTTTCTTGGTCATCCCATTATCATGGATTACAAGAATGGTCTCTCTTGTTATGAAATCCTTGCAAGGTATGTTCCTAATTTTGATGTCAATTTGAATAGATTTTGGTTTGTGTTGACATATGAAATCATGTGGATCATTTGGAAAAAAAAGGAATGAGGAGATTATCCAAAACACCAAACAGGACCATACCAAGTTTAACTTCAAATTCACATATTTTTACATTGTCTCTCAAGTTATTACTATCATTGAAGTTCCTAAAGACATATTTATAGATCTTCTTAAAGAAGGGGCTATGATAATTCTCAAGATCCAAAGAATCATTTCAATGGAAGGTGACCAAACACATGACTTACACATGGATTGATATGCTAGAGAACTTTGGTAACTCCTAGTTGCTTTAATCCTTCACCAAATAACAATGTCATCAATACATATGATAACAATATTGATCCTACCAACAATGGGAGAAGGCAATCTGATGGTTAGGACACTTTAGAAGGATGAGAATACACTTATAATTATGATAATGATGGATAAAATACTTGCATCAAAATTTTGATTGAAAAGGTTTTTATATTAATATATAGTATGTTGGTCAGCCTTGTATTATGCTATTGCTGACTCCCATATGACTATATGTACTTCTTTGTTTGTTTTTGAACTATCTTAATATACAAAATTTAGAAAAATAAAATGCCACAACTGCATGAGTATTTTAATACCATAATATGCAAGAAGCCATCATATGCCCTATCAAAATTGTTCTTAGTATTTACTATTTGTTTTCTTTCTATTGGGAGGTTTAGCTGTCCTAGAAGGTTTTATAAATAGTTAGCCCCCTTTTTTATAGGTTGATTATTGTCATGCCCAGAATTATAGGCCAAAACACAACTACATTTTTTTTAATACATATCCACATCATCATTAAATATAAAATCTATATACCTCATTAAATGTTTGCAACATATTAATAATACTAGACTTTCATATATATCCTAACCACTAACTATCTCAAAACTTTCTTATTTGTCTAACATAACCCCTAACTATCTTCTAAACTTGATATCCAAACTCAATACAATAATTTTGATATATTTCCTAAAAGTAACTTCACCATATATAAATTTCTCAGTCATTTCTAATTTACTATTTTTCCTTTAGCTATCCTTCACTAAAATGAATTATCCGTTAGTATTCCTAAACCCTAGCTATACCACCCTACGAATTCCTTCTCCCTTTATTCACTTCGTATTCTTATGTATAAACTTTACTTGCCTCAATCTTCTGATTTTCCAAATCGACATCTACTATCTCAGCCATATTCATTAATTGATACATTTATATATTACCACATAATTATGAGAACCTACTAATTGCTTATTCTTAAATATTCAAAATATGAAGTGATGGACTTACTAACTATGTATTAGCCTACAACATCATATTGCTATTGATCTGAATTATGTATACCACTTAATATAACCATTATAACTAATATTCTTTCATATAATATATTTGTGTATGTCCTTTTGACAATATATAGATTATATTGTATAATATTCATTACTAAAGATTATTATTATACATTCTAATCTTTAGATTTTTTTTTTTTTACAATCTACTAATCAAATTATATTATCACGTCATTCCATGGCTTATAGCATTTACCATCCTTACTTAGTACAACACTACAACTAATAACTATCTTATAACATTACGTACTAACTAAACTATCAAAATTAACTACCAACAAATAATTTTGTACTACCTACTACTACTAACTTCCTTTTCGTTATTACTAACATTTAATAATTTACTAACTAATAGTATAACTCTTACACTAACTAACGCGCTAACCCCTAACCTCTAACTGCTAATTAATCCATGCACATGGCCCCTCCCTAAACTCCCACATGGCTCTCCCCACAAGCATCCCATCAACCATGTGGGCCTTACTATTTTTAGATTTACTGACTTTTTGCCTTCCCTAAAGGCTCTTCATGCTTCAATATCTAAGCATTGGGTCCTGTTGATTTTTGAATCTATCAAAATTTACCTTGTGGCTAGGGGTTTTTTCATAGTAAAATTTGATGTTTCTTATAATAGGAGGGCTATTTTGTGTAGTCACTTCATTTGGGAAGATTGTTACCCTCAATTGGCCCAACCTTGGCATGAGGGTTTTGGTCTTGCTACAGAATCTTTTTCTCATATGCCTCTTTAGGTTAGGTTCCCTAATCTTTCCCTTCACCTATGGCTAGATTCGGTCCTTAAAGATGTGGGAGATGCCATTGATGACTTCCAAATGGTGGACTCTAAATCATCTGATATCTTGCATACTACTTATGCTCGCATTCTGTGGTGGTTGATACATCAAAGGGACTACCTAAGAAGATCAAACTTGAGGTCTCTAATGGTTCCTAGTTTTAGACTCTAGATTATGAAGGGATTCCTTTCCATTGTAGGGTCTGCTCCAGGACTGGTCAATTTTACCCTATCCTTAAAGACGTTGCCCTTAAGGATGCCCCCATGTCTGTTGTTGTCGATGCTTCTAGTAGCCTTGCACCAATTGATCTAGATTTTGATCTGTTATTGGATATGGTTGTTGCAGTTGTCCCTCCCTTTTTGGGTAAGGTTCTGATGGAAAAAGTTTCAGATTTGATCTTTCTTGTTTCTCCAATTGGGTCAGATTTTGGTTTGGGAGAAGGAGGTTTCTTAGGTGGAGGAAGGTTGGAGAAAGGTTAAAGGTAAAAAATACAAACATTCCCAATAGTCCTCTAACCGTCTTCTTAGATCTCACTCTTTTGGGAGTAGGAGGTCTTAGTTGTTTTGAGTTTTAATTGGTGGCAGAAGCATACTATGTTATTTGTCAGGCCATCCTGGTCACCTTTTGTTGGTTGGTGACTTGTTTCTCCTTTAATCTATTATATCTTTTATTCGGGCTCCATTGAATTTTTTTTGTTGTGTAAAGGGTTTCAAGCACCCTTCAAAACCTATTTTCCTTAATCAAAAACAAAAGATAGACACAAATGTCAAAAGAATATGTTAACAAATTAGTGTTCTTTAAAATGCCAAACAACATCTCTTGTCCAAATATTATCCTTGCACCTTCAAGATGGAGCGAGCAACAATATATATAATTCTTTATTTTCCTTCAAATTCATGAACAATATATTTTTGCATAGTTTATCACTAGGGTAATTCAGATGCCTTTACTAACCTTAAGTTGTTTATGACATCTAAAATTTTAACCTTTTGGACTGACATTTATCCTCTGCATTTGATCAACAATGCAACTTGACTTGAGTGAAGTATGAGCTCCTCCAGTTTTGCCTTGTTTTTCCATGACAACATGAAACAACTCAACAACCATATAATGCAATTATTTATCACCTCACATATTCATTCCTTTTATCTCCTCTCTAATACCAAATGAGAGAGCTGATTAAAAAGTAACGAAGAATATTTTTGGTTTGATCATCTTAAATTTGGGTGAACTAAAGACATCAACAGATTTTGAGGAAATTGAGGAGGATGAACCTTTTGGAAATTATTGGAATAAAGAGCATCCTACTATACTATATGATTTTGGCAGTTGTAGTGACAGTCATATTTAAAGACAAAAGGAACTCAAGTCTGATGTAGACATTCGAGGTATTCAGGATTCTAGGTCAACTAGGGGTAGAAATATTGTCAATCTTCAAATGAGTGATTCTATTAAAACAATGTATAGTGAAAGGGCAACTGTGATACAAAAAATGGGTTATGCAGGTATAGGGCCCATTGGTGCAAGTGGTGAAGGGATTTAGAATCTAGTTCCAATACTAGACCCACCCAAAAGAGGAAGTAAACCAATCATTGGACTCTCTGATGAGATTGAAGACGATTCATCTAGAAAGGGAAAAAAATATTATACTTTTGATTTTGAAGGTCATCCCAACACATTATTTGTTAGATCTTCAAAATCAATTGTAGTTGATCCCACTGGCACTAGCATGGATGAACTTTGTGCAAAAAAGAAAAAAGTTATAACAATTACACTGCAAGCAATGCTAGCAGTTATTTCACCAATGTATGCACCAGTAGCTTCTATATAAAACCTTGAAAATGGTCCTAAAGTATCAAGATTTGGAATGGACCATCTTCAGTATGTTGGCAATCCTCAAAATACAATTGTAGGTGGAATAAGTTTAACGGGAGTTGGAAGAGCATACAATAATACAACTGATAATTCACCTTTCAAACACTCAATTGTGTCAACAAATCTAGATTTTAGTTTGAAGGAGTTTGCACCAAAGTTTGATCAAACAAGAAAAAGCAATATGCAAATTATGAAGACTTTGAGAAGTGATGCAGTTGTTGAATGTCAAGGATCTACTAACAATATATTTCTACATATGATCCAAACACCAAAATAATGAACTTTGTGTCTGTTATTCCCCTGGCTAGAGATAATAATCCACTAGAAAATGTAATAAATCATTACAATGTACAAGTTACTAGTCTTCAAATGGATTTCTCAAAAGTTAAAAAAATTGACAAAATTAGTATATCAAAAGAGAGTAAAAAAATGGTCTACTCTACACATCTAAAAGAAAAGAGGGAAAACAAAAGGCTTACAAAAAAAATAGAAAAGTTACAGGCAAACCTTGATAATGTGAAGGCCAAGGAGAAAGCAACACACAATAGGTTCAAAGAATTGAAAAATAGGATAAAGAATTCTTCTCCTACAAAGGAAATTGTCTAGCAAGAAAAGATGAATGAACAACTAAAAAATTTGAGATTGGATGAGTGCAAAAAAAATAATTCAACCTGAAAAGGCTTCTCCTACATAGTTGTTCAAGTCTATAGAGAGTAGTGCACAGGTCAACAATAAATTGAAAACTAACCTAGACTCTATTGTCAAGGAAAATAATAATTTGAAGGTTGAATCAGATAATGAAAAGAAAAAAAGGAGTCTAAGGCAAGGATAATTGATAATTTGCAGAAGGAATTGGTGAATGAGAAGAAAAAAGAGGAGCCTAGTGCAAACACAATCCAAATTTGAAGAAACAATTGGAGAATATGAAGAAAAAAGAGGAGTCAATTGCAAAAAAAATCCTTGATTTGAAGAAGGACTTGGAAAATGCAAAGAAAATGGAGTCTAGTGCTAGTACATATAGTAACACAATCCACCATATGAAGAAGAAATTGGAGAATGCAAAGAAAAAAGAGGAGTCAACTGCAAAGAAAATCCGAGATTTGAAGAAGGAAATGGAGAACGCAAAGAAAGAGGAGTCTACTCAAACACTCCATGATTTGAAGAAGGAATTGGACAATGCAAAGAAAAAGGAGGTGTCTACTACAAATATAATCCATGATTTGAAAAGGGAACTCGAGGATGAGAAGAAAAAAGAGGTAACTATTGCAAAGACAATCCAAGATTTAAAGAAGAAATTAGAGGATGAAAGGAAGAGAGCAACTGATTGGCAAGGGCAACTAGAGGAAATACAAATGTCTAAAATGAATAAAAAGATGGAGAATGTAATTGCACAAAATATAATGACATCTTTCAAAGACCATCATGTCAAAGATACTATAATAAACATGGTTAAGCTTATCAAACAAGAAAATTTAGACAAAATAATGAAGAATAGTGATAGTTTGTTTGAATGGCTTGATTTAAATAGTAATCTTAGACTTGTCTTTGAAAATGTAAAAAAATATGTTGAGGGTAAAAAAAGTATCTTCACCAATTCGTTAAAAAATCTTGCTATTTTTTTTTTGAGTAAAGTACAAAGATCTATTGACAGGGATTTGGCAAACCAAGGAATAAATAACCACTTGGATGCCTTTGTAATGACCTTTATTGTCTATCACAATTGTGAACAAGTAATGGAAATAGATGAAGCTCTAAAATTTTCTTCTAGAGACTTAATGAAGATGAATCACAACATACTGAACTCGCTAAATGTTAGATTACCAAATCCAACCTACTCAGATGGCAAATTCATTAAAAAAGAAGATTACATGAAAAAGTTGCACAACACCATGAATTCTGATTTAGGCAACCTACCTGAGGAAACCCCTCCCAAAAGAATTGAAAGTTGCATCAAATCACTATCAACAATGAATGCAGTTATAGATAAATTTCTCGATTCATGTAAAAATATCTCTTCAAAGTACTCATTGTTGATGAGGTTACAACTATTTAGATACAACCTCAAAACAATAGAGCTTCCAAATGATGCAGAATGGAGTGCCCTAAAGAACATCATTGAAGCTTGGTCATCTTCTTAAATTATTAATATTACTATCAGTGATAGTCATAGCTGATAGCACTAAGAAGTAACAACTTAGTAAGTTATAGTACTATAATCATTTTGTTACTTGTTGCTCTTTAATTTCAGATTTTGGATTTATTTTCAACTTTGTTTATTGTTACAAGAATCAAGAGCTAGCATATCAAGATAGTTGGACAACCAGGCATTGGCATACTATTACTACACAAAGTAGATGGAAATTTTTTTCCTACTCTTACTTGAAAAAATTGTACAATTGGAAATGTGGCGAATTGGCAATGTGATTGTACACACATAATGTATTATGTAGTAATAATCTGATTATATATACAATTACAAACCAACCTACAACTATTATTGCTCCTTTGTATCTGTAAAAGGAAATTCAGGGTCATTTGACATTGAGTCATTTGCAAAGGGTTGTAATTGTTAAATGTATTATGTTACAGGCTGATTTATAATGATAAATTATAATACAATTTTTTAAAAATAAAGCTTATTCTATTAAATGCATTATATTAAAATTTCTTAAAGAAACTAGAATCAATGAAAATCTAAAAGTAAAAATGTGTAAAAACTAGAATGAATGAAAATCTCAAGTTCAACATGTATTATTGTATTAATACTAGAATCAATGAAAATCTCAATATGTGTAGACTCTAAAATTAAAAACTAGTTTCAATGAAAATCTCAACATGTAAGTTTGTAACATCAACATGTTGAAAAAATAAATTTAATCAATTATAAAAGGACAGTGAATGAAGGCTATAAATTAACTTCTAGAAACATAATTAATTAGTAGATAGAGTCTCAAATCAAAGCTACTAGCCTACTACTTGACTCATGTAGAAGTTAGAACTTGAAGTTGAGAAGTTGCTGTAGTTGTCACTCCTAGACTGACTCAGCATCACTATCATCACAATCCTCCTCATTTATTGCATATAACATTTCATTATTCATTGTGTTTTCTTTAGATTCATTGTTAGGGTTAGTATGCACCCAAAATCAACATCATCTTCATTGCTTCCAATATCAGGACATAAACCACTGCCACTCCCACAGCCACTGCCATTGCCATTGCCACTTGGGTTTGAAATGTTGGCCATCCCTCTTTTTCCACATTTGTTTCTCCAAATGGTGAGAGCTCTATCATAAGGGAAACTATCTACCTCATACTTAGAATTATAGAACCTCAAAAAATTATTTAAATTTTTGTCTAATTTATTTCTAAACTTTGACTTCAAGAAGCCCAAAGTACTAAAAACTCTCTCATCCTCCACTGAACACAATATCATTGTCAAACATAAATTGGTAAGCTTGAAAAATTCTAGTATTGACTTTCTCAATTGATTTCTCTAACCAAAATTTTTCCAAAGCTTTGTTACCACTCCCTCTTCATTTGGATTCTCCATAAGATCATATTGTTCTTTCATTATGTTTACAAAAGAATATGATTGATCTCTCAATCAAGATTCATCTAAAATTCTATTTATAGTTGCTCCATTGATTACTTTAGGTTTGTAAAAATGTTGAATCAAATTCATCATCCTTCTTCGACAATCAATCAGACAGTTTAGAGACCAATATTGAGGAAAAATAATAGGCATTTCTTTGAGTAGTTCCTCTAAAGGGAATCTAAATCTAATTTGTGATGAAAGATTGTAGCAAACTCACTTGACAGAGTCAAGCACAAAGTATTTGATCTTCTTGAAGTCTTCACTTGTAACATGTGAAAATACCTTCTCTAGTTCTGATTCTACTTTGCTTCCTACTTCATTGGGGTTAGAGTTGGGGTTGACATAGGCATAATACTGCATTGGTATGTTAACTCCACATACCTTGGCACATACCTCATCGTTTGTACTAATATGTAAAAAGTTCTCAGGATCATTCAAATCTGTAATTTCTATCCATTTTGCAAACATTAATTCATCTAATGGTAGTAATCAATACAGAATATTCGGGCTATTATATGTCATTTTATGTAGCTTATTATATTCTGCAATGTACATAGCTCTTTGTTGAACCTTTTTTATAATATTTCTCATGTCTTGTAGCATGGGGAGAATAGATACTAAAGTTAAGACTGTCTTAACATTAGTTAGACTTGAATATAGCCAAGGGAATCTGTCTCGCACATAGTGGATTAGTCCAAGTAATGAGGGATATTTAGAGAATACTCAATGCACTGGTCCATCCAAAGAGATCCATCTAGTATCATTGTCTTTAAGAAGCTTCCTCCCATCAGTAGGTCCTTGAGCAAGGTGTTGAAATTCTCGGACTCATTTTGGACTTTGACAAAAAGATTGGTAAATCTCTTTGATTAGAGATTCCACTTTACTTACATGACCAAAATCGTTGACAATTCATAAAGTTAGATTCATTCGATGGGCCATGCATTGAATAGGAATAGCATAGGGTGTCAAATCATTCTTGATCTTTTTGCAAAGACCTCCTTTATGATCTTGCATAACCGAAGCTCCATCCGCTCCAACACACATAAACTTTTTGGAAATCTCCATGTTATCCAAACCTCCACATTTAATTAGAGTACTTTAATATATCATATAAATTTTCAGCTGTCGCACTATAATTCACTTTAGCAACAGATAGTAGAAAGAGTTGACAAGAAAGATCGTTTACAATATAAACATGCATGCACACCCAAGAAGTATTATCAATTGTTGTAACTTCATCTAGAGACAATGCAATAAAATTTGAGTGTTTTATTTTTTCTTGCATATCTTCTT
Organism: Cupressus sempervirens; assembly: GCA_028749045.1. Lineage (NCBI taxonomy): Eukaryota > Viridiplantae > Streptophyta > Pinopsida > Cupressales > Cupressaceae > Cupressus > Cupressus sempervirens. The sequence goes on from CM053792.1 coordinate 478,150,886, forward strand.
TTTCAACCTGTGCAAGACAAATAGCTCATTCCCACTTGTTGTTTACTAGCCAGTGACTGTTCAGATAGTTTCAAAATTAAAAAAAGCACAATAAGGCAGTAATTGAAGGGTAGTCTATCATAGGATGTCCTTTACTCAAAATATAAAAGATCACACTTAATTGAACTACTTTTCCCATATTTTGCACTTCCATTTCTTTCCCAATGAAATCTCCAATGGAACCTTTTGCCTCAAAACAATTCTCTCGTAATTGCTTGTGTAACTCATATATTTTGGCATTTCTAATATGCATCTAGTTATCCTTTGTTTTCCATGTTAGCATGGATTTTTCAACTCCATCTATAGTTTCCTTTTTGTAAACTTTACCAACATGTTTTTCTATGGTATCAAGTTTAAGTTGCAACCTCTTCTCCCTCTTTGTTATCTCTGTGAAAATCTTACATCTGCATTCTACAAGAGGCTCACCATCAATTGGATTGGCCACTAGTTCAATGTACTAGTAATTTTTGACCCATTCTAATTGAAAATTCTTTTTGGACAAATCCCAGCAAGATCAATCTTTTTTTAATTCCAATTTTTTTTTTTCCCTTTTGTGTATGAACATGATTTATGGAATCTGTAAGAATTTGGCTAAGGCCAAAATTCACCCAAGACCAAGGAACTCAAACACAAGCACAACAGTAGACCAAAGAGAGAGTATGATCAGAATGATGATATATTCATTCAATATGCCATATATGTCATATCAACCATATCAAGAGTACACTAGGAGTGCATGTATATAAAGGCCTCTAGAGATCTTCTAGAATGCATAGAAGTCAGCATCATGATAAGTCATACAACCAGGCACATGTCCACCAAAAATGGGTTATCCCCCATTAAGCAGGGAATTAAGTGCAATGATGTGAGGATAAGCCTACAATGGTGTATCACGCAAATCAATGGTGTAGAAAACATGTGCTAAATTAGGAGTACAAATAGTTGTGTTGTCTACATGACAACTCAATGAATGATGCAAACTCCAATGTTGTAAACACCATTTTCATAATTAGAGTTGCATACTTATATGAGAGTACACAAACTCCTGAGTGTCTCACCTAAATAAATAATAAAATAATGCAATAAAATAAAATAATGCATTAACCTAAGTAAACTTAAGTAAGTGTAAATAGTAAAATACTTATTTACACCAACACCCCCCTTAAGTGCAACTTAAGGGAATACCCTTAAGCTTACATAATCTAGGATGAAATGCAAAATGGGTCTCGGCTACTAGGCCATGTTAGGTACCCATGTACATAATGATATGCAATCTCTCATAAAGCAGAGAAAGAGGGAAAACCTCATGGGAAAAACCCTCCCCCCAAAAGAGAGATAAAACGATGTATGGATGGATCGAGTAATCAAGACCCCCCCATTATGACATACATCTAGTATATACATAAGAGAATGATGAGAAGAGGAAGAGAGACATAATAGGCTCACCCCCCACAAAGAAGAATGTCTACCAATGACTGCTTTGATGAAGAAGCTGATCCAAGATTGCAGAATTATGTTCCTCCCTTTAGGAAGAAAAAGGCCAAGGGTAAAAATCAGATCCTTCCACCATGAGTGGAAAGAATCTCATGGATAAGTGATGTATCTAAAATTTCCTCAACTGGCTGAAGAACCTGTCTGAACTGTCTGTCTCAGCAATTGATGAAGAACCCTGCTGCAAGTGTTGATCATAAGTATCCACAATCACTTCAACCTGTGATGATTGATCATGTAGAGAATGAACAAGAAAGTTGGATGGAGCTCTCATGACAACTAAAGAAGGTGTTTCTACATCAAGAAGAAGAGTTAGATCATCAATACTGTCCCCCAAATCAGTCATTGAAGCTGGACTTGGAAGATTGGATGTACCCTATTGTGCTAGACCTATCATTATGGCTATGTATGCATGTGGAATGAACTAATGTAGTGACCTCTTGCTACAATTGTCAATAGAACCCCATGTGTTTGAATCTATTGAAGCACTATCCTTGGTGTCACTATCAGTTTTCACATGGTATGATGCGTGGAGAGGATTAGAGGACAAGCTGGGTGAACTTTACTGAAAGTGTACATCCTTCTCCACAATAATCTGATGTTTCTCTAGATCTAGAAGTCTATATGCCTTCACACTATCTTCATAACCAATGAAAGTACAAGGCTGAGGTGACTATGCCTTGCATCGCCTAGAAGATATCTTTGCACATGTAGGACAACCGAAGACTTTGAAGTGTGTCACAATAGGTTTTCTGCCACACCATGCCTCAAAAGGAGTCTTGCCATCTAAGGCTGGATGAGGAGACCTATTTAGAATGTGAGTGGCACTACTGGTTTCTTTGACTTCTAGTGATGGATCTAGAGACTTGGCTTGTATCATGCAACTTGTCATAGACTTAAGAGTTCATATCCTCAAAGCTGCAATATCTGTCTTATGTGGACTGAATGTTGGTGGAGTCTGAAGATCAATTCCCTCGAGTCTGCAAAAGTTTGTAAGTATTCTATTCATGTATCTGCTTCCATTGTCCATTCTAAGAACTTTGATGGCTTTCCTAGATTTCCATTCTACATGAGTCTTGAAGGCTAGAAACTTGTCCAACACTTCATTCTTATTATGAAGAAAATAGACCCAAGTCTATCTTGAAAAGTCATCAACAAAAGTCAATATGTAGTGACCCTGGCTGAATGCAAAAAGACCCGCTAATACCATGTGAACCATCTGTAGAACACCTGGAGCTCTTGAAGACTTCCCTCTTGTAACTTTCCCTCTAGATGCATATCCAGTGATTCTGTTAAACTTTCAGTGTGGGAAAAGTTGATTTGAGGGCAAAGTTGTTGAAGATAGCGGAAGGCAAGATGACCAAACTATTGATGCCATAATTGGATTTGGGAATTGGATTGAGATAACAAGGCCTTTGAAGGAGGGTTGGGCACAAAATGGGAGAAAGAGTACAACATTTTATTATGATTCACTTTCCCCACAAAAACCAATAAGTCATCTTTAAGACTGTGCACCTATACTAAGTCTGGAAGGTTCCATCTTTGAGGTGAGTGATTTGGTAGATTGATAGGAGATTTGAACTTAGGTTTGGAACATAGAGAACATCTTGAAACTCTCCATTTTCCATTTCCATATTTCCTTTCCCTTCAACTTCCATTTTAGTATCATCTCCCACGAAGATGTGTGGTACCTTTGATTGCTTCACTGAAGAAAAATCCTCCTTTGAAGAACCCATGTGATAGGAGGCACCTGAGCCAAATATCCATTTGTTTGAAGAATTTGAATTAGCCATGAGTGCTTGCTCTTTTCCCTTTGAATCTGAAGAAGATCCTTTCTCCTTGTAAGAATTAGGCAATGGAACATTATGTTTCTTCATGATGCTGGTCAACTCATCAATCTTCTTAAGATAACACTCATGTTCTTCATGACCCAATTTCTTGCAATAAGTGCATTTTTTCTTATCATTATTGTTGTTACCCTTCTTATTTGAATTCGAGGACTTGCCTTGTTGATTAGATTGTGGTGTTGTATTTTCTACATCCTCTGATTTGTTCTTCCATTTCTTCTTACCCTTTCATTTATTTGAAGACTATCCAGCTAAATTTTGAGAACCCTCATTGTTGGCCACCAATGCTTTGGGTGTAGGTGATTTGAGAATCCCCATTGATTTCAACTTTTTTTCTTTAGTATCGAACATATTAGCATATTTATGAAAAGTGACTTTCTTATAGGCAGACCCTAAGGTAATTTTTGAGGTGTTAAAAGAAGATAAATGTGGAATACTCTGATGGTAGCTTGTTATGTATGAGATAGATTAATCTGTCATCTTTGATAGGACTTCTACAATTAGTAAGCTTTGTCCTTAGTTCATTCACCTTGATGATGAAATCATGTATTGGGATCTAAGGAGACAAGCTCATTTTTAATTTTGAAAACATCATCTTCAGACACTTTTACCATAAAGGTTTTCGGGGGTATTCCAAGCTTCCTTGTATGTAGAACACTTCTTGATTTGATACATGATCTTATCATCTACCCCCAAATATATATCACCTAGGGCTTTCCTATCCATTTCTACCCAAGCTGAAATATCACTTGTTGGTTTAGGAAGAGTACCATCTACATGCTGTGAAACTCCATTATGCATTAAGTGATACCACATTTTGACGGACCATGTAGCATAGTTATGTTGAGCTAATTTTCAAAACTTAAAATTTTTCATAATGAGATTTTTTTTTAAAAAAAGTACAAAAAAGAGAGAACACAACACCAAGAACACCCCCCCCCCCCCCCTTTTCACTAAATCAAGAACCCCCACAAAATAGATGCTTTTGGCACTTTATCAATAGTGCAATTACAATGGGCCACTTGCCAGTTTTGGCCTTCATGGACTTCTAATTTTTCTTGTTACAACTTCTTAATGGATTACAAATCTGAAACTTTACAATTTGCTCCAATTCTGAAGCAATACAAAGCAAATAAAGTCCATATTTTTGAAAGTGACAATTTTGTCCACACAACCCTACAATTTGACTACGGATCTAGAAAGTAGATGAAAAATAACACAGTTTCAAAAAAAATAGAACCTGTTTTTGTCTCCAAATGTGCCCGTACGAAGCATTTGAAGTTGCAAAATATAGGATTGTGTAGGGATAGTCACCAAAAAATGCAAATTTTGACAAATCTGTGCACCAAAACTAGAAAAACACTACACCATTAAATTTTTAAGAAAATTCTACCCAATTTCAAAAAAAAATTACACATATTTTAGAGTCTGGATGACTGAGATATGGCCTCTTGAAGTTAGACTGCAAAATCAAAAATCAATCTGGAAAGGGGATGCATTAGCAAAAGACATGATTGAATTTGAGGGTCATACAACTGTCATAGGAGTTCTAATTTGGCCTGGAAGGATGGTTAGACAACTTTCAAATTTAGGCACGTGAAATGATGATGTCAACATCCTCCACCCTTGTTATGACATCGGCATGACATCACCTGTACGTATCGTATGGATGCAAGTGGCAAAAAATCTATATGATGACATGTCTATATATGTGGCAGCTGACTTGTCTTGTACGGATATAACGAGGTGTGTGACATGGATTGCTAAGTCACAATATGACGTGGCAGGTTGTCTGCGCAGGTAGAATACATGGCTGATTACGTGTCAGCTGTGGGAGACTGCTCAAAGGCTAGATTGGAGTTTTTGGTGGCCAATTTTAAAAATTTCCAAAAATCCTTCATCAACACTGGAATATGCTCTGGTGAGGCCCGAGACACTTGTTTTTATTCATCGAAAAAGAACTCTGCGGTTGGTTGGAAGCACAACAAATACTAGATTTGTGTGTTGCAGCAGTGCCAAGTTATTAAACTCATGGGCTCAGAAACTTTGTGCGTGGGAGACTTCAAACAGTGACTATGTCGATCACCAAATTCACATCACGCCAAAATTTTGGAGTTGCGCATTGTCGTCGCCAAAAATATAACAATGACCATCAAATTTTGTTTAACGACACCACCAGGAGTTTATAAAGGTTTATCCCACATTCATGTGTGGAAAGAGCTTGCAGGTTTATAAATAGAATAACCCGTGATGCATGTGCAAAAGCTAAAGAGCACCGATTGTGTTGGAGCTCGTCTGGTCCGATGGGCTCTTTATCGGATTTAGTAGGGACTTTGATGATAAGGCCTTGGTCGTGGATTTATGAGGCTGAAAATATGTAGAGGTGGCCACTAATAATACCCTGCAATAATAAATACCTGAAATTGCAAAGCCAAGATCTGACAGCCCAGATCTGAAAAAACAAAAAAATTCTCTACAACTAGCTCGATTGGGCAATTCAAAAAATAATTCTGAAAAAATAGAGAACAAAAATAATTCAGATTCAAAAATTAAATAATCAAATCAATTAAATGACCAAATTCAGATTCAAAAATTAAATAATCAAATCAATTAAATGAGCATATCCGAACTGCAAATCAGGGCCTCTAAGTTCTGATTTGCAAAAAAAATTTCTGAAAATATGTAGAGGTGGCCACTAATAATACCCTGCAATAATAAATACCTAAAATTGCAAAGCCAAGATCTGACAGTCGAGATCTGAAAAAAAAAAAAATTCTCTACAACTAGCTCGATTGGGCAAAAAATTCAAAAAATAATTTTGAAAAATATAGAGAACAAAAATAATTCAGATCCAAAAATTAAATAATCAAATCAATTAAATGACCATACCCGAACTGCAAATCAGGGCCTCTAAGTTCTGATTTGCAAAAAAAATTTGCCTCACGATCAACTTTAGCCTAGTCTAGGCAAATTTATAGTCAATCTTCACCAAATTGATATTCTAGATGCAATAGTGAGGTCAGATCTAGCTCTAGACACTCCCAATTTTTGCAGTTTCTCTAGATTTGGGTCGAGGTGTTGAAGCATGAAAAGTATCGAACGACTATGTGATGAGAATCTCCCTTAGCTCTGATACCATGTAAAAATTTGGCTTAGGCTAGAATTCACCCAAGACCAAAGAACTCAAACACAAGCACAATAGTAGACCAAAGAGAGAGTATGATCAGAATGATGATATATTCATTTAATATGTCATATATGCCATATTAGCCACATCAAGAGTACACTAGGAGTGCCTATATACAAAGGCCTCTAGAGAGCTTCTAGAATGCATAGAATTTAGCATCATGATAAGTCATACAACTAGGCACATGTCCACTAGATATGGGTTATCCTCCATTAAGCACAACATTAAGTGTGATGATATGAGGATAAGCCTACAATGGTGTATCACACAAATTAGTGGTGTAGACACCATGTGCATAATTAGAGTTGTGTATTGTTGTGAGAGTACACAAACTCCTAAGTGTCTCACCTAAATAAATAATAAAATAATGCAATATAATTAAATAATGCATTAGTCTAAGTAAACTTAAGTAAGTGTAAATAGTAAAATACTTATTTACACCAACAGAATCACTTTTGGTTTTCTCACCTGACTGGTCATTAATTGACTCCAAGTCTATAATATTAGTTTGTGACTCCCTACTTAGGGGAAGTCTCTCCAAATTGTGTTCAAGTTTATCCTCGACTGAGATATTAGGTTCACCAACTTGAACTTCTTCAATATGGTCTCCAACTTGTGATGAATCTCTTTTTTCAATAAGCACTGGAGATCTAACTTGTGAATCTTGTAGGTTGCCAACATTTCCACCACCAAAATATATGAATATGGTTCTACATTTTGGTAATGTTGGCCTCTCTTGACTTTTAGGGATCCTACCAAAACCCTTGTTACCCCTCTTATTCAACATTGCAAACTGACAAAGGCTACAAAAATAAATCAACTTAGTGGTTGAATAAAAGACTCAAATAGTGACAAGCAAAAGATTGTGAACAGTGACAGTAGACTACTTAAACTACATATAATAACAATAATATGATTCATTTTCATAAAAAGGGTACTACTGCTATAGTACTACAATCTACGGTACTACCAAATAAAATTTGCAAACCTATAGTGGTGCAGGAGCATCCACATGAAGAATTTTGGACATAATTTATGCATGAGCCGACTTGAAGAAATTATCTCGATTTTGTCATTATGATAAGATATTTTCTTGAGATTTGTTCAGACCATTATGGGGTCATTCTTCCCTATTCTATATTGATCTAGAGTATTCTATAAGTTGTTTTTCCTATTTTGTAATAATCTATATTGATCTAGAATTTTCTATTTTGTAATCATCTAGAAGGTTTCATAGATTATCTTAGCAAGTATAAATAGAGTTTTAGGTTTAGGTTTAGGTCAAGTTGGAGAGAATTTTTTTTGGATACAAAGTTATGAAGAGAAGAAATCTATAGGAAGAGCTAATGTATGTACTGTCCATTTGATAAATTAAATAGAAGAATTTAATAATCTATCTCTTGTTGGTGCTGGTTCCTATTGCTATTGTGTTTTCTTCCGTTGTGTTTTACCTTTGCATTATTTTTTGGTAGCAGAGCTTGGGGAAAGATCCTAAGGTGCTTGGAAAAAGCTTGGGAAAAGCTTTTAGCTTCTAAGGTGAATTGGATTTTGTGACAGGTTGAGAAAAGAACCTGTAAGTGTGGTCAAAAGACTAGGTTGAGTGGAGAGAACCTAGATAGGAGACAATGGTCACAAGAGGAGATTTATCTCGTGATCAGAAGATACTATTCGATGCATGGGATTCATATTGGGATTTTCAAAACAAGAGGAAGGAAGAAGCAAGGAAAAGAACATAAGATAGAAGGAAGAAAAGAGAAGAGGAAGCCATAATAGATCAAGAGATAGAAGAACAAATGGAATTCATAATGCAGGAACTAAGAAAGAATGAAAAAAATTTAGTGCAACTAAAAGAGGAATTGTAGAAAAATATGAAAAAAGAAAATATAGATCTAGATCATCAACCAATTTAGATTACAAAATTTTGTACTGAGACATTGGAAGAGAAGAGTTGTTTGCTGAAAGAGCAACCTAATCACATTGATGTTGATATACCAGATAAACAGATCGATGCTGACATACCAAATGAACATAGTGAAGCAGATATACAAGGTGAGCAAAAACATGTTTTTGATGAAACTTATGATACAGAAGTTCTTGAAGATAGAAAAGAGGTTGAAATGGTTGATGAGCCTTGTGACGAAAAGGTTCATAAAGATGAAAAAGAGGTGGATGTGTTGGATCTTGATGGAACCAAGAGATAGCATTTGAGGTTAAGAAAGAAAGTGGTATGGCCTATCAAAAAGATAATAGTTGTAGCAAGGAAGAAGTCTTGTGATGAAGCTATGAGGATAGATAAGGATCAAATAGTGATGAATTTTTCTCCAAGCATGGAGATATTGCAGCATAAGGGCATTGATAAAATTGATGAATTCATATATGATGAGGTCCCATTTTCTTTTTCTAATCCATTTATTACAAGTTTATAGGAGTTCTATCTAATTTCTTATGTGGAAGAGGTTTATGAAAATATGAAAGTTGACTTGGGTACTTGGCAAGAGTACAAACAACAAATACCACAGAATTGGAAGACAAGAAAGAGGAAGGAAATTTCAAGGGACTTGGATTCTATTGTCCTAGGGAGTATGGTGTAGGAGCACCCACATAAAGAATTTTGGACATAATTTATGCATGAGCCGACTTGAAGAAATTATCTCGATTTTGTCATTATGATAAGATATTTTCTTGGGATTTGTTCAGACCATTGTGGAGTCATTCTTCCCTATTCTATATTGATCTAGAGTATTCTATAAGTTGTTTTTCCTATTTTTTAATAATCTATATTGATCTAGAATTTTCTATATTGTAATAATCTAGAAGGTTTCATAGATTATCTTAGCAAGTATAAATAGAGTTTTAGGTTTAGGTTTAGGTCAAGTTGGAGAGCAAAGTTTCTAGATACAAAGTTACGAAGAGAAGAAATCTATAGGAAGAGCTAATGTATGTTCTGTCCATTTGATAAATTAAATAGAAGAATTTTATAATCTATCTCTTGCTAGTGTTGGTCCCTATTTCTATTGTGTTTGCTTCCATTGCATTTATCTCTGCATCATATAGGCTATCTTAGCATGTGAGATGTCCAATCACCAGTGGACACTAGATAGTAAAACTAAAAAAATAACTAGTATGAGTACCACTATCCACAAAAAATTAATTAAAAATCACTTGCCTTTTATGAAAACCACGGTCCACGAGTCAATGGGCAATGCATTCAGCACTTTGAAACTTCGGCGGCAATAAGAAATGCCTGTCTCCAAACCAAAAAAGAGTGAATTGTAGAATAATAATATATTATAGTCCAACCTAGGTTAGTGAATTACACGGGATTAACAAGTAGGAATGTCAAATGTAGGCAAAATGCACCTTCCTATGCAAGCCCACAATAGGAAAGAGTTGGCTAAATGGGGCTGGTGGTTGACACACATCAAGAAAATGGTAAGTGACACCCAACCCAAGGGAAAATTATTTGGTTGTAGTAATGGAAAAAGAACGTTGTCTAATAAGAAACAATATGAAAAGGATGGAATTTTTTTAAAAATAAATGTATCCAAAATGCATATTACATTGGCGATTGGACTGATATTTTTGACCAATCATGTGATAACTAATGGGCAACTACCATAGGTGTTGGACCCAAATCTAATAAACATCTAGCGACACAATTGACCTACATTACATGCACTATTCACCAAATGATGATCGACCCATGATACATGATCACCAAATGGCAAAGATTCACTGTTAAAGTAATCTTTGGTACATATTGTAGAACCAACCACAACTACTACCTCATGAGCCCAAGGTCCATCTAGATCTGTTACCTCAAGAGCCCAATACAATATATTGGAACACCTTAGGAACATACCGTTCCAAATCTCCATCCTCGATATTCTTCACACAAGCCCACTCCATCAAAAGATCCTAAATAACACCCTCTATGAATCTCGTATCCCTATAGACATAAATGCCAATAAATTCAAAAATCTTGTGGGACACCTTTTTGCACCATGTGTACTATCTTTCAAGCCATCTGACATTCCCATAATTGAGCTAAATCAAAACCACCCACTTTGCATAGTCATCATGGTTTCCAACTTCATCATCAAAAGAGGCATGATAGATAATGGTTCAACCCTAAACATATGCACTTTGAGATTCATTAAACATGCATGGTTTATCAATGCTGACATCATAGATGAGGTGATGTCAAGAAAGAAACACGGGCACACAAAAACCTTGAAACAACATCAGAGGGAACCATCCTATTGCCTATCAAAGTTGGTCCAGTTATTCAAGAAACAATGTGCCATGTTGTTGATCTAAACCTATCATTTAACATCCTCCTCAGATGAACTTGGATTAATCTAATGAAGTTCATTCCATCTACATATCATTAGTACATTAAATTTATACATTAGGGCACTCAGGTAACCATTCATGTTGATCCAAAACCCTTTTATTTCAATGAAATAGAAGAACCCTATAGCAATTATTGTCTTGGAATTATAATTGACACTTATGTCACTAGCTCTTCCAAAACTTTCCATGATCCACACACAATCCTCACATCCACTTTATCCACCATTAAGATCAACCACAATGGTTGTGGTAAATATAGCCTTAAAGATGCATTTGTAGTTGGTGTCTTGTCCCTTAATCCACATACACAAGGGCACCCATCACATCAAGGCAAAAAGAAGAACCCCACCCTCCACTCAAAAATGTTGGCAAGTACACATTTGTCTCCAATAACATATTAAATGGAAAATAAATAGTACCAGACATAAGCACCTGATTATACAAAGAACCACCTCTAAGGAACAAGGCCTTTTGAACTATCCAAAAGATAAATATCCCCATTCACATAAACTTGCAACAAAATAATGAGACTATTAAAGAGGTGGCCTAGGTCAAAAAGAAATAGGAATCACACAACCTATAGAAGAATATGAAAATGTAAAGAAGAAAGGCGTTATTTTTGGACTGCCCACAACTGGGGGAATTTATACTAAGAATGGCCACACTTTCCTTAATATCCAAAATGAACTTATGGAATTGAAGATATCCTGAAAGAAGTAGAAAAGAGAGCCTATAGTGATACCCCTGATGACATCTTTCTAGGATACTCTATGCTTTCCAAGTTATCCATTAACCTTATTGACCTCCCACTTAACATCCTAAACTCATTGATTGGGGCCAACCAAGAGCAATCCATATTTATGAATTTCCAAGAAAGACTGCACTCCTAAGATTTATGGGAGCTAAAACATCGCATAAGGAGGTCAAAATACCATCAACATATGTCTATAAACTAGGAAATCTGTAGTCATACAAATGACAATAAAAGAAAAAAATAGAAAACCAAAGGGTCTCTTGGTGAAAACTCTCTACCAGTAGACTCAATCAAAAAAGAAATAGAAATCAAGGATGTAGCTAACAATGAAAACCTCCTAGAGTCACTTGAAGATGGAGATTTCATCCTTTCCTTATAGGATAATAGACCAGATGTGTCCTCTATCATCACTACAAAAACAAAATTGATCAACATTGGTACAACAAAGATCCCAAGGCTTGTTCATATCTCAACATATTTTCCAGTGCCACAAGAGGAAGCACTTATTGAGAAACTTAGAGAAAACATTGGTCAATTTGCATGGTCATATCAAGACATGCCAAGATTATATCTAGAGCTAGTTGTGCATCATTTGGCAGTAGATCCAATGACAAAACTAGTCAAAAAAAAGTTGTGAAATATGCATCCTAAGGTAGCTTTTTTAGTAAAAGAAGAATTGGAGAAAATACTCATTGCAAAATTTATTAGACTTATTAATGATTCAGAATATATCTTGAACATGGTACCTATTATGAAACCATCATGTGACATCAGAGTCTACACCAAATTTAGGTATATCAAAAAATATTTTCCTAAAGATGACTTTCCTTTACCAAATATAGACATGTTGTAGACCTTACAGTCAGACATGAGATTTTGTTACTCATGGATGAATTTTCAAGATATAATTAGATCCACATTATAGAAGAAGATCATTGCTTGGCCAAAGAAAGGGATCAAAATACCACAACAATGGACTACTTAAGCTAGGATTGGACATCCCAAATGTTTTTAACCCAACTCATTTGGACTCATTTAATTTATCAACCAAGGACATAAACTTGAAGTGGTGTCTACAAAGTATATGCTTCAAACATCTCTAAACTTAAGAATTATTCTACAGAAATTCAAATGATTATGCTACAAGAAATCTATGCTAAAGCCAAGAATCAAATCTATCTTAACAAAGTATGACAATACATTTGAGAACTACTTCAATTGCCTATGATTTAGGAACAATTCACTAATTCTACTATCAATGGCTATAGGAAAAATAGAGTCTATTCTAGTTCTATGAACTAAAGGTAAATCCTATGCTAATTAATTAGTTCACTTCCTTCCTATGTGGGCCCCCACAGAGAAGTGAAGTAGAACTACTCAAAGATGGGAACCTAAAATGATATTTTTATTCATAACAACAATAAACATACATACTGATAAACAACAAGATTACATTCAATACTCAAACTCAGAAAACTTCTTCCTTCTACTAAAAATTACTAATTAAATCCCTTTTTCTAGAACACAAACTTCTAGTTATTTAAACACAAACTAGGAACAAAATTCCTAGATTTTAGACTTCATCAACTACCAAAACAATGGATGACATTGAATATTACAAGATATGTATTAACTTTGGCACCCAATGAAATGTGAATTTAGGAGCTCATGACCCCTGTATTTCCTTCTGTGACTCCCACTTTCCTAAAAATGGGCACTGGCTGTTATGGATGAAATGATTGGTGATGTGAATGGTCGTTAATGAAATTTACCATTTTTGCTCGGGCTGCTAACTCTTCTTAGCTGAGTTTCCTTTACCTTTGAATCTGCAAAATATTAGTGCCTCCAAAGTAATAACATACATCAAGACTAATTCAAAATATGTCATCTAAATTATTTTACCCTGTCACATTGTTGCAAGAGAGCTACCCAACCTAGCTAAGGAAGAAAAACATCATTCTCACTATTTATTAATCAAATGACATCATTTCGTAGCATATTCATTTAGTCCTAGAAAGTAATTATGTACACATTTGTCTAAAATCATCATAAACATCATGTTCTTAAACATAAAAGTTTTTAGAAATTTTGCAAATTCAACTGAAAATGAAATGATAAAATAGACCATATTTTGCTCTCATCGTTCCTCCCAGCTGAAACTTTCACTTGTCCTCAAGGAAACATGAAATTTTTGACCCTCATGGCCATCTTGAAATCCAAGAGAATACTTTATCCTTTACCTCCTATAGCATAGTTCCAATAAAAGTCTTTACTCTTCATGTACCCTTCCCATCTGCGGAGCTCTTCTATCATATCAAATTTCTCTAAATCTTGCTTATTAGCAAGCAATGTGGACAATAACAATGGAGGTTAAAAAGTTAAATGGATCCAATCACCTTTCCTTTCTTCCCCTAGCTTAATGTACCAGAGTGCTTATCGAGTGTCCATGATAAGATTCAATGGAGAATGAGGTTCCTTCTTCTACAGGTCTTCCCCCAATCCTATCCAATGTCATTGATTTCCCTACTTTGCTACAAGAAGATTTATTTGTACCATAGCTTTATATTTTTGATAGGTTGCCTCCCTTAAAGGAGAAATAATCCAATTTTTGAATTTTGATTGAGCAACTTTTAACCAATCATAGTACATTGTTCTGGCATCTTTGGCTTCAGGCCTAAGAAAAAGTGAAATCTCATACTCTAATTCTCTATACCGGTGGGCTTGATTTTGTCTACTAACTTCATTTTGGATCCAAGACATTAATTCCCTAAGTTGAATATCACCCACATAAAGTAGAGGGTTCCAATCTCTATTGTTAGGGACTACTAAATTATGTAAAGCAAGTTCACAAAGTAAATTTATGATTGCTACAGGGGCTAAATGAAAAGCTTGGAAGAATTCCTAAGGAGTATTCAATGTTAAAATTTTACCTTGCATTATACAAGTCATCTGATAATTGATAAATTGTTCTTTCAAAAAGAGAGCATAAATAGGAGGACAGCAACAAGACATCAATTCAAGAATCATGGTAGTGACTTTTGTAAGTTTTCCACTTAATTTTTCAATCTCCACATCCTTTTCAATCAATTCTTGAGTTTGGTTGAAGATAGTTGTGTCTAAGCTCTCTCTCTATTTTCCATTCTTTCCTCACCTAAATTAACTAATTAGATAACTGTAAAATAATGCTTAAAAATGAAACAATGGAACTAGGATGGTAAGTAACATGTGATGCGAGTGAAGGACCAAGAGGAACAACTTGCTGGGCTACAGAGGCTAAAACATCAAGCCCGTGAAAGAATCTATTCTGCAATAGTATTAACTATTTCTAGATTTATTCTAATATTTTTTCCATGAAATTATCTTCTCTGAAGAATAGGTGGAAAGTCTACAACTTAAATAGGTACACTGTCTTCATTCTCTAAATCTATGGAAATGATGGGCAGTTAGACAGAGAATGTTTCTACTACTATAGGTACACATTTTGCACTTTCTTCTTTTGAACCATCTTCAATGATGATCTTATCAGAAGAAGAGGATTGCTCTCTTTCAATAGTTACATTTTCGAACATAGGGGATTGAAAAGACATGCCCTCATTAGGTTTTATAGATGATTGGCTCCTTTGTTTTCTATGCCTGAGGGGTACTTCTATTACCTTTGAAGCTATAGGAAGTTCTAAAGATGTTTCCTATACATTCCCTTTCTTCTTCTTATAAACCCTAGGAACTGTAGGAGAGCGAATATTTGGGGAAATTTTAATTTTCCTTTTACCCTTATCAAATGTTGGGTCTGACCCAGAGGTAGAAGCTACAAGAGTAGAAATTGGGGTTCTTTGTGACCTCCTAGGTCTAGACAAGGAAGAGCTTGGTGTTTGGTTTACAGGATTTTCCTGAGGTTCTCCTTCCTCTCCAACTTTCTCTGTAGGTTTCCTAACATGATTTTGCACTTTGTTTTCAATTAAATCATCCCAAGATATCCCAATTTGTTCCCTAAGGGCTTTTTCTATGACGAGCTTAATAAAATAGTGGTGTGAAACATCTTTTTGGGTTCCTTTTTGCACTATAATGGCTCTTTTTAACAAAATGTGATACATAAAATGAGGACCATTCAAAGGGTAGTCATCACATCTTAGGCAACTTAAAAATTTGAAATGTGTAGCATGCAAATATGAATGTCTCCCCTCACAAGTAAAATATCTCACAATATAGATAGCACAATTGTTAAATGGTTTTGGTAAAGATGTGCGTATTATACCTTATTTTTGGTGTATCTGAAGCCGTGGGTTTGTGTGTACTATAAATTAGGCTCTGGCCGATCGATACTGCATCCAATGTGTTTGAAAACTCATCCCCTGCTAGAGGAAATTTCATTATATTAGCTATAATTTTGGGTAAAAATTGAAACCTTATTCCTCTGACTATGGTAAAACCATCCCTCAGCATCTACAAAAATTCTAAGGTAAGCTCCTCTTCCCATGCAGACAGTTTGAACATGTAATTCATCTACCCCTTGGCTTGAAATATAGGTAGGCAAACTAGGTCTCCCAACAATGTTGTATGGTCAGCTAGTTTTCTTCTTTTCAAACCACCCCCAATTGTTCCTCCAAAGTGATTACAGGAGTAATTTCAAAAATGGAAAAACTTGTAACAAGACGAGAAGACAAGTGATAGTACTTATTTTAAGCAACTAATGTTTTTAGCATTTAAGATCACTTAATTTTGTATTAAGTATCTCAACTGGAACTCATACTTACTAGTTTGCAAAAATGTGTAACATAAAGGTAATAGTCACATCACATCATTCTTTTTATCATGTGGTGGCATATAAAGAATAACATGAACATTTAATGATCACAAAAGAAATGAATGAGATATAATACCCCTCCCCCCAACTAAATTAGGCAATAGCTCCTGCAATTGCTAGTGACAAAGGTAACTAAAAATAAAACAACACATTAAGAAAAAGTTTGAACTTGAGTATGTGTATGAACCTTGTAATTCATGTTGTTACATGATATCATCATGCAATTTGATGAAGGGTGAGGTGAGGTGGAAGATGAGAAAAAATGGAGTAAGGTAGAATTATTACAAAGAAAATACTTTCACAAAGAAAGTAGTTTATTATGATGAGTGAAATGCTTTTAGAGAGAGGACAAAAAATGAGTAGGAAACTCATCTATAGTTTCTACAAGAATTGCAGGATCAATAGATGGCTAGAATTGTTGCAGAAACTCTTCACAACTAGATGACTTATGGTAGAGTTTTAAGTAGTGCCCATTAACAAGAAGTTTGAAGCGAACATGATCAATAGTAGTGAGCTTCACTGCACCATTCTCAAACACAAAAATGACTTCATATAGTCCAAGCAAATGGGTTTGGAATTTTCCTGGAGTTTGATGATAAGAGGAATCATATAGCAGGGCCTAGTTTCCAATAGAAAACTTCTTGTCATAGATGAACTTATCATGCCATTTCTTTTGCTACTATTGAATTATCTTAGTATTATGCAGGGTAGATTTGTGATATTCATCGAGGGCATTCAGTTGTAGTAACCTATCTTCTTGAGCCTTTGAAAGATCAACATCCAATTCCAAAGTAGTTTTTAAAGTCTTGTGCTAAAATTCTATAGGCATGGAAGTAGATTTATGATAAAGTAATTCAAATGGGGTAAATCCAGTGGTGCTCTTCCATGTAGTTCTATAAGCCAAAATTTCTTTAGGAAGCTGGGTAACCCAGTCTTGTTTGTGAATAGAAATTGTCTTGGTGAGGATTGCTTCTATCTCTTTGTTTGTGATTTCTACCTAACCATTAGCTTGATGATGGTATGGGGAAGATGTACCATGATGGATCATGTACTTCTTCATGAGTTCTACAATCAGGTTGGATGTGAATTGAGCTCCTTGATTTGTGACAATTTCTCTAGATACTCCAAATTTGTGAATATGCATTCATATAGAAAATCTACTATTTTGTGATCTCTAGCATGTGTCATTGCTTGTGCTTCAACTCATTTGGTTTCATAATCAGTACATACTAAGATGTATGATTTTCCATGAGAAGAGGGTTCTATTGGTTCAACAAAGTCAATACTCCACTTGTCAAAAGGTGTGACCACCACTTGTGGCTGTAGAGGCATTTCATCATATTTAGTGGGCCTTCCTATGCATTGCCATCGATCGCATTGCCTTGTATACTTTGTTGCATCTTTGTAGAGAGTAGGCCAGTAGTATCCAATTGTTAAAATCTTGTAGGTTGTTCTCTTTGTTGCAAAATGACCCCCACATGGTTCATCATGACATGCCTGCAGGATGTCATAGGTTTTATCTTCCCTCACACACTGGCGAGTTACTTGATCTAGTCCAGTGTAGAACATCAACCTAGCTATCCATAAGAAATTGAAACTCTTTTCCGCCAAGAGACGGTATTGCCTGGGTGAAAAGTGTGATGGTGTTCTTCCTATAGCAAGGTAATTTTCTATATTGTGAACCATGGGTTATAACTTTCTATTGAAAATAGATGCTCATCAAGGAAGTTGTCATCTATGGCTACAAGATCATTAGGTACTTGAAGTTATGATAGAAAATATGTTACTACATTGGCTCACCCTAGTTTATCTATTATCTTCACATTAAACTCCTGCATGAGGAGTAGCCAATGTGCTAATCTATCAGAAATAACAGATTTGTTCATCAAATATTTTATAGCAAAGTGATCAGTGTAGACAAAAACATCATAGATTGTGATATAATTCCAAAATTTATTAAGTGCATACACAAAAGAAAGCAATTATTTTTCAGTGATAGTATATTTAGGTCAGTATCCTACAAATTCTTACTAATATAGTAAATGACATGCTCAATAGTACCTTCTTTTTGTCCCCAAACTGCTCCTAAAGCAGTATCAAATGCATCTATGTGAATGTCAAAAGGTGATGGAGACACAACCAAAGACCAGAATGAACACACAAGAAAGGGGAAATATTATTATCATTGAAAAATTCCCTATGGGCTTACTATAGTATGATTCTGGAGAAAGAAATCCTCCACATAGTACCTTCTCTCAAACTCCACAGAGAACTGCCTTTACAATGCCAGAAGTGTTCTTAAATAAGCCCCAAATGGTTTAGGGTTAGGAATAAATTCTAGAATATTTCAGTTGGCATCCACTACCAAAATAGAAGGTTCCAAAAGTTGTGTTAGAAGTTGGTGTAAAATTAGAAGAATCCAGAAACAGTAGTCCAACTTTTGGGAGGCATAACTTTTGAACTGTGACTCTGATTGACAAATTATTTATATTTTTGAAAAGCTCTAAAAGTGCTCTATAGCCATATGGACTAGCTTCACTTGTCCCCCATTTTTTAACCCTATAGGATGTCATTTAGTACCCCAAATCTGACTTTGAATCGCTCTTAGGAGGTCTCCAAGAAAATTAAAACAACAATAACTTTCTAACCGTAAAGCCTTTTGACCTAATTCTTTTTTTGGTGTATTTTAAATTACAAGTATAATCATCCCTCAAACTTACACCCTCTAAATGATCATAATTTTGGCTTAATTACAAAATAACTCTTTTTTTGCATTTACATGTATCCCAAGGTGCTTAAAAACTCTAACCCAAAAAACTAATAGTGGAACTGTGAGAGTTGGAACCTTTATTTGACCCAAATGGGTATCCAAAAATAAAAACACATTAAACAGAAACTATCTCTAAGCATATTTTTGGGTGATATAGGATTGCCCTTACACCACTGGATGCTCCTACATCAGACACCTAGGGTAGATTGAAAAGTGACCCTGTCACTTTATGGTAGAGGAAAACCCAAATGGACAACCTTCACTATTGATATCCAAGTTGAGGCCTCTATTGGTCATCCTTTCCTCTTCACCAAGTACTCTTCATATTGCCTATTTCTGGTACTCCTACCCACACGACTATCCAGAATCTCTTTTAACTCCTCCTTATGAAAAGTAGGAATTGGACATGGCTCCACCATCAACCCCTCATCTACACCATCATCATGATATTTGGTTAATTCTACAATGTTGAAGATAGGAGAAATGTGAATCCCATCTGGAAACTCCACCTCATATGCATTTCCCAAGTCATGTTTCTTCAAAATTTTGCAAGGGCCAAATTTCTTCATCTTCAGCTTGTTGTAAGTACCCAATGGAAACCGTTCCTTTCGTAAGTGTACCATAACCAAATCCCCTACTTGGAATTCCTTATGTCTCCTCCTTTGATCTGCCCTAGCTTTATACTATTGATTCATCTTGGTAATGTGTGCATGGACCTCCTCATGTAGGCTCTTGACATGTTTAGAAAATTCTTTAGCCTTGGCACTTGTCCTCTCCCCTTGCTCCATCTTCCTTAATTCTAGTGCAGTCCTTGGGATACTACCATACACAATTTGGAATGGTGACCTACCAATACTCTGATTTAAAAAATTATTATAAGAAAATTCTTCCTATGGTAGAATCAAATCCCATCCCTTAGGCTTATCTCCCACTAAACACCTCAGAAAATTGCCTAGACTTCTATTTACCACTTCTATCTATCCATCAATTTGTGGATAATGTGTAGAACTAAACTTCAATTTTGTCCTCAACTTCTTCCATAAAGTCTTCTAGAAATACCCCAAAAATTTAGTATCTCTATCGGAAACAATACTTTTTGGGAGACCATGTAGTCTCACCACCTCTCTAAAAAAAAAAATTTGCAATATGTACAACACCATGTGTCTTGTGCATGGAATGAAATGTGCCATCTTGGAGAACCTATCAACCACCACAAATATTGAGTCATTACCCCTTTGTGTCCTTGGTAATCCAAGAACAAAATCCATACTTATGTCCTCCCATGGCTTCAATGGAACATGCAATGGCTTATAGAGTCTAGTATTATGACTGAAACCCTTGGCTACTTGACATACTTAACAACTCTATACAAACTTCTTCACATCCTATGACATTTGAGGCCAAAAATAATGTTCTCTAAGAATGGAAATGGTCTTATCTCAACCAAAGTGTCCTACCATTCCCCCACTGTGTTTCTCCTTGATCAAATTTTCCATTATGGAACTCCTTGGAATGCATAACTGACTACCCTTGAACAACATACCATCCTAAATCAAATAATCTAGCCACCTGGTTTTGTCTACAGTAACAAGTTTTTACAAGCCTTCCATGCTTTAGCAAAATTAGGATCCTTGGGTACAGATTCTTGAGTTCATCAAACCCAACCACTTCAATCTACATTACTGCCAGCAATAACTGTCTCCTACTCAATGCATCTACAACCCTATTAGACCTTCCACTTCTGTGTTTCAACACAAATGTATAGCTTTGCATGAACTTTACCCACTTCAAATGTCTCTGGTTCAATTTACCTTGGCTATTTAGGTATTTCAATGGTTGGTGATCAGTATACAAGACAAATTCTTTTGGCAATAAATAATGCCTCCATTTCTTTAAGGCTGGAACAATTGCATAGAACTCCTAATCATAAATAGAATACTTTTTCTTTGCATCATTCAATTTTTTGCTAAAATATGCATTAGGCTTACCTTCTTGGCTCAATACAGCCCCAATAGCACTGTCACTAGCATCACAATCTACTTGGAACACTTTACTAAAATCAAGAAGTGCCAACACAGGTTGTTCTGTCACCTTCTTCTTCGACAATTCAAAACTCCTTGCAGCTATTGTAGTCCACTTGAACTCTTTCCTATCCCTCCTTATTATTTCAGTCAAGAGTGCACATATGCCACTAAAATTCTTAATGAACTTCTTGTAAAAACTAACTAGACCATGAAATGATCTCACCTCAATAGCAGACCTTGGAATAGGCCATTCCAAGATGGCTTTTACCTTCTCTAGATCCATTTTGAGACCTTCAGATGATACAAAAAACCCCAAATAGACTAACTCTTTTTTTACAAAGCTACATTTCCTCAAATTAATCAACATTTTCTCTTCTCTCAACCTTTCATGGACTCTACGAATGTGCAAAAAAATTTCATCCAAAGTCTTGCTGAAAATTAAAATATCATCCAAATAGACAATAACAAATTTTTCCAAGAATTTCTTTAGTACCTCATTCATAAGCCGCATGAAGGTGCTTGGTAGACATGACTAACCACTCATATAGACCCTCCTTGGTCTTGAATGCAATATTCTACTCATCTCCCTCTCATATCCATATCCGGTGATAGCCACTCTTGAGATCTATCTTTGTGAAGTACTAAGCCCCACTTAGGTAGTCCATAAGATCATCCATTTTTGGCAAATACTTGATGGTTATTATGTTTATAGCTCAAGAGTCTATGCACATTCTCAACTCTCCATCCTTCTTTGGTGCTAGTACTACAAGTACTGCACATGGACTTAGGCTCTCTCGAATCAAACCCTTCCTCAATAGCTCTTGAACTTGTCTATTTAGCTCCTCAGTTTTAGTAGGAGTCATCCTATGAGCAGCCTTGTTAGGAAAACTAGCTTTGGGGATTAAATCTATTTGATGACTGATTTTCCTTACTAGTGGCAACCCTTCTCAAACATTATCAGAGATGACATCTCCATACTCACTTAATAGGCCTAAAACTTTAGGTGAAATTTCACTAATACCTTCCTTATCTTTTCTAGGAATCAAAGCATAACACATTCGTTGATGTTTCATACCATCCAAAAAATTTCTTCCATCAACAAGACATATCCTAGCACTACTGCATACCTTTTCACCTTCCTTTATCAAGGGCTTCATTTTGTGGTGAACTCCATCCTTTGTTAGAGATTATGTATTTGCATGACCATCATGTACAACATCCCTATCAAATTATCATGGTCTTCCCAACAATAAATGGTAGACATCCATTGGAATGATGTCACAAAGAACTTCATCATGGTAACTCCAAAAGTTGAACTTCACCAAACATTGTTCACTGACCAGGACCTTATGATCATCCTTCACCCAAGAAATTCGATAGGGTTGGGGGTGTTTCTCCCTCTTGAGCTTTAGCTTAGAGACCATCTCCTCAAACACCATGTTGTTAGTGTTGCCACCATCAAAAATCACATCACAACACTGACCCTTGCACTTGCACCTGGTACGAAACAAACTCCTCCTTTTTCCAAGTTTAGTCTCACTACTTAATAAGACCCTTTCATTTACAAGAACCTCTCCTCTTTTTGCATCGTTTGAATACGATGATTGTGCATTCTCATCAACATGAGCAACCCTTACTTGACCATTAGCTCTCCTATATATCCTTGTCATTAAGGGAATTCAAAGGCATGATGACCTTCATTGCAATGAAAATAGGTACCATGGAAGCTTCCTCTTCCTAATCCTTTCCCATGTCCTCTACCTCTTTCTCTTTGGTCTCCAAAGTTTTGATCACGAGAGCAGTTGAAACCCTCATTTCTTTGGTTTCTGCTAGTACCCACATCTTCATTTTTCTTTTGGGTCTCATTTTGGCCTCTAGATGACCTACTACCACCCCTTCCTCCTTGACTGTGCCTTCTTTTCCTTCCTTCAAACCTTTTATTTAGCTTCTCTTCAACTCACAGGGCAAACTGGTATGCCTCTTCAATGCTAGTCATTCTAACCAAACTTAACTCCTCCTGAATGTTAGGTCATAACCCACTGAGGTAACAAGAAACCTTCTCCTTATTTTCTTTTGCATGCCTTTCCCTAATAAGAAGTCAATAAAATTCCTCCGTATATTCCTGGATAGATTTTCCTACTTGCTTTAATCCTTGCATTTTCTTGAACAAATCAAGCTCATAATCAACAGGAATGAATTGCTTCTTTAGTTTGTCCAACATGCGATCCCACCTTGTGATTTTCTCCTTTCCTCTTCTATTCCTTTCCATCTAAATCTCTTACCACTAGATTTTGGCATGGCCTTTCATTTTGGCCTTCACAAACTTAACCCTATCTAGATTCCTAATATCCTTATACTCAAAATACTCCTCTAGTTCATTGATCCAGTCAATCAACTCATCTGGGTTTAGATTCCTCGAAAACATATCCACATCAATTTTAGGTCTTTTTCCAAGCTTATAAATGGACCTAAAAAGCCTCTCCTCTTCTTGATTTAGGACTTCCCCTTTGTCTTCCCCTTCCTATCAAATATTTTCTTCTTCTTCATTATCTTCCTCACTTTCGTTGCCTGCAGCAACATTCAATCCTCTGCGGATCTCCCCCCACAATGTTTAAACTTTTCTTTGGAGGGCTCTAACCTTAGGAGTAACAACTTTGGCCCTTCCACCATGTTCCCTTCATGGAGGCATCTTCTTGTCTCAAACCCACAACCTCACAATCCTGGTGCAAACTACCTCACAGTCAGTGCTCTGTCTACACACTTAGAAAAACTCACTCTGATACCACTTGATGGAGACACAAACAAAGACGAGAATGAACACATAGGAAAGGGAATGAAAAATTCCCTATGGGCTTACAATAGTATGATTCTGGAGAAATAAATCCTCCACATAGTACCTTATCTCAAACTCCACCGAGAACTACCTTTACAATGCCAGAAGTGTTCTTAAATAAGCCCCAAATGGTTTAGGGTTAGGAATACATTCTAGAATATGCCAGTTGGCATCCACTGCCGAAATAAAAGATTCCAAAAGTTGGGTTAGAAGTTGGTATAAAATTAGAAGAATCCAAAAATGGTAGTCCAACTTTTGGGAGGCATAACTTTTGAACCGTGACTCCAATTGATGAACCGTTTACATTTTTAGAAAGCTCTTGAAGTGCTCTATAGCCATATGGAGAAGCTTCACTTTCCCCCCATTTTTTGGCCCCATAAAATTCCATTTTGTGCCCTGAATCTGACTTTGAAGTGCTCTTAGGAGGTCTCCAGGAAAATTAAAATTGCAATAACTTTCTAACCGTAAAGCCTTTTGACTTGATTCTTTTTCTAGAGCATTTTAAATTACAAGTATAATCATCCCTCCAACTTACACCCTCTAACTCATCATAATTTTGGCTTAATTATAAAATAATTTATTTTTTACATTTACACATATCCCAAGGTGCCTAAGTTGCTTAAAAAATCTAACCCAAAATACTAATAATGGAACTGTGAGAGTTGGAACCTTTATTTGACCCAAATGGGTATCCAAAAATAAAAACACATTAAACAAAAACTATCTCTACGCATATATTTGGGTGATACAGGATTGCCCTTATACCACTAGATGCTCTTACATCAAAAGGTACCTTCCAATTAGGTCCTATAAGAATAGGTGTTGTAGTCAAAACATCTTTCAATTGTTGGAATGTTTCTTCATAGTCTTCTATCCACTCAAATTCAGCTATCTTCTTGAGTAAGTTGTACAAGGGGGTAGCAAGCTTACTAAATTTTTTGATGAACCTCCTTTAGTAATTGACATGTCCAAGAAAGCTTCTAACATCTGTTTGCTTGGTTGGTGTTGCTAGATTAGTAATTACAATGATCTTTGCAGGGTCCACTTGAATTCTACAAGAGGAAAGGTAGTGCCCAAGAACAACTCCTTCTTCCATCATGAAATAATACTTCTCACTATTAAGAGAAAGGTTGTATTCTTGACACCTTTTTAATACCTTCTTCAAGTTGGAATGAACTTGTTCAAATGTGTTACCATAAGTGGTGAAATCATTCATATAGATTTCAACACAATCAGTAGCTATGTCAAAAAATATGCTAAGTACAACTTGTTGAAAAGTTGCAGGTTCATTACATAATCCAAATGGTAAGATAGAGTAAGAAAATGTTCCCCATGGATCAGTGAATGTTTTCTTATCCTAATCTTCTAGAGAGATTTGGATTTGATTGTATCCATTGAAACCATCTAAAAATGAAAAATATCTCCTTCTTGCTAGGTTATCTAGTACTTGATCAATAAATGGTAAAGGAAAGTGATCCTTTTTAGTGGCTTTATTAAGCTCCCTATAGTCTACACATACTCTCCATTTTAATCCCTTCTTTGGAACAATAAATAGAGGTGACACCAACTAGCTATCAGAAATAGGATAGATAAATCTAGCACTAAGAAGTTCTTGTAACTCTACTTTAACTATATCTTTTAATGTTGGGTTTACTCTCCTCTGGGGTTGTCTCATTAAATTCTAAGTTAATAAATATTTTATGTGTACAAAGACTAGGATCTAAGCCCTTCATGTTAGTATAGTACCATGCAAAGGATTTTTGACTATCTTGCAATAGTTTAATGAGACTTGTCATCTAAGATGCAGTAATGTCATTATTGATATTCAACTCTTTTCCTACAATAATCTTAGCTCTCTTTACCTCATCCATCTTCAAAACCTCTACTATTGATGGAGATTTAATTTCATGGGGTAATAATGTATGAAGGTAATCAAGTGCTACAAGAGATTGAGATGCGTCACATTTAGGCAATACAATTTGTAAGAATCTAGTAGGATTTGCAGAAGTGGACTCTTCAAAATCATACTGATTAGTAAGGATTGTAGCCAATACATCATCTTCTTCCTGGGATACAACAAATGGGTTTCTGTCAAGCATCATGAGATTTTGAACATGATTAACTTCTGAAGGATCATCACCAAGTTCTGGCCAAGAAACTTGGTCAATATCTAGTTGTGGTTGTGTAAGAGAGTATAGAGTTAAATTTTTAGTCTTGGCACCATCTAATATTGTCATTTTTCTTGCTCAACATGCAATGCATGCATCTGTAGTGGCCAACCAAGGTCTTCCTAAGATTAATAGATATCCTCCAAGGGTACCTCCAGGTAATAGAACAACAAAGTCTAAAGGAAAATTTAGGGAATCCAAGGTTACAATGATATTTTCTATCATACCATCATGCTTGACAATTGAGTTGTCTGCTAACTGAATTATTGTAGGAGTGTCGCTTAATCCAATAATGCTAAGTTTTAACAAGACTTCTCTAGTCATGAAATTAATTGACACTCCCAGATCAATCAAAACATTCTAAATTTGGATGTCATTTATGTGTATCATAACCACAAGACTTCCTAGGTCAGAATACTTAGGCATCAGGGCTTTGCTCAACATCAAATTAGAAAGTTGTCTCAACACATGGATAGTAGGAGAATCCTTTTTTCTTTCTACCAGATTTCTTGACACATACTTCTTTTAAAACTTTATTGTAAAGGGGAATCTCATTAAGTGCATTCAATAAGGGAATCTGGATAATCATTTGTTTAAGCTAGTTTAGGAGATTAGTTGCTATAGGATTTGGTTTAGATGGAGCTATAGGAACTAACATTTGCAGATATGGGGGAGTAGATGCTTATGGGGGAATTGAGGCATCAGTTGGTTGATTTGTTGGAACATTTTCAGTATCAATGACCTTAGTTATTATAAGTCGTTTAGGTGGAGGCAACTTGGTTCCAAGCCTTAGATGAATATCATTTATCCACAAAGAATAAGCGTGTTGCTTATTGTTGGGATTCGATACTCGTTGAGAAGGAAGTTTTGGTTGCTTCTATGGGCTAACAATGGCTAAAGGAGGTGGAGGCATCATGGCTTGCTACTGAGGTAGAGGCATCAGGGCTTGCTGCTGAGACATTTGGTTAGGCCCCCACTAAGGTGGTTGCTACCAATTCCCCTGGTAGATAGGTTGCTAGTTAGGGCCCCACTGAGGATACTGGTTATTTTGTTGAGGCCATTAATTATTTTGATGTGGATACTGAGGTGGTTTTTGGTAGGCTTGGTTATACTGTGGCTATTGGTTGGGCCAATTATTGTTCCAATTTTTTCCTTGAGGGGCAGAATTTGGAGGAATAGTGCCTTGTCACTGATTATTATTATAACCAAAATTATTCAAAGGGTCTTTAGGCATACCTTTTCTCTAAGCCCATGGTCACCTTTGAGAAATATAGATCACTTCTCCTATATCATCATCAATTCCTTTGAACTCAATGGGCATTGGTTGTACAATTCTTCTTCCTTTCTTTCCAACGAGGGCAGAATTCTGTTATTACAGTACCAACTTCATCCTTTTTACTCTAGGCTTGCATGATATCCAACTGAGTAGCAACATCGTTAATGATATCTTGCTTAAAGTCAGACAGTAGGTTAGATAACTCCAACTTAGATACTCTTGACCAACCATTGGTCTTATGTGGTAGGCTCCTTAGTCCTCTATCTTTCTTCACAGTAGCTCTTGAATAGTTCTAACATATCTCCTTGATATCATTCCAAGTCCTTGGTCTAAAATCTCCTCTTGCCATTAGGTCCAAGGCTTCCATGTTTTCTTCTTGCACACCTCTCAAAAAAAGATGCTTCTTAGATTCTTCATTTAAGTTATGCTGTGTGTTTCGCTACACATTGAACAAGAATCTGGAAACATAGTCTTCCAAGGTTTCACCGTCCTTCTATGACATTTTAAAAATGTCACCCCCCTTCATATCTTGACCCGTGCAATATTCTTTATATTTTTGAAGCAACAAATTACTCATTTTAGTCTAGTTTGCTCTAGCATTTGCACCCAACCCCATGAACCATCTTAGAGCAGCCTTCTTCAAAGTATAGGGAAATAATTTCAATTGATGGGCATCAGATGTGTAGTCATTGCTCCTATAAAGAATGTCAAACTCAAAAAGAAAGGTTTCAGGGTCTTTTGTAATAAAGCCATGGAATTTTTTAAGAGCAGCAGTAGGTATGTTCTTCAAATTTTGATTCCCTTGCTGAGGTAGAATATGAAAAGGAAAGGTAGGCATAGCCATGCCTAGAGGAAAAGGTGGTGCTTGATATGCAGGCTTAGCAAAAAGTTCATTCAAGTGGAGTGATTCTTCTAAAGATGAAGAAGGTATTTCAGCTTGAATATCAGAAAATAAATTTTCAAAGGGTTTTTCCTCATCGTTCTCTCTTTGGGGTTCATCTAGTTCAGGATGAACATAATTGGATGGTTCTTCCTAATCATCATGAGGAAGGAATCTTCCAAGGTGGTCTCTTCTTCTATGCATAACATGCTTCTTTAATACTAAATTCTATTCTATCGAGAATAAAAGTGCAACTACAAAGATTGGTTTGAATTAACACTATCCCCAAAAATGGCACCAAAAATGCTTGGCCAAAGAAAGGGATCAAAATACCACATCAATGGACTGCTTAATCCAAGATTGGACATGCTGAAT
The DNA here is from genome assembly GCA_028749045.1 of Cupressus sempervirens. NCBI lineage: Eukaryota > Viridiplantae > Streptophyta > Pinopsida > Cupressales > Cupressaceae > Cupressus > Cupressus sempervirens. The sequence goes on from CM053792.1 coordinate 478,179,687, forward strand.
GTTTCTAACCCAACTCATTTGGACTCATTTAATTTATCAACTAGGGACATAAACTTGAAATGGTCTCTGTAAAGTATATGCTTCAAACTTCTCTCAACTTAAGAATTATTCTAAAGAAGATTATGCTACAAGAAATCTACACTAAAGTTGAGAATCAAATCTATTTTAACAAATTATGACAATACAACTAAGAACTACTTCAACTAACTATGTTGCAAGAACAATCCACTAATTATGCCATTAATGGCTGCAAGAACACCAAATTTTATTCTAGTTTTATGAATTGAAGGTAAATCCTATGCTAATTAATTAGTTCACTTCCTGTGTGGGCCCCCAGAGAGAAGTGAAATAGCACTACTCAGATGGAAACTTGAAATGATCTTTTTATTCATAACAATAATAAACATACATACTAATAAAAAAAAAGGTTACATTCAGTACTCAAACTTAGAAAAATTCTTCCTTCTACTAAAAATTACTAATTAAATGCCTTTTTCTGGAACACAGACTTCCAGTTATTTAAACACAAACTAGGAATAGAATTCCTAGATTTTAGACTTCATCAACTATTGAAACAATGGACAACATTGAATATTACAAGAGATGTATTAACTTTGGCGCCAAATGAAACATGAATTTAGGAGTTCATGACCCCTGGATTTCCTGCTTTGACTCCTACTTTCCTGAAAATGGGCACTGGCTGTTATGGACGAAATAGTTGGTGATGTGGATGATCATTAATGAAATTCACCACTGTTTGCTTGGGCTACTGACTCTACTTAGCTTAGTTGACTTTACCTTTGAATCTGCAAAATAGTAGTGCCCCCAAAGTAATAGCATACATCAAAACTAATTCAAAATATGTCATCTAAATTAGTTTATCCTATGCCACATTGTTGCAAGAGAACTACCCAACCTAGCTAACGAAGAAAAACATCATTCTCACTATTTTGTAATCAAATGACATATTATTTCATAGCATAGTCATTTTGGTCCTAGAAAGTAACTATGCACACATTTATCTGAAATCATCATAAACATCATGTTCTTAAACATCAAAGTTTTTAGAAATTTTGCAAATTCAACTGAAAATGAAATGATAAAATAGACCATATTCTAGTCTCATCAATCATCACAAGATAACAATCACAACCACATGAGGTACCTTCTATTACAATATGATGTCATTTGGACTAAAGTATGCAAGAGCTACAATCATAGAGCTTTGACAGTTATCTTCCATAACCTAATCCATAAAACTCTTGAGAACTATGTAGATGATATCTTGGTCAAATCACTAGACAACTTGGATAATCTATTTCACTTAGAAGAGGCCATCAACTATCTAGTACAATATCATCTCATGTCAAATCAAAAAAATTATCCTTAGTGTCACATCAAAAAAACTTCTAGGATTCATCATTTCAAGGAGAGATATAGAGATTAATCCCATGAAGGTCAAAGCTATAATGGACATGCCTCCTCCCAAGATACTAAGACAACTGAGAATCATACAAGGAAAGTTATAATCAATGCATAAATTCATCTCACAACTTGAAGACAAATGTCATCCATTCACATATATACTAAAAAGGGATCAAAGATTCAAGTGGGGGATCCTATCTTTCAACGTAGCTTCAAAACACTCAAATAATATCTAGCAAATCCACCAATCTTAGTGCCACCAGTTGTAGGAAAACTATTGATCTTGTACTTAATAGCTACACAAATAGCCCTAAGGGTTCTCTTAGATCAACTAGATGATGATGGAAAAGAGAGAGTTGTATACTACATAAGTCATACTCTTACATGCTTGGTAGTGGTCTTTTCCACTAAATTTTTTTTCCATCACATGCTTAGCCACATACTAAAGCTCATCTCAAAGATCAACCCATTCAAATACATGCTTTCACAAATAACTCTCGTAGGGCATCTAGCAAAGTGGGTCATGTTTATTAGTGAGTTCGGCATCTAGTATGTAGACCAAAAAATAGTGAAAGGGCAAGTTATTGTAGATTATTTTATAAATGCACCTCTAGAAGATGACCATCCTTTGATTACAAAATTTCTTGAAGAATATCTTTGCATGATAGAAGAACAACCTCCATGGAAATTTTACTTTGACAGATCTTACACATCTAACAGATTAGAAGCAGGGATTTTTGTGGTCACCCCTTAAGGAGAATACATCCCCAAATCCTTCAAACTAAGATTTTTTTAGACCAACAATATTGCATAAATTGAGGCTTTGATCACAGAACTTTGAACACTCATTCAATGGAACATCATAGAATCATAAAATTTTGTTGATTCCCAACTCATCATCAAAAAATTCTTAGATGAGCATCAGACAAAGGATGATAATTGTTTGTCATGTAAAGAGATGGTAGACAAGATGAAATAACACTTTACCAAGATCTAGCACACCCAAATCCCATGGATTCAAAACAAGGTTGTCAACGCTATGGCTACTATTCATTCACTCATTGACATTCCACAAGAAGCTTCACAATACCAGTTCTTAGTTGAGAAATTACATGTTCTTGCTTACAAAAATAATGAATCAATGATGGTTTGCATTCTTCTTGGTCCCTAATCCCCTTGGTGCTATGAAATTCATGCTTACTTCAAAGACAGTATCATCTCCCCCCATCTTACAAAACACCAATGCCACACTATTTTGGAAAACACCTTATATCATTAGGGTTATCATGATACTTTTTTTCGATGTCTAGACTTAAACAAGGCTTCTATGCCTCTAAAGGAAGTACATGCTAGACTTTGTAGTGCTCACACAAGTGGAATATTCCTAGATAGGAAAATATTAAGGATTGGATATTATTGGCCCACATTAGAACATGATGTTTGTGAGTTTTTCAAGAAGTGTCTTCCATGTGAGAAACACGCCAATTTGATACACCCATCAGCACAAGATTTGCAACCCATTGCACCACCATGGCCCTTTGCATGTTGGGGGTTTGACGTTGTTGGGGTAATCACACCCTCATCTTCTTATTGATATAAATGGAATCATCACAACTGCTAATTATTTCACCAAGTGGGTTGAAGCAGTACTACTAGTTAATGCCACACGTGTCCAAGTTTCTAAATTCATCCTTTACCACATCATTTTTCCCTTCAGTATCCCAACCACTATTTTCATAGACAACGAGGGGAATTTCGAAAACCTTAATATGGAGGAAAGTGCTCCTATTTACACATCCATCATTTCTTTTCCAATCCATACTTCCCCAAAAAAATATCCAGGTAGAGACAACCAATAAAACCCTATTGAAAATCCTAAAGAAGGATGTCAATAATTTCAGTTGTGATTGGCATATGCAAATCAACTCTTCCCTTTGGGCATACCACACTACATTCTATACATCCAATAGCACAACCGCATACTCCCTAGTTTGTGGTGCCAAAGAAGTCTTACCAGTAGAGGTTGAAATCTCATCCTTGTGTATATCCTTTCAAGAAAAAATATATGATGATGACCACAGAGTTTCTAGACTCACCCAGCTAGATCTACTTGATGAAAAAAGGCAGCAGGCCTACGACAACCTTGTGGTTTATCAAAATAGACTCAAGAGAAACTTCAACAAAAAGGTTCACCCCATTAGTTCCAAGTGGGTGAAATGGATCTAAAAGAGAACATCAAGGTCCAATTAGATAGAGAGAATAAAGGAAAATTAGAGCCTACATGGCCAAGTCCATATGTTTTCATCACATCTTTTGGCTCAGGAGCATATCAGTTATCTACTCTAGAAGAAAATCTTCTTAATGATCCCACAAATATCATTCACCTCAAGATTTTTTGGGTCTAAGCCACTCAATGTATCCTAGGAGTCCTAAAAAAAAGTATAAAAGACATCATAAAAAGTACAAAAAAATGAAAATGTCAAAAAAAGTCAAAGCAGAGAAAAAAAATCATCCAATGCTAAAAACATGGCAAACAAGCGCCTTGGATAACTACCATGATAAAAAATTTGCAAAAAAGCATCATGTGTAATCTCTCTAGCCAAATTCTCTACACACTTGGGGCAAAGTTCTTCTGTGTACCATACACATCTCATCTTCCTACCATGTCCACCACATCTTATCCATTTCACCTCCTCCACCCTTTGGATGTTGATTAAAAATAAACAAAAATAAAAGGCCATCGCCATACATACATGCTTTTGGTCACCTTTTGAAACTCATTCTTCCATCACAACATGTATACACGTATCCTTTATCCACCTATTCTTCCTTCCATATAATCCAACCTCCTCCTTTCCTTTAGCTCCATCCATCCATCTTAGTTATCCTCTATCTACCTCCCTCATCTTGTTGCCATATCTTCCATCCTATCATACCCATCTTAAGTCCTCCTCATGAATGACATATTATAATTGGGGGTATTGTATTCCTTGGAGACCCTATCCTATCCACCTTCCTGCTCCCTTTTATTTTTCCATTTCCATCTTCATCTTCCAATCCCTATATTCTCACATTCCTCCACCCAAATATTTCTATCCACCATACATTTTTCTTCCATCCTTCAGTCTCCCAATATTTCCTTTGTCTTTTCATCACCTAATATATCCCTTGTCATTGATATCTATCTCTAGGATATCCCCATGTAACCCAATTCAATCCATTCATATCCTAAAACTCCTAGAAATCTACCATCACATGCACCATCCCATCCTTCCTTTCTAGCTATCTAAAATTTTACATCAATCAACCCATCCAATCACACTCTTAGTTTAGTCTTGTTTCCAGCCTTGATCAAAATTGAATCATCATCATTGGGATGCATCATTCTTGATCCTTGCATTGCTATGATGTTTAGGACCCTCTTATCTACATCACCCTATCCAACATCATTCCATCTTGGATTTTTAACTTGATTGGGACACCATCATGCATTTCTTTGCACCACCATCAATAACGCCAAGCCCTTGTCCATCTTGTAACTAGTGCCATTTACATAGTGTTATTCATGTCTCCACCTGGGTTCATTTTTATATATGTGTCTTTAGGTTTCATTCTTTGTGTCAGTCAGTCATTTGCGTCTAACCACAATTCTAGTTCTCACTACTCTGCACTCCAAAATTTTATTATGTGAGATCATTGGTCATTAAATTGTTGTCCTTAATATTTTCTACTACTATTTAATCTAAGCACTAGGTACTGCTAAAAATTCCTTGCAAGATTAACTACCCTCTTATCAGACTTTGGTTCATCACTATCTAGTCATACTGATCTCTCTAGCAAACGATTATATTTTTTTAGATTTACTCTTTATTTTGATGTTGGATTTCAATTTTGTTTCTTGATTATCTTTTCTCAAAAAAAAATATTATCCCCTCCTTAAGACCACCACAATCATTCATATAATGGTGGGTTTCAAATGGGGCAATCAGAGAGAAATGTCTTGATCAATCTTTTATTGTTTATCTTTTTTTGCTTGTGAGTCAGTCGGGTATAACCATTTTGTATCCAAACATGTGATCATTTAAGGTTACATGGTGCACTAGGGAAATATCTCTTGCTTGTAGGTTATCTAGTATCATTTCGACTCTAACTCCCATTGGGATTCATGTGTGATGGGTCAATCTGTGTGTGTCTATTTCTAGTTAGTCCTTTGTGTTGATTTTCATGAAGGATCACTGCAAATGTACTAAGCACTATCGATGTATGGTATGTATTTTCCAAATGACAGTGACCTCTTATGTATGTATGTATGTATGTATGTATATGTATATATGTATGTGTATATATGTATATAGATACATAAATATAGACATATACATATACACACATATATGTATGTATGTATGTATGTATGCATGCATGCATGCTACAGTTTAAATGAGTGAAGCTACAAAAAATCAACACTCCCTCTTAGCTAAGGAGGATAAACACATGACCACATTTTACCTCGTTGCAATATATGAATATCTTTGATAAGAAGATATTCAACATTTTGATATCACATTTGACATCAAGAGTATTAATCTTCTAGAATATCAACACATGATATTCACCAAATACTCAAATAAGGTTTGATATTACATCTGATATCATGAGCATTGGTCTCCTAGAATATTAACATTTGATATCCACTAAGTACTAAAAAAGATCTTGATATCACATTTGATGTCATGAGTATTGGTCTCAGAGAATACATGATATTCACCAATTACTCAAAAATGTTTGATATCACATATGATAGCATGAGTATTGGTCTCCCTGAATATCAGTGATATTCACCAAATACTCTTTGAGTAATGTCCTTCTATAATATCAAGTTGCATGATATTCACCAAGTACATTGTGAGTAATGGCCTTCTAGAATATCAAGTCACATGACATTCACCAAGTACTTTGTGCAAATGGCCTCCCTAAACATCAATTTGCATAACATTCACCATGGACTCAAAAAATGTTTATAAGGTACATGCACACACATTCTCATGATGCTTACCATATAAAATCTACCATGCAAAGTATAACTTCTACAAATACAAGTGATAATCATTTGTAAGTTGTCACTTCCTCGTGATGTACACAAGGGGTAGGCCCATTAAAATTAAAAAATCATGAGGTATATTCATGAATCACAATCCTCTTGATTGCTATAATTTATTGATCATTGGAGAATCCATCACAACATGGTTTACTCCCTTTGAGTCACTATGATCAAGATAACCGAAGGTTGACTGAATCATATCCTCTATTTGCTCCCTATTTTTCAAGGTTGCATCTAATAAAATGTTAGGCTCCCTTTGAATTTTAGTCTCCTTCCTGCAATAACATTCTCTGAGGAAAAGATCAAGGTACATTACTCTTTTATAGTACGTATTGAAAAACAAATAAGAGAAATACTAATTATGCTTTAAACATAAATGCATGATAATAATCAAATCAATTTCTTAATATAGAAAGTACCTCTAGTTCCAAGATAATTAAAGCATTTCTATATGCATTTGATGAGATTCATATATATACATACATACATACCTACACACACACACACACACATATCATCTTCTATATATATTTTAGTTTACATCTTATTGTATATAATGACACTTTATATTTATATAAGAAAATCTGTATATCTATATATAACCTCATGAAATAATCTTATATGTCATAAAATAATGTGAATAAATAGAACTCAGTATATCTTTTATACTCACCAAAATGTGATCAAAATGTTTAGTATGTGTATTCCATTGAACATGCCTTAGGTTTCACTCTCACCAATTCTATATTCATTCAAAAAAATTCACTCTCCTTATAGGTGGGACTGCTCTCACTTAAGTCATGCCTCCCCCAACCAATTGAATGGTGGGCATCTCTTTCCTTGAATGAAATGGATGTCACAATTAGTGGGGGTGACGTGTTAGGGTTTGTACCCACCTTGTTTACTATTATGTTGGAGGTTGTACATTGTTCTCCTTGCACCTTCCAATCTTTTCTCTATCACTTTCTTATGGCCTTCGATCAGAGTGAAAGGACCCCTCTTTTCCCTTTGACAAATTTGGTGTTACTACCAACTCAAAACTGACATATGTAGATGAGGTTCTTGTTTTAACATTCTATATTTGTTGATGTTATTTGGTCAAAATAGAACTCCAGTTCAAGTGTCTCTATCTCCACCAACTTGATTTACATATGCATAATCATCAGGTCAATAATCTTTAGTAGCAAGGTTTAGACAAAATTAAAAATCTCCCACTTAAATGATTGGTACAAGAAATCCTCCTAGTATTTCATCAAGGCCAAATATGACACTTTGAATTAATGACCCCAAGGATCATGGGTTTTAGTATTTATGACAACCACTAATGACAAAATGTTCCTCTTCATAAATTTCTACCATATTATATGAATTGTCAACCAAATTCATTTCCAAACCCACAATTCTTGACACACACAATTTTTTCTTTAATTTTCCTTTACCCTTGGAGATTAAGTGGCCACACTTGGTTCTCATACCAAAAATACAACTCCTTATAAATTTATCTTCAAAGGAAAATTTATTAATTTGACTACGAATTTTATGAATAATTACTTTAGCCTATGCTTTATGATGCATATTTTTATATTTATATTGATTTATTAATATATTCAATCTTTTATAATACATTTACAAATAGGCTCTCATACCATGTTGATTTTCATGAAGGATCGATGTAAATGTACTAAGAACTATCGGTGTATGGTATGTGTTTTCCAAATGGCAGCAACCTCTTATATATATAAGAGAGTGAGTAAAGAAAAGACATGTTTCAGTAACATAATCAAAATCTTATAATTAATTATATATACAATATCTCTACTATATGTGTGTGTGTGCGCGCGCAACCATTTATTCAAGTGAAGCTACAACATGTCAACGCTATGTAATGATGGTTACAAGGCCTTGATGCTCTTGGTAACCTTGGCAGGGCTCGAACATTTATATATTACATTAAGTGCTAAACTACATGATGGTTCTCCCTATGGATACAAGCAAACTCAAGCTTTAAATGGATTATATCTCATGCCCCATTTACAAAATGGAAACAACAAAAAGAGTGTTTTAGCCCTATCAAAATTATCCTATCAACACCAATCCTACATCCTTATCCTATCTTGAATCCTATTCAAAAATCTTAAAAAGATCCTACAAATTTCCATAATTTCATCCATTCACCCACTCCTATATTAAGGGTTCAATTTAAAAGAAAAATCCCCCATACACCCCTCATGTACTCCTTCCTACCTCACAAATCTATCTAAGTTGTGCAACCGATCTCCCCTTGAATCGTACTCCAACATTGAGAGTGTGAGCCACTTTCATACTATTAGAGTAAATAATTAATTAATTATTCTATTACTTAAGCTTACTTAGGTTAATGCATTTATTTAATATTTACTAGTTAATAGTTGTAGTGATGAGTTGTTGACAACACAGGAGTTTGTTCCCTTCTAGCATGTTCCACCCTTTTGTGGATGCTTAGTTGTCAACCTTATCTTCTACCACTTTCTAGCTTTTTCTACAAGCTTCTTTGAGGCCTTTATATTCAGTATCTCTCTCATTGTAAATTCATCCATTCACATAGCAATTTCATTTTCTCTACTATGAAATATTTTCTCTTCCATTGTTTGCTCCAAGCTCTTCCTCCTTCATAGGTTTTGTAGATACTAGATTCAGGTGCTTCTCACCATATGACATCTTCTCAAGGTGTCTTCTCTACTCTTGAGGCTTCTCCTATTCCTCATATTCTGATGGGGAATAACACTACCCTACCAGTCTATGGGAAAGGTTTAGTTCATATCCAGGATGGTATATTCAATGATGTATTGTATGTTCCATCTTTCTCTGCCAACCTTCTCTCGATTTCTTAGATTACATGCAGTGGATTAGGGAAGACAGTTGAGTTCACTGCTGATTCAATTTTCATTTGAGATTGTGCCATAGGAGGCCTTATAGCTACAGGAATAGTTGATTCTTCCACCCATCTCTATACCTTCTCGCACTTTTGCCCACCATCTCCATTTTCAGAGCACACCTCTTCCCTTTCGTAGGAGCATCATGTGGTGCAGTTCAGATACTTGAACCTTTGTATTATTCCTAAGATCCATGTTTTGATTGCCACACCACATCCAATTGAGGGCTTTTCTCCTCTACAGGATTCTTCTTCTGCTCTACCTGATCCTCCAGCTTCATTCATTAAGACTCCAGGAGCACTTGTTATGGATACTACAATAGACGTTCATGACAGTGTTGTCACACCTGCCTTGGGGATTCCATTTCTAGATCCTCATACTTTTTCCTTTGGGCATCATCTAGGCCTTCCATTTTTTCCCCTCATTCAGGGGTTCCCTTGTTATGTGCCCTTATTCCTTTTGCATTGGAGTTTCATTAGTTTGATCATTTCTACAGGAGCTCCATCATTCTAGGGGGGCTTTGGTGTCTATTCTTATGGGGGGGCTACTTGTACTTATGATTTTGATAGAGTCTCTTGAGCAATTTTTGGTGGAAGTTGTCCTTGGGGGGTCTTGTTGAGGCCTTCCTTCCTTCATTTTTTTAGCATGTTTGTACTTACCTCTTTTTGGGGGAGGGTTTTTCCCATGAGGTTTTTCCTCTTTCCCCATTTTCAGAGGTTGCATCTCTTTGCATTGTACATGGGTACCTAACATGGCCTCATTTCTGGAACCCATTTTGCATTTCATCTTAGTTTTGTGAGCTTAAGGCATTCCCCTATGTTACACTTAAGGGGGGGTGTTAGAGTAAATAATTAATTATTTATTAATTATTTATTCTATGACTTAAGCTTACTTAGGTTTAAGCATTTATTTAATATGTAGTAGTTAATAGTTGTAGTGATGAGTTGTTGAAAATACAAGAGTTTGTTCCCTTCTAGCATGCTCCACCCTTTTGTGGATGCTTAGTTGTCAACCTTGTCTTCTACCACTTTCCAACTTGTTCTACAAGCTTCTTCGAGGCCTTTATATTCAGTCTCTCTCTCATTGTAAATTCATCCATTCACATAGTAATTTCATTTTCTCTATTGTGAAATATTTTCTCTTCCATTGTTTGCTCCAAGCTCTTCCTCTTTCGTAGGTTTCTCTTTAGCAAGCTATTTGCATGCAGGTGATCTTGGCAAGCTGTGGAGTTGGATTTCATCAACTACTATACACACCTCTTTCATCCTTTATGCATCCTTCTCAACCTTATTTTCTTACTTTTCAAGATGTTGTTAGGCCTCATTTTCTCTACCTACCACCTTCTCGAGGGGGTATCACATAGTCAGGTCATTTTATCCCCTTTTCAAGACTGAGGCAACCTAGTTGTTTTAAAAATCTTATTTGCATCATCTATTATTTAAAAATATCTTTGAAATAGTGTTGTACCAACACTATGTCAAAGATGGGGAAAATGTAGACATCTAAAACTGATGCATAAATAGGTAATCATATTTAGTCATATTCTAAGGCAAACTGTAATTAAACATTTAATCATTTTAGCGCTATCCCCTAATTAATTAATTATAGTCTGATTTATAAATTAAATGACAAACAAAAGTCTAATTTATTGATCAAATCCCCCTTTCTCTATTAAACTCAATAAATGCATAACCCATTTAATTTAATCCCAAATTCCATCTCCATTTAATTAATTAAATTAATTAAATCCCTCCAACTACAAACTCACTTTCAACCCAATAGTTAGCCAAACTCAACCCATGCACCAATAATATATTTAATTAAACTCACCCACCAACCTTTTTTTCTAACAAATCCACCCACCAGCCACATCATCTAGTTAACTGATCCCCCTTACCCACCTTAATTGAGCCACCTCACCCACCTTAACCGAAACACATCATCCCCTCTTCCATGCCTGAAATCCCTCTCCACATCACTTGTATGAATCAAGGCATGATTTATTCTTCTTGACTCAAGCCAAAGTCCAATGCCATGCCACATCTACCTCTTCCATCTCTAAACATAGAAGTCCATCTACTACACCTATCCCAGTGAATTGAAGCCAATCTCACACCTCACTTAGTTAACTATCCATTATGAATTATCCTCTCATCCTTGCCTAATTTCCTATAAATTTAACCCTTTTCTTCTATAAAATCATCCACCTTTTGAGTAGAATTACTAAACCATTTTGAGATCTAAATACTATCAAAGTGTTATTACTGTATTTAGATTCTCACACATCCATCAATTTCCATTCATTGTTGAAGCATTGAGCACACCATTGAGCACACATCCATAATCACGACCACATCTATGTATCAAGAAGCTTCAAAGATATCAAGGTTTACATTCTATGATTTGGGTTTCCTTTCGATTAATCACATTTGTTTGTTTGGATCTTTGTGAATACTTATCTTGTTCTTCATATCCTTAGCATACTAGTTTCTAACGCATACATGATGCACCCAAACTTGAATTTTCCTCATTTTGACTATGCTTAAGCTTGAAGACTAATAAAAATTGAGTTCCAATTCAATTTAGCTCATGTTGTAATTCCTTGGTAAACATATCTACAAGATTCTTGCTAGCATGTATCTTCTCCAACTTCAACTAGCTATCATTAAAACCCAACATGTGAAATGATACCAAAGATGGATGTTCTTTGGTATTAGCTCTGAAGAAGCGAGTTATTTACAAGGAAAATCATACTCTAACTATTAGTGCACACTTTCTCTTGTGTCTTGATTGATTCCTCCATAAAACTTTGTAACCAAATCATCTTGTTACTAGCCTTCATAGAAACAACATATTTTGATTATGTGGTTGAAAGTTCTACAACTTTTTACAATTGGGAAATTCATCTAACTACTACATACAATCTACATTAAGAATATACCCTGTAATGACCCTTTTTCTATCAATATCTTCTACTAATTCTTGATTAACATAGTCTTGTAAAGTGGAATAAGAACCTCAAAAACATAAGAATCGAGTTGTTATACCTCTCAAATACATGAGAAGTCACTTTATTATATCTCAATGCCCTTTTTCAGGATTAAGCATATACTTTCTTACAACTCCTACTATATGTACAATATATAGCCTTCTACATACCATGATATACATCAAACTACCTACTATTAAGGAGTATGGAAACTTAGAAATGTAATTCATCTCCTTATGTGTCTTGGGGTTCATCTCTTTGGAAAATTTTAAATGAATAGGAAAAGGTGTATAGACTGGTTTTGCATCTTGCATATGAAATTTCAAACAACTTTTCTATATTATCACTCTGAGACAATGTCAATGTGTAAATTTTATTATCTATTGGTTCTCAAATAATAGATTATAAATCTCTAAGGTTATCCAAACCTCTATGACCAATGTCTACTTGTTGTTTGTCCAATGAATGATATCAATGTTGGAAATGTAATGCAAGCTAGGTAACTTGCGAGGGGGTGTGAATCAGGAACCACTTAAACTTTTTCAACTAAACCACTTTGTTAAGTTGTCTAATCTACTTGTATGCATGAAACATAAAAAAGTAAAGTAACAACACCACAAAACAATATTGGTAATCCAAGAACCCTCCAAGTAGAAGGTAAAATTGAGGTAGGGATGATACCCACAATGCTTCACTACTGCAGTAATAAAATTGGCCTATTAAGGCTTACAAATAATCACTTCTAATTATCTTACTTGGTTAAGAGCAATAATGATTGTTAGGTCCACCTTGTGAAAGGATTTATACAGTATAGTCAAGTATGTACTCTGTTAGGAGTTTCTACAAAGGACTATTAGGTTCACCCAATTAAAGGATTTGGGATTGACGCACTTGTTAGGATGAATTGGTGGATTGATCTCTAATATGAAATTGTGATTGTTGAAGTAAAGTGATCACCTGACTGTGATAGATGAGTCTCTTCATTTCCATGGAATACTTGTGGCCTTTAAATAGTTTTCTCTTCCATATCCACTTAATGCTTGAATGATAATACAATGAAATATTTTGTATTAAAAAAATACCTTATACTTATATCCATCCCTTTTCATGGGCTACAAAGTCAAAATGCTTTCTTTCTCGTCAAATGTTTAGAAAAACTATTTTCTTAGCATTATTAGCCCCTATTTATGCATTTAAAAATAGGAAAATAATATTTCTATGCCTTACATAAACATATAGGTATGCCAATTACATAATCATATTTATTTATTTAACTTTGTCCCTCCAAATCATTATGTTCTTTTAATAGGATTTAAATCTTCCTTGAAAAGACCCATTAAATGAAACACACAACAAATCTAACATATCATTGATACTTTGATTCATACAATTGAGAAGAATAGAGTTTGAATATTATGTTAATGATATTTATAATTGAATCAATAAATAATTGAAAATATCATTTGAACAAAATTCATTATATACATCTCTTTTAGGCACTTTAGAAAATAATGAGGCAGCATTATGTTAAGATATTACAATGAATATCTCTTCTTTTTGGGGGTCTTGATTTCCCTTCTTATATACAATGAAGGGGTAACAATTGATTCAAACCTAAGTTACAGTGAGGTACCCTATTATGAAAATACATAATTATATGTTTATCAAATTTATGTTTCAAGGCTTAAAATAATTATATATTTTCACGACTAATATGTTTATTGCAAATATTCTTCTCTTAGATGTTCTTTCAATTGTACTTTCACCCCTTATGTGAAAATATTATACTTCTTGAATTTTTTTTATGTATGTATGTATGTATGTATTTACATATATGTATATACATACATACATACATACATACATACATACATACATACATACATACATACATATATATATATATATATATATATATATATATATATATAGAGAGAGAGAGAGAGAGATTCACCAAATGATATTTTCATTAATAAAGTAAAATCCTTATAACGGTGGAAATATATATATATATATATATATATATATATATATATATATATATATATATTCCCTTGCACATGTTACGTTCTCGCAATATTTTAATTATTTAAAGTTGTAACACTTATGGCTTTTATCTTTTTTTTGTTAATTTCAACCACGAAGTGATTTTTTCCACATTTTTCATATACATTAATATCCTTAACATTATATTATTTGTGGAATTTGAATAATTCATACACTCTATTTATGGTGTTATTTTCACACTGATGGGACTCTTGAAGTCACAATCATGGCACACACGAAAAGTATGCTAGCAAAACTAGTGTAGAACATATGATGTATTCATAAAGAATAAAATAGGAAATAAAGCAACCAATAGGGAAAATGGTCATGTTTGTGTCAATTTATCAATTCCAATAGTTTGCTAGCCTTTCGGCTCTCTATAAAATAATGAGACACCATTATGTTAAGATATATTACAATGAATCTCTCTTCGTTTTTTGGTCTTGATTTTCCTTACTATAAAATGGAGGCAAAACGATAGCTTCAGGCCTAAGTTACTATTAGAAAGTAAATTCCACCAAGATAACTATGGGGGGTGAATCAATTATCCAACTATCAAAACACTTATTAACCGTATTATTCCTTAAGCATGTGAATAATATAATCAACAACCATAAGAAGATACTCATACACAATAACACCATATATGTTAACTAGGAAAACCCCAGTGGGGATGGTACCCACAAAATGTAATAATATAAAAGTTCCTTGTTGGAGGATGGACTCTGTTAGGAGCTAATGAAATATATTCAATACATATCATTCCTTGCTAGGAGACTTGAATCCCTGTTAGGAGTTGTAAAAGGCAGATGGACCCACTCTCAAAACAACTTCAAGGAAAAGACCACTGAACTCACTGTCCAAGTGATCTTTGTATTATTCCTTATAGAATAATAGAAATGTATAGCTCTTATTTTTCCTCTGACTAGACCAAACCTCTTCTAATCTTGATACTAGATCACTAACATCGCATCCAATAATCCCTTGGATCGCTTACTCACATTTACCAAAAACTCTGCTCTTTCTCACTTAATCTCAACCTGAATACATCATTAAAAATAAGGAAAATACCTTCCTTTATACCATATCCTTAAAATTATTCCTTGATTTGGCTTAGAGGCTTTCCTAAATAATTATAATAGGACCTCATTAAGATATTACAAAACTTTACATCTTTTTGTAATTACAAATTATTGTCGATTCACAGTCTTTACAACTTCTCACATGTGCAACCTTTGACCTTGCACACTCGTTGATGTTATTGTCAGGTTGTCTTCTATCACTGTCTAATTGTGCTTATCATGATCATATCTCTATTAAGAGATACAATCCAAACATCAAAAATTGTTTATCAAGTACTTTGTCTATATATTGTCATTTGTAAATAAGTCATAGCTTATGCATGTCTTTGACTTATTCCATGTAGACTTAACCACTTCATCAAGACACAATGTAGAACACATACCTAACTGCACTTGACTTGATCATCAATGCTTCGTCCGTACAACCTCAATCTCTATCTATTGCTCTACCAATCTTCATAGAAGTAATGCTATGTTGACATCAATGACAAACACAGTCATGAATGCAACATGTAAATCATGCTAACAATCTCCCCAAGTGCTCTAGCAATGCTTAGGAAACTCCTTGAAAGGAATACCATCAACATTCATGCTAATAGTTACAATGAGGTACCCTATTATGAAAATGCACAATTGTATGTTTATCAAATGTAATTATGTGCCTAAATGCTTCGAGGCTTAAAATAATTATATATTTCCATAGCTAATATGTTGATTGCAAATATTCTTCTCTTACATTCTCTTGCAATTGTACTTGCACTCCTTATGTGAAAATGTTTTATTTCACAAGTTTGTTTCATATTCTTGATCCATTATCTAGTGAAAAATAATTGTCTATTTGCATAAATTTGTACTCTTTTATGAATATATTTCCACCTCTATATCAATCAATTGCATCACATACCTTCCATTAACTTGGCACTATTTCAACCACAAAGTGATTTTTTCCACATTTTCCATATACACCTCATATCCTTAACATTATTTTTATTTTTGGAATTTGAATAATTCATACTCTATTTATGATGTTCTTTTCACACACCATATCTGACAACACTCTCGAAGATCCAATCCTGGCACACATGAAAAGTATGCTAGAAAAACTAGTGTAGAACATATTATGTATTCCTAAATAATAAATAGGACACAAAGAAACTAATTGGGCAAGTTTTCATGCTTGTAACAATTTATCAATTCCAATAGTTTGCTAACCTTTACATGCACACATACAATCTCATGATATCATGCCAAGAGAGTGGCCACAAACACAAACACCAAGAATGCTTTTTTTTTTTTGCTAGCCACACTAGCTGGTTATCCCTTTTTACTTCAAAATTTGGGGAAGTATCATGCTGAATTCCAACTGAAGATAATTACAAAAAATATATAAGCATCTAATCACAACCAATATCAAAGACAAACTAATAATCCTTTATGAAAATTCATCTAGCTGAAGTAGGATCTTTTCTTTTGAGGTGTCAATATTAAAGAAGGTTGAAAACATGGATAAAACATCGATAACCCAAAATAGTTGTTGAGGAGAAATTAGGCCAAAAGAAGAAAATCATATGAAGTGGAGCAATATTCTATCGTACAATTGAAATATAAATTTACATGAACCTCCTATCACTAATAACTAAATAAAGAAATTGTGGCAGTAAATTTAGGTTTTCCATGTGGACAAATCAAATTGGGGGAAAGAAGCATGCTACATCAAATAGTTTCTCTTAACTTGGACCAAGACAAAAAAGTGGATTTAGAAGCTTTTGCTTAAGGAAAGTGATATACTTAGTTGTACAATTAAGAATGTATTGAAGCATCTAATGTGCAAGAGTGGTATATAGAATACAACCAAGAAAGCCAAGGATAAGAGAACTTCCATATCTTGAAATAAAGAAGTGGTATTGTTTCAAAAAAAATAATTGACGTATATTTCTATATTTTTTAAAACAAAAACAATTTCTTCAATTGAATGTTGAATGTCTAATATATAATTTTGTTGGAAAACTTGCCTAGGTCGATGTGTCTAGAGGCCAAAGTATGAAATAAAATAATCTCAAATTAAGGGAAATTTAAGTAGTTATCCATATCCTCAATAAAGAGGATGGAAAAAAAAGAGCACTAAATCAAACTCCAAAGTCCCTTCTTGATATTGAGCAACCCAAACCCTTTATTGATGGGACCAGAACCAAGGATAACTTTAGTGGGTAAAAAATTATTCTTTAGGGGTGGCCATTTTGCCCACACTTTATAAAAATTGGGTCCCTAATGCAGTGCAATGCAAGAGAATCCCCATAGGAGATGTCCTAGCCCCCAGCTATACAACCACACAGTGGAAACACAACACCGAGAAATAAAAATGCAAGATCTGATACCAAATTACAATTCTTGATTCATACATAAATAACTAATTACATGCAATATGCCTGATTGTAAGGCCTTCCAGGTTAGGGCCAAATACAAAAATCAATTACAAAATATAATCAATTCTAAAAGATCTAACAAGATCCAACTTACAACCAATCTTAGTTATTCCAGATACACAACTAGATAAGAACACCAAGAAGAATCCACACTTGTACTCACAGGTCCACCAAGAGATCCTCTAGTTCTTAAGCCACAGCTCTAGCTCCTCAAATTTGCATCTCTTCTTCTTTCATCCCAACTCAATAATGACTAAAAGACTCCACAAGACCCCTACTTATACCAATCTAAGCCACAAGTCATCCTAGAACACAAATTAAATACAAATACAAAAATTAAATGTCACAAGTTGGTGTGCAACAATAATTAAATGTCCAAAAATTGATATCCGAGTAAAATCATGATATCTCCTAGCTCTGATTGAATTAGAACTCGTGCTTCAAACCATAGGTAGAAATATATGTCCTCTACAAAACCGTAGATGCACAAAGGCTGATTCCCCAAGGAAAAGTGTGCATCCATCCTAAACATCACATATAACAGATTGTTGCGTGAAATTGCAAGAAATTGATACTCTAGGAGAATTGTCATATCTCCCAAATTATAATGAATTAGGACTTGTGCTCTTGACACAAGGAAGTAATCTAGGCCCTCTTCAATAATTAAGTGCAAAACCTCTCATTCATTAAGGATAATTAGTTACATGCCTTGAAATAGGCACCCATAAACTAGAAAAAAACACAATTTAAGTAGCAAGGTTCAAACAGCTCAAACTTCAACTCAATCCATCCAATCTCTATGAAGTCATGAGAAAAGGTTCCCCAATGTGTCTCCAACACATCCCTAACCATGAAAACATAACTCCACCAAAATCCAAGCTCGATGCTCCTCAACACTTGACCAAAATCCCTCCAAACATGCAGGATTGCAACAAAGCCTAGGATGCTCTTGCATCAGTCCCACAAATAGTCCAATTGCCAATAGTGATACAAAATATAATCTAATATTTCCACACAATAAATTAAATATTTTTTCTTACAGTTTCCAAAGCTTTTCTTAATCAATGGTTATATTTTCCAATATGTGGTAAACATGTAAATTAGGTTAGAGGTTAAGTACATAGATTTGACATGTGTCTCTATTCCAGAGACTTTTTGGGGAACTTTTTATCCTTTCAAAATTTGGCCCGAAATAGAATTCATTGTGGACATGAGCCTTTATTCTGGAGAATTTATCTAAAATTTGGCATCCTTTTGACATTTTGGCCAAAATAGGATTCATGTTATCGATTTAAGTTCATCTAGCAATTATAGAAAAAATGGTTATTATATGTCAGATGATGTAAATTTGACTATGGTTGCCCCTTGACCCCATCATGGGGGTGTTACCCCTAAACCCCTATTCAATCATATTGGGGGAAATCACAATAATAAAATTGAACAAGGCCACAATTTTCTTCAATAATGAAATATTCACCACAATTTTATAGAATTCTCATTTAATTGAAAAAATTTGTCTGTACAAATAATTTTTTTCCTTTTCAAACTAAAAAATTTCATCAATATAAATTAAATTTTTCTGCCCATAATAATGTAGGATTCATTGGAATTTTACCCCTTTTCCACGAAAGGGGCTTCTTTAAATTTTCCTTGACCGTAACCACTTGTAAATAAAATAACATAATAGACATCTTGGTGAGTTACACTAATATTGGTGTGATTAAGTTTGTTTCAATTTTTTGTCATTAAATGTGTAAACCCTACCTTATTACCCTTTGAGTTTGGCTCTCTATAGCCCTTTTTCTTATTTGGTGCATTTATTGTGCTAATGGGACATATTAATGACAATGTATCTATTGTGTGTGGGGATAAAAATGGGGTTGGTCGAAGAATTGTCTAATAAAACAAAGTTGGTTGAAGAATTTGTCGATGTTCCCCTCCCTTTGTGGAATTTAATGGATTGTTTTCCTTCAACACCTCTAGTTTGGAGCCCGAATGATTTGTGAGGGTCAGAGATGATGGAAATCAAGGGAGAGGCAAGTTCCAAAGTTCTTACAGGGAGAGGAAATGTAAGTCCCCTCCCTTGCCCTTGAAAACATTGATAGACTCTCTTAACAATGACATGGTAAGAGCCATAAAAAATGAACACTTAAGGTTGAAGAATGTGGCTATATTTTGTGTGCATGAATAATGAGGCTTTGTTATCTACAAAATTATTTGATCACTATTTTATCAAATTTGTGGGGCAAAAAGATGGGCATGTTTGTTAGTTTTTGCAAAATGATACATGTAGGGTTATTTGTTATTATCTTTAAAAATCATAGTATACAAGATAGAATCTTGAATGTCGACAAGTCCCTTTTTAGGGCTTTCCCATGGTTTCCTAGAGGCAATCTCAAAAAATATATTTTCTCATTCCTCAACTCAATGGGTCAAGTTAAAAAACATTTAGCCAAAATTTAGGCCTTTTATTTCTCAGATTCTCAAGTCGTTGGGCACAATTTGGTAGGTGGACCAGTCTAGGGTGACTCCATCACCTCAATGCTAGTGTTTTAATATCCCTAACACTTGAAATTGATATTCTAGACCAGATTTTGCTATACATATACAATAAATTTTTTTCTTATGAATTGTCCATCTTAGTCAATTTAAATGCTTGCTTTCACTACAAGCTAGATGGGAAAACTTGAAAAGAATTCTCATCTCTTAAAAAAATCACAAGGATGAATTAATGTTGGAATAAGTAAAATTCCTAACCCTAATTCATCAGTGAAATACTATGTTGAAAAGATTCCTTCTTTGAACAATAAATGCAACATATTGAGATCTTCTTAACTAAGATTCAAGCTTTGTAGAAGGAAGATGTGGGTAGTAATTTTATTTCTCTATCTAATACTCTATTAAAAGATGAATATGAGGTCATTGCTAATGGAAAGAACATAGTTATAACTTTTACATCCCTACCCCATTACCAGTCAAATTGTCATACTAATGGACCAAATTTTTCTAGGATATTAAATGCCCAATAGATAGCCTTGGCCACTATTAATGAAAGGCTAGATAAATTAGGATCTCCAAAATGAATAATTCTTTGGGTCCTAGTGTCAAATAAATCACCTTACCCAATTACGAGGAGCTCTTAAACACTCAATTTTTTTTTGTTGATGATACACCTATGTTTGTGGAATTTATTTAAACAAAATTTTGATAATGTTATTACAAGACAAGACTCTTTTTTTTTTTAGCTTCACGGGTAAAGATTTCTCCTTTTAAGTTAAATATATATTTGGACATACCTTTTGTTGTATCCCCCTCTACCAAAGAAATGTGGGCTTGGGTACTTGCTAAAGTGGAGCAAAAACATCACAAGTGGCAAACACATTCTCCTTCTCTCACTCTCTTGTCGATAGAGTGCATATAGTCCAAATAGAATCGGCTTCTCAATTATTTATTTCTCATCTACATGGTTATTTTCTAATTATCAAATTAAGACTAGTTTTGTATGCCTAGACAATTGGGGGCCTAGGATTGAAAGATCTCAAGGCTCGTTGCATAGCATTGGCCTTATAATGGATATTAAAGGCCCTCATAGGTAATGAACCAAGGAAAGTGCTCATCTAAAATAACATCTTTAGATATATTGCTAAGAAAGGAAAATAGTGGAAGGGTCTATCTATTTGTAATTTTGCAATGGGATTTTTTTATGTAAAAGTGTTTGGCTCTAATTTGTTTAACTCTTTATGGAGTGCATAGACTCATGTAAGGAGGGTGTTATAATCCAAAGTAGCACTTGGATCCCCTCCATATTTTTTAGTTACAATCATGTCCATCTAGTGGTTTATTAAACTCAATAAGAAAC
Source organism: Cupressus sempervirens (assembly GCA_028749045.1). Taxonomy (NCBI): domain Eukaryota; kingdom Viridiplantae; phylum Streptophyta; class Pinopsida; order Cupressales; family Cupressaceae; genus Cupressus; species Cupressus sempervirens. Next base: position 478,201,521 of record CM053792.1, read on the forward strand.
CTTTGGCTCTTACATAATGTTGCTCAGCTAAACAATGACATTGAAAAAGGTATCTCTTATATTAGTATTATTCTGATTGACAATAGGTTTGGGACATGGGAGGAAATCAAATGTGAATACGGTATTCCTTCTTCCCATTAAAAAAAATACACTTTGATTGTTAAACACTAGTAAATTTAGGCTTAAATTTTGACGTAAAAAGGTCAAAATTTTGACAAGAGTAGGTCGATAAGGTGACCAAGCTTGTCGTCAGTCTTTTTTGGTTGGTTTTTCGCCACATACATTTTGCGTCAAAATTTTGACTATGTAAAGGTCGACTTACCAACACGAATTTCGTCGCTTTCCCTGGTCCAAGCTGAAGTGATATTACCTCATTTGCCAATGGTGCTCGTCAAAATTTTGATGTAAACCTTCATAGTTGTGCGTCAAAATTGTGATGAATCCAATTTACATTTCTCCTCCAATGGCATACACGTGATGCAAAAGTGGACCAGTTTTGCATCAAAATATTGACCAAAATATTGCATTTTTGTCAAAATTGCGACGAAAGCGCTTTACATTTTTTCGCCGGTGCCATACTAGCGATGCCAAAGCGAACCAGTTTTGCGTCAAAATTTTGACCAAAATATTGCATTTATGTCAAAATTGAGACCAAGATATGTAGAAATTTTGAAAGCTATCCCATTTATTGTAAAAGCTTTTCTCTCATAGGAGCCTTCTAAACCACACAAAACTTGATTCTAAAGCATAATTGGTCGCTGCATGAGAGTCGGGGTATCATGCACATTTCTACCTCCACACCATTGCTTCATTTGTCACATGATTTATTTCATACAAAACAATGAGAAGGAGGAAGAAATGTGCACAATATCCTGAGTCTCCACTGAGCAATTATGCTTTACAACTCAAATTTTGTGCAATTTAAAAGGCTCCTATGAGAGCAAAGCCTTTGCAATAATTGGCACAGCAAGTCTAAATTTTGGTCCCTACAGGGAAGAATAAAATTAGGAAAGAATTATTTATCAGGAATGAAAGCCAATAATTTCATCTATTTTTCAAGCAGATAAACGTGACAAAAAAAACTTATAGTCCCAATCACATCATCATAAGAGCGCATATATAACTATAACTATGTCTAAAACCAAAATAATTTACAAATATCCATAATTCAAATATTATCCTTTGATGTTTTCTTTAATGCAAAGTTTTAAGTCAACTATGTTATCGCCTTGGATGTAATACCAAACTGTCATTAGGCTAAAGACTGCAGCAAGATTTATGATTTACAAATGCAAGGAGAACTACCCAACCAAAGTATAAAATGACATGAAAAGTTAACAATCTATCAATTAAAAATCTAGATGAAATATTTATAGCAATTGAACTGTACATTATAGAAACAAAAAATTGCCTTAAAATTGACACCTCACCAGTTGTTCATTTGCATTTGTAATGGCTTCACAAAAGTTGAAAGCTTATGATTTGTCAAGAACACAAAAGGCACTCACAATTCAGCTGCATCAATAAAACTAAAGTAATTCAATTGTACAGTGAGGGCAAGAGACTGTCAATATTGATTGTGGAGTTGCAGATAGGTAAGCAATAAACATAAAAAGGTCATACAAGATTTTAATAGCAACTATGACCTTCACAATTTTTCTCAATAGTTTTGGGTCATTAAATTGGATAGAAAATTGATAGTAAAATTTGAAAGAGAACACACATAATGTCACATCAAAATAAGTTTGCATCCTACATATGAGTATGCATCAAAACTGAATTTTTACCTCCTCAATCTATTTGTATCAATAAAGAAATAAGACATTTTTGTAATACAAAATTCTTGAACCCTATTCAACTGTAATCTTTCAAACCTACAAAATAAAACAAAAGCCATAAGAACTAAAATAAAAGGATTTATTTCTAAAAAACAATCACATATGCTTTGTATATACCTTAGGACATGATACAAGTTGTTTCACAAGCAACACTAAACATTCCAATTTTTTTCTCGTTTACTAGAGTGATGATAAACTATATGCAAAGTAGAAATAGTGTAGCATAATAGATGATTAGTATCTACAATTTTTAATACTAAAAATTATAAAGAATGTAATACTCACAAGTGTCACTGCCTAAGAGAATGCAACCCAAGTTTTTCATGATCTTTGCAGCATTCATTGCATTGGGAATATCCTACTTATTTGCAAACACCAGTAACACTGCATCTCGTAGTTCATCTTGCAAGAACAAGAAACTTAAATGATAAAAAAAAAATTCTACGGAAAACATGAAAATAATTGTTAAAAGAATGAGGCCAATTTTACACATAATAACCAAAGTTGCCACCCATGAGAAAGACATGAAATCTTCTTGATCCATTTTCCAATTGTGTTTATACAATCCTAAAATTCACTTTGATAGTTCTGACTAATTATTGTTGGAAGGATTTTATTTGCTTCATCAAACGAGTGTATATTGTAGTCTTGGCTTCTTGTATTTTTCAAGATAGTATCATTACTTGTCTAGTGTTGTTCAATCTGAAAGGATGATATTGATATGTTGTTTTTCTATAATAACCAAAACAAGGAGTTGTTGTTAACCTTTACACAAACAAGGGATGAAAGCATAAACATAGGGCATCAACAACACAACAAAATAAACCTTTTTCCTATGTACTTGAACAAAAGTCTAAGCAACGCTATTGTTAGGATTGCAACAAAGGAAACCCCACTACAACCTGTCAACAAGGCCCAAGAGTGATTATTTAAGAGTCAACATTATCAGTAGAAGTTTGTTCAAAATAGAAGTGGGAGAAGTAACTTCAACAACATAGGCCACAAGGCTAGCGAGCATCACACCTAAAATACGATCTAACATCCAAAATTGTGACAAGAATGGAAGCGATAGAAGTCTAGCTCAGACCAACAACATGAGAAGCATCAATATAATCAAAAAAAGTTTCTTCTTCATTAGAAAAAAAGTCCTCAAAAGGAAAATCTAAAACAAAATCAGAAGCTCTAATTGCAAATGGTCATTTTCCACGGCCCTCCATTAAGTGACAGCACCTATCCAACACAAAATGGAAATCATTAGGCATGTATCCTATAGAGATGCAATCTCTACAACAAAATGGAAAACCCTCATATTCAATTCTTCACCCGTGGCCTCTCATCAACCACGATTGAAGTGGAGAGATCTCTATTTCAACTAGAACACAAACATAGAATAGCCCAAAATTGTACTAGATCCATCCAATTTTAGGAACTAGCAAAGGGAATTTCCAATGGCCTTAGGCAAAACAACTCACAAAAGTGAAATGAAGATGAGGAAGGAAAACCCAAACATAACTCACATAGGTATAGCTCAATGTCACCAAACATTAGGGACTTCAAAGAATTAATCACCCAACGGTGTAAATCTTAGAGGCACTAGAGACTCTAAGAATTTATAGACCATACTTCTACACTGATAAAAGTTCATGTTATCACCACAAAATAGGGCAAACTTTGCATAAGACTTGACAGCCCAAGCATATGTCCTTCAACCAAAATTTGACAGACAATTATCTAGAGCATTCAACAGGTCTAGAACCACCAACAAGAGCAAATATCCTAGCACCTAGAAGCGTAGCTTAGCGCTACACCAAGAGAGTCAAACCCCAACAAAAACCATCCAATGGATCTCTTCTGATGGGGTGTGTTACGAGTATATTAAGTTCCCCTCTTTCTCCAGAGTGGAAAACATCATGAATTTTGAGTTCAAATCTATGTTATGTAATACTGCTTTACTCATGTTTAGAGACCCTTACAGTATATTCAGAGATAATTATTATATCTACTCTATAATAAATGGAAGTGTAATAGCATACTAGCATTAGAGTTCATAACCCACATCAAAAGTGGTTAGTTACACAAGAAGAAGCATCGAACATGGGACATGAGAAACGAATTCAGATTGATTTGTCCTCTATTATCAAAGGATCATAGTAAGGCACAACACAAATTCTCAAATATAAATAATAGTCAACTATCATTTTACTTAGATCCCTATGAAAATGTAGCACTAAAATACAATATACATTGGAGTTAGGAATTTGGTTGACAACCAAAATCAATTGAATTGAAATAAGAAACTTCACCAAAGAATCAACTAAATATGTAATTTTAAGCATATTTTGCTACTCAAAATGTTACGACTTCTTCCTTCTTGACCTTAAACTCGTGACATTTTCTAGTTTTACATGGGGAAATATGATCTCTCCAACTGTTAGTTCTAAATGGCTTCCACCTTAGGCGCATAGAGTCTTTGAACTAGATAGATAAAATACACAACCATGCTGAAGACCATGGAAATAGAGGATAACATGGAAAATACCAAACAACAAGTTGGATGATGATGAAGACTACAGTGAAGGTAGAAGATCCTAGACATCATCAATTAATACCAAACTACCAAATGGAGTATACAAACTTGAAAAGATAAGACACACCTTACAACTAAATGAAACTCTAGAAGCTACCATCAAATGGCATGACATTGAATCATTACCAATAAATGAATACAACATAGAGAAGCTACTAGATATGGTATTTCTATTCATTTTTCAAACGAAAGAGTGTAGTAGGTATGCAACCATGACTAAGGAAAGTGCAATTTCACACCATTTTCCATGTTGATGTTGAGATACAGACCTGTGCAATCCAATCTCCCAAGGAATAGACAGCACCACGTATCGCCATCTTTTCCAAAACAAGATTTTTCATAAAGCGATGTTAGAATAGTTACTAAAATGGTCATAAATTATGTTGTTATAGTAAAAGAATACTTTAACTTAAGAAAAAAAACTATACAATATTAAAACATGATATTGTGCTTTAAAAACTAAAAAGGTACCTGTAACGAATAACTTCATTTCGACTTGCTAATTGGTTTTCACTATTAACTATAAGCTTATCTTTAAATTTTGAGCTTCACTTGGTTTCGAGAATAGTTAAATATTCTCTACTTAACAGGGCCAACCACGTGAAGGTGGAAGCTCATTTGGCTTCTCCCCCCCCCAACATCACTCTAAATTTCCTATTAACATTTAATAACATTCAATTCATCCATTTTTAAATATAACATTCAATCATTATAATCACATGATAACATTCATTAACACGTAAAATTAATAAACACACAACATTCATGAATAATTCAAAACTAAGTCATTCATGAATAATTCATCAACACAATATTCATTAACACCCAATATTAATGAATAATATTCATTAACACAATATTCATTAACAATATTCAAGAGTAAGTCATTCATGAATAATCAAATCTTTTTTGCTTTCTTGTCATATCTTTTTTTCATAAAATTTCTAAGAGGAATATCAATGTCCTCGTCATCCCCATTAACATTTAATAACATTCAATTCATCCATTTTTGAAATATAGCATTCAATCATTATAATCACATGATAACATTCATTAACACATAAAATTCATAAACACACAACATTCGTGAATAATTCATTAACACGCAACATTCAAGAGTAAGTCATTCCTAAATAATTCATTAACACCCAACATTAATGAATAATATTCATTAACACAATATTCATTAACAATATTCAAGAGTAAGTCATTCATGAATAATCATTTCTTTTTTTCTCTCTTGTCGTTTCTTTTTTTCATAAAATTTCTAAGAGGAATATCAACGTCCTCGTCATCCCCCTCCTGTACTGGTTCTAACACATGTCTCCTTCTCATCCATTCAGGAACATCATGAGGCCGTTGCACCAAAGGGGGGTCCGCTGCAATAACAAGTACTCCATGAGTTAAATTCACACCATTTTATATTAGTGAATTACAAGTTTTTATTTAAGTAAAGGAACTATAAATCAATAAATTAATTTAAAAGAACAAAACATAGATTTTCTTTACTTGAATGTGCGACATGATCTACCTGTTGATCAGTCTGACCATCCTCCGGCACTCGTTCAGAACGACATGATTCTATATCCTCAACACAAAAAGGTTACACCAAGTTCAATTAAAGATGTTAAATTTTATTAATAATTATATAATTAGTTTTAAATAACAAATGAGCACCTCCATCAATAGTACAATGCACATCAGGGGCTTCATGATGCTGCGTATGATCTGTGTCACGATTAACATGCTACATTGCAATGTCATGCACATTATTATCAAATAAATTGTTGCTCAAGTATTCAATTTATAATATAAATGTTGGCATATTTACCTGTGCACATGATGTAGGAGATTGTTGGTTGGGGCAATGGAAGTTTGTTGTAGGCATTCAGCCACCGCTGCATAGCCTTGCTTGAAGGCAATTTTTTTGTGTTCTTCTGTGGCCTCTAGATTAAAATCAGCGCCCTGCATTTTTTTATTAATTAACAAAATTATTTGCATTTTATAAATCATTTTTCTTTTTAATTCATTTATTGCTACTTACAATACGTGCTTTGATTTTTGAATATCCCCCAGAGCCAAGTCTGTGCTGCCCAACCTTTTCCAGCCTCACCTTTGTTGCCTTTGATGTGTCTTGCAACCTATGAAAAGTTTGAAATATGTTAGATGATATAGATATAAAGATCAGTACTAAATAGTGGATTATTATATGGTATGAAGGTTTTAGCATAAAGTAGCATGTTCCACCAAAAATATGAAAAAAGGGAAGAAATTATAGCATCATACCTTTAATTGACATGTGTAATCATGTTATTTATCCATGTTCATGCTAAGTATTTATCCATATTCTGACATGCCTCTCCATAAAATTACACATCAATTTCGATAGTCTATATTATCCATTGTCACACAAAGTAAACAATAAGCTAAAAGTTGAAACAGCTAGTAGATTTTATAGATTAAATTTTTATCCCTACGTTCCACACTCAAAGTGTTTTTATCCCCAAGGCTGCAACAAGTATAAACTTGAGGGCGAATGTCAAATTTCAGATTGTTTTAGTAGCATTCCTTTTTACCCGTAGCTGAAAAGTAAGTATTTTTTTGGTTTTAATTTAAAAGACATCACCTTTGTGCATCAAGTGCTTCTTTAGCCTCCACACTACATGGAACTGATTTTATAAATGGTGGTTGTAACTGAAACAAAATCCCCACTGATTTGTTAAGATAACTAGCAACTAACAGGAACTACCTAGCATTGTTCCAGCAGAAGACTCACGACTTAAGACTTGTCTTAATCTATGTTTATTTTGATTGCTTCTAGCAGTGGAGCACCATTCAGAATTTTTGAGAAGATCAGAAACATTACATCATAGTTTGGAGGATGTTTTGTGTAGTCTACATCCACAACAAACGATTTAAAAGCTGACACTTGGATAGAAAACTGTTTAGATAAGCTTCAACTATTCTTAAAAGTCACACAGTAAAAGAAGAATTAAGGATAGAAAAAAATAAAAAGTCAACTTTAACAATTTTACTATAGAAATTAAGAAAATTAGTATGTGATCATGTTTAAATCATTTGCTTTAATAATGCCACATAATTTTGATCCTATAAATAAGGTATAAGAGTTTAAGAAACAATAAATTTCATAGAGTGGAAAGAAATAGTAGAAATTATCAGCATTATTTATAAGAATGAAATTTGGGTTAGAGTTTTCCAAAACAAATTCCTAACTTTAAATGCTTGCAAACAAATGCTTTCATGCATATTAAAATAACATAAATGCTTACACTTGTAGGGGACACGACCAATAATGGAGAATGCATGCACACCTCCTCCAAATAAGGAAAGCATTGTAGAAATTTGACATTAGCAAAATTTTCATCATCAGAACAGGTGATTTTCCTGATTGATTTCACTTTTGCAAAATGTTCCAGAAGTTGAGTGTCAGTTTCCAAATAGAGACATTTAGGTAAACAGAAGCTCACCATTATCTTACTGGGAAAACTATAATCAATAATTATAATGCTTTCTAAGAGTGGACAATTCACATCCAATGTCATATATATATCATTGACATGTCGGAGGGGTGATACAATAAAAAGATCAAAACTAAGTGCTAATCAAAGCACTATCAATATCTCAAGTCTCAAAATGATACATCAAATATACAATGAATCTCATGATCAATATGAAGATACAAAAAGGAACAAAAGATAGCATGGACCTAACTACAGCCTTCCCCCTCATTACTAGGAGGATGAGGAGGAGTAACATCTGCATGTGCAGGAGGCACTACACCATCAGAAGCTCAAGCATAATCAAAGAACCTTGAGACATGTTGAGCTAGAGGTACTGCATTTTCATATACTACATAATAATGAGCAGCCCGAGAGGTATGATGACAAGTCTCATCTCGCTCTAACTATAGGTTTCAAGTATGATTACTATATTATATTACAATTATTATATATCATTATATATTACAATTACTGAATATCATTTATCACCTATACTGCTAACACATACAACTATGGTACATGTAGTTGAGCATTACTATATTTTCAAGACATAATATAGCTATATGTGAAGTTATACATCATTGACAATTCACATCTAGTGTCATATATATATCATTGACATGAGCAGCCCGAGAGGTATGATGACAGGTCTCATATCGCTCTAAATCTATCTATCTCTTTAGCTCTATGGTCTCAAACCATAGATTTACTAGCTCACAGTTCCCCTCTTCTAGCTAGTCATGCATCTCTAACTATAACTTGCACCTGTAACTTGCCCACCTACCTCTGAGAAGTCCTCAATCTCTCCCTCACATGTCATAGAGAATCTTGAGTCTGTGCTAATATATCTCCTATGGGTGAAACCTGTGGAGGCTAATTTGGCATGTCATTATCCCCTCCTCCACTCACATCCTATTGTGGTGGCTCCTCTACCCTATGTCTCCTAGCATCACCTCCTACTACACCCATGGTGCTCATCTCTCTGTGAGTTCTCACATGAGTAGGCCTATGTGCCTATTCATTGTTGCTCAATCTAAGATCCAATCTAATAGTATGAGAAGGAATTGTCACAAGAACTACCAGTGGCCATTATAATGGTCTCTCCTCCCTCAAAGGATGTTCTTGTGGCTGTTGAACATCAGGGTGTGGTGCCTGACTAACTACCCCTATAGGATCAGTTATATGAGGAAATGAATGTGTGGCCAAATGCTCTATGTACTAGGGAGTGACACCATCATTCACTACATCTAGAAAGTAGTCCCACCTATAAATGGTAAGGCCACTAACACTCTTCCATACATCTAATTGGGTCCAATCTAGGAGAACAACCTTTTTTTACCTCCTTGGTGAAGCAAGTGTAACTACAGTACTCCTGTGATATACTATATTGATAGTTGAACTATCTCTAGACATGGGTTAGCGGAAATCTCTCTATCTTCAATGAAGAATGGCCATTCAGTGGCTAAGATACCAACATGAATCCTAGCTAGGAGAAGACATCATCTTATGGCTCTATGCCTAGCCATGGTCTATAGGTAACATACATAATGTCATCCAAATGAAGTCTCAAATAGTTTGTCTTACCTAGTGTATGCTGGATCATCTCTCCACAATACCAATAAATATAAATCTAAAAGTGTTGTTTTCAGTCCTCAAAGATAGGAACGTGATTGTTGTCATTAACTTGTGTTTCTGGCATTGAACGTGATGCTTATTACTTTTAGGAGACTAACCATTAGTAAAATTCTTGCAAAGTTTTTCAAAAAAATTGCACTTGTCATTACAATTACTGAATATCATTTATCACCTATACTGCTAACACATACAACTATGGTAGATGTAGTTGAGCATTACTATATTTTCAATACATAATATAGCTAGATGTGAAGTTATAAGTGCACTATTTATATCTTATGTAGGATTTATGCCCAGATTGAGATATATACAGTTGTGTCAGCATTGAGATTGAGATTTATAAGCAATTGTGTCAGCATATGAATTTAGGATTTATAAGCAGTTGTGTCAGTTATATCTTATGTAAGATTTATGCCCAGATTGAGATTGAGATTTATAAGCAATTGTGTCAGCATATGAATTATATACCTTTCATCAATAGATAGATTAAATTGAGCTAGTTGAAATTGTTTTTGATAAGATAAACAAGTTTTAAGGGATCTTGAAACCCATAAGTTCTACAAAAACAAGGCTAATAATAAGCCAAAGAAGCCTAGACAAAATAGAGGTCCAGCAACTGAAAAAAAGCCCGAAGGCCTAGCCCAAAACAAAGGCCCACAGAAAGGCCAGAAAATAAACAAACTAAAATAGACTACAAAAAGCCTGTCCAAAAGCCAAAAGCCAGGAAGATGAAAAGACAAAAGACAAGAAAACTAGTCTTCAGTTATCTTCTCCATTTCCTGCATAGTCTGAGCTGCCTCGACTATCTTTTGCTCCTCCTTTGCCATTTGATCCTGGACCTTCTCCATGCCCTGATCCATACTGGTGACCTAACTGATTGTGGCCTTGTCATCATCCAGCCTGGCTTTATCCCTATTCTATCCTCCCTCCTCCACTAGCAAGCCCCTATCCTTAAGTTTACCAACAAGGGATTGGATGTTGTCATTCATCGAACTCAGGAGAGAAATCATCTGACTTGCCAGGTTGTGGTTGTAGTTTTCAAGATTTCTTAATCTCCTTTCATTTAAGCTTTCTCTGTTATCCTGGTCCTCCTGGCTATCATTACCTGTCTTATTCTTAATACTTTCCATTTGGGATACCCTTTCTCTAACTTTCTCTAGCTCATGGAAGAGCCATTTGATTGATCTAAAGTTGTCAATCATACTACTGTGGGCATTATTCAGAAGGTTCATTCCAGTCTCCCTTGCGTTGTCTGAGATGGCCAGGATAGCTAGGTCTATGAGCTTATTGAGCCTAGGCTACTCCAGGTTGTCCACTAGGATCTGAGGGTTCATAACTTCCCTAAAAATCCCCATAGTAGTAGTCCTCACATTGAAATTTTTCCAGGCCTTTATCTTATTTTTGACATACACTTCCCCCTCGTTCTCACTAGTGATGACATTCGCTTTTTCCTCCGAAGGAGGCTGAGACTGGATAGGGGAGAGGGGAAGAGGAATAGCATCCGTCCTCTGATTTCTAGTCTCCTCAACTCTCACAACCTCCCTCTTCCATTTTTTCCCAGGTTTCTCCTCTTCCAACTCCTCCTGTGACACTTTGTCAAAATCTTCCATATCCATTTCCTCCTCCTCCTCAGCATAACCCTCTTTTACTTGAGCTTGGTCGTGATCCCTAGGGCTTTTCTTGCTAGGAGTTATAGCAGTGGACAGTTTCCTGGCTTGACCTTTTTTCTTCTTTCCTGAGGAAACATTCTCCTCCTCCGAGCTAATGCTCTCAATGTCATCAGAGTCAGAAGAAAAGCTGGAGCTGCCTTTGTCAACATCCTCAACTTGAGGAGGGTTTTTGCATATAGACTGAGCTTTAAAATGCTCATGGATGAGGAGTAATAATCCCTCATGCAAAGTAGGGTTAACAGTGGCTTTCTTCTTAAAACTAGAGATTTCCTTGTTCATAGAGGTGAGAAGGTAAAAGGGATGGAAATTCTTTTCTTAGCGAAAATGATTTAAAATCACAAAATGGTGAGTTCTGACCAGATCAAACTTAGGGTCCAGGGTAACATAATCAATGAAGGCAAATAAAACATACCTCCAAAACTTCTTTATAGTCTCTATCACATAGAAAGATTCTTTCTTTTTCAGCTTGTTCATCTTTGCAAAAAATTTCACGAACTCCTTGACTGCATTGGACGAAAGTTTCTTGTCCCTGTAGAATTTGAAACCCTCCATAGGGATACCAGTGACCTCCGCAACCACCTCCTCTGTGATTTGGAAAGAAACCCCGTTCACCTTGACCTTGCCATTGTTCCGTGAGTTCACCATGTTGTTGGTGACCTCAGGGTCAAAAGCATGGAGTTTCTCAAAAAAATTTGCAACCTTGCCCTTTTCTAGTTTTTTTCCAGACTTTGCCCATATTCTTCAACTTCTCCACTTTACCCACTAGCTCCTTTCTGCTCCATTCTCCAGTCATGACGTCCATTTTTTTTCAACAATTCTCATGAGCCCCAATCTCTGCAAATTTTTTCCAGCCAAGATTTTGGCTCTGTTTCTATTATTGGGTTCATAATCATTTGCCTCTCTGATACAATGGCAAGTGAAAATGATAACAATCCTCCAAATGTGTCGAAAAGACAGAGAAAATTTCTTGAGATTACAAAAACCAAGAAACTTATTATTGCTTGTACCAACATCCATTCTTTCTTTATTAAACATGATTACAGTTAGATTGACCCGTACTTCTATGGATTTTCTCCAACTCGATTAGTGACTTAGCCTCCATCAGAATATTTTTTTCGGAATGCCAGATCATCTCTTTTTCTGCTCCCACCCCTTTGTTAGCAAACCAGTCAGCAACTGGGTTTGCCTCTCTAAATGCATGAGTGATGTGGACCTTCTCAAATTTTGTGAGGGTGGCATGTGTCTCATCAATTATATTTGCAATTGACCACGATGGAGGGGAGATACCATTAATATTGTTAATTATATTTTTGGAGTCCCCTTCAAGCCAAAGTTTGGAGACTCCAGCTTCAAAAGACAGCTTTACCACACTGCACACGGCTCTGGCTTCAGCCAAATGGTTGGTCTAGGTTCCAAGCGAGAGAGCAAAGGCCGCAATCCCCTCCCCAAAAAAATTTCTTATGATTCCATCGCTTCCAAAGGGGCCAGGGTTGCCCTTAGAAGCACCATCGAAGTTGGCTTTTGACCATCCTTCCAGGGGTAGAATCCATCTAGCATCCTATCTTTTGGGATCCCTGTCTTTTTCTTTAACCGTCTCCCTGTCCTCTATATCAACTTCCCCCTCCTTCATCACTTGAAGGTTTTATTTTATGTTTTTCAAAATCTTCCTTCCCAAAATTATTGCCGGCTCCTCTTTGTCCCTAAAAATTCTATTGTTCCTTTCCTTCCAAATACTCCAGCAGGAGTGAGGCAAAAACCAGGCATAATAATCCTGTCAGCCTACAATTTTACAGAGGCTTTTCCAATGACTAAAAAAGTTGATAAGGTTATTTGGCCAGCACCAGAGAATCTCCATTTCCTGATTAAGAGAATTCCACACCTCCCTAGCAAAGTCACATTGAATGAAGATATGATTTCTCGACTCCAGACTGGTTTTTATAGAGCGGGCATCTGTTGGGTATAACATGGCCTCTCTTCATGAGATTATCTTGCGTTAGGATTTTGTTCTGAAGGGCCAGCCAATAAAACATGTTGATCTTAGGAGTGAGGCCCATGAGCTAGGCATCTGCCCAAGGGGGTTTCTCCTTTAAACCCCAGAGAGAGTTGTAGCCAAAAGAAACAAAATAACTTCCATTGGGATTATCCCTCCAAACTAGCTCATCCTTATTATTACTAGGGATCAAAGCGTTAAGCATAGTCATTATTGGTTTCAGGTCCTCGAAAATGAGGGAAAGGTCTCTCCATTCCTGACCAACCCTATAATTGCTTACTTTAAACCCATATAGCTCCCTGCATTCTTGCACCCATCTCTCAAAAATTGGGTTGCTAGAAAGTGGGCCTTGACATAACCACCTGTCAAACCAAAACTGAATATCCTCCCCATTGCCTAGTTTCCAAGAGACCCTTGCCTTAGCCAGGTCCTTGGCCTTCAGGATACCATTCCAAATAGTTGACCCTTTAGGGATGTCCTCATTGAATAAAGTAAAATGAAGAGAGGGTCTTCTGAGGTATTTATTTTCCAGAATGTCTCTCCATTCACCAGTGTTATTGAAGATTCGCTAGATTTGTTTTGCAAGAAGCGCCTTATTGAGATGGGTAAGCTTTCTAATGCCCAAACCTCGATACCTCTTGGGGAGGCAGACCTTCTCCTAGGAAACAAGAGGGTACCTTTTCTTTCCTTCAAGTTTGGTCCATAGAAAGTCTCTTTGGATTTTCTCCATTTTCTCTACAAATTTCACAAGAATTCCAAAAAGGCTCAGAGCATAAATGGGAAGGTTCTGAAGAGTGTATTTGACCAGTAGACATTTCTCAGCCTAGCTAAGAGAGACACCTTTCCATCCAACCATCTTCCTATTGAATCTATCCAGAATACCATTCCAGAAAGAGTCAAGGGGAGAGGAGCCCAAGGGGAGCCCTAGATAGGATGAAGGGAGAGAACCCACCCCACAACCAAGGATTCTGGAAATTTTCCTTTGTCTTACTTCAGGGGTGTTAAAAAAGAAGGTTGAGCTTTTGTTCCAGTTAATCAGCTGACCAGTCCCTCTAGAGTAAGTATCAAGAACCTCTTTCAAAGTCTTAGCTTCTTTCACAGAAGCTCCCCCCCCCCCCCCCCCCCCCATTATAGTGTCGTCCACAAATTATTGGTGAGTGAAGGGGACATTTCTCAAAGAAGGCTTGATCCCTATAAGACTTCCATCAAACTTTTTACATTCAATAAGCCTCCCAATGCAGTCAGCTAAAATAATGAAGAGGATAGGTGATAGGGGGTCTCCCTGCCTAAGACCTCTAGAAGGTTTAAAGAACTCAGAGGGGGCTCCATTAATTAGAACAACAAGAGAGGAGGTAGACACCAATTGAGAAATGAGTTTACACACTTTATTGTCAAAACCAAAGGCCTGAAGGACCTTTCCAAGAAAGGACTAGTCCACCCAATCATAGGCTTTTGAAAGATCTAGTTTGAGCAACATACCTTCCCACTTGGAAGCTTCTAAAGAATAAATAACCTCATGAACCATCAGCACCGAGTCCAAGATTTGTCTCCCAGGAACAAAGCCTGATTGTTGTGAAATGATCAGATGCAGCATTTTAAGCATTCTGGAAGTGAGAACTTTAGAGATGATCTTGTAGAAAGAGTTGCAAAAACTAATGGGCCTAAACTTGTCGAAAGAGTCAGCCCCTGGGGATTTAGGGATGAGAACCAAGAAGGTAGAATTAATCTCCTTAAGAATACTTCTAGCTCTGAAGAACTCCTAAACTTCCTTAACCACATCCCCCATAACCACTGGCCAGTACATTTGGAAGAAAAAGGTGGGAACCCATCCAGACCAGGTGATTTGTCACCAGGTAGGGAGAAAAAAGCCTCTCTAACTTCCAAAGCATTAGGAATAGCATAGAGAATTTTATTATGGTGGGGTTGAATAATCTGAGGAATACAAGAGATGATATCCTCTTGATCCACCTTGGAAAGTAGGGGGTCCTTGGAGAGAAGAGAAGAGAAGAAGGAGACCGCTTCAGCCGAGATAATTGGATCTTCAGACAACAACACCTGCCCCTTCCTGATTCCAGAGATCCTGTTGTTAGCCCTATTTTTTAGGGTGGAGAGATGAAAGAACTTTGTGTTTCGATCTCCATCCTTAAGCCATGAGATTTGAGATTTTTGCCTCCAGAACTTTTCCTCCCTATTGATGATGTTATGAAGATCAGACAGGATCAATAGCTCAACCTCCCTGTTACTCTCATTATATCCTTCCTTCTGTATACTATCTTGGATGACAGATAGATTATTTGACAACTCCTCCTTATCATGAAAAATATGGCCAAAATCATACTTGTTCCAAATTTTTACCATCCTCTTCACATTTCTGAGCTTTCTGGTGACTCTGAACATGGCTAAGCCATCAACACCAATCCCCCACCATCTTTTGACATTATCCAATAGGTCAGGATGAGTGGTCCACATTTTCTCGAACCTAAAAGGGAAATTTCTCCTGGGCTCAAGAGGGGACACCGAAAGAGAAATGGGATAGTGGTTAGAACCAACTCTAGGAAGCAGAGATAATCTACAGCTAAAAGAGTGCAACCAATCTAGGGAGATTAAAGCTCTATCCAATCTGACCTGAATGCAGTCCTGACCAGCTCTCTTGTTAGACCAGGTAAAGGTACCCCTCGAGAGCTCCAAATCCATTAGGGCCAGGTCATTGATGAAATTGGAAAGATCCTGCTTGCTTTCCCAATCTGGGGGCAATCCTCCCATCTTCTACTTGTCCTCCAGCAGAGAGTTGAAGTCTCCCAAGATAATGCTTGCACCAACTTTCCAACTTTGACCCAGTAATTTTTTCTATCTCTCTTGTTGTTGGGAGCATAAATGTTCACTAAAAACTAGCATTCATTAGTTTGCAAATGTTGAACTCTATAGAAGAGGATGTTATCCTCATCATACTCAAGCACAATATTGAAATGTCTGTTATTGAATAATAGCAGTAGCCCTCCAGATGCTCCTTCTAAGTTTGAGGAAATGCCATTCATGTTGCTGTTGAATCTAATATTTTCTAGATTTTCTTTCTTCATTTTCATTTCCTGAATAAGAAATATATCAGGCCTTTGATCCCTTATCATATTCCTTACAACTTCTTGCTTGTGGATTCCATTGAGTCCACGAATATTCCATGAGAGGATCTTCATGCTTTAATTGTTTAGCAAGCTTCCTGGATGGTGTGTTGCGTTCCATCCATGATGTTTCTTCTTGTTTCCTCCTTCCTGATTTCATTCTTGTTTTTCCTTCCCACCGGGTTGGTTTTATGACTAAGATCTGCCTTGGCCTTGCTTCTAGTTGAAGCAAGAGAGGCAAGAGAGGGCTCTCGACTATTCTTCTTCTTACTTCTTCTAACTTCTGTCCAGGGTGGCTCTTCTTCTTCTTTACATAAATCAAACAAAGCATCTAGCCTGGCCAGTTGTTCCGATGTTGAAGCAAACAGCCATTCTAAGATTCTATTCACTATTACAGGGGGTTCCCTACTAACTGGGTTTGTGGAGTTTTGAGACAATGGTTCCCCTTCCTTTTGTTCCTCCATAGAGTCCAGGATAGAGGAAAGATTCGGATCAACCTCCTCAGAACTCTCAGGGATTTGAGACTCCAAAATACTTGCCTCTTCGAGATTATCCTTGGTTTCCTTCATTTGGGAAGGGTTGGTTTTGTCCTCAGGTGTCTCTTTCCCTTCTCCTTCCAGTGCTTCCACTACAACCTGGAGGTCCCAGGGTTCAGCTTGGAGGTTAGGAACAGAATCATTAGCTTTTCCTTCAACCTCTCCATTTTTCTTGACTTGCATTTCTTTCTTCTTCTAAGTCTTTTTGGGAACATGAGCAGCTTTCTTCCCACCTTAAGGGTGGGCCTTTCCCCCCATTCCCTTTCCTTTGAATAGTGGGCAGAATCCAACCTTGTGGTCTGCCTTCTTACAATGGAAGCACGCAAAAAGCACACTTTCATAGTCACTCTTTTGGATTTTGCTTCCCAATCGAGATTGAAATTCAATAACTTGAGGCATATCCTGTGCTTCGGTCACTCCTACACAAATCCTTGCATAGGTAAGTCTCTTCTTTGCTGCCGTTATAGGATCAATGGAAAGAAGCTCTCCAAAAGACCTAGCAATGCCATCAAAGATGTCCTCATGCCAGTATTCCATGGGAAATTTCGGGAGTCTAATCCATACTAGAGCCTGGGATAGGAAATCATTATTCAAGTCTAGATTGGAAGATCATTTCTGCAAGATTAAAGTAGATCTCCCCAGAGATCAGTTCCCTGTGCACAGGATTCTGGAAAAGTCTTCCAAGCAAGAAAACTCAAAAGTCATGAAACCTTTTTCCATTGTTGTCACCTCTACATGCCCCTTTAAATCCCATTTGTTTTTGGTAAAAACCCTCACAACATCAATGTTGGGCCTTGGCCCTATAAATTTTCCCACCAGAGTATTCACCATACTAAGGATATTGTGGTCTATAATTTCCCGAGGAGCTTCCAGAGCAAAGATACCCTTCTCCTTGTCTGATTTATCAATGACTTTCGAGAATGTCAACTTACCTAATGGTTTGAATCCAAATAGGTTTGACCAGCGCCCCCAGGCCCCAGGCGGCCCACCACCCGAGTGAAGGGGAGGAATCTTCTCACCTGGGTGAGGCAGCAACTCTCGTGGGTCCCCATCCTTTGAGGCGTCTGCATCATTCACCTTCGATTCTTGCCTTGCACCTACAGATTACCCCCCAACACCCGTGTTCGCCCGATTCTCGCCTAGCTACTGATTCAAAATCCCATTCTTGCCTTGCTGCTGATATGAAAACCCATTCCCGCTCACTCTGCACGCTCCACTCCCCATTTCCACTCGCTCAAAAAATAAGCTAGTTGAAATTGTTGATACTGAAGTTGAACCCTAAATTTTCTCATTAATGTACTAGTAGTTAATACTATTGCATACCTTTTTGGCTTTTCTAGTGTAATTTCTTTTGGATTTTATGGTGTACTTTCTTTTGGACTTTCCCTTTTCTCCTTTGCATCCAAAATGAACTCATTCTAGTCCCTCACTGAAACAAAGGGAGGACGCTCATACTTCGAGTTTAAGACGAGGCTCTTTCTATATGTGTCCCTCACAACCTTAACATGTCTGGAAGCTTTTTGTAACAATTTCTTATGATAAAAAATATTACTACCAAACTCATGCTCTATATCGTTGATGAGCTCATCTTTTAATTTTTGATCTTGGTAGTTCCACCTTTTAAGAAAAAACACAAAATTGTTAGATATAGCTAGTATAAGAAAAGACCCGAATGAAAGGAAAAATGTTGCACCAATTAATGATATGAAAAAAAATAGTGGGATAAAATTAGTTTAGTTATGATGTTCCACCTTTTACGTATGGTTGGCCCGAATCTTCGTAGTGTGAGGTCATAAAGCCTCCCATAAAATGTATAGTTTCCTGCAAAAAATGTCATGGGATAATTAATAGTAAGAACCATTAAAATGAATCATGCGAAGAATACTTTTTATAGTGAATAACAAATACATAAAATGAGATACATTTCATCTTTTTAGTGATCTATTTCAGGGTTAGAGGATCAAATTGACCAAAATTGACCAAAAAAGAACTTTGGAATTTTTTTTTAAATGTCTAAAACCAGTCAAACTCTACCAGGGTTCTATTGTTGATGTTCTTAAACTAAAAAATGTATTGTGACTATATTAATCAGTATACCTTGAAAAATAAATATAGTGCATAATACATATAACTTGCCATGACCTTCATTTTTTGTCATTCTTAATTGATGTTGTCACTGATCATACCTGGGATATTATGGAAAACAAATATTGCTAAAATAGACAGTGAAGCTAAAAGTGAGCACTCTAAAAATCTAACAGGCAATAGCAATGATGTGGGAAATCATTGAAAACTGAACATTGAATATGAAAGAAGACTCCCACTTTTGGTTCTCTATACAAAAATTGGTTAGTATCTTCTACTAAAAGCATGAAATTGCAATGTATAGAATTACTAAACTAGAGAATTACTAGTATAGACAAAAGGTCATTGATAATTTAGATGATCCTACCAAACCACTTCCTATCATGTTTACGTCTTGCAAGAAAATCCTTATTACAATATAAAACAATATTATTTAAAGTACCTGGACATTTCAAAGGCATTGATTCATCATCGTCAATCAACAATGATGTTTGCATAGCTCCTGTGCTAGAAATATAGGTAGCTCCAGGAAATGACAGTGAATTATCACCAATACATACACTATGATTCGCATTTGGCGGAGTACCAGACGGTGCATCTCCTACCACAAAAAAAATAATACACTATGTGATGCACCCAAGATTAAAGTACATATTATCAACTCATAATTAACACAAAACCAAATATAGCAAAACAAGGATTTACCAGCTAGACGTCCCCTTGTTACCGACATTGCAGTCAAAAATCTTGTACAAGCATCCGTCAACCTCTTAGGAGTCTCCTGCACTGGATGACTTGAACAATACATTGTTAGCAAAGACATTCTGAAATAATAAAAGTAAGAGTTAAGAAGTTTTGAATGTTTGAAATAAAAAACTCTTTCTAACTTGTCAACTAAAAGATTATTTTACCAATGGCAGTCGGAGCTCTGCTACTACTGGCCTCACTACGTTGTCCTTGACCAAGTTGTGGATTAGTTGCCAAAAATTCCTGTATAACAAGAATTTAGTAGTTAAAGTTTCTTACAACTCTTTAAAAAAATTGCATCAATAAAGTATTTTTTCCAATATTACATATTTTACTTCACAACATAAAAGATTATAAAATACAAATCTTTATTAAACTTTTCTTATAACTAAATATTCATTGGAGCTTAGTTCATAACAATGAGCTTGCGCTCTCAAATCTGATAGCCTCTTCATCATCTCCTTGGATTCCATATTTGCCTCATCCAAAATTTTTCATTGCTTCTAAATTAATTTTTTTTTAAATTTTCTTCAACATTTTTATGAAATCGGGAGTTTCAGCAATATCCTCATCAGAAGGTGTAGCTAGTGGCTCAGCACTTACTGATACTGCTTTACCCTTATCCTAAACATCAAATTGTGAGAGAAATATCAGTAAAACTATTATAAAAACTTAAAAATTGTAAATAAAATAATGTAATAATATAACATTTTTCAACTATCTAATTTGTACAATTTCAAAAAGGTTTACCCTCGCTGAAGAAGGGGTGGGAGTAGCATCCTAGTGACCTCTATCATCTTTCGGATCCATATCATCCTGTCACAAAGATTAAACATTAAAAATTCAGCTAACTGAAAGCAATAGACAGCCAAAAAAAAACTTATTAACAAAATGGTAAATAGTACTTACACTGTAAATAAAATAACATAATAATATAACATTTTTCAACTATCTAATTTGTACAATTTCAAAAAGGTTTACCCTCACTGAAGAAGGGGTGGGAGTAGCATCCTAGTGACCTCTATCATCTGTCGGATCCATATCATCTTGTCACAAAGATTAAACAAAAAAAATTCAGCTAACTGAAAGCAATAGACAACAAAAAAAAAACTTATTAACAAAATGGTAAAGAGTACCTACAGCCCTCATGATAGTAACTTTGTTTGTATCTATGCGATTTAAATGGTAATCGATTAGTAGTTCTTCCCCTACACTTATTGATTTTATTGCACAAACAAAAACTTCATTCCCCTCACGCACCTCAAATATGCAACTGGGTTTCTTACTAGTTGAAGAAGGTCGCGTACTATTTATAAAACCTGCAATATTACCTATTGCTTTTGGTCTCACATCAATGTACATAGAAAATCTTTTACTTTGATCTTTTTTTTGTATTGTATATAATTAGCTAATACCCCATACATACACATTTTTTTTTATATTGAACAATCTGCATCCAATCATTGTAATTGTAACATGGACCGACATACTTGAACAATTCGACAACTTTGTTGTAACCTACCTTTATCCCATCCATGGAAAATAGGCCCAAACCATGTAATGAGGATGGAGCAATGCAATATATCCTCTCATTAACACAAAAATTTGTGTTAATTGGAGGTAGCTCATTGGGTACCCATTCTTTCTCAATGTGTGAGTACTGAAAGGGCACATTGATGTTGCCTTTGGTCTCATCATCATAAGAACATGACCCCCCATTAGCAAGGAAAAATTGCATGCGTTTATCAAAATTTTTTCTATTCTTTTGACCTCTAGTTGATCTCCCTATTTTAGCCATACTACATGTAGAGCTTTCATCTACCAGTTCCTCATTTCCCTCATTCGATGTAGATAGATCCAACAAGTACCTATTTGGTGGGTCCTGCAATCCATCAAATGGAAAGTGAAAGTGAAAAATATAAAATGTAGTAAGTTGAAAGTGATTATACAATTATATTTCTATACGGACCTTCTTTGTCTATATATACATTATATGATTATATAATATGTCTATTTATAACATACATGCTCAATGATAAACAAGAAGAATATAAGAAAATTATGTCTATTTATTGACTTATACCTGCTGATCCATGTCACTGTGCATAATCCACGCCAAATGGGTCAAATTTCTTGTAGTCAATTGACTGTTTGCAAAAAGGGTGACAATCAGACACAATATAAACATTGGTAATTATAAATAACATATGTTGTAATCATTAGAAATGAACACAATAAATATGTAATCAAATTTCCTGAATATGTTAATCATTTACTTTAAGTTAGCTAAAAATTACATAATACACATTTGCTACAAATAACTTTGAAGACAACATGAACAATAGGCAACATCGCGAACATGAACAAATTTTCCTTATATATGGAATGCAAGATTGTCAACAAAAGGGGTGACGATGTACTTGTAGTCAATTGACTGTTTGCAAAAAGGGTCATAATCAGACACAACATAAACATTGGTAACTATAAATAACATATGTTGTAATCATTAGAAATGAACACAATAAATATGTAATCAAATTTCCTGCATATGTTAATCATTTATCTTAAGTTAGCTAAAAATTACATGATACATGTATGCTACAAATAACTTAGAAGACAACATGAACAATATGCAACATCGTAAACATGAACAAATTTACCTTAATATATGGAATGTAAGATCATCAATAGAAGGGGTGACGACGTTTTTAGTCATTGATTATCTTCTTCTTCTTCATCATCATCATCATCATCATCGCCATCATCACCATCATCATCGCCATCATCATCGCCATCATCGCCATCATCATCGCCATCATCACCATCATCATCGCCATCATCACCATCGCCATCATCACCATCACCATCACCATCACCATCACCATCATCGTCATCATCATCATCTTGATCTTCATCATCTACTTCTTCATTATCTTCAATATCTTCTTCTTCCATAACATTATACTTTATCGGCCTTCCTCTTAGATCATGTCTAACAAAAAATGACCAACCCTGTTTATGTGGAACCTCTGAGTAAAACACTTGCTCACATTGGCTTGGAAGAACATAGGGCTCATCTCCAACTAGCTCAAATGACCTTGTATTGATCATTGTAAATCCATTATCATGTTGAATAACCGTTCTATCTGGATCATTTTGATTTAATCATAACCTGTACCATTTGACTACAAATAGAACTACTTTGAAGGTGTTAAATTCACACTCAATTATATCATCTAAGATACCATAGTATTGATTTTGAGATTGTTGAGGATGTATGTCGTTTCTAGATGATATATTGGTGACCTCAAAAACTGCAGTTATCCCAGAATCACAGGTTCTCTTTGTGTCATCCAACCTTTTTGTGCGAAATCTGTGGCCATGATAGTACATAGCTTTGTGGTGCTTGACCTACAATTTTTGAAGTGTGTAAATTATTTGCATCGTGATTTGATACAAAACATACGTCGAGTTATGATCATTAATAAATTTCTACGTACCACTCCACCTCTTAAACCCTTTACTAGATCAACTACCATCAGCATAACATTGGAATCTCCATTACGATGAGCTTTTGTAACCAATGAAGCAACACCTTCCCATGTTAATGAGCAACCATTTTGTTGACATCATTCAATCCATTCCATCATCCAATCAAGATTGTTCGCAATATACAAATGTATTGCATCCCACTCTCGACTACCTGTTTCAAAAAAATACATCAATTAAAAATAACTTACATTGAAGATTTATAAGAATTAATTAATTACAATAAAATCTTAGATTTACCTCTCACTTTCCTCAATCTACCTTTTCCCATCAAGTACTCCCCTTCTAATTTTTTAATTGAGTTGGGATCCCAATTACGATCTACATGGATCTTTGCTGCAAACTTAGGAAAATATTCACTAATGTACACCATGGTCTGGTATGCCATACATCCCTCCACCATAGAACCCTCAGGATATGCTCTCTGTCAAACCAAGCCTTTCAAAAATTTCAAGTGCCTCTCAACCATCCACATTGACCTGGTTGGTATAGGTCCACACAATTTAATCTCCTCAACTTGATGTATGAGGTAGTGTTCTTGTGCATTGAAAAAACTTGGAGGTAGACACTTTTGCATTTCACACATTAGAAGAGGAATTTTTCTCTTCCAATATTTTATATCTTCTTTATTGATTTCTTTAGATGACAACCACCTCATTTATTTTTCAAGATCATATATAACCTGTTTGACATTGTTGGTGAAGTGGCGTGGGAGAGATAGAGGTAGAACGTACTGCAATATTTGTAAAATGATCTTGTCAATATTTTATAAAAGAATGCAATTGAAACTACATGCAGTATATAAATATATAGTGAATACAAAATAACATGAATTACCTTAATAAATGTATGCCAATTGTGTGTTTTCAACCCTGGCCCAAATTCACTTTTATTTGATATGACATTGTTTATGTTCGCAACAAATCCTATGAGAAATCGTATTTTTTTATGACTTCTTTTATAGCATTGCTCTGCTACTCTGACAATAACCAACTAAGGGCACTTGTATCAATCTGGTCTCCATTGTTATTTGATCGAATGCCATTTTTCATTGCATGGTTGGATTCTTCAATACCACTACAAGTTTTGACAATTTGATCTTTATCACGCCTTCCATCCAAGATTTTCCATAATGTCTTTGATACATTCTTTCCAATATGCATAGGATCAAACAAATGCACAATTGGGAGTTGCTCGTAGTACGGCAACCTAGTAAATTATGTAGGATAAATTTTTAGTCCTTTTGGAAGTTGGTCATTGATGTCTTGACGACCTTCACAAGCATCAATCACATCATCAGTAAACAAAACACAATATTGAAATATAAATTTGAAACAAAAACCATCAAATGGAATGACATTACCTCGACGATTTATTTTATTGTATTCCAACTTCCATAGGCAAGGTGTCATTCTCTGTGGCTTTGACGTAGTCTCTTCTAGACCATTGAAAAGATGTTTTTCGATAATTCAGTACTTATGATTTTTGTGCAGAAAGTGGCTATTCTCATCAAACACCTGCTTTCTTAAACTTTTTGAATGATGAGATTTTGTCTTTGGACCACAAACTGGACATGCAAATTTACCCTTTGTCTGAAGACCTACAAGATCGTGTATAATTGGATTAAATGTGTTAACTTTGACATACCAAAAAAGAGGTGTCAAGAAGAGAACATACCACAAAAATGTGTTAGCCTAGGGGCATCATGTATTGTCCATACAAGCATTGCATGAAATTGAAATTATCTTTGTCCTATTGGTCTACAAATGTCATACATAGTAACCCCATTCCATAACACCACCAGCTCGTCGATAAGGGGTTCAATATATACATTGATATCTTTAACTTGGTACTTACCTAGTTGAATGAGCAAAAATATTACATAATTATTTTGACCATTTGATGGATTAGTAATAATAAATTAATTTAGATGACCACTAAATATAAAAATACTTGGAACAATCAGTGTCAGCATTATGTGCTCTCTCTTTATGGACAACCAAGGAGGTATATTATTTTTGATAACAAAAATAGGCCACATTGAGTAAGTAGATCTCATCTCTCCATAAGGATTGACACCATCTGCTGCCAATGAAAGCTTGAGATTACAAGGTTCTTCTTTAAAGTGTGGCCATTTTTCCTCTATTTCCTTAAATTTTGAACCATCTATAGGCATTCGCATAATGTCATCTTGAATTTTATTACGTGCATGGTAATCCATAAATTGTGCCAAGCTATTGCACTTGAATAATCGTTGCAGGCGTGGAATAATGGGAATATGCCGAAGAACCTTGCGAGGCACCTTTTTTGTTAATCGATCTAATTGATATCTACTGATATGACAAGAAGGGAATTGTGTTGCAAATTCATGTTTTTTATGATATATAATATGATCGTTCGGACATGCATGTATTGTTTGATACTCCATTCCAATATCTTTCATAATGGCAGATAATTCTCAGTACGAGCGACGTAGAATGTTTGATGGTGGTAACAAACACTCACCTATCAACCTACGACCAAAAATATAATTTCTTAATTTAAAGAATATTAATTGCTACACGAACCCAATGTTAATTGTAAGGGAACTACAAGTAAAATAATGAATGTTGGATAAACCATTCATAACCTTCAAGTTCAGCAATAGCAATACAGTGGCAAGAAGAGTTGATTTGGAGCCTTCATATAGGGACTGTTGTGCCTTCTCAAGTAAAGGTACATCAAGCTCTATGTCGTCATCATCATCATCATCATCTTGATCATCGTGATCTTCATCATCCTAGTCTTCTTCCATGGTATCATTACCTTCTACTTCAATATTCACACCTCCATGTTCCCTTGTTTAGAAATCTGCATTCTCTGAATTGTCATGGTCCATAACATGAAACTCAGGGATGTTGATCTATATGAAAATGATGACCTTATATTAACCATGACCATGATGTCATCATCAAATCATGTCTTATGTAATTTATAAACTATTAAAATACATACCAATGGGTGATACTCGTTCCCCCTTCAATGTGACCATGTTGCCTACAATGTTGCTTAGCTGTTGTGATTAGATATCTTCGAGTCTTCAAGCCTTTACACATTTTGCAATGACAATAACATTTTCCATCACCTTTTCTTTTTAAGTTAGACTACAGTCTAGCAATTGTCTCCCTATTTCTTTGTGCATTGATATCGTCAGACATGGTCTTTCTTGAATGGAATGACTCGTTGGTGAAGAAGGATGATTTGTTTGCAACCTACAGATAGAGTAGTAAGAGGAAGACACATATAAAAAGGAGTTAGGTCTCTGAACCAAGTAGGAGTTAGGACATGCTGAAGTGGGGTCAGCCCAAGATATTTTGAAATCTTGAAGAACCTGATAAAGGGTATCTGGAAAGGTGAAAATAAACAAGTATTTTTACAGCTACAAAGGAGGAATCGAGAGCATTATAAATAATGAAGAAGAAACTTAAATCCATACAACTTCACCTCTATTTACAATTTGACCTTTCTACAAGTGAAATATGACAACATACAAAATTTCCAATCACATTTTCACTTAAAAAAGAACACCAAATATACCTTTGCTACAATATCTTCTTCAAATTCTTCGCTATCAGATTCTTCAGAACTGCAAACTCCTATGTAGAAAAAAGATGAGATTTACTAAGTAATTTTTGATGGGCAATATTTAAACAAATAAACTATCAAAAAAATAATTTATGAAATTCAGTTGCTTTATTATGTACTGAAGACTTGGCAAGATGTTCCCAAGTCTATCTATAGAATGCCTATCTGCATGGTTGTTTGCAAATAGTCTAGTATGGTGCCACTTTTGAACAACAACAAATGTCACTGGGGCTGGTAATTTGGCTCAAGAGATGCACAAGCATGTTGACACCACAGAACTTTTAGTTCATATAGCATTCAGCTGTCTTCTTTAACAAAATCCAAAGAGAATACAAACAAACTAATGAGCCATGTTTATCTCAATTAAATAGCAAGTACTATAGTGAGTATTAGGAAATTGACCTTGCGAATAGCATCCCGTTCATAAAGTATTAAGAAAGTGACCTTGCTAATTAGTATAACATAGATTGGTGAACAGAAAATTCGTAATAAAAGTCTAATTTTTTTCCACACTTGTTCAAACTATATAATGAAATGACAAAAAATGAATTGTATACAAGTCACTCCAAACCCTTAGCTTTTAATACGCTTCATAGATGAGATTGCATTATATGGTTTGAACAAGATGTGGAAAAAAATCAAATGGCATAGATATAAGCATTCTCACACCATGAGTGAAGCAAAAATTGCATAAAGCTTTATTGCAAAAAAATTGTCAATATTATTTACATTGTACATACTTGTTTATATAATGCTTCAATTCCTAAACTAAGAAACTATAGCTAATGTTCTAACCATGCATAAAAATAAAATTACAGTGCAGATGTATGAAATTATATGCATAACTCCTCCTATACTAGTTTATAATACTAGATTATGATACAAAAAATCCTCATCTGAGATTTAGAATACTACTTTGATGATAAGCCTGAGGCTTTTGTGACCTAGACCAACACGCAAGCTAATGGAATAAGATGGTCACATAATAAGGAGAAGAAAGAGGATCAAAAGTTCAAAGTTACTAACTCGAAAAACTTAAAAATGATCCCCTTGAGGTCTTCTATGAGGGACTCTCATGCACATTAAAAACTACACATGCACCCATATAGGTAAAACTTCAAAAGATGAAAATAAAAAGCCTGCATGCAGTTTGGTAGGCACTACTCCATGTGGGAACTATTAGTTAAATGGCACAATTCCCATCAAAACATGAAAAATTATCTACTAATTATTAAGAAGCAACACTTCAAAAACAAAACTCAAGGGGCATATGGGAAAGTGATGAGAGGATTGCCATTACTAAGGGAAGCCGACTCTTTTTTCTCATCCATATTGGATCTAGCGGATGAGATCCAACTTTAGGATATGTCCTAAGGATTTCTACTTCTCATCCACTAAAGAAAAGTATGTCTGGTAGTAACAACGTATGTCATTTGATAAGCCAATAAAATTGCTAGAAGTCTTCACAATCTACTCCTTCCATGCTACAAGGCTTTTGAATGATCTCTTTCAATGCCTTATCAATGGCTTCTCTTGCCTATTTTCCCTTGGATAGTTAAAATCTTGATGGTGAGTGGAAGATACAAAACCTATTGCTACTCTAATAACAAGGTTAAGAAATGACGCCCACAACCATTTGTTGTCTGTTTCATAATCCTAAATATAATTAAAATTGGTTCATACAAACTTCCATTGTATTTACCTATTTTCAATGGTCCAATTTTGAAAAATCTGCTCTTGGTTTGATTGAGAAGTTCAAGAGGTCATAAAGTGTTTTAAGCACTTTCTAACTCTCCAGCACACATCACAACCTATCAGGCACTATTTGACACCCTACTATACTGATGCCCACCAAGATCTTGCTTGCAGTACTTAATGTTGCATCATGTCTATATATATTCCATCTGCACATATTGAAATATAAAAACAAAAACAATGACAATAAAAATAATTGGATGACACACAACAAAAAAAGGCCTGATTTGGGGAAGACTCTCTGACAGTAGACAACTGAATACGGTAGGGCTTTATTAGCTCCTGCCTGGCCAAGGAAGAATGCCTTACAAACAGTCTATACAAAAGCATGAGCAGAGAGTTAAAGAAGATTTTCTAGGCAAAAAAAACAACATCCTTTCATTTTAAGATGATATATAGAGGCATTCTTCTAGAGAGGGGCCAACTCGGTTCATTTTGAGTTTGTTGGGTTTAACCCATAAGCATTACTACACCGAACTGGATCTAAAATAACCTTTATATCAAACCCAGATCCAGGGACTATGAGTTCCAAATTGATAACTTAGCTTTTAGTACAATCAAATCAATATATTAAAGACATAAAGCCATTTGTACAAGGGTGATATTTCCTCAAGTTTTCTTTGTTGCCAAATTCCTTTAGATAAAGATAGCTACTATAAATAAGTGGATAGATTCACCCAAGAATCTCTCTTGTATATGGAATTCCTTCTCAATTTTGGAAGGATAATTTCACAAATATTGTAATGTAAACTTCTAAAATTAGTTCATCCAAACACAAAACCAACAAATGTCTGCCAAATCTTATGAAAGAGAACAAAAAAAAATGATCAGGAAATTGAAGTGGGTTATAGGATCAGACATTTCACATACATTTCCATGTAATTATTGGTCTAAAAGGTTGAGCCCTATCTTCCTTATGAGAGTAGTTTTGGTTTGGATAATAGTTTATAAAGCAAAAAAGCTATGTTGTGGACTGAATCCTTTGGTAGATACTTATCCGAATTAGAGAAGATTATAGTGCCAGGTTTTATTATAAATGCTTTTTTTGTGATTTGACTTCCATATCCTTGAATCTTGATCTTAATGTTTTGTTTTGATTTGTATTTTGATTATGTAGATATAATGGGAGAGAATTGGGGTATGTATAATTTCTTTTCTTCCTCGTAAAATTGAGCTTCAAATGAGGTTCAGGGGTGGACCCAATATCCATTTGCATTGGATTTTCTGTAAGGTTTACAGTTTTGGCAGGTTCGAATTGCATTTTGAATGGGTGTCATGGGTGGTGGAAGCATTGCTCTATTCCAGCATTGCTTTAAAAATCTAGAGGTGAGTCATTTTATCCAATTAGATTGGATTTTCTGAAAGTTTTTAACATTCTAGTTGATTGGAATATTATTTTATTCTTTTAGTTGTCATCTTTTCTTAGTTTTCAATCTTATCCTTATTAGACATGGTTTGGTACTCTTGTTAATTGAGACTTTCACTCCTTTATTAATATTGAATCTCTAGGTAATCATTTTGTGTGTCATTACATTTTGCAATACCCCTATCCTCGAGATGTTTTGGATATCCAGGCATTATATCAATCCTGGCCATGCATCCACATGGAATTTCATTTTAAGCCACTAAAATCTATATATTCAATGATATACTCCTCTCTAATTAGTTTCTGAGAAAATAGATACTAACAATATAATTACGCCGTGGGATTTATACTTCTATGAAATACATAAATTCTGAAATCTTTGAACTTAGGAAAATTTGACATGTCTATCTATGAAGTCTTCAAAGATAACTGAAAATATCATGACTTTATCTTTGATGCCTTCACAGATCACACAAAGTGAATTTTTTTTTGAAGCCCTTGAAGATTACTGAAAATATTGTAAATTAATCTATGAATCCTTCAAAGATCAGTCAAAAATAATTGTAAATTTTGATCTATGAAGCCTCCAAACATGATCGGGATCTCAATGTCGAAGAACAATGTGGCTGCATCACAGATCATCTGCTATAAAAAAAAAAACATGTTAACAAGATTATAGTAGTATATTAGTTCATGTTAAGGTTTCCAATATCTATCTTCATAAGTCACACAATATGATCATATCCCCCTTATTTCATTAATTTTCTATATCCATTAGGAATGATTTTTGAATTTTTATGTGCATTGATAAAAAAATTTGTGCATTGACTCTTTTCTAATAGTGCCTTATCAACCATGAACATGGTTGTGAGGTAATATTTTTGGTGTCCAACCTCAACAAAAATTGGTTCTGTAGAATACGAGCATAGCATAATTTCATAAGCTATGTCAGCTTCTTCCCCTGCATGCTCCAAGAGGCTTGAAAATTATATTTGGAAAATAAATGTTGATGACAGTCCTCGTTAGTTATAATCCACCTTTTCCTATTCTATTTAGAATAATATTTACTCTATTAGATCTAATCTGTTAGTATATCAAATAAGATTTGGGGACATTACATTGTGATAGAGGAGTGAATCTAAGTAAGCAAAAGACTAAAACTACACTAGCAACCAAAGTAGGTCATTGAGTTACAAGCTCAATCACAATCACAATCACAAGAAATAGCTCATGGATAGATGAATGAAAGGGGGTATATTTTTTGGATGATAATAGCTCACAGAGACCGCAAATCAGACTTCACAATCCATCAAGCTTGAGTTCCCTTCTAACATCTCAATGTATCATACCTTGAATACATAGGATTAGCAGCACGTAGATCAGAAAAATGGAGCAATTCCAATTGATAGATGAATATGTTTAAGTTCATTTCCATCATCTTGGTGTATTAGACCCTTGATGTACAACAATATCAACTCATTCATCATGACATATGCTTGCAGTTTTGCAAATTGACTATTTATTATTTATTCAATATTTTTAGGCGTCTGTCCCAATTGATTTTGTAGTTCCAATATCTCTATTCTTCTGCATTACAATTTTTTGTCTTATTTTTCATTCTATGATTTGTTTCAATACATACATAGACTATTGTCTTAAGATTTCTTCCTTTTGTCTATTTCTTATAGGTAGCCCAGAAGTGGGTATTATAATGGGTTTAGATTCTAATCTGCCATTCATGACAGCTGCTGTAGAAATTCTCAAATCATTTAGCGTCTCATATGAGGTTGGTTTGTGAAGCCTATTTGAATTGCACACAATTTCCTGAAGAATAATTTTAAGAAATGCTTAAGTGAATGGAATGCAACAATATTTGGTACCACACATTTTGATAAGATATTTGAATTCTGGTTGTGTTGCAGATAACCATTGACTCTACTCATTGAACACCTGATGGAATGGCAGAATATGCTAAAGAGGCCCATGGAAAAGGAATCAAAATTCAATTCTCAGGTGGGTACACTATTCAACTGTAAAGATTAATTTTTGTATATTGTTAAATCCAAAAACTCAAATTTCAAAAGTTAAATCTCTTTGCTATGTTTTTCTTTAGCACTACTTAGGCTCCATAGCATCAACTCAATGAATATGAAGTTTTTAAAGAAATAATGAAATTAAAAAATTGGGTACATGAAAGATGAATTAGCATTTCAAACACCTGAAGTATTGATAGTAGGGAGTCCATTTCATCCAATGATGAACATTTAATTAGGACACCAAGAACAGTAAGTGTAGTAATTGATGCTATCATACCTGTGTTATAACTTAATTGTTTCATTAATAAAGATTCAAGAACCTATCAAACATTTTGTTTCTTTTTAGATATGTGAACCACAAATGACTTTATACATTATTATTTCATTCATTAGAGGTTCACTCACCAAGCAGGGGTGTTGCTCCACTTGCACTTGCTTTTATGACACTGCAAACATAATCATCAAATCTAGCTATTTACATTCATGCAATGCATCAACAATCAAAGCATTGATGCCAAGGAGGCTCGTTGTTGGATGGAATAGACTCCTTGCCATCAATTGTTTAGGTGTTTGAAATGCCATTTCATTTTTCATGTACCAAATTTTCTATTTTAAAAATTTAACTCATAATATTTCATATTCATTGAGTTGACGTTATGTGGCCTATGTGGCGCTAAAGAAAAACATACCTAAAAGATTTGATACAAGAGTTTCTGGATTTAGTTGTATAGGGAAACTCATCCCTTCACTTGAATAGTTTAACCCATCTAACAATTAAATACTAAAAACATAACCTTCAAATATAACTACTATCATTTGTTCCATATATCAACTATCAAAACTTTAATGCCCAGTGGGCGTCTCAATTGTTTAGGCCAAAAACCCAGATGATTGAAAAAGTGACTCGATGGGTTTCAAACCTTTCCTTTTTAGCTAGAATCAGTGCCTATTCATAGAAATATCTAGGAAACAAAAGGATTTATGTGTTTTATGAAGAATTTTGTAGATACTGTAGTCACGAATCCAAGACTCCATAAATGTCCAAAATGATATAGGAGATATTTTTGTTCTTCTCAACCATACATGAGCCTGGAAGAGTTAGCAAAGTTTATGCAGCAGGTTGATTACGACAATTGGGTGCTCATACATAGGAAAGCATCAATTGGCAATGAATCATGATATACATGTGGTGGAAATTGCTAAAGAGATTGCAGAGAAAAACTTTGTTCAAAATGACCTAATGGGTGCCGTGGCTAAGATTGAACAAAAAATGGCAGAAAAACGTGATAAGCACCTTGATTCCTTGCCTCTTCCTCGATTTCTACCTCTTCTCCTAAATTGTTTGTGCATCTCCCCCGCATGCCCGTATTCACATCCAAATCGACATGCACACATGCCCTACGAGCGATATACCTCCCACCCTCTGCGCTAATCTACCGCCTCCCAATTTAATAGAACAATGAAATGGGCGGTCGTTAAACCCTATTTAACAAAACAATGAAATGGGCGGGCGCAATGCCCTTTTTCATTTTGTCATGTTCAAAGTGTTGGTCAAAATTTTTACCAACACGTTAAACCCTATTTAACAAAACAATGAAATGGGTGGGCGTAATGCCCTTTTTCATTTTGCCATGTTCAACTAAGCCTTGGTCGAAATTTTGACCAACACGGGCATGGATTTTAAAAAAAAGAGATTTTTCCTTCCATATTGTGACCAATCTAAAACATTTTGATAAATGGTCGCAAAATCACCTCAAATGTACTAGTGAAAGTTGTTAGAATGTACTTCCCAAGTAAGATGATGGATAATTATGAATTTCTGAAGCAGTTATAATTGAAAGATGTTGTATCTTATGGAAGCATTACCAAGCAAATTTATAACATGTTAAAAAATGACTCTTTAATCATTAAATGTTTAAATAAGCATTGGGGCCTTTCATAGCTAGACTCCAAATGGCACTTATCCTTAATTTTCTTTGGCATCAACCCAGATACCCTAAAAAATGGTGCTTTAGATGACTTTTTGCTTAAGATAATTGTCGTTGGTCATGTGCTTTGCTCTGATGCTGTTACTTTGTATTGTTGCTAATAGTGTCTAGTCCCTAAAACTGTTGATCATATCTTCTTTTCTTGTAAATATGCTTCCCTTGTCAAGCCTATTTTCTTTGGCTCTCCCATCATCCATAATACTAGAACGGGATTGTCTTGGATTGAAGTTCTTGCTGGTTTTTTTTATGAGTTTGATGCTAATCTTAACAAGTTTGATCTATCTTTATAGTAGAGCTCCTTTGGTTTCTATGTATAAGGATAAATAATGAAGTGTTTCAAGGCTAGAGTAGGATAGTCATTGAGTTTAAGAAGAAAATCACCCACTATTTTATTATGTCACAGGCATCTATTGTGATGGAAATTCCAAATTAGTTCGAGAGGGTGCCACGATCCTTTACAAAATTGATATTCAGTCAACTCACTATTGCCACAACTATAGTGATATGT
Source organism: Cupressus sempervirens (assembly GCA_028749045.1). Classification (NCBI taxonomy): domain Eukaryota; kingdom Viridiplantae; phylum Streptophyta; class Pinopsida; order Cupressales; family Cupressaceae; genus Cupressus; species Cupressus sempervirens. The sequence goes on from CM053792.1 coordinate 478,236,072, forward strand.
TGGATAAAAAAGAGTTGGACATCCTTGAAAAGATGAGTAATCAAGGACAAAGACATTAATGTGGTCAAAGAAAACAAAGAGATGACAAAGACCCATGGACTGAATGCTCCTCACTAGAAAGTAGCTATAGAGATACCTCAAGTCATTGATCCTCCTCTTGGTACCTATGAAACTAATCGAGTTCAGTAATAACATCACTAGGGCTTATGACCCCTGATCTGATTGCATATAGTGATATTTAAATTTTTTTGTATGTATGTTCTTTAAGCTATTGACAAAATTTTAAATGTGAAGGCAATATATGTAATGTAAATATAAACAACAACAAAGTTTGTTGCTAATCAAGTCCACAATCTAAAAAACTAGCCGATAAATTTTGATGTTCTAGCTATCTTAACCATCTTTACTATGTTTTAAAAATGATTAATACACAATCAAGAACGCTAAACTCTGTGCCTAATGGGGCCCCTCGTGTCCATGGCCTACTAGTGTTAAGAATAGAAAAAACTTGGAAAGCAATAGAATCAATTGTCGAAGAATGTGCCTTCTCAAGTAAAAAATAATTTTGAGAAACTATCTTCCTTTGAGAAGCTTATTATTCAATAATGAGGCTTAAGTTGCAATTCTCTTAACTATTGAAGATAACAGAAAGGGGAAGAAATGGAAAGCTTTGTGTAAGGGTGTCAACTAAATTTTGACAAAATCTCAAAAGGTATCTTTATTTAGTAGGGATTGGTTTTATTTGAGACAAATGACTATTTTATAGTAGGGGGTTGTGATTTCTTTGTAATAAATATAATAACAATGTCAAGTGGGCAACCCTTTTAGCAAGGATCCAAGTCACCATGTTATAAAAGGTTGAAATTGAAATTGATCTCACAAATACTAATAAATGCAATTACCAAAAGCTTCTGTCCAAATTAGCAGCTCAGGTATTAATGTAAAGGATAGTGTCTAAGTGTCACAATGTGTCAAGAAAAATTATAATTTCTCAAAAGTATCAATGCAAGAAATAGGAAGAGCCTATTAGCATGAATGTTGATGGTATTCCTTTGGGGGAGTATCCTAAATAGTGGAGAGTATTAACATGTTGCATTCATGACTGTGGTTGTCATTGATGGCAACATAGTAGTAAGTCTATGAAGATTGGCAAAGTAGTAGACAGAGATCCAAGGATAACTTTAAGAAACCCCTCTTTGAAAAAAATGTACAAAATCGTGGCGAATCCAACATTATTTTAGGGGCAAAATGTTAATTTAAATTGGAGATTTTTTTTTTCAAATAAAAAAAAATAAAATTTATTGGCCATTTTTTTCCCATCATATTATAATTTTGTAAAACTGTGGCAAATCTTTAATTATTTTAGAAAATTGTGACCAAAAGTAAAAATATATAGAAACCATAAATTTGTATCAGCCAAGATACAATAGCCCTATTTAATGACCATTAGATGATCCTAAATCAAAGGTCTAAATCCCATTTTGGGCTGAAAAGTTAAATTACAACAAGTTTCAGAGAAAGTTTCTGAAATAACGACACTTGTCAACAGTATAATCAATTTCGGGCCAAAGATTAGAAGGATAAAAATTTCCTAAGAAAGTCTTCGAAATAGAGACACTTGTCAAATATATGTACTTTACCTATAACTCAACTTAAAGTTTTACCATAGATTCATGAATATGACCATCAAGACATGACTCAAAAATTGTGGGCAAAAACATTTATTTTACCATGTGGAAAGATTATATTCCATTGGCGAAGCCATCATCAAAATAAAAATGATTATGTATCATTATTGGCAATTGGTCTGAGCATGCAACCCAATTTCTGTAAATTGTGAGCAATGTTGCCACCCAAATAGTGTCAAAAAATTTGTCAGATTCAGGGTCCCCGATGAGTGAGATTAGCCATTTGGCAAATATTCGCCATTAAAGTAAACCTTGTAGAGATCATACTTGTACAGACGAAGTTTTGACGTACACATGGAGCATGTTTAAGGACATGTTGTACCTTATGTTCTGATGACAAGGTTAAATGTGTAGATCTAAGTCAAAGACGTAAGGAAGCTATAAGTGATTTATAGAGAGCAGTGTAGAGACAAAGTGCATGGAAAGTAGTTACTGATGATCCTATTATATCTTCTAGCAAAGATATAATCTGGTGATATGTGGTTAGCCAGTAACAAAGGATAGTCTGATGATGATGTCAGCAGTTGCGCAAGTCCTGAAATCACACGTGTAAGAAGTTACATAGACTATGAGCCAACAGTGCTATTATAATGTGAATTAATTAATTATCTTATTATAATTCATTAGGAAAGCCTCAATGCCAACTCAAGAAATTATTTTGAAGGTATGGTATAAAGGAAAGATGTTTGCCTTGTTTGTAAAGAGGAAGTAATAAAGAGTATGTTCTATGCAAAGTGCAAAAAGGAGTAGAGTGTTTGGTGAATGAGAGTAGGCGATCCAAGGGATTATTGGATGCAAGATTTGTGATTTGGTTACAAGATTAGGAGCAGAAGTACGGTTGACAGGACAAAAAAAGGAGAAGGAAGTACAATTCTATTCTATTATTCTAAAAAGAACAATACAGAGATCATTTAAACAATGAGTTCATTTGTCTTGCCCTTGAATTTGTTTGGACAGTGGGTCCATCTGCCTTCTAATACTCTTAACAGGGTTGGAATCTCCTAACAGAGATTCAAAGTCCTAACAAGGACTAATATGTACTGAATGTTGTTATAGACTCCTAACAGGGTCCATCCTCTAACAGTGAATATTTATATTAGTACATCATGTTGTGGGCACCATCCCCACCGGGGTTTTCCCTCTAATCAAGGATTTCCCTAGTTAACATAATTAGTGTTATTGTGCATGAGTATCTTGTAGTGGTTTCTAATTATATTATTTGCATGGTTAAGTTTGATGAAGGTTGATAATTATGATAATAGTTGGATAATTGATTCAACCCCCCCTCTCAATTATATTGGTGAATTATATATTCTAACAATTGGTATCAGAGCATCAGGTCCTTGAAGAGAAAGCTTAACAACTTTGGGAGATGTATAGTCCTAAGTCAAATAAGAGAAATCTATGTCATCTAGAAGATGGAGCTTCTTGCTGATACATCAGAAATGTGTAAAGAACAGAGAATTGAGTTACTTGATCCAAAATCCTTTTGTTGCATAGAAAATAATAGAAGAACAAGAAAAGGCAGATCCTTATTAGAAGAAGATAGGAAGATCAAAGAAAAAATTGATCTACTTATGAAAAGAGACCTAGAAGGTATGAAAAGTTTGATTTGTTGGACATGTAAAGAGCTTGGTCATTATTCATCTAGATGTCCTAATAGAGAAAGAAAATCTAGAAAGAGTTCATTTTTTGATAATAAGCCCGAATTGGTTAAGAAAGAAGTAATAGAAGAAATAACATTAGTAACTATTGTTGATCCAAAGGTTAACCGTTAGAATGTAGAAGTTTTCTTTGAGACTAACAATGATGTGCAAATTGTTGAGAAAAGATGAGAAAGATCTGAACCAAGGGAAGAGATAAGAGTTGAGTTAGCAACTCCTACCTCTAACAGGAATCTGACAAAGAATCACCCTCCAAAGTAGATAATTATAAGCAATAACAAAGGAGTGATGATAAGAAACATAGCTAGTGAAGAGATATGTTTGATTTCTCAAGTTGAACCTAAGAGTACAGATGAAGCCTGTAAGATAATCATTGGATTCAAGAAATGAAGGAAGAATTAGATCAAATTGTGAAGAGTGAAACATGGGAATTAGTGCCAAGGTCTAAAGACAAGAATGTTATTGAAACCAAATGGGTATTCAGAAACAAGATTAATGAGCAAGGCAAAGTTGTAAGGAACAAGGCTATATCTGTGTGCAAAGAATATTCACAGCAAGGAGTAAATTATGAAGAGACTTAAGCCCTTGTAGCCAAAATGAAAATAGTAAGAATGTTCTTGGCATATGTAGCGAACAAAAAATTCAAAGTGTATCAGATGGATGTAAAATCGGCCTTCCTAAATGGAGAATTTGAAGAAGAGGTATACATTGAAAATCCTGAAGGTTTTCCTCTACATAGAAGAAAAATACATGGTATGCAGACTAGAGAAAGTTCTATATGGCCTAAAGCAAGCACCTAAAACCTAGTATGCAAGGTTGGATAGTTATTTGGCAAAGCTTGGATTTGCTAAAGGTACAACAAATAGTTACTTGTATTTGAAAGAAATAGAGAATGGTTTATTGATAATAGTAATATTTTTTGATTTGGAGGTAATGATGAAGCAAATGATAAGTTTGCTGAAGAAATGAAGAATGAGTTTGAGATGAGTATGACATGAGAAATGAAGTTTTCCCTAGGTTTGCAAATTGTGCATAATAGTGATGGTTTCTTTATATCACAAGCTAAGTATTTGAAATATTTGTTGAAGAGATTTGGCTTTGAAAGTTGTAAGCTTGTTGCTACACCAATGATAATTGGTCACAAGTTATCTAGAAAAAGATGAGATACCTACAATTGAGAAAAAGTGCAAATCCATGATTGGAGGTTTGCAATATCTGACTCACACTAGACCATACATAGAAAATGTAGTTGGGATTGTAGCTAGATTTCAAGTTGGTCCTAAGGAGTATCACTATGCAGCAGTAAAAAGGATATTCAAATATTTGAAGGGAACATCTGATTATGGAATATGGTATGACAGATCGAGTGATTTCACTCCATGTGCATATACTGATGCAAATTGGGCAAGCAGTATGGATGATAGAAAGAGCACCAATGGTGGAGCATTCTTTCTTGGAGGAAGATTGGTTTCTTGGCTAAGCAAGAAACGAGATTGTATCTCATAGAGTACAACTAAGGTAGAGTATGTGGCAGCAATAAATAATTGTAATCAAGTGGTGTGGATGAAACAAGTGCTAAAAGACATTAGGATAGAATTTTCAAAACCTGTTATCATATACTGTGATAACAAAGTACAGTGAGTATGTCTAAGAATATTGTATTGCATTCTAAGACTAAGCATATATTTATTAAGTATCATGTTTTGAGAGTGAAAGCAACAAAAAAGGAGTATGTGAGTACTAAAGCTCGGATTGCAGATATATTTACGAAGCCTTTACTTAAATATACATTTGAATACTTGAGAGGTATGCTTGGGGTCATACCCTACCTACTTAAATAGATGATGCAGAGATTGCATCACTCTAGTGGTATAGAGCACTATTGTTTGACTGGACTGAATGTTGACGCTTCCTGTAAGGGGGAGTATTCATGATAAGTAGAGTCATTAAGGACTCTTGGTATTTGGTATTGAATAGTGTCTTTGGAAACTTGAGTTGGTTAAAGTCTTTGAGCAGCAATTGACATAATGAGATATTTATCATTGATGTCAATGGGGGAGAAGAGTGCATGAAAAGCATCTCCTAACCATGTATGGGGGAGAAGAATGTCCTAAGTGTATATGTGGGAGAAGAGTGCATAAAAAACCTCTACTTTATTAAGGAGATTCAGAAGGATTCATGAATATTTCTATGGGTGAGATATACAGTATAAAGATACAGAACAAGAAGTGTTCCAAAGGATTTTCAGATTTGATTATTGAAGAAGATTTGAAAAGAAGAGAACATCAGCAGCAGAGTATTGTTTGATATTCTTGGAACTTAGAATTTTTTTATCTATGTTGTCATCAATGTCAAAGGGGGAGATTCTTAGCATGAATGTTGATGGTATTCTTTTGGGGAAGTATCCTAAGCATTAGAGAGTATTGAAATGTTGCATTCATGACTGTTTGTCATTGATGGCAACATAACAGTAAGTTTGTGAAGACTAGCAAAGTAGTAGACAGATATCATACTTGTACGAACAAAGTTTTGATGTACAAGTGGAGCACATGTAAGGACATGTTGTACCTTGTGTTCTAATGACGAGGTCAAATGTGTAGAGTCTAAGTCGAAGATGTATGGAAGTTGTAAGTGATTTATAGAGAGCAGTGTAGAGACAGAGTGCATGGAAAGCAATTACTGATGATCCTATTATATCTTCTAGCGGAGATATAATCAGGTGATGCACTGTTAGCCAATAACAGTGGACAGTCTAATAATGACGTCAGCAAGTGCGTAGGTCCTGAAGTCACACGTGTAAGAAGTTGTATAGACTATGAGCCGACAGTGCTATTGTAATTGTGAATTGATTAATTATCTTATTATAATTAATTAGGAAAGCCTTAAGGTAGACTCAATGAATTATTTTAAAGATACAATATAAAGGAAAGATGTTTTCCTTGTTTGTAAAAAAGTAATAAAGGGAATGTCCTATGTGAAGTGCAAAAAGGAGCAAAGTGTTTGGTGAATGTGAATAAGCGATCCAAGGTATTATTGGATGCGAGATTTTTGATCTGGTTACAAGATTAAAAGGAGCAGAAGTCTAGTTGACAGGACAGAGAAAGAGGAAAGAAGTACAATTCAATTCTATTATTCTACAAGGAATAATACAGAGATTATTTGGACAGTGGGCTCATTGGTATTACCCTTGAAGTTGTTTGGACAATGGGTCCATCTACCTTCCATAACTCCTAATAGGGTTGGAATCTCTAATAGGGATTCAAAGTCTCCTAACAGGGACTGATATGTACTAAATATTGTTATAGACTCCTAATAGGGTCCATCTTTTAGCAAGGAATATTTATATTAGTACATCATCTTGTGGGTACCATCCCCATCAAAGTTTTCCCTCTAATTAAGGGTTTCCCTAGTTAACATATCTAGTGTTATTGTGCATGAGTATTGTTACCCATGAATGGTCCACATTTATTTTTTGTACATGATTATGGTATTTTTAAACTGCTATAAAAGGATGGTATCTTATTGAAGTCCCATTGTGAGCATTAACTAGTTCAACGTTCTTTTTTTTAAGTCTCTTGGCCGAACAAATCTCTAAACTTGAACATTGAATACTTTGTTCAAGGTTCGAGGTTCATCAATTCTCTTTGGTCAATTCTAGAAAGTTAATCGTTACAAGGATACTTTTGCTCATCATTGAAGTTGAACTTGAATATTGAACACTTTCTTCAAGGTTCAAGGTCCACGGGTTCACCTTCGTGGCCAGTCTTTGTTGTCAAAGAGCATAGTTTCCAGTATATTGCGACTACTGAACTTGAACATTGAATTGTTTTGTAATTCAATTGTTCATGTTCACTTGGTCATAAAGATTGATGCCTTCTGTGCCATGTGTCCAGGCTGACAACTCAGTAGAAGGGCAATTTTTACCAAATCTATGGAAAAGATATATATTAATTGGGAGTTAAGGTAATGATGGTAAGGCATGTTGCAGCACGTGTGAAACTCAAGTGAGCTTTTAATGATTGAAAATACTTGTCATGTCACTGGTCTTATCAGACATCTGCATGTTTTAAGTCTAGGTTTTATGTTTTAAAAGGAAGTTGCCTTGTTGTCATTTTGTTTCCATTTCTACTTTTAGTAAGGATTATTTTGTCTCGTCTGGATATACGCAGCGGTAGCTTAAGGATCATGTTTCAACAAGCTTGCATGCACTCGGCACGGTGAGTCTCTAACCTTTCGTTTTTCAGGTGTGTTTTCTTTCTTGCATTAAGGATTGTGCTTCTTTCTGTTTTGTTTCATTCTAGTTAACCTTCCTAAAATGGTTGTTGCATTCCGCCCTAAGTTACCGATAAGGTTAGGGAGTCTATTCTAAGTAGTGCCCTGTTCGACATTGACGACACTTTCCTAGCGAAAGAAGATATGGGTAAATTGTTAACTAGATTTGCAAACCCAAAACCCAGTTCCATACCTTAAAAAGTCTCAGATAGTGGTTTGTTGCAAGCGTCTACTTTCCTTGAAGCATTCCCATGTCCTGAATTAGTCTTAGCATGCATAGATAGGTATGATGCAACCAAAAAGTGTATAAGTTCCATTAATGTGAAGTCTTAGTGTATGGTAGTCAAGTTGTCATGATGGGTGCACTAAGGATCTCTTAGCACGAAATCTTATGCACGAGCATCCAGAGGTATAAGGGCAATCCTGTGTCACCAAAAAAAAAAAGTACTTAGACTTAGTTTCTATTTCATGTGTTTTCATTTCTGGATACCCATTTGGGTCAAATAAAGGTTCCAACTCTCATAGTTCCACTATCAATGTTCTAGGATAGAGTATTTGAACACCTTGGGATATGTGTAAATGACGAAAAAATAGGAGTATGTAATTGAGCCATAATTTTGGTGAATTAGAGGGTGTAAATTTGCTGGATGAATGTAATTGTAATTTAGAGCATTCCAGAAAAAGAATCAGGTCAAAAGGCCCCACGGTTCGAAAGTTATCGCAATTTTTCGATTTCTGGAGACCTCCTAAGAATGCTTCGAAGTCAGGTTAGGGGTATTAAACGACCTCGAACAGGGCTGAAAAATGGGGGACAAGCGAAGCTGTCCATAGGGCTATAGATCGCTTCCAGAGCTTTCTGAAAATGTAAACGATTCGTCAATCGGAGCTACGATTCAAAAGTTATGCCTCCCGAAAATTCAGTTACCATTTTTGGATTCTTCTAATTTTGTGCCGACTTCTAATGCGACTTCTAGAGCCTTCTATTTGGTCGGTGGATGCCAACTAGCACTTTCTAGAATGTATTCATAATCCTTAACCCTTCGGGGTCTATTTAAGAACATTTTTAGCATTGTAAAAGGCAATTCGGAGTGGAGTTTGAGAGGAGGTACTGGGAGAAGAAATTATCTCCAGATTTATGCTATTGTAAGCCCTTAGGGCATGTTTTGAAGTCTATTTTCTCTGTACTGAATGTAACAGCATATTTACACAGTTAATACAAATTTTCCTTTCCTGTTGTGTCCATTCTGTGCTTGGGTCGTGTCCCCATCAAGTGGTATCAGAGCTGATTTTCCTGAGTGTGTAGACAAAGCGCCGACTGTGAGGCAGTTTGCACCAAGACTGTGTGGTTGTGGGTTTGAATTAAGAAGATGCCTCCACGAAGAGAGTGTGGTGGAAGGGCCAAAGCTATTAATCCTGAGAAGGTTAGAGCCCTTCAAAGGCAGGTACAAGCATTGCAGGAGGAGCTCCGTAGAGGAACAAATGTTGCCACAAGCGATGAAAGTGAGGATGACAATGAAGAAGAAGAAATTGGACCAGAAGGGGAATTTGATGGGGAAGTTCTGAATCAGGCAGAGGAAAGGCTTTTTAGGGCCATTACTAAGTTTGGAAAAATACCTACAATTGATGTGGGTGTATTTTCAAAAAATTTGAAACCAGATGAGTTGATCGATTGGATCAATGAACTGGAAGAATACTTTGAGTATGAGGACATCAGGGACCCAGATAGGGTTAAGTTTGCAAAGGCCAAACTGAAAGGACATGCCAAAATCTGGTGGCAAGAGGTTCAATTGGAAAGAAACAGAAGAGGAAAGGAGAAGATCACAAGGTGGGATCGTATGGTGGACAAATTGAAGAAGTAGTTCATTCCTGTTGATTATGAGATTGATTTGTTTAAGAAGACGCATGGGTTAAAGCAAGCAGAAAAATCAGTCCAGGAATATACAAAGGATTTTTATCGACTTCTAATTAGAGCGGGGCATGTAGAAGCAAATAAGGAGAAGGTTGCTCGTTATATAAGTGGGTTGCGACCTAGCATCCAGGAGGAATTAAGTCTGATAAGAATGACCAGTGTTGAAGAGGCATACCAGTTTGCCCTACAAGTTGAAGAGAAGCTAAATAAGAGGTTTGAAGGGAGACAAAGAGGGTGTGGTCAAGGAGGAAGAGGTAGTGGTAGGTCATCTGGAGGCCGAAATGAAACCCAAAAGAAGAATGAAGATGTGGGTACTAGCAGGAACAAGAGGAACGAGGGTTTCAACCGCTCCCGAGATCAAGACTTTGGAAATTAGAGAGGAAGAGGTAGAGGACGTGGACAAGGAAGAGGAGGCTTCTGTGGTACCTGTTTCCATTGCAATGAAGAAGGTCATCGTGCCTTTGAATGCCCTCAACAACAAGGAAGGACAAATAGGAGAGCTGAGGGTCAAGCTAGGGTTGCTCATGTGGATGAGGATGCACAATCATCACATTCAGAGGATGCAGAAAGAGGAGAGACTTTAGTAAATGAAAGGGTCCTACTAAGTGGTGAGATTGAACCAGGACAAAGGAGGAGTTTATTTCGTACCAGGTGCAAGTGTGAGGATAAATGTTGTGATGTGATCATTGATGGTGGTAGCACTGATAACTTGGTGTCAGAGGAGATGGTCTCTAAGCTGAAGCTCAAGAGGGAGAAACACCCCCAGCCCTATACAATTGCTTGGGTGAAAGATGATCATAAGGTCCTGGTAAGTGAACAATGTTTAGTGAAATTCAAAATTGGGAGTTACCATGATGAAGTTCTTTGTGATGTTATTCCAATGGATGTTTGTCATCTATTGTTGGGTAGACTGTGGCAGTTTGATAGGCATGCAGTACATGATGGTCATGCAAACACCTACTCTCTAACAAATGATGGAGTTCGCCACAAACTGAAGCCCATGAAAACAGGTGAAAAGGTATGTAGCAATGCTAGGATTTTTCTTGTTGATGGAAGGAAGTTTTTAGATGGCATGAAACATCAGCGTATGTGCTATGCTTTGATTCTTAGGAAAGATAAAAAAGGTAGTAGTGAAATACCACTTGAAGTTTCAGATTTACTAGGTGAGTTTGGAGATATCATCTCTGATAATGTTCCAGAAAGCTTGCCACTGGTAAGGCAAATCAGTCATCAGATAGATTTAATTCCAAGAGCCAGTTTGCCTAACAAGGCTGCTCACAGGATGACTCCTACTGAAACTGAGGAGCTAAATAGACAGGTTCAGGAGCTATTGAGGAAGGGCTTGATTCGGGAGAGCTTGAGTCCATGTGCAGTACCTGCAGTACTAGCACCAAAGAAGGATGGAGAGTGGAGGATGTGTATAGACTCTCGAGCTATAAATAGGATAACCATCAAGTATCGATTTTCTTTGCCAAGAATGGATGATCTTATGGACTGCTTGAGTGGAGCTCAGTACTTCACAAAGATAGATCTCAAGAGTGGTTGTCATCAGATAAGGATACGAGAAGGAGATGAGTGGAAAACAGCCTTCAAGACCAAGGAGGGTCTTTATGAGTGGTTAGTCATGCCCTTTGGATTGACGAACGCCCCAAGCACCTTCATGTGACTTATGAATGAGGTACTTAAGAAGTTCTTGGGAAAATTTGTTATTGTCTATTTGAATGATATTTTAATTTTCAGCAAGACTTTGGAAGAACATTTATTGCATATTCGTAGTGTCCTTGAAAGGTTAAGGGAAGAGAAGCTGTTAATTAATTTGAAGAAGTGTATCTTTGCAAAAAGGGAGTTAGTCTATTTGGGGTTTGTTATATCATCTGAAGGTCTCAAAATGGATCCAGAGAAGGTAAAAGCCATCTTGGAATGGCCTACTCCAAGGTCTGCTACTGAGGTAAGATCGTTCCATGGTCTGGTTAGTTTTTAGAAAAAGTCTATTAAGAATTTCAATGGCATATGTGCACCCTTGACTGACACAATAAGAGGGGATAGAAAAGAGTTCAAATGGACTGCGGCAGCTGTGAGAAGTTTTGAATTGTTGAAAAAGAAGGTGACAGAACAACCTGTGTTGGCACTTCCAGATTTTAGAAAGGTGTTCCAGGTGGATTGTGATGCTAGTGGCAGCGCTATTGGGGCTGTATTAAGCCAAGAAGGTAAGCCTATTGCATATTTTAGTGAAAAATTGAATGATGCAAAAAAGAAGTATTCTATTTATGATCAAGAGTTCTATGCAATAGTTCAAGCCTTAAAGAAATCGAGGCATTATTTGTTGCCAAAGGAATTTTTTTTGTATACTGATCACCAGGCATTACAGTACCTAAATAGCCAAGGTAAATTGAATCAGAGGCATATGAAGTGGGTAGAGTTCTTGCAGAGTTATACATTTGTGTTGAAGCATAGAAGTGGAAAATATAACATGGTTGCAAATGCATTAAGTAGGAGACAGTTGTTGCTTCCAGTAATGCAGGTTGAAGTAGCTGGGTTTGATGAACTCAAGAATTTGTACCCTGAGGATCCTGATTTTGCTGAAGCGTGGAAAGCTTGTAAAGAGCCTGTTGCTGTAGACAGAACTAAGTGGTTAGACTATTTGATTCAAGATGGTATGTTATTCAAGGGCAGTCAATTATGCATTCCAAGGAGTTCCATGAGGGAAAATTTGATCGAGGAGAAACACAGTGAAGTGATGGCAGGACATTTTGGTCAAGATAAGACCATTGCCATTCTTAGAGAACATTATTTTTGGCCTCAGATTTCACAGGATGTGAAGAAGTTTGTACAGAGTTGTCAGATTTGTCAAGTTGACAAGGGATTTAGTCACAATACTAGACTATATCAGCCATTGCCTATTCCATCAAAGCCATGGGAGGACATAAGTATGGATTTTGTTCTTGGATTGCCGAGGACACAAAGGGGTAATGACTCAGTATTTGTGGTGGTTGATAGGTTCTCAAAAATGGCACATTACATTCCATGCCACAAAACTCATGATGTTGTCTATATTGCAGACTTGTTTTTTAGAGAGGTGGTAAGACTACATGGTCTCCCAAGAAGTATAGTTTCTGACAGAGACACTAAATTTGTGGGATATTTCTGGAGAACATTGTGGAAGAAGTTGAAAACAGACTTGAAATTCAGTTCCACACATCACCCGCAGACTAACAGCCAAACAAAAGTGGTAAATAGAAGTCTAGGCAATTTGCTGAGATGTTTAGTTGGGGATAAGCCCAAGGGGTGGGATTTGATTCTACCACAAGCAAAGTTTTCTTACAATAACTCTCTAAACAGGAGTACTGAAAAATCACCATTCCAAATTGTATATGGAAGTAGCCCAAGGACTGCACCAGAATTGAAGAAGATAGAGCAAGGGGAGAGGACAAGTGCTGAAGCTAAAGAATTTGTTGAACATATCAAGCGTCTACATGAGGAGGTCCAGGCACACATTACCAAGATGAATCAAGAGTATAAAGCTAGGGTTGATCAAAGGAGAAGACATAAGGAGTTCCAAGTAGGGGATCTAGTCATGGTCCACTTAAGAAAAGAAAGATATCCAACCTGTACTTACAACAAGCTGAAAATGAAGAAATTTGGCCCCTGCAAAATTCTAAAGAAACATGACTCAGGAAATGCCTATGAGGTGGAGTTGTCAGATGGTATTCACATTTCTCCTATTTTCAACATTGCAGACTTAACAGAGTATCATGATGATGGTGTAGATGAGGAGCTGATGTTAGAGCCATGTCCAATTCCTGCTTCTAAGAAGGAAGAGATAGAAGACATCCTAGATCATCGTGTGGGTAGGAGTACCAAAAATAGGCAGTATGAAGAATGTTTGGTCAAGTGGAAAGGACGGCTGATAGAGGACTCAACTTGGATTTCAGCAGTTGAGGTTTCCCATTTGGGATTTCCTCTACCATTCATAAAGTGACAGGGTCACTTTTCAATCTACCCTGGGTGTCTAATGCAGAGCATCCAGAGGTATAAGGGCAATCTTGTGTCACCCAAAAAAAAAAGTACTTAGACTTAGTTTTTGTTTCATGTGTTTTCATTTCTAGATACCCATTTGGGTTAAATAAAGGTTCCAACTCTCACAGTTCCACTATCAGTGTTCTAGGATAGAGTATTTGAACACCTTGGGATATGTGTAAATGCTAGAAAAATAGGAGTATGTAATTGAGCCATAATTTTGGTGAATTAGAGGGTGTAAGTTGGTTGGATGAACGTAATTGTAATTTAGAGCATTCCAAAAAAAGAATCAGGTCAAAAGGCCCCACGGTTTGAAAGTTATCGCAGTTTTTCGATTTCTGGAGACCTCCTAAGAATGCTTCGAAGTCAGGTTAGGGGCATTAAACGACCTTGAACAGGACCGAAAAATGGGGGACTAGCGAAGCTGGTCCATAGGGCTATAGAGCGCTTCGAGAGCTTTTCGAAAATGTAAACAGTTCGTCAATCGGAGCTACGGTTCAAAAATTATGCCTCCTGAAAGTTCGGTTACCGTTTCTGAATTTTTCTAATTTTGTGCCGACTTCTAATGCGACTTCTACAGCCTTCTATTTGGTCGGTGGATGCCAACTAGCACTTTCTAGAATGTATTCCTAATCCTTAACCCTTCAGGGTCTATTTAAGAACATTTCTAGCATTGTAAAAGGCAGTTCGGAGTGGAGTTTGAGAGGAGGTACTAGGAGAAGAAATTATCTCCAGACTTATGCTATTGTAAGCCCTTAAGGCATGTTTTGAAGTCTATTTTCTCTGTACTGAATGTAATAGCATATTTGCACAGTTAATACAATTTTCCCTTTCCTGTTGTGTCCATTATGTGCTTGGGTCGTGTCCCCATCAAAATCTATGAGGACTAGATTATTAGTTCTTCCTACACACAATTCTTCACAAATGTCACTGAATTCAATAATACCATTGCAAAAGGATGGCTTTCCAAATCCAAGAGAGGGAGTTCCACGTCCATTGGCCACATAACACATGATCCTTGAGATTAAAGATGTCATTACACTGTTGAACAGAGTGAAAGGGAACCCACACGCTTTTCATTGGGAGAATTGGATGTACTTTTTCATCCAAACAATCTTGAGAGAAGATAAATTCATCGATTGGGTGGATATCATAGCTACTAGGCTACAAAAAGAACTTTCTTGGGCTTTTGAGATTTCTGGTTTTTATATGACCTCCTATTTGTTTTATATCCTAGCTTGTGGCAAAGAATGGAAGGGTTTACCAAACTCAGACTGGAATCCAAGCATGCCTATTTATGAGTACTACCCCCTCTTGCAGAAGAATAAAAACCCTGAGGGTTTCAAAATAGTTCAAGACACTTTCCTGGCTAAATTGTTGTTTGAATTGCAAGGTAAAGAGAATGTGAGGTTGACGGAGGAAGCCACTCAGTTGATTGATATTTACGTTAGTTTCTTTACTCAATTCCCCAAGTTCGCCTACCTCAGGATCGAAGGATATGAAGGAAGGCCTCTGAGTTTACCTCGTCACTAGCTAGATCGTTTTGTGTTGATTGAGATATGTAGACAATTGGCAGATATTGACAAGAATTGTAAGACTTGGAAGGGTTCTGGTTACACCTTCCTTGTTGAACTTGGGCACTACAAATGTAGGACAATCCAAGATGCCCTTAAGCTCAAAGCTAAGATTAAATCCATGAACTTATTAACCTATTCTGCTCGACCTAACTTTGACAGTCAAGAGTTTTCCCTAAGGTACTCCGAGCTAGGTTCCTCTGCTCTCCATTTTTCCCATTTAGAAGATTTCTGAGCTAACTGTCAAGATGATTTTGAAGTTAGGAGGGGGCTATGGTCTAGGTTGTCGCTAGCACATATCAAAGATTTCAATCTCCCACTAGATACTTCTGGGATAATCAATGAAGCAGATGAAGAAGTTGTTGACCTAGCTTACACTGAGCAAGTGGAAGCTTACCCATTGCCGAAAATTGATTGGACAATGTTAGAGGAGGATGACCCGTATACAAGAACCTTGTTTGTCCTAACCAAAACAAAAACAATGGCTCATAAGCAAGAAACAGTCAAAATCAGTGGCTCGTAGTGTTCAAAAGGTTCATGCTAGTTCCAGTTCACCTTTAGTTGTTCTCGGTACTGATGAAGTTGTTCATTCTGCCATTGCAAGAAAGCTAAAGTCAAGTGTTGAACTTGAACACTCTATTCAAGGTTCAGTTCATCTCCCTCCTTCCATCAAGTGGACTCGTTCTCGTAGCAAGAAGAAGTAGGAGCAGACGAGTAGCTTGAAGGAGACTCGTCGTAAATCACTAACGATAGAGTAACGCTAGAGCTTGACTTAAGGGAAGAGACAGAAGGAACTGGGGAATCCCTAATTGGTGAGATGGAACATGGGAGTTAACAAGTAATAGAAGGGGCTAACACTTTAAGTGCAATAGCACTTAGTTCATCGCCCGTGCTACAAACCCCTACTCCTAAAGAGAATCCTTATGTCCCTAATTGGTCAAGTTATCAATGAGTAAGAAAAGGAGCATAGTGTCAGCAACTCTCCCAGTGAGTGATATGGTAAGCAAATGTCTTGAGAAAGCTCCTAAGGCTAAAAGGGCAAAGATTGAAATTGTGTTGAATATTGATGAGAATACTGGGCAGTGGGTCGCGGAGGTAATGAAGCCAATGGTTGAGAAAGGTATAGATGAAATACAACCTCGAGATTATACAACTGAGAAATCCATTGTTGGCCCCACCTCCAGAGCAACGGATGTGAAGATATGGAGCGTGGGTAACTCCAAGATTTCCTAGCGCATATGGAAAGATCAAAGAGATAAGCAAGATTTCCCAGCGCCTATTTTTAGTTAACTTTGCTTTAAGATTTTGTCTGTTTTAAGACATTTGGGATTCCTTAAGGAATCGCCTTTTTGAAATGAATTCGAAAAGCCTTGCATGGCTATATATGTAATGTTTTGATAGATCTAAAGGGTCGGCTCTCTGGACTTAGTATTTTTCTTCTACTAGTAATTTTAGGTGTTTCCTTTTTTTTGAACGAATAGTAAAGTTAACGATAATGATAATAGAATTGATCGTATGGTTATTTTTGTGCATCTGTTTGATAATTGTGTGATTGTCTTGCTAGGTGATGGAATTCATGTGAAATTCATTCCTGTATAGATGTTGTTTTCATTAATTGTGCTGAAGTTTATTTCCTTTTGTTTGGTTTGGTGAGCTTGATCACGAATCTGGAATTTTAAGCTATGTGTTGTATGGCATATGGAATGTTAATTGTTCAATCCACAACATTCTTTTGTGGTTATGAAAGGATGTGTTCACTTTCCTTAAGTTCTTTCAGGTCAAAAGAATGACTGTTACAATTCATTTACATTAAGAATTGTATTAATAAATTCTTGTAGAAGGGTGTTGTGCCTTTGAAACATAGAGATTCTGTGCAAGTTATTAAGACTCATTTGTGGTGAAAGTTGTTTTTCTTGTTGATATAAACTCAAATAACTAGGAGGAAAAACTATTCACTAACAAGTATCTTGTTGTGGTTTCTGATTATATTGTTAAAAGTAGAGCCTTTGAGCACTGGCAGTCTTCTAGTTTGGCAACTGATCCAGCAAGAGGGCACCACTAGTATGGAGCTTTCAGGATCCCAGTTGCTGTTTTCTTGGGGTTTTAAAATGCCTTTTGGTGTCCCTCTTATGCTGTAGTCTTCTGTTAGGTAGGAATTGTATGGATTTTATAATTAATGCTATGTATATTGGTATGCCAACTTCCTAGGTTGATCAAGCATTTTTAGTTTCACATAGATTCTATCTTTGCTGTGTTGCGGGGTTGGAGCCCTGTATACAGAATCCCCTATACTTGTTGAAAATAAGTAAAAAACAGCAACAATTTGCTAGGATTCAAATAAATCCCAAAGTGCATGTGTAAGATGCCTAATCTGCCACAATTCTTGATGTTCAACATTCATAAAATTTAAATACAAATTCAAATATAAGACACGTGCTGCCCTACCAATGACCCCAACTCCTATATTAGCACTTACGTTTACACCCACACTTGCAGCTAGCTGCATCTGCACCAGACATTTATTATTTCTTAATTCACAAGATCGCAGCATGAGATGCAACTGTGTCCAGGAAAACAGTTTAACATAGTCCTCGACAATTCTAGCCCATACAACTATTTATAATGCAGCACATGGACTTGTTGTCCCGGAGTCTTCAACAAAATATGGATTGCAAAGCTGCCACAATGATCTTCCATTTCTCAGCACAAGAAATTCAAGCTTATTTATCATGGAACAGCACAAGACCAGTTTACATTATCCATGACAATTCTAGGTCATAAAGCTATTTATAATGTAGCACACAGACTTGGAGTCCCTGGGTCTTCGACAAATTATTGATTGCAAAGCCACCACAATGATTTTCCATTCCTCAAGCATAAGAAATTCAAGCTTATATTTCATGGAACAGTACAAGACAGAAACAAAGATGTACAGAAAACAAAGTGTGTGATATCAATTTACTAATCTGTACCAAAGGCACAAAAAGAAACATACTAAAAAAACTTCCACAGTTCAATCATTAAGTGTTAGTTTGATCTTTTCAAATATTTAAATAAATGTATGGATATTAAATACAAAGCTTTGTGCTCAATAAATAAAAGGTGAGGTTTGAACATGTAGAGCCACTTGTTATCTGAGGTCCGAATACATTGTAAACTCGAGCGAATTAAACTGGAACTCCTGGAGTGGGACTGGATTTCTATTTCAGCACAAGACAAAATCACAGATACATAATGAGAAATGATAAGATGCAGACAATAAAGAAAGAGCATCACCATTTTATACTAAAATGAACTAAAACAGTCATACAAAATATGAAGGCAACAGCATATACTTACGGATAGGGACCATAAACCTTTACTTGACGAATATGGGTATCTCGTCCATTTTGATGATTAGCTAATACAGCAAGCTGTAGCATAAATGTTTGCACAAATGCTTCCCTGGAATACATTAACAAGGAAACATCTGTAAGTCTTAAGAAGAATGGAAAACATTTAACTAAACACAATCGCCATCACAGGTAAAACCATTTTCAAGATTAATTGATAGGTTAAATATAGTGCATGCAAATAAGAACTCTTGGTAAACTCATTGCAATGAAAATTAACAAAATGCCCTCAAAGTCATGAGCAGCCAAACTATATCCAGGCCTCAATCAGAGGTGTCAGCAACTATTTTGACTACATTAAAAGCACAAACGCTGAGCAGATAATGTCCTATGGAGATTGAACTGGATCTAGGGGACACTACTGCAAAACGCTTAGGGTGTACAAACAAAAGCAACTTGTGGCTCTCCTAACATCCCAGGAATCTGTGTTTCTTGGAATAAGAAAAGCATGTGACATAGAACTTTCAATAAGTTCTGAGTTGGGATGACAAATGATAGGCATCCAGATATTACTTCAATAGGGTGTCTCTGTGGTTTTGTGCCCTGGAAGCACTGCTTCTTGACTGAGTCAGTGACTAGAATATCTACAAGGTGTTTGATGCTCTTGAAAGGCTGAGATGAACTACAGGAAAACCTAAACTTTTTTATAATCTTTTACCCTTCTACGAATCCTCAATGAAATATGTTAATATTCAATGCTCTAATAATAAGCCCACAACAAATCCATTATTTAAATTCCAACATTTAAATTGTACAGTTTGTCAGTTTGCAGAGCAGAAGACAAATTCTCAATCATATTACCATGGCCAAAACAAATTTGCTAATCTCAAAAGAGAAACACATATATGTCATCTGTAACCTACAAAACCGTTTTTACCTAATCAAAAGCATATCTTCATTTGAAGTTGTTGGTGTCAGAAACTCAAGTATCACCAGGAAACAAACTAAACAAATTTACCTACCAATCATGGAATATATTAGCACTCAAAGTCCTTACGTTCAAGAAAGATAGATAAAATGTTTATTCCTAGAAGGATAAAACTGAAATTATTATCTACAAAAGATTTTATTTTGCAACTAAAAACAGTTATTCTTGTATTTATTATCTTCCTAAACTAAAGCAAAAACAAGAGTGACAAAAGTAGAGTCAACATAGAAAAGTCAATATTGTAAGAAATAATCACAACTTACCTAGATTCACTTGGACACAACGATATATATGTCCAACCAGTAGGCTCCACTAGTTCCACTGATTTGATTTCCTGCAAACTTCAATATTGAAGGTTACCATATACCTGAGATGAAATGAAGAATATCTTGAACCAGATGAAGAAACAAAAAAAAAAAAAAAACAAATTAATGCCAAAATGTTAATGAGAACTCTCTCTTCAGTTGGCTGATTGCCGATTGCAACCATCAAAGAAATTTAATAAATAAAAATTCAAAACAGATATTTAAGTTGGCCCTATTAAGGAGACGTTTTCTGATGGTATACTATAAAAGACAAGCTGCATACAAAGTGGGAGACAATGTTTGAAATTTTAAGGTGAAACTTAACGCCAAAAAACCAAATATTACTTCTCCTGAACTACAAATTTCTTCAACATAGCTACAAATTATATTGTCGGCAAGTCCATTCTAGATGTTGAACTTGGAGTGCCATCACAAAGTCAATGTGCATGTCACTGGTCTAATTGTCAATATGGGCAGCGTATATAATGTATATCAAGAACAGCATTTCTGCAGAGTATGGTTTAATGAGTTCTCATAAGAAAATTAGGTAAAACAAAGAATAACAAATTATGCAAGTTGTTTATCGATCCACTATATAGTTGAGAATTAGAGATTGCCCGCGAACTGTTGTGCAATCGGGGTCTTCTAGCTGCCATTATCAAGAATTAGTTGTTACCAGTGAGCAAAATTTACATAATGATTAAACTATTGGAATTGAAAATACGGACCTCTAAATTGTAAAGTTGTAACTTCTGCCCAGCTAGGAAGGCATTTGGAGCAAGAAACAACAATCTTAATGGCATGTCCACTGTGTTTGTGGTTGGCACAAAAGTTTCCGTCCCCATTCTCACATTCATTAACCTCTTAGTGGAACAACTTTATGAGAAAATCCTGAACATTGATTGAGGACTAGAACGACTGGTATTCTAAGAGTTAATTTGCTGCTTGGTTTCCTCTTAACAGAAATTGAATGCATGCTCTAAGGCAGTGATAGTGATGATCTCCAACTCCATTTGGAGATGAGAAAGAGACCTTGACACAAATTTGACGCGAAGGGCCTTCTTAGTTCTTTGGACTTTCTTGATAGAAAAGCCATTGAATTCAAATATATTGTTGGACTTGATTTCCAGTTACTTGGAAAAGATGGAGCCAACATACTGTCAGATTTGCAAAACAATTTTACCCAAAACTAGAGATTCTAAGAAATTAGCTATTTTAGCATGTTCGCCCAAAATAATAAAGACACACTTCAGAAGAAACGGCCGTTCTGTTCTCATTTGCACTCGCAGATAATAAAAAGTATACATACATATAGCCTCTTGGATTGGAAGTCATGGTGGCACATGTCCAAGAGGATATAAGTTAAGTTCATTCAAGAAAAAAGTTGACTCAATCCAGTTAGACAGTGATAACACTTGATTAGGTAGAAGAGGCATCTAATTGTCATTAATGAAGAACTCATTAGGTAAATGTCACACTTGATTACTGTCTATTAAGGATGACAAGTCATTATTAGCTACCTATAAGAGATATGGATTTTCCTAAGTTAAGAAAAATAGGTGCAATAGAAAATTACACCAACGCATCCCTTAAAGTGTAACTTAGAAAGGAAATGAAATGGACCATAACAAGATGGCCATGTTAGGTACCCAAGTACAAAGAAACCTTCCACCCCAAAATAAATTAAGCCTCCTCATACCTCCAAAGGAATGAGAGATAGTTATCCATAAATAGCCCTCTGCGCTGGAAATGGATGGTGATGAACAATACTAGATATTAAAGAAGATCCACTTTCACCAAACAAAAAATTATCTCTTAACAAGAGATTTCCATAGGTGCATGCTGAAGATTTTCCCACTCTGCGAAAGGATATGATGGAAGAAACAAATCAAAATCTTTGGAAAATGTTCATTGGTCCCAATTTATATGCTGAGATCTGTCAAGATCTAATTGGTATTCTTAGGTACAATTATAGGGCATGACACCACAAAGGCATGTAGAGGAGGAGAGAGAACACGATTATTTATGCATACCAAAGAGTTCTCATCGATTAGGAAAGCTACTCCTTAATAGTGTAATCTAAATCCCAAAGGTGAGATTTGACATACTTAAGCGAGATATATAATCAGCATGCATCCCATTGAAGTGTATTTGATAGTTATTAATGATCTTACTGAAATGAATCACTGGAATCCTTCAAGAAGCAGCACTAAAAATGCTGCACTTTCAAAAAAGAAAGAAACTTTGTATGTGCAAGAACAAAGCTTTGGAAGTTTTCGAAACAAAAAATGCTCCTTTCACACTATATCTAGACAGTGATATGCATGTCATTGATTGCAAAGCTTTCCTGTGCTATGTGTCGTGTGCCATTGCAGAGAGTTGTTGGTGTTTGGCTCTGGTGCCGTGAGCCTTGTGCTTCCCGTACCAGGCCGTGTAACAACATTGCTGAAGATGCCAGGAGATGCCATAATGCCATAGGCAGGGATGGGGAAACCTGATAGCCTCTAACCGAAATTGGACCATTTCTTTGTTCGCCTCCTCTCATTGCCCTGGCCGCACTATGTTGCTAGGACTCGTGTGGTTTCTTGGGTGTTTTCATGGGTTGTATGCTAGTGTCTACGGATTGTTTGCTAACTGTTTGACAAATTGCCAAACCTGTTTTGTAAGTTGTGTAACAAAACCCTACGAAGGGCACATAGACCTGTTTGACAAAATGCCAAGACTGTCATAATGTTGTGAGTTCCCAAGGGCACCTTGTTGCAGGCGTACCTTCCTTCTTTGTGAGCCATGGCACCCTTATCTGATCCAATTGCACTCCAGCAGCTAGCTGATCGCTTGACTACAATGGAGTCTGCTTATGTTGTCCTACAAAGTGTTGTTGCTCAGTCAACTTTACTCTATGTTAAACTCGCAGAATGGTTGGCTTTGTTGGAATCCGAGAACCATATTCTACAAGATACTGTGCAATCTCTAGTTGTTGAAACCATAGTTTGCAAACTCTCCGAGTACTCTTAGAGTTGTAGAGTACTCTCAAGTTTTTTTGTTGGGCGAGTACTCTCAGGTTTAACTCTCGCGTATTTATAGATATTAAAAAACGTAGGTAAACATTTTGATGCATGGAAAACATTGGAGTAGATGCATTTTTCACATCATTTTAGTGCTATAAAACTATACATTTTCTGTATTGAAATGTCAATTACTAAGTTAATACATTTTATAATTGTATTTTATAAAAATATATATGTTTATTTAAGAGATTTTAAATTTTAGTACTTTCTGAGTCGCCGAGTTTTCCCTGAGATTTTGTTAAGAATATGCCGAGTTTTTCCCGAGTTGAAAATTTTGGGCTTGCCGAGTACTCTCCGAGTCCGAGTCTACAAACTATGGTTGAAACTACAGGCCTCAAGGCTAATCTGGACTCTACTACCATGTAGCTTAGGGAGTTAAACACTATCAAAGAGAAATAATCGGAGATCGTGGATAGGCATTCTTCACTGTTAATGGAGATTGAATTGAAGGTAAAGTCTTGGGCTTCTTTATGCAACTCTACGGTTGAGGCTCCCCTTTCAGGCATTGAGAAGATAGTACAAGGGAAGACGGATGATGAGCAAGTTAGGCGGACCCATGAACTTAACCTACGAGTCTGTGGTCTCTCCTCCATTGATGATCCCTCGAATGCTAGACATTTCAGACATCATTCTTGACAAGTGCTGGCTAGGCCTAGATGGCAATCTCTTCATCTGGTTCCTCTCCCTCTCTGATAGGTTGCGGGCTCTTAAGGGCAAAGAGAAAGTTATTCTCTTTCCCCTAAGATCTACCTAGATGAGGATCTCACCCAATCACAAGTGACAAAACTCAAGCAAGTTTGTGCTCTTGTTGTGGCAACCAGACAAGAGGGTAAATATGTAGTCATCAGAAATCTTAAAGCAATAATCCATGACACCTTTCCTACAGGTTGGGCTTCGAGGGCGGCCTCTAAGGCCAAATGATGTGCTCAGTGGCAGTTAAGCACAGGCTCTTTGTGCCTCAACTGTTGGAATGGTAATGGTACCCTCTGGTCTATACTTGGCTTACTTAACAACGCTATTGATTCTGTCAACCTTCTTTTTATTATAGAGACACATGAGAGCCCCATGCATCCTCTTCCCAATATTTCTGGTTATCAGTGGCTCTCCTCTTTTAGAGATGAGGTCAAGTGCTCTGGTGGGGTCAGAGGTTCTAGTGGAGTCACCTGTCTTATTCGAGACCACCTTTTCAGTAATATTTCCTTGGTTCACTCCGACACTCTGACAATTATGCCAAGTTCGAGGGACCTCACTCTATAGAGATACCTATATCGATGTTTGTTACTTCCCGCCAACATCTTCATACTATACAGTTCACAACACCGAGGGTGGGGACCCCTATCAGGACCTTGAGCACATTACCAGATTCTCTACCACGGGGGGCATCATCATTTTGGAGACTTTAACGTGCAGACCAGAGACCTACAGCCTCCCCTCCATGATCGTAGATCTGATCCCATGTGTACAACTGCTTCTAATCCTGGTTCTATGGGTCTGCATCAGCTCTCTGAGGACTGTTAGGGGCCCTTCACTAGGTATGGTCGAAATTTGTTATAGCTTTGTGAGTCATTAGACTTAGTGATCTTGAATGGGCTCTCTTGCTTTCCTGGCTCTAAACTCTTCACTTGTTGGTCACATGGTGGTGGTGCTAGCGTTGTGAACTATGTTCTCTCTATTGCCTCCTTCATCCCTCTCATTTTCCACTTTACCATCTCTCGCCTTCCTCTGGTTGACCATGCCCTCTTAAGCATCACCCTTCGAGGACCCCTAACACCTCCTCTCCCTCACTTGTCCACTTCTTCTTGCCCCTCATCTTCTTGCGGCCTCCGCCCTCTCCCCCCCCCACGCTCACACTTCTTTTCTCTTCATCGATGGCGACACGGAGCTCTTCATCCATCACCTCAAACAGCTTCTCCCCCAAGATCCCTTCTTTGACTCCAAGGACGTCACCTCCATGTTCCATTCACTTGCATCCATCTTGTGGGAGTCTGCCCTTCTCTCCATTCCCCACTACACCTCCTCGCTCACCCCTCGCCCCACTCGTAGATCTTGGCCCATGAACCAGTGGTTTGATGAGGACTGCAAATCCTTTCACTGCATCCTTTTCTCTACTCCACCCACTTCTTCCTCCTCTTCCTCTTAGTTGAGGCTTGACTACCATCGCTTTATTTGGCATAAGAAATGAAAGTTCACTTTGCTACAGTGTAGATCTCTTTGTGCCACGTTCTTCTAGTCTCCAAAGCTCTTTTGGCGCACCATGTTTCCTCACCACCCCCCCCCCTCCACTTTAGGCCTTCACTCCCTTGCCTCCCACACCTCCACCCTCTATGATATTCCTGGCCAGCCCCCTCTCCGTCTCATCCTCCCCCCCACCCGTTGTCACCTCTTCTCCTTTTCCCACATTAGTGAGGCAGGATTCAAAGCTAAATTCTTCAAGTTGGGTATCTCTATCTTGGGTCCCTTTCTTACAGTGCTCTTTAATCGAGTGGACTTTCTCGACTCTTGGTCATGACCTACTATATATCCGATCCATAAATCTGGGCTAGCTTCCAACCCCGAGAACTACAGGACCATCATGGTTGGGCATACCTTCGCCAAACTCTATGCGACTATGTTGAACGATATCCTGTCCAGAGAGCTCGATCAAAGACATTGTCAAGCTAGAGTTCAAGTTGGGTTTCGTACAGATTTTTAGACCACTGGTCACATTTTGACCTTACGGGCAATCATTGAGGCTTGCCACCACTTGACGAAAGTTTGTTATTTTGTTGACTTTCGCAAAGCCTTCGACTCTATTCCTCGGGCGGCTCTCTTTCATCGTCTTAGGGACATCGGGATCTGAACGATTCTCCTTACAGCTATTATGAGGTTATATTAGTGCGTCGTGGGCAGATTCAAGACTCCATAGGGCTTCTCTAACCCTATCCAAAGCACTATCGGGGTGAAACAAGGCTGCCCTCTCTCCCACTCTCTTTGGCATCTACATCGACGAGCTTGAGGCATTTCTTCGTGATTGCTCGCTCCCTGGCAATGGTTGTTATTTACATCAGGTGTTGATCTCTATTCTCCTATTTGTTGATGATGTGATTCTCCTAGCATCTTTTCCCGATGGTCTTCAGCGGCTCCTTGATGGCTTGGCCTCTTTATGCGACTCATGTGAGCTAGTTGTAAATCTGGGCAAGACTCAGGTTATGGTCTTCAATTGTTTGAGGACATCACACCTCCATTTTCTACTTCTAGGGTACCGAGATCGAGATTGCATCTTCATATACTTATTTGGGGGTTAAGTTTTCTGGACCTCAGTTCAACCTGAGTCCAACCATGCAGCCCAAAGTCAACAAGGGGCTCGGCTCCCTCGCTATTCTTGAACGACGTTGCTTTCGACTACCACTTCTAGGACACCACGACAAAGATGTCTCTTCTTGACTCTCTAGTCAAGCCGACTGTCCTCTACGGCTCTACTATTTAGGGCCCCTCCCTCTTGGAGTCTGACTAGGCCTCTATTGAGAGAGTCCAAACTCTTTTCCTTTGGCACATTATCAGATGTCACCAGTCCACACCGCACAACATCGTTCTAGCAGAGTTTGGTGCTCACCCTTTCAGATTGGCGACCATCTTTGATCTAGTTTGGCTTCTTCACCGGTTCCCAAGCTTCGTTGATTCCTTTGACAATCATTATAGATATTCCTACTTGACTTATTGTTCCTCTATGGAGGTTGCAAGTTCAAACTCTAGTCACAAGTCTCGTTGCTGGTACACCTAGGTCTCTGCCCTCTTTGGCTCGATCGGTATTAGTTTGGATCATCTTCCCCCCTTTCAATTTTCTTTGGACACTCCAACCCATCTTCCACCTCAGCTGGAGTTGAATGAGCATGTTAGAATTGACATCTACAGGCAGTATGTTATCACGACCTGGAGAAATCCCCCAGGTGGGCTCTGTCCGCGTATGGCATTCTAAGTTGAGCACTTCCTTGATATCCACGACGGGATCATCTTACGCCCCTGGTATCTCACTCGTCGTTGGACTCACGCTCTTTGCATCTCCTTGGGATCTTTTAGAGTGGGATCTCACCAGTTACGTATTCAGACTGATAACCAGATTGACAGGGAGGACAGGATCTGTCGGCTTTGTCACCTCAGGGAGGTTGGGACCAAGTCTCATTTTATTTTCCGTTGTCCCATTTACTATGAGATCCAAGGGAGATTCTACTGTTTGTTCAGAGAGTGTCAGTCTCTTACCTCATTTTTCAGATATATTGACCAACACTATCTTGCACTCTACCTTTAGGAGACTGTGTGGCTTCGCGAGCACACTATACATCTCTTGCTTTGCTCAACTTCGACCCCTACGCAACTCATCACCTCTTTCTTCAGTCCCACGGTTCCTTCTCGTGGATTGAAGTGGCCTCTCTGCACTATCTCGGTTCACACCAAATCTGTGAGACCCCGCAGAGATTGCCCTCGGCAGCATCCCTCAAGTAGACCTCAAAGGCGACCTTCCAAAGTAACTAATTGCTCTAATGTCCACCTTTCCATTTTGGACTACTTCTCACCTATGAATTCTTAGCTGTTGTTATTCCTTTTCTAGTTTCTTTTGTTGTTTTGCTTTCACGTTCTTTTTGCAAACACCGTTTGGTGCTTCCCCCTGCTAGCATTTTCCCTTTGTACTGTTTCCAATCCCTTAGACCCTCATTGGTCTCTTGATGGACATTAATAAATTTATCTTATCCTATATTATCTTACTACAAACATCTACTACAACCACAATTTCTAAAAATTGAGGCACCAAATGCAAACAATATCTTACCTTAAGTAACCATCTATAGCATTGAATTGCATACCTCTGGAATATCAAGCTCACTGAGGCCTCCATTTAGTGTGGACAGCCTCCCATGCCCAATCCTCTTCAATCAGCTCGCATTGGCTAAAACATCAGACATCATCATTGTAATCTATACCTCAAGTCCTGCCTCTGCCTGTATTGGGAAGTCAAGGTCACCTAGGGCAACCTTGTCCCAACAGTTAGGGTCAAATTAAAATTAGAGCAACCTTGTCCCAACAATTAGGGAAACTTCTTGCATGTTGGCTCTCTTTGAAATTACAAACCTGAAATGCAAGGGAAAGGAATAAAAGAAAGCATAACCCTTTGAATTAAAACATCTCATACGTTTATCCTCTCAAATCAACATCAAGCATTCAAGCAATCAAGGTGGTATTTCATCATATTTTTCAGATCGAGCATTATGGTAAGTTGTAACAACCCACAAAAAGCATGCTTTTATGATTGATTTCAATTGAGACTACTAATCACATCCAAAGAGTATTGTATCAATAGGGTATAAGTTTCAAATAATTCATTTTCAGATCTAGCCTCTGTTTCATATCAGCACGCTTTCCTTTTCAATTTGATTTCAAGGTTAATTTCTAAATCAGGATTTGACATAGGCAAAACCCCATCAACCCACCTTTTTCCTTCTTTTTCAACAGGTGGCAAGCTAGTAAGGTGTGGATCCAGATACAGGTCAAGGAGATAACCTATGAATTCCCCCTTTGTAGATTCAAAAACACAAGGACAAGGGTGCCCCACTCACCATCATCCCAGGACAAGGCTGCCTCGCTGACCATCATCCCAAAAAAAGGCTTTGCCCCACTCACCATCATCCCAAGAAAAGGCTGCCCCACTCACCATCATCCCAAGATAAGGTTGCGTCGCTGACCACCATCCCAAGAAAAGGCTGCCCCACTCACCACCGTCCCTCAGATATTGGCCCAAATTTGCTCAACCCATTCTTCTCTATCTTCTATTCTCAAATATATTGCTTTTGTTCGCATTGATTTTTATGCTTCTGTATATGTTAGAAACCTTCATCTTCCTATCCATAACTGTAGCTTTAACCTTTGTCTTTCATAAAATCATTTCAACTCATCACAAGGGAATGTTGAATCCATTTTGTGTCAGAACCTTAAGCCAATTGGATCACTCCCCTCCCAAATTAATTTAAGCTTAAATAGATCTAGTTCCCTAGTTTGCACATTGAAGTAAGTGACCTCTATTTCCCCACACTACACCATCAGAAAAAAAAAAGGCTAAGAGTAAAAAAATGACCTTGATTAAAGTCTATACATGCAAGAAAAATCCCTCTAATTTGAGTAAGCACTTGCATTTCATATAGTCATATAGCTTGTTGAGGTGGCAATACATTATAAGACAATCTGATTGTTTGCTAATTGGACAAATGGTATGTTGCACAGCAAAAGAGGTGGCACTTGTTATTGACTAGGCAAAGAGCTTTGTTAGGAGGTCCAAAATGGAGTGCTCTAAGTACAAGTTTCAAGTCATAGATTAGCTCGTACAAAGGTGAAACAAACTATTAAAATTTAGCTCTCATGTAATATAAAAGTGTTTTTATGGAATATGAGCATTAAACAAGCAAGTACAACTCCATCAACAAAGAGAGGTCCACCTTTTGCTCTAAATATATCTACTTCGACTTTAGTCATAATGGAGGCTTTAAACAAAATTGTTCAACTCTTAAAAAAGCTCTTGTGAATTATATGAAGTCAAAAATTTGACTTATTTTAATCTTTTAAAAATTGAGAGCTCTTCAAAAAAATTATTAAATCATTATTTTATTTTAATAGACAATGTTGTGTTTCCTTGTATATTGTGTTCTCTGCCTCAAAATTGATGGATAGAGCTATGTGCAACAATGTTGTAGACTTGTACAATCAAAGAAAAATATTCAGGCTTGCGATAAAAGCATTGTGTCGAGAAGGGAATTTACAAATTAGTTCTTGCACCGCCTCACCGAACTAGTGCTTTGTTGAGCTAGGGTGATCAATAAAATTGAGACTAATTAAAACCAAAAAACAACAAGAATGAAGATGTAACAGTGTAAAATTTATACCCCTAGGTGTGCACCACTTATACATATTGACCCCCATTAATCAAAGTCAACCACCACCCTTCAAGTCATCCATCCACAACATTTTAACATTGGAATCTTCCTCAAATGAGACATTCACGCACCATGCATGCGTCTGCAAATCTGCAGACATGCATTGTTTAGGTGTTACGAAACTGTCATCCTGCAGGTTTGTAATGCCTCCAATCATGGCTCTGCGAAAGAATCCGAGTATGCTAAATACCTACTTTGCATGCATTTTGGATCCTTAAGCACTCTCCGCACTCACTCTATCAAGCATTCTCACACTTGCAACATCCATTTTCACTCATCATGTCCTCAAAACACTCCATTCACTCACCATTCCATCTTGCTCTTGGCTCCCCATTGCTACCATCTTGCACACTCTTGTTATTGGGTTTACTTTCTTGGCTTCCTTGGTGCTGACAGTCACATTAGCATTCTTCTTTGAGTTCTTAGGGAGATATCCTTCTCCCTTCATTTTATTCTTTGGTGTCTACTTGAGCATACTGAATCTATATCTCTCTTTCTAGTTATTTCATTAGCATAATACTGTTATTCTTATTGTTCCACTATCATAGATTGCTTATCTATCACCAAATTCAATACCATTTATCATTGTTCTTGGTCATCCATGGAGGTGGAAACACCAAAGCAAAGATTTGACTAAGGCAAGCCTCTCAAACAGCCCCAACCATTGTCTCCCTTTTGTGTAGTAGCATTGGAGATTTGAAAGCTCATTTGGCAATGCGCCCTTGGCTTTCAAAAGCGATCTCATTCCTTTCCTTCCTCTCTTTCTTTTGATTATTTCAAATTAATAATCATAAAATAAACATCTCTTTAAACTAGTTAAATATTGTCATTTCCTTGTTATTTAGTTCATTAATTCACTTTCAGATAGTTTTGTTTTATCCAATAGATAGTCATTTACCTTTTATTTGAGCATTTTTTGTATCTATTTTGACAAAACCCGTGATTCTGGAACATTGTCTGTATGGAATACCAACCGTATGCAAGCATCCCCTAGGTGCATTTTCATCCTTTGGACCCGCGTGTCTGTCTATGGCAGTCAGCTTGTCAATCATAGAGTTTAATCTCCGATATTTATTGTTTTGACCTCTGTAACAGAAATACCTATATCAGTCCAACACAGTCTTGTATTCGCACTTTCACACTTGAAACACACTGAAAACCCCATGCATATTTTCCTTATTTCTTTAAATCATTTATGAATTAACCTTGAGATAGTTGGACTCAGTCGAATAATTCACACTAGGTTAATTTACCACACACATGCACTCCTATTCACCTAAGTGAACAAAAGATTTGTGAACTTGTGGACTTCTTCCTACACCACTTATACCACCTTTATATGCTTTTGTTCCACCTCCTATTGCTTATATGCATCCTCTTCCTCTCATCTCTTAGCCTAGTATGGTTCCTTCCATTCTTCCTCCTAAAGAAGTAAGGACCTAATGTCGATTGATCCTATCTCAAAACAAGTTTCTAGCAAGACCAAACATAACTATTACGCTCGTGATTGTCATTGCAAGTGTCATGCTAGAGCCCATCAATGCGCTTCTCAGAACATTTCTTCACCTAATACACCTCCTCATACTTTGCTTCCCTTTGACCAATCTGCGCTTGAGCCTATGGAGGAAGCGAATTTAAACAAAATAAAAATGAGAAATCATAACAATGTTCTTTGTATCTTAGATTCTATTACAATTAATTTTGATGATGAGGATACTCTTGATGATGATGTTCATGATACTAGCAATGATAGTCATGCTAGTGATTCTAATAACATGTATGAGACTATTGATGTTGATCATGATTTACCAACTATGTTTTCACAACAATTATCTATCACTCCTAGTAACAAACATAGTGACTTATCTTCATATGTAATGTCCCATTTTTCTGGAACATTATAATTTTGTGTTGCCGGCTCACTTTGCCTAGGCAAAAAGGTTCTTTACGGGGTCAATTCAAGGTTTGACCTAGACATTTCCAGTTTCAAACCCATCAAAGCAATTTTGGCAGGTTGTTCGGATACATACTATTTCTAGTAAGTAAATAGAGCTCAGTATTTCTTGATATCCCAGTGTTGGTTTGGAAGCGTCTCATCGAGAGCTTTCCAACGAGCTATTGCACATGCTTATCCGAGTTCGTTTGATTAGTTATTTTAATGCCTGATGATTATATGGTTTATTGACTAAGTGACTATTAAAGTTCATTTAACTTGTCACTTTATTTTTTTTTTTTAAAGGTACTATGTTCACTTAAGTGACAAAAGGATAAAAAATGTGCTTTATCCCACATTGCTTAAAAGAGTGTGCATCACATTGGGAAAAGTGATAAGGTACAACAAGCTCCACATGGGAAGATATGAAGATTATAATATTTAAAACAAAATAATCTGGGACCTGGAACCAGTGACTAGTTATCTCTTCGAGGACGCAAACCCTTGAAGAAGCCTTTGGAGGTTGGATGCAAACTTAGCCTTGCTACAGGTTTTATCTATATTTGCCAATCTGACTGTTATTTCTGTTTATAAGATTGGATTATTTGGATTGTTGCATGTTATTGTATTGCTGTTGTATAATACAGTAACGTTATTTGGCGGCTATTTGTGTTAACTGCTGGCTTAAATATGTACTTCTGAATTTTGGAGGAATAAAACAATCTTTTTTGAGTTTTCTTGTATGCAAATCTGCTGGTTACAAATCGATTAAAGTTCTGGAATTTATATCGAATATTGATTTTCTGTTCGGTTTTAAATCCGCAAAGGGATATTACAGTGGTATCAAAGCTGGTTTTCTTGCCAGCCTGTGAAATATAAATTATATCAACAGATAAAGTACAGTGAGAATTTCATGGTGTGAATCAAATTACTTATTTTCTATGTTAAGGAACAGCGTTTGATTGATCAAGCCTAGCAGTGCCGAACTGAAGTTTTCATAGCAGAGACCCTCTGTACATTCCTGCGGGTTAGTAGTATTCGCAATTTGCAAAAGTTCTAGAAGGCACTTTCAGGTCTGAACCAACAACCATAGCTTTGTCCCCGGAGCCATCCTCCTCTCTGAGCAGACGTACAGGAAGCAGCTCCTGTTATATTGTGGTGGACTGACAGCAATGAATCATAGCTAAGTCAGTTGGAGTATTTGGTGAAGGGCGTGGTTGTGTCTTTTCTTCTTGCAGAGCCAATATTCAATAGCTGAAAGGACATGATAACAGTTGGAAGAGACTTGGCTGGGACATTAACACTTGCATCCATCGGCCTGCAATTAGATTCATGGCATTGTTGGAAAGGTGTTATTGAAAACTGAGATTGGTGGAAAGTTTTGTTGGAGTCGCAGGTTACTAGATATTCTGCTGGCAATCATTCCAATCGCCCAGTGGTAACAGTGGTACCCAATTCTCATCCAGCATTGGAGGAGGGATTTCTATCACTCCCAGTCCACGGCAACAGGGTGGCGGCAATCTCAGGACGTCTGGGAAGTTCTGAAAACACGCATAGTGCAGTGGAAGGAAAGATAAATATACCATGGTTGGCGGCAGCTAGTTGACCGCCTGGAGAAAGACGTATTCCATTCACCATTGTCGAATCAACCATTCTTTTATCTCACAGAAGCAAGGTCATGGTTGGGGATGGCGTATGGTTTGTAGTTTCTTCAGCCTTGCGTAAGCATCTTTCAGTAGCTAGGACGACATGTGGATTGGCCAATGTGGAAATTTATTCACCTACATGGCTGGAGATGGAAGGAGTGATTAAAGACGACTGTCACAGGTGTTTTCTAATTTTGGTTGCTCTGCGAAAACATAATGTGCGTTCTGGAAATAAATGCTACTGTAAATTCCTCAGTCACAAATGCTGGTGCGTTCAAAGTGATTTCGGCAGTTAGAAATCTATTCTTATCTATCGGCTGCTATGTATGAGAACAACTCATCAGTGAGAGTTTTCTTTACCAACATCTACAATAAGAAATAATGTGCTTCAAACACGTAGAATCTTGAGTTCGAACTAGACGTGTTAAGATGCCAAGTGTTAATCATGTGCATTATAATGTATATCTTAAGATATATGTTTTCTGATATGTGATGCATGGGCAACAACTGAAATTGATGATAGTGTAGAGAAAGATGCTCGATAACTGACTAAGGAGGTATTCTTGTAGCAATGAGGAAGAGTGTATTGGCATACTGAGTACTAGCGGCAAGTATAAGCTTTGGGAGAGCAAGTCAAGGTTCATTGCATACTCTTCACGAGTCATTAAGATTAGAGACCTCTTACTGAGGATCCGAATTAATGACGTGGAGCTAAAGGAGCAGCAGAAGTGAAAAGGCATTCATTTTTTTAAGAACTTTAAGTGGGACACACTACAAAGGTAGAAGGCAAGTTTTGTTCCAACCGCAGATGGGGCGCTTGACACAAGTTATTTCACTTCTTGATATATGTGGAATGCATCAAAAGGGGATGTTTATTCAGCTAATGATTTTGAAGATATCAGTGACTGTGGGAGTAGTAATGGGAGCAGTAGTTCTTTAATCAATGGGCTTGATGAAGTGACAAATGAATGTGGAGGCTTAGCTAAATTTGGCAGTACATCTGTGACGTACTCCTTCAGGATATAATTCCATTTTGTTGAAGTTCAAATATCATTTCATAACCACTGTATCAGTAATACAGTGAAATGATGAGTATAATGTGCATAAATGCTAAAGGATTGTGATCTTCATGACAACTGTTTGACCAAATACCTTTAACTCTTCTGATCAGTTTGGGACAAGACGGGAGTTTTGGAAGCCATTCTGGAGTTGCACAGTCAGTATTGGACATCTACAGGCACATGAAAAGCTACATGGCAGAGGAAGTGGGATGAGATTTCCAACTAGATATTAAAACTGAAGTAAGGAGACCGTACGAGGAGTATAACAAATTCCCGTTAAATCTTCAAAAAGAATTTCCTTTCATTGATTATGTGGACTTTCAGCTAGAGCTGCAAAACAAGACAGTTATGATAAGAAACAAATGCTATGATTTGGCTCAAAATCTCCTTGCAAAGGACAAATTCAGAAATTTGCATAGGGAAGATATCAATCAACTGGATAGTAGTAATAAAAAAAGAAGAGCAACCTTCGCATGATAATATGCAAAATAATAATAATGGCACAAGTATACTAATGGGTAATTGGGAGACAGAAGTAACTTATGGAGTTGTTTACACTAGTCCTCCTGATGAGCATATTGATGGACCAGGTAGAAGAGTTGACCAAACCGCCAACATTGGCAATTTCCCATCTTGTTTAGACATGGAAAACACCAGCATCTTATTTGGTGACATGGAAATTAATTTGAAAAAATTTTATGGTGATACTAGGCTGAAAATGATGTCAAATTTTGAGGAGCAAATGGACCGAAATGTTGGCAGGATAGATGATCTAGCACACATTGAGTTAGAGGATACATCTGAAAATGTTGTTCCCCTAGGTGATAAAAAATCAGAAAAATCTGTGGAGAATAGCCCACTTGTGTTTGAAGGAGATGGTCAAAAACCATTATCACTCCTTGACTTATTGGATATGCTTTTGGTCAAAGAGGACAAGATTGTCCAAGTGTTGACAAGGATGGATGATTCTTCCAATTTGATTGAGGATCTCATGTGGAAGATTGCGATAGAAGAGGGGCATGGGAATGTATGTGGTCTCACAAGTCCTCTTTTACATACTATTTTTGAAACTTTGAAAATGGTAAAATATGAGTACTTGCAACTATTAATAGATAGAGATCTAGCAATAAAATTTGGAAGGGACAAGGAGAGTTGAGGTAGATGAACTATACCTTCAATTGAGTTTAACACATTACTCCATCCACAAAATTGAAAATCAAACAAGTGGGGCAGCCACTTATGAAGAAGATAACCATGGTTCAAGGGCACAAGAAATCACGCAAATCATTGAAGAAATTCATAAAGCAGGTAGATGTGAAACCAAACAATGTAATTCAATCACGTGCTCCTCATCAAAGACTTTCTATGATGAAAAAAATTTTATGGATCAGCAAGTTGATGAGTCTGGAAATTCTGATTTTTATGACAGCAGTTGTACATCTTCACATGAGCATATGGTTAGTGATACAACAAGTAAGGATAATTCAGAGTTTTCAATTAATGGTGAACCTTCCTTTTACGAAGACTTTGACATAAGCAAGGGTACTTATGGTGGAGTAGGAAGTTCAAATTTATCCTTGGCATGCTCTAAGGGATTCTTCAACTTACCCAAAGATTTATCACCCAATTCTTACGAGATGGCCACAGCCTACTTGTTGATTGGTGATTTTTCTTGTTGGTATATTTCAGCATTCAGTGACTTGCCTATGGATGTTAGTAGTATATTCGTTGATTCTATTTGGCCTTCAGGGGTCAATGAGTTATTTACAAATGAGTAGGGAGAACATACAATACCCTACGTTCCACATGAGGTGCCTTCATTTTTTATCCAGTGGCATATTGAAGACTGTGTGAGCATTCATGATGTTGGTGATTCACCAACCACTCCTTCCTTTATCTAGGATCATGTTGATTGGGTGATTGGGAATCCAGGTGTTAATAGTATTTTACATCTAGAGGATTATGTTGTGTTGTTACACAGTCACAGGATTATGATCTGTGCTTCAGCCTTTTGAAACATCAAAGTTCCAGAGATTAGGATTACTTTGTTTTCACCAGGGTGAAATAGTGGTGGAGTCAGATTGGTCGGATCTGTCATTGTCATCGGTACAGTTATTGTAGGAGTGGTACAGTGGTACAGATATTATAGGAGCTAGTCAGTGGTATCTCAAATAGCGCACGAGTTCTCACTTGGGATCCACGGGGAGCATCCCTATGTATTGCCTTTTATCGGGAGCTAGGAGGAGAGTTTGGTTGTTATCATCTTGGGGTGGATATCGGTATATTGTCGAGCTCCCATCATCACTTGACAAAAGAGACTCGTAGGGTCACTCATGGAGTGAGGCATTCATTCTGACTGAGGGTATTAATACACAGTGCAGCAACATATGGCAATTTGGCAAGCCTTGGGATCTTGGCATTCAATTATTTGGCACATCGATTCCTATTGTACTGTTTCACCATTCTGAGTTAGGGAAGATGCATGTCAAGGTAAATCGGCTGAGGTGTAGAACCTTTTCTCGAGGCGAGTATGGGATCCTGGCATTTGGTTTCTGCAGGTATGAGCAGATTGCTTGAGGGCAAGCAATCTTTGAGAAGGGAGGCTTTTTAATGTTCTTTACGAGGTCAATTCGAGGTTTGACCTAGACATTTCCAGTTTCAGACCCATCAGAACAGTTTTGGTAGGTTGTTCAGATACTTACTATTTTTAGTAAGTAAACAGAGCTCAGTATTCTTGATATCCTAGTGTTGGTTTGGAAGTGTCTCGCCAAGAGCTTTCCAACGAGCTATTGCACGTGCTTATCCGAGTTCGTTTGATCAATTATTTTAATGCCTGATGATTATATGGTTTACTGACTAAGTGACTATTAAAGTTCATTTAACTTGTCACTTTATTTATTTTTTAAAGGT
Organism: Cupressus sempervirens; assembly: GCA_028749045.1. Classification (NCBI taxonomy): domain Eukaryota; kingdom Viridiplantae; phylum Streptophyta; class Pinopsida; order Cupressales; family Cupressaceae; genus Cupressus; species Cupressus sempervirens. The sequence goes on from CM053792.1 coordinate 478,273,395, forward strand.
ACCATGTTCACTTAAGTGACTAAAGGATAAAAAAGGTGCTTTATCCCACATTACTTAAAAGAGTGTGCATCACATTGGGAAAAGTGATAAAGGTACAACAAGCTCCACATGGGAAGATATGAGGATTATAATATTTAAAACAAATATTAATCTGGGAGCTGAAAACGGTGACTCATTATCTCTTCAAGGACGCAAACCCTTGAAGAAGCCTTTGGAGGTAGGACGCAAACCTAGCCTTGTTACAGGTTTTATCTATATTTGCCAATCCGACTGTTAGTTATGTTTATAAGATTGGATTATTTGGATTGTTGCATGTTATTGTATTGTTGTTGTATAATACAGTAATGTTATTTGGCGGCTATTTGTGTTAACTACTGGTTTAAATATGTACTTCTAAATATTGGAGGAATAAAACAATCTTTTCTAAGTTTTTTTGTATGCAAATCTGCTGGATACAAATCGATTAAAGTTCTGGAATTTATATCGGATATTGATTTTTTGTTCGGTCTTAAATCTGCAAGTTTATATCGAGGGTTTTTTAGTAAAATATCCGGAAAGGGATATTACATCATAGCATTGTCCTTGTTTGGAACCGGCTATTATTCCATCTATCGTTTTTGATGTTGCTCACCTTCCCTAAACACTATAGGCCGATATAAGTGGGCAAGAGATACGTGCTTGATTAGCTCCTCTTGGGTGGCGGACTTTGTGTGTTTGTATAGCTTGTTATATGTTTTGCTTAGATTTCTTTAAATCCTTGTTCCATTGGCACAAGATGATAAACGAATCGCAATATCGTAAACATTCTTCTATTTGTATCTCTCTTCTTCTATATAGTGTTACATTTTATGTTGTGCATATGCCACTATTTGTAAATGTGCATTTGTGTTATCCACTTGGGATGATGCAAAATGGTAGACCCCTATTATTTTTTGCCTCCGTGATGTCGGCCCAAAAAGACTCTTCTTTGTAACTCTTACATCATTTCTTCCATTGTATTGTAGTTCTACTTCCTTTGGGAAATGATGACATTTCATTTGTAACATAATATTTCACATATCATCAAACGATCATACTTTACATGTCATATACATAAATTTTTTCGTACAGGAAATACCCTGATTATTTGCCCTTTATCTAGGGCTTGCATTAGCACCTCTTCATCCTTTTGGGTTTCGCTAATCAGATTTGCCCTAAGGATGGGTTTTGTATTCCAATGTACATGGGAAGTGGGGGTCTACCCTTGAAAAGCATTTCTTATATCACAAAACATACTTTTCATGTTCCGCTACAAGTGGCTCGAGGGATGCACAAGCATCTCCCTCAATGTTTTGGGGACGCTAGGATATCCCCACATTCCCAATTGCAGGAGCAAAAAATGGTGGTGCCGCTAGGCATGTTTGAACGTCATTCCCAAGTCCCGAGTGCATTGTTCTAGGAACACTCAAGTTTTAGGGGAGACACATCCCCAAGGTACACTGACAATATTACAACTATGTGAAGTGAAGACAACATCCAACTAGGGAGATGGAAGCATAATCTAACTGACTGACAATAGATTGGACTTCGTGTTTCAAAACAAAGTATATATCAAGAAAGATCAAATCCCTCCCACAAAGTGAAATCTAAACAATGCCTTTACAAACAATGATATACTCCTCACCTCCTCCAAAGATTACTAAATAAGAGAAAGGCATAAACTCTATGAACCAGTCTTGATGATGTGTAAAATGCCGAGAGGCATCAGAATCATGTACCAAGGTCATGATGTCTCATGATCTGATGGGCATGTGACCATGAACACATAGGAGGCAATTGCTGATCAAAATGTATAGCATCTTGGGCCTTCTACTAAGGACCTCCTTATGAAGATTTCAGGCTACCAACCATTTCTTGCAATCTATCTTCATATGACCAAACTTGTGACAATAATTACACTACACACACTTATTTGAAGATCCCTAAAGTTTATGTAAGAAACCCCTGCAAATTCTAACTCTAGCAAACACTAGATTGCTTTACTTTTCAAATGTTTGTCATTTTGTGTCAAACACTTTGCATGCAACCTCTTATCTTTCTGACATTTATTTTCAAATTGTTTTTGCTTGCTTGGAAAGGTCTCGATAAAGTTACAATGTTTGCATGTAATTGCTAAGATATCTAAGCAAAGAACTAAAGTGAAGATACAATCCCTTTCGTCTTTTTGAATGCATACATATGATTTCTACAGCCAATGGACGTTTTCACAAACTCTTGGCATGAAAATTATTAATTCATCATAAACTAAAATGAATAACTATAGCGGAAGCATTTCATCAAACAGTTAGTGTGCAACCTTGTAACTCCCTATTTCAAATGCCAAGCCAAGTACCATGTACCACACTAAATAATGTTAAGATAGAATGAGAAACCAAGAAAGCAATGACAATTTACTAGAAGTTGATTAATCCTCGACGTTGATGTTGATGTTGTAGAATTGGTACCTTCAAATGCAAATACGAAAAATTATTTGCATGAAATATGCCTAGTTCTTACATTGTCCCTTGCCATATTCTGAAATGTATTCTCCCATAGGTCCCTTTGCATGAAGAAAGAGTAATCTTTTTCTTAGGTAGACGAGGTCTTCAAGAAAGGATAGTTGTAACCACTATTGAAGGAGACCCTATAGATGGCTTCCCTAATCCTTTCTTCGGTAAACAATGAGATTCAAAATTTGCTCTCCAATTAACAACATCAACTTGTTCTCTAATATATGCCATAATTTGTTGCTTTGGCAACCCGTTGTTGTTTGCTCTTGACAACTCTGATTCCTAGGTCATTCACACCATAGAGGTGATCTTTCACTAGACTTCTGCAAGCTCTTAATCTCACAATGACTATAATTACAAAAAACAAGCCCTAGATTCTTGAAGTTGCTCAATTGTTGTGACATATTTCCATTGATGTGAAGGCTTGATCAGATATGAAGTGTATATCTCTAGGGCCATTGAACTTGAACTATTAACCATTTTAAATAGATTGTTGTTATTAGAAGAAGAAAAAGAATTTGAAAATTTAACCCTTACAGTACATATAAACAAAATAAAGTAAAGAACAATTTAAAATCTACCTAATAAGTAGCTACTGATCAAGTTCTCATCGATTCTTTGTTGTGACAGTTTTTTTATGTTTTTTGGTGGACTTGGTGACCTCCTTGGCACCAACATTATGGGGCTATATCCCACATTTTGTTTCCAAAGTTCCTATGCAATACCAAGCACATCATAAGAAAAAACATTTTAAATGTTTTAGAAAAAAATCTTAATATTTTTGTGCAGGAAAGTTAAAAAATTCCTCAAAAATTGAAAACTAACTCACAAAATCCTTACTATTGTCACAAAAGTTTGCACCCAATCTTTAGGTATGACTGCCAAGAAACCTTGTGAAAGATTGAAACAGCCTCCAAGTGTGGGACTTGTACTTTGAGGCTAAATCTCTGGAGAAGGCTAGCTTCCTTCCAATCAAGATGCACCTAACACACACCTTGAAGGAAAAGGATGGAGATTGTAGAAATGTCAAAGGAGTGATGCACCAGATTGAAACATGGATACACCTAGCATCTGAGTGCAAATAGCATCAACAAAGCACTTTGATGGAAAAGGGAGAAGGAGATTTCAGAAATTTAAAAGGGGTGAAGCACTAGATTGAAATATGGATGCTCCCTGCCTAGGAATAAAGCACTCAACTTACACAATTCTCACTCTAATCTACCCTCCTAAGACTCATATGCAAGTTCCAACATAACGGGTGCTACAAAGAAAGTGCATTCACAAGATAGAAACTATTAAGATGATTTAACACGGCAAATAGTCTATGAGAAAATAAAAGAAACAATCAATAACAGGCAAAAATCAGGCATTATTATATGGCAAGAGCAAAGTTACTATTACAGAGCATAATGTTCGTGCAAAATAACCAGAGAACACAAAATATATACAAAGCTTGCCTTTACAAGCATAACTCTGATTACAACAGTGAAGTTCAAACTGTTAGATAAAATCTGATTTTGTGTGTATATTTGATCATGAAGTGACAGAAATGGGCCAATAAATACCTTTGCAAGTGGCAACAAAGTAATGAAAAGTGCTCCTGTCACATATAGAAGGCTAAAAATGTAATTCAACGTTCAATTTTTTGTCTTTGGATAGTATCTCAGTCACTAGCAAAAAATCCCACATATGCAAAAACACAACATTTTCACCAAAAAACATATATTAGAGAGAAATGATTGTTACCCAAAGGCTAAAACACAACAATTTTTACCACAAACATTTGCACTTAAAATTTTACACATCTTAGATTTAATCGTGCAAGCAAAATGAAATCTTAGCCATTGATCTCCAGAAAGATGCTCAATGCTTGCTTAGATCCTATAGATGCGAGAAACACAGCATTTTCACCAAAAACACATGCCTCCAATGATTCCCAACATGTTCGTGCATGAAAATACCTTTTTTGCGAAGGCATGCGGGTGCAGAAAACACACAATGTTTTCGCACAATACGACTATTCCTTGTGCGCCTGCATAAGCTTCTCAAAAAATTTAAACTCCTGTACGAAAATGTGAGGTGCCAAAATCACACATTTTTTTACTGCACACATGGATGCTTAAAATTTCACACATCTTAAATTTAATCGTACAAGTGCAATGAAATCCAAACCATTGATCTCTATAAAGATGAGAAGTGCTTGCTTAGATCCTATGGGTGCGAAAAACACATGCCTCCAATGATTCCCAGCATGTCTGCACATGAATGTACATTTTTGGCGAAGACACTCAAGGTGAAGAAAACACACGATGTTTTAACACAACATGACTATTCCCTATGCACCCACATAAGCCTCTCAAATTTTTTGAACTCCTACACAAAAATGTGTAGTGTCCCCTTTTTGGGACATTAGAAATATTAAAGGCATATTATATATATTATTAAAATTGACTTGGAGAGCGTGGACTCATAATATAAAAGGTCAATTTAATATTACAAAGTGGGCAAAAGGAAAAGGAGAGATAAGATGAAAAGCCAGGAGGGAAGTCGAAGAGTCACAACTATGAGGATAAAAGGAGATGAGACTCTTTCATTTGGGCATGATTCAGTTTCAGTGTTCTCCCTTGTGAGAGTTATTCAGAAAGCTTGAACTTTCAGCTAGTATAAGGACGTAGCCCCTCATGCTGGCAGATAGTGGACGCAAACCCATTGTCAGGGAGACATCAATTCAGGTGTTTCATATGTGCTTATAGGTTCTTATTCTAGTATTCCAAGCTAACTGTTAAACTGTATTTAAGATTGGATTTGTTAGTGTTGGTTATTGTATTGTTGTTGTATTATGCAATAACATATTTTAAGTTTGTTGGTTTTTATATTACTGGTTTGTAACGCATTGTTATATGCTCGAATCTTGAATGTTATTTTGGAAAGAACGGGTTATTATCTTGTGGAGAATCTTCTGGTTTTATTGTTATATCGTATTACATTTGCCTATGTTTGAGTTTTGAATATTATATTCAAGAAGAAGCTGATTAAACATCTGTTGGAATTTCTACTGGTTTCGATCGTGTTCGTAATACATTTACAATGTTCACTCCTGAATATACTGTTGAAAAGGAAATTGAGTAAATATCTGGTTAGAGATATTTCAATGGTATCAAAGTTGGTTTTCCTGTCAACCTGTGAGATTGATATCAAAGATGAATCTATAAAGTCGTTATCAAATTTATCAATGTTTTGCATTCATAACATTCATAACAATTAGAAGTTCTTTAATTCAGTATCGGGGCACAAGAAGGTAAAGTTGATAACCTGTGCTTACAGGAAGGACTGGTAAAAGCTACAGCTACAAAGCTTGCTTGTTCTTATGTCTTGATAGTAATGTGTCTTGTCCCTTGTGGGAGATTGTATCAGAGACAAGAAGCGAAACGCAGACTATTTGATGGTATCAGCAGATGTAAGTTGAATGGAAAAGTCAGTATGCATAAGATAGGTATGTATGGACTCCACTGCTATAGTGGCAAATGATATTTTGTGGCTAAGGATTCAGTATTTGCGAGAGGTGTGGTCTGCATGCAGCAATAGTAGCTACGCATTGTTAGAGAAAACCAACGGTTTGTGGGAGTTTGAGAATAATGTTTGAGGAAGGTGGGACGCCTATCTATAACAACGTCAGTCACAATCTATCTTTCGACAACCTTCAGCAAGCACATAGATTGGATGCAGCAGTGGTAATTGGGTGGCCATATAACAATAGAGTTAATGAGTGGAGATCATCATAGCAACGTGGACTGGTAGACAATCTCAGTTTTGCAAGTGATAGAAGAGTGCAGTTCGTGACTCTTGTTCCAAGGTCGTGGAGTTACAGCGACATCCTTCATGGGTCTGCGCATGGAACTAAGTTAATATAGGTCGTGGCCGTGGGAGATGCATTGAATGCAATATCCGGAACCAAGGGCTACACTAATCCACAACTGTTTGCCAGGGACATTAAATTTCATATCGTAGAGTCTACCAAGAAATTAGTATTTATTGCGGAGAAATACAAGCTAATCCACTTTGGATGGGCAGTAATTGGTTTAAATTTATTAAAACATTCGCCAATAAACTTTAGCGCTATTTGTATCTTGTTTTCTGTCATCCAGGACCCACCTAGGTGATTGAGGGGAAGCCATTCAGTAATCATGAGGATTCATTTCTGGTGGATGCATATACGTTCGAAGATGTTGCCAATTCAAGCATTGTAATCAACCTTAGAAACAATGCTTATTTTTGGAGGTCCCACCGAAAATAATCATTTATAATCTGCGATGAAAGAAAATGCGAAGACATCAATCTTGAGGGGGCGCTATTTTCTATTGTCATTCCTGTAAGACAATTCTTGATTGCCATTTCGACTCCTAATTTGTATTTGCTAGAAGATTGAGCGAAAAACTAAAAACTTCCATTACTAGTAACACTCGACGATAATACAAAAAAATTGTGGTTCTTTATTTTTGGAGAGACGTTTCATATTCTGGAGTTGTTACAAAAGATTGCTTGTTCGAAGCCTTCAAGTAAGACAATTGTCGTCAGTAACTGAGCAGGAGTTGTTGCTCAAAATCGAAGCCTATTCTTTTGTCTCATCTTGAAGCAGATTCAAGGAGATCTACACGGCAATCTTGTACTTAAGAGTTGCACATTTTGAGGAATCTTCTACCAACAACGTGGCAATACAGGCGTGAAGATGTTTGCAACTCCAAAGTTTCATTGTTCTTTGGGAACAAAAAACAAGCAGTTGATAATGCATTCTAGAAGCATATACCAACACAAAAAGTTTGAATTGTCTTGATATGTATTGTCGTTTCTGAAGAAGCTGCTTGGGAGTATCCGTTTGGGTTTGATTATTCAAATTTTGACTTGAGATGGTTTTGGTGTTTGCCATGGAGTATGGGTTGGGTTATCTGTTTCAAAATGAGACTCCCAAGCATTAGCAAGAGCGGGTGGTCATGAGTCGTGGGTCTTTACACAACCAAGGATTCTTCGAAGCGTGAGAGAGATTGTTCTAAAGGTGAGGAAGAAAGAGGTGCAGGGTCATGATTCAAGCTATTAGAATTTCTTATCATCTCTGCACATAATTGTTTGTCAGTTGCAAATGAGAGAAATCTCAAAAAATTCCTATTTGCATTAACCATTAACACTCAAACATTTCATTTAATGACAATTGTTTACTAGAGTGACAAGTACAAATTTGCAGTAATAAGTAGAGGTTATTACATTACTTCTTGAATATTGCAGCGACTAAGGAAATGCCAATGTTGTTAAGTAGATGTTTGGTATGAAACTTTGGGTTCAAAACCTATTTGAACTCATCTTGCCAATAAGACTTTCTTTCCTTCATGCATGGGATTTCCAAAGTCAAGCTAAGCCAGTCACTAAGAGATTACCCTACTATTCTTCCAATTAATACGTACAAGAGTTTCTCTGTGTTGCTGAAAGGTATATTGCAAAGATTACTTGGTTGTTAGCTTGAACTTGAGAACAATCCAATATATTGATGAATCATGAGGATTATAAGAAGATTCAGTGTTCTCCCAAATGTTGTTATTTTTGGAGCATTGACATATGAATTTCAAAATACCAGATACATTGCAGAGGTTTTTGAATAACAACTAATGAGGGCGAAATAATATCGACAAAAGACAACTAGGTAATGGATGTTAGTTGTTTAAGGGAGTGTCATATTTTGGTCATCGGTGCGCACAATAACGAAATAGCAAGTCCTGAGTATTCCTCCAAATGTAATATAGCCACGAACAGTTTAGTTTTGATGGAGATTATTGTGAGGTAAGCGTGTCACTGGAGTTGCACTCAAAAAAGCTTGTTGCGTGTCATTGGGGTTGGACGTTTGAACAGTCACTTGCACAGGCAAGCAATATGGCTATGGGAAAAGTACAAGGTTTGGACAAAATCTTGAAAGGTACTATGAAATTACAAGAACAGTTAGCCCAGAATTTTGAAGCCGATATAAGAGCAGAAATACTCAACCTTTACGGAGAATATAAAAAGCTGCCTAACCGAGTTCAAAATGACTTACCCTTCAATGATTACTTGGAGCTTCATCTAGAGCAGCCAAATAAGATGGATATGGCAAAAATAAAGTACTTCGAATTGGTTCAAGATCTCCTTGAAAAAGACCAGTACAAAAATTTGTATGAAGAATTTCCAGCATACCAAAATCAATTAATAAAGGTTCTTGTTATAGAGGAGCAGTCTACTACCATTGATTTACAGCCTTCTAGCGATCGTGTAGAGGATGTTACTCAGGGTGCAAGTTTCTATGTTGGTGAATTGAAGGTTAGCTTTGACAGGCAGATGGATGAGATAGGTTGCACTCGAGGTAATAGCAGGTCAGGGTCCTGGTATGATGAGCCCTTCTATGTAAATGATAACATGACAACACTTTGGCCTTTGCATACAAATCAAGAGAGCAAGGGAAAGAATACCTATGATTTTGAGAGAGGTGATGAACCATATATTTCCGATGTCCATGACATGAATTTGGAGGAACAAGCTAAGACGACACTGCAAGACGATGAACCACATCAGCATGATAGCAATGAAATGTATACCTTAAAGAACCAACTAAAGGTTAGTGAAGACATGGTTGTGGCCTCGATGGTACGTTATGACAGCACTCACAAGATAGCTGAGGATCTCTACAAGAAGGCACAAAGGGAAGAGAAAAAAGATTGGCCTGTTGCTGATCTACGGGTGGTCAAAACAGCCCTTGAATCTATGAAATCAGATTACCTATGTTTGCTTTCCGACAGGGGTTACACTCTTACGGTTGTTGGATCCTATATCGACCAATTGAATAAAGAAAGGAATGAGATTATGGAGTTCAATAGAGAGCTTAAGTATATTCATGAGGCATTAGACAATGCTCGAATCTCCCTTCAGGAAGCAGAAAATCAGATTAGGATCACAAATCACTCTCAGGAACATGAGGATAAAGAGAGGCAAGAATTTTTCCTAGGGATAATTGATGAACTTAACAATATTCAGCAGACGTATGATTTGGATAGTTGCCCCAAGTGACCAAGTTCCAAAACTTCAAATCACATTCAACTTATAGACAACCCTTTCTTTGAGGTAGATGTTGTTTGGTTTTCCGATAACCCAGTTTTTGATGTAGAGGAGAGTTCCTCTTGATTTCCAAGAAGAGGACAACCTTGGCTTTAGAGATTTGAATCAAGCTACAGTTCTTAGCAAAGAAACTTGGTCAAAGGATGAGAGTGGTGAATTGACTACGATGATGCGTCATTGGATTAGTCCAAATAGGGTTCCTGATTTCACACCATACAAGAGTGGGTCGGTTTATATACATTAGCCTTTGGATAGTTTTTGGTGTAGTATTGAGGAGAGTTATGTGTTGATCATAGGGAATGCTCTTTCAGCTTCATTCTTATTCATAGTACCTATGTACCCGGAGGTTCTCCACATTGATGTTGACAGTATGGTATTTGATGCACCCAGGGTTTACTTTTAGTTTTTGAGTGGCTTGTTTATCTCATCGTCTATTTTGGTCGGGTTGTCACCATCTACTGGGTCATACATAGTTCATTGATACATTTCTATCTTATTATATCAGTTGGTTAGGACAACAGGGCTTGGGACCCAGGTGTTGGCCGTTTGTACCTATGGCTTGTTGAGTACTTGGCTGTAATCCTATTTAGCTTGAGGTTGGATGCAGTAATGATCATAGTTGTGCAGTTTACAGGTGCAACATTTTTTCATATAGTTATATGGGATCCAGGGATCTAGTTGACAGATGGATTGCAGAGTGGCACCTTGCTTCACAGTATGGCCAAATTTGCTTTCAGTTTGGGCTGCAGATCTACTTGCAGATTTGTATGGGATACTGGTATTGATTGCTTGAGGACAAGCAATTTTAAGGAGGGGAGATTTGAAATGTCTCCTTTTTGGGACATTAGAAATATTAAAGGCATATATATATAATATTAAAATTGACTTGGAGAGCGTGGCCTCAAAATATAAAAGATCAATTTAATATTACAAAGTCAGCAAAAGGGCAAGGAGAGATAAGATGAAAAGCCAGGAAGGAAGTTGAAGAGTCATAGCTGTGAGGGTAAAAGGAGATGGGACTCTTTCATTTGGGCATGCTTGATTTATGACTCAGTGTCAGTGTTCTCTCTTGTGAGAGTTATTCAAAAAGCTTCAGCTTTTAGCTAGTATGAGGACTAGCCCCTCGTGCTGGCAAACAATGGACACAAACTCATTGTCAGGGGAGACATCAATTCAGGTGTTTCATATGCACCTATAGGTTCTTATTCTAGTATTCCAATCTGAGTGTTAAACTGTATTTAAGATTGGATTTGTTGGTGTTGGTTATTGTATTGTTGTTGTATAATGCAATAACATATTTTAAGGAGTTATAAGAGTTTGCTGGTTTTTATATTACTAGTTTGTAACGCATTGTTATATGCCAAAATCTTGAATGTTATTTTGGAGAGAGTGGGTTATTATCTTGTGGAGAATCTTCTGGTTTTATTGTTATATCGTATTACATTTGCCTATGTTTGAGTTTTGAATATTATATTCAAAAAGAAGCTAGTTAAACATCTGTTGGGATTTCTACTGGTTTCGATTGTGTTCGTAATAAATCTGCAATGTCCAGTCCTAAATATACTGTTGAAAAGGAAATCGAGTAAATATCCGGTTAGGGATATTTCAAAATGTGAGGTGACAAAATCACACATTGTTTTTGCCTGCTTGTGAAACCAGTGTAGAAAACATAGTACACCAATTGTGTCAAAAGCATACTGCAGTTAGCCCATAAAGTCCTCTCGGATCAGTTATCCATGTGGGCTAATGGTGACGAAAACAGCCAACACTTCACCTTTGATAAACAAATATCCTTTGTGGCAGCTAGCTACTTCTCATAGCTCCTATCTTGGCACTTTTGCAACCCTTCACCTTTCCAAAAAACTAGCAAAATACAAAAATAGCATAGGGTGATAATATGGATCATTTGTGCTTTCTTTTTGTAGAGCTAGTGTTCTTGGTCACTTAAAGGTGGGTTATTCATGCTTCATAGTTTTGAAAACTTTTTAAATGTGTCAAGTTAAAATAACTCTTTTGTGCTTAAAAATACCGACAGGACTTTGGGTTTGGCTAGGAATACCTGGCATATTTGAGCCAGCGAGAGTGTACACTCCCCTCTAGTTATATACTAGAACCAAAGGGTATCAAATCTAGTAACATGAGTTTTTTGAAATATTGTGTTTTTTACGTCAAATAAGTCATACATATTTGAGAACCAACATCACAATATTTCATTATGGCAATACCCATAAAAATTAGCTAAACTAAATATTTGAGACTCTAATTGAAACATTTTTGCAGCCATTATCGTAATAATTGAAACAGATTTTTTTCAGTTAAGACATTTCAGAATTGAATCTCTTAGTAAGGGACTGTATGATGATTCTATCGTGTATCTTTTAAGTTTTCATTCAGTTGTTGAAACTTTACTGAATATCAAGGTCCCGACTCAAAAGGGGATTGTGACCAGAGCATTGGCAGAATTAGCATAAAACTAAACCGATATAACTTTTCTCAAGAGCATTTCAAATACAGATGCATATAAATCACATACATGGTAAGTAAAAAACACTAAACTATTAATTATGTCTTCCAAAAACAATACCATATCATCCAAATATATAATATTAACAGACATATTATGCTAGGATGCATTGCAAATGGTTGCTTCTCAAGAAAGAATATTGCAAATTAAATTTGGGGGAGCAATACAAGCAAATCATGGTCTTGTAGATCAATCAAAAAAAAAAATCATGATCTTGTAGAAGCAGTTGTGATCAAAGTAACAAGAATCGGAATCGGATCGGAATCGGCAAGGCCGAATCAAATCGTGAATCGGCCATGAATCGGAATCGAATCGGCCATGAATCGGAAAATTTAAAAAACCCTTGAAATTTAGTGAGTAACTTATTTCATAAACCCTTTATCGCTGATTCGATTTACCGATTCACAAAAAATCGTTTGGCTTGAATCGAATCACCAAATCGCATGAATCGCATGAATCGCCGTGATTCTTGGAACTATGGTTGTGATATTAAATATTTTTCATACTTTCTAGGAGTAAAATCAAATTATGAAGCGAAGATAGTCAATCTCTTAACAGTATAAAATTAGCAGAGCCAATATTTTGTATGAAGTTGGACATAGAGTGAGGTTCAAGATAATCACTGAGGGCCCCACCTGGGTATCTGATGTGAGATTGGAATTAAAAGAAAATTACAGAAGATGAGAAACTGATAGCAAATGAGTAAATAGTTGAGTTATTCACGTTGCTATAGAAAGACAAAATAAGGTGTCAGGTAGGTTTGCGAATTTTAACATAGACAGAAACCTTTTTCAACATAAGTTAATGATTATAGATAGTGAAATATAGATCTACTAATTTATGATAAACTTCATACCAAACCATAATTGCCACCTAGTTTTAGACTTCACCCATAAATATTATGTGATATTACTTGCTTGCTAGATTTTGTCGCTTGAACAGGTGTATTATCAGGAGTTGGCAATGAGCAAAGAGGTGACCAGGCATGCGGAACTTATTTCAATATTCCTGCGATGTTTTATCAATATTCAACTGCATAGTTTTTGAATCAATCTCATCCATCAATGTAAGGTCTCCTTTGTACTCATTGCATCTAGGGGATGCTGAATAGAGTGAAGCATCAGGACTTCCCAAGAGGTCACCCATCCCAGTGATACTCACTCAAGCATGGTTAACCATGGAGATACCTCAAGATCAGGACCACTTCGCTTGCCTCAGTGTCAATGGGCATTGTTAATAAAAAGTGCATTTTTCTAGTTTTTATTTCCAGGCTGTTTTGCAGAAGCAGTTTTCTTTGTGATGGCAGATTTTAGTTGTCAGTTGTGGACAGAAGGGTTAGAGTCAGCTACTTGTATAGCCTTCAATACTGTGGATAAGGAGTCATGCCAATGTGTGTTGGAGATCTTGTTGAGAAAATTATGGATGGCAAAGGTTGGTTGTCTTGGCTGCAGTCCTCACCCCTTTAACAGTTTTTAACAAACTTTATCTAGGGTTGATGACCCAGCTACTGTTGACCGGATATTGCATATGTTCTCAGCTTCGCAACTTGTGGTAGAGGTGGCAGATAGCTCTGATTACAAAATGCCTGAACTTTAGGTAAAAATAGAGGACTTTCAGAAACATTTTCATCTTTCGGGGCAAGGATCTGTGAGTAACAGATTGGAAATTGTGTCTTATTTGGCGTGCATTTGGCGCTTGCTATGGATAGCTTAAGAGTTATCCCCTGAGAAAGGAATTGAATCATCTCCAACCTATTTACAATCCCTTCATTTCTCATGATGAAATGGTGAGAAAGGAACTGAAAGAAATGGTAGGGCCAGGGGTAATGACTGTCGAAATGTGTCATGAGTTAGCAGCTCTTTTTCCTGCTCTATTTTAATCTCCTGCACAGTGTATGCTAATAGAGTCTCTCATGCTGTTATGCCGTATTACGAAAATTAGTGCCATTAGCTGTAAGACTTCATAAGGCTATTTTTATAAGCATATGTTAAAGTTTATTGGTTTTGAGCTAACTGTAATAGAGCTTCACAAGAGTGGACCCCTATAGCCCTGCAACTAAATTATCTGTAAAAAAAGCGTTAACCCTTATTGTTCAGACCCCTGAACAGATTTTATCCTAAAAACAAAAACAATTTCATTTTGACAATTTGTATGTCAACCCTCATTTGAATTCTTAATTCAACTCTAATGTGTAATATGGTATAATGAATATGGTGAGTGCATTATCATATGTATAATTGACTTTTTTTTTCTGTTTTCCTATTTTGTGACACTCATCACCCCAAAAAAAGGTCTCGCATCCTGTCATCCACGGAACGTGTCTCCAAGTTTCCTACCATCCCCATCCATGAAACATGAGGGAACATACATAGTTTTATTTATAATTTTTAAAACTGATATACCAAATAAAGTAGGCTATTTATGTAAAAGATGTCCAAATAAACAGAGGTGGTGGTCATAAACAAAAAAAATAGGGTAATATTGAAAATCATTGATCATATGTGCTATAAAGCTTTACTAAAAGCTAACACTGCCATGGATACAAGAAAGATGAGAGAGGCGCTCCCCATTATCCTTGGTAACAGCACAAATAACATGGATGAGGTGATTGACCTTGTAGAAGGTCAAGACAAGGAAAAGACTTGTTGAGTCCCAATAGGAGGATTAGCAGCATATTAAGTGAAGGCAGCAGCATCTCCTTTCACACTTTGATGAGGTTATAAGAAAGCAATCCTTTAAGGAAACAAATAGGGATGCCGGTAGGTTGGCAACCATGGGGAAAATTCTAACATTGCTTTCATCAAACTCTACAGAAAGGTTAAATTGATAAAGATTGAGATTCTTGGAAACACGTGGAATCATGATTAAAGAGCCTACGCCTGCCTCTTCACCAATAACTTCTCATGAGCTCTAAATATCATGTGTCACAGCAACAAAATCAAAATGATTGAAGAAGAGAAAAAGTAAAGCACGTCCCATACGTTAGAACATGGGATCATCTAGAACAGTAGCATCCCTCAAGCCGCCTTGGTCTTACCATTTGAATCTTCTTAAGACTTGGTATGTTATTTTGCTTCTCTAGCTTTTTCTTTGTATTCAACCTGAAGTGCGCAGGAGCTATGGCATGTGCTCCATAATGCAAGGGATTGCAGACTTTGGAAATGGAGGGACTGTTATTAACCCTCACCTAAATACCTTCTCTTTATTGGAAATTTGTGAAATGAGTCATTATACAAGAGGTATATTTATAATACCATTTTAAAACATTTTCCTAATCATGGCTATTACCATGACTTATTTATGGTATAAACAACTTGTAGCCGGGCAAGCAAGAGAGCAGCCAGTGAAAAGGGCGTAGAATTTCAGCTTTATGATGAGAGTATGCCTACTGAAATTTTATCCTTTTATTAACTTATTTACTGCAGAAAGTACCCCCAGTTTATCACTAAATCATATTCTAACAAACAGTATTCATACACCCGTATTTAATGTAGTAATTATGATTTTGTTTATTATGATAGCTATCCTACATTCCGATTTATCCTTGGAGGGGGGTCTAGATGTTGGGTCCAAAATATTGATTCTGTTAGGATTAAAACACGGACAGAAATAACAATTACATGCAAATATAACCAATAATAGATCACACAGAAAAGAACACAAGGCACCAAGATTTAACGTGGTTCGCCCAATCCTTGGGCTATGTCCACCAAACAGCAAGTCCAATATTTTTATGATCCAGTGATTATTATGACCTGATTACAATCCGTAATCCCTTACAGATCAATACCGCCACAAGAACCAATTTCGCATCACACCTTATGAAACAATCCCTAACCCTAAGCACTTTCCTGATCAGTCACCACAATCTAACACTCTCCCACTTGGGGACTGATCAGGCTCCACACTAAACAACAGATTCATTGTAGTGAATTAAATACAGTTGCAACCAAATATATGTTTGGAAATTTTTTATAGGTTCTTTTCGAGACACTAACATATTTTATTACAATTTTACCCACAATCAACATTACACAAGAAAAGTGCATTTTAGATTAATGATGGATGAGAGGAATCTGCAATCTTATCTAAACACATAAGGTTATGAATGTTGCAGAATTTGTTCCATGGTATACAAAGAACATTTTAACTGGCACTTTGGCCCTAATTATTTTCTTCAAAATTCTCTATCAACTGAGGAAAGCTATCTTTCCTACCACCAATTTCAGAGCATAACAACTCTTCATTTTTCTCCATTGAATTGTCTTCCGGTTGTGTGTAAATACAGATTCACAATGAAACTGAACAATAATGCATATTTTAAAGCTTGATTGGACAAATGAATAAAGTTTCTGATTAGTAAAGTTTTGTCTTCTTACCTTTAAGTCACGAAAACCATTACCAACCCGGATGGAAATCTTACTTGGTGTATAACTCTCATCATGCTTAAAATCTACATAAATTGCAAGAAGCTGCAACATGTGTCAAGTCAAACAACTACAATACAATATCTTGGCATTCTGTATCCATCCCACTGGATGCTGTATTAAGAAAAAAAAAATCTTCAATTACAATATTCAAATAGTGATGAGTATCAGTACCTGCAGTTTGACCTTCCTCTGAAATTGTATATTCACTAAATGTGGCTGCACGCCATCTGACCTATAAGACATAGGTTGAAAAAAAAATTACTTAGAATAAAAACCAACAAAAACGGAAACATTGGAAATAAAATCTTGGGGCTTTCAACTGTATGTCTTGCAAATAGAAAATAAAGATAGAACATAACAGCTACTGTATTTGAGTTTAAACTTCAGAATAATGAAATGGAAACATATAGGAAAACATGCTTAGAAATTATTGCATTCTGTTAAGATATTTTCTGCTGGTTGGGTATAGCTACAGTGGTTGTCAATTTAATCACACCCATCACAAGTTACTATCAGAGAGAATGGCCTGAAGAATACTAAATCATTAAATAAACCAGAGCGACAAATATAAAGACAAATTCAAAAGTTGCATTTTATATGGAATCATTTATAAACACCATCATTAGCTCTATGTTAACAGTTCTGCAATTAAACTAATTGAGGAACAAAACATAGAGTCAAGATCCCAATCAGCTAAGTTGATAGCCAGTGTTACTGGGAGACAGAGAGACTTGGAGATCTCCGGTACTTGTACTGGTACCAGATGGCTATTTTTCAGAAATAGGAGACAAGGTTACTTGGAGACAGGAATTTTTTCTAATATAATTTATTAATTCCTTAGAAATACCATAGATTCATAGCATAGTGCTTTGAAAACAAGTATGACAAAAACGTTATAAATATGAACATTGAACATCAAAAGTTTAAAAAGACTAATACTAAATGCAAAACAGTAAAACTGTAAAACTAAATAATAATAGTAATGTCACATTAATTATTAATATAGAGTCAAATAGTTCAAAACTCACATTACATATCTCATAGTCATATCTGATTTCTGAATATTGCATAGGATCATCATCATATCAGATTAATAATCTGATGAGACTATCATTACATATTCAAATTTGACATTCAAAAGAAATATAGTTTGATGCTAAATCTCTGATACACAAACCAAAAACTGTAAACTGTAAACAGAAATCAGAAATATATCTAGTGAGATGCCAAAATAGTAAAATATATAAGTCTGCTAAGGTTTGCATTAAAAAAGCACTAAAATGAGGGCCAAAAGACATGAAACAAATTTAATATTATATTTTAAATTTATTTTTTACTCAAGAGAACCGGGGAGGCTTCACTTTATAAATTTGGAGACTCGGAGTCTTCAAGAGACTTCATCATGGAGTCTCCAATATTTTTTGAGGTCTTTGGAGATGCAAAGAGTCTTCGAAACTCATCTCAGAGAGGGGGAGACGCATCTCTCAGTAACACTATTGATAACATATATGTATTTCAAATTTGATGTCTCAACAAGGAAAGCTTAGTGTGCTCAAAATATAGCTCAAAGAGAATCAACAATCTTTTCAAACTGAAATGTTTGAGCAATTGCAAGAAAAGCTTTTTGGGAAAAAAAAGCAAACTGAAAGATTAAGATTTTTCCCAAAGACTAGAAAAAAAAATCTGATTTTCAAAAAAAGGGGAGGAAAACTTCTTGCTTTTAAAACTTAATAGCATTTTAAGAGGAAAGAGATATAGATAGCATAAGAACATAAGAGTTTAGCCCTCTAAATGTGGAATAAACAATTTCTTATTTATGTTCATATCACTAATTACACTGTATCGAACAATGCATATTACATAGTGCAGAAATGATGACAAAATGATAATTGCTTTCAGATTTTCAGTTATAATTTACCTTGTACAATGTCAACCAAAATGTTAAGTACAAAGTTAAAGAAAGTCAAGCATAGCTAATAACTCTTACTGCTATACTAGAGGGCCACAAGTCCTAACAATGAAGCTTCTAAGCTCTTCAATCACACTACTAGTACTATCAATGTAGGCCTCTGCTAGACCAAAAAATCATCAAGATTGAAGACGGCATCATCATTTACAATCCACTCAGAAACTCATTGAGGTCAGTTGGTACTTTATAGATGATATATAGATGCTAGTTGCTTTCAAAATTTCCATTATGATACACTTTGTACAAAGTGAACCAACAAAGTACACTAGAGGGCTACGAATCCTAAAGATGAAACTCCTAGATCAGAGCCTCTCCTAAGTCCTTCAACCACATCATTATCAATCTTGGCCTCTATTAGGATATAAAAATCTTCAAGATTGAAAAGGACATTATAACTTACAATCCACTCAAAATCTAGATGGATCTTAGTGAGGTCGGTATGTACTGTATAGATGATGATAGACACCAGTTGCTCTCAAGTTTTCAATTACAATCCACATTGTACAAAGTCAACTTACCAACCAAGTACAGAGTTCAAAATCAAATGTAGCCAATTACTCTTGCTACTACACTAGAGGGATGCAACTCCTAAAGATGAAGCTCGTAGGCGAGAGCCTCTCCTAAGTCTTTCAACAACATCACTGTCAATGTTAACCTTTATTAGGATATAAATATCATTGAGATTGAAAAGGAAATCATCAATTACAATCAAAGTAACAAGAATCGGAATTGGACCTGAATCGGAACTGAATCAAATATGTATCGGCAAATTTAAAGAACCCTTGAAATTTAGAGATTTTAACAATTTAAAACTTATTTCATGCAGCCTTAATCGAATATAACTTAAACACAACATAACATCATCACATAGAGTCTAACATACATAAACAAGGAACACAAATGATATATCCATCACATATGTAAAATATAAATTTTAGCTTAAGTAAATAGAAATCATAGGATCACAATGAGTCACGACATAGATATATAGAATTATAAATGTTGTCAAATCATAAATGTATGTAAGATGAAGATCCATAAAACCCATGACATCAAATTATAAATGTATGTAAGATGAAGATCCATGAAACATATGTCTATCTATAAACAAAATGAAAAGACAAGTCTATCTGCTCTAGCTCTAGCTAAAGTCTAACTCTCACTTTTCCTCTCTTTTTGTCATATTCAACAAATAGAAGGCCTTTTCAAGTTATAAGAAAGAGAAATGTGAAAAAAAATCATTAAAAAAGTTGTATTTTTTATGTTTTTAAGTTGCCCGATTGGGCTACCTGGATTTTCCAGCCGATTCATGGCGATTCATGCCAAGAAATCGTTGATTTGATTCACCGATTCACAAAAAATCGCCTAGCGCCGAATCGTGTGAATCATTGCAATTCTCATTACTATGGTTACAATCTGCTTAAAGACTAGATCAATCTTGTCAAGGTCAATAATACCTAATTTTTCCATCTATAAGTTTGATTTGGTAATTCAAAATAAAACAAAAATAATGATTGCCACAAACAATTACAAGAGCCCATATTTCAAACTCACCTCTAGCGTTCTTTAGCTTTGGGTGAAGATTGTGGTGAATGAAAAAAAAAGTCATTTATCGGTTATTGCTTCAAATAGTTGTCCTAGAATGTATGCATTCAAAAACACTCCAAATGTGCTCACAAGCAAATTAACCACAATGCTGGCTCAAAATGCACATTCCCATCCATCAAAGAATTTTTTTCCTTGGCCACAAATATCTCATCATTGCACAAAAAAAAGAAATTATTGTGAGATGATATTACGTAATATATACTAAAAGCTTAGAACTTTTAATATACTTGTTTACAATATAGAGAGATTATCAAATTGATAAAAATTAATAAAGACTCCCTAGTTTTAATGTATCATTGTAAGACAAAAAACCTTCAAAAAGAATTGCTTGTCTACTTGTACATCAGGACTAGTACTATAATTGCCTCAAACAATGATAGGGTAAGCTACATTTTCATTTTCTAGATGTTCACAAGTAAGTTGCATGTACCCACAACATCATCTTTCAATGAGATGCTATAAAACAACAATGGATCCAAATGGTATCTATTCATATCTCATACCCAATTGTGTTTAATCAGCAATAACCAATATGAGGGATTCCACATTGACCACCTTGCATGAAAGTTGTCTATGTTTTTCGTATTAGCCTTATTTGTTCTTGCCTTAGCCAGTGCCCCCAAAGAACTCAGAATTCAGCCAAGTGTCAAATTTGTCATGGTTCCATACCTTCACTTACCCTTGTGTCATCGTGCTATTGCTATTGGCCCTAAGGCCTTCCTCGCTTCCTCTAAAAACTGGATAAGTGTCAAAATTGTTAAGTTTCAAGCCTTTGGCATCTACCTTTCTTCCTTACCGCATTCAATGTCCTTCACTAAATTGTCCCCTTAAAATCTAAAACCCAATCCCTAAAAGGCTTAGTGTTGCCCCTTTTGGGCCTTCAATCCTCAATCTTCTCCTCATCCTCCTACCGCTTTTGATTTCTCCTTCCTCCATTCTCTTGATCCCTAAATCTTGCCAATTCTACAAGTCTGCTAAGTCTTTTTATTGGTTTCCTTCAAGCTTCCCCCTTATTTTCATCCTGTTATTTGGCATGAAATAAGCATCATATTTCCTTATCTTCCAACTTTGATCATCCTTTATAATCTTCACTCCTATTTCAGCAAGCAATAGGTGGCAAGTTTGAGGCCCAATGCCTAGTGGGAGCAATCTTTTCAAGGTCGCAAATGTTTTAATGTTTTCTCATTGGCACAATGGAACCTTGAGCTCAAAACTTGGATGATAGCTCCAAAGCATGTTTTCAACTGATATAAACAACATTAATACTCAATGACTCCAACTATCAAATCTCAATCCATGTTAGTTATAGAAATATCTCAAATGTTCTTGGCATAGACTTAGGAATATCTTAAATGATTTTGATGAAGGGTGCTCCCCTTAATACCATAAACTCATAATAAAAACAAAGAAACAACAGCAAATGCAAGAACAAAATATGGACTTCTTATTTGTGCTGCAAATGCAGTATTATAGAATTCACAAGTACAATATGCTAACCCACATGGGCACCTTCATTACAATAATCTGCAAAAGAAGCTGCGAACTATCATCCAGAGTTGTCCTAGACATTGTTCGGGTCTTTCTTAAATAGGCAATTTTATGTCACTCGAGAAGGTTGTAGACAACAAAACTTAATACTTACGGCCGACAGACCCTAACAATGCATATAGAGTCGGCCAAATACATCTTTGACAATTATTTTAGATATTTTGAGTAGCCCAACTTCGGAAGGCCATAACTCTCGAACCGTTGCTCTGATTGGCTTTTATAACCACTTTTCGGAAACACCAACTCATGATCTACAGGATTGAAACCGCGCAAGCGCCCTTCCGTTGAGTTTTCGGACCTCAACCAGGCACTCTAAGGCCTCCAACGGTGAGCCTAAAGATTTTTCTACAAATTTTTCCACCAAAAATCCGCAATAACTTCTCCGATACTTAGCTGGAGCAATGAGATTTTTATGGTAGGCTTATAACTCTAAAATGAACATTCTTGTAGAAAATGAAAACATTCCGAGCTCATATGACAAAATTACTAAAAATAGCAAGTTCCCATAAAGAGTAACCATCCTATCTACTAGTCCTTATGCATCTGATCTTGGCATAGATTTTAGAAGGGGCGACAACACCCATACCTCATTTATTGCCTATAAGCGCCTCTTTCGTCAAAGTCCATCTAGAGCACAAATTTTGTGGGTAATCTTCTACACTCAAACTCATTAGTTCTAGGATACAGTGAAGTGCAAAATTCCTATCACACCTCCTTGGTCACCCAAATCTGATTGAAGTGTATACATGTCTATTTTTCTTTGGGTTTCATTAGAGGTTAGCATTTCTATGTTTGGCACGTTTTGGTGCCTCTTCTTAAAAAAAAAAAGGCACTTTTGTACTTATTATAGGGGGTTCTTTCCTAGTTCTCTTATAGATGCATATATTTTTCTAGATCTCTGCAAATGTAAGAAGGTTTCTTAACTAAAAATATATAGATCTGTCATTTTTCACCTATTCTCCTTTTGATGTGTTGTGTAATCCTGATTACCTCCAGATTTAGTGAATATTATATTGTTTCTAAGGTTTTGTTGTGTTAACCTTGTTTGTAGTTATTGGTCGAGGATTGTCCATTCCCTTTTAAAACCTTTCAAACCTTAACCTCCATACATCCATCTAGAAGCTAGCAAGATAGAGAATTGTGTGGCTTTTTTACTATAGTGCGCAAGAAGTCACCATTTTAACCAAGTTGCATCATGACCCCTTTGTTTTTTGCATTTCTCGTTTTCCCTCCTTTTCTTTTTGCAATGTAATTCTAGGGTATTTCGGTGCTTGGTTGGACCAACACTAGTGCATATAGGTTAAAGAAGAAGTCAGCATTCTCTAGATGCCTGGATCCAACAACACGGGTCCCACACCTAAGATCAATCTCTTTGTGTTATTGAAATTTCAGACCCGCATCATGACCCCTTTATTTTTTGCATTTCTCTTTTTCCCTCCTTTTCTTTTTGCAATTTAATTCTAGGGTTATTCGGTGCTTGGTTGGACCAACACTAGTGCATATAGGGTAAAGAAGAAGTCAGCCTTCTCTAGATGCCTGGCTCCAACAAGGGTCCCACACCTAAGATCAATCTCTGTGTTAATGGAATTTTAGACCCGATTCGGGGGTTTGTTTGTGAGTTCCGTCTCCTATCAATTATGTTCCACAATGGCATGTACTTTTTTGTGTTATCTACCATTCTAATCACCTCCTTGGCCTTATCCATGGCCTCATACAAATAACCCATTCAAGTTTACTACCCATTAACTAGTCTCAAAACTTTTACTAGAGGCTGTAAATATTCAACCACTTGTTCCATTAAATCCCAAAATCTCACAGATAAACTATATTCCACGATTCATTTGGTTGGTGAAGCCAAACTATATCAACTCATTTCAAACAAGCATTTATTTCCAATGTATTTTTGTTGACAAAAATGTTTGCAAGGCAAGCGAGTGCATAGAAAATCATGTCCCTCCTATTAGAACTTGTTCCTTGCCTGATGTGAAGAAGCATGTCATACACAATAGCCTAATGTGATTGTAGATGAACATATTAAATTGTGCAAGGCTTTTGAAATACCTCCTTCACCCATTCAAGTTTTCCAATGCCCTTTGGAGTTTGATAAAGGTAATGTATTATGCAAGGGCTAAAAACCATGGAGGATTAGCCATCAAGAAACTCTCAAGAACAAGAAAAAAAAATGTATTATGCAAGGGCTAAAAACCATGGAGGATTGACCATCAAGAAACTGTCAAGAAAAAGAAGCAACATTATCTACTATAAACTAGACCACATTTGTTGGCCCTACATCCATAATCACGTTATTAGATAATTTGAGTGGTGCAGTATGATGTCCCTTTTTTGAAAGAGGGCTTACAATAAATAGTAACAATGAAATTACAATATAAAAGAATAAAAAATATATGATAATAAAGTATAAAATAATTATATTTAGTTAAGTTAATGAACAGTCAAAAGGCATGAAATGAAAAGTTGCAACTCCCTCAAACATGAGATATAGAAAGAAAGAGAACTTTATTATAAAGGGGATAGACGAAGGAAGAGAAAAGGGAAGGTAGGAATCAATGAAGAATTAATAGAAGACGCAAAAAGAAATGAGAAGAAAATTGGTAAGTGACTCCTTTAAAGGGCCACTGTTTTTAAGGGTTGTGACTTTGAAAAGGTGGTGATTATAAAATTTTGTGACTCTTTAAAAAAGGTGTAATGTCCCCGTCATAAAATAAATGTACTCATTTAATCTTTGTAACGGGCCAATTGATTTATTTTATCCCAAACCCATTTTATTTAGTTTTTGTAGTTTGTGTCGTTGTTGGCTAACTCTGTACACCCTCGGAAAGCTTTTCCAAATGGGTATTTAAGCGCAGCTTGTAGTCAATTCATAGGCATGCTTTTGGATTATATCTCTCTATATTGCGGATTCCTATTAGAGTTCGGCATTGTTCGCCATTTCGGAAGTGAAAGATCTTCCCTATTTGGCTTGTGCGGTTTCGGTGGGATTCAACCTCACCCTATTCCATTGGTGCTCAACTGGTATGTATCCGGCAAATTGGAGTGCTCTCATTATTTGCAATTCTTATCAATCTGGTGAATGTCTTTGGAGTTCCAAATCTTTTGTGTTTACCATTGATTTAATGATATTCTGTATTCGTGTGATTGTGCAACACTGTGATTTGCATCATCCTCTATGTGATTCCCTGTGGCGTCTTTCTACCTATCCGTCCTGCCCTGCAAATCACACTGCCATTGTTTGTGCCTCACCTCCTAATATACGGCCTAGTGAAACTCCCCTCCACTTTGCATTTACCCTACAACTCATACAGATACACCATTAAACGTACGGCTTCATATTTCATTTCTATCTTACCGTACGGATAGTGCTCTTGGCGTACGGCTAGTCACCATACGGGTGTATTAGTGTACGGCCATTACATTACACCGTATGACTCCACCATACGGCCAGCTTTGATATCACCGTACGACCCATTGGTAGTTCACCATACAGCCTCTCACTCTTGGTCTCTAATACTATACAGACTTCTATAATAACTAAGTGCATATTTATTCTTCCTGTACTGTTTCTATTGCATTCGTTACGTCCATTCACACCGTACGACATTGTTTCCTTAACCATTCTTCCTATGCAATTGTTGCATCCATACGGCCATTCTAGGATCACTTGTCATTCCCCTGTTGGGATTCCAACAGGAACATTTCAATGGTATCAGAGCCTTCGGTATTGCCAGCCTGTGGATAGTGAATGAGAGTTTATAGTCGGAAGAGAAGGACACATTCCGTTGATTTAGTGGCTGACGAACGAGAATCAACCGGCACCGAACTTGTGGCACTTCTGAGGGAACTTGCCCGAAATCAAGCACAAATCATGGATACGCAGCGACTCATGGAAGAAACCCTCAAGAAGTTGGTGGAAAACAAAATATTTGGTGAACAAGATGGGCACAACGCGACCTCGGTATTTAGTAAACCACACCCTCAACCATCATGCTCTTGACCTTCCATGCTGACTTTCCCACCACGAACGAAAGCACACCACGAGGAGAGACTACCAACTTTCGAAGAGATAAGAGAGGACTGGAGAAATGCAAACCTTGAAGAGGATATTTCTTACAAAGATTACGTAGATCTAAGGATGAGATACTCGGGAGGCAGAAACAGAGGAGGATATTTTAACGATGATCTCAAGAGAAAATTGAGTAAGGTAAATCCGTCTCCATTTGACAGATCGGGCTCCATTTCAGCACAGGCGTGGGTGATGAAAGCCGATACCTACTTCCAACTAAATCTTATGCCTGAAGAAGAAGCTATCAAATTCGCCGCATTGCACTTGGAGGGTGTTGCACACGAATGGTGGCACCACGGCACTATCACACTAGGGCATGATCACATCAAGACCTATGCAGAGTTTACGAAGAGATTAATAGAACGATTTGATGGAAAGGACCCCGAGCTCAATTCTAAAGATCTGGCGCAACTGAGGCAAACTGGATCGATAGATTAGTTCATTGCAGAATTTCAGAGACTTCCCATGTTGGTCATGGACATCTCCGAAAGGAGGCATGTCGTGCTCTTTATGGACGAGTTGGCAGAACCATTGAAGGTTTGGGTGAAGGGATTCAATCCGTCAACCCTGTCGGAAGCGATCAATAAGGCCCGAAGCATGGCATCATCGTCGGCATCATCTTCATCATCTCGGAGTTACTCACATCCGAAACCACCGACGTTTCCGAGGGACAAACCTCCGCCCAAGAAGTCATCATTGGATGAAGCATCCCAACAAGAACTCTGAAGGAAGAAGTTGTGTTTCAATTGCAAGGGGCCTTGGGAGCCTAGCCACCGATGCCTCAAGAAGGGGAAGATCCATTATATCGAGGTAATGTCCGATGAAGAGGATGAACAGGAACAAGAGGAAATGCTAGTGGAAGATATCCAAACTAGCAGTGACACCAGCATGGCTAGTTTAAACCGAACAAAGGATTAACACCTTGGTACAACGTGGGGGATCCATTGCTTTGATGAGCAGTCCGAGGTGCACAATTTTCCATGTACGGGGTACCCTTCAAGGACAAAGGGTCACTGTAATGTTGGACAGTGGAGCTACTTTGAACTTCATAAACTCATCCTTGGTAAAGTGCAGAAGTCTCCCTACGGAAGCACAGGCAGGCTTTTAGGTCACGATTGCCAGAGGGACTTTCCAGCCTTGCACACACCTTGTCCCTCAGTTGAGCATCACGATGGCGAATCACACAATTAAGGAGGACTTTTTCATAGTGGATCTTGCCGACATGGAAGTCATTCTTGGCATACAGTGGATGGAGACGCTTGATGAGTACACTCAAAGTTTCAAGCGAATGGACTTCACTTTTGTGGTTGACAGAAAGAAGGTTGTCCTCCGAGGGATGGTAAATGAAGGTCCGAAGGAAGTTTTCGCACATCGGATGGAGGTAGTCTTGCGGCACAATGATGTTGAGTGGGCTACGCATTGTTTTATCTCGGTGGAACCTATGAAGGGGCACCGAACACCTACACAGGATGATGAGCTTCAGGATATTTTAAGTAGGCATGAAAAAAATTTCATGGATATTCCACCTGGCATACCACCACATCAGGGGTTTGAACACACAATAGAGTTGGAATCAGAGGCAAAACTAGTCATAACCACTTCGTACCGCCGCCCTAAGAAATTCAAGGATTAGATTGAATGGACAATTCAGGAGTTGCTTGAGAAGGGATGGATCCATCCCAGTTCTAGCCCGTTCGCATCATCCGTGGTGTTGGTCAAGAAGAAGGACGGAACGTTGCGCATGTGTGTGGACTATTGCGCTCTGAACAAAGGGACAATAAAGAAAAGGTACCCCATCCCGAGGATAGATGAGCTACTGGATGAACTACATGGCACGGTCTAGTTTTCAAAAATAGATCTCTGTTCCGGATACCATCAGATCCGAATGAGGGAAGATGTGGAGAAAACAGCCTTCTACTGCCACTATGGACACTATGAGTTCCTAGTCATGCCGTTTGGTCTGACCAATGCACCTGCCACATTTCAGTCGTGCATGAACTGCATCTTCAACAAACAGTTGCGTAAGTATCTATTGGTATTCTTTGATGATCTTCTTATTTATAGTAGGACATGGGAGGAGCATCTAAAGCATCTGAATGAAGTCCTGAGTATCATGGAGGAACAGTCCCTATTCGCCAAACAGTCGAAATGTAAGTTTGGTATGACAGAGATATTGTACTTGGGGCATGTCATCAGTTGATACGGGGTTCAAGTGCATCAGGAGAAGATTAAGGCTATCCTCGACTGGCCTCCCCCAAAATCACTCACGAATTTGTGAGGGTTCTTTGAATTATGCAGTTACTACAGAAGATTTGTCAGAGGTTTTTGTCAGCTTAGCACGCCTTTAACGGATCTGACGAAGAAAGGGGCTTTCTAGTGGAACGAAGAAGCACAACTCACATTTGATAAACTAAAAGAGGCCATGAGCACTTGCTTGGTTTTGGCACTGCTTGACTTCACCCCACCGTTCATTTTGGAATGCAATGCATCCGGGGAGGGCATTAGAGCGGTTCTGATGCAGGACAGACACCCCATCGCCTATGAGAGCAGGAAGCTTACACCAGCAGAACACCTATATTCTATTTATGATAAAGAAATGTTGGCCATTGTACATGCACTGACCAAGTTCCGGCAGTATCTAGTTGGTGCCAAGTTTGTTGCCTGTATGGATCACAACAGTCTGAGGTATTTCCTGGAGCAGCGGGACTTGAACGAACGGCAACAAAAATGGGTAAGCAAAGTTCAGTCTTTTGATTTCGACATTGAATATGTAAAGGGGAAAACAATGTTGTTGCAAATGCCTTGTCCCGAAAACCCACCATCTACTCGCTAGAACAGATCTCAGCTGACTGGAAGGCACAACTATTGGTAGAATATTCCAAGAATATGTTTGCCTATGAGATAATGGATGGTCACATCCATGATGATCGGTACAGGGTGGTGAATGATATCATCTATTATAAAGATCGGATCTACGTAGTGTCAGAATCCAAACTGAAGCAGAAGATCTTGAAGGAAGTGCACGACTCCCCTCTGGCTAGACATCCCGGCTTCCTTAAAACCTACAGAAGTATTGGGGAGAGATTTTCATGGAAGGGATTGAAAGGGGACGTGTTGCAACATGTGAGAGAATGTATTGTTTGCCAACAAAACAAATCCGAACACACTCTTCTTGCCGGACTGTTACAGCCTCTGCCAATTCCCGAACATAAGTGGGAAAGTATATCAATGGACTTCATAACAAGTCTTCCTAGGGTGAACGGAAAGGACTGCATCTTCGTGATGGTTGACAAATTGACAAAGTATGCTCACTTCTTCGCCATCCCCTCGGACCTTCAGGTTGCACAAGTCACCGAACTGTTTTTCGGAGAAGTCTTTCGCCTACACGGGTTACCCCGAAACATCGTCAGCGATCAAGATGGTCAATTCGTCAATATCTTTTGGACAAAGCTGTTTCGGATGGCAGGGACAGAATTATCACTGAGCACGAGTTACCAACCGCAGACAGATGGCCAAACTGAAATTGTGAACAAATGGCACGAAGGCTACCTACGGAACTACGTCTCGGCTCAACAACGCACATGGGTAAAATGGATCTATCTCGAGGAGTATTGCTACAACACCACGTATCACATGTCAATCGGGATGGCACCGTTCAAAGCTTTGTACGAGCACGAACCACTCTCCTTCATTGACACAATTATAGGCGATAGTCATGCCCCAAGGGTGAAGGATTTGCTTCAGGAAGGACCGGACATTCTGAGGAGCTTGAAAGAAAACCTGCAACAGGCACAAAATCGACAGAAGGTGTATGCGAACAGACACCGGATAGAGAGGAGCTTTGAAGTGGGGGATCTGGTCTATCTTCGACTTTAGCCATACCAACAGTCTTCATTAAAGGGAACAAGAAAGGAGAAACTGAAGCTGCGTTTTTATGGTCCCTACTACATGATTCGTCGCATTGGTGAGGTAGTGTATGAACTGGAACTTTCAGAGGGTAGCCGCATTCACAATGTCTTCCATGTTTCCTGTCTGAAGAAGGCTATAGGGCAAAACGTCACAATCATTACCGACCTTCTGCCACTCAATGAGGAAGGAAAGCTCATTTTGGAACTGGCCAAGATTCTCGAAGTGCGTGAAAAGGTCCTGCAGAACCGCACCGTGAAGGAGTACTTGGTACGTTGGCAACATCTACCACTGGATGACGCAACGTGGGAAGGCAAACACATCCTCCAACACCCGGCATTGCACTTGCTTAAGGACAAGCAAATTTAGGGACGGGAGGACTGTAATGTCCCCGTCATAAGGAACTTCCGGAGGGTAGTTGCACTCACAATGTCTTCCATGTTTCCTATCTAGAAAAGGCTATAGGGCAAAATGTCACAGTCATTATCGACCTTCTGCCACTCAATGAGGAAGGAAAGCTCATTATGGAACCGGCCAAGATTTTCGAAGTGCGTGAAAAGGTCCTACGGAACCGCATCGTGAGGGAGTACTTAGTACGTTGGCAACATCTACCACTGGACGACAGAACGTGAGAAGGCGAACACATCCTACAACACCTAGCACTGCACTTGTTTGAGGACAAGCAAATTTTGGGACGGGAGGACTGTAATGTCCCCGTCATAAAATAAATTTACTCATTTAATCTTTGTAACGGGCCAATTGATTTATTTTATCCCAGACCCATTTTATTTAGTTTTCGTAATTTGTGTCGCCGTCGGCTAACTTTGTACACCCTCGGAAAGCTTTTCCCGATGGGTATTTAAGCGCGACTTGTAGTCAATTTGTAGGCATGCTTTTGGATTATATCTCTCCATACTGCGGATTCCTATTGGAGTTCGGCATTGTTCGCCATTTCGAAAATGAAAGATCTTCCCTATTTGGCTTGTGCGGTTTCAGTGGGATTCAACCTCACCCTATTCCGTTGGTGCTCAACTGCTCTGTATCTGGCAAATTGGAGTGCTCTCATTATTTGCAATTCTTATCAATCTGGTGAATTCTTTGGAGTTCCAAATCTTCTATGTTTACCATTGATTTAATGATATTCTGTATCCGTGTGATCGTGCAACATTGTGATTTCCATCATCCTCTGTGTGATTTCCTGTGGCATCTTTCTACCTATCTGTCCTGCCCTGCAAATCACACTGCCATTGTTTGTGCCTCACCTCCTAACGTATAGCCTAGTGAAACTCCCCTCCACTTTGCATTTACCCTGCAACCCGTACGAATACACCATTAAACGTATGGCTTCATATTCCATTTCTATCTTACCGTACGAATAGTGCTCTTAGCGTACGACTAGTCACTATACGGCTGTCTCAGCATACGACCATTACATTACACCATACAGCCAACTTGATTCCACCGTACGGCCAGCTTTGCTATCACCATACGGCCCATTAGTAGTTCACCGTACGGCCTCTCACTCTTGGTCTCTGATACTGTACGGACTTCTATAATAACTAAGCACATATTTATTCTTCCCGTACAATTTTTGTTGCATCCATACGTCCATTCACACCATACGGCACTGTTTCCTTAACCATTCTTCCTATGCAATTGTTGCATCCGTATGGCCATTCTAGGATCACTTGCCATTAGCCTTTTGGGATTTTAGCGGGAACATTTCAAAAGGGACAATCAATTATGAAGGGTTTTGATACTTTCGAAGGGCAAAAATGATGAAGGGTTGTGACTCCTCCATACTAGAGTTAAATCTTTCTATTTTTGCTTCTCTCTATTCCAGAGATTTAATTCTATTTCTAATGGTCACTCTTTTCTATGTTTCCATATTCTCTCTGTTCAATATGGAAACTTTATCTTTCTCTCTTTAAAATGTTTCTATTTCTCTCTCTTTGTTCGATATAGAAACATTATTGTGTATACTTGTATATATAGATCATTTATGACATCTGTTTAATAACACATTCATTATTTTACCATAATATGGTATCAAAGCTATTTTTATCGAAAAATAATAATTTCATTATTGAAATTTCCTGAGTTATTTTTCGAAATAAGTTTTGAAAATATTTAATTTCTTCATGAAATTTTAGACTCGAGATTTTCAACATCCTTTGCCTAGGTGTGTTCAAAAATTTGTTTGCAGGGATATTTTCTAA
The DNA here is from genome assembly GCA_028749045.1 of Cupressus sempervirens. Taxonomy (NCBI): domain Eukaryota; kingdom Viridiplantae; phylum Streptophyta; class Pinopsida; order Cupressales; family Cupressaceae; genus Cupressus; species Cupressus sempervirens. The sequence goes on from CM053792.1 coordinate 478,305,336, forward strand.
AATTCGTCTAGGGTTTTTGTATATTCTTTTTTCTTTGCGTGGCTTTTCTCCTCCAACTCGTGCATCATCTGCCCTTCCCTTGCCTATGCAACCAACTTCCTCTGAAAAACAACTAGCTTTTTGGCACTTTTTTGGCCTACATTTGGCATTTACTTGTGAGCCTATTTTTCTACAAATCCATGGCTTTTTTTAGCATTTTTGACCTGTCTTTTTTGGCGCATCTTCTACAAAGTTCGGCACCTAGGGTGTTTTAAACCCCCTATCTCTGATTTTCGTCCAGCAGTTTCTTTTCCACCATTTTTACAATCAAATATGCCATTTTATGATTTTTCATAAATGACTAGGGTTTCCTTCGAAACTCTCTTTTTCCATGCAATTTTTAAAAACTTTTTGTAGATGCTTGGGATGCTTTTGTAGATCTCAACTAGGTCAGTGTCTATTTTTTTTGGGTGCATCATTTTTTGTGCCTCAAATTTTGAGCCAGCAGATTCAGAATCTAATTTTTGAATCTTTTCGGGTATTCTATGCTCTTCTGGGTGTCCTTTCATTTTTTGTGGGTCTTCCATCAACTTGCCTTGAAGTTTGTGCTTTTTCAGATATTCATGTTTTTTGCATTAAAATTGTGTCATGGCACCTCTCACCAATCTTCTCTTGGAAGGCAGTTAATGATTCGACGAAAAGCACAACAACACTTGGAAGCAAAGAAAGATGACGACCTTAGAGTACCATCGCCTTGAGGCGCTTGTTGTGGGTGCTAACACTTGTCCTACAATGGTCAATACCACCACAAATCAATATTGTAGAACATCCAAAGCAAATTCCCTTGCAAATTTTTTTCATTTTGAAGTTAGACTGCCCATTAAGGGAGGGTATTAGAGTCAAATTTCTCTATTTTTGCTTCTCTCTTCTATAGATTTACTTCTATTTCTAATGGTCACTCTTCTTCTATGTTTCCATATTCTCTCTCTTTTCATTATGGAAGCTTTATCTCTCTTTTCAAAATGTTTCTATTTCTCTCTTTATTCATTATAGAAAAATTCTTGTGTATACTTGTATCTGTAGATCATTCATGATCTTTGTTTAATAACACATTAATTATATTACCATAATAGTCCAAACGGTGGTAATTATAAAAGGTACGGACCATTGTAAAAGGGAATGGTAATTATATAAGAAAAGTTAAAGATGAATAGCAAGAGCAACAATAAAAGAGTACTATTCAGATTTTGAGAGTAAACTAGGCAGATGATTTCCATTTGATAAAGGAGATCATTCTAAGAGATCAACCTGATATGAGAAAACAGACTTCAGATATTTATTGTAATGATCCTGAGCTGGCTCTGCTAATTATGCTGATGAAAAGCAGTGACAATCTTTTGGAATTCTGTAATATTTCCATTTTATGGTTTTTAACTTTTTTGAAATGCATATATAAATTTGAGCAACTTGCAATTAAGCGGGACACAAATATTTACGACAACTGAAATACTGGAAATTAATATTCAAGCAACAAGTTACCAATATGCATTATTTTGTAGACAGTATTCTTCTAATACAAATTCAAATAGGAACCTGAATTGCGTGCTCTTAATCCTTCAATTCTGAAACATGGGTGTCTTAACTAGACGCAGCCAGACACAGCCAATGACGAAAGCCATGTGAATTGTATATGGCCATGGATGAGTAGCAGAAGTCTCCAGCACAGGGCAATTAATCGCAACAGGATAAACGGTGTTATTTGATAACAAATTTCCCTCCAACCTAGGCATAATATCAGGTATGAAATGCTGCCTAACACCTGTGATTCCTTCAGGAGAATGGCACCAAAGTGATGTAAGGAAGGGCACATGAATTCAGTCTGAAATAATGCACAATCTGCAGATTTTTTCCAATCACACTCTACATCCAATGTGTCCAACATCTGAGCAATGACGTGTGGTAACTCAAAAGGAATGTCTTGCACATCTGTAGCTACCACAGTATCATCATGATGCCAAAATTCCTCACTGCTGTTATGCAAATCAGAACTAATGTGACAATCACTATCCATGTTATCTTCTTCAGTAGTATAAAAAATGTGCACACTGTCATCCATTACTCTATCCACAACATTTTTGGACTTTTCTATGACACCAAGTGCAACTATAATCCCATGTGGGCCACTGCTGTATAAAAATAAGACTTGGAGTTTTGACTGAAAACATTTTCTTGCTCTCTCACGGTGTGCACAGTCCATTGTACCATCACATTGCTTCCTTTGTTAAAAAGATATCATGTTGTGCTCAATTTTTGGATTTGTAATCAGTTTTGTCATCCATTTGTAGTTTTTAATTCAACTCATTCACTAACGCATTCAACTATTTCACAATACCATCCCATTGTTTCGAATTAGTGGCCATGATTCTGATATATGCACAATAAATTTATTTCCCTACCCCACAGAATAGCAGGAAACTGGTCTGATGCCACTGTAATGAGCCTGGGCTGGCTCTGCTGGTTATGTTGATGAAAAGCAGTGATAATTTTTTCGAATTCTGTAATATTTTGGTTTTTTGAAATGTATATATAACTTTGAGGAACTTGCAATCAAGTGGAACACAAATAACTGCCACAACTCAAATACTGGAAACTAACATTCAAGCAACAAGTTACCAATATGCATTGTTTTTAACACGGTATTTTTGAAATACAAATTTAAATAGGAACCTGAATTGTGTGCTCTTAATCCTTCAATTCTGAAATGTAGACCTGTCTTAACTAGACACAGGCAATGATGAAAGCCGCGTGAACAGTATATGGCCATGGGTGAGTAGCAGAAGTCTCCAGCACTAGGCAATTAATTGCAGCAAGATAAATGGCGGTATTTGATAACAAATCGCCCTCCAACCTAGGCACGATATCAGATGTGAAGCGCAGATCAACACCTGTATTTCCTTCAGTGGAATGGCACCAAAATAATGTGAGCCAAGGTGTAATGTCCCCTTTTTTAGCAACTTCTTGCAGTTGGCTAAGTCAGTTCACCATCACGACCCTTGTGAGTTGACAGTAGGATTTGAGGGTCTCAGTTATGTGGTTATAGGCTTTCCAACAGCCTATGGTGTGTTTTGGCTCCATTTGAAAGACATACTATTAATAGTAAGTCAAACTGTTCATTCCGATGAGCTCAGTTGAGTTAGAGGAGTTGGGTGATGCCCTTGGTTTTCATTTCGGGCTTCCAATTTGGGTTCCAAGAATCTTGGAGGGAGTGTCTATTTATAGTAAGTCACCCCGTCAAGTTCATTCATTGTCTTTCATCATCAAAATCACTTCGGTGTTGTCAGATTTCGAATCTAATGCTTCTTCAGTTGTTTTCGCAACACGGGTGAATTATTATTATTATTCATCTAAATACGTTGAAGTTGCTATTTTTGTTGGTGTTGTTTGTTGGTCACCTCAGTATCATAGCTCATTAGAACCGGGACGAAAAGTTTTAAATCATGGGAACAAGAAACAATGGCCTTACGTGTCAAAATTTTAAGTTATGGTGGAAAAGGTCATTTTCTGGAGCCAAAAGCAATTAATAAATTATATCAATGGCACTTTAATATATTCTAATGTTGTGTAGAGTAAGCTTCTTAAGTGAAGTTATTTTGGGAAACCGGTGCCATTTGAAGATTATAAATATGAGGACATTTGATGAGAAAAGCATCCAATTATTTGATTAACTTATTTTGCTCTTGTTGTCTTTGTGACATTTATGAGTCTGAAGTTTGTACCCTTGCTAAAGTATAAGGGTTTGGGATCTACAGCTGAAATATTGTAGATTTAATTCTGAGAATCCACAGCTAAGGTATTGTGGACTTTTGAGTTTTATTATCGTCTCCTCATTCTGTATTAACTGTGGCTAAGGAGCATTTATACAATTGAATATTATAATTTCTCTGTTGTTGGACAAGGGTTTACTCTGTAGATTGGAGTTTGTTTTGGGTAGCATTTGTTAGGGTAGATTATGAATGTCAGATTGAAATTGGATCAGGCAGCTTTCAATTTGACTTTGCAATCACATTCTACGGCAAAGCCCAAGTTGTTAATTTGTAAAATTCAGTTAATATTACATAGCTTGAAAGTAAACAGGCTGGCTTCAAATTCTGATTTATAATCAGCCCACAATTAAATTCTCTTTTCATTATATTGCTATATGGTTTGTTGATGAATGAATTCAGCGGCTGGTGTGAATCATTTTAGAATTGTTTAATGGCATTTGGTATTTATTTATGCAAAACTTATAAGGCCAAAATTAAATAAATTTGTGATCAATTTCCTATACATCCTAATATTGTGTTTAAAAATTTAAGACATCATATATTCAGTGGTAATTGGGCTGCTTGCCAAGTGTTTGACAAAATGTCAAACCATTGAAATGTGAAAGAAATTGATGCTTGATTTAGCTATAACCAGACAGGGTTCTTATAGTGGTATCAGAGCAATTTCCTGTCATCCTGTGGCGTAGGAAAGTTATTTCATTTTCAGATCTTTTTACAGAGTGACCAACATTTTAATTTCTCCAACTATGGACAAACATAGGACTAGCAATTCTAGAAGTCAATGGAGTAATGAAGAAGTTAGCGTAAAAAAAAGAATGCTTTACAGGAGAGAACGCAGAAACTTAAGCTTCATCAACAAAGATTGGCGGCGAGCTTATCTGATCCAATGACAATTAAGAGGGCAGCGAGGTATATGGTTTCCGCCTTTAGAAGGCCGACATTGAAGTTGCAGGGAAGGAAGCTTAAGTTTTCCCTGACAGGTGTCCATGATGCTGATGTACCTATATTTAGTGTGACACCTGCTAGTCCTATCCGCAATGTTGATGGACTCATTTCACAGGGACATGTGAATGTGTTGGTGCCCGTGATGGATAGTAACACTGAGCTTCAACAAGTTGAGGCTCCCAAAGTAGTCGCTATGGTTAGTTCAGAGGCAATTGATGATGTAGTTGTCACTGACTTTTCAAACTCACTGAAGGAGGGAGTTGTTATTGGTGACTTATATGTCAGTTACTGTAGTGTTGCTCCAGTACAGGAGGCAGTTGCTTCCTTAGGTGGGACCAAGGCACGTATGGAGTCACCCAACTATGATGTTGGTGATATGGGTGTTACAACGAAGTCGGGAGATGTGGATGCAGATGGTGTGGATACATCTGATGATATACTCGATGATGCTATGAGCTGCACCGAGTATGATACCCCTTGTCAGATATTGGGTGATGACTCCGAGGAGGTTTTGGATGAGTCCCAAGATCGATGTTTACATGATCTTCCCATTAAGGTGGAAGCTGAGACATGCAAGGAGACTAATATTGCGAGGGCTTCCATTTCTTCAGATGAGGAGTTGGTTGAGGTACCTAGTAGTCGTATCTAGATGTGGAGTTGTGCAAGGATGATACCACACGTATGAGTGATCTTGTCGTGGGCATTTTTTACTCAATTTACTATCACAGTGCAGTTAGTGAATTAAAGAGGTTGCATAGGAGTCAGGGGCTACAGAGGCATCATGTGATGAATCAACTGAAGGTGAGTGATAGTGACATTTCTTCAGCTCTTGGCCATTATGATGTTGTCTGTCAGATGCTAACTACATATGGTTGGGGTGCTCCTATGTCTGATGAATGTAGTGATAGTACTCTTTCTCTAGCAAAGGTTCATGTACTTCGAGAGGTTGTCAAGATCTTGAAGCATAATTACTCACAAGTTGTTGACCGGGATTACCTTGTGGAGTGGGGTAGCACCTGTCATGAGACATCGTTAGAGAAAGAGGAGGTGGTGGAGCTCACCCAAGAGCTTGAGGTAACCATGGACTCTCTTCAGTGTACTCAGTGGGCTCTTCAAGAGTCATAACCACAGTTGGGTGAGGTTACCGTGGAGTTAGACCGAATACAGTCAACACCAACCCCAGACCCTATTTAGTTACATATTGTGGTTGGTGGTGAGTTTGTTTCCACGATTAGGGATGAGGGACATGATGATGTGACCGACACATCCGTCCAACATATGGGTGTGGTAGATACAAAGGAGGTGAGAGCATCAGGGGAGACGAGCTCTCACGGTGATTTGCTTCCTTCTACCGGAAGTGGATCTATTTCTTCATTTTATATAGTTGGTACCATTGGACAGATGGTAGTGCCACATTTTCAAAGAGATCAGTTGTGGGTCACAAGGGAGCAGGTTGAAGCTTCCACATATAATTTCTACTGCACAGAGTCTTTCATGGAGTATCTTTTGTAGAGTTCGGATGTGCAAGAGGATTCATACAAAGTGTCTGAGGGTACTCTCATCCGAGGCTCTTGTGTCATTCAGAGGTTGGTGGAAAAGATTGTAGAGACTATCTACTATGCTTCCCCACAGGGATTTTAAGGTTGGATATGCTGAGAGGATAGCCCAGGATCCTGCCCAAGCAGTAGTTCAAAGTCAGAGATTGGAGTCATCTTCTAATTCCCAAACTAATACTGATGAGCCCTTGACAGAGATTGGGAGTTTTTATCGACATTACACTGTGAGGAGTGCTCATCACTTTTATTTTGGACCACAAGTAGAGGATTTGGTTTTACGTCATTGTGGGTTGGCTCCAATTTCATACCATCCATTATGGGATGGGTTGTTAGCACCATCTTTTGCAGATGGGATTGATAGCTGCAAATTAAACCCCTTGCAATATCTACACACCCAAGACAGTTTGGTAGAGGTTGGAGTTAGTGGTAGTGTTTCAGGTACCTATGGTTGTTACCATCGCCACAGTGCAGTTGAGTGTGATTATCAGTTTGATGGGGACTCAACTGTGGACAGGTTTGGTATTTTAGTTGGGTTGAGTTTCAATGAGTTGTTGCCTACATCAACGACTCGGATCAGTTTTCAAATGATTCTGATGTTGATATTCATTATTTGGGTGTTGGTGCTACAGGAGTTGCTTGTACACAGTAGGGATAGTACACAATTCTACCTTTGGGATCTAGGTGGATTGTGATGTCCATTTTGCTCTAGGATTGCTTGGGGACAAGCAATCTTAGGGAGGGAAGATTGTAATGTCCCCTTTTTTAACAGCTTCCTAAAGTTCGATAGGTCAATTCACCATCGTGACCCTCGTGAGCTGGCAGTAGGATTTGAGGGTCTCAATTATGTGGTTATAGACTTTCCAACAGCCTATGGTGTGTTTTGGCTCCATTTGAGGGACTTACTATTTATAGTAAGTCAAACTGTTTGTTCCAATTAACTCAGTTGAGTTAGAGGAGTTGGGTGATGCCCTCGATTTTTATTTCAAGCTTTCGATTTGGGCTCCAAGAATCTTGGAGGGAGCGTCTATTTATAGTAAGTCACCTCGTCAGGTTCATTCATCGTCTTTCATCATCAGAATCACTTTGGTGTTGTCAAATTTCGAATCTAATGCTTCTTCAGTTGTTTTCGCAACACAGGTGAATTATTATTATTATTCATCTAAATACGCCGAGGTTGCTATTTTTGTTGGTGTTTGTTGGTCACCTCGGTATCATAGCTCGTTGGAACTGGGACAAAAAGTTTTTAATCGTGGGAACAAGAAACAATGGCCTTACGTGTCAAAAATTTAAGTAATGGTCGAAAAGGTCATTTTTTGGAGCCAAAAGCAATTAATAAATTATATTAATGGCACTTTAATATATTATAATGTTTTGTAGACTGAGCTTCTTAAGTGGAGTTATTTTGGGAAACCGGTGCCATTTGGAGATTATAAATATAAGGACATTTGATGAAAAAAGCATCCAATTATTTGATTAACTTATTTTGCTCTTGTTGTCTTTGTGACATTTATGAGTTTGAAGTTTGTGCCCTTGCTGAAGTATACGGGTTTGGGATCTACAACTAAAGTATTGTAGTTAATTCTGAGAATCCACAGCTGAGGTATTGTGCACTTTTGAGTTATATTATTGTCTCCTCTTTCTGTATTAACTGTGGCTGAGGAGCATTTATACAATTGAATATTATAATTTCTTCGTTGTTGGACGAGGGTTTAGTCTGCAGATTGGAGTTTGTTTTGGGTAGCATTTGTAAGGGTAGATTGTGAATGCCAAATTGAAATTGGACCAGGCAGCTTTCAGTTTGACTTTGCAATTACATTCTACGGCAAAGCCCAAGTTCTTAATTTGTAAAATTCAGTTAATATTACATAGTTTGAAAGTAAACAAGATGGCTTCGAATTCTGATTTATAATCAGCCCACAATTAAATTCCCTTTTCATTATATTGCTATATGGTTTGTTGATGAATGAATTCAGGGGCTGGTGTGAATCATTTCAGAATTGTTTATTGGCGTTTGGTATTTATTTATGCAAAACCTATAAGGCCAAAATTAAATAAATTTGAGATCAATTTCCTGTACATCCTGATATTGTGTTTGAAAATTCAAGACATCATATATTCAATGGTAATTGGGCTGCTTGCCAAGTGTTTGACAAAATGTCAAAACATTGAAATGTGAAAGAAATTGATGCTTGATTTAGCTATAACCAGACAGGGTTCTTACACAGGGCACATGGTATTCAGTTTGAAATAATGCCCAATCTGCAGAGGTTTTCCACTCCAATAAACCAGTGATCTAGGCGTCTAACATGTTGAGGTTGGCGCCTGAAATTTGCAGAGAGCCAATGCTTAAATGCAAGGGAAAACCTTGGCCTTTGATAGCAGAAAATAAGTGTGCCTAAATACAATGTAGAGCCACGCCAACAAAAGCAGAAATGGCAGTCAAATCTCAGAATTCCCCACACTAGATTCTTCAGCAATGATATGCTTCTCAGACACAGTTGATACAGTAAGTGAAGTCTTCCAAACCAGATTGCAGACCAAATAATACAACTATATCTCAGCAGTGGTTTGTTGCACAAACTTGATCTCAAACCCTCAGATAATATCAAGGTAAATTTAAAATTAACTATAATAGGATTTGCAATTCAATTCAATTTACAACAGCATTGAATTGAATAGAACTTCAAGCTAAGAAATATTAATCCAGTTTGTTTTACCTCAGCAATAAACTGGACCATAACCCAGACAATACTCAATTATGAAACCCTCAGAAAATTCCTCAGAAATCAATTGATTATCAGTTACAGCAGCCACAGTAAGAGAAAGAACCAAAATCTCAATCCAAGTCCATTATTCTTCAGTAATGGATTGAAATTCACTAACTCAATACAAACCCTTACAAAAGATAATAAAAACAAATGACAATTAGATGCTCTATTTGCTTCATGAAGCATTCTTTTATAATGCAATTTCGCTTCACCAATACACCTTTCATTAAGGTAGCTTCATCAACACAACATTCAATTAGAAGCTTCCATCAAATTCTTTTAAATAAATAACTTTCTAACACATGGCTTCATGAAGACAATTTTCACTTAAGAGGTTTCATGTTCACAGTTCCATTTTATAACATTAAGTGACATAAAGTGCCTTAATAAATGTGAAGCCTCATTAACAAACCAAATATTATAAACTTCATCAAATAAATGTACCAACCATTTGCAAATGGCGACCAACTGCCAATGCCAGCACTACACTGCCAAACATAGTAACTGCCCAAAATAGACTTACTATAAATAGCAAGTCAACAAATGAGACCCTCAAATCCCACTGTCAGCTCACGAGGGTTGCAATAATGAACTGACCTAGCTAACTGCAAAAACTTGCTAAAAATGGGGACATTACATTTATACAACTTTTCTCATCTTACTCAAGTAAGAATTACATCTCTACCTACATTTTGCTCTTGTTTCATTTTGAATTTGTGAATTTAGGGCAAAACATATGGTTATCCTGAAAACGGACATTACAATGGTATCAGAGCAACATTCCTGCCACCCTAAGAGACACTACAAGTAGTAGTTGGAGGGTATAAATAAGAAGATAATGGACATCATTTTATTATGGGCTCAAAAGATTATCCCTATGATTAAAAAGAAGATCTTAGTTGACCTTGACCAGATTTTTGAAGGTTTAATTATCAATTAAACCAGACTTTGTGACCAGATTTAGCAGACCGGATGAGTTTCAAACATCATAATTCATAAGCACATTCTGACATAATCTATTGCAAACATTTTCCAGATTTATCAGTAAACATTTTTCAGACTTCTGAACAGATTTAAGCAGACTTAGCAGATTGTATCAGACCCTCCTGAGCAGAGATTTTTAAAGAAAATTAAATAGCTTTTGAAGGTGTTTTGTTGCAGATCTTAACAGCAAGTATGTACAAACGTTGAGTACTATAAGCAATATTTAGAAGTGATTTTTTCATTTTTTTGAGCTAATTGATAATAAGTTTCAAAACTAATCAAAGAAAGAGATCAATCGTTTATCGTTTTATTTCTTGGAGGAGACATGTCAATTCTTACAGTGAATAAACACCATTCGGACAATCTAAAACCCTTTGAACAATCCAAAGGATATGGTTTATATGGGAAACTTCAACAACATAGTTGCAGACTTACATCAAAGGTAGCATAGAAAGATAGATGACAATACATAGAACATGATAGAGAAATGCCAACTCTATGTTGCATAGATGAAGCAGAAGGTATGACAATCCAAAAAAGAGATCTTCTTAACTTTCTAAACCAAGAATAGGACGCAAGAGGGGCAAAGGTTTTGAGAATTAACCCTACGTTGAAGGGTAATGAGAAGTGACAGTCCTATGACTGGAGATAAGAAGCAAGCTAGACTATCCCAAGGGATGGATGTAAGTCCTGGTTGGAAATTCCTGCCTTTGTGGGCTAAGTAATGAATTGGTTGCTCCAAAAGATGGATCTGATCTTGGTTGGATGTTCTTACCTCTTGTGGATTGGTTGCTCCAAAAGATGGATCTGATCCTGGATGGACATTCCTGCCTCTTGTGGACTGTTACTCCACATAATGGATCTAGTCTTGGTTGGGTGTTCCTACCTCGTGTGGATTATTACTCCAAGAGATTGATCTGGTCTTGGTTGGGCATTCTTGCCTCTCATGGATTAATTATTCCAAGAGATAGATTTGGTCTTGGTCAAAGTCCAGACATTCCTACCTTTTGAGGATTGGTTACTCCAAAAGATGTATCTGGTCCTAACCAAACATTCTTGCCCTTGCAGATTGGTGACTCCAAGAGATGGATATGGTCCTCATCAAATGTTCCAGCCTCTTGTGGATTGGTTGCTCCAAGAGATGGATCAGTTCCCGGTGAAACATCCCTGCCTCTTGCAGATTGGTTACTCCAAGAGACGGATCTATACTTGGTTGGACATTCCTGCCTCGTGTGGATTGGTTACTCCAAGAGACGGTTATGGTCCTGCTTCAGTGTTCCTGCCACATGTGGATTGATTACTCCAAGAGATGGATCTGGTCTAGTTAGATGCTCCTACCTCTTGCAGTCCAAGTGATGTCTATGTATATTCATGTGTATGCTTTGTGTCTTGATATATTCATGTTGTGTATGCTTTGTGTCTTCATGCATTCATGTGTATACTTCATATTTTTAAGTGTATGCTTTGTGCTTTGCTCTATATTTTTTGTTGATCTAAAAGAAGAGAATAACTAAGAGTGAACCAAAATATATGAATTTGAGCCATGCCATCATGCAATGTTGGTTTTTCCAAATTCAATTGGCACTGTTATAAGATGGCCTTGATCCTTTTCTCTAGGAGATGAGAGAAAACTTGTCTTCAGCTAAGCCTTGCCAAGTTTGATCTTAATTCACATTCAAAATAAGGGAAAAAAGTTAACATATATGATGATTTCAGAGTTGTATAGCAGAAGGTGGATTATGGATGGGATTTCATGATAATTCAAGCATTGATAAGTAGGAGATATTTTCCACAACAACTCAAATTGTGATACTGCTATCAGGATTGAACGATAGTTTTGAGTCAAACTCATTGGCCCATGTTATTGGGATGGGTGACCTCCCAAGAAGTCTTGTTGCTTCACCTCTATGAACATCACCTAGATGCAATGAGTGTCAGGCATTCCATTCATTCTCATGAGAGATGGGTTTGTGTGAAACACTCCTCATGAGAGATGGGTCAACAAGTTTGACTCAAAAACTACACATTTGAATCCTAATAGCAATATTAGAATTCAAGTATTGTATGATGACAAGCAATTTTGGGAAGGGCAAACTATGATGCCCCCCTTTTAACAGAGGGTTTAATAATAAATAATAATAATGAAATCAAGATACAAAAGAATAAAAATTAGATTAAATTAAAAATATAATATAATAAAATTAAAGTAGAAAATAATTAAATTTAATTATGTTAATGAAGGGAAAGTATAAAGGTTTAGAATGGAGGATGGCTCTGCGCTGCGGATTTGCATCCTGCGAGGCTAGGGCCTGCGTGTCCTAAGCCTGCTGGTCTCGAGCGTTTGCTGCGGTGTCTAGAGCCACTGTTTCTGCGTTTCGGCTGCGTGTTGGGGCGAGTATCTATGTAGGAGTGGGGGAGCTGCGGTGAGGGCTTTGGACGTTTGTGTGGAGTCGTGGCCGGCTGGGGTTAGGCGTACAGAGGGAGTTTTCTTTCTACGGTGGTGTGGGGGGCACAAAAGTGAACTGGTGGGTCTAGTTTCAGGTTTTAGCTTGGGGATAATGCCTTTGAGTCCGAGCATGGGGCAATCGGAGGCACCTGGGGCTCAGATTTTGTCTGATGATTTGGTAATGGCTGATACATCTTTTCAGATGCGAGGAGGGGCTAAAGGCCAGACGGACAATTTTCCATTTGGAGAGAAAGCGGCATCATCAAAAGGTTCTATCCGAATTAAGAAGACGAATGGGTGTTTGGAGAGATCCGATGATCGACCAATGTTGATTATTCAACCAGAGCAAATTTCAGAAGATTTGGAGTATTGGGGTAAGCATGCACTCATATGTAAGTTTTTGGGTCTCCGACTCTCTCTCCTTGTGTTGGAATCATGGGAGCATCGGATTTGGAATCCGGAAGGGGATATGGAAATTCTACTAGCGGCTAACAACTATTTTATGGTTATTTTCTCAAGCATGTCGGACAAGAACAAAGTATTTGAAGGAGGACCATACTTCTTTAACCAAGTTGGGTTGTTCATCAAACCCTGGCACACTAGATTCAATTCCGCTGAGGAGATCCCGTCTCGGGTCCCTGTGTGGATTCGGCTTCCACATCTGCCACTGGAATTTTGGAGAGAGGATATTCTTCATTCGATATCTCTTTTGCTTGGGAAACCAGTTGGGTCGGCCACCCAAACCCACGATCGAAAGGTAATTTCATATGCACGAATTTGTGTGGAGGTTGATCTTATTAATCCGCTGCCTAATTCTATGGAAATTTTCTTAGGCCCTTATTCATGGATTCAGCAGTTGGACTATGAGACTCTACCCTTCAGATGCAGGATTTGTCGTGAGTATGGGCACTTGCAACGCAAATGCCCCCGGAATAAATTTTCTCAATCATCAACAACCACTATGCCGACCCCTAAGGATGACAAGGGTAAAGCCCCTATGCCAGCTGGTCCCTCTGGGGATAAGGAGGGTTTTATCCCAGTGAAGCCGCGTAATAAAGGAAAGGGGCAGAAGAGAACTTGGACGAATAGACAAAGTGATGACACCTTCAACAGGTTTAATGTGCTGGAGAACTTGATTCAGGAGGAAGGTATACCTGTTGAGATATCCCCGGGTGATGGTTCTCTTTTGGAACCCCAGCTAGAGGAAGTTGGGAATCTAGTCCAGATTCCTGAGGAAGTACAAGGCTAGCCAGTTGGTTCAGATGGATTGGTTCAGGAGTTAAGTTGTGATATTCCTGGTGGCTAACATCCCTATGACGGTCCACATATCATAGCCTCTACCCATCCTGGAAAGAAAGGAGTGACCGACAACACAAAAGGCTCTAAAGCTGCATCCACATTGGGCTTACAGCAAAAGCCCTTTAAAAAGGGACCTCAGAGAAGTCTGCTAAGAGTGGAAGGAAGACGAATCAGGAGAAAGTTAAGATGATGGGTGAGACTTTGGTTGAGGCGGGGTTTGTGAAGCCCATTGACTCCCACTTCTCGCAATCTTCTAAATGATTGTTATTTCTTGGAATGTTAGGGGGTTGAACAGCATCCCTAGACAAAAGGTTGTTCGTAGATTGATAGATTCTCACTCTCCAGATGTTATTTTCATTTAGGAAACTAAACTTTCAGTTGATGAATTGAATAGTTGTGGGCCAAGGTTATGGCCCCATGGTAGTTGGCAGGGAGTAGGTGCTCAAGGAAGCTCAGGTGGTCTTGCTTGTCTCTGGAATCCTAAGAAGGTGACTCCCTTGTGGTGGATTGCGAGCAGGTCTTCCATCTCCTTTATGGCTTCTCACTTTGAGACAAGTGAAAGGTGCTTGTTCTCCAATATTTATGCTCCTAGTGATTTGGTAGACAAATCTCTTATGTGGTCACATATTATATTTGTCCAATCTTTAGATCCTTTCCTTCCTTGGATTGTTGCCGGAGATTTTAATGCTGTTACTAATCTAGAGGAAAAGAGGGGCGGGACTTCTCGATTGGGTCCTTCTTCTAGTATGCTTAGAGATAATATTAGTTCTTTGAATCTTATTGATGTTAAACCTGGTTCTGGTATATTCACCTGGAATAACAGAAGGAGTGGGATGGAGGCTACCTCTGAAAGACTTGATAGGTTCCTAGTATCTTGTTTTTGGATGAATATTAGATGGTCTACTAGTTCAAAAATTCTTGATTGGAGAGGCTCTGACCACTGGCCTATCAGGCTCTTTGTCACTCCTTTCAAGACTTCTAAGAATCCCTCTTTCAAGTTTCAGCTGATGTGGTTGAGGGATCCTTCCCTTCAGGATCTTATGATAGCCTGGTGGTATGAGGGCAGGCCTCCTCATGGTACTGCCATGTACACCTTTGAGAAGAGGCTTCAACATGTGAAATTCAGGCTGAAACAGTGGAATAAACAGTGCTTTGGAAACTTTCAAGTGCATTTAAGAGGAGCCCAGGCCAGGCTGGACAGTGTCACTCGCCAGATCAGGGACCAAGGTATGACTCCATATTTATTGTCTAAAGAATCCTCAACTTTGAGGGAGGTTGAAGAATGGGAGCTTCGAGAGGAAATATTTTGGAAACAAAAGTCCCGGGTGGATTGGTTGCAGGAGGGAGATAGAAACACTGCTTTCTTCCACAACACTGTTAAAGCTCGCAAGTTTGGAAATTCCATTACTTCTCTTGTTTCTTCTTTTGGAGATCATCTCTTTTCTGAGGAGGCAATTTCTTTAGAGGCCACTAATTACTTCTCTCAACTCTTCTCTAAGGAGGAACCTGTTTCCTTGGTGGAGACAAGGGCTATTTTAGATTGCATTTCTCATCTTGTGTCTGGCAGTATGAATAGAGATCTGTTAAAACCTGTTATGCTCGAAGAGCTGGAGAAGGTGGTATTTGGTATGAAGAAAGGTAAAGCCCCGGGCCCAGATGGATTTCCCATTGAATTTTTCCAGGAGTTTTGGGAGATTATTAAATTTGATCTTCTAGAAGTTGTTCGGGAATCATATCAAAATAAACAAATGCTCAAGTCTTTGAATGCTACTTTCCTGACTCTCATCCCCAAGATTGATGGAGCTAACAGGTTGGATCAATTCAAACCTATTGCTTTACGTAATGTCACGTACAAAATTATCACAAAATTAATTGCTGAAAGGCTTAAGCCTTTCCTTGCCTCTTTGATATCCAAGGAACAAGGAGGTTATGTTGGTAGTAGACAGATTCTTGATGGAGTGGTTATTGCTTTGGAGGCTATTCATTCTATGGCCACGTCCAAGGAAAAAGCTATGTTTATTAAGCTGGATTTAGTTAAAGCTTATGACCGAGTTAGTTGGGAGTTCCTGGGTCATGTGCTTCTTGTTTTTGGATTTGATATGGAATGGGTGGATTGGGTTCTCAGCTGTGTGAATTCCACATCCTTTTCAGTTCTTATTAATGGAGAACCTACTGATCTATTCTCTGCTTCTCGAGGGCTTCGGCAGGGGGATCCTATCTCTCCATATCTATTTATCATTATGGCAGAGGCTTTGGGCAGATTTATAAAATCTCAAGCAGAACAAGGACTTGTTCAAGGGTGGAAGTGGCACAATGATATTCCAGCGTACACGCACCTCCAATTTGTGGATGATACTGGATTGATGGGTTTGGCTACCATTAATGAAGCAACGAACTTCAGAACGATTTTGGATACTTATTTGAAAGCTTCTGGATAGCAGATTAATGAAGGTAAATCATCTATTTATTTCTTTAATACTCCTCAGTCAATTCAAGTCAGGATTGCTAGAATTCTCAAGTTTCAGGTTGGATCACTTCCTTTGATTTATCTTGGAGTACCACTAGCCCTGGGGACTCAACTGAAAGAATATTGGCAAGGTCTGTTGGACAAATTTCGTAGCAAGGTGAGTCACTGGACTCATAGATGGCTCTCCTCTGCTGGAAGGGTCATCCTCCTCAAGACTGTGATTCAGGCTCTTCCCATTTATAGGTGTCTGGTGCAAACTCCCCCCATTGGAGTTATGAAAGATTTTGATGCTCTGTCGCGACAATTCCTTTGGTCTGGCAATCTCCTCTCTTCTAAATGGAGCTTGGTCAAGTGGGACACTGTTTGCCTGCCTAAGTTTGCTAGGGGATTAGGCCTTAAATGTATGGCTCTTGGTGTCAAGGCTCTGGCGACTAAGTTATATTAGAGGTGGTGCAAGAATAAAGAACGAGATTGGGCTAAAATTCTGGCCCATAAGTATTTCCCAAGAGTGGAACTTCAGGATATCCCTAGACTGGAGCTGGATGGTAAGGGATCCTTTATTTGGGACACTCTTAAAAGAGGTGCTCCTCTCATCAAGGACGGCCTCTTCTGGATATGTAACGAGGGATCGTGTGTGTTATTCTGGCAGGGCTCCTGGGATGGCTATCCTCCCATTCTCTCCAGCTATCCACACCTTCAGCCTCTATGTCAGATTTTTTCAGCTGCAGGATGGACCAAAGTTGTTCAGTTCAAAACTATGAAGAGATGCGGTTCGATGGTTGTGGCTAGTTGGAAGGATCCTCAGGATTGGCCCCACGAGGGCTCATCGAAGATTCGGGCTGAGCTGGCCAATCTTCTCTCTGTTAGGTTGTGCAGCTCTTCTAAGGACAAAGACATCATGGCTTGGGGTCCCAGCCCTAAAGGTATTTTCAGTGTGGCCCAGGGGTATGCTCGACTGGATAGTCAATGTAATGAAATTCACGAGATTCCCTAGTGGCGGAAGGTTTGGAATAGATTCTCATGGCCTAAATGTAATTTTTTTCTATGGCTGGTTGCTCAAAAAAAGTGTCTTACTTGGGATAACCTCCAGAGAAGAGGGTTTCAGGGTCCTTCTTTCTGTCCCCTCTGTAGGTTGCATGGAGAAGATGTTTCTCATTTATTCTTCTTATGCCCTCTCTCTAGAGAAATCTGGCATAAGTGGTGGGAGGCATGGTGTCATGGATGCATTCATGCTAAATCTCTTATTGAGTTTTGGGATAGCCTTGGTAGACCCCTTGCAAAAACTTCATTCCTCCAGGTGGCCTGGGCTGTTGGACCTTCTTTCATTCTTTGGAATCTTTGGCTGGAGCGTAATCGTCGGATTTTCTGTAACTCCAGCCTGGGAGTCACTAAATTATGGCAGTTGATCTTAAGCAGGCTTCAGGAGACTATCTATGCTAAATGTGATATGACGGAGCCAGTGGATCTTGATGACTTCAGGATAGTTAGGAATTTGGGATTGGCGAACAAAGGATTGGGAAGTAGAAGCAGTAAGAGATCTCAGCCACTAAAAAGAAGAGTGTGTAGGAAGGGGAGATGGAGACCTCCACCAGATGATGTCCTAAAGATTAACACTGATGGCTCCTCCCGTGGGAATCCTGGACAGGCTGGTGTGGGGGGGATTGGGAGAGATGCAGATGGCAAGGTTTGTTTCATATTCTCTGTTCACAAAGGAGTTCATTCCAATAACGTGATGGAGGCCTTGGCCATTAAGGTGACTATGGAGCGGGCTTGCTCTCTTGGATGGAGGAGAATAGTGTGTGAATCAGACTCTCAGATTGTTGTGGACATGATAAGTAACCAGAGAATAGAGGACTGTAACTGGCATATTGCCTCTCTTGTTAGAGAGATTCTTCACTTGAGTAGCTTTGTCGATGAGATCTCCTTTTGTCATATTCCCAGGGAATGGAATGGAGTTGCTGATGTCTTGGCAAAATGGGCATCGGAGAAGGGAGCTGGTTGGGATATTTCTGATAGGGATGATCTTCTTGCTGATTATGTGGGGATTTTCGAGCATTTAGTGGAAAAGGATAGAACTTAATGGTTTTTGGGTTGTGGTTTGGTGGATTGGGCCTAAGGCCTTTGTAATTTGGCTTTTATTGAATAAATTTTTACCCCTTTTTCCCAAAAAAAAAAACAAAGGGAAAGTATAAAATAATGAAATCAAAGTAGAAAAGAACAAAAAATAGATTAAATTAAAAATATAATATAATAAAATTAAAGTATTAAATAGACAGGAGCCTACAACACAATGGTAACTTATGAGCCTCTCATGTGGGAGGTCTTGGGTTTGAATTCGCTCAACACATAAAAATAATTAATTGGAATAAACAACAATAACTAATCTAGGCTTCGGCTGTTTACCGATCAATAAAAATAAATTGAAGTATAAAATTATTAAATTTATTTATGTTAGTGAAGGGTCATTAGGCATGAAATGAATAGATGTAACTCCCTCAAACATGAGATATAAAAAGAAAGAAGAGAACCTCATTTAAAAGGTGAAGAGAGGAAGGATAAGAAAAAGGAAGGTGTGAAACAAGGAAGAATTATTAGAAAAGAAAAAATACAATATGAAGAAAATAGGGAAGTGACTCCTTCAAAGGGTAAAAGTTAAGAATGGATGTGACTCCTTCAAAGGGCAAAAGTTAAGAATGGATGTGCCTCTTCAAAATGGTTGTAATTATATAGGTTTCTAATCCTTTCAAAAAGGAACAATTATGAAGGGTTGTGACTCTTTCAAAGGGCAGAAACGATGAAGGGTTGTGACTCATCCAAAGGATGGTAATTATAAAAGGTTGTGATTGTTGTAATAGGGAATGGTAATTTTGTAAGGAAAGTTGGAAATGAATAAGAGGAGTAGCAATAAAAGAGTAATATTCAGATTTTGAGAGCACATTGAGCAGAAGAATTCCATTTGATAAAAGAGATTGATCTAAGAGTTCAACTTCATATAAGAAATCAAACTTCAGACATGCATAAAGCATATCTCATCTTATTTGGATAAGAATTATGTCTCTAATTACATTTAATACAGTTTCATTTTGGATTTGTGAATTTAGAGCAAAGTATGGGGTTATCCCAAAAGGAGGCATTAGATGCAGCCACAAATTTGATTCTATCCCCCAAGTTACTAGATAATACACCCCCAACCCTTGGTACATGTGCTGCCTTACCTAACAGCGATATTATGTCTGTATGGCACCCCCACGACACGAAAAACAAATGTGTGTCAAATTTCTAGGATTAGATTCTTTAAAAGATAGACAAATCTAGAATAGATTATAGTTAACTATCAACTTAGTCCACAAAGATATAGATTTTTTGGCTATAAAAAAACTCCACAGCAAAGTGAATCATACATCGTTTGGTGAGTTCGTCCTACAAGATTTTAGTTGGGTGTTTTGTTTATAGAGGCTTTGACTTCTAGTCTTCCACTCCAACCTTTTGTGTGTGCTTTTTATTTACAAACATGGGCTTCTAGTCTTCCAATTCTATGTTTTTGCTTGTTCGTACACCCTTCTTCCTTTGCTCATGGCCACTTGTAGTAGGAAAGTTTTAGTATAATTTGAAAATTATAATGCAATGTATCTTTGATTTTATGGATTGCAGAATCAGAGCATTTGGGAATTTTTTCTTCTTTCCTTTTTTTCCATTAATCCTTCCTCCACCATATCATCTATTGTACTAGGAGAGCATTTTCTTGACCAGGTTTCTCTTCCTAGAACAAAACATCAACACAATCAAGAAATGTTTTTTGTCTTTTGGACTTACCCATAACAATTGTGTCGGAAAGTTCTCTGGAAACCCAAGAATCAATGTGCAGTGTCCCATTTTTACAATAATCCTGAGCTTTACCCTTGAACAATAATCCTTACTTCAAAATGATATGCGTCGTGTCCCTTTTTACAATATTCCTAGTTTTTGCCCTAAAACAATAATTCTTACTTCAAAATGATAATAGCTTTGTCAACATCAGAAATTCATATAATCAGATCAACAAATCAAATCACAGTCCTAAAAATCAATCAGAGTGTGAACTCTTTGGGAATTTATTTGCCCAGCACATGAAAGGATTCTTATACCGTCCAACTCTTAGCCCTAGGGCATGAAAAGGTCCCCGCACCTTCCAACTTCTAGCCCCAGAGCATGAAAGAGTTTTCAACCTTCCAACTCCTAGCCCTTGAGCATGAAAGTATTGCATCCTTCCAACTCCTACAAGACTCTTCCTCCAATTCAAACTTACTGTTTGATGAATTTGCTATTTTAATGCTGATTGATATTTCTTGATTGATTGACAATCAATCCCTTGAATAATATTTGAATGCTTTTAAGAATAATTGACAAATTTCTCAAAATACATGTATTGCTGAGTGAATTTAGGGAATTCTGCCTTGAAATGATGAATTGAATTATAGATTGATGCTAGTTTGATGGTTAATTGATTTATGTCCTACTGTTCTGAAATTTTTGAGTTGCTGCTTGAACTGTGGATCTGAATCACTTTTTCTCTTAAATATTTTGTTCCTTAATCTCTGCTCTGATTTATATAGTCTGAATTATTCTTCCTGGATGCCCTTTCAAAAAAATTGATCACCCCATTTTATATATTAGATTGAGGTGGGAGTCACATCCCTTCATAAACAAAATCACCAATAACTATATTCCTTCTTACCTAGTTCAGCTCTTTACAGTGAACTCTTGTAATTAATCATTGATAATAATATTCTTTCTTACATTTGTTGGCCCCTTACAAATAATTGATATCATTCTAATTCCTTTAATCCAGGTTAGTCTCTTACAAGGAAATGCTATTATATTTTTATTTTTATTGCCTAGGTTTAATTGATATAAAGGCCATGACCTGATCTTATAAAGGCTGCAATCTGTTTTTACTAAGGACTACTAACCCTAGTTTGGTGGGATGATGACTGTCCGCCCTTCCCAAGATTGTTTGTCATCAAGCAATGTGGGTTTTAACTCATAAAACTAACTCTTTCGCCAAACATAGTATCAAAAATCAACTACGGACATTTTTAATTTCTAGATCCCTATAATTCAAAGCAAGAAGATTGAAATTGTTGTCTATTATGATGAGGATTAGAAGATTGACTCAAATCTATGATCTTAAATTTAGTGTTTCTCTTCTGAAATGTTTTATGTCCTTTTAGTCCACTTCCAAAGGTCTTTCCTTCCATTGTGTAATTTAGGATCAAGGGGTGGCAATCATTAAGGTTTTGCTTGTTCTAGTAAGTTTGTTTGTCATATTATCCTTTCTTAGGATGATGGATTCAAGATCCATTCAATAGACCTTGTAGAATTACTTCCTTATCATTATGTTGTAAACACTGTTCCATGTTTTGAAATTTTTGATAGAATCTATCCAACAAATGTAACCATTGAATACCCAAAACCACATCCTATCGCTTGTATTTACCACATAGAATTCTTCCATTATTTGGTCTTCCCAAGGTAATTCTTAGTTGTGGAATTATTTGTGTATAAGGGGTAGTAAATTGATCGGCCATGACTACCTTGAAACCTTCAAAGTCCTCAGCTTTTAATTTCATTCTCATTAGTAGACCTTTGTCAATGAAATTGCATGTGGCACCACTATCAAGAAAAACAATCAATTTTAGACCTTGTAGAACACTACAAAATCTAAAAGGGGCGATACCTAGGTGCCCTTGAAAGTGTACCCAATATACAACTTTCAAATTCTTCTTTACCTTATTTTGCTCTTTCTCATCTGGTTCAAATTCTTACTCCTTAGATCCTTCATCTTTTATTGCTTCTATATGGTGTAATTGTCCTTTCTTCAAACATCAATGACCTAACTCCCATCATTATCTACAAATAAAACATGATTTCATTTTTTGAAGCTTGTCCTTGGTTTCTTCCACGATGTTGTATTTAGGAGATACTGGTTTCTCATGTTGCTCAATCGTTACATCCTTTGATGTATAGCTTGTTCCTCATCATATTTATCTCTAACCTTAATGCCTTCTGAATTGCGTCTTGCAGAAATGTGGGATAAAGAGCACCCACCAACCCAAGAAGAGACTCCATCAATCCTTCAATAAATAGGTATGTGAACCTTCTTCATCAACGCCTAGTATCATTGGGGAAATTCTCTAATGATTCTGTCACATAATCTTCTCTTGAGCCCTCTTTTCTTTAATTTTGCCAACTCTTTGAAATGTCTTTCGAGATACTTTTGATGAAACTAATCTACATATCTTTGTCTAAATTCATCACACATCATAATGCACTGATGTCATTGGGTGGCAAGTCCATGGTGCCACCACTCATGGGCAATCCCCTCTAAATAAGGAATAGAAAATTCGATAGCTTCCTCTTCTATCATTGGGCTGAGTGATAGGTATTGGTTTTTGGACCCAAGCTTGTGCAATGGCCTTCCCCCAACCATCAAAAGTGGGAAGAGACATTTTACGTACTCTATGTTGTAAATCTTTGTTGGGCCCCTTCCTTTCTCTTTTAGAGGTATTTCTTGTCCTTGCATCACAATATTCTCTAATGGAATATGTCTCCTTACGTTAGGGTAAATTCTTGAATATGATTCTAGACATTGGTCAAGGTTATTTGCTATCATGCTGGTTCCTCCTACCCTCTCGGTTGTTCTTATATAGATAAAAAAGTGGGCCTTGTCAATCTAGGCAATTATCTTAGAGGATTTTTATGACTTTTCACAAAATGGTTGGAATTAACATCCCTTCCATTGGTTTGGTTAGGCCTAATAGTATTGATTGAATTGCTCATACTTTAAGGGTTGGTATAAGCATCTACATTGTCTTATGTTGTTGATCAATAAAAGGCCTCAATTCACTTCCCAGGTTAATATCACTGTTACCCACTGCATTTCCTCTAATCAGGTTGCTACTTGCCTCTAGTTTGCTCCTTTCTCTTTCTAAGCCTCTTTTCACTTTTTGGCTTAACTGCCATACTTCTCTTCTTCTTCTTTAGGCTGGCAGAATGAAGGATCTAATACCAATAGTAATGTCCCCTTTTGGAATGTTCTTGATTTTTAACCATAAACAATAATTTTTACTTCAAAATTATTATGACTTTGTTGAACATCAGCAATTCAAGATAATAATAACATCGATAAATTAAAGTAAGATCCTCAAAAAGCAATCAAATTATGAATTCGTTAAAAAAAAGACTTACCCGAAGCATGAAAGGGTTCCCATACCTTTCAACTCCTAGCCCTAGAGCTATAGACCTTGGGTGTCAACATACCAATCACTCTGCTTGACCATCAGATCACGGTCATCTAAGCAAAGGTCATTCAAACTGCGAAGTAGTAGTTTTAAACTGATCTTTATATTTGCACATTATAAAATCAAGGGATTTAATTGCGAGAGAGATTTCCATATGAAAAGAAATTTTTGCAAAGGGCAAATACAGCAATTGTTAAAATGCTCAATTGAAATAGAAACAATAATAGTGTTGCCCCAAATTTGCATATAATAGCAGCCTTCCTAATGGAATACCGTGTCGAAATACACATATACTCAGCAGCTTTCAATAACGAAACCTGGTGTTCAATCCTAAAATTTCAATGCAGGCGCTGGTCCAAACTGTCTTGGGAAATTGTAATTTTAATAGCAAATCCCCGTGCTACAAACCTCGCAAGACATGAAGACTTTCACAACGAGCCCCACTATCAAACCCTTACGGAACAGCATTTTTCTTGGCAAAGCCTCAAATTCATATCCCCGACGGGACGTGATGGCCTTAAAAACAGGGCCTCGGTTTCAAATAACCGCAAGAAATATAAACTTTCATTGCAAAGTTCCATATTCAAATTGTCACAAGACATGCTAACTTCCAATACAAATCCTCCGCTTCGCGTCCTCGCAACTTACAACTTTCAGAACAAATATCGGCGTTCAAAACGCAATCAAGTCTTGGTCACTTGGATAGCAAAGCCCAATGTTCATCTACCAGCAAGACAGAGGAACCTCAAAAGCAAAGAATAACACAAACAATGAGAAAACTCACTGCCAATAGGTTTCGACGCTATCATCTCTGAGGAGGTGGACACCATTGCCAGGCTTGCAAGAGCTGACACTCCAGGCAGCCTTTTTGCTCATCTCTCGCAATTCGCTCAAGTCGGGATTCGTTACAATCTCTGCTGCCTCTGGATTTTCTGCTGACATTTTACCACTTCCAAATCTGACTGCGAATTTAGAAAAAGCTTGAGCTTAGAACTGAAATCGATTCTTTTTCCGCGTCTTTAAACTTTTAAATAGCTCGGCTACATTGAAGGATCTGTCTGACATTTGTTTTTCTAATAACTGAAAAATAAAATACGGATTCGGCTAAGTAAATAAATAAATAAATCTATTTAAAAATCATCTTTAGAATCTAAGGTAGCAGGGCCTATATAGGCGTAGGTTTATGTTTTCACTTGTACCTTTCTATGTCCCTTTGTTTGAAAAATTGTGCCCTCGAATTATCAAAGGACAAGTGTAATGTTCATACGTTTTTAAATTTGTAGTTCACGTGGAATAGTAGGATACTACAGCATCGAAGTGTACAAGTGTAGAATATTATTGCATTCAAGTGGAAGTTACTTTTGAAATAATTTCTATCAATCATCAAGTTGTATTTAATTCTCACTTTCTATTTTAGAATGTTTCTATTAGTTTGATAATTATAAATTTTTCAGAAATTTGGTTATACTTGGTGTGTACAATGAATTATTGGGTTGTTATATGTTTTTTCCATCATTATTAAGTCACAATTCCAATTTATTTTTGGGTTGCAAAAGAAATCTAATGTTTTCAGTTCTCAAATGAACTAGTACATTGTAGTATGAGCCCCTAGATTTATGTTGATATTTAGTGTTGAATAGTGTGCACTGTCTATGGTTGTGCAATTATTAACTTGTCTATGGCCGGTCACTTTGGTTTACATGTTTCCCTAATGTGAATTGTCTTATCATATTTAATGGTTATGTCCATAATGATGGAGCAAATCTTGCGAAATCTAATTTTATGTGGACCACGATGGACTTTGGAATTGTTTTGTGATAGGTACCAACCAAATTTGGGGAATATTCAATTTTGTGTGATTTTGGTTGTCTGCTAATTAATACCTTGGGAGATGTTTTGTGTTGCCAACTGACATTCTCAAATTCTCCTCATCTATAATTTGAAATTAGTCAATGTTCATTCTCACAAATTGAATGCAATATTGGTTGTTGCTCTACATTTTGAATACACCTTGAATGTGTGTAGCCATGCATTATAGTTTCACTTGGGTTGTCAATTTATGTTTTGCTTTTCAATTCAAAGTCACTAGAACTGCTATCATCCTTGATTTCATTGTAATTGTTGATTTCTAAAGTTTGTAACTAACTATCATTTATTTGTGCATTTTCCATCTTATATAGTGTTGTGTTACTCAAATCAAGTAGAGCATGCATGATCATGTTTATTTGCACCATATCTTTTTGAAAAGCAGTCTTATATTCCAATCATCTTTTGAAATACACAACAATTGTTGAAATGTTTGATAATGATAACAACAACGCATTTTGAACAATGTATATATCTACATAAATATTTATGATGGAACTAGTTAAACCAAGCTCAATTTTTTTTTATCCTAATTCCCAAATTTGCACAAATGCTATTGTCAAAGACACCAATTGTTCCTCTAGTTGTGTCAAAATCCAGACAGTCTTAAGTGGATTATTTGTTGTTATATTTTGGGGGACAACATATTTAGGAATGGTGTTTTTCTTCAAGGTACTTTCACATGTTTTATAGATATTATCATTGAAAAATGGGATGTTGTGGTGCAGGGCACCTATACCTATCTCCTTATTGAGGATTTGTCTTTACGTTGGTTGTTGATGTAATAAGGATGTGTTGACACCATCCATTGTGTGTTGGTTTTATCCTTTTGCATAAAGAAGGATCTTTGTGGTCATCTTATAAACCAAAAGAGTCCTTAGTTCACTAAGATGTATTTTTTGGTTTTTGTGTGTTTTGGAGTCTAATGATTGCAAATTAGTTGTTGTTTTCCTTAGATGTGTATTTTCCACCATTCCTAAGGGTTTGGAACCATTTGGCATCTATTAGGAGCCTTAATGCAAAAAGTTCTCACGTTTTGCAAAAATTGCAAAAAATGCTCATGCAACTTTTAAAAAGTTGTCATGAAAAGGCATTTCAACTTCTCAATGTTCATAACCATGAAAGGTTGGTTTGAATCAGTTGGTTGAAGACATGTTAAGGCATATGACATCTTACCTTTGCAGATCATCAAATTGTACGGACTCTAGCAACATTTTATGAAATAAAAACCAATTTCCTGGAAGAAACTTGTTCTATATGGCCTTGTGCGGATTGCTAGAAGAAAATAAAATTTGTGTGAAGTTGGAATTTTGAACTAGTTTTCATTTGCACTTGGTTTGGGCTGATTTGGTTTTGTTTAAAGGGAGTTACAACATTTTATTTGAGTGTACGTTTGAAACCCTCAAATTTAGGGTTTGAAGCAAAGATGTGGTCCTAACTTGCAAGTTCACCATTGAAATTCAATTCCACTTGGTGGAATGCAAGTTAGGATACTTTAATTTATGATTCCAAAAGCCCAATACAAGGAAAGCTTATTTGTTGTTTGTAATTTGATGTCCTAGGCTAAATAAGCTCATGTATTTAGCCTCAAATGAACTGTTTTAGCATGGTATTAGCATAGGCAGGTTGTGGGTTCCAATATTCAGTTTGATTAGACTAAACTAAGTCTTTAAAAAGTCACCAAACCACTAGATCAATTTCATGCACCCAATGTGAAGCATTTCTATCAAGCCCTAGCTTAACTTGATCAATTAAGCTAAAGTGTTGTTTGGAGTGTTTGTGTTGCAAGAGTGAGATTGGTCCCTGGTAGTTGGGGGAGTGAAAGAAAGGCATTTGAGTAAGTTGAGTCCATTAGAAAATTTGTTGAGTCCACAACCTTACCCTTTTTTAGAGGGAAAGTTACTAGGAGAGACCTAGTTGGAAAGAAGGATAAAAGCCACGTGTCCAAATTTCGCAAGGTATTTTGATTGTTGGTGTTTGGGATAAATCCATCATTTAAACAAGTCTAGAGTTCCCAAGGACTTGAGTTATCACCTTGAGGGTTGTTGTGTCTTTCAAGAAAGGTAGATCCTAGGAGCAAAGAGGAAACCTAGGAAGGGAAAGGTGAAAGTTGATTCAATATTGAAGTTGCATAATTAGGGATCCTTGTTCCACTCAATGATACATTTATGCATGTTGAATGATTGACCAAGGTCCTTTAGAGTTTATTTTGTGTGCACTCTGCATCAAGTGGTATCAGAGCCACTAAGACTCTATCTGGAATAACAAGCTGCAAGAAGGAGAAGATATTCCATTAAGGATAACCAATATTGAATTGGCAAAGATAGTGAAGGAGCAGATGGTTGAGAACATAGCAGTAAAGGAAGAGAATAGAACCATGAGGAGAGAAATTGAAAATTTGAAGGGGCAAGTGCATAAAGGAGACCATGAGGAGTCTGAGGAAGAAGAAAGGGAAGATGATGGCTTGCCTGAGGTACCTGAAGGTCAGAGGATTATGGTAGCAACCCTACAGAGGGTAGGAAGGAAAGATAAAGGAGACTTGCCCATGTTTGATGGGAAGCTAGAACTAGAAGCATGTATGGAGTGGCTAGAAGCCCTTGAAAATCATTTTGAACCTAATGACATACCTACAAATCAAAAGGTGAAGACAAAAACAACCAAGTTGAAAGGGCCAATACTAAGTTGGTGGAATTTCCTTCAAAATGAGAGAGTGGAAGAAGAAAAGCAACCCATCTCTATATAGAAGAGGATGATAGAAGAGATCATGAAACAATTTGTTCCTAAGTATTATGAAGTGATGCTCTACAAGAAGTTGCATAACCTTAAGCAAAAGGATATGGATGTGAGTACCTATACTCAAGAATTTCATACCCTAACTCTTAGGGCTAAGATATATGAAAATGAGAAACAAAAACTTGTAAGGTATATAAATGGACTTAGATATTATATCCAAGATTAACTAACTTTGGTATTAGTAGAGTCAATCCATAAATGTTATCAACTTGCCCTCAAATAGAAAAAGGAGAGGTGAACAAAGCAATAGAGGTAGATGAAACTCTTTTAGGGGAGAGGTAGATTAATGGAAAAAGAAACTTTCGAAGGAACCAAGGAGAAACTAGTAGCAGTAAAGGTGCAGAAAATGACAACAATAGCAGAGGTTCCTTTAGAGGCAGAAGACCAAATACTAGAGGCACATTTGGAGGAAGGGGAACAAATGTTTTTATTGGCAGGTGTTTCTCTTGCAATCAAATTGGGTATCAATCCTTCATATGTCCAAAAAGTATGGGTACACACAATCAAGGAGAGAGGAGAATACAATTAGCCCAAGATGAAGAATGTTAAAGTACAATTTCCTTCCATATTGTAGCTACTTCTTCAAAACATGCAAGCCCTGAAAGTGGAGAGAGTCTGATGTTTAACCTGTCACTCTTGGTGCCACTCAATAAGGAGCCTCCTCAAAGAAAATCCATTTTCAAGACAACATGAAAAGTGAAAGGAAAGGTATGCAAAGTAATTGTTGATTCAGGTTCCACTAAGAATTTAGCCTCTACTAAAATAGTGAATAAACTTGGTCCAAAAAGAACACCACACCTAAATTCCTATAGAGTTTCATGGTTAAGTAAGGAGCATCAGATTTTGGTTAATGAACAATGTTGTGTGGAGTTTCAAATAGGTGAATATAGGGATAAGGTGATATGTGAAATTGTAGACATGGATACTTGGCATATCCTTTTAGGAAGGCCTTGGCAAGTATGACACTAATGCACAACATGATGGGAAAACCAATGTATATACTCTAACCAAGAATGAAGAAACTTTTACTATGACACCTTTAGTAGGAGGACCTAAGGATAAGGATGTGCCTAGTACTATCACGATGGTTGGGGAGAAAGAGTTCTTGAAAATCCTTAAAGAAGATAAAGTACCATGTTTTGTTGTTGTAATGAAACCTGAGGAGACCAAGCCTAGAAAAGAGAAAAGAAAATAAGAAGTCTTAAGAAATATTGGTCCAAAGGAGGTTGTAGATTTTCTAGATAAGTATAGAGGCATTATTGCAGACAATCAAACTAAACTTCTACCACCACCTAGGGAGATCAGCCATTGTATTGACCTAATACTAGGATCTACCTTACCAAATAAGGCAGCCTACAAACTTACATCGCAAAAAAATGCAGAAGTTTCTAGGCAGATTCAAGGACTTCTAGACAAATGATTTATAAGGAAAAGCATTAGTCCATGTGTTGTCCCTATAGTCCTTGCACCTAAGAAGGATGTGACATGGAGATTATGCACTAGCTCAAGAGCAATCAATATAATAACTATAAGATATCATTTCCCAATTCCAAGAATGGAAAACCTTGTGGATTCTTTGGGGGGTGTCAAGTTCTATTCCAAAATTGACCTTAAAAGTGGTTATCACCAAATAAGGACCACATAGGAGGATGAATGGAAGACCGCCTTTAAGACCAATGAAGGCTTGTTTGAATAGCTAGTTATTCCTTTTGGATTGTTAAATGTCCCTAGAATTTTTATAGGTTAATGAATGAAGTTTTCAAGCCTTTTCTTAACAAGTTCATTGTGGTCTATTTGGATGGTATTCTAATTTTTAGTAGCAGCAGGGCAGAGCACCTTCATCATATTGACTTGGTTTTGCAGAGGTTTCATGAAGAGGATTTGAAGATAAATTTGGAAAAATATTCTTTCTTGTAAGAAGATTTGGTATTTTTTGGTTTTGTAACTTCTAAAGGAAACTCGAACATGGACCCCACCAAGGTAGATGCCATACTGAATTGGCCACCTCCTACTTTAGTACCCAAGGTAAAAAGTTTTCATGGCTTGTGTAGCTTTTATAGAAAGTTTGTAAGAAAATTTAGTGGTATATGCACACCCATCATCAATACCATTAAGGGGGGAAGAAAATGTGTTTGTGAATGTACTAGAGAGGCAAATTATTCATTTGAGTTCTTGGAGAGGAAAATTGTAGAATAGCTAGTCCTAGTATTTCCTGATTTTCATAAAGTCTTTGTGGTAGAATGTGATGCAAGTAACAAGACCAAAAGGGGTGTACTTAGTCAAGATAGAAGGCTAGTTGCTTTCTTTAGTGAAAAAATGAATGAGGCCAAACAAAAGTATTCTACATATGACCTGGAACTCTATGCTATGGTACAATCACTCAGAAAATGGAGACACTACCTTTTACCAAAAGAATTCATTGTCTTTACTGATAATCATGCTCTTAATTTCTTGAATAGGGAAGAAAGACTTCATAATAGGCATGTGAAGTAGAAATTTTTTTTGTAATCTTATATCTTCATAATCAAACATAAAAAAGGTATTTCTTATAAGGTTGTTGATGCTCTCAGTAGGAGAAACTTAACAGTTCAGAATATTGCTTTGGAAAGTGTAGGGATTTTAGCTATCCAAGGCATGTATGATGAAGATGAGGACTTCAAAGATATCTACAAGGTATGTGTGGACATGATAAAAAGGTACCATACTGAATTTTCTAAATTTATTATTCAAGATGGTTATTTGTTTAATGGTGAATTTCTTTGTGTGCCAAGAAGTTCCATAAGGGAAAATATCATAAAGGAGAAACATTAGGGCAGCCTAGCAAGACATTTGGAGTGGACAAGACCTTGGAGTCTATTAGGAGATTCTATTTTTGGCCTAATTTGTAGATTGATGTAAGGAAATTTGTTGAAACTTGTGTAGTTTGTCAAAAATCCAAAGGTCATAATTGTAATGCATGACTTTATACTCCACTTCCTATTCCATCAAAACCTTGGTATTCAATTAGTATGGATTTTTTTCTAGGACTTCCCAAGACAAAAATAGGTCATGATAGTGTGTTTGTGGTAGCTGATAGGTTCTCCAAAATGGCACACTTCATTCCTTGTAGAATCACACATGATGCTTCACACATTGTTGGGTTGTTCTTCAAGAAAATTGTTAGGTTGCATGAACTTCCAATGTCTATCATTTTAGATAGAGATCCTAATTTTCTTGGCCACTTTTGGAGGACATTATGGAAGAAACTAGGAACAAATGTTTGTCTTTCATCAACATACCATCCTCAATCTGATGGACAGACTGAGGTGGTCAATAGATCACTTGGTAACTTGTTGAGATGTCTAACCCAGGAGCATGGTTCAAATTGGGATTCTACTCCTGCCCAAACTGAGTTTGCCCATAATAATTTTTCCAGTAGAAGCACCAATAGAACTCCTTTTTAGAGTGTATATGGTGTTCACCCAAGAGGAGTCTTGGAGCTCATAAGTGTTAACATGGAGAAGCCTAGTGCCTTGGCTAATGACTTTGTGACAATCATGAAGCACATTCATAAACAAGTTAGAGATTAGTTGCAACACACCTCAGAGAAATATAAAGAATATGCTGACAGAAAAAGGAGGGAGTTGCATTTTCATATTGGTGATCTAGTAATGGTCCATTTGAAGAAGGAAAGAATGCCAAGAGGGAGTCATACCAAACCGATGATGAAAAAGATTGAACCCTAGAAGATCCTAAAGAAAAGTGGTTCAAATGCTTATCATATTGATCTTCCTCCTCATATTCATTTGCCATCCATTTTTAATGTGGTTGACCTTTATTCTTACAAAGGTGATATAGATGATTCTTTTGTTGTAGGTGAAACAAGTCCCAACAGTATGAGTTGTTGAAACATCTCCTCAAGCCACCTACATTGGAAATTGAATGCATTTTGGATAAAAGGGTAGTCAAAGAAACAAGGAGGACTTACTATGAGTACTTAGTTCAATGGAAAGGCAAACCTTTGGAAGATTCTTCATGGATGACCAAAGAAGCCATTGAGAAAGTTGGATTCATTTTTTCTACCATTCCACTCAAAGGGACTTAAGTTTCTTTCAAGCCTTGTAGCATGGTGCAGGGCACCTATACCTATCTCCTTATTAAGGAATTATCTTTTCATTAGTTGTTTATGTAATAAGGATGTGTTTACACCATCGTTTGTGTGTTGGTTTTATCCTTTTGTGTAGACAAGGATCTTTGTGATCATCTTATAAAACAAAAGAGTCCTTAGTTCACTAGGATGTGTTTTTTGGTTTTTATGTGTTTTGGAGTCTAATGAATGAAAATTAGTTATTTTTTGCCTTAGATATGCATTTTCCACCATTCATAAGGGTTTGGAACCATTTGGCATCTATCAGGAGTCTTAATGCAAAAAGTTGTCATATTTTGCAAAAATTGCTTATGTAACTTTTGAAAAGTTGTCATGAAATGGAATTTCAACTTCCCAACACTCATAACCACAAAAATTTTGCTTTTAATTGGTTGGTTTAAGACATTTTAATGTATGTTACATCTTACCTTTGCGGATCATCAAATTATACGGATTGTAGCAGCATTTTATGAGAGAAAAACCTATTTTTTGGAAGAAACTTTCTCTATACGACCTTGTATAAAATTGGTAGAAGAAAATAAAGTTTGTGTGAAGTTGGAGTTTTGAACTAGTTTTCATTTTCACCTAGTTTGGTCTGATTTGGTTTTGTTAAAGGAAGTTACAACATTTCGTACGTAGGTCTAAAACACTCAAATTTAGGGTTTGAAGCAAAGATGTGGCCCTAACTTGCAAGTTCACCATTGGAATTCAATGCCACTTGGTATAATGAAAGTTATGACACTTTAATTTATGATTCCAAAAGGCCAAGACAGGGAAATCTTATTTATTGTTTGTAATTTGATGCCCTAGGCTAAATAAGCCCATGTATTTAGCCTAAAATGAACTGTTTTAGTGTGGTATCAACAAGAAGGTTGTGGGTTCCAATATTTAGTTAGATTAGACTAAAATAAGTCTGCATAAAGTCACCAAGCCATTGGATTGATTTTATGCACCCAATGTGAAGCACTTCTATCAAGCCCTAGCTTAACTTGATCAATTAGGCTAAAGTGTTGTTTAGAGTGTTTGTGTTGCAAGCGTGAGATTGGTCCTTGGTAGTTGGGGGAAGTGAAAGAAAGGCATTTGAGTAATTTGAGTCCATCACAAAAGTTTTTGATTCCACAACCTTATCCTTGTTTTAGAGGAAAAATTGCTAGGAGAGACCTAGTTGGAAAGAAGGCTAAAAGCCACAAAATTGCAGTTTGTGTGTCTAGATTTTGCAAGGTGTTTTTATTGTTGGTGTTTGGGATAAATCCATAATTTATCCAAGTCTAGAGTTCCCTAGGACTTGAGTCATCACCTTGAGGGTTGTTGTGTCTTCCAAAGAATCCAAGGAAGGTAGACCCTAGGAGAAAAGAGGAAACCTAAGAAGGGAAAGGTGAAAGTTGAATCAATATTGAAGATGCATAATTAGGGATCCTTGTTCCATTCAATGATACATTTGTGCATGTTGAAGGATTGAAAAAGATCCTTTATAGTTTCTATTGTGTGCACTCTGCATAATGTTGCATTCTATTAAATTATGGAATGCAACTCTATGCCCTTTTTTTAGCTACTTTATATCTTTCTTGAAATTAAGAAGTTGACAAATAGAACAAGGATGTTTTGGTGTGCCCTCTATTGCAACCATATATTTTTATATTTGTGTCATAGTTCTTTTCTTAGGTGTTCTTTGGATATATATCATCAGGGTTGATTGTGTTTTAACTTTGCTTTGAACTTCAAAAACACCGAGGGAAGCTACAATGTTCTAAGTGTTCATTGTATTTTGGTCCATAATTTTGTTTAACGTCTAATTAGCCTCTTCGTTTCACATAAGTTTTTTTTTGGTGCCTTATATTCAATTTAAAATGTATCATTGTAGATCTAATTATCATTCCAACATCCATTTTTCCTTTTTCTTTTAAATGGTTTGAACAATTCTTGTTGTTCTCCCTAATTATTCTTTTGAGCATATGCTAGCCTAAATAGCGTGTTTTTCCTGAGTGTATAATGGTGGTTCAAAATGTCCACACCAAGGATTTGCATCATAGAACAAGATATTGTATGTAATAGTTCCAAGAATGTGGTAGGAGTGTGGTAGGAATGTGGTTGAAGTCTAGATATCATTTTCCATAAGTTGTAGATCAAACACAAATATAAATGTTAAGCCACTTTGAGAACTAGTGTAGGCAAAATATATCTCCCTATAAACCTTTTTCTTCATTTTTGTTTATTGGTTTTGCAAATAATCACATTCTTCATAAATAAGTCTCAGCATCTCTGATGTTGTGGAGTTCTTCCAAAGTTTTAGGGTGCAATTCATGGTTGTAGGCGTCTATATCTTCTTGATCACTATTTTGGAGACAACTCATGAAAAAACCTATTGTTCTGTTATGAAGATCTGTTGATGTATGTTAAAACTTGAGTAGAAATTCAAGTGTATCAAATGAGCAATCACCTATATTGTATTTGAAGTCATGCAATCTGTATAATCCATGTTCCTCAAGAGATTTATCAATGCCACATGTGCATAAATGGGATTTGCATAGATATGTGTCCATGTTTATTAAATTTAAATATTGAGATTGTAGATTTCTTGATATATTGTTCCTTAGCATCGTTGAGGTTGTTGGTTGCCTTTTTGGTTTGATTTATTGTACTTTCTATTATTTTGTTTTTTTGAAATTATTTCCACAAATAATTTTGTTTGAAATTAAGAATATATCAACATGGATTGAATATGTGTAATGTTCATGAATACTTATGGAATCCAATAAGTTCTCTTCCAACATTATAAAATATGTTCCCCTTGTTAGTTTGTAAATTTATGGTGATTTTTTTGCTATAAATTGATCAAAATTTTAACAAATGTTGGAATATACCTATGTGGCATCTATTTTCTCAGACAAAAATATGTTTGTTTATAGATAATTCATTATGTTCTGGTAGTACATTTATCCACCCAAATTTAGGTGTTGAGCATACTCTTTGAAGAGATATATATTTTGAAGCTTTT
This sequence comes from Cupressus sempervirens, assembly GCA_028749045.1. NCBI lineage: Eukaryota > Viridiplantae > Streptophyta > Pinopsida > Cupressales > Cupressaceae > Cupressus > Cupressus sempervirens. Next base: position 478,340,664 of record CM053792.1, read on the forward strand.
TAAATAGTGTTGGCCAATAACATTCAAACATAGACATAATGAAGATTATTTCTTAACTAAGAACATCTACTCCATAAAAAAAAAAAACAAAAAGGATACCATATACAATGAGTTCTTATTATACCTTACAAATTTATATCTGCTAAATGTTTAAAGAACTTTGAACATGGGTACAATTTGAATCTCATGTAGGTCTACTTATTTCAATCCTTAGTTTCCAATGGCTTTGATTTTGTCCTCTAAGTTTGAAAGCTTCCTCTTTAAGCTAGAAATTTCTAGAAGAATTTGACAATATCTTGAACAATTCTAGGTTCCCCTTTGCATGTACTTTGATATTTTGCAGACAACCTACTTTGGTCTTGTATATATTCTTAGCTTTAGAGTCATTTTTCAAATGTGATCCTTCTAAAATGTTTTGCATGTTCATTTTAGCTTTAACTTCACATATACCTATACTTAGAATTTTAAAACTTCTAGGAGGAGTTCTGAAATTTGTATAGGATTGGGTGTTTTCTCCAACTCCTATGAGCTAGATAGTAATGAAGGAAAATGTATTACTAAACCAACTATTTTATAATGTTATTCAAATGATTCCTTCTATTTGAAGCAAATGACATAAATTGAATGTGCATGTTAGACATATCATTGCATTGGGGAATTTGTTGACAACTGGATGGTGCATCGACCAATATATCTATGTTTGATGACCATTGACTAGATCTGTCCATTTTGGATATGGAATAAGCAATTGGTTCACTTTAAAATATTGAACAAGATTTAGCATAGTTTTTATCTTTGTAACCATCCTCTCTGCAACCCTCTAGGACTTACTTTGGTAGGTATCTTTGAACAACATTGTCTAATAGGTCTAGGTCTCTAGGAGTACATAATAATAAGGAAGAATTGGGTACATTTTTTTGTTAAATATTTAGCATGAGTTATCTCACTCGGAGACTCCATTGAGCTTGACCCCTTTTGGCAATATCATCCATGAAATTTAGGAGAGGAGACAATAGCATCAAAATCAACTACCTTATTAGGACCAATTTGACAAAATATGATTTTCTCACTTGAAGATTGTCCTAAATATGCAATGGAATGCTCAACTAATGGAATGAAAATTGTAGTTGTAATACTTTCTATGGTGCTTTGAACTATGGAGACCACTTGTATAGTGCAATTTTCATCTCCACATAAAGTTTTATGAGATTATATAATGTTAGAGTTTGAATAAGTCAATTATTTGTTTCCTCACATAAGAAATGCAATGTTTCCATATGCAAAGGCAACTTCATCATCAGTTGCAAAATTCCCTAGCCAATGGCATCATTTGGTTGTAGGATCCCTTATTCTTACAACATGTTTATCCCATTGACATCTTCTTACACCTTTATATTATTGATGGTTGGAATATTCACTACAAGTCTTTGATGACATATTTCTATTATCACACACACACTTATACTTGTTCCATGAGTTGCATGTTAACTATTCCAAAATTTTAATCATCCTTGAAGTCAACTTTGTAATTCAAGTGAAAAATTTAATCAAACCAAACAGAGTATAATATTCCACAATATATGTTTTTTTTTGTTTCTTTTTGTTGCAAAAGTATGGACTAGATTTGTTTTGCAGATTAAATTATGTCTGCCCAATGCCAATAGCTACAACAAAGTATAGAAGTTTTATGCATTGTACTCTATAGCTTATTTTGCTTCAAGGTCTCAAAACTATAAAAAAAATATCAATTATGTACAATATTACATAAAACAACATTACATTGGAAGCCAAAAAAATAAATAAAAAGAGGTGTTTGCTTCACACTAAATAAGAGCACTAAGAGAATGCATATTTCTACTAGCATGATTAAATCAAGGAAACCCATGTTACTTTCACTAACTAAGATATCAAAATGCAAGGATGACAACTGTATTTCAATGTAAGCTTCAAATTTTGAAACTACTTTTATGTCTGTAAGGAATGACCATCCTGCAACATATTTATTTAAACTATGTATTAATAATTAAAGCCTACTGATGACATCATGTGAATTGAGGCTTTAAATTACAAAAAGAAAATATAACTTTAACATGGAATATTTAACAAACAATTGAATACCTTTGCAATGTGACTTGGAACAACACTTGTTTCATTAATAAACATGGTCCATAATTGAACTTTTACTACATAAGAAATTGCCATAGTGATAACTGACTTTGGATAAATTTGTGATAGCTTATATAAGCTCCCTAGTAGAAGGCAATGTCGTGGAGCATGAGGTGGGTACATAAGGTGAAACTTCAAGAGGAGACATTTATTTGCAATAATATCATTGTATTGCAAACTTTTGATATTTTGGTTGCATAATGCTCACAAAATTGGGATCAATGAGCATATAATGCATGATCTACAATAGGCATGTACTTGTTGCTAATCACAAATTTTAGCAAATAATATACACAAGGCGTAACATCACATGAGCTTAGAGATTCAAAGGAAAATAAGCCACCAATGAAGGAATTACCTTTCTTTGCCATGTACGCATTAATATATGCGTCCTAGTCTTCAAGAGGTTTGAATTAATGTTAAACAAATGTGTTTGCCAATTGGTTCACAATTTCATTATTTTCTAAAAGGTCCATGTTGTTGGAGAGGAACTTAGAAACAATGTTTGCATAATATGTTGACCCAAATTTATTTTCCAAGAAATCTTCACCACGTACAATATGCAATGATTGCTCAACATTTGAGCATTGTATGATAAATACATGTTCCAAAGTTTTCAACTCAATTGTACCTATGATTGGACAATCCCACTCAAGACTTGGAATATTAATTTGTCCATACATTCTTAGAAGCCAAAATCTACCACATGGTTAAGATTGAATTTTGAAGCATTTAAATATCATGGTACAACAATATGATGGAATGAACCAAATCAAGTCATATTTTTGGAAATTATTTACAACTATCAAGTCACAAAATATTTTGATTTTTGTAAGTAGATAAAATCATGTAAGAAGGGTGATACAAATTAGAAATTATGATACATGTGTAAAGTACAGTTATACAGGCTTTATATGTGGTCATAATTTATGTCTTTGAAGGGTTAAAATTGATTTTTTGAAAATTGAAATGGCATGGTATAGTAAAGTTAGAATCAACAAAATCAAAATATATCTCTACCAAGTCGCATAATTTATATGTTAGGTTACAATAAAGTTAGAATGAAACAAATCAAGTTATATTTTAGGAAATCTATTTCAACTATCAAATCACAATTTTTTTAATTTTATTTTAAAGGCCACTAAATTCATGCAAAATGGGTAATACAAAATAAAATCTATATCCTAATTTATTAAGCCAAAACTAAGGGACGCAAACTATTTGGTTTGGCTAGATTTAGTGTGGACCTCATATTTTATAGAATTTTTTTAATTCTAGATTTCTCAACTTGTAAAAAAGTTTACCTTCTTATTGAATCAGACTTTTCCAATGCTAGATACTATGGTTGCTAAAGCTATGGGCTAATTGAAGCAATATTCAAACTCTATTTTTTTTAAGGAAAAATGAAGCTAGTTTAATATTTTCAAAAGTGGGTTTTATTACACGTTTATTCCTTGTGATTAATAAGTAAATATGTGTTGCCTCACTCATTCTAAAGTTTTCATTTTATTAAGCACAAGATGGAATTCAACTATTTCATTCTAGTAATCTATATTAGCAATATAATATAGTTTTAGATAGCAAAAATTTAGCACAATAACTAATAAGGTTTGAGAAAGTACGTGACATAATAGACATTTTTCATAGTGCAATTTTGAGACGTATGACAAACTAATAATTACATTTTTTGAAATGCTTTCTCATGACCAAACTTTCAAATCAACCTTGAGAGGCCTATGCATGCGAATGAAGAAAAGGAATGTGTCAAATTAAATAAATAAATAAATTTAAAAGTACAAAATGTCAATGAGCACATAATGGTAATAATTGTTAATATATAAAAATAGAACATAACTAGTTAATAGTTGACATTAATTATGATGCTTCAGAAGTTGCTTGAAAGTTGTTAAATATTAAAGAAAACATATTGTCATAAAGCTATATACAAATAATCATTATCATTGGCCTTTCAAATTTTAAGATATATTATCTGACTATTGTAAAGATATCCAACTAAAATTTGTATTTCTAAATGTATATAATCGTAAGAGGAAGAAAACTTTTATAAAATATTAAACATACAATGCTGATCACCAAATTTATAAATGCTAAAGGCAAATTTATGTACCTTAAATGTATAAAAAATGTCTACTAATATTGTTAGTATTGTTAAAAGTATTATTTAAAGATTTATAATGTAACTTTGATAAATTGGAGAAATCGTGTAAAAAATTGAGTAATAACTTCATAATGTATCCTAACCATCTTAGATGAGAAGAACAATAGTAATGTAACATATAGTCCTAAAGCATTCCATCCTTTATGACAAAGAACATGAAAGTGAGTAATATAATGCAGTTTGAATTATAGATAGTTTGTAGAACTTGTGCGATGATTGGAAACTAGTCCATGCTTCTCATCTAAAACACCATCCAAATTATGCATATCTTCAATGAGATGGGCTCTTCAATGTATAACATGATTCTAAACATTGTGTTTCTTAAATATAAAGGAAATATTATTCATGTTTGTTAATGGATCTACATGACTTTAAAAAAAAAGTTATATTATGAAATTCTATTATTTTTAAATGTTTCAAAGCAAATTGTACTTATTAGACTACATTGTGTAATTGAAATTTTAAATAATTTCTTTTTAGTTTACTTATAATACTTTTTAGTTCTTTTGTTATAAACATTAAATCTTTTTAACTTTTCTTCTCTAAATAGCTAACTAAATAATTTTAGTGATAATATTATTATATTAAACAATAATACAAAATAGGAGTGTGTATTTAAAAAAAAAAAAAAAAAAAAATTCAAACGATATTTTTATAAAAAGATTTACATATATAGAAAATATTATATCAAACATGATCAGACCATGTGCAACTAGTTTTTTTAAAAAAAATATTATTTAAAGTTAAATTAGATATTTAAAAATTATTAGCCACACAAATCTTATTTCCAAAAGTTAGTATTAGGACAATTAATATATTTCGACATCAACTAAAACACAAAGATTTTGAAGACCTATTTGTTTAATGATAATTAGAAAAAATAGGTGGCAACCCCACTATTCATTTTACACACTAATGCGAAAATGAGAAAAACCAAATTTCTAAGAAAATAATAATTACAAAGCCAATAGAAACATTATAAAATAGGTGTCCAAAATTATATAGAGATATGGTTTGCTAAAGATGCAATATTTTTTAGTGAAGGAGACTAATATCACTAAAATCCATTAAAGGAGGCTAAAGATTAAATATAAAAAATATATTTATATTTAATTGAATGGCTATGTTGGTGGTGGTAGATGTTAAATAAGAAAACAATGATGTTCAGTAGTCTTTTAATTTTATTTTAAATTTTTTAATAAATATTTTTTTAATTTCATTGTTTTTTCATATTTTTGCTGGTTTTTAGTTTTACGTAAAAAATTTCAACAAATTGATTATGTGATGAATGAAATAAAAGTAAAAACAATATCATTGTATATTTCTAATGTTTCTTAAATGTTTCTATTAAATCTTGTGGAAGTTTAGGGTTTTATAGATCTAAAGCATTTTTCAAATAGTTGGAGTAGGAAATGGCCCATGGGTATCTATTTTTTGCAATTTCTAGAATTAGAATTATTTTTTTCCATCTTGATTTGAATGGCCAAGAGTTAACATTTTGGTAAGGCAAAGTTGCAAACATGTTCATAGTTTTAATGTTAAAATATTTAGAGTTGATTATTTGAGGGAAAAAGTGCAATTAATTTTTTGGCTATTTATAGATGATAAGAATCAAGGTTGTTGCCTAGACTTTTCCAATAAATTTATCAATTTTTAAAAATAAAAATCCAATGCTTTTCACTATTTGAAATAGAAGTTTTTGATGGGGTTTTTAAAACAAATGCAAGGGTTTGATTTCTAATGATTTAGTTTGTGGATTATTTAACTAAACGTTTTGAAGAAATTTCTAAAATAATTTATTTGATTTTTTTAAAACAAAAACTATGGATTCTAAATATCCAATGTGATTTTCTCCTTCAATCACATTTCTTTTCCTTTATTCTGAGGGTTTTTTTATTGATTTTACTAAATTAAATTGAAAGCTTTTTTAGTGTTGCAACCTAAGTAAGGCTAAATTATAGTCTTGAAGTTCTCATAAGTCTTTTGAAAAATTTTCCCTAAAAAGTATGGCATGTCAACAAAAAAATGTTCCCCCTACTCACAATGAAGATGTTTTTTGGGCAATTTTGTGTAGAAAAAGTCATGTTTAGCATATGGTTCTTTTTAGCCTATGCAACTTCTTAAGATATATTTGTTGCATGTCAGAATCAAAACAATCATTCCTACCCATGAAGAAGGGCTTCTACAAACACAAAGAAAGGTTTAACTTTTAGTCCTATTTGTTAATCATTTTTTCCCAAACATTATTGTTCCTTCTTTTGTGTGATGATTTTTGGGCATTCTTTTGTGCCTAGAGTTTCTACAATTCTCACACCTAGAGTTTTTGAAATTTAAAAAAAGAGTTGTGGTCCATGTTATCATTTGAATGATGTTTCTAATGTTATAAATCAAATGTGGGTAACATAAATTTTCCACAATTTTTTAAAACAAATAATGTGTTTCATATTTTTGTCATTTGTTTATATAAAATATAAATATGAGAAGTTGATTGTATCTACTTTCCTATGTCTTTGGATAACATGAAGGATGGATTCATTCCCTGACATCATTTTTGAAGGCAACCAGAGGTTCAATGGTAATAATTATAATGGTTGAAAACAACACATGTTCACCATTTTCAAGCCTCAAGATTGGACATTCACTATAAATAAACTTAGATTTGATCTCCTACAACTCCTACTTCATTTTATGTAATCTAAATATGTTATCTTTCAATTTTTTTCTTTCATTTTGCTCCAAATTATACTTGTTTAATTTATCTCTATCACCCTAGGGATCATTAACATCTTGGAGAAATTTGTAAAGCTTCAATAATATTTGGTCAGTCTCTAGAGTAAACACCTCTCATAGTGTTGTTCATATTTTTATTAGGAAGCCTATGGTATGGAGGCTTTTTTATTGTTAGAAAATTCTCATGTCATTGCTTCTAGATACGATACAGTGAATTTATGGATTAATACATTATTAGTTTAGTCTTGTTACTCCATTTAGGGAAGGACTTGCTCTTCATTTTTAAATTTGTTTTAGGGGGTAAAGGGGGGAAATATAGAGGGGGTGGGGGGGAGAGAGAGAGATCACAAAAATTAAACATCATCAAAAGTTTCAAAGGTCTTCAAATGAATTGTCAAGTTATACTATGATTTACATAAGAAAATATTTCTTTCACCTAAATGGCTTCAATAAAAAACCTATTTTTTTGTAACAATGAAAAAGCAACAAAAAAATCAAGTCTCTTCTTGTAGAAGATCTTGAAAGTATTACTAATTATTGTTGATCTCTAAGCCTAAGTTGCCTATTAGTGTCTAGACACTCAGTCATTTCCAAAAGCAACATTGGATGGTCATCACTGCGACCAAGCCATCTAGAGAAGGTCGAGCTACAAAGGATTTGTTTATATTTCTTCACATGCCAAACAAGTCAAAGGTTTTTGAGCACCCTAGTAGAGACCGGATCAACATACATGCCGAGTAACACAATAGAGACCGAGCATTTGGAAAGTTACTTAATGTCGAGTGAGCTAGTATATGCCAAGTGTACAGAAGTTGAGTGACAACATGAATGTTAGTTATGACTGACCATCAGAACATTTGAGTGTTGAGTAAACCAATTTTTACATATGAGTTTGTAATGGAACAAACACTTATGTAAATAGTTCTAGCTGTCTTCTACTCGATATTTAATAATTATAGAGATAGTTAAGGAGTAAATTATGTATTTTGGTAGAAGGTATTAATCCCAAGAATAATAGAGTAATCAATCAAAAATTCAGAAGGGTAAAATGACAAAAGGATGTTCAAAATGGATCATTGATTAAGATCTAGAACTTTGTATGATTATCTATTTAAGAAGGGTTCTAACCCTAAATCATAATGTATGGTGAAGCAAAGAAGTGAACAAGCTTAGAACATAGCAAGGAAGGCTAAGTCAATTAGGAGATCACACAGAGCAACCTACTAGTGAAGGACATTGCAAAGCATATCAAATAAGGAGATTAGATAGAGATATTGAAGAGATGATATCCGTAAACAATTTGTAGAGAAAAATGAAGGATTAGGTACTAAATTAGTTTTAATAGATTGAGTCAAGGAAAATCTCTTAATAGAGTGGTTTTAATAGACCTTTCTAAAATCTCCTAATAGAGTCCTTACTTCATTGTAAGTGTAAAATCCTTTAATCAAAGTAAAACCTAACAGTTTTAAAAGCTTTTAACAGAGTAGACCCCTCATAGGGTAGATCATAAGAAGTGATCAATTTGTAGCCCTAACATATGAACTTTATTGTTTTAGTAGCAAAGATTTGTTAGTTTCATCCCCACCCCAATTTTATCTTCATCTTGAAGTGTTTTTGGGTTACCAAAATCATTGTGTTACGTGTTTATGTTTTCATGGATGTTATGCTTAGATAGATTTCATTTTAGCATTACAAGTTTATGATTATATGATATGCGATCTAAGATATGAGATGGATTAGGTGAGAATACAATTAATTGTTTTATGAGTGAAAAGTTTTATTGATCCTGATTCACTCACCCCCACCCCCCACCACCACCCTCAATATCTTGTTCCCATTAAGACTTCCAACAATTGGTATTAGAGCTTTGTTCACTTGAAACAAGTCTAATAGCTTGAGAGTATTGATCTTGGAAATAGAGGACTACAAAAGGGGAAAGATCATTGAGGGCCAAATGATTGAAATCTAGATCATACTGCAGCAACTTGAAGGAGCAAAAGAGGAGTCAAGGAAATCTTTAAAGAAAAGAAAGATATGACCATCCAGTAGAATGACACACTATACAAGGAAGTTGATGTCAGAGGATTTCTTAACAGTGGAAATACTAATGATAGTGATGCATCAATAGAAGATCTACTAGAGAAGAAGAAAATTCTAAGTAAAGAAGTGAAAGAACATAAAATTCAATCAGTAATACCATGTGAAGTGATTGAACAAAAGAAGAAAGCTGAAGAAGCTAAGATCGTGGATGAAGAAGACAAAAGAAAAATGACTACTAGACTTGAAGAAAGATCATTTGATGTGTAAAAACTTACAAACAATTAATTGGATATGATGAATCAATTGTTACTTGTAATTAGGAGTTGAATAGAAATGACATGGAAATTACAAATCTGAGATCATAGAGTGATCAACTAAGGAATAAGTTAAGACATGAGAAATAACTATTGGAAAGAATGAACAAACCAAGTGAAGCTATTAGATACTTTGAAGAATTAATGAGATCAACAAGGTCATCAAGTGATACTTCTAGTCCAGGACATATCAAACACTCTTCATCTACTAAAGTGGGAAAGTCATCAAAGAGTGGTGAGCAAAGAAATGCAAAATCCAGAGGCAAACCTACTTGTCATCATTGTGATAAACTTGGACATACAACCAACATTTGTTGAACTAAAAATAGTATGCAAAAATCTAAACCTAAGTTTATTGGTAACTATTTTAATTGCAATAAATAAGGACACTGAGCACATGAATTCAAGTCAATGATAAGTGATGTGCCTACTACACCTAGATTTGAAGGTTACTATTACAATTGTCAAAAATATGGGCATAGAGCTCATGAATTCAGATCTAAAGAAGAATCTAGCTAGACATCTAAAGGGAAAATACATGCACCTAAGCAAGATAGCTCTTACAATTGGGATTATAATGCATGGTATAATTTTCATTATTGTGAAGAGTATGGACACATTCCAAAGAACTGCATTAAGACACATCTCAGAGGAAATTATAAGAAATGGTTGAATGGAAACCTAATTTGTTTCATTTGTCTCAAAATTGGACATGTTAGCAAGAACTGCAGGACTTGAGCACCAACACCATACAATGAAAGCAACAAAGGAAAAGGGAATGTTGAGATGAGTAAATCATTAAGAGAGATAGTAGAAGCTGAAAGTAGTGAACCAAGAAAAGTTGAGATCACCCAATCCAATGGATCAGTTAATCACACCACATCCAACTAAGCAAAGAGATATGTAAGGCACTATATACTTAAATGTTATATCATACATTAGTTCCTGATAAAAAATGTGATTGAAATTCCATGTTAGCATGAATCAAGATGCATTAGAAAAAATCTAAGAGAAGAATTGGGTAATAGAATAAGTTACACTGTCAAGTATTGAGCATTGGTAATATAATTTGTATTGACCAAGCATTGCAATATAGATCGAGAGCTCACATCAACCGAGCTGATGTATTGACCGAACAAAATGGTATTGATTGAGCAAAGTGATAGTGACTAAGTATTTGAATGAAAAGAAGTGTGAACACAACTTGTGAAGGCTGAGACAATTGTTGTGCACCTACTAGAGTACAAACACATTTATTATAGACCTAAAAGAGCAATTGATGGTATATATCAAATTTTGGTACTCATTTTCATCTTACCAAGCAATTTTTAGTGCACAAGTGATTCAAAGGCAATTAAGGAAATTTCAACGACATAGCAAGAAAATCATAGTGTGTTGTTGGAAAATTGGAAGAATATAGTAAATAAAGTTTTTGGTGCTAAGCTAAGTTATTTTTGAAGTTGTTGAAGCAAATTTGTTCAAAACCCTAGTTTAGAAATGGCATCTTCTACATCTATGTCTGTTAAGGAAATATTTAAGGAGGGCAATGCACAAATTGTGAGTAACAATTAATGTCCACCAAAATTTAAGGAGTGTCCAAATCTTGCATTAACTAGTGATGAATCTGGCACCCTATCATCAATTCCACAAAGAGTGTTGATGATTCATGATGTAAGATCGTGTTACTTGTGCAAAGTTAGAGAAATTGGAGATTATGAGATTTGAGAAGCTTACGAGAAAGTGTGTGACAATGGAGTGTTAAGAGATGAGAACAAGATAGTTGTTGAGAAAGGGTTGACCTATGCCTCAACCTTTCTGAAGGTTTTCAAGGTTGAGTGGATAATGATTGTGTTGAGCCAATTTCACGATGTGAAGATTGGGTTAGAGGATGGACCAATAAAGACTAACAAGGTTAACATTTTCTTAGTTACTAGTTACCCTACTTTGGACAGAACAAAGAGCATGAGGTGTGCTATGAAAGATGTTGTCGAGCAAAAAACAAAGGCAAAATGGAATGGTCATGGAATGTTGATCGATGGGTTCAAAGAGCATGTCATTAAGTTTGCAGTACACGGGATTGCACACAAATTTTATCAATCAAGCTGATTGAATATAATACCTTGCATTGGAGTGGACTTGGGATATAAAAATCTTTAAGAAAGATCATAGTTATGATCTTCTCGAGCTACAATCGCAACAATTATCTAAGAATCTTGGAGTGATAAGGAAGGAAAAAAATACTTCATGTAAGTTTGGATCCCTGTTTGTATATTCTTCTATGTATATAGTTCATTTCCCACTATCAACATTGTAGCATGGGATAGGAACATGCTGACAGTTAAGCAGATAAGTGACCTAATCAACTGATTGGGAGAAAAAATTTAAGCAATAATGGATAATTACTTTGAATAATTCAAGAATAAGATGAAAAACATGATGAGCATACCTAAGTTAGTTGTAGATAATTATTTTGATGATATATATTTTATGGTAGATACATATTTTATATATGCATAGCCAATACTACTAAGGGTTGCATGGTTGAGGCTGATGCAATATGAAGTTAATGTTGATGAAGTTATAGTAGTAGTGACTACAATGCTATCTAAAGAGATTGACATGAATGTCAAGCCATTCAGTACCTACGAGATAGCTGAGATAAAAATGATGATGGAGGAAACAAAAGTGCCCAAGATAGATAGGAAAAGAAAGAAAATGATTAAAGATATTGAGGGCAAACTTAGCAAAGGTTTGTAATACCCCTAAATTGGCACATTAGCATTCTAAATCTAACAACATCTATTTCTTGATCATTTAAGTCCTATTGTACTAGGCATGTATGGTTCTAATCACCTTTACTTGACATAAGTGTCGAATGTAGAAAATCCCTAATCTATATTAATCACACACTTTATTTAATTCCTAAATATTCATTAAAGTTGGCTAAATTAACCTCCTAATTGAATTAATTTGATTATAAGTCCTAAACACTTTAATTAAATTAAAACCACCCTCTTTTTCTAATACACATAAAAAAGGAATTAATCACATAGATTTGATTAAATATACATAAGTGTTGAAACTAATTATTTAATTAATTAGAATATTAAATTGTGATGTCATGTTTGAATAGATCAATATTCTTTCCTAATTCACCTCATATAAAAAAAGGAAATAAATATGTTGATTTAATCAAATATGCTCATCATAATTAATGAAATTGATTATTTAATTAATTAGAAAAAATATTATGAACACATATTTGAATGGATCAATATTATCTCCTATTTCATCTCATTCAACTCCATAAAAAATGGAGGACTCGATCTATCATTTGATCTGAACCATACACTCGGTTTAATCATGAACATTGATTGGGTCCAAGATTATATAAAAAGATATCCCTGACCTCTCATTTGGGAGGATGTAAGTGAAGAGTATCAAATTGTTGGTGGATTGATTACTCAACCGTCTTGCATTTGAATTTCTATTGCTTTTACATGCTCATAATCTAGATTACAATGCACTCATTTAGCTTAATTTTCTTTTCATTCATCTTAGATTAATTTGAAAATCACCTAGATTAATCATATATTTGCATTAAAATAAAATAAAAAACATAGATTAATATTGTATTTGCATTCATTCAAATCCTTTGTTCTAGTTTGGTCTAGTTATTGAACTCTCAATTCTGAGAGCATATAGTAAAACCTCGTCTAGTTAGAAGGCAACAGATCACCTTATGCAGACATGCTAGATGAATAATCTCATATTCATTTTGGGACATTACTGATAAATAATGATCATGTTGAAGTGTATGGTTGAACTAGAGGTCCATATTTAACACCTACATTTGTGGCGCCCACCGTGGGGCAGAGAAATCAATTTTTTGGCCTCATTTTTATTCATTTTCAACATTCTAATTTATTGTCCATACAAAATAGTGAATTCTTGTGTGCAAAGAAGGTTTCTTATGCGAGAAACCTAAAATTTTGCGTCGTTCTCTGCACTTCCTCATGTGGAATAGCATATACTCATGCAGTGAAAACACTTTCTCTTGTGGCACAAAGCATTTCCTTGTGTGAGACTTGATAACATAGTATTAGAATTTTTTATTTTTAAGTTTGTCATTCATGATTTTTTTCTCTATTTTTTTTTTTGAAGCACTTGTTTTATGATTTATGAAATAGCTTAACAGTGGTTTTTAGGCTGATATTTGAAGATACCTTGAAATAAACATACAAAAAGTACTAATGGTTTGATTGTAGGATGTTTTTCAAAGATCTTCTTATCAAAGAACAATTCAAACCTGCTCAAATAATGTGTCTATTTTCATGCTTTTCAATACACATAGTTTAATAGAGCTTGTGAACTTCATAGGGCTCTAGAAAAAGGAATAAGGGAGTATGCTTATTGCTATTTGGAAGTGATGACCAAGAGTAAATCAAAAACTTGAACACCTTTGGAAGATGGTACTTGAGGGAGGCAAGAAAGGTAGTGGTTCTCCCAAGAAAAACTTTTTATGAAGGGATGATGCTCTTTTCCTAAATTAGGAAAATCAAAATCCTAGAAAAAGACAAATTGGGATTGATAAGCTAGATTAGTGATGAATATGTTCTATGTGTTTGGGTAAGGTGAAGAGGTAGAGGAGTATGCTCTTTTCCCTTTGGGAAAATTAGAAACTTGGACCCTTGAATCTGAGCTAAGTCCGAGTCAACCTTTAGAGGGCATGTCAAAGCAATCCAACCTCTGAGAATGACCCAAGTGAGCATGCACCTAATGTCAATGATTCCACCTCACTATAATAGAGAAGTTTTTTAGAGTTAAAAACTCCAAAACCGTGTTAATTTCTTTCTCTTGGTTCTGATATCACATATCAAGAGAAGGCTTTGTCTGTTGCATTGGGTAACATCATCCCTAGTCTTGCTAGTCAAGTGCGTGCACTTTTAGGTGTCATTGTGGCTTGCTATCCTTAACCTTGTTTACGCGGCCACCTAGGATTAATGTGAATGAAAGCTTATTAAAAAAATTATAGTCAATTGATACCTGGTTCACCTCCGAAAGGGGACATAATCTTTGTTCAAGGAGGGGGAAGATTCTCTCCTGTAGATCCTCACCATAGACATGTACCTAGATGTTGGAAGGTGGTCTATGCCCTTGAACCCTACCACAAGGGTGATCATTGAGCATATATGTTATTGATTCCTTGCAATACACCAAAAATACAAGCGCCCTCTAGTGGGGTGACATGGTTGTGTGAGGTAAACACATGCACATAAGTTGTGAGACAAAGATTTTACTACCTCTACCATTTTTGGTTATAGGGATAAAAGAGTATCTTTTTCAAGTCTACAATTGTCCAAATTGATCAAACAAAAAGGTCAAGACTCCCCCATCCCTCCAAGTTGCTTTGTCCCCAGCTGGATTATTTATGATTACTACTTGTATCCCCTTGTCTAAAAATCAACTGGATACTTTCCAAAACAATTCAAAATGGTGTCAATATATGAAAACAATGTCCACATTGGATTGAAAACTAAAAATGTTGTCACTACTCTATCTAAAACTTGTTAGAACTTATTATAATCTCTTTAAATTTAGTCAAAACATGTCAATCTATCCTTTACTCGCCTACTTTTTTGCACAATTTCACAAGAGTCATGACCTTTAGGTTTGTCAATCTACATTTCTTCATGCAATACTCTATACTTCCTCGCATGAGAGGTTGAGTTTTCTCACACGATCATATAGTCAAACACTGTCAACTTGTTCCAATCTACTCAAAGTGTTGTTAAAATTGATAACTTGTCATCTCCTTGCATGGTTCAATAGACAACTTCATGCAAGTAAACACTTGAGAAATTGTTATTTTGTTTCCTTGCATGGGTCTACATACTCCTCGCACGAGTCTTACAAGATCTTCATGCAAGATTTTTCCATTAAACTATTAAAACCTTGTTGGGATTAAACCATAGATAGAAATAACAATTACATGCAAATATAAACAATATCAAAAAATAATAGATCACACGGATAAGAACACAAGGCACCAAGATTTAATGTGGTTCATCCAATCCTTGGGCTATGTCCACCAAACGTCAAGTCTAATATTATTACGATCTAGTAATTACAACCTAATTATAATATGTAATCCCTTATAGCTCAATACCGCCGCAAGAACCAATTTTCACATCACAACATTGAAAAAATCCCTAACCCTAAGCCCTTTTATACAAGTATTTTTACTACTTTAGGGTTATAATTGATAATTACATGTCATCCCAAACTCCTAATAAAATAGGGCCCAAATTTATTTATTTTTATGGAGTATGTACAGTACTTTCCTAATTAGTCACCATAAACTAACAAAGCTATTCAAATTGGTCTACCAAAGGTCTTTACTTGCCTAGTTCACAACATTTACTCAACTTAGAGTCATTTCCTTGTGTGATTATATGTTAGGAATTTTCCAAAAATAGTGAGCTATTTTGAGCTCCCTTGTCAAAATGTGATCCAAATTTGGTCTTTGTCCAAGAACATTAAGTCATTCCTTCTGTTTGCAATAGTATAAAACTTAGACAACATACTTAGTTGATCACTTCTGATCCACACATGAACTAGTCTCATTATTGTGTTATCCTATTTTCTCTCTTGTATTTGTCATACCTTGTGTCACGATAGTCAAAACTCTTGGCTATTCTAGCTATTTCTTTGACTACTCGTACTTGGGTATACAACACACTTACTGATTACTTATTTACTTTGAGACAACATTCTACTATGATCTCTGTTCAAACTTTGTCATTAGTCATTGTCTATGACTGTTGCAACTAGGAGTGGAAATGTGTTTCCTCCACATAGACCAAGATGAGGTAGAGATAGAGGTAGAAATTGTTGTAGAGGTCATTCCCAGTTCTACATATAGTTTGAGTGTAGTGAAGTGTCATCATGATTTCTTTCACCTATTGGTCTACCTAATGCTTGAAGAGTCTTTTCCATAAACTTGCAACAAGTTAGGAATCTATTAAATTCCAAGAACATCTAGATATTGATAAGACACCTATGTATTTAAAAAAAATAGCTAAACTTTTATTCAAATCACCTATACAACCTAAATAGACTAAAAAATTCTATACCCCTAGAATGGCAGATCAAGATCAAGAAACATGTAAAAACAATAGGAGAGCAAACAAAGAGGAATTCCAAAGAACTGAAAGGCTTAAGGATCCTTACACCTACACAAATGATTATGCGGATACTAAAGAGATACTTGCATAAGACATAGAGAAATAGCGTAAAGATAAAAATTTCTAGAAAATTATGGAAATATTGCTCAATGATTAAAAAGAGAAATATTTCCTCAAACTCGCTCAAGAAGGAGCAAAGCTACCTCAACACTGCAATGCTGAAACAATAGTCACACAAGAAGATGAATCTAAAACCTCAAAGTTACAAAAACAACTCCACACCATGTAAGAGAAATTGGCCCAAATGTTGAAAGAAAAAGATAAACCAACTAAACAATACACGTTAGACACTATTTGTCCATTTCCTTTTGACAAGGACTTGTACATGCCTCCTTTTCCTAGAGGAGTTGAGCTACATAAATATGACAAGTACTTAGGAACATTTGATCCCCAAGATCACTCGAGGGAGTTTGGTGCTTTGTCCATGGAATTCATGCATAATCAAATATATCTTATGCATTTGTTCCCACATAGTCTAGGTGGTCAAGTTATGGAGTGGTTTTCACGGTTACCTATTGGAATTAAAATGTTTGATGAGATTGTCAATATGTTTATACAATAATACTCACACAACATCCAACATCCAATAAAATAAGAGATCTGTGCAACCTTAAAAAAAGAGTTGGAGAACCTTTCCTAACATTTCTCCAATGATGGGGATAATTGTACAACAAATACTCATGAAAGATCCCTGAAACTGAAAAAATTGATATCTTTATGAATAATCTTTTACTTGATTTTGGGTATAAAATACAACTTCAAGATCCACATACTTTCGAAGACATGATTACACAAGGTATCTGAATAGAGGAATTCATGGTAAAGAAAGGTGAATTAACCCTTCAAAAAGACATCAAACAAGGGTCTACCTCTAGCAAATAAAATCCAAGTATGTTAACAAAAATTGAGATGTAGTACATGATGGAGTGGTGGATAATATCACTCCCAAACATTTTAAGGTGGCTTTTAATCTCATAGATAACATGCATATGTCTAAAACCACTAAACAATCTACTTTAGATAACAAGACATTTGGAAAAAAAGCTAAAAATTCATCTTGGGTTTCTCAACCCAAATGTGAATACACACCTGCAGGTGAGCCTTTTGACATGGTCTATAAGACTTTACTTCAAAATTAGATTATTACTCCACTTGATAATTCTCTTCCCTATGATCCACAACCATGACACACATGGTGGAATGCGAACATGTATGGTGAATACCACCAAAACAAGGGTCACAAAACAAACAACTGTATTAATCTATGACATAAGGTTCAAGACCTCATTGATGATGGTAAAATAGTTGTGGATGGACATAACAAGAATTTAGATCACAAAGCTTTTAAGGAACCATTTCCTCCTTATGACAAGGGAGAAAGTTCTAAATAGAAAAATAATAACAAGGTCAACTATACATATACCAATGGTGATAATGTAATCAACGTGATTGAACCTTTGGACTTTGAACATTGTGATGTGATCATGATTAAAGGAAAAAAATGATAATATGAAACCTAAGATTTCATTTGTCTTATGAGGTGATACATCTCTTACATTTGATCATGATTAGTCACAATTATGTATCAATGATGTTACATGTTGTCGTGCCAAGATAGTACTTAAAGGCCTTGCGCCTTCTACTCCTAAAGTAGATTAACATAAAGACAAACCCATTGCTGGTCCATCTAGAAAAAATAGAAAAATTACAACATCCCCCACAGTTGCAAACTATAGTATCCTTGAAAAATTGTAATGAATGAATGGCTCAAATAACTATCTTTGAACTACTTAAAATCTTTCCATCTCATAGGCAAATTCTTGACAAAGCCCTCACTGAGGCAAGCATACCTCAAGATCTTGATCTTGATTGGTTTCAATCTATGGTAGGTAACTTGACCTCACATCATTATTTGTCATTTTCTGAAGAGGATGATAGTTCTTTGACTCATCCTCATAACTAACCATTGCATATTGAAGTCAATATACACTAGAAACATGTTCATCGTGTGCTTCTAGATAATGGAGTTGGTCTTAATATTTGTTCTCCTACTTTGCTCAAACAATTGGGTTATGAGGAAGAGTCCATTGATCCTCACCGAAAAGTAATCTTCAAAGAATATTGTTGTGATGTGGAGCCTAATTAGATTCGGAGGTTTATTTGACACGGTTCTCTCCCCATATTATTTCTACAAGGGTTTGGGGGCAATGCCCCTACAGGGTCCTGGGGCAACACAACAGGTGCACTCCCTATCACAATACAATGTGGGATCGAGGGACAACACCCCCATGGGGGTTTTTGGGGGTAGTGCCCCCAAGCCAAAATGACCTTATATTGTTAAAGGTGTCAACTGCTACTTTCTCTATTGGATGACTTATTCTAGCCCTAATTTTGTAAGCGAAAAAAGCTTGTATAAAAAGGCTTAGGATTAGGGATTTCATAATGTAATTATGATATTATAGCTTCTTATGGTAGTATTGAGCTATAAGGGATTGGGGATTGTAATCACTGGATAATAATAATATGGGCCTTGTTGTTGGTGGATGTAGCCCAAGGATTGGGTGAACCACGTTAAATCTTGGTGTCTTGTGTTCTCTTTTGTGCAATCTATTATTTTTTGATATTGGTTATATTTGCATGTAACTATTATTTCTATTTGAGGTTATTCTTAATAAGTGCTATTAGAGCCAGACGATCGTTGATTTTTTTTAGCCAGATCATTGTTGTTGTTTTTTTAGTGATCCTCTGCAGGAAGGTCTCAAGGTTGACTGTGAGTGATGGCAAACGAGGGTAAGCTAAAGGTTGAGAAGTATAATGGGCAAAAATTTCAGTTATGGAAAATGAAAATGGAGGACTATCTTTATTAGAAGGACTTGTGGAAGACGTTGGAAGGAAAAACAAAGAAATAGGGAACCATGACATATGACGACCGAGAGATTTTAGATAAAAAGACACTTGGAAGCATTTGATTATGCTTGGTGATGAGAGAAAAATTTGCCTTTATTTTATGATGTTTAATATACTTTATTGATAATATGTTAAAACATTTGTGGACCTATGTTTACCGAACCTATGATAAACCTATGGGGTAGAAACTATGCCATCTTTTGCTAATAGTATATATAGTATGCAATATTTCATATAGTTATCAAAATCTGCATTCTTATATCTAAATTTAATTTGATAAACGTTGATTTGCAAACATGTTTTGTGTTATAACTAACCTGTTAATGAAGACTAAATGATGATTGGAGGAATTCAAAAGCTAAGCATCAACAACATTTAAGGAGAAGAGAATGCCAAGAAGCAACCACGGTGGAGGAAGTTGTAACGGTTCTAGAAGACACAACAATGAGTAAGGAGGAACTATGAAGACTTATTACCTTCTTTGTATTTACTCTGTGGCGAGCAGATGTTCAGACTTTATTATTCCCACCTTAAGCCATTATTCCTTCTTCCCACCTTCAGTTGTTATCTTCCTATTTTCTCTCTCTTGTGGATTTTAAGCTAGGCCATTTACTGTTCTGTTATGGCATAAATGGTGATTTCCTATATATATAGGAATCAACTCAAGTATGTTAAGTTTTTAGAACTAGTTAGAAGAAATATTTTTTGAGAACAGACTGTTAACTTTTATAATTGTTTTTTTACAGTTTTATGTTATCTAATGAATTTCTAAATTGAATGAAATAGTTTTCAGCTTTCATATTGTGTTAGTAGTTTAGAGAAGCTAACCAAGGGGGCCCAATTGGAAGGTGGATTAGATTAGGATAGAATAGATTAATTTCCAAGCATTCATAGCATCTTAGTTAGAAGTTGTGAGTTCCTTCCTATAGCATCACACTTTGTGAATGTTCCTGTAGCATATGTGAGAACAGTTTTAGTGGATGAGCCAAGTTGGAATATTTGTTATCTTTTAATTGTAGTTCCAATATTCATACAGTTAATTGTGTTAGTTTCCTACAACAATAGTTTTAATTCTTTTCCTCGCATTTTTACTTTCTTGCAGCATAAGCTTAGTGACTCATTAAGAGACCTAGTGCACATACTGTGTCGACCATTTCAATTATATGTCCCTGGGTTGATAAGATTAAATGCACCTCATAGTAGGAGAAATAGTCCTTAGTTTAAATATATTATTCCTAAGCAATGCCTAATGCATGACTATGATATACCTATTGTGAGGCAGGTCATTTTTGGCACTGTTTCCTAGGGTGGTGTCAAGCTAGGAGCATTTTTGAGTCATAGTTCCTAGATAAAGTTTTTAAAGAAATCTCTAAGTTTAAAGTTCCTTTCACCAGTGTGAAAAATTTAATTGCATGCATCGAAGAGGAAGAAAATGAGATGAATATGATAGATTTCTTCCATGAGGATTTGTTAATTTGAACGAAGAAGTTGAAGAAGAAGAAGTTGAGTTACCTTTTGAAGATGCAAGCCCTATTTTTCCTATAGTATCAAAAACTTAACCCATAGATATATCTGGTCTTTAACCCTTCACTAAAGTATTGGCTAGTTTTCTTGACAACATTGCTTTGAATCCACTAGTTGTTAATCATCCAGTACCCAATGTCCCTTTTTAGTAGTAACCTCATAATCTGATACCTCCAATCATGGCACAACCTACTTTTCCATCTGATACCTCCAGTCATGACACAACCTACTTTTCCATTTCCTCTTCTGAGTCTTATAACCAATGCTAATCTTAAGAACATACCTCCCACTGCTCTTCCAAAGTTCTATGGCCTTGCAACTGAAGACCTTGATACTTTCTTATTTGAATTTGATATCCTTTTTCGTAGTTTTGACTACAACATTGATGCCCATAAGCTTAAGTTGTTTCCAACAACATTGAAAGAATCAACTTTATGATGGTTCATGGGCTTAGGAGCCAATGCAATAGGAAGTTGGGATGAAATGCAAGCTCTGTTTCTAGATAAATATAAAGAATATTGCAAAGCATCTGGTTCAAGAGGGGATGATATCTTCAGGATATCATAGAAGGAGGAAGAAACATTGGAAGACTATGTTTCATATTTCTTATACATACTGCAAAAGAACCCTCAGCATACATTGTCTGAAGATTCACAAAAGCTAGTCTTTCTGAGAGGTTTGAATAACGATTGTCTAGAAGCATTGGACCTAATGGCTGGTGGTGACATATATCAAGCTTCCTGGGATGATCTCAAGAAGATCTGTCAAAATTATTCAAGGTCAACCATGAAGAAAGGCTGAGGACCTCATTCCATAGTCACTAAAGGAATCACTCAAGGCATTTCGAACCTTGGAATATCTAACCTATTGTTAGATTTCAAACAAGATATCATCAATGATGTTGCTACACATCTAGATACAATGACTACAAAGAAGAAACAAGTAGAAGTTGAATTACAACTAGCTGAGTATTGTCTTCATTGCTAGAAGCAAAAGAAGGATTGCCAATGTAAACTAGTCGCAAGCATGGAGAACCAACATCTTCCGACTAAGTACATCAAGATAGATGGAGATGATGAGCAAGTATTCTTTGTTGCTCAACGTCGACCATGGGCCCAATGTCAAGGTATGCCTTAGGACCCCTTTCAAAGTTTAAATTCATATGGTAATCAATGGCAAAACTATAATTTCCAAGGTCCTCCATAGAATCAATCCAATTGGAACAATGCTAGGCAAAATAACCCACAACAATCCCAATGGCCTCATAATTCCCAACCACCCTGGCCTAATCAACAGAGTAACCAATGGCCACAAAACCAACAAAACTACTGGAAAAACTAGCAAAACCAACGACAACCACCCCAAGGGAATTGGCAGTCTACGAACCAATGGAAGGGATCTCAACAATGGCCTAACCAACATATTGGTGCTCTACAATTACCCCCTCCAGTTCAACAACTTGCTTTAATGCCACCACCTACAAATCCTAGACCTCAAAAGAAAACACAATTACTAACACAACCTCAGCCAAATTTGAATAGCCAACAACCACAGTAGCCCATGTATAGTGCTAATGCTCAGTAGTATCCTACTTACACCCTAAATGTTGCTGACATACATCTGAGATTTGGTACAACTTTATCAATGCCTAAACCACCTCTTATAACTAAAATACTAGATTCTCCTGCAGCATCAAAACCTTCAGTTGCTAAACCAGTTGACTCATCTAATGTCACCATGTCAACCCTAACTCAACCAATAGTAGAACCTTCTTTTCCAGAAAAACTGATAAAAAATAAACCTGAACAAATTAAGGAACAACCTTTTGACATTGTTGATCAGTGGAAAAATATACATGTCCAAATACCACTGTTTCAAGCTATTAAGGACATTCTAGTCTATGGAAAAGCTATTAGGGAAGCCTGCTTGAAGAAACTTGGAAGGAAGAAGAAGGACCCCACCACAGTCCATGTTGTGGGACAATTGGCTGACATCATGCTAGGGAAAGTGATTACACCAAAATATTTTGATCCAGGAAGTCCAGTAGTGAATGTCAGTATAAATGGTTAGTTTGTTAAAAATGCTTTAATAGACCTCAAAGCTGCTATAAATGTTATGACCAAAGATACCATGAAGAAGTTGAAAATAGAAGGACTAAGGGATACACCAATAGTCCTATAGCTCGCTGATAGTTCTACTATCACCCTTGATGGGATGATAGAAAACATAGTTGTAACCTTAGATTCTCTGGAGTATCCTACAAACTTCATGATTTTCTCCCCTAAAGTTAGTCTATCTGGTTATCCTATCATCTTAAGTAGACCATGGTTAGCCACAACCGATGCAAATATAAGTTGTAGATCAGGGAATATGACTATATCAAATGGCCAAGAAACAAATCAATTTGATTTATATCCTCTAGCCCAACCATTACCAGATTTGAGTACATCCATTTGGCCAGATTTAGGAGATGAAGAAGAAGAGTTAAATTCTATAGTACAACTCATGATGTTGCATAGATAGTCTTTTCTAAAATTGCAAGAGGAAGATTTAGTACTTTAGAGTATCGTTACTAATATCTGTGTGGTAGAAAAAGATGTATCTGAAAGTTTTGTGTTAGAATTGATCACATATGAGGAATGTGATAAGAATTGTACTTTGCTCAAAGAACCTGGATTTTTTTATCCACCTTTACCTTGTGAATTAGAGGCAAGTCCAATTTTTGAAGCCACTATGATAGACTCCACTACTACTGTTGAATTGACTAAAGGTCATAATCTCCATGATAATCCTAGGTTAACACCCACACAGATGGAATAGCTAAAAGAATTGCTTCAAAGGCATGAAAAGGCCTTTGCATGGGATTATAGTGATACGAAAGGGTTGAGTCCTACATTATGCACTCATAGGATATGCATTAATAAAGGCTATCTACCACTCCATCAACCCTAGAGAAGGATAAATCCAAGCCTTAGAGAAATAGTTAAAACTGAATTGTAGAAACTGCTTGATGTTGGTTTTATTTATCCTATATCTGATAGTAGATGGGTGTCACCCTTGGTCATAGTAACTAAAAAGGGAGGAAAATGGAGAATCTATGTAGATTATAGAGAATCGAACAAGGCTACTAAAAATGACCACTTTCCTTTACCATTCATAGACCAAGTTTTGGACACATTAGTTGGAAAGAAGTATTTCTTTTTTCTAGATGGGTATAGTGGTTATAACCAAGTCAGTATTGCTCCTGAGGATTAAGATAAAACCACATTTACATGTCCATGGGGTACTTTTGCATACTTTTTTTTACCATTTGGTCTATGCAATGCTCCTGCAACATTTCAAAGAGTAGTTATTAGTACTTTTGCTGATATATCACATGATTGTATGAAAATCTACATGGATGACTTCACAACATTTGGAGTCACTTTTGAAGAAGCAATGGTGAATCTTGAAAAGGTTTTGGTAAGATGTCAAGAACATAATTTGGCACTTAACAGTGAAAAGTGTTTCGTGCTCATGTAGGAGGGCGTAGTACTTGGTCATTTCATATCCACTACAAGAATACAAGTAGATCCAACCAAGATAGAGGTAATTCAAACATTGCCCATACCTACAAAATCAAAATATGTAAGATCCTTTCTAGGTCATGCTAGATATTATGACATTTCATAAAAGATTTTAGCAAAATAGCTAGTTCTTTGTATAAATTACTCACAAAAGAAGTTAAATTTAACTATACATCTGAATGTGATGAAGCCTTCCTATAGCTTAAGAAACTTTTGACCACAATCCCAAGCTTAGAAGGCCCTAATTGGAATTTACCTTTTCACATATATACAGATGCCTCTGATTATGCCATAGGAACAGTCTTAGCACAACAATCCCAAAATCTTGAAAATGCCATCTATTATATTAGTAAGAGCCTTCATGGTCCATAGCTGAACTACATTGTGACTGAAAAAGAATTTTTAGCAGTAGTTTATGCTCTCAACAAATTTTGGCATTACATAACTGGCTATTCCATATTTGTTCATACTGATCATGCAGTAATTAAATATCTTATGAACAAACCTACTATAACAGGTAGGTTGGCAAGATGGTTACTATTGTTGCAAGAATTTGACATAACTATTGTTGATAAGCTTGGAAAAGCCAATGTTGTAGCTAATTATTTATCAAGAATCCATCATGATGATACTAAAACTACTTTGGTCGATGATGCATTTCCAGATGAGCATTTGTTTCATATTGCTGTTCAAACTCCATGGTATGTAGACATTGCTAACTATATTGCAGCCAATAAAATACCAGCACATTTTTCTTACAAGGAAAGGAAGTTTCTTGTAGAGAAAAGTTTCCATTTCTCCTGGATAGATAATCTCTTATTTTACACTGGACGTGATCAAGTTATGAGAAGATGTGTGAGAGAACATGAGACATATGACATCCTACATGCATGTCATAATGAACCATGTGGAGGAAACTTTGCAGCAAAAAGAACAGCTTTCAAAATCTTGACAACTGGTTATTATTGGCCTACACTTCATAAGGATGCAGCCAACTATACAAGGAAGTGTGACCAATGTCAAAGGATGCCCCCATCAACTAGAATAGATGAAATGCCTCTTAATCCTCAGATGGCATTAGCACCATTTGACAAATGGGGAATGGACTTCATTAGTCCAATTGATCCTCCATTTAACGGGAAGTCCTATATTCTGGTGTGCACTGACTACCTGGTAAAATGGGTTGAAGTTAAGGCTATGAAGCATGCCCATGATGAAAAAGTTGTTGAATTCCTATATGAAGATATTTTTACTCGCTATGGTGTACCCAAAGAGCTATTCACTGATCAAGGTGCACAATTCACCTATAATCTAATCTCAAAATTGATGAAACAATATAACATCAGGCACCGAAAATCCAATCCTTATCATCCACTAGCTGATGGACAAGCAGAGGTTACAAATCGGGAGCTGAAAAATATACTAACAAAACCATTCCATTTGCACCATCAGGATTGGACTAGAAGGTTACAAGAAGTTGTTTGGGCTTACATAACAACCTAGAAAAATACTACAAGATTCACACCATTTGAGCTCTTGATGGAAAGGTGGCCATGCTTCCAATTGAATTTGAACATAAAACTTTTAGGACAACCTTAGCATTAGATATTGAACTTCTTGTAGCACAAAGAGAACGTCTTCTGCATCTTAACTCATTGGATGAGATACACAAAGTTGCTTTGGAACAACTGAACTGATACAAAAATAAAGGAAACAATGGCATGATTATCATATTATCAGTAAACAATTTCAAGTTGGTAATTGGGCATTATTATATGATTCCCGATTCAAGGATATGCTAGGGAAGCTACAAACAAGATGACTAGGACCATATGAAATTAGTCATGTCTTTGATAATGGAACTGTTCAACTAACCACCATTGATCTGGTACCTTTCAAATTGTTAGTCAATGGTCACAGACTCAGATTATACAAATGACCATAAAAAAAAGCAGATTTCCTGCAGTAGTTCCAACAGCTGGATTCAAATACAACTCAAATAACTCTTCCTGTAATTGAAGGTGTCAAACTTTCGACTGCTTCTCTTCAACATTAGTTTTTTTTTGTGTGCATGCTCATAATAACGACTTTATGTTCGCATAAAGTTCATTTTTCTATTCACTTTTTCTTTCCATCTCATCTCTTTACCTTTCACCCATCCACCTCATCTCATTTCTTTATCGTCCATCCACCCACTTTCCACATCATCAAATTTTCCATGTTTTCAATAACATTTTGCAAAATGCTAATGGATGCTACCACTGATATTATTTTTGCCACCTTTTGGTATATGCGACAATCAAATTGATAGGTATAACATTTTCAAATTATATTTCATTTATAGTCCATAGATTTCAGTAATTGTATTTAATACTACATAATCTATATAATGGCAACGTTATCCTAGTCTCTTACCCATACTGATTCTGACAAGTGAGGACACTTGTCTAAATTTAGCAAGGGGCAAGGAAGGTCATAATATCCAAAGGCACGTCTATTTATCCGTGATGATTTTCTAAATCTTCGCATTACCCTTCATTAATAAAAAATTATTGCCATAAGTACACAAAGTGAGGTGTTGTACTTCCCATTTTTGAATGATTTTCTATGTCAAGTTGTGATGTGACCTATGTTTAAATTTTTTCATCATTCAAACCCTATTTTCAAATGATTCTCACACAAATTTATAATTTACCTTCATTCAAAACTTAATTGTTGTGCATAACAATTTGTTATGACAATTAATTGCTTCCTAAAACAAAGAAGTGTGAGGAGTCTGAAGAATAACACAACAGTTTGAAGCTTGAATCCAAAAAGGGAGAAAAATAGAGAAAATAGAGGAAGTGTTAGGTAAATGGGTGGGAAGTTGCAAAGGAGAGAGATAGTAGAGCACACTATGTTACTGTTAGATGTAGAAGTTGTAAGAAGGTTCAATACATGTGGATGGCTAGGGTATTTCTTGAGTTTAACTGCATATGATGAAGAGGCGACTACAGAATTTACAAAGACATTCAACAAAGGAGAGGCTTCTGTTTGGGGCTCAATAGTAGTTGCAACAAAGGAGCGTATCATTGAGGTAACTGGGTTACCTACGGTGGGAGAACACTACCCAAGCATGCATGACACTAGGTCAACGAGAGCCCAATTTACCAGGCCACCTAATCCTCAATTGGATATCACAAAACAAGGATGTAGGAGAATGTCATTGCTGCCACCATACAATGAATTAGCCATGCACATAATCAGGTATTTTACATGTGAAGGCAGATTTTCATACTTGCATGCACATCATTTCAAGCTACTTAGTTGTGTAAGGCATAATCTTGCTGTGAATATTCCAAATTTATTGTATAATATGCTTTGCATTAGTGTGGAGGAGACTTAGAAAGGAAAAGAGAATTCTATTACTCATCATGCTTTAATTAATTTGTTAATAGAGTTATTGCTTAGGGATGTATTCCCTTTAATGTGGGACGAATTTGTGCAACTTAAAACCCTGCAACCCCAATCTGGCCCTAGTGAACAACATAGTGAGAAAATGTAGCTCTTAGTAGTGAGCCTATCGAACAAAACATTCAAGAGGTTGAAACTACAAGGACTCAAAGAAATGAACAAGAAACTACCCCTATTCAAAACAATGTGCCTCCACTTGTACAAGAAATTCCTAAACTTGCTACTTGCAAAGTTAAGAGGAAATGAAAATTGCTAGAAGAAATTTATGTTCAACAAGAACCAAGCCCTACAATTGTAAAACAAAAGAGAACAAAGAAGGGTCCTACAACAAAAACACCCAAGGGGAAAAGTAGGCTAAAGGTTGTAACACAAGAAGAAACCCCTATAAGGAGAAGCCCTAGAACAAGAGGGAAAGCTTCTAAGGATCCTATTATGTCTAAAACATCCACTAGGGAATCCCCTATGAATTTTTTTTTTGATCACTCTCCCCCTCATCCTAAGATTACAAGAACTCCCGATAATCCTATTGAAGAGTGTATGGAAGAAATTAAAGAAAATCTAGATGATACCCCAACAGACTTACCGGACATCTCCAACTGTAGGGATGAGATAGTTCCTGAATATGTTGATCCAAACATTGCCTTAGTTACACATAGATCAACATGGATCATTGATTTAGCAGAACATCAATGGCAGGACAAAGGAAGAGGAAAAGGGATGATGAAGAAGACCACAACACTATCACACTACAAAAACTCCTCTTTCAAATGTATGGACAATATTTGTTTGCTGAGGTATTGTGGAAAGAATAAAAGAAAAAGATGAATAAGATTATAGTATCTCAAAATGAGGAAATTGCAGAATTGAAGGAACAACTAGAAAACCAAAAATAGTGCATGGACCATGCTCTTAAGCTAACTGACCAGGCCCTCGCTTGTAGGCCACCACCTAGAGTTTATGCTCTCTGCTTGAAAGAGCAATTTCTTTTGTTTCAATTAATGTTAACCCTCAAGAATGTGAATGCAAAGTTTAAATCAACATAGGAATTTTATGGATTGTATTAGACTCTACCACCATGGCAACAGAACTTATTGTGTGAATTATATGTTCATAATTTTGTTATTCCTTTGGAGACTAAATGGAATCGATGTACATCTAAAAGCCCTTATGTCTGGATGTCCAATGAAGTGAATTATGACAGGCAGTTGAATAACTATAGGGATGAGGAAAGAGCAAAACCTTTACCTTAAAGAGCAGAAAGTAGTAAGTTGGATGAAATGCTTAGGGATTGGTTCACATTGACCTATGGAAGATCTTTGCTACCAGAACTAAGGTCTATTCTGGATATGAAAAAATTCCCTACTTTGCATTTCAGAGAGCCATGACCAGTGCTAAGAGTAGGTGGGCCAGACTACCTGAATCTCTTAAGAAGTCAGAACCACACAACCTTATTAACTGGGAAGCAACACTTAACAGAGTTCCAAAATATTTAGAATTAGGGAAGCAACCTAGATCAGAGTTGTGATGTCCCTTAACAATGCAGCCTCTAATGTTCTGATGGCCCTTGTATGACATTAATGTTGACAAACTTGAAAAATTGTAGGAAGATCACAAGAGAGAAGTGTGGGAGAGAACCAAAGGATTTTACTACACTTTTAAGAGCAATAGAAAGGGAAGAACAAACATTGGAGAGTTTAGGTCACTGACAAAGAAGTGCAATGCTTGAGGACAAGCATTAGTTTGGCAGGGGGCAGATGATGAGACCAAAATTTGCCTTTATTTTATGATGTTTAAGATACTTTGTTGATACTCTGTTAAAACATTTGTGGACCTATATTTATTGAACCTATGATAAACCTATGGGGTAGAAACTATGCCATCTTTTGCTAATATTCTATATAGTATGCAATATTTCATATAGTTATCAAAATGTGCATTCTTATATTTGAATTTAATTTGATAAATGTTTATTTGCAAACATGTTTTATGTTATAACTAACCTGTTAATGAAGACTAAAAGATGATTGGAGGAATTCAAAAGCTAAGCATCAACAACATTTAAGGAGAAGAGAATGCTAAGGAGCAACCATGGTGGAGGAAGTTGTAACAGTTCCAGAAGACACGACAACGAGTAAGGAGGAACTATGAAGACTTATTACCTTCTCTACATTTACTCTATGGTGAGTGGATGTTTAGACTTTATTATTCCCACCTTAAGCCAGTAATCCTTCTTCCTGCCTTCAGTTGTTATCTTCCTATTTTCTCTCTCTTGCAGATTTTAAGCTAGGTCATTTACTTTTCTGTTATGGAATAAATGGTGATTTCCTATATATATAGGAATTGAACCAAGTGTGTTAAGTTTTTAGAACTAGTTAGAAGAAATATTTTTTGAGAACAGACTATTAACTTTTACAGTTGTGTTTTTATAGTTCTATGTTATCTAATGAATTTCTAAATTGAATGAAATAGTTTTCGGCTTTCATATTGTGTTAGTAGTTTAGAGAAGCCAACTAAGGGGGCCCACTTGGAAGGTGGATTAGATTAGGATAGAATAAATTAATTTTCAAGCATTCATAGCATCTTAGTTAGAAGTTGTGAGTTCCTTCTTGTAGCATCACACTTTGTGAATGTTCCTACAGCATATGTGAGAACAATTTTAGTGGATGGCCAAGTTGGAATATTTGTTATCTTTTTATTGTAGTTCCAGTATTTATAGAGTTAATTGTGTTAGTTTCTTGCAACAATAGTGTAAGTTCTTTTCCTTGCATTTTTACTTTCTTGCAACATAAGCTTAGTGACTCATTAAGAGACCTAGTGCACATATTGTGCTGACCATTTCAAGTATTTGTCCCTGGGTTGATAATATTAAATGCACCTCATAGTGGGAGAAATAGTCCTTAGTTTGAATATATTATTCCTAAGCAAGGCCTAGTGCATGACTATGATACACCTATTGTGAGGCGGGTCACTTGGCACCATCAGTGACATTTAACATTATAAAAGTAAAGGCAATGGAAGAGTTGATGCAAACTCTAGTGACAGTGTATGAAAAGTTGTCCACTTCAAATAAGGTATTTCTCATGAAGTGTTTATTTATTATGAAGATGGCAGAAGGTGAATCTATTTTAGATCATTTAAATGAGTTTAATATTGTTACTAGTCAGTTATCTTCTATAGGTATTGTTGTCACAAAAGTTTGCATGCTTGCCTCAACTTTTTACGTAAAGGAAACCTTGTGAAACATGGAAACAACCTCTGAGTTGTGGGGCTTGAACAATGAGGTTGAATCTTTGGAGAAGGTTGACTTCCTTTGCTATTAGCGTGCACCTAAGTTATACTTAGAGAGAAAAAGGGAAGAAAGCATGCATGAAACCCTTACCTAATCTATCTTAAGGAGGTGATGCACTAAAATAGAGTGTTCAATCTCGTCTCTGCCCATACATGCACAATTGACCATCATGACATTAAAATATACAAAGTTAGACTTGTTTAATCTTAACAATCACATGTAGATTAGATAACTAGATGATTGACACAAGGAAGAAGGGTTTCACTATATATCATTCATAGGCCAAAAGGAAATACAATCATGCAAATGACATACAACCACAATACATTGATGAGAGGCAAATGAATCTCAAATAGTACATCAATAGCTGAAAAAGATAAGGTAGAATGTCATGAATTTTAGAGGCAAAGGGAATTTACAATGTGCATGCAAATCAATGCCAAGGAAAACAGAGAAGAGTCAACCCTAACAAGGGTTTGGAAATATGCTTTTATAGTTCAAGCATAACCTCTAGATTGCTTCACAACTTCATCGATGCTTTTAAGACTATTAGAGGGTGATTGGATGTGATTTGGATGATAGATTTGATCTGGAACACCTTCAGAGGCAGGAAAATCATCAAAACCTGATTGGAAGAAACCCTGAAGGTGACATGAAATGACACCATTAATTCTGAAACTCTTCAAATGGACAACCAATCAACAAGAAACATGTCTTTCACAATTTTCTAGAATGAAATTCATTTGGAAGTGGTTGGGATTGATCATGGAGATCAGATCATGTAGGAGAAACTACTTTCTTCCATCCAAGGCTCAACAAAACATCAAGAATCATCAGTCAACTAGGTCAAGCAACCAAGATGAGCCACATGGACCAATAATATTATTTCCTTTTGCTAGCTCATGAAGTCTTCATGAGTTAACCACCTTATCCTTTTGACCTCACCACATTTTAAACTTAACTATTGTTTGTCCAACAAAATTGTGAACTTAACCATGACTGTTTACTTTCTGACCGGGCTTTCTAAGACACGTGTCCACCTGTCATTATGTTGCCATGGATAATGACCTCACATATTTGACTAGAAACATAATGATGATGCTTGATATTCATTCCATCTAATGGTCCCAAAGATTGATTAACCCTTGTCAGTACCTCATCCAATGGAAACATTGCCTTATGCCAACTCATCTAACACCTTTTCCACCTTGCTTGCAACCCATAAAGGAAATAGGACCCACATGTCCATGCATCATATTTTCATTATGTCTCTAAGGAAAATGAACTTATATTTTCACATAATGATGTAGCAACAACCATTGATCACCCTAGATTTTATGGTGGACAAAAATACGTTGAGAAACTAACCCACTTTCACGAGCCACAAATAAAACCTTGCCAGCTATATTTCGTCTGACAACTCTACTAGCTACAGAGAAAGAAAGGCCCACTCTAGATATGTGGCACACTATCACTTTTTCATTAAGACTTTGGGATGTACAATTACTAACAACGATAAAGTGACTGTTGTAGATCTTCAAAGGATTAGATGGATGAAAGGAAGGGGCTTATCAAGGTTAAAAAAGTACATGTCCACTTAAAATACTTTGGTAATAAAAAATAACCTAAGGTCTAAATGTATTTTTGTGACATTGGGCCATTTGAATATTGAAATAAATGTGACTATTGGCATATTTGATAGCAAAACCTAATTTTGACAAGAAGGCAAATATGATCAATAGTTTTGGCGACTCAGAGGGGATGCAAGCCTACCATGCATACAACTAGTGACCTTAAGATCCATTGGGCTATAGAGTCATAGAAAATGTGAAAGTTCACTCTACAAAATTAGAAACATTGAAGAACTACAACCTTTGCAACGGTAAAACTCTGAAAACTCTACCTCTATCCTCTCTGCAAAACTCCTTTAAAAATGGTCATTCCAGAGGAACAACACCATGTACACCCCACACTTCTTGGAAAACAAGAAATAACTAAAAGAAAACTACTCTAACTACATACATGAAACATTCATCCTCACCAGAAGTAAGGTTTAAGATGTATTCCATTGACTGGAATAGGCAAAATTTCACCATTAGGCCTGCTTAACTAGAAATCATTTGACTACTTACAATTGACTATCACATAGGGACCACTCCATATTGCATCAATTTTTGAATTTCTCTCTGGTTTTTCTCTGTCTACATCCCACTTTAGCACAAGATTACCTTCCTTGAAATTCCTAATTATATCCTTCTTGTCAAAAGACTATTTCACCTGTTGTTGATGTGTTTCCAAGGTTTGCATAACTTGGTTTCTCTTCTCTTCTAGCTCCATCAATTCTGTTGGCCTTATTATCATAGCATCATCCTCAATTAGTTCTAGTTGATGAGCTAATTCTAGGGAAGGAAACTCCAATGAGATAGGAAGCCTTGCTTCTCTTCCATAACAAGCATGAAAGGAGATTTCCCAATGGCCCTTTTGGGTGTTATTCTCAATTTCTAATGCCAACACCTTGGATTATCCTCTATGGTTATTTTTATTATTATGATCAAATTCTTATTGGATGATTCAACTAATTCATTACCTTGAGGATAGTAATTGGAAGATCTACTCAAATAAATGCTATGATCTACTGCCCACATACATATCTAAGCTCCTACCAATGATTTTGTATTATTTGAAATAATGGTGGAAGAAGTACCAAACCTTGTGATGACTCCATCTAAGAACTCAACAACTAAATTCTCAGTAGTATCCTTTAATGCAATTGCCTTTGTCCAACTGGTAAAATAATCTATAGTAGCTAGAATCCATTTATGCCCAGAGTTAGAAGGAGGGTTAATAGAGCCTATGAAATCTAATCCCCATTGAGCAAAAGGTTGATCCACTTGAATAGGATGAAGTGGTAGGTCTGGAATTCTTTGTTTACCTATAAAGAAGGCACATTTTTCACACTTCCTAACATGCCTATGGGAATCATGGAACAAGGATGGCCAATAATAACTTGCTCTCATTATCTTCATGGTAGTGGTTCTTGCTAAAAAGTGACCACCACCAGGATCATCATGAAGCCCCTTAATCATTCTCTCAACTCGATCTGTATCAATGCATCTTAGCAAAGCTTCATTAAAGTCTCCTAAAAAGAATACCATCAACTATGGTATAGGGGATTGACTGCAATCTAAATTGTCTTCTTTTATCTCTATCCAATCCTTGAGGATATCCATTTCTTGATAAGAAGGTAATCATTTTATCTATCCAACTCCTTGGATTCTCATCTCTTACTTCTTGTTGTTATGCTAATACCATGGCAACTTCTTTGTCTAATTCTTGAGATGAGACCATCTACTTGCACATTCCTTTCCCTCTTACCAACTTGGTGATCTTGATGTTCACATCATACTCCATCACTTTAGTAATCCAACCTACTCTTTTCACATTGATGTCTTTGCTCAAAAGGAAGTCATTGACGCTTGCATGGGACACTAGCAAACATATCTTATTTTGGGCTAGAAGATGTCTAAATTTCTTCAAAGATCTTATGATTGCAAGGACTTGTTTCTCCACATAACTATAGTTACCCTCATATCCATTAAAACCTTCACTAAAGAAGGAAATGGGTTGTTCTTCATTCTTATCATTCAATTGAGTCAAAATAATAGAAATACTTGACTCACCTCCTAAGGTAGAAAGGATGTAATCTCTTTCAAAATTCAGGTTGATGAGAGTAGGGGCTGAGGCTATGGCTGCTTTGCTCTCCTCAAAACTTGCTTTCCCTTCCTTGGTCCATGCAAAGACTATGTTCTTTTTGAACATAGTTGTAAGAGGTTTCACCATGGTAGCTAAATTAGGAATGAATATTCTCACAAAATTTATCCTACCAGGAAAACTTTGTAGCCCTTTCTTGTAGTTGGGAAGGGGGAGAGCAATAATAGCCTTAGTTCTTTCTAGATCAATAGTCAGACCATCCTTGGATATAATGTGTCCTAACAAATTTCATTGGTTAGTGGCAAAGACACACTTACTTGGGTTCAAAGATACTCCATACTCTCTACATCTTAAGAAAACTTGCCTGAGGTGGTCGAAATGATCTATCACATTCTTTGAGTATACTATAATATCATCGAGATAGACCAATACAATTTTTTCTATCAAATTCTTAACGGCCATCTCCATTGCCTTTTGGAAAGTGGCACCTACATTTGTTAGCCCAAATAGCATCTTACTATAAGCATAGGTGCCCCACTTTATGGTAAATGTAGTCTTATGTCTATTCGCTTTCTTGACCAACACTTGATTGTAGCCTAAAAATCCATCTAGGAATGAGAACCTCTCTGAACCACTGACCTTGGATAGGATTTATTCCATGGAAGGAAGGGGATGATGATCCTTAAGGTAGGCTTAGTTAAGGTCCCTAAAGTGTACGGATAGTCTAATTTTTCCACTCTTCTTCCTATCAGGGACAAGGTTTGCTACCCATAATGAGTGCTTAATAGGAAAGAT
Source organism: Cupressus sempervirens (assembly GCA_028749045.1). Classification (NCBI taxonomy): domain Eukaryota; kingdom Viridiplantae; phylum Streptophyta; class Pinopsida; order Cupressales; family Cupressaceae; genus Cupressus; species Cupressus sempervirens. The sequence continues at coordinate 478,376,585 of CM053792.1, forward strand.
AATATTGGCCTTAATCAACTTAGATAGCTCCTTTCTCATTAATAGTTCAATTTTAGGATTCACTAGCCTTTATTTTTGTCTTACTAGTTTGACATCTTCCTTTAAGCCTATAGTATGCTGAAATAGGCTTGGGTCAAAACCCTTTAGGTCATCATATGTCTATGCAAACACATTACTAAATTCTTGACATAGATGAATGTAATTTTCTTGTTTAACTTCTGTACATACCTTTCCCATGTTTAGGGTCCTTCCATCAGCAACCATGGATAGTATATGATCATCTTTGCTTGCAGTAGGGTTCATGCCTCTAGCTTTTGCTTGATCAATAGGAGTAAAAGAACTTTCTAAGGTAATCAAACCCTTAGGCAACTTGTTGGAACTGAGATTAATGATTTGATCCCCATACTGATAGTATAATCCTAATTGATTTCTATCTGAGAACTCTTCTTGATTCAACAAGAAACTCACAATTTGTGCATAAAATTCAAACACTTGCTAATTGACATTATTATCAGGAATAGTAGCCTAACCACCACTCTAATCTGCTACTTCTTCTTATCTTCAAGTCTCCTTGGCACATCATAAGATGCACCCACTTCTACAAGTCTATCAACATGTCTATTCTCTTTCCTAGGGATGCTTTAAATAAATGCATTGAAACTTTCAAGAAAATCCCATACTCTATATAAGACTTGAGCAAACCATTGTTGGTGACATTTTGATTTCTCACTTGATGGACAATTAGCTCATTGTCTCCATATACACTTAAGGCTTGGATTCCTCTTTTTTTTAGCAATTAGAAGACCTTGAATCAATGCCTCATACTCTACTATGTTATTAGTGCAACTAAATTGAAACCTAAATGAGAAGTAGTACCTTTTTAGTGCTGGAGAAACCAACATTGCACCAGCCCCTAATCCATTTTTATTCCTTGATCCATCAAAGTAGATACTCTACATCCCACTTATTTCTCCTTGTTCTTCATAAGGTTAGGGACAAGAACATCCTTTTCAAGTATGTAGTAAGTACCAAGGCCTGTCACCAGGGTTTCTGATATAGGATCAAATTAATATGCATTATCCCATTCATCTAAGAGAAAATAAGGTGTCCCTATCAAAGAAGTGGCAGGCTCTTGCACTATATCATTTTCATCTATTTCTATTGTAGTGAAATTCAAATTGATGAGGTTAGGAGTGTGGGGTTTAATATGATTGAGGTCTAAGGGCTTTGCTCTAATTGAAGCTTTAGTTCTATATCTTGTTCTAAAAAACATGTATGACCAATGAAAAGATATGTAGCCACCTATTTGGGTAGTGAAATATCTTGAGAGATAGATGGAAAAGTGTGGCTTAACTTCAACAAGTAATATATTTTGAACCACAGTACAACCAGGGCATGCATGTAAGGCCATTTTGACATTCCTAAGGACTCTTACAATTTTGACAGTAGTACCATCCAACTGCAATGCATCCCTAACAATGGATTCATATTTCATCCCTAGGACATCTGCAACACACTTAGGCATCATTGAACTGCTAACCCCTGAATCAATCATGCAATTGTGGACTAGCTTATCCCCTATAATCAAAGAAACATAAAATGGAGGGGGTCTAATCTTTTTGCCTATTTCTACTTCCTTTGATGGTTGTGCAAGACTTGTGGTACTCTCCATGCTATGTGGCAGATCCTTTGGTTCAATGCTCTCTGATTCTTGCTGAAACAACCTCTTTTGCATAGGTATAGTAGCAACAACATCCCACATGGGAATTTTCACATTTTTCTTCCTCATCTAATCCACCACACTATATGATTCATTAGATTCTTTGGTAGGAACCTTGGGAGTTGCATGTGTAGGAGGTTGAGATGGAATAACTTGAGGACCATTTACATCTCTTTTGCTATTATTTTTCCTCTACTGCTGAGGGGCATTTGATTGATCATTTACAACTTGTTCATGATTTCATTTGATGTTGAGGCTTGATTAGGAGGAGGGATAACATCTTCGATGGCTCTTCTCTTGCTCCTAGTGTTGTGAGGAATGGGATCTTGATTCACATGACAATGCTCTTCTACTCGATGATTCATGAAGGAAAAATCACCTCGTTGCTACAAATTTGAGGCATCATTAGGTTGGCTTACCTTATATGATTTCCCTACTGTAGGTTATTGGGTGGTCAAAGCTAAATATGATTCAACCTTTTAACACATACAATAGGCATATGAGTAATTGTAGAAGGGATAAAAATCCTAATCTTGAGCCATATTGTTCTTAGGGGCTAAGTCCCTACTTTGATTTGCATTTGAAGTAGAAGCATGACCATTCTATCTATTCGAATAAAAAAAAGTATTCCCTTGATTCCAATTTATAGGCCTACCATTCAAAGGAGTCTAATATTGTAGTTGAGGAGCCTTATTACTTTGAACTTGCTACCTCTCTAAAGTCACCACTTTTTTGCTCATCTTTTGAATCATAGAGAAGCTATCCTGTATCTTCCTATCTTGAATTTGTAACTTTTCTCCAATATCTTGCATTAGGGCCCTCAACTTTCTTAGCTCACTAGATGATGTGGGGTTAAAGCAAGGGGTTGTGATGTGGAAGATGTGGGAATGAGGCTACTATTGGTTGGTGATTTGGCATATTAGGGAAGAAGGGCATAGGAGGCCTTGGAGCTAACTTACCTCCTTGTATTAGAATGTTCTCTGCCCTTATTGCTATCTCATAAGCATTAGGTAATGTATTCCCTCCCATGGTTTGGATTGTAGCAGCAATATCACTAGTTAGGGCTCTTAGATTATGCAAGAAGGCATTACCGAGGGTAGGTTTCACTAGGGTTGGTATTCTATCCCATATCTTTTGAAATATATGATTGAAATTAGTCATACATTCATGGGGTGCCCTCTTTATAGTAGTAAACTACATTAGGAGTGAAAGATAGTCACTTTTATCTATGAAATCTTTACATAGGGCTACTCCACCCTCTATACCATTAGAGTGCTTTTCCTTTCAAGGATTAAGCCAGAAGCCTAATTGCTACATCATCTTTAGTTATTCCATGGATATTGTAGACATTAGATATTTCTTAGATATGCTCTATAGGAGAAATAGAGGTCTCACTAGTAAAATTAGGTATATGCTTAAGGGTTGATACTAGTATGTCATGTCTATGAGCCAAAAGGAGAGGACTTCCACCACTAAAGGTGGCAAAAGCATGTTCCCTAGGTTGTACCATATGGAATAATGAGTTATTCAAATAGAATGATGACACCTTAGGTTGTGATCTATCAATAGGAGGAGTGGAAAGAGATCTTATAGGTGTATTAGTTACTACTGCACTCCTTCTTGGTGATGGAGATAAATTTTTTCTCTTCCTTCTAGGGTTTGAGAATGAAAGCCCACTATATTGAAAATTACCTCTAGAAGATGTCCATGTGTGAGTTTTGGGCATGAATCACAACAACTTTGGTTTGGAAACTAGAACGTAGAGATGGAGTCGCCAAGTACTTGAAAATGAGCCTCTTGAAGGCTTGGAACACTGAGAATAGCACTATCTACTTAGCATCAACTTGAAATTATTCTTTAATGCTAGTGAACTTGAGATCTTCTAATATGAATGTCCCACTGGGGGTGCCAAAAACTGTTATCACAAAAGTTTGCACCCTTGCCTAAAGTTTTTACCTAAAGAAAACCTTGTGAAATATGGAAACAACCTCCAAGTTGTGAGACTAGAATAATGAGGTTGAATCTCTGGAGAAGGCCAACTTCCTTTTCTATTAGGGTGCACCTAAGTTACACTTGGATATAAAAAGGAAATAAAGAATGCATGAAATACTTACCTAATCTATCCTAAGGAGGTGATGCACCAAAATAGAGTGTTCAATCCCATCTCTACCCATACATGCATAGTTGACCATCATAACATCAAAATATATATAGATTTAGACTTGTTTAATCTTAAAACTCACATGTAGATCAGATAACTAGATGAATAACACAAGGAAGAAGAGTTTCACTATATATCATTCATAGGCCAAAACGAGATGCAATCATGTGAATGGAAAACAATCACAATACATTGATGAGAGGCAAATGAATCTCACACAGTACATCAATGGCCAAAATAGATAAGGTAGAATGCCATGAAATTCAGAGGCAAAGTGAATTTACAATGTGCATGCAAAGCAATGCCAAGGAAAATAGTGAAGATTTGACCCTAACAAGGGTTCAAAAATATGCTTTTATAGTTCAAGCATAACCTTTGGATTGCTTCACAACTTCATCGATGCATTTGAGACTATTAGAGGGTGACTGGATGCAATCTGGATGACAGATTTGACCTGGTACACCTTCAGAGGTAGGAAAATCATCAAACCCTAATTGGAAGAAACCCTAAAGGTGACATGAAACAATGTCATAAATGCTAAATCTCTTCAAATGGACAACTAGTCAACAAGTAGCATGTCTTTCATGACTTTCTAGTATGATGTTTATTTAGGAGTGGTTGGGATCAATCATGAAGATCAGATTGTGCAGGAAAAATTTCTTTCTTCAATCCCAGGCTTGACAAATCATCAAGAATCACTAGTCAACTGGGTCAAGAAACTAGGATGAGCCATGTGGACCAATAATATTATTTCCTTTCACCAGCTTGTGAAATCTTCATGAGTTGACCACCTTATCCTTTTGACCTCACCACCTTTTAAACTTAACTATTGTTTGTCCCATGAAACTATGAACTTAACCGTGTCTGTTTACTTTCCAACTAGGCTTGCTGAGACATGTGTCCACTTGTCATTATGTCACCATGGATAATGATCTTGCATATTTGGCTAGTGACATAATGATGAAACTTGATCTTCATTTCATTTTATGGTCTCAAAGATCAATTAACCCTTGTCAGTACCTTGTCCAATGGAAACATTGCCTTACACCAACTCATCTAAAACCTTTTCCACCTTGCCTATGGTCCACAAAGGAAACAAGACCCACATGTCCACATGTCACACTATTATTATCTCTCTAAAAAAATGAATGTACATTTTCACATAGTGATATAGTGATAACCATTGATCACCCTAGATTTGATGGTGGACAAAAATACACTGAGAAAATGACCCACTTTCATGAGGTGTGAATAAAACCTTGCCAATTGTATTCCATCTAACAACTTCACCAACCGTAAAGAAAGAAAGGCCTACCTTGGATACGTGGTACACTATCACTTTGTTATTAAGACTTTCGGCCATGCAATTATTGACAATGACAAAGCGACTATTTTTAGATCTTCAGAGGATCAGACGGATGAAAGGAAGGGGCCTGCGGGGGTTAAAAAAGCATGCAACCATTTAAAGGACTTAGTTAATAAAACATGACTTAAGGTCTAAATGTATTTTCGTGACATTGGGTCATTTGAATATTCAAATAAATGTGATTGTTGGGCGTATTTGATAGAAAAATATAATTTCGGTAGGAAGGCAAATATGATCAACAAGTATTAATTCTAATGAAGAAATTAGGGCTCTCTTTATTTTGTGTTCTTTGCCTAAAAGATGGAATAACTTGGTAAATATTGTGAGTAATTCTATTTCTAGATCTAATACCTTAAAATTTGATGATGTGATTGGTGTTATTCTAAGTGAGGGAACTCACTGGAAAACCTCAGGTGGATCTACATCAGGAAGTGCTTTGAATGCACACAGTAGAGGCAAAATGACTGAGCAAGGAATAATTCTGGAAATTGTGGGAAATCAAGAGAAAAGTCACATCAGAAAGTGTTTTAAACGCACATAGTGCTTCAAACTTTTAAGAAATGGAAATGCTTGGTTGAGAATGAGATTGGTAAAAAGGTAAAATTTCTCAGATCTGATAATGGTTATGAGTATTCCAGTCATGAATTTGAATATTATTGCTTCATTAATGGTTTTCATAGACGAAAAACTATTCCAAGGACTCCATAGGAAAATGGAGTGGCTGAATGCATGAATGGGACAATAATAGAGCGTGCAAGAAGCATAAGATTGCATGTTGGGTTGCCCTTAAACATGTGGGTAGATGTTGTCAATACTATTGTATAATTGATTAATAGAGGTCCCTCTACTCCTTTGGGTTGTGGTATTCCAGAGGAATCATGGATTGGTAAGAAGGTGAGTTATTCTTTTCTCAAAACCTTCCGTTGTGAAACATTTGCACATATAGATTCCAAAAATAGAACCAAACTAGAAGCTAAATCAAAGAAATAAGTATTTTTTGGATATAGCATTGATGAATTTGATTATAGGCTTTGGGATTTTGAAAATTCTAAAATTATAAGAAGCATCGATGTCATATTCAATGAGAGAGTGTTGTATAAAGATTTGTTATAATATCATGAGAAGAAAGAAAATTACTATATAGTGCTAGATGATACTTCAAAAGATAATGTTCTAGTAGTTCCTCATGATCTGTAACAACTGCAACAACAAATAGCACATGCCCCAGTGAATGTTAGATGGTTAACAAGGCTAAGTAAACCTCCAAAAAGATTTTCTCCTTCTTTGTATTCTATTTTACTTACTAATGCTCATGAACCTAAATGTTATGATGAAGCTATGTAGGTGGATACAAAGATTCAGTGGGAGTTTGCAATGAAAGAAGAAATGGACTCTTTGTTGATAAATAAAACATGAGATTTATGCAAGTTGCCTGCTGGTAAAAGCGCTCTACAAAATAAATGGGTTTACAGGTTGAAAGAAGATTTTGATGAGATATTTTCTTCTATTGTTAAAATGACTTCTATTCACACTATTTTAAGTATTGTGGCGGTTAAAGATTTGCATTTGGAGCAACTTGATGTTAAAACAACCTTTCTTCATGGTGATTTGAATGAAGAGATATATATGGCATGTAATGCCTATCCCTAGTTGACTTTTCTTATCATATTGTTAGATTCTTTTAGGCCAATTTTCTGATTATGTTTTATGATTATCGATACTTGGTTGTTGGATTAGATTAAATGTATTTCATACTTAGTTTATATATGTGATGAGTTACTAAGTTATTTAAGTTTATATATGTGTATGGTGTCCATTTATGTTTTACTTTATGATTGACATTCCTGATGTGGTTGAGGGAGGGAGTCATAGTCACTTGCTAGTCAAGATCTACACAATGTACCACTCCTTGCCATTATTTGTTTAGTTTAGAATATATGAGTATGTACATGTGTGGATTTTATGTAGATTATAGGTAGCAAGTATCAACTTTCCTAAATTTCCAATATGAGCATACCCTATCGCAATATCTCAATGGTATAAGTGGGGAGATAACTCTCGAGTCCAAATCCTAACCTAAGCCAATTGTCCTAGAAAATAGGACAAGTATCTGAGTTAGTTTCACTTTTCTAAATTTGTCAAGTGACATGAATTCATGGTTTTGACCCTAGAGTTTGTTTTGGTATTCTATACTTTATGATGGATTTTCGTATTTAGTCTTGTGGGTCTGTGATGATTTTCTATTTTAATAACACCAAATTAAATGATAATTTATTGACTTCATTTAATGGAAATTTTATTAAAAAATTTAATATTTAATTATATTTATTTAATTGAGAAATTAATTAAATGTAAGAATTAGATTTAAAGATTTTATTAAAGTTCTAATTTAGGCATATGTATGTTTATTTATTTTAATAATAATTATTTAGGAGTTTTATCTATAATAATAAACTCTAAATAATATTATTAGTTGAATTAATAAATATATTATTAAAACATCTCATTATTGACTAGAGAGAGAAACCATAGATTTGATAAAGTTTATTTTAATTAAATTGCATAAAACTATGCATGAAATTAAAATATAATAAATTAATTAAAGAAAGAGAAAATTATTTAATAAAGATATTTTAATTAATGGAAAAAGGTTGTGCATGAAATTAAAATATAATAACAATTAAAGATCAATGAGTCTTCTCGCGTGATAGCACAATCAAAGCCTTAAATTTAGGGGAGAATTCTTTATCAAAGATCTAGAGCTCATTTTGCAAGGATCGGTGGATTTAGCGGAGCAATTTCTGAAAAGAGGGTTTCAAAAGGAAAGGAAATTGTTTGCAAGTTTTGTGCATCTATCATTTAGCATCAAATCCAGGTACGATCTTGTGGTTTTGTGTAGTAGTTGCTCACTCTTTGATTTTTCTATCTTCTCTGTGTTTGTGAATCTGTTTTTAGAATTTGAATTTGGTTGAAACCCTTATATGTGATTGTATCATTCTTCATTTGAGAAACCTTAGTATATGAATTGAATATGAAACCCTTGTCCGTGATATTATTGTTCTTCATTTTGAGATCATCTATATGTAAATTGGAAAATTGAAATCCTCGCTTTGAAATTATTGTTCTTTGTTTCTTGAAAACATTTGTGAATGAATTTAGTTTTGAAACCCTTGTTTGATGAATTGGGGATTCGTAAATGAATCTGTTGAAATTGGGATGTGGGTTTTGAAAAGAATATCAATTTTGTTTTTTTAAGTTTTTTTTTTGGCTATTTGATCTAGGTTTCTATATCGGAGTTATATTGGAGAATTTATCAAAAAAATTTAAATAATGTGATTACATAGTAATTTGTAATTACTATGCAATTACATTATTAGATATTAGAAAAGAGGAATGAGAATTTTTTTTTTTTTTTTTTGGGGGGGGGGGGGGTTTGTTTTTACTTTAAAATAATAAAAAAATAAAAAATATTTAATTATAAATTTGGGTGGGCAGGACCACCACACCCCAACCCCCTTCTCCTCTATTTTCTTTTATCACCGATGACATTTACTACTGGTTGGGCAACAACAAGTACTGTTGACACAATAGTACCCTACTATGATCACAATAGTATTCTGCTACGACATCTTTTGTTTAGGCCGACAAGCCTTTAAACACATTCATTTGTTTATTAATGCTTTTAAATTTTTTTATTATATGTTAATTAAAATATTAAATGTTAGTAGTTATTAAATATCTTGAATATATTAAATTTTATTAATTATTAAATATTAAATGTTATTTTATAATAATATTATTATTTACTATTAGATTAATAATTATTTTATTAATAAATTAATATAAGTTATTTTATTGATAAATAAATAATTATTAGCTATTAATAATTTAATGATTATCAATTTAATTTTAATAATTTTTAATTAATTTATTAATTAAAATGTATTTGTACTATATATTGCAGTTTGTGAATTGGGAAAATTGGTTAACTCAGGTTTTGGTTGACAATTTAAATATCATATCTAATTGACTTTTAATAAGATTTGTGAATATGGATTCTTGAGAACTCATAAACTTTTGCAAATCTATACAGTGGAAATTTTATGATTCAAAAACCTTAGGAATTATTATACTTTGAGAAAAAATTTAAACGCGAACCCTATTTGAAATAAAAAACACTTTCAACCATAGTAATTTGAAATGGAAAGCTATAACCCTGTTTGGTTATTGAATCTTGTGTTTTGAAAACAAAAATGGAAACTTGAAAACCTATAGTGAAAATTGAATGTTTATGTTTTCAAACCTAATGAATTATGAAATTCACTTTTGTATGTACATTATGTGGCGTGTGGATTATTGATGTTGGGTTTGTGTTGACTTAGTGTTTGACCAATCAGGTTGTATTACTAGAGGCTTGGGATTTTTGTTCTGTGATAATCTTATGGCTTGTTTTGATTACAATCTTTTATAATCGACCATGTTAATGTGTCATGTGTGTGCTATGATGAGTTTGATCAAATGATTTGATGTGCTTTCTAGTTTCTTGTGTGGGACTGAGGTGAGTGGTGTGACTTTCCTGATATAACCTTTGAGTCTTCGATCAATTATCTTTGATTGCTTCCTAGATGCTTGTATAGGATTGAGGTGATTAAATGATTTGTTTTTGGTGATGTCATGCTATGACATGGATTTGGTTTATGTGTATTTGATTTTGGACCACTCTTGTTAGGATGATCATATTAGTGGAATCTATGATTATGATCAAAAATATTTTGAAACATTCCAGTTGCTTGTTTAAGAACTGATGTGTGGTTTATGGTCATTTGAGATTTTTTTCTTTTGCTAAGCTTAGGGTAGGTTATCTGTATGTCATGTTGGGAAGTGGTGCACAATGGAGGTTGAGGCCCTAAAAAGGTTGGCGGGTAACCCATTGTAGGTTATTTTAATAAGTGATAACATTTTATTAAATAATTTTAAAATAAATTAATAAGATATTGGTACCACAAAAAGTCACTAGGGGGTCCAAAGTGTTAACTAGGGTAACATTAGAGCTAACTTGTTAGTATTCCTTGTTTATACGAAAGGATACTGATGCCGCATAGAGACACTAGGGGGTTCAAAGTCCATAGTGGCTACCAGGGTAATCTTAGAGTTGGCTCATGTGATGAAACTTACCCACTTGCATAGTGGATTTCCTACATGTCTATGTTGCCTCTAGGATTAGTTAATACTTTTGTCTTGATACCCTTTAAGATAGTTTTCTTTTAGGTGATTTCTTGAACCTAGATGTTGGTTTTGACTTTTGTTTTATTATCCTATTTGGGACTTAAGACTATCTCCTCAACATGATGGGAGTAGGCCATTTAGGTTCCATAAGGTCGGGTGGTAGTGCAATTTTCTTATACCATTGATATTTGACTGTTGGATGCCATTGTTGGATGTGTTTGTGCAATTTACCTTTCTTTCTAATCATATAATTTCTAATAGATGGTTATTCTCTATTGTATTATGCTTTATTATAAGAGATATTATAATATGTATTTATTTTATGATGTTTATTCTTTGAGCTTATCATATCTTGTGACTTGCACAATGGATGATTAAGCATTTCTAATTGTTGCCAAGTGACATCTTATATAATTTTATATTTTTAAAATGGATTTGTACTTGTAGTTATTCCATGATGTGGAATTGTTATGTTTTAGATTAATATTAATAAAATTAAATGTGATTCAATGTCATGGGACCTTTAGGAGATGTAATTTATTTTGATGGTTGTATGTATGTGAGTTATTGCTATTTTATCTCTTGTTATTATTGCTTTCACTATATTATATCTATTGTTGTTTATTATCTTTATCTCAAAAAAAAATATTTGACAAACTTAGTGAAACTTTAGGTTAATTTCTTTTGGGTTCCTTGGCGAGTGTTACATGGCACAATGACAAGGATTTGAGGTCAAAGGTAAGGAGAACTTAGTATGTAGATTGCAAAAAAGTTTATATGACTTGAAACAAGTACCTCAACAATGGTATCTAAAATTTGACAGTTTTATGCATGAGCATGGATATAGTAGGTGTATTCAGATCATTGTATTTATTTTAAGAGGTTGGATGATGACAACTATATTATTTTATGTTTATATGTTGAAGATATGCTTATAGCTGAATCTAACGTGGATCACATTAAGGGGTTAAAGGAACGGTTAGCACATTCATTTACTATGAAGGATTTGGGGGCAGAAAAACAAATCCTTGTTATAAAAATTTGGAGAGATAGGAAAAAAAAAAAATTGACATTATATTAGGTTGATTATATTGCGAAGATGTTGCAATGTTTCTCTATGGAGAATGCTAAAGCTATCAACATACCTTTTCCCGGTCATTTAAAATTGATTAAGGAGATTTGTCCAAAGACACAAGAAGAGGAGGCCAAGATGTCCAAGGTACCTTATGCTTCATCTATAGGAAGCTTGATGTATGCTATGGTATGTACTAGGTTAGATATTGCACATATAGTGGGAGTTTTTAGTAGGTATATGAGTCATCCAAGAATTGAGCATTGGAATGCAGTTAAATGGATTCTCGAATATTTGAGAGGAACATCCAGTAAGTGTTTACATTTTAGGGGCTCTAATACTAATTTATAGGGCTATGTTGACTTAGATTTGGTAGGGGATATTGATACTAGGCAAAGTACTATAGGTTATGTATTTACTATTGGTGGGGCAATAGTGAACTAGGTTTCTAGGTTACAAAAGGTGAACACTTTATCCATTATAGAGGTAGAGTATGTTGCTGCTACAGAAGCAACCAAGTAGATGATATGGCTTTAGTTCTTCTTGGAAGAATTGGGACATCCATAGATTTAATTAATTTTTTTTATAGATAACTAGAGTTCCATTCATCTTGCAAAGAATTCAACTCTACATTCAAAGAGAAAACACATACAATTGTGGTACCATCTCATTTGGTTAGTTTTGGATGATGGACAGTTAAAGTTGGAAAAGATAGATACAAATGACAATCTAGTAGATGTGTTACAAAGGTAGTGACAAGGGAGAAGTTGAACTCCTCTTCAAATTTGATTGGTCTTCTAGACTAAATAAAATAAAAGACTAGCAGAGTCCAGGGTGGTTTGATATTTTAGTGGGAGCTACAAGTTTAGCAATACTATGATTAGTCTCCAAGTGGGAGATTATTGTGATGTGGAGCCTAATTAGACTCGGAGGTTTATTCAGTGTATTTTTCTCCCAATATTATCTCTATAAGGTTTTGGGTGTAGCACCCCTATGGGGTCCTGGGGTAGTACCCCAGGTGCACTCATTTTTGTAATACAAGTTGGGGTGAAGGGCCAATGCCCCCACAAGGATTTTTGGGGGCAGTGCCCCTGAAACCAAAAATGACCTTATATTGTAAAATTCATCAATTGCTATTTTTTCTATTAGATGACTTATTATAGCCCTAATTTTGTAAGTGACAAAAGATTATATAAAAAGGCTTACGGTTAGGGATTTCATAATGTAATTGTGATATTGTAGCTTCTTGTGGTGGTATTGAGCTTTAAGAGATTACAAATTGTAAGCACTAGATAATAATAATATTGGACTTGCTATTGGTGGACATAGCCCAAGGATTGGGTGAACCATTTTAAATCTTGGTGTCTTGTGTTCTCTTCTGTGCGATCTATTATTTTATGATATTGGTTATATTTATATGTAACTGATATGCCTGTCTGAGATTATTCCTAATACATATGATGAAGTAGAACACAAATCCCTAGGTCTTGTTGTGTTGCCTCTTTGAGTTGTTTCTATAGAAAGAGATTTTATTTGTTAGGTCCTTGATATTCCTTTAGCATAAAACATATTGTTAGGAAGACTATGAAATCATGAAATGCAATTTGTACCTTCAACATCCCATCAATGCATCAAGTTTCCATTCCAAGGATCAAATGTTACTATACCTACTAATACCAGTTATACATGTAACATGATCAAGTCTGTTAAATTTTTTGTTCCTACTAATAGAGAGTCTACAAACAATCATGCCAAAAAGCTCAAATAAATAGAGAAGAATATCAAGTTAACAAAAATTGGAATGGGTGAATACCACACTGAACCAATTTTGTCTTTGACATCTCTTCTAGAATCTCCCCATCATTATGGGAGACCATCTAAAATAAAGAGACCTTTCATAGTATCACCTAAGACTATATTAAATAGTTCCTTTGTAAAGGCCACTATACCTCTAGAAGACAAAAATGAAAATAGACCCATCGTTGCATGGTTATACAAAGAAGAAGTCCTAATTGATCTCATAGACCAGTCTCATGAGATAACTCCTAAAAAGTATGGACTAGGTCTTAAATTGATAAAATTCCTTGACTACAAATGCAATGGTCCTATAGGATGTAGCAACAATGGAGTAACTAATACAATCAAAGCAACATCTTAGAAGGCCTCGCGATACAAGCCTAGGCTTAAAGAAAGTTCCTTTTCGTCCAGGGACCAATAAATTTATACTAGAATCTGATAGTTCATCTAAACATGAATCACAAATTCAGTCTAACAATCAAGCATAAAGTTATGATGATGATGATACCTTTCCTTATCCTATTCAGCTAGATCTTGCTACATTCTTTGCGGAACCAAATGACTTTGTACCACATGTTAGTACTATTGAAGCTGATAATGATGTTAGTATTACTGAAGGTGACAATGAATCATTTGAGAATACTACTAATACTCCCCAAATTCAATAGGAACATGGTGAGTCTAGGCATACTCTAACTATTGAACTAATTTGTAAAAATCAAGATGATAATGAAAGTAGAGAATGGGTACTCATAACTATTGGGGAATTCTACAATTTGACTTCATGTAGCACCGATTCTCAAGAATATGAATTTGATTCTCTCTTAGAGGTAACTTTCAATAAGGATGTTGATCAAGTTCACACATATGAAAATCAACTCAAAATAGGAGAGAAATATAGGGTTTGGTTGGATGAGTCTCATCCTATTGATGTTGAAGGGTCTTCAATTGACATCCTTAGAACTCAAAGGAATTTGAACATACCTTTGGACAAAAGTGCTTTAGGTCTCAAATTACTTGTCTATGCATTTGATAACTATACTGTGAACACAATTGAACCCGCCACTAATATTTTACTCACTTATCCTGAGCTAATAGATTGGAACTCAAATACTACATCTAGTGAAGTCCCCATGTTCTAGAATGACTATGGTCTCACTTGCTACCTTCACACTATCAAACTAGTAACATCTTTCACCAATGAACATAGTGTCAATATGATTAAAGCTGAGATCAAATATATGTTAGAGTGGGGTTGTCATTGCACCAAAAGACCAATCTATCAATGCTCGATACAACCACTCAACACAAGAAGTAGTTAAGTCCTTGTCACAAATCCTGAGGGGAGCATCAAAAAATTTTCTAACAATATCCCCCTCAGCATTACCTGAGGGTCTAAGGGTTTGAACCTATGACCAAGCTCTGATACCACTTGTTAGAGTGGGGTTATCATTGCACCAAAAGGCCAATCTATCAATGCTCAACACAACCACTCAAATTATAGTACATAGGAGGTGGTTAAGCCCTTTTCATGAATTTTAGGGAAGTACTGAACAAATTTCCAACAATATCTCAGTCATACAATCAAAAAGAAAAAGATTAGACATTCCAATGGTAAAAATCACATTGTAGTAGTATCAAAACTAAAAATAGTAGAAAGAAAAGATGTTTCTAAAGATGAAAACCTCTCTGAGGTGCCTAAGGATGAGATATTTGATGCACTTCCAAGTCACTTTCAAGAGAGATGATCTGTGTTGATAGAGACAATACAACCAATTAATCTGGGAACTAAAGAACATCCTCATATTATACATTTTACACAATCTTTATCTGCAGAGGAAAAAGAAGATTTTCTTTCTTTCTTCTAGGAAAAGAAGACCAACTTTGCATGGACTTACTTAGATATGCCAAGCTTAGATCCTGATCTTATAATGCATCATTTGTCTATCACACCAGGGGTGAAACCTATCAAAGAAAAGCTCAAGAAGATGCACCCTCATGTAGCACTACTTGTTAAAGCTGAACTAGAAAAACTCTTAAAAATTGGTTTCATTCGTGCCATTGATTATGCTGAATGGATCTAAAAAATAGTTCTAGTATCAAAATATGACAATTCTATCAAAGTTTGTATTGATTTTTGAGATTTAAACAAGGCATGTCCAAGGATGTTCGACTACCCAATATTGATATGATAGTGGACATGACAACAGGATATTAAATGTACTCACTAATGGACGATTTTTCTACTTATAATCAAATAAAAATTGCACCAAAAGACTAGGAGAAAATTTCTTTCACTTGTGTATGGGGTACCTTTTGTTGGAATGTAATGCCATTTGGTCGAAAGAATGCTAGTGCCACATATCAATGAGTAGTTAGAATAATATTCCATGACATGATGCATAAAATGATGGAAGACTATGTTGATGATACCTTGGTCAAGAGTATACAATGAAACACTCATCTTCAAGATTTGGTACCTATCTTAGATTGTATGGAAAAATTTAGTCTTGGGTTAAATCCTAAGAAATGTGCCTTTGATGTCACATCAGGAAAATTAATTGGTTACATTGTGTCTATAAAAGGAATCAAGGTGGACCTAGAAAAGGTTCAAGCTATAATGGGAATGCCTCCACCTCACAACACCAGTCAAATGAGAGGGCTACAAGGAAGACTTCAATCTATTCATAGATTCATATCATATTTAGTGGATAAATCACAACCTTCCACTAAGACTTTGCATAAAGGTGTGAAATATGATTGGAACATGGATTGTGATCAAAGCTTAATACTAATCAAGAAATATCTTGCTAATCCATCAATATTGATGCCTCTTATTTATGGGAAGCCTCTCATTTTGTACATCTCTACAACAAAATCGTCTCTAGGTATCTTGCTAGCTTAAGAAGAAAACAACAATAAGGAATGAGCTATATACTATCTTAGTTGTACATTGATCTCCTATGAGGTGAACTACAACATTATTAAGAAAGATTTCTTAGTAGTTGTTTTCACTTCCCAAAAGTTGAGACACTACATGGTTTCTCATACTATGCTTTTGATTGCAAATATTGATCCATTAAATTGTTTTCTCATCAAGGCTACTCTGACAAGAAGGTTGGCTAAATGTGTTATGATCTTGAGTGAGTTTGACATTGAATGTGTTGAATGGAAAGTTATCAAAAGGCACACAATCACTAATCAACTAGTAGAAGCACCAACAAAAAGTCTTCTACCACTGAATATTAAATTCCTTGGTGAATCTATTTTATTTCTAACACACCAAACATGGGTGATGTTCTTCAATGATTCCTTCACACAACAAGAATCTAGTGCTAGACTTTTATTTATAACACCGCATAAATATTCTTTACCTAAGGCATACAAGATTCTATTTCCTTGTATAAAAAACATTGTAGAATATGAAGCTTTAATCAATGGCATGAAAATTGTTGTTGAATGGTGGGTAGATGAACTAAAAATATTTGGCAACTTATAGTGAGTGATCAATTAGGTCAATGGTAATTATCAGACAAAGGAAGAGAAGTTGAAACCTACAAGAGAATGGTTGATGATTTGAAAAAGTACTTTGCACATGTCACTTTCTTGTAGATTCCTCAGGTAGATAACAAGATGACCGATGTAATGGCCACTCTTGCTTCCATGTTACAAATGCTAGAAAATGACTTTCAACATGAGTTCTTGGTTGAGGCGTTATCATAACCTACCTATGATTTAGTTGAATCCTACATGATCTATTTTGTCATAGGACATGATTCATCTCACTACCATCATATTTACTCTTACCTAAGTGACCAGATTGTTCTCAAAAATTTAAACCAGAATAAGAAACATCACCTTATCCAAAATGCTTTATGATATGTCATTATTGCTAACAACTTGGATAGGAGAGGTCTCAATAGTACACTTCTTAGGTGTCTAGAACCCCATGAGTCAAAATATGTATTAATAGAGGTACACGAAGACATTTGTGGATCACACTCAAATAGCTTGACACTGGCTCACAAACTTATTAGAGTTGGTTACTATTGGCCATAAATGAAGAAAGAGTCTATTAAATACAACAAGTTCTACCAATAGTGCCAACTCCATAGAAATTTGATTCATGCTATAGCCAAGGAGCTAATTCCTTTCATCACGCTTTGGCCATTTCAACAATGGGCCTTTGATCTAGTGGGTCAAATTCATCCATCTTCTTCAAATGGACACAAGTTCATCATTACAGCTATATACTACTTCACAAAATGGGTAGTAGTAGTCCCTCTTTTTGAGGCTAATGGGAAAAAATGTAGCTCTATTCATTCTCAACTACATCATCTATAGGTATGGTGTACCATCCTCCATCATTATAATTTAAAATGGGGAATAGTTGAAAAACAAGGATCTCAAGGAGTTGTGTTCAAAGTTTAAAATCATGCAACATTGTTCTTCCATCTACTACCCCCAGGGTAGTGGACAAGAAAAAGTATCCAATAAGGCTATTCTAAAGATCCTACATTGCACAACCAACAAATCTAGAAGGGACTAACACCTACAAATTAATCTGGCTGTATGGGCTTACTAAACAAGTATCAGAATTCCTATTTGAACAATGCCCTTTGCTTTGGTATATGGAGTGGATGATGTGCTTCCTATTGAGGTCAAGATTCCTACTTTTCAAATATCTTTGAAACACCTCATCACTGATGATTAGTACAAAATATCTTGACTACAAGAGCTAGAACTACTGGATGAACATTGATAAGTGAGGTTCGATCATCTACAAGCTTATCAAAAGAAAATGTCCAAAAGCTACAATAAGAAAGTCAAACCACATGACTTCTAAGTGGTGACCCCATCCTTAAGGAAAACCCTAATAATTAGCAATAATAAATACATAAAGGGAAGTTTAAACCAAATTAGCTTGGTCCATACATAGTCACTGTAGTGTTTTGATTCGTTAGTTATCAACTCTCAACTGCTAAAGGAGAATCACTCAAAGAGTTGATCAATACCCTTCATTTGAAAAGGTTCTACAGTTGA
Organism: Cupressus sempervirens; assembly: GCA_028749045.1. Taxonomy (NCBI): domain Eukaryota; kingdom Viridiplantae; phylum Streptophyta; class Pinopsida; order Cupressales; family Cupressaceae; genus Cupressus; species Cupressus sempervirens. The sequence goes on from CM053792.1 coordinate 478,394,970, forward strand.
CATGCTTTTGAATCTCTTTGTACATATCTAAATTTCCTTTAAAAAATTCTAAAAATTGCAAAAAGTCCTAAAAATTTCTATCATCTTGGTGAAAACCTAGCAATAGGAACCTTAACAATACCAAAAGTAAAAGTAAAAATTGAAAAAATCTATTGCTTTTACATGATCATCATCTAGATTAAAATGCACTCATTTAACTTAATTTTCTTTTAATTATTCTTAGATTAATTTAAAAATCATCTAGATTAATCCATATCTTTGCATACAAAAATATCAAAAACATAGATTAATACTACATTTACATTCATTCAAATCCTTTGTATTAGTTTGGTTTGGTTATTGAACTCTCAATTATGAGAGTGTATAATAAAACCCCAGCTAGTTAGAAGGTAATAGATTGCCTTGTGCAAACATGCCAAATCAATAATCTCATATTCATTTTGTGATGTTACTGATAAACAATGATCATGTTGAAGTGTGTGGTTGAATTAGAGGCCCATATTTAACACTCACAAGGTCAACTTTAGATAGCTGAAGGAAAAGGAGAGGATGAGGAATCCAATGATGAAGTTAAAGCCAAAACATTAAAGAGTAAAGAACTAGTTGTTGTCAAGCCAAAGGAAATGAAATAGAAGAAAGTAGTGATTGTTGATCCAAAGGTAAAAGAGGGTCTAAAGAAAGGTGTAAAGAAGGCTATAACACCAAAAAAGCCATAGCTAAAAAGAAGAGTGATCACAAGTTCAAAGGTAGTTCAGTCCCCAGCTGGAAAAGAGAAACATAGCCCAACAAAGAGGAAGCCAACCAAATCACCTAAGAAAAACCTACCTAAGAGGCCAAGGAGAAAATTGGTCATGACACATTAGGAGGAGGAAGATGATGAAGAAACTAAGTCTGATGATCTAAGAAAACTTCAGATTGTGCCTAAACTGCCTCCAATGACTATGGACTAGGTATCTAAAGAGATTAGAGACTCAACTAGTTTTGTAGGATTAAAGAATACTAATTTTGATTCTTTAAATAAATATGATCAAGAGAATCTTGAAAAAGCTATGATATATATGATGATCAAGTTTAGGTATACAACTATATAATTAGGTGAAGGCATTCCAGAATATTTGTATAATAAAGTTGATGCTAAGTGGAAGTGGGCATTATCCACTGAAAGAAAAATAAGGGAGACTACTTTAGCATAGACAATGCCTGATTTAGGAAAGACACATATGTCTATAGCCCTAAATGATTTTGTAAAGAAATTCTTACCTAAGAAGAGGGCCTACAAAATTTTGAAAAATAAAGCTCATAAAGTAGAGAAAGAGAAAATTCTTATATGGAAGGAAGCATTTGGATTGCTTGTTCCATCGGCTAAAGGAGAAGAAGAGGAAAAAGACAAATATGTAGTAGAATTAGAAGAGCAGGATAATGAATAAGAAATTGAAAAACTTGTAGAATAGATAAGGAAATTGGTATAAGGGTGTGAACAACAGGATGTTGTCACCATTGAGCACATTCTTGATTTATCTCCATAGAATTAGAATGTATTAAGTAGGGAAGATATAAAAAATTCTCAATCAGATACCCTAGATACCTCTCTACCAAGCACCAATCAGTGTTGTTATAGATATTATAAATACATGATTATCCAAGGATTGAGAGTGCAAAAAAAGATGATTTACAAGTTGTACCGGTTACTTCTAACATGAGTACTATGTAACAAGGTAAGGAAATTATTATGCTTCCACAATTCACTCATGTCACACTGAGTCAAACAAGTAAGGAAGTGACAAAAAAGGAGAAAGAGATGGTAGAGATAAATAAACCAAAGGAACAAGAGGCTATTCAAGCTTTTATACAACTACTGAGTGCCATGCCACTATAAACATTATCTATTACACCTATACAACTAGTTAAATCAACTTAACAGGGGAAGACACCTAGATTAAGTGAAAAGGGAAAATAATTATAGGTATCACTACCTAGTGATATAACTCCTTGATCACAGATAATGACATATTATGATGTGATCATATGACCGTAGAGTTAGTAGATCCCTTCTATGCTCTTACACATTATGTTTTTATTTCCTTTGATTTGTCCTTTGTTGGGGGCATCTCATAGGGAAATATCTCTTGATAATTGAATATATACTCCACTAAAGGAATTGCTCCTATTAAAGTGTTAGCAATGACTTTAACGTAGGGGCATACACTCTACTCATTCTCACATTCCAATAATGGGGTAGTCAACATGGATTTTGAGTGTAGCCTAGGGTACTTTATCCTTAGTTTCGTAGTATGGTTCCTAAGTTAGCATCAAATCTTTACATTATTGCTTCATCCTTTTTCTTTCAATGCACATATTTTATAAATCACTTTATGGATTATGCACAATCCTAACAAATGAATTCTCTATGCAAACATTCAATGATGGAAGTTAGCATCCTTAACATTGGGTCTCTCTTTCCTTTACATGCACACATGATAAATCTCATCTATGGTCTATGCATAATTTTTTTCTAAAGTCCCATATATGGGTAACACATCCTTTTAAACCTTACCATGGTGATACATAGAACATTGATCATCATTTGATGGGATGACTAGCGAGTTACTACCCTATTAGACTATTTTAATGCCATCTTTTACAATAACTCTTTGGTGATTGACAGTAGGTGGGCACTCTATAGGGAAATATAATTACCCCTTTCTTTTCAGTCATCAACCTCTCTCTCATTATGATTTGGGAGTTAGCAAAGTCTCAAAACTTTGGGAGCTTGATTCTTTCTCTCCCAGATCTTAATAAGAGTATCTTATGCCTTGTGCTCTACTTTACCAAGAGTTTGGATTGAGTCCATCCTCTCTCTAAAGTGGGGGATAAATGTACCATCTTAAATTGGAAGCACTCTAATTTAGTGAAGGTTCATCACCTATTTAATGCAAGATCATCATGTTCTCCCAATTTTTCATTTCTTCCTCCCTTTTCCATCCCTTCTCCAAGGTAAAATTGGGTTAAAACTTAATAGATCCTCTTTAAAGATCTTATTTTCAAGGTGTTAAGCTTGAGGTAGGATCTATTTCCCTTAGGTCCTTCATTTTCATCTTCCTTTCAACTTGAAATCCAATCCTAGCAATGAAATAGGGTTTTGTCAGAATCTAGATATAATTTCAAGATTCTGGGACCTATTTTGGAATCCCAAGATTTTCCCTAAGGTTTTTGCACCTTGAAATTAGGGATCTAATATTTCCCTTATGTTTTAGGGGTGCATTGCACCCCTGATGGTCCAATCAGAGGTGCACAATGCCCCTAATAAAGCCCTATTTTAGCCTGCTTTCTCTTGGTCTTGTATTTTGGACAATCAGGTACAAACACCTATGTTCGTTGGCCTAAAAGAGTTAGTTGATTATGATATGTATATAAACCCCTTTATTTTATCCATTTCTCATCCAAAATAATATCAAGACATCTTATTCACAAGTGTTCAAGCATTCACAAGTCCTAGCTTTCAGGCATTCAAGTTCAAGCCTTCAAGCATCCATTCAAGCAATCTATTGAAGATCAGGGATGTAAGAACTCAAGTGGTTGAAGGATTTTATCTAGCAAGATCTTCTTTAAGATAATTTGGTACATCTTAGACATATATTCATCTTGATCTTCTTGGTTCAAATTCATTGGTGAAGATGAGTACATTGTATTTTATTCAAGAGATTCAGATTTGTAAGGTGAATTCATGCATTCAATTTAAATTCATGCTATTTCAATTTAAGGTTAATTGATAAACTATGGTTTGGCCAAGGAAAGATCCCAATCAACAAAAAAAACCCATTTTATTGAAGGTTGTGGATCTCATATTAATGAATGTTGATCTCTCTAGCTATTGTTGTCTATTAGTGTCAAACACTTAGTCATTTACTAGGTAGAGTCACACGATCATCACTGTGACTGAGATACTCTATATAGGCCTAGTCATGTATATAAGCTTGTATATACCAAATTTTCAATGTAAGTAGAGTGTAATGTTAATTGAGCCATTCAAGTATGTTGAATTCAAATTTATACAAAAGGTACTGAGCATAGTAGAGATTGAGTGATAGCAACATAAAACAATGAGTGCCAAGTATTTGAAATTGTATGTGTCGAGCAATGCAAAATTTACATTGGAGTCAAGAATGATGTTAACTATTTCAAGCTGACATGGACATGATATTTAATACTTGTAGAGTTTTTTACAAAGATTTTTACGCATTTTATGATGTGTATCGCATATCCCTATGTTCTATGATGAACGAACCAGATGAAGAGGAAAAATATGGGAGCATCTAGAAAACTCTATGGAATCTTTAAGTAGGGTAAAACTTGACCTATTTAAATATATTTTTATGGTATGAAGAAGAGTATGATATGAAGGAGAAAAAAAAATATTTATATGATTCATGTGTGAATGTGTGAACATTGTAGAAGAGGCAAAGTGTTTTTTTTTCTCAGAACAGAGCAAACAACCTAGTCAAGTAGTGAAGGATATAAAATGATTATCATATCAAAGAAAGGATTAGATTGGAAAGAGGAGATCCAATATCATCTTATTAGAGAAAGTCATGGATGAGGTATTAAATCAATTCTAACAGATTGGGACAGGGAAAATCTCTTAATAGAATGGTCTTAATAGATCTTTGTAAATCTCCTAAAAAAGTCCTTACTTTTTTGTAAGTGTGAAATCTTCCAACAAGGTGAGATCCAACAGTCTCAAAATCTTTTAATTGGGTAGATCCCTCATAGGATAGATCATTGGATATGGTCAAACATTATAACCCTAACAGGTTAACTTTATTACTGCAATAGTGAAGATTTGTGGGTGCCACCCTCACCCTAGTTTTACCTTCATTTTGAAGTGTTTCTAGGTAACCAAAATCTTTGTGTCATGTAATTACTTTTTATGTATGTGATTGATAGATTAGATCTATATTCTATTTTAGTTTGATTATATAAGTTGTGCATGCATAGGAAATTGGATATGAGATAGAAAATGTGGTTAATGCATTTTAAAATTGTTGAAAAGGTTAATGTGTTACGAATCTTGATTCACCCCCCCACCCCCTCATTGTAGTATCTTAGTCTCCAATCAAGACTTCCAAAAATTGCTATCAGATTCTAGTTATCTTAAATAAGTCTAACAATTTGGAGTAAAGATCTTGGAGATGGAGGTGTATAGATTGGACAGAAGTATTTAAAAGTAGGTAATTGACATCAAGCTCCTAGTACAAAAAATTGAAACAACAAGACAAGATCTGAAGAAATTCCTAAAAAGGAGAAAGGAATTGTTAATTGAAGACAAGCAATTTTCTTATGAAGAAGTTGAAACTGAAGGATTATTTGAACCAATAAATTCAAATTATACAACAACTAGAAATCTACTAGATAAGAACAAACTCTTGAATCAAGAAGTTAGAGGACTAAAAAGGGAACATTGGATTCAATTAGTAAGGTTGTATGAAATAATTAGGAAAAAGAAGAAAGATGAGGAAGATGAGGTTGTCACTAAGGAAGACAAAAGGACAATGACAACTAGACTTAAAGAAAGGATATCTAATGTAGAAAAGATCACAAACACTCAACTTGACATGATGAATCAATTGATGCTTGCAAATTAAGAGTTGAATAGTAAGGGTGAAGAAATAACACATCTAGCATCATAGAAGGATCTACTAAAGAATTAATTGAAAACTAAAAAAGAAAAAGTGGAAAGATTCAACAAGCCAAATGAAGTGATGAAATACTTTGAAGAACTTATGAGGTCATCTAGAAGCACTACTGGATCAAGACATTCATCTATCGAGCAAGGAGAATAATCAAAAAATGAAGAACTAAGAAATGCAAAGTCAAAAGGAAAACCAACATGTTATCAAGGTGGAAAACTTGGTCATACTACAAACATCTACCAAAGAAAAAATGGTATGCAAAATCCTAAACCTAAGTTTACTCATTATTGTGTTTACTGCAAAAAGCAAGGACATCAAATACATGAGTGTAGGTCAAGAATGAAGAATGTATCTACTACACCTAGATTTAAATACTATTACTAAAACTATCAAAACTATGGACATACAACATATGAATGCAGATTAGAGAAAAAACCTTAATAGCCTAATCAAAGGCAAAATGATGCACTTAACAATGCATGTTCCAAATGTCACAAGTTTGGACATTCAAGAAAATATTGCAAAACTCAATTACCAATAGAAAATCATAACACCAAGGGTAAAGGAAAAATAAAAATTGATCAAATAAGGAAGGAGATGAATCAAACATGGAAGAAAAAGACAAAAGATGGAAGTAGTGGAAAAAATGGAGTCAAGGTCACCCAATCTAATGGAGAAGGTGATCACATCATCTCAAACTATGTAAGAAAGGTATGTTTGGAACTGTACATCTAATGATACATCTCATATCAGTTCCTAACATTCATATTTGCATAAGTAGATATGCATAAGAATAGATTTATGAAAGGATCAATCCAAAATAATCATGTATTTAGATAATGTCAAACACCAGTAAAATTGTCTATATTGATTGAGCATTATAATGTGGACTAAGTACTTTACAAACTAAATTGGTGTAGAGGTCAAGTTGTATAGTGAAGACCTAGTTCAAAGGCACCAATTTCAATCAAGGTACCTAGCTTCCACCTACCTAAGTACACAACATTAATGGAGATCCTAAATCAATCAAAATGAAGTATTTATCAAAATTTGAAGGCATTATTTCATACCTTGCATACAACATTCAAGAGCACAAAGAAATTTAAGTGAAAAGAGATCTTAAGGAAATTCAAGAACAAATATGAGACAATAAGATTGATCAAGTGAAGATCTAAGTTGTGTTGATTGATTCAAAGGAAGAAAGTTTATGAACCCTAATAAAGAGAAAATGGAAACTTTATCATCAACTAGAAATAGTCAAGGAATAAAGGTTAGTAAGATTCAATTGGTGAAGAGTGATGCTTTTCCTCCACCCAAATTTTGTATTATTCCTAAAGTTGCAATGAGAGGTGACTCAATGGGTGTGTTGTCTTCAATACCACCCAAGTTAATCATGATAGACGATATGCAGAGTTGCTACATGTGTAATATTGGAGAAGTCAGAGATTATGAAATTTGGGAAGGATATGAGAAGTTGTGTGATGAAGGAGTTTTGAAGGAAAAATTCAAAATTACTGAGAATAAAGGGTTAACTCATTCCCTAGAGTTCCTAAGGAATTTCAAGATCGAATAGATCAAGATCGTGGTGAGTAGGATTCATGATACAAAGTTTTGGCTATATAATGGACTAGTTGAAATAACTAAGAAGATGATTCATAAGGTTACTAGTTATCCCACACTGAATAAGAAAAAGATCATGCAAATTTTAAGCCATGAAGAAGTTGAAACAAACATAGGTGCTAAGTGGAATGGATGAGGGTTGTCCATCACAAACACTTCTAATCCATTGATCAAGTTTTTAGTGAGAGTGATTGTTCACAAATTGTATCAATCTAGAAGATTGAATAGTGTGCCATGTATGGCATTGGATCAACATGGAAGATAGTCATGAAATATCATGAATATGATATTGTTGTGTTGAAAAAGCTACAACTAGCAAAAAACTTGATAGCTATTAGGAAGAAAAAGAATTCAATGTGTAAGTTTGGTTCACTTATCATATGCATTTTCTTTTACATTCATAAATATTGTACTAGTATTGGAAACATTGTTTGGGAATAAGGAAAACCTATCACAAGACAAATCAATGAGTATATAATGCAATTAGGAGAGAATTTTGATAATGTTATGGATACATATTTCAAAGAATTCAGATAGAGAATGAGATTGAGGATGAGGATACCATAGGAATCGGTAATAAAGCATTATTACGATGTATGTTTCTTGACAGAAATAGATAAAACATATGTGTAGGTAGTTAAGCTAAGGAAGGCATGGTTTACAACATTTTACTATGAGATTAACACCGAGACTATTAATGCAAACATTGATAAGTAGGAGATAATTTCCATAGCTAGTCAAATTGTGATATTGCTATCAAGATTTAACTGTGTGATTTTTGAGTCAAATTCATTGACCCATATTTCATGAGTAGTGATTCAACATGAATCCATATCTCATGAGAATAAATGGAACACTTAGCACTCATTGGATCTAGGTGATGCTCATAGGGGTGAAGCATCGAGACTTCCCAGGAGGTCACCCGTCCCAGTACTACTCCAGCCTGAGTGCGCTTATCTACAGAGTTTCCTCCATGGTTAAACCCAAAGCTTGCAACCCCATTTGCAAAACCTTCACCAAGTGTTGTGCCTTATGAACCATTCATTAGAAAGCCCCTTAAGAAAGATTTTGGTTTAACCAAATGGGGTTGCAAGCTTTGGGTTTAACCATGGAGGAAACTCCATAGTTAAGCATACTCAGGCTGGAGTAGTACTGGGATGGGTGACCTCCTGGGAAATCATGTTGCGTCACCCCTTTGAGCATCACCTAGATCCAATGAGTGCTAAGTGTTCCGTCTATTCTCATGAGATATGGATTCATGTTGAATCATTGCTCATGAAATATGGGTCAATGAGTTTGACTCAAAAATCACATAGTTAATCATGATAGCAATATCACAATGCAAACATTGTTGCATTATTGAAAGAAGACATTGATGTTGATGCTAAACATCTTTGGAAGTATGAAGAAGATAAGGGTATAATTACTATAGACATCAAAATAGCTTCTAATGAAAAAAAAATAAAGAAAATGATTGAATACCTAGAGGAAAAGCTAGACACCCAAGGCAAGAGCAAGGAATCTCTACAGATAACTCAAGGTCTTGGAGAAGATGGAGAGGGTGGTGGTGATGAGGAAGAGAAAGAAGGAGTTAAGGGTAAAGCCCTATAAATTGTCACACCAACTAGAAAGAAGGCTAATAGAACTATAAAGAAGCCAGTGGTGACACCCCTCTCTCCTCTGCCACCTACTAAACCAAGGACCAGGGTAATAGCTAGTGCCAAGAAGACTGTAGAACAAAGAGTAGTAGAGACTACTAGGCCCAGTGGATCAAAACCAAAGAGAAGGATATTGGTCAAAGGACCACCTATAGGGAAAAAAAAATCTATTGATGAGGTATGTGCCAACCTTAGAATATCTTCAAGATTATCCAGTTTTAGATTTGTGAAATATGACACATTGGATAATTCTAATAGAAAAAAAGTTGAGGAGGCTATGATAGACATGATTGCAAATAATAAGTTAGCTCCAAATGAAATAGAAAAGAAGATACCTATAGATTTGTATGATAGACTTCAAAGAAGGTGGCAACATGTAGAAGTAGAAGAGAAAAAGATAAGGACTAACACATTAGTCAAGGTTATTCTTGATCTATTACAAGATAAGATGGAAACATTTTTCAAGAAATATAGGAACAAATTTGTTCCTAAGTATAGAAATTTTATGAAGCTATTGTTAATGTTGTGAATGGTTTATTTTGTGTTGGGTTTGGGTTTGAATTAGTATGTGACTAGTTTTGGATGTTTACCATAGGCCTTGGAGTGAATGTTTTATGATGTTATATGAGATGTCATGGTTATATGTTTTTGATTTATGAGTTATGGATCAGTGGTTTTATGGTGAATATTTAAGTGAAATCTATGAATTTTAATTAGTGATATTTGGTGCTTTCCAGTTACTTGTATAGAAACGATGTGATCATTGTAACCTTATGAGACTTTTTGCTATTTTGAGCTTAGGGTAGGTTGTCTTTATGTATGTTGGGAAGTGGCTTGCAATGGAGACCAGATGCCTAAAGAGATTGCCTCAATAACCCATTGTAAGTTGTTTTAATAAGTGATAACATTTCATTAAATGGGTTTAAAGTGAATTAATAAGAGTCAGTGTTTTTCCTTGCCCATGCCTCGAGTACTAGTATAGGCTAGGGAGTAGAGAGGATTCTTGGTTGTGACCTTTCTTTGTTAGTATGCCTTGTCTATAGGAAAAGATACTGATGCTGCAAAGAGACATTAGGAGGTTAGAGTCCAGAAGGCTATGAGCATAACCTTAGAGTTGACTCATGCGATGACACTTGCCCACTTACATAGTAGATTTCCTGCGTGTCTTTGTTGTCTCTGCATTTAGATGTCATTTGTGTCTTGGTACCTTTGATATAGATTGCTATCAAGTTTTCCTTGACCTAGATGTTGGTTTTGACTTTTGGGATTGATATCCATATCGAACTTGAGATTAACTCCTCAACATGGTGGGAGTGGGCCATTTAGATTCCATGAGGTCGGGTGGTAGTGTTTCTTATACCATTGAGATTTGACAACTCAATGTCATTGCTAGTTGTACTTATGCAATTTTCCTTTCATTCTGATCTTGTATTTCTATTGGATGGTTATATTTTGTTGTACTATATTTGATTACCAGAGATCTTACGAGATGATGTATTTATTCATGATGTATATTCTTTGAGATTTTCATTCCTTGTGACTTGTACAATAGATGATCATGTGTTCTGGTTATGCCAAGTGACATCTTATGTAATTGTATATTTTTATAGGATTCATACTTGTGGTTTATCTATCATGTGGATTTATTATGTATCAGATTTAGTGTTAATGAAACTTATATATATGTGACTCAACATCATGGGACCCATAGGAGATTTAATCTATTTATGGATGGTTGTATGAATGTGAGTTATTGCTTCTGCTATGTTATCTCTTATTGTTTAATCTTTCCAAAAAAAAGTTTGGAAAACTTAGTGAAATTTTAGGTTAATTTCTTTTGGGTTCCCTGGCAACAATAAATCATACATATACATATTAACATTAAGGTCAAGTTTTTTTATTAGTTATTCGCACTTAGTTAATTGGTTAAACTACTACCAAGCTTATCTAGTAGTTTGTAGTGTTAACCGAGCAATCTAGTTGCAACTGAGTTCTATAGTTGCTATAGAGTTTCAAAATCTACAATCAGTTCACACCAAGTAATATCTATCGAGTTGATCATTGACAGTGCTAATTGAGCTTCACACTATTAACTAAGTTGCACAGTGACAATCGTGTTCTCCATTTTCTACCGAGTTCATAGTATCAGTGATGTGAATCTAGTGCTGACCGAGCTAAGGAGTGTCAACCAAGTGATTCAGTTTATACTGAGCTCATAGTGTTAGTGTTGGCTGAGCCATGCAATGTCAACCAAGTGATTTAGTTTATATGTCAAGTTTTGCAGTGTTCACTGAGTCACAAGTGCTAACCGAGTTTAGACTGCTTAGAAGTGATTAATATGAACTAAGCTTCTATGTCGACCAAGAGCATGATGATGCTACATGTTGACAATAGTTGCTAAGTATTAGAACCTCACCGAGTTTGTCTTCAAAACCTGAGTTCTAGTAGTTGAGCCAATTTTGTGATCCTGTTGGAAATCTATGTTGTAGCCAACTTTGATGAATAATTTTTTGGATTGGTATATATGTAATGTATTGTATCACATCCAAATAAGAAAAAAAGAAGAAAGTATGAAGAGAAGAAGTGAAAATTAAGAAGACTACAAGCAATATAAGGGATAACAAAGATATCATAGCAAGGTGATCATTACATTTCAAAGGAATCTCAACCAAAAAATTAGAGTTGCAGATTAGAGATCAGCCACTAGTTCATACTAATAGATGTATCAATTAAATTCTTAAATAGGGTAGACTTTATAGTTTTTTGCAAATCTATTAACCGATTGCATACTTCATTATATGTGTTGTAAATCTTTTCACAAGGTGGACATAGTAGTCCTTATTTCTCTTAACAGGGCAGACCATCATAAGTGATCAATTGTAAGCCTTAACTAGCCAACTTTATACTATAGTACTAAAGCTTGTGGGTATCATCCACACCCCAGTTTTACTTTCTATGTGAAAGGTTTCTGGGTCACCATATCTTATGTCAAAGTGTTATGAATGTTTTACTACTTTCATTCTTTCATGCATGCAATTAGATCAAAATATTATATGAAGGATTAATTGATGAAATAAGTTGAAGTTTAATTGTTCTTGATTCACCCCCCCACTCAATAAACTTGCCTACCTCATACTTCCAACAATTAGTAGAAGAACATTGTGGTTCTTAGAGAAAAAGTTTAGCAGCTTGAGGAAAGATCAGGGGAAATGGATGCATATAGGCTAGATAAGGCTATTGATAATGAAAAGTTGGATTTGGAATCAGCTATTGGTCAACTAAAGAAAGAAAAGGAGCAAGTGTCTTAATCATTCAAAAGAAGAAAAGATCTTGCAATACAAATGAATGACAATATCTACACTAAAGAAAGAATTGAAGATATCTATCTAGAAAATAATTCAGATGAAGCTAATGAAGCAATCAAAGACCTATTAGAAAAGAATTGCAATCTTCAAGAAGAAGTTAAAAAGTTGAAAAGAGAACAAAAAATCCAGCCAGTAAAACTCTGTGGAGTCATGGAAGAAAAAGACAAAGCCAAAGAAGAGACAGAAGGAAAGAACAATAAAATTCAACATCTATCCCTTTAGCAAGCATAATTCATTGATCAACTCACTAATGCAAATGAAGAAATCATGAATCTAATATTAGAGAATGAAAGACTCTAGAATGATCTAAATACTAAAAAGAAAACCAATTAAAGAATGTTGAAATCTCAAGTAGACATGAATTAGTTTATTGATAAGAGTTAGTACAAACACAAAGGCAAAGCTAAAATAGGATACACAAAAAAAGTTGAATCATCCAAGCAAGGAGCTCAAAAGAATTAGAGGCCTACTTGAAATCATTATGGTAAGTTAGGTCATACATCAAAAAAAATTTGAGTACTGGTAAAGCAAAATTTAGTGGAAAGTGTTACAATTGTGTTAGTGAACAGATTGTCTTCCAAGAAAATACATACAAATTAACTCTAAATTCCTAGATAAAAAGACCAAATCAGTAGTAATAGTTGGATAGGTTATTAATGGGTTGATAACCTCCTCTGAATTTTATTGGGTATAGCTCCCCGTACATGATTTACAATGAATTATAATGCTAATATGCTTTTAACCAGAAATAAATAAAGGTGATTAACATTCATCCATAGCTATGAAAGTGAATGCCAGAGCTTTAATAAGTATATATAAATGAAGACCATCAAATAAAAGTTTAATTGTCTGCACTTATGGACAACATATAGGCTGAAAAGAAGTAGAAGATTTGCTGTTCCAACATGGTTTAATCCCAAGTAGAAAGTTTGGTAATAAACTTATGTAGAATTCTTTATAACAAGTTGAACCTTTTGAACCATCACAAATAATAATGAACCAACTGAACCCCTTAAACTATCAAATGCATTTAAACCTATAATATGAACTACTTTGAACCATTTTGAATCACTTTGAACCAAGTTTGAAGTAGTTCAAAGAGGTTCAAAACCTGAAACTGAAAGGTTCAAGACTTGAAAATAAAAGTTTAAAATCTGGGTCCATATGTGTACCAACAGGGGCTCTAACTGTGGGACTATTTTTGATGCAAAAATAGAGAACTCCAAAAATCTTTGACAAAAGACAAGTGCCTTATCCATTGGGAAAATGGAGTCACCAAGAAGAGAAAATCAGGAGCTACTTGCAGAGAGGGCGAAGGGGAGTAGGGCAAAGCCAACTAACCAAACACCTAAATTACTAGCAAGAACGAAGCTTGCACATTATTCAAACTAACACTATGCACATCAAATGCATATTTACAAAATATATACAAAGGTTGGAAAAGAACCTACCACAAAATCTAGAGAAAGAAAAAGAATCATGGGAATACATTTACCGACTAGGACAAGTAGGAACCTTTCTGCACTAGCAAATCATGCCTCAATGGAGCAGCTTCGAACCATTGCCTTCTGGCGATCTCTTCAATGCTGAAGTTCAAGCTCATGGCATGCAAATAGCCAAAGCTCATTGTAACATTCTTCATCTTTAGATGGCTTTTCTACATCATTTTTCAAATCAAGAAAGATCTCAAATTTTGAAGAATGATATTCAGGAAATTCTTCATCAACCTCCCAACTATTGCTTACAACAACCCACTTATTATCATAACCATGAGAACCATGTTTCACATCATCAAATAGAGAGAATTCATATAACATGGGATCAAATTTATCAGAATATATTTCTCCAACTCTATCAAGAATCGGGGCATCATCAAATATGCAAAATATTTTATCTTTCTTTCCTCCCAATGCATCTTCAGATTTCACAGCATCCTCTTCAATAGAATTGCATGCAAAAGAATGATATGAATCACTAAACAAACTTTCATAGCCTATTTCTTTAATATTCATAACTTGGATATCCAAAGGGGAATCTTCTTGCTCAAGAGATGATAAAAATCTTCTTATTATGTCTTCTTCTTCCTCGTAGATGAGAGTTTCACCCTGTGTTTCAGCAAAGTTTTCAACTAGCTGGGGACTAACTCCAACCTTTCCTCCTTCCATTTGAATTTTGAAATTTTCTAATATGGAAGAAGTGAACAGATTTTCATCATTTAATGATGAATCTTGAGGCTGAAATAGAGGATTTTCTTTGATAGCAACATTCTCATAAAACCCTATTGGCAAGAAAAGTGGATTGAGTTCACTCCAGGTGACTTTATCTCCCAGATTTTCATACTTTTCATCACTCTTTCTTACCTTTGCATCATCACATCCTTCATCATTAGTTTTATAATCAAAATTAGCAAAATCATACATAGGAAGATGAAGAGAAGATTTAATCAATATTTCACTTTCAACTTGATCTGAACCATAACCTGGGTTGATTTGGGAGAAGTCCTTTGATTTAAGAGATGATAAAAATCTACATACTATTTCTTCTTCTTCACTTAGAAGAGAAACATTCAAGATCTCAAGTGAGTCATCCACGGGCTAGAAACAAACTCTTTGATTGCTTCTTTTTATCAAAATTTCAGCATGACAAGGAATCTCATCAACACATTGTCTTGCTCCATCATCACCATGGATTCTGTTGATAAACAAAATAGACTCTTCTATGCACTAATTGTAAATTTCTAAGGGTTGAGATGACCTATTTATTTCAGGAATAGTAAGATGTTCCAACAAAACTTCATCCTTTAAACACTCAAGCTCTCCAACCTTTTCTTTGAGCTCTTGTGAAAGTGATCTCTTCTTGATGAGAATGACACCATAAAAATATTTTAAAAAATCTACTTGCTGTACCAAATCTCCTAAAACTTCTCTAATTGGGTTTGTTTTAAATGGTGGGATAAAGATAAATAATTCTAAGATATCTTCATTTCTTGCAGGAACCCACCTTTCAACACTTTTGGATACTTATCAAATACCCTTTTGTATTCATCTCTGATAGAGTCACCAACCTCCATCTCTAGAGGATTTTGAAACCAAGAACAAAATTGACACCAATCTTTTCTTTCGTGTCCCCAACAGAGTTGCCAAAAATTTGTTAGTGAATAGATTGTCTTCCAAGAAAATACATACAAATTAACTCTAAATGCCCAAATAAAAAGACCATCAACTCAAAGTTTAATTGTCTACACTTATGGACAATATATAGGCTAAAAAGAAGTAGAAGATTTGCTACTCCAACATGGTTTAATCCCAAGCACAAAGTCTAGTAATAAACTTATGTGTAATTCTTTATAACAAAAAGCATTAATAAACAATTACAACAGTTCAAAGTCCATTCATAGTCATGACAAAGAAAATATTAACAACACAGAGTTTGAGAATATATTTTTCCATTTTACTCATGCCTGAAAATCAATCTAAAGATTCATATTTGTTGCATAAAAGATTTCTTGAAAAAAGGCCTAGAATCCTTTTTTTTTCTTTCTTCCAAACAAAAACAACCATCTTCTTTCTATAGTGCCCAACTCTTGCTAATAAAATCCAACCTAAAAAAAAAGAACCCTTTCCTCCTCTTCCATTTAAAATATGTAGTTTTGTTGGGTGGTTATTTAGTTATAAAAACTAATAGGTTCGAAGGTGGTTATTCAGTTATAAAAACTAACAGGTTCGAGTATGGGAGACATAACTAATTATCCCATAGTTGGATCTCCTTCATTTTTGGATATGTTGGTGATATCATATTCATCTATGTTGCCACTAAAGTGATTGGTAAAATTATGCCCGAGTAAAAAGTTATTGGTTTCTATTGGAAAATATATAAAACTGTCAAATAATTGAACTCGTTAAACCTGTTTGAACCATTCAAACTCATTTGAATCTGTGACATGAACTCTTCTAAAATTGTGATTGCACCATTGGATCTTCTCCATTTTTGGATATGTTGGTGTTAGACTAGTTATTGATGTTTACACTAAACCAATTTGTGAAATTATGCCTAGGTGAAAAGTTACAAGTCACTTTTTATTGTTATACAAAACTTTGATTTTGAATTGTCATGCCATCGAACCTGTTGAACCATCAAACTTGACATTTGAACCTAATATTTGAATCATTTTATCTATGTACTGAAATTGATTATTCGAAACTGATGAACATGTCATCCTTTATACCTATTAACCTTTTTAAATCTGTCAGACTAGTTTGAACCATAATGGGCCATTGAATTGATTGTCTTGGTTGAATTTGATGAACTCTATCATAACAAGCTAAACCTTTTGAAACATCACAAATACTAATGAACCAATTGAACCCCTTAAACTATCAAATGCATTTGAACCTACAATATGAACTTCTTTGAACCACTTTGAACCGCTTTGAATCACTTTGAACCAAGTTCAAAGTAGTTCAAAGAGGTTCAAAACCTGAAACTGAAAGGTTCAAGACTTGAAATTGAAAGTTCAAAATCTAGGTCCATATGTGTACCAAAAAATTGTAATAAGCATGGTCATAGAGCAGGTGAATGCAAGGAGAAACCTAAGTTTGAAGGTAAACATCACAATTACAAGAAATAAGGAGACAAATCTTCTAAATGCAAAACCAAGATGTTGAATTCAACAGAAGAAATTGTAAAAGCTATATTTGGATGGGACTACAACACATGGTGTAGATGCCATTACTATGGATAATTTGGGCACATTGGAGAAAATTGTGTGAAACATCACATGAGGAAAAGAGACACCACTAAAATATATTTTATTTGTACAGAATTTGGACACCTTGCCAAGAACTATACAGACATTGGAAGAGTTGAGGATGAAAAGAAAGCTAAAGTTGACAATATTAGAAAGTAGATGAAGTAGCAATGGATTCCAAAATCTTCTGGGAATGTAAGTTTAAGTCATGAAGCAAATAACACTCAAGAGTTGGGTGACTCAAGCATCTCAACTTAAATTCCCTATGGGAATATCTAGAATTGAGATTCTGAAGTAGACATCTCACATCAATTCTAGCAAGCAAGAAGATCCATATCGACATTCAATATGCAAAGGGATCATCAAGTAATTATGGAAATTCAATATCTTATTGAGCTAGGTCGAGTCACAAGACCCTACTAAGAAAGGTCAAGATACATTGAAACATTGTGTGGACATGAAGCTATGAATGACTTTGCCAAGCATTAAGGTTGAATCAAGTGGAAGGCAGTCTGTCACTAGATGAGAAAACATACCAAGAATTTATGGAACATAAATAGTGAAAATTTGTTAAAAGGAAGGAAATCAAATTCAATTTTCACCATGAATTTTTGAGAGGTATTTGCAAAGAGTGATTTCTATGCTTCCAAGTGATCTATTTGTTTGTTGTTGAAGATTTTTGTGTTTTCATAAACCTTACCAAGAATGGCATCTTCTAGTAGCAAAACCAGGAAAGGATCCAAGATTTTGGTCTGAGGAATCATTTCGAAGGCACCAAACTTCAAGTTGAGTCTGACAATTTCAAAAGTGCTTGACCCAACTGGAGCTCAATCACAGATTCTACCCAAGGTGTTACTCATGATATCCATTCATATTTTCATTGTTTAATTCAAGAACTTGGAACACTAGAGATGGATAAGACTCTGAAGAAGTTGTGTGAATGATGTGTTGAAACTCGAGCATCAACATTTGGAGATCAAGGGTTAAACACACATTCTGCATATGCCCTAAGACTTTCAAATTAAATGGATTAGGTTTATCCTTAGTTATGTACATAATAGACAATTATGGTTGGAGTAGCCTATTCAAATCATAAAGAAAATTATTCATGGAATCATAGGGCTCCCAATGTTGAACAAAGCTAAGACTACCAAAACCCTAAGTCAGATAGAATTGGAAAACAAGACTCTTGCTGAGTGGGATGGAAGAGGAATGAAGATCAATAATGTAACTAAAATGGAACTAAAGCTTGGAATTCATGTGACCACTCATAAGATCTACAACTCTAGCCATCTCAACAATGTGTCATGTGAGGCAATTGATTTGGCTCTCAAGGTAGTGAAGAACAACATGCCCTTTGACCTTGCCGAGTTAATGTTTAAAAAGTTCAACAAGAACATGGAAAGTATTAGGACTTCAAAGAACAATCTGTATAATTTTGGTTCACTCTTAACTTGTTTATTCTTCTATGTGCAAAAATTCTTCCCTTCTAAAGGTTTGGTTGTATGGAGAAAAGATGTACCATTTTTATATCAAATCAATGAATATATAGTAGAGATGGGTGAAAAATTTGTTAGTATCATGGACAACTATTTTGATTCATTCAAGGAGAAGATGAATAATAGATGTAGAATACCAAAGAAACTTGTAAAAGACTACAATGGCGATACTTGTTTCATGGTAGACTGTGACAAAGTGTACATTCAAGAAGTTAGACCTAGAGTGGTGTGGTTTAAGCCTCTAAGCTATGAGGTTAACATTGATGACACCAAGGATATCATTGAGGTACTACTAAATGAACTTGTGGATCCCCAAGAAACATATTTTGATACCTATGAAGAAGCCAAGGCAAGAATATAACTTGAAATTAAGCTTCCTAAAGTAGTTAACAAAGGAAAGAAGAGGATAAAAAAGCTAATGCAAGCAAGTTCTACTCTTTTCTTGAATAAAGGAAAAGGAGATGATGTGGAAGAAGATGAAGCAAAGGATGAAGTAGAAGAAACAAAGTCAGAGGAAGAGGAGCCAATAAGGAAGAAAGATAGGGTTATCATAACCAGACCTACTAAGTCATCCACTACACTATTCACAAGAAGAACATCAAGATCTAGAAAGAAATTGAAGTTAGGTGAGGAGGATGCCAAGGAAATTATTTTCAAAAAGCCTCCACCTATATTTCAAGAAAAGTTAAATGAAATAGAAAGAGGAGCTAGAATGACAAACTTCAAAGCCCTTAGATATGAAACTAGGAGTGTAGATGAGAAAAAGAAAATTGATGACGTGATGATGTCAAAATTGGGTAAATGGAAATATTCTCCTGATCAACTTGTACAACAAATTCTAAATAAGCTTATGTGAGCAATCAAGCGAAGATGGGAAAATGCTAAGAAGACTACAAAAGATATATATTAATAGGCTTTGAGATAACTCATGCCAAGTCTTAGTGAAAAAGAAGTAAAAGATTCCATTAAGAAAAATGAGAAAAAGCTCACTCTTAAATTCAATACATGTCTTGTGTTGATGAAAGACATATAATATATGGTGAAGAAAACTACTACCACATGGAAGAACATTTACAAACTTCATCAACTAATGCCTTCATTGTTCATGTTAGTGATAAAGATGACAAGGAAGATGATGGCATTGTTGATGAAGAAGATGTGGAAACAAGAGATGATGTAAATATGGATGATGAGGAGGAAGAACAAGAAGCTACATAGAAGAATCTCCCTGAGATTCAGAGTATTGAGGAAACTGACCTGGAAAAGATAATAAAAACATTAATGACCTCATTTCCTCATTCTTTGAGCAAATATTTAATGCCATCAAGCTTAGAGAAATATTCTGCCGAGTTGGTTGTGGCAACCACTACAACACCAAGCACCCAACCAATCTTTGCACCTATTCAACTAAGTACCATATTGACTGAAGTGATCAACACTTCATCTACTGAGCAGAAAGTGTCTCCACCATCATCATATTTGGCTATGTAGCAACTAGGCATTTCTATTGTCAATGCAATATCTACTTTTTTTGCTAGCCCCTCTATTTCTACTATTATTACTATTCCAAGTGTGCATATAGAAAGTACTTGGATAGTTAAGAACAAGTCTCAACTGAGTACTAAAGTTTCAAGTAAGGATAAAGGTAAATAAGAAGATATTGATCTAGATGAGGATATAGTTATCCCAAATTGGGATATCTCTTCTTTGAATCTTGATCAAATGAACATCATCATGGGTGAATTATTGCAAAAGAGGGCTAAGCAACATAAGGTTAGAGAAGAGAAAAGTAGAGAAAACCAAGTGCTTGAAGATGTAAAGAACATATTCATACATGCATTAAGCATTGAGGTCGATAGTACACAACCTATTTTGGTTTAGTTAGCAAAAGTTTTCTAGAAATTCAATGAAGATCTGAATGGACAAGAAAAGTTGCTACAAGGAGCAGAGAGTGAAATGTCCCTTTTCTGATTTTTTCATGATATTTCCAACCTCTAATCAGATCTTTAAAATCAAACAACTGCTATCACAAAGATCCACCAAATTCCTTAAGGAACCCCAAATCGGGTATGTTGAAAGTAGTGCTAAAAGCTTCACAACTTCACAAATTATTAATGAATCTGAAAATGGAAATTTTTACAGAACTTTCAGCAGCATAACAGCCTACAAATTGATATTTCCAGATCCGTATAGCCTTTACACAACAGCTCGAAAATGTAGGACCAAAACTATGCTCATCGGGCTCCCGAAATAGCACAAAATATGCTCGGAAACACCACAAGAACACTAATAATCTATCTCAGAAGTTTAATCACGTCCCAATATATATATTCAGCTCTATTTTAACAGCTTAAAGTATAAAATACAGCAGCAACCAAAACTGATATGAAATACTCAACCGGAAACACCAAACTCTTACAAAAATACACCCGGAAACTCACAAATCTGCACTGTTCAGCACAAAGGCAAACTCTGTATGAGCATGCACATGGAATGGCTTCAAACTCCCGTCCTTAGCCTTCCTAGAAACCTGCAAACTCCCGTTCTTGGGTCTCCCTGGAAACTTGCAAACTCCCGTTCTTGGGTCTCCTTCTCCACAGGTTTGGCAGCCTCTGAAGAATAACAAAGAATGAGCAAAAATCAAGTTCTGGAATCCCCCCAAAATGCCTCCAAACCTCTTTAAAAAGGGAATAACTGTAACTCACGTCCAAGAGAGGTTAATGAAACATATTTTAATAATAATTATCATTTATTAGTCCAACGGTTTCCAAAGATTAACTCTCTTTTTCCGAAACATCACTTTCTTGGGCCTGCCTGTCTTAGCAAAGATTATTATTTTTTAATTATTTGAAAAGGGGACATGACAAGTCCTCCCCTCCCAAACATTGCTTGTCCTCAAGCAATGGTTGAACAATAAACCAATCAATCCTCCTGGATCCCAAATGTAGTCATGAACTATACTACTACCAATTAACACAGACTCCTGCAAGATCCTCTGCAATATGACCAAGAGGAATCCATAATCAAACTGGCAATTATAGCTCAACCAAACTCCAAAATCACCATTACCACAATCAAAAACCCATGAGGCATAAACTCTTAGAACATCAGAACCCAAGTAAAGTGGACAAATCAAACTACCAACATAGTAAATACCATCAACGCATCCCACTGGCCTATATGGAATGTACAATCCAACTCTGCAACAATGGTGAACCCTCTCGAATGAAACTATACCAAGTATGGAGAATCCACACACTGTACAACTCTGCAAATCATCGGCCACTATCTCATAACCATAACTCCCATACACTGCTGATGGTGAAAAGACATTACAAGATAACGAGTAAGAAATGGAATCCAAACCAAATTTGTCTGCCATCAACTCCTCAGCACAGGGATCAAATGCTAACTGATGTACATACCCTGCAATATAATGTTGATAAAAAAAACCAACCTCAGTCAACAGCTCACCATGAAGGAGTGATACAACCCACTGATCACCAGCTAAGTCAAGAGATGTCATAGCCAAAGGAGTAGAATCAATAACAACACCTGCTAAAGCATCACTCCAAAAATCTTGCTCTAAGTCATGTATTATCAACCTGTCAATTGCAGGACCTATCACCATGTCATGCCCATCACAAATCTCATCCCGAGGCATCAAACTATCCCATAACTGATGATAAGCACTAGGAACCAAAGTACATCTCTGTACCACCATCTCATCAACATGGTCATCAAAGGTAGATAGATGAGCATACCTCACAGTGTAATGCCGATAGAATGCACCAATCTCAATTAGTGGCTTAGACTGCAATCCAGATGTAACTAACTGTAATCGATCATTAACCAAGTTGGAACTGACTACTACCTTGAAGACATTGCGAAGGGAGTAGTATTACTAGTAGGAACCATGCCAACTATCAGCTGACCAACATCACACATGGTCTTTGATACAACATCTCTAGTCTTCATGCCATTAGTACTAGAGGTCACCACCATGTCAGGCACACCACAAAAATCTGCTACAGCACCCAACTCAATTGAACCTGACTCTAGTGGGAATGAACCTGATATGCCAATGTTAGTATCAAGGATGGATGCATCCCCATCTCCACTGTCTCTAACAATCTCGGCCATGGACATCCTCGGATCACCAAACACCATAGCTTGTGACTGTATAGAATCAGGTAAAGACTGTAGTCGCTCTAACTCCATGGTCACCTTAGCCAAATGAAACTGTGACTCCTTGAGAGCCAATTGTGTACTCTCAAGAATCTCAGAAGTCACCTCAAGCTACTCAGTAAGATCACTCACCTCATCTTCCTTGGCCAACAATGCATCACATGCTGTACTGCCCCACTCCATAAGATAATCTCTGTCGGCTACCAACTGCATATAATTCTGTCTCAAAATCCGAATAGCCTCCCATAAAGAGTGGATCTCTGTCAAGGAAAGATAACTTCCTCCCTGCTCATCACTAGTAGGAGAACCCCATCCATAAACTGCTAACAACTGACGAGCAGCATCAAAATGTTGGCAAGTGATAGAAATGTCTTGGTCACTAACTCTCAACTGATTAGACAAATGATGGCACTGGCTTGACTGTCTCCTACAAACCTCCTCTGATGCACTGTCTGAAGGAGTGTCCTCAAAGTTACTAGTCTCTAGAGTATTACCATCCATATCCTGTGAATCAAATCTAAAGCTCATATCAACATACGGAGTATCAAAAACATTAGCATTGCTGTCCAACTCCTCTATACCCAAGGAAACTAAGTCTTCAAAACTGCCCATTGCATCCTTCTGGATGTCATCAATGCCAATGTGATCCTGGGACTCATCTATACACACTGCCAAATATGAAATATCATCAACACATTCCAGCAAGTATGGCCGACTGGATATATGAACAAAGCCCAACATTGGTGTATAAAAACTAATACCAACATCAGACAAGATACTGGCACAAGAAAAGACAACACCATGTAATCTGCTAATCAAATCCATGATAGCACCCAAACAAACACTGCTACCAAAAAGTGTTAAAGATCTCCAGCCAACTGAATCCCAAATGCCAATATAACAATCTCGAGTCCATATCCGTAAACTAGAATTGGCTGGTAACTCAAGCAAAATCCTGACTTGAGTAATATGACCAATACCAACTAACTCCACATACCTGTCATGATGAGATAATGTAGTGACAATACTGTCTTCACACACCTTCAGCTGGCGGGATAAATCATGTGAAGTACTACTAGCCTCAACCTCATGTGACGAAGCATCTAACTGTGCCTGGTACTCTCTCTCAAAAAAGTCATGAATGCTCAATGTCTGCTCATCTACACCAGGTATCTCACCATCATGCACAACAACATCCTCATAATCATCATCCTTGAGGTCAAATCTATCTATCACTCTTTGACTAAAATCATCAAATGTAGTTACCTGATCATGACCTTGAGTAGTCATTCCATGATACCACCAATCATAGGCTGCATCTTCCAAGTGTAGACTTGCAATTTGAACAACATCACTCTCCTTCATGGGGTTAAGTGTGAAGAAGGTCTGTAATTTTTGTAGCCATGCTCTAGCTGAAATTTTATTTGTTCCATCAAAAGTAGGTGCTATAAACTTGCTTATTTTATTTTTGAGCTCTCTTCCACTTATGTCATGCTCCCTTCTGTACTCTTTCTTGGGCATCAAAGTGTTCATCATATCCACATATTCTCTAAAAGGAACCGAACTACGAAAGTCATCATCTAAGCCATTATAAGTAGCTCTTAATGTAATCAAGTTACCTGTAACCTCTTCCATAGGATTAATGGCTGGATTTGGTACTGGTGGCTCATCTGCAGGCAAGAAAATAGTTTTGGTTGATTTAGATGGTGTGGATTTCAGATTTCTTGGCTCCTCTGAAGTGCTCCCTTTCTCATTAATAGATGCAACTCCTTGTAGTTTTTCTGTCAATATTTGCAAAGCCTCTCTAGTTTTTGCCAAACTATCCACTGTTTGCTTCTGAGTATTTTGGATGTCTTGGAAGAATTTCTTTGCCATCTTATCTAGATCAGCCATACTTTTCCCTTCCTTGGATTTTGTACTTTTACTTTCAACTGGAGGTTTGATCAAAATTTCTTTATTCTTTTCTCGCTGCAAATATCTCTTTTCTCTTTCACTTAGTTGCATGCAACCATAAATTTTGACATGCAACTGATTAGAAGCAACATGCAACCACCAAATTCACCAAGAACTAACATGCATATGATTAGAAGTAGAATGCAACCATAAATTTTGACATGCAAGATTTGGGTAGTTATCAAAACTGACATGCAAGATCTGGGTAGTTGTCAAAACTAACATACAAGATCTGGGTAGTTGTCAAAACTGACCTGCAACTTCTACAAACCCTCAGGCTGGCAAGATCATGGCTCTGATACCACTGAAATGTCCCTTTTCTGATTTTTCATGATATTTCCAACCTCTAATCAGATCTTTAAAATCAAACAACTGCTATCACAAAGATCCACCAAATTCCTTAAGGAACCCCAAATCGGGTATGTTGAAAGTAGTGCTAAAAGCTTCACAACTTCACAAATTATTAATGAATCTGAAAATGGAAATTTTTACAGAACTTTCAGCAGCATAACAGCCTACAAATTGATATTTCCAGATCCGTATAGCCTTTACACAACAGCTCGAAAATGTAGGACCAAAACTATGCTCATCGGGCTCCCGAAATAGCACAAAATATGCTCGGAAACACCACAAGAACACTAATAATCTATCTCAGAAGTTTAATCACGTCCCAATATATATATTCAGCTCTATTTTAACAGCTTAAAGTATAAAATACAGCAGCAACCAAAACTGATATGAAATACTCAACCGGAAACACCAAACTCTTACAAAAATACACCCGGAAACTCACAAATCTGCACTGTTCAGCACAAAGGCAAACTCTGTATGAGCATGCACATGGAATGGCTTCAAACTCCCGTCCTTAGCCTTCCTAGAAACCTGCAAACTCCCGTTCTTGGGTCTCCCTGGAAACCTGCAAACTCCCGTTCTTGGGTCTCCTTCTCCACAGGTTTGGCAGCCTCTGAAGAATAACAAAGAATGAGCAAAAATCAAGTTCTGGAATCCCCCCAAAATGCCTCCAAACCTCTTTAAAAAGGGAATAACTGTAACTCACGTCCAAGAGAGGTTAATGAAACATATTTTAATAATAATTATCATTTATTAGTCCAACGGTTTCCAAAGATTAACTCTCTTTTTCCGAAACATCACTTTCTTGGGCCTGCCTGTCTTAGCAAAGATTATTATTTTTTAATTATTTGAAAAGGGGACATGACAGAGAGGAAATTTGAGAACAAGGTATTGGAGCAAGTAGCATAGAAAATTGGAATAAATCAAGTAGAATTGTCTACTATTCTCAGGTCATTGGAAACCTCTGCATATAATGCAACTTCATTATTCAAAAAGTTATGTGATATATCTATCTTCACCCAGGGAATCAAAGATAAATTATCTAAGATAGATGAGGACTTGAAGGCAAGTATACACCAGTTGTTACTTGACCCAAGCTATAGTTTTTCTTACTATTCAAAGATCAAATATTTGACAAATTTGTAAGAAAAATTAATAAGGGAAGAAACTAGAATAAGGGCCACACCTGTAGACATCCAAAGCGTGATTCTCCCAAACATAGATGCATTGCAGAAGCACATTACACATGCTAAGACACTCATCCATGACAAAAACTTCTCCATAGTTGATCACATGATGGAGTTATCAACAAAAGTATAGATTGCATTTCATACAAGTAAGTTGTTATAGGAAAATTGGGACAAGACAATGGCATTGATTTTAAGGTACATTCTTACTTCTTGTCACATTTTGGCATCACCATGTAGTATACACCTTTGGCATTTATATCAAAAAGTGGGAGAAGTATGTATATATATTGAGGAGAAGTATAATATAAGATGAATGTATATATGAATATTATTGGGAAAGTATAATATGTGATATATGTATGGGGTAGCAGCACAATATTATACAAATACATGTACAAATAATTAAAAAACACCCTTTATGAAAGCAATTTTGAAAAATCTCAAAAAAAAGGTATATTACCGAGTTGAAGACATAGAATGGAGATAAAAAAAATGTTTTGACCTAAAAAATTTGAGTATTCAATTTTGGATTGATAAGTGTTTTTTTGTCACTAATGCCAAGGGGGGAGATTGTTGATATTAAGGTCAAGTTTGTTTATTAGTGACTCACACTTAGTCAATTGGTTAAATTGCTACAAAGCTTATCTAGTAGTTTATAGTGTTAAACGAGAGATCCAATTACGATTGAGTTCTATAGTTTGAGTTTTAGAATCTACATTCAGTTCACACTGAGTAGTATCTACCCAGCTAATCAATGATAGTGCTAACCGAACTTCACAATATTAACCGAGTTGCACAATGGCAACTATATTCTCCAGTGCTTACTAAGTTCATAGTGTTAGTGATGTGAATCTATTGTTGAACAAGCTAAGGAGTATCAACCAAGTGATTTAGTTAATACTGAGCTCGTAGTGTTAGTATTGATTGAGCTATGTAGTGTCAACCAAGTAGTTCAATTTACATGTTGAGTTTTATAGTATTTTCTGAGTCACAAGTGCTGATTGAGTTTAGACTACTTGGAAGTGATTAGTATGAATTGAGCTTCTATGTCTACTAAGAGCATGACAATGTCGAGTGTTGACAATGGTTGCCAAGTATCAGAACCTCACCGAATTTGTCTTTAGAACTCGAGTGCATATATTTGAGCTGACTTTGTGATCCTTATGGAAATCTATATTGTAGTTGACTTTGATGAATTGTGTTTTGGATTGGTATATATGTAATATATTACGTCACATCCAAATAAGAAAAAAGAAGAAAGAATGAAGAGAAAAAGTGTGAATTAAGAAGACTACAAGCAATATAAGGGACAACAAAGATTTATCTATCAAGGTGATTGTTACATTTCAAAGGAATCTCAACCAGCAAATCAGAGTTGTAGATTAAAGATTAGCCACTGGTTTATCTTAAAAGTTGTATTAGTTAAATTATTTAAGAAGGTAGACTTAATAGTCTTTTGCAAATATCTTTACCAAATGAATATTTCATTGTATGTGTTGTAAATACTTTCACAAGGTGGACCTAGCAGTCCTTACTGCTCCTAACAGGGAAGATCATTAGAAGTGATCAATTGTATGCCCTAACTAGCCAACTTTACACTAAAATACTAAATCTATTGCGTATCATCCCCACCCTAGTTTTAATTTCTATTTGGAAGGTTTCTAGGTCACCATATAATGTGTCAAAGTGTTATGCATGTTTTATTGCTTCCATTCTTTCATGCATACAATTAGATCAAAATATTATAGGAAGGATGAACTGATGAAATAAGTTGAAGTTTTATTGGTTCATGATTCACCCCCCTCTCAATAACCTTACCTACCTCATATTTCCAACAATACCAAGAATAGATCAAATCAACAAAATCATGAGATAAAGTCAATGAAAGATATCCACCTAAAGTCAAGAACCACATGTCAAAAGTACATTATCTATGAGCTACCAACAATGAAAGTAAATAACCACATTAAATACATCCAATAATAAGTATACCACAATAAGTACACCACCAATAACACCACCATTAGAGGCAAATACAAAAATTACAAAGGAGACTCAGGCTACATTCTAAGGAGTTTCATCACATGGTCAAACTACTTGAGTTACCCTAGGCTGATCTCTTAATAGACCTCAAACCCTCAAGTGTGGAGTTACCTAGATTGGTTACTTTGAACCCTGGGCCCTCAACGTGACACATGAAAAGCTAAAATACCCTCTCATGAAGACGAGGAAAACCAATCATACCTCTCACTAGGTATCATCTCATTCCTTTCCTTAGTCTTTATGAGCACTCAAGGCATGAGTGAGGCAATATCTCTAACTTATCTTTTTAGTGTGTTTCCCCAAATTATTAATTACTAGATTATCACTTACTGCATAACTTATAATAGGTTACCCTAGCACTGACCATTTTGAGTCTTGGACCCCTACTACAAGCCATTCCCAAAGATATGCACCTTAACAATCTCTTCTAAGCACATATAACACACTTATGTACCATACCACAACACCCATGAGGATCAAACTTGGTTCCTTAGTAGGGAACCGAAAAATGAGTCGCTTCTCCCAACCCAAGTAAACATAAATGCACCACATAACAATTCTCATGAATGTAACTTCCAAATTGAAACACAAGCTCATCATAATTTTTGGAATAGAGAAACATCATAAAGAAATCATGAAAGTAAACCTCTAGTGTACATCATAGTTGGCCAACTAAACAACTCATATCAAAACCCATCACCAAAAAAAAAAAAAAAAAAAAAAACTCAAAACTCAATACATTTACAAAATAGATACCAAAAATAATAATCCCTAATAGATATATAGAAGGCAAAGGTTTCAACCATCTAGTATAAATCATTTATTTTCAAAAGTTTAACTTAATTATATGAATAAGAAAATGACCATATAAAATTATTAGCACTAGTTATAATTCAAATTTATTATACTCATACTAAATTATTTTGAATTATTAATAATTTTAACAAATTAATTTACAAATCAATCTATAAATAAGTCTCATTTAAAAACATAAATTAACTTAATTAATTTACAAAATTTTCTTTAAATAATCATAAATTAATTCTTAAATTAAATAAAACTTATTTAAAAATAAAATAGATTAAATTAGCTAAACTATTTTTTTAATAAAACAACCTAACTTTATGCCATCATAAAAGAATAATAATTTAAAACTAAAATTAAATATCACACACACACACACACACACACACACACACACACACACACACACACACACACTAGGATAACTAAATAAACAAATAAGAAAATTCTTTACATGACCCATCCCTTTTAAGTTAACCATTTTTTTGAACAAAATAATTTAATAAGTATAGTGGGGTACCTCACACTCCCCTCATTTATCACATAGGAAGCAAGGTTGCATAGCAGCAGTTCTTGCCAAATTGTTGGGAAAGTTGACATATTTTGATTTGTTCATGGTAAATATGGTAAATATAGATGGATGGTAAGCAATTCATTTTTTTTATATTGTTACATTAGTTGATTTGATTAAGTACAAGATTTTTATTTATTTTTAACTTAATGCTTCAGTGAAAAATTTATGGTATATACCTTATGGTGAAAGATAACTTTCTATAGAAAAAAAACATAAATAAATAAAAGGAAAATAATAAAGAATAATTTTTTTTTTAAAGAACAAGACTTAATCCACTAATAAAAATTAAAAAAATATTTAACATATAATCACCTATAAAGATATAATAGAAATAAAAACAATAGAATAGTAACACAAAAGTTTTGAAATTAATTCAACTAATGAAAAATATAAAACCATGAAACATAGTAATGAATAATTCAAAATAATTCATATTTGAACTCAATAAAATAAATCTATTTATTTTCTGTCTTTAAATAATTAAAAAAGCTATTGCCACTACTTTGTGGTTTGAGAAAGAATTCCCACAAAATCTATTCTTATGGCTCAAAATGTTTTAGCCAAGAGAAATTTCAAGAAATAATTTTAAAATTTGAAAAAGTTAAATATCATGAATATTTACTTTATAAAATACTGTTAAATAATATTATTACAAAAATAATACATTTCTAGTGGTTGTAAGTAACCAATTTAATCAGTAGTTAATATCTTGTCATTACCTATAGTTCTATTGCCTAACGGTAGGAACTAATAAATAAATGAAGGCAATGTAAAAGCATGCCTGCCGATCCCATTGTGGCTTGTCCAGCCATAAATAATTATTTTATTTTACTTTTCCATTATCCTTGATCCATGTGTGTTTTTTTCTTAAATTTTCTATAGAAATAAAAGAGGATGGGGTGAATATTTAGGTTGCCGCACAACCATTTTCATACAATTATTATTTTGTCTTAAATTTTATTTATTCATTTAGTATGAATCAAATATATTGTTTATCAATATATTCAAAAAATATATTTATATATAAATTTTTTTGTTGTTTTTTATCTTATTATAACAAGAGTCTAGTTACCATAAACTATATTTCTTTTCTTTTTTTTTTCACTTTTAAGTAAACACATTAAAATAAATAAATAATGGTTCTATTTTTATTTTCATCAATCTGGTGAATTAAATTCATGTATTTTTTCAGTAAAACCTTGAGTAATTTAATTTGTTTTCTACCCAATTTTCTTCTGTAGAAACAATTAAGAATCTAATTTTGTTCACAAAGATCTGGGGAGATAACTATAATAATAGACAAGATTCAAGCACCCAATAAACATGAAG
Source organism: Cupressus sempervirens (assembly GCA_028749045.1). Lineage (NCBI taxonomy): Eukaryota > Viridiplantae > Streptophyta > Pinopsida > Cupressales > Cupressaceae > Cupressus > Cupressus sempervirens. The sequence goes on from CM053792.1 coordinate 478,425,981, forward strand.
TAAACAGATCTCTTCCAATGAAAAATGTAATCACAATTTTTTAAACTCTACCTCACATTGATGCTAATAGTCTAGCAGTCAGGTGAATGTTCTACTTAAACAAAATGCTTAAAGCCACCAAACTTTCCTTCTTCAAATCCTAGAGTTGCTCCCCAAAAACCTGTGTGCAATTGTAGATGCTAAAAAATGGTTCACATCTATAGTTTCATGACTTCTTCATACTAATTTGTCCCATTTTCTCATTCTACTAACTCTGATCATTTGGCCAGATTGACCATATTTTGTAACTTGTATTCTCTTTCACATCAATTTCAAATCAACTCAAAATCATTTCAAATCAACTCAAAATCACCACAAATCAACTCAGAATCACTTGAAATCAATCCTAATCAACCTGAAACATATCAAACATCTCAAATCAATCATCATTTATCTGCTCCTAGGCATTGTTGTGGCTTTCAGTGTCTTGGAAACCTATCAACTTATCAATCTTATCAATCTGACCTTAGTACTGTCATAGCTCTCAGTGCTAGGTCAAACTATCATTCATGTCATTCAATATTTGACATTGTTGAGGCTTTCAATGTCAAATCATGACATCATCAACCATTTTAATAACATTGACAATATCCATCAATGTTATTATGATCAAACCTTATCAATCAATTTCAATCCTGTAGCATTTACAATGTCGGTTAAATGTTACATATCAACCAATTCATGTCATGTGTCCTTAGCATGTTATCAACTTCAATCAATCAATTTGACCATTGCTTTGGTCTACCTTTTCATCATCTTATTTGACATCCATCATTGTCACATTTTTATCAAAGGATACGGTCGCATTCATTTAATCAATTTGGCCAATTATCTACTAATTTTCTCTATAGGATTAAATAACCCATAATTTAATTCTATTATTCTCACAAATTATTCTTCCTAATTATCATCCTCAATTAATTAATTGATTCATTATCTGCAAACCATGGAAATTCTTAATTTCCTAGTTCCATTTTCCATCATTTAATTCCATTTTCTACTAATTTTGTGGAATAAGAGGATTTTTAATTCAAATATTCCATAAAATATTCCATCATCATTACACTTGGATATGACACCTCATGGATTCTCCTTTGACACTTGGCTAAGATTTGTCGTAATCAAATATTATTACCTCTTACGCATGTCTTTATTTGGCTTATTCGTCATAGATTCTTGGCTTTAAGTGGGTTGAGGTGTCTTATGATGCGTCGTAGATTCTCTTCCACATTTAGCCAAGTTTGACTCTCATGTGTCATACAATCTCACAATTGGCATATTCTTTCATATGCGTCATAGGAATCTCTTGCCACATCGCATATCATGGGTGAAAAATCCAATGCTCTCACCCTCCATGTCAATTATAAAATGGACACCCTTCCTCTCATTTCAGTGCTAAATGCTTAAGTTTTGAAAATCCAAATCTTTGAGTCTTTGAGTCTCTACTTCTTTGCATTTTGCATTCTTGCTCTCACATTAAATCACACTTCAAGTATTCTCATGGCTTTATCCCTATCATAGGCTCTTTCCTTCAATCTTGTGTGCACTATAGGCAAATTGGAGCTACAATCATTTGGAGAAGAAAGAAGGACATGGGAACTACAAATGGAAAAGGGAGTTTTTAATTATGTTTTCTTTCTTTTGATTAGTTTGGCTTTCATGGTAGACTAGTGGGTGCTAATATATGTTGATTGAGTTTTTGATTTAATCATAGTATGTTATGCATTTAACCCATTTTCTGGTCCTACAGCAATAATGACCCAAAAACCCTCTAATATAGAATTCTAATTACCTTATAGGGTTTCAGACTCCACAAGCTTTAAAATTGTAATTATTTTATTTAATTATTCCTTTCATGTACAATTAATCCATTTATTAAAAAAACCCAAAAGAAATTGACCTAAAATTTTAGGCACTCCCTACAGATACTTGGTATCAGACGGTGAGCATGGAGATAGATTTGGTGAGACCATTAGAGAGAAAATTTACAGGTTATGTCCATGGCCTTTTGCATTATTCAAAGAGGATCTATGTACCACTATTGGATGAGCTTCATATATTGATCCTATTAGAGGCCAATCATGCACCTTACTTGATACATCTAGGTGTCAAGATGATGCATGCATATTTACGACATCTATACTTTTGGACAGGGATGAAGCATGATATCGTTGATTTTGTGGCTAGGTGTCTTGACTGCCAGAGGGTCAAGGCAGAGCACCAACATCTAGCAGGGATTTTACAGCCTAATCTCATTCCTTCATGGAAGTGGGATATTATTTCTATAGATTTCATTGTGTGATTACCTATGGCTACTCGTCGACATGATGTTATCACAGTCACCATTGACCGGTTGACTAAGGTGGCACACTTTTCACCGATGAGTTCATCCTACAAAACAAATTTAGTAGCTAATGTCTTCATGTGTAACATCATGTGATTGCATGGTATTCCCCGAAAGATTATTTCAGATAGGGATCTCGTATTCACATCGACATTTTGGACATCCTTATAGTATGATCTTGGAACACAGTTGAACTTCAACTCAACTTATCACCCAGAGAAAGATGGTCAGACTGAGAGAGTGAATCAGTTTCTAGAGGATATGTTGAGGATGTATGTAATGGACAAACAAACTCTTTGGGAGGATTATCTATACCTAGTAGAGTTTGCATATAATAATGGGTATCACGGTTCTATCAAGATGGCACCTTTTCAGGCTTTGTATGGTCGTCCTTATTGTACACCATTGAGTTGGGATAGTTTAGAGGATCTCATCCTATTGTGTCTTGAGATGCTTTGAGATATGAAGCAATAGGTAGTGTGCATCCATGAGCACATGTCTACAACACATGATAGACAAAAAATTCTGCCAATGCTCATAGGATGGATAAGAAATTTGCACTAGGTGAGAAAGTTTACTTCAGAGTGCATTCGTGGAAGAGTCTGATCTATTACGGAAAGGGTTTAAAGTTAAGACCTTGTTTTGTGGGGCTATTGGAGATTCTTGAGAGTATAGGTCCAGTTGCCTATTGTCTTGCATTGCCGCCCAACTTAGCTCATGTTCATGATGTTTTCCATGTTTCAGTTCTTAGATAGTATATTCCTAATGTGATACATATTCTTGATTGGAATGCATTATAGGTGGAGGATAGTAGCTGGCTTTGGAGCCAGTGCACATTCTGCAATAGTGGGATTTGATCCTCAGGGGATGAACCATAGAGTAGGTAAGGGTCCAATGGGACCCTACTGATGAGTCATTAGCTACTTGGGAGGATGCATCTAGTTTATAAGATTTATACCCCAATTTTTTTATAGGCTTCCAAGAGTAAGCCTAAGTCTAGGGGGGTGGATTTAGTGCCTACCCCTAGTTTACTTTTCATATTATATTGTCAAATTCTTTTAGGCCAGTTTTATGGTTATGTTTGATGATTAGTGGTAATTGATTACCCAATTTTTTTGGATGTATTTCATACTTAGTTGATTTATGTGATGAGCTACTTGGTACTCGGTTATTTCATGTGTACATGGTTATTCTTTCAATGATGATTCTTGTATATAGTGATTTTAGTTATTTCATGATGATAGTTAGATGAATGATTTATATGCAATTTTTATGGATAGTTACCCCATAACCCCATACTTTCATGTGTATGGTGTAGATGTGTGCTCTACCTTATGTTAAACATTTTTGATATGGTTGAGGGAGGGAGTCATAGTCACCTACTAGTCAGGATCTAAATGATACACCACTCTCCACTATTGTTTGTTTAATTTAGATTACACACACATGCTCAGATTTTATGCAGATTGCAAGTACCAAACATCGACTTCCCTGAATTGCTAGGATGAGGGTTCCCTATCGTAGTATCTCGATGCTAAAAGAAGGGAGATAGTTCTTGAGTCCAAATCCTAACCCTAAGCCAATTTTCCTAGAAAATAGGACAAGTATCTGAGTTATTTACCCTTCCAAATTCATCAAGTGATGTGAATTTGTGATTTTGACCCCTGAGTTTGATTTAGTACTTGATCCTTTATAATAGGTTTTCTTATTTAGTTTCGTGGGTCTGTTGGGATTTTTAGTTATAATTAAATCAAATTAAGAGAACATTAAACGATTTAGTTTAACAAAAAAATTATAAAGAAAAATTAATATTTAATAATATTTAATTAATTAATAAAAGAAATAAATTTAAAAAGATTTAATTAAGTTCTAATTTTTGGCATAATTATATTATTTAATTTAATAATAATTTATTTAGGAGTTTTATTTTAATAATAAACTCTAAATATTATTATTAGTTAAATTAATGAATATATTATTAAAGATGTCTTGTGATTTAATAAAGGAGAGAGAGAAAACTAATTTAATAAAGATTATTTTAATTAAAATGCAAAAAGTTTGCACATAAAATTAAAATAAACTAAAACAATAAAGAAAAAGATTTCACGTGATTGCAAAATCGAAACCCTAAAGGGAGAAGGCTCTTTATTAAGAAATCAGAGCTCATTTCTCCACACAAAGGTTTGGAGAAACAAATTTTTGAGAAAGAGGATTTTTGAAAGGGCAGGAATTTCTTGCGAGCTCTGAGTATCCGATCAATTAGCATCAAATTAAGGTAGGATCTTGTTAAGTTTTGCGTAGTAATTTCCTATTTGAAATCTCTTTGTTTTCTCTATGTTTTTATGGATCTATTTTTAGACTTTAATTCGGGTTGAAACCCTTATGTAAAAATGTACTATTCTTGAGAATATCCGTGAAAGAATTTAAGATTGGAAACCCTTGCTTGAGAAATTTGGTGATTCGTAATTGGATTGATTGGATTTGGGATGGGGTTTGGAAAAGGATACCAATACTCTAATTTTACAAAACTAATAGTTTGTATTTGTTTTCCTAATAGATCTATATTGATAGATTTGTCTCTCTCTCACACACACACACATTACCACAATAATTATTTACTGCAATAATTTTTATGACATGTGTAAGGTTTCATTTGTACTTGGAAAATTGAGAAATTGTGTATGAAATTGGGGGGGGGGGGGGGTGGGCATTGTTTATTTTACTATTTTTATATAAAATTAAATAAAAATTGAAAAAAGGGAAATTGCGGGTCATAATTTCTTGTCCCCCTCTTGTGTTGCATCACAGCCTGACTACAAAGGCAAGCAAGGCTATTGATAACGGTTGCTACAATAGGCGAGGCTGCTTAAGTAGTTGAAGCTACTATTAGGAGCAAGGCCATCAACTTTTAAAATATAAACATGCATTTATTTTCATATTATTAATTTTATTTAATAATTTTATTATTAAATAAAGTTTTTTTTTGTTTTTTCGATCAGTAAGAGGTTGAAGCCAAGATTAATTATTATTATATGTTGTGGTTAATTATTATTATTATTTATTAATCTCGAATAGATTTGAACTCAAGACCTCTTGAATAAGAGGCTCACAATTTACCATTGCATTGTAGGCTCTTGCCTTATTATTAAATAAAGTTCTTAATATAGAGATTTATTAAATTAGTTCAGTTAATATTTAATATTATTAATAATAATCATTTTTTATAAATAAATAAATATTAATAATTTAATAATAATATATATTTTTAATAATAGTTATTAAAAGAATTAGTTTTATAGTTATCGGTAAGTTGTATTATTTTAAAAATTAAAGAAATTATTTTAATGAAGTTTGGATTTTATTAAGCGACAGTTTATTTTTATATAAAAAAATTGGGTTTTTATATCTAGAGAATTTTAAGGAATTTGTTGAGTCTTTTGAGATTTTTGTGGACTCAAAAACCTTAGAGAATCTGATACTTAGAAAAAAAATAAAAACTTGAACCTTGTTTTTATATCAAAATCTTATGTTTTCAAAACCAAACAAAATTATGAAACTACACTTGCTGTAATGTATGTTTTACTTTGTGTTGGCTTTGGGGTTGACTTAGTATGTTGAATAGTTTTTGGATGTTTACTAGAGGTTTGGGGAGTTTTATTTTGTGATGATGTTATGTATAGTTTGGCCATGATCTTTTGTACCCAACCATGGTGATGTATTCACATATTTCTATGATGAGTTTTAATAAGTTGTTTGTTAGTGCTTTCCAGTCGCTTGTATAGGACTGAGGTGAATGGTGTAATTTTACTTGTGTAACCTTTGAGTTTTTGTTTGGTTATCTTTTGATGCTTTCCAATTGTTTTCATAGAATCGAGGTGATTATTGTGGCTTTCTTTTTGTAACTTTAGGGTTTTCGATCGATTATCTTTTGATGATTTCTAGTTGCTTGCATAGGACTGAGGTGAATATTGCAATTTGTCTTTAGGTGCTTCCAATTGCTTGTAAAGGACTAAGGTGAAAATTGTGATTTAATGAGTTGTACTTTTCATGAGATTAGGGTAGGTAATCTATGTGTATGTTGGGAAGTGGCTTGCAATGGAGGTTAGAGGCCTAAAGAACCTGCCTAGGTAACCCATTGTAAGTTGTTTTAATAAGTGATAAAATTTCATTAAATGGGTCTAAAATGAATTAATAAGAGTAAGTATTTTTCCTCACCCATACCTCGAGTGCTAGTACAGGCTAGGATGGCAGTAGAGAGGATGATTGGTTGTGACCTTGCTTCATTAGTATGCCTTGTCTGTATGAAAGGATACTAATGCCGCATAGAGACACTAGGGGGTTAGAGTTTAGAGAGGCTGATAGGGTAACCTTAGAGTTGGCTCATGTAATGAAACTTTCCCACATATATAGTAGGTTTCCTTTATGTCTTTCTTGCCTCTGCGATTAGATGTTATTTGTGTCTTGGTACCTTTGAGTAGATTTCTATCACATTTTCCTTGACCTAGATGATGATTATAACTATTGGATTTGTTTTCCATTTGGGACTTGAGATTATCTACCTAGCACAATGAGAGTGGGCCATTTAGATTCCACAAGGTTGAGTGGTAGTGTTTCTTATACTATTGAGATCCAATAACTAGATGTCATTGTTGGATATACTTGTGTAGTTGTCCCTTTCATTTTGAGCTTGTATGTTTGTTGGATGGTTATCTTCTATTGTATTAATACTTGATTATCTGGAGATCTTATGAGATTTATTTATTCATGATGTATGTATATTATTTGAGCTTTTCATAGACTGTGAGTTGTACAATGGATTATTATACATTCTGATTATGCCAAGTGACATCTTATGTAATTGTATATTATTGGATGCGTACTTGTGATTATTCTATGATGTGGATTTGTCAAATATTAGATTTAATCTTAATAAAACTTATGAATTTGATTCAACGTCATGGGACCCTTAAGAGATGTAATCTGTTTATGGATTGTTTGTATGTATATGAGATATAACTTCCACTATATTATCTCTTATTGTTATTATCTTAAAAAAATGTTTGGCAAACTTAGTGAAACTTTAGGTTAATTTCTTTTGGGTTCCTTGGTAGGGCATTATAGAAGATATGGTGCAAAATAGGAGAAAAAGAATATTGAATAGGGATCCATCCATGGTCCAGGAAGGGAATTATGGAAAGGGTGATAAAAGGTCTTAAAATGTAAGTGCATCCATTTTAAGATGGTATATTTAGCCCCTACTTTAGCAGGAGTATGAGTTGCCTCAAACTCATGGTAAAGTAGATCAAAAGAAAAATATGATCATATCACAATTTAGTAGACAAAGAAATCACCAAGCTAGGAACAATGCATAGGTTTGAAGATATCCCATAAATCATACCAAGCCAGAATAAGCCATATTGAATCCATAGTTTCCCTTAAGAAACTTGAGTCTTCATCAAATCCCAAAATCACTATAAGATATATTTCAATTATAGGAAAGAAAGAGAGAGAAGGGGGTGTAACCAAATTTTTCAATAAGGTTTGTTTCTTATTGTGAATCTGTAGTGCCTCTCGTATTTGTAGTATGTACCTTATATTTTGATTTGAGAGATACTTTTACTCATGTTATTTTTACATTGAGATGACCTGATGGTAATATGTTATACTTTGATTTTCGATATCATAGATGTTAGATTACTATGCCGCTTAGTTGATTGTATTTAAATGATGATGCCATTTTGAGATGACAACATGTTTTATGATGATATCTAGTTATACGATATTTGGGCATATTCTCTTATTACATTTTATGTTGGATTTAATGCTATGGTTATCTACTTCATTCTTGCTTTGTGATGCTTATGCAAACGTGAGTGATTTGAATGGATTATTTTAGTATAATTAAATAAATGGTTAAAATAGGTTATTTAATGCAATTATTCCTTTAGCTATGTTATTATATGAAATTGCACTTGATCATGTGTTTTAGTGTGCATGATTTATATCCTTGGTAGTGGCACATGGAGTTAGTGATTTAGCTATTCATATCTAGCCAATGTCATCCTTGTATGGCTGACATATACTATTTTATTATTTAAATTAAACCTTCTGGTGATTTAATGAATTTGGACTCATTTGCATTATTTGATTAGACCTGTGAATGTGTCTGTACATTTAGAGGTTCACATTTGTCATGAAAGTTTGTAAGGTTTTCTGTGATTTTAGTTTAAGGGTTTTTAGGATTTAATTTAATTGATTTTAATTCCCAACAACTTTGCCATAAATGAATTCCAATTACTTGGAAAGCCTATTTTCATTTGGGTTGATTCAAGGTTTAATTGGGTTACCAGGTTATTTACCCTAATTGATTATTCAATTGAAAAGTGAATAAGTATCCAAAGAGGAAATTTATTCCTCACTTCTCAGTTTTTAAAATAAGAAAATTGAGAGCTTTTTCCAAATCCTCTTCGAGAGGATTGCATTTATGTTCATTGTAGGAGCTATGAGCATGGGATCTTTGTAAGATTAGTCTCATTGGATCCAACTTAGGGAGACCTTGGATTGCTGCAACTTTCGACAACTTCTATGAGATATTTATTTTATTTGGCTATCAAGTATGAATCCTATTTTTGTGTTTCATCTCCATTTCTACTTCTGTTTATTGTACCTATATGTTAGGTGGTTGAGAAAGAGTGTTCACCTCCATTTTTGATTGCTAGTTCTACTTGGTTGGTTGACTATGAATGTTTCCCTAATTTTTGGGATGAGGGTTTGTGGTTTCACACTGTTATGCTAGCCATTTTTGCATACAGTATTTGAACCTAAATTTTATTGGATTTTCATGGCATTTGTTCCCTAAGACCAAATGGGTTTTAATTTCTAAGTTTTTGAGTTTTGAGGTTTTTACATCAATTTGCATGCCACCTAGATTTCTTGGGTTTTCTTGGCATGATGTTGGTTGTGGACTTGGATTATCCATAGGATGTTAGTCATAACACTATTACACTTTTATGTTGAATTGGGATGCATGCCACATCCGTATTCCTAAACTTGTATTTGGTTGAGTGTTATTTTGCATGTGTTCTCATCTAGCCCTTATTTTATGATCTTTGTGATGGTGGTGAACACACACATGATCACGTGCACATACATTTGTCAGGTGACTTGCAAGACTTGAAATTTGGATTGTATTTAGGTGGAGTTATGTCCATTGGGGCTGGGTTGGGAATATGCATGCCTCAAAGAACTCATCATTGGATGAGCATGGGTAGGGTAGGATAGCACTATGGAGGGGCTTTTACCACAACCTTGGTGACTATTTCCTAGGTTGGCATGAAAAAGGCTTAATTAAGTGATAACTAAATAAATTTACTAGGTAATAAATTAAGATAATAAAATGTTTGTGAGCACCCAGAGTTCACCCAAGGACACTTATTGTGAGAACCCAGAGATGACTTGAGGACATAGGATTGTGCTCCTTTTGTTGGGGAGTTAGAGCTTCTAATACTAGCTTGGGCTACCTGATGCCAATAAATTTACCCTCCAACGAGTCCCTACATAGTTGACCCATTGAGTGTTTGACTAGGACCTATTGTACTTGCATTGTCTCATGATCTTGGATGCAGTCCTCTTTATTATCTGGCATGAGTATTAGCTATGGACATTTTCTTTATGTATATTTGTGGTTGGATCATTATCTCCATCAGCACAATGGGAGTGGACCTATGGTTTTCACACAGTTGGGAGACATAGCTACCTATACCACTACTGGGGATTGGTGTATAGAGATGGTCTATTATTTCAGTGTGATTGATGCTTATTGTTTCACTTGGTACTTCAAGTTTTAGAGTATGTTATCTTGTGATTTATGCTTTTATTGGGATCCTTAGATATCATGTTTAGATGATGCTAGTTTAATTAACACATTCCTTTATTATGATGTTAGCATATGGTTAGATGATGAGATTTATTTAGTTGGAATATATACTACTTTATTATTTTAGCATGATTAGATTTTCTTGTTCTTATGATATTATTACGTTTAATAGTGACACCCTAATAAGATAGTTTTGACTATCCAGTCAATAGTTTGGGATGTTATTCATGGGGGATGGCTAGGGCCTTCAAGGTCTCATGATGTTATTGTGGTTAGGAAGAACCACACAAGAGTTTAGTGGTTTTTTACATTGTGATGTTGCTTTCAGTACATTTTCTTATAGTGCTATGGATTATATGGTTATTTGTATTTCTATATTGCTTCTCTTATGTTTGAGTGTCCAAGCTTTGACTTGTGGATGTGATACTACCTGATGTGGAGGTTCTAACTCTCTATTTTATCCCTCTGAGTGTTCTTGGAATGTTTCTTTCATTTCTCGAGTGATAGTGCTTCAACAATGGATGATACTTGTAAAGTATCACACACCCAAAGAAGAAATATCATGTGATACTAGAAAGTATCACACACCCAAGGGAATTCTATCTCACGATACTGGAAAGTATCACACACCCATTGAAAGACTATTGTACAACACTATAAGAGTATCTCAAAACCTTAGAGATTGTATCACCCAAAGCCTACAAATATCACTGGCCCATTAAAGAAATGTTGTACGATACTAGCAAAGTATTGCCTAGGTTGTATGGAAGTATCGCTTGGGTCTGTGAGAAAACCTACTTGGGTGACCAATGAGAACTTTTCAACTTGACTGAAAGGTTTTGAGAGGTGATTGGGATACCCTTTGTAGAGTTTTTGAATTCTAGTGTTTGACCTTTCAAATTTGGGATGTTTCAGATTCAAATGCATTTTGTGAACTTCTATAGTCATTTTTGGTCAATAGTGACATTCAGAGATCCGTTGGTGTTGGATTTTTGTTTAGTCTTCCATTGCGATCTTTGTGATCCTTGTATATTGATCATCGTGTGCATCCATACTTGTAAAAAAAACAAATTATCTTGGCTTATATTTATCCTTGTTCCAAGGATATCTTGGCAGGGCATTACATCTGGTATCAGAGCCCATGTTGCAACATAGGGATCTCTATGTTATGCTTCCACTATGTTATTGTTTTCTATGCATATATTGTTATCAAATGTTTTCTATTTGATATCTTGTTGTGTATCATGCTTATGACTCTTATGATTGTGACATATGATTATGATCTTATCTTGTTGCTTCCATAGTGACTCCTCTTGCACATAGACCTAGTAGTTAAGATAGTTGCAATCGATGAAATAACCATGAAGAAGAACACCAAGAGGAAGAACGTTAGGATGGTAGGAAAGATAGAGTAAAAATAATTAGGCTGGAATTGGGGCATTGATGCCTTTGCTACATGAGATCATATCTTGGTTGGGACCTTGTGATGAGGAAAACCAATGTGACCATGGTCAGGACGAGGGATCTCATCATGGAGATTCCCACATGTTTGAGCATAGAGAGGAGGAGTGTGAGAGTGAGCATTCTCATACACCACCTAGTGGCCAAAGGCACTGTAATAGTGAACATTCCATCCATTTGGATGTTATGAAATCTCTTCAGTAGTCTAAACCACCATTCTATGATGGCAAGGGAGGTGGCCTCAGAGCAGAGACTTGGCTATTGGATATGGAATGTTTCTTTTCCATGTATCCATGTACAATGAATTTGAGGACTCATTATGTAGTCATGCAACCTAGAGACCATGCATCTATTTGGTAGAACATCGAGGGATAGAAGCTCCAAATCAACATCATAGATCTCATCTAGGAGATCTGTGAGGAGAGGTTTAGAGGAATATTTTTGTCCCCTTAGTTTAGGGAGGCTCGTGTTGATGAGGTCCATGAGATTAGACAAGGGAACATGTTGGTGGACCATTACAAGATCAGATTCTTTGAGCTTAGGTAGTACTCATGTAATTATCATGATGAGATACTCCTTACTCAACATTTTGTCTAAGATCTGAAGGATTCCCTTATTAGAGAGGTTCAAATGAATCAGCCTAGGATACTTATCCTTACTGCAAAGAAGGGATAGATTGCTGAGAGTAATTTGGCTAAAGGGTTCAGTGATAAATTAAGTTTTTAGAGCCATAGTGCAAGAAATTTAGGACCAAATGCATAGTTCACTCAGTCCTCAGGAAAGGGCCAAACCTAGGTTGCACCCTCTTAGAGTGGTTATCTTCATAAAAATCACTGAGGGAATTGGTCAAAGGGTGGTAAAAATTTAGGTGCCTTAGGGAAGAAAGGGGATGGAAAGAGTTGTAGCTAGAAGTTATAGTGAAACTGCCCCGCTCAGAGTAGTCAACAAAACTCTAGCAAGGGAAGTGCACCAGATTTTAGGGCTACTCAAGGTGGGCATGGATCCAAATTTAGCTTTGCAGGAGAATGCTATTCTTGTGGCCAACTTGGCCATAAATCATTGAATGTCCTATTTAGCCTTCTTTAAGACCTAGTAGAGGAGTAGCTAGATCAGAGCCTACTGTGGGAGATATAGGTAGAAACCATTGAGTATTTGCAGCGGTTGATAACCGTTAAGATGATAATCAAGTTACCATAGTCGAGACTACAGGTACATTACATGGTATTTCATCTTCAGTATTATTTGACTTAGGTGATTTAGATTCTTTTATTTCACCATCTCTTGTTCAATGATGTGGGCTAGTGGCAGCATGTCAAGTCGATAGGTGGCATGTTGAGTTAGCCATAGGATCCAAAGTCACTGTAGACTCCTTGGTCAGTGGTTCTAGATTGAACTTGGGTAACTTCACCACCACAATGGATCTTCCTATCCTACTATTAGGATTGTATGACATTGTGTCGGGCATGGATTTGTTAGCCACCCATAAGTTGAATATGGATTGTTGCTGTAAGTTGGTACAATTTGTTGATGAAACAAGTGGATAGGAGGAGATTTTAGGGGTCCAAAGATTAGTCTAACTTCAAATGATCTCAGTTTATTAGCTGAAGTAGAGTATGTAGAAGGGATGTTAGATATTTATAGTTTTTGTCAATGATCTTGAGAAGGCAAAGAGCCATATGATGACACTTGATGATCACCCACTCATTCGTGAGTATGTAGATGTATTTCCTAATGAGATATCAGGTATGCCACTACAATGTGACATTGATTTTTGGATGGATCTCATCCTAGGAGAGGATTTGATATCATGAGATCCTTACTGCATGACTACTCAGGAGTTGAGTGATCTCAGATTGCAGTTGGAGGAATTTTTGCCCAAGGGCCATATTCATCCTAGTGTATCCTTGTGGGGTGCATTAGTCATCTTTGTGAAAAAGAAAGATGGATCCTTGTATTTATGTATTAACTACCGACAACTAAATAAGGTGATGGTGAAGAATTGGTATCCTTTGCCGATGATAGATGACTTGTTCGATTAGATGAAGGGAGCATGAGTATTCTCAAAGATCGATCTTAAGTTAGGATACCATCAACTTTGTATTCATGAAGTTGACATTCATTAGACAACCTTTTGTTCATGATATGGGCATTATGAGTTCATGGTTATACTCTTTGGGTTGACCAATGTGCCATAAATGTTCACAAGTCTGATGAATGGATTATTTTTCACATACCTTGATTAGTTTGTCATTGTATTCTTAGATGACATATTGATCTATTCTAAGACTGTAGAGGAATATGAGGTCCATTTATGCTAGGTGTTGCAATGCTTGTGAGATCATTAGTTGTATGCCAACTTGGGTAACTATGGATTCTTCTAGTTGGAGATGAAGTATTTGGGGCATATCATCATTAGCGATGGTATTATGATGGATCCAAAGAAAATTTAAGCTATCATGGATTGGCCGGTACCCACTACTATTTCTAAGGTTTGTACTTTTATGAGATTAGTAGGCTACTACCATTGCTTCATGAAGGATTTTTCACGTGTAGCTCATCCCATTACTTCTCTTTAGCAGAAAGGGAAGAATTATGTTTAGTTAGATTAGTGTGAGGCAAAATTCATTTCTCTTAAAGAGTGTTTGACTAGTGCACTAGTCCTTGTGGTGCCTAATCCTGTAGGCAATTTTATGGTTTACACAGATGCTTCATTGGAAGGTGTGGGTGTGGTGTTGATGCAAGATGGTTGAGTGATTGTGTCTGAGTCTAGAAATCTCATGGACCATGAGCTCAACTACCCCACTCATGATTTGGAACTTATGGCCATGGTGCATGCTCTTGTTTGTTGGAGACATTTCCTTTTGGGACATAGTTTTGAGTTGCTTAGCAATAATTGGATCTTGTAGGATATCTTTACTCAACCAAACCTAAATGCATGACAACATTACTAGATGGAGTTCCTGTGTGAATATGACTTTGATGTTCACTACATTAAAGGGAAAGAAAATGTCATCGTGGATGCCTTGAGTAGGAGGTGACATGAGATATCAATCTTTTCATTGGGAGTAGATTTGGGAGTCCATATCTTAGAGGCCTTTCCTAGTGATACATGGTATCAGGAGGTGAGGGTAGAGATCGAATCTGGACATACCCTTGAGGGGAGGTTTTTAGGTTATTTACTTGAGTCCAATGGACTATTGTGACACTTGGAGCATATCTATGTACCAATTTTGGGTGATCTTCGTACCTTGCTTTTGTTAGAAGCACATTGTGCATCGTATTCTACACATTCTAATGTCAAGAAGATGCATTCCAATTTTAAATTGTTGTACTTTTAGGCAAGGATGAGGCACAATGTTGCTGATTTTGTTGGTTGATGTCTTGAGTGCTAGAGAGTGAAGGCAAAGTATCAACATCCGATGGGTCTTTTGCAACTGCATGCCATTCCAGAGTGGAAATGGGATACTATATCTATTGATTTTATCACATGGTTACCTATGTCATCACAAAGACATGATTGTATTATGGTTATAGTGGAAAATTTGTCCAAGATAGCACATTTTTCACCCATGAGGACATCCTACACAGATTCCTTTGTAGCGCATCTTTTCTTGGAAGATATTGTTTGATTGCATGGGATCCCTCGGTGGATTATTTCAAATAGAGATCCATTGTTTACTTCAGCACTATGGTCATATCTCTAGCATGCTTTGGGTACACAACTCAATTTTAGTTGGCTTATCACCCAGAGACCAATGGTTAGATACAAAGAGTGAACTAGCTTCTAGAAGACATGCTTGGCATGTATGTGATGGATAGGTAGGTGAAGTGGGAGGATTATTTATACCTTGCTGAATTTTTATATAACAATGAGCATCATAGATAAGGTCAATATTAGGAGAAAGGTTAACATCAATCTCTAACTTTCCTTCACAAAGAGAAAGAGTATGGAGAGAGAGGTTAAAATCATTATCTTTCTCTAATGGTTCCTTATAAGATGATGTCAGAGAGGACAAGGAAAAATAAGGGAAACATATCTTAAAGGAGGATGTTGTTTTATGGAAAAAGGGATAAAGGAATGGTTGAATAATTCTTTAAACAACTTTTGAAACATGAGTGAAATGCATACGAGGTAGATCTAAACATGCAATGCAAAAGAAGACTAAAAGAAGAGATAAAGAAATATAACTTAATAAGATAGCCAAATATAACTCCAAAAATACAATAGAATAGGAAAAGATGAAATAAATATCTAACTCCAAGAAAGAAGGTAAGATTTTGGGTTCACCAAATGAAGATAAACACCCAATATAATGAAAAGGAGCAATCTAACACTACAAAAGAAAGAGTTGACAGAGTCATGTTTACCAAAAGAAGGTAAACACCTAATGTAATTAATGAAAATAAGAAAATAAGACATATCTAAATCCAAAATCCACAAGAAGGGGGAACTCATTGAGTTAACCAAAATGTTTAGGGGGGAAAGGAAGACACTTTAATAGGGTTGTAGGTCTCCACTTATCTAGGCCACTAAGCCATTCAAATATGTATGAGAGGGAAGTTTCCAAAAATGATCCCCCTTATAATCCAAATTAGATTATCTAGGACCTAAAGGAAGAAGGGTCTCAATACTAAATTTGAATTATAAAGGGAATGCAATACAAGGAAATGTACTATTTTTCCCTTATAGGATAATGCATATATAAAATTAAACTAATAAATTTAGTTGTTATGTGTGGACAATTAGCCCAATTAAGATATAGATCTAGACTAAATATATGAAGGAAAATAAAATTTAAAATACTCACCTTGAAATGTATAGAGGAAGATTCATTTTAGCATCAAAAGTTAGAGATCTTAACTATTTTTTGAATATCCGCCCGCAAATCTTAGTATAAAGTGATGAAAGGAACAAAACCCAAAAATATCCCTAGAAAAAGGGCATTGAAGATCTATGTCAACTTGGAAAGGAACCCTATATCAGGTTGATGCATTTAGGTGACTTGAAACAAATTTCTCCTTAAATCTCTTGAAGAGTAGGTTCAAAATATGTAAGCTCTGACTAATACCCTACAAATAAACACATAAAAGAAGGGTTTTTGTGGTTTTGTTGGGGGAGGGCTTACCTTGGTCAAGGCCTAGGTTAAGGAATTAACCATAAATGGTAAATGTAAATATAAAGGAAATAAGATAAATGTAGATATTCACCTTGCTTGTAAAAACCCTTGTCAATAAGGATTTGTCATGATGTATGTTGTAGATCTTGAATTCAGTATGAAGGATGTTGAATATCTCCACAATTGAAGGGGATCTACCATAATCACACAATGGATCTAGAGAAGTAAATATGCACCAGTGAAGAAGATCATGAATGCATCAATATATCTCTCATCCCTTGATGGCCAAAAAAATGCTAGATCTTGAAGAGGAAATGCCCACAAAATATCCTTAAATTCTTTAAGAAACTTTCTTGCTTGAATACTTGGATGCCTTGAGATTGATAATTGCTTGAGTACTTGATGATTTACATAAGCTTGATGAGATGATATGAGTTGGTGTGAAAATGAATCTTAAAAGCCCCCTTTTATACTATTTTCTTGGTGGGAAAAAAATTAAAGGTTAACTTAAGGTTGAATTTTAAATGAAGAGTTAACTGTAGGCCAAGTGTTAAGAGGAGAGTTAATTGTAGGCCGACTGTTAAGAAGAGAGTTAGCTATAGGTCGACTATTAAGTGGAGAGGTAACTATAGGCTGACTATTAAGAGGAGAGTTAATTATAGGCTGAAAAGGGAGAGAGATAAGTCAATTAGTAAACTTGAGTGTTCTTACTTAGAAACACACTCATCAGAGACTAGATCAACTTGAGTTGACCCTAACCTAGAAGATGGAGGAAAAGGGCCTAAAAAAGGACTAGGTCAACCTAGGTTGACCTATTTTAGGACCAAGTTTACTTAGGTTTACCTAGTCCTAGAGGATGGAGATAAATAGACTGGAAAAGGCCCAAAAGGATGTGCAGATGAGATTGGAAGATATGGTGAAGAATAGGATAAATATAACATTAAATAGGGATCCCCATGGTCCAAGAAGGGAATTATGGAAAGGGTGAGGTCTTAAAATTTAAGTGAATCCATTTTAAGATGGTACAATTTGTATATTCTTTATATATGTTCTCCAATGGATAAATTGTATTTGGCGTGACTTTTGGAAGGGAAATGATAGAACTAGAAGAGTTCACAGTTATTCAAGAATGATTTTGAAAGATCAAGAAAATAGTCATAAGGAATCAAAATAATTTTCCAACTCAATTAATTTACACTGTAGGAATTCCATCCTAGTTATTAAAACTTGGATATTATTTCTTAATAATTATTTTTGGAGATTGTGCCACACATCTTGTGAAGATATTTTGCTAGCCAATTTTGAAAACTATTGAGAAGAGTATAAAGGAAGGTTAGATTTTGTATGCAAGTATGGTAATTGAGGTACCGATGTTATATGATGATACTCTGATGTTATTTTGATGCTTATATGAGAATATTGATATAGGATTAGAGAATATGCAAGCTACATTGTAGACTAATCATGCATTGTAATGTTTGTATAATAATTTTGGTATTTTATATACTATCTTTGTAATTAGATAGTGAGTCCTCATCAAGCAATGGGTATTATATTGTAATACAACTCCTAACAGGGTTGAGACCTCTAATAAGGTCAAGTCCTCTAACAAGGACTAATGTATTAATTGTATACAATGACTCTTAATAAGGTGAAAAACTCCTAACAAATTATTCTCAAATCAGTACATAGTTGTGGGTATCATCCCAACTAGGGTTTTCCCTGGGCCAAGGTTTCCTCAAAAACAAATCATGGTGTTTTAATTTCTTTATTTATTTATGATTTACTCTTCTATATTTATATATGTGGATTTCTATGGTTAAGTTTAAAAATTATTGATTTGTGCAAAAGTTATTTATTGATTAATGTTTTACTTTCCTATATTTCTATAGGCTTTGACTCTTTTTATATTCTCTCTCCCTTAATCTATCCTCTCTCTTCTCCACCCCTCTACCTATCTTTCTCCCTCTAGCCCCCCTCCCCAATCTACTACCCTCTACTCTCTACACATCTACCTATTATGGAGTGATTTTTGAGTTTAATAATGTTTCAAATGATGTTTTAAGAGGGTTGGAATTTGATTAGATTGTTTGTCCGATTGATTTGTTTGTAGGATTAAGAGAACAATAAAAAAATGATAATTGTGACATGTATGGGTTAAATTATTGTTGGATTTAGGAATATGTATAGAATTATAGTTAGTGGTCAAATTTAAACTTGGTTTATGGTTATTGTTAAATTTGGTTTACAATTTAGGTTTACTATTGTTGTTTAATTTGGTTTATGTTTATGGTTAATGTTCAATGTGGTTCAGGTAATAACATCTATTCATCTTATCTCTCCTACCCTTCTAACTATATCTATGACTCTCCTCATCATCTCTCTCTCTCTCTCTCTCTCTCTCTCTCTCTCTCTCTCTCTCTCTCTCTCTCTCTCTCTCTCTCTCTCTCTCTCTCTCTCTCTCTCTCTCATGGTGCGAGGTTTGGTTTTGATATTGATATTGATTATATTTTAGGAAGGTAAGGATGCAACTAGATTCTATATCCCATTAATTTTTTTGTATGATCAAAAGAACAACATAAATTTGATAATTACATTATGTTTGGGTTTAATTAGTGTTTGGATTAGGAGTATGTATGGAATGAGAGCTAGTGGTAGATTTCAAAGATAGTTTATGGTTAATGTTCAATTTGGTTTATAGTTTAGGTTGATTATTAATATTCAATTTGATTTATGTTTACTATTAATGTTCAATGTAGTTTAGGGAACACAATTTATTTATCTTCTCTCTCATACCCTCCTGCATATATCTCTAACTCTTCTAATATTCTCTCTATATCCATCCCCTCTCTTCTATCTCCCTCTACCTATATCTCTCCAATCTACCACCCTTCCTCTATCGACTCTCCTCTTCCATCTACCTATCTACCCATTATGGATTGATATTTGGGTTTAATAATGTTTAAGGTTATCTTTTAAGAGGTTTGGAATTTGATTTGATTCTATTATATTGATTTTTTAAGGATTAAAAGAAAAATTCTTTTTGATAATTGTAATATGTATGGGTTTAGGAATATTTATAGAATGATAGTTAGTCATATAATTCAAAGTTGGTTTATGGTTTATTTTCATTTTCGTTTATGGTTAATGTCCAAGTTGGTTTATGTTTATAATTAATGTTCAAAGTAGTTTAGGGAATATAATCTATTTGTCTTCTCTTCCTACCCTCTTACCTATATCTCTAAATATTTTGATCTTCTCTATCCCTCCCTTTGTTCCCTCTCTTATCTCCCTGTATACTATCTCTCTCCATCTACCCCCTTCTCTCATGTACTCTACTCTACCCTCTACATATCTACCTATAATGGAGTAAGGTTTGGGTTTAATAATGATTAAGCTTACATTTTAATGGGGTTGGTATTTGATTAGATTCTATATACTATTGATTTGTTTACAATATTAGACACACAATATTGATAATTGGAATTTGTGCAAGTTTAATTAGTGTTGGGTTTATGAATATGTATAAAATAAGAATTAGTGGTAGAATTCAAAGTTGGTTAACATTAATTTATGGTTAATTTTCAATGTGGAAAAGGGAATAATATCTATTTATCTTGTCCCTGCTACCCTCCTACCTATTTCTCTGACTCTTTTGATCTTATCTCTCCCTCCATCCCCTCTCTTCTCTCCTTCTGCATGTATCTCTCTCCCTCTAGCTCCTCCCCCATCTACTCACCTCTACCCTCTACCTATCTATACATATTAGAGTGAGATTTAGGCTTAATAATGTTTAAGGTTATGTTTTAAGATGGTTGGATGCAATTTCATTGATTTGTTTGGATAAAAAATTAAAATTTTGACCATTGTAATGTGTATTTGGTTAATTAGTGTTGGGTTTAGGAATACATATAGAATGAATATTGATGCAAAAATTAAAAGTTGGTTATGGTTAATGTCCAATTTGGTTTATGATTTGGCTTTATGATTGACATTCAATTTTTTTATGTTTATCGTTAATGTTTGATTTAGTTTAGGGGTTTGGTTACAATTCAATTTGGTTTAGAGTTTTCATTCAATTTGTTTTACGATTAGGGTTGAAGTTTGTTTAGTATTTTGATTAAATTTAACTTTGGTTTAGGTCAATTTTTTTGTCTAATATTAGGGAACTATGTTTCAAAATTCTATGTGTTAGGGATGAGGTATGATTTTGATTTGGTCTAGATTTAGATTTGTCTACTATCAATTTTAGGATTCAATTTGGTGTATTTTTAGTTTAGGATTAATATTATTTTAAAGCTTATAGTTACATTAGGTTTAATGTTAAGGTTGGTACTTATTTAATATTATGGAGTGAGGTTTGGGTTTAATATTTTTTGAAGTTATATTTTTAAAGTGTTGGAATTCAATTCTATTCTAGATCATTGATTTGTTTGGATTAAAAGAACAACATTTGATTTGATTTTAATTAATTTTGGGTTTTTAATACAATTCAATTTAGTTTAGGTTTAAGATTTAGTTCTTTTTAATTATCAAGGGATAAAGTTTTCAGTTCTCATGTGTTTGAGGTAGGATTTCATTTGGATTGGGGTTTGGATTTAGATTTGTCTACTATCAGGTTTAAGATTCAATTTGGTCTAATTTTAGTTTAGGGTTCATATTTTTGTTTAAATATCATAATTACATTACTTTTAATGTTATAGATGGTATTTTTCTTATTACAAATTCTTAAACATGGATTTTAAATCCTTCCTCCAAACTCAATAAAATTTGTCACTTCATGCTCTTATTTTTAATGCATTCACAATGAAAATTAGATAATTGACACATATGATATCACATTAGACATAGCAAGATATTGAAATATTTGAATACCCTTGTCAAACCATCAATGAAATAAAGAAAAACCTTTAACCCAACATAATTTCTATTGAAGTTGACAAAAGATCAACTCCACAACTCCCAAGAATCACTTGCACGCAAACACCTATCACATAAAGTGAGAAGCAAAAGATATGGAGACTGGAATTTTCAAATCCATAGATGAGACATTACTGATGACTAAAAAGAGAGATTGCTATAATCAAAAGTTAATGAATTACTAAAAAGAGATCAATCTTTATAAAGGAGATTGAAATTTTCAAATCCATAAATGAGACATTCTTGATGACTAAAAAGAGAGATTGCTATAATCAAAAGTTAATGAATTATTAAAAAGAGATCAATATTTATAAAGGAGATCAAAACTCTAAAAGGTAAAACCTAGGTTGCATGAATGTAAATAATAAAAGAATTAATTATTATATGTCCAAAGTTTAGTGTAAGTAAACTAGAGATAATAAGTGACATAATAATTAAATCAATATGATTTAATTATTAAGAAAAAAATATAATTACTCTAACACCCCCCCACTCCAAGATAAACTTAAGGAGTACCTAAAAACCTAGAAACTACTACCCAAAGTAAAATTGGGTCTCGACAACAAAGCTTCATGAGGTGCCCAAGCACAACCAAATCCTTGAAAAGAGGAGAAATGGAGAAAACACATGCGAAAAACCATAGTCCAAAAGGAGATGGAAATAATGGTAAAAAGAACTAGTGAAGGAATGGAGAAGTCTCCAAACTAGGGAATGCCCCAGAAGATAGAAACAAAAGATGATCAATCAAAGATGGAAGGTATCTTCATGACCTCCAAAAATAGGAATGAAAGAATGTCTATATGGTAAATGATCCATCTCACCGAAACGCATATGTATCCAACCATTGTAATTTCCTAGTACATAGGATCAAATAATGAATACATAAATCACTCCATCGAACTAAGAAAGAAATAGAACCAACATAACCCCCCTATAATGTTGAGAGGTAAGACATTAATGCTGAAACTAAAAGCAATGTCTCTTGTAGAAAGAAGAACCAAGAGCATCGAGAGTGCAAAAGAAGTACAAACACCTATAATGACATGTGTCATCAACACATCATGAGGCTAATATAATGGAAGGAACATTCACTTTAAAAAGGAAGATGGCAAAGATGGCCAACATGAAACCCCGCAAGGCACTTTCTAATTTTGTGTGAGTACAACAAAATAAAAAGATGTGCAAGATCCTAAAATGCAATAGAGTGACACTTTATTTCAGTGCATTTGCAAAAATACTACAAAAGGATGTAAACAAAGATCAAAAGAGACATAAGACCAATACAAGAGATATTACAACCAATGGAAAATCATCTGAAGCAACAAAATCAATCTCTAGACCTAAAATAACCAAGATATCCACCAAAATACAAAAAAGAAAAAATTTAATGGGATGTGCCTAGAGAAAAAATTAAAAAAAAGGAATGTCTCACGATATGTCTCCCAGAGTGCAAGATAGAACCTCTAACTTTTACTACATAAAATAGAAAACAATATCATCAAAGGCCCAAATAAATTGCACCATCAAGATGGGCTAAGAATCATCTTTCTGATGATATCTCATTTGTGAAAAATAGAGTCTGGAACCACAGGGAGGTCAAAAAAGAGCCGAAAAGGCAAAATAAAAAAAACACCACCTTAGGACATGTGTCAACAGTTACAAATTACCTTAGTAAGTATGCTCATTAGTATCAAATTTACCTCAAGAAGCATGTCAGTTTGTACTAGAAAATTTCTTAGGAAGCATGTAGGTTCTATACCAAAAATCACCTCAGGAAGTGTGTTGGTTCTATACCAAAAATGCCTCGGGAAGTGGGTTAGTTCTGTACTAGAAATTGTCTAGATTTCTATGCAAAAAAACCTTGATTTTTGTACCAAAAAACTTTGATTTATGTGCCAAATAATTTTGATTTTTGTTCTTGAAAACCTTGATGTTTGTGCCAAAAAAAAGATTTCTATACCCAAAAATCATATAATTGCCACCTCAAGAAACATGCCCAATCTGGGATCAACTTTTTACACTTCAAATTCCAACTATGTCCAAATTGGATAAATTTTATATGAAAATAGGCATTTTTGGATGCTCTGAGTTCAACGGTGATGTCCATTTGGGCTTAAAGTGACGTTGAAATTGGTGGCCCCTAGGTCCAAAACAAAAATCCTCTAAAAAATGAAACCTTTTGAAAGAAAAAGCACAAATTTGAAAGCCAAGACAAACCTCTCATAAATAGAATAGAGGCATGAAGATCTAGAGCTCTGATACCATGTTGAAATTGATAAAAGATCAAACCCATAGCTCCCAAGAATCACCTGCATGCAAATACCTATCACATAAAGACAGAAGCAAAAGCTATGGAGCCTGGAATTCCAAGATCCATAGATGAGACATTCTTGATGAGCAAAGATACAGATTGCTATAATTAAAAGTGAATGAATTATTACAAATAGATCAACCCTTATAAAGGAGATCAAAACTCTAAAAGGTAAAACTTAGGTTGCATAATAATAATTAATAAAAGAATTAATTATTATATGCCCAAAGTTTAGCTTAAGTTAACTCCATCCTTGATCACATGCATCTTGCCTCATGATCTTTATCATCCATTTCTTTTCAAAAGAGGGAGCTCTCTCCTCACTTCACAACTCCACTCTTTTACTAACGTTATGTTGGAGGATTGAAGATCTCATACTTGTGGAGCTCCTCTTCTTCTATCTTCTAATCTTCATTCTTCATGCTTCTCATTCATTCTAGTTTTGCTTCATCCCTATAGCTTAAATCATCTAGTCTAAATTGGGGTTCTAATACTTACTTTATAGTTTAGCTTGAATTCCACTTTCTCTCATTTAGATTTCATTTGCATTACATTCATTCTAGAGTCTTGGATATTGCCACTCTTGCCTCTACACTTTGAATCTTCCATTCTATGGTGCACCTTGCAAGGGTTTTCATAGATAGGTTCACTTGAGAGCCACCATCTCATAGTTATTCCACATCATAGATAGGAAGCTATAAGTGGCCTCTTGAGATGCTCTCATTCATGAGTATTCTCAATAATAATGGTTTATAGAAGTGTGTTTGCATTTTTCACACACATTTTTGGCACCCATTGTGGGGCTTGAATCAAGTTTCTAGCTCCATTTATTTTCATTTTAGTTTCATTTCTCATTTTTTATTTTTTATAAGTGCATATTGGATCTAATCAAGTGGTTTCTTAGGGTTTCCACTTTGGTTTTAAGGCCAAAACTCTAGATTTTAAAAGATTTGATCATATCTCCTAAACTACTTGGATTTCGGTTTTGAATTTTTTTTAGGTTGGTGATGCCTCCTAGACGTCTCATTACAATTTTCAGACTATTTTGAGTTAATTTTAGTTGGTTATGATTTTTTATTTATTTTCATAAAAAACCATTTTTGGTTGCAAATCAACAATTTTTTCAAAAAAAATTATATTTCTGGAAAGATCTATGAATTATATAGGGGGTTTAGTTCTTCATGTTTTGAATTTAGAGGTCATATTAGGACTCAACAACTCAATTTGAAAAAATACCCAATTTTAGGAAAATGAGTCCTTAGGGCACAAATTAAGAGATATTGCTGAATTTCTTGCATTTTTTGAAAGCTCTCTGGCTTTTAGTAGGGGTCTCTTCTTTTTATTTTTGTTTTTGTATCTGGATTCATAGAAAACAAGTCCAATCTTGTTGACTAGGTCACAAGAAAAGAGTAAAAATAAGATCATTTGTGATTAGCTTGCACTTTCTTTGCATACACTTGGTTAAAAGATAGCTTTAATTTTTGAGGTAACTAATCACTTTGTGTTGCAAGTCTTACTTGGTTAATATTCCCTAACCTTGGTTGTTTTGTAGGTAATTTCTCATTTCATTGCTAAAAAGAATGTTTGCGAAAGATTAAAATTGCAAAAAGGGCTACTAACACTCGTTTGTAGGGTTGCCCAAAGAAAATAAACAGACAAACCAAAAAGTGTTTGTGTGCTTTAGTTATTTTTATGTGCGGCATTAGATTAGTTTTTTTTCATTTCTAGGCACATAGTTACTTACTTTACTAAAGTTTTTCACTTGGTAGAGAGTATTCTCTTCACCTTTGGGTGAATCAAAAATATTGACGCATTTGATAGCCAAGGTGGAGTAAGGGGTACATGAACATTGCTTGGTGTGTTTGGGGGAAAGCAATTAGAATAGGAGAGTATGCTTTTCACCCTTGAGGTGAATCAAATATCTTAAACTCCAAAAGTAGATCTATTTTGTTTAGTCTAGAATCCTTTATTGGGCTTGCTCTTGAGAGATCAAGAGGGATGACCCAAATGGGGACAAGAAAACCTAATTCTTCCAACCCACTATAAAATCAAGGCTATCAAGGATACAAAACATTGCTAGACATAGTGCTTTTCTTCATCTAGTGAGATTACTTGTGGGATTGGGACCATGAGGAAATCACTAGATAAGAATTCTTAAAGTACTTTTGTGGCCATGAGGTCCATTACTTGCCACAAGGTAAGGAGTCTCGTATTGGGAGCAAGAGGAGTAATATGAATGGAAGCCCTTTCTAAATCCATAGGATTGAAAGCTACCCTCATTTATCGCTCAACATCTTGGTACAAGGATTGATCCCAATGGATTACCTGGATCACCCCAATATTTTACACTCACTGTTTGTGTCCCTTTGATTGTGTCATTGGCATTTCCCTGACAAAGCCAACATCTATTGTGGGAGACCACTTTGTGTGAGGAAAGGAGGCATCAAGCATGAGCCAAGTTGTTGAGTAATGAACCATGACCTTCGGTAGTTTTTCTTGGAATGTTTCTTTGCATGTGAAAAGACCCATGAAAATATTTTGAACATACACATGATGATAATTCTAGGGATTTCTTTTGAGACCTCACATATGCTTGTATCATGAAAAGTTTCTTTGTCCCTTACTTGATTTTTTTTCACATCTTGCTTTTGAAAATTGAACTTGTTAAGCTATCAACTTTGTCAACCAAGTCAAAACACCCAGTCTAAACATTTTTGCTTGTGTTTCTTACTAGGGAGAGTTTCATCATTTAACTTTGGTTTTCTATGTCTCTACTATTTGAACTTTCTTAAAATGACTCTTTGGTCTAGCTTCTCTTGGTCTATTCCACTTTCTTGGTCCATGTCAGCATACTAGGACCTTCTTTTTGGCTAAAAATGTTACCTTTATCTCTTGACTACACTCTTTGATTGGGAAAGTTTTTCACTTGTCATCTTGCTTGCTCTATCTACTTAGCTATTGGGCTTCTTTCCTAGTTCTTGACTTGAGTTGCTAGTGTCGTAAGTTTCTTGGACACTCTACTTGACAAGTCACTCTCTTTATCTTGACAGATGAGCAATCTATCTTTCTAGCTTGGACATCAAGATATCTTGTGTCACCTTAGTCTCTTTCATGTTTGGCTTCTTTTCTACAACTATGGAATTCAAACCTTGTGCTACCAAATCTCAACCAGCTCTAGATGATCCTAAGTTGCTTGATCTCTTTAGGGAATTGCAATACCTATACATTCAATATAATAAACTTAAAGAGACCCATGACACCACTTACCTTAGTTTCACTAATGACATCATAAAAACATACTCTAGATTTGAGAAAATGGTAGAGGACCAAATTACATCATCATACAGTTATCTCTCTAGTCCTCTATATGCACATAAGTCACCTTATTTAAGGTCATCTTCTTCTTCTAGGTCTACATGCTCTACTCTAAGACATCAATTGTCTTCATCAACTAGATCTTAAGACCTCTTTAGAGAGCTAGAAAGTAAAACTTCCTTTGAGTCTATGTCAAAATTTCATGGCATGCCTATCTTTGACCATTATGATGAAGATATGGATGCATGCTATGCACTCAAAGATCCTAGGCATAATTTTGAGAGAAATTTTAGTCTATTGAAATATTCTTATGATGCTAGTTTGCAAATGCTTATTGCTAATGAGATCATCACATTTTCTAAATCTAGCTCATATGGAAACCCATTCTTGGATATCTATTGTGCTTATAATTGACATAATGCACATAGTACTTTAGATTTCATTGAGATGAAACATAAAATCCAAGCTCTTATTGATGATGGTATTGTTCATACCTCTAATGACTCATGTGATGAGGATACTTCTCTTGAGCAAGATCATTTTTATGAACCTATGTCTAGTGACGGTCTCCTTGACACCCCTAATTGTTCCAACACTCATGAAACTCTTAAAACTTCAAATATTTTCAACATACCTCCATCAAATAAAGAACCTAATGCTTTCCATGTTGAATATGCCTGTCCTCAAGGGCTGCCTCTAAAAGAAACTGAAGCTAACCTTCACTTGGATGCAAACATTTTCCATACTACTAAGGGAAAAGATACTCAACCTCCATGCCATGCTATTCCTACTATGCCTTCTTCAACTAGTCCTGTTCCTACTATGCCTCTTTACATTTCCATTCTCTTGGATTACATGCTTTCATGCTAGATCTCTCTTATTACCTTTGAATACTTATGCCATATGCTATCTCTCTTGTTAGCTTCACCACTTATTCTACATGCTATCTTTCTCATTGCTTCCATCGGTGTGGCTATCTTTCCCTAGCTTGGGTACCCTTGAGGAGTCAGTCCTTGAGGATCAGTTTAACTTGCTTCATTCTTTCTTGCTTATGCATCTTATCCACTTGGTTTCTACTCCATATTCTACACCTTTCTAGATATTGGGAAAATTTATGCAATCTTTCTTGAGAACTAGTAATCTTTAAATCATTCTAAAAAAACCAAAAAATTCATATATGATGCTGAAAAAATCCAAAAAAATTGAAAAAAGTCCTAAAAAAATCTGCCTAGTGGTGAAAATTTGGAAACAAGTGCTACTTGAGACCCTCACACCTATGTCTATCAGTCTCACTTCATGTTCATTCATCTCACTTCACTTTTATTAGCTTGGAGTCATCTCTCACATCTAGGTCTAAGGGGCACAAACTATTTAGCTTATTAGGGTCTCTTTGTGGATCAATGTTTTTCAACACTTTCCATTGACATCGAGTGTTTCTCAACACTTATTGGATACTTTTACTATAGTCTAGGATGTTGTGATACTTCTCAATAGAAAACACAAGTCCTGATGGTCATGTGACTTACACAGACACACACTTAAACATTCAACTTGCTGAGACATGATGAACTTTATTTTCTTTGTGTGTTGTCAATGACAATTTATTTGCTAAGTGCTCCCTCCCTAATAGTATTTTGAGGATGTCATGGACTAGAAGACTGGGGGCATGGGGCATGTTTTACTTGTTTTCTTCTTGTGGGTATAATTTGTTAGTCCAAGGTGTTGAGAACCTTCGCACTTGTCCTACTTGACACTTTGGGCCTATAATGTATCATCCTTGTCTATTTTTGAAAGACCACACTGAGGGGTTATCCTAGTGCTTATGCCTTGATACAGGTGTAATTTTTCTGTACTAAAATTAGGGAATCTAACTACATTGTTATCTTGACCTATATGTCTTTGATGCATAGGTTGGATTCCCACATTTAAATCTAATATAGATCATATTCATATCCTCATATTTTATTCTAGTGATGATTGTATAATCTTCTGATGTCCCTAATAAGGCTCGACGATAAAAACTAGGACCTACTTATGTAACCCTTGCAATTGTACCTTTTCATACTAGCTTGCATTCTAGGGTTCATTCTAGCTTAGCTTTGCATTTTGCATGTTGAGGAGCTCACTTTTTTATCTTTCATGGATGTGTTAGCTAACTATGTTCATCCTTCTCTTAACTCTTCTATATCTTATCTTATCTCTTCTTTCCTATTTCTCACTTCTTTTCTATCTTACCATCTCATCTATTCTTTTGACCTATCTTTTCTATTCTCAACACCCTAGATCCATTTTTAGGATCAAAATCCAAATTTGGATTCATCTTGCTATTCAGAATTTCTTCCTTCTTCTATTTAGTTGGCTAACCTAGCGAGGCTTAATCTTTGAATCTTTTAGGGGCAATCATCATTTTTTCTTTTCTTCATCATTTCAACTCTCTTCCACTCTTTGCTTTCATTTCTATTTCATCTTTCTTCTTTGTTTGACCTAATTCTTATGCTTTATCTTTCTTGGTCAAACTTGGTCAAACTGGTTTACATCTTCATTGATTGGTAGTTCTTTGGTCTTACTCTCTTATCTATCATCATGAACTTTTCTTTGTTATGATTTTATCAAATCTACCTTATTTTTGCATCTCCTCTATCTCACTTTGATTTCAATCTTGAGGGGGTAGGAATATTATATCTTTATTAAAAATTTCTTTATGCTACAACTATCTAATTTCTCTTGATCTATCTGCTTTCTTTTCTTGACATATCAATGCTCTTCTCAAATACTAATATTATCTCTTCTCTATCCAAATGTTTAGTATTACTACTAAATAGATTGTGCATTCATGATTTTCTATCTCTTTATGCTTTGTTCTTCAGAGTCAGATCTCTCTATCATCTTGGTTTCTTCATTCTTTGATGTAATGTGTTCTAGGACCAATCACATGCTATTCAAAGAAGAGAAAATCTTATCACCCAAAAATGGTCATCTAGACTATGAGCTCCCTTTCGAGCTTCTTTGCATAATTTATCTAATGCTTATCTTGGATCAAATCTCCAAAAATCTATTTATTTGATTTTATCCTATAGTTTGACCACTTTATCCTAAGCTCATATTTAATTATTAGAACATGTCCCCCTTTTAATTAAACAAACTTTCCCAGTCATCTCTTATCCTAATTTGTACACACAAAAGCATTTCCCTTATTTAAAAATAAAAGAAAAAACATTTTGTCCCACATGGTGGAAAAAAGTTAACTCTTCATCACGATTGGTGGAAATACTTGTGCACATGGATCACTCCCACTTTCAAACTCCACCCTTGATCACATGCATCTTTCCTCATGATATCTATCATCCATTTCTCTTTAAAAGGGAGAGATCTCTCCTCACTTCACAACTCCACTCTTTTACTAGTGTTATGCTGGAGGACTGAAGATCTTATACTTGTGGAGCTCCTCTTCTTCTATCTTCTATTCTTCATTCTTCATGCTTCTCATTTATTCAAGTTTCTCTCCATGCTTATAGCTTAAATCATCTAGTCTAAAAAGGGGTTGTAATACTTATTTTTTAGTTTAGCTTGCATTCTACTTTCTCTCATTTAGCTTCCATTTGCATTACATTCATTCTAGATTCTTGGATATTGGCACTCTCACCTCTACTCTTTGAATCTTCCATTCTATGGTTCACCTTGCAAGGTTTTTCATAGCTAAGTTCACTTGAGGTCCACCATCTCATAGCTCTTGCATGTCATAGATAGGAAGCTATAAGACGCCTCTTGAGATGCTCTCAGTCATGGGTATTTTGAAGAATAATAGTTTATAGAAGTGTGTCCACATTTTTCACACATAGACTTAATAGTCTTATATGCTTTTAGCAGAGAAAACCCCTCATAGGGTTAATCATCAAAAGTGATCAAGTTATAGCCCTAGTAGGAACTTTTTTACCATAGTAGTGAAGATTGTTTGGGTGTCATCCCCACCATAGTTTTGCCTTCATATTGGAGGGTTTTTATGTTACCAAATCTTTTGTCATGTGTTTATTACTCACTTATGTGTTTTGACCATGTCAGTAGATGTTAATATGTTATTAAATGATATTGCATGATTGATTACAAGGTTAAGGTTAAGGGGGTATATGGTGAATTATGATTAGCATTGTTAATGTTTGAAGTGGTAAACATTTTGGAGATTCTGATTCACCCCTCTTTCAACATCTCACTTTCCCATTAGGATTCCAACAATTGGTATCATATTTCATATCTCTAAGTACAAAGAATAACCATTTGAGAGTAAAGGATCTTGGAGATGTAAGCCTACAAGTTGGGAAGTGTGATTGAAAATGAGAAGCTTGATTTGTAGATTACATTATAATAAGTTAAGGTTGCAAAGGAGGAACCAAGGTAATCCTTGATAAGAAGGAAAGAGATGGAAATCCAACAAAATGACACATAATACCAGGAAGAAAGCATTGAATATATATGTGATGAAGGAAAATCTAATGAATCTAATGTAACAATAGCATATCTATTGGAAAATTTAAAAAACCTAAATGAAGAAGTAAGATCCATAAAGAGAGAACATGAAATGCACTCAGTAAAACTATGTGAAGTCATGGAATAAAAGAGAAAAGTTGAAGATGATAAGGAAATGGATAATGAAGATAAGAGGCAAATGGCTATAAGACTTAATGAAAGGGTCATTGAAATACAAAGGCTAAAAAAAAATAAATTTGACATGGTCAATCAGTTATTAAGTGCCAATCATGAAATTGCTAGGAAGGTGGAAGAGATTGCAAACTTGTGATCATAAAGTAATCAATTGAAAAATAAATTGAGATATGAAAAGAAGTCAATGAAAGATTATAGTGATCTAAAGAAAGAATAAGAATACTTGATGCATAGTTAAAAATATAAAGAAGACCTAATGATACTACTAGATCAGGTTATACCATGTTCATATCATCTACCAAGCAACGTGAGTCATCAAGGCATGGAGAAAAAAGGAATGGGAAACCAAAGAATAAGAAGCCTATGTGTGATCACTGTAGAAAACTAGGTCATACAACAAATGTGTGTAGGAGAAAAATTGGTAAGTCCAATCCTAAACCTAAATTTGATGGTTATTTCTTTAATTGCAACAAGTATGGAAACCAAGCATATGAGTATAGATCAAAGATCAATAAGACACTAGTTATATCTAGATTTGAAGGTTATTTATATACATGTCATAAATGTTAGTGAATGGTTTTTGCCCCTAGTTACTTATGCTTTATTTGCAAGAAAAACTCACTTTCACAATAAATGAGTCTTTATAATTGCAAATATTCTCTGTGTCTCAAAGTCACAACTTCCTTCTAAAATGATTTGTAATATAAATCTTCCTACAAATAAATCATTATTGTCATTCTTTTAACTAGAAAGAACTTAAGGAAAGATGTAAACATCCTTTTATAACCATAAAAGAACATTGCAGATTTGAATAACAACAATAAAACATATGCCATACGATACACTATTTCGAATCTCAAATTTGATCAAGCTCACTAGAACAAATTGAAAGATAAAATAACAAAAAAAGAATCAATGAAATAGAATCTATATGGCATGAACCTCACATGAACTCCATAAACCTATAAAATAACCACACAATTATCACATAGACGCCATAGAAATAACCAAATAATTAATATCTATTATCATTAACTTGTCCATGAAACACAAAAGAAGCTAATTATACTTAACCAAAGAACTATCTAAGAAAATCTAGAGATCCAACCCTTAAGATCAATTAAATTATTACATATATAGCCACTTCAGGCTTTCCAAATTCCAACCAAAAACAAATCCACACAAAGAGTTAAAATATTTCTTACAAAACACCTACAAAGTTTATAAATGTATTAACTAAAAATAAAAGAAAGAGAGCAAGTGTCTCTTTGTCTTCTCTCAAGCTCCAATTGTGCTACTCATATCATATGGTCTATGGGTGTTAGAACCACCACCATCGATTTCTTTCCACACTCTATGAGCAATGAGGAAACTTCTTTTCTTGAACCTCTAGGTGATTAGTGCAAATAATCATCATAAAGTCCACCCTTGAAACTATGGTCATATCATGTACCGATACCTCCCTTGTTTCTTTCAATAACTTGACTCTCACAAAGAAGGCTGCCTCTACTTCTTTAGGAAGTTTTTCAATGCAATCTTCATTCCCCACAATTTTCACATTGATGCATTTTATGTTAGCCATTAAGATTTCCTTTAGGCATCCCACCTCCTTTAATAGCTTAGAAAATTCATTTAGTGCTTGCTCCATTACCATGTTTCTCCATTCCAAGTTGGTGTAGGCAATGAACAAAAAGTCAGTGTCAACCTTAGCCCTTGGGATTCTCCTTCATGAAATTATTGACACCATAATCCTAAAATTTAGTGATATTAATGATGTACTCATCCCATTTGATCTTCTTAGACTCCCAAGAATTCATTTATGAATCCAAGGCTGTGGTTAACTTATCTGCACTCTTACTAGTATTAGTGAAATGAGAAAAGTAACAAGTTGCTTGAGTGTGCACACCGCTCAGCCATTTACTATACACTTGGGAAATTGAATGATTACTCTTGACCTATTCAAGGAAGATTTTGTTCAAAGGAGATTCCACATCAATAACTATAATAGCATTAGGCAATGCTTTTGCATGAGATCTCTATAGCTCATGTATGTACTCGACCATCTTCCAATGGGATTGTTTTAATTCTTACTTGTCCCTATGGTCTTTCCATATTTGATGAGAAATATGAGAATTCCATACACTCCAGGTTTTTATGTTAGTAGCCCTTGAAGTAGGGCCAAGGATGGTATTTTCTGCTACATAGTCTTGAGGTTGTATTTCCTATATGCTTTTCCTGGTTGTTGGTTTCATAACCTATGCTACCCACTACCCTATTTCATCATCAATGTTCAATATAGTTTCTATCTTGGGCCTTTTGGTTTTAGGGGTCTTCCCAAGGAATTTTCTAACCAAGTCTTCAACTAGGAGGGTTGCTGGTACTAAACTTCTCTTCTTTCTCATAGACAACTCAAACTAATTAGGCACTGGATGATTATCCTTAGGGGGAGGAGTTTGTAGTGCGTGTGTAGGACTAAGAGAAATCAAACCTGATGTGGTAGCACCTTCTATGATTTTTTGATAGCCCTATTCCATTCCATCGATGAGAGATTCCCCTATTTCTTCTTGATCTTCCACCATGTCTAGCTCTATAGCTACAGGCTCATCACAAGACACACTCAGTTTCTTTGATTGCTCCTGCTTCCTTCAGTTGAGAGAATGTGTCCACTTGATAGAAACAAGGTCAAAAATTGAACCTTGAACATGAAGTTAAGGTTCAACACTAAGTCTTGACTTAACTGTAGTAGGTGAAGCAACAATTTTGTTAGAACTAGAAACAACCAAAGGAAAACCTGAACAAGCTTGGATCCTTTAAACATTACAAGATCCTATTCTTGAATGCCTTTTCTTGTGAGCCATTGCTTTATTCGAGCTAAGATAGGTGAAGTTATAGTGTGTAAATCATCCTCTTCTAGCACAAACCAATCAATTTATGGTAAGGGATAGGCTTCAACTTTCTCAATGTAGATAGGGTCCACAAATTCTTATTCATCCTCCTCAGTCACCCTTGAGATATCAAATGAGAGATTGAAATCCTTAATTTGCGATAGAGTTAACCTAGACTAGATCTTTTTCTTGACTTCAGAGTTGATTTGATAGTTGGCCCAAACATTCTCTAAATCGGGTACATGTGCATCAAAAGAAGTAATTTCAAAATACTTCATGAAAAATTCATTGCTATCAAAATTTAGCCTCAGGGAGTAGGTCAGTAAGTTCAAGGATTTGATCTTTGTTTTGAGGTTGAGAGCATCTTGAATGGTTTTTCATTTGTAATATCCAAGCTAAATGGGGAAGTTATAGCCTAAACCTTTCCTTGCCTTAAATTTTTTTTGACCTCCACCAACTATCTACACACTTCAATCAGCACCATACGATCTAGGCAATATTGGGGAAGCCTTAGTGGTTTACCTTTGTAACCCCAAATTTTGAGATATGTGAACCATGGAAATTGAGTGAAACAACTACCATAAATGTCAATCAACTGAGTGGTCTCTTCTGTCAATCTCATATTTTCTCTCCCTTGTAACTCAAACACCAATTTGTCTAAAAATGTGTCTTGGACTATCTTGAATCCATTGGGGCTTTTGTTATTTTGCAAGAGTGAGTAATATTTATAAATGGTCATACTTGGGTTCCAATCTGAGTGTGGAAGGCCCTTCCTCTCCTTGCCACAAGCTAGGATGTAGAACAAGTAAGAGGTCATGTAAAAACTAGTAGTTCCAAAGGACTAGGAAAGTTCTTCCTACAAACTAGTGGCTATTATATCCACCCAATCAATGTATTTATCTTCCCTAAGAATAGTCTAAACAAAGAAGTACACCTAGTTTTCCAAATGGAAGGCATGCAAATTTTCTTTTAGCCTGTTTAGCAATGTAATAACATCCTTAATCTCAGGGATCATATGCTCTCTAATCAAAGGTTTTGCAAGGCAGGAACCCCCTCTTTTAGACTTGAGGAACCAACTTTTAATGATATTCTTGTTCAACTTTGTGACATTCATGGAAAATTGAGCATAGGAGGAACTGATGGTCCAGTCTTTGTACACTTCTCAGGAAGGAATTCTCAGAGTGCCCATAACAAAAAATTTTGCTCACAGACACCAAGGTTTTGCCATTGAAAGTGAAAATATGTTTCTTAGTAGCATCATATCTATCCCTACAACCTAGGACTAATTTAGGACAAGGCGAAGCCTCTGGGAATGTGAATACCTACAATAGACCACTATTTGTGACTTTTTGAGATATGGAGCCAAGTGGCAGATTTGTGAACCTAATTAGTAGTCTGTTCATATCTTCATTAGTGAGGAAGGTATCTTCCATGTTAGGGAGGATGCTACTTATCACTGACTCTCTAATCTTGTGAGGGAGTTTTGGATGAAAAGGGGTAGCCATGATAGGAAATGAATAGAAAAGAAAGATACAAAATGAATGTACAATCTTAAAGAAATGCAGAAGGAAAAGGCACCTTGAAAGTGAAGGACTAGGGACTCAGCAAGCTTAGTGCACATAGATTTGTAGGAAGGTAAAGCTCAAACTATCACTGTGTACACCTAGATGAGACAAACCATTTACCCAGAAGTGGAAATAGTAGGGAATGAAAACAAGACAAGTTGCTTTTAAAATGTGAAGCTTGTAATTGAAGGATACATACAGATGACACAAATAGTGACAAGATAGGAGTTATGATCATTACCAACTCACCCAAGTTCCCCACCTGCCACCACATAATTTTTCATTATTATCCTCAACTCCTCATTAATGCAGATCTTTTTCGTAGATTTAGTAACTTGTGCCACTATTGAGTTGTCTAAAAGACACATGGCATTGGGAGCATACATCTTTATGACTAGGTGAACATGAACAATTGAACTATGAGGTAGCTCAATGTTCAAGTTCAAAGGTCATGAGATATTGGAAACTATTCTTAGGACTTGACTTGTAACGAAAACATTCTTGTGAACTTAGAACTTTTAACAAATGAACAAAGTGTTCAATGTTCATGTTCATTTTGATGATGAGCATTAGTGTTTGAACATGATTGACTTCATTAAAATGAATAAGGTACCTAGTGAACCTTGAATCTTGAAAATTGAACAAAGTGTTTAATGTTCAAGTTTGTGGGTTTGTTCAACTGAAAGACTTTTAAGACAAGAAAACTGAGAGGGTTAATATTGACAACAAAATATGTATAAGACATGGCTCTTGTTTAACACTTATGTATTATTACATGACCATGTACCAAAAATGATTATGGACCATTCATGAGTAACAATAAGTATGGTCACAAGGTACAAGACTGCAAATGTAATGAAAAATATAGTTGGACACCTAAAGAACAAGGCAATGTAACTAGGAAAGGAAGTGCAATAAATTGGGATTACAATACTTGGGTCACTTGTCAATTATGTGGAAGGGATGGACATATTACAACAAATTGTGCAAGAACACATTTCAGAGGAAGATGTAGAAATTGGAAGAACTTTGGTATCGTATGTTTTCATTGTTAGAAGTTTGATCACCTAAGCAAAGACTATAGGAATTGATCACAAGCACCCAATGATGAAGATAATAAAGGAAAATAAAAAGTTCATGTTGAAGAAGTAAGAAGTCAGATGAATCAAACCTAGAAGAAGAAAATTGATGGAAGCAACACTTTAAATGAAGCAGTTGTGATCACCTAAACCAATGGATTGGGTAATTCCACCACCACAAACTAAATAAAGAAGTAAGTATGAAATTGCATTTCAAATTGCCAAACTATATGCCAGTTCCTAAGATTTAAAGCATGAAAGTCCAAATGAGCATTAGATTATATGAATAAGGACAAACTTGTATTATGAATAAGTGATAGCAATGTCAACTGAGTGAATGTGTATGGATCTAAAAAGTTAGTAATGGCTTAGTATTAGTATTGAAGATTGGAAATTGTTAAGTGGATGAACAAATTGAGAAGTGTTATTGTCAAGTTTTTTAGTAGTGGTCAAGACAATAGTAATGCACCCACTCTAGGTACAAAAAATTAACAAGGCCCTAAAATTGCATTTTTGACCTATATAGTGAATTTTATCACTCATTTTGTTCATGCATTCAAACTTTGGAGTGATATTTAAGCTTGTGTGATTTCTATACATGGTTAAGTGATTCTGAGAATACTTTATTGAGTATCATTAAATTGGAAATGGATTTGTGAGAAGTTGTGTTGAAGCCGAGTAAAGAAGATTTTTTTTGCATGATCAAACACTAAATGAGATTATGATATCTATCTTATCAGTTGCAGAGAAGAAGATGGAATCAAATGTTAGTAATGTTGAATTAGTTAGGAATGAAGTGTGTAACCCACCTAACTTTAAGACATGCCCTGAGATTGTGGCAAAGGGATATTCTTTAGGTGTGCTATCTTCAATCTTGCCAAAAATTTTATTGATTCATGATATGCGATCATGTTGTACGTGCAAGATTGGCGAGTTGGTGATTTTGAACTGAGAAATGCATATAAGAAGCTGTGTGTAGATGGAAGATTGAAGGATGAATGAATGAATGTTACCAAGAAAGGGCTTACACATGCCCTAAACTTTCCACGAGTTTTTAGTATTGATTGGATAAAGATTGTATAAAGCTGAGTCCATGATATGAAGTTATGGTTGGAAGGAGAACCTATTGAGATTATTAGGTAGATTATTCACTGTTTCACTGGCTATCCTGTTATGAACAAGTTCAAAGCTATTTGATGCCATAGCAAGCAAGTTATTAAGGCCAACACATCAACAAAATGGAAGAAATGTGGAATGTCAATTTCAACAATTAAAGATGAAAAAAATAATTTTGCAAATAGAGTTATTGCACATGAATTCTACCAGTCTAGCTAGATTGACATTGTTCCTTGTTTGGTTATGGATATTGCATGGAAGATAGTGAGAAAGGATCATAGTTATGACCTTGCCAACCTATAATTGCAACAATTGGATGAGAACCTAGAGAACATTAGGAAGGCACCGAATAATATGTGTAAGTTTGGATCTCTACTTGTCTATATTTTCTTTTATGTTCAAAACATCTTCCCTAACATAGTAGATGTAACTTGGAACAAAAAAATTCCTATGACACAATAGATAAATAAGTCTATTGATCAGCTGGGTAACAATTTTGAAGTAATTATGGATGGTTATTTTGAAGAATTTAAGTAGAAAATGAAGAACATGTCAAGGATACCCAAATCCTTAGTGGATAAGTATTATGATGATATCTATTTTCTGGTGGATATAGATAGAAAATACATGTCATCAATTATATCTAGAATTGTATGGTTAAGGCCATTAGGTTATGAGATCAACATTGATGAGGCCACTACAAATATTAAAACATTATTGGATGAACTTGTTGATAAAGTGATTAAGCCATTTGACAGATATGAGTCTACCAAGGTAAAACTCACAATGGAAATAAATATTCCCAAGATAAATAAGAAGAGAAAAGGCATGATAGAAATTTTGGAAAGAACATTTGGAGAAGGTTTCAAACAAGAACAACCACTACAGATCACCAAGGGAAAGGTGAAGATATATCAAGTGATGAAGAGTAAGGTAATGAAGAAGAAGAGGGTGAAGGTAAAGGCAAAGTTATAGTTTCTGCTGAGCCATAGGGAAGAAAATGTCATGCCCACTTCCTACAAGCCAAAAACACAACTATTTTTTTTAACCACGAGAGAAAAATGAAGTTAAGATACATAACCTATCCTTAAATTTGGAGGTAATGAAGTAAGATGATGGAACAAAGTTTGTTTTTCTCAGAATCTAGATTTTCAAGTTCCCTATGAGGTGGTCACCAAATTGCTAGCTACTGAATGTAAAACTATGTTAAGGTGTTATGGTTATAAGCCCTTAATCTTCTACATCCAAAATGAGACATTTTGATGTGCAAGTGAGATTCAAATTGTGTCAATGTAGTGGTAACAGATCTAAGGATTACTAGGAGAGAATGTTTTATCAATTAATCATTTTATTTCTATTAATATTAGGATTATCTTTATATTAGTATTATTATTATTATTTAATTATTATTTTTAAGTCACCTATACCTTCTTTTCTTAATATACATCTTTTATTTTAATTGCTATGTTATCATTATTTAATATTAAATTAAAATTACTAGATTTGCAAATAATATTCAATTAATTATCAGATGAAACTATCATCTAATCCTATACTTTCTTTTCTATAAACATAGCACCTTACTTACATTCACATGCCTAATCTAACACAATTTTTATGTATATTTATATTTTCCTTAGAAGGAAATAAAAATAAAATAACAACTAACTACATAACCTCTAATTCCCTTTTCCCAAAATAAATAAATAAATAAATAAATAAATAAACTACCCACCCCAACTCTCTTTCCATATCCTATATCTAGCTTAACACATTAATAATTTTTTTTAATACATTATACTAACTTTAATTAGGAACTTCTTTAGTTTATTAATATTTACTAAACTATAATTTCATTACTCTTCTATTCTCCTAACCCTCTAATCCCTATGTTTCCCCTTTTTCCTTAGTCTAATGCCTACCTCCCCAAACCTTACTCCTAGGTGGGTGTGAATCTCCCATACCCAACATGAGACATCTAGGAAGGTCCCCACTTTTGTCAGAGGCAAGTACATATGACATGGCTCTTAATTAGATGTTTTTGAAGAGTAGAAGTAAAGCATACATTGCCTTGGTCTTCATTGTTTTTTTTTCTAACCCACAAATTTTCCCTTTTTCAAGTCTAGCTCACGTACTTGGTGGTTCTTCCCAAGGCAAGTGTCCAAATCAGCAACATGTCAAGTGGGGTATGAATCCCAAGGCAAATTGACCATGCATTAACTTCAACCTTGAAACACTTACCAAAGTCCTCCCTTGCTCTTCCCTATGCATGGATTGGTGAAAAAGGGGGTTGACTTAAAACATTTTGCCTTTCCCAAGTAGTAGATGCCTAGATAAGAGGTGCTGACACATGTCACAATAAAGGCATAATCATTATTAATTTCTAAGTGCCGAAAAGGGTATGGATGCCTAGTTTTATGAGTTTGCATAAAGTTGCAATTTGGAAGCAAAAAGGAGGGTATTATATTTCATTTGTTTGGGGCAAATGTGAGGAATATATTTTATTATTTCTTCTTTTTGTACAAGGTCCCATCATGACCTAAGGACTTCATAACTCATGGCTACCACCTTATTAATGAAGGGTGGTTTAAAATTTAAATGTTTCTACTTAAAATTTCCAAGATATTATTTTCTTATTGCCTATTATTTTATTGACCTATATTGGCAAGAGTCTTTTTTTGATTTTACTCATACATTTTCCAAAGAATGAATATGCATCTACATGCACTTCTTTTTTTCAAGTTTCTTAATTACTTTGTTCTTGCGCAATTTACTTATGGTTGTTTTATGATTGAGCTGTTATATATTGAACATTACATTTTGTATTCTAATGCTTATTCTATATACTACATTCTAATGGTTATTACATAATAACTATACCATCACTATCAAGATTAAAATTGCAAGATACTAATTTAGGAGACACAATGAAATATTTGCATATAATTTTATGAACATCATATACTCTAATTTTATTATTGATATCTCCTTCATGACTATGAATTCCCTATGAATTGGAAGTAAAAATCCACATGCAATATGAATCAAGATTGAACACAATTACATCTAAATTATTCAAATGAGATTATAGGAAATAAGAATAACATAAGTATAATATCCTATTCTTGACTCTAATTCTTTTTCTTCAATGCAATCCTACCTAAGAGAATTAAAATTTAATAACAACTCAATGAAATTCCTTACCAAAGTCCTTCCATTTCTTCCATACTACACACTTATCAACTTGAACATAAGGTGGTGAACCAATATATCATATTACACACAATGGAAATACCTATTCCATAATACATAGATGAATCATATTCTCTCTTGACAAGTGAAATGGAACAAACAACACTTTTTCAATTACAAATATAAACACATAACAAGGTGGATTTTCTCTCTACTCAATACAATACAATACATGGAAGGGTTACATGAAACTCCAAGTTTCCAATATCTTCAAGAATAACCTGCAATAGAGAGATAAGAAAGAGGAACCATGGAGGCTCACCTCCCATCCTAGGCCTCATGGAGGCCACCCCCAAGCTTGGGGAAATAAGGCACAAAAAGTTTCACAATACACATTCACATAACATGCATGATCACAACAATATAAAAAAACACTACACAATATATTACAAGAAAACCCAGCCCAAGGCTTGCATAGAGATTCAACAATTCAATCAAGTTATAGGGTGAAGGTGGGCTCTCTCCATGAGGAGGATTTCCTAACTATGATTCACAAATTTGCACATATTCTCTTTATCAACATGCCCTTTCGAGGCTTACAATGACTTCCCTCTTCACACACCTCCTTATACCTCCCAAAATGCAAGTAAACACGAAGTCCATATTCCATTGAACACATAAAAATCATCTCCACACATGGGAGAGTTTCTCAACTACATGAGTGAGCCCAACTAACCCTTTCACCCCAAGCATCTCTTCCCTCCCAAGGGTGAGTGATGCTTCACACCCATTACACAACACACAACATGAAACAAAAAAATATTCAAGGAAGAAATCACATAAACTTCTCAAATGAAACACTAAAAAAAAAAGATCCTTTTTCACAAACCATATCTACAATACACCAAATTTACCATGGAATGAAGAACCCATATCAAATCTACATGCAAACAAAGAACACCATGGATCATGGATACCAATCTCACTCTAATCAATGGCAAATGAAAAGTTGTAGTAGAGCTCCTTATCCTCTTCCTCCAAACCCTAGTTGCCTCTAAAGATAGAGAGTGGCTAGGTGAATTTCCAATTTGTCCATACCTCTATATATCACGCTCATTTTCGGATTCAATATAAAATGCATTCTTTTTGGGGTTTCCTAGGTCTTCTAGGCACCCTAGTGGTCACTATTAGCCCCCTAACTTAAAGTATTAACATGGGTAGGGTTTATTTTTATCACAAATTCACCTTAGAGATACTTTATGATCCTCACAATGCTAGGTAAGTTCAAATTTCAAATTTCCTATGGTGGTAATCTTGTTCTCTTTACTAATTTAAGGCAATAAGTCAAATTCCTCAATTAAGGTATTTAACTCAAGATAAGGTGGCCACATGATCCATCATTAAAGAACATGTCATTTTCACATAATGAGTACAAGTTTCAAGTGACACACACAAAATTCACTATACATCACACATGACACGTTCAAAATCTTCACATGAAATACATACTAGACACATACATCTCATGTTTACAAAATAAACAAATCACAATGAGGTTTACGAATCTTATAAAGATTCACTTTGGCAGTATCATTTTAACATGTGGTTGTACCTTGTTTCTCCACTATGTTTCCATGGTTCATTTCTTGCACTTAAACTCAAGCATGAGTAGTCCAATGAAAAGCCATATATATATATATATATATCACATATAAAAATAAAGATACATGATAATTTCACTACCCTACAATTCACATATAACACATTTTATAATTAACCCCCTATTTCTATCATTTACATATAAGATTTAATCATTAGCCTTC
This sequence comes from Cupressus sempervirens, assembly GCA_028749045.1. Taxonomy (NCBI): domain Eukaryota; kingdom Viridiplantae; phylum Streptophyta; class Pinopsida; order Cupressales; family Cupressaceae; genus Cupressus; species Cupressus sempervirens. Next base: position 478,469,680 of record CM053792.1, read on the forward strand.
AAAAACTGTACATTAGCAACTTCCTTAACAAGATCACAGTAAGCATTAGAATCACATTAAAACCCATTTCTAACATAATAATAAAGTACTAAATAAATATCCATTAATTCATTGACTATGCCAATTATGTCCTAATACATATCATAATGGAAAATCACAAGGTAAATATCATCGGTTAAGTAGAAAAATTTACTGTCCATCAAGTATCAAAATATATGTTGAGATATCCAATCCTAGGTAACAAAATGGAAATACAATATCTATGCTATGACGGATTGGGGTGAGGCCTCACAACAAAGGTAAGAAGAAGGTCATAAAGAATGCCACTGCAACTCAAAGAGTTATAAGATTAATAACAAGGGCATTTGCTATAGAAGTGGTCGAGCCTCAGAAAGGAGTTGCTAAAATTACCAAGCCTACTTAAGGAAAAAAATTAACAAATAGGTAAGATATCACAATTGAGGTCAAGTTGAGTAAACCCAAAAAGAAGAAGAGAATAAGGGTTATAATTCAAAAATATGATGATAGTCACTTCAAAGTTGTAGTGCATAAGCCACCTCAAAAAATTGATGAATTATGTGTCAATATTAGGGAGAGTGTAGGTATGACAAAATTTTAAATTTGTGAAGTATGATAAATTGGATAAAACTAATAAGCCTAAGGTTGAAGAAGCAATTCTTGATATGATGGCAAAATTAAAGTATAAACCATTAAAATTAGATAACTTGATGCATGATGAACTATATGGAAAGATAGATGAAAGATGGCAGTATGCATTGAAGAATGAGTGGCAAATTAGAGAAGGCATGCTTTCCCATATTATGCCAAAACTAAGAAGGAAACAACTTTCTAAATATTTGAGTGAGTACAATAATAGATTTGTTTCTAAAAGAAGAGCATTTTTAATTTTGAAAAGTAAAGTTAAAAATGTAGTAGAAGAAAGTGAAGTTATATGGAAGAAAATATATGGATTAATTCTAGATGATGAGAAGATAGATGAGGATAAGAAAGATGAACCTAAAATTGTAGAGTTAGATAATAAAGAGAATATCTATGATGATATAGAACATCTTGTAGACACAATTCACAACATGATTCAACAAAGTGAAGGTCAAACTAACATAGTTGTAATTGAAGATGGACCATATGTTATCTCGAAAAAGGATGTGTTGCATGAAGAAAATTTCATGGCTAAACTTGAAAGAAAAAGGAAAAGCCATATGTTGATCGAACTAGAGAAGAAGGATGAAGCTCTACCATCCAATTTAGCTCATGAGATCTTGTTAAATCCAAATCCTATGATAGAACAAGTGAAAGATAATCTAAAGATTGGTATATAGGAGAGAACACATTAGTTAGATTCAACATCGATCATTTCTATTAGTATAGATTATACACATGGTGATGTAAATGTTAGTATAGTCGAGCAACAAAGTTAGCTAACTAATGAAGGTGATAACACCCAAAGGAAAGAATAGAAGGATGATGCCAAAGAGGGCATTAATAATGTTGATACAAATTGTGAGAAGGGTGTAATGAGCCAAGATGGCAAAGAAAATTAGTCTCTACTAGTGATAGACCAATTGCCTTAGGACCTATTAATGAGGGAGATAAAGGGGTTGGACATCAAACTTCCACTAGTGAGCTCAAAATTGAAGGTGACAAGGAGAAGAAGAATGAATCTAAGGAGAACAAGCCCAAGGATTCAAAGAAGGATACAAAATCTCAGAAGGCTGAGGAGATAAAGATGAGAAACATAGGTAGAATCTAGAAGTCCACACAAAAGGACTACAAGAAACAATGTTGAGTTGTAGCAACCCATATGCTAAGGGTAAGAGATTGAAGAGAAAGATGAAGCCAATTCCATTAGCCATGAAGGGTAAATTTTTTACTCTTGATGAAGAGATTATTATCCCTAATGGGGATACATCTAATTTAAGTATTGAACAAATGAGGAAACTTAGTGATTTTTTAGAAAGAAAGGCCAAGTAATAGGATCTTAGGAGAGAGCATCAACAAAGACATGTACTATATGATATCAAGGATATATTTCTTGAGACTATTGATGTAGAGAACTTAGATGAAATGACATCCATTATAGAACAACTTGCTAAGATTGTTGAGAAACTGAATGATCCTGACATAGGCACCACAAAAATTTGATGCCAAGGTCAAAAAGAAAATTTGAGAACAAAGTGACAGAGAAGGTAGCAATTGAGATTACACTCAAATGGGTTGAACTCTCCACTCTTGTTACTAGTTTGGAAAAGTTAGTGCATAATGTAAACACATTATTTACTAAATTTTGTAATATCCCCACATTCACCAAATACATCAAGGAGAAGATGGATAAGATTGATTTGATTTACAGAAGAGAAATAAATATTTGGACATGGACCCCTATTTTGGTTCAGTACATTTTTCTAAGATCAAATTTTTGCAAGGCAATCAATCAAAATTATTGCATTAAGAATGTAACATACAATTAGAGGTCGCATCTATTCAAGATTTTTTATTACTTCATTTGGAGGTGATGCAAAGACATCTACAAGATTTCAAAGAATTTCATTCCAAATAAAAACTTGTCTATAGTTGAAAATATGGAAAACTTAGAAGTAAAATTGGAGATAGAGAGGTAAGTTCTTGAGACACCTAAGAACAATTGGGACAAAAAAATGGCTATGATCCTAAGATTACATCAACCATTTTTGGATGCATTTTGTATAGTCCTTGGTTCAAAGTTAAATGTCAATCTTGGGCATAAGTGAGAAAAACAAGGGGGAAGTATTTATGATCAAGTCTAAGGAGCAAAAAAGGGGGAAATGTATTGGAGTAATAAGGAAATAGTTTATTGATATGATGTTGGACAAAAATATTTGGAAAATACAAGTTACAATTTACTATATGTAGACCGAGTTATAGGTATGGAGCATGCCTTAAGAGGGAGCTAAATGTTTGAAGATTTTGCCATGGTTGACTTTTGATCATGATAAGTGTTTTTTCCACTAATACCAAAGGGGGAGATTGTTGAACCTAAAGGCAATCCTGGTATTGTTTATTAGTGAAAAAAACTTAGTCATTTACAATGAAGAGTTGGTCAGTAAATACTGCCAAAGGTCGAGTTAAAAAGTGTATAAGTGTACAAGTTCAATATGTGTCAACCACATATTGGACACTGAGTAGTTTGTTATTGCTGAGCTATCCAAAATGTAACTCATGAAATAAGTCAAGTGCCACATGTGTTGAGTAATTCAGAGAGGAAATGTCTTAAGCTGAGGATGGTATATACTAAGGATTAGCAGGAAAAATCAAGCACAACCAAGCATCATAGGTTATATGTGAGAAGTCATGCAGTTTGTATATATGAGTTTGGAATAGCACAAAATCTAATGTAAACCATTTTTCCAAGCATGAAATGTGTTTCTATGATTGCGGTGCAAATTAAGGAGGTGATTATGCCTGAAATAACATATCACTAATCCTTAAGCAGTGAAATGAACCAAATAGAAAATACGAAGGCTTAAGAGGAAAAAAAGGATGAATGAAAATCATTGATTTCAATCTAGAAGATTCCTAAGATGGCTATATAAATAGGGTTTCTAGGTTGAACATGTTATTGCAAGTTGGAGGAATGCATGGACGTGAAGTTGAAGGAGAAATAATGAGTATTAAGGGTTGAAAGACTAAGGTGAATTAGGAGAGTAGTGAGTAGATATTCTAGAATAGTCACATTGAGGTGATCGGATATTGGAAAGAGAAGATTTTTTATCAGCAAATTAGTGCAAACTGAAGGATCATGGTACTATTACATTCCAAGTAGTGTATAAGGTGAATCTCTGAATAGAGTGGTCCTAATAGACCTATTGTAAATCTTTGAGCATAGTATTCACTTAGTCATGTTCAGTTAAAATCCTTTGTAATGGTAGACTTAACAATCTTATATGATTTTAGCAGAGAAGACCCTGCACATGGTAGATCATTAGAAGTGATCACATTGTAGCCCCAACTGGCACTTTGTTACTATAATTATTGTTAGGATTAAACCTTAGACATAAATAATCGTTACATGCAAATATAACCAATATTAAAAAATAATAGATCACCTAGAATAGAACACAAAACACCTAGATTTAACATGGTACACCCAATCCTTGGGCTACCTCCACCAACAAGAAGTCCAATATTATTATTATCCAGTGATTACAATCCACAATCCCTTATATCTCAATACCATTGCAAGAAGCTACAATATCACCATTACATTATGAAATCCCTAACCCTAAGCCTTTTTATAGAATCTTTTTCTGCTTACAAAATCAGGGTTAGAATAATTCATTCAATAGAAAAATAGCAGCTGACACCTTTTACAATATAAGGACCCCACAAAGGTGCTGCCCCCAAAGCCCCATAGAAATAATATGGGGAGAAAAATATGTCGAATAAATCTCTAAATATGAATAGGATCCACATCACAAATATCTCCCACTTGGAGACTGATTAGACTCCACAACAATAACAATTATGAAGATTTTGTGGGTGTCATCCCCACCATATTTTTACCTTCACATTGGAGGGTTTTGTGTTACCAAGTCTTGTGTCATATATTGATTACTTGCTTATGTGTTTTGATAATGTGAGTAGATGTTAAATTTGTTATTACATGGTATTGTATGATTGATTACAAGGTTAAGGTTAATGAGGTGTATGGTAAATTATGTTTAGTATAGTTAATGTTTGAAGTGGTAAAGTTTTTGGAGATTCTGATTCATCAACCCTCTCAACATTTTACTTTCCTAGTAGGATTCCAAAAACCTCATATTGTAATTTCTCTATTTTGAAAATGCTAATGAATTTGATTGAGAGTGGGGATTTACTACAAACATGCATTCAAAGGAAAGAAGTGGAGGAAGATAACTTGGCTTTCATAGAAGATATCTTACTAAAACTCTAAACAATAAGAATCAACACCACATATCGATGATAATAGAGTCAAATATAAAATGAGCCCAACATCAATTGTGCATACTCTTCTAAACTTTTTGTGTCTTAAATAAACATTCAATTGCATCTAATCATGCATCATTCTTATCGAATCACTATGATTCCTTCAAATTGTTGCAACATATAAACATGAATTAAAAAATTTCCTATTTTTCCTTGATTTTATACATTCTACCAAAATCATACATAATTACTATATTTATATTAAAGATTCTAGAAATCTATAAATCTATACTCTAGAGATTCTCATCAATTAGTCACATAATTGCTAAGACGAAGTAATAGGAAAATGAAAAATTCTTAATTCAATTTTTATGATATTTTCAATTAATTTCTTGAGAAGTATTCATACATTTATTTTACTATGAGACTATGTCATTTATATTTCTAGAAAAAGTCCTATTACATAAGCTATTACACTTTCCCATGTACAAAGAATTTTTAGAACCCATATAATTGGCCTTGGTATATTTTTTCTATTAGATATCAAGTGACCAAAAAGTAAATGCACTAGAGAGTTCAAATTGAGTCTGTTTGTAGAGAAATCTATATCATCCTTACATCAAGAATCAAAGTAACTATAAATGTAATACAAAAAATATAGTTTCTCTGAGAAAATTGGCTAAATGGAACAACAAGAGTAGCATAAGATAATGCTAATAAAATCCATATCCGAGTCTATTGTCTCCCCTCCTCTTGATCAAGAATATTCATCCAACACTACCCACCATCCATCTGAGGACTCAATCATCTATGACTATTTGATAATAGGGATGATCAATAGTAGCAATAAAAGGTCTACAAAATGATGCTGCATCAATAGGAATGGACATGGGTGCTACTTTTAAAAATGGGACATGTATTGAAGGTGGAATGACCAATGAAAGGGACCATATCAATAAGAACTACAAGAAACAATGGATTTTTTTTTGCCTAAGGTGGGATATGATTTTTTCGTTTATTATGCTCCTTTCTGTTTCTTATGTTTGCAATAAAATTTTGAAGTGTAGATTCAACTTTTTTTTATGTATGAACTAGCTCTGGTCCATGTATAGCCAATAGACATTTCTTCTCTAATGATTTTCATTTTCCCAATATGTGAGATTACTTAGACACAGTAAGATATTTAGCAAATCCAATAAAATATTGTTATTCCTAATTTTTCATATGGACTAAAGGATATTGACTAACAAAACATAAAATAAAGTATTGAATTTTCATTTTTGACCCACAATATTTACTAAGCACAACTTCAAAAATAGAAAGGTTTTTATGCATATATAAGCCAAAAAATGCCCATATTTCCTTGGCAACCAAAAAATCAAACTGAAGAGATGCATAAGGGTATTAAGTAGTCTACAAACTTGGAAAATATTGATATCACCATTAGGGTGCTTGATAGAGATATTTTGCAATTAAAACTTCCAAAGGAAGCATTTCTTCTTAGGATAAATCAAGCCAAACAAGATTGTTGGTAGACGAAGGTGAGATCAAGAGAAGAACACTTGTTAATTTATTCATGGATGACAAAACTATCAACAAGTAATGTATATAGGTCATTTTATTTAATGTTAGGAAGAGGGCCATCATTGGGCCAATGGAAAGAAAGGAATGTCAATTTAATGATATTGTAATTCAAGGGAGGGAAAGTGTAGAACAAGAAATTTCGAGGGTGGAATAGGTCTTGAAATGATCACTAGGTAGACCAAAATTAGATTTGAGACTATTCCAATCCACTACTTGTCTATTTTCCATAATATCAAATATGATACTTATGCCTCTATTATCCCATACCTTTTTAATATGCTCAACTTGATAAAAAGCATGGTTAGCTTTGTCAACATTATCATCATAAATAATGTTTATAGGAGAAGAAGGTTACACAAAAGTATTGGTTGAATGATATGGAATATAATTTATATATTGGAAAATTTTGATTAGGAGGTGTAAGTGATTTGTTTCCATGATTAATATTGGACTCAATATATATGCTATTAGAATTAGTAAGGTATTGAACCATATTTTTTAGTATCATTATTAGTTTGATGATGTAATTAATAGAAAGCTTTAGGATCAAGGAATCTAGATGGTGACTTGGATGGATCAATAGGTCCACTAAGAGGAAGTTTAATCATGTTCACATTCATTAACACCAAAATCACATTATATAAGGATTCAAAAAGTAGAATAAAATTAGAAGTTTTAAAAATAGAAGACAAAGGAGGCACACATTTGGATGTTGCCACTTGTTCATCTATAGTGTTGGGTAATTTTTTGATTTTGATGTAGTTGTTAGCTTTATGAAACTTGTTGAAATTGGATGAAATGTCACGCTTATCAACAACAACATGAGTCAATGAATCTTATCAGGTTTCCACAATCCATTTTTACATGTAATTTGTTTCTAGATTCGATTGTGTGTATAATTTTTAGCATCAACATTTCGGATCACACTCTGTGATCTTTCATGAGGATGAGAGAATGCAAGAATAGAAATATTGTGTGTATAATTTTTAGCATCAATCTTTAGATCACACTCTGTGATCCATCATCAGGATGAGAGAATGCAAGAATAGAATTTATTTCTATTCTTACATTCTCTCATTTGATGATGGATCACAGAGTGTGATCTGAAATGTTGATGCTAAAAATTATACACACAATCAAAATCCAGAAACAAATTACCAATAACATGAGTCATTGGAGTGTTTCTCTGAAATTAATTGACTCGTTATTGATAATGATGAAGCACTAGACAAAATTATGAAAATGAAGAGTACTTAGTAAGGAGTGTCTTATCTCTAATGTCTTTGTATGAATTAGTAATGAAAATGTGTTGTATATCAACATTAGACACAAGATAAGAAACTTTTTCATGCAAACTCATAAATCTTAGCAAAATCACTAGTGTTTTCTTTAACAGCTTGTTTACAATGCATCAATGTGTAATAAGTGGAACATGACCTAATTATTAAGAGCATTTGGAAATTGGTTTAACATTAGAATTTTAAATAGCCTCAAATCTATGATTCTCTTGAGCTAACCAATGTTCCAATTTTTCAAAATCATGAGTGAGTTTTCCAACTTGAGCTAGAGGATCTCTTAAAGATTCATCTTCATAATAAGAATAATTAAATGAGTTGTTCTTCATGATAGGGTTGATATCATTAGGATACATATTTGTTTCCTCAAGACTCATTGGAAAGAAAGAAGTTTCACGATCAAAGGGACCCATTACTCTACAACTTCTTCTAACTGGAATATAAAAGGTTGGATTGAAAGTGATAAAGCTCATACACAAATGAATCAAGGGAAAGGAATATGTAATGTAACAGGGATGAGATTAATAATATAGATAAGAAAATCTAGTGCATGCAATGTAATATATGATAGAACTACCATGTACATAAAGGAGATCTATCTACCACATCAAAATATGTACATTTTGAAAAAAGGGACAATGCTCCAATCTGTGACCTCTTGGAGGACTTAAACTGGGTTAGCATAACTCAATTGGATGAAGGGTGCTAATGAAAGATCTAAGACCTTTTAGGGATGTTAATTATAAGGCCCACTTTTCTCGTTGAGATGTGATGTTGAAAATTTAAAGAATGATACGAAAGTAAAGTAAACACCAAATACAATGATATAAAACAATAAATATGATCTAGTGTACCAAAATTAAGTGTTATGAAATTAAAATAAGGTAAATGAACTCACCTTGATGAATAGGAGAGGATGAAAATTTAGATATGAAATAGGGTTGTTAGATTGTATCAAAACCTAAAACAAAGATAGATTTAAAACCTAAGAAGATGAAGTTAACTATGAAAAAAATTGGAGGTCTCAAGAATAGGTGAAAATTTTAGATATAGGTCAACTTGGGGTATAGGAAAACCTCAACCTATACTTGAGAGGTTGAAAATAGAAAATCTCAGATCTTTGACAAAAATTGCAACTCCAGATCTGTAAAATCCAAATCCAAAAGGTCACAAATATGCACCTACACATAATAGAAGGGTAAATTGTTGGGAGAAGATGTTTTACTTGGTCAAACCCCCATTAAGGAATTATCCTTGACATGAAATAAGAAAATCATGTAAAAAAGATAAATGTTATTATTCACCTTTCTTGTTGAACCTTCGTGGATGGACATGGGTATGTTATATCCATAAAGATGTATGAATACTTGTATGTCTATGTGTAGATATAATTAGGATGTCTTTAAAAAATGCAATGGATCCACAATAACTAAATCATAGATCATGGATGTATATATGATTGATAACTTTGATGGAGAAGGAGAGGAAAGAATGTTGTGTTGATTTTCTTCTCAATTATGAATTCCTCTACAAATATATCATGGAAAGAGAATTCACTCAATCAATAGAATATTTTCCTTGAATGGATGTACAAAATTGGAGATCTTAAATAGATTGAAGCCTCAAATATTGGAACAAATCCTTTCTTGATAGAATTCACCAAAAAGCTCTTATATGTACTTTAGACTTAACTTCTTTATCTTGAGATAGATTTTTTGATGGTGGATTTGAAAAGGAAGGGAGAAATCATCCTTTATAGTGATTTAGAGCTTCAAAATTGAGAGGGAAATTGTATTAGTAGGGGAAAAATTAAATATCTCAAAATGGGCCTCAAAATCCTACAAAATCAAATCCTTGGGTATAGGTAAACCTCAACCTATACCTAGCTATAGGTTTCACATGTAGGACCTATGCCTGTAGGGGTATAATTAAAGAAAGAACCTTAGGGATCTCACGTCTATATGTGGTTAGAGAGAAATCAAAAGGAAATGTGAAAAAAAATCAAACATAAATGCATCCATAGTCTAGGAGATTGCTAAAATGGAGCCCAATTAGTTCTTGAGCTTCCAAATTAATGAGTACTTTTATAGTGTTGGAGATTGCTAAAATATAATGTGTAAAATGGTGATCAATGTGGTAGACCACCAAATTATATGTACATTTGGGGAAAAGGGGGTAATGCCCTAAATTGTGACCCCTCGAAGGACTTAAACTAGATTAGCACAACCCAATGGATGTAAGGGTGTTGATGCAAGATATAAGTCCTTTTTAAGGATGTTAATTCTATGGTTCCTTTTCCTATTGGAATGTGATGTTGTTTTAAATGTAAAGTTGCAAGTAAAGTAAAAGCACATACAATGATAGACAACAAGAAATTTGATATAGTGTACTAAAGTAAGTCCTACGAAATGAAAAAAAGGGAAATGCACTCATCTTGAGGACTAATAGAGGATGTAAGTTCAGATCTAAAAAAGGATTGTATGACTATACTGAAATTTGAAATACAGTTGGATCTGGAACCTCAGAGGATGAAGCTGCATACTATTAAAATCTGAAAGTCCTAATAATAGGTTGACTTTCTAGGTATAAATTGACTTGACCTATACCTGAGAGGTTGAAAACTAAAAACCTTGGAACTGTAATGGAAACTTCAAATCCAAATATATAAAATCAGAATATGAAAGTTTTCAGATTTGTACCTACACACAAGAGAAGAAGATTTTTTGATGGGAAGGGGTTTTCCTTGGTTAAGCCCTTATTTAGGAGTCAACCTTAAAATATATAAGTAAACCATCGAAAACAAGATAAATTTTAGTATTCACCTTGTTTGTCAAACCTTCAAGGATGAATCTAGGTTTTCTATATCCACAAAGATGTATGAATACTTGTATGTGTATGTGTACATAGAATGTAAAATGTCTTCACAAATGCAATGGATCCACTATTAGCAAAGCATAGAGCATGGATGTATGTATTCTTGATAACTCGAAAGGAGGAAAGGAAATACAAATGTGTGTATCTTCTTAATCAATTAGGAATTCCTCTACTAATCCATCATAGAAAAGGGAGATCATTCAATCAATAAAAGATTTTCTTTGAATGGATGGATGGACTTGAAGATCATGAATAGATGGAAGGATTCAAATCCTTGATTGCTTGCTAGAAACTACCAAAAATTTCTTGAATGCACCATGGGCTTAATTAATTATTATTGAGATATGTTTCCTGAATTATGGATGTGAAAATGAAGGGAGAAAGCCTCCTTTTCTAGCGATTTTGGGCTCCACAAAATTGAGAGGTTCAAATACATGGGGCGGGAAAAATGCAATATCTCAAAATTGGCCTTGAAATCTTATAAAATCAAATCCGAGGTTATAGATCAACCTTGACCTATACCTAGGTATAGGTCACACATGTGAGACCTATACTTAAGAGGGTCTAATTGAAGGGGTAACCTTAGGGATCTCAGGTCTATAAGAGGTCTAGAGAGAAATCAAAAGGAACTACAATACAATAAAGAATAAATGCATCCATAGTCTATGGGATTGCTAAAATAGGCCCAAATAAGTCCTTGAGCTTCCTAACTAATTTGAGCTTCCTTGAGCTACATACATACATGTATAAAACTACAATTGGATGAGTTGAAGTGTGGATGTGCATAGATGGATTTGGATTATTTGGGATCAAATGTGAATGTGAAAGAACATAGGTGGAAGAGTGAGAGATTGACTGAGAATGTTATAGTGTCGAATTAGGAGATCCAACATATTTTCATGTCATCATTTTCCTGTGCATGCTAGAAGATTATGTGTTGTTTTATCTTGTGAAAATTAGCATCTTGCACTAAGGCAATGTGCTTTAGCTTGCCAGTTCTTCTTCAAGGATGAGTCTGGTTCCATTGCAGTAAGCCTAAAACAAACACTGTAATACGTTGTAATATTGCTATCAGGATTTAACTGTGTATTACATTGTAATACATTATTTATATAGTGAGTGTGATTCTCACTATGGTTTTTTCCACATGGAGTTTTTAGCAAAAATCTTGTGTTCATGTTCATGTGTATTCTCATTGTAATATCTTTTATTGATGGTTAGAGTGAATAAAGTTAATTGTTAAGAGTTTATGGTTGAACAAGTTACATTTTTGTGCATGTCGATTCACAACCCCCCTCCTTGTCATTAGAGGCATTCAAATAATATAACATACCAACCATAAGGGAGCTCTCAAGATCTTCGACCAAATATCCACATCAAACAATGTTTTCATTTTAGTTTCTAAAGGAAATGCCTATACCACCATGAGGTCTAGACTCATCCTTTGCCTTACCTTCTTCATTCTCATTGGAAATCTTCACCTATTTGAATGCATCTTCTCCTTTCCTCATTGACATTAAACTTCTTCATAGGAACATAGGTCTTCTCATTATTTCCTCTGCAAAACTTGACAATGTACCTCAATTTTTTGCAATTATGAAATAGAGGACCATGTTGTACATCACTTGGAAATTAATTCTAACATTATCTACACTCAATAGCCTTGTGCACATATTTTTTGCACGCATAACAATAACCATTGAAAGATTGCAAATTCATACCATTGGTCATATTCATGAATCCATTTCTCATCTTCTACTTCTACACTCATTTGATTTATGTCAAAACTCATTGCAAGCATAACATTTACCATTAAATGGTTAAGATCTAATCCAAATTTTACATTCATTAGCTGTATGTCCAAAATTTTTGCATCAAAAAATACCATTGAAAGATGGAGAATGTTTGGTTTGAATAGAAGAAAACTTCTTGAAGTTCTTGTTGTTTTTTACCTTCATTAGTCTTCTTGGATTCATCCTTGATCTTTTGCTTTCCCTTGTCATCTTTGCTGAGAGTCTTAGAGATTTCTCCTTTGTTAAAATCAAGACTATATTTTTTCTTGGACGGTTTTTGAAAACCTAGCACCTCATCAAGTAGATCATGTTGCCTTTGAGTTTAGATTCTTTTCATTTTTTTTGCATATTTTAATTTCTTTCTCAAGGTGACAACTTATTCAAGCTTAGTGCACTGTTCGGGTTTGATATGTATCTTTGTTTCAAGAATATCAACAATCCCTTTTCCTTATTTAAGTTGAATCTTCACAATGTATTATTATGCTTTCTTGCATTTTTCTTGCTATTCATCTAGCTCAAAAAGAGAAGGCTTTAATTCTTCTTAAGAATGTTACATTAAGATCCCATCCTTGTGGTTCCATGGCTTCCAAATCCTTTTCTAATTCAAATTTGAATAGTGTTCATTACCAAATATACCACATTTGTTAGATTGGTACTTCATAGACCTTTCTCTAGTGCCAGTTGTTGAATATTTTCAGATTTTAAGGAGTTGGGGTAGGGGGTGGGAGTGAATCAACATTTATTAAAATTCAATTCGGTCAACCTAATTATATGTAATTAGAGAACATACATAAACAAGTGACCCAAAATACTTTCTCTAATGCATTGCGTTAGGAAAACAAAGTGTTCGAGGCATTACACCATGTTAGCACACCCTCCAAATATTCCTAAATCAATGCCTTCAAATGTACATGTTACCATATGGATCAAAACTACTAAGCCAACTTCAGAAGATAGCACCACTAATGCAAGCCACATACTTAAGACATGATGGAAAGCTCTATAACACCTATAGATGTACAACATAGCATCTTCAGAGATCAAAAAAATGTACATGAGAAAAACAACATGAAAACTTCAAAGGAGGATGAGTGCAAGGCATTCCATAAATAAGTTGTCTCTGCATGGACCAACATTTAGAATATCAACAAATCTACTATGGAAAGGAACATGAAACTTAGGATGTAACTTCAATTTACATTCACCAATAACAAATTGGAAACACATGAGAGGATGAAACAATGTGAACCACATTACTTAAACCTATATATCATATTGTTCACTGAAATAGTCATACTTAGCCAAATTGATGCAGGCTAAAGAACACTACTTCAACACTCCAGAATATATATGAATCATCCATACATCACCTACAACAATTACGAATGATCTTTATTTTCAACCTCAACACTTTTGTAGAAAGCACAAACACAATCGAACATGTACTTCCAAACCTTAGTCGACATCAACTACACTCACTCATATTTGCAATAATCACTATGATATCATTGAATTGTTTGGACAAATCTTCAAATGAGAATCTAGATTAAGTAATATAACACTTTTGTAGAAAGTACAAACACAATTGAACATGTACTTCCAAACCTTAGTCGACATCAACAATAACACTTACTCATATTTGCAACAATCACTATGATATCATCGAATTGTTTGGACAATTCTTTAAATGATAATCTAGATTAAGTAATATGTCCATGCAAAGGTTTTCTAAGATAAGAGAGAGATGCAAAATTGAGTGTATTTTATTGATTTGTTTATGATGTACATAAAACGGTCTACTTTGATTGTTGTTATTTACCTATTTATTTGTAAATCTATTTTTTCATATACATGTCAGTAGATTGTATGTCATGAATACTGAGGATTTTTATGTGAATTGAACATATGCAACATTTTCATGTGACTAGAGATCTTTAAATACTTGGGTGTCACCTATGTCATTGCACATGTGCACCTCTCTCCCTTTTTTTCTTCCCATTTATAGAAGATGGATACATTATTTTGGCATTACAATGAGTATCTAGAAAGTGCTCTAATAGCCATTGAGGTGTTGTCACATTTATTGTAAACCAAGAAAGTGAACTTGAAATTGACATGAGAATGATTGTTGGTAGATTCTTCTTAATCAAATACATACATATTTTGAAAAGTTAGATAATAATATTTTATAAAAATCATTAAATTTCTATTGTAAATAGTAACTGTAAGCCAATACTTTTCAGCTTAATTAGTGATCTTGGAATTGACATAAGAATGATTGTTGGTAGATTCTTCTTAATCAAATACATACATATTTTAAAAAGCTAGATAATATATTCTATAAAAATCATTAAATTTCTACTGTAAATAGTAATTGTAAGCCAATACTTTTTAGCTTAATTATTCACTAAAATTATCACCAATATTTTAGATCAAACTTTATGAAACATTATTAAAATGACAATTAAAACTGCATGAACCATTATTAAAATGCCAAAAAGAGAGCAATATACATAAACAGATGGAGGGGGATGGAGGGAATAGTTACACTAGAACCAAAATGCTGTACGATAAGTGTTCAATCAATAGGCATGTCGATCACTTTCAGAGAAATTAACCAAAACTCCTTGCCCTTAACCTTGGTCTGCTACAATTTACAAAACTTGTCTCCCTAGCAATAGGATTGAAGCTGACCCATTTTGAAAATGATCACCAATTAGAAATCTTGGCACTCATTCGACTCAAGGTTACAGAGTCCTGAGAAGCCCCAATAAGATATCCTCAATGCAGAAAGAGAAAAAACAACTAGAGTACCAATCCCACAACTAAATTGTAGATATTTGGGCTCTTTATGGCAAAGGTGCTCATATGAAGTGCTGCAGATATGATCCTTCCAAACAAAAGCAATTTAAGAGCCCATATTTGTCCCTTGATTAGACTCAAACTCAAGATCTTTCAAATAAGAAGTTCACAATTTACCATTGTGTTGTAGGCTCTTGCCTGCCCCTTGATGAATGTTGGTTCCTTTCTTTTGCGGGGCATACGGTCTCCCTGGACACTAGACACTGCATGAAGCTTCCTGATCATGCTTTGCATATGAATTTTCCACCTCCCTTCTAGAAGAGCTCTGTTGTGCATAAATGGTGCGATAGACTCTTCTGGTCCTGTAAACAAGAATCGTGCTCAGGATTGCCCCAAAGATACACACTCCTACCATGATCTTGTATGTGAGGGAAAAACACACTACACCCACACATTTCCAGGGGTGATCCTCTTTGAAATGTCCATCTGTCATAGTACTAGCCTTCATATGGTGCCTTACTAGGTGCTGCTTTTCCGCTTCCAAATCATAGATTGAACCAGCAATGGAGCCAGAGAAGATTAAAGATCCTGCTGGATTAGCCATGGTAAGAAAATTGTATAGGACACCAAAGTTCTTCAGCCCAAAGAGTTCAGAAGCAGTAGCTGGTGTTATAGACCAATGGGCACCATATCCTAGACCAACAAGCAAAGTCCCTGTATAGAGAGATCCAGACCAACCCATTGCAAAAAGAAAATGCCCAATAGCCATTAGAATCTGAGCTACTGCCATTGCCACCGGTCGTGGATATGCATAATCCCTGCATAGAAAAGTGAAAAACGTCAACTCTTTGGAAAAGGCTCAAAGAGCAGTATTCATTTTTATTCTATGGATATAACTGAGCATCATCAACAGCCTACTATGAAGATGGGAGAGATTCGAAAATATTGAAAATTCAAATGAATCAGAACTGCATGTGGAAAACGGAATAGCAGGAAAAAAACAACAAATTATGTCAAAGACTTTAACTTCACGCCAGCGCACGATGAAAAGACTTATATGAGGGTCATAATTAAGGGTTTAATGGTATAGCTGAGAACCAGATCTCATAACCTTAGATGTGAAACAGATAGATGGATAACTCATAAGAATAAAAGAATGGGAAGAAAAAATTTGCATCTTTTGTAGTAAATGAACAGTTGAAACTAAATTGTCACTTCATCAGAAAGTGTGGTCTATGAGGATATCAAAAATCTGTTTGCAAACAATTTGAAGGTGGACAATGTACACGAACTTTTTGAAGAAGTAAGACTTCACAAAAGTGAAAATTGCTTGGTCAAGACTCGTAACAAAATAATGGACTTGGAGAGATTTCTGAAATTTTGATCACTTGACGTTATAGATGTCATTAAAATTCCTACATTTATACGATAAAATTGAAGATCATAGACAATAGTCAGCTCACTGGGATAAAGAGGAGGACTAATCTATTGTTTGAAGGTATTCTTTTTCCGCTTCTACCATAAGAAGCTAGCTGATTATTTCTAAAGCATAACTAATACTTGAAAGTTGAAAGTTAAACCATCATTTAGGGAATAGATCTTTGATCTGAATTAAGCAGGACTACTACATAAACAGCAATTAAATGATTGAATTCTCCAAACTAATATTTCCAGGGGATGAATTTTCTTGCTGAAAAATTAACTTGCATTGCTCTAAATTAATATATAACTGTGTCTCCATAAGAAGGTTTTTGAACTATCAGAGCCCCCCCAAAAAAAATCAAAAGTAAAATCACAATAAAAGGATTATGGCCTGCAAAGTTTTATATGTAAGAAACTTACCTTAAATATAAGATATGATGAGCAGACAAATGAGACGTGAAATTCGGAGCTCATTAAATATTCTGAAAAGAGGGTAGAATAGTGTTTTTTTTATGTAAGTCCTCCGAAGAGAGAGCTAACAAGCTTTGAATTCCTGAAAATAGTTATTTAGGGTAGGGTGCTCTGGTTCTGAGCTTTTGTCTGCGAAGAAGTTTTACTAGCTTGAAATGGAGAATACAATTTGAAGGTTGACATATAGATTTAAGATATAGTTTCTAACATTTATTTGCATTATATCATTTTCTCACAATTTACTGATCCCTGGTGATGAAATATCGATAAACAAGGAAACAAATGAATCTGGGTTGTTTCCTTATCAGAATGGAAGCATGTCAGTTTTCTGTTGAAATAAACTACTTAAAAACATTGATTAGAGATCACTGGGTGTGATTCAAAATGTTGACATAAAAATTATAGCTCACAATTTAATCCAGAAGTGCATCTCTAAAATACAACATTGATTAGTCTTACCTTGCAACAATCTCTGATAGAAATCCACCCCCAACACGACCAAGGAAGTTCCAAATGCTTATCATGGACACAAAAATATGAGAATTATCATATCCCAAGGACTGACTCATTTGGCCCAGATTATCAATGACAGTCAAGCCTGATCCTGCTCCAAACAGCAGGGCAAAGAAGAGTAGCCAAAAGTCAGCCTTAATGAGAGCCTGCATCAGAGTAAAATCTTCTCCTCTGTGTGGCCCTCTTCTTCCCTTGACTCTCACCGCACCTTCTGCGGCAGCACGCAGTAAGCGACTTTGTAACTGCGACAAATGCCGCCTTCTCTCACATTCAGGCAGAAGATCCACCTCATGATTCTTCTCATCCTCAACTTCACTCAGAAGAAAACTGCCATGGATGGACTGTTGGGTGATGTTTTGCATGGATGGATCATTTTGCAGGAGTGGTTCATGCGCTGCAGGACAATTGGAAGGAGTTTCTTCAGAAAAAGCTGAGATGAGAGGCAAAGCCAAAGGAAACAGCAGCAGAATGAGAAGTCCAATAAAGAAAATAATGCTTAATGTCCTCTTCACATCAAAGAGATCTTGCACAAGCATGGTAGCCATCAGATAGGCAGCCAATAACATGCAGAAGCCATATATGTAATTGAAATAGTTAGAATCCAATTCCTTCTTCTGCTCTCCAATGGGAATTGGCCTCACAATGAACATCATGCTCATGACCACTATAGAAGGAGCAACTGCTACCAGGATAATGAAGGCAGCTTGATCAGGAGCAAAAATGGCTGCATATGTCATTGCAAATATTGCACCACTTAACCCTGCAAACCCCTTCAGTATTCCAACAATAGGCCCTCTGTTCTTGGGAAAACTCTTCACACAGGACACCAGTGCAGCTGTATTGAAATATGTTTCTCCATTGGCTCCAATACACAGAAGCCCACAAATCTGCAACAAACACATTTTGCAATTCAAATTGAAAGAAATGGGCATATTAACGATAACAGATTTTCACAATCCATATTATTTTATTGGGTAAGATTGTATGTGATTTTATCAGCATCAACGTTTCAGAGCTGAGAATGTGATGGAACATTCTTAGCTCTCTCATCCCGAAACGTTGATGCTGATAAAACACATACACAATCTTACCCAGAAGCATGAATATAATAGGCATATTAGTAAGCCTCTATCTAATCTCATCTGATTTAATAACATACATGATATTTTCAGTCTCTGTAAGCAATCAAATGCTTCTGATAACAACTGCACAGGTGTTTACTCTACTTCGGAGACCCTAAGCTACTGTTTCAGGTTACACTCATAATCTAATTTATCAACTAGGTTTTCAAGATTCTGAACATTCTTCATCTCAGATTTTTTTAACATTAGATTATAATCCATAATCTAACTTATTATTCATCTCAATATTTTTACATCAGATTAGACTCCATAATCTATAAGAAAAAGAAGATTTCGATAATTCATATGAAACTATCAAATTTTATGTTTCTGGATTCGATTGTGTAATTATTTTTGCATCAACATTTCAGATCACACTCTGTGATCTGACATCAGGATAAGAGAAAGAGAAGGATTACACTCTGTAATTCATCATTGGGATAAGAGAAACAGCTACAGTGAACTACACGCCTAACATTCCCTCCCCTGCCCCCGCCGCAATAATCTATATCTGATTGGGCAGGATCAAATAAACATCAGAGTTTCCATTTGTTCCTTTCTTGATTTTCCGGGAACCACGGAGCCCACCCCGAATTGGACAAGCTGCTTTGGATGCTGCTAGGGGGGGGTAGTGATCTTTAGATTTGAATGAAGTGGGATCTGAGTAGTGCCAGGGCAAGTCGAATCCCCGATTACCTGCCGATGCAGAAACAACGATTCAAGCTCAAGGAACAAATCTGGTTCCTGTTTCTCTTATCCCACTGATGGATTACAGAGTGATCTTTCTCTTTCTCTTATCCTGATGTTGATGCAAAAATAATTACACAAGTGAATCCAAAAGCATAAAATTCGATAACTCCATAATCTAATTCAACAAGATTTTTTTGAATTTTCACATTGACAATGATACTTTATAATCTAATCTACACTAATACATGATTGTGGAAACTTAATATCACTAACACATGATGACTGTGGAAACTTGACATCATTAATACATGATATTTTCAGTCGCCATAAGCAATTGAATGTTTCTAATCAAAACTGCACAAAGTGTACTCTGATTCAGAGACAGACACCCAAGCAGCATAATTACACTCCATAATCTAATCTATCCAGTGTTTTTTAACAGATTCCGATCATTCTCCATAATCTAACTTACAACCATCTCATCATTTTTACATCAGATTATACTCCGTAATCTAATCCATTAAAGGAAAAATCACATATGGAATGACACTTTGATCTATCTAATGACACTATATAATCTAATCCAATCTATTTAATCATGGTTGGGTCTCTCGCGGAAGAGTTTCCCCTCGGTTGGAGAGATCTGGAAGAGAATGTGGAGAAGCGTTGGCTGCCGGCTGGGCTAGGGTTTTCCCCTAGCCTATTCTTGGTGTTTGATCTTTACTATTTTTCTGTTCTGTTTGGATTGCTAGCTATTGGACATAATTTGCGTCGGTGTTTTTGGAAATCTTCTGCAGTCAATTTTGGATTGGGGTTTTATTGTTTGCATGGCAGGGCCTGGGATTTCTTCTTCGTTGGTGAGAACAGATGGTTCTTCTCCAACTATGCATGCAATGCGATCTGAATCGTTTTATTCAGGGGAGAGCTCCAAGTTGGAAAAAGTTAATGGTTGTTTTCTGCGTAGCCATGATCGCCCTGTTCTGGTTATTCCTCCAACGGCTGTAATGGAGGACATTGATTATTGGACCAAGCATGCTTTGATATGCAAATTTCTTGGAATCCGGATTTCCCTATCCGCTCTTGAGGCATGGATCCGCCGCTCATGGCAGGTGGAAGCTGATATGGAGATTATGTTGGCGGGGAATAGTTATTTTTTTGTTGTATTCTCTTACATGTCTGATCGGGATCATGTTTTTGAAGGAGGCCCTTATTTCTACAACCATGTGGGGTTATTTGTCAAACCTTGGCATTCAGGTTTTAATTCTGCTGAGGATCTCCCTTCAACAATGCCAGTTTGGGTTCGCTTGCCTCGTCTTCCCTTGGAATTTTGGCGTGAAGACATCCTTCAACAAATTGCTGCTTTGTTGGGGAAGCTGGTTGCGATCGCACATCAATCCCTCGATAAAAAGGTTATTTCTTATGCTAGAATTTGTGTTGAAATTAATTTGAATAACCCATTACCAGATTCTTTGGAAATTTGTATGGGGGATTTTTCTTGGGTGCAGCAGTTAGATTATGAATCTCTCCCTTTCCGTTGCCGGATTTGTCATGAGTATGGTCATTTACTGCGTTAGTGCCCCCGTAACTCAAGTTTCAAAGGAGTGGATGGTTCTACAGCTGGCAATACTGGTGGTTTGGCAGATACTACAGGGAAAGGACAATCTCAAATGGCTAATACTACCAAGGGGATGAATCCGCAAGATGCTACAGGTAAGGGTAAGGCTCATATGCAGGATAAGGATGGATTTACCCCTGTTCGCCCTCGTGCTAAGGGCCGTGGTCAAAAGAGGCCTTTGAAAGAAAGATTATCTGATTCAGGTTTTAACCGCTTTGAGGTGCTGGATAATATGGTTCTAGAGGAGGGTATTCCTCCTCCTATCTCTTCTGATCCAGTTTGCCCAGATGAGAGATTTGTTCCTAATGATGCTTGTGGGGCATCCCAAGTTGTAGTATATCAAAACTGTGAGGGCCCTGTAGCTCCTGTGACAGAGGCTCTGGTGACTCCTGCAGTGTTGGAGGATAATGATGTTGTTTTAGCTGACTTGGTTAAGGATGTGCTACCATCAGGTAAGGGCAAGGGTTCTCCTCTCCCCTTGGGGTTGATGTCTCGACCCTTTAAGCGGGCTTCTTCTACTCCTCTAAGGAGTGGGCGCAAAACAGACCAAGAGAAGATTAAACTCACAGGCGATATATTGATTGAGTTTGGTTCAGTGAAACCTTTGGATTTTCATTTTCCCAATTCTACCCAATGATGATTATTCTCTCATGGAATGTAAGGGGGTTGAATAGCATCCCTAGACAAAAGGCTATTCATAACTTGGTGGTTGATCATAGCCCTGATGTTTTTTGTATCCAAGAGACTAAGCTCTCTGTGGAGTCTATGGTCCAACATGCCTCTAGTATTTGGTCTCGTGGCCAATGCCAGTGTGTTGGGGCAACAGGCAGTGCGGGTGGTTTAGCTATATTTTGGGATCCTCAAAAAATTTCTCCTCTTGGCTGGATGTCTTCTCGCTCAGCTCTCTCTATGGTAGCTTCTACTCTAGACTCAAGAGAGGTAATCATGGTTACTAATGTGTATGCACCTGTTGATCTTGTGGGAAAGGAGGAACTTTGGGAACATATTCAATATGTTAGAAATTGTCATCCTTATCATCCTTGGGTGTTAGCAGGGGACTTCAATTCAGTTTTAAGTCTGGAGGAGAAGCATGGTGGTTTGGCTAGATTGGAGCCTTCTTCTGCTCTTCTTCGGCAACATATATCTCTTTTGCATCTCTCTGATGTTAAGCCTTCTAATGGTCTCTATACCTGGAATAATCGCAGGACTGATGTTGCTGCTATCTCAGAACGTCTGGATAGATTTCTTGTTTCTTGCTTCTAGGTTAGTGGCACCCTTACTATCTCTTCAGAAATCCTTGATTGGAGGGGTTCAGATCATTGGCCAATCAAATTTTCCGCTATAGGGGCTTATGTTCCGAAGCATCCTCCTTTTAAGTTCCAGTTGATGTGGCTTCGGGACTCCTCTCTTCATGATTGTGTTTTCTGTTGGTGGAAAGATGGTGCTCCTGCATATGGTACTGCAATGTTCTCATTTTCTAAAAGGCTTCAATATGTTAAAAGGCAGCTCAAGATATGGAATAGGGAATGCTTTGGGAACCTTCACTTTATGAAAAGGCTTGCTCAAGAAGATCTTGATGTCATCACAAGGGAGATTAGAGATCGAGGTTTCTCAGAGGCTCTTGGCAAGGCTGAATCCCTTGCTTCTAGAGCTCTAGAAGAATGGGAACTTCGAGAGGAAATTTTTTGGAAGCAAAAGGCTAGAGTTGATTGACTCCAAGAAGGTGATCGTAACACTGCCTTTTTCCATAAAACAGTGCAATCTCGCCGAAATCAGAGCACTATCTCTTCTTTGGTTAATTCTCAAGGTATCCAACTGAATTCCTTGCCAGCTTTGTTCCAGGAGGCTATTTGGTACTTCTGTACCCTCTTCTCTGAGGACTCTCCTCCTGCTGATAATGAAGAAAATCTTATTTTGTCCTGTATTCCTTCCCTTATCACTCAAGAAATTAATGATTATCTCATGCGTCCTATTTCTTTGGAAGAGCTGGAGGAGGTGGTCTTTGGCATGCCTAAGGGGAAGGCTCCTGGTCCTGATGGCTTTCCAGTTGAATTCTTTCAGGAATTTTGGGACATCATTAATCATGATTTGTTGGAGGTGGTTAAAGAATCCTATGCTAGCAAGCAGATGCTTCGAGCTTTGAACTCTACATTCTTGACTCTTATTCTTAAGAGAGAGGGTGCTAATCAATTGGAGTGTTTTAGACCAATTGCCTTATGTAATGTGGTTTACAAAGTTATTACTAAGTTGATTGCTGAGAGATTGAAAAGGTGGCTTCCCATTATTATCTCAGAAGAACAAGGTGGTTTTGTTGCTGGCAGACAAATTTTGGATGGGGTGGTTATTGCTACTGAGGCTATTCACTCTATGGCTACTTCTAGGGAGAGAGCCATGTTTGTTAAGCTGGATATGGCTAAGGCCTACGATAGAGTTAAATGGAGCTTCCTAAGGAGTATTCTTCTTTCTTTTGGCTTTAGCTCTGACTGGGTGAGTTGGATTATGAGTTGTGTTACTTTTGCCTCTTTTTCAGTTCTTATTAATGGTCAACCTTCTCAACTATTTGGTGCTTCTAGAGGCCTTCGCCAGGGTGACCCTCTCTCCCCATATCTATTCATCATCATGGTTGAAGGCTTGGGCAAATTCATTAAGCATCAGGTGTCCCAGAATTCTATTCAAGGCTGGCGGTGGGGTAATGGCTTACCTTCTCTTTCCCATCTTCAATTTGTTGATGATTCTGCTCTTGTCGGTCTTGCTAGGATCAAGGAAGTTGAAGCCTTTCAACATGCTTTGGACATTTATTTGGCAGCTTCAGGCCAGAAAGTTAATGAGCACAAATCTTCCATTTACTTTTTTAACACTCCTGATTCTATTCAACACAGGATTGTTGGTATCCTACGGTTTCAGATAGGATCACTTCCTTTGACTTATCTTGGCATCCCTATTGCTGTTTCCAGGCAGCCACGTCTCTTCTGGCAAAATTTGATTACCAAGCTTCAGGATAAGGTAAATCATTGGACTCATAGATGGCTTTCTACTGCTGCTCGGATTACTCTTCTTCAAGCTGTTATCCAAGCTCTTCCTACTTATTGAAGCATGGTTCACGCTGCACCTTTTTACTTTCTCAAGGAGTTTGATGCTCTTTCTCGACAATTCCTTTGGAGTGGTAATTTGCGTAGTACTAAATGGAGCCTGGTTAATTGGACAACTGTTTGTAGGCCTAAAAAGGAGGGTGGTCTTGGTCTTCGATCTGCTCTATTGAGTAGTCAAGCTTTGGCTGCTAAACTTTATTGGCGATGGTGCTCTGGACAACATCAACTTTGGGCTCGTATTATCACTCATAAATATTTTCATGGTGCTGATCCTTGCTCTGTTTCTGCACTTCCTCTTGAAGGCCGTGGCTCAATGGTTTGGCATACTTTGAAGACAAGTGCGATGTTGGTAAAGAGGGGTTTGTTTTGGATATGTAAAGGAGGTCCTCAGGCTTTGTTTTGGTCTGATGCTTGGGATGGATTCCCTTCCATTTTATCCATATACCCTCATCTTCAGCCTCTTTGTGACTCTTTTCTTGCCGCAGGATGGGATAAAGTGGCTCATTACAAGACTCCTTATCAAATGGGACCTGTTGTTGGTTACAGATGGAAGCATTCTTCTGATTGGCCTCCTGGCGGTACAGATATGGATCGTTAGGAGCTTTCTCAAATTCTGGCCTCTAGAGAGTGTTCTTCTTTGCTTGGTCCAAATGTTTTGGCTTGGGGTGGTACCTTGTCTGGTAAATATCATGTCTCTGCTGGGTATCAGGAGATAACTAGACAATTATTTGGGGATGCTGAGGTCCCTTGGTGGAAGCAAGTTTGGAATAAAGTTTCTTGGTCCAAGTGCAATTTTTTCATGTGGCTAGTGGCTCACAACCATTGTCTTACCTGGGATAATCTTTGTAAACGTGGATTTCAGGGCCCCTCTTATTGTGTTTTGTGTGGTAATGGAGAGGAGTCTGTCTTCCATCTGTTCTTCCATTGCTCCTATTCTACTCAGATATGGCACTTTTGGTGGAGCGCTTGGGGTTGCTCTTGTCGGCATGCTTCCTCTTTGCCTGAGTTTTGGGCCCGCTTGGGTACTGCTCCCTCCAAGTCTTCTTTTCTCCATTCTGCTTGGATTGCTGGCCCATCTTTCATACTTTGGCATATTTGGTTGGAGAGGAATTGTCGCATATTCCAAGATGTTCGGCTTGGTGTTTTGCATCTTTAGTGGAAAATATCACATTCTCTTCAGGAAACTATTCTTGTGAAGTGTGAGCTTGATGGGGGTATGGATCTGGTTGATCTTGCTATCTGTAATCGCCTCAATTTTCATCTGCAGGATGGGGCTGCAGCTCATAGGTTTCCTTCTATGTCCAGGCAGCTTCACCATCAGAGGAAGGGTCGGGTTAACCGGGATGGGCACTGGACTCCTCCTCCCTCCCTGTGGAGTTCTGAAAATTAACACTGATGGTTCTTCCCGTGGGAATCCTGGTCCGGCTGGTATTGGCGAAGTGGCTCGTTGTAGTTTTGGGGATGTTAAATTTTTCTTCTCAATTCATAAGGGTGATTATACTAACAATCTCATGGAAGCTCAGGCTATTTTATATGCTGTGGAACAGTGTTGCTTGCGGGGATGAAGTAAGATTATCTGTGAGTCTGATTCCCAGGTGGTGGTGAACATGCTTTCTTCGCAAGAGCTTGAGGATGTTAGTTGGCAGGTGGCCACTGTTGTTAAGCAGATTCTTTTCTTCTCTTCCTCTTTTCAGTTCATTAGGTTCACATATATTCCTCGTGAATGGAATAGAACTGCTGATTGTTTAGCCAAATGGGCATCTAGTCATGATCCGGGTTGGAATATTAGGGATAGGAGGCAACTGTCCTTTGAGATGGTGCAAGAATTTGATGATCTTGTTGCTCAGGATCGAGCTCCTTGTTGAGCTCTCCTTGTTGTATTTCTTCCTGTCTTAATAAATTTTTACCCCTCTTTTTGCATGGTTGGGTCTGTAACTTTATCGATTTTTCCTTTTTGTATTCTATGCTTGGTTTCATCCTAATGATAGATCACGGAGGGTGATTCAAAACATTGATACTAAAAAACTTTACACAATAACTCTGATCTATCTAATGACACTCTATAATCTAATCCAATCTATTTAATCATGGTTGGAACAACAGCTTTATCTATTTTTCCTTTTGCTCTCTTATGCCTGGTTCCATCCTAATGATAGATCACAGAGGACACAATCAAATCCAATCCAGAAGTTATTGCAAATAAAAAGGAAGCGAATAACATACCATCCAAAATGGCAAGGCGGGTGCTCTGTGCAAGACAATAAGCCACAGCCAACCATAGCCAACAAGATTTTGCAATGCACCAATCAAGAGAAGTCCCCACGGAGGCAGGATTTCACAGAGAGACCCTGCAACCAATCCAACACTGTCACCAATGTCCTTTGCCACACCCAATCTGTTTATCTGCTTCTGATTGTAATGCAAGGAGCTCTTGATAATGGGCGACAGACTCCCAAACACATACCCAAGCCCCGCACAGGATTGAACCCATATGCTCGCAACTACAACAAGCCACCTACTGCGCCATATCTCCTCTACTCCCTTCATTCTTTCCCCAATTTGATATCTTTTGCTTACATAAACCTTTAAATCAATACACGAAACCTAGTATACAATGAAAAACTGAAATCCTGAATCATCATTATTCATCCTAGTACACTATGAGAACCTGAAATCCTTAGTCATCATTCTTAACTTTAAGAAATGTTGCAGAGCAATGGCGTCTGCCGATTTTTATAATGGGCTCATTGACCCACCGAAGAAAACATCACGGGGCCCGCAAGTAGAGCATGTCAGATCTTCCCGGCATGTCCGAGCTTGGATTTTATAGTTTTATTATTCTAAATTGCTTCTCAAATTGTCAAAATAAAGAAATTGGATTAAGGTTGGATTTGAATTGTGATGAGATTGATCTGTGTCATGGGAACAATCCGCCAGCAGGTACAGCAGAGATAGCTACGTACTTTGTGTTATCCAACCGCCAGATGAGTAGAAACAAAGAGACATGACTTGCTTGCTCACATCAACGGATCGAATCTATATACGAAGTTTGTTTTTTTAATAGAATTTTGGTTTTTGTGACAGTTTGTGGGCACAAACTCAGATGGTGACATATGTTTCCTTTTTCACATGTTCCAAGAAATGCTGAAGGATTTCCATGGTCAAGTGTACATAGTGTTTGTGATAAGGTGTATGGGTTATATTAGCAATTTATTGAGTCAGGGGTCGCAGAAAGTTGTTGTATGGATTTTATACAATATTGCAACTTGTGATTGATACGTGTTTATGAATTTTATAAAATATTACAACTTGTATTTCATAAAAATAAAGTAATTTTAAGATGACTCATGAAATTGTACTGATATAAGTACTTCTATTTAAATAATTAATATACTAAACACATCGTTTTGTATAAAATGGTTGGATGCCATGGAATGAACAATGATTAGAATAAATTGGAAAATTATGAAAGGTTGGGGAAGATGATTGGGGTATGGTTTTTGAAATTTTATTTTGAATGAGTTAGTGAGGAATGCTAAGACCTTATATAAATAAAATAAAATTGTGCAAACACTTGGCTCTATTTGTAGATTTGAAATGGGTATATGTATTTTAAAATTAGAAATTAAAATGGTTAAAATGGTTCTTATGCAAATAAATTATTTTGTATATAAAGTTAAGAAAATTTATGCTTTGGATTGGATGTGAGAAAAATAATAATGATAAATATATTTTAAAGTTGGAAATAGAAATTGTTGTGGAAGATAATTGGTTTATGATTTTTGAAATTTTGTTTTGAATGAGTTAATGAAGAATGTGTAGAGTTGATTTTTTTTGAAATTGTCTAATTATTGAGATCTATTTCTAGATGATTTAACATACATCTTATTAGTACTTGCGGGTAGGCTAAGTACTATTGTGCCATTTTTTGAATTTTTTTAACTTTACAATTTATATATATTAATTTTCTATCTTTTAATTAGATGAATGGATTAGAGTCTTATATGTGGATTCGTGAGTTTGCGAGAAGTGTTTGTTTATAGAATATTTGTATTGTTTCTCTTAACCCTAATGTTTAGCAATTTGTTATTATTTTGTTTAAAGTATTTTTTGAACACTTCAATTATTGTATATGGATTTTACAATAGAAGACTATACATTATAATAATATAATCAATAATTTGATATTTCTAATTTTGTAGAACTATTATAAACAATTTTTTAAATTATAAAGAAATACATTGAAATAATTTTTTACAAATATTTTAAATATTCACTTTAATTATTTATTACAATTCTTAGGTGAGTGTTATTCTCTTTAATTCTTGAAATTTTGTTTGGATGATTTATTATATTAAAATTTTTAATACTATTGTTAAATGTTTTTTATTATATTTATTTCATTCATCCACTATTAATATTTATTAAATAGTTCTTTCAATTTTTATTATTTAAATACTATTTTTAAAAATAAAATATTATAAAAGAAAATTGAATGTACATTTGTTTTCAAATTATTTAGCATAGTGCACAAAAAGTATTCTTTCAATTATTATATTTAATTATATATTGTCAAAGTATAAAAGTATTATTATTCAACTTATTTCATATGTATTATAATGTGTGAATCTTATGTGAATTAATGTGTTGGTTACAAAAATTGATGTTTCTTTAATTTGAACAGTTTGTCCATAACGACATGATTGTACAAAATGAATTATTTATAAAATATATTTTGAAAAACATTGAATATGATTATTAAAAATTATAGTACACATTAATATATTTCATACATATAATAAATATATAATAAAATTACAACTAAATTTATATCAAAATTAAAACTAATACAAGGCAAGTACTAAGCCACTATGTGGCAGTTGTATATTTTAGAATTAGAATTAGAAATGGTAGTGGAAGATAATACACAAAAGTTTTTGAAATTTTATTTTGAATGAGTTAGTGAGAGAAAAATTATTGAGGTGGAATCATTATAATATTTGATAATATTATTTTATAAAATATTATAATTTGTATTTAGTAATATTAAAGTGATTTTGATGTGATCTATAATACTTGAATAAAATATTCATAGATAAATAGTTACTTTAGATATATGGAGTAAATTATTTTGTATATAAAGTTAAGGGAATTTGTGTTTTGTATTGGATGTGAGAATAAAATGAAAAATAATAAGAATAAATAAATTTTACAGTTGGAAATATAACATTTTGTGGAATATGATTGATGTTTGATTTTTGGAATTTTATTTTAAATGAGTAGGTGAGGTTTATTGAGATTTAATTCATTAAAATTTTTGTGTAAATACTTAGGTTAGTTCTATAGATGTAGAATTTGTATGTTGCATGTGAATTTAAATCTATTAGGTGAAAATGAACGTATTGATCATGGACCTTTCATACCTTTTTTTAATATTGAAATAACCTTTCAATACTTATAATGAAGATTTGACTCATTCATTTAAATCCATATATAAGGATTTGGAAATTTGAAAAACACCTTTGGAAGCTTGCTACATGAGAATCTTCTCCTTATGATAAGCCCCCATATCTAGATTAATGTTTTTAAACTGAATTTGGAAAATGACACAAGAAAGATACAAATGATGGACATTGAAACTAATGGAGTAGACTAGTGTAATGACCTAGTATACAATGAGGGTTTGAAAATTTTATGACAAAGATGCGGTACAATCAAAATGTTGTTGATACGTTAACGTCAAGAGTGTTTTTGAGAGGAAAAATGCTTAATGTGGGTGGTTCTAGGTGATAAGGGGTGATATTGTGCAAGGGTTCAAATTACAAAGGGTGACACCCTTTTGTACATAGCCTAGGCACACAATTTGAATGTCTTGGGTGCAACAATTGACAAAGAATGACTAGTTGAAGCTAACTTGACTTGGGTTTGAAAGAGATGGTAAGATATGCGCCACATAACTAGCTTAGGTAATTTTTATGCATAAAGAGTAAACCTAGGTTACCAAAATTAGGTAGGAACTAGAAATATGTTTGATTAAGACTTTTTCTTTTTAATAGTCAAATGATAAATGAGATCAACTAGAGATGTTTTAATACTATATACTTGGAACGTATAAAAAAATTGTTGTAAAATAAAGGATAAATGTGTAGGGTATGCACTTTTCACCCCCACCTAGGTGTGTATCTATCTATATGAGAAAAAATACCTAAGTATAGAAAGAAAAAAATTAAGCATAATTACAAGTGAAATAGATATAGAATTGATCTAGCTTCAACCAATAAACTTTGAGCATGATTAGCAATTTTATGCCCCCCTTGATTTTGTATGTTGCCATAAGGTGTATCCACAAATCAAGAAGAGAAAGGAAGGGATAATAGACATAGATCATGGTAACATGATAATATATTAAAAAAAAGACTAAAAAAGTGTGACAAAGTGAGTGTGTAGCATAAGAGTGAAATATCTTGAGATATTAATGACAAAAATATAGATGGAGTAACTGAGAGGAGGGGGGGTGAATCAGTTACCACAAAAACAAATCCACAAATCCCTTAGATGTCTGATAAAACTAGTTACTGATGTCACTCGGTAAACATATAGAAAAAATGTTGTAACTCGGTAGATGCAGTGTATGTTAACTTTAAACAGATCTTAAACATTCATAGTGATTAACATGCATGCATAAAGGAAATAACATGAACACATGAGACACCAGATTTAATGTGGAAACCTAATATGGGAAAAACCACCAAGTAACTAGCTACTAATTTTCACTCTTCTGAAGTGAGCCCTGTTAGGAGCCAACCTAGTTAAAGGCTACAAAACACACTGTTAGGTGTGACCTTGTTAGAGGATTTAATCACCTTGTTAAGAGTGGCCTTCCAAAAGGTCTTTAGAATAATTCTATAGAACTGTCACCTTGTTAGAGGATTTACAAATGGCTATTAAACCAACTTTGTTAAGAGATTAGAAATCATTGCTACAATGGTGAGAAAGTAACAATGAATTGACATGGATGAGATGCAACTAAATTGCTAATACAGATCTCTATTTTGCTTCACTAAATCTTCTCTGATCTACAAATTTTTTGCTTCTCAATGATATTTGATCATCCTTCAAAGTTCGCTCACACTTTCCCCTTCAAACAATCAATACACTTGCATACTCGCTCATTACACTTTAGAATTCTCAACTTGACCTTTTATTTATACCATACAAATTATTAAGTTGGCTCGTTTACAAGTTACAATTACCAATAATCATTACCTCAGTCAACTAGAATCAATACTTGAAACAATTGAACTTTATTCCTCAAATTAACGAAATCCTTCTTTAGCCGACCCTGCTCGATAAACACTGTTCCAAAAATGATTTCTAGTGTTAATCAACTGAAGCTCAGTTAACACTGCGAACCTTGCAAAATCCTTTGGAGATCGAGTGAACTCAATAAACACTGACTTTCCTTTGTTAACCATGTGAGCTCGGTTAACATTGCTTTCTGCCACATTTTTTTGATGCTTGAGTGAGCTCGATAGACACTATTTCCACAGAGTAATTTCCAGGAATGCTCGGTAGACTCTAAAATTTGGTTTGCTGACCAACTGAGCTCGGTAAGCACTGTCTGCCAACTGATATGCCATTTGTGTAACATCAAAGACAACACACAATTAAACAATTGTATCCAACAATCTCCCTCTTTGGTATTGATGGCAACACAACATGTCATAGCACAATGAAATTTGAAAACAAGTCTTTTCCTGATAGAAATTATTCTCCCTCTTGGATTTTATGCCACAAACTTCTCTAATGTAGTAATCTCCCTCTGTGAAGAAATTACATAGCTTCTTTTCCAAACAACAAACTCTTCCTAAAACAAATTCAAATTTTAGAAAGATATGATAGTAAACTCTCTCTCTTTGACAACACATGCCAAAGACAACACATACCAAATGAGTAACAATTTATCTTGAGTACTGATTCATATGTAATGTTCTCATGACTATGCTGCATCAACTGATAGATCTTCAACTTGGTTCCTGTTGATGCATCACTAAAACTTTATTTTAGTGAGCTTCAGATAGGGGAATGACCCCTAACTTACCTCTTAGATACACAAATGCATCCTTAGGTAATGGCTTGGTGAATGTGTCTGCAATCTATTCTTTTGTATGGACATATTCCAATTTAATTTCCTTGTCCTACACCAATTCTCTAACAAAGTGATATTTTATTGCAATGTGTTTGGTTTTGGAATGCATCACTGGATTATTTGATATGTTAATTGCATTGGTATTATCACAACACATAACAACTGGTTCTTTGATCTCAACCTTCATGCCTTCCAATAATTGTTTGAACCAAACAATATTAGAATAGTTCATTGCTGTTGTAACGTATTCTGCTTCAGCTATAGATTGGGATGTGCAATTTTGCTTTTTACTTGTGTAAGATACCAACCTTTTTCCAAGAAAGAATGCTCCACCACTTTTACTCTTTTTGTCATCAATGTTTCCTACCCAATCAGCATTAGTAAACACTTTCAAGTCTAGATTTCCTCCAAATTTATACCACAATCCATAATCTTTAGTGCCTTTCAAGTATCTCAAGATCCTTTTAATTTTCATCATGTGATTTTTTCTAGGCTTTGTTGAAAATCTTGCCACTATACCAACTTCAAGAGCAATATCAAGCCTTGTATGAACTACATTTTGTAATTTTCCAATCATTGATCTATAGAAGGTCTGATCTACCTCTTTTGAATCATCATCTTTGGTAAGCTTCAATCCAATACACATGGGAGTTCCAACTGGTTTTGAATCTTCCATACCAAATTTCTTGAGTATCTCCTTGATATACTTAGATTGAGTGATGTAGATACCATTCTTGCTCTGCTGAATCTAAAGACCAACAAAGAACTTAATCTTACCAAACATAGACATTTCAAATTCTTTGTTCATTTGCTCTAAAAAATCTTTGCATAGATCATCATTCCATATAAACAAAGTATCATCCACAAATATTTCTTCCAAAACAATCTTGTTATTTGGTCCTTCCTTGATATGCAAACTACTGTTATCATTAGTTCTCTGACAACCAATTTGAATAAGATAGTTATGTTGTCTCTCATACCATGCTTTAGGGGCTTGTTTTAGACTATACAATGCTTAGTGTAATTTGTAGACCATGTCCTTTTTGTCTAGATCAACAAAACCTTCAAGTTTCTCAATGTAGACTTCTTCATCCAGAATACCATTGAGAAATGCAGATTTAACATCCATCTGATATACCTTAAATCCTTTATGTGCAACATATGCAAGTAAGGTCTTGACACCTTCCAATTTTGCAATAGGAGCAAAAGTCTCTCCAGAGTCAATTCCTTCCTCTTGAGAGTAGCCTTTACATACCAATCTAGCTTTGTTCCTTGATACCTTACCATCTTCATTTAGCTTATTCCTAAATACCCATTTAGTTCCAATCACATTTTTATCTTTAGGCCTAGATACAAGAGTCCATGTTTTGTTCTTCTCTATTTGCTTTATCTCTTCATTCATAGCCTCATCCAACTTTCATTTTCCAATGCATCTTTGACATTTCTAGGTTTAAAATCAACAAGTAAACAAGTACCTTTTAGCTTACTTCTTGTCATAGTACCTTCTAATTTGTCTCCAATAATTTGATCTAGTGCATGATGTCTCCTAACATACTTGGCCAATACAGGTTCCTTGCCTTTTGAATGAATTGCATTGTCATCCTCTTGCACTTCAACTTTAGGTTCTAGCTACTCAGACTTAGTAGGCATTGGCTCAATAGCTTTAGAATGTGACTCAGGTTCTTGCAACTTGGTTTGAACTTTTTGCAACTAGGTGACTGATGAAGACTCGAGAGTAGAAGTCTCCTGATTGACAGATGTATCTGGCACTGTATTAGGTTCAATGAAAACAAATCTCCTATAATCTTCTAGTTCCTTTTTACTTTCTTCTTCAATCCTTTCTGCAAACTCATCAGCTTTCACATGTGCACTCTCTATGATTTTGTGAGTAGAAAAATTTAAACATCTATATGCCTTACTCTTGCAAGAATATCCCAAAAATATACCTTCATCACCCTTCACATCAAATTTTCTTTTTCTAGATTCTTTCAAAATGTAATATTTACTTCCAAATACTTTCAGGTAACTTACATTGGGTTTATAGCCATACCATAACTCATAGGGGGTTTTGAATGAGTCCTTCTTTAGCTATACTCAGTTCAAGGTATGAACTGTAGTGTTGATAGCTTCCTTCCAGTTTTTGATAGCAATGTTCTTTTTAATCATTAGAGTCCTTGCACAATCCATGATAGATATATTCCTCCTTTTAGCTATTCCATTCTGCTCAGGAGTTCTAGGAGCTGATACCTGTATTTTGATTCCTCATTCAATGCAAAAGTTATTGAATTCATGGGAGATGAATTCACCACCTCTGTCTGATCTCAAACATTTCAGTCTTTTCCCTATTTCCTTCTCTACTCTAGCAAAATACCATTTGAACTTCTCAAATGCTTCTAACTTCTCTCTCAGATACATAACAATCATCATTCTAGAGTAATCATCAACAAAAAAAATGAAGAAGTTTTCTCCAATATAGCTTCAATTCCAATAGGTCCACACAAATCAGTATGCACAATTTCCAAAATACCTTCAGACTGATAGTTTTTACTTTTAAAGCTAGTCTTTCCCATCTTACCAATCTGGCAATTCTTGCATAGACCAACATCAGGTTTCTTTATACTAGGAATGCCTCTTACTTTCCTAAATTTTCTTATCTTCACCAGGTTATCAAAATTCACATGACATAACCTTCTATGCCATAACCAACTTTCTTCAACTTGAGCAATAAACATGAGCACTCACCAAGTTCAAGATAAAACAAGTTACCTTTTGTTTGTATGCCTAATCCAATCAGCTTTCCTTTGTCATCCAACAGTCTTGCCTTTCCATGCATGAATTCTACCTTGAATCCAATATTGATTAGCTATGCCACACTCAATAGATTATGTTTTAGTCCTTCAACCCAATAGGAATTATCATATACAAGTTCTTTGGTTAATGAAATTTGGTCTCTTCCTTTTATGCAACAAGGTTGATTATTTCCAAACCTTACACTACCACCATCATAGTCTTCAAAATGTTCAAACTTTGTTTTGTCACCAGTCATATGATGAGAAAAACCACTATCTATGATCCATGTATCATTTTTGCTTACATGAGAGATAAGTGCCATCTTATCTTCCTCATCATTATCAGAAACATCTTTCACATTAATGTAAACAATTTCATCTTCACTATTATCAGAATCCTTAAAGTCCTTGGCCATGAAACATGTTTTCTTACCTTTTTCCTTGAATGATTTGAAATCTATTTACCATTGCACTTATGACCTTTCTTATCACCCTTGTTTTTCTTTTTTGGGCACCTAGCAGTAATATGACCAATTTTCTCACATGAAAAACAGATTAAAGGATCTTTACCTTTGTATTTTCCTTTGTCGCTAGAATATTTCCTTGCAAGTAGAGCCTCAACTACTTCAAGATCACTATCAAAACTTTCTTCTGATTCTTCTTCACTTTTTGACTGAGAGTCTTTTATCTTCTTGCCTTTTTCTTTGATTGAAAGCATGGCTTCAAATATTGATTCAATGTTCTTGAAAGTTGGAACATAATTGTCATAGTTATCTAGCTCAAATGTTGTCAACCTTCCTACTATGGCATCCAAATTTATCTTATGATTTGCTTCCCATCTTCTTTCTTGAATTGTAGATACTCTAATTGCATTAATGGGAAGCAATGTTCTAAGAACTTTACTACAACTATTTCCTCCTTGATATCTCCTCCAAAATCTTTGATTGCATTGACACTTGCTTTGACTCTTTCAACATATTTGGCAATGTTTTCATCCTCTCTCATTCTCATTTGATCAAATTGTCCCTCTTAGACTTTCTTCTTTGGCTATCCTCACATTATCATCACCTCCATAGATATCTTTCAGCTTGTTCCACATTTCAAAGGTAGTTTTGCAGTCCTTGATATCAGCAAATTCTTCGTAGCTTAATGCAAATGCAATGTCTATCATCATGGTGTTATGAGTCTTTTTCTTAGCAATGTCTATCATCATGGTGTTATGAGTCTTTTTCTCAGCAATGTCATTGATAGATAATGTACTAGAAGGAGTTGTATATTATTTATCAAGATATTTCAATCTTATATCTCTAATGGAAGCTAGATGGAGTCTCATGATACCTTGCCATGTTGAAAAGTTATCCCTGTTAAGCCTTGGAATTTCCCTCTTGTAAGACATCCTGATCTTTAGCTTAGATCCTTGAAATCCTTCTTGCAAGCACCAAAAGCTTTGATACCAATTGTTGGAAATATAGATGAAGTAACTGAGATTGGGGGTGAATCAGTTACTGCAAAAACAAATCCATAGATCCCGTAGCTATTTAATAAAACTAGTTACTATTGTCACTCGGTAAACATATAGAAACATACTGTAACTCAGAAGATGCAGTATATGTTAACTTTAAATAGATCTTAAACATTCACAGTGATTAACATGCATGCATAAATGAAATAACATGAACACATGAGACACAAGATTCAACATGGAAACCCAATATGGGAAAAACCACCATGTAACTAGCTACTGATTTTCACTCTTTTGAAGTGAGCCCTATTAGGAGCCAACTTGGTTATAGGTTACAAAACACACTATTAGGTGTGACCTTGTTAGAGGATTTAATCACCCTGTTAAGAGTGGCCTTGCAAAAGGTCTTTATAAAAATTCAATAGAACTGTCACCTTGTTAGAGGATTTATAAATGACTATTAAAGCAACTCTATTAAGAGATTTAGAAATCACTGCTACAATGGTGAGAAAGTAACAATGAATTGACCTGAATGAGATGCAACTGAATTGTTGATACATATCTCTGTTCTGCTTCACTAGATCCTCTCTGATCGAATACAACTTTGTTGCTCCTCAATGATATCTAATCATCCTTCAAAGTTCGCTCACACTTTCCCCTTCAAATAATCAATACACTTGCATACTCGCTCATTACACTTTAGAATTCTCAAATTAACCTTTTATTTATACCATACAAATTATCAAGTCAACTCGTTTACAAGTTACAATTACCAATAATTATTACCTCAGTTAGCTAGAATCAATACTTGAAACAATTAAACTTTATTCCTCAAATTAACAAAATCCTTCTTTAGCTAACCCTGATCGGTAAACATTGTTCCAAAAATGATTTCTAGTGTTAACCAATTGAAGCTTAGTTAACACTGTAAACCTTGTAAAATCCTTTGGAGACTAAGTAAACTTGGTAAACACTGACTTTCCTTTGTTAACCATGTGAGCTCGGTTAACACTGCTTTCTTCCAAATTTCCTTCGATGCCTGAGTGAGTTTAGTAGACAATGTTTCCACAGAGTAATTTCCAAGAATGCTCAGTAGACTCTAAAATTTACTTTGCTAACCAATTAAGCTTGATAAGAACTTTTTGCTAACTGATATGACATTTGTGTAACACCAAAGACAACACACAATTAAACAATTGTATCCAAATTTTTTTAAAAAGTGAAAATACTTATGGATAGTGAAAATATGATAGCTTTAATTAGAGATACTTTTATAAAAAAATGTGAAACATGAACTACTCTCACTCCATCCACCTCATACAATTCAAATTAAGATGAATACATTGAACTTACAAAAAGTGAACAAGAACCTTACCTTTCAAATGATATAAGAGAACTATAAAAAGTAAGTTACAAATATAAATGAATTAGATAAAAATGCAAGATGCATATCCTTATTTTTTTAAATTGGGAAATAAGACACTTTGCCCCGAACTATGATATTTGGACTATGTACTATCACAACTACATTCAAGGATTAAGTCATGTCTTGAGCCTTCAATGTAGTTGTGATAAACAGTCCCACATCCTAGTCAGTTTTATTTTCAAGGTCATCTCAATTATGTATTAATATCCTTAATTCCTTATGTCAAGTGACTTTATTGTGGCCTTATTCTTTAATGATTCATCATCATATGTCATGTTCCTATTGCAACACATCTCATAAATATAAAAATACCTCTTAAGCATGTTCAACCTCTTAGTTACACTAATACATGCATCAAACTTTTGACAACCTGGTGTCTCCTTTTGGCATAGTGCATGTATTCGATTCTTTGCAAGATATAGGTTTGTGTTATTGTACCTAGTTGTCAAGTGTCCTTGTATTAATATATATATATATATATATATATATATATATATATATATATATATATATATATATCCCTTACACCACTAGTTTCCCATAATGTTGAGGTTAAAACTCAACCAATGAACAATAGAAAATAAGGAAAATAGGCTCACAAACATATATAACCCTACTTCAACACCTCTAAAAAAGTCCTCAAATCTATATGTAAGTGAGATAATGCTAATGAAGAAGATACTAAGTTAGTCTATGGAAACAAAGGTTCATGTTCAAGACATTAGGATAAAGAAGATCATAGAAACTAATTGGAAACTAGCAAGAGAGAACAAACTACTATGTCCAATATTAAAAACTTTTAATAAGGCAGGTGCAAGAGGAAATGAAAAAAAAATAGGGAAGAAATTTAAAAAGGAAGGGAAGGGGATAATTACTATAATTTAAGGAAATTAAATATGTAATAATGAACACATAGTTATAAGAAAACCATGATAACAAATAGAATAGGTCAAATCTTGGACTCAAGTAGTAACGTTACCATCAAGCACACCAAAAAAACTCTTATAAACACAATTAATGATTTAGATTAGAGATGTTGAATATATAAACTAGAAGACAACAAATATTTTCATTAAAGGGTTAAAAGACTATGGAGAGAATGAAAACAAAAATGAACTAATTAGAGACTTCCTTAAAGACCAATTGTAACAATATGGAGTTATTCAACAAGTAAAATAGATTGGAAAATATATGAAGAATAATAGAAGTACACATATAGGGGTTATTTTGAAGAACATAGTAGAGAAGACCATGATAATAAGAAACAAGAAGTTCCTCAAGGGAATACACATATCTTGATGAGGATCTTACCATATTTCAACAAGTAGAAACAATGAAAGAGTGGGAAAATGTAAAGGAAGAATGAGATAATGGAAAAGGGACCCAGTCACAAAGCAAAAAACCCAAATTAGTGATAGTGTGATATAGAAGAAATAGAAACTCAGGCCCAACCAATAATACTTAACAATAATAAGTTATAATTATAGAGATTACCCATGAAAAAGATGACACATGATATGATGCATAGACATAATGGGTGTACAATTCTGATGTTTGAGGGATACTCAAAAACATCAAGTTGGAATGAAAGAATTAATAAAAGAAAAACACATGGATGAATTACTATGTTAATGAAAGAAACTTTGGGAAGATTTATAAATGTAGAGAAAGAAGAGTCAAACAAGTATTATATTTGACAAAAATAACATAAAACCATGTTTCAAAAAGTATGGCAACATGTATACACTCCAAAAGGCTAAAAATATATCAAAAAAAGGAAGCTAGAGATAGAAGATCCATATATATAATGGAAAGATGATATTTATATTTTTAACACTTTGGAGGAAGTCCTAATAATGGGAGGCTTTAATTTAGAAATTATAACCAAACCTTGAACTTGACTAGAAATTACAAAGAAAAAAGTGATCTACCATGATTAAAAGCTTATAGTGATCAATTTTGAGAATCAACTTGATGCAGCAAAAGGTAGGAGAATCCCCAAAGGAGATGTCCTAACCCCCAACAATAACCACACAATGGAATATAACAAATAACACAGATATTTAGATCCAAAAAATGCCAATTCAAATAATAGAATCATAAGATTTACATCCAACATGCTCGGTTGTAACACCTTTTGGATTACAGCCAAATACATTAGTAATTATAGTAAAAATTATGCAAGATCTCGCAAGATCCAACCACTTGCTACCCTAGATTCACAATCTGGTAGAAAACC
Source organism: Cupressus sempervirens (assembly GCA_028749045.1). Classification (NCBI taxonomy): domain Eukaryota; kingdom Viridiplantae; phylum Streptophyta; class Pinopsida; order Cupressales; family Cupressaceae; genus Cupressus; species Cupressus sempervirens. Next base: position 478,509,958 of record CM053792.1, read on the forward strand.
ACAAGAAGAACCTAAACTTGTGCTCACAAGCTGCCAAGAAACCTTCTTGTCTCCCAATCCCACACTTGCTACTAGCTTTGCTAAACTTCAATCCTCTCAGATAATCCATCTTTTCCATGTTGAATGAATCCTAACTCTGGACTCCACAAGAACCTCTGCTTATACTAAAGCAAGCCACATGTTGGCCTAACATAATAGACATTAAATAAGCACTCACATTAAATACACTCTCAAGCCAGAAGTTAGCTTGGCTACAAACATTATATATATGAAATAATTAAATACTTAGGATAGGCCACAAGTTTACAATGCATAACTAATTCAAAAGACCACATACTAATATGTGTCCTTAGGCAGAGGTCTACGTACCATCCAACTATTTGAATCCAAGAGCACACACGCCAAGTCTCTCAAATCGAAGCTTGTATAAATAATCTCTGAATTCTACCCAAAAATTAGGAACACATGACCAATAGTCACCAAAATGGCTCTAACTCCAAGATGATAACTCCAATCATCATACACACATAGGACAAGGTTTCCCCATATGTATCAAATACATCCCCAATTGTGCTAACCATAACTCCACAAATCCAAGCTCAAATCTCTTGCATACAAGATCATAGACTTCCCTAGGATGCTCTTGCATCATACACCCAAGGTGCGAAGAAAGATGTTCTTAACAATTTGAAGAACATCTTTTAGATTTTAGCACATAAACCCTAAAATAGTTCTTCACATACATTTACTCCACCTTATCAACCTATGCACTCTTACCTTTGTTCCACTTCTACCACTTCTACAAACCAAGTATCCTCAGTGTGCAATAGGTCTATTTTCCACACTGATCTCTAACCCTTTTAGAGTCCCTCAATTCAAATCAGCTACCAAAAATTAGGTTTCTACTACCAAGTTTTACATTCCACAAAGGAATGGGGGAGTGCTTCTTTCAACCCTTCTTAACAGTAAACACATTCTTGACACAATCATGCTCATTTGTGCAATCACACAACCAAGGTATACAAAGTAATATGTGAAAGAACTCATGTCCATGATATCACACAATACTTGATCAACATAATGTTTGATACAAAAATTAACACAACATTTCTCCCTTACTTCCAAAGCATGCTCATCTTGTAACAAATTGATCCTATGAGGACAAGGATGTCTCATTCTCTTCAAACCTAGTTTTTGAACCATCTCCTCAACAACTAGGTTATGAGTACTGCCACCATCCACATTTACATTCCAACATTTTCCTCTAGACTTGAAATGAGTCTTGAAAAAATTCATTCTCTTACAAGGTTCCAACACCTTCTTCATTCCAAATAACACTCTCTAAATCAGAAAGTTCTGCCCATCTTGCTCGAGTTTATTCAATGAATGATCAACCTCATTCACCACACTCTTTTATTACCAGTCTTCTGATCAACATTGGGACATTCAAAAGATCTATGTCCTTCTTCACCACATCTGTAGCAAGTTCCCTTAAATAAACTTATGTATATTCTCTTCCTCTGTTCAATAGGTTTTGGTTGATCTTCAATAGGTTTTTTCCCCCTTTTTGGGTTTCTCTTGCCCCCCCACTCTTTTGTCTCTAGTTCACTCCTCTCTCTTCCTCGTACTTGGTTCCCCCTTCTTCCCATTTCCCCTTGTCTTCTACCTCTGTGTTTAGACCATCTTTCTCTTCTCTTAGTTAGAGTTTTAGCCCCCTACACCTACACTCGCTAATAGTTATTCTTGCTTTTATACTTTCACTTCATATATATATATGTATGTATGTATGTATATATATATATATGTGTGTGTGTGTGTGTGTGTGTGTGTGTGTGTATATGTATATATATATATATATATGTATATATATATATATGTATATATATATGTATGTATATATATATATCTATATATATATATATTGTTGGCATAAAGTTATTTTTCATTAGTGACAACACTCATCTCACAGTTCAAACCGAGCACTGAAGACACAGTTCAAACTGAGCACTGAAGACATAGTTCAAACTGAGCATCGAAGACACAATTCTAACTGAGTGAAGAAGCACTTAGTGTTAACTGAGTGAAGTTGCACTTAGTGTTAACCGAGTAAAGATGCACTCAGTATTAACCGAGTGAAGTTGCACTTAGTGTTAACCGAGTAAAGATGCACTCAGTATTAACCGAGTGAGGAAGCACTCATTGATGACTGAGTGAAGAAGGACTCAGTGATAATCGAGCTCAGGAGGTTAACGAAGAAGTTAGTTTCTACCGAGTGACACTATATCTATCGAGTCACCAATGGTTACCGAGTTCCAGGCAACGTTGTATGACTAGTATGAACCGAGCCCCTACCTCTATCGAGTGCATGACGATGCCAAGTAACGTAGTGGATGCCGCATATCAGAAGGTCATCAAGTCTATCTAAAGAACTCGAGTTTATTTTACTATTTGGCCGACTCAGTTATATTTTGTTTACTTGTGTTTGGCCAACCTTGCATGAATAATTATTGGAATGGTATATATATATGTAATGTATTATATCATTCAATATATAGATACAAGGAAGATATAAAAGATATAGAATATTGCACAAAAGAGGGACATAAGATATGATATGCGAATTCATCAGCAGTAAAGAATACTCAACAAGGTCTACAAGGAGCAGAAATGATTTCATCAATCACAGAAGGTGGTCTACAATAAAGAATCCAGTCAAGTTGTAAGTTGATCTGTTGGTTCATCCTAACAGGTGAATCATTCTTGTAAATTCTTTAACAAGGTAGACTTAACCATCTTTATTCAAATCTCCTAACAGAGTGCATACTTGTAAAGTATGTTTGTAAATCCTCTAACAAGGTGGATCTAGCAATCCTTTGTGCTCCTAACAGGGTAGATCACCAGAAGTGATCATTGTAAGCCTTAATTGGCCAACTTCATACTGCAGTAACAAAGCTTTGTGGGTATCATCCCCACCCCAGTTTTACTTTCTATTTTGAAAGGTTTCTGGGTCACCAAATCTCTGTGCATATATGGTTTAAATGTTTAATAGTTCTTTTATGCAGCAGGCTAGATGAGTAAATGTTGTATATGGTTATTCTAAATTGACTTAAAAGTTTTATTTTTACTGATTCACCCCTCCCCTCTCAGGTAACCTATTATATATTGAATATTTCCAACAATTGGTATCAGAGCTTTTTGGTTCTCAGGACAAAGTTTGACAGCTTGAGCAAAGATCTAAGTTATGGAGATATTCAGACTAGAGAAAGTTATTGAAAATGAAAAGTTAGATCTAGAAATGGCCATGGTTCAACTCAAAGAAGCAAAGGAGCATCTTTCTCAATCCCTAAAAAGAAGAAAGGAACTTGCAAGAAAAATGAATGACCATCACTATGTTGAAGAAAAGATTGAAGATTTGTTACCATCAAGTAGTTTTGAAGAAGCTGACAAGGCAATCAAAGAACTTCTAGAAAAGAATGGATCTCTACAAGAAGAGGTAAGAAAGCTTAAAAGAGAGCAAGAAATACAATCAATTAGGCTATGTGAAGTTTTGGAACAAAGAAACAAAGCACAAGAAGAATTAGAAGATAAAAGCCATAAAATTCATAATCAATCCCATTAGCATGAAGACCTTATAGACCAACTCTCTAATGCAAATGAAGAAATCAGGATTCTTAGAGTACAAAATGAAAGTCTACAGAATGATTTAAGAACTGAGAGACAAATCAATGAAAGCTTGGAAAATGATCTAATCTCTGAAAGGCAAGTCAATGAAAGAATGATGAAATCCCAAGTAGATATGAATCAATTAAATCAACAAAATGAGGAAAATCTTTATAGAAATAAAGGTAAAGCTGGTCTTGGATACAAGGAAGAAGGTGAATCCTCCAAACAAGGTGAACAAAAGAATAAAAAACCCACTTGTAATCACTATGGCAAGTTAGGTCATACATCAAACAAATGCTGGAGCAATGGAAAAGAAAAATTCAATGGTAAATGCTTCAATTGCAATCAACATGGTCACAAAGCAAATGAGTGCAAAGAAAAACCAAAATTTGAAGGCAACTATCACAAATGCAAAAAACATGGTCACAAGGCATTCCAATGCAGATCCAAATCATTCAATCCAGCTGAACAACTTGTCAAAGCCATATTTAGATGGGACTACAACACCTGGTGCAGATGTCACTATTGTGGAGAATATGGACATACTGGCATAAATTGTGCAAGACATCACCTAAGGAAGAAGGACACTACTGTAAGGTGCTATACATGTACAGAACTTGGTCATATAGCTAGAAATTGCATGAATATAGAAAGAATTAAAGATGAGAAGAAAATCAAAGCAGACAACATTCGGAAGCAAATGAAGCAACAATGGATTCCAAAATCCACCAAACAAGATAAGTCAAGCAATGGCAATATCACTCAAGAAATGAGTGACTCCACCATCTCTGATTAATATTCATAAAAGAAAGTATGGAACTGCATCCTCCAAGAATTATCCTAAATAGTTCCACAAGAAGAAAGATGACCAGAATAGTATTTAGATACACTTTGATCCTAGACTTAACCGAGTTCGGTTGGGTGCAATAAAGTTTCATTTACCGAGTTATATCAACCGAGCAAGGTCAGTTCATGACCTTATCGAGTTAGGTCGGTACATCAATGTTTTCTTTTGATCACCAAGTTGATAGTATCTACCAAGCAAATGGATGACAACCTGTCATTTCATCTACCGTCATACCAAGCATTTATGACAAATTTTTTGTCAAAAAGGGAAAAATTTGATCTCATTCTTCACTACGAACTTTGAGCTAAGTTATCTTCTGCGATTCTAGAGCAAGCTTAAAGAAATTTCAAGCAAATTTTAAAGGGTGAAGAATCTGTTCAGAATTTCTCTTCACTTACTGAGTAGTAATGGCATCTGGAAGTAGTAGCTCCAAGGCAAAGAGAGGCTCAGAAATGCTGGTTAAAGGTGTGGAATGGAAGGTGCCAAACTTCAAATTGGCACTAGCAATTGCAAAATCACTTGATCATAATGGTGCTCAGTGTCAAATTCCTCCAAAGGTACTCCTTATAAATGACATTCGCTCTCATTTCAAATGTTCCATTCAAGAAATTGGAAACCTAGAAATTGATAATGCCCTAGGAGAAATGAGCGTAGATGGAAATTTGAAACCCGAGCATAAGCATCTTGAAACAAAAGGGTTAACCCACATTTCACATTTGCCAATGAATTTTCAAGTTAAATGGGTTAGGTATGTACTTAGTCAGGTTCACAACGGGCAATTGTGGTTAGAGAAACCATTGCTTATCACAAAGAAAATGATTAACAAGATTACTAGCCTTCCCATGTTGAGCAAAGCTAAGTCTACCAAAACCCTAGGTTGGGAAGAATTGCAAAGGCTAACCCAAGTAGAATGGGATGGTAGAGGACTTAAGATTAGTACAGTAGCTGACGCTAAATTAAGATTTGGTATTCATGTCATTGCTCATAAAATTTACAGTTCAAGTCATCCAAATAGTGTACCTTGTGAAGCAGTAGATTTAGCATATAAGGTAGTAAAGAAGAATGCTAAGTTTGATCTGTCTGAATTGCTTTTGTCTCAATTTAATAAAAATATGGAAAGCATAAGGACTTCAAAGAACAACTCCTACAAATTTGGTTCACTTTTGATCTGTTTATTTTTCTATGTTCAAAAGTCTTTTCCATCAAAAGGATCAGTAGTATGGAGAAAAGATATTCCCGTTCTTTATCAAATAAATGAGTTCATTGTAGAGTTAGGTGAAAATTTTGACAGTGTTTTGGATAATTACTTTGAAGATTTTAAGGAAAGAATGAACAATAGGTTCCAGATTCCACCTAAACTAGTTGAGGAATACAAAGAAGATGTATGCTTTATGGTAGATTGTGACAAAGTATACATACAGGCAGTCAGGCCCCGAGTTGCATGGGTGAAACCTCTTCCTTATGAGGTCAATATTGATGAAACCAGAGATATCATAGAAGCACTAGTGAATGAACCGGTAGACCCAAAGAAACTAGTCTTTGGAACTTATGATGCAGCTAAGGCCATAATAGAGCTTCAAATCAAAATCCCTCAGGTCATTAGCAAAGGAAAGAGGAAGATTGCAAAGCTAAAAATAGAACTTGGTCCTCTGATGATTACTAAAGGGAAAGGATAGGATGATGAAGAAGAAGAGGAAACCGAATCAGAAAAAGCAGAGGAGCCTCAATGGAAGAAAGGTAAGGTGATTATCACCAAACCTAAAAAGCAAGCTACTGCAGTTTTCTCCAGGAGAACAAGACAGGGGAAGAAGGAACCTATACTTGTCAAGCCTCCACTCACATTCGAGGCAAGGTTGAAGCAATTAGAAGAAGGTACTAGCTTCACAAACTTCAAAGCATTGAAGTTTGAAACAAGAACAGAACAAGAGAAAATGCAGATTGAGGAACTGGTATTGAGTAAAATGGGAAGATGGAAATACTCTTCGGATGAGATTGCCTCTCAGATCCCTAAAGAGCTATTGGAGAGGTTGCAACCAAGATGGGAAATTGCAATCAAGACTATCAAGGATATCTTTGAGCAAAATCTAAAAAATCTCTTGCCGAGTCTCACTGATGTAGAAGTGAAGAAATCACTGAAAGATCATGAAGGTAATATGATGATTAGATTCCACACTTGTTTAATACTAATCAAAGACATTGAGCATGTTGTAAATGATGCAAAAAACATGTGGAAACATATCTATCATCTACATAAATCCAGTGAGGATATTGTTGAAATCAAGAACAATGACAGCAGTGATGATGATGATATTGAAGATATTCCAGAGGATCTGCATTCAATGATGATAAATGTTGAGGAAGAAGACAAGGAAGATGAAATGGAGGAAGAAGAAGCTGAACAAGCTAAGGAGGAAGATGATCCTATAAAAATTGCAGCCAAAGTCATTGCATCTCTTCCTCACTCTCCACCTAAAGAAGCTACATCAAATATGGAGATAGCTTCTACTGGTGAGATTGTGTGCACAACAGCTTCATCAATTGCTCAATTTTCACCTGTCTCCTCTCAGCTCCGGGTACCATCTATGCAAGTGTAACTTCATTAACTGAGCTACAACCATCTTCATTAACTGAGTCATCATCAGCTACAACAGTAAGTTCATCAAGCATATCAACTGCTACTGCAGAGTGTACAGTAAATGTACCCACTGGTACTTCAATTTTGACAATTTCATCTGCTCCAATTTTTGCATCTGCTAGTTCTCCCATTCCAACCTGTACATCAATTTTGGGAGGAACATCAATTTTTGATACTGTTAGCACTTCTCTCAGTCTTCCTCTAGTTAGTCCTATTCTAGTTTTGTCAGCCAGTCCAGCCTCATCAACTATTGTTTCAGTTTCAAAGGGAAAAGGTGAAGTCACTGCAGGAAAAGCAAAGAGATACATGTTTTCCAGCAAGGCAGTGGATGAGGAAATAGACTTGGATAAGGACATTGTCATTCCTAAGATAGATCTATATAATGCATCAGTCAATGAAATGAGAATGATCAGTCAGCTATTAGATCAGAAGGCAAGGCAAAAACAATTGAGGCATGAGAGAGACCAGGAATATAGTATTATTGAAAGTGCTAAGAATATTCTAACAGAGGCTATAGGTGTTGAAGTAGATTCTACTTAACACATTTTGATTCAGTTAGAAGAGGCTGTATATAAATTCAATGAGGATACCTCTAGCAAAAAAAATTGATTGAAAAGGTAGAGAAGAAATTTGACAATAAGGTGCTTGAGCACATTGCTCAACATATTGCATTAAAACAGGTAGAATTGTCTACAATTTTGAGTAATTTTGAACATTTTTTTAATAATGTAACTTCACTTTTTGGCAAACTTTGTGATGTTACTGAGTATACTAAGGAAATCAAAGAAAAGTTGAATAAAATTGATGAGGATATGAAGGTCAGTGCCCAAATGTTGCAGCTTGACCACAGTTCAAGTTCATCCCATCATCTCAGAATAAGATTTTTGTCAGAGAAATAGGAAGAATTATTGAGAGAGGAAGCAAGGATCAGGTGTACTCTGATTGACATCCAAAATATGATCCTTCCTATCATGGACACAATGTAGAAGCATATTGCCCATTCCAAAACATTGATTCGTGACAAAAACTTCTCAATTGTAGATCATATGATTGAACTCTCTGCAGAAGTTCAAATAGCACTCTCCACTAGCAAACTTTTGCAAGAAAATTGGGATAAGACATTGGCTCTTATTCTCAAGGTACATTTTGAGTTTATCTCTCATTTTGGAATCTCTATGTAAATATATATTGTTTAATTTGGCATTATTGTCAAAAAGGGGGAGATAGCACACTCCAAGAGATAATTGTGCAAGAGATATGTGTAATGACTTATAAATACTATGCATATTGTATGGGGGAGATACATGTAATAAGACCTGCAAAGATCAATTTTGAAAATTCAGAACTGTATGTCAATTTTTGCACATAAACTTTGAATCATAATTGTTTTTGTCACTAATGCCAAAGGGGGAGATTGTTGGCATAAAGTTATTTGCCATTAGTGACAAAACTCATCTCACAGTTGAAACTGAGCACTGAAGACACAGTTCAAACCAAGCACTGAAGACACAGTTCAAACTGAGCACTAAAGACATAGTTCAAACCGAGCATCGAAGACATAGTTCTAACTGAGTGAAGAAGCACTTAGTGTTAACCGAGTGAAGTTGCACTTAGTGTAAATCGAGTAAAGATGCACTCAGTATTAACCGAGTGAAGTGGCACTTAGTGTTAACCGAGTAAAGATGCACTCAGTATTAACCGAGTGAGGAAGCACTCATTGATGACCGAGTGAAGAAGGACTCAGTGATAACCGAGCTCAGGAGGTTAACGAAGAGTTAGTTTCTACCGAGTGAGACTATATCTATCGAGTCACCAATGGTTATCGAGTTCCAGGCAATGTTGTATAACTAGTATGAACCGAGCCCCTACCTCTACCGAGTGCATGACGATGCCGAGTAATGTAGTGGATGCCGCGTATCAGAAGGTCATCAAGTCTGTCTAAAGAACCCAAGTTTATTTTACTATTTGCTCAACTCAGTTATGTTTTGTTTACTTGTGTTTGGCCGACCTTGCATGAATAATTATTGGAATGATATATATATGTAATGTATTATATCATTCAATAAATAGATACAAGGAAGATATACAAGATATAGAATATTGCACAAAAGAGGGACATAAGATATGATATGTGAATTCATCAGCAGTAAAGAATACTCAGCAAGGTCTACAAGGAGCAGAAATGATTTCATCAATCATAGAAGGTGATCTACAATAAAGAATCTAGTCAAGTTGTAAGTTGATCTATTGGTTCATCCTAACAGGTGAATCATTCTTGTAAATCCTTTAACAAGGTAGACTTAACCATCTTTATTCAAATCTCCTAACAGAGTGCATACTTGTAAAGTATGTTTGTAAATCCTCTAACAAGGTGGATCTAGCAATCCTCTGTGCTCCTAATAGGGCAGATCACCAGAAGTGATCATTGTAAACCTTAACCGGCCAACTTCATACTGCAGTAATGAAGCTTTGTGGGTATCATCCCCACCCCAGTTTTACTTTCTATTTTGGAAGGTTTCGGGGTCACCAAATCTCTATGCATATATGGTTTAAATGTTTAATAGTTCTTTTATGCAGCAGGCTAGATGAGTAAATGTTGTATATGGTTATTCTGAATTGACTTAAAAGTTTTATTGTTACTGATTCACCCCTCCCCTCTCAGTAACCTATTATATCTTGAATATTTCCAACAATATATATATATATATATATAAATATAACTAGTTATAAAACTACATATATATATATAAAACTAGTTATAAAACTACATATATATATATAAAACTAGTTATATATATATATATATATATATATATATATATATATATATATATATATATATATATATATATATATATATATATATATATATATATATATGTAGTTTAATAACTAGTTATATATATATATATATATATATATATATATATAACTAGTTATATATATTCTCTATTTTATTCTCCTATTTTTTGTCCCCCCCCCACTTTTTTCTTCTTTCTATTTTGCTAGTCCTCTCTCTTCTCTTTTGGGCACATATCTCTTTTTTTGTTCACTTTATTGCTCTATCATCTTATCTTATACTCTCTCCTCTTTATTTTTATAATTTTTTCATTATTCAGTTTTATTTTTATTGCTTTTTCTATCTATATGAGGATATTGCCATATACTTATTTGTTGGCGAGATTTATATATGTATATGCACACACACACACACACACACACACACTATATATATATATATATATATATATATATATATATATATATATATACACACACACATATGTATATATGTATATATATGTATATATGTATATATGTATATGTATGTGTAGTTATTTAGTTATATATACATTATATATAGTTAGTTAGTTAGTTAGTTATATATATATATATATTATATTATATAGTTAGTTTTATATTATATATATGTGTGTGTGTGTGTGTGTGTGTGTGTGTTTGGGTGCTTACACATATATGAACATCTTCTTATATATACATATATATGTGCATTTATACATATATAGGTATATATATGGTCATGTGTATGTGCGTTTAGGACTTGTCATATCTATGGAAGATACTCTTTTCTTTGTGTTTATCGTTATATTTATATTATTATTTTAAATTATTTATTTATTATTATTTATTTAATTTAAATTATTTTTTAGTCTATTTATTTTTTTGGCTTATTACTTCTTCTTATTGTGAGATGTTTTCATCTACTTTTTTATGTTTAGGTTGGTATCTTGTCTTGTCTCTTTTGTACCTTTTCTCTCTCCTAACCCCCCATTATCTTTATATGTTTTGCTAGATCTGCAATCTATCATTTTATGTTCTTCATGTTCTCTTGCATCCTGATGATGGATCATGTAGTATGATCCGAAATGTTGATGGTAAAAAACCCCTACACAATCAAAATCCAGAAAGAAAAAAGCTCATCTTCAAAAATATGTTGATTCTTCTTAGAATATCCCTTCTTCTCTTTCCCTTGAGGATTACCTTGATGTCATCTCTTCAATTTCTCTTCTTCCCTCAAAGTAACTGATAAGCATCCTCAACCAAAGCAATACTCAGCGTACCAATCTCATCCTGAATATTGAATCTTTAACCATTAATATATCTAGCCACCTTATCTTTAGACAGTTCTTTATGTCCAGACCGAATAGTTAGCTTGTAAAAATAATCATTATAATCTTTCATAGAAAAATCCTTCTATTTCAAATTCTACAATCTCTTAAACAACTCAAGTTCATAATCAACAAGAATGAACATAGCCTTCAATTTTGTCACCATCAATCTCCATGTAGTGATCTTCATTTCACCTTCTACTCTATCACTTTACAATTCATTCCACCATAAAGAAATATGTCCTTGCAACTTAGTTTGTGCCATCCTTACTCTAAGTAGATAAACAATATCCTCTAATCAAAGTAGTCTTATAATTCACCAACCAATCAATCAGGTCTTTAGGATTCAAAATACCTGAGAAATTAGAAACATCATTCTTGTGTTTCATCTTCAAATGAATTCTAGATCTATCAAACTGACCAACCCTATCTTCCATAGGTCTCTCCATGTGACTAATTCTATATTAACCACTAGATCCAATAACTTAAAATTCTTCAACAACTTCCTCATAATCATCTTTAGTACTCACATTTCTAGGTACACCTACAATAGCTCTCATGATCTCATTCATCATCAATTCTATTTTAGATTTGAAATCTGATCTAACCTTCTCCAAAATCCTAATCTCCACAACATCATAGAGATCATCAATCACCCTAAGGTACAATCTCCTCAGGGGAAACTTCTAAGATATTGGTGAACCCAAAGAAACAAATCCTCAAGATCAACCAGATCCAACCTTCACTTTGATACCACTTGACATCATATAAGGCAGGAGAACCCCCAAAGGAGATGTCCTAACTCGCATCAATTAACCACACATCATAATATAAATAATAATATAGATTTTTAGATCCAAATAATGCCAAGTCACATAATAGAATCATAAGATTTACATCCAATATGCTTGGCTATAAGGCATTCTGGGTAACAACCAAATACATCTTGGACCCATTTTTATTTTTGTTTCCATAGGTAGGTATGGCCGTTGACTATCTTTGTACACCCTCAGAAAGGTTTCCCCGATGGGTATTTAAGCACAACTTGTAGGTAGTTGTTGGTAGGCGATTTGGATTATTTCTTTGTACTAAGGATTCGTGTTGGAGTTCAGTGTTGTTCGCCATTTCAAAAGTGAAAGATCTTCCCTACTTGGCTCTCATGGTTTCAGTGGGAATCAACCCTCACCCTATTCTGTCCATTGTACTTCTTTGCTTTGGATCTAGCAAATCTAGAACACCATTTTTATCTAGACTATATCTATCTGTGTTATTTCATTTTACTCTGTCTTTGGAAAATTTTTTGGAACTGTTATTCATTCAAAGGCTTAACATTAAGGCATATGAAGATCATCTATGAGTCACTTTCCATTTGTCAAACACTCCTACGTGGTATCTTCACCCTCATTGTATGACTTCATAAGGTCAATCATATGACCATTAGGTGCTAACCGAACGACCTAATCCCCCCCCCCCCCCCACTACATGTTTGCACACACCCTGTATGACTCTACCATACATCCATATCCATACACCTCACATTTCATTGTATGGATTGCAAACCATCTTGTACGGCCCATTCTACCACCATACTATCTCCTGAGCAATATAGACACTGTATGGCCTCCATAGAAAGCTCTAGCAACCACCATATGACCAAAATTGCAACCACTAGGTGATCCGTACATTAATCTGCACAATCATATGTCCTTCCTAGGATGCTCTGTACACAATTGTGACTAGGAATACATATTGATTGGAGTCTGATGGTGGTATTCACTAGACTCACACATAGGCAAACTAGTTAATTAGACAATAGAACATTATAGTGGTATTAAAGCTAACCATCTTGCCAGCCTGTGGATAGTGAATGAGAGTTTATAGCTAGAAGAGAAGAAGATCCCATTTGATTGATAGAATGGTGTAACAAGAACCCACTGCTACCAAATCTTGGTGCTACTAAGAGAACTTTCAAGGAATTAGGCATAGATCAATGATACTCAGTGACTCATGGAAGAAACTCTTAGGAAATTGGAAAACAATAAAATATCTGGTGAACAAAATGGTCACAATGTGGACTCGGTGTTGGGTAAGGCAAACCCTCGTTTAGCACACTCTCAACCTTCCATGTCGTCTTTCCCTCCATGAATGGAGGTACCACATGGAGGAAACTATACAACCTTTGAGGAAGTTTAAGAACAATTGAGAGATGATTGGAAGAATGTGAATTTGGAGGGGGATATATCTTACAAAGATTATGCAGAAATAAGAATGAGATATTCAGGAGGTAGAAACTAAGGATATTTTAATGATGATCTTAGAAGGAAGTTGAGTAAGGTAAATTTGTCACTATTTGATGGATCGGGATCCATACCTACACAAGCATGGGTAATAAACGCTGATACTTCCAACTTAATCGAATACCAGAAGAAGCAATCAAATTTGTAACACTACACTAGGAGGGAGTGGCACATGAATGGTGGCATCATGGCACCATCACACTAGGTATGCAGGATTCATTGAAAGATTGATAGATTGATTTGATGGTAAAGATCCAAAAATCAATTTCAAAGAATTGGCACAACTAAGGCAAACTAAATCGGTCGAACAATACATCACGAAATTTTAGAAATTTATTTTGGTCACTGACATTTTTGAAAGGAGATGAATAATGCTTTTCATGGACAAACTAACAAAACTACTAAGGGTTTGGGTAAAAGGTTTCAATCTTGCCACCCTTTTGGAGGCTATAAAGAAGGTGTAGAGCATGGAATCATCATCATCACCCTCTCGAGGTTACTCACATTCTAAACAGTTGGTATTTCCTAAGGACAAAGATAATAAACCACTGTCGAAGAAGCCATCATTGGATGAAGCTACCAGGTAGGAGCTCTGAAGGAAGAAACTATGTTTCAAATGTAAGGGACCATGGGAACTTGGTCATAGATGCCTTGGTAAAGGAAAAATACACTACATTGAAGTTATACTTGATGATGAAGACGATTAGGAGGATCTACCTTTAGAAGATGACCACCCCCATGAGGACACCAAAATGGTTAATCTGAACTGTATGGAGAGAATCATAGCATTGGTATGACATGGAGGAACCATCACATTAGCTAGTAGTTTGAGGTGTATGTGTGTTCAAATCATGGTCGGTTCAAAGACTATTTGGAGGAGTAATCAACTACTTGTTTTGATAATAAAGAACATTCAACATTGTTCTTGGGTGAGAGATTTTTGATAGGGTAGGTTAATAAATATTGAGGTTAGTGTGGAAATTTTTTTGAAGTTGCAAGGGTTGAGTTCCCAAGGGCAAGGGGAAGAATACTATCTATAAGGATTAAAGGGCATAAGATCGCAATTATTCAATATATCAACACTTGATGCATTATCTAAAGAATTTTCTTTTGTTTGACCTTGTTTAGGATGATGATAAATATTTCTTTAAAGTGTATGACATTATGGTGGTTGCCACTACTTGTAAATCTATTCTTTGTTTAGTTAAGCCTATGCAAGATCAATCAAATGCAATTCTACTTGTCTAGTTCTCTTGACTAAGATTTTAAAATCCAATATGGCAATTGGCCATGGACAAAATGAGAGCTTGAGAAGCTTAAGCCTATGCCAAGTCAATTAGATGCAACATCACTTGTTCTAGTTTCTTGACTAAGATTTCAAAATTTAATAGTGCAAACAAATTGACCATGGCCAAAGTGGAAGCTTTAGATGATTTATCCAAGTATCCATCCTTTGGTCCTCAAGATGTAGTAGAAGAAGTTCTAATAGGGTTTAGGGTTTAGGGTACTATGATTAAAGCAATTAGTGCTATTGTCAAGTTTAGAAGGCATAATCACCTGTACAAGATCAAGGGAGTATGGACAAGACAAGATCTCCAAGGAATACAGTGCCCCTAGTTAGAAGATGAGATGTGGAAGGAGGTCTTACGATGGATGTGATAGGATTGAAGCTAGGATGGAAAAGCTGAAGGTGCTAGGGAGATGGATGATAGTGGGGATGATGGGGTGAGGTTGTAGAAGATAAGTGGATAGTGATAGATAAAAGCTGGAGGATGAAAGATAGGTGGATAAATTGGAAGATGGAGCTGGATGGCAAGATGTGACCAAAAGCATGAGGATGATAGGCTAAGCTGGGACCATTTAAGGCCATTCAAGTACCTTGCACTCTTAATGCTTTCCTCTTCAACTACCTCAGACCTCAAACATAATTTTTGAAATTCCTTGATTTATATTTGGACATCTAAATATTTTTGTCTAAGATTTTGTCTTCCCCTATGAAGCTTAATTTCATAGTCATGAAAAAGATAGTTTTCTTCACTTTGTTTACCATACCTTTCCATATAATAATAGGACCTTTTCCATCCTTTTCTCTCTTAGTTTTAACAAACTTCCACCAAGTAAGAGATAACCTCTTAATATAGATGTGGCCACCACAACTTTTTGTGCTTCAAAGATACTATCACATTCAAAATGGTTCTCAATGATGTCAATCTAGTCCACAATTGAATCTGGATCCATTTGTTAACTAAATAGTGGTAATCCTTCTAGAGCTTTTCCACTCAATGCTTTTGATGCCTTTGACAATGGTTCTTTAGGAAGAACAGGGTTAGGGGTTGGTGCTTCTTCTTCCAACTCTAGTTCCTTCTCCCTTGCTTCTCTTTCTTCCTTTAGGTCAATTTTCTCTTTGACCCTATCATCTTTGTTTTGGACTTCACCCAAGGGTTGCTCTATTTGAGCTATTCTTTCCCTTAGTGACTTGTTATCTTCTTCTTATTCTTCAACCTTCTTGGCTAACTCAATGTTAGTCACCACAGTTGTGTCTTCTACTATTCCACTTAGCGTATTATCTCCCACTAATTATGTAGGCTGAAACATGAACCACAAGCCTAATCTAAATAGGCTCTAATAGCAATACGGTGTGAGTGTTTTAAGGGTTGCTTGCATTGCTCCTCAAGAGACCTAGTTATCTCTTCTTGGAACCTAGTACACCTAGGTTCCTAATTGGTTTAGATGATTAATTAACACCAATCCAAACTAGTTTTCAAGAGTTTGATCCTTTGTTCTTACCCTCAAAAGACTAACACACTAATTTTAGTACTCTTCTCCACCCACACTTAGAGGGTTCTAAGTGCAACTTGCTCTCTAACTTCATCCTTCTTTGTAGGATCATAAAATATCATGAGATCACTTCACTTTCTCAAATTTTTGGCCATTTGGAAATATCTTCAGACCTCTTCCTTAACAATTTCAAGTTTTTGACTCAAGAAGCCTAATTAGGGCTAGTTCCAATTAGCCATAGTAATCCACTAATTCCTCTTTCTTGCAAAAAGCCTCCAAAAAAATAGAAAAATAAAATCTAGATTCAAACACATTTTTGGATTCCCTAAAATATTTTTTAGGTCTTAAAACCAAAGCTATCCATACAGGTGATTCCTATTATGTAGGTCAAATAGGACTAAAAGGCCTATTTCCTAGGGCTAGACCACAAACTTGTTTGGAAACTTACCTAAATGGATTGGTAAGACTTTAATCTCTAGGATATGTCAAGGTATGACTATTCCCTTCCTAGAATTGTACTTTTTTTGTACCTCCCATTCATTCCCTACACCTAAACATTGGTTTCAACACTTTTCAAACCTCTAACTGAGCCTTCCTAGCTTGCCTAGGGCTTGAGTTTAAAAATATCTTCTCAAAATTTCACTACTCCAAATCCTATACATATGTACATTGATGACTCCCCTAACCTTTCCTTCTACCCTCAGGTGTTTCCTATGGTTAGATTTCATGGGGGAGCCATTTCTTCACAGACTAGTTAACACGACTCCAATGAACAGCCTGCGTACAAAACAATTTACTAAATCAACTATACTAACTCTACATTCAAAGTAAAAAAAATGAAAAAGACTTAAAACTAATCCTATTACATGAATTCAATTCAAGTTTTACTCCTTTAGTCCATATAGCATCACATAAGAAGAAAATGCTCAGTCTGCACTATTAATCACACTCACAATCACTATATTTCTTTTCAAAACTTCTTACAATGCCTCTACCCCTTGAGATTGAGCCTTTCATTAGTAATAGATGCCTTTTCCCTAGTTTTTAGGCCATCTTAATGGACTTTCCACTCTTCATTTTTATGGGATCCAAGGTAACCAACCTTTATTTACCTCTCTTCATTTTCCACTCTTCATTTTTAGGGGATCCTCTCTTCAGATATCTTTATTATTCCCTTGATTTATTTTTCATATCTCAATTTATTTTTCAATTGACTATTTTATGATCTTTGGTTTGCAATCTCTTCCACCCTCCTACAAATTTCATGATTAGTTCTTAATAATTAATTGATAATGTCAATTTTATTGTATGTCAAGCTTTGTATTTTGATACCCCTTTCATCATGTCTTGTAGCCATTTTCCTTGTATCTTCATCAACCATTGTCTTATCATCTTCAACTTATCTCTTTTTTTTCATTCTTTCACATAGTCTTACTGAACACATTTCATATTCTCTCTTTAGTTCTCTTACTTCTTCACTCAAATTATTGTTCTTGTCCAATAGATCCACTATTTTTGCATCATATTCACTAGATCTACCTTCATCACATATGTCTTCAGTTCTTTCTTCCTAGTATTGTCTATCATTTTGTTGGATTTCCATCTCCTTCCTTCTCTTCAATGATTTCCTTAGTTCCTTCTTTCCAACCATTACTTGTTCTAATGCAGTCTACAAATTAGGCTTCTAATTTTTAATCACTTTTCCTAGTTTGTAGGTATCCATCTCCAAGACTTTGACTCTCAAGTGGTTAGACTTCTTTCTTAGAGATCTATGCTTTGATACCAATTGTTGAAATCCTAATGCAAAAGTGATATGATGAGGGGGAGGGGGGAATCACAATCTCCTAAAGACTTTTATCACTTCACACATTAACCATAGTAAATATAATTAACCATACACCTCATTAAAATTAACCTTGTATGTAATCAGACATTACTTGACACAATATTTGGTAATGGAGAACCCCTCCAACATGAAGGTAAAATGGTAGTGGGGATGATGCCCACAAAACCTTCAAGACCCTATGAGGGGTCCAATTTTCTAAAATCATACAAGACTATTAAGTTTACCTTTACAAAAGGAGTTAAACTTCACAACTAAGTGAGTACTCTCTTAAAGGATTTACAATAGGTCTATTAGGACCACTCTATTAAGAGATTCACCTAATATGCTAGTTTGAATGTAATGGTACTATGCTCATTTTGTCTACATTGATTTATTGATAAAAGATATTATCTCTCCAATATCTAATCACCTCAATTTGACTACTTTGCAATATCTCCTCCTTGTACTATTTTCTCACCTTTAGTACTTCAACACTTAATAATGACTAATTCCCCTTCATCTTTACATACATAATTCCTTGAACTCACAACCACATATTCAACTTTGAATACTTTCTTATAGAGTCATCTTAAGAATATTCCATATTATAATCAATGATTTTCATTCATCCTTTTGATCACTTAAGATCTTCAATTTTTTTATTATATTTTTACACTACATAGGGATTAATGATATAGGATTACAGGTACAATCACCTCCTTGATCTTCACCTTGATCATAGAAATACATTACATATTTGAAAAAATTCTTTACATAATACTTTGTTCCATTCCAAACTCATATACATTAACTACATAACTCAACACATATAGCCTTTAATGTTTGAACATGCTTGATTCTTCTTACTATGTTTGGCTTAAACTATATTTCCTCTTTGAATCACTTAGCTCATGTGACACTTGGATTATATCATGTGTTACCTTCTAAATAGCTCAACAATTATTAAATGGTTGATGACTATTATGTTCTTGACACATATTAAAGTTGTACACATTTTCTCTTTGTAGCTTGACCTATGTTGTGGCTCAGTGGTAGTGTTGACTGACCAACTCTACATTGTAAATGACTAAGTATTTTCACTAATAGATAATACCAAGATTTATTTTAGATTTAAAACATATAACCACCTAGGTCTCCCTTTCTCTCAACCAATCACTCATAATATCTTTCCTCATTGTAAAAACTATTTCTCAAGTTCTACACTAGATTTTAGAGATTTGGGACCTATTTTGGGACCCCAAAGGAGTCTTTAGGGTTTTATGCCCTATTTGATTGGGATGTATGATTACATTTTTGGTTTAATTAGGGACTCAATGCATCATTACTTAGGCCCTATTTTGGTTTCATTACCTAAGTCTTGTGTTTGGATTATTTTGAGGTATTAACTTCTAGGAAGGTTGACCTATAGGAGTAAGCTATTTTGAGCCCTTTATAAACCCATACAATTTCTCCATTTCTTATCTCTAATCTCACTCATCCAATTTATCAAGAGCTCAAGCTTAAGATTCTAAGTTATCAAGCATTCTTCAAGCATTTAAGGAATTCAAGCAATTTCTTCATTAAAGATCAAGGATTCATGCATTAAAGCTATTGAAGGAGTTTATGCTAGATCTTTCATTCCATTTTGAACATTTGAGATCTCCCTTCATACATTCAAGATCCTTTGTTGCATATTTTCTACTCACCTCTCAAGATCTACATTCATCTATAGTCATTCCTAAGGAGGATTTCAAGCATATTGATTCATGAAAGTCTTGGTTTCACTTTGATTTCCTTTTCTAGGGTTTTGAATTGATTCAAAGTTATTTCATCTACATACTTGATTACCTTCCAAATTCAAGAGCACATTCATAGATTTACATTACTTCATGTTAGATCTATCACTACTACTTGCTATCATTCTATATTTATTTCAATTCAAGGTTAATTCAAAAATTGGTTTTGACTAAGATGAACCATCCCCTTGTCTCCCAAAAAAAAAAACAAAAACAAAACCCTTTATTTGCAAGTTTTAGATCATGGATTGGTGAACATGTTGTAGATTCAAATGCCATTTTTTAGCTTTCTTCATAATTGTGAAATCAAAATCAATGCCTAATATAGTTTTTCAAGGATATAGAGGTCACCCTTAGAAACAAGGCCATGGAACTCACCCTTGTTAGATTGCCAAACAATTTATATATTTTATAGTTTTTTTTGTTTTCAGCCTAGATTAATGGAATTAGCGAATTTGGAGCTCATTTGGTAGCCCATTTTCAAGTTTATATTTCATAAGGTATATCATCTTCCCCTTTTCCATTTTTATACATTGGAAATAAATTTTTGAGTTATTCAATCCTTTCACATTAGGTTACACATTGACACTTCCTTTTGCATCAATCGAACCTAATTAAAGGGGTGGATCTTGATATAATTATTAAATGTCACTAATACATACATTTCTATCTTAAGAGAGAAGTAAA
Organism: Cupressus sempervirens; assembly: GCA_028749045.1. NCBI lineage: Eukaryota > Viridiplantae > Streptophyta > Pinopsida > Cupressales > Cupressaceae > Cupressus > Cupressus sempervirens. Next base: position 478,530,616 of record CM053792.1, read on the forward strand.
TGTAACTTAATGATAAAGTCAAGTTGACTTAATAATTTATTTGTTTATTTATTCTAACAATAAATCGGTAGACCGGGTGGCACTTAACAGTGTCTATATAAAATCCTAGCAAGGATAAGCTCCTACTAGGGCATACTTTAGAAGAGTGCACAATTTGTGAGTAGCAATTCCTACCATGGGTTTCATCCAAGTTGGGTTTCCATGAGATAAAAAAATATGTGTCAAGTGTTGCATTATTGTTTAGATGTGTTTACATATTTAATGATTTCATCTTCCTTTATTAAGCTTATGTTGTGATAAGGGTTCGGTGGTTGAAATATTGCATAATCAATTGATTACTAACTCTCCCCCCATCTTCTCAAAAATCTAGCCCCTTAGGAGTAACATTCTTAGCTTCAACATTTTATAATGTCAAGTAATTCCTAGGAAAGATATACACTTAAGAAAACTAAAATTTTGCCACTTGATAAAAAATGTGAAACATAAGTAACAATTTATAAAACTATATTTATCAAAGTTTGGAGATGTCACATTAAAATATAGATAACTACAATAACAAAATAAAGAGTCTTGTCCTATGCTTCATGAAGATTTAATATTACTTATTGAAAACTTTTGTAAAAATAAGGCTATAATGCCCTCTTCAATTCTAGAGAAGAGGAAAGGGACTAGTTATGATTCCCAATCTAAGAGAATAAAGGTTGAAGAAGGGACTAGTTATAGCAAGAAGGTTTTCAAATGGGAGAGGAGTAAGAAAAATGTTGAGGAAATTAAAGAATCTGAGAATTCTGATAATGATGAGAAAACAAAAATGGGGGAACTTAGTTCTAACTTGGATACTTACTCTGGGAGAAAAGGGGTGTCATCTAGTAAAGATAATGAAGAGGGAAGTAAAGATAGAAGTATTGATTCAAATGCTGGGTTGGGAGCTCTCGGGGAGGATGAAGAAAAAATCACCCTTCTCATATGAAGAGTAATGCCAGTGAGGAGAAAATGGAGGAGGATATTGGTAAGAAATTGAAGATAAATGCCTTATCAGTAAGGACAATAGCCAGAGAAAGGAAGAAAAGGAGGAGAGGATGGAGAGTATGGATATTAATATTGATACCCAGATTAAAACTATGACTATAGTGGTTGGTTTTGAGCCTAGGGTTTTGGTTGATGGGAGGGATGAATCTTAGGATGCAAAAATTTCCTTTCTCCACACTACTAAGCTTAAAGTGAAGACTTCCCTTTAGGGTGATTCTTGGTTGTATAAAGAAATAATGGTTCTCAAGAAGAAATTGGGGGTTATTTAGAAAGAATTGGTTGTTGAACACACTAGGAGAGCTCAAATAGAAGTGCAAATTGGTAACATCCTTGAAAAACTTAAAGAATATGAGTAGGAGCTTTGTTACATAATTAAGGAAAGTGGTCAAAAAATGGAATAGGTCAATTCTAGTCTATGTTTTGTGGTGGCTAGTCTGGATAAGAAGAGTAATGAGGAGATATTGTCTCTTGGTAATGTAGAGATGGGGAGTACAGGAGGACCTAGTAAGAGAACTAGGTAGAGCATAAGGAAAACAGTTGTTGAGGCTCTTGAGGCTCCTTTTCTTACTCTAGCTAACATTATCTAGAGTACTGCAAAAGTAGGTAAAGAGGTGGTGAACATTATCAAAGAGCTATTGTAGGTGTTGGTTGTGGAGCAAGTGTGTTAGTTGCTAGTCTAGGTGGGATTTTTGGTTTTTACCTTATGCTTTCTAGCTTGTTTAAACACTAGGTTCTAGGTCCTTGTAAAACCTAGTTTCTTTTTTTCATTTTAAACTTTTGGTTTCAGGTCCTTGGAAAACCTAGTTTTGATGTTTTAAACTTTAGGTTTCAAGTCCTTGTAAAACTTGGTGGTGTTTTAATGTTTATCTTTAGTTTTTTGTAAAGGTTTTTTTGACCCTTCAAAACTTTCTTTTACCATAATCTAAAAAATAAATGGTGATCCTAGTATTTTCCCTTTTTAGTAATTAACTTGATATTTTAAATGTTTTTAAGTGTGAGGGTGGCAACAAGATACATCATTGACCATACTTTTTAATTCATTAAAAGTTAATAGTAACAATTCTTTTATTTCTAATGTTTTTTCTATTAATTATCATTTAGACAAAACAAGATCATATATAAGTATCATTGTTTTAGCTCACTAAGAGGTGTTCATATATTACAAATTGAACCTTAAATCAAAATACAAAAATTACATATTTTATTATATTAAATCACATGGAAATATATTTAGTTAAAGGGACCATTCCATTCATCTTCATAATCATCCTCTACTAGATAGTCTTCAAGATTGATGCCAATATTGGAACCCCCTTCTCTCAAGCCTGAAGAGCTATCTATATAATCATCAATACTTACCATTTGTTGAACTTTGAAGAAATTCTATGGTCAAGAGCCTCTGACTTCTCTACTCCAATATCTATGGTCCCAAGTAGTAATTTGTCCTCTTTTTTTCTTCAATTTTCCATTATCTTTGAGCTTCTTGAAAATTTCTTTCGTGTAAGTTCAAACTCAAGTTTTGTGATTATTGTAGTGTTCCCATATGCTAGTTCTTTAATGATGTATTCATTCTTTCCCTCTCTCAACAACTTGAGAAATTTTTTATTCTAAGCACTTGAATATTTCTATTACTTGTAGAGAAATAATAGAGTATACAAGTCTTCAAAGAGACTCAGTAAGGTACCTAGCCTTCCCATTAAAAATATCATTATTCCTAGCTTTCTAAATGAGCTAAAGCACATGGTCAGTGAAAATTGACCAAAACATATTAAAAAAATTTCTATTATCAATTATATAAGTTGATAGAATGTCATGGGATAAAGTAAAATTATAGTTCAGATAAAGACCAAACATACCCTAGATCTCTATGGAAAATATGCAATCAAAGAACATGTGGTTGGTGGATTCAAAGATTTTCACATAGAACGTATATTAGGCTCAACTCTCAATCTCTTGAAAGGCAATTTATGTGTGAAAAGGTGCCATAAGAATCATGAAAATTTAGGCTCAATGGGTTGGTGCCACATATTTTCTATATATTTCCCTCATGTAACATAGTGCAGGTTTAGGCTCCACTTATGGTTGAGGTGATCATAAATATCAAACTTGTGAGTGAGGAGGGAATAGAAGTATTTTGATTTAATGCAATGCAAGATAGAATCATCTAGCCACCTCAAGATTACTCCCAACACACAACATGGTTTAGGGAGAGAAAGTTTACAACAAGTCTCCTTTAACATAAAGTGCATTCTCCATTGAGTATTAGACATGTAAAACTTTGACATAATCACCTCCCAGTTCACTTGTTCATTGTGGTACATGTCATCTTTAAAACATTGAATACTCTATGCTACCAATTTCTGTTAGATAACTAACTAATACTTATCATTGATCAACTTGGTAAATACATTGACTTCATCAAGCTATAAACTAATAAACTAACTTGCAGTTCCTAGCGAGTATCAACATGAGATCTATTAGATTTCCATAATCCATGTTAATGCTTTCAAATTTCTGGATTTGATTGTGTAAAGTTTTTTTTACATCACTATTTTGGATCATACTACATGATCCATCATCAAGATGCTAGAGTATCAACATCATTAACTAACTTACAAAAATGATAACAATTTTAACACATAAAGGAAAATAACATGAAAAACATCCATATACACATGAACACCAATATTTTTATCATGGAAAACAAGTGAGGGAAAAAACCACCGTGTACTCATCCTCAAAGTATTTTCAGTCTTCTAAAGTGAGCCTAGTTAAGAGCCACCTATGTTAAAGATTACAAGTACATTGCTAGCTAGTGTGAGTCTGTTAGGAGATTTTCACCAAAGATCATCTATACCTTGTGACTCTTCAATAATTGGCCTCTCTAAAGGACTTACACATAGTCAGTGGAGTGTTACCATACAAATGGATTTAAAAATTAAGACTATTAAGTCCACTTGGTTAAGATATTTTCTGTTATAATGGTTAGAAAGTAATAGTCAAATAATTTTTTAAAATTAGAAACTCACTTTGCTTCATAAGATCTTCATTCTACTCAATACTCTACTTGTCAACTACCCATCACATAAACACTTCACTTCACCTCAACTTCACACTCTGATATGCTTGGTAGAATCTTCTTCAACACTTCACATCAACTGGACCAACAATGAACTCATTCTTGTCTCTTCCTTATATAGATAGATTTTTCTACTTCACCTTCTTCACAAATTTTCCCACCTACCCACAATTCTTAATTAAATCTTTTCCATCTTAGATTCATTGAACCTAGAAATGCTTTTACCTCAAACTTTGAACTTCTCCTTGAATCACCAAACATGCTTAAAATCTCCATCATCAGATCTTATCTTAATTATTATGGTCATTGCTCTTACTAACAAACTTCATCCTTATCTTAGAAATTTCTTCAAAAATATAGATCTTTTCACTATGTCAATCTTTAATAAATATTTGACAAAGTATTCTTTATTTACTGAATAGTGATCTTCTTTTACTAACTTGCCCCATACTTGGTTAATACTACACTTGGTTAACATTATGCTTGCTTGACTAACTCTTGACTTTCTTAATCAATACTAACTTACTTCTCTTTATAAATTCTTCATTTACTAACTACTCAAACTTTCTTCTATATTATCTCAAGTCTATATTAAATCATGTAAAATAATCAAACCAACATTATACTATCATAGAATTATTCATTAGTTTCTCAATTAGGTTTTCATACTTAACATTACTTCTTCATCTTATCTTCATAATCTGCTTTCCACTTCTCTATACAACATCACATCCTTTAGATGATTGCAACTTACATTAATTAATAGTTTCAAATAGCTTGAAATGAATCACAATATAACAACTAATCTAATTCTTCTACATATACTTTGCATCTCAATTCTAATATTTATCTTCATTAGCTTCACTTCTATTCAACAATCTCCCCTTTACTTTCATCAATATTAGTTGTGTCCAGCAATCTCCCCCATTGGCATTGATGGAAGCACATTATGAAACATATCATCCAATACCATACATCATCATCTTCTACAACAATTCATCAATTCTACTCCACTCGATCTTTCTTCTTTAACTCTGTTATGTTCTTTATCAGGTTCTCATCTAATTTTTTCTTCTACAACTTATATCTCCATTCAAAAAATTCTCTCTCTTTTCTCATATACTCCCCCTTAGGGTATATATCATTCAATTTTCAACATCTTCTTCTCTGACAATAATCTTCTTCACTAATTAGCTCCCCTTTGAAAATAATTCTCCTTTATAATTTCTCCCCCCTTTACTCATTCTCTCCCCCTTTTACAACAATGCTAAAGGTAACAATAAGCTTCAGTTGGAAACTTATAGACCTTGTATTTATACATTGTATCTTGCATATATTGATCACTTCTGCTTCATTACATCCTCTTCACAAATTTAGGGCAGGCTTAAGAGTAAATTCTTGCATCAACTTTAAAATATATATTTTGATAAATTATAAATTGATGAAATGCATCTTTAATTAGTGAACATTGGATAGGGGAAGGACCCTAGTTTACCTCTTAGATATTAAAAAGTATCCTTAGGTAATAAATATATTAGCTATTTGCTCCTTTGTCTTTACATACTCTAGGTTGACTTGTTTTTCTTAGACTTTCTCTCTTAAATAATGATACTTGATAGATATAACCTTTGTCTTTGCATGAATCGCTAGATTCTTTGAAATTTTAATTACACTTGTGTCATCATGGTATATTTTTATAGGATGGTTCACTTCCTCTTGCATACCTTCCAATAATTGTTTCATCCATACAATATTGGAGAAGTTAATAGAAGTAGCTACATATTTTTCTTCAATAGTGGACTCTAAGATACAACTTTGTTTCTTACTTATCCATGTTACAAGCATTTCTTCTAAAAAGAAAGCTCCACTGCTAGTACTCTTTTGGTCATCAGCATTTCTAGCCCAATCAACACCAATATAAAATCTTAGCTCCATATCTTCATCTGTATTTGCCCATAAACCATAATCTTATATGCCTTTCAAATATCTAAAGATTCTATTCACAAAAATCATGTGTGTTTCCATAGAAATAGAAGAAAATCTAGCCACTATTCCTACAACATGAGTAATATCTAGTCTTCTATGGACAACATATTGTAGCTTTCCAATAATACATCTATAAAGTGTCTGATTTACCTTAGTAGTATCATCCTCCTTTGGTAGTTTATACCCTATGACTATCGGTGTACCAAATGGTCTTGTGACTTCCATGCCAAATATCTTCGAGATCTCCTTGATATACTTGGACTCTATGATGTATATGTCATCCTTTACTTGTTCGACTTGCAATCCAATCAAGAATTCAATCTCTCCAAACATTGAAATTTCATATTCTTTCCTCATTTCATCAAAAAATATCTCACAAATCAATTCACGTCCTCCAAATATAATATCATCAATAAATATTTCAACAATCAAGATCTTATGATCATATTCACTTTTTAAGTATAGATTATTGTTCTCACCAATTCTGAAAAAAATAATTCTCATCAAATATGAATGTAATCTTTCATACCATGCTTAGGGTATGTGTTTCAGTCCATATAGTGCCTTGTGTATCTTTCATACCATGTTCCTCTGATTTGGATCAACAAAAAATTATGTTTGTTCAATGTAGACTTCCTCTTCTAGTATTGGATTCAAAAATCTAGACTTGATATCCATCTAAAAAAGTTTAAATCCCTTTAAAGGAACCTATACAAGTAGTATCATCACTTCTTCTGGTCTAGAATGTTTCCCCACAATAAATTCCTTCTTCTTGTGCATATCCATTACAAACTAGTCTAGCATTATTTCTTGTCACTTCTCCATTTTCATTCAACATATTTCTAAAGGTCCATTTAGTACCGATCACATTCTTGTTCTTGGTTATTGGTACCAATGTCAATATATTTTTCTTATCTATTTTCTCAGTCTCCTCATTCATAGCATTAGTCTAGTCTTCATTCTCAAATGCATCCTTAATTGTTCTAGAATCAAACTCACAAATTAAGCATGTATTGTCTCTCAACTTAATTCTTTTCATCACTCCAACATCTTTATCTATAATAATATAGCTAGGTGAATGGTTCTTTCTAACATACTTTTCTAAAACTTGTTTGCTTCTATGTTCTCTGGTATTTTCTTCACTCAGTGTGTACTCAATAGGTTGCTTAGTAGTAGGTTGTTGTTTTTGAATTATTTTTCTCTATCACTTGGTGACTTCTTTCTATTTCTCAGGTAGTTTACTTGGTTCTCCTTCTTGAGCATAGACAAATATTTTTTAATCTTCATGTTATTTCTTTCCTTCTTCATTATTCCTTTTTGCAAACTCATCAATCCTTACATTTTCACTCTCAATCATTTTGTTAGTATCCTTGTTCAAACATTTATATGCCTTAGTCATGGTGGAATAGCCTAGGAATATACCTTCATCACCTTTAGAAATAAATTTCCTATTTCTAGCATCTTTCAAAATATAACACCTACTTCCAAATATTTTAAAATAACTTACATTTACTGTATGCCCATACTAGAGTTTATAAGGTATCTTGTTTGTACCTTTCTTCAATTGTACTTTGTTTAGTGTGTAAAATACAATGCTAATTACCTTTCTCCACTATATTTGTGCAACCTCCTTCTCAATTAATAGTGTTCTAGAACAATTAAGAATGAATCTATTTCTTCTTTGAACAATTTCATTCAATTGTGGTATCCTTGGGGATGATAATTATTCCATAATTCCATTCTCATTACAAAAGTCATTAAATTCATCAGACATGAATTCACCTCCTCTATTAGATCTCAAACATTTAATCTATTTACCATTTTCTTTCTCAACTCTTTCCATATACCATTTGAATGTTTGAAATGTATCACTTTTTTCTTTCAAAAAATTAACACACATCATTCTTGAGAAATCATCAACAAATAAGAAAATATCGATCACCATACTAGCTTTGAACTTTCATAGGATCACATAGATCAGCATGAACCAATTTAAATACATCACTAGATGAGTAAGAATTAATTTTGAAACTTGACTTAGTCATTTTCCTAATTTAATATTGCTTACACATCACTTTATCAATTTTTGATAAGCTTAACAATCCTCTTACTATTTTCTTTCTACAAACCTTGTTTATGTTGTCAAAATTAACATGACATAGCCTTTTGTGACATAGATAAACAAATTCAATTCTTGTAATCAAACATGTATTCTCAATAGAACCCAAGAAAAATAGGCTACCTCTTGAATATTCACTAGTACCCATCAGATTTCTAGCATCATCATATATCTTCACTTTTTGGTTTTGAAATTCTAGTTAGTGACATGTGTTGTTCAGCTGAGCCATACTCAACATATTATTCTTTATTCCTTGTATCCAATATGCATTATCACATTTAATCTTCTCATTCAAAATAATATAACCTTTTCCTTTCATAGGGAATGAATCATTAATTCAAAGTTTAACATATTCACCATCATAGTGTTCTAGACTCTCAGATTTACCAATATCACTAGTCATATGGTGAGTGCAACCACTACCAATAATCCACAAATCATTTTTACTTACTTGAAAAATGAGAGTCTTCCTCCATTGCAATATAAAAAACTTCCTCACCATCCTCTTGATTAGAATTTTATTATTCAATGTCTTCCTCTTCAACTAGGTAACGAGCCTTCTTTCCTTTATCTTTGTAGTCTCTCTTTTGTCATTCCTTTCATCTTTTTTCTAGACATATATGTACATGAAATGTGACCAACCTTGTTGAATTTAAATAAAATAAAAGATAGTCTACCTTTATACTTTCCTCCACCTCTCAGTAGCCTCTTAGACAATAGTACTTTGAGTTCTTCTTGGTCATTATCATCTCACTCATAATCACTGTCATTCTTAGTATGATGAGCACTGTTCTCTTTCCTTGAACTTCCAATAGTTAGAGATGTCTTAAATGCATATAAAATCTTAGGAACTAAACAATCATCAAATTTATTCATCTCAAAATTAGTTAGTTTACCAACCAAAGCATCAAGAGTAATATTATTTCCAAGTATAGATCTCAACTCTTGAATAGAAGAAACTCTAATAGCATAGATAGGTAAAAGTGTTCTAAGAACTTTTCTTACCAAAACTTCATCACTTATGACTCCACCAACTCCTTTGATAGCATTAACAACTTCCTTGATTTAGTTATTTTTTTTCATAATGTTCTCACCTTCTTTCATTCTCATGTTGTCAAACTTACCTTTAAATTTTTTAAGCCTTTTCTCTTAGCACATTCTAATCTCCTCCATGGAAAAGTATTGATTTTCCCCACATATCCTTAGTGGTATCACAATATTTGATGTCACCAAAATCAAAATCATTCAAGGAAGAAGCAAGCTATATCATTAGAGAATTGTGCTCTTGTTTTTCTCTCATCTGCATAATAGTCATAGGACAAGGGGGTGCTGCTAAGTATTGATTTTCTAGGTAGTACTATACACAGTCTCCAATTCTAGATAATGTATAGTCTCATTCTTCTTTGCAATGATGGAAATTTCTCCTTGTCATCTTCAATACCTCTCTCTTAGATATCTTTGGATCTTTAGCTTAAGTATGTAAAGCTTGTTACTCCAACCACCGATGCTATGATACCAATTATTGGATAACTAAGAGGGGGTGGGTAGAGAGTTATCCTAAGGCCCTTAAAAAAAATTCACCACTCTTATAACAACTTATACTTATCAATAATAAACTTAGTAAACACATTAACTTTATCAATATGTAAACTAATATTCTATCTGTAACTTCCACCGAGTATCAACATCATTAACCAACCTACATAAATGATAAAATTTTAACATATAAAAGAAAATAACATGAAAAATATCCATAAACATACCAATATTTTAAACTTGGAAACCCAATTAGGGTAAAATCCACAAGGTACTAGTCCCCAAAATATATTTACTCTTATGAAGTGAGCTTGGTTAAGATCCAACCCTGTTAAAGGTTACAAGTACAGTGTTAGGGGTGACCCTATTAGGGTATTTTTACAAAATTTCATCTAGACCTTTTCACTCTTTAATAAGTGGCCTCTCTAAATTATTTTCAAACATTCAATGGAATATCACCATACAAATAGATTTAAAAATTAAGACTATTATGTCTAATTGGTTAATCATTTTTTGCTACAATGGTTACAAAGCAAAAATCAAATGATCTATTAAAAATAACAACTCACTTTTTTTGATAAGATCTTCATTTTTCTCAACATCTCTTCTCATTGTTTGACCATCACAATAACACTTCACTTTGTTTCAACTTCACAATCTGATTTACTTAATAGAATATTCTTTAGCACTTCACATCGACTTGGCTATTAACTAGGCAAGTAATGAATTCCTTCTTGTATCTTCCTCTTATAGACATATTTTTGTTGCTTCAACCCCTTCATATATTTTTCCAGTCAACCACAATCGTCGATTAATATTTTCCAACTCATATTCATTGAGTTTAGATACACTTTGACCTCAAACTTTGAACTTCTCCTTAGATCACCATGTTGGAAATATTAAAGATATGATAGGTTACTAAGAGGGGAGGGGTGAATTAGTAACATGAAAACTTTAAAACAATTCAGCACTTTAACCATATATACTATTCACCATTCATTCATCTAATCTACTGCATATATGAGAGAACAAACATTTATAACACATGTACATAGTGACTTGGTGAGCCAGAAACCTTCCAAATAGAAAGTAAAACTGGGGTGGGGATGATACCCACAAAACTTCGTTACTGCAGTAAGAAGTTGGCCTATTAAGGCTTACATTGACCACTTCTAGTGATCTTCCCGGTTAGGAGCACAAAGGACTGCTAGGTCCACCTTGTTAGAGGATTTTACAAACATACACTGAAGTATGCACTCTATTAGGAGATTTATACAAAAGACTGTTAAGTCTACCCTGTTAAAGGATTTACAAAATTGATTCACCTATTAGGATGAAATAGTGGATCTACTTACAAACTTGATTGTTTATTAGATCCTTGAAAGATAGATCACCTCTTGTGACTAATGAATCTTTACTACTCCTTCTAGACCTTGCTGAATACTCTGCTTTGCTAATGATTCGCTTTCATTCAAAGCTTTTCATATCCATTCCTTCACATACATATCTGTTTTGTAAATGTTATATTACATTACATATATACCATTCCAATAATTACAATTTCAAGGTCGGCTAAAACACAAGTGAACAAAACATTACTGAGTCAACCAAATAGTAGAAAACTCGGGTTCTTCAAGCTAACTTGGTGACCTTCTGATACTCGGCATCCACTGTATTACTCGGCATCGCCATGCACTCCATAGAAGTAGAGGCTCGATCCATACTAACCAGACAATGTAGCTTGGAACTCGGTAACCATTGGAGACTCGGTAGATATAGTGTCACTTGGTAAAAACTAGATCCTTTGTTTACCTTGATTTCACTCGGTAAACACTATACTTCCGTTACTTGGTAAACACTGCACTTCCATCACTCGATAAACATTGTGAAGCTCAGTGAACACTGTAAACTTGGTAGACACTACTAGATTTCACATTCACTCGGTAGCTTCATGAATTCTTGGTAAGTGATGAACCTACAAGGTAACCACTAAATGGTCAGTATACACTATAGATGCTCGGTGTAAATTGTGAAGCTCGGTTATCACTAGAATGCTCGGTGTGAACTGCGAAGCTTGGTTAACACTAGAATGCTCGGTGGCTATAGTGATGTAGATAAGTGTTGTCACTAATGGCAATAATAACTTAGTGCCAACAATCTCCCCCTTTGGCATTAGTGACAAAACAATTATAAGCCAAAACATATGTACATAACTTGACTCAATGAATTTTGGCTCTTCAAAATTAATCTTTGTAGAACTGTTGCATATACATTTCTATATATCTTCTTGATGACTTATAATGTATATATAAAGATTCTTATGTACAGATGCTAACTCTATTGAGTGCTAACTCCCCCTATCACTCATAGTGATAACTCTCCTCACTTATTAGGTTGAATCTCTCCCCCTTTTTGACAGTAATGCCAAAGGACTACATATATACAATTTATATGACTACACCAAAGTGAGATAGAAATTCTTGATATACCTTGAGGATGGTGGAAAACATATTATCCCAAGTCTACTGCAAGATTTGACAGGTGGAGAGAGAAATTTGAACTTCTACTGATAATTGGATCAAGTGATTAGACACTAAGAAGTTCTGATCTTGGACCAATGTTTTGCAATGAGTACTATGTTTCTGCATTGTGTCCATGATAGGAAGGATCATGTTTTGGATGTCTATGAGTGTAGACTGGATCCTTTATTCCTCTCTCAATAGTCCTACCTGTACATCTACCAAATATCTCATTTTGATGTGATGGGAGGTTGTAGAAGAGGAGTCCACCTTTAGCTTGGAAGCACTTGATTGCATATCAATGTCAATCTTATTTAACTTATCCTTTATTTCTTTGGTAAAACTAGAAACATCACAAAGTTTGGCAAAAAGTGATGCTGCATTATTAAATGAATTTTCAAAATTTCTCAAAAATGTTGACAATTCAACTTGCTTGATTGCTATGTTTTGAGCAATATGCTCTAGCACCTTATTATCAAATTTCTTTTTAGCTTTCTCAATAAGTTTCTCTTGTCTAGAAGAATCTTCATTAAATTTTTGTATAGCCTCTTCTAACTAAATCAAAATGTGTTGAGTAGAATCTACTTCAACATTTATAACATCTGTAATTATATTCTTGGCATTTTCAATTATTCTATCTTCCTTATCCCTTTCTGATCTTAACTATTTCTGCGTAGCTTTCATCTCTATGAGTTGACTGGCTAACCTCATCTCTTCAATGGTAGCATTGTCATAGTTAATATTTGGAATCACTATCTCTGTGTCTAAGTCAACGTCTTCTAAAATTTCCTTTCCAGTGATCAAAAGTTTTAATGGATGCTTTTGTTTGACTTCTGTGATCACTGGTTTGACCTTATGAACAAACACAATAGTGGAGATAGAAGGGCTAGTAGTGAAAACTGGGATAGGACTTGAGGATTGAATGCCAATATAAGTACTAACCAAATCAAAAATTAAAACACTTCCCAAAAATGGTATCGCACTCGGTAGAGTACCCATAGTAGTATCTGAACTGATTAGAGTCGAAGTGGATATAGATGATGCTGATGGAAATAAAACTGTAGAACTTACTGGAGCTGATGGAGACAAAATTGTAGGACTTACTATTACACTTACTGATGATGAAAGGGTTAAGGAGGCTGACTCGATGGCTAAAGAAGTGATAGATAGCTCGGTAGATGAAGTGCTTGGCACATCTATTTCAAATACCTAGAGCTAGGAGGAGGTTGATGACGATTGAGCAATTGATGTGACTATTGTGCTCACAATCTCACTTGCAAAAGCTATCTCCAAAGTAGATGTAACTGTCTTTGTGGAGAGTGAGGAAGGGATGCAATAACTTCTGCTGTAATTTTTACTAGATCTTCTTCATCTATTTCTTCCTCATGTGCTTCCTCCTCCTTGTCTTCTTCCTCTTTTGCTTCCATTAGTGCATGCAACTCTCCTAGAGTAACTGTGATGGATGGAGTGCTATCAAAATCATCACTGTCACTGCTGTCATCATCCTTGATTTCAACAAGGGCATCACTGGGCTTGTGCAGATGATAGATGTTCTTCCACATGTTTGTTGCATCACTTACAACATGCTCAATGTCCTTAGTTAAAATCAAACATGTGTGAAATCTAATCATCATTTTAACTTTATAGTTCTTCATTGCTGCCTTTATGTATGGTTCAGTAAGACTCGGTAGAAGATTCTTTAAGGATTTCTCATATATATCTTTGGCCGTTTGGGTGGCTGACTCCTAGCTAGGTTGCAATCTCTCCAACAGTTCTTTGGAGATTTGACGGGCAAGCTGGTTTGGGGAGTATTTCCATTTTCCCATCTTATTGAGTATCAGTTCCTCAATTGGCATTTTCTCTGCATCTATCCTTGTTTCAAATTCCAATGCCTTAAAATTTGTGATGCTAGCTCCTTCTTCCAATTGTTTCAATCTTTCTTGGAAGGTCAGTTGGGGCTTGCTAAATACTACTTCACCTTTGTTCTTACCTTTTTCTCACCTAGTGAAAATAGTTGTGGAGGCTTTGGGTGGCTTGGTAATGATTACCTTGCCTTTCTTTCTGAATGGCTCTACCTCCTTCTCTATTTCTTCCTCTCTATCTTCTGGTTCCTGCTCCTCTTGTTCATCTTCACCTTTTCCTTCAGTAAGCATAAGAGGGCCGGTTTCAATTTTCAACTTGGCTATCTTCCTCTTTCTTTTGCTTATAGCCTAGGGTAGCTTGATTTCAAGCTTAATTTTGGTCTTGGCTTCATCAAAGGTGCCAAAGGCAGGAAGCTTAGGATCTATAGGCTCATTTACCAGTTCTTCAATAATGTCCCTGGTTTCATCAATATTAACTTCATAGGGAAGAGGTTTTACCCATGCAACTTGGGGTCTGACTGCCTGAATGTACACTTTATCATAGTCAACCATGAAGCATACATCATCTTTGTAATCTTCAACAAGTTTTGGTGGAATTTGAAACCTATTATTCATCCATTCCTTGAAATCTTCAAAATAATTATCCATGATGCTATCAAAGTTTTCACCCATTTCTGCTACAAACTCATTTATCTGATATAGAATAGGAATGTCTTTTCTCCACACTACAGTTCCTTTTGATGGAAAGAATTTTTGAACATAGAAAAATAAAAGAGTCAATAATGAACCAAATTTGCAGGGATTAATCTTTGAATTCCTTAGGCTGTCCATGTTCTTGTTCAATTATTTTAACAATAATTCTGACAGGTCAAATTCAAGGTTCTTTTTCACAATTTTGAAAGCCAAATCCACAGCCTCACAGGGCACACTATTCAGACGACTGCAGCTATAAATTTTGTGGGCAATGACATGAATGCCAAACCTTAATTCAATGTCAAAAATAATGCTAACCTTTAAACCTCTCCCATCCCACTCAGCTAGGGTTTTCCTCTACAACTCCTCCCGACCTAGGGTTTTGATGGTTTTTTCTTACTGAGTATGGGGAGACCAATAATCTTATGAATCATCTTCTAGGTGATTAACACTGGCTACTCTAACCATAGTTGCCCATTGTGAACACAACTCAGTATGTACCTAATCCACTTAGTTTGAAAACTTCTTGGCATATGCGAGATGTGGGTTAACCCTTTGGTCTCCAGATGTTTATGCTCAGGTTTAAAAGAACAATCAACACTTATTTCTCCTAGGGAATTATCCATATCTAAGTTTCCAATCTCTTGAATAGAACATTTGAAATGATTATGCATGTCATTTATGAGAAGTACCTTTGGTGCAGTTTTTGATTGAGCTCCATTGGGGTTGAGTGATTCTGCAATTGTTGGAACTAGTTTGAAATTCGGTGTCTTCCACTCCACAACTTTAACTAGCATTTCTGAACCTCATTTTGCCTTGGTGCTACTACTACTCCTGGATGCCATTGCTACTCGGTAGGTGTAGCAATTCTCCTCTTAAAAATTTCTTGAAATTACTTTAGAATTTTCTTTGGAATTGCTGGAAATTTCTTAGCTCTGTAATTGTGGTGAAAAATGAAATGAAATTCTGCCCTTTTAATGAAAATTTTGTCATAAATGCTTAGTACGAAGGTAGCTGAGATGACATAGTGCTTGACAGGTTGTCATTCACTTGCTCGGTAGAAGCTTGCAACTCGGTGATTGAATAAAACTTTTGTTGCTCCCGACCTAGCTTGGCAAGGTCTTCAACCGACTTTCCTCGGTAGATGCAACTCAACAAAAGATACACTTTCTTTGATCCTTGTGCATCTAGAATACTGATTTGATCATTTTGCTTTCTTTTATTTTGGAACTACTTGAGATATCACTAGAAGATGCAGTTCCATATTCTCCTTTATGAATCTAATTGGAAATGGTGGAGTCACCCACTTCTTGAGTGATATTGCCATCATTTGAACTATCTTGCTCGGTAGATTTTGGAATCCATTATTGCCTCATCTGCTTTTGAATGTTATCAGCTTTAGTTTTCTCTTCATCTTCGACTCTTCTTATGTTCATTTAGTTTTTAGCTATATGACCGAGTTCAATGCATGTATAACATCTTACAATAGTGTCCTTTTTCCTTAGGTGATGTCTTGCACAATTTATACCAATATGTCCATATTCTCCACAATGATGACATCTACACTAGGTATTGTAGTCCCATCCAAATATTACTTTAACAAGTTGTTCTGCTGGATTGAATGATTTGGATCTGCATTAGAATGCCTTGTGACCATGCTTCTTGCATTTGTGACAATTGCCTTCAAATTTTGGTTTCTCCTTGCATCCATTAGCTTTATGACCATGCTGACTGCAATTGTAGCATTTACCATTGAATTTAGCTTTTCCATTACTCCAACATTTGTTTGATGTATGATCTAACTTACCACAGTGATTGCAAGTAGGTCTTTGATTCCTTTGGGCACCTTGTTTGGAGGTTTCACCTTCTTCCTTATAACCAAGTCCAACTTTACCTTTTTGCTTATGAAAATTCTGCTCACTTTGTTGATTTAATTGAGTCATGTTTGCTTGAGATTTCATCATTCTCTCATTGATTTGTTTTTCAGCATTTAGGTCATTTTGCAAACTTTCATTTATTTGTCTTTCAGTGATTAAATCATTCCTCAGGATTTCATTCTCAAATTTTAGATTGATAACTTCTTCATTTGCATTAGATAGTTGATCTACAAAATCTTCATGCTGAAGGGATTGATTATTTCTTACCTCTAAGTCTTCATTTTCCTTGTTTCTCTATTCCAAAAATTTACGTAGCTTGATTGATTGCATTTCTTGTTCTCTTTTAAGCTTTCTTAACTCTTCCTGCAGAGAGCCATTCTTTGCTAGGAGTTCCTTGATAGCCTCATTTGCTTCATTTGAGCTACTTGATGCTAAAAGGTCTTCAATCTTCTCTTCAACATATTGATGGCCATTCATTTGTCTTGCAAGTTCCTTCCTTCTATTTAGGGATTGAGAAAGATGCTCCTTAGATTTTTTCAGTTGAGCCATGGCCATTTCTAGATCTAGCTTTTCATTTTCAATAGCTTTGTCAAGTCTAGATATCTCTATTGTTCTTGATCTTTGCTCAAGTTGTCAAGCTTTGTCCTGAGAACCAAACTGCTCTAATATCAATTGTTGGAAATATTCAAGATATGATAGGTTACTAAGAGGGGAGGGATGAATCAGTAACGTCAAAACTTTAAAACAATTCAGCACTTTAACCATATATACTATTCACCATTCATTCATCTAATCTACTGCATATATGAGAGAAAAAACATTTATAACACATGTACACAGTGATTTGGTGACCTAGAAACCTTCCAAATAGAAAGTAAAACTGGGGTGGGGATGATACCCACAAAACTTCGTTACTGCAGTATGAAGTTGGCCTGTTAAGGCTTACATTGACCACTTTTGGTGATCTGCCTTGTTAGGAGCACAAAGGACTGCTAAATCCACCTTGTTAGAGGATTTTACAAACATACACTAAAGTATGCACTCTGTTAGGGGATTTATACAAAAGACTGTTAAGTCTACCCTGTTAAAAGATTTACAAAATTGATTCACCTATTAGGATGAAATAGTGGATCTACTTACAAACTTGATTGCTAATTAGATCCTTGAAAGATAGATCACCTCTTATGACTAATGAATCTTTATTGCTCCTTGTAGACCTTGTTGAATACTCTGCTCTACTGATGATTCACTTTCATTCAAAGCTTTTCATATCCATTCCTTCATAGACATCTCTTACTTGTAAATGATATATTACATTACATATATACCATTCCAATAATTACAATTGCAAGGTCAGCTAAAACACAAGTGAACAAAACATTACTGAGTCAGCCAAACAATAGAAAACTCGGGCTCTTCAAGTTGACTTGGTAACCTTCTGATACTCGACATCCACTGCATTACTCGATATTGTCATGCACTCAGTAGAAGTAGAGGTTCGGTCCATACTAACCACACAACGTAGCTTGGAACTCGGTAACCATTGGAGACTCGGTAGATATAGTGTCACTCGATAAAAATTGGATCCTTCGTTTACCTTGATTTCATTTGGTAAACACTATACTTCTGTTACTTGGTAAACATTGTACTTCCATCACTTGGTAAACACTATGAAGCTTGATGAACACTTTAAATTTGGTAGACACTACTGGATTACACATCCACTTGGTAGCTTCATGAATTCTCGATATGTGGTGAACCTACAAGGTAACCACTAAATGCTCAGTATACACTGTAGATGCTCGGTGTAAATTGCGAAGCTCGATTAACACTAAAATGCTGGTATAAACTGTGAAGCTTGGTTAACACTAGAATGCTCGGTTGCTATATTGATGTAGATAAGCGTTGTCACTAATGACAATAATAACTTAATGCCAACACACCAAACACACTTCAAATCTCCATTATCAAATATTGTCTTAATTATTTTGACTGTTGATCTTGCTAAAAAAAATTGTCCTTATCTTAGAAACTTCTTGAACAATCCAGATATTCATACTATATTAGTCATTAATCAATCTTTCAAAAACTATACTTTATTTACCAAACAATGTTCTTGCATCTCAACCTTCTCCATACTTGATTAATATTGCATTTGGTTAATATTACACTTGTCCAGTCAACACTTGACTTTCTTGGTCAATACTAAATTAGTTCTCTTTATGAATTCTTCATTTATTGACCACTCTAACTTGCTTCTACATCATCTCAACTCTCCATGAAATCATGTACAACAATCAAACTGACATCATATTGTCATAGACTAATTTATCAATTTTCCAATTAGGTTCTTAGATGATTGCAACTTACATAAATTAGTACTGTCAGATAGCTTGACATTAATGACAATATGATGACTAATCTAACTCTTCTACATATACTTTGTAGCTTGGTTCTAACCTTCATCTTCATCAGCTTCACTTTGTCATGCCCAAAACCTACAAGGCAAAAACACCACAAAAATAAAAAATAAAAAATTGAAGGAACCTTTATGTTATGCAATGGGGTTGGATGGTGTGATGTTAGTTAGATGAAGTTTACATTTGCATTGAGTTGGGTTAATTTTTAAAAGGTAAACTATTATACTTAATGTGTATCAGTTGCATTCTAAGGTTACGAGTTATGATGGGAATTTAGACATTGGTTGACTACTTTGAATTTCAATTAGAGAGGTAGGGTATACTTCAACTTTAATAGTTAGTTTAATGTAGTTTTTTTGTAAGTTACATCCAAATTATGAGGTATGGTTATGTTGTTCTTAACCAAATGTATATCGTGTTTCAAATACTTCTAAATTGCTTTTATAATTATTGTTACATATGTCTATTAACTAGCAATTAATCCTTGCATGGTGATGATGATTCATTAGTTTTCAATATCGAGGTTTGATACCCTATCTAATCATTAATTTATATCTTATAAAACTTACTAAATTATCATCTCATTACATCACTTCTAACCACAATTTATTGAAGAAATTCATTGCTTCCTAAGTTAACTTTTACACCAAATCAATTTCAAATCTATTTGACTTCTACTCCCTAATTTATTCTAATTTCCTAATTAAACCTTGGTATACTATATTTAAACATTAATTTACTTTTTTTTAAAAAAAAAATCCTTAATATAAATATAAATATAAATTAACATTTCCTTTAAAACCTAACTATCCCATTTTAAAATTTCCTAAGAATAATCAACACTAACCTACTACCCATCTACCTATCTTACTACCTTATCATGATAATTCATTTAAAATATCCTACCCATAATATACCATAGATTACATGTACTTACTATTTATTATTTTACCCCTTACATACTAATTTATATCCTATTTTACCTACCCCACATTTTCCTAAGTCTTAGCCCTCCTTTTTCATAGCTACTTTCCCCCCCCTACCTCCTAAGTACCTATGTCCTAAGTACTACCCATGCTTTACTTCTCTTATAAGGAGACGTAAATCAGCATGGATTTAATATAAGCTAGCTCTTTAAATTAATGCCAAGGTAGGTGGGAGGTGTGGGAAGGGATGAGGGGGTACTAAGGAAGAGTAAAAATTTTAATTCTTCTTTTTTTGAAGGGTACTTGCAAATATTTAAGACCCCCTTGTCCCCTATATATATATATATATATATATATATATATATATATATATATCCTTTTTGTTTGTTCACCTTATAATTGATTTGCTAACATTGTACTTGGTCCCTTCATTTTGATTAACTTCTTGTAAGGCAAAATTATTATGATGGGTATTGGTAGGAAAATGTTTATTTTATTCTGATTGTATTATTTTATTGACTGTATTTGAGGAGATGCTTTTGTTTGAGTTGTCATACATTTTCCAGCAAGTGAATATGCACCTACAAGCCTCTTTTTTTATAGAGTTAAACTTATTCTCTATGATTGTTTTAAAATTGAGTTGATGATATTTTAACATTGTATAATCCAATCCAATGCATATTCTATATAGTAAATCTAATGATTGTGTACATAGCAATTACCTTATTGCTATAAAACTTAATTACAAGATACTTTTATATGAAACATAACTGAAATCTTTTGCATGTAACTTCATGAAAAACAAGTATTCAAATTCCATTAATGATTTCCACTTTATGACTATAACTAAATATGTATTACATTAACTATTGAATGCTTATTCTACATCTATATATAACTCAAGATTGATCATATAATACATCTAATTGTTTCTATGAGAATGGAGAATAATATGATACCAGAGATAATTTCCTTTCAATCTTACTAATTTATACAATGATGCTTAATCCTTTTCTCCAATACATTCGTAAGCAAGATAATGAAACAACAACATCAATACAATGAAATCCTCTTTCATGATCCTCTCAAAGCTTCCATCCAACACACGTGTCAAGCATGAGCATAGGGTGGTGAAGTCACCATATCAAAATATACACAATGGAAAGAACTTTTTACAATACATGGAGGATTCACAACCTCTCTATTGACAAAGGGATGAGAACAATAACAATACTCTTACAAATACAAATAAATCACATAACAAGATGGAGCTTATTTCTCCATTTTCAACACAAATACAATAGTATCCTCCCTTCCTATGTAATGGAGAATCTTCAGGAACTTCAAAAGTCCAAGGCCTTAGTAAAACCTGCAATAAGAAACAAAATGTAGAACCATGGAGGCTCAACTCCCATCCTAGGCCTCAAGGAGGCCACCCACTGAGCTTGGGGAAACAAGGCACAACTGGTTGCACACCTTCAAACTCACATATCATGCATAACTAGAACAACACAACTCAACACAACACAACACAACACAATACAACCCATCCCAAGGCTTGCACAAAGATTCAACAATAGAATCAAGAAATGGGGTGAAGGTGGGCTCTCCATGAGGAGAATGCCATATCCATGAATCATATATTCTCACAATTTCTTCAAGGCTTAACAATGATTTTCCTTTTCATACACCTCCTTATACCTCGCAAGAATGCAAGTAATCATGAAGTCCATACTCCATTGAAACACATCAAATTCATCTCCACACATGGGAGAGTTTCTCAACTACATGGTTGAGCCCAACTAACCCCTTCACCCAAGCATCTCTTCCCTCCCAAGGGTGAGTGATGCTTCACACCCATTTACACAAACAAGCAACAAGAACAAAGCAAGATTCAAGGAAAATATACACATAAACTTCTCACATTCAACAATACATACAACAAGATTCTTCACAAAGCCATAACAACACCATATCAAAACCTACAATACAATGAAGAGAACACCCTTGATCATGGATACCAACCTTACTCCAAGCAATGGCAATGGAAGTTGTTGTAGAGCTCCTTATCCTGCTTC
The DNA here is from genome assembly GCA_028749045.1 of Cupressus sempervirens. Lineage (NCBI taxonomy): Eukaryota > Viridiplantae > Streptophyta > Pinopsida > Cupressales > Cupressaceae > Cupressus > Cupressus sempervirens. The sequence goes on from CM053792.1 coordinate 478,552,740, forward strand.
CTTCAAACCCCAAGTGTCTCTAAAATTAAAGAGTAGGTAAGTGGGTTTCTAATTTGGCCAATCCTCTATATAAGACTCCCATTTTCAGATTTAATAAAAAAATGCAGTCTTTTTGGGGTCTCCTTGGTCTTCTAGGCACTCTAGTGGTCAATTTTAGCCCCCCTAACTTGAAGTATTATCATGGGTAAGGTTTATTTTCATCACAAATACACTTTGGAGCTACTTTTTGGCCCTCATAATGCCAATTTCAAATTTCCTATGGTGGTAACCTTTGTTTCCCTTACTAAGTCAAGGCAATATGTCTAATTCTTAATTAAAGATTTTAATTTGAGATAAGGTGGCCACATAATCCATCTTAAAATAACATGTCATTTTCACATAACAAGTACAAGTGTCAAGTGACACACACAAAAATCACTAAACAACACACATGACAGGTTTTGAATCTACTCATAAAATACATACTACACACATACATCTCACATTTGCAAAATAAACACATCACAATGAGGTTTACAAATTTTCTAAAGATTCACCTTGGCAATGTCATATTAACATGTGTTTATACGTTGTTTCCCCATTATGTTTCCATGGTTCCTTTCCTGCACACTAAACTAGAGCATTAGTAGTCCAATGAAAAGTCGCATATAAAATACGTATGAAAGTAATGGTACATGCTAATTCCATTATTCCATAATTTACATATAACACATTTCATAATTAACTTCCTATTCTCCATCATTTACTTATAAAGCATTTAATCATTAAACCTCAAAAATCTACATATTACTAACTTTTCCAACAAGAGCAATTTAAGCATTTTGAATCATGTTATTATTCCATTTTCTATCATAATAATGAAGTACTGACTAAATATCCATTAATTCATTGACTATGCCAATTAAGTCCTAATACATATCATAATGGAAAATCACAAGGTAAATATCATCGGATAAGTAGCAAAATTTACTGTTCATCAAGTCTAAAAATAAATATATGTCAAGATATCTAGTCCTAAGTAACAAAATGAAAATATAGTATCTATGTTATGATGGGTTAGGGTGAGGCCTCACACACTTCTATCCAACAATCTCCCCTTTACTTTCATCAGCATTAGTTGTGTCCAACAATTTCTTTATAGAGTATCCTTATAAAGAGCTAATGGTTTACCATGATGGAATAAGTTACACCAAATAGATCTATTCCAATAGATGCTCCCATCCTTCTCCATTAAATCGCTACCATCAATTTCCAGTGCTCCAAATCCTCCAAATGGGTATAAAAATATCAAAACTAATGATTTTGATACCCACCCTTATTTAGCATGAGTAGCAACAAACCTAAAAATGTTGTTCCTAATAGGAATCGTCTAGGGCTCATCCCCTTGGCTTGCTATTGACAATATATTTTGTAGCTAAAACAACCCTTTGAGTCCTCAAGTCCTTTAATCCTAGACTCGCCAATTCTCTACTTCTAGTGCAACAATCCCAACTAATAGCATGCCTCTTTGTATTGCCCTTTCCATCAAAATACAAGAAATATTGGGTATTTTGTTGCAAGAAATTGAACTATCCATGGTTAAACAACCAGGATTAGAAGAAATAAATGGAGTAGGAGGGTAGTACCTTCTGATAAATCTAAATTCTAGTAGAAAGAGACATAAATCTATTGTTCCACTTATTGAGTTTCTTCTCAACTTTAATTCTTATCCAGTCCCACAAATTCTTCAAATTGGGATTAACTACAAATGGGATGCCTAGATATTTGACCACGCGATTAGGAACCCCCCACTAAATAGAGAACTTACCATACCAAGATAGAAAATTCTCATCCCATATAAGGAGAATGGATTTAGATAGGAAACTTTACTACATGATGCTAAACAACATAGATCCAAGTTTTTCATGAGATTTTTCATGTTTTCTTCATTTAGACCAAACATAATAGTTGTGTCATCTGTAAATTGTATATTCAAGGTCTCACTATTGTCTAGAAAGACTATTTCATCCACCTTCGAGATATGGATTCATCTCTTAGAATATAAGTTTTTGTAATTACAAATAGGGAAGGTGTCAGAGGACATCCTTGTCTAATAGATCTGGAAAGAGAAAGTTATCCTGATCTAACATCATTGATCTTGATAGCAGCTACTATTTCATTCATAAGAGTAGAGACCATTTTATATAAGGTTGGAGGAAACACAATTCCTTCTAACATTGCAATAATAAAACTCCATTTAATCCTATCATAGGCCATTTCATCGTCTATCAACAACATATTACCATATTTTGACCTAGAGACTTGTCCTAATCCATAGATTCCCAAGAAGTAATGGGATTTTCCAAGATGCATCTATCTTTAAGAAGACCAATTTGAGAATGATTGATGATATTTGGGAGAGATTCTTCTGTTTTGATCACCAACACTTTTTCTAAAATCTTATATGATACATTGAGAAGGGTGATTAGCCTTTAGTTGTTGATCAAAGTCTTGTCTTTGCCTTTTGGTAACAACTTAATTAGTCTAGGGTTAATGTCTAAACCCAAGGACTTATTGTTAATTTCTTCAGGTCATAAATCTATAGTAGCTCATCTCTAATCCATTCCAAATTCTTCTTGAAGAACTCCACATGAAGACTGTCTAGTCTACATGCTTTATCATTACACATCTTGCATATAGCATTCCTAATCTCCTTAGCTAATATGTCTAGGCCCAACATTCCAACATCTTCCTCCAAGACCTTGGTTGGGATGAGCTCCTTGATATTACACTTAGCCTCATCTATACATCGACCCTCATCTTCTAACTTAAACAATCTAATATAGAAAGAAGCAAAGGAAAATATGGTATCCTCCTAAGAGTCAAGAGTTGTCTCATCATCTATAATGAAATATATCATATTCTTGGTTTCCTTAGTTATAAGAGTTTTAAAGAAGAACTATGAATCCATATTCTAAGGGTTGAGATAATGGGTCATGTTCTTAACCTTAGTTCTTTGAATCCTCTTTACTAAGCAATCTCCTTTGTGCTTCTCTGATATGCGACAAGAGATCTGTTGATTACATATCATAAGGGTTGGACTACACTCCTAGTTCAACCTCCTGAAGGGAGGGGAAAAGGCACACCTCATCTTTCTTTGCATCCTTGGCCAACTTCTTACCTACCACTTGGAATATTAATCTCTAAGAAACCACATTCTGCTTCCATCTCTCAATGGCACTCTCATGATTGGGAATCTTTTGATTGAACAATTTAATAACATATACTATAGCCAAAACATCATCCTCATGCAAGAGAGAGGTATTAAGGGTGAATTCGTGCTTACTCCTTCCTTCCATCACATTCAAGTATTTCTAAAATAAAATGAGTTGACAATAGGGTGGTGATCAAATAAAGAATATGAGATCACCTCTACACACCCACCCTCAGATCTATTAGGACAATAAAAAAGTCCTTGTTCATTTAGAATCTATCTTGCCTATTATATATTCTCTTGGAACCCTTCTGAAAATGGTGAACCAAATACTTTTGGTTGTGAAAGGTTAGAATAATTGATTAATTAACAGATATACTGTTTTTAAATAATTAAAATTTTCATCTTATAGTGCATCATGTTTGTAGTGGCTCATGATACAACTAACTCAATTGGAGTTGAATAATGAGTGTTATAGTGTAGAAATGGCCAACTTCTATTATGTGGCATATAACCTATGATATCATGGACCATCACTATAGTTGGAAAGTTTCTTTCGATATATTTAGCAAGAGGATTGAAATTTGAATTTTTTTTTCCTAATTTTATACAACATATTATAACTTCAGAATTGGTTAGATTATCTAAATTTATATGTTATAAAACTATATATATATAATCTTTTCAATTAACAATAAATCTATAAAAGATCTTTTAAATATAAATAACATATTACTAAATACAATAAATTATTCTCACTTGTAATGTGTATATAAGCCATTTTTTGACATTCTTATAAAAGTATAAATATTGTCAAAATATTGATTTTTTAAAATTTTGAAAATAATTTTTAATATGAAATATAATTTGAATTCATGCATTTAGAAAATTAATTTAGCAATTTCTAATTTGCTTTTGCCAATATTAATAAAAACTCGAGCTTTACCAATCTAAATACACACAGCAAGCTACTCGAGTTGTTCGTCGTCAACTGAGGCAGCACATTCGACTTGATGAAGCCGCTGCTTCCACGCGCTCACCAGAGAAGCGCCTCCATTGGCGTATTGACAAGGCGGGTTGTTGTAGAACTGAATTCAAATGAAGTCAAACAGCCCCGTTTATGCGAAGAAAGAGCCAGATCGTCCCAGTGTTGAGTCGTTTTTGCTCTCGTGCTCTTAATTTAGAAAATGCTAAAATGTTAATTATTAGTGTAACAATTGCAAAATAAGAAAGTTACCATCCACGGCAGCAGCAGTGCAGACGGAAAATGCCATCCACGTTCAACACAGAGGGTTCGATCTAACCATTTCTTCATTCCTCTATGTAAAACATTTGAATCAAATATTGGAACAAGGCTTGTTTTTATATGTATATCTTATGCTCTAGTTTCATCAAAGAATCTGATCTCAACCATGAGATAGAGAAGGCTCTCTATCTTCTCTCTCATGTTTTCGTTTTTGGCAATTCATGGTAGAGTTCCCGCTAAAACGGCGTCTCCAAGAGGCCGCGACGCAGAGTTCCCGCCGAGATAATTGTTCCACAGATAGTTTGCAATGTTCTGTGCGTCTTGAGCAGAGGCGATGGAATAGCTTCCAGCACCTCCTCCCAAGGAAAGGAATAGCTTTGTGCAGCCGCCAGAGGAAGGGTCGCAGTGGCCGGCCAGATTGAGCTGCGGGGTCTGCCCGTTGCCAAACACGGGCAGAAAAGCGATTTAGAAAATTTCCTCAATTTCCTCATCAGATGGATACGGAAGGTGATTTTAAATATGAAATATAATTTGAATTCATGCATTTAGAAAATTAATTTAGCAATTTCTAATTTGCTTTTGCCATTTTAGCAGTTTCTAATGTTTTTGCTCTCGTGCTCTTAATTTAGAAAATGCTAATATGTTAATTATTAGTGTAACAACTGCAATTCTATTTCTTGGTAAGTTGAATGTCGCAGCAGCAGTTATATTTCTATTTCTATGTTCAGCACAGAGGGAAACTTGTCATGAACAAAATAAGAAAGTTACCATACTATGAAACAATCAAACTGCAGAAAATTTATATTTAAACCAAGATCAAACCTTTCTTGCAGCAACCCATCGCACAACCCAGAAAAATGGAAAAAGAGCAGGAAATTTCAAAGAGTAGAATGGCAATTGGTGAGATAATAATGAGAAGAATCGTGGATCCAGCCAAGCGTTTTATTAAAGAATATGCTGTAAAATGCTTCAACTTTGTCTCGAGGAAGCGCATGTTTGAACAAGCAGTGGAGGAAGATGTGCAAGATGTAGAGCCACAACGGAGAAAAAAGGCAAGGACTGAAAAAAATGTCAGTTTTGCGCTGCAGCATGCAGAGCTAGAACAAAAGAAAATGAGGAGGGAAGGAAAACATGTTCGTTTTGCTTTAGAGCATGTAAAGTCAGAAAGGAAAGATAAAAATGTCAGTTTTAAGAATAGAAAAACATGTCAATTTTGTCCTGCAATTGCATGGAATACAATTGCAGAACAAGAAAAGGGGAAGCGAGGGCGAGAAATCGATGTTTCTACATCTGATCCTGTCAAAATTGCTAAAGATTACATGGCTAAGCTATCTCATGAGCATTTTGTGAAGAAGCCATTTCAAAGGCATCGAATTGTTGGAAACATGCCTCAGTTTCTCAAGCATAGCAGCAATTTGTTTACAATTGCAGAGGACACCAATATAAATACCTCGGAATTGGGGAGGGCACCATTGCAATCTCCAATTGCAGGTGAAAGACAGGTGAGAATCTGAATTTCACAACATTTTTCTCAAGTTTTTTCATTCTCTTTGATTTTGGTTTTAGAGATTAATTGTTCACGATTCTCTCTGATTTTGATTTTTGTTTCTAGATTTGATTGTACTTGTTTTCTACAATCAATCTTTTGGATTGATTAACTCATGATGATAGATGAGCTGCTGGTTATGATTTGCTCTGCAGGCATTGAAAAGGAGGAGCAGCTTAGAATTTGAAGACCCTTTAAGGAGGACTCGACGAAGGATGGGCTCTTACACTTCATGGGGTAATTTTAATTCATATAATTCAAAATCTGTAACTCTGTTTAGTTAAGTTTTGATCAAATGATTTCTTTATCATTACATAGGAATAAATCTTAATCTTCATAAAATGCAAACTGATTGCAGTTAACAAGAAACTAATGGACACAGAGAAGCAGACTATTTTGCCAGCAATTGGACGGGGAGTGCCACAACAATCGAAAGAAAATGCTCGAAAAATTTTAGAGCATGTGGAACAAGCTCAGTCACGTTTTAAGGAAAAGTCTCGAAGGTTGTACACTGATGATCTTCCATTTTTATCACAATCTTCAGAACCTTTGGATTTAACATTTAAAGGTAGGTGCATCTTCTTCATATATACAATTATTGACATATTGTTTAAAGGTAGGTGCATTTGAAGTTTATATGTACAATTACAGAGGATACTAATATGAATACACCCATAAACACCCTAGAATCTGAGAAGGTACCTCAACACTCTACAATTACAGGTGAAAGACAGGTGAGAATCTATGTTCAACAACATTTTGCCCAAAAATTTCTTTGATTCTCCTTAATTTTGGTTTTAGAGATTAACTATTTGTTTATGATCTATGGATATTAAAAAGAGGAGTGGAGTAGAATTTAGAGATCTCTTAAGGGAGACCCAACAAAGAATGAGCTTGTTCACCTCATTGGGTAATTTTAGTTCATTTTTTTTCAATTAGGCCAACAACTACATTCAACAGTATATCACATATTCTTTATCACTTCAATCAAATGAATTATTTTTATCTTTATATGTGAACAAATCCTAATCTAAATGAAATGCAAATTGATTGCAGTTAACAAGAGACCAATGGAAAAGGAGAAGCAAAATGGTCCATGGGCATTTGATTTCGAAGTGCCACCACATTTGAAAGAAACATTTCAAAAAACTTTAGAGAACGTGGAAAGTGTTCAATCACTTTCCAAGGAAAAGCCTACGACTGAGTTGAACTTGAAAGATCATCTTCAAATTTCAGAACCTTTGGCTTTCATATATAAAGGTAGATCCATCTCTCTCAGATATTCAATTATCAACATATGCTAAAATAAAGCTACATATCACAGTTAAGAAGTGGAAAAAACAAATGTTTTGATTTTTTTTATTGCATTTGAACAAATTATACTTTATTTCTTTTCTAATAATGTCTTCTTATTTAAACATGTTAGTTTTCCACAATCTATAATTTATTTTGTATTGTTTCTAAATTTGATTTATTTACAATCATAGTCAATGATCATATTCAATTTTGCTTCTTGTTTGTTTGGCAGAAAACTTGAGTCTTGATTCAACTTCAAAGGATATCTCTACATCAACTTTTACAGCACCTGCAGCTACAACTTCGGAGGAGGAGATAGCAAGACATTTGACTAGAGTACAACTTGAGTTAGGTCATCAGATTTTGGGAAAAATGTTTGAGAACTCGACCCCAATATCAAGTTCAAGTGAAAAGGCTACAAGATATTTGACTGAATTAAAATGTGAGCTAGGTCGTAACATTTTAGAAAATCTAGATGCAATTACATATTCTCTCAAAGAAAATTCTCAAGAAGCCATTGGATCTGGGAAAATTATAGAAGAAAATGTCAGACTTCCCTTGACAAATTCTCAGGAAGCAACTACATCCCATACAATTGAGGATATAGCTGTCCAACATTCTGATGTAAGTTTTGTTAAGGTAGATACAACATTACATGTCCTAGATAGTGCTCTCTTGTTCTAGAAAAGATGAAAAATGTGCTATTCTAGTATTTTATTTGACATATGTGTTGTTGAATAAAAAATCTAGATTTCTTCTTTATTTGGAATGCTGAAAATGAGAAGTTTTTCGTGATAGTAATAGCTCAAAAAATCAGTATCTTGAATTGCAAACATTGTTGCTATGCAGGTGCAAAACACAAGAGATAATATTGAAGGAAGATCCATTGCTGACAGACAAAGTGAAGAATGGGGAATGACAACTGATGACACTGTTTATGATTCTAATGGATGGCTAGTTCATAAAGATGTGAAAGATTAACAAAAAAATTAATATAGATTTGTATTGTTATTTATTAGCATTGAGGATTGTTGTTCTTTTGGAAGCTTTGTGATCAAATTCAAGTCATACCCATTTGAGATATCTTCAGCAAAAGCTCAAAGACATTGGCAAAAGTCACAACAGGTCAATTTGGTCTTGTGAGATAATATAGATTCACTCCAAAGGAGGACTGAATATGCAAATTTTGAAGATTAGTTACTTCAAAGTTTGTTGTTTCTACATCTCTGTGAGAAAATAGGGTTGTTAACAGTACTCAGAATTCCAAGTCTCGTTGCTTTGGAATCTTTGTGGGAAAGTTACAGAGTTGTTGTAAGTATTTCAGAAGCCTAGTCTATGATAATTGAACTTTTGTCTATTTTGTCACAACAGAGTGATGGAAACATGATAGATTACAACATAGAATATGCATTAAAAACTTAAATTCATTGATACAAAATCTTAAAATGAGTTTAGTTACCTTTTATTAACTTAACTATGTTTGTAATCAATAATATTATTATTAGCAACACAACTTATTCAAAAAAAAAAAAAGTATTGAACGAAATGGTAGATTTGTTGCTTTTGTTGGTAGAATAGAATTATCAGGTCTTGGCTGCAAGCAAACTTTGAAAAAAAATTATAATACAATGAGGGCCGCTATTAAAAGTAATATAAAAATTTATTGAACTCAACATAATTAAAGAACTTGAATGAACTGGCCTCCCTCACATCAATTGCATTCATCTTTTTCCAACATACAATCCACAATGCTATGAGGTGCCTTGAATTTTTAACTTTCATAACGAAGAGAAATTCAAGTAAAGCAATTATTGTGAAGAATCCATTGAATTTCAGAGCTTAAATTTACGACACTGAATTGAATTTGTTGAGATTTACTTGGAATGTTTCAGGAATCAATGACACGGAATAACCTCCAGTAATGCATCTTTCCCATTGGTTATCTCCTCACATTGTCAAAGAAGAGAAGAAATAGAGATTCCTAATTTTCTAAATGCAAAGATATATACAATGAATATATACCTATGAAATTCATTGCTCTGACAGGGCTTTTATAATCTAGACTTGGTATTTAAATTCATCAAATGATGAAAACGAGTTTGTAATTTGAAGTTACATATTAAAACTTCCATAACTGTGCTGCAAAATAGAAAGTGTACCCTCTTCTTTTGGTTGTTCTGTTTTTTAAGACTTTCTATATGTTTCGGTGATAGATGCTGATTTTCTTCTTTAAATTGTGGATAAGGAACGTCTTGTGGATTAATTAAGTATTTTAAAAAAAAAAGATATGTTAAAAGATAAGGAACGTCTCGTGGATTAATTAACCATTTTAAAATTTTTGTTTTTATAATTCTAAGTTATATTTCCATGAAGTAATAGATATATTAAAAGATAAGGAACCTGTGGTGGATTAATTAACCATTTTAAAATTTTTTGTTTTTATTATTCCAAGTTATATTTCAATGAAGTAATAGATATGTTAAAAGATAAGGAACGTCTGGTGGATTAATTAATCATTTTTAAGTTTTTGTTTCTATTATTCTAAGTTATATTTCAATGAAGTAATAGATATGTTAAAATCTTAATTCTTGGGAGGACATATAATATTATTCAAATTTTAGTTATGTTTTTAGATTTACGATTGCCTGAAAGTTTTTTTTTGTCAAAGGACAAGAACAAAAGGGTTATTTTTTATATCAAGAAGCACAACACGAATATTTACTAGTTATATCTTAATATTTTGTGATTTTGTATATTTCAATTTCTATTATTACTAATGTAATGTTATCTTTGTAGTCCATCAAATAATTGTAAAATCAGATTTTAGATTCAACTCTACTCAAAAACATTCACATAAGATCAACAAGGAAAAAATAAAAGACAAGCAATAACCCTCTATCAAAACAATTAGGAATTGCAACATTCCACCACTTGAGGTAGCTTCAAGTAACTCTATACCCTACAAGTGATATATCCTTACCTTCGATCAAAACATGACTACTTTGATTCTAAGAGTTAAATCCAATGGAGAGGGAGGACCTTAAATTTCTCCTCATTGAGTTATCCTCTTATTCTCCTTAATCAAGGCCTTAAATAAGATCCCTCAGACCCCAAATAGTTGGGTTGATATTATTAAGGCATGCCTCTCTAACAACAAATCCTTACCAAGCTCATTCCCTTATATCTTTGCACAAGAAAATCAAAACCAAGAATGAAAATTTCAAAATGTGACTTTCAAGAAAAGTTGTCTTCCTTCCCATTGAGGGATGTTAAACAAAAATCTAAAGGAACAAACCCATCCTATTTATTCATATATGGAGATGATCTCTAGCCATGTACCCCTGAGAAATATGGATAAGCATGAAACAATTATTTTAAAAACTAAAGAGACCATATATTTGATTTATTAAACTTAAGATCCCAACTTCAAAAAAAATGTGATTAGAGAAGGAACCACCTTCTCCATGATATCCACAGGAGCGTAGAACCTTGAATGTGTGTGTGTGTGTGTGCACGTGCGGACGTGTGTACACACACACATATACATATGTATAGATATGTAGATATATATACATATACATATGTATATATGTGTATGTGTATGTATGTATATATTTTTAATTATTTTTATTATGTTCTAAACAATAATGAGTTGTCCAAAATAGATATCACTTAATCTTTAATTTTTGTTATCTCAATATTTGAGTGGAAAAATAAAATGTCTCACCTAGTCTAGGACTGTCCAAATGTTGATCATTTCTCTATATCTCTTGATAAATAGAATAAAATTAATCGAAAAATATACCCCTTTAACATAATATATATATATATATATATATATATATATATATATATATAATATTCATAGAGAGAAATTATAATTAGAAATAAATTATTCACTACCATTCATATATCAACGGAGCCCCAAAAAATATTGTTTATCCTAGGAAAACCTATAAGATTAATGTTCGGTAAAGACTGGTCGATCATTTAATACCTTTGGACATCCTTTCACAGTGATTCCATGGTCAGACAACATCATGTGTTTTACTTAAAATAGTAGACTGACTTCATTTAATTTGTCAACCCAGGAGCATAAACTTGAGAGGATGATTGCAAAGTGTATGCTCTAATTCTCCTTTAAGTCATTACAATTAAAGCAAAGGCAATGCTGAAGGAAATTTATGCTAGCAACTAAAATAACAACTTAACTTGAAGCTTAAAAGTAATGCTGCAACAGTAAACCTATCTATGCACCTATGCTCTAGGAACAACTCACTGATTCTGTCATCAATGGTTGCAAGAGCAACATACTTCTACTTTGCAAGGAAACAAAAAAGGAAATGAAATCTACTCTAATGGAATAATTCACTCACCAAGTGGGCCCCCTTGGATGAGTAAACAAAAAATATAATCAAGATAAAAGAAATAAACTTGAACTATTCATTCTATTCATTCATGGTGAAAAGACTACACTTAAAAACAATATCACAATCTGCTGCTATGAAAATCAACTTCTTATTCTTCTTCAAAAATTGTGCTTAAAGCTACAACATATATTATTTAAAGGAAACTACAACTACTCCCTAACTCTACAATCACTCCATTAATGAGGATGAATTACAAACTCATAAGGTTTGAAACAGAATCAACATTAATCAAGATTAAATCCTCCAGGAATGTAGCAAGTTGTGGGAGCTACATTTGTGTGTTGTTCCAACAAAAAGCATAAAATGACTTGCTCCACTCATGATGGTTTAACAATATGGTTGGTTCTAACTTTAATGCTAAGGTGTTGACCCTTGAATATCTATGACAAGTACTTGAAAACCATTCAATGTGCACACAAATTCCACACACACACAAACACATTTCATCATCAATATTAGAAAAGGTATAAGGTTCAAATTACCACTCTTGCAAATCCTATGGTTATAGGAGGAAAACTACCCAAGACATACCATAAATGGAGAAACATTTATTAGCATGTAATATTACTTGATTATACTATTTTTGTGCATAGATTCAAGAAAATGTAGCATATTTGAACTATCCATACTTCTACTTCATGTCTTAACACACACACACACACACACACACACATATAACATATGCATAAACATAAGTTCATCTTCTTAAAACCAAAATGTCATGATTGTTTCTGCAAGATAATTTCTTAAAAATAAGATAAAAAGATCTTAAAACAATGGCCTTTTAGAGGCCCATGATTCCCCTCAACTGAGTTGTTGTTGGTCCCTAGCAACCATGAAGTTTCTGATTTTGGCCCGAACTCTGCAATCACTAGTTGTCCTCTCCCCTAGCTCATTCTTAACATTGGCAAAGTACCCATAATCTACCTTGAACCTTCTTCATCACCAAACTTTGGTTGTCATGTCATGATCCTCTACATTGTCATTTACTACTAGTAGTGGTTGTAGGATAATAGGGGGTTGATACCTTAATGGAAGCCAATATTTGCATTGATTCCTTCCCAAATCAATATACCATAGAATTCTAATAGTAGCAAGGGTTAAATTTTGATGAGAGTGGGGTTCTCTTATCTTTAGGTCATGTGGCATCCATGTCCACTATTTTCTTGAAGCAATAATAGTTGTCTCAATATCTTGACAGGAGTGCTACTCCCAGTCTACAAAGGCTTGTTCTTTGACTGAGCATACTTTACTAACTCCAGCAAGGTTTCCTAGGATAGAAATCCAAACCATAAATGTCTTTCTAGTGTCTTGAACTTTTGGTCTCATGATAAAAGGGGCTGTCATTTCATTATTCCTACAAGGCTCAGCTTGATGTTCCCTACTTATTTCATTATGCATGTAAGACATCACTGCTCTCAACTGCACATCCCCTATATACAAGAGTGAGTTCCACTCTGTATCATTAGGTACTGCCAAATTATGGAGATACAACTCACACAGTAAGTTCTTTAAAGGCATTGGAATAGATTGGAATGTGTCATAAAAATCATGTGGAGTTCAAATAGAGGGATTAAATCCTTCCACAATTCTAGTTAATTTGAAGTTCAATAGCTACTCTTTGAGGAACAATGCATACACTGGTGATGGTGATCTACATTCCATTAATTTAGGAATCAATCCTATAACTTGTTCAATCCTCCTTTTTAAAACTTCATTCTGGTCTTTGCTCTATTTCAAATGATAGCTCTATTCATTAATAATATGTTTCAATTTTTATTTTTCTAGCTTCTATTGAGCTCTTTCCCACAACAACTATTGAAACAAATTGATTCCTACAGACAAAGGTGTAGACAAATTGGGTGCTGGAAATGGTTCCTGGTTAAAACTGTCTATCTATTCAAAGGTCAAATGAGGAATTTTTTTGACACTTTTTGGTGTGGAGCATTCTCCTTTGCTTATGACAATTATTGTCACCACATTCTCTTCCTTACTAGATTCAACCACTACTATGGTTAGTGTATCTAGTCCATCCTAATTGAGTTTTTCTATTACTTCCTCAACAATTTCTTGCCTGAATTTTTTATAGTCCTCGAAAGGAAGGTCTCTTGGATTCTCATCAATTTCCTACATAATAGGGCTTTCTTCAAATTCCTTAGATGTTTTAGGTTCATCAGACTCCTTATCACTATCAACAAGCACATAGTTAACACTAAGGTCAACTTCAGGTTGTGAAATCTGATTATTGCACTCATTATCAATGGCTACATCCTTTTGCAATTTTTCCTCCAAAGAGGATTCCTTCTCTACCCTAGAAGACTCTAGGTCAACCATTAGAACAGGGGTTTCAGTAACCCTACTTCCTTCAAAAAACCTCGCACTTCATCTTGTAGGAGGTGTTAGTAGGCACAAAGAACTCTTTCACTTCCTCTTTCTTGTAGATATTTCTATAGTAGGTGCTTTAGGAGGTTTTTGTAAACCTCCCTCTTCTTATGAGTGCAGGGTTTCATTAACATTACTTTCATCATTAGGTTGTCGTACTAATTTCTCTTCTTCAGGTCCCACAACTTTACCTTTTCTTTTCCTAATAGTAAACCTAGTCTTAACAGACGATGGGGTCTTGGGGGCACTAACAACTTCTCTATTTTTTTTTCTTTTTCCTAGAAACAAAGGTATTAGCTTTATAAATCCTCTTCTTAGCTAGTCTAGGACTAGAGGAAGAGGCTTCAGGAACATTTTTAGTCTAGGGGATAACCTTACAAAAACTAGTAAATGTCAAATCCCTTTGTCCAAACCCTTGGCCTCTTGGGCCGACCAACCTAGGCTCTACCTCTTTTAACTACAAAAACTCTTCCCATGTCCCAATTGATTGTTTGTTCAATTCTCTTTCCACGACTAATTTTATCAAGCAATGATGAGAGATAGACTTATCCTTTTTTGATTGCACTAAAGAAGCTTGCTTCTTAACAACGTTAAATAGGAATTTGGGAAGATTTACCTATCAATAATCATGTCATAGATGAGCCAAAATCTTGAAATGTAGGGCATGTAGATATTTGTAACAACCTTCAAAAGTGAAGTATTGAATGATGAATGTTGTTGGCTAGATAAAATCCAAAGGAAATGATAATCTAGAGGTACCCTTCTTTCTTGTCAATGTCCAACGAAGGGTCAGAATGCAAACTAAACTGTGCCCTAGTCATTCGTAGGTCAAAATCTTTTGCCCAATTTTCTCCTTCCTAGGGTAACCCAATGACTTCTGCTACCACATCTTTTGTAAATTAAATTTTGAGGCCCTTAACCATTCCAAAGCCATCCTACAGGGTGCTCATGAATTGAAGAGAAACCTCCTCATCAAATCCTATAAGACTGAGGTAGTAATCTAACCATCCTCTTCTCTGGAACATCTCGCAACTAGTCACATCACCCAACAAAACTTGATAATCAACTAGTTCATATCTCTAGAGACTTCCACCCATTCTCACTCATAGTAGAATTTTGACAGAATTATAGCATTTTCCATAGTTCAATAAAGGCGAGTGAACAAAATTTGCAATATTATGGCACCGAATACAAAAACTGACATATTGTCACTTTGTGCTTCATAAAGATTTTTAATGCATGCAATCTCATGATATTCTTCATTACATCTAGTCTCATAATTTTTTACTCACGTATAGGTCTGTGACCCCGAACACATTGCCAATTATCATTAAAAGTTAAGCTCAACATTAATGTCCTAAACTCTCTTAATGACTCAATCATAGAAGGATAGGTCATCAATATGTGATGATAGTCATATCATAAGACAATAGCTTTTAAAGTTTACATGTGATTTGAAATTTTGAAAAATGAATATTCCCCCCCCCGCCCTTCCAACTAAGTATAGGCATGGGTCTCACCAGGATAGGATATATGCAAGAGTAATAAAGTTATACAACACAAATTTTTAATAAAGAGTGAGTAAAATAAAATATATGCAAGAGTATGTGGCACATACCTGGTAGGTGCTGCAAGAAAGTGTGCCGAAAAAGATCATCAGAAATGATGGAGTGATGGGATAGAGTGGAATGATAGAAAAGAGAGAGGGTGAGATGAAATATAAGGCTGGGAAAGTACTTTAAGAAAGAAAATTTTTATTACGAAAATATTGAATGGAATCAAGAGCTAGTAGTAGTCAAGGTAGAAGAAGACCCAAATTGCTTGGCTATAGGAATGAGTATATCTGCGTTGTGCTGAAACTACTACAGGAACTCCTCACAACTGACTGGATTTTTGTAGAGCTTGAGGTGATGCCCATTGACAAGTAACTTGAATTGAACATGATCAATAGAAGAAAATTGGATCACTCCATTTGGAAATACAACAACAATTTTATACAGTCCTAACTAGTGAGTTTGAAACTTTCCTGGATTGTGCCAATACTTGGAATCATAAAGGAGGGCCCAATCTCCTATAGGAAACATTTTATCTTTGATAAACTTATCATGCCATTGTTTTTTGTTGATGTTGGATGAGTTTGGTGTTGTTCAATGTAGATTTGCGCCATTCATCAAGACCATTTGAACTCAATATGCGGTCTTATTATGCAATAGTGAGTTCCATACCAAGCTCCAAAGTAGTCCTCAATGTTTTATATTCAAATTCTACAAGCATTACATCTGACCTACCATAAAAATGCTCAAAAGGAGTAAAACCTATTGTATATTTCTAGGTGGTTCTATAAGCCCAAAGAACTTGAGGAAGGCATGTGGTCCAATCCTTTCTATGGAGTGCTACTATTTTGGTGAGAATGGATTCTAGCTCCCTGTTGGTAACTTCTACTTGGTCATTATCTTGTGGGTGGTAAGGTGATGATTTACCATGCTAAATACTATATTCTTTCATGAGAATAGCTATCAGGTTACATGTAAACTGAGCTCCTTGATCAGATGTCAACTACCTAGGAACTCTAAATTGTGTAAAGATGGATTCATACAAGAACTTTGCAATATTTTTATCCCTTGGGTGTTTCATGGATTTGGCCTCTGCCCACTTAGTTACATAATCAATGCAAATGATGATGTAGGATTTACCTTGTGAAGAGGATTCAATAGGAGTGACAAAGTCAATCCCCCATTTATCAAAGGGTGCAACAACTACTTGAGGCTACAGGGGCATTTCATTTGATTTAGTGGGTCTTCCCATATGTTGACACTTATCACATTTCTTAGTGTATCTAGTTGCATCCTTGTGTAAACTTAGCCAATAGTACCCAGTTCTCAATATTATGAAGGCTATCCTTTTGGCTTAAAAATGACCTCCACAAGGCTCATCATGACATGCCCTCAAGATATCATATGTTTTATCTTCCCTTATGCACTGACACATTACTTGATCAGGTTTGGTATAAAACATAAATCCAACAATCCAAGAATAGTTAAAACACTTTTTAGAGAGTAACTTCCTTTCTTTGGCACAGAAGTGGGCTAGCATCTTTCTTGTGGTTAGGTAATTTGCAATATCTACATACCATGGATTTTGGGCTGATAATAGGAAAATGTGTTGATCTAGAAAATTTTCATCAATGGTTGCAAGATCATCAGGGACATGCAACTGAGAAAGAAATTTAGCTACCATATTGGCCTTGTTAGGTTTATCTATTATCATGATATCAAATTCTTGCATAAGTAACAACTAGCGAACCAATCTTCCTAATATTGCAGGATTATTCATCAGATACTTTCTAGCAGAGTGATTAGTATGAACAAATATTGCATATCTAGTAATATAGTGCCTAAATTTATTCAGTGCATAAATAATTACATTATGACCTAGTAGCATTTCATCCTCCAAATTTTCATTCTCTAAATTTTCAATCATGGCATTATCATTATCAATTGGTACATTTTCATTCCCCAACTGCACATATTCATTATCTGACTCTATAATTTCACCTTTGACCAATTCATTGTCAACTTGACTCACATTTAACATACCTTGTCTTTTCCTTCAATGATTTACCTTGTCCCTTTCCCTATATGCCACAATGTCTTCATTGGATACCTTCCTTTTGCGTTTAGCCTTTCGATGACTACTACTCCTCATTTAGATGACAATATTGGACACCTAATGATATATTATCAAACATTTTTTGATCGTTTGGGCCCCAAAACATGAGTTTTCCCAAAACCCGTGAAAATGGCCCATAAAAAGCGATGTGGTCGGGTTTAATCATGCCAGTTTAATCGGGTATCCGATCTAAGATCGGATACCCAATAATAAATTAGATATCCGATTTCAGATCGGATATCCGATATCAATGCCAAAATTTTGGAGGGAATTAAGGGGAATGTATGATGAGTAATATTATTTAGGATTATTGTTATGTATTATATATTATTATGACCTATTATTATTATTAATATATGTGATTATTATATTATATTATTATTAAATATAATAATATATATTATTATTATTATTATTATAATATATAAATATAAATATTATATTATTATTATTTTTACTATATTATTGTTAAATATAATAGCATAATATATTATATATATATATATATTATTATTATTAAATATAACAACATATTATTATTATTGTTATTATTATTATTATGACCTATGATCCATTTAATTGGTTCTAAAATGCATCGAGAGGAGTCATAGGTTAACCTATGACCCCTATCGATGCATATCATGACAGTGTATGTCCCTAGGGGACCCCTAGGGACGCATGTGGTTAGTTCTAATGCATCGAGAGCGACACATTTCATGAAAATGTATGTCCCTAGGGACCCTAGGACCCCTAGGGATGCATTTGGTTGCTTCCAATGCATCGAGAGTGGTTATAGGTTAACCTATGACCCCTCTCGATGCATTTAATGACAACATATGTCCCTAGGGGCCCTAGGACCCCTAGGGATGCATTTGGTTGGTTCTAATGTGTTGAGAGTTTGATGCATTTCACAACAACGTATGTCCCTAGGGGCCCTAGGACCCCTAGGGACGCATTTGGTTGGTTCCAATGTGTCAAGAGTGGTCATAGGTTAACCTATGACCCCTTTCGATGCATTTCATGACAACCTATGTCCCTAGGGGCCCTAGGACCCCAAGAGACACATGTGATTTGTTCAAATGCATCGAGATGGGTCATAGGCTCTTTGACGAATTTCATGACAACCTATGTCCCTAGGGGCCCTAGGACCCCTAGGGATGCATGTGATTCATTCTAATGCATTGAGAGGGTTCATAGGTTAACCTATGACCCCTCTCGATGCATTTCATGACAATGTATGGCCATAGGACCCCTAGGACCCCTAGGGATGCATGTGGTTGGTTCTAGTACGTTGAGAGGGGTCATAGGTTAACCTATGATCCCTCTCGACACATTTTGTGACAACGTATATCCCTAGGGGCCTTAAGAGCCCTAGTGATGCATGTGGTTGGTTCTAATGCGTTGAGAGGGTCATAGAGAAACCTATGACCCCTCTTGATGCATTTCATGACAACGTATGTCTCTAGGGGCCCTATGACCCCTAGGGTTGATTGGTTCCAATGCATCAAGAGGGGTCATAGGTTAACCTATGACCCCTCTCGACACATTTCATGACAACCTATGTCCCTAGGGGCCCTAGGACCCCTAGAGATGCATGTGGTTGGTTCTAATGCATCAAGAGGTGTCATAGGTTAACCTATGACCCCTCTCGACACATTTCATAACAACGTATGTCCCTAGGGGCCTTAGGACCCTTAGGAATGCATGTGGTTGGTTCTAATGCATCAAGAGGTGTCATAGGTTAACCTATGACCCCTCTCAATGCATTTCATGACAACGTATGCCCCTAGGGGCCCTAGAACCCCTAGGACACATTTGGTTGGTTCCAATGTGTCGAGAGGGGTCATAGGTTAACCTATGACCCCTCTCAACACATTTCATGACAACGTATGTGCCTAGGGGCCCTAGTACTCCTAGGGACGCATGTGGTTCATTCTAATATGTCAAGAGGGGTGATAGGTTAACCTATGAGCCCTCTCGATGTATTTTATGACAACGTATGTCCCTAGGGGCCCTAGGACCCCTAGGGATGGATGTGGTTGGTTCTAATGCATCGAGAGGGGTCATAGGTTAACCCATGATCCCTTTGGATGCATTTCATGACAAAATATGTCCCTAGGGGCCCTAAGACCCTTAGAGATGCATGTAGTTGGTTCTAATGCGTCGAGACCTCTCAACGCATTTAATGAAAATGTATGTCCCTATGGGCCCTAGGACCCCTAGGGACCCATTGGGAATGTGTCGAAAGGGGTCATACATTAACCTATGACCCCTTTCGATGCATTTCATGACAAGATTATATTTAATAATAATATAACACTATATATATTAATATAATAATAATAATATATTATTATCTATTATATAACAATAACAATCATATATGTTACTAGATTATAGATTTGATAATAATAATAACCATATATATTATTATTTATAATAATATTTATCATATATATTACTATGTTATATTTAGTTATAATAATAATAATTATAATCATATATAATAATAGTTAATAATAATAATCATAATCATAATCATATGTAATAATAATATTAATGTCCACATTTCCCCCGAATAAATTTCCCTCTAAAACCCTCTAAAGTTTCCCTCTCAAATTTCTCTCCAAAATTGCAATTGGAAAATTTCTTTTCTCTCAAATTTCCTCCCCCCAAAATTGCAATTGGAAAATCTTTCCTCTCAAATTTCCCTCCAAAATTGCAATTGGAAAACTCGCCGTGATCGGATACCCGATTTCATACCAGAAATCCAAAAGTTGTGTCACATTCTATGCTTCACCTAGTATAAGGGAAAAAAATTAATTTGGTAAAGTTTTCAATTAGTTAAGGTGGTTAGACACGAGAGTTTTTTTTTCAAAAATTTTTTAGTGGAAAATTCATATTTAGTTATTTATTTGGAATAAAAATATCAAAAAATATGCATCACATCTGGGCATGAGTCTACTTTTTATATCTATAATTATATTTAAAAATATTATCATTTGATTTTGATTAAGGTGGTCAGACATACATCTACTTTTTATTTTTGCCTTGAAATTTTCGTAGTACTGCATTAAAATCCAAACTTTTGACCAATCAAATATTTTCTTCTCCAAATAAGGCCTACTAGTTTAGAAACTAAATTCAATTTCTTATAGATCATTTTCTTACAACTTTTTCATATAAAGTCCAAAACCACTTTAAAATTATGTGTCAAGTTGGCATAACCCTGATTTGCTGGTTTTTCGCTGCCACTTAAGGCCATAGTTTGGTTGACCATGATCCTGCACATACCCTCACATAACATACGTAATGTAATGAAGGGCCTCCTTGTGAAACCTACTTACCAATGGTTTCAATTAAGGAATTCTAAGTTCAATAAAACACATTTACCAGATGTTGAATGTAGGAAAGGTGTGTTCATTGTTGTTACTTAGCTATGTATAGATAACAATAATACCTATAACATTGTTTAGTTTCACAACCTATACTTATCGAGTCCTTGGATTGCATATACTATGCAACTTCTATTGGCATGCATATTTTGAAACATTTCAAGTCTAAATCAATTTATGCTCCTACATGTCTACATAAAATAAATAGTACAGATCTAAGATAATATACATGACATGTAACATCCAGTAATCACCCAATTAAAATATTATGTCTTTAAGAAGTATATATGTGTAACATACATGTGGGTACATATATGAGACTACCACACACACACACACACACATTGCAAAACATGAGGTGACTAATTGTACTTTATTTTTCTATCGATTATTAAAAAAATACATTGACTTAATAATAGCATATATATATACACTTATATACCTTCATATATATATATATATATATATATATATATATATATATATATATATATATATATATATATATATATATATATATATATATATATATATATATATATATATATATATATATATATATATATATATATATATATATATATATATATATATATATATATATATATATATATATATATATATATATATATATATATGAAGGTATATAAGTGTATATATACCCTATTATAAGTGTGTGTGTGTGTGTGTATACACACACACACACTTATAATAGGGTATATATACACTTATGTCTTTTCTAAATCATTAAAACTCCTAAAGCCTAAAGATATTGCATTCCCTTATCTATGAATATTAGTGACCTTGGAAGCATGAAATTCATCTTACCTAAACTCTACAAGACTAAATGTAGTTAAAGATAATCTAGGCAAATTAAGGATTTTTGAAGGCTTGGATTTGGAAGATCCCTGTGATTTAGTTTCATAGGAAGATTTTGTTTTAACCAGATACTCCTTTTATGTTTATCTAGATATATTTCTAATATTTTGATATGTATGTGGCTTTAAGAATCTCTATAATTAACAACTTTCAGTACTCTCTACTATATGAATTGTTTAACTTTACCATTAATATTTTATGATATTAATTTTGGTAATGGATAACTTTTGAATAATTTGTAGTTCCAAGTCACATTTATTAGCTAACGTCATAAGTCTTATATAAAATTGTAATGAATTTATCAATTATCTTTGTTAATAAGATGTTTTATGTTCCCTTCCTTCTTTTCTCTATTACATAATTAGACTCAACACTCTCAACCTATTCATTACTTAGATCTATGTTTCCCTTCATGGGCTCTTCCTCTACTCCTAACTTTAGAAACTATATATGTATTAACATGAAATATTAAGATAAATATTATATATTTAATGTATTAAGTAGTATGAAGTTTTTCTCATTAGTTATTATCTCTCAATTTAGATTAATAAAAGGCAGTTTAAGATCTCATATATGTATACGATGAACTATTTGAAAATGTAACTCAAATCCTCCATAGCATATAAACTATAACTTCAAACTATATGAAGAAAGTATATCTTCTATTTAGAATATTTATAATATTACTTAGGTTCCCTAATCAGAATTGACCTCATTGTCAAGGCAAATAGAGGTATGTCTATTCGTAACTATGGACAAGTAATATTTGTAAAATTTAGTTTAAATCTTGATTTATTTCATCAAGTACTACATATTTATAAATGCATTATTCTCTAACAAAGATTTGAGCTAGAATTTAGTGTGCAAGAAAAAAATGTATCCCTTTGCCAAAGGAAATGCAACAAGTAGCAAGCACAAAGCACTAATTTAAAGCAAATATTCTCTAATAGAAATAATTATAATCTATGTATATTAATCCCAAAATTTGGGAAAATATATTCTGAGCATGTATAAGAGAAGGCTTATATTATCCAAATAATCTCCAAAATTAGGATAAATGTACTCTAAAAATGTTTTTATAATTATATGTAAAGGAAGGAATGCCTTCCTAAAAACCCCTTTCCTAATAAGTGGCATATGTATTTTTAAGTAGAGAGGACACTATCATCCCAAGCGAGACATGGGGTTTTCTTCCCCATTCTTTTCCCTTGATGCTTGCACTTTAAACACTTAGATGAAAATAATTAGGTAAAATATTTAAATTTATTTAAACTATGGCAATTGCCTTTTATTGATAAAAAAAATACAACTTGAAAAATGCTTTATTGTAAAATTAGAGCTTAATATTTTAAAATAAAGTTGAGTTAAATGACTTAACCAAATGAATTAATTATTAAACTATTTAATTGAGTCTCTTATTTTATAAAACATGTTGAGTCTTCTATAAATGAGGGTTTTGGGTTATTATTTTGGATTATGTATATCATTTTGAAGAAGAAATTTTGGTGCAAATATTTGAGACTTATTTTGAAAGCTTGGATTTGGAGTTGTGTTTTTTGCTTTGTTTGTTATTTCTATTCAATTGTGATTATAGGCAGGGTTTGGAAAACTCATGTTGATATTTTATTTGAAAAGATTGTGTACCTTGCATCTAAATTGGTTGATTTCCATTAAATCATGTTTTTGGTTGATTTGGCTTTCCATGTTTACAACAAAATATTAGAAAACAAAAACCTTACTAGAAACCCTAAAGGAAAAAGAAAATTTTATCTCGTAGGGTTTTAAATAATTAAAAAATGAGAAAAGCATGTTGGTATATATTTAGGAAATTTAATATTTTCCTTTGAATTAATTTTTTTAATTATTCTTTAATTATTTTTAATTTTTTAATTTTTTCCCCCAATTTGTAAAGTTATTATTTAAAAACTGGTTAGTACTTCTGGAATTTGATTATGTTTTAAGTTTTTTTGCATCGACGTTTCGGATCACACACATTGATCCATCATCAGGATGAAGAGCAAGAGATAAATAAGTTATTATTTATTATTTTAAGAGTTTAAATAAATAAATAAATAAAATGTATTTTTTAAGATTTATAAAAAGTATAAATTAAGTTTTAAAGTAAGTTTTATTTAATTAATGAAAATTAAATTTTGATATTTATTAATGTAAATAAACTTAGATCTTTATATTAAGTTTTGAATTTAAATAAATGTTCAAATTAGTTTAATATTTATTTAAATAGAATATAAATGGAGTTGTAAACAAAAGAAAGGATATTTAAATGAATAAATTATTCATTAGAGAGTTAATACTTTCTATTAATGAACTTTATTATACAAGGAGAATTAATTGAGACTTTACATTGTTAAATAGTTAAATGGTTATGAAATATTAAAATGATATATTTTATAGTCAAGCTAAACCTTTGAAAATAAGTGAACTTTTATTCATTAAGAATATTTTATGTCAAATGCATGTGTTTACGTTGTCTTTGTAGTTGTTGGGTATTGTGGGATTTACGTTGGCTATAGTGGTTGTACATTGAGGCTTAGGGAGGGTCTATTATACTTCATTGTGGTTATGTTAAGTACTTTTTGTTAATGTTTCAGTCATGATTACTTTTTCCCAACCAATTTTCTAAGAACTATAATTTTATCCTTATGAGAGTGTTTTATGTAATTGTTTGAGGGTTAATCTTAGATTTGTTATATTGTAGTTTAAGGACCCATATGTACTTATGAGAATTATGATTTGAGGACCAGATTTAGATTTTTCTAAATATAGATTTGAGGAACCATGTGTATTAATGAGAATTATGGTTTTAGGACTAGTGTGTGTGTTCCAGTTACCTTTGTAGTGCCTCTCCCATTTGACTTCTGTAAGTCATTCTGATGGATGCAACCCTGTTGATATTTTGTTGTGATGGATCATGATTGTGACCATGAGTGGTCTACACCGTTGAGGTGTTTGGATTTATGTTTATGTATCAGTTGTTTTGATTATGCTTTGACTGATTTAGGAGATTGTGATATGATTTATGGTTCATTAAGGTTCGTGCCAGTGCTTACTGAGATCAATGTGGTATCATGAGGTTGTTCCATGATTACCTTGAGATGTGTGCAGAGATTGCACTATGTTCTATTACCATGCTACACTGGATTAGGTTCTTGTAGCGGTGGTTAGTCATGTTTATGACTGTGTTCACTTATGTATTTTAAGTTCCTTTTCATGTTGTGTTAACAATCATTATTAAATGCTTAAATTTTTGAAATGGATTGTTCATGTTGGATTATTTGGTTATGTGCTGCAGACATTTACCTTGTTATATTTTGATCTGAGAGATATCTGTTACTTATGTGATGTTTTATATTTGAGAGGACCTAAGGGTCAAATGTTATACTTTGATTTCAATATCATAAATTTTAGACTACTATGCTGTTCAGTTGATCATATTGCATGATGATGCGTTTTTGAGATGACAGTGAGTTTTATGATGATATCTGGTTATTCGACATTTGGACATATCACTGATTATGTTATGTGTTGGATTTAATGCTATGGTTATTTACTCTATTCCTGCATTGTTATGCTTTATGCGAACGTGAGTGATATAAATATATTATGCTTCATGCCAGTTGAGTGATTTCATGATGTATGGTTTTATTGGCTTTGGGATTCATGTAGAATCTGTCCTTCCTATGTTGCTTTCAATTGGGTGTTATCTTTTGCATTGTGTTCTCATCCTGTCCTTGTGTTTTGATCTTTGTGATGGTGGTGCACCACACACGAGTACATGTGCATACATTTGTTGGGTGACTTGCAAGGCCCGATCTTCCGTGGTACTTCCAAAAGTTATGATCATTGGAGTTGGGATGGGAGTATGCATGCCTACGGGCACTTTTCATATGATGAGCATGGATAGGGTAGGGTAGCATATGGAGGGGGCTTCTATCTCACAACCTGGTGTCATGACGCCATAGGGTTGGCAGAGGAAGTTTTAAGTAAGTGATAACTAAATAAAATGTGTGAGTGTTAATAAAACTAAAGATAATAAAACAATGCTTTAGTGTATGAGCCTTCCATTTAGGGAGTTGAATCTGCACAAATTTGAGCTTGGGCTTGTCGATGCCAAGTGACTCTCCATGATGTCAGCCCCTACTTAGTAGCCTATTGAGTGTCTGACTAGGACCTGTACTCCTTGCATTGTCTTAAGTTCTTGGTTACAGCCATCATACTGTCTGGCATTAGTGTTAGCCATGGATGTTGTTTTTGTGTGTTTGTGGTTGGATCATTATCTCCATCAGCATAGTGGGTGTGGACCTACGGGTTCCATGTGGTTGGGAGGCGTAGCTACCTTCACCACTACTAGGGATCGGTGTACAGAGACAGTCTCTTATCCTAGTGCGACCATTGCTGGATATTTTCACTTAATGCTTCGAGTTTCGGAGTATGCTTTCTTGTGATTTATGTTTTCATTGGAATTCTTGGATATCATGTTTAGCTGATGTTAGTTTATTTGATGCATTCTCATATTATGAAGTTTAGCATATGACTAGATGATGTGAATTGTTGTATTGGATTATCTTATGCTTTACTGCTAGCATGTTAGATTTCCTTATGCTTATATTGTAGCATTTTTTAGTAGTGACATTCCTATTACAATAGTACCAATGATTTGATCGATGGCTTGGGATGTTATGTGTAGGGGATGACTAGGGCCCATGATAGTCTTATGATGCCATTGATAGTTGGGAGGAACTGCGTACTTAATTAGTTGTTTTATCATTTCTGTTCACTGCGATGTTGCTTTCTGTACGTTCTTTACTGCTTTGATTTAGATGGATAGATGTTCCTCTTTCTTGTTCCTTGGGATATTGTTGATTATGCTCTTGAGTGTTTGCTCCTCAATCTATGTGGATCCGGTACTCCCCAGTGTGGAGGTTCTGAACTTAGTTTTTCTCTTCTTTTTTCCCCTGTTGTGTTTTTCTTAAGTGTTTTTTTGTTTCTATGGGCGACATTTTATTAGCATGGTGCAACACAAAAATGTATCACATGCCCATTGAAA
This sequence comes from Cupressus sempervirens, assembly GCA_028749045.1. Taxonomy (NCBI): domain Eukaryota; kingdom Viridiplantae; phylum Streptophyta; class Pinopsida; order Cupressales; family Cupressaceae; genus Cupressus; species Cupressus sempervirens. Next base: position 478,579,844 of record CM053792.1, read on the forward strand.
CTTTGTCATGCGTCCCCTAATTCTATCACATGCCTTTTGGAGAAATATCACGTGATACTGGAAAGTATCGCACCTCCTTATGAGAAATGTCGTACAACACCCTAAAAGTGTCGCACGGCTTTGGGAGAAGTATCGCCCAATCCCTAAAAGTGTCACCCTCCTTTAGAAATGTTGCGCAATACTTTTCTATGTTATATTAAAGTATCGCCTGATTTTTGTAAAAACCTATGCGGGCGGGCAACGGGCACTTTTTAGTCTGGTTCAAACTTTTTGAGAGTTGATTTGGATACCCTCTTCGGTGTTCTTCAACCCTATAGTGTTGCTTTTTGATTTCTGTTGTGTGTGTTTCAGTAGTCTGTCTGTTGGGGTTTAAAATATATTGTTTTAAGTATAAGTTGACGTATATTTAATTCCTTAATGTATATTTTATTCCTTATACTTAAGATATATTTTAATACATGCGATGAATCTTTTGAGATAGGTTTCAGCCCTCTTCGAGATAAGATAAAGATTCTGAAAAATTTTAGGGCTTCAAAAATCCAGACTTAGCCAAATTTTAGGATTCTGCATTCTATCCCAGCTTGGTGTTTTGTTGATGTGTGGTTGTTGTTGGCTTTTGTTTGCATGTGTTAGTTTGGTAGTGGCATTCAGAGATCTGTTGGTTGCCAAGATTGTGGTGAAGTCTTCCATTGCAATCTTTGTGATCCTTGTATGATGTTGTCATGTGCATTCATACTTGTAAAAAAAAAAATCTTGGCTTGTATTGAATCCTTGTTGGAAGGATCTCCGAGCAGGGCATTACAACCTTCATATGGAACCATACTTGATAATTACTTTGATATGATTTATGACTATTTATGATTTATTAGATTAGGGTAATTTATCTAAGCATATACATGGTAGTGGCTTGTAATACGCACCGATGCCCACAAGTGGCTACTAGGATCACTTATTGTAAGTAAGTTAATAAATCTATTAGGATAGGAGTATTAATAATACATATGCCTCACCCATGCCTGGGTACTTGATTGAGATCTTGACTATGATGGGAGTGGGAAAAGATACTTGATTAGGTCTTGCACAATTAGTATCCTTGTATGTATGAAAGGTTTATTGATGTCACATGTGTTCACTTGAGTATCAAGGTCTAGAGAGGATACCAAGATGAGACTCAAGGGTTAGATTTATGTGATGACACTTCCCTATATACATGTAAGGTTTCCTACATGTGGTGTTGCCTTTGGATTAGCATGTACTAACTTTGCATTTGAGTATTGAATTTGAGATTAGATAAATTTTTAGGATTCCATCCTTGAACTTTGTGATTGGTTTATGGTTTAACATATGTATCGAGTCTATGGTTATCTTCTTATTATAGAGGAAGTGGGCCTTTTTGGGTTCTATGAGGTCGGGTGGTATTGTGACCTTTATCATTGAGATATGTTCTAGATTCCTATTCTAGTGTTCGATGATCCTTGCAGAAGTTATATTATCATGATTCATCTTTAGAGAATTGTTTTATCTTCTTATATCATTCTTGTATATTAATTTATGTATTGGTCATAAAACCTATGGTGTATTTATACTTTGATCTATAACTCATGCCCTGTGACATGTGTAGTGGATGTAGTGTCTTTATGTGTTTCGATATTGTATCAATTAGATTTGGGATTCTCATATGTGGTGATGTTCTTATTGATTCATATATATTAGGTGTAGTTGTATATATCATTTTTATTTATTAGATTTTAATATATATGTAATTCTATGTTATGGAACCCTTGAGATTTGTAATCTATGTTTTGATTTGTAGTGTATGCACATGTTATCTTATTGTTTCTTACTTCCACATTATTTTACATTATTGTTGGTAAACTCCTAAGGGAAAAAAAATTCAATAAGCTTAGTTTCACTATTTAGGTTAATCTCTCTTTGGTTCCCTAGCGAGGTGTTATAAGGGACCCTTGTATATTTTTGTAGAAATTAACACCTTGTTTGATATTTGCTAGGAAGGAAGTTAATGTCCTAATAGTTTCCAAAAATAGCCTAGGAAATAAATTACTTTGGGAATTTGAAATAATGTTAATAATTTTTATTCATTTGAAAAGATACAATCTGAGCATGGCATTTGTAATTTTGATCAAGCATTCTAATACAGCTTGAGAAGGCATTCAAATTTGAGTAGGTATCCATTATATATGAAGTTATAATATAGCTAAAAAATAAGAAATACATACATTTATTTATTTTTTGAAATGATAGAAATCAGTTGCTTCACTTATATAGTGTTGCTAAGTGATCTATTTGCCTAGTTGTGTAACAATGAATGGGATATTATAAAACTTGAAAGGTCAAGCTTCTTGCAGATGTCATCTTCAAGAATGATGAGGTTGAAGAAGAAGATGGAAAGGAATTATATTTGTTGTTATCAGTACATTGCATAAGAAAATTCAATGGATTATTTCATTTATTTGGATGAGTTTTTGTGAATTGTATTATAGGAGAAAATAATGAAATCAAAGAAGAAAAGGAAGAAATAGTTGCAATTGATAGTAGTCCAGTAATAATAAAGATTAAGGAAAATTGTAGAATGATTATTATGTCTCCTCTCACTCGACTTCAAATTTGTAATAGATTTTCCATAAATATTTCAAAATGTATTCTTAATCCTATAAACTATAAATTCTGAGCCTTGTTTATGTAATAAGATCTATCATTAAAAAATTGTGCTAAAATTTTAGGGTTTATGTTTTATGGTTATATATTATATTCGGCTCAAAAATATTGTATTTAAATAGTACTCTAAATGTAGAGAGAACTAAAATTAAAAATATCTAAAGTAAATGATATGTTATATTGATTATATGCAATTTTTGTGAATATCATCCTTGCAAGAAAAAACATTTTGTGAAATGCAAATGATTGTTGTGACAAAATGTGAAAAAATACAACTTTAAAAAATTTATACAAATCTAATGTTATAGAATAATTAAAAATACCAATATGCATAAACAGATTTAGAAATTTTCATAGGATGAAATTTGATTTTTTGTAAGAAGTTGTAGTTATTACAATTTATGAAGCCATGTTTGTTTAGAATATCTATTTTTAAACTTTACATTCAATAAGCACTAATGTGGACGTCATTAAGGAGTGGAACCATAGATGATCATCAATAAATATCCATGTGTTTGTTCCCTCTTTTGCAAAGTGATCCCTCAAGTGACTCTATAGCCCCATGGATAAAGCACTGCTTTAATTATTCTGGATTCGAGCTTCGTCCTTGTTAGTCCTTGTCCCCAGTTAGAGCCAGCTGTTGGTCGGTTATAAAATTGTTTCAATTTTATAAGCCACGATTAAGTTTTTAAACTTGCCTATTTTATGCTTTAAATTGGCCATTTTATCTTTGAATTTTTGAGTGTCTAAAAACTTTCATGTCTCTGGCTCATTCTCAGCTTTGCACAACATTTGAAATTTTTAAAATCTGACTTTTGAGCCTCAAGTTATTAAAGGTTAATGATAGCTATCAAAAACACATTTTCATTAACCTCTCAAAAGGTTAATGATAACCATCAAAAACATGTTTTCACTAACCTCTCAAAAGGTTAATGATAACGTCCAAAAACATGTTTTTCTTAACCTGTACAAGGCAGTTATTAACTTGTTTGAAAACTCTCCCATAAGAAGTCAGACATGTACATGGGAGCAATTGGAAATAACCATGGAAATGAATCAGACAGAGTCCTTGATGATTCATCATGTGCAGTAAAAGGTGGTTTAAATTACATAAACAATGAGAAGCTTCTTAGCTGCATATTTGTGTTCTGAATAAATTATAAAGGTGATTAATTGGGTACCCACCAAATAAAATCCAAGGCATCAGATCAGTAAATTAGTCTCAAGGGAAGTAAGAGTTTATAAGCCTCCAAATAATAGGGCAGACTGTACAAATAGCATAAACCATGGCAAACTAAAATACTCCTACAATGTGCAATATAAAGCCTTCGAATTTTTGGTTTTTGGATTGCAATAGATATTATTATGCTATCATTTTAGCACTCACTAAAAAGGTTGCTTGACTCCTACTAAATGTGTGATTGGTGCGGATGTTGGTAGATGCTCAGGAAATTTTCAAACTGTTTCAAGTTTCAAGTTTTATAAAGGAACACACTATTCTATCCATGTGAGGAAGAGAAATGATCATATAAAATCCATCTTGTATGTCACCATGGGTGAACATAAATGGCTTCCACTTCTAGGCTGATCACTATACATTCATTTGATAATGAGACTATATAATAATACATTCACAGTGGATTTTCAGATTACCACAACATGCACAAAAGAGTGCATTATTATCTTTAAGCTTGCAGGGCAGAGATAGTTTAAAGAAAAGGAAACTGAGCCTAAGGTTTCTTCAAATATTTATATGTCACCTGTCCACTCTATTGCCAAATCTCAACCTTGAAGGTCTCGACAGGGAAGGCTTCTTAAGAGCTTTCGTGGTAGAATGTTTGCAGTTATCGGTCACAATTAGTGCTAGACAAATGTTTGATAGATTTCCCAATTGATAGAATGTTAAGGAATCAAATGATTTTTGGTATGAGCCTGATATGGATGAATTGGAAAGGTTCTTGATGCCTTTAGTAAATCCAATTCGACAGGTGTAAAGGTAAATATCATTGTAGCTTGAGAAGAAAATATAGAAGGAGCCACTGCCTACATAGATGATGGTGTGTGAAGCTATATCTCACATCAGTTGCCAATAGCCTCTCTACGCATGCCCAATTGGAGCAACACATAGACCTCTATTAGATTGTAAATTATAGAGGACAAAGTATAATGTTGTTTAATGGAGGACTGTGTAAGTTTTGATAGAGTACCCGAGAAAAATTTGGTGTCTTGATCAACAATGATTACATCATATGCTCAGAATGGGCAGGTTGATAAAGCTCAAAGTATGTTTGACCAAATGCCTAGAAGGAACTTGGTTTTGTGGAATCAACCAAGTGCAGCATATGCTCAAAATAAATGAGTTGGTGATGCTCGAAAACTCTTTGAGGATATGCCCAGATGAGACTTGGTTTCATGGAACATAGTGATTGCTGGATATACACAGAGCGGACAGCTTGATGAGGCCTTGGTGGTTTTTGAAGAACAACTGCCTTAGAGAGATCTTGTCTCCTAGAATATAATGATTTTATGATATACTCAAAGTGGATGTTTTAAGGAAATTTTGATCCTCTTCAAGGAAATGAGGAAAGCAGGTATGAAGCCATGCCCTGTTGCCTTTGCAAGTGTTCTCCCAGCATATGCCCACGTAGGGGATATTCAATAGAACAAGGAGGTCTACAAGGAAGTACATAGATGATCACGAAGAAGAGTCTGCATCAAATAACTCAGCAAGTTGATGATTCAACCATCTGAAGACATGTTCCAAGCTATACATTCTAACTAGTGGTCATTGTTATTTGAGGTTAGTTTTATTGAGGTTAATTAACCTCACCCAAATCATGTATTTGGGAGGCAGTTATTAACCACAAAGAGGTAGTTATTAACCTCTATGTCTATATAAGGGCTCTTTTGGTTTGAAAAATAAAGGAACACTAATGCTGAAATTTTGATTAAGAGATAAATTTTGGAAAATATGTACACTTTTTATCTTTGAAATTGAAAATCTCTTTTGTCTTCTTGGTGCAAGGAAATGGAATGAGATATGCTTTGGGTTTCTTATTCTAAAATCAAAATTGTCATTTGTTGTAGTAAACATTCTCATGGTACTGTAGGAGTGTTTATAAATGTTAATGAATGTGCTTGGTAATACTGGTTGTTTTCAAGTGTAGTTCTTGATCACCTTCGTTATCAATCTTGTTTATCGAAGAAGGTTGTAAGGGCATGTGGTGCATTTTTCTTGAACGATTTTCTCCTGATCTTTGAAGTTTTTAGATTCTTTATTTGAAAATCTTTTAAAAATTATATCATATGAGGGAGCTGCCCCTCTAAATGGAGAGGAAGGCCGCATACCAAGGGCCTCTCCAACTGTTGTGAACGGTTTGCCACACACTCTGTTGGGAAAATTCTACTGTGACAAATCTGTTTACCAATAGATTTTTGGCGACTCCTCTAGGGAGACTGAACAAGAAGATTGACAGTCGGCTATTATGAAGCATGATGCTGCTACCACATGAGAACATTCTTCCAGTTCTCCAACCAAACCTTGGCTTCCAAGACACCCAAGAAGATATTATTTCAGATTTGAACACTTTAGCCTAGAGGTGTAGATCAAGTGCTCAACAATACCATCTGGTGAATTAGTTCTTGAAGAAGAAGAAGAGTTCAGAGAAATCTTGTGAAGGGCTCCTATTGGTTAGAATTTTGTAGTTATAGAAAGAATTGTAGTCATTCCAAGAAGAAACAGGAAAAATCTTGGTCACATCCAAAACCAAGTGAACAATAATCAATAACATGATTGATAAAAGGTACCTTCCCTAGAATGAAGGTTAGCAACTCTATTTTAGAGATTGATTATCGACAACTCTTTGAAGGCGGCAACTCAGAATCATGGTTTGGTACAAAGGAAAAGTTGAAAGTGATAGTGATAGTGATAGTGATGATGAATACTTTTTGTATCCCAAGAAATAGATTCCTGATGAGCCTCTGCAAGTTGATTTATTCAAGAATTTCTATGGCAGCAAGAGGTTGGACCCTAAAATGGTTCATCCCCGCTTACTTTGAGTTTTTCAAAATATTGAAGAAGAGGATGGAAAGAATTATGGTTTTCTTTTTCATGATCAAAAATCCTTTTTGGAAAAAGATTTAGCGTATAAAGATAAAGAAGGCTTTGCCAAAAAATGTACTTCATCTAAATCAACAGTGAAGAATACTAAAAATGTCTCTCATGCACCTATATCTCAGCAAAATCAGATTGATCCTAAGTAGGCAAGCTTCTTGAAAAGATTCTATGCTGGACGAAAACTAGACCTAGGAGGGATTCATCCATCTTTGCAAAAACTAGATGAAGAAGATGGTAAAGATAATCAATTTTTCTCTCACAGACCCAAATCATTTTTGGAAGGAAGTTCCACATGTGAGCATAAGGAAGAACTTGATAATAAAAGTGTTTCTTGTCAATCGAAAATGGATAGTGGTGGTCAAAAAAGGTGTCCCCATACTTGCACCTATTTCTCATCAAAGTCATGCTTCCTTTGATCCCATTTAGGTTGAATTTTTAAAAAGCTTCTATTGCAATGCACACCTAGATCCTAACAAAGTACATCTTTCTTTACTTCAAACATTGCAAGAACTTGAGAAAGAAGACCCATGCAAGAATTATTTTCTTGATAGTAGAACATCTTCCAATCAAAATATTAAAAAGGATTCATCTAAATCTTGATGCTTGAAAGAAGACAGGGATCCTATGTGTAATAAAGGAGATGGTCGAGAAAGAGATTTTATAGGAGAAGAAGGGTTTTTAAATGAATCAAGACATGACTGTGAAGATTTCAAAATCTAGGATAAATTATTCAATCATCTCAATCCTAATGGGAAAGAAAAAGAAATATTGAAATCTTGAGAAACTACACAACACATGATTGAAGATGAGGAAAATGTGGATCAAGGTGAATTTCATACAACTTTTATTCCTTCTTGGTGCCTAGATGTTTTAGATGATGACTTCCTATGTGGAGAAAATATTCCAAATCATCCTTTGATGACCATTCATGATGATGAATCTATTGATGACATCAATACATTAGTTGTCATGAGACAATCAGAAACCACTACCATTGATGGAGATAAAAGTAGCCATGAACTTCTACAAATATCTGCTTTCCTTGAGGAAATGGAGACCTTTACATTTGATGATATTGATGAACTTGTGATTAAACGGTCAATTGATGAAAAAGTTAAAAATCAGCTTCTAGGAGAAGAAGATGAACCATGTAATCTTAATTCTTTATCATGCATGCCAACTTTCACAATTCATGAAAATTGTCTTGGAGAAGAAATGATGATTCAAGAGGAGATAGATATCATTGAACATATTGAAAATGAAAGCTATATGGATATAAAGACAAGCTCCCCTATTCCAACGAAAGTGAAATTAAATTCCTATGGATCATTCAAAGTTCAAGGAAATCTTCTTTTTGAGTCTTTTCATCAAATAGGAAATTCTATGCCAAATAACTTCTATGAGAAGAATAACCATGATCAAGAAAGTAATGAGTTAGTAGGTGATCTCATGGAGGAATCTGAGGAAGGAAACTCTAATGATGCTTTTATCCCAATTTTGTGCTCAAAAGCTTTGGATGGTAACTTCCTCTATGGAGAAAGTGTTTACTTTAATCCTTTATTCTTAGAGAAAATCATTTCTATTGATGATTCTCAAGTTGGTATTCAAAAACAAGGTTTGCTGGCCATAACTCCACAAGTTGCTTCACACCATAGATTAGATGAAGGCAATCCAATATGAGGCTTGATATATTTGAGTCTTAGTCACCAAAAGGATCTTTAGAAGGAGAATTTTGATATCAATGGAAGGGAAATTGAAGTGATGACCAACCATGTTGACCATGATATCAGTATAACTTCGCAGTACTTAAGACTTCAAGACAATCTTTTAGAGGATAAGGAAGAAGAAATAGATCATGGGAAAATTCAATATAACATGGATGTGCATCCTAGTCAGAATAATTTTATAGAGGATTCAACCATGACCATGCCTATGGAAAAAGAAGAGGGTTCGCCAAGCACAAGAGAAGATAAAAAATGCATTAAGAAACTCGAGAGCCTTATACTTCAACTCTTTCAAAATGAAGTCATCTATGACATGCAACAGGAAGCAGATTTGGTTTTAAAGTCAGAGATTTTTGATGAAGCCTGGTTATTTGGATATGCTCTCTTATCTAGAGATGCGGGGTGTGTTATGAACTTTAGAGTTAGTATTCAAGTAGCACACTTATATTCGAACCCATGGAAGCTTAAGAATTGTCACATATTGGTGCACCATGGTATTTATTTTTCCCACCCTGTGAATGGATTTGCATGATTATACCTTGAGTCACTTGAGGTAGGGAAACCTTCCTTGTACATAGTCTAGTTAGGAGTTTGTGGTGCTTTAGTTTTTCTCTTTACTATCCCATTTTTGGTGTTTGTTCCCTCTTTTGCAAAGTGATCCCTCAAGTGACTCTATAGCCCCATGGATAAAGCACTGCTCTAATTATTTTGGATTCGAGCTTCATCCTTATCAGTCCTTGTCCCCAGTTAGAGTCAGCTGTTGGCCAGTTATAAAATTGTTTCAATTTTATAAGCCATTATTAATTTTTGAAACTTGCCTGGTTTTATGCATTAAATTGGCCATTTTATCTTTGAATTTTTGAGTTTCTAAAAACTTTCATGTCTCTAGCTCGTTCTCAGCTCCATACAGCATTTGAAATTTTTAAAATCTGACTGCTGAGCCTCAAGTTATTAAAGGTTAATGATAGCTATCAAAAACACATTTTCATTAACCTCTCAAAAGGTTAATGATAACCATCAAAAACATGTTTTCATTAACCTCTCAAAAGGTTAATGATAACATCCAAAAACATGTTTTTATTAACCTGTACAAGGTAGTTATTAACTTGTTTGAAAACTCTCCCAAAAGAAGTCAGACATCTACATGGCAGCAATTGGAAATAACATGGAAATGAATCAGACGGAGTCCTTGATGATTCATCATGTGCAGTAAAAGGTGGTTTAAATTACATAAACAATGAGAAGCTTCTTAGCTACATATTTGAGTTCTGAATGAATTATAAAGGTGATTAATTGGGTACCTGCCAAATAAAAACCAAGGCATCAAATTAGTAAATTAGTCTCAAGGGAAGTAAGAGCTTATAAGCCTCCAAATAATAGGGTGGATTGTACAAATAGCATAAACCATGGAAAACTAAAATACTCCTACAATGTGCAATATAAAGCCTTCAAATTTTTGGTTTTGGATTGTGATAGATATTGTTATGCTATCATTTTAGCTCTCACTAAAAAGGTTGCTTGACTCCTGCTAAATGTGTGATTGGTGTGGATGTTGGTAGATGCTCAGGAAATTTTCAAATTGTTTCAAGTTTCAAGTTTAATAAAGGAACACACTATTCTATCCATGTGAGGAAGAGAAATGATCATGTAAAATCCATCTTGTATGTCACCATGGGTGAACATAAATGGCTTCCACTTCTGGGCTGATCGCTATACATTCATTTGATAATGAGACTATATAATAATACATTCACAGTGGATTTTCAAATTACCGCAACATGCACAAAAGAGTGCATTATTATCTTTAAGCTTGCAAGGCAGATATAGTTTAAAGAAATGTAAACTAAGCCTTAGGTTTCTTCAAATATTTATATGTCACCTGTCCACTCTATCGCCAAATCTCAACCTTGAAGGTGCCGACAAGGAAGGATTCTTAAGAGCTTTTTGTGGCAGAATGTTTGCAGTTATCCATCACAATTGGTGCTAGACAAATGTTTGATAGATTGCCCAACTGATAGAATGTTAAGGAATCAAATGATTTTTGGTATGAGCTTGATATGGATGAATTGGGAAGGTTCTTGACACCTTTAGTAAATCCAATTCGGTAGGTGTAAAGGTAAATATCATTGTAGCTTGAGAAGAAAATATAGAAGGAGCCACTACCTATGTAGATGATGGTGTGTGAAGCTATATCTCACATCAGTTGCCAATAGCCTCTCTACGCATGCCCAATTGGAGCAACACATAGACCTCTATTAGATTGTAAATTATAGAGGACAAAGTACAATGTTGTTTAATGGAGTGCTGTGTAAGTTTTGACAGAGTACCTGAGAAAAATTTGGTGTCTTGATCAACAATGGTTACATCATATGCTCAGAATGGGCAGGTTGATAAAGCTCAAAGTATGTTTGACGAGATGCTTGGAAGGAACTTGGTTTTGTGGAATCAACCGATTGTAGCATATGCTCAAAATAAATGAGTTGGTGATGCTCGAAAACTCTTTGAGGATATGCCCAAATGAGACTTGGTTTCATGGAACATAGTGATTGCTGGATATGCACAAAGTGGACAGCTTGATGAGGCCTTGGTGGTTTTTGAAGAACAACTGCCTCAGAGAGATCTTGTCTCCTAGAATATAATAATTTATGACAGACTCAAAGTGGATGTTTTGAGGAAACTTTGATCATCTTCAAGGAAATGAGGAAAGCAGGTATCAAGCCATGCCTTGTTGCCTTTGCAAGTGTTCTCCTAGCATATGCCCATGTAGGGGATATTCAATAGGACAAGGAGGTCTACAAGGAAGTACATAGATGATCACAAAGAAGTGTCTGCATCAAATAACTCAACAAGCTAATGATTCAACCATCTGAAGACATATTCCAAGCTATACATTCCGACTAGTGGTCATTGTTATTTGAGGTTAATTTTATTGAGGTTAATTAACCTCACCCAAATCATGTATTTGGGAGGCAGTTATTAACCACAAAGAGGTAGTTATTAACCTCTATGTCTATATAAGGGCTCTTTTGGGCTTTGTAAAGGGACCTTTTGGTTTGAAAAATAAGGGAACACTATGCTGAAATTTTGATTAGGAGATAAATTTTGGAAAGTATGTACACGTTTTATCTCTGAAATTGAAAATATCTTTTTTCTTCTTGGTGCAAGGAAATGGAATGAGATATGCTTTGGGTTTCTTATTCTAAAATCAAAATTGTTATCTATTTTAGTAAACATTCTCATGGTACTGTAGGAGTGTTTATAAATGTTAATGAATGTGCTTGGTAATACTAGTTGGTTTCAAGCGTAGTCCTTGATCACCTTTGTTATCAATCTTGTTTACCAGAGAAGGTTGTAAGGGTGTGTGGTGCATTTGTCTTGAATGATTTTCTCTTGATCTTTGAAGTTTTTAGTTTTTTTATTTGAAAATCCTTTAAAACTTATATCATATGAGGGAGCTACCCCTCTAAATGCAGAGGAAGGTTGCATACGAAGGGCCTCTCCAACTCTTGTGAATGGTTTGCCACACACTCCATTGGGCAAATTCTACTGTGACAAATTTGTTTACCAACACCACGTCAGTGAAAATTTGGAGTATTCACGATACATGGATGGGAGCTCTGTATTCACAGGGATATGAAGTCCAAACTATTGCGTTGAGCGCTGATCTTTTCAATGATGGGTTGAGTTGTGGGGGTGTGTGTTGAATAACATTTATTCTTAATTTTAATGAAATGTAAAACATCTTTACAAACCTTGAATCTCAATTTTGAGAAGGCAAAAGAAACAATTTCATTTTCTTTAATCTCACCTATTTGTGTTAGTTAAAGTTCTCCAAATTTATCTTACAAAGTCTAAGAATGTGTGAAGGAAGTATCATTTCTTTGGTTAAAGACTTCATAGTTTGAGTACTGTAGTATTATTATAATTATTATAAGGTTAAAATTTGACTATTTTTTGGGAAATAAAATTCTCCATGGAATGTTTTTATAAATGTCCTAGTTTGAGTAATGTAGTATTATTATAATATTCAAATTGTAGATTATAAGAAATGTTATATTTAATAACTAGAATTTAACAAAAAAAAAATTAGAAAATTTTTAAGTTTTTTAAATTCTAATTATACAAATTAAAAAATATAATATTCATATATTGTTATCTTAAATCTTGAAATATTTTATATATTTAGAAATTTATTTTATCTTAAAATTTTCTTAGAATCCTTGGTAATTATTAAAATTTAAATTACATGACACATTTTCAGAGTTTTTATATTTTTTTGTCAAGAATAGTTAGAAAATATTTTAATGGTGTGTACAATGGTACAACTTTAACAACTTTAATAGTTTTCCATAGTGATGAAAAAAGAGTGTTATCTGTCAGACTTTGAAAATAATTTTATCAAATAACCAATTCAAAAATTGAGAAATGGTGTAGATAAAATCTTCTCATAAGGTGTGTCAAATTTGCATCTTAGTTAAAGTATATGTGTTTTAATTACTTCCTTATTATAATATTGGGTTAAGTCTTACCTTGATAATTTAAATTTAAGATGTACAACTTCAATTCAATAGTTCATATAAGAATGAATGAATTCTAAAATTAAATTTTAATGGTTTTGATTAAAAAGAATGCTTCATTTAGACTTCATTATTTATTATTAATGTTGTTTCATATTCTTATTATTTGTAGATGAGTACTTTGAAAAATTTAATAATTTAATACATAAAATATATAAACTCATCATTTTTAATGAAAATAGAAAGAAAATTTTGACAAAGATGAGATGGTGAAAAATTAAATAGAAAATCTAAAGATAGAACATTTAGAATTAGAAGGAAATTACATATTACAACTTTACAAGTACGAATTGAAGAAAGTAATGTAAAAGAGGGTCAGAATAAAAATACTTATATTTCCATCCAATCATGAAACACTTTAACTTTGAAGTGAAAACAAAAAATAGAAATACTTTCACTTTGAAGTGAAAATACAAAATGGAGTGACTATTCTTAGTGCTTACAAAAAAAATGCAAAGAAATTTTAAAGATTTTTCATTTTCACCCAAAATTCTAAGAGCTTTATTGTAGAGATATTTTTCATTTATGTGTGTCTATGTGTATGTGAGAGAGAGGGAGAGAGAGAAAATTAGAGAGGGGGTGTTAGAGCGTCAAAGAAATAATTAAATACATACAAAGGGATATAAGAAAGAAAATATAGATTAATAACAATTATTCTAATATTAGTACATAGTGTGCTCATGAAGAAGCCTTCTTACATCTTATATTTTATTGTTTGGTTATGATATGTGATGTGGAATGAGATGGGGTTATAGATTCAAAGAAATAATTGAATAAAGACAAAAAAGATTATGTAGACATGCAAGAGGTTTTAGAGATGACATAGGAGATAAATATACATAGAAAATTTGTTGGTAGTGTGTTTTTGTAAATGTCCAAAATGAAGAGAAAGCAATAGTAAAAGATAACATTAATCATTGATTAATTTTATTTTATATTCTAATGGGACTATTTTTTGCAAGCTAGTATTATTCTTAATGATCATTTGTTGAAGTTATCTCTTTGTCTCACTTTCCTCTCTAACTTTAATTTCTCAAATATATGTTTAACTAAGAGTAAAGAAAAATAATGCTTTCCATTTTGTGTGTAATGAATGACAACAATTCCTTGTGTTGTAGATTTCTAAGTTAAAGAAATCTTTAGATCAAATACTTGTACTTAAATAAAGTTGCACCAGATTATAGATAGTGGTAGGATAGAAAACACTATGGAAATGAGACACTAGATAAGTCAAGCCTTACAATAATTAGGCATCCATGTCCTTATAAAGTTTCATGGTTGCAAAAAGGTCAACAATTGTTTTTGATAAGGTAAACAGGTTTTAAGGGGTCCTGAAACCCATAAGTTTAACAACAAGAAACGCTGAAAATAAGCGAAAAAATGCCCAGCCAAAACATAATCCTTACGGCTGAGAATAAGCCCAAAGGCCCAGCCTGAAACAACTGCCCACAAAAAAGGCCATAGAACCAACTAGAAAAACAGAGACCAAACAAAAAGCCAAAGCCAGGAGAAACAAAAACCAAAGGACAGAGACCCAACCTAGCCGACTACTTCTCCATCTCGAGCATGGTCTGGGCAGCTTCGGCGCACTCTTGTTGCTCTTCTTCCTTATGATCCTGGGCGTTCATCAAATCCTGCTCCATAGTGTTGTCCTTGGCTTTATCCACATCCAGCCTATCTTTGTCTCTGTTCTGTTTATCATCTTCCTCCATCTGGTTCCTGTCTTTGAGATTTTCCAAAAGAGAGAGGATGTTGTCGTTGATCGAAGCGAGGAGGGAGATCATTTGACTAGCCAGGTTGTGATTGTAGTTCTCAATATTTTTTACTCTCCTCTCCATCAGAGTCTCCCAGCTGTTCCGGTCGCCTTGGCTTTCTGCTCCTGTCTTGTTCTTGATTTTTTCCATTTGGGAAACCCTATCTCTGACATCCTCAAGCTCATGGAAAAGCCATTTAATTGATCTGAAGTTGTCGATCATGCTATTGCGGGCATTGTTCAACAGATTCATGCCCGTTTCTCTTGCATTATTAGAAATAGCCACCATCGCCGGGTCAATTAGCTCATTGAGTCTAGGCTTCTCGAGGTCGTCCACCAGGAGTTGGGGGTTCATCGCCTCTCTGTAGATTCCCATAGTGGCCATTCTCACATTGAAGTTCTTCCAAGCCTTCCTTCTGTTATTAACTTGCACTTCCCCCTCAATCTGTCCAGAGTTATCATTTTCCTCCAAAGGAGGCTGAGGATGTATAGGGGAGAGGGGAATGGGCAGAGAATCCTTTCCCTGACTACTGGAGCGCTCCATGCTCTCTCCCTCCCTCTTCTATCTTTTTCTCAGTTTCTCCTCATCCAGCTCCTCCTTCGAAACCTTGTCAGAATCATCAGTATCCATTTCCTCCTCCACCTCAGCAGAGCCAGTTTTAGCTGGGGTATGACCTCTAGGGCTCTTTCTGCTGGGTAATTTGATAGAGGGGTAATCCTTCTTATGGATTTTAGTCTTCTTACCTGAATGCTCAAAAACCTCATCAGAGCTGATGCTCTCGACATCGTCGAAATCTGAGGAAAAATTGGAGCTACTCTTGTCAACATCCGCCCCCTGGATAGGGTTTTTGCTAATGGTTTGAGTGTGGAAATGCTCATGAATCAGAAGCAGAAGACCCTCATGCAGAGCCGGGTTGACGGTAGCTTTCTTTTTAAAACTAGAAATGGCCTTGTTCATCGAGTTAAAAAGATAATACGGGAAGGAAATCTTACTACCATGGCGAAAATGATTCAGAATCACAAAATGGTGAGTCCTAACCCTATCAAACCTGGTGTCTAGGGTTATATATTCAATGACAGCGTAGAGAACATACCTCCAGAGCTTCTTTATAGTATTCGTTACAAAAAACATCTCTTTCTTGCCCAGCTTGTTCAGCTCTTCAGTGTTTTTCACAAAATCCTTGATTGCATTAGAAGACATCTTCTTGTCTCTGAAGAATTTATGCCCCTCCATCGGAATCCCCGTGACTTCAGCAACCACATCCTCAGTAATTTGAAAGTAGACCCCGTTCACCTTAACCTTACCATTATTCCACGAATTCACCGTGCTGTTAGTGATCTCAGGATCTGAGCCATGAAGTTTCTCGAAGAAATTAGTAACCCCACCCTTTTCCAGCTCTCTCCAAACTTTGGCCTTGTTCTTCCACTTCTGAACTTCCCCCACCGGCTCCTTTCTGCTCCTCTCACCCGTCATGTTTACCTGATCAACTTCCACAATTCTCATGAACTCTGATCTGTGCAAGTTATTTGCATTCAAAAAATTGGTGATGTTTCTTTTATGATACCTGTGAGTATACCCCTTTCTGAAAATAATGGTATCGTCCTTTCGAATGTGTCGAAAAGTCAGAGGAAACCCCTTTTTCTGGTGCAAATCACGATGCCAATAATGGCACTTACCATTTATTAAGCACTCTTTATTTTCCATAATTGCATTGGATTTGAGCCATCCTTCCCAAGATTTTATCTTGGTCGATGAGCAACTTTGCCTCTGCTGGAAAATCTTTTCCGGCATGCCAGGACAGATTATTGGTGGCGTTAACCCCTTTATTAGCAAACCAATCAGCGACTGGGTTTGCCTCTCTGTAAACATGAGTGACGTGGACCTTATCAAACTTTGTGAGAGTGGCGCAAGTCTCAGCAATTATGTTCGCAATCGTCCACGAGGGAGGGGAAATACCATTAATGGTATTAATAATGTTTTTGGAGTCCCCCTCAAGCCAGAGTTTAGTAATCCTGGCTTCAAAAGCCAACTTGACCACCTTACTCGCAGCTCTTGCTTCAGCCAGATGAATAGTCTGGATTCCCAGCGGGGAAGCAAAGGCAGCTATTCCCTCCCCATAGCTATTTCTTATGATTCCACCGCAACCTGAAGGGCCTGGGTTACCCTTGGAAGCCCCATCAAATTTGGATTTTGACCAACCATCTGGGGGGAGAAGCTAGCTAGCATCTTGCCTTTTGAGGTTCCTATCTTTTTCTTTAGCTATCTTTCTGTCCCCTTCTTCTTCTTCTTCCTCCTTCAGCACTTGGAGATTTTCCTTTATATTCTTCGAGACCTTCCTGCCAAGGATTATAGCTAGCTCCTCTCTGTCTCTAAATATTCTATTATTCCTTTCCTTCCAAATTCCCCAGCAAAAATGGGGTAAAATCCAGTCCGAGTGATCCTGCCGACCAGCAATCTTACAAAGACCTTTCCACTAATGGAAAAAATCCATGAGATTATTCGGTTTGCACCAGAGGGTTTCATTATCATGAGTGATGACATTCCACACCTCCCTGGCATAGTCACATAAGATGAAAATGTGATTTTCGATCTCAGCCTAATTCGTACACAAGGGACATCTACTGGGCATAACATGTCCTCGCTTCATGAGATTGTCATGAGTAAGGATTTTGTTCTGAAGAGCCAGCCAGTAAAAAATGTTGATCTTTGGGGTGAGACCCGGAATCCAAGCCTCCGCCCAAGGGGCCTTCTCTTTTAAGCTCCAAAGGGAATTATAGCCTGAGGCAACAGAGTATCTTCCATTGGGATTATCCCTCTAGTCCAGCTCATCCCCCAAATTGATAGGAATCATGGAATTGAGCATAAGCATCATAGGAGTCAAGTCCTCAGAGATGAGGGATAGGTCACTCCATTCCTGGCCATTCCAATAGTCACAAACTTTGGACCCAATTTGATTAGTACAAGCTTGCATCCATCTCTCAAAAACAGGGTTATTGTTAAGTGGGTCTTGGGAAAGCCATCTATCCGACTAGAACTGGATGTCCTTCCCATTTCCCAATTTCCATGATATCCTAGCCTTAGCCAGGTCCCTGGCTTTCATGATCCCATTCCAAATGTTCGATCCTTTTGGGATATCTTCATTAAAAAGAAGAGTGGGTCTTCTAAGGTACTTGTTTACCAGGGTGTCCCTCCATTCACCGGTGCTACTGAAGATCTGCCATATTTGTTTAGCTAGGAGAGCCTTATTGAGGTGAGTGATCTTTCTAATGCCCAGACCTCCGTACCTCATAGGGAGGCAAACCTTCTCCCAAGCAACAAGAGGATATCTTTTCTTCCCTTCATTACCATTCCAAAGGAAGTCTCTCTGGATTTTCTCCATTCTCTCAGCTACTTTCCCCGAAATTCCAAAGAGGCTCAGGGTGTAGATTGGTAGATTTTGAAGAGAAGATTTGACTAAGAGGCATTTCCTTGCTTGACTAAGAGAGACCCCTTTCCAACCAGCCATCTTCCTATTGAATCTGTCCAAAATACCATTCCAAAAAGACTCTGGGGGTGAGGATCCCAAAGGAAGACCAAGATAGGTAGAGGGGAAAGAGCCTACTCCACAACCCAGAATCCTGGCGATTTTACTTTGTCTAAACTCAGAGGTGTTGATGAAAAAGAGCGAGCTTTTGTTCCAATTAATCAGCTGAATTTTTGGAGATAACAATAGTGTTTAGAGTTTGACAAAGGTTTTTCATACTCTATGCAAAGTCAAATAGAAAAGCTAAAGATTTCAATTCCTCAATCATTCTATGAAAATAGAATCCTATTCCACCATTTTAGATTTTTTTATATTCCCCTTGTAGTAAAACCCTACAAAATATTTATTCATATATTTTAATTTTATTTTGATAGATTTTGAATAAGATTAAGAAATGAGATTTATGAGTAATGATTAATTAAAATTATGGTTTTTGTAGTTTTACTAATAGTTTAAGTTAGGGTACATGTCAATTAAATTCAAATAAGTCAACCTTTGATATGGTTAGAGAATTAAATGAAGAAAGAAGAGAGATAAAGAGGTGAAATTTTGGAAATGATAAGACATAGGGAGGGAAAAATAGTGAAAGAATGTGTGAAGGGAAAGATATAGAAACTAGAAGTTGGAGGGATATGAATAGAAAGAGGAGAGCAGGGAGATGAAGATATAGAATAAAGATATTTGAGGTGATAGATAGTATAAGATAGATACATATATAAGATCAAAGAGAAATTGAGAAAATATAATGTAGATAGTGAGAGCTAAATGGTAAAGAGAGGGGTAAGACAAGATAGAGATAGCGATAAAGGAAACGATAGGGAGGTAGATAGTGAGAATTTGCAAAATAGAGAGATATACAAATATAGGGTAAGATAGAGAGGAAGAGATTGATGAGAGTTAGAGGATAGATAATTATAGTGATAGGGTGAGGGAGGCAGGGGAGAGTGACCAAGATGAATAAAATATAAGTAGTTGAAGTGTGTTATGGTCTCACAATGCACACCCCATTTTGAGTCACAAAATGGGGAACCCCTAATTTCAAAATAATCTTAGATCACCCAGTTAGGTGCCTCAGTCATCTAGGACCCTCCTCTAGGTTCACAATTTGGTAGTATCGTGCATGTGAAAAGGGGTAAAATCCAATTTTGGGGTTTTTTTAAGTGTTGAAGTGTGCACTTGCACACATGTGCTTAGTGTGCACCTACACACTCACCTCCTTTAAAGGATGTGCACATGCACACTTTCTCGTGTGTACACCCTCAAATGTGTGTATGTCCACAAGTGTGCAACCTTGGAGGTGTACATTAGAACCCTAGGTCTATAAATATCCCCCCATGCTCTCTCTCTCTCTCTCTCACTTTTCTTCTCTTCTCTTTCTCATCAATGCACCTATGCACCCTCTTATGCCCTATATGTCCACATCTCCAAACCTTCACATCACCAAACCTTTTACCTTTTCTAATGTATAAACACCACCTATTGAGGTATGCACATACACATGTGCATACCCTCAATAGGTGCACATGTACACATCCTCAATAGGTGTGCATGTGTATACCTAAAAATTGACAAAACCCTTTAAAGACATAGAGAAACACATTTGCATGTGCGTAGGTGCACAATGTGAATAACTGTGCACATTGTTTTAAAATTGCAAAATTACAAGAACACTTGTGCACAAGTGCACCTATGTAATTGTGCATTCTAGGAACTTAATGGGATTTTTGGTCTATTTTAGCCTATTTTGGGTTGGTTAGTTGTCAATCTGGGTCCCATCTAAGTGTCATCATGGTTTTTATAACATCAAGATATTGACATTCCTTCCTTTTTGCAAATATAATGGTGGCATCCTCATCCTCCATGGAAGCAAAGATGGCATTGAATTTGGTGGCTTTCAAGTATCAAGGAACATCGAAGACATCCCAATTCCAAAATAAATACATGAATATCTGAGACACTAAATTGGGGCACACTGATTGGAACATATTTTTCATGTTGTGCAACAACCATAAGGAGAAGTTAGGTATGGTTTCATCTCTAATCTAAAATGGGTTGATGGACATGGCTTCTCAACCAACATCAGTTCAATCATTTGAATTAATCATGACCTTAGCACATCACTACGTGCCTAAGGAGAAGGTCATCAAGAGTGTAATAGGAGAGATAGTCCTAGATCTTATGTCGTAAAATATTGAGTAGGTCCTCCACCTTCCATAAATAGATCAATACCTTCAAATCTCCTATAAGGGTGTAGACAAGTGGTATAGGGAAGATTAAATAGAGGCCAAGGATTTGGTACAATCAAAGTACCTAATTGACAGGACATCCTCAGACTAAAGAGTGGGGAAAGTTGATATGACATGTGGATATATGATTGATGATATTGGATACTCAATAGTTCTCTTGAGTAGAGTTATGGACATTTCCGCATCAAGTCAGTTGGAAACATAGATGGTACACTTTATAGAAACCATTAGGATGGGAAAGATGCCTATTGATTGGGCCATAATTCTCAATGAAAATTTGCATGAGTAATTGATCTTAATGAAGAATGACCCCCATTTTTATATGATCTCATACATGGTGTATCTCTTGGTAGCGAGGACTATGGGTTATTTAGGATTGTATAGAAAGGGAAGCATATAGGATGCAAATACTTGGCCTTATGTAGTATATCCATAGCTGGTAAAAAGGAAGATCCCACTACAAAGTGTGTAATATAGGGTGGTCAATGATGGTTTCATATTTGTCAATATTAGGTTCATTAAGAGGGAATATGCAAAGATGATGTGAGTAGAAGTTGTAACATGGATAATAGAGGTTGGTGCTTACTACATCTAGTTTGAGACCTTCACATATCTCTAGGTAGTCTATACTCTCTTGTGCCCAAAGAAGCTCCCATGATATCCATTTGAAAGGTTGAAATTACTTGAAATAGCCTGAAAACTTACCTCTACATATGATAGGTAAGAAAAAACACAAGAAGACATGGGTGTGGTTGATCACCATCACAGCCTTTGAGGTGACGCAAAAGCAAGATATTGCTACATTTGATTCAAAATGGGATCAATATCCTCTTGAGGATTATCAAGAACCTCGTCCATGTTTTGACAACATTGAGATGGTACAACATTGGTTGGGGAAGAAATTTTAATATGAAGAGGCCTTGGAAGTCCATTGGCTGAATGCAATAGATGACTATGATATTTGCATTAGGGACTATTGTAGGATGAGCCTAAAGCTAGCAAAAAAGTTACTAAACATGCAAACACCCCTCAAAGCATAGGACAAGGATGTCCCTAAGATAATAGATCCCTTGCACAACAAGGACAAGATCTATGAAAGACCCATTAAAAATGCAAAAATTGGGTGTGAGGGGAATGATGATATTAATCATCAGGGTCAACATGTGGTTCATTTGACAAGTGAATGGATTAGGAAACCTTTTTGGATGGATATAATTCCTCAAGCTCTAACTCTTTAGGCTACAACCTAACCAAAGAAAGGAAAAGGAACAAAGGTCACCATACCAACTTATCCTACCAAATCACTAGTGAAGCCAAAGATGGTACACTAGCATGAGAGGGAGGTTGATTGTTTTGAAACACAAAAGGGTAAGGGTAAGAAGATAAAGGAAACCCCTAGAAGGAGAGAGAAAGAGGAAGTGGCACAAGAAAAAATAGGTATTCAAGAAGAAAAAGCTCAACAAGAGAAAGAAAAGGTGCAACAGGCACCAAAAAAAATTCTACCACCTCGAGCCTTAGCAAAAGAAGATTCCCCATCAGTACCCAAAAGAGCCTGAATAGAGATGATGGTTGTAGGTGTGAAGAGGATACTAAAGAAGAAGAGTAACCCCTTACCAAAAATTCCAAAAACCATCCATGAGGTGGAATATGAGGAGGAAGGGAAAAAATTAAATTTGTACCTTTGAGTAAGAGAACTCACTCAACTACTATGGTTGAAGAAGAGAGGAGAAGAAGTTCAACTTAGATACCTCCATCTATCCATAGGGAGCCCATCTAGATTTAGACCTTTGAATATGAGAAACAAAAATAGATTGTAGAAATGGAGGGCAAGGGGGAAGAAAATTTTGACCTCTCAAACTTTGATTTTACGTCTATAGGCATCGAGATGGTAGAACAAAAAATATGGAACACCCTTAGGAAGGAGCCATTGGGGTAAGATTGGAGTCAACTACCTCCACTACCATAAGGACCTCTTGGCATCCCCCCCCCCCCACTAGCATAGGGTATGCCCAAATTAATAGATCAAGGATGAGTGGCTCCACCTCCTCTTGTGATTGAATCTAAATGTCAAAATCTAGAAGAAGGAGAATATGTTGCATGTCAATGAAGTATCCAAGGAAGGATAGATAGTAGAAGAAAGGAAATTAGATACTCTACATATAGATGCTAGGTCTCCAACCCAACATGATATAGAAACTTTCTCTAGAGTTCTTCCTCAACATAAGAAGACTCTAGAGAAGAGCAATAAGGGAAAGGAACCTACAACAGAACCAACCTCTTTAGTACAATATATGTCATCAATGGGCATGAAACCATCATGGTTGAAGAAGGAAGTTATGTTCAAACAAAAGAGATAGATAGAATTAACTAAAAAAGAGGAAATTTTGGAATTAATAAAGGCAACCCAAAAACTTGAGCCACTTAAGGGTGATGTTAGAACACTTGCCTTCATAATGAATAATCAAGATCAAGACCTCTTGGCCCACATTTTCATTCCACCTCCCCATCCATACATTGAAGAGTTGACTCTAAAGGACTATTAGATGAAGGAGGTCATAATGGGTAAGCCTATGGTGGATATTTTAAAGCTCTTGATTACCTAAATGAGGTAGTGGAGCCAATAGACTTTGTGTATTTTGAGATTTCTCTAGAAAATGCATTGGAAATTAGGGAGACAGGGCCACAAATGGATTCCTTTTTGGATGCTTTTCAGAAATGACATCACAGTTTGGAGGAAAGGGGAGTGCAAATAATACAAGGTAATTTGAACCTTTTGCACAACATCCAGACAAATGCTTACAAATTGGTTATCGTTATTAACCATAATTTTGGGTTGATGGATGAGGTATGTACCTAGGCCAATGAATTGAAAGTACTCAAATATATTAAAGGGAAAAAGTACTAGAAGTTTATGGAAATATAATTGGTGAAGGAACTAGATAATTTAGATGGCTGGATAGAGAAGATATCTTTTGGGAATAAAGTCATGGAAGGACTACACGAGGATATTCAACAAATAAACAATAAGATTTGAGAAATTTTTTTGGAAGTGGATAAATAATACAACATTGCGAGCCTTGAGATTTTTGAAGGTGATTCAAAGACTAAACTGTTCTTAGTACAAATAGTAGTTCAAAAATTTAAGGATACATTTGAGAAAACTTCATCAGAAGATGATATTAGACAAGCTTTCAAAATAGAAGAAGCATTATTAGAAATTGATTCTTAGCTTGAGGATTTTGTGGATATGAGAATAGAAGTGAGAAACTATTGACAAGTAATTTGAAATAAGTATGATTCATTAGATTTAATAGAGGCTAAGGAAGTAATGGAGATAATAGAGAAATTCAAAAGAAAGCATCCGAATATCATTTTGGTATAAAAGGGAAGAAAACCTGGATGTTGGAAATCAAGTTTTGATAGATAGAAGAATTTTTGGATTTTTGGGTCCTTTCACCAAGGTGCACTTTTCCAAGGAGCACTTTTTGAAGGTAAACTTTTCCAAGGAGTACTTTTTGAAGGTGCACTTTTTTCAGAAGTGTACCAACAATTTTGAATAAGAAGCAGTGCATTGATAGTTAACTTTTAGTTACTATTTTAGATTGTTCTATGCATCGAAAGCACATTTTTATGGTAGTTCAACTCCCAAAAACACCTAGAGAAGTTTAAGCTTCCATTTTTAGAGCTCTCAGTGACTCCTAGATCATCTCATGGCCTCTATCTTCTTATATCCTTCTTCTTTTCTTCTTTTAAGTCATGTAGAAGCTCATACACCCAGTAATTGATAAAAACAAGGGTAGAGACTTGCTTAACACCATTTAGAGAGTTAGTTTGTATGTAAATAGATTTATTTTATTAGTTCTTTTAGTATGAGTCATATTAGAAGAGCTCTCACTCCTAAAAAAAAGGAGGGGAGGATCTTTTTTAAATACATAGATGTATTATGTACTCTAAGCTGTTATTTTGATGCAGTAATATATGTTATTATTGCTCTCATTTTGAGTGTAGTAAATCTTTTTAGAGGGTGTTATTTTTGTGAATGCATGTTCATGAATAATAGTGGAGCTAGTGGTTTTATTATGTTGTTATGATTGTGTGACCTTTTAGTTCTAATATTTTCCTTATGTTAACAAATTTTGTTGTTGTGACAAATTGGAGAAAGGATCAGTATTGTTCTTGCATAGCATTTTATCTCATGTGAACTTTTTGTGGCCTCGTGATTTGATGAAATGTGAAACATCTTTTGGTTACTATTGAAGTTCCTATCGGCAATTGTATATGTGGTGTTGAGGAGTGTTGCTCCAATTTTCAATGGTTTCCTACCAGATCCTTTTGATAATAATTTGCAGACATGTTGTTACTTTGGCTTATATCCATTAGGAATTTCCTGTTCAATAATTTTATTTAGTTTTTTGTTAGTCTATCTTCATTATTTTATTTTTAGAACATTTGATTAAAATAGGAATTCATATAGTTACATTATTTAGAAATTAACAAAAAATACAAAAATATATCTCTTTTGTGGTTACATTTAAGCAAAGTTGTGCAAAGTGGTGGGTACCAGCAAAGACCTCCTTGTGAACATTCATATTTATCTTTAATTGAGTTACCTAGTAGATTGTAAAATAGCCATCTAGAACCTTGGAGTTGGTCATTGATCAACTTTTCAAGAGAGAGATCTGAAAGGATTTCTTTCATTAAGCATTGTGCAAAATGATCACTCAATAAAGTGTTCTCATGCAGATTTTTAGTTCCTACAAAGGGAAAAATATGAATATTTTCCTATATTAATGTCATGCCAAAAATAATGGGGCTAAGATACAAATTTTTTATATTTAAAGGTCAATAAGTCCACTATGTTGATGCATGTTTGACTAAGGCTCACATGACAATTGGGGTTTGACATGATTCTATATATTCATTTTACAAGTTAAACTATAGGTATATTAAAATGCAAACATAGGCTTCCCTAACACTACCTTAATACATTACCTAAGGATTTATTACTCAAGGATGCATTAATGTTTCATCAAATCAAATAAAGCAACAAATACAATTTTCCAATTGTAATATGAATTTCATCTTATTGTTAAGTTCATGATACAATTATAAAGTGAGATACATTATTTATCCCTAATATAACATCCCCACTAACTATCTTCACTAACTAACTCATTTCACTTTTGAATCAAAACAATCGATTATTTAAAATAAAGCAACCATATACAATTTAATTAAAAAGATCTAAAGCATTAATACTTTTAAATCATAAACTAATTAAACAAACTATTGTAACTATTATCCACTAACTAATTTCTAAAATAACATTAATTTCTACTTCTAACCCTTTTTAAAGCTTTATTAAAAATATATCAAATTAAATTATAATAGGCTAAAATAATACTTCATAAATACTAATTCTAATTACAAAAGAAAGTTAAATAAAAATAAATTTAAATTTTACTATATTACTATTAATTAAAACTAATTATAAATCTAACACTTAACAATAAAATTTTATCTAAGACTAAATAATACTAACTAACCAAAAATTAATATTAAAACATTTAAATAAAACTTACTTCAACTATCTACAACTAACACCTAACTACATACATATTAACCATTCTACTAACCAAATCCTAACATATCCTAACACCTTAATCCCTTACCTATTCTCTAATCTTACCACCTTAACCCCATTATATTTTCCACAACCCCCTTTCCATGCTACCCTAGGCTCATGTGGACACTCCATGCATGGGTCATGTTGCCCAAGGAAGATTGCAGGTGTGTGTGACTTGGAGTGTGTGGAGGGAAAGTCAAGGGTGGCAGATGTACGTCTCCTCTCCTCTACCAGCTTTAAATATGACCTTGTTTATAATGTTGCACCCCCCCTTTCATCAACCAAACTTCCTCCACATGTCATCAAAAATTTTTTTAGAAGGTTTCACATGGACCTAGGCATGTACTAACAGCCACCAAGTATAGACCCTAATCTAAGTATGCAAGGTTTCATAAAGACTTGCTTTGAAGTCTAAAATTTTATTGGAGGGTGGGGTTTAAAAAGATAGTTATGTTTATGTGTTAAAGTTAATTAGGTAAAGCTTAGGATAAACATAGATACATTTTTAAATATTTTATTTTTTATTTATTTTTTATTCATTTCTTTTTATTACATAATTCTCTTTTAAAATGTATCCAAAGATACTAAATGGGATCTTAAAAGGAATATTGATGCAGGAGCATCTTGGGTTGCCTTGTTATCCTACTCATTTTTTGTTCATTATATATGTTGATGCCAAGTTACTATAGTTCTAGTGGATGTCGAGTTATTGTACCTCTAATGGATTTTGAGTTATTGTGGCTCTAATGTGTGCTGAGTTATTATAGCTCTAGTGGATGTCAAGATCCTATAGCAATCTAGTGTCAATCAAGTGTTCCTTCATGTGTCGAGATACCTAGTGTATACCATGTGACTCTTCATGTGCTGAGTTACCTAGTGTATGTTGAGTGACCCTTTATGTGCCAAGTTTTCCTAATTTTAGGTTTAAGTATATTTTAGTTTTGAAGTATAATTGTTCAAGTTTTGAAAATATACAACTAAAAGTTTAAGTTCTATTTCAGTTCAACTAGTTCAAGTTTTAGTTTGTAATGGATATATATAATAGTCTAATTTTTGGTTTTAGTTCAACTAGTTAACAACTAGTAGTGTTCCAATATAACTAGAGCTCCCAATATAGAAACTTAGGCTTTGATACTAGATGTAACACCCAACCAAGGGATCCAAAAGAATTAACCTAAAGTCTTACTAAGTTTTACCAAACATTTTTTAAAAAGAAGGAATAACATACACTTCAAACATTAAGTAGTGGAAGCAATAACATATAGTCATAATTAAGAAAACAAAATAGATTGCATTCCTTAAGGATCCCAAGACGTTGAATCACATTTAAATATAATTAATACTAAGTCTAATAAATACCACATCCACAAGAAAGAATAATTTAAAGTCTAAAGTCCATATAATAATATACATTTGTTCTAAATGGCACTTGGCAATAAAATTTAGAATACTCAATCATCCACTGTACATGTCATAGGGTATGAAAGGCTAAAAGAATATACAATTATAAAAATAGAATTACATTATCCTATTCAGATCCATGATACAAAGTACAATACAATAAATGAAATCATCCATCATAAAGATATAACTATCCATCATAAAGATACAACCATCCATCATAATACACAAGAATAGAATGAAAGGAAATGCAGACAAGGAAACTCTAGCCACGACATCTATAGATGAATCTCAATGGTAAGAGTAAAAAGCACTACTACCTAACCACATGGTAACCTAAAAAGGCCCACTCCCACCATGCTACGGAGATAGTCTCAAGTCCCAAATAGGATATCAATCCAAATATCAAAAGTACTCTCTAAGTCTAGGGAACCCTAAAAGTAATCTAACTCAAAGGTTCCAAGATAAATCAACATCTAGACCTAGAGGCACACAAAACACATAGGAAACCTACTATGTAAGTGGATAAGTGTCATCACAAGAATCAACACCAGAGTTACCCTAGCAATCTCTCAGGACCCCAACCCCCTAGTATTCCTATGTGGCACTAGAATCCTCTCATACTAACAATGCAAGGTCACAACCAAGCATTCTCTCTACTCCCATCCTCATCTGTATTAGCACTCAAGGCATGGACAAGAACATACAAAGACTCTTATTAGGTTCATTTTACTCTCATTTAATGTAGTGTTTTCACTTATTAAACAACTTACAATGGGTTACCCTGGTAACTACTTAGGGCTTTGACCTCCATTGTGAGCCATTTCCTGACATTACATATAGATAACCTACCCTAAGCTTATGAAATCGCAAATCAAAAAATCATAGTAAACCACCTTACTCTTATACAAGTGATTGGAAAGCATCAAAAGATAAATCACAATACCCATTAGTTCTCTATTAGCATCCAAAAAGTATCCCAAAAATACTGATTGAAGACTCAAAATATTTAAGTCAAGTAGGTCATAACGCTCATCCTTTTATCCCATAATAACACTAAAAATAATAACCAAAAATATAAACAAAATCATCAAGGAGCATACCAATCACATTACCATGGTTGAGTTTAAAAGATCAATCAACATAATACCACAATCACAGAACTCCCAAGCCTTTGGTAGATGTACTAAAATTGGTCAACACTCTAGTCAACCCAAACCAAAAACATAGACAACATACATACAACATAGTGTAGGTTTCATAGTTTGATTTGATTTTAAAAATATATTATTGAGTTAAATTTAAGGTTTTAGTTTTCATTTGAATGTATATTCTAGGTAGATGAGATTCATAGTTTACCATATAATTTAACTCATTCATTTATTCAAATTAACTATAGAATTACCCACTACTAACATTATTCCCCTTTGAAAGTGATGAAATAGATTAACAAAACAAAACAACTAAGATGATTTTACTTATAATAATTTTTTAATATAAATCATTAATCAAATATGAAACCATAAAAAAATTGTTGAAAACCTTTTTTTGTTTCTAACTTTATAACAGTTAATTTTTCATAACAAAGTCGCAGACTAACATTTGAACAATTCATTGAGAAGCTAAAAATAGAGTCATAGGCTAGCATCAACAATGATTGAGAAGCCAAAAAATATTATTTTTATTGATTATATTTGAGATTGTACAATGTACATACTATTAATTCATAACATAGATATTCAAAATAGCTGATTAAATTAGCCTAATTTTACTATTTCCTAATTTGCATTAAAGGGCAAGGCCTAATGTGAAGAAAAACAAATATCTTTAAAATATTTTTTGGCCAAAGGGTAAGGGTCAAGGAAATAAGAAATAGGGAACCATAGGACATGGAGGATTAGTAGGCTAAGGGCTTGAAGCCTTCAATTAGAAAGGTCTTCAAGCCCCTTTATAAGGAATCTCTTGGAGATGATAATATCACTAAATTCATGCAGCTATCTGAAGTCAGTGTCACACATAGAGACACCCCTCAAAGCATGGGACAAGGATGTCCCTAAGATAATAGATCCCTTGTACAACAAGGACACAATTTATGAAAGACCCATTATGAATGCAAAAATTGGGCATGACGGGAACAATGATATTATACATTGGGGTCGACAGGTGGTTAAATTGACAAGTGAATGGATTAGGAAACCTTTTTGGATGGATCCAATTCCTCAAGCCCTACCTCTTCAAGTTACAACCTGACTAAAGAAAGGAAAAGGAAAAAAGGTCACCATATCAACTTACCCTACCAAATCACTAGTGAAGCCAAAGATGGTACACTAGCATGACAAGGAGGTTGATTATTTTGAGACACAAAAGGTTAAGGGTAAGAAGATAATGGCAGCCCCTAGAAGGAGAGAGAAAGAGGAAGTGGCTCAAGAAGAAATGGCTATTCAAGAAGAACAAGATCAACAAGAGAAAGAACAGGTGCAATAGGCACCAAAATTTTTTTTGCCACCTTGAGCCTAAACAAAAGAAGACTCCCCATCAGTGCCCAAAAGAGCATGAATAGAGATGATGGTTTTGTATATAATAATATGTTAGCAAAGGAATACTAATCTATCAAAAGAACAAAGCATTAACTAACAAAGATTAACATAACATATAAGAGAGACTAAAAGAGGAAACAACTCAAATGAGAATATGAGCCATGGAAGAGGCTCTCTCAATGAGATTGTTCTCTTGATTTGGAGATGAGTCTATTTTCTTAGATTTGGTATGTTTGCTCAAGGTTCTCAAAATAGCTTCAATGGAGATGGATGGGTAAGGGAAAATTGGTAGCTTTGTGAGCTCTCAATTTGGCATTATAAGGGTATGATTAAAAGGCTTTGTTTCTCAAACTAACATTATAACTTTAGCTCAAAGGTTGTGATGAAATGGCTTGGGAGGGGATTCAATTTATAGGCTAAGGGCTTGAGGGATGGAGGGCTAAGATACAAGGAGAGGTGAAAGCTTAAGGAGGGCTAGGATGCACTCAAAGGGGAGCACATGGATTGTGCTTGTTTAGCACCAACCAGGGAGTGACACATGTCACAAGGTGAGTGGATGGAGGAAAGGGCAAGGATGAGTCAACAAAAGAGGCTCAAGGGATAATATATTCATAAAGACCCTTCATAAATGGCTTGTAAGAGAAATGAATGGGTTTGTAAGAGTCTTTATGGCTTATGGTTGGGATATTTTGGAGGGAGTTGAGATTGTTGACTTTGCTTGGCTTAGGAAAGTCTTAAGCTTACTTAGGGAATGTGACAAGGTTAGGGGGGGGGGATTAGAGATGTTTTAGGATTAGACTAAGCTTGTTAGAGATATGCAAGTGGATGGCATTCATGAGGGTGGGTGAGTTAGTGACTAAGCTTAGTTAGTATGGGTGGATGGGGTGGATTAGGCTAAATAGAGGATTAGGGATAGGTTAGGGGTTATTGAGGGCTTTATTTATCAAATAGATTTATTTAATAAATGAGGATTTTGGAATTAGATAGAAGAATAGGATTTAATTGATAAATGATAAGTTATTTGATTTATCAATTAGGACTATAGATGATTAATTAAATTAATCAGCTAGGGGATGGCAAAGGATTAAATAAATAGGAATTTAATTAATGATGCCTTTAGATATAGCCAAATAGGATTACCAAAGTGGTGTAATCAAATTTAGGTGTCTAAATTTTGCCCCTCTTTGACATAGTGTTGAGACAACATTATTTCAAAGAAGTTTGAATGAAGACGACACGAGGAAGATGTTTTAGCAACAAGGTTGTCCCAGTCTTGGATAAGAAGAGGAGAGACTAGACTTAGATGATGCCCCCTCAAGAATGTGGTGGAGAGAGAAATGCAGCTCGACGACTTCTTGAAAAGCACCAAAAATTGAGATGAGTAGAGACATAGATTGGCAAAGAGAAGGCGCTAAATTAGCTCAAACTCTCACTACAAGAGAATGATAAAGGGAGGTCAGATTCACCAAAGGAAGCAAGCTTAAGACATTCTAGGATTGGGGGGAGGAAAGAGCAGAGTGCTATAAAAAGGAATCTAGGATAGGGTGAGGGATGAGGGGATGACAAAGCTGATGCAATAGGATTTCAAAGAGTCAGATTGGCAAAAGATGGGTTTCAGAGATCCCTAGGACTAGGATTGTGGATCTCGAAAGATGAGGCTTGGTGGATTGATTGGATTGGTGGATCCCTAAGACTAGGATTGTGGATCCCTAAGGCTAAAAGTGAAGATTTATTCAAAGAGATACTGATGCATATGCTGGGGTAGGAGAGACAGATGCTAGATATGGATGGGGGATAATGGAGATGAAGGGAATCCATTGAAGCTTTTTGAGCAAGGGGATACTTGAAAGAGAAGTACCACCATGTAGTTGAGTACTAAATTTTCTATAGGACTATTGGTTAATTTCCAAGGTTACCAAGAACATCAAGGCCTTTTCACCAATGGTCCAGAGGATTGACAAACTGACTTTAAACAAACACACAAGGATTGCCCCAGCATCACACATGAATCTCGGAGGAAGCAGCATGGAATCGACACTAGGTAACCCACAAGCAAAAAAGAAAAAGAAATAAAAGACTTGATCAAGAACTCATGCTAAGATTACCCCATTCGTAGCATACCATGATATGGAAGATTGTGGCAACCTTGAGGAGGGAACAAAAAGATTTCTTGGAAAAGATATTTCAAGACCCAAAAGGGAAGATTCCAAATCAAAAGAAAGCAAAAATCCAAAAGAGAACCGTTTTCCAACGAGATGGGTAGGATGAGGTACTAATAGACCAAGATCAGACATGAGGAAAGCTATATCCTACAAGGATCTATCGGAGGGTACCTAAGCTAATGGATTTGGATGAGTGATGCGTCTGGCAAGCTGAACTAAGAAGGATAACACTTCCGTGATAGGAGTTCTAGCTAAAGGATGCATTGGAATAGCTAACCAAGGGTTGTACGATGTGTGCAAGATGTTGATCAAGGATGAACTGACACAAAAGCTGGATAGATACAATGGTATGAAGCTAAATTAATCTATGTTAATGTTGTAAATAAAATCAAACATTGAATTACTGAAATGCAAAATGGAATTTCAAAACATAGACTACTTCATCAAATTGATAGATAATAAATTATAGTTTCATAAAGTTTGAAACATGGTGATAAATCATAAATGTGTCAATGAAAATGTTTAAACATAGTTTATCAATGATCATAGACTCATATTATCAAAGATGAAAATGCCTTTCAAGGGTCAAATGGGTCATCAAAATATGAGGGATCAATGGCTTCATCCTCATCTATATCATTTCCTTATCATTGGAACCCAAACTGATTCCAGTAGCCCTAGATGCAACCACACCCTCCTCCTCATCCTCCTCATCCTCCTCAACATCTAGCAAGGCAATTCTAGATATATCCTAGACAATCATATCCAATTTAGGTGTCTCAAGTAGTACACCCCACAACTTCTCTGGTCCCTTCTTATATCCTAGATCCTTGCATGGTAGGAGGTGCCAGTTGTTGTGAATAAATACCATTTCCTCTACTTTCTTCAAACCCAACTAGTTACGCTTCACTGAGTGGATAAAGGAGTATGTACTCCAATTCTTCTCAGTAGTAGAAGAACTCATAGCCTAGAGAGACAACCAACACAATTAAAAAAAATGAGAAATTATAGTTTTACAATACAATAGGAATTTAAGAGTGCTATTTCGACAAGCTAAGTGGCCATAAGGAAAGGAAAAAAAACTTAAATACATACTTGTGACAAGATCTTAATGGAAAGTGGTTGGAGGTACATGTAACTTTGCTCATGTAAGTACCACCATCCAATGAAATCCATTCTAATTTTCTCATTGATTGCATTAGGGTTTGCATTTTTTTCTGAGACAAAATCTACAAACTCTTTGCTAACATTCGATGCCATATCAGGTTCACTAAAGAGCCTTCTAAATGCCCTCTTATACCTAGTAGAAACTTCAAGATCTCTGTATGGTGCCACTCTACCAGGAATATAAAGTATCTCATAGCTATAATATTTGGGAGAAAGTGCATATGCTAGGAGGTGTAAAGGTGTAGTCATCTTGTTCTAGTGATGTAGAACAAATTTCTTCACCTTATTGTACAAGGTATCCTCAGGATCCTACTCTCCCCTCTAAATGACTTGGGATGTCAAATGATGTACATGTAAGTTATCTTGATGTAGTGTTAATAACTTAATTAAAATAAAAAATTGAAATCTCTCAATAAACAAAGATAAAGTATTGTCTAAAAATTTAAACTTATAGATTTCATTCTTTCTAGCATGGAGTCCATGGCATTATTTATGTCCCCCAAACAAGTCTCATCAGTGTTGGCATACTAAAGCATATACATGATGGGCTTGGTAAGTTCTAATGCATATTCCACCCTATTCCAAAAATCATCATTCAAGATCATATCCTTTACAATTTTAGCCCTTTCTATATCGGCTTGCTTCCATTCACCCCATTTGTTGCTAATAACCATTTGACACAATGCTTCTTTCACCCTCACAAGTTGTCTAAGGAAGATTGGGTGTAAAGAAAACCTTGTTTTAGCAACCTATTACCATGTTAGTTCAAATTATAAGTTAATATAATTACACATTTCAAATATCAAATATGTAAACAACAAAAAAATTTAAAAATATGTATTCAATTATGTAAAGTATGAAACAAAAATTAAAATGATAAATGAAGCTAAATAAAGTTTAAAATTTACCTTTAATAATTCCAAGTAGGAGAAAGTTCTAAAAATTGCTTGTGACATATGGTGGTTTGTCACAAACATTTGGATCTTCTTGCCCTCCTCATACACTTTTTTCACCCATTCAATTTGGGTGCCAATTGATTTCATCACCAAGTTTAAGAAGTGGACAGTGCATGATGCCTAAAGATATGCTCATATCACAATTCTACCAAAGCACCTATAGCCTTACAAACTTTAGCATTAGTTTTTATTACTTGGACAACATTGTCAACTCCAATAGACTCTATGGATTCAATGAGAAGTTTGACAATAAAATTTGCATCCTTTCCTACCCTTCACAATCAATCATCCTCAAAAACATTGCCCCCTTGGGGTAGACAACAATCACATTTATTAATAGACAATTTTTGCAATCTTCCATCCATCAGAGACAATGCTCAACCCCATTTGGATCCAAGAATCTCTTATTAGTTTGAGGAGGTTTTCTACATTCTTTCTCTCATTATGCAATATGGTGGTTCTCAAATTTTCATATCCAGGGGCTCGGTAACTATGAGGTGTTTCATTTATTGCTTGCACTATCTCTCTCGAATAAGGTGATCTCAGTAGATTGAATGAAACACCATTCATAATGAGGAAACACCCCATCTCTATGTAATTAATTTCTCACATTTTATTTTCAAATGCCTTATCTAATGGGCCTCTCTTGTGGGATGGGGGTGTTTTTAATTTCATCTTCATTTGTAGATGGGGTAGGTAGGAAGGGATGTGGTCTAGTGATTTTTTGAGAGGGTGGTGTTGGTGGTTTTTTCTTTGATTTATCTTTTTTCACCTTTAACACTAACCTATTAGCCTTTTGTTGTTCTTTTAACATGCCTACTATTTGAGAAGCTGACAACCCCTTTTTATCTCCCTTTGGGGGCCCCTCACACATGCTAATCACTTGAACTAGTGGGCCTATCAAATGATGTTTGGCCCAGTAATATTGATGCAGGAGCATCCAGAGGTATAAGGGCAATCCTGTGTCACCCAAAAAAATGTACTTAGACTTAGTTTTTGTTTCATGTATTTACATTTTTGGATACCCATTTGGCTCAAATAAAGGTTCTAACTCTCATAGTTCAACTATCAGTGCATTTGAAAATCCCGAAAAAATAGGAGCATGTATTTGGGCCATCATTTTGGTAAACTAGAAGGTGTGAATTGGCCAGATGAACGTAATCATGATTTAGAGCATTCCAGAAAAAGAATCAGGTCAATAGACCCCACGGTTTGAAAGTTATTGCAGTTTTTCGAGTTTTGGAGACCTCCTAAGAATGCTTCAAAGTCAGGTTTGGGGCATTAAATGACATCAAAAAGGACCAAAAAATGGGGGACGAGTGAAGTTTGTCTATATTTCTATAGAGCGCTTTGAGAGCTTTCCAAAAATGTAAACGGTTCGTCAATCGGAGCTACGGTTCAAAAGTTATGCCTCCTAGAAGTTCGGCTACCGTTTCTGGATTCTTCTAGATTTGCACTGACTTCTAACGCAGCTTCCGAAACCTTCTATTCCATTGGTGGATGCCTACTAGCACTTTCTAGAATGTACTCCTAGTCCTTAACCCTCTGGGGTCTATTTAATGAGATTTCTGGCATTGTAAAAGGCAGTTCGGATTGGAGCTTGAGAGGAGGTGCTAAAAGGAGAAATATTCTCCAGATTTATGCTATTGTAAGCCCGTAGGGCATTTTTTGTAGTTTATTTTCTCTGCACTGTTTGTACTAGCCTATTTTCTCAGTTAATATAATTTCCCTTTTCTATTGTGTCCATTCTGTTGTTGGGTCGTGTCCCCATCAAATATGAGCTTCTATATTGGTTTTGGCAAAAAATGCATTTCCATATATACTCGCCCCTCCAACACATTGCTCAATTATTATTGCATACTTCCACAAAGGAGAGCTTTTATCAATTTTAAATCTTTGGGACCCCACCCCACCCATTGAACCCTAACTACTCATTCTATGATTCTTGCAATCTATTAAACATTTTTTCTTTTTTTAGAACTTATACAAAACTTGATAAAAAATTAGAAGAATAAAATACCTAAAAACAAACTATGAAAGAAGCAAAACAAAGGATCAAATGCATACCTATAACACTTAGCACTAATTATTTGAGGGATTTGAGACTCCACAAACAATCTCTACAACCTTCTCTTCAAACTTACAAAATAGCCACACAAAAATGAGAGAGAAAATGAGAGATTAGATGAATGAAAAGTATCTAATATGCCTTCCTTTAGGGTTTAAAATAATAATAATAAACTCATTTAAAAAATGTTTTTATGACCACTTTATGGACCCACATGCCACGAGTCCTCCCATATTTTCTTGACTCCATGGTGGGTCCATGTTTGGGCCTATGGTCCACTCGGGTCCACACATAGGCCCAAACAAAAACCCCAAGTGTGGACCTAGGTGGACCCACAAGCCCAAACACAGACCTTGCTCAGAGTTGTAGCAAACACGAGCTCAAATATATACTTAGACCTTAGCTCCAAGGCCCGAACTAGACAACTCAGATTATTTGAGAAGAATCAATTTTTGGAAGTTAATAAAATTGATAAAATAAAAATGGTTTTCCACTATATGGTTGTTCATTAAGGGTTGTTTGTGGCCGTATTTGGTAGATTGATTTCTGCCATTTTATTTCTAGTTTTGTTTTGCATTATGCAATATGATTGATGTTGAGGTTATAATAACAATAATAAAATAATAATTTTATTCTTGATATAGATTAAAGTATTTATTACTATTGTGTTAGTTTCTAGATTATCAAAGCAAAAACTGCAGAATTGCTTATACATAGTAGTATTAGTAT
Source organism: Cupressus sempervirens (assembly GCA_028749045.1). Classification (NCBI taxonomy): domain Eukaryota; kingdom Viridiplantae; phylum Streptophyta; class Pinopsida; order Cupressales; family Cupressaceae; genus Cupressus; species Cupressus sempervirens. The sequence continues at coordinate 478,617,107 of CM053792.1, forward strand.
TAAAAAATAATCATTTTGAGTTGACATTGTACATATATCTCTATATGGTTATATAAATCTACTTAAAAAAATTATGTTTTTAAAATTCATATATAATTCAAATTCATTTTTGGATTGGATTTTCTATGTTTTTTACCATCAATATTATACATCATCTATCATGGAGTGCTTGGGGAGAAGATACCATCAAAGGAAATAAGAGAAGATAAGAGAGGATACATGTTTTTCTTCTCTTCATTTTTTCACATGTGGTCTCTCCTCTCCATCCATTTAAATATCATTTGATTGATCTTGGTTTTAATCTTAAGTCATAAAAGGGTTATAAAAATGAATGTCATCCATACTTTAAGACAAATCTAATAAGCTAATACTTTGCATGCTACTACGATTCCAACATACTTAGAACAACAACAATTTTAGGAAACACAAAGTTTTTAAATCATGGTCTTTCATTAAAATGCTATAGTAATTAATTCTTGATCACTAAAATTTACAAGAAATTTCTTCTGCAATTAGTAATTATATTTTATTCTTAGCTGCATTTTAAAAACATTTAGAACTAACAAATATAAACACTATCGGCTATACACTTGTACCTTTTTGGTACAAGTGCTAGTAGAGATTGTTGTTGCAATTCATTTAGCAGATGTAAAATTCCCCCCAAAAAATACTAGTTTCATGATATAACATCATACCTCTAAGCGTGTCCTTTGAAAGTCTCCAAAGAACTCATGATCATCAAGGCATTGTGCCTGCAACTTTCGAAAGATTCTCAAAAAAATAATTTTATGTGTATCTTGTTGTTTTCATTGTTTTGATAATTTGGTCCTCTGCAACACTTTGAGAGCTTGGATAAAATTTACTTGGAATTTGGAATTTAGAATTTGAAATGCTTTAATTGTTCATTGATAGAATTATACAATCTTTTGTGGGTTTATTTTTAGTAAATTGCACATAAAAATAATGTAAAACCCTAGAGTGTTAAGGGCCATTATATTGTAATATCTTTTTGAATCAAAGAAAATGAAACTAAGAAAAATTAAATGAAATGATATTTGAACATTCAATGCTCTTAATAACTCAATTTATTCCAAGAAAAGACTTTGCAAATCCTTAGTTTGGTAAAGAAAAGTTGACAAATCTAAAACCAACACATTCAAATTGTAAATGCCAACCACAGTAACATATAAAATAAATAGTAGCTTGTTTACTTTCTATTGAAATATTAAGGTTTGGCAAAGGGTTTGTTTTTCTAGAAGAAAATCTATGACCACGTGAAGAATAGTAGGTAGCTAGGGGTATTCAAATTTGTGTAGCTCAAAGTTTTGCTAATGGTTTGTGACATTAGTTAAAGTGTAAGCCACAAATTAATTATTTCATTGTTTTTTCTATCTAATTATAGTTATTGTAAGGGATTCAATTTAATTTATGCCTATTTGAGATTTTTAAAAACTTTCCTCATATTCTTGACCATAAATTTGTGGCTTATTTTGGGTAGTTGGAATTTTAAAAAGTGAAGGACAATAAAATTCTCCATAGTAGCCCTCAAACCATAGACATGAAGTTGGAAATATGAGGCATATGGAATAAAATTCTCCATAGTAACCCTAAAGCCATAAACAAAGCTAATAATATGGGCAAACGACTAGTTTTCATGGCAGCAAGGAAACAACATAACTCAAACCCTATGGTTATTTTTTATGGAAGCAACAAAACACCATAACTCAAATCCTAAGAGCTCAAAAACTTTAGACAATAAACTCTAGAATCTTTTAAAAACTTGTGAAAATCCAAATTGATACACTTTCATGTTGTTGAAACAAAAAATAAACAGTGATGCTCTTGAAGCAAAAAAAACACTGAGCTGAAACGAAAAGGTTGCTTGTATCTAAATAATTGAAATCTAAAGCTAACAAGCTTCCAAAATTATCCATATAAAGTCTTCTATTTTTTTCTTATTGGTATAATGCTAAAATAAAATTGTATATCTTGAATAAAAATTATTTTTCTCCAATGAAAAATCAAATAAATTATATCTTTCAATATTAAAAAATAAATATTTATATTTAACTATAATGTTTTCTGCTTAATAAAATTTAGTGTTGCATGTTCATTGGTTACTTGACTATTGGCATAAATTAAAAATGAATTGATTTTCTAACCCTAGTATTTTAAAAAAGGGCTTTGTAGAGCTTGGGTCCATGCATTATGTAGGAAGAATGGAGTAAGTAGCACTAAAATAGGATATGTCAAATTTCTCTTTGGAGAGAAGAGTTGGTAAAAATAATTTGTGGGTATTAGCAAGACTTTGATGGATATAACCGAACAAATTAGAATTGTGTCTACATTAATAGTACCATTAAATATGTTTTCAAAATTTGCGTGCATATGTAATTTGGAGAATAAATGATCAAATTATTTCATTGTTTTCCATGCCCATCTAAACTATTGATATCTGCACTTGATTATTTCAACAATTCTAAGGTTTCTACTATGTAACATTGCCTTCTTGGAGTACCACAATGGAAAGATGTACTATTATTTGAATCACATTTATGATTGATATTAAACCCATATGTGGAGTAAATAGAGATTGTGTAATTTATTGCATGTAGACTACCAAAAATGGAAGTAGTCATCACATGGGTTCCTTGTTGTAGGGCTATTAGATTGAAACCATGCTTCCCAGCATACCAAGATCTCACTAATTTTCTACATGCCATCTTTCAATATTGTGTAAGATTAATTAGGTCATTATTTATGGGTGATTCAAGCAGACTTCAACAGAAAATTATAAAATATTTTTAGTTGAATTTAGCTCATATTATAACTATCTTTTTATGTAATATCAGTTGTTCTTATATCACATTCACTACAACTCTCTAGATTCTCTAGGTCTTAACACATCTTTTTTTGCACAACATCTTTCTTGAGCTATCAAACAACATATTACAACCACTTTATATCGTCTATGATCAATAGCCAATCAAAGTATATATTGTAAATTTGAGTGTGTCATACTAATTGTATGAGGCTGAGAAAAGATCACAATAATATTTGTCAGCTTTGATACTTTAGTACTTTTATAATGAAAACTTTCAATTAATAGAAATAAGTAGATCAGTTTAAGGAAAAATAAATAACATTAGCATGAGTACCCCACGAAAATTGGATTATAAAGTGAACTAAGTAAGATTATCTAATCAAATCTTAAGGTAAGGTTCTTATTTTATCTTCAAAGCATAACAATACCTCTTTAAGAGTTAACTTTTAAAAGAAGAAAGAGCCAAAATATACATAATGCCAAAATTCAATAGATCATACCTTGTGTACAAAACTGCACTAAAGAAGAATGATTGAAATATGTAATGGACAAGAATGAAAAGGAGCAACTGAAAGCTATTAAATAATAGAAAATTTAGATCAAGTTTCAGGGAAATAGTTTATACTCGTATTTCTTAAAGCAAAAGTAGAGCATGTTTATTGGGAACAATACATAAACAATAGTAAGGGAGCACATTTTTAAATCCTAATTAGGGTGTGTGCACCAAGTTGGTGTACCAAAAAGTTGACACCCACCAAAAAATCAAAAATTCTCAATAACCTGAGGGTTATTCAATAATTCAAATGCGGGCCAGACTTGGTATACAATCCTACCCATAATAAAAAAGAATAACTCAATTGAGTTGTTTAAATTTATATTACTTAAAAACTTGATCTTAGTTTATAAATTTATATTATACTAAAAATCTGATCGGGTTTCTTAAAATCAATCATATTTCTCAAAATTTGATTGGGTTTTAAGAAGTATAATTAATATCTACTACCCACATTTGAGGGTGTTTTTACACCCTCAAATGATAACAACATTTAGGCGACAATGAGAGGCCAAAACCTGATTGGGTTTGTAAAGAAATTAGTGTTTTTTTTTTGCATTTCATCCATGGCACCCCACAAGCAAGGTATGTGTTCATTCCCTTTGTTGTTTATGCATTTTTTCATCATAATTTGTAATGTGTTTTGGTAATTTATAATATTTGTAATTTCTTTTCATAATTTGTAATTTAAAAAAAAAAATTTAATATTAGATGCATCAATGAATAAAAAAAATGAGGTAGAGTTGAAAGACCACCTCTAGCAAAAATACAAGAATCAAACCCTTCACCCATAGTGAGACAACCAAAAAAACTCCACCCATTGTGACACAAACACAAAACTCTTCACCTACTACAATACAAGCACAAAACCCTCCACTCAATGTTCCCGTTCAATAATCAATGCCACCTATAAACCCTCTATGCATACCATTACATCATGTAAATACTATGAAAAGGGACCTCATAAACCACCTTACATAAAATATTGCTCACATTACCAAAATGGTCAATAGATTGTAGTCATCTACACTTCCTCACCACTCAACCCTAGCGAGTACACTTCAATAAATGGCCCAAAATAAAAATGAGTTGTCTAGGGAGGTTATGAAATGGGGTTCATAGAGGGATGTGTAATACATTTTATGTTGATGGATTATCATATCTGAAAGTGAAATATAAAGACATAAAGAATGATGGTATATGTGCTCTTTTCACTGATCCTATATTTGGTAACTCCCTATTATGCATAACCAAAAATTTTCTTATTCATGAGTGCACTCATGCTAGGATGAGATCTTGTTTTTGGAATAGGTGGTTTATGGTATTTTACCTACCACCATATAATAATTATGAGGAGCCTCTATATTTTTTGAGAAATCTATACTATGAGTTCATCCTTAGCAAGAAGCCAAATTACTTTGGCATCCATGGGTTCTAGGGTAGAGGGGGAGGCTTTTTGCAAGATAGACCTAGGGCTCATAGGGTGTCACCACAACATGAGAGGAGAAATACAAAATGAAAAACCATGCCTCATGTTGTGCTCCCAAGAATAATAAAGGAGTCTATTGATTTATAGACTCTTCATACATCTACATCATTGATAGATGTCATCATTGAGAATGGATCATAGTTAGGTGAAATTACTTCAGCTATGACATCTCAACCCTCATCAGATGTACCTATAGGGTCATCATAGCCTACGAAAACTCCATCATCATCATAATCACCTATGACACCTTGATCATCATTAGATGTACCTTTAAGGTCATCATAGCCTATGAAAACTCCATCATCATCACCTACACCACCAGTGTCATCCCTGTTTGTGCCACCTGCATCGTCATCATGTGCATTATTATAGTCTTTGGGGTGTAATCATCATTTTTGTTTTATTTTTTAGTGCATATGTGATGGGATGGATAGTGAGATGACTCAGGATGGAGTGTCATATCATCCATATGTATAATATGGGTAGACTTGTTATGCATACAAAGGTGGCGATTTAACACTCATTGATAGTTTGATGATGATGGTATTCAATGGGGAGGAGGCACATGTTTGTTATTATGAGTTTTGACATGATATTATTTAATCACCTAAAATCATAAACATAATTATTTTATTATTTTATAGAGCACTCTAGATTGATATGTGAATAATATGCAATGCAGGGTGTAGCAAGCAGTACAAGAACACCACTGAGTACTCATTCTTCTAGAGGTGTGAGGCTAGGAACAAGAACACCTGAGGTAAAGTTTTTTAAATATTCTTAAAAGTAAAATAATACATTGGCTTTGAAATATTATTTCTTAATTGGTATGCCACTAATAATACAAAGTTCCCTAAATGTTGTTTCTTAATTATTTTACAAGGAACATCGAATATCTAAGAGTTTTTACAAGGAAGCCAATAGAATATCCATGTCCAAGTTAAGTTGAAAAGTCATGTCATCTAATTACATCATGTGAAGTTTCTATCATGTTGAAACCTTTCCATCTCCTGCACCCATCATTCCTTTTCCATGTCCCATAACTATCATCCTTCTTTCATCCACCCCACTTATAGATCCTCCTCCATTTCCTACCATTATGGATACCCCTATTATAAATATCCTTTCATCTCCTACCATCATTAAACCCTCACATTCATCAAATCCATTCAATTCCCATCCACATATTCTATTCCTAACATTACCCAAACCTCATATAATAAACCTCACAAGTTCATCCTCCATATACATATCCCTGTTGAAGAACCTATCAACCTCCATATAACCTAGGATGCCTTATAGGATTGTGGAGGTCATGAATATTCACTTGTATTTATTAAAAAGGTGCCAAAAGTTCATTCACATATCTTTTTTCCTTCCCGATCTCTTTGTTTTCAATTTAGGCCTTGTAGCCTTTTTGAGCCCTAAATTTTCCTGTCAACTATCCTTCCAATCTCATCCTTCAAGTCCTTCTTGTGTCTTCTTTCTCTCCTATGTTCTTCTTTCTGTTATTGTTCCTTCTTGTCATTTACAACATTATCTCATATTTATAACAATACTCTTTACTATTTTATAGGTCTTGTTAGGGGCTGAAATTTCTCAAGTTGATGATTCTATGCTCTTTGCCATTAACTTTGGCCTTGATAGCTATGTCGTATCATAGTTTACACACCTATCAAGTTTAAAATTTGAGTTGAACTCATGATGTGTCTTATTGATTCCTTTTATGTTATATTTGTGTCTACTTTTGTGTACTCCACATAGCTCAAGGTATCAATAAAAAAAGGTATTAAATACAACTCAAGTTTATATTTTGAAATTTATTATGAATGAATGTAAATACATGTACTCAATATTGATGAATATGTGTTGACTCGTTTGTTGAATATATGTAGAAATAATTGATTTTTGTAGAGTTGATGAATGCACCTAACATTGCTAATGTTCAAGAAAGGGAAGAGGTAAAATTTCATATTTTTCTTCTATTAAATTTTAACATTGTGTCATAAAATGTTATGTGTTTTCACCCAATAAATTGTCAATTATGTCTTTTCAGTGATGTTGCCTTCTATGAGTATATGACAAGCATTTGAGGTTATAGTATGAATTTTTTCTCTATGTACATATTAAGCAATTGCATTTACAAATGAGTACATTTTTTTAATAGCAATTATCAATAATTTTGGCTTATTAACATATGTCATTTATCTTTTACCTATTACAACACCCTTTGAGACTTCATAAAAATCCTTTCTAATTTCATTTTTTTAGGAGTCCTCAGCATCAAGATGGGGTCAAACACAACAAAGGTGAGATGTATGCTTGTATATTCTTAATTGAAGCCCTCTTTTGATCTCAATTTAGATTTCTTTTGTGTATGATACAAATTCATAATGCCTACAATATAATTCTAACATTTTATTGCTTGCCATATAGGTTGTATCTCATACTAGCACTGATTCTTTAGTGGTTATGCATCCTATTAGCACAAGAGACCCAAATCAAGTTGCAATACATATTTTTTTTACACTCTATTTGGAATCCCTAATTCCACTCATAATTCTAACATTTTATCGCTTAACATATAGGTTGTGCCTCACACCAGCACCAATTCATTACTGGTTGTGCCTCCTACTAGCACAAGAGATCAACTTTAGGCTATAATATGTATTTTTTTATAACTCTATTTGAAATCCCTAATGCCACTCTACAATTATAATATTTTATTGCTAACCATATAGGTTGTGCCTCATACCAGCACTGATTCATTAGCAATTGTAGCTCAAGTTCTAGTATGTATTTTTTATATATACTTTATTTAGAAATCCCTAACACTTATGGCTACAAATATAACATGTTTTCACTTACCATAAAAGTTTTTCCCCATAGTAGCACCTTTTCATCACTAGTTGTGCTTCCTATAAGGACTAATTCATTGGCAATTGTGTCTCCCATTGCCACTCTACATCATCATTTTGTTAGGAGTCCTACCCATCCTCGAAGGAGCCCATTACCATTATTATTCAATCCAAGTGTGGGGCAAAGAGATGAGGTAATAAAAAACTCAACTATCCATAATTTAGAACCCAAATTTTAGTTATTTTCATATTACTTATAGATAATATATTTGATATAGAATTTTAATTTTTCTTATGTAGACACCTGGCGAGCCATGAACTACATCAAAGAGGCTTTGTTTTGATGATCCAACATATTCATTGATATTGATAGAGATATACATATGCAACTATGGTTATTACATGACATTGACATAGATTCAACTTTTGTATTGTATATATTTGAGATTTGTATTGTGCACATTTGATATTTCTATTGTACACATTCAACATTTTTATATATTCAACTTTTGTATTGTACCAATGAGACATGGAATCTTTTTGCAACTATATGATTGATATGACATAATATATTGTTCATTTTGATATACAGTAAACTTGAATTTCCATCCAACGTGTTTAGTGTGTGCATACAAACTTGTATTTCATCTTACATTCTTGCAATTAATCAGATGCATAAATGCTTATTAATTTATATAGAAAATGCAAAATGTTTATCAAATTCCTTATAATATGTAATCAAACTCATATGTCACATATTTTGATGTAATAAGACATGAAAAATAAAAATATATCATGATTTTGGTATTTGTGTCAAATATCACAACCCGATAATTCTGAGAAATCCTTAGGGACGCTTCCTTTTAGCATGGTCGATAGCATCTCAAGGATGTTGTGGCTAAAAAAAGGTTAGCCCTAGCCTAAACCCATCCAACAAGAGCTAATAGAGAAGATTATTTGATCTTAGAACCAATAGTTTAAAATATACACAACCCTACTCATTTGAATTGAGCAACACTACAACTTTTCATATAAGGTGAGAAAGGGATACCAAATCCAAAAAAATTCGAATCTCTTAAAATTGAGATAAGCTATTATAGGTATAGACAACATGATCTTGTAGCATCTGATAGTTTGTATATACCTTGTATGAGCTCAAAGATATGCCTGCTCAAAGATTATAGCTCGATGGTTCTTAGAGACCCTTAGGGACGCTTCTATTTAGTGTGGTCGATAGCGTCCGAGGGATGTTGTGGCTGAAATAAGGTTATCCCTAGCCTAAACTTGGAAAATCAAAGCTAATGGAGTAGACAATTCAATACTAGGACCAATAATTAGAAATACACAACTTGCTCAATTTTTTTTGATGAACATACCTTTTCCATTAATTTAAAACTTTAAAGATATATATTCACAAAAAAGGGGTTGGGGGATACATGATCACCTCATGAGTTCAAACGACCCAAGGCTGAAGATTAACTATTCATCAAAAAACATATAAACATAAATAAAAACTTCAGGTTGCAAGAGTAGTGCTAGCTGAAGGAGGGTCTTTGCCATCAAAACCCTAGAAATCCTTGGGGTTTGTGGTTGGCTCGGGGGGAGTCCAACCATCTGCAATAGAAAATTCTTTATCTTTATCTTTATCTTCCTTGGTCTATGAGGAGAAAAAGCAAGATCTAGCTGGGGGAATGTGCACTTAGGGTCATGATGAGCAGCTAGCCAACCCACATTAGTGGCAACAGGGGAGCCATTGGGGACCAACCCAAGCCTACCCTCTGAGGAGGCAAAGTCGAGTAGCGATGGCCACCAAAGCCACCATTGGAAGAGAGGTGATGAGGCTATGACCTAGGGGTTTGTGAGCGCCAAGAAGAATTTCTCTGGCCTCTCTGACGATTTTGAGGAGTGCGATCACCAAATAAAACATCCAGAGGTACTCAAGCAATCGTACAAGGGGCATTACCCCAATGGGAAAGTAGCTCTTGCAGGTGAGCCACTTCCAACATGACCTTGTCAGTTTGTACTTGGATCTACATCATGAAATTATTCAAAATATGTGCTTTAGAGTACATTGCAACATAAATATCAAGAAAACTATGAGAGAATAAAACAATATTTTTATCTTTCAAAATTGTGAATAATATCTTCATTCTGAAAGCATGCCAAATCTAGGCATATTTAAAAGCAAGTTTGGGAGCATCCCCCAGAACCATCATATGCCAAGTGAAGGCCTCAAGATGAAAAGGCTTGAAGAAACCAAAATTCCGGAGCCAGTAATTATGAGCTCTTCTGTAAAACCAAAAAATATGTACAAAGCTTTCAGTTTGGCCACAAAAAGGGCATCTAGGGTCAAGAACCCTAGATGCCAGAGCTGAGGACCCAAAGGCAAACCCTGGATAAGGAGACACTAGGTGAAGTGAGAAATATTAGGCTCAGTAACAACATGCCAGATAAAATCTAAGACTCCAAGTCTTGTGCAAAGAATGCAAATGCCAACGGTGATTAAGGGTATCAACCATTGGAAGATGGGACACCAGGCACAACCTTGCTCATTTGAACTGAGCAACACTACAACTTTTGACATTAGGCAAGAAAGGGATGCCAAATCCAAACAAAGTCAAATCTCTTAAAAAAAAGATAGCTTGTTATAGGCCTAGACAACACAATCTTATAGAATCTAATAGTTTGTCAATACCTCACATGAGCTCAGAGATATGCCCACCAAATATGGTAGCCCCATGGTGCTCAGAGACCCTTAGGGACGCTTTTTTTTAGTGTGGTTGATAGAATTTGAGGAATGTTATGGATGAAACAAGGTTGGACCTAGCCTAAACCCAACCAACTAGAGCTAACAGAGCAAATGATTTGATCCTAGGACTAATGGTTTTAAATATACACAACCTTGCTCATTTGAACTAAGCAATACTAAAATTTTTGGCATTAGGCAAGAAAGGGATGCCAAATCCAAATATGAGTTGAATCTCTTAAAACTAAGATAGGTTTTTGTAGGCCTAGACAACACAATCCTCTAGCATATGATAGTTCATCAATACTTTGCATGAGCTCAGAGATATGTCTACTCAAATATCATAGCTCGATGGGGCTTAGAGACACTTTTTTCAATGTGGTTGATAGTGTTTGAGGCATGTTGTGGCTAAAAAAAGTTTGGCTCTAGCCTAAACCCAACCAATTGGAGCTAACAGAGTAGGCAATTCAAACCTAGGACCAATAATTTGGAATTTACACAACCTTGCTCATTTGAATTAAGCAATAGTGCAACTTTTGGCATTAGGTGAGAAAGGGATTCCAAATCCAAAAAAATTTAAATCTCTTAAAACAAAGATAGGTTGTTGTAGACCTAGACAATGTGAATCATGTAGCACCTACTATTTTGTCAATACCTCGTATGAGCTTATAGATATGCCCGCTCAAAGATTGGAGCCCAATGGTGCTTAGAGACCCTTAGGGACACTTTTTTTAAGTATGGTTGATAACATCTAAGGGACATTGTGGCTAAAACAAGGTCAAACCTAGCCTAAACTAGGCCAACCAAAGCTAACAGAGAAAACGATTTAATTCTAGGGTCAACAGTTTGAAATATACACAACCATGCTCATTTGAACTAAGTAATACTACAACTTTTGGCATTAAGCAAGAAAGGGATGCCAAATCCAAAGAAAGTTGAATATCTTCAAATTGAGAGAGGTTTTTGTTGGCTGATAGTTTTCTAATCACATGAACTTAGAGATATGCCCGCTCAAAGATTGCAACCTAGTAGTGTTTAGACACCTTAAGGATGCTTCCATTCAATGTGGTTGACAACACTCAAGGGAAATTTGAGTGATGTAGTTCTTATGAGTGAATATCCAATATAATATGTATTATACCAAATTAATTAAATAAGGTACAAGAAAGAAGGATTGAGGTGTGTGCACCATGAAAAAGCATTGTTGGAAGGTATAAATTGATGTAAGTGTATACTAGGAAGTGATCTGCCTTAAGAAGGGGTAAGTTTTTGAGTTGATGTTGATTATATATGTTTAATTGAAGGTGCACATTGAAAGGATCAATTTTGAAAGTGATTGGAGAGTGAATTTCTAGAAGGCTCTATTTTTTAGGAGCAAGTGGCAAGGATTTGATGTTTGGGAATGTAAACAAGGCCAACGGGAATTTAAACCTTTTGAATCTATGGTTTCAACACATAAGTAGGTATTGTAAAAAGTTGGGGACTCAGGGGTTAAGGATAAATAGTAGTTCCTTTCTAAAAATGGCATATTTTAAGCTTTAAAAGGGGTGCCATAGTGTGACAGAAAGGAAACAATCCAAAAAACCTTATCCAATATTTTCATATGTTATAGAGAAGCCAAATGGGTATCCAAATCTATATTTTATTTTTCTTGATGTTTTGGTAAAGTCGAGATAAAAATGCAAGAAGACAACCATCTAGGTGTCATTAGGTCAATTGTGTGAACTTTGCATTTCCCTTGTAAATCCATATAAGTTGGAGATAATTGAATATTATTTGAAGGAGATGTTATCATGAAATCCATGAAATAGAGTTAAAGAACCAAATTTATAACCATAACAATAAATTCTATACACAAATTTATAACAATAACAACATATAATAATGTGCAAAATGTATATCTCTTATAAGTTTTATATACAAAATTTGGCATCTAAATATGAACATGTTACATCTCTTATCCATATTTTTATACAAATTATGTCATATAAATATGCACATGCTATATGTCTTCTGTTTTTAAATATACAAAATTTTGCATCTACATATGCACATCATTGCAAAGTTGCAACATTTTGCATAACATATATGCAAAGTTTTCAAAATTATTCTACTATATGTAGAATGATTCAACTATAAAGCACAAAATCAATTAAGGGAACCTTTTGGATAAACTCTAACCCTTATTGTATGAATATTTCCTTGTGATCATATTCACATACTTTTGATAACTTCTTATTAAGAGACCTACCATGATATGGTATCACTTGAATAATTTTTGCAACAATAAGGCTAGAGTAATGAAGAATATTTTTGTGTGTCTCAAAATCCTCCAACAACCACATGCTAGAATTCTTGATAGAGTACCTATATTTAATTTTCAAAGTCAAAATTGATACATTATACATGAAAAATTGACTTAAAGATATCTTCATGGTAGGGGAAAAAAATATACTACCTTCAAAGCCATGTGTCTATCACAATGATGGATCCTATTGGGTACTCAATACCCTCACCATCAATGACCGTAGCTATCAGTTTCTTTTTGGCCTCAGTACATCAAAATAGAAAGTAATATGTTCCTTCATCATTATTCTCATATGTAATAACTACATATACATGACTTGCATTATATAAAAGGATAAGTTAGTTCTAAAATTGAAAGTAATCTATTTTAACCAAGTATTAAATTGATAACTTAGTACCTAGTTCAACTAGGTCAGATACATTCTCAAAATCTATTGATGCTTCAACCTAGTTGAGTTGTAGTACTATAAGAAGTTTATATGAATAAATTGGCAGCAAAGGTATAGAAGCCCATTGGTCAACCCACTCTTTTGATTCACATTCATCTAAAAAATGATGCATACAAGAAGAGAAAAATCATGCAAGCTTTCTAGTATGAATAGATAATGACATTGCATTTGAACTTTGAAATGAATTTATATCACTTGATCTTGTAAATGTATAATAATCTTGTAAATTTTAAATGTTAGATTCATGTATCAACCAAAAATATCTAGAATCCATATACTTGTATTACTTGGTCCCATGGTAGAATTGCACCATTGGACAATTGTTTCAACATTTTCTAATATTGTGCCACCTTTGTACTTTAATTTCTCTCTACTAAGGGATATTTTCACACATGCTCCAACACCGTCATGCTCTCCCTTCCCATGTCTCGTCTTAATGAAATTTAAAAAAAAATTCATTCCACTTGTCAAATGCATCCTACGCAACCAATAGAACATCCTTGCATTCTTGAATTGTGTGGTGCAAGTGTCTAACCATATAATGTGTTGATTGTATATTACATTTGGGTATGTGTAGGATCATGGTGTGCCAAAAAGTGGCGATGTAAAAAAAGTGGAGTTTTAAAATGTCTAAAAGCATTTCAAAATTTGTTCTGACTTTTTTCCACCCATCCTGATACCAAGGCAAAAATGTTGGCCCAAACCTTATCAGGTATCCAATCCATTATCAGGTATCTGATATCATATCAGATATCCAATATTATATCAGATACCAAAAATTTGTGACTACAAATTTATAAAAAAACTAAGAGCAAATAAGGTATTTGTAGCTGCAGGTTGTTTGTATTGCCTCTATTTTGGGTATCAGATATAGGAACAAATACATGATATAGGTATCAATTTTTCCTTTTATTTTTTATGATTTTGAATGAACTTTAATATAAATTATGTATTTTTAAACATAAATTTTTGAAAATTACATTTTTTAAAAAGAAATCTTGTATTTCAATTTAATAGGTATGGCTGAGCGAAATGATGACATTGAGCCATGAAACAATGTTCCTCGAAACCCTCCACCAAATGATCTTGTACCCCCTCAAAACCATTTACTAAACGATCCCCTACCCTCTTAAAACCCTCTGTAGACACCTAAAATTGTCCAAAACCCATTTCTTGACCAATTAAATAAATATTTATTATTTATTTAATTCCCCTACCTTTAATTAAATAAATTTTACATTTATTTAATTATGTTCACCTTTTCTTGATTTAAATAAACTAAGGTTTATTTAAATCCTAACCTATTCCCCTTGCATCCTAACCCATTCCCTTTAATTAAGTACTTTGTTTACTTAATTAATCCCTTTTCTAATCCCACTTGGAATTAAATATTAAATTTAATCCTATTTGAGCACATGGCTCCTAACTTTAACCCTCACCTAACATCACTACTCTAACCTAACCCATATTTCTAAACCTACCCACTTCCTTAATCATGCTTGCTTTTCCTAATCATATTGCTAATCACCTTTTAATCCTAAGTGTGTGCTCACACATGTGTGAGGAATGCTCACACTTCCCACACCCCTCATGCCTTCTCATGCCTCTTGCACAATTATCCTCTTGCATGAGAATCAAGGTGTCTCACACAAGTGTGAGAAGTCATTCTTCTCACACCTCTTGCACTTGTCATTGATCATGTCACCATCAAAGGTTTCTCACACATGTGTGAGCATATTTCCCCCTTTGAATGGTCAAAACCCTAATCCACATGGAGTCTAGTTGGCCTCTGCCTCATCGAAACCTCATTGATCTTGAGAAATCCTAGCCCTTCAATCTTTCATTGAATCTCAGTCATCCATTGCATCTCTTCTCCTATACAAGGAGAGCCCTCTCCTCATTTCCATATCTATTATCTGGCCCATTGTTATGTTGCAGGATTTGTGAGCAACCACATTCCAATAAGAATGAAATCATCATCCACTTGGTGATTTCATGAGGTTTGCATTAGTAGATTAAGCTCTTTTTATTTTACATGTTTTCTTGCATATTTTGAGGTTTGCATAATCATGTAGGAATAGATGTTAGTTTCTTAGTGTTTATTCCATTTAACACTCCTAGATTTCTTTTTTTTTTTTTCTCAAAAATGTGAAAAAATAAAAAAAAATTTCTTGACGTGCCTCTAATAATCAAATTTAACCTCGCAGCTTGCTGGCATCATCACTAAATTAGTAGTCCACATGCCCTTCTAGGCCATAAGGAGCAACCTTCAATTTTTTGCTCATAACTTGAGCATACAAACTCCGTTTTCAAAAAATGAAATATCATCAAAAAGTTGATTCTGAGCCCGTCATCATGGTGCTAGTTTCATGAGATTTTGATGTGTTTTAGATCTCTATTTTTCTTGTCAAAGACCAAACTTTGTGTTAACCTTTTCCTTGCAGAGTTGTTTCACATTTGTCATATGTTTTGGCTGCCCTAACTTGTGTTTTCGTAGGGATATTTTCTTACTAACCATATTTCTTGCAAGTTTTTCATTAACTTTGTTTTGGAATGAACTTGTATGCTTAAACTCTTGTCTTTGAATGCATGGTTAAAGCTAAAACAATCAAACTCAATCTTGAATGCATGATTAATTGAACAACACTTTTTCTTTGGAATGAATGATAACATAATCTTGCATGTCTAAGGATCAATGAACATTGGAATACACATTTCAATTTGGTGCTGAAAATGAACAATCACTCAATCTTGAATGCATAATAGAATTGATTCTTTCCTTATCAAATTTTCTTATTTGGATGACACTCCCTCGATTTTTATGATGTTTTCAAGTTGGAAAGAACATTGTATGTTATAATCACGTGTATCTAAAAATTAGATTAGAAAATCTAAAGCTTCATTAGGAAAAGAGCAACGCATGTCTTTTAAACTCCAAGGTCACTTACGTATTCTCTCCCCTCGTGCCTTCAGGTGATCTTGAGTGCACAAGAAATAAGTGGTCTTGTTTTTCTTTTTTTTAGGAGGTCTACTTGGGGATTTCATCACCCCTCAAGATGACCTGAACTCTAGTGTTCTGGTGGAGTATAAATATTGGGAGGTGAATCCAAAGACACCTCTCTTGGAAGAAAAATCTTCTCACTCTTGGCTAAGCCCCAAAGAAATTTATACCTTTAGGAAGTGAAGGAGGAGATTTGGGTTACCATCTCCCCCTAGCTATGTGGCATTATTTTCTTTCATCTATAGATTTGGGCCTCACGTACCTTGCATATATCAAGAATGCCCTCTAGTTGATCCTTGTACATCCTAGTTGCAACCTTATAGGTTTGTTGGTGTGTTTGATGTTCTTGAGTGTTTGAAACACACTTGCCTTCTACATATTTCCTTGTTTGATTTTGCATTTCAAACCTAAAAATCCAAAAAAATTATATAACATAAAAATCCAAAAAAATCGTAAAACTTCAAAAATCCGAAAAAATCCAAAAATCTCAAAAACAACAAAAACAAGTCTTGGTTTAGGTCCTCTTAGTCAAGTTGTCCATGTCAATTCCACATCACTTCTTCTTTCCATCAAATTCATCACCCTCATACATCTCTTGTCTTCATCATCCAAACCATTCCTTGACATCTTAATCATCTCTATTCATCCAAATCATTAGCTTATAATTCAATCTAATTTGTAATCTCCATCCTAGTCATGCTTCATCCTCCACATCACACTTCAATTCCCTCATCCAATGCTTCATCCTCATTCTTCTAATCCAATTCCTTATCAAATTTAGTCTTTCTAATCAATTCTTAATTTGATCCATTTACATCTTCATCCATAATCAATCTTTCTAATTTCATTCACGTCTTCTTCTAATTCAACTTTGCATCACATCTTCTACTTTGGACATAGGAGCATTATCACAAACATTGAACTTTCATTCAAATTTCACATTCACTTGTTTGCAATATCATTGGGTTTTTATCAAATCAAATCGAACCCTTATCCACATCAAATTCAATCAAATCAATATCAAGTCCAATTCAATTCAAATCAAATCAATGCAAAGTCCAAAATTGCTCCTATTCCCAAATTCATATCCCATCTATCCTCAAATATTTAATCACTCTTCGTCTAACATCTATGGATCTGAATTTTCTTAATCAAATGGTTGAAAATCTTCAAAGAAAATATGGAGTACTACCTCCCATTCAACTTGCATATCAAATCCATTCTGAACACTTCATATCCAACTCTAATCCATCTACATATCAAATCCATCCTCAACACTTCATATCCAATTCTAATCTATCTCATGTTCATTATTTTGTACCTTTGACAAGGGAAACCCACCTCATTATCCTTCACCCACATACAATTCCATTCATAGCCCACACAATTCCTCAAACACAAATGACCTTGCCAAGGAAATGGAGGAACTAAAGTGCTATCTCTTAGCAAGTTAGCAGAAAGAGTCCACCTTCCATGCCATGCGTCCTCTTCCCCCATGTTTTGAGGACCATAGACCTCATGTACCATCTAACCCCAACCCTCCATGCAATCCCATACCCATAGTTTCACCTTCACACAATCCTAATCCTCCACACACATCATCCCCACCTCATAAGGGGTATTTTTTATCGTTCTTTGCTAAGTGTAAAGAACAAGATAAAGTAAGTCAATCACCCAAAGTCATACCCCCAATTCCATCTCAAGATCTTCCTCCAAAGCATGACATTATAGGTTCATCTTCTCCTCTAGATCTGAGAATTTCTCCATCTCATTGTTCCACTATCCCTCAAGATCCATTTACCCCTCCTAGTCCATCTCATGACCCCCTTCCTAATCAAGATCAATACATTCCATGTACCATGCACATTACTACTTTCACTCCATCTCACGAGTTAGCCTCCATAGATCCTCCACTTAATGAAGAGGTTTCTTCCACTCCATCCACTAATACTCCTCCAAGTCAAGATCAAATCACTCCATCTCATGATTCTATTCCCTCCACTCCATTATGTGCTCCTATTCAATCTCATGATCCACTTGTTCCACTACACAATCCTCTTGTAAGTCAAGATCAAAGCACCCCTTCATTTTCCTTTCATGATCCCCCCCCATCCCAAGAGCCTATTATCCCTCATAATCCCCCTCACAATCCTAATCCTCCACATGATCCTATCACACCTATCCAATCCACTCATGAACCCCATATACATGGACTTGCATCTTGTGTTGAAAATGATAAGTATCCCCTCGAAGAAATAACATCTCAAGATGTTGGTACACCTTCCACTTCTTCCAAATCCAAAGCTACACCTTCCAAACCTAAATTTTTCATCCTTCAGATTCCAAGTCCATTTTAGGACCTTATATCCATATTCCCATTCCTTCCTCACTTCCATCCATTCTAGGTCCTTATGTTCCACATCCAAACCCTTTATCCCTTCCATCCATTTTGGGTCCTTACATACATCCATCCACCATATCCATGTTTGCCACTTCATCCCCTCATGGTCCTAGTAAAGATCAACAAAGGCACACATCCTTGAATTCCTTCTAATGTTCACCATCCATATGCTCTCCTTCATGCACCCATACCACGACCAATGGAAGCAAATTGGATGCCAAAGAAAAAGAGAATAAAGCTCAAAATCCACAAAAATTCAAGGATCAACATGTCCCCTCTAAAAGACATGTCCAAGAAAAGAAAAATACGATCCAAAATAAAACTCAAAGGCCGCAAAGGCTGAAAATAAAAAATGCAAAAATTTTGTGGATTCCAAAGCTACTTAATGAAGCAATGAATCTCAAAGAAAACTTTAAAATGGCATCCAATTTCTCTAATCTGAAGGTTTCCCTCATTCATAAATCATCCCAGCTTCCATTTTCCAAATCCATTTTGGGTCCTTATATACCCAAATCCACCATCCTAAATCCATCATATCCTTCATCCTTTTTGGGTCCCTATATCCCAAAATCCAAACTTTCTCCTACATTTCCTTCACAATTTCCTCCTTTCCATCACCATTCAAGATGTGTGCCAATGACGATCTTTCCATTCCTTCATCCACTCATTCACAATTCTTCCAACCTAGCATCCATCAACCATGTCTTCCTCCCACCCACTCCACCCCCTTATTCCAAACCTTTTCATAAGTAGTTGTCCTCCATTCCCTATCCTACCGGCATCTATGAGAAAATAGTAAAAATTCCTTGAAAAGAAAAGAAAAGAAAGAGGCAAAAATATATCAAGGGATACCATTCATATATCTAGATGCTTGAGTCCTCCCTTTGTTTTCCTATCATGTATCCATAGTCTTCCACTTCCACTTATCCATCCAAACACTTTTCCTCTTCCACTTGCACTCTACATTGGGGGCAAGTTCCATCCATACCACACTTCCTTACATATCTTCCATACTTCCATCTACCATTCATTATCCTTTCATATCTTTGATCTTGAAATTCTATCCATATCTTGCATCCCATAATGCTTTTCATGTTCATTCATTTTCCATCCATACTTCTACGTACTTCCATCCCCCTTTCATATGTCCTTGATCTTGGTTATCTCTTCCATCCCATCCACTTCATATCACACTTTTTATCCATATCATCACCCCCTTTTCCATACCCTCCCTACCATATCCCATATCCATTCCCCTTTCATGCCCATGCTCATGATCCATACTAGAGGTACAATACCAAAATGTTCATACATGCTTTGGAACAACACATGCCTTCTTTTCCTCCATATGCTCACCTTTGTTCCATCTTTCCATTTTCATACATCCTTTCCCACCATATTCCTATCCTTGGTATGGGGCATTGGGACTCCTTCTAAACATGGTCCTTGGTTCTGCATTTTCTAATTCCATATCATTTGGCCCCTCATATCCTTTCACCATTCCTATCATCCACCAAATCACATTGCTTTTCCTCAATTTACCATGCCTTGGTTCTCCCTTGTCATTGGTCCCAATACATTCTATCCCACCTTCATTCAATCAATTCATTTCTATCCATTATATGCATTTGTTCATATCATAGTTAATTTAATTCTTCCAACTCACTTCAATCAACTTCACTCATCCTCTCATTCAATCAAATTTTCCTTCTTCTAATTCTTTCACATCAAATCAATTCTACTCTAATCATTCTTTATCCTATCAACATCATTCTTCCAATCTCATCCACATTCATTCTTCTACTTTCATTTCAATTTCATCTATTCATCCAAATCTCCATAAAATATCAAAAAAATCTCAATCACTATGCAATCAATACTAATCCAATCAATCTAATCTTGTAATCTTGTGCATCAATCCTTAGTCAATTCATCAATTTGACCCAATTAGCTGATAATCCATTAACCATATTCAAACATTATCATGGGATGAATCCTTCCCAATCCCTGGATGTGCATTATGCTTATCATTAACTTTGCCATCCTTAATCAATCATCATCAATTAGTCCATTCATGGGTTTTTAGCTTGACTAGGGGCAAAATGTTGGTTTGCTTTTGGTTTTTTGTGCATGGTTGCTTGTTACTTGTATGCATTAGTATTATCTACATTTATCATGGTCTTTACATCCTATTGTCCCCAGGAATCATGGTCTTCCATATCATGGTTTCCCAAGGCATATGGTTGTATTAGAACCCTTTTTATCCTGTACTTGACACATTGTCATCTTGGTTCCTCATACCTTGGTGCATAGTGTTGAATACAATATCAAACTTAGGTTGTTCATGTCATTGCAACATAAATCCATTCCATCCTCCCTTCCATTTCGAGAGAACATCTGTGTTCTCCTAACCTGCATGTCCTCTTGAGAGGGCATACCCTTCCACCTTTTTCATTCTTCCTCATCCTTCCATGACTGGGGCATCATGCTACTAGTCTTATCCTCCTAGCCACTATATTTTATTCTTCTTTGATATAACATTACTAATGCTATATCAAAGAGGGGCAAAATGTAGACACCTAAATTTGTCCAAAACCTATTTCTTGACCAATTAAATAAATATTTATTATTTATTTAATTTCCCTACCTTTAATTAAATAAATTTTACATTTATTTAATTATGTTCACCTTTTCTTGATTTAAATAAACTAAGGTTTATTTAAATCCTAACCTATTCCCCTTGCATCCTAACCCATTCCTTTTAATTAAGTACTTTGTTTACATAATTAATCCCTTTTCTAATCTCACTTGGAATTAAATATTAAATTTAATCCTATTTGAGCACATGGCTCCTAACTTTAACCCTCACCTAACCTCACTACTCTAACCTAACCCATCTTTCTAAACCTACCCACTTCCTTAATCATGCTTGCTTTTCCTAATCATCTTGCTAATCACCTTTTAATCCTAAGTGTGTTCTCACACGTGTGAGGAATGCTCATACTTCCGACACCCCTCATGCCTTCTCATGCCTCTTGCACACTTTTCCTCTTGCATGAGAATCAAGGTGTCTCACATGTGTGAGAAGCCATGCTTCTCACACCTCTTGCACTTGTCATTGATCATGTCACCATCAAAGGTTGCTCACACATGTGTGAGCATATTTACCCCTTTGAATGGTCAAAACCCTAATCCACATGGAGTCCACTTGGTTTCTACCTCATAGACACCTCATTGATCCTGAGAAATCCTAGCCCTTCAATATTTCATTGAATCTTAGTTGTCTGTTGCATCTCTTCTCCTATAAAAGGAGAGTTGTCTCCTCATTTCTATATCTACTATCTAGCCCATTGTTATGCTGTAGGATTTGTAAGCAACTGCATTCCAATAACAATGAAATCATCATCCACTTGGTGATTTCATGAGGTTTACATTAGTAGATTAAGCTCTTTTTATTTCACATCATCTTTCTTTACATGTTTTCTTGCATATTTTGAGGTTTGCATAATCATGTAGGAATAGATGTTAGTTGCTTAGTGTTTATTCTGTTTATTACATTTTTATGAAATACACACTCCTCAAATTGAAGATTTAATAGAAGAAAATCTTGCCAAATTAATGGGTTTTACAAGCACATATAACACTATACCTACATGAATATTATCCGCATTAAACACCATAGTGGATAATATTCAAACATTTATTGATGAACCAAATGTTGCTCTTCACTGGCATGAGGAAATGCATGCCATGTTTGATGATGGGTTGGACCATGATGAGGTTGCAGCCCTAAACATAACTAAAGATGATATGGTTAACCTTTTTGCAAACCCAAAAACTGATAAAACAATAGATCGCAAAAAGCCCAAATTATCAAGTAAATGCTGCACAAATGAGGCTATGAGTGTGAACTTTTGGGATCATTGGTCGATGGTTTTTGAAAAACCTCCACACAAAAATTTAAAGTTTTCATTCTATTTCGTTAAAAAATTGTATGCCAAATTTGTGTTGGACATTAAGGTGAACTATTGGAGCATGAGACCCAATATGGGTGTAGGAGGAGGAGCTCCCCAGGATATACCCTTTACCCAATGGAAGAAAACTGACACTTTTGTCACCCCTACTAATGTCCCTCCCTGCCCCCTCCAATGTAGCATCCTAATATCATTGCAGAGGCTAGCCCTCAGACTATTAGAGTCATCCATAGATTGCATAGCCTATTGATATCCTAGGCTAAGTTAATGCTATATCATTACGTTGATGATGTTGACATGAGTTGATCATTGGTGAGCTCATCAAATGTTTGTGTGGCCCATACTTGTATTATGTGCAAGAATATTTGTTTGGGTCCCATAGGTGATCTTTTTGAATATCAGTTTGTATTTGAGGAGGATGATAAACCAGATGTGCGTATAGAGACTACACACCCTGATGTGAGAGAGGAGGGGCATGCATAAGCATGGGATCCTTTTGTGTTAGTATGTGTATACATTCTTTTGTTATGACATATATGATTAAAATTTAATCTTTATAATAGAGTAATTTTAACCCATACTAACTTATACATGTATGTGATCTTCATTCATGTTTAGTTGATGACTAAGGAGGAGCTTTGACAGTTTGATGATGTCACACTCGACTATTTTGTTGGCCTTGAGACATCTATGATACATTATGTTGTGTTCTCATTATTTTTATATTTGATATTGGAACATATATAATTTCTAATCTTTCTTTTCTCTTGTAGGTATCACTTGTTAGTGGGAGGCAGAGTGTGGGGGGTGAGGCATAGCCCATTGAAAAGGGAAAGGTATTTAGCTTCTTTTATTTTGTGATTAAATATTGATGCATTTTTGAAATGTTTGTGCTAATGAAAGTTAATTACATTCTTTATTGTATAGGGCATGGCTACTAGTGATGAGTCTACATAGAATCGACATCATAGACCCTCTGGCATTTCCATTCATAGCTAAAGCCCCATCATATACATATAAGTATCATTTATTTGTTATTTTCCTTATGTTTATAAATAAATTCAAAATTGATTTCCATGATATTAAAAACTAGGCTTTGTATCTCATAGGAAACACCTAGTGCACAAGAGGCTGGATATTAGAGTTTTCTATATTTGCTCATGTAGCCATTACATCTAGAGGAGGAGTTGACAGAGGTAAGTTATAGTTTGAATTATTGATTATATGTTATAAATATATTATGATATAACTTATAATATTATAGTTTACGTTTTAGATCCATCTAAAAAATGTACTTGAACATATACAGGCCACAACCAACCAGGTTCCAAAAATCTTGACATATGAGAGGACTCTTGACTATTGTAGGAGGTTGACGAGAGAGGTATTTATGATGAAAGTTTAATACTATAAATCTTCATTAAAAAAAGGATCATTATACATTTGAGTAATTCAATATTATATACATAGAATCATATAAATTTAGTAGTCTAACTTTGGGTTTTTCTTTTTTGTTTATGTAGGAAGCATCTGATCCACCTAGTTCAATGAAGAGGTTGTATTTTGATCATCCACCAACAACATAAGATAGTATAGTTGTCAAAGGATGCATCATGACACATTTTGAGATGGTATATGCCACATTGTATATAGAAACATTGATATTATACATATTTTGATCATATGATCAACCACATTTTGCATATGGATCTATGTATTTTGATATATATATTTGTGTAATTTGTCTATGGATACATGAACTTTGATATATACATTTTCATAATTTGTCTATAGATACATGTATTTTGATATATTTTTTTCCATTTATGTGCACAAGGATATACATATAAATTTAGTATAGTATTGTTCAATTTATCATGGATCATGTGTATTGTTCATATTTATGGACTATCAATCATTTTCATCATGTTTATTATATTTGATTCAAATGCAATAGTTTGTGAAGAACATTTTAACAATATTTATTATCAAATTTTGATGAAATTTTTAATTTGAAATTATATCATATATGTTTAATTTTAAATGATCTTTTAAATCCCTTAAGATGTCTACAATTAGCCAAATCCATTGCCAATTTGGTCTTAGGAGCCCATCTTTGGTCTTATGAGATGTTTTTGTATGTACTAGTTGCAAACATTATTAGGGCTCTATAGTTAAAATAGGGGTGTCACTAGGTGCTACTAGGATATTGTAGACCTCAACATGACTGACTTGTAGCATTTGACATTTCACTGATAGCTCCCACAAGCTCCTAGTTATGACCCTCAGAAGATCGACCTCCAAATGCACGTAGAGCACATTGGAGACTCTTTGGTATGGGGTGGTTGTGAAAATTGGAGGCTCTCCATGGATATAGTAAGGGTCTTAATACGGTTCAATCACCCATCTAGAGCCAGTGGTGCTGAAAATTTAATGTCAAGATCAGTGGTTTCAAAGTTATGTAGTGATGCACCTATGAACTAAGGCATATTGCAAGTTTTAGCATTTAGTGAGATCTTTGTGCCAAATCCAAATATAATGTGATCACTTTGAAAGGAGATGGGTTATTGTAGACCTTGACATGACTATCCTATAACATTCAACATTTAACTACTATCCCCTGTGAGCTCTAAGTTACAACCCGTAGAAGATCGACCTCCAGACACGCTTAGAGCACCTTGGACACTCTTCAGTACGAGGTAGTTATGAATATTGGAGTCTCTCTATGGCCAAAAAAAGGGTGTCACTAGGGTTCACTCGCCCATCTAGATCTAATGGCACTGGCAATTTGATGCCAACATTAGTGGTTTCAAAGTTATGTATTGATGCACCTATGAACTGAGGCACATTGCAAGTTTTGACATCGAGCAAGATCATTGTGTTGAATCCAAACAAAATGTGATCTCTTTGAAAAGATATAGGTTATTACATACCTCAACATTACCAACCTATAGAAATCAATGTTTCACTGATATCCCCCATGAGCTTTGAGTTATGACCCTTGGAAGATTAGACTCTTTGGTACAAGGTGACTATGAACATTAGAGGCTCTCTGCAGCTAGAAAAATGGTGTCACTAGGGTTCACTTTCCTATCCAGAGCTAATGGAGCTGACAATTCATTTCCAAGATCAACAGTTTCAAAGTTATGTAGTGATGCACCTATGAACTGAGGCACACTGCAAGTTTAGGCATCAAGTGAGATCACTGTGCCAAATTCAAATAGAATGTGATCTCTCCAAAATGAGATAGATTATTGTAGATCTTGTCATGACCAACTTGTAGCATTTGATGATTCACTAATATTCCTCACGAGCTCTAAGTTATGGACCTTGAAATATCAACCTCCAAACACACTTAGAGCACCTTGGAGACTCTTTGGTATAGGGTGGCTATGAATGTTGGAGGCTCTGCTTGACCAGAACAATGGATTCACTAGGGTTCACCCACCCATCCAAAGATAATGGCACTGACAAGTTGATGTCAAGATCAACAATTTCAAAGTTATGCAGTGATGCACCTATAAGTTGAGGCATAATGCAAGTTTTGGCATCAAGCAAGATTGCTGTGCCAAATCCAAATGGAATGTGATCTCTCCAAATGGAGATAGTTTATTGTAGACCTATACATGACCGTCATTTAGAATTTTTTGTTTCACTAATATCCCTCACAAGCTCCAAGTTATGACCCTCAGAAGATCAACCTCCAAATGCACTCAGAGCATCTTGGAGACTCTTTGGTAAGGGGTAGTCGTGAACGTTGGAGGATCTCTGTGTCTAGAACAAGGGTGTCACTATGGTTAGTATTAAGTAATACCATTATTTTTTTAGCTCCCTCAAGTTTTTGGCATTGGCCATAGTGCAATTTTGGTGTTAGTATTAATTAAAATCATCACTTTTTAGTTCCCCTCACATTAATTATATTAAGAAAAAACATCTTGATTTTTTACATTAAATCTACAAGTTTACATTTACAATATCTCAAGTGTTTTATCATTATTACATCAATACACAACTACCAAAAATCATAGAGTCAAAAATTGTAGTATCAAAAATAGAATAGATGTTTCTTCATTCTACTCCTTATTTGGTTTTTATCTTCATGCATGGCTACTCTTCATGATGTACCTACATTCCAATATCATAAAAATATTAGTAAATATTTGTATTAAACAAGATAATCATCAGTTCATCAAATCATTATGAACAAAAGAACATAAATAAATATACATAGTTGAGTGTTCCTATAGGGACCTCTCTCTATTTTAAGGTCTCCAATAGGGCTTCATGATCAACATTAGTAATAGTAAAAATTTATTTTACTTTTGGTCTTCCTTGATGATTCAACAACTTCACATTTGTTGCTATAATAATATGTGAATATATAAGAATTGTTTTGTGCTTCTGATAGTCTTCAAATGTGGAAATTTCATTCCTTCTAAGCATGTATGTTCACAAGCATGTTCCAGCAACAACAACTAAACTAGTAGGATATGTGAATCCATCATCTATGATCGATTGTGTAAGATTTTGTTTACCTCTTACACATCGTACTAACCATTAATTGATTTCTCATCATTCCCCTATGGTACAACCAATGTAAAGACATGTCCTGGTTGAAGAAGATTTGATAGATGGTTATGCTCAACTAAACTTTCGATGTCATCATTTTTGATAAAGGGTATGATAGAAAATTGAGTAAGATAATGTGGAGCCCATGTGTCCACCCACTCACTCAACTCACAATGATCCCAATCACACTAAAAACAACTAGGAAAAAAGAAAGCTAACTATCATATCAAAATGGTCCATGTACTAGAATCAAAGCTATGAAATGAATTTTTTTAGGAGTCTCTAATAGTAGCACAATCTGATTTATCACTTATGGACCCTTCCTCAACCAACCAAAAGAACCTGCATACTTCTGAATCAAGAGTCCCCCCCATGATAATTTTGAACTACACCAATCAATAATGCTACAAGCATTAAGAAGCCCTGCTCTAGAAATCTTTAGTTTCTCCTTAATTAGAGCTCTCTTCGCACATGCCCTGCTCCATCATGTTCCCCTTTCCCATGGCTGGACTCAAAAGAAATCCAAATGTGAGGCATCCCCCTCTCTACATGCATCCTACACAACCAATAAAACATGCAAGAATTTTTAAATTGACCTATGCAATTATCTAATCAAATGATATGTCTATCTATAGTAATGTCATGTTCCAATAAGAAATCAAAATAGTTCATGAAACAATGTTGCACAAACTCATGAGAGTGACATCTATCATCACTCATGTAAAAATGTTACTCTCTAATAATCTTTCAATTATCTTCCACACTATTAGGGGCATGCCTTTATGTTATGTGGACAAAAATAACAATCTGAATGAAGTTGTAATACTGAGATTACAATGTGTCTAATCTTGGGGCTGCAATGTGCAATTCTTTACAAAGTCAACAACTGATATAATAGTGCCAATGGGAAAAGTATCCTTACAGATTCTAAATTATTGATCCAACCACTGGGACCTATGAATATGCCATGCATACTTGTAGAAAAGATTTATCTTGAAATCTGAAATAAAACTAGCCACACTGATTTCTTTTGCAACCAATTCACATCTAGAGCCCTCACTTTCACACTTCAATGTGTATTTCACCATTCCATATACCATTTTAAAAAAAATTTGTCCTCCCAAGATCTTGTTCGCACCCGTCATGGAAACATGTATAAAACTTGGATAAGCCACCACATTCTAAACACTTCTCATTTAAGAAAGCATTTCTATAAAAGAAATAGCCATCAACTCTAGGACAAAAATTGATCTAGCAAGTCTCTTGATGATTTTGGAAGCCACTGGCACCACAATTCTCCAACTTTTTTTTACTATACAAAATAGAATAGATGAAACGTAATAGTTCATGGTGCATAGAATACTTCACATGATATTTTCAACAACATGTATTTCTAATTTTAAGTGGCACACAATAAAATGGCTTCAAGGATTCAAAAGCCCTTTGTGATATATGCAATCTTGGATGAATCTCTCTAGATTCTTTGAACAACATAGTTTGACTTACCTCCAAATAATGTTTAGGATGTGGCATGCGGTCTCTAATGCCAATTCTCAACTTCAACATGCCTTTAGCATTGGGTGAGACTCTTGAGCTAGAGTGTCAAAACTATGTAATTTATTTCTTCACATCATCAATTAGCTTCTTATAAAAACATGGAGGTCTCCTACCAAAATTGTACATATCATTTTGAAGAGGATCGCCAATTCTCTCTTGTCTAGTGAGTGCTCTTCTCCAAGTAGTATGATTTATGTTCAAGTAAATACAGGTTTATCTTATATATCAACCCTTTCTCAAATGATGACTTACCAAAGAGGTTGTAATAACACTTCAAGAAACTCTCTTATCCTTCTCCTTGATATTCTTCCCAATGCTATTGAAAGCACTTAAAAGATTCTTCACAATAATGGCATTTCTTTCCATTTTCTTATTGACATAAAACTTCGATTTGGAAAGTATAGGTCTCATCTTTTTCATATTTAATAAGTGCATAAAAAGTTGACATGCTCCACCATTGTCTTGCTACTGAAAAACATCTTATATAGTCTTGAAGCCCATAACCAAATGGTTCTTTGTGATTTTTTCCATTCCAAATTAGTAATAATTATTTATCAATTTCAATTATCCATTTTGATGTTCTAGGACTTTCATTTTGATTATAATTAGGAGATATGTAATGTTCTTGTGCATTTACATTATGAACTAGTAAATTTTCATTCTCCAAATTTTCAATCTTGACATTATCATTATCAATTCTCACTTTTCATTCCCTAACTAAACATATTCATTTTTTGACTCTATGATTTCACTTTCAACCAATACATCGTCAACTTGTTTTACATTTAACACACCTTGTCTCTTCCTTCGGTGATTTACCTTGTCCCTTTCCCTATATATTTCATTGTCTTTTTTTGATACAAGTTCTTTTTGTGTCTAGTCTTTCAATGACTACTACTACCCATTTAGGCAACAATACTAGATACCTAATCTAATCTTGTAGAAACTTGTTTGGTCGAATGGGCCCCAAACAAACTTTTTTCTCCAATGCTATGAAAATGGCAAAGATAATATGTGACTATTGGGTTTTTTGTGGTAGAGAATATTTCAGGAAAATTCTGCTAGTAAAACAATTCTCGATCTCATATCAGGTATTTGATTAAAGATTAGATACCCAATATGATATCGGGTACTCAAAATCATTGCCCAAAATTTGGAGGGAAATCAATTGGGCAAGTGTGGGAAATAAAAAACTATTATATATTATTATATAAAATCAATTAGTGTTAAAATATAAAATAGTATAATATTATATATTACTAATTATTATTATATAATATAGTAATATGATTATTATTATATAATATATAGTCATACATTGTTATTATATAATATAGTAATATATTATTATTATATAGTAATGGGGTCGTAGGCTAGGGTAATCAATTAGATGGGTCAAATGGGGTCATAAACTAGCCCACAACCCCATTAGACCCATTACATGGCGACATTTGTCCCTAGGGGTTCTAGGACTCATAGGGACATAGGATAATTGATCATATGGGTCAAATGGGATTTTAGGTTATCCCACAAACCCATTTGATCCATTACATCATGACATGTGTCCCTAGGGGTCCTAGGACCCCTAGGGACATAGGGTAATTGATGTGATGGGATAAATGAGGTCGTAGGCTAGCCCACAACCCCATTCAACCCATCTGTTCAATTACCCTATGTCCTTAGGGGTCCTAGGACCCCTAGGGACACATGTCACCATGTTGATACCCAATATGATATCAGGTACTCAAAATCATCGCCCAAAATTTGGAGGGAAATCAATTGGGAAAGCGTGGGAAAACAACTATTATATAAGTATATAAAATCAATTAGGGTGGAAAATATAAAGTAGTATATATTATATATTTGTAATTACTATTATATAATATAGTAATATATTATTATTAAATATAATATAATAATATAATAATTATCATTATATAATAATCTTGTAATATATTATTATATAATATATAGTCATACATTCTTACTATTATTATTATATAGTAATGGAGTCGTAGGCTAGGGTAATTGATCAGATGGGTCGAATGGGGTCATAGGCTAGCCCACAACCCCATTAGACCCATTACATGGTGATATGTGTCCCTCAAAGTCATAGGATTCCTAGGGACATAGGGTAATTGATCAAATGGGTTGAATGGGGTCGTAGGGTAGCCCACAAACCCATTCAACCCATTACATTGTGACATGTGTCCCTAGGGGTCCTAGGACCCATAGGGACATAGGATAATTGATGCAATGGGATAAATGGGGTCATAGGCTAGCCCACAACCCCATTTGACCCATTACATGGTGACATGTGTCCCTAAAGGTCCTAGGACCCCTAGGGACAAAGGGTAATCAATCAGATGGGTTGAATGAGGTTGTAGGCTAGCCCATGACCACATTCAACCCATTATATCCTGACATGAGTTCATAGGGATCTTAGGACCCCCTAGGGACATAGGGTAATCACTGCAATGGGTTGAATGGGGTCATAGGCTAGCTCACAACCCCATTCGACCCATTGTATGGTGATATGTGTCCCTAGGGGTCCTAAGACCCTCAGGGACATAGTCTAATTGATCAAATGGGTCAAATGGGGTTGTGGGATAGCTAAGTACTCCATTCAATCCATTTCATGGTGCCATGTGTCCCTAGAGATCCAAGAACCCCTAGGGACATAGGGTAATCGATGCATGGTGCCATGTGTCCCTAGGGATTCTAGGACCCCTAGAGACATAGGGTAAATTATGCAATGGGTTGAATGGGGTCGTAGGCTAGACCATGACCCCATATAACCCATTACATGGTGACATGTGTCCCCAGGGGTCCTAGAACCTCTAGGGACATAGAACTGATGACCCCATTTGACCCATTGTATAGTGACATGTGTTCCTAGGGGTCCTATGACCCTTAGGGACATAAGATAATTGATGCAATGGGTTGAATGGGGTTGTAGGCTGACCCACAACCCTATTCAACCCATTGCATCATGACATGCATCCGTAGGGGTCCTATGACCAAGGTAAAATTTAAGAAGGATGCCTCCAAAAAAACAAATAAAATATTAGCGAATCTTTCATTATTTTGGAAAAACAAAATTATTTCTAATGGCGAATCTCTCAATTTTTTACTCTAAATATGGTTAATATTGGAGATTATTTTCGAATCATAATTTTTTTGTATAAAATAATGATGAATCTCAATAATAATAGGAAATTAATTAATCACTATGAAATATTTAAAATCAAAATTGAACATTTTTTACCTTTTGGACTATTATGAGGATCATTATATATACTTTAAATCAATAGTGAAAACTAAAAATTGGTGATATATCCATAAAGTAAATAATAATTATTTTTTAGTTAAATTTAATTTCTCCAATAATATATTATATTTAGGTGACTCAAATCTAATCATGTAATGAATATTCTGGCAAATATTTGAGTTCAAAATTTTCAATAAAATAAAGTATTGAGCAATTTTAAATATTCTAGAACTAAATTTTATAAAACTATGGCGATTTGGGTTGTATCAAATCTTTAATTGATAGCCAAATTACTAGCCAAAAAATTGTAAAATTAGCCAATTTGCAAATATTAGCCACTAAAAAATACCTTGCCTAGGACCCCTAGGGACATAGAGTATTTGATGCAATGGGTTGAATGGGGTCGTAAGCTAGCCCACAATCCTATTTGACCCATTGCATGGTGACATGTGTCCCTAGGGGTTCTAGGACCCCTAGGGCATAGGGTAATCAATGCAATGGGTTGAATGGGGTTGTGGGCTAATTCATGACCCCATTTGACCTATTACATTGTAACATGTGTCCCTAGGGGTCCTAGGACCCCTAGGGACATAGGGTAATCAATCATATTGTAATTTAATAAACTATATAATACTATGTGATAATTTCTGATACTATGAAATAATATATATTATAGTAATCTATGCAATAATATATATTTAACATAATAATAATATTTAGATAATATTTATAATATTATAGATAATATATAATACTATATAGTAATATATAGTAGCATGATCCTAATACACTATCTAATCATATTTAATATTATAAAAATAAAATTTATTTTTTAATAAAAAATAAAAAATAACTATATTCAACTATATTATTATATCTTAAATGTGAAAGGATATTTAAATATGTTTGTTAATTTTTTAAAAAAATATATACAATTAGTTCCCACCTTCTAAAATTTTGAATTTTTTTCCTTGTTGCCACATTTCGAGTACCCGATTAGGCTTGGTATTTACCAAACCTCTTTGGTCAACTCAAAAGATGTGTTTGCGACATGTTTTAGCGACATTCAAACTTCGAGTAGCCATCTGACAATATTTTTTCATCCAAATTCAATGAAATGAAAAGGGTTTTTTGATAACACGCTCAATATTCCATCGATATAATTGCTGTCAAATTATGAGTTTGATAAGTGTTTATTAGTTAATTATTAATGAAGATGTCTATAAACTATTGATTGACATACTGGTTGAAAAATAAGTGTAACTTTCAAATGGTATAACATTTTTCAAACCCAAAAAGTTGCATCACATTCTTTTCTTCACCTAGTATAAAAAAAATTTAATTAATTTTTTAAAGTTTTGAATTAGTTAAGGTCGTCAGGCACAAGAATTTTTAATTCTGAATAAGTTATAGTAGAAAATTCATATTTAATTATTTATTTGGAATAAAAAAACCAAAAATATGCGTCACTTCTAGGCATGAGTCTACTTTTAATATATTTAATTATATTAAAAAAATTATCATTTGATTTTGATTAAGGTGGTTAGATGCACACTTACTTTTTATTTTCACCCTAAATTTTTTTAGTACTACATCAAAATCTAAAATTTTGACAAATCAAATAATTTTTTCTCGAGATAAGGCCTAGTAGTTTAGAAACTACATTTAATTTCCTACAGATTCTTTTGTTACTAATTTTTGATAGAAAACACATAACTACTTTAAAATTATGTGTCAAGTTAACACAACTCTGATTTCTTAGTTTTTCACTGCCACTAAAGGCCATAGTTTGGTTGACCATGATCCTACACATACCCATCTCTTTCCCTCAAATTGTCATAGAAAACTCTAAAACATCCTTGCACAAACTCTAATGAATGAATTTGATCATCATTGATATAGAAGTGATACTCTCTTAATACCTTTATGTCCTCCTCTGTGCTATCATGTGCATGAATAAATGCTATGTGTACAAAAATTGACACTTGTATAGAGTTGCAATACATTGGTTGCACTTCATTTTGATTTTTTAGTGTATAGTTTTTAAGTAAGTCAACAACTTACACAATCGTACCTAAGGGAAAAGTTTCCTTACATAACTTGAATTGCTCATCTAACCATCTAGCTCTATGTGCATGACCCATGTACTCATAAACTATTTTCTCTTGAAACAATTGCATAAGATCAGCTACACATACATGACGTTTTACTAATTCACACCTATTTAATTATTTTCCATCTTTAATACCATATGTAACTAACTTTTACTTTCTAAGAGAAACTAGTGTCTTACCAACTTCATGTGTGCTATCTAGATGTAGGCATCTATGAAACTTTTGAAAATCATCACATTGAGGGAAAAAATATTTCTAACATATGGTCTTATAACTAATGCACCCATCCTCTCATTTATATAGTGCACTTGCAATAAGTTCTCTCGATGACTTAGGACATACTTTTAGACCACATTCCTACAATATATCATGAATATGCAAAGTACAACATACATAATGACAAACATCATAATGCATAGAAAACTCAAAATGAACCATACAACAACATGTAGTGCATGTATGATTTATCTTAACATAGAATGATTTGGTCATCTCAAAAAACCTTTGGCTGATTTTAACTTGAGCATATCTTTGAAGAAATATTTCTTTAAATTGTGTTTGAGTCATATCCAAAATTTTTTTTGCATGTGGATCATAGTTTGTTTTTCTAATTTATCTTTTGACAACATCTTTTTTGTTTGGTGAAGTCCATGTGTTGTCATGCCAAAAAAATTCAGTTAATATTCTTAGTGCATCAACAAGAACTTTATTCTTACATGGGATTCTACCTTAGAATGACCAAAAATAAGTCTCATTAGAATTCTCAAATTTCTCTTGCCTCACTAAGGCTTTAACTGACGTTGTTCTACTTATCCTTAATTATTTACTTGTTTTTCTTACATACCAGATTTTTCTATTTACTTTCACATTATAGTTGATGTAGGGACATGTTGACTTGTATTAGCATCTTTATTGTGTTCTTTTGAACCAATGGATTGGTATGCATCAAAGATATTTATAAATGTGCTTCTTTCACTACTATTTTTAGATATTCTTAACCCCAAAATTCTCATCGTCTCCCTAAATTTCATACTTTTAACCATTTCAACAAAAATTTGGCATCTTCCACTTTGATTTAAGTTTTCAAAATAGATATTCCAAATCTTTCGAATAATTCTTCTATAATTTTTGTCTTACATTTTATCATGCATTCCCTTCAAAATATTTTCATCAATGTCAATTAGAAGCTTTGATTTTCTAGGAATCATTCTAGGAGATGTTGATGTACGTACATACTTTATATTTTCATTACTTAAATTATGTGCATTCATCATTTCAACTTGAGATGTTGCATTAGGGGCATTAGGTGATGTAAGCGTATTTGTCATAATAATTTCAATTGGGGTATGTTGAAATTTTTTGTTTGTCAAATTAGGTGCATTTGTGACATCAATATCAATAGGTACATATTCATCACTTACATTGGAGGCATTTGATGATGTACCTTCACGTAATCTCCTCATATGCTCCCTTGTTTGTGCCTTTGTTGCCTCTCATTTTCCAATCATTCCTCTCTTGTTCTTTCCCATGATTGTAGATGCAAATTGCCCTACAAACAATGTCATGAAAAAAATACACAATAAATTTAAAATTAAACAAATTTGCATAATTTATTTATGCTCAATCGCAAGATACAAACATAAACTAACATGTGAACACAAAAAAATAGAAAAAAATCATCATTTCTAAGAAAATTACTCTATAAACAGTAAAATGAAAAAAATACTACAAAATTAAACAAATTTTCATGATCATTTTATGCTCAATCACAAGATACTAAAATAAAATAAGATTTTGGCACAAGAAAATAGATCAAATTTAGCATTCACAAGCAAAAAAAAAACTAAATACTTGCATACCTAGTGCAGAAATACATGCGAAACAACAATAAAATCTCATGAGCCATACTAAAATAAGATAATAACTAGTAACATGTTTTATTTACAATGTTGACTATCCCAATTGGGTTATCAATAATATGATTAGGTTATTAAGTCTTCACTAAATCATGCATATGGACTAATAACCCGATCGAGTTATGTATAACTACTACAAAAAGGTGGAGAGAGAGGGGGATATGATTTCTAATGATCTCAGATAGGAACTAAAATTATATCAAATTCCTTATTCAATTGATTTATTATTTAAAATGTAGGAGGGGGGAGGAGAGAGAGAGAGAGAGATCAGGGATTATGAGTCATTGAGAGAGGGGGTTTAGGGGTAAGAGAGAGGGGAGATAGGAGTTTGATAGAGATAGGGGTTAGGGGTTAGTATTTATATGTGTGTGTGTGTGTGTGTGTGTGTGTGTGTGT
The DNA here is from genome assembly GCA_028749045.1 of Cupressus sempervirens. Lineage (NCBI taxonomy): Eukaryota > Viridiplantae > Streptophyta > Pinopsida > Cupressales > Cupressaceae > Cupressus > Cupressus sempervirens. The sequence goes on from CM053792.1 coordinate 478,653,532, forward strand.
GTGTGTGTGAGAGAGAGAGAGAGAGAGAGAGAGAGAGAGAGAGAGAGAGAGAGAGAGAGAGAGAGAGAGAGAGAGAGAGAGAGAGAGGTTAGGGGTTTGAAAAAGAGAGTATATTAAGGATTTGAGAGGGGGAAGAGAGAGTGATTAGGGGTCAGTAAGAGAAGGAAGTTTAGAGTTAGAGATGTGGCATTGGGAGTTAAATAGAAAGAGATGTAAGTTAGGGGTTTGAGAGAGAGGGAGAGAGGTAGGTTAGGGGTTTGAGGAGAGAGAAGGTTAGGGGTTTTCCTGGAGAGATAAGGGTTATAGTTTAGAGGGAGTGTGTGTAAGTGGTTATTGAGAGAGTGAGATAGAGGTTATGCATATATGTGATTATATATAATAGTAGATTAGATGTATTTAATTATATATGAATTTAGTTGTATACTTAGATAAATATATTGTTATATATATATATATATATATATATATATATATATATATATATGATATTTAATTATATAATTGTAAAGTTTATTTGTTTATATATTTATAAATATTGAATTATAAATATTTAGTTTATTTATGATAGACATAAACCAATTGGGTAATAGTTAACCTGATCGGGTTATTTCTATCATAGTAACCTGAAAGACTTATGTTCAAATGGAATGTATTTTGCATTCACTCATTAATAACCTGATCAAATTTTGTATCATAAAAACTCATTTGGATTATTTCTCAACAAATCTGATTAGGTTTTTAATTATTGCAACATATTTTGGCTCCAATAATTCAATCAGGTTATTTGAAAAACCTGATTGAGTTATGGCTTGGACTCATCCTTGGGAGTTGATCCAAAGGTCTAGGAGCTTATTTTTCCTCCAATTTCAATCCTTTGGACATTTTTTCATCTTCTAAATGATAGAGTGGGTATCTCTGAAATCAAAACCATTATCTCAAATGTCTTCTCACCTTTCTATATATGTAATTTTTTTTCATTTTTTGACAACATTAAAATTGTAAATAAATTAATTAGTTTTACCACAATCTTCACAGTCCTTAGAGGCATATGTCTATCTTATTTTTAATAACTTTTAATATTCTTAAAAAAATGTAAAATAAATTATATACCATTGTTCTACACTCTATTCTATACACTTCAAAAAAATCATTTTCAATTATTTTGATGCAAGTTATTCTTTGCACATGAAAAAGTACTATAATTTCAGTATGCAATTACTTCAATAATTCATAAAAAAAGTTACTCATCAAAAAATTACTCAAAAATATACAACTTTGAGATATCACTCTTACCTATCGTCTTATAAAAGGAAATTTTAAAATATTGAATATAAATAGCCATTTTGCATTGGAAATGAAATCAACTATGTTACATTTAAAAAATAAATCAAGGACTATTTTTTCATGTGTATAGGGTTTGACCTACCTAATATTATCCATTTTGTACAAAATATAGTAGTTTAGAAAGTAGATTCAGAGTACTACAACTTATGTGGTTTACACATCTTGTCATTTTGAGTGAATGACTCTCAAACGCTTTGTCCAAGTTTAGTGTTACCTAAGAAAAAGGTGTCTACCTATACCCCCCTTTTTGTATGCCATATTGGTGCACTTAGCCATTGACTAATAGAAACTTTAAGTCCAAAAACAACATCCATCTAAATATCTTGAATAACATACATGCATGTAATAGAATAGGATCCCACTATTGATGCCACTTATCCAAAGAAATAGTAAAGAGACTGTTGATCCTAGATTGATTTTGACAAGTGAGCGTCTATACACTTAATTCATTTACTTAGTTCATGCCAAACAAGTACTATATGCCAAGCACAACATGTATAAGTTAGAGCATGTTGAGTCAATAGTGACTGTTGAGTCACTCATGTGCTAAGTCATTCAAGTGTCGAGCAAACAATATATGCCGAGTGATTAAAGTATCGAGAAAGCAATGCATGTTGAGTGATTCAAATGTCAAATCATACTATTGAAATTAGTATATGCTAAGCATTAGAGACTTCAAATACTGAGTAACATAGCTTTGTCATAGTTGTTTTTATTGGCACAAACTGCTATGTAAACCATTTTTGAACCAACTTATAGATTGAATTACAATATTTTGGTGATAAGGATGAATCTTAATTTGGAATCCCCATGAATTACATGCATCCGATTAGGTAAAGGGAAGGTTTAAGTGGAAAAATGGGTGAATCAAATCCATTGATTCATACCTAACCCTATGTCACCTAGGTCTTATTAAGGAGGACAAACCCTAAAATTCTTATGAGCGTGAAAGGGAATGTATGAATGATCAAGGAGAGTTTTGCATGTGCAAACCAGGATATTCATGGTGACCAAGGTATTATGATCTAAAATTTTATTGCAAAATCAGTTAAAGGAGAACAAAAGAAGGAAAAGGTGAACAACAAAGAGACATATGATCAAGAAGGATCAAGAATACATCAGTTTAGAGGTGATCTATCATCGAGCAATAGAGTGCTAATCATAGGATCAATGCCAAGACATTCTAATAGGTGAATTAGTTAAATCTCTTAATAGAGTAGTCCTAACAGGATGTATTGAAATCCTCTAACAAGGTGCTTACTTTATTGTGAGTTGAAGTCCTTCAACAAGGCACAATTTTAACAAGGTGTTGAAATCCTTTAATAGGGTAAGACCTAATAGTCTTTGTAAGCCTTTAATAGGGTAGATCATATTTCATGATCAAACATTGTAAGCTTCATTGGATACACTTTATTACTACTATAGTGAAGATTTGTGGGTATCATCCCCACCCCAATTTTACCTTCTCTTTAGAGGGTTTCTAAGTAATCATATTTCGATTCATAAATGTGTGAATGATTACTTGTTTACATGCTTTAGATGTACATGATTTACATGATATTTCAATTTATTGAATGTATGAGATGGAAGTGTGGTGAATATTTTATGGGCTTTGCAACTTTGAGGAAAGATCTTGGAAATGGAAGTCTACAAGTTGGGAAAGATCATTGAGAACCAGGAGATTGAAATACATCTCATTCTACATTAGTTGAATGAAGCAAGAGAAGATTTAAAGAAATCTTTAAAGAGAAGGAAGGAAATTTCTATTGAGGAGAATGACACATAATACAAAGAAATAGACACTACTAAGGTATTTACAAATGGAAACTCTAATGAATTTGATGCATAAATTGTAGATCTAATGGAAAAGAACAGAGCCCAAGCTAAAGAAATAAAAAAACTCAAGTTAGAGCAAGAATCACAAGCCATACTACTATGTGAGGTGATTGAATAGAAAAAGAAAGATATGGAAGACAAATCCATGAATGAAGATGACAAAAGAGTTATAACAAGTAGAATGGAAGAGAAATCATCAGAAGTAACTAGGATTGCTAACATACAATTGGAATCTTTGGGTCAAATGATGAATGCCAACCATGAATGCCAAGGACATTGAAGTTGCAGAATGAGAAATTGAGAAATGACCTAAAAAGGGAAAAAGAATTTTTTGAAAATTTTAATAAGCCTAGTGAAGCCATCAAATATTTTGAGTAATTGATGAGATCCCCTAGATCCAACAATGATACATCTAGATTGGGATACACAAGTATTAAAGAAGGAGATTCATCCAAAAGTGCTAAAGAAAGGAGTAATAGAGGTAAGAATTCCAAACCTACCTTTCATAATTGTGGTAAGAAAGGACATATTGCCAATGTATGCAGGAGCAAGACTGTAATAGAATGTTAAGCAAAAGAGCATGGGTCACTGTCATAAGTGCAACAAACAAGGTCATCAAGCACATGAATGCTAAACTAAGACCATGTACACTCAAAGATTTGAAGGATGTTGTCATAACTATCAAAAGTATGTACATAGAGCTTTTGAGTGTAGATCCAAACCCACATGGTCATCAAATAGGAAAACAAAGGCAAAGAACAATGACAACTTTTACAATTGGGACTATAATACAAGGTATAGTTGTCACTACTATCAAGAGTATGGAAATGTTCCTGAGAATTGTATTAGAACACACTTCAAAAGTGACTACAAAAGGTGGTTGAGTCAAACCACATGTTTTAGCTATTTGAAGATTGATCACATCAACCGATATTGTCCAACAAGGTTAAAGGCACCAAATTATGAGTTCAATAAAGGAAAAGGCAAGATAGATATTGAAAGGTATGTGGGACTAATACTCAAATGTTATATCATACATCAGTTCCAAAGGATTTAGTTTTGAAAAGATTACATAAGCATGAATAAAGATGCAAGGTGTTATTAGGAATCAAAGAAAAATCTCTAAGTTTTTCATGTTACTGCCGTGCATGAAAAGTTTCCTATGATTTCTGACTGAAATGCTAGAGGATGCCGAGCTAACAGACTGGCTAGTTGTTTCCAAGCTCATAATGGTTTATAAATGAATAGAAATGCTAGTGGATGCCGAGTGAGCCAACAATTAGTTGATTCCAAGCTTACAGATGTGTAAGCACTTAACATTAACCACAATATTTCAAAGGGGTATTTGATCAATTTCTACTCATTTTAACATCATTCAAAATCAAGATAGAGAAAGAAGAGCTAAAGGAGATCTAGAAATTTCATCTGAAGCATTTGCAAGAGATTTGAACAACTATTCAACATCATTTCATTAAATTTTGCAAGGTATTTATCATGTGTCAAGCTACACTATTTCTAATTTTGTAAACCTTAGTTCTGTAAAATGGCATCTAGTTCTTTAAAAGAAAAAGGTGTAGAGGGAAAAGAGACTTTAAATGTTTAGTTGGCTAGCAATGAGGTAAAACAATCTATTTTCAAGGCCATTCTAGACATAACATACAAACAAAATCCCTTCGATATGTTATCTATGATACCACTACAAGTTTTAATGATATAGGATGTCAAAAAATGTTATAATTGTAAGATTGGTAGTATTGGTGACATGGAAATTAAAGAAACATATGGAAAACTATTTGAAAATGATGTGTTAAGGGAAGAATTCAAGATTTTTGAAAAGAAAGGGTTAATTCATGCCCTATATTTCCCTAATGTTTTTAAAATTGAATGGATCAAGATTGTTTTGAGTAGAATTCATGATAGTTTAGTGTGGTTAGATAATGGGTCAATCAAAATCACAAAGAGAATAATCCATAGGGTAACAGGGCATCCAACCCTAGATCATCCAAAGATTATGAGAAGTGAGTCTAAAGAAATCATTGAAACAAACACATGAGCTATGTGAAACAAGAGAGGAATGACCACAGGCACCATCATAGATCCTCTAATAGATTTTTTAGTAAGGGTAATTGCACATAAATTTAATCAATCGAGCATATTGAATAGTGTACCCTACATTGTAGTAGATATGGACTACAAGATTGTGAAGAAGGATCATACATATGATCTTGCCGAGCTGCAGCTACAATAATTGATTAAAAACCTAGGAGCAATAAAGAAAATAAAGAGTGCTCAATGTAAATTTGGATCTATTTTGATATGTATCTTTTTTTATGTTTAGAAAACATTTCCTACATTTGATGCTATTGCATGGAAGACAAATATGGCTTTTACAGTTCAAACAGGAGAGTTTAATGAACAATTAGGTGAAAATTTTGTGTCAGTAATGACTAGTTATTTTGAGGACTTCAAACAATACATGAAAAAGAGATTAAGGATTCTAGTTTCATTAGTGGAAAACCATTATGATGATGTTTGTTTCCTATTTGATTCTGATTATACATTTGTGCAAGCTACAATTCCAAGAGTAAGATGGCTAAGGCCATTAGGTTATGAAATTAATGTTGATGAGGCCTCTACAACAATTACAACATTAGTTGCAGAAGAAGTAGACAAAGATGACAAAGCATTTGGTAACTATGAGATGGCCAAGTCTAATATTACTATGGAGTTTAAGACTACCTCTATCATCAAAAAGAAGGATAAAATGGTAAAGAAGCTAAAACAAAAATTTGGTGAAGGTGCCAAGCAAGAAGATGAAGAGGAAGAAGACACTCAAATTCAAGAACCACTTGCATTGACACAAGGAAAGGGTGAAGATCAGCAAGAGGAAAAGATAGAGATTATAGAAGGTGCCAAAGTAGAAGAAGTCGAGAAAGCACCTACTGCTACTAATTAGAAGAAAAGTAAGGCCAAGGAACAAGTAGTGACAAGACCTAAGAAGGTTGCTAAACCAAGCCAGCCAAAACCTTCAACACCTACTACAAGAGCTAGTACACATGTCATTGCACAAAAGGCTAAAGAGAAAGCCAAGCCTACAAAGTAAGAAGGTGGAGCACAAAAAAGACCAAGGAGAAAAAACATTTCTTAGGCTAAAACTGATGAGGCAAGAACTAAATCTAATGACAACAACCAATTCCAAGTGGTGAGTCATAATCCATCCTCAAATCTAGACAACTTATGTGAGAATGTTAGAAATAATGCATATTTATTAGGTTTTTGTCACATTGATTTTGAAAATCTTGGAAAAGTTGAAAATAATCGAGTGGAGGAGGCAATATGTGCCATGATGGCCAATTTTAAGAAAGCCCCTCTAAAGATTGCCAGCTCCATGCCTAAAAGTTTATATGGAAGAGTTGAGTGAAAATGGCATTGTTGTTTGAACTTAGAAAGGAAAATTAGGGAGACATCCATTACTCAAGTTATGCCTAAACTTAGTAAGGCACAAATAGCTCAAGCCATAAAGAAATATGCTATTAGATTTGTTCCTAAATATAGAAAATTTAGCATATTGTAGAACAACATTGAAAATGTTGTAAAGAAGACCACACAAATATGGGAAATTAAATATGGGCTAGCTACCATCAATGCAAGAGAGAAAGAGCCTATTGAGGTTAAAGATGATGAAGATTGTTGGATACAATTGATTAATTGTGTGTTGTCTTTGATGTTATACAAATGTCATAATCATTATCAGTTAGTATATGCCAAGCTCACTCAAGAAGTGAAGACAGTTCTCAGTGTCTATTGAGAATTCCTATGTTTGCCTAGTTCAAAAGGCAGTGTCTACTAAGTTCACTTGGGCATCGAAGGAAAAGTTGTAGAAAGTGAGTGTTAACTGAGCTCACTTGGGTGTCAAAGGAAAGTTGGATGGAACCAGTGCTAACCAAGCTCACTTGGTTGTTTGCAGTGTTAACCAAGCTTCTATTGGTTAACAAAGGAAATCATTTTAGAGGTAGTTCCTACCAAGCAAGGTTGGCTAACAAAGGATTTTCTTATTTTATTGTATTAAGCTTAATTGACTTATCTATTGATTCCAACCGACTAAGGTGACAAATATTGATTATTGTAAGTTGTATTTGAGTCGACTTGACAAAGTGGAAGGTATAAATATAAGTTCAAGTTGTGATTTCAAGAGTGTGTGAAAAGTGCAAGAGAATGTGTGAATAATGATCATGTGATTGAAGATCTATTGATGAGTAGAGGAAGTGAATTTGAAGGATAAGAAGAATATCCTTGTGGTATAGCAAAGCCATATTTGATCAGGAAGGGTCAAGTACAAGGAAAATTAGAGATCTAAAATTAGAAAATTACTTGTAGTCAAATTAGGCCATCTCATTGTTACTCTCTAACCATTGTAGCAGTGATCTAAATCTCCTAACAAAGTTGGCTTAACAACTATCTGCAAATCCTCTAACAAGATGACAATTCCATTGAATTGTTCTCAAGACCTCTAACTAGGCCACTCCTAATAGGGTGGTTAAATCCTTTAATAGGATCACACCTAACAGTGTGTTTTTTAACCTTTAACAGGGTTGGCTCCTAATAGGGCTCACTTTAGAAGAGTGAAAATCAGTAACTAGTTGCTATTGGTGGTTTTTTCCAAATTGTGTTTCCACGTTAAATATTAGTGTCAAATATGTTCATGCCATTTTCTTTATGTATTCTCAACTAAGTTAAAATAATGGTAATTAAAAATAACATCTAATGGTTTATATGTCAATCTTTTACAGAGCTAATCTAGTTATTACCGAGTTACAACATTTTGTGTGTTTACCAAGCTTCAGTAGTATTCGGTTATCTATTTTCATTCTATACTAACATCTAAAGGATCTAGGATTTTTTTTTTTAGCAATTGATTCACCCCTCCTCTCTCAGTTGCTCCTCTTATATTTCCAACAATTGGTATCAGAGCTTTTGGTGCTTGCAGGAAAGGTTTCAAGGATCTAAGCTAAAGATCAAGATTTCTTACAAAAAAGAGATTCCCAAGCTGAACAAAGACAATTTTACATCATGGAAAGGACTTATGAGATTACATCTGGCTACCATCAGTGATTTAGGTTGCAAGTATCTTGATGCTAATCATAACACTCACACTAGAACATTATCAATTGAAGACATTGCTGAAAAGAAGAATCATAATATCATGATGATTGATATTGCATATGCTCTCAGTTATGCTAAATTTGATGAGGTAAAAAATTGCAAAACTGTTTTTGCAATGTGGAACAAATTGAAAGATATCTATGGAGGAGATGACAATGTAAGAAGAGCCAAAGCAGAAATCCTTAGAGGACAATTTGATCAAATGAAAATGAGAGAAGATGAAAACATTGAAAAATATGGTTGAAAGGATCAAGGCCAGTGTAAGTATAATCAAAGCATTTGGAGGAGACATCAAGGATGAAACTATTGTAAGTAAAGTACTTAGAACTCTTCTTCCCATTTATGAAATTAGAGTATTTTCTATTCAGGAAATGAGATGTGTTCCAACTAATAAGATAGGGTTGGATGCTCTAGTTGAAAGTTTGACAGCTTTTGAGTTAGACAATTATGATAACTATGTTCCTACTTCAAAGAATATTGAATTTGCATTTAAAGCTAAACTCTCACTCAAAGCAAAGGGTAAAAAGTCAAAATCTAGTCAATCAGGAACTGAAGAAGATTGATCATTAGAAGAAAGCTCAAATAGTGATCTTGAGGTTGTTGAAGCCCTAGTTGCAATGAAGTATTCCAAAGGAAGAGGGAAGTACAAAGGTAAAGTTCCTTTGATATGCTATTCTTGTGAAGAAATTGGTCACATTGCTGCTAGGTGTCCAAACAAGGACATTAAGGATGAGAAGAAAAGAAAAAAGTATAAAGGTAAGAAGAACTACAAGAGCTTCAAGGAAAAAGGTAAGAAATCTTGTTTCATATCTAAATATTTTTTTAAAAGTGAAGATGAAATGGTTTATATTGCTGTGAAAGATGAATTTGATGATGAAGGAGATAAGATGGCACTTATCTCTAATATTAGCAAAAATGATAAATGGATTATTGATAGTGGTTGCTCACATCATATGAGTGGTGATAGAACAAAATTTGAGGATATGAAATGTTATGATGGAGGTAGTTTAAGATTTGGAAACAATGAACCTTGTAACATAAAAAGAAAAAGATGTATCTTGTTGACTAATGAACTTGTGTGTGATAATGCTTATTGGGTTGAAGGACTAAAGCATAATCTACGAAGTGCGGCACAACTAAAAAACATTGGATTCAAGGTAGAATTCATGAATGGACAGGTCAAACTGCTAGATGGGAAAGGAAATTTGGTTGATTCTGGCAAGCAAACAAAAGGTAATCTATTTTATCTTGATCTAAGTGATTGTTCATGTTTTATTTCTCAAGTAGAGGAAAGCTAGTTATGGAAAAAAAAGGCTATGTCATGTGAACTTTGATAATCTAGTTAAGATAAGAAAACATAAATGAGTAAGAGTTATTCCTAGTTTGAAGAAGCCAGACATGGGTCTATGTAAGAACTGCTAAATTGGTAAGATGGGAAAGAAAAGCCTCAAAAGAAAAGACTATCAGTCAAAAGAAGTCTTGGAAATTGTTCATAAAGACTTATGTGGACCTATTGGAATAGAAAGTTATAGTGGAGAAAATTTTTTCATTCTCTTTATTGATAACTACTCTAGAATGATGATAGTAATTAACCTAAAAGAAAATTAGAAGCCTTTCAAAAATTTAAGTGGTATCTGGCAAGAGTAGACAAAGAAACTAGAAAGAAATTGAAATGCCTAAGATCAAATAGAGGTGGTGAATTCATCTTCAAGAAAAATATCTACCCCTAGTACACCATAGTAGAAAAGTATAGCAAAAAGAAGAAATAGATCTATCATGGATTGTGTAAGAACTCTGATGATTGAAAAGAATGTTTCTCTCAAATATTGGAAGGAAGCTATCAACACTGCAGTTCATACCTTGAACAAAGTTCAGTTGAAGTAAGATTCAAACAAGACACCTTATCAACTATGGTATGGCTAAAAACCTAATGTAAGTTACTTGAAAGTATTTGGCAGAAAATGTTACATAATGAAAGAATCTAGAAAAGGAAAATTTGATGTAAAAGGTGATGAAGGCATATTTCTAGGATACTCCTACAGAAGTAAAGCATACAGATGTTTGAATTTGTCTTCTCACAAAATTATAGAGAGTGCACATGTCAGAATTGATAAATTTGCAGAAAAGAGAGAAGAAGAAAGAAATAAAGAACTTGAAGATTATAGAAGATTTTTTTATTGTGAACCTAATACCCTTCCAAATCTATTTGAAAGAAAAGAATCTTCAACTCCTGAGTCCCCAGAAACTCCAATAGTTACTGAGTTATAGGCAATGCAACCTAAGCAGAAAGGACCCGAGTCACAATTAGGGGCTACCAAGCTAGTTTAAATTGAGCTTGATGGACTTGATTCATAGACATAAGGACCCAAGCTTGAAACTAAAATTCAAGAAGAAGATGGTGGAACTCATTCAAAGACCAAGGAGCTAGTGTTAGTAAAATATGTCTAAAGATATCATGCACCTGATCAGATCATTGGAGACAAATCAAATGGAACAATGAAAAGAAGCAAATTAAAAGGTACATGTCTACCTATTGAATTTGAACCTAGAAGTGTTAAAGATGCTCAAGAAAATAAAAGATGGATTGAAGCAATGAATGAAGAGATAGAAAAAATAGAAAAGAACAAAACTTGGACTCTTGTTCCTAGACCCAAGGATAAAAATATAATTGCTACAAAATGGGTATTTAGAAATAAGCTAAATGAAGATGGAGAGGTATCAAGAAATAAAGTAAGATTGGTATGCAAAGGTTACTCTCAAGAAGAAGGTATTGACTATGGTGAGACTTTTTCTCCTATAGCAAGACTTGAAGGTGTTAGAACTTTACTACCATATGTAGCACATAGAGGATTTAAAGTATATCAAATGGATGTTAAATTTTCTTTCTTGAATGAAATTCTTGATGAAGAAGTTTATATTGAGCAGCCAAAATGTTTTGAAGATCTTAGAAAAGGAGACATGGTTTGTAAACTACACAAAGCATTATATGGTCTTTAGCAAGTTCCCAGAGCTTGGTATGAAAGGCTCCTTAATTACTTGGTATAGATTGGTTTTCAAAGAACTAATAATAACAATAGCCTGTATATCAAGGAAGGACCAGACAAGAAGATTGTATTAGCAAAAATATTTGTTGATGATACTCTATTTATAGGAAATGATGATTTATGCAATGAATTCTCAGAAGAAATGAGTAAAAAATTTGAGATGTCCATGCTTGGTGAAATAAAATTCTTTGTTGGATTTCAAATACATCAGAACAAGAATGGTATCTACATCACTCAATCTAAGTATATCAAGGAGATACTAAAGAAATTTGGAATGGAATATTCAAGAGTAGTTGGAACACCTATGTCTACTAGACATAAGCTTTCCAAACTTGATGATTCCAAAGAATTAGGTAAGACCACTTACAGATCAATGATTAGAAAATTGTAGTATGTAGTACACACAAGACCTGATATTTCTCTAGCAATTGGAATAGTGGCAAGATTCTTAGAAATCCCAAGGAAAATCACACAATGGCAATCAAGAGAATTATGAGGTATCTAAAAGGTACTGAAGACTATGGTTTATGGTACAAACTTGGAGGAAATTTAGACTTGAAAGTATTTATTGATGTTGATTGGGAAGGAAGTCTTGATGATAGAAAAAGCACTAGTGGTGGAGCATTATTTCTCTACAAAATACTAGTATCTTGGACAAGCTAGAAGCAAAATTGTACATCTCAATCCATAGCAGAGGCATAATATGTAGCAGCAATAGTCAATTGCTCTAACATTGTTTGGTTTTTAAACAACTATTGGAAGGAATGAAGGTAGAGATCAAAGATCCAATTGTCATATATTGTGATAACAATAGTGCAATCAACATATCAAAGAATCCAGAAAAGTATTCCAAAACAATGCATATTGCTATAAAATATCACTTCTTAAGAGAGTTGGTGCAAGATAAAGAAGTTAGATTGGAATATGTGAATACAAATGAACATATTGCAAACATATTCAACGAGCCATTACCTAAGAATAAATTTCTATATCTAAGAGGTAAGCTAGGGGTCATTCCCCTATCTATATCTAAGAGGTAAGCTAGGGGTCATTCCCCTATCTAAAATTCACTAAATGAAGTTTAGTGAATGCATGGACCAAAATCTATTGAAGATTAGTTAGTTGGTGTAGAATTGGTAACAAAATATTGCAGATGAATCAGTAATTAAGGTACATTGGTATCTACAAAGTTATTTTCTTTGGCATATTTTTGTCAAAGAGGGAGAAGTTTATTGTCTTTTCTTTGAGAAATTTTTGGAACTAGAATAAAGTTAGAAACTAGAGAGGGAGAAGTCTTCTAAAGAAAAAGTATGCTGAAAGAGGGAGGATGTTCAGAATGAACTTGGTAATAGCCATTACAAAAAAAATTTTGTGAAAGGAAGAGCTCATATTGATAGAGGAAGTTCTCAAATTTAAAATCCAAAATTTCATTGTGCTATGATATGTTGTGTTGCCGTCAATGCCAAAGAGGGAGATTGTTGGATATAATTGATTAATTACATGTTATCTTTGATGTTACACAAATGTCATAATCATTATCAGTCGGTATATGCCAAGCTCACTTGGGCACTGAAGATAGTTCTTAGTGTCTACTGAGCATTCCTGTGTTTTCCTAGTTCAGAAGGTAGTGTCTATTGAGTTCAGGAGGGCATCGAAGGAAAAGTTGTAGAAAGCAAGTGTTAACCGAGCTCACTCGGGTGTCAAAGGAAAGTTGGATGGAACTAGTGCAAACTAAGCTCACTCAATTGCCAAAGGATTTACACAAGTTTTTAGTGTTAACCAAGCTTCTATTGGTTAACAAAGGAAATTGTTTCAGAATTAGTTCCTACCAAGCAGGGTCGGCTAATGAAGGATTTTCTTATTTTGTTGTATTAAGCTTAATTAACTTATCTATTGATTCCAACTGACTAAGGTGATGAATATTGATTATTGTAAGTTATATTTGAGCCGACTTGAAAAAGTGGAAGGTATAAGTATAAGGTCAAGTTGTGATTTCAAGAGTGTGTGAAAAGTGCAAGAGAATGTGCAAATTATGATAATGAGATTGAAGATCTATTGATGAGTAGAGGAATAAAATTTGAAGGATAAGAAAATTATCCTTGTGGTGTAGCAAATCCATATTCGATTAGGAAGGATTAAGTACAAGCCAGAACAGAGATCTAAAATCAAAAAATTAGTTGCAGTTAAATCTGGTCATCTCATTGTTACTCTCTAACCATTGTAGTAGTGATCTAAATCTCCTAACAGAGTTAGCTTAACAACTATTTGAAAATCCTCTAACAAGGTGGTAATTCCATTAAATTATTCTCAAGACCTCTAACTAGGCCACTCCTAATAGGGTGATTAAATCCTTTAATAGGGTCACACCTAATAACATGTTTTGTAACCTTTAACAGGGTTGGCTCCTAACAGGGCTTACTTTAGAAGAGTGAAAATTAGTAACTAGTTGCTATTGGTGATTTTTCCCAAATTGGGTTTCTACGTTAAATCTTGGTTCAAATGTGTTCATGCTATTTTATTTCTATGTTTGAAAATAAGTTTGAATAATGGTAATTATAGATAACATCTAATGGTTTATATGTCAATCTTTTACAGAGCTAATCCAGTTATTATTGAGTTAAGCAGTATTTAGTTATCTATTTGCATTCTATACTGACATCGAAGGGATCTAGGATTTATTTTTCTAGTAACTGATTTAGCCCTCCCCTCTTAGTTACTCCTCTTATATTTCCAATAGAAGATGATGATGATAATAATGAAGGCACAGTTGAAAGAGCTACCAAAATGAATGTAATGAATAGGCAACAATTGAGAAAGAGCAACAACAAGAATAGAGTGTACAAAATACATAAATGCCAAATGTTAGCCCTCCAAATATAACAAGTGTAAATAATAAAATTGTCATAGTAAAGGATGTTTCTGATCTCATTGTTTAGAACATCAATACTCTAACAAAGGAAGACTTGAAAAAAGATATTTGATCAATCTACACTACAGGCTAAATTGTGTAACAACCCTATATTGATGAGTGTAGATGAACTTCAGAAATTAGTGACTAAAACTACAAAGGAGAAGATGAAAACACAAGAACCACCTACAATCACTCCTCAAGTTACTAGTGTTAGTACACACATAGGTGCCACTCTAAGCTTAGAAACTATAACCAAGGAGGCAAAAAATAAGGTTGATACAATTGGAGAAGATAAGGTTGAGACATAGAGTCAAATAAGATAGATAGATTCATCTACCCCTCCAGCACAAGTTCAAGGTGCAATCCAAAGCAATGAGGCAAAGAAGGACAAGCCTAAAGAGACTGAGTTAACACCCCAGATGAAGGAGCAAGCAAAGATTCAAGTACTGGTAACTTTACTAGCATCTGGCACTCCTTCTTGTCACACTCTTCAAAGGTCGAGAATAGATGCAACACCTTTGCAATTCTCAGTGTTGAGTCCAACTTCATAAAATGTAGAAGAGGTAATAACATATGGATATGTAAGCCTAGATGAAGAAATTATATATTCTAAATTTGATTTTGCAATAATAAAAATCATGTAGATGGGTATACTTCAAGAAGCCCTGGCTAGAAAGAAACATCAAGAACTTCTTAGAAGGGAGCATAGGTAGAAGCAAGCTTTGCTTGATATTTAAGAGATCTTCTTGGATGCATTTAGTCTACCTACTCTAGATGAAACAAAGCCACTTATTGACCAATTGACTAACATAGTGGAAAAGGTAAGTGATACAAACATTGATACAAATGCAAAATTATTAGAATGGCCTGAAAAGAAATTTCAAAGTAAAGTAAATGAAAAGATATCTAGTGACATAGAACTTACATAACTTGCATTGGAAAATAACATAGATAGTTTGAAGAAGGTACTTGAGAACTATGTAATTCTACACTCTTCACACAAGAGACAAGGAATCACATATTGAGCTCAGAAAGTCAAATGAATTCATCAAGTGCAAAATTGCCCATGACTCCAACTCAAAGTGAGAAGAATTTTAGGACCCTATTGCAAACCTAGAGGTAGTTAGCAGCACTATATGTAGATGAAGTCAACATATGGGCTAAACTGATAAGCATCCAGACTACATTGACTCCTCACATGGAGAGTTTACACAAGGAGTTAGGCTATGTAGAAAATCTAATGAAGAAAGATCACAATATTTCTACATTAGATGGCCTAGCTCACCTTGCTACCAAGCTGGCCATCCAAATTAAGTCTTTGAGGTAGCTTGTGACAATTGGGATGTTGCTCTTAAGATTATCCTTGAGGTCCGTAAATATTTTTTGGATAGACACACTATTAGTGTATGACCCATTAACATTAGAGTAAAAAAGGGGGAGATATAGAAAGAGCTAAGGGGGAGTAAGAGCATGGGTGAGCAAGCACAAAATTGGGTGAGAAAGCACAAAACAACAAGCAAGAAAAATAGTATCATTTGAGGTGCATCTACATAGAAAGAGTAACATTTTGATGACATAATTTTGAGTATAGAAAAAGATCAAATAACTCAGGGGGAGTTAGAAGATTTTGAGGTAAAAGTTGTTGCAAAATTTTGATATTTTGATCTTTTATATAGAAGCCAAATAATAGTTATGTTATGCTCAAAAGAATAAAAGAATTATTGCATGACCAAGTGTTTTTAACACTCATGTCAAAGGGGGAGATTGTTGATCTCAGATTGTTTTTGACAAGTGAGTGTCTACAAACTTAAGTCATTTACTTAGTTCATGTCGAACAATTAGTATATGCTGAGCACAACATGTATAAGTTAGAGCATGCCGAGTCAATAGTGAGTGCTGAGTAACTCATCTACCAAGTTAGTCAAGTGCCGAGAAGATAGTATATGCTGAGTGATTCAAGTGTTGAGCAAGCAGTGCATGAAGAGTCATTCAAATGCTAATTCACAATATTGAAATCAGTATATACTGAGCATCAAAGACTTTAGATGCTGAGTAACATAGTTTTGTCATAGTTGTTTGTATTGGCACAAACTACTATGTAAACCATTTTTTATTCGACTTTTAGATTAAATTGTGATATTTTGGTGATAAGGATGAATCTTAAGTTGGAATCCCTATGAATTACACAAATCCAATTAGGTAAAGGGAAGGTTTAAGTGACAAAATGGGTGAATCACAGCCATTGATTCATACCTAACCCTAAGTCACCTAGATCTTCTTAAGGAGGATAAACCCTAAATTTCTTATGAACATGAAAGGGAATACATGAATGATCAAGGAGAGTTTTGCATGCACAAACCAGGACATTCATGGTGACCAATGTATTACGATCTAAAATTGCATTACAAAATTAGTTAAAGAAGAATAGAAGAAGGAAATAGTGAAAAAAAGAGAGACATCTAATCAAGAAGGATCAAGAGTACATCAGTTTAGAGGTGATATGTCATCAAGAAACAAAGTGCTAACTGTAGGATCAATGCTGAGACATTCTAATAGGTGAATCAGTTAAATCTCTTAACAGAGTAGTCCTAATAGGTTGTATTGAAATCCTCTAACAAGGTGCTTACTTTATTATGAGTTTAAGTCCTTTAACAAGGTGCACTTTTAATAGGGTGTTGAAATCCTTTAATAGGGTAAGAACTAATAATTATTGTAAGCCTTTAAGAGGGCAGATCTTTTACAGGGTAGATCATGTTACATGATCAAACATTGTAACCTTCATTGGATACAATTTATTATTGTAGTAGTGAAGATTTGTGGGTTTCATCCCCACCCTAGTTTTATCTTCTCATTGGAAGCTTTATGGGTAGTCATATTTGGTTTCATATATGTGTGAATGGTTACTTGTTTACATGCTTTAAATGTACATGCTTTACATGGTATTTTGACTTACTTATTGAATGTATGAGATGGCTATGTGGTGAATGTTTTATGGGTCAAACTTTAAAGCATTGATTCACCCCCCCCCCCCCCCCCCCCCCCCAGGAAGTTTACATTTCCTATTGTAATTCCAACAAACACAACATGATTTTCCTAGAATTAGAATATTTAAAGGAAGTTTTGAATAATGTATTGTGCTTAGATCTTATATATTAAAAAGAATTGAACATTAACATGCTACTACCATGAGAACCTTTTATATTTAGAATGTAGAAACTAATGCAACTAGAATGTAACATGCCATAAGATACACATTCGACATCTATGTTGAAGATAGAGCATCTCCCATAGATTGAGAAGAAGGGGGAAAAAAGTCAGCCATAATAACTTGGACCAAGGAATAGAAATAATTTGAGAGTAAATAAAATGTATAGCTTCATCCTTTTAAACAAGGAAATCATTCTTTTGTATCTCAAGATTAGTAAAATTTTGAAACTTTCCAAGATCAAACACTCTAAATTTTACTAGATTTTCAAATATGTCCATGCAACACACAAAAGCACTTGCATTCCTTTGTTATATATATTTTACCATGGACTAATCAAATTATTTTGAAGTTGATTTCTCTTGCACTTTAGATATTGGTGCAGTGCTAAGTTGTCTAAAAATGTCATTTCCTTGGACCAACTAGCAAGGGAATATCAGACCTCCAATTAAAAAGATCATTCTTAACAGTTTGGAGGCTATAACTGGTGTTTAACTTGAAGGTTGGGGTGTTCTTCCAATATATAATCACCAAAAAATAATAATATTAAGATCTACACTAGTGATCTCAATTTAATAGAGTACCTTTCAAAACTCTAATATACAATGTTTCAACCTATTAAAAAATAAAGTTTTGGAGAGAGAGAAAGAGAAAGCACTGCACACACTAGGACATTGAAATTAATTTCCACTTTAAAACTACAAGCTAAAAATTTCCAAAAATCCATTGACTTGGATGGGCTTGAGTAGATTAAGTATTGATGGTGTGGAAAATAATTTTTGGGAAGAAATTGGAAAAAATGATGAATTTTTATAATTTTACTAAAGAAAGATGCATCTAACTTCATGAATATAGTATATGACATATTTAAGAAGGAAAAAACCCATGAATGGAAGAGTAAAATAACATTTTTTGTGGTAAGATTGAAAAAATAAATACTACTAGATTGAGACAAATTCAAGTAAAATAGTCATTAACCCTGTCATTAGAATTTTCAATCTATTGAAATATTGAGTTGACAACATGAGTTCTAATTGTGTAAGGCTACTTTAGAAACTAGATAATTGAGTAGAAAATTCACCTTGCATCAATAAAATGTAGCTCATGAATCTTGAAAATTATACATTTCTCTATAATTTTTCACCACTAATCTACATGAGTATCAATAATATAATGAAGATCACATATCCTCAATTAAACTGAAGCTAGCTATTACTCATAATAAACAAAGAGAGTAGTTAGTTTAGGGGTGTTCTGGTATTGTTTAAAGTGTTAAACTTAGGGAATTGGTTTAAAAGGACACACCAATAGGAGACCATATTTGTAGAGTATGTGTAGGACCATGGTTGGCCAAAAATTGGCGATGTGAAAAAAAAAAAACTAGTCAAAAAATCGGGTATACAAAAATATCTTGCCATTTTATCACTCCATCTTGCATCCAACCACATGTAGGTTCAATTTTTATTTTTTTTCAATTGATTTAATTTGGATTTTTTTTAAATTTAGGGGGTTTTTAATGAAAATAATTTTTTTTTAGTTTGATTTATAAATTGTTCAAATTCAAATTGTAATTCTATGTTTATTAGCATTATAGACAAGCATGCTAGACCCTAACCAACCATCAAATAATCAGCTACCAAATGATGATCCTTAAAAAAATATAGAACCACCACTACCCCCTCAAAACCCTCCAATTGAAGAAAATCTAAATCAATTGAGGGTTTTTCAAAAAACATATATCACTATCCCTAGTTTATCTCCCATGCTAGCCACCTATAATACTATTTTGGGTAATATTCATACCCTTACTAAGCAACATAATGCAACTCTTATGACTAAAACTTAACAATAAAAAATATGTATGGTGAGTGGGAGTGAACATGGGAGAGGATAAGGAAGTACAAGATTTCAAAATTCAAAACTTTTCCTTGATGGGAATCCTCCGGGAGGATGGGATTAGAAACATGGATCACAAGGAAGGGAAGTAGAGAGTCAGGGGAATGCAGAGATCTGAGAGGTGATAGAGAATGAAGACAGGGACCCACGTAACAAGGGAAAAGATCTAGACATGTATTTTTTGACATCTAAGGAAAACAAGTTTGGGGTACTTTTGACAAAATGGTCATCTCTTTTTGGAGTGAAACCTACTGGTAAGTCTTCTTTCCCACCGGTTAAACTACTCTCTTGTCTAGAGAAGGGATCTTGTGCAATTGTAATTCTAGACTAGCTAGTAGATAATAACATTGTTGTGATGACTTCTACTCTAGTGGTTAAGTTCATTGGACAAAGGTCAAATATAGATATTGTTAGATTGTATACATAGAAAAAATGGAAGCTCAAGGGACAAGTCATTGTAATAATGATGGCGAAAGGTTTCCTATCTTTTGATTTTTCATGCAATCAGGATTTGTCAAGCATTTTGTGTGAAGGACCATGGATTATAGGCCATTCAATATATCTCTCAATAGATCTGATTAACAACTTCTAGAAGAAGACTAACATATGCTTGCATTTGTATTGGAGTTCGTGAAGGGAATGATATGCTGGAGGTTGTGTGCTTTCACTCTAAGCTTGGAATGCATAGTTAGAAGTTGGTCTATGAAAGCATTCCCTTTGCTTGTTTTCATTTTATAAAATCAGGACATAAAGTGAATTAGTGTCCAAAGGCAACAGTTGAAAAAGTAAGGAAATCTAGTTTTTCCAAATCTAGAAAGGTGAAAAAGGTCTGGAAAATGAAGGAATGTAAGGATGATCAAAAGATTTAGGAGACATTAGTGGAATTCCCTAGTAATAGAGGGAATAATCTAGACCAAAATGGATCAGAGGTTGATAAGGATGTGTTTCCAATTTTGTCTGGACCTAAAATCATAGAGGCAAAAGTCCTAGTTAGGATTCCAAGATCTTTCAAAGACAAAGAGGTTCCAATTTTGTTTGGTCCTGAGATCTCAGAAGTGGAAGTCCTAGTTAAGATTCCTAGATCTTCTAAAGAAAAAGAGGTGGGTATTCAAACAAGGCTGACTAGTTCCCACATCATTAAGAAGGAAATCCCAAAAAACTTAGAGATGGATGGACTAGTTTTGCCTAGCTCTAAGATCATAGAGGTGGAAGTCCTAGTTAAGATACCTAGGTTTTTTCAGGCCAAATAGGAGGATATTTCAACAAAGAAGGCTAGTTCCTAGACCATTATGAAGGATATTCCAATAAATTTATAGATTGATGGACCTCAATAAAGTGGCCTACTAGGGGGTGATGTAGTTTTGAACAAGGAGAATTCAATAGCTACAATCCATGAGGATAGGATTTAGAATGATATTCAGCTACAAGATTTCAACAAGTCACCACCTCATTTGGAGAGAATAGGGGAAAAGGTTTTGAATATGGAAGTGGAGACATTGT
Organism: Cupressus sempervirens; assembly: GCA_028749045.1. Taxonomy (NCBI): domain Eukaryota; kingdom Viridiplantae; phylum Streptophyta; class Pinopsida; order Cupressales; family Cupressaceae; genus Cupressus; species Cupressus sempervirens. The sequence goes on from CM053792.1 coordinate 478,674,431, forward strand.
GGAAAAATCAAGCAATAATGGAGTCTGGGAAGGGAATCTAAAAGTAGTAGGGAATATTTAAGATTTCTTCATTTATTTGGAAGGACCAATCTATTTCTTGTAATTTGGAAGAGAGATCTGGGACTATGGTTAATTTTTCTTCTTCTGGTAAGAAGGTAAGGATAGATGAATGGATGGAGTAAAAAAAAGGAAGTCATTTTAAGACTAAAAGGAAGAATAGTAGGGATCCCTCCCCAAATTCATTAGTATAGACTAGGAGCCATGGTAAATTAGATGTGGGAGTCAGGTAAAAGGCACCAAGCAGGAAGAATGCAAACCAAGTCCTACAAGAGGAGGCCACAAGGAATTTGGCAGATGGGAGCCAACAAACCATCTTGGAGTGTTCTACTATGCAAAAATGAAGATAATATCTTGGAATATTAGGGGACTAAATGGGGTCCATAAATAGGAAGTTCTTAGGAATATGATAAGAGATCAAAGACTTGATATAATGCTGATTCAAGAGACAAAAATGAAGAAGGAGGCCTTGTGTAAGATCTTCTTTAGTAATATTATGGCTAGTGAGGCCACAAATTGTGAGGGGGCATTGAGAGGTTTTCTTACTATTTTTAATAATAAATAGTTTAAAGTTACTCCCTTGTATAATGAAGGTAATACTCTTTTATGTAAAGAGTTTCATATGAATACCAATGATTTTTGGTTTCTTTTGAATGTTTATGCCCCAAATATTAAAAGGGAAAGGAATTATTGGACTAAGCTTGAGGCTTTGGTCTAGAATAGTAATCTTAATAAAGGTATTATTATGGGGGATTTCAACACTCCTCTCATTGATGAGGAAAAATTAGGAGGTTTAGCTTCGGATTTGGAAAGTAAGTTGGATCTCTCTAATTTCGTAAATAGCTTGGCTCTTTTGGATATTGATCTTGAGGGAAGAGTCTTCACTTGGTCTAATAAAAAAATTGGGAGTGAGTGTATTTAGGTTAGATTGGATAGAGCTCTAATATCTCTAGAATGGTTGAATGCTTTTTCTTGTAGATTGTCCCTTCTCCCTAGAGTAGGGTCAGACCACTCACCCATATCTCTCTCAGTTGCTTCTCTTGAGCCCAGTAGGAATTATCCTTTTTAATTTAAAAAGATGTGGATTTCTCATCTAGATCTATTGAACATGATATCCAATTGGTGGAGTATGGAAGTGGAAGGAACTACTATGTTTAGAGTCACAAAGAAGTTGAGTAATGTGAAGCAAATGATTAAAATATAGAACAAGATAGATTTTGGCCATATCTTTTAGGAGAAAGAGGAGATTTCAGATAAGATTAGTTCTATTTAGGATTTAATTTGACAAGATGGGTATAATGAAAAAAATAGGAATATTGAGATGTCTATTTTAATTGGTTTGCATAATATTATTAGTAAAGAAGAGAATTTCTGGAAGCAAAGATCAAGGATTAACTGGCTTAAAGAGGGTGATCAGAACACTAGATTTTTTTTCACCTTCCCACTCTTAAGCACAGAGCTAATAATAGGATTTTAGGAATTAAAAAGGGCTAGGATACTTTAAAAAGGGAGATTGATGTCTCTGCTAAAGATATTTCTTTTTTCTCTTCTCTTCTTTCCCGGGATCCCATGTTATCAGTGGTGGATCAGAATGAAATTGTGTCTTGTCTCCCTCAGATTATCCAACCTCATCATAATAAAATGTTGAGGGAAATTCCTAAAGCTTAGGAGGTGAAACAAGCTTTGTTTTCATTGCCAGCTGATAAAGCCCCTAGGTCAGATGGCTTTCCAACTTTCTTTTTCAAGTTTATTGGGAGGTGGTTATGGAAGATGTGGTTAAAGCTATTTAGGATTTTTTTGGGGCTAGAAGCCTTCTTAAAGAATTAATTGTACTTTTATGGTTCTCATTCCCAAAGTTCCATGGGCTGATTCTATGGAGCAATTTAGGCCTATAAGTCTTTGTAATTCTTTTCTATAAGATCATTTTGAAGGTGTTAACTATCAAAATTCTTAATATTCTTCCTTTCATCATTTCTCAATGGTAGACTAGTTTTGTCCCTGGTAGGTAGATTTTGGATTCTATTATGATGGTTCATGAAGTTATTCACTCCCTTGAAGCAAGTAAAAGGGAAGGTTTGCAACTCAAGCTAGACCTTTCAAAGGCCTATGACCAGGTGGACTAGACTTTCCTTGATTTTTTCCTCTAGGCTTTTGGCTTTGATCAATATGTTTGCAACCTTATTTCTTAACTTATTTCTACTTCACTTGCCATTATGGTCAATGGGGCTCCTTCTAATTTCTTCAAACCTTTAAGAGGTTTAAGGTAGCAGGACCCTCTCTCTCCTATTCTATTCATTATCATGGCTGAGTGTATTGGTAGGTTGATTGAGAAGAAAAGGCAGGAAGGGAGACTTAGAGGGATTAGGCCCTCTTCTGGGAATGTTTCTTTTACTCATCAACAGTTCATGGATGACACTATTATGGTAGGGGAATCCTCTATTAAGTAGGTTAAAGTAATGAAGGATCTTCTAGATGTGTATATTAGAGATTCAAGCTAGCTAATTAACTGGGAGAAGAGTTTAGTCTTCTTTATTAATACTTCCATTTATAGACAAATGAAGATAGCAAGGATTCTTGGGTGTGGGATTGGTAAGCTACCTTCAAGCTATCTTGGTCTCCCAATGGGAACTAAGCCTCCTAATTCTTACTAGAATGGGATTCTTGAAAATTTTAGCAAGAAGTTGGTTGGGTGGAAATGAGCTACACTAAGCTAGGAAGCTAAATTTCTTTTGGTTAAGTCCACTCTTTAGAATCTCTTGATGTATGCCTTGAGCCTCTATGGGATACCAACCAAATTTTCTGAAAAAAATGGAAAATATCCAAAGAGATTTTCTATAATCTGGTCTTGAGGAATGTAAAAGATATCCTTTAGTGGCTTGGAACAATGTTTGCCTCCCTAAGAGCTATGGTGGTCATGGCATAAGGAAATTAAAACTTCTCAATAAGGCTCTCCTAGCCAAATAGATATGGTGCACTTTCAAAAGTATGGGGGAATGGAGAGATATTTTAGTACATAAGTATATAAGAAGGACTTCTCTAAAGTTCTTTCTCAATAATGTTAACATACCAAATGGTTTAGTCATTTGGAATGGTATCCTTAAGGTAAGAGATCTGGACAAAGCTAAAACTAAGTGGAAAGTGGGTAATGGTGAAGACATTCTCTTCTGGCATGATAATTGGTTGATTTAGGGTCCTCTAATTAATAATCCTATTCATGGTAATTGGGAAAATGTTTGTATTAGGAAATTTGGATTAAAAGTTAGAGATTACATAATAGACCAGGGATGTAGAGACGTAGCTTTTATCTTGAATGATCTCAAGTTGGTAATGTTGATGCTAAACTTAACAATTCTAAATAATAAGAGGGATGAACTAATTTGGGAAGATAATCCTAATGGTTGTTACTCAGTTGCTTTGGGATATAATTCTCTTTAAATTTTGAAGGAGAAACCTCCTTGGGTTAGGGCTTGCGTGTTTGGGCTTACTCCAAAGATTAATATGTTTTTCTGGCTATCTTTACATGATAAAATTCTTACTTTAGAAAATTGAAGAAACGAGGCCACTATATCCCAAATAGATGTATTTTGTGTAAACAACAAGAGGAGTCAATTAATCATATGTTTATCCATTTTCCTTACTCTAGGGAAGTTTGGGACCTTATTACAAAGAATTTTGGTGTCAGTTGGTGCAAGCCAAGTAATGTGCTAGATTTCTTGTGTCAATGGAATAACATGTATAAAGGCACAAACTTGGAGGATTTAAGCACCTGGTCTTTGCCTCGCTTCTATTGGGGAGTTTGGAAGGAAATAAATAATAGAATTTTTAGAGATCAAGAGGAACCTACTTATGTTCTGGCAGATAAAATCAATGGGCATATGAAGGAAAATTTCCAAATTAGAAAGTGGGGAGACATTGAAGATGGGGGTTAAAAAAAAGGAGAAGGAAAAGGACAAGAAATATAGAAGATAGGAGGTGAAATGGAAGCTTCAACCTGAGGGATGGCATAAAAAAAAATTTGATGGCATGAAAAAAGGGAATCCTAGTCCCTCAGGATGTGAAGGTATTATAAGACACTGCTATGGTGAAATGATTTCTGCTTTATCTTACCCATTGGGACATCAGACAAACCATTATGCCAAAGCCAATGCAACTCTCTACATGATGAAATTAGGTTTCAACAAGGAAGTTAAAAAAATGTGGTTGGAGGGGGACTCAAATAACATCATTAGATGTATTAAAGGGGCTATCCAAACATCATGGAAAATATAAAATATTATTGAAGAAATCTGGTCAACACTTGGTAAATTTGACAACATCCATGTTAGTCATGAATATTAGGAGAAACTCAGTGGCTGATTAGTTTGCCAAAGATGTAGTAAAGAAAGAAACAATGATGATTTGGAATACTGGTCAAAATATTTTGGTAGGTGCAAAAAGCCTAATTAATTTGGAAAAAATCTAGGGTGGCACAAGGGAAATCCAAAGGTAATTATGGATATAAATGTGAATATGGTGGTAAGTAAGTGCAATAATGGTAAATATGAATGGTACAGGTGGATGATGTTATTAGTGTCAAATCAACATGTTTTATGGGTCAATTTTTGTATGTATTATTTTAGGGGTACTGAAAGAGAAAATGGCAAAAATTAAAGCAGTTTCCATTAGAGTATTTAGAGGGTTGAGAAAGGGTTTCAGAGGATAGAGTTTATGAGAATAGTTAGTGCTGAGATTATAGAGATGGTGGGGAAAAGAAGTAGGAAAGAACCAGTAGGTGAGGTGGAAAAATGGAAGCAAAGAACTAAAGTGTGGGAGAAGTTAGAAAAGGGAGGAATTTCTAAATATATAGTTAAGATGCATGGTATGACCCTACAATTACTGATCTTATGAAAAATTCATGGAAAGATGGAAGGGTCAAAGTTGATGGGGTCTCATATCAGGTGACTATGGACATCATTGCTCATATAAATGAAATTTCGAATGAAGGACTGAATTTTTATAGAGAAATGAAGGTGTTTGTGAATGCTGTGAAAGATTTCACAAAAAATACAAAAGAAAAGAAGGAACTAGTCAAGAGAAAAACATACTACAAGATGGATTCGATAAAGAAACTATGGAGGTATGTTTTGAGGGCTATTATTGAGTATATATCTTTAGACACAAGATTTGATAGGTTTAGGACACATCACTTTGTTTTGCTCAATCATTTTTGTTATCGGATTAAGGTCTCTTTCCCTTTTTATTTATATACTTCAATGCATAAGAATATTTCTGTGCACAAGAAAAAGCCTACTTTCAATTAAGAACTTCATGAGGGTTTCCTAATTTTGAATTATGAGCATTTCAAGGCTCAATATAGAAGCAAAACCCCCACCTAGGTTGTTGCAGCATTCAAGGAGATGGAGAATTCAAACTTCTTGTCTGACATAGATGAATTTCAAAGTATTAGTTTAGAGGATGAAGATTCTTAACCCTTCATTTAGAAAGAAGGATAAGGTTTTTGAGAAGAAATCACCTTCATCAACTAAAGTTCTATGTAGGAAAAGTCTCAGGGGGATTGGGTTTAAAATTGCTAGTCAAGGAGATGAGGAGTATAATGAGGAAGGGGATGATATGGATACTAATAAAGAGAATAAGGAGAAGGAGGATGTTAAGAGGGAGGAGCCAGTAGCTAAAAAATAGAGAAGGTCTAAGGAAGAGGACATGCCCCTCCTCTTTCCAAAATTTCTCCTCCTCAGGAACATGATAAGGAGAAGACCAAGGATGGGAGTGGAGAGGTAGTTATAAAGGTTAGGCACATTGCCTAGAAAAAATTCAATGTTAGAACATCAAAAATGGGAATCATTAGAGAAATCATGAATCCCCAAATTCTTGAAGGTAAAGAGGGAAATCTCTAGATGGAGGAACTCATTGATTTGGCCTTGGTGGCTATTACTAATAATGCAAGGGAAATTGGCATGAATTTGATCAATAATACTATAAATAGTAAGATTAACAATTTTAGGTCTATTAAATGGCTCTACCATGAATTAAAGGAGGTCAAATAAAGAGAGGGTTAGTTGAAAAAATAAGGGAAGAAGTTAGAACATGGAAATTTGATAGATCAGGGGAATGGCCTCAGATTGGTGGAAAAAAGAATTCAAAATCTGGAAAATTACAATCATAATTTGGCACACTAGATGATTTCAATTCTAAGTTCTCTTAATGAAAAAATATCTTCTCTTCCCAGAAAGATGAAAGCCAAGGGCTTCCTAGAGGATAGTGAGGAAAAGGGTAGAGCCAAAGATAGGATGGATGAGGACATGACTACAGACATTACCTTTAGCAAATTGGATCAGATGGGTCAGAAGAAGCATGATCATATGGTTGAAGAGATTCAGAAAGCCTATGAAGTGGTCGAAATGATGCATGAGCTAGAAATAAAGGCAGAGGAGTAACAAAGCTTTTTCATTTCTCATCTTTTGGCATGTCTAGTTTTTGTAGTTTTTGGTTTTTGGCTATTTGCCTATCTATTGATCTGACCTTTTGGTTGGTCAAAGTACTATGGCTAGGATTTTGTTTCTTATTATCAGCCTTTTGATATGTATGGACTATGCTTGGGTTTTTGATGCTTATTATTAGCCTTTTGATATGTATTAACTTTTGGGTTTTAGGATTTCTATAAAACCTACTCTTCTTATCAAAAACATGATGCAACTTTTCATTGGCATGATGAGATGCATTGTCATTTTGATGATGGCTTGGATTATGATGAGGTTGCAGCCCTTAATATTAGTAAAAATGAATTAATCGACCTATTTGTTCACCACAAAGCTGGTATAATATTTGACCCCAAAAAAAAAAATTGTCAATCAAATGGTGCACTAATGAGGACATCAACTCTCATTTTTGGGATTGCTAGTGGATGGTTTTTGACAAACCAACACACAAAAAATTGGATGTGCCCATATATTTCTTGAGGAAATTATATGTTGAGTTTATCAAGGGGCTTAAAGTTAATTATTGGAGCATGAAGTTGAATATGGGCATAGGAGGTAGAGCTTCACAAGATAGACCTGAGGTGAAGTGGAAGAGAGTCACTACATTCCCACCTTGACCTTCCCCTGCTTGATATCCTTGCCCCTCCTCCAGTGTAGCATTGTGATGTCATCACTAAGGCCAGTAAAAATTCTATTAGAGCCATTCATCATTTGAGCAATCTCATAGTCATCTAGAATAGGTCATTTTTGCCTCCTCATGTTGATGACGTTGGTGCTAGAACATCTGGTAGTTCTTCACATGTCTATGTATTGCATACTTGTGTTATGTGCAAGAGTCTTTATATGGGTCCCATTATTGGTTCTAAGTTTCAATTTGAGGTTGGCGACGATGACACAATAGACATGGTTGCAAAGACACACACAACTTATGTGAGAGATGAGGAGAGGTGGGCAGAGACATGGACTCCTTTGGTTATGATAAGTCTACACATTTAATTCATCATAGCATTGTTTATTTAAAATCAATATTTATGTTTTAAAAAATGACATCTCCATACTTATGTACATTATGTGATTCATTTATGTCTAGCTAATGATAGAGGAAGAGATGAGAGATTTGAATGTTGTTAGACTTTTGGCCATTTCATTTGGCCTTGAGACCTCTACGGTATGTATTATTTCATTACTCATTAATTTCATGTTTGATATTGTATTTTACATTATTTCTCATCTTCTTTTTCTCTTGCAAATTTCACCTGTCAGTGAGGGATAGTGTGAGGGGATTGCACCACTGACCATTGATAAGGGAAGGTAATTATATGTTTTAAAGTCATTTCATGCATATATAAATAGATATCTACTTTTTAGTTGTTTGTACTAATGAAATATTATTGAATTATTTATTTTATAGGGAGTGGCCTCTGATGATGCACATACCAAAATTCACCATTGCAAACCCTTGGGCATTTCCATTTGCAATGAGATCCCTGTAGTATGTATATTTATCATTTATTTGTTTTTGATAAGATAAAACAGGTTTTAAGGGATCCTGAAACCCATAAGTTTTACAAAAACAAGGCTGATAATAAGCAAAAGAAGCCTAGCCAAAATAGAGGTCCAACAGTTGAAAAAAAGCCCGAAGGCCCAGCCCAAAACAAAGGCCCATAGTAAGGCCAGAAAATAAACAAACTAAAACAGACTATAGAAAGCCAGTCCAAAAACCAAAAGCCAGGAAGATGAAAAGACAAAAGACAAGAAAGCTAGTCTTCAGTTATCTTCTCCATTTACTGCATAGTCTGAGCTACCTCGACTATCTTTTGTTGCTCCTTTGCCATTTGATCTTAGACCTTCTCCATGCCCTGATCCATACTAGTGAACATACTGATTGTGGCCTTGTCATCATTCGGCCTGGCCTTATCCCTATTCTGTCCTCCCTCCTCCACCAGCAAGCCCCTATCCTTAAGTTTACTAGCAAGGGATTGGATGTTGTCATTCATCGAACTCAGGAGAGAAATCATCTGACTTGCTAGGTTGTGGTTGTAGTTTTCGAGATTTCTTAATCTTCTTTCATTTAAGCTTTCTCTGTTATCCTGGTCCTCCTAGCTATCATTACCTATCTTATTCTTAATACTTTCCATCTGGGATACCCTTTCTCTAACTTCCTCCAGCTCATGGAAGAGCCATTTGATTGATCTGAAGTTGTCAATCATACTACTGTAGGCATTATTTAGAAGGTTCATTCCAGTCTCCCTTGCATTATTTGAGATGGCTAGGACAGCTGGGTCTATGAGCTCATTGAGCCTAGGTTGCTCCAAGTTGTCCACCAGGATCTGAGGGTTCATAACTTCCCTAAAAATCCCCATAGTAGCAGTCCTCACATTGAAATTTTTCCAGGCCTTTCTCCTATTTTTGACCTACACTTCTGCCTCATTCTCACCAGTGATGACATTCACTTTTTCCTTCGAAGGAGGCTGAGACTGGATAGGGGAGAGGGGAAGAGGAATAGCATCCATCCTCTGATTTCTAGTCTCCTCAACTCTCACTACCTCCCTCTTCCATTTTGTCCCAAGTTTCTCCTCTTCCAACTCCTCCTCTGACACTTTGTCAGAATCTTTCATATCCATTTCCTCCTCCTCCTTAGCATAACCCTCTTTTTCTTGAGCTTGGCCGTGATCCCTAAGGCTTTTCCTACTGGGAGTTGTAGCTGTGGACTATTTCCTGGCTTGATCTTTTTTCTTCTTTCCTGAGGAAACATTCTCCTCCTCTGAGCTAATGCTCTCAATATCATCAGAGTCTGAAGAAAAGTTGGAGCTGTCTTTGTCAACATCCTCAACTTGAGGAGGGTTATTGCATATAGACTGAGCTTTGAAATGCTCATGGATGAGAAGCAATAATCCCTCATGCAAAGCAAGGTTAAGAGTGGCTTTCTTCTTGAAACTAGAGATTTTCTTGTTCATAGAAGTGAGAAGGTAAAAGGGAATTGAAATTCTTCTCTTATGGTGAAAATGATTTAAAATCACAAAATGGTGAGTTCTGACCTGATCAAACCTAGGGTCCAGGGTTACATAATCAATGAGGGCATATAAAACATACTTCTAGAACTTCTTTATAGTCTCTGTCACATAGAAAGACTCTTTCTTTTCTAGCTTGTTCATCTCTACAAAATTTTTCATGAACTCCTTGACTACATTGGACGAAAGTTTCTTGTCCTTGTAGAATTTGAAACCCTCCATAGGGATACCAGTGACCTCCACAACCACCTCCTCTATGATTTGGAAAGAAACCCCATTCACCTTGACCTTGCCATTGTTCCATGAGTTCACCATGTTGTTGGTGACCTCAGGGTCAAAACCATGGAGTTTCTAAAAAAAAATCGCAACCCCGCCCTTTTCTAGGTTTTTCTAGACTTAGCCCATATTCTTCCACTTCTCCACTTCACCCGCCGGCTCCTTTTTGCTCCGTTCTCCAGTCATGACATCCATTTTTTCTTCAACAATTCTCATGAGCCCCAATCTCTGCAAAATTTTTCTAGCCAAGATTTTGGCTCTGTTTCTATTATTGGGTTCGTGATCATTCGCCTCTCTGATACAATAGCAAGTGAAAATGATAACGATCCTCCAAACGTGTCAAAAAGATAGAAAAAATTCCTTGAGATTACAAAAACCAAAAAACTTATTATGGCTCGTACCAACATCCATTCTTTCTTTATTAAACATGATTAAAGTTAGATTGACCCATACTTCCGTGGATTTTCTCTAGCTCGATTAGTGACTTAGCCTCCATTGGAATATCTTTTTTGGAATGCCAGATCATCTCTTTTTCTGCTCCCACCCCTTTGTTAGTGAATCAGTCAACAACTAGGTTTGCCTCTCTAAATGCATGAGTGATGTGGACCTTCTCAAATTTTGTGAGGCTGGCACATGTCTCATTAATTATATTTGCAATTGACCACGAGGGAGGGGAGATACCATTAATATTGTTAATTATGTTTTTGGAGTCCCCTTCAAGCCAAAGTTTGGAAATGCTAGCTTCAAAAGCCAACTTTACGACACTGCATGCGGCTCTAGCATTGGCCAAATGGTTGGTCTGGGTTCCAAGCGGGAGAGAAAAGGCCGCAATCCCCTCTCCAAAATGATTTCTTATAATTCTACCACTTCCAAAGGGGCCAGGGTTGCCCTTAGAAGTGCCATTGAAGTTGGCTTTTGACCATCCTTTCAGGGGTAGAATCCATCTGGCATCCTGTCTTTTGGGATCCCTATCTTTTTCTTTAACCATCTTCTTGTTCCCTATATCAACTTCCCCCTCCTTCATCACTTGAAGATTTTATTTTATGTTTTTCAAAATCTTCCTTCCCAGAATTATTGTTAGCTCCTCTCTGTCCCTAAAAATTTTGTTGTTCCTTTCCTTCCAAATGCTCGAGTAGAAGTGAGGCAAAAACCAGGCATAATTATCTTGTCAGCCTGCAATTCTACAAAGGCTTTTCCAATGACTAAAAAATTTGATAAGGTTATTCGGCCAGCACTAAAGAATCTTCATTTCTTTATTAAGAGAATTCCACACCTCCCTAGCAAAGTCACATTGAATGAAGATATGATTTCCTGACTCAGACTGGTTTTTACAGAGCGGGCATCTGCTGGGAATAACATGGCCTCTCATCATGAGATTATCTTGCGTTAGAATTTTGTTCTGAAGGGCCAGCCAATAAAATATGTTGATCTTTGGAGTGAGGCCCGTGAGCCAGGCATCCACCCAAGGGGGTTTCTCCTTTAAACCCCAGAGAGAGTTGTAGCCAGAAGCAACAGAATAACTTCCATTGGGATTATCCCTCTAGACCAACTCATCCTTATTATTACTAGGGATCAAAGAGTTAAGCATAGTCATAATTGGTTTCAAATCCTCGAAAATGAGGGAAAGGTCTCTCCATTCCTGAACATTACTTTAAACCCATATAGCTCCGTGCATTCTTGCACCCATCTCTCAAAAACTGGGTTGTTAGAAAGTGGGCCTTGACATAACCACCTGTCAGACCAAAACTAAATATGCTCTCCATTGCCTAGTTTCCAAGAGACCCTTACCTTAGCCAGGTCCCTCGCCTTCAGGATACCATTCCAAATAGTCGGCCCTTTAGGGATGTCCTCATTGAATAAAGTAAAATGAAGAGAGGGTCTTTTGAGGTATTTATTTTCTAGAATGTCTCTCCATTCACTAGTGTTATTGAAGATTTTCCAGATTTGTTTTGCAAGAAGTGCCTTATTGAGATGGGTAAGATTTTTGATGCCCAGACCACCATACCTCTTGGGAAGGTAGACCTTCTCCTAGGCAACAAGAGGGTACCTTTTCTTTCCTTCAAGTCCGGTCCATAGAAAGTCTCTTTGGATTTTCTCCATTTTCTTTGCAAATTTCACAGGAATTCCAAAAAGGCTCAGAGCATAAATGGGAAGGTTCTGAAGAGTGGATTTGACCAATAAACATTTCCTAGCCTGGCTGAGAGAGGCACCTTTCCATCCAACCATCTTCTTATTGAATCTATCCAAAATACCATACCAGAAAGAGTTAGGGGGGGAGGAGCCCAAGGGGAGCCCTAGATAGGATGAAGGGAGAGAGCCCACCCCACAACCAAGGATTCTAGCAATTTTCCTTTGTCTGACTTCAGGGGTGTTAACAAAGAAGGTTGAGCTTTTGTTCCAGTTAATCAGTTGTCCAGTCCCTCTGGAGTAAGTATCAAGAACCTCTTTCAAAGTCTTAGCTTCTTTCACAGAAGCTTCCCCCCCCCCCCATTATAGTGTCGTCCACAAATTGCTGGTGAGTGAAGGGGACATTTCTTGAAGAAGGCTTAATCCCTTGAAGACTTCCATCAGACTTTTTATGTTCAATAAGCCTCTTAATGCATTCAGCTAAAATAATGAAGAGGATAGTTGAGAGGGGGTCTCCCTGCCTGAGACCTCTAGAAGGTTTAAAGAAATTAGAGGGGGCTCCATTAATCAGAACAACAAGAGAGGAGGTAGGCAGCAGTTGAGAAATGAGTTTACACACTTTATTGTCAAAACCAAAGGCCTGAAGGACCTTCCTAAGAAAGGACCAGTCCACCCAATCATAGGCTTTTGAAAGATCCAATTTGAGCAACATACCTTCCCTCTTGGAAGCTTCTAAAGAATGAATAACTTCATGAACTATCAGCACCGAGTCCAAGATTTGTCTCCCAGGAAAAAAGCCAGATTGTTACTGCAAAATGATTAGATGCAGGATTTTAAGCATTCTAGAAGTGAGAACTTTAGAGATGATCTTGCAGAAAGAGTTGCACAAACTGATGGGCCTGAACTTGTCAAAAGAGTCAGCCCCTGGGGATTTAGGGATGAGAACCAAGAAGGTAGAATTTATCTCCTTAAGAATATTTCTAGCTCTGAAGAACTCCTGAACTACCTTAACCACATCCCCCATGACCACCGGCCAGTACATTTGGAAGAAAAAGGTGGGAAACTCGTCCGGACCAGGTGATTTGTCACTAGGTAGGGAGAAAAGGGCCTCTCTAACTTTGAAAGCATTAGGAATAGCATAGAGAAGTTTATTTTGGTGGGGTTGAATAATCTGAGGAATACAAGAGATGATATCCTCTTGGTCCACCTTGGAAAGTACGGAGTCCTCAAAGAGAAGAGAAGAGAAGAAGGAGACCGCTTCAGCCGAGATATCTGGATCTTCAGACAACAATACCTGCCCCTTCCTGATTTTAGAGATCTTGTTGTTAGCCCTATTTTTTAGGGTGGAGAGATGAAAGAACTTCGTGTTCTGATCTCCATCCTTAAGCCATGTGATTCGAGATTTTTGCCTCTAGAACTTTTCCTCCCTGTTGGTGATGTTATGAAGATCAGACAGGATCAATAGCTCAGCCTCCCTGTTACTCTCATTATATCCTTCCTTCTGTATACTATCTTGGATAATAGATAGAATGTCTGACAACTCCTCCTTGTCATGGAAACTATGGTCAAAATCAAACTTGTTTCAAATTTTTACCATCCTCTTCACATTTCTGAGCTTTCTGGTGACTCTGAACATGGCTGATCCATGAACACCAATCCCCCACCATCTTTTGACATTATCCAATAGGTCAGGGTGAGTAGTCTACATTCTCCTAAACCTAAAAGGGAAATTTCTCCTGGGCTCAAGAGGGGAGACCGAAAGTGAAATAGGGGAGTGGTCAGAACCAACTCTAGGAAGCAGAGATAATCTACAGCTAAAAGAGTGCAACAAATCTGGGGAGATTAAAGCTCTGTCCAATATGACCTGAATGCAGTCTTGACCAGCTCTCTTGTTAGACCAGGTAAAGGTACCCCCCGAGAGCTCCAAATCCATTACGGCTAGATCATTGATGAAATTAGAAAGATCCTACTTACTTTCCCAATCTGGGGGCAATCCTCCCGTCTTCTCCTTGTCCTCCAGCAGAGAGTTGAAGTCTCCCAAGATTATGCCTTTCTTAATGTCACTAGATTGCACCAACTTTCCAACTTTGACCCAGTAATTTTTTCTATCTCTCTTGTTGTTGGGAGCATAAATGTTCACTAAAAACCAGCAATCATTAGTTTGCAAATGTTGAACTCTACAGAAGAGGATGTTATCCTCATCATACTCGGGCACAATATTGAAATGTTTGTTATTGAATAATAGTAGCAGCCCTCCAAATGCTCCTTCTGAGTTTGAGGCAATTCCATTCATGTTGTTGTTGAATCTAATATTTTTGAGATTTTCTTTCTTCATTTTCATTTCTTGAATAAGAAATATATCAGGCCTTTGATCTCTTATCATATTCCTTACCACTTCTTGCTTGTGGATTCCATTGAGTCCAAAAATATTCCATGAGGATCTTCATGCTTTAATTGATGAGTAGGCTTGCTGGATGGTGCGTTGCGTTCCATCCATGATGTTTCTTCTTGGTTCCTCCTTCCTGATTTCATTCTTGTTTTTCCTTCCCATCGGGTTGGTTTTATGACCAAGATCTGCCTTGGCCTTGCTTCTAGTTGAAGCAGGAGAGGTAGGAGAGGGGTCCCGGCTATTCTTCTTCTTTCTTCTTCTGACTTCTATCCAGGGTGCCTCTTCTTCTTCTTTACATAAATCAAACAAAGCATCTAGCCTGGCTAGTTGTTTCGATGTTGAAGCAGATAGCCTTTCTAAGATTCTATTCACTATTACAGGGGGTTCCCTACTAATCGGGTTTGTGAAGTTTTGAGACATTGGTTCCCCTTCCTTTTGTTCCTCCATAGAGTCCGAGATAGAGGAATGGTTCAGATCAACCTCCTCAGAACTCTCAAGGATTTTAGACTCCATAATACTTGCCTCTTCAAGATTATCCTTGGTTTCCTTCAATTGGGAAGGGTTGGTTATGTCCTCAGTTGTCTCTTTCCCTTCTCCTTCTAGTGCTTCCACTACAACCTGGAGGTCTCGGGGTTCAGCTTAGAGATCAGGAACAGAATCATTAACTTTTCCTTCAACCTCTCCATTTTTCTTGACTTGCATTTCTTTCTTCTTCCAAATCTTTTTGGGAACATGAGTAGCTTTCTTCCCACCTTGAGGGTAGGCCTTTCCCCCCATTCCCTTTCCTTTGAATAGTGGGCAAAATCCAGCCTTGTGGTCTACCTTCTTACAATGGAAGCACGCAAAAAGTACACTTTCATAGTCAATCTTTTGGATTCTACTTCCCAATCGAGATTGAAATTCTATAACTTGAGTCATATCCTATCCTTCGGTCACTCCTACACATATCCTTGCATAGGTAAGTCTCTTCTTAGCTGCCATTATAGGATCAATGGAAAGAAGCTCTCCAAAAGACTTGGAAATGCCATCAAAGACATCCTCATGCCAGTATTCCATGGGCAATTCTGGTAGTCTAATCCAAACTAGAGCCTGGGATAGGAAATCATTATTCAAGTCTAGATTGGAAGACCATTTCTGCAAGATTAAAGTAGATCTCCTTAGAGACCAGTTCCCTATGCATAGGATTTCGAAAAAGTCTTCCAAGAAAGAAAACTCAAAAGTCGTGAAACCTTTAGCCATTGCTGTCACCTCTACATGCCCCTTTAAATCCTATTTGTTTCTGGTAAAAACCCTCACAACATCAATGTTGGGCCTTGGCCCTATATATTTTCCCACTAGAGTATTCACCATACTAAGGATATTGTGGTCTATAATTTTTTGAGGAACTTCCAGAGAAAAGAAACCCTTCTCCTTGTCTGATTTATCCATGACTTTCGAGAATGTCGACTTACTTGATGGTTTGACTCCAAATAGGTTCGACCAGCGCCCCCAGGCCCCAGGTGGCCCACCACTTGAGTGAAGGGGAGGAATCTTCTCACCTGGGTGAGGCAGCAACTTCCATGGGTCCCCATCCTTTGAGGCATCTGCATCATTCACCTTCGATTCCTGCCCTGCAGCTGTAGATTGCCCGCCAACGCCCGTGTTCTCCCAATTCCTGCCTAGCTGCTGCTTCAAAATCCCATTCTCACCTAGCTGCTGATTGAAAAACCCATTCCCGCTCGCTCTACATGCTCCACTCCCCATTTTTGGAACCTTCTATTTACATGATATTGCTAATGTTGCTAATGGGAGTGTGGAAAAATTCAAAGCTAGATTTTTATTATTATGTATTTGTTACTTATCTTAATGTGGCTAGATTATAAAGAAATGATTATCGTCATTGTAGCAACTAAATTTTTAACTGTCATAGGAATCACCTGATGCGATGGAGGGGGAATCGACAGGGCTTTGCATATTTTCTCACTTAGCCAACATTTTCCAATGAGAGATCACCTAAGGTAAATTATAGTTTGAATTCTTGATTATGCTATTAATTTAATATGTTATCATTAATAATGTTATAATTAAGTAGTAGAACAATTTGACAACCATACAAACATGTTTAAGTTAGACTTAGTGAGTTGTGTGTTTTGTCGAGGACATATGCAAGGACTAATGAGTGGTGAATGAAGGCATGGAGAGAGGTAAATGAAGTTTCCTTCATTTATTGATATGCATTTTAATAAATTTATATTTGATATGTACAAATCATTTAATCAACTAGTCTAACTTAGATTTTGTCTTTTTTGTTCATACATGATCTAGAAAATTTAGAGAGTGCATCAAATTGGCTTCATTATGCTTGTTCATATGTGTCAAAAGGGGTCATAGGATAACCTATGTCCCCTTTCAACACATTTGATGATGACATATGTCCCTAGGGGTCCTAGGACCCCTAGGGACACATTCCACTTGTTCATATGTGTCAAAAGGGGTCATAAGATAACCTATGACCCCTTTCAACACATTTGATGATGACATATGTCCCTAGGGGTCCTAAGACCCCTAGGGACACATTACACTTGTTTATATTGGTCACAAGGGGTCATTGGATAACCTATGACCCCCTTAAACACATTTGATGATGAAATATGTCCCTAGGGGTCCTAAGACCCCAAGGGACACATTTCACTTGTTCATATGGGTTGAAAGGGGTCATTGGGAAACCTATGATCTCTTTTGACACATTTGATGATGATATATGTCCCTAGGGGTCATAGGATAACTTATGACCCCTTTCGTCATATTTTATGATGACATATGTCCTTGTACATATGTGTCAAAAGGGTCTTAGGATAAATTATGACCCCTTTCAACAATTTGTCACTATAAATAATGAGTTTAATGAGTTTACTATCCTATATACTATATCATAAAATATAATATTTTTAAAAAAAAAATTATATAGTATATATAATATAATAAGTTTTTGATTAGATAAACAAGTTTTACATGGATCCTGAAACCCAAGTTTGAAACAAAACAAAAAGCTAAAAATAAGCAATTAAAGCCCACCCAAAGGACAACAACCAAACAAAAGGCCAGAACAATAGATCACCAAACAAAAGGTGACCAAAGTGGCAACATAACAACCACCAACACAAGTTTTGTCTAGGCTCCTAAAACCCAAAGAAGATAAGGGAAAAAAGTCCCCAACCATGATACACAACAAAATACAATAGGCCTAAAGCTAGGGGACAAAAAAAAGTATGATAGGCCAAAAAGAATAGTCATGCTTTGCCTTTAGATCCCTTCTTTTGAGAGCGTAATTCCATATCAAAAGAGGCAGTGGAATGCTTGATCTTTTTTCCTTTTACTATGGTCCATCCATCCTCCACCAAGCCAATAGGCTTCTACCACTATAAATCAAAAACACCAGAGCCAAGCCCAAAAATCCCTAAGACCAGGGAAGAGGCCGCGACATGGATATTTACAACTAGAGAAGAAGGCACAGGAAGGTCCAACCCTGATAAAGAAGAAGTGGAGGGCATGACCATATTTCCTTTTATTGAGGTCCTTCCAATCCCCACCAAACCAGCAACCATCAGGCTTTGAGAAGCAACAATGCCACAACCAGATCTTGAAACTCCTGAAGCTAGGGAAAAAACTGCAGCAAAGGAAGATACAACAGAAACAAGAGAAGGAACATCAACTTGAGAAGGAGCCAGAGAGGTGGCTACCCCCAGGACACCAGAAGATAGAACAACTGCATCCACAGAAGGAGCCAAAGGAGGATCTTCCATCAAATCACTAGAAGACGGGACAATAGAAACCAAAGACTGATTTGCTACAACCAAAGGTGCCAAAGGATGATCCTTTGCCAAAGAGCCAAGAATAGTAGAAGAATCCCTATATATAATAAAATATATTATAATATAATATGCTATACTATGTATAATAAAATATAATATAATATAATATAATATGCTATAATATGTCTAATATAATATCTTATAAACTATATATATTAAATATCACAATTTGTAATCACATGGATCATGGAAATAAAAAATACACTTGACTTGGACATCACATGGATCATGGAGGGGATAATCATGATGCTTCTTAAAATTTCAATCCCAACCCTCCATTTTTCATGTCATTCATTTACATATTTGGGCAACAAGATTTTGAGTATCTAATATATCAGATACCCAATATATTAGGTATTTGATTAGGCTTGGTAATCACCAAGCCTCCTTGGTCAAATTAAAAAAAAGTGAATTTGCTACGTTTAGGGTGTTCTAGACTTTGATGGCATATTTGATGACTTCTAATATGATGTCATTCACTAAAACACAAAGGGTTTGTAGAGGAAATTCTCAACTTTGCAGTGATATAATTGTTGTCAAGTTATTAGTTTAATAAGTATTTATTACTTAATTTTAAATGAATATACCTATAAGATGTTGATTTACATACTAATTGAAAAATACCTATTACTTTAAGACTACAAAATATTTTTACAATCCAAAAGATGTGTCACATTCTATGTTAATCCTAATACAATTAAAAATAAATAAAAAATAAATTTCCTATTGTCTTGAATTAGTTAAGGTAGTCAGACACAAGCCTTTTTTCCCTGATAATATTATAGTAGAAAATTCATAATTAATTAGTTATTTGGAATAAAAAAACCCAAAAATATGTGTCACATATGAGCATAGGTCTACTTTTGATATATAAAATATTATTAAAAAATCTTATTATTTAATTATGATGAAGGTGGTCTGACATATACCTACTTATTTTTTTCCTAAATTTTTTGTAACATTGTATTAAAATATGAATTTTTGATTGATCAAATTAAATTATTTTCATATACTACCTAGTAGGTTAGAAACTATATTCAATTTCCTATAGATTCTATTCTTACAAATTTTTAATATAAACTTCATAAGTAGTTTAAAATTTTGTGTCAGATGACATAAACCTAATTTACTAATTTTGCACTACTACTTAAGGATATAAGTTTTCCCACCATGATCCTACACATACCATGTAGGCTAGTGCCTTTTAGCTCCAAACTGAAAATCATAATAAAAATTAACACATTGATATGGGCATATAAATATAGCATGGAAATTACAAAAAATTTAAGCTCAGTTGCACATTGCTTTGTGTGTTAATGCAGTGGTGTTGATGTAGTACACATTAGAAAAAGTCTATAACCATTCAAATTGGACCCTTTTGCATGGAACTAGAGGAAACTCAACGTAGGGACAAAAAAGAAGCTAAATGAATATTTCAGCTATTGCTTATTGGAAATTTGGGGAATTTTTCCAACATTTTTGAGTGAAAGTTGAGGTGTTGTAGATTCTCGCACTTGATTTTGTTATAGAAGGAATTCTTATATATATTAGTTGGTTTGCATGGCCAAATTTTCCATATTAACTTAAGGTTTTGTTGGTACCCAATATGGACACTATTTTAAAACTTTTTGAGTGGAGTGTTCAAACCTCTTTGAACTAAGGTTCAAAGCAGTTCAAAGTGGTTCAAAATGGTTCAGCTTTGTTATGTAGACTCATGATTTATTCTGAGAAGTTCACATGTGCAATTTAGTGGCCTATGTTTGATGATTCATTTCTAGTTCAGATATGGTGTTTGTTAGTTCACACATTTGAAGGTTTAATTCAAAGAGTTCAAAGTCCAAAGCCCATTTAACTTAAGCATCATAATCCAAATTTGATTTAAGGTTCAAGCTCAGAATGATAAGGCATCACGTTGGTATAAAGTTGACTATTAAAATAATGAAGCCCAAGCTTGTAGATGGAAATTCAGAGTGTGGGTTGGCAATTCAATAAGTTGTAAAATCAAGACTTAAGGTTATACAAGACTCACCTTGTGATCATCCAAGTTCAAGTGAAGTTAATGGTTTCATTAAAATGTGGACTTACCATAAGTAAAGATATAGATGGTGTACAATTCATATTTTGGGGTCAGATTGACCCAATCCCAAATGTTTTTTTTTTGGTAAAAGATGCTCAAGACTTAGTGCTTGGAGTCACATATTGTCATTATATATGTCAACATAAAGAGATCATGTTCCATGTAATCTCAAAATTAGTGACAACATCCCCTATGCTTCATCAACATTTCTACAACTCAACATAGAGAGCGGTGCCCATGAAATAAATACACTAAGTGTTGCATATCAATATGAAGACAAACAAGCTTGACCTACCTTTTCAAACTTCTACACTATGGTAATGGTGAGAAGACAAAGAGATTGGGTTTATCAACTCTCAACCATAGAGATACCAATAATTGAATGAATAATGCTACTAGAGTGAAAGCATACTCTATGTCTGTGAGATCAACTCCAATTTTGAACATGGATATTTTTGCCACTACATATGCAACAAATCAAAAACCTATCATTGAAGCTTGTTCCTATACACTCGAGTCGAGGTGTATAAATGCATATAAGATGCCACGAAGTGTTTTTATTTCTTAAAACACTTATAGAAGTTCATCAAAATGTGATTTGGGAGAATTACTCAGAATTCATGCTATCATATTTCCTTTCATATAGTCGTCGAAAGTTTGAGACATATGCAATGGACATACATAACTTGTTTGATAGGATGCCTTTGCAAATCATTTAACATTATACAATCTGGCTTCTCAATCTAACAACACCTGATTCACATTCCATGTTATTCCATTGCCAAATGAAACCATTCCAAGAAAGAATTACAATGAAAGAATCGATGTCATTATCCCAATGTACCCGCGGCTCCTTGTATTTGAATTGGAATTGGTGGTGACCTTGGTAGAGCACCTACGAGGCAATAGTATAGGTGAAGGGATTATATTACTCCTTGACCTAATCATGGAAATTTGGGTGTATACCTATGACATCCACTCCTAACCCACACCTCTGTTCTTGCTGACAAGAAGGTAGAGTATGCAATGTGAGCTCCAAATTTTAACTTATTGGCAAAGCACGAGTGTAAAGACATAGTGGATGAGCGGAAGGATACACTTGTGTTGTTGTGCCTGTGACTAAAGAGATAGTGTGTAGAGATGTATGTGAAGTGTTGGATAAAATTTCATCAACACATATGTGCCCAATGTGAGTGAAGATATGAAAAAGACATCATGGTATTGTGTGTGAGAGCTCACTCATGCATAGTGAGCCATCACGATTACTTTTGAAACTAAGATAGGGGGCTGAGACATGATAGGTGAATGATTCAACAATAATCCTGATGTTGCTACCATGATGAACTCTAAGCTATGATCAAAGGATGAAGGTTTTGAATACACAACCTTAAGTGGTAAGCTCACAAGATTCCATGGCAAGTATAGAAAAACCCGACTACAGTATGGAAGCATCATCAACCATTTGGAGCATAAAGTTTAGTGCCACCTTGGAATGGTTATACCACACACTTGGATAAACATATTCAATATATTCAAAGAAAGTTTTGGTATTGTCTAACAACTTAATACCATAACATACACGTGAGATGTTTGATAGAATCTAGATAATTTTCTAATATGCAATACTAAATGAGTGTTTGATGAATCAATATGAAAGCCATAGGTGGTTGTAAGTGAAAATTTGGGAAAGAGAAAACAATATTATAATGTTTAATAAGACATTATAATTACCCTTGATACTTTTCCATTCCTAAAGCAATAGGATATGTAATTTTATATTAAAATAATATGAGGATAGGCAGATAAGAGCATGTCCAAGAATCAATTGTGTAACTAAAAATCACTATAGGGAAGAGAGAAGAGATAAATAAGCCAATAAAAGCAAGCAGAGGGGTTCTACTTTCCTTTTCAGATGGAGACTTTGTGCTACAATGGGGGAAGAGTTCCAATATGTTCATATTTATTCTAACCTTTTTGAGAGAGAGACTATGGTGTGGAAGAAGAATAGGGTTTTATATTTTTTGAAATTGTGTGTTGAAAGGGGGAAATTTTTTATTTAAAATGTAATGTATGGGAGGGGAGTTTATTTTCTTCTAGATGGTGATTCTGATGCAGTGTGTAATAAGACCTATATAGTCTTTTACATCTTACAGAAGGGAGATTTGAGAGATAACTACAAACTAAAACTTTGAGTTTGGGCAGTTTTCTTTCCACTGATTGTTATCTTTGTGTAACTTTTAGTTTCCTTTAAGTGCATCTGATGTTACTATTTTTTTAATACATTTTGATATCAAGATATCTTTGAAGATTTGGTTCTTCATTTTCTTAAGAGGATGGAAATTATTTCTTTGATCTTTATTCATTTTGTAATGCAATTTTTGGGCAAATGAACTTTGTGTTGTTTGATGTTCATTTCCTTTAGGTTTCTTAGTTTTCTACATCTATTTCATATTTACGAGTAGATGCTTGTAACCCTTTTGTGCTTTCTGGTTAAAAACATCCTTATTTAATTCATTATAAATCATGTATAGGGAGCTGTACCTGGATAATTTCAAAGGAAGGTTATCAATCAAATGATAACCTATCCAACTGTTAGTGCTGATTTAGTCTTCTTCTGGGCATTTAGAGTTAATTTGTAAGTATTTTCTTGGAAGACAATCCTTTCATTAAAAGATTTTTGGTGACTCTACTAGGGACATTCTTGAGGCAAAGATTTAAGTGCCTAATATTTGTTTCCTCAATTTTATGATTATCTCCATGTGTAGGAGATTGGTGACTCTATTACGATAATCATACCGACTACAAAAATCATGAGAAGATCAAGGCCAAACCCTTCTCTCCTAGAACTTTATCAAATTGATGATAAAGTGTTATGTGACTTTGTAGATAGCTTTAAAGAAATTATTTCTTGGAGTATCCAAAATAATATAACCTTTGAAGATTATAACTTGTCTTGGCTACTATGGAAAAGTCTTTGCATGAGATTTCACAAGTTGAAAGAGTTGCGAGAGCTTGAAGAGAAAGTGGGTTGATTGAAAAAACATTTGGAGGTGGATGATGATGAAGCTCTAGTTATCTCAGTTTCACCCATGTACTTCAATCACCTTGTTATGGATGATCAAGAAGTCTAGATAGATTTGTTACAATCTTGTGTTGACCCAATTTTACAAAATGAGAATACTTGTGACAACATTGGAGTAAAGCTAAGCAATAATGATCCAATCTTGCCTCAAGTTCCTTTTTCACCCCATGTAGAAATTTTTCCAGTTGATGATCATGATGGTCATTCTTTTCTTAAAGATTCTACATAAATACTTTCTAGAAGTGTCTTAGTAGGAAATGAATCTTTAAAAGTTACAAAAGATTATGAGAATGATGATTTTTGGTATATGAATGCTGAAAAAGGCCCCTTTCTAGAATTCTCTTGTTGTAAAAATAATACAGCAATAGATATTCCTAATAATGTTGATTTTAAAATTGGTCCTAAAATTCACATTAAAAGGAATTCTATTGTAGCTGAATGTTCAGCCAAAAGGATAAATCTTGAAGCAAAATGGGAGCAAAAGGCCTTCTTACTTCAAGAGATGTTGCAGCCTCAAGAAAACCAAACATGGGAAAACAAGAACACTCGGGTTGAGAATCTGAATCCTAGGAGCAGTGATAGAAAAGAAGGGAAAATGCATCATCATAAAGAGAATCCCTATAGGCATGTTTCAATTATTGATTATGGCTGAAAGTAAAGAACTAAAATCTTTTCCACCATACATAGAAGATGAGAAAAGAGAAGATTCTCCCACTCTTTTTAAAAAGAAGGAATCATCGATTGAGTATGAAGATGATAGAATTCAGTATGAGATTTTCATTCAAAATGATAAGAATGCTGAAACAAAGTTAAATCTAAACACCTCTAAGTTGAGTGGCTTTCAAGAAGACAAACATCTTGCACTTCTAGTGGGTACAATCCAACTTCAACCAAATTCAACAATAGCAAAAGAGAGTGAAAAAATGACTAGAAATCTAGAAAGAGTAAAGTTGTTTGAAGTGAACTCAATCCACTATTCTTACTAGTGAGGTTTTGGGAGAATACTGTTGTTAGAGAAAATCCTCTTTTTGAGTCTCAAGATTCACCATTAAATGATGAAAATCTATTCAACTCTTCCATATTAAAAAATACTAAAATTCTTATTAGTCCCTAGCTAGTTGGCAACTCCATTGAAACATCAGGTGACACCCTCATTTACAAGGAAGGAGAAAACATCATATGTATATTTTTATCATCTCTTGAGTAAGAAGATTCCTCTTTAGATAGTCAAGGTATGAATATAAAGCAAATAGGTTATAAGAGTTTATTTGATGATTCATTTTAGTCTTTTGAGGGTGAATTTTGTAATGATGACAAAGTGAAAGTGCATGCTAAAACTTTGTCTAAAGAAAAAGATGTTGAAGTCCAACACATAGATTATCCAACTGAAACATGGAAAATAACACTTCTTGATCAAGAAGAAGAAATTATAAGTGAGTTCTTATTTTCTCTTCAGCTAGAAGATCTCTCTCAAGCTAGCCCATTTGATGATAATCTAATTTTTTGGAGAGATGAGGTAAAGATGCCTTTGGATGAATCCCCTCATGCTGATTTTCTTCTTAAGGATAAGAGGTATGAAGCTAACCTCTGACCTAGTGGTGACTCAGCTGATATGTTGAGGGACACCCTTCTCAATGAGGAAGATGCTATTATAGACATATTCCTATCATCACTCAAGCTAGATCATTCCTTTAATGATGACTCAGGTATTCATTCGAATTAGATTGAGAATGAAGTATTCATTGATAATTTTTCTTCTCATTCATCTATATATGGTTTTGCTGATTTGTATTGTGGGAGTAATGCTAGAATCATGTGATGGCACTTTGGAAAAGGAAAAAGATGGAATATGTGGCATGTTTGATGACAATTTGTTTCTTGAAAGAGATGAAGAAAATACATATTCAAGGGTTGATCCCATGTTTGATGAGGCATCTCTATGGCTACAAGTTGACCATGACATTAAGGGCCATGTGCAAGAATTGAATCTTGATGACAACATTTCTGGGTATTATACATCATCTCTTGGTGAGGTTCTTGCATATTATTATTTTTAGCTTGAAATAGAATTTGATCCTATGGATATTGAAGATCAATTCTCGAGTGAAGAAGAGTACTATGATGAGTTGTGGCTATTTAGAAAGGAGTGTTGGATCAACATATGCATGTGCACTTTCAGTTTGAAGTCTAGCAATGAAAGATTCATTATTAAACAATGGTTTGGAGTTGCTCCATGGAGGCATGATTTGTTGATGAGGAAAGGTTCCTACTTCTCCCAGCCAATAAATGGATTCATGTGATTCTTTTCTTATTGCTGATTTTGTGGTAGGATTTGCTTCCTACCTATGTATATATTTTGTAAATATGTTTTTGGTGTGTGTAGTGTTTTGTTTGAATAATGTGCAAGCTTTGGGCTTGTTGTTAGTTTAGGTGTTTTGGTTAGTTGGCTTTTCCCTACTCATTTTTTCCCTCTCTACAAGTAGCTCCTAATTTTCTCTTCTTGCTAACTCTATCACCCAATGGTTAAGGCACTTTTCTTTTGCCAGAGATTGCTAGAGTTCTCTATTTTTGTAGTAAAAAAATAGTCCTGTAGTTAGAGCCCCTATTGGTACCCAATATGGACATAGTTTTAAATTTTTTTGAGTGGAGTGCTTGAACCCCTTTGAACTAAGGTTAAAAGCAATTTGAAGTGGTTCAAAATTGTTCAACTTTGTTATGCAGACTCATGATTTATTTTGAGAAGTTCACATGTGCAATTTAGTGGCCTAGGTTTGATGATTCATTTCTAGTTCAAAGATGTTGTTCGTTAGTTCACAAATTTGAAGGTTTAATTCAAAGGGTTCAAAGTCCAAAGCCCATTTAAATTAAGCATCATAATCCAAATTTGATTCAAGGTTCAAGCTCAAAATGATAAGGCATCCTATTGGTATAAATTTGACTATTCAAATAATGAAGCCCAAGCTTGTAGATGGAAATTCAAAGTGTGGGTTGGTGATTCAATAAGTTGTAAACTCAAGACTTAAGGTTATACAAGACTCACCTTGTGATCATCCAAGTTCAAGTGAAGTTAATGGTTTCATTAAAATGTGGACTTAACATAAGTAAAGATATAGATGGTGTACCCTTCATATTTTTTGGTCAGATTGATCCAATTACAAATGTATTTTTTTGGTAAAAGATGCACAAGACTTAGTGCTTGAAGTCACATATTGTCATTCTATATGTCAACATAAAGAGATCATGTCCCATGCAATCTTAGAATCAGTGGCAACATCCCCTGTGCTTCATCAACATTTTTGCAGCTCAACATAGAGAGCGATGCCCATGAAATAAATACACCGAGTGTTGCATATCAATATGAAGATAGACAATTCTTTCCTACCTTTTCAAACTTCTACACTATGGTAATGGTGAGAAGACAAAGAGTTTGGGCTTATCAACTCTCTACCACAAAGATACCAATAATTGAATGAACAATGTTGCTAGAGTAAAAGCATACTCTATGAATGTGAGATCAACTCCAATTTTGAACATTGATATTTCCACCACTACATATGCAACAAATCAAAAACCTATCATTGAAGCCTATTCCTATACTCTCGAGCCGAGGTGTATAAATGCATATAAGATGACACAAAGTGTTTTTATTTCTCAAAACACTTTTGGAAGTTCATCAAAATGTGATTTGGGAGAATTACTCAGAATTCATGCTATCAGTTTTCCTTTCATATAGTTGTCGGTGGTTTGAGACATATGCAGTGGACATACATAACTTGTTTGATAGGATGCCTTTGCAAATCATTTAACATTATACAATCTAGCTTCTCAATCCAACAACACCTGATTCATGTTTCATGTCATTCCATTTCCAAATGAAACCATTCAAAGAAAGAATTATAATGAAAGAATTGATGTCATTATCCTAATGTACCCATGGCTCCTTGTATCAGAATTGGAATTGTTGGTGACCTTGGTAGAGTGCCTACGAGGCAGCAGTATAGGTGAAGGGAGTATATTACTCCTTGACCTGATCATGGAAATTTGGGTGTATACCTATGACATCCACTCTTGCCCCGTGCCTCTTTTCTTTTTGACAAGAAGGTAGAGTATGTAATGTGAGCACCAAATGTTAACTTATTGACAAAGCACAAGTGTAAAGACATAGTGACAAGTGGAAGGATACACTTGTGTTGTTGTGCCTACACCTGAATAGATAGTTTGTGAAGATGTATGTGAAGTGCTAGATAAAATTTCATCAACACATATGTGCCTAATGTGAGTGAAGATACAAAAAAGACATCATGGTATTGTGTGTGAGAGCTCGCTCATGCATAATGAGCCATCCCAATTACTTTTGAAACTAAGATAGGGGGCAGAGACATGATAGGTGAATGATTCAACAATCCCAATGCTGCCACCATGATGAACTCTAAGCTATGATCAAAGGATGAAGGTTGTGAATACGAAACCTTAAGTGGTAAGATCCCAGGATTCCATGGCAAGTATAGAAAAACCCAACTGCAGTATGGAAGCATCATCAACCATTTGGAGCATAAAGTTTAGTGCTTCCTTGGAATGGTTATCCCACACACTCGGATAAACATATTTAGGATATTCAAAGAAAGTGTTGGTTCTGTCTAACAACTTAATACCATCACATATGCATGCGAGATGTTTGATAGAATCTAGATAATTTTCTAATATGCAATCCTAAATGAGTGTTTTATGACTCAATATGAAAGCCATAGGTGGTTGTAAGTGAAAATTTGGGAAATAGAAAATAATATTATAATGTTTAATAAGACATTATAATTACCCTTGACACTTTACCATTCCTAAAGGAATAGGATATGTAATTTTATATTAAAATAATACAAGGATAGGTAGATAAGAGCATCTCCAATAATCAACTGTGTAACTAAAAAAAAAACTACAGGGAAGAGAGAAGAGATAAATAAGCCAGTAAAATCAAGAAGAGGGGTTCTACTTTCCTTTCTAGAGGGAGACTTTGTGCTATAGTGGGGGAAGACTTCCAACATGTTTAGATTTATTCTAGCCTCTTTGAGAGAGAGACTATGATGCTCAACAAGAACACGGTTTTACATTTTCTAAAACTGTGTTTTGAAAGACGAAAATTTTTGATTTAAAATGTAATGTATGGGTGGGGAGTTTATTTTCTTCTAGATGGTGATTCTGATGCAGTGTGTAATAAGACTTGTATAGTCTTTTACATCTTAGAGAAGGGATATTTGAGAGATAACTGCAAACTAAAACTTTGAGTTTGGGTAGTTTTCATTTCACTGATTGTTATCTTTGTGTAACTTTTAGTTTTCTTTAAGTGCATCTAATGTTACTATTTTTTGAATACATTTTGATATCAAGATATCTTTGAAGCTTTGGTTCTTCATTTTTTCAAGAGGATGGAAATTATTTCTTTGATCTTTATTCATTTTGTAATGCAATTTTTAGGAAAATGAACTTTGTGTTGTTTGTTGTTCATTTCCTTTAGGTTGCTTAGTTTTCCACATCTATTTCATGTTTATGAGTAGATGCTCATAACCTTTTGTGCTTTCTAGTGAAATGAATCCTTATTTAATTCATTGTAAATCATGTATGTGGAGTTGTACCCAGATAAATTTAGAGGAAGGTTATCAATCCAATGATAACCTATCCAATTGTTAGTGCTGATTTAGTCTTCTTATCTGGGAATTTAGAGTTAATTTGTATGTATTTTCTTGGAAGACAATCTATTCACTAAGAAGTTTCAACTTCTTTTCAAGCCTTTAATGTTTATGTACTATTTTTTGCTATATATAATCCTTTAATATAAGTAACAAGCCTTATTAGTTGGTTGGACCGAGTTGAGTTAGTTTCTACAAGTATTATGGAACTGGAGAAGAACTAGAACTAGAAAGAAGTTTATTCATCACCCTTTATATGACAATACGACCTTATTTGGTAGAAAATTTCACTTCAATAGCTACTAATACCCAGTCACTAAGATTATAGCACTACTTAACTAATAGTATTTAAAGATGCATATATTCATGTTGAACTTGATTAATCAATTATTGACTATAATTGACACATAAAAAGCTAAATCCTAGTAACTTTTCATTGTATATCTATATTTAGCAGTTTGAATATGAGCATGTTGCATTGGATTCTTCTTACCTATGTTGAAATGAATATAATAACTACATCACTAGTTCTTTAGGCCAATCATGGGTAATCCAACATTTTCATGGTTTCATATCTTTACATAGTGGAGTGGACTATTGAGATTCTAAATATAATGGTGATTCAACATTATAAATCTACTTTTCTGTAAAAGTACAAGAAGAATGATTATACACCTCAATTTCAACCTTGGTTTTGAATTAATGATATCCTAGTGAAAAATGGATTATCTGGTATTGATTTCTATATAAAACTACATATGCAATTAATTCTATTTTGGGTTACACTTTTTGTTTTACCAACAAAGACCAAAGCCTTTGACTTCAGGACACATGCTTTAGATTTCTTGTCTTTCACATCACTCTATGCTATATAAAGAAACAGGGGCCAATACATGTATTATACATATTTTTAATTGAGTTTTTTTATACATTTGAATGCATTACAATAAAAATTTCTTTATTTTATGGAAAAAAATTAGAAAGTATACATTAACAACAACATTGGACAAACTAGCCACCATTGATTTCTTAATTGTCACATGATAACATGTATAAATAATAAATCATCTATTCTATGTAATGAAAAGCCTTTGGTGCTAGTTGCACACCTAATTGTACATGGAATATAAGGTATTTTAGAGCTTTCCTTGAATTCCTAAGGGTGCTAATTCTTTTTGGACAAGCTTATATTAGAAAAAACCATATATAGCACCCATAATCTTCTGTGACACCTGGGACAATAACATTCACATCTTAACATTCTGTATTTCCTCCTAGCAAAGACATAAATTTTATCTAGAAGATATCTATAGAGTAAAGATAATAATATCAACCTTAATAAATCCACATGGATAATTATGTAAAAGATAATGATAGACAAAAAAAAATGTGAGAGTAAGATCCAAAAGAAAAATAAATAGCAAGAATAGAAAATACAAATCTATAGTCAACAATTAGTATAGATAGCATAAGAATTTACAACAGAAAAACATGTAACTCATACAAATAAAACTAGAATAAAATAAAAGTAATGTATGGCACATATATTTCACTAACATTTCCTTTTCAGGTTCATTCTATAATGCATTCTTAGTTATGCGCTAAAATATTACTTCAACATTAAAGCCGTCTTTGGTAGATGTTTCAAAGTAAAGAATGTTGCCTTTAGATAGAAGCACACCATGCCTTGTCTTTTTTCTTAGAAACATGTAACAACAAAAATATGTACTATATTCAATTTCCTATATGACTTCATTCCATTTCAAAGAGCTAGGAAATCAGAGAGTCAATCCACCTACCACTCTACTATTTCCACCATCCACGTTAAATATTTTTCCAAGCCCCATGAATGGAAAATTTTCTAGATCAAAAGGGCTATGCAATGAAATAAATTGCATGGAAGATTAGTGACAATGCAAGTCAACAAAACCTTAGAATGAACAAAAATGTTTATATACTAAATAATTTAGTCAAAGTACTTGAATTATAAATTTCATGTGTCAATTGTTAAGGTTATCAAACTGTTTCATAACATTAACATCATAAGGTCAGCCCCTATTTACTACTTTCTTTTAATTTCAAAAGCATTAACATCATATACAAAAACACATCAATCAACATCATAGTAAAAGGAAACACCAAGGCTCTAAAATTTTTCATGATGAGCAGTATCCCATATCTACCTTGAAAGAATGTTTCTACAAAAAAAAGGAAAATCAGTAAGTGTAAAATCTATTCTATGCTTAGCTTAGCAACATAAATTCCTCAAACAAGATAGAAACCTAGCATCTAAATGTCGCTAATTAATTGAATCTCAATTCATTGACCACACACATCCATTGATGGTATTTTTATTATCCAACTGCCAATGTTAATGATGAGAACAATAAAAGGACACTAGTACAAAATATTTTCAGAATTTTTTAAAAGAAAAGTTGCAAACAACATCAAAGGTTTCATATTATTTAGAGTTTCATAGCTAGAAAAGCATAACAATAATAAATTTAAAGAGCTTTAACAAACTAAGAATTCAAAGGGAAACTTCTTACAAGATAAACAAGGTTGTCATTGTAGAAATACTAAATCAAAGAAAGCCAAAAGACCCACTGAATTGACATCATTGAGTTCAATAAGAGGGAAAACCTCAATAAATGTCATATATATATTTTTTTCAAATCTTTGCAAAAGAAGAAAAATTTGACAAACAAAAAGCTATCTTAATCAAAGTTATACTAAATATCACAAGAATTTAACTAACAATGATGGATAGACATAATAGCGTCCACAATTTTTGGCAAAGCTGACAAATAGTAGCTTCATCAATTGGAAATATGATGACAAGGACTTCATCTGTCCTCACATGAAGAAAAGAAAACCACCATGATTAAGCACCCAAACTATGAAAATTACAATGATACCTAATAAGTAGTCTAGTCCATAGTCCTTAGTGCTTAGTAAAATTCCTAATCAAAGTATTTTTTTGTTTACTGCAAATAAAGTTTCTACAAGAAATTTTTTTCCCTAAGTTAGATGAGAAATCCATGCAAAGGAGGAATAAATAAACTAAGACTAAAATAACATCCATCAGACTATAAGATGTCTCCATGCCCTTTGCCCTTGTATGCAAGTAGATACATATCCCCTTTCATAGTTGAGATGGGAGTGGATAGTTGTGTCCTCCTTTGGTGGCTAGAATATCATTATATGAGATGAAAGCCACTGCTGAAGAAGGGAAAATTTCACAACTTATTATTTCCACCACTAATAAGACACACTACAATAAATGAAATACAAAATTTATTAGGTTATGACATCTGTCTCTTGGAAACATTCATAGTTCAAGATATTTGACATTTGGCCTATAGAAGCATTACCTAATAGTTTAGACATGCACAAGATACATAAGACACATTTTTCAAACTACAACCTACCATCACTTTCTTTGGCCCTATTCTCTACCTAACTTTTAAACCCAAGAAATAAAAAGACTACCAAGGAAAAAATAGAGGGCGAATGGAATAAAAAAGAACTTAAAAATTAAAAAATTTCTTTGATAGAAAATATTGTCTCAGACCATAGTATAAATGGTAATCTTTACAATTTCAGAAATTCTCAAGACTTCAACTAATATGAAAAAGAAACTTGAAAACTATAGTTAGGGCTGATAAAAAATGCATCTACAATCTATCACCTTCCTAAAATTTATCAAATATTTTGTGCTAATTTTCAAACCTTAATGTAAGGTAAAAATTTTCCCTATGGTTACTATTGACACAAAAGTCTGCACTCTTTCCTGAGGAACTACTTCTCAAGTGACCTTGTGTAACATGGAAACCACCTCCAAGTGTGGGACTTCCACTCTAAGGTTCAATCTCTGGAGAAGGCCGACTTCCTTACTATCAAGATGAACCTAAACTATTGTTGGGAAGGAAAAGGGAGAAGGAAACTGAAATTAAAATGCAGAAAGGGAAGTGGTCGGGGGGGTGATGCACTGAGATAGGAATCATGGTTACAACTCTATCTATAACTACACAAAATATGAATATATCACCTATATACACATATCTTCGCTCAAATCTACTCTTTCAGAATTTACGTGAAGGTAAAACTAATGAAATGTTACAAGGAAACAAGTTCACAAGACAACATTCAAAAACAAATTACACATGACATAAAAATTTGAAAGAATATAAAAGAAATAATCAATACAAGGCATGAAATTCATAATATATCAAACTAGCAAGATGAGGCAAAAGCTAAGTTTTCTATTCATGAAAGGAAAAAATTGCAAAGCATAATGCTACTACAAAATACAAATGGAAAGGAACCTAGAAAAAGTACTTACAACTTTCCTTTATAGATCAGTCATAACTGAGATCTAACCATGAAGTTCAAAACCCAATCCAAGGTGGAGTCAAGTTGTAGAGAGTAGCAATAAATGAATATCAGAACTATAACAAAACTTGAAATCAACTTGCTGTAATGAAGTGACAAGAAGAGCAAAACAAATGCACCTAGCCATAAGAAATCAAATCCCATGAGATGTAATCATCACAATCATTAATGAGGCATGGACATGGAAAGGTTTCGTACAAAAAAGGCCAAAGAATTTTGTTTCCCATTAAATAATAGTCCTTGTAACATGTCATGGCCACAACAAATAAATCTACACCATTGTCAAAAAATGTGGGATGGGATAATATGCAATGTTAACTAGCCATGAAAATTATAGAGTTGACCCACATGGAATAAATCTGATTTGCCCACAAAAGGATAAACCATCGATGTAGATTTTCATTTAAAAATAAATGGTCTAGATTCTACAAAAATCTCCTCAATAGATAAATAAAACCCAACCATAGATGCATATCTTCTTCATAACCAATAGACGACTGAGATGAACTTGTAATATCCAAAGATGCCCCAAAATATAATAGCCATCATATCCTCACAAGAGACCAAAGAAATGATGCAAAAATATGTCCACCATCTGGTTAAAGAAACCTAGCACAAGAAGGATCCACCACGTGGCATGAATCTGTTGGTTGGCACAATTCCCAAATGTTTGGTTGAAGAGGAAGTAGTGATTTCAAAATTTTGGAAAGAGTAGCAAAGTCATTCTTTAAAATGAAAAAAATGGTTTACATAAAATGTTAAACCTAACAAAAAATGTGTGCTAACTTGAAACTGGGCACATGTAGGAAAACAAGCCAACTCGGTCAATAAACAAATTGAACTAGCTTGGCCAATGAAGGAACCAAGCCAACTCGACTCATGAAGGAATTCAATTAACACAGGATGTTAACCCAACCAAAAAGCATGTTAACCCACATCAAAGAATCCAACCCATTGAAAATATCTCTGATCGATTATTAATGATGGGCTGAATTGGGGGCAAAAATGGCCAATAGTTACCTTCCAAATGCAAAAGCAAAAGCAACACCCTAGAAGTAAATCTCAGAAATAGTCCTACAAATATTCTTCCAGTAGAGAATTTTCTCGCTTCCCACTTAGTTAAAACTATTTCACAAGTTAATGGCAAAATTCATGCCAAATTCAAAATTTATATCCGATAATTTCTCAAATGCTTCATGCGATAAAACAATTGGAAAGAAATATAAGCATTCAAATTGAAAATTTTAATAAAAAAGAGAGATCAATAGTAGGAATGAAATTCCTAAAAAAAATTATAGCCCAATTTGTTTATTCTTGACATTCGTTATTAAAATTTTCCACATTATTCCATGTATCTATGATTAAAGATCCATTATGTGCCTTTTGATCCAAAAGTAAATGTTTATCTAAAAACCCCAAAATCTATGAGATTGAAAAAGATTCATTGCCATCATTTTCCCCAAATATAGTGAGGTACAAATTCTCTCTATTGTAATGGTTCCATCAATACTTCTATGAATGTTTTCATACATTTCTATCATATCTACTGAGTGTGTTTTCCATTGTCACTTAAAGGTTCTCATATAATTTCTCTCAAATGTCAGTGGTTTTGTATCAGAAGAATACAACATGTCAAAATTAAAAACATGACTGACTTTAAAGAAGAAAAAATATTTAATATTTTTTTTATTCATTCTAATTTTGTATTGGCATACTCATTACCAATACAACAACTTTCGATATCAAGTGATAAACGTTGGAGTATTATAATAGAAAAATAATGGCTTTAAAAAATGAGGTATATAATATTTTAAAAATCAAAATTCTATGTTTATTTTACATAATGAATTAAAACTATAACTTGAAAATTATATTAATGTTAAGGAGGTATATAATATTAAAAAAAATTCTATATTTATTTTACATAATGAATTAAAACTATAACTTGAAAAATATAATTATGTTAAGGATTATAATTTCTTACTATAATTTAAAAAGCAAAAAAATTAGTTGTTTTAGGCAATATGGATTCTATCAATCTTTAACTATGCTAAATAGTTTTTTTTATTAAGAAAAGAAACAATTAACAAGTGTTGACCCAAAGTACAATCAGAATGCTAGACAAAAATAACAAAGCATCACCAATGCCTAGTAATGAAAGAAACATATAGGTTAGATTTCCCTCTATCAAAGACAAAGGTCCACAAGTGACTAACCTACCAATCATGGTCAATGCTGACAATGAAAGACTTGGGACAAGCCCCAACAATAGTTGTAGACCTAAACCAAAAACAACAACAAAGGATTATAGTATAACCTTAAAAACATCCATAAATCACTCAGTTAGAAGGAAAATAAAAACTAAAACAAGAAATCACCAAAATAACAAGGGAACAAACTAGCCGCCAGTTGTAGGTGAGTTGGTTTGTGCCTTGAGGTTTACTTCCTTGAGGTCACAGGTTCAATTCCCCTTCATAGTAGAGAAGAGGTACAGGGCTAGTTTCCCTTATAGGACTTGTGTGCCACATACCTACTATGCTGGCCCAAGGTATAGGTCTAGAATTTGCCTCCAAATTTAAAATCTAAGATTAATATTTAATAAGAGTGATGAGAGGAGCTTGGGAAGGTGAAGTTGTAGGTGCACAATAGCAATTAGGTGCAGGAATAGAATAAGGTCTACAGTCTAGGTCAGGTGCACAAGGTAGTGCTCAATGGGGTTTGAAATAATCAAGGGGTCCTTTGAACAAAACAACTAGTCTTCATGATGATTTTTCAAGTATTTTCTCTGTAATGCCCATTGTGCAACTAACTACGAATGTTTCTGACAATTTTTGATTTCAAAAGTACCATTTTCAGGAAACACATCTCTCCAAGGGAGATAAATCAATCTTTCAAGGAAGAGTAGTAGTTTAGCCTGCAAAACCCTTTTTTGTCAATCCTCACTTCCATGATCATGGAGTGAAAGGAAAACTTATGGTAAGTAGGGAAAAATTGATACCTTGGCAAAGAAATTTTCAATTTGAAAAGGGGGAGTCATAAAAACAAGTTCCAAAGTACATTATGAAAAATTCACATTTTGAAAAATCATTTGGGCAGGATGTAAATAATTCAAAAAGTTGAGTAGAGAAATAGTGGTTTCTCCTACTTATATTAGGGTTGGAAGAATGGTTCATTTGGTAACAATTAGCGTCGTCACAATGAGAAACAACCTATTTTTGATATTTGTCACAGAACCCCACCTAGTTCTTTAGCCCACATCACATATTCTCATTCAAAGGACATTTTCAAAGGCCTGAGCTTGGGGAAGGGCAAAGCTACTCCTCTATCAACTAATTTACATGGCATAGATGGATTGAAATCACAATTAGCTCCTATTGTTACAACATCAGAAGGTTTGGCTTAGGCCCCACCCAGGATTCCCTTCAATCCAAAAAAATCTCATTAAGGTTGGTGAAAGAAGAAAGTCTTCAAAATTAAACCCCATTCAACCTCTTGTGTAGCCTTTAGATCGCATTACAATTACACTTCCAAGTCATTTGCTGCAAAACTCGATTGACTTCCTTTGACAATCTGCCTTGATAGGTAAGTTTTGGTTGGATCTTTTGATTTATTCTGATGTGATAGCATGGGCCTTTTCTTCTTGGTTAGGT
Organism: Cupressus sempervirens; assembly: GCA_028749045.1. NCBI lineage: Eukaryota > Viridiplantae > Streptophyta > Pinopsida > Cupressales > Cupressaceae > Cupressus > Cupressus sempervirens. The sequence continues at coordinate 478,711,503 of CM053792.1, forward strand.
CTTAAAGATATCTTTTATATTGATTTGGAATCTCAATACTTTGTAGCTATATTTGATTCTAAGATATCTAGGGATTTCATTCACAAGCAAAAAAGTTGGTTTTGTTGTGGGGTAGGTCTTTTCACTATGGTTTTGACTCCTAACTTCAAAGCTCAACCTGCTAATATTCACTTTTATCCTTACTAGATCTCATTCTTGTACCTCTTGAGTATTGGGACCCCCAAATTATTTGAAATCTTGCTAATAAATTAGAATCTTTCTTAATCATGATCTTATTCCCTATGATCATCCACACCTCAATGTTCAAGTTTGCCTACTTTTAAACATGTGGAAATAATTTCCCACACGCATTTCTATCAAGTCTAAGTGGGGTTTATGGAATCAACCCCTTAAGATTCAGGATGAGCAAACGGTTCAAAAATTTCAATCAAGATTAGGTCACTTCAACTCTCATTGCAAACATTCAAATCAGGGAGTATCAGTAGTATGTTCAGATCATAGTACAGACCCCAACTTATATGTGAACAAAGTATTTCTAGAACATGATATGGCTCCTAAGGATTCACTACATGAACATAATAGTTTGGTCATGTGCAACTCTGCAGGAATTAAGTTTTCTCTTTGTTTGAAATCTCTTATGATTTTCTTTCAAGGCTTTTTTGATCAACCAAAAGATTTGTATACCTCTCTGCCATTAAAATTTCCTCTATTCAACATGGACCCAATGTTATTGCAGATTATATCATCAAAGATAGAGTCTTAATTGGACCCACTTAAAGCTTGGGATTTGGTTATCAAATATCAACATGTAGAATGGAAAATACTTCAAATTGGAGACCAAATTGCTTCATCAATTGCTTCTAATATTATTTTTGAGATAGAAAAGGAAGAAGGATTCAATGTTGGCAATCAGATATCTTATGTTCTTGATGACCTTCATAAGGAATTTAAGTTTTGGAATAGTTAGGTTGCCCCAAAGAAAGCCAACCACTGTAAGATTTTAGATCTTGAAGAGACTACATGTCAAGATGATAAAGTAGATCTATTAATGGATTCTTTCACCCCCAATTATCCTTTAGGAGTGGAGGATTATATATATCAACAATTAGCTTACAGTTCAATCTCTTAGCATGTGGATACAAACTTGGAGGAGATTGAGGTTACTAGGGAACAATCTGAATTACACCCTTAGAATACCTTGAGCTCTTTTGATCACCATCAAACTTTTTCAATTGTTCAGTCTCCTTTTCAATGTCAAAATACTTTCAAGATGCCCAAATCAAGAGGTAGACCTAATGGTTCAAAAACTAGATTTGAGATCGCTTCAGGGATACAATCAACATTGGATGATAAGTTTGTAGTTACCAAAAGAGTGATGAGGAGAATAAAATGTTCTCCTTGTCAGTAATGAAAATTAACTCATGGAATGTCAAAGGCATCAATGTCTCTAACAAAAGAAGTTAGATTTATCAATCAATTATAAACATGAAAGCTAATATTGTTATATTACAAGAGACCAAATTATCACAAGAAACATTTGACAAAACCATAACTAAATGGCCAAAGTGGTCCTTAGTTCATTCCCCTAGCAGTGGAGCTTCTGGTTGTCTTGCTATTTTATGGAATCCATTAATAATTCAAGGATAGATAATCCATCAACATTTGAATTGCCAAGTGCTGAAGATGTCAAATTTTGATTTTTTTTCATTCTGATTAATGTATATGGTTCTACTTCTACTCATGATACGTTTAAAACTTGGGATAATCTATCTCAGTTAATTCAAATGCAAAATTCTTATCAAGTTATTTTGGGAGGCAATTTTAATGCAATTCTGAATCATGAAGAGAAGGTTGGTAGCATTTGCTCCTCTTAAAACTATTCAAGATTTTTCACAATTTGTAAAAAATAATATCTCATGGATATTGAACTCTAAATGGTAACTTTACATAGACAAATAGGAGGGTTGGTTTTGCATAAATCATAGTTTAGTTGGATAGAATTTTTCTTTCTCATGATTGGAAATTAGGCAAGTACCATTTTTAGTCAGAAATGTTGTCATTTCTAGATTTTGATCATTTTCCAATCTCCCTCAATATCAGTAAACACATATTTGTCAATCAGAATCAGCATAAGGCTTCTTTTAAGTTTGGAAGAATGTGGTTGTGACATCCACATTTCCTCCCACTAGTAAAACAATGGTGGGTCAATGCTTCTTTTGTCTCAGGCTCTAGGATGTACCAATTTGCCTGTAAAGTAAAACATGTTAAGGCTCAGATCAAAAATTGGAATAAGCATTTTTTAAGAATGTATTCAAGCAGAAAGAGTTAGTAAAGTTGAAACTAGATGAAATATTTAATAACATCATTTAGAAGGGGATGAATAATGATACTTATGTCAAGCAAAAATGTTTCTAGCAAGAGTGGAAAGAATTGTGTAGTAGGGAGGAAGAATATTGGCGACAAAAGTCCAGAGAAGTATGGTTACAAAAAGGAGACAAAAATAAAAAATATTTTCATGCATCAACACAGCAAAAATGAGCAGCTAAAACATCTTTCAAATCAAAGACTCAAAATTGGGCAATATTTTATCTAATGTTCAAAAAAATTGAGATGAAAGTGTCAAATTTTTTCGAACCTTCTAGCTCTAGTAGAATACCCAACTCCCCTTCCTTTGCAAGTGAATGATCTCCTTCAGTCTGTCCCAAAAATGGTGTCTCATGATGAGAACATTAAATTAATCGATCCTTTCACCATTTAAGAACTAAGAGAGGTAGTGTTCTCATTTCCTCCTGATAAAGCTCTAGGTCTAAATAGTTTTACTGCACTCTTCTTTTAGAGTTCTTGGGAATTTATAGGTTGGGATTTACTTGTAGCTATTGAAAAATCTTAGAAAACTAGATCTATGCTCAATTATTTCAATTCTACAAATATTGCAATCATCCCAAAAATTAAGTAGCCCATAACCTTTGTCGACTTCTACTCAATTTCTCTTTATGATTTGACATAAAAGATTGTCACCAAAGCTATTTACTTATGCCTTCAACATCTTCTCCCTCACATCATTTCCCTTGAACAAGGAAGTTTTTTCCCAAGCAGAGAAACAATGGAGGGAGCAATGGTAGCCCATGAAGTTCTCCATTCTATCAGAATTAATCAAACTTCTAATTTTGTTATCAAGTTAGATATATAGAAGGCCTATGACAGAGTATGTTGGACCTTTCTTTTTCAAGTTCTTCAGAAGATAGGCTTTTCAAAGTGTTGGTGTAAGTGGATTAAAGCATGCATCTTGGGAGCTAGGTTTTCAATAATTATCAATGGGATCTACATCAGGTTTCTTCTCCTCTACTCTGTTGGAAATATTCAAGATATGATAAGTTACTGAGAGGGGAGGGATGAATCAGTAACTTCAAAACTTTTCATCATAAATTTACCACGCATCCATCTATGCTACTGCATATATTAGTACTAAAAGATAAAAAATTCATCACACAAGAGAACACAATGGTTTGGTAACCCAAAAACCTTACAAATAGAAAGTAAAATTGGGGTGGTGATGATACCCACAAAACTTCACTATTGTAACACAAAGTTGGCCTGTTAAGGCTTACATTGACTGCTTCTGGTGATCTACCTTGTTACAAGCACAAAGGACTACTAGGTCCACCTTGTTAGATGATTTACAAACATACAATGAAATCACTCGGTTAAGATATTTTTACAAAAGACTGTTAAGTCTACCTTTTTAAAGGATTTAGAAACTAATTCACCTATTAGAATGAAGCAGTGGATCTACATACAACTAATTGCTGATAAGATCCTTTATGCACTAATCACCTTATGTGATAGATATGACTTTTCTGCTTCTATATTGACCTTGTTGCATTCCTTAAATTGTTGCTGATAATTTTTTGCATGCACTTCTCAAAAAAACTTCATAGTACTTCAACAATACTTTTCAATACAAATGATATCTTATAATACATCTTACATATATACCATTTCAATTAACGAAACTGCAACGTCAGCCAAAATACAAGTGAACAACACATTACAAAGTTGGCCCAATAGTACATAACTTGGGTTCACTGAACTAACTCGGTGACCTTTTGATACTTGGCATCCACTGCATTGCATGACATCATCATGCACTCAGTAGAAGTGAAGGCTCGTCCATACTAATCGCTCGATGCAGTTCTAAACTTGATGACCACTAGTGACTTGGTAGATGTACTATCACTCAATAGATACTGCATGCTGAGTTTACCTTGCTTCACTTGGTAAACACTACTCCCAACTCTCAATTTACACTAAATTTCCATGACACAAACATACTGCTCGATAGACACTGTGAAGTACGGTAAACACTAAGAAGCTCGGTAGACACTACTGAATACTTTGAAGCTTGGTTAACACTGGAATGCTCGATGAGTATAGGAAACTAAGTGCTGAGCTCAGTAGCAATATTGATATAGATAAGTGTTGTCACTAATGGAAATACAAAATTAATGCCAACAATCTCCCCTTTTGGCATTAGTGACAAAACACTTATAAGCCAAAATATATGTACATAATTTGACTTATTGAATTTTGATTTTTCAAAATTGATCTTTGTAAAGCTGCTTCATATAAATTTTTACATATATCTCCTTGATGACACATAATGTATATACAAAGATACTTGTGTACACATATACATACTGACTCTATTGAGTGTTATCTCCCCCTTTCACTTATACTGATATCTTTCCTTATATAGAGATTTTCCCCCTTTTTGACAGTGTTGCCAAAGGGCTACATATACTATTTATATAGTTACACCAAAATGAGATAGAAATTCTTGATGTACCTTGAGGATGAGGGTGAATAAATTATCCCAATTCTCTTGCAAAATTTGACAGGTGGAGAGAGCAATCTAAACTTCTACTGATAATTGGATCATATGATCAGCCACTGAAAAGTTCTAATCCTAGACCAATGTTTTGCAATGAGCAATATGTTTTTGCATTGTATCCATTATTGGCAAGACCATGTTCTAAATATCAATTAGGTTTTCTCTTATTCTTGCTTCTTCTCTTAGAAGTTCTACTTTCATGTCTTGTAGATATTTCATCGTGGTGTGATGAGAGGAGCTAGAGGAGGGGTTAGTTTGCAACTTTCATGCACTTGATTGCATATCAACATCAACCTTATTTAGCTTCTCCTTTATTTATTTAGTAAATCTAGAGACATCACAAAGTTTGGAAAAAAGTGATGCTTTATTATTAAAAGTATTTGTAAAATTACCCAAAAATGTGGACAACTCAACTTGTTTGATTGCAATCTGCTGAGCAATATGCTCTAGCACCTTGTTATCAAACTTCCTTTTAGCTTTTTCAATTAGTTTCTCTTGTTTGGAAGAGTTCTCATTAAATTTTGGTACAACCTCTTATAACTGAAACAAAATGTGTTAAGTTGAATCCACTTCAACACCTTTAGCATCTGTAATTATATTCTTGGCATTTTCAATTATTCTATAGTCCTTGTCCCTTTCTGACCTTAACTATTTCTATGTAGCTTTCTTCTCTATGAGTTGACTTGATAATATCATCTCTTCAATGGTAGCAGTGTCAAAGTTAATCTTAGGTATTACTATCTTTGTGTCTAAGTCAATATCTTCTTCAATTCCCTTTCTATTGATCAGAAGTTTCAATGGTTGCCTTTGTTCTACTTCTGTGATTACTAGTTTGACCTTTGGAACAAACACAACAATGGAGATAGAAGGGCTAGTAGTGAAAAATGGGATAGGGCTTAAGGATTGAATGCCAATAGGGGTACTAATTGAATAAAAAATTGAAAAACTTCCGAAAGATAGAGCCACACTTGGTAGAATACCCATAGAAATATTAAAACTAACTAGAATCAAAGTGGATGCAGATAATGCTAATGAAAACAAAACTGTAGACCTATTTGGAATTGATGAAGAAAAAATTGTAGAACTAATCATTGAAATTACTGAAGATGTAGTAATAGAGGGAGCTAACTCGGTAGCTGAAGAAGTAACAGTCAACTTGGTGGATGAAGTGCTTGACACTTCCATTGCAGATACCTGGAGTTAGGAGGCAGCTGGTGAAGATTGAGCAATTGATGTTACTATTGTGCTCACAATCTCACTAGTAGAAGCTAACTCCACAAATGTGACAATATGTGGTGGAGTGTGAGGAAGAGATGCAATTGCTTTAGTTGCTATTCTGACTGTATCATCTTCATCCTTTTCTTCCTCTACTACTTCTTCCTCCTTTTCTTCTTCTTCCTTCTCCTCCATTAGAGCATGCAAGTCTCCTACTATGACTATGATTGAAGGAGTATCATAATCATCATCATTGTTTTCATTGTTGTCATCATCATTAATTTCAACAGTTTCTTTTGATGGCTTGTTGAGATGATATATATGTCTCCAAATGTATGAGGCATGCTTAATCATTGATTCTATATTCTTCATTAGTATGAAGCATGTGTTAAGCTTTAGAATTCTATCTTCATGCTCTTCTAATCCCTTCTTCACTTCTACATCAGTCAGATTTGGTAGCAACTATCTCAGTTGTTGTTCAAAGATGTCCTTTATAGTTTGTACTGTCCTCTCCCATCTGACATTGATTTTAGCAAAAAGATTTGCATGGATTGATTTTGTTCTTCATTGTTTCTTGCCTCCAAGCCTTCATTTGCCTTATTCCTTTGTTCCAAAATCTCAAACATTCTTATTGACTGAATTTCTTGTTCTCTTTTGAGTTTCCTTACTTCTTTTTGCAGAGAGCCATTCTTTGCTAGGAGTTCTTTGATTGCCTCATTAGCTTCATCTAAATTGCTTGAGGGGAAAAGGTCTTCAATCTTTTCTTCAAAATACTGATGGTCATTCATTTGTCTTGCAAGTTCCTTCCTTCTTTTCAGGGATTGGGAAAGATGCTCCTTTGCTTCCTTGAGTTGAGCTATGGCCATCTCTAGATCTAGCTTTTCATTTTCATTGCCTTGTCAAGTCTAAAGATCTCCATTTGTCCTTAGATCTTTGCTCAAGCTGTTAAACTTTATCCTGAGAACCATAAAGCTTCGATACCAATTGTTGGAAATATTCAAGATATTATAAGTTACTAAGAGGGGAGGGGTGAATTAGTAACTTCAAAACTTTTCATCATAAATTTACCACACATCCATCTATGCTACTGCATACATTAGTACTAAAAGATAAAATATTCATCACACAAGAGAACACAATGGTTTGGTAACCTAGAAACCTTCCAAGTAGAAAGTAAAATTTGGGTGGGGGTGATACCCACAAAACTTCACTAATGTAGCACAAAGTTGGGTTGTTAAGGCTTACATTGACTACTTCTGGTGATCTACCCTATTAGAAGCACAACAGACTGCTGTGATTGATCAGGAAAGTACTGTACATACTTCATAATTAGTGGAACAATTTTTTTGGCCCGTGGCTGACATATGGCTGAGATGTTGTAACCCTAAAATGGCATAAAATACTTGTATAAAAGGGTTTAGGGTTAGGTATTTTCTGTTGGAATTATGATATATTTGTCATTAGTGCAAACACTTATTCAATTTTGAATGCTTATCTAGCTCATCACTTAGTCTATAGTGTATATGAAGCATTCAGTGGTTACCTTATAAGTTTAGTAGGTAAACAGTTCTCACCGAGCATTCCAGAGGAGACTGAGTGAATGAGAAGTTCAATAGTGTTTACCAAGTGAAAAAAGGTAAATAAAGGACTCAATGTTTACCGAGTGTAAAAGGTAAACAAAGGACTCAGTGTTTATTGAGTGAAAAAGGTAAACAAAGGAATCAATGTTTACCAAGTGAAAAAGGTAAATGAAGGACTCAATGCTCACCGAGCACAGCAAGTTAAAGAAAGAAGTTAGTTTCTACTAAGTGACACTATGCCTACCGAGTTGCCAATGGTTACCGAGTTCTAAGAAATGTTGTGTGGCAAGTATGAATTGAGCCTCTACTCCTACCGAGTGCATGAAAATGTCGAGTAATGTAGTGGATGTCAAGTATCAGAAGGTCACCAAGTCAGCTTGAGGAACTCGAGTTTTCTACTATCTGGCTGACTCAGTAATATTTTGTTCACTTGTGTTTTGGCTGACCTTGTAATTGTAAATATTGGAATGGTATATATGTAATGTATGATATCATTTTTAGTAAGAGGAATATGAAGAAAGTGAAGTTCACATGTGAAGAAGGTGTTTTTGAGATAAGTGAAAGTGAATCAACAGTAGAGTAAAAGGAATACACCAAGGTCAACATGGGAGCAGAAAAGTTATATCTATCACATTAGGTGATCAATACAAAAAGGATCTTATCAAAAAATAGTTGTAAGCAGATGAATCAGTTTATAAATCCTTGAACAGGGTAGACTTAACAGTTTGTAAATCTCCTAATAGAGTGCATACTTTACTGTATGTTTGTAAATCCTCTAACAAGGTGGATCTAGCAATCCTACTTGCTCCTAATAGGGCAGATCACTAAAAGTGATCATTGTAAGCCTTAATAGGCCAAATTTATATGACAGTATTGAAGTTTTATGGGCATCATCCCCACCCCACTTTTACTTTCTATTTGGAAGGTTTCTGGGTCACCAAATCTCTGGGTACATGTTTAATGAATGCTTGATCTTTTATTTATATAGTAGATTAGATGAATGCATGATGAATTGTTTAAAAGTTTTATAGATTACTGATTCACCCCTCCCCTCTCAGTAATCTATCTTATCCTGAATATTTCCAACAATTTTCATTATGTTGTGATGTGAAACTGCTTCTTGCAGCGGTATTGAGCTATAAGGGATTATGGATTGTAATCAGGTTGTAATCACTAGATTGTAAAAATATTGGACTTGCAGTTTGGTGGACGTAGCCTAAGGATTGGGTGAACCACATTAAATCTTGGTGCCTTGTGTTCATTTTTGTGTGATCTATTATTTTCTGTTATTGGTCATATTTGCATGTAGTTTTTTATTTCTGTCTATGGTTTATCCTAACAAGTGGTATCAGCGCCTAGTTGTTTCTAGTTATCCTCTGCAGGAAAGTTTCACAATTGAGTGGGAGTCTCATGGTTGAGTGGGAGCAATGGCATATGAGGGTAAATTGAGGGTTGATAGGTTTAATGGGCAGAACTTATAGTTATGGAAGATGCAAATGGAAGACTATATGTATCAGAAGGATTTATGGAAACTGTTGGAAGGCAAAGCCAAGAATTAGGGATCTATGTCAGATGTTGAATGGGATCTTTTGGATAGAAAGGAATTCAGAAGCATTCGATTATGCTTGGCACCATTGGTGGCATTTAATATTACAAAAGTAAAGACAACAGAAGACTTGATGAAAACCCTAGCGACACTGTATGAAAAGCCCTCCGCTTCAAACAAGGTATTTCTCATGAAGTGCTTATTTAATATGAAAATGACAAAAGGTGGATCTATTGCAGATCATTTAAATGAGTTTAATACTATTACTAGTCAGTTATCTTCTATGGGTATAAATTTTGATGAAGAAATTAGGGCTCTCTTAATTTTGTGTTCTTTGCCTGAAAGTTGGAATGGCTTGGTAATGGCGATGAGTAATTATGTTCCTAGATCTAGTACCCTAAAATAAGATGATGTGATCGGTGTTGTTTTGAGTGAGGAAACTCGTAGGAAATCCTCAGGTGGATCTACATCAAGAAGTGCTTTGAATGCACAAAGTAGGGGCATAATGACTAAGAGAGGAAGTAACTCTGGAAATCATGGGAAATCAAGAGGAAAGTCAAAGGGGAAGAGGTCTCAATCGAGAGGACCAAATGACTGCTGGTACTGTGGGAAACCAGGGCACAAAAAGAAAGATTGCTGGAATCAAAAGAAAAATGAAGGAGATAAATCAGATGGAGACAAGGAGGAAAATGTGGTAAGTAACAAACCTGAAGAGGATGCTTTGCTTCTATCTTTAGAAAGTGTTGATGATTCATGGGTTTTAGATTTTGGTGCTTCATTTCATGCTACACCTCATAGAGGTTATTTCATTGATTATGTCCAAGGGGATTTTGGGCTTGTTTATTTAGGGGATAATGGACCCTATCAAATTGTTGGAAAGGGAAAAATTAAGATTAAGTTGTAGAACGAGAATCATTGGCTACTACATGAGGTAAGACATGTTCCAAGGCTGAGTAAGAATTTAATTTCAGTGGGGCAACTCGATGATGAGGGTTGTGTAGTTACTTTTAATGATAAAAATTGGAAGGTTTCAAAAGGTTCCCTTGTAGTAGCAAAAGGTGTGAAAGTAAGCACCTTATATCTTTGTACAGGTCATATTGTTCCTTCTACTTTGATTGTTTTAGAGAAAAATAAATGTTTAGAAACAATTGCTACAGTTGAGCAGGGAGAACAAATAGATGATGTAGATTCTGATACAACATTGTGGCTCAACAGACTTGGGCACATGAGTGAGAAAGGTATGAAAGTACTTCATTCAAAGAAAGTTTTATGAGGTCATAAATGTGTTAATATGGATTTTTGTGAAAGTTGTGTGTATGGAAAACAAAAGAGAGTGAGTTTTGTAAAGACTGGGAAGGAAAACAAAAAGGATAAATTAGAGCTTGTGCATACAGATGTATGGGGACTAACTTAGGTATCTTCCCTTGGTGGCTCTCATTATTATGCTACATTTATTGATGATGCAACTAGAAAAGTATGGTTTTATTTCCTTAGATAGAAATTTGATGTATTTCAAACTTTTAAGAAATGGAAATGCTTGATTGAAAATGAGACTGGTAAGAAATTAAAATGTCTTAGATCTGATAATGGTGGTGAGTATTGCAGTCATGAATTTGAAGATTATTTCTCCACTAATGATATTCATAGATAGAAAATTGTTCCAAGGACTCCATAGGAAAATGGAGTGGCTGAATGCATGAACATGACTATAATGGAGCGTGCAAGGAGCATGTTGGGTTGCCCTTACACATGTGGGTGGAGGCTATCAATACTATAGTATATTTGAATAATAGAGGTCCCTCTACTCCTTTGGGCTATGGTATTCCAGAGGAGGTATGGACTGGTAAGAAGGTCAATTATTCTTTTCTCAAGACCTTCGGTTGTGAAGCTTTTTCTCATATAGACTCTAAAAATAGAACTAAGCTAGAGGCTAAATCAAAGAAATGTGTCTTTTTTGGATATGGCATTAACGAATTTGGTTATAGGTTTTGGGATTTTGAAAATCATAAAATTGTTAGAAGTCAGGATGTCATATTTAATGAGAAAGTTTTGTACAAAGATCTATTGTAGCAACATGAGAAGAAAGAAGATGATTATGTAGTGCTAGATGATACTCCAAAAGTTGATGTTCCAACCATTGCTCATGATGTACAACAACTGCAACAAAAAATACCACACATACCGGTGAATGTTAGATGGTCAACGAGTCAAATTAGACCTCCACAAAGATTTTCTCCCTCTTTGTATTCTATTTTACTTACTGATGCTGGTGAACCTAAAATTTATGATGAAGCTATGCAGGTGGATACTAAGATTCAGTGGGAGTCTGCAATGCAAGATGAAATGGACTCTTTGCTGAAGAATAAGACATGGGATCTATGCAAGTTGCCTGTAGGTAAAAAGGCTTTATAGAATAAGTTGGTTTACAAGTTGAAAGAAGAGGAAGGAGGTCAGAAAAGATTTAAGGCCAGGTTAGTTGTAAAAGGATTTGCACAGAAAAAGGGAATTGATTTTGATGAGATATTTTCTCCTATTGTTAAAATGAATTCTATTTGTACTGTTTTAAGTCTTATGGCTACTGAAGATTTGCAATTAGAGCAATTAGATGTTAAAACAACCTTTCTTCATGGTGATTTGGATGAAGAAATATATATGGCTCAGCCATAGGGTTTTGAAGTCAAAGGTAAGGAGAACTTAGTGTGCAAAGTGAAGAAAAGTTTATATGGCGTGAAGCAAGCACCTCGGCAATGGTATCTAAAATTTGATAGTTTTATGCATGAGCATGGCTATAATAGGTGTCATTTAGATTACTGTGTTTATTTTAAGAGGTTGGATGATGATAGCTACATTATTTTATGTTTATATGTTGATGATATGCTTGTAGGTGGGTCTAACATAAATCATATTAAGGGGCTAAAATGCTTGTTAGCACATGCATTTGCTATGAAGGATTTGGAGGCAGCAAAAAAAATCCTTGGTATGAATATTTGTAGAGATAGGAAGAACAAAACATTAACGCTATCTCAGGCTGATTATGTTGAGAAGGTGTTGCAACGTTTCTCTATGGAGAATGCTAAAGCTATCAGCACACCTTTACCTAGTCATTTGAAATTGACTAAGGAGATGTATCCTAAGACACAAGAAGAGGAGGATAAGATGTCTAAGGTACCATATACTTCAGCTGTAGGAAGCTTGATGTATGCTATGGTATGTACTAGGCCAAATATTGCACATGCAATGGGAGTCGTTAGCAAGTATATGAGTCATCTAGGATTTGAGCATTGGAATGCTGTCAAGTGGATTCTCAGATATTTGAGAGGAACATCCAATAAGTGTTTACACTTTGGGGGCTCTACTACTAATTTACAGGGTTATGTTGACTCAGATTTGGCAAGGGATATTGATACCAGGTGGAGTACTATAGGTTATGTCTTTACTGTTGGTGGGGCAATTGTGAGTTGGGTTTCTAGGTTACAAAAGATTAATGCTCTATCCACTATAGAGGTAGAGTATGTTGTTACTACAGAGGCAACAAAGGAGATGATATGGCTTCAGTTCTTCTTGGAAGAATTGGGACATCCTCAGAAGGATAATTATTTGTTCATAAATAGTCAGAGTGCCATTCATCTTGCAAAGAATTCAGCTCTACATTCTCAGACCAAACACATACAGTTGTAGTACCATTTCATTTGGTCAGTTTTGGAGGATGGACAGCTAAAGCTGGAGAAGATCCATACAAATAACAATCCAGTAGATATGTTGACAAAGGTTGTAACAAGGGAGAAGCTAAACTCCTCTTCAGCTTCAGTAGGTCTTTTAGACTGAACATGAATCAAAGAACTACAAAGTCTAGGGTGGTTTGATCCAGTGGGAGCCCCATGTGGTAGTGGTATTGCTACAGGATCAATCTCCAAGTGGGAGATTGTTGTTTAGTGTGGAGCTTGATCAGTCCCCAAGTGGGAGATTGTTAGATTATGGTGACTGATTAGGAAAGTACTATACATACTTCATAATTAGTGGGAAAAAAATTTTGGGCCATGGCCGATGTTGTAGCTGACATATGGCCGACATATGGCTAACATGTTGTAACCCTAAAATAGCATAAAATACTTGTATAAAAGGGTTTAGGGTTAGGTATTTTCATTATGTTGTGTCATGTCCCCATTTTCAGTGGCAGTCTGATTAATTAATTTGATTAACTTGGTTGTCTGAAATAATGAATATTTTATGAGGATGACTAATTAATCATTTTAATTAAATAAATAAATGATATTAAGTTAATTACTTATAAAGTTATCAAATAAATAAATATTAAAAGGTAACTTTATATTTAATTAATTTAATAAAGTGACTTGGATTATAAAATATTTAATAAAATCACTTAGGAGATAAGATCAAAAATGGTATAGAAGTCTCTGGAGAAGATGGAGAGAAAAGAATAAATAGGCACCCCGGGGCTCCATTCGAATCAGGCAGTGTTTTATCTCTCTTTGTTTCAGATTGTGATTCAATCACAGGTGCGTTGTGGAACCTAGGGTTTCTGCAATCGTCACAACTGGCCATTGAGAATGAAAACTCTCAATTGGTGCGCAATTTTGAGGGTGTGAAATATCATCTGAATTATTGCTGATTGGAGGTGACATTCAGTCATTTCATCAGGGCGATTATTGGTGGCTTAAGGCCAACTTTAGGGTTTATGCATCACTATTCATTTAGGAAGCAGCAAGGATAGAGTTCGTCATCATTCCACAAATTATTGCAGAGATTGGAGAGAATTCGGGAGGAATTAACTTCAAATCAGGAATTCGATCCAGAACAACAGGACAAGAAGGTGCAATTTGTAGAAGATATTATAGGCATCAATTTATTTCACTTGCAAGCAAATTCAAGTGGCTGGATCAAGTTTGGCATGCGAGTCTCAGGTCAGGCTCGAATGACCTATCATTGAGGATTACACGGGTTGCTTGGATGAGTCGATGGACTTCAAGACCCTACCCGTCACAGAATGAGATCCCATTAACAACGAACATTCAAGGGTTGAGACTCGCTGAAACTAGAGTCCTCTCATTCGGCATTGCTCGCGGAATACATACTGCACATCTTCGCGAGATTCGTATTACCACACGACCATCAGTTACCTGTTTGGGAGTTAAAGAGAACACAAGAATATACCGCGGGTTTGGAGATTAGTCACAGAATTTTTTGGGAACTTAGCAAAAATCATGATTCTATATTGGGCGAACCCACAGACATCATCCAACTCAGCCAACTAGTCATCATTTGGAGAGGGTTTGAAAGGGCATCTAGCACGATTTGGTAAACCCGTCAGTTACTACATCAGCCAAACACGGAGAAACCTCAGATACCCACAATTTCCATATTGGTAAATGCATGTGCAGCTTGTGATTTGTCCACAAGGAATAATTTTGTAAAATCTGTCATTAACATGGATAAGAGATAACTGCTTAACCATCAAGCGGCCAGTTTTCGGAGGTATCAGTACAGCCCCAAACCAGTTGTTGCAGATCCAGCATTTGAAAGAAGACAGTTTTGGGATCAAGCTCTGCATTATCCAATTATCAGGCCCCTTTTAGTACTCAGTTGTAATTCTTCAAATTCAGTAATTCTTCTGTTTGATTGTTAATATTAAGGTTGCTATGACCATATTACTTGCCACTGAATCACTTTCTGAATCTTGTCATTAACTATTTCTTAAGGATTGGTCTTGTTTCATTGTCAAGTACTTTAATCACTTTCCAGTACAGTTACTTAATGTTACAGTAAGGACTGAACTTGTTTGCAAACTGTTTGACGTAATGTCAAACCCCTGAAGTAATGAGATTTTGGTGTTGGAAGTAGTAATAATCCTGTCAGGGTCATTTGATGTTGTGATGCAAAATTGCTTCTTGTGGCAGTATTGAGCTATAAGGGATTACAAATTGTAATTAGGTTGTAATCACTGGATTGTAATAATATTGGACTTGCAGTTTGGTGGAGGTAGCCCAGGGATTGGGTGAACCACATTAAATCTTAGTGCCTTGTGTTCATTTCTGCGTGATCTATTATTTTCTGTTATTGGTTATATTTGCATGTAGTTTTTTATTTCTATCTGTGGTTTATCCTAACAGGATTTACAAACATACAATGAAGCATGCACTCAGTTAAGAAATTTTTACAAAAGGCTGTTAAGTCTACCTTGTTAAAGGATTCAGAAACTAATTCGCCTATTAGCATGAAGTAGTGGATCTACATACAACTGATTACTCATAAGATTTTTTATGCACTAGTCACCTTATGTGATAGATATGACTTTTCTGCTTATGTATTGACCTTGCTGCATTCCTTAAACTGTTGCTAATAATTCTTCACATGCACTTCTCAAAAACACTTCATAGTACTTCAACAATAATTTTTAATACAAATGACATCTTATAATAAATCTTACATATATACCATTCCAATTAACAAAACTGCAAGATCGGCCAAAATACAAGTGAACAACACATTACAAATTCGACCCAATAGTAAATAACTCAGGTTCACTAAATTGACTCAGTGACCTTCTGTTACTTGACATCCATTGCATTACATGGCATCGTCATGAACTTGGTAGAAGTGAAGGCTCGGTCCATACTAATGACTCAATGTAGTTCTTAACTTGTTGACCACTAGTGACTCGGTAGACACTACTGAATACTTTCAAGCTTGGTCAACACTGGAATGCTCGGTGAGTGTAGGAAACTAAGTGCTGAGCTCAGTAGCAATACTAATATAGATAAGTGTTGTCACTAATGACAATACTAACTTAATGCCAACATACTCAAGGTGTCAGATAAGGAGATCCACTTTCTCTGGCTTAACTCATTATCATGGTAGAAGCATTTAGCAAAATTATTAAGCATTACCATTCGATTGATAAGTGGAAAGGAGAAAAAAATTGGGGGCACATCAATTTCAGCCACACTTTTTTTGTTTGTAGATGACACATTAATTTTTGGAGTATCAAAAGTTTTAGACGCTAAGTAGATTAAGAAAAGTCTTCAACTTTACTTAGATGTATCAGGGTAGAAAATTAATTCTCAAAAATATAAGATCCTTTTATTCAATACTAATAGAGTCATTTTAGTCAAGATAGTATAGATCTTAGGCTTCACTAAGGACTCTTTGCCATCCACTTATCTAGGCATTCCTTTTTTTATGGGATCTAATAAGATAAGTTATTGGGAAAGTGTTCTCCAAAGAATTAAGAGCAAAGTGGTGTCCTAGAAAGTTAGATGGCTTTCACTTTCAGGCAGAATTCTACTTATAAAATCAGTACTCTTAGCAATCCCGAATTACTATTTGGCTATCTTACAAGCCCCCATGGTAGTCCTAGTACACAATTCAAAAATTAATCAGAGGATTCCTTTGGGAAGGAAAAATGAAAAATGAAATGAAAATCCTGTTGATATCTCTTCAAGATATGGCACATACTCTTGCATTAGGGGGTGCTAGAGTGCATGACTTGGCAATGGGGAATAAAGCTTTTGGGGGTAAGTTGGTATGGAAAATGTATTGCAAAACACAACCAACATGGTGTCAAATAATACAACAAAAATATTTAGATAATACTGATCGACACAAAATATTTTCCAAGTTAAACCCCCCCTTAAGGAATTTTTTATATGGGATTTTATGATTGCTTCTAGAGATTTTGTCCTCAAGTTCATTTCTTGGGAATTAAATTGTGGGATTAAGATTAAATTTTGGAGAGACTCTTGGAATAGACAACCCCCACTAATCACACTACTAAATACTCAAGAAATTTTGATAGCCTTAGAATCAGCTTGGGGAAGTCTTCTTATTCATTTCATAGATGCAGTCTATCTCTATTCAAGGAAAGTTATATGGAAAGATCCACATCAACTCCCTTTAGATAACCAAAAAAAAGATCTCTTTTGAAAGGTACTTACGAAAAGAAAAAAATTCATATCCAACTATGAGGATTGATTAATGTGGATACCAGCAATAAATGGTAAATATTCAATTAAAGAAGGTTATAAATTACTATAAAGACTTGCATAAGAGAAAACTCCATCTCGAGCATATATGTTCTATTGGAATAATGTGGTGTTACCAAAGGTAGGGTGTTTTGCATGGTTAGCAATTAAGCATAGGATCTTAACAAGTGACGACTGGAAAGATTAAATATTGCTCCTCCATTTAAAAGTGTATTATGTGAGGATGAATATGAATTAGTGGATCATCTCTTTGCAAGTTGTCAATTTGTGTATCAGTGTTGGATGTTTGTTCTCAGAAAACTAAATTACTCCACCACATTGCAGGACAAAATTTGTGATATATTTCAAGCATGGCCTATCCTTTTTCCTGATGTATTCTTTAGGGGCATCTAGAAATGTACTCCAACATTACTAATTTGGGTGATTTGGTGGGAAAAAAAAAGAGGATATTTAGAAAATAAATCTCAACCTTAGACAAGGTGATAGAGGGCATTGAAAAATTGATATTAGAGATTACTAATGCTAGCTTCAATAAATGTAAAATCAATCCACCTATTACTATGTGGGATGGAGATATCATCCATGAATGAAAATTATTCCACTAGGAGTTAGACTCAAGAGAAACCAAGAAAAAATTGATAGGTCATTAGTACAATGGCAACATCCACAACTAGGATTTTATGAAGCTTAATTTTAATGGGGCTTCCAAAGGAAACCCAGAAAAGTCTAGAATAAGTGCATGTATAAGAGATTCTAAAGGTTATGTGAATGCAGTTTCAATGGCCCCCCTTCCATCAGGAACCAAAAATATAGCAAAGGCTAGAGCTTTATTCTCAGGATTACTTCTTGTTAAGAAAGGGGGATTTCAATAGGTCCATATTGAAGGTGATTCCCAAGTAATAGTTAATGCATGTATTAAGAGGCAAACATCATCATGGAAGCTTCATTATATCCTACAAAAAAATTGGAGTTTAATTGACCAAATTATTGAAGTGATAATTTTGCACACATTTAGAGAAGGGAATAAAGTTGTGGATTGTCTCTCTAACCTAGGTTGTGATGGGATTACCAATTTTACATTACATCCTACCACATCCATAGAGCAATACAAAGACCTGCAAATGTTGATTAGCAATGAGTTAGTGGATTGTAAGTGTTAATTATGACTTATTACCCCTATCTATATTTGCCACCAAAGCATAGTGGGAGATGTGAATAATCTCATATCATTTCATACTCTGTTGTCAAGTTGATAAATGACAGACATCACTTGCATATGGTTATCTCTCAAATTGGCCACGTGATGTACCTTGCCTAGTGTGAGATTGCCAAGGAGATTGGATTTGCTCTTTTTTAACATGGTTTTTGTCCTTTGAATTGTTTTGTACACAACCACATGCACTTGGTAATTATGTTACATGCCTTGGTATAATGAAGTCTTCATTTTTTGCACATATAATAGATGTATACAACATTCTTTCTCTTAGTTTCTAATAGATTGTTGAGTTCTTGGTTTCCCTCTTCCAAAAAATGTTAATGCTAATGGAGTATTGCATAAAATGTGAGTCCTGTAATCAATATCACAAGAATAAGTTACCTAAGAACTACTAAATTTGGACACCCCTGAAAGTGGATGAAATTGTTCTGCCTTTGCAAATTGACGATAGGGTAATGAATTTGATGTTTTTTGTTACCTCTCCTATGATTCGCCAGTGTATTTGATAGGTAATTGGGGATGAATTTTTATCCCCTTCTTCTTGCTATTTTCTATTTCCTTCAAATGTGATGTCTATTTTCTTTTTGAATGCCATGGATTTATTACAGTCGGTTCCCCTGTTAGAAGTATTGGCAAGAAAGGTTGTTATTTCATAGTTTTGGAATGAAAACAAGCTGAAAATGGCTTTGCATAAGTATGATTTATGGTCTAGACACACATTAGTTGGTGGGTTGTTTCAAAGGTCTCAACTATTATGAAAAATTAAGCTCATGGTCATGTATGAAGCTCTTCAAAAGTCATTTTCCATGCAGAATCCTCGCATAATAAAATTGGATCTTCAAATTATGGCTAGGGCTATGGGCTACTAGCTTCAAAAAAGGGTGAAGTATGGGCTATGCTATATTGGACATGCTAAGTCTATCTAACATTGACTAAGTAGTAAAATTTGGTGAAGTTGTGGCTGCAGGGGTCTCTCCTTAGATGCAAATAGATACTCTGGATTTTGTACAAGGTTGCAAGAAGATAATGGTGATAATGCTCATGAAGCTTCGACTTCAACAAGTAAGGTGGTCATTGGAATAGACTAGAAATTGCTACATTTGGGTTTGGAAAATCATCTTTGGATGCATGAGGTACCTATAGATTTGGTTTATAGGTCTAGGGAGGAAAATTTAGTGTGTGGGATGAGTTCAGCAGGAACACGAGTGACTTCACATGGGGTGAAATGCATAGATTTTATGGAGTAATAATGGATTTGTATTAGTTTTTTGAAGTTTTGAAATATTCTTAAAAGTTAATGAAATCTGATGAAGTTATATTTAATTGTTCATATTTTGAAACTATGGGAGGAAAGATATTCCTTTAATTGTAAGATTAAATAGTTAATTATTGATATAAAAAGTTGTAAATATCGATAATCTTTATTATGAGTGATGATGGTGGGTTTTCTTACCAATTTTGTCCCAGTTGAGCTCTTTTGAATTATATTTTATATAAAATTAATATATACAATGGTTCATCCACTTTTGCTAAAAAAAATTAAAAAAATAAGCGAACAAACTTAGGCCATCCACACCTATCAAAACAATAAGAATAGAAATAGGACCAACCAAGACTATACCGCCATCCTTGGCAAACACAATACATATCTTCCAATCATGGGTCCAAGAAAGGCTTAGCATCCTACCTTTGGAAATGCAGTCAAAAGTCTTTCAGACCCTCACAAACTCTTAGTTCACCATAATAGTAATCAGAAGAGTAGGGAGGAGGAAGACCAAACCCCAAAGGTAAGAGCAGCCACCCCTTCTTCTACTAACAAAACTACTAAAAGTAGCACAAGTACAAAACATCTCTATAGGAGTCTCCTCTACTTCCCAATGCTTAAATATGATCTCCACCTCAATAAGAGATTGCTCCACCTCCATAGGAGTTTTGAACAGAGAAGCAAAGAGGAAGATCCAGGCCATCCTTGTAGGTAGTAACATAGATCTTTGCACCAAAGTTCTTAGTTGTTGAATCATCCCTTCTTTACCATGTGAAGTACATCATCCACACATGCTCTGTCCATCCATATCTCTTACAATACAAAAGAGATATTCATAAACAATAGGAGAGTACTTGCTAAACACATTCACCACCACTTTCATCTAGGAACCAGGTACCTCCATAATCTTTTCCCCTACTTCAATAGGGTCCACCTCAATAGGAAGTTTGAAAGTGAAAGAATAGAATAGAGGACACCTCCACCACATTGGCATCTGAAGCCTTAAAATGACTACCTCCACCAGATTCCACCACCAAATAGAGGAAGCCTTCACCTCATATGACAAGAAACCAAAGGAAACCCCAAATCAACAAGCACCAAGAGGCAAGATAATCACTAAATGATGAACATAAGTTCCTAGCCAAGTGGGGTTATTAAAAATAAAATCCCTAAAAATGAAGACTCATCTATGGAAAACAACCCCATCAATAGAACTAGCACCAAGGACAAGAAAAAAATTTCTCCTATAGGCTAGTCCATCAATGTCCAAGCCCCTACAAACCATAGGAATCATAGGAGCCTTAAGATCCATAACCAGAGGCCTCAAGAGGAAGCATTACCAATGAAGCCATTGCACATAACCATCCAAACAAAACCCATCTACTTCATCATCTCCAACAAAATCCAAATACAAGAGATCCCACCATAGGCATTGAACAAAAACACACATGGGCTAAAAGATGCCATACATCCTAAACCCAAAGTTAGGAACTAGGGTTCCATCAAATACCTCCACCCACAAACTCCTACCACTTATAGAGGTCTAGCTAGTGCACAACACAACAAAACCCCAGACACCAATGTGGGACCTTCGACATCCAATCCCCACTCATAAGAGCCAAAACCCTTTGGAGTGGGGAGAAGAGCCATTGGAAGAAAACCATCCAGTAGTATACATCTGCCAAACAACAAAAAAGACTCTCCATCGTGTGCCAATGAGATCTACCCTTAGAACATGACAACACCTAACATAGCTAGAGGGAGCTAGCACAAAGAAGACCCCCTTCCATCATCCTTGTCTACTTTAGACTACCCACCTTCACCATAAAAAGAATCCATAGAGCCATGAACCCTATCCCCCTTGTCGTTCGCTCTACTACTCATCACAAAAATCTTCTGCAACTATGCTAACTAGTTAATAAATCTTTCATACTTTTCATTCACTAAAAATGTGTCATTATAAAACTATTGAAAAAAATACAAAACAATTTTATTCAAATGTAAAAAAATCTATATTTTATTATTATTATGTCTTTTAATAAAAATATTTTATTGGAATATTCTATTTTTTATTTTTCACAAAGTAAAAATAAAATATTAAAAATGAAATAGTTGGGCTAAAGGATCTAGTTTAATGGCCCCATGAAGCAAAAAAGAGTTGGCCACATGATTAAATGAAATCTCCTTCTCAATAAGTGCCATGTAGTGACTAGTACTTGCTGCTAATATTATTGTAATAAAATAGTAAATATAATAATATTAGTATAGTTTTTGTTAATATTGTAATAAAAGTTATAAATATAATAACATAAGTATGAAATATTCTTTTGTTAACAATAGAAACATAGAATAATTCAAGATTTGAAATTTTATTATTTATTTAGAAATACAAATAATTCATGTCACTTTCAAATAATTGGTATGTTGTAGCTTTGATAAATTTAAAACATTGGCTTAATATTACAAAATGAGGAGCCTTAGAAATCACTTGTTAATATAGTTATAAATTTGAACATGGAGGATTATAGATTACCTTGTCCATAGAAACTAAAATATATATGCAATATAAGTCACATTTTATTTTACCCAACGATATCATCAATAAGTAATTTGAATAATGTATTAATTTTAAAATGTGCATATCAACTATAGAAAATATAAATAAATTACACAGTGAGAAATATAATTAAATTTAATATGTAGAGATCAAAAACATCACTTAACCAATAATTATAGCTAGCAATTCATAAAATGTGTAACAATACATAATTGTTTATAAAATTTTAAAAATATTTTTAAAAATGAAATTTTTAAACAAAAATTCCTAAAAAAATTAGAAAAAATATTCATATTCTTTATTTTTTTAGAAAAAAAAGACTGAAAATTTATTGCTAAAAAATTGATTTGAATTGATTAATCATTGTTGGAAATCTAATAGGGAAAGTGTAATGGTAAGAGGGGAGGGGGGTGGTGAATCAAGATCTATAAAACTTATCACACTTCAAACATGACACATATTTGATATCTTCACTATTAACTCTTATCACAATATTATTATAAATCACATCAACCATTTACTGCAATAAATTATTAGATCTAACACTCTAATTGCATGAATGAAAACTCATAAACACATAGATTTGATAATGCTGAAACCCTCCAAGATGAAGGTAAAACTACTATGAGGATGAAACCCACAAAACTTTCACTACTGCAACAATTAAGTCTACATGTTAAGGCTACAATGTTTGATCACTTCTAATGATCTACCCTATGAGGGGTTTGTTAGGATTAACCTCAGATAGAAAGAACAGTTACATGCAAATATAACCAATACTAAAAAAAAGTAGATTGCATAAGAATAACACAATAAACCAAGATCGAACATGGTTCACCCAATCCCTGGGCTATGTCCACCAACAACAAGTCCAATATTATTATTATCTAGTGATTACAACCTAATTAAAATTTGTAATCCCTTACAGTGAAATACCACCGCAAGAAGCTACAATATCACCATTCATAATGAAATCTCTAACCCTAAGCCTTTTTATAATAGCTTTTGTCATTTACAAAATTAGGGCTAGAATAATAGAAAAATAGTAGCCGATGCCTTTTACAATATAAGGGCATTTTTGGCTTTGGGGGTGCTGCCCCTGAAAATCCCCATGGGGGTGTTGCACCTAGACCCCCCCCCCCCCCCCCCATACTGTGACAAGGAGTACATCTGGGGTGCTACCCCAACACCCTATAGGGGTGCTACCCCTTGAAATAGTCTTAGGGGCATTGCCTCCAAACCCTTATAGAAATAATATGGGGAAAAAGAAACACTAAATAAACTTACAAGTCTAATTAGGCTCCATATCACAACAATCTCCCACTTGGAGATTAATCAAGCCATCATCCAAAATTGACCAAATGAAATGATACCACAACTGAATGTGTTTTGTCTTTGAATGCAAAGCTAAATTCTTTGCAAGGTGAATGACAATATTACTATCTGTAAATAAATAATTATCCATCTGAGGGTGTTCCAATTCTTCCAAAAAGAATTGAAGCCATATCATCTCCTTAGCTGCCTCTATAGTAGAAACATACTCTACCTCTATAGTAGATAAAACATTAACATTCTGTAACCTAGAAACCCAGCTCACGGTTGCCCCACCAACAGTAAATACATAACTTGTAGTACTCTACCTAGTATCAATATCCCTTGCCAAATTTGAGTCAACATATCCCTGTAAATTAGTAGTAGAGCCCCCAAAATGTAAATACTTACTAGATGTTCCTCTCAAGTATCTAAGAATTCATTTAACTGCATTCCAATGCTCAAGCCCTAGATGACTCATATACTTGCTAATGACTCCCACTACATGTGCAATATCTAGCCTTGTACATACCATAGCATACATAAATCTTCCTACAGTTGAAGCATAAGGTACCATAGACATATTGTCCTCCTCTTCTTGTGTCTTGTGAAACATCCTTAGTCAACTTCAAATGACCAAGTAAAGGTGTGCTAACAACTTTAGCATTTTTCATAGAGAAATGTTGCAACACCTTCTCAATATAATCAGCCTAAGATAATGTCAATTTCTTGTTCTTCCTATCTTTGCAAATCTTCATACCAAGGATTTTTTTTGCTTCTCCCAAATACTTCATAGCAAATGCATGTGCTAACCGGCATTTCAACCCTTAATGTGTTCCATGTTAAACCCTGGTACAAACATATCATCAACATATAAACATAAAATAATATAGTTGTCATCATCCAACCTCTTAAAATAAACACAATGATCTGAATGAATGTAATGTCCCCTTTGGGAACTTCTTATAAGGAAACCTAACAAAGAATTTATATTCTTAATTTTAGAGAATACAACAGATTTAAATTTTAAAAATAGTCTTATCAAACTATTCTACAATCAAGATATAGTTTTTGTAGTGTCAAAATCTTAGTTTATTATTAAAATGTAGGAGGAGGAACCATAATAGGGTTCCCTGTTACCCAACCAGTGGGCCTCACCATTCGCCCTCATTATTGTTACCTCTTTCTGATCATCATTTCCAAGAAGGTGCCTTTGTATGATGTACCCTGGGATATCCGCTCCACCGTAGGCCTTACCCAATACCCGTAGGCTTTATCCGGTACCCCGAGTGCTGTCACCCAATCCATTCCACCGCAAGCCTTATCTCAACTTGGAGAATCATGATCTTATCAGTTCTAAGAATTATTCAATTGTTATTCTAATGCTTCCTTTAATAGATTAATCTATTCAACTATTCTGAGAGAAATTAATATTAATCCAATATTCCATTTTAATGTATATTCTTGCAATGAGAGGTTTGATATTAATTCAATTATTAATCCTGATGTACATTTTTAATAGAGAGATTGAATATTAACTATCAACCAAGATGTATATGCTTTAATAAAAAAGCTAATGTCAATTAAATTATTAACTAATATGTATATTCTTTTATATATATAAAATTCATATCAATTCAATTATTAATCTTAAATGCATATTCCTCAATTGAAAACTAATATCAATTCAAATATTAATCCCATCTTCTAACATCAACTACTTTTCATTATTGAAATGGAATTTATGTCATTCATACCTAATAAGGGTATTAGCCGGCGTATGGAGGATAGTACCCGATGTCAGCTTTGCGCAGGGACTGTACACTCGACATCAACTCTGCGAGTGGTACACTCGATTGTGTAGAGGCCATATTTAATAATAATAAGGCTATGTCAACCCTAACCCTAATTAATACCTCATGTCTTGGCTAGGGCGAACATGGATGAAAAGGCATGACTACGTATTCCATCTTTTATTAAATATTTATGATTGTATGTTTTGTTTATTAATTGCCTTTTTATAATTTATGAAAGTTATATTATATCTAATTGGATAAATATAATATTTGTAATATAATTTATTATATTCTCATTACATTCATAATTTATTAAATATTTATAAATACTCAACACCTATGATAAGATGGTGAAATATAATTTATATCACTATTAAATATTTTAAAATATTTTACAATTATAATTTGGCTAACTAAGGGGATATTACAATGAAACATGCTATATCCATGCTCGTGCATAAAACTATCAAATTTTAGATACCATTTTTGAGGTGCTTGCTTCAAGCCATATAAACTTTTCTTCAATCTACACACTAAGCTCACCTTACCTTTGACCTCAAATCCCTGTTGCTGAACCATATATATCTCTTCATCCAAATCACCATGAAGGAAGGCTATTTTAACATCAAGCTGCTCCAAATGCAAATCTTCAGTAGCCACAATACTTAAAATAGTGTGAATAGAAGTCATTTGAATAACAATAGATAATATCTCATCAAAATCAATGCCCTTTGTCTATGCAAATCCTTTTACAACTAACCTAGTTTTAAATCTTCCCTTTCTTTCAACCTGTAAACCCACTTATTCTGTAAAGCCTTTTTACCTATAGGCAACTTCCATAAATCCCATGTCTTATTTTTCAGCAAAGAGTCCATTTCTTCTTTCATTGCAAACTCCCATTGAATCTTTTTATCCACCTGCACAACTTCATCATAACATTTAGGTTCTCCGACATTAGGAAGTAAAGTAGAATACAAGGAAGGAGAAAATCTTTCTAGAGTTCTACTCATCCTTGTTGACCATCTAACATTCATTGGGGTGTGTGATATTTATTGTTTCAGTTGTTGCACATCATGAGGAATTGCTAGAACATCAACTTTTGGAGTATCATCCAACACTACATAATCATTTTCTTTCTTCTCATGTTGCTACAACAGATCTTTGTACAACACTTTCTCATTGAATATGATATCCCTACTTCTTAAAATTTTATGATTTCAAAATCCCAAAGCCTATAGCCAAATTCATTAATGCCATTTCCAAAAAATACACATTTCTCTTACTTAACTTCTGGCTTGGTTCTATTTTCAGAATCTATATGAGTAATTGCTTCACAAATAAAGGTTATGAGAAAAGAATAACTCACCTTCTTACTAGTCCATGCTTCCTCTAGAATACCACAACCCAAAGGAGTAGATGGACCTTTATTAATAAAATAAAAAACAATATTAATAGCCTCCACACACATATTTAAGGGCAATCCTTCATGCCACCTCATGCTTCTTGCACGCTCCATTACAGTCCTTTTCATGCATTCAACCACTCCATTCTTTTGTGGAGTCCTTGGAATAGTTTTTTGTCTATGAATACCATTAGTGAAGCAATAATTTTTTAATTCATGACTACAATACTCACCACCATTATCAGATCTTAGACATTTTAATTTATTTTTAGTCTCATTTTCAGCCAAGCATTTCCATTTCTTAAAATTTTAAAATACATCAGATTCTATCTAAGGAAATAAACCCATACTTTTCTAGTTGCATCATCAATAAATGTAACATAATAATGAGAGCTGCCAAGGGAAGATACCTAAGCTAGTCCCCATATATTTGTATGCACAAGCTCTAATTTCTCACTTTTATTTTTCTTCTCAGTCTTCACAAAACTCACTCTCTTTTGGTTTCCATACACAACTTTCACAAAAATCCACATTAACACATTTCAAACCTGGTAAAAATTTCTTTGAATGGAGTACTTTCATACCTTCCTCACTCATGTGCCCAAGTCTGTTGTGGCATAACATTGTATCATAATCTACAACAACTATTTGTTCTCCCTACTTAATTGTAGCAGCTATTCTTGAACATTCATTCAATTACAGTAGAAGGAACTATATGACCTATACAAAGATATAAGGTGCCTACTTTCACACCTTTTGAAACCTTCCAATTTTTATAATTAAAAGTAATTACACAACCCTCATCACTGATTTGCCTTGCTTAAATTAAATTCCCACTCAACCTTGGAACATGTCTTACCTCATGTAGTAGCCAGTGATTCCCATTCTGCAACTTAATCTTAACTTTTCCCTTTCCACCAATCTAACAATATTCATTATCCCCCAAATAAACAAGCCCAAAATCCCCTTGGACATAATAAATGAAGTAACCTCTATGAGGTGTAGCATGAAATGAAGCACTTGAATCTAAACCCCATGAATCATCAATACTTTCTAAAGATAAAAGCAAAGCATGCTCTTTGGATTTATTACTTACCACATTTTCCTCCTTGTTCCCTTCTAGTTTATCTCCTTCATTGTTCTTTTGAGTCCATAAATCTTTCTTCTTACGCCCTGATTTCTCATAGTACAAGCAATCTCTTGGTCCTCTAGATTCAAACTTCTTCCCCTTTGACTTTCCTCTTGATTTACCATAATTTCCATATTTAGTTCATCTCTCATTCATTCTACCTCTTCTTTGTGCATTCAAAGGACTTCCTAATGTAGATCCACCTAAGGTTTCCCTACAAGTTTCCTCACTCAAAATAACACCAATCGTATCATCATATTTTAAGGTACTATATTTAGAAACATAATTAATCATAGCTATCAACAAGCCATTCTAGCTTTCAGGTAAAGAACACAAAATCAAGAGAGCCTTAATTTTTTCATCAAAATTGATACCCATAGAAGATAACTAACTAGTAATAGTATTAAACTAATTTAAATGATTTGCAACAGATCTAGCTTCTGTCATTTTCATATTAAATGAACACTTCATGAGAAATACCTTGTTTGAAGTTGAGGGTTTTTCATATAGTTTCACCAGGGTTTGCATCAACTCTTTTGTTGTCTTTGCTTTTGTAATATTAATACCACCAATGGTTCTAGGCATATTCGAATGCTTTCAATTGCCTTTCTGTCCAAAAGATCCCAGTCATCATTTGTCATAGATCCCTGATTCTTGGCTTTTCCTTCCAACGACTTCCATAAATCATTCTGATAAAGATAGTCCTCCATTTGCATTTTCCATAACTGAAAGTTCTTCCCATTAAATTCGTCAACCCTTAGCTTACCCTCATTTTTATCACTTCTACTCAACTGTGAGACCTTCCTACAAAGGATCACTAAAAAAAATGATGACGGTCTGGCCAAAAAAAAAATGACAACCATCTGGCTCTGATACTACTTTTTAGGATTAACCTCAGCTATAAAGAATAGTTACAGGTAAATATAACCAATACTAGAAAAAAGTAGATTCCAAGACTTAACGTGGTTCACCCAATCCCTAGGCTATGTCCACTAACGAAAAGTCCAATATTATTATTATCCAATGATTACAACCTGATTATAATATGTAATCCCTTATAGCTCAATACTGCTACAAGAAGCTACAACATCACCATTCATAATGAAATCCATAATCCTAAGCCTTTTTATACAAGCTTTTTCTATTTACCCTATCTTGGGAGCATTGCCCCCAATCCCCCATAGAAATAATATGGGGAAAAACTACACCAAATAAACCTCTGAGTCTAATTAGGCTCCATATCACAATAGGTTTGCCAGGGTATAATATAGTGGAAAATTTTCATATTTTGGCAAATTTGACGTTTTGCCAATGTTATTTTTGGCAATTTCTGAGCCCTTCCATGGTTTTCTGGTTGCCAAACTTTGTTGGGTTTACCTGGTAGCCTAGCATTGTAATCACCAAAGCAAATATTATGTTTCAATTTTTCCTTGGCGATATTCGCCTTTCACGCAACTGACCAGGTAACGCTTATCGTGGAATGTTCACTAGGTTTCAAGTTTCTATTTCAGGCAGTATGGGAGAATTCACCATCCCAATTTCATTTTACCGTGGAGGAGTTGGCTCGTTTCACGTTATGGGAAGTCGAGAAGTTGGCTTGTTTTGCTAACACACTTTCATTTTGTTGTGGAGGAGTCAGCTCATTTGGCGTGGTAAATTGGTAATTGTATTGATTTGTAATATGTATAAATCCAAATTTGCCCAAGCAATGAGACATTCACTAAATATCGCTGGCACTCCATCAAATTTTTGGCAGTGCAGGACACATCGCAGGCACGACTCAGACTCTAGAGATAGCTTCCACAAGTGGTGGTACACTAGTATGTGCAGTTGTGTTGTAAAATACTCTCCTTGAGCTTATGTAGTTTAATTTAATCAGAAGCTTATCTACAGTTTCCTTTCTTATCTCATTTTCATTAAAAAAATTTCAAAGAGTGGATGCAATGCTAAAAGTTGCTGGAGATGTTAATGGTTTTTAAAGCTTGCATACATGGATTCGTGAAAATGTGAAGTCTATTTCCTACCAACTTTCAAGTGAGATTTTTGAAATATTCCCTTGAAGTCTTTTCCCTTTAACCACTACGAACATGCAAAATCCTTGCCACCATAGTCTCGTGGCTACTGGAAGTCTTTTCTCTTTAATTGCTATGAACATGTGAAATCCTCTCCATTGCAGTCTCGTGACTGCTGGAAGTCTTTCCTTTTAACCCCTGCAAACATGCAAAATCCTTGCCATCGCTGTCTCGCGACTGTTGGAAGTCTTTTCCCTTTAACCGCTGCGAACATGCGAAATCCTTGCCATCATGGTCTCCTGGGTGTTGGAAGTCTTCTCCCTTTAATCACCGAGAACATGCGAAATCCTTTCCATCGTGGTCTCGTGGTTGTTGGAAGTCTTTCCCTTTAACTGCTATGAACATGTGAAATCTTTGCCATCGTGGTCTCATGGCTGTTGGAAGTCTTTTCCCTTTAACAGTTGTGAAAATGTGAAATCCTTGCCATCGCGGTCTCACGGTTGCTAGAAGTATTTTCCCTTAACCACTGCGAACATCTGATGGTGTGATCTCCCTTTTTCGTGACTTCGCAACATAAAAGTTCACCATCATTTAAACTGACGATGATGCGATCTCTACCCTCCTCACGGTTTCACAACACAATCTCCTTTATCTTTTCAACCAGTGATGATGTGATCTCTGCCCTCCTCGTGGTTTCACAACACACAAAATATTAACTTTCACTTTGACAACGACATTGTGATAGACCTGTTAAAGCCTTTCTCATAGTTTTGCAACTGCCAACTTCAAACTGATGAAACCCTTTGCGAACCTCTGATGCCGTCGACTTTGTGTATTTATTTTTTAACCTTGAAATTGAATACAATGAAATGATTCGCCCAAAAAATTAAAATTTTACTATGATTATTATTTTTTGTTCACCAATGTATAAATATTTTGTGATTTTAAACAGATACTGAAAGTAATACTGCTTATTCTCAGGGAAGTAAAGTTTAAACAGATTATCAATGGATTGAGATGTCAGATGAGGGTGAGTCTGTAACTAATATTGCTCAGTCCTAGGGAAGTGACAAGGGTAAGACCCCCAAGGGCAGTGAAGGGATTAATCTTACATCAAAATGCTGAAAACTTAGAGATACTACCATAAAGGCTTTCTTTGGAATTGACAATGTTTTTGGTCCACCAACTTTGGCAAGTACAAGTGCAGAAGGAAATCACAATACCTCACCACCACTAGAAGACCAGGTTGTTATTCAATTAAATCAAAATGCATCAAACGAGGATAACAATGTTCAAACAACATAATATGTTGTAACAGAAGATAATATTGATGTTGGTAGGAAGAAAAGAAAAAGTAATGTAAAAATGGGGCGGGAGTCAGAAATGAAAGGACTTTCCAGGTTGATTGGGTAGCAAAGTACTAGTTTATTGAACCAATCACAAACAATGATGAACCACCAACAAAATGCAAGTGTACGATTTGTACCTGGAAAACTAAAAGAGAGAAAAAGTTGCAGTTAAAGCTCGACACTATAGAAAAATATATTGGTAAGGTTTATGAAAAACAAATCATAGATGGAAAGGAAGTAGTGGCAGTGAGATGGAAATCAAAGGGAGAATGCCTTCATGTTAAGTATGAAATAGAATATGAAGAGCATTTCAAGAAAATAGCGGTAATTGGTAGTGGCAGTAGTGGCAATCCAATCAATGATGGGCTTCAACATGCAGCGAATGATGCAAACTTGGCAAATATTGTTTAGATGAGTGTTATTTTTCATATTCTATCTAGAGGGCGTCCTATGAGAGACTTTTTAGAATATGGTAATTTATTATCTTTTTTGAGAGTTCCTCACTATCCTATGTCACATTGGTCAATATACGCTGGATGGGAAATGGCAAGCTATCTTGCTGAGGTGGAAAAGAAAAATGTACAAGAGAGAGTAAAAGAATCCAAGTTCATTTCATTATCCTTAGATGAAGTCACTACGGTAGATAACACTGCTTGGGTCTGTATGCATGTATATACTGTAAAAGATCATGTCCATCAAGCTAATCTACTTTGTGTTTGTAAAATGAGGGCCAATTCAACTATAGAAAATTTATATTTAGAAGTTAAGAAAGCTTTGAATGAAATTGTTGGTATGGATGACTTGACAATTGCAAAGAAGTTAGTGTGTGTCGGAGCTGATGGAGCTACAGGTAATGCAAGGGAAAAGGACTAGTCTTTGTGCAAGATTACAAACTAGTATTGCACCTTATATGCTTGGCATACACTGCATATCCCACTGAATGAATTTAGCATATAAGATTGTAAGTACTTTTCCTACAGCGTCAAAAGTTGAAGATCTAATCAGTGAGCTCCACTCATACTTTTGCAGAAGTCCTAAACACTTTGCAAAATTTAAGATTTTTTCTGAGGGAGTAACAATAGGAAATAAGATTCTCAAGGATGTTGAGACTAGATGGATATCTTTGTATGGACCAACAGAATGAGTTCTAGCAAAATATCAATCCTTGATTGGAGTTTTATATGAGCAACTCCTTATAGTGGACAGAGCTCCTGATTTTTTAAACAAGTTAAGTGATATAGAGAACCTATTAACTTTAACTAGTCTTCTCCCCATGCTGGATTTAATGAACAAACTTGTTAAGAAAGCCCAAGATAGAACTATGTATATTCATGAGTATTCTAATTTATGTAAAATGACATGCATGGTTCTGGATTCTTTGTATTTAGATCTCTCAAGTCATACCCCAATTTTTTCAAGGTGGGAGATAATTATAGATTTGAATCATGCTGAGAATTTTTTACAATTCAATGGGAAAAATGAGCTATGTGTGTTTGTGAAAGGATTTCAAATACCAATGCACCAATCTAAAACAACCAAGATAGGCAGAGTACTACCAGTTAGAAAGGATGATTTTGACAAGATTTTTAAATCCGTTAGTGAAAATGTGAAGTCTATTTCCTACCAACTTTCAAGTGAGATTCACGAAAGATTCCCTCGAGAATAAATTCTTGAAGCCATGAGTTGTGTGTTTCCTCAATTTTGGAAACACTTTGGACATAATCCAACTAATGCAAAGTTGTTTCATAATAAACTTGACGAATTGATAACACAGTTTTCAAAGCATACAGATTGTAATGGACAACTAATACAAGGAATCTTAGATTCAAATAATCTTAAAAATCAATGTAAACTTTTTGCATTGTGTATGAAAAACCAGATGGAAAACTTTGAGAATCCATTCGATCCTGGTGCAATAACAAGGCTCTGGAAAAGGATAAGTCAAAGTGAAGTATTACATACTTCAATATTAGAATATTTCAAACTTGTTGATTTATGTCAAACAATGATATTAGGGTTGGTGGAAGATGAGAGAGTTTTCAGTGCATTGGGGTTTTTGAAATCAAATGTCAGAAACAAACTAGACAAAAATTTGGAAACTTGTTTGAGGTTGTTTGTTACTCAATACAATGTTAGAGATTTTCCTTATGATAGGTCATTGGCCATTTGGAATTCCACACGTGAAAGATGAGGCCTTTGCAACACTTTAAAAGATGGTGGTTCTACTTCTACTGCTGACTCCAACATAAATGATGAATTTAGGTCTCAAAGTCAAAATGAAGATGAAGATTTTAGGAATTTTCAATACCTGATTCAGAATGAAGAGGAACCTATTAGTACTAGTTAGACTTCAGTTTCACATTTGAGAGTGAGTCAATGAAGTGAATTGTGATTTAGTAATGTAGCATTCAGTTTTAAGGAATTTATAGGTCTACTTCAGTTGAAGTTCTTCCATATTCATTATTCAGTCATATTGCAATTACAATTTACAAAAAATGAGTTCAAGATTTTTGTAACTCTATTATTGACATAATATTATTTTTGTACCTTTCTCTTGATTTGAGTTCAAGATTTTTGTTAGTTGTTACTCTATTCATATTGTTGACACAATGTTATTTTTGTATCTTTCTCTTGATTTAGTTGTTTGATAATAAAAAAAGAGATAATAGAGACGTGTGCAAGGCCCATAACATCACAGAGAACTACTGACTACAAAACATAATGGAAAATTGAAATAAATAGAGTTGGAACAATATCTGCTCTTAAAGCAAATTATACTTAAGTCTTAATTTGAAAAATAACAACAGACCGGACCATTTCTAAGCCTTGGGAACTCATATTTATATCACTTGAGTTGCAACAAGCTTCAGGCTTACAAAGGTTACATCATGATTCATTAAAAAAGACAAAAGATAACAACAATTAAGATAATCATTACAATTTTTTGAAACCTTTTGTGACATATTTTAACAGAAAAAGGGAAAACAATTACAAAATGTGACAAGTGGCAAGTGATCATTAAGCCTGTCTTCCAATTCTAACTGTAGCATTACCCATAGTGGATGTATCGCAAAGGTAAGGTAATTTGTTATGATGAACAACTTCTCTTTGATATTCTTCTACAACACTTGTCCTCCAATTGATTTCTTGGGGCCACCATCTTTTGTGCTAATCATCTTCTACTGAAGGGATTGCTTTGATATCTTCTATAACCTCCCAGATGGCAATATTTGTATCCACAATAGGCCACACTATATTTCTAACTACCTCTAATTCACTGATTTTTTAGTCCATTTTGCATCTACGATGGCTTTATCCTCTCCAGTAATTTTGTTCATATCTGCTTCAATTTTGTATGTCATATCAATCATATCATATACAACTTGATCACTTGATTCACCTCTTGAAAATGTGATAGAGGTATGCTCTGATACCACTTGATGAAGTATTGCTCTGATACCACTGACAAAGGGCCACACCACCCTAACAACTCATAACCAAGAATGCAACAATATGAAGACAAAGAGAGATAAAATGCTTCCCAAGAAATTTTATTGAACTTGAAAATTTTTTACAATAACATTTCTACAAGATCTCTCAAGATCCAATCCAAACCCAAGCTAGCCCAGATCCAAAATCTGGTAGAAACCTCTGAGATCTTATCTTGTGCTTGCAAGCCACCAAGCAACCTCCTTGTTTCTAAACCACAATCACTAGCTCTTCTCACAAACCTAATCCAAGATCCAAGTGTAAATTGCCTCACATTTGGCGCTCTGTCTACACACTCACAACTCCATCACAATCCTGCTATAAACTGCCTCACATTCGGCACTCTGTCTATAGACTTAGGAAAACTCACTCTTCACTTCCTCCTTCTCTTTCAAACTTTCCAGCTTCACACCTTGAAGCCTTACACCTTCCAACTTTCTCACCTTGAAACTTTCCAAGCTTTCCAAGCTTCCACTACTCAAGTTTCTCCTTCTCAAGCTTCTCCTTGAGCTTGATTTAGAAATGCTCATATGCCTTGCTTAAATAGACACTTACCACCCCATGCATGACTTATCCACAACCTTTTAGAATTCCTCCACAACATTCTACAACTTCCATAACCTTCTACAATATCCACAACTTTCTACAATATTCATAACTTTCTAGAATTCTACCCACACACCTCGATAAATGGAATGAAAACCATTTATTTTTTATTTTTTTTCTATTATGCCACCTATGCACCTCAAAAATAGCAATCCCCTTTTCCTTTCTTTTCTCCCTTTTCCCCTTTTTAAATTTTTTTATTATTTCTCCTCTAATTTTCATCACTTTCTCTCTCCTCCACAAATTTTTTTTTTTCCCAATAATTTTCCCATGCAAGATGCTCCTGCATCAAAATGCTATAAATCTTGGATGGTCTAATATTAGATCAAAAGATTTAGACCACTCTTGCCAAGATTTAACATACCCTTCATTGTTCAAAATTGTTGGAATGAAATCTGGGGTACCCAATGCTATGCTTTTCAATTTTCCCCTTACTACTTCGATCTTACCAATGAAGAATGAATTCAATTCTTTAACTTGATGTATCATTTTCCTTACAGGAAAAATGATCTCCTTAGGTAGTTCCTTTTTCTGTGTGAGTAAAGGAACTAACCTATCAAAGAATTGAATGTATGGGCCCCACTGGGCAAACAATGGAGATAATAGTGATAAAGCCTAAGAGCATTGGTATTCATTACTCTGTAGAGTAATGTACATACTATGTACATTTATAGAGGCTCTCTTTAAAGCAGTGATTCTATGAATCAAAAACTATTTCATTGTCCTGATCTTTGCATCATTGCTAATCTCAAACTCATCCACATGCATATGTGTTACTGGATGTGGTTCTTCTGCTATCTGGTTAGTTTGAATATTTTGGTCTTGTACCTCCCTTACTCTTAGTGACCTTTCTTCTCTTTTCAAATCTTCATTCTCCTTTTTTGATTCCTCCAAAGCATGTTGCAAAACATATGTTTTTCTCATTTCCTCTTCATACTTCTTCCTGGTGTCAAGGTACTTTTCATATGTCTGCACCAGTTGTTCTTGAAGAATATCGATCTTGTTCTTGCCTAGCATAGCAGCAGCGTTTTGGAGGTTGTAAATTTGATCTGAATAAGTTGAATGTGCATTCCAAAAAATTGCATTACTTGCCAGTGTCTCTTTAATTTCCATCAGGGTAGGCTTCTGTGATTCTGGAGCTACACTCCAAATAGCCATTGTCTTAGTATCTATATTAAATCCTGCCCCCTGCAACTCACCAAATGGATTAATCTCCTCATAAGAGATTGCTTTTTCTTGTCTCCTCATTTGATCAAGTAGGAATGATGAACTAATATCCCATCCTAGGAAAACTATCATACCACTCCTTTGTACCAATTCCCTAGCCTCCTCTACAGTGAGGCTTTCACTATTAAGATCATAAGCTTGGAGCTTCTGCACCATTTCAGTCACTTTTTCATATGTGTCTCTAGGTTTTACATGCAAATAAAGTTCATTCTATTTGAGTTTATACAAAAAAAAAATTGAATTCTTCACTCTTGATAAAATCATCAACCTTCATGAATTCTTGAGCCTATATAATTCTATCATCCAGCATCATGGACTGCAGTTCTAAACTATTGGGTCTCCCCTCCTCTTCAATAGCTTGATCAATTAAGAACTTTTTTCTAGCATCATCAAAATACCTAGTTCCTTTTGGAAGCACTTTTAAGGCTTTCTCTCTAGCCTTTTCCTAAACCTCAATCAATTTTTGTTTCTTCTTGCCCCCTTTATCCCAGTCTAAATGGCCAGGCTGATCTTCTTTGTCAATAATTTCCAATACAACATCTGCCTCTGGAGAAGAAGGGTTTACCCTATCTCTAGCATTTTGAGGAACTTGAGCCATAATGTTATCAAACTCCTCAATACACTTATCATTTTTTTTTTAAATAGGGTAAATCAGAATAGAAGCCTTGGAAATCAGGATCTACTTTCTTCATTTCTTCCTCTACTAAGAGTATTTCTCTCTACTTTTGCATCCTATCAGCACAGACATCTTCATACAATACATCCCTAATGACATGCTCTTCACAAATTTTCCTTCCAATGATGAAATTATAACCCCTCATTTGTTTAAGAGCACTTGTAACATTGTTATATGGGTCATAAACCCTAGTGGGGGCAGTGGAGAAATTTAACTCTCTTACGAAGGCATCAACTTCCTTAAGGCCTCTTTACCAATTTCAAAATTCCCTACTTTGAAATTTCTACACACAAAAGACCCCTTTTTAATGGTTGGCCCTAGATATTCTCTATTAATGGATAACAACTACCAAAAAATTTCCACTACACCCACCCTCTCTGGTACATATCTTGGCAAGAAATGAGGGGGTTGGGAACAACCAAAAATTATAATCACTGTATAGTTTTCTAACAAAAAGGCACTGCCCCAATCATGATCAATTGGTCCCTCATCATCAAAACACATAGTTGGTCTAATAATCTTCCTGATTAACCTAGGTAATCTTTCCAATTTTGAACCTAACATCCTATGAATAGTTACAACAAAATCATTATAAAAAGAGAGGAAATTAGAAAAAGAGTAGAACCTCTGCCATAATCTTGTCCATATTTGAATAGGCAATGCCTCTCTGAAATTGTCCAAACCTTCAATGAAATTGGAATCCACATGGCCCACGTTGTAGAAGAGGATGAGATGCATAAGCACTGAGTAATGTAGAAATTTGAAATTGCCAAGATCACCTTGTTGAGCTGTCACCATCTGCTGATGAATACTATCAGCAATGAATGTTCCAAAATCATACCCCACATTAGTATGTGGGTCATGAATGTCTAGAGCTATCACATACAATGTTGGGGAGGCATCCATGGATCCATCTACTCCCAATAGTTTGTTCAATCCAAAAATTGTTTTTTGAAAGTATACACACAAATATGACAAGGGTATAAAATCAGTAACCATTTTCAAGAATTCTCCTTTCATATTATTTTGATTTTCCCTCGATATATGTTGCAACATTGCATGTGTTGTATAGAAATCTCTCTATTTCTCAAATGTTGCTTCCAATTTTTCTAGGTTAATAGGAACTGACATGGGACCCTACAAATCAAATGCTTGGACAAAAGCATCCTTACTTAATGTACAGAGAATGCTCATATCCCTTATATGAAAGGACTGAGTGGTTCAATTATATGCATTTAGCAGTGCAACATCCATGTATACCTCTGGCATTATCAACTTTCCCAGGTTCCTCGTCCATGGATTTGAGATGGGAACCTTCTGCACCCTATTCTTGTAAAAGTACCAGAACAATTCAGTTCCATTGGTGTATGGTACTTGAGCATCTCTAAAGAAGTTGTAAGCGTCTCTAAACACATGGACATTAGCACTTTGAGCATTGGAAGATTTAGGGAGAATCTTCAACCATTCTTCTACAAATTTGGTAGATAATGAAACCTTGATGCCCTCTCTAGTGCCCTTCTTTACTGATGATTCTGCTTTTGCCATTCTAATCTTACTGCAAATTCTTTTGGCTCTATTAGCTCTGGATGTCTGAGAATTCAATTCGCTAAAGCTTAACTTGGTGATGATGTTAATGACTTTAAATTTTTAAAAGCTTGCATGTATGGATATCGACCTGTAGTAAATACCTTAGTACTGCCTTTATTTTAGTTGCCTTAGAATGTCAACTCATCAACTGTCGAGAATCAGATAATAGATTTGAAAATATATTCTTTTGTCCTTTCAAGCTTTAAAATATTATGAGTTGCAAAACCCTTCTTTCTACACTCTATTGCAAGCATTTAACTTAACCTTGAATTCTTTTCGTGAAACTGCGAAACCCTTCTTTTTCTTTTCTTAGGCTATCGCAATTGTTAAATCAAATATTTAGTTTACCCTTGTGATCCTGCGATAAGCCTTATATCCTCTTCCAATGAGATTCCCCTTCTGTCGCAGCTTCGAAGCTTAAACTTTTCACATCGTGGTCTCGTAGTTATGAAAACCCATTTCCTTCTAACCGGTGCAAAGTGGCGAAGACGGCTTCATCTTAACTTTTTGCGGCTTCACAGGATGACCATATCTTTCTATCGAAACCTCAAAACATGAAAATCCTTGCCATCATGGTCTCGTGACTGCTGGAAGTCTTTTTTGTTTAACCGTTGCGAACGTCTGCTGGAAGTCTTTTCCCTTTTTTGCAACTTTGCAACATAAAAGTTCACCATCATTTAAACCGACGATGATGTGATCTCTCCCCTCCTCACAGTTTCGCAACACAATCTCCTTTATCTTTTCAATTGGCGATGATGCGATCTCTCCCCTCCTCGCGGTTTCGTAACACAATCTCCTTTATCTTTTCAACCAGCGATGATGCAATCTTTGCCCTCCTCGTGGTTTCACAACACACAAACTATTAACTTTCACTTTAACAGGAACATTGCGATAGACCTATTAAAGCCTTTCTCGCAATTTTGCAACTACCAACTTTGAACTGATGAAACCCTTTGCGAACCTCCGATGCCATTGACTTCGCGTATGTTTTTTTTAACCTTGAATACAATGAAATGGTTCACCCAAAAAATTAAAATTTTACTGTGATTATTATTTTTTGTTCGCTAATGTATAAATTTTTTGTGGTTTTAAAATAACACAATTCGCCCAGATTTTACACATTGTTTGAGAGACTATGAATGATTCGCCAATGGAGATTATTATTTTTTCTTTGTAAACTATTTTTTTTGCCACAAAAAATAATTTTTATTGTCAGGTGTTTTACACCTTTCGCCAAGTTTTTACACCTTTTCTAAAGGAGGGGTTTCTTAAAGTATACACTGAGGTCTACCCTATTAAAGGCTAAAATAATTGCTAGGTTCTACCTTGGTTAAGGGATTTTTACATCATAACTAAGTGAGCGCATTGTTAGGATATTTAGAAAATCCTTTTAAAGCTACTATGTTAAGATATTTAAACCCTGAAACACATGTTAGAATTTTGAGTACATGATCCTTCAATATTCCCTTATAATATTGACATCAGATCTCTTATATGCAATGTAATATCACCGTATTGTGATTTATCTTCTATAACTCTTCTTAAAAAATGTTTGCTACATTGATCGGTATCTTCTACTTTTAATGCTTGAATTCACCTCCAAAACTTTGCATGCAACCAAACTCTTCATCCATACACTACACACACAAACTAGGTCTTAAATCCTCCTTAAATACTTGTTTGAGAGAACCTTCTAGATCTCAATCAATGATCTAGATTCATTTCTTTTTCTTCTTAGTATATAATTTTTTTTATTTGGCGGATTTCCTTACATAGGGATTAATGATATTCCTTTTGACATGTAATCACCTCCTTGATTACCTCCTTGATCTTCAAAACATGCTTCCAACTTGATAAAAATAGTTAACATAAGATTCTATGTCATTTCAAACAAATATGTGAAACTGTGTTACTCAACACTTGTACCATAGTGATACTTGACATAAAAAAATTCATAATTTTTTTCCTCATACTTAACTATGCTCGACATGGACTAAATTACTCAGCCTCTATATCACTCAGTGTCAACTACTACCCCTGAGAAACTTGACAATCACTGGAGTACTCGGCGACCTCTAGCTTGCTCGATAGTAAATGTTGCTCGAGACTTAACTTGGAATACATACAAGTCTTCAATACTTATCCCAATCGTAGTAATGACCAAATGACCCTGTCTTGTGAATGACTACGTATTTGACACTAATAGACAACATGACTTAGGGATCAACAAATCATAACATCTAGTTTTTTTAATATATTAATTTAAAACATTACATTGATAAAATCATAAATACACTAAGTTCTATTTAGTGAAAAATAAAATTTAATTAGTAATTTGTTTTACCATAAAATAAGAGTTACATAGACATATACATAAAGGTATCTATTTCAAAACTACAATCATTTTAGTTCTCAATTAAAACATATAAATGATTGAGAATAAAAATATATACATTTTAATTAATAAAATAAATATATCATTCTAATTTCAACCAAAAGTTAAGATATACCTTGAATATTAGAAGTTTCTATTAAAAAATAATCTTTTTTGATGGAAGTATTTAGTAAAAATAGAAAAGTTAGAAGTTTCTATTTCATAAAAATGGTCTTATAAGACACATTCATTTCAACAAGGGAATTAGAGATAATTGCAATTATTAAATTACAAAAATAAAGAATTATAAACATTAACATTTGTTTTAGCTAGTATATTTCATTAAACAACAACAATAAAGTATTTTGATTGGTGGAGATTCATTAATTAATAGACTCCAAATCAATACAATAGTATTGCCTTTACCACAAGTGCTAATAAGTAGTGGAAAATTTGTTAGTTTAAATAATCTTACTTATAAATATAAGATTGTTATTCTATTTAGAATATTAAATTACATTATAGAATAATAATGAAGAACAATAGCTATGCACTATGCACAACCATGTATGTGTAGTTTTGATTGAATAACACTATAAATAATACATCAGTTTATTTGTACATCAAATTAACTAGATTAGGAAAAAACCATGACTTCAAATTATACTTTGAAGATCAACAC
This sequence comes from Cupressus sempervirens, assembly GCA_028749045.1. NCBI lineage: Eukaryota > Viridiplantae > Streptophyta > Pinopsida > Cupressales > Cupressaceae > Cupressus > Cupressus sempervirens. Next base: position 478,753,412 of record CM053792.1, read on the forward strand.
TATTTGAGAGTAAGATGGTTCCTTGGGAATTTAATTAAGAATACAAAAAGTATTTTAATTTAAAATGTATTGTTAAAATATAATTTAAATTAAATTAATTGAAAAAAATAAAAACTAAATAAAAACCAAATTAAGTAAGTAATTTAAAATAGTTAAGAAAATATACAATTGTAAATTATATTAATAAATATAATCTAAACTCAATATAAATATTGAATTCATAATCAACTAACAATTTCATTATTATTATTATTATTTAAAAAGTAAAGTAGATGAAGCTACTATATGTAAATATAAAGATAAAGCCCTAGTTCAAAGGCTCCATAGGGGAAGAACTAGGAAGAAAACTCCACTTCTCAGTCCCATTATGAAAAAGATATATACAATTACAATATTGAGTACGAAGTTAAATGATTGATTGGACTTCCCTAAACTTCATACTAACTAAACGAATAATATAAGAAAATGACAAAATCAAATCCTAGCTTGCTCCTCAAATATGATGGCCACCAATGTGGGATATAGATAAAGTACCTTATCCATGTCATGGTCCACAATCAAAATATCATCACAACCCAGGTCAAAAAGATGATTAGCAACTAAATTACCTTTTCGATATATATGAGAAATTGTGCACAAATCAAAGGAGTCAATAAGCCTCCAAATTTTCTTATAAATATAGGCCAAGTTTTTGTTAACAATTTTTCTATTAATATAGGCATAAATAGAAATCAAGGAATCCACTTCAACATGGATATGAGTGCATCCCAAAGAACTGGCAATCAATAACCCTTGTAATAATGTAGAAGCTTCAGCCACATTATTCATACCCTATGGGATGGGAGATAAATATAAGACAATAGGAACTTTAAGATGATTTCTCAAGCAAACCTCAATGCTTGACTTACCTAGGTTCCTGCATGAGGATTTATCAAAATTAACCTTAATAACTCCATGTTCTAGTAGGGACCATTTAACCTTTGTCCTATCAAGTCCTCTTGATGCCCTATTAAAAGCAAGGAAAGTTGCGAGAGGAACATATTTCCACTCCTTGATTATAGCATCATCCCAATTAAAAAATAGGATGTGTGAGGAATTATTCCTAATATTGGCTGAAACCAGTTCTGATATAGACTTTTCAATAGTATTCTTCACAACACCACTGTCGAAGGGGATTGCCTAAAGATATACTTGTTTCTCTCCCACCATAATGACCAAATGATTAGAGATCAAGAACATATCTAGATAGATGCAAGGAGGGACTTAGTATAAAATGTAGGCCAAGATTCAAATAAATCCCAAAGAGTATTAGGGAGTGGTATAATAAAATTTAACTTTTTAAGAACAAATTTCTAGCATTCTTGTGCAAACTCACATTGTAGAAACACATGATCTGCATCTTCAAGATCTTGTTGGCAGCTAGGATACATCTAAATCCTTGAGAAATGTTGAATTTGTCCAGCCTATCACTAGTGAGTGGTCTCTTTTGGAGAGCTATCCAAGAGAAACATCTAGCTTTAGGTAATGTGCAATTATTACAGGAAAATGAAAATGCCCTACTTTTGATTATAGTATCCAATGTTCTACTAAGAACCATGTACCCAACCTTATCCAAATAATTACCATCATATGTAGGGGCCCCAAAAAATGAATCCTCATTGTCTTGAGAAAATACCTACATCTCTTTTAGAATATCCTTGAATAGGTTGGCATAAAAATCAGAAATAGGAAGAATACTAGGCTCCTTCCAAGTGACTTGATGTGACACTGGATCCACATGACCTATATAGTGACACACCTTATCCCCCCAAGAGGATTTATGAACATAGATAGAATCAAAAAATTCAAGAATACTTATTAGAGGGGGGAAGCCATTCCACAAATCATCCCAAAAGCATTCCCTCCGCTCATTGTTAATTTCCTAGGATATGTAATCACCAACAATTTTTCTAGAGGCTACCATAAAATTCCATATCTTAGAACCTTTGGGTAGAGAAGAAATAGAGATGATACATGTGGGATCCATAGAGTCTAGGGATTTTGATTGCATAATCCTGCACCATATGCTATTTGATTTCTTCATCATCTACCAAACCAACTTTCTTCCACACACTTTGTTTCTAAGAGAAAGATCATGAAGTCCCACCCCACCACAATGTTTATCTAAAGTAATCTCCTAGAGAGAAATTAAAGGGATTTTCAACTACCTTGACCTATTGCTATTCCAAAGGAATTGAGTAAGAATCCGCCTAATTTGTTTAATCACTTTTGCTAGAGCAGAAGAATAGAGTTTAAATAGTTTGGTATAGCTGAAAGAACATATCTAACTAAAAGAATTCTACTTGACAAAGACAACCACCTAGCTTTCCAGGAAAAAAATCTATTTTTTATCTTGTCCACAATAGTCTTCCAGTACATAGTTTTGTTTGTACCTACAAAAAAGGGAATTCCCAAGTAGACTAAAGGAAGAAGATCTTGCCAAAACCAAAAAATCTAAGCTATCTTAGAAGAAATAATTGTATTTGTAAAGAAGATGTACAGTTTAGACTTAGGGACACTAATGCTTTGTCTTGATACTAAAGTGTACAAATCCAAGACTTTTTTCATAACTCTAGCTTCTTGCACTATGGCATGGCCAAATAGGAGAGTATCATTTGCAAAGAGGGAGTGAGTGATTAAAATTGTAGATTGTGGAATATTTATCCCCCTCCATTGATTTAAAGCATGTTTAGAAGAGATCAATCTGCTGAATGCTTTAGTCATAATAATAAAAAGTGATGGTGAGATCAGATCTCCTTGCCTCACCCCTTGGGAGGAAGAGAAGAAACCTGAAGGAACCCCATTTATAATTATTGAGAATGAAGCCCATGATAAACATACCTTGATCCATTTGCACCATTTAGGAGAAAAGACAAATTTTAGAAGCACTTTAATGAGGATGTTCCAGTTAACTTTATCATAAGCCTTCATCATGTCTAATTTAACTACAATGGATGGTATTTGATGAGTATTTAGAAAATGAAGAATATCATGAGTGACTAAGGCACTTTCCATTGTCTCCTTCCCTAGCACAAATCCTCCTTTCTTCGAACAAATGATTTTGGGGAAATTTTTTTGGAGCCTAGGATAGATTTCTTTGGTGAAGAATTTGTAAACCGTGTTGCACAAAGAGATTGGTCTAAAATTTGTAAATGTCTTAGGGAATGAATACTTGGGAATCAAAGAAATATTGGTGGTGTTATAATTCTTGATCATAAAACCATGCTTCTTAGATTCTTCCATTGTTTCAAGTAACTCAAAAATAATGAAATTCCAACATTTTTGAAAAAAAGAGAAGTGTACCCATTCAGTCATGGGGCCTTGTCCGCAAGCATATTGAAAACTACCTCCTTAATTTCTACTAATGTCAATGGTTTCACTAATTATACATAATCTTGAGGGTCGACTAATTGAGGAATGACTAATAGTAAATCTTCTTCTAGCTGAGGAGATGGTTGAGGGCCTTGATGTGGGTCTAAAAGTTTTAAAAAAATTAACACCCTCTTCTTGAATGTCTCTAGCCCCCTTCAAGAGTAAGTCAGGCTTAGAATGCTCAATTTGAAATATAGAATTAGCTTCCTACCTTTTTTTTATTGACATATATAAGAACTTAATGTTTTTATAATCATCCTTAAGCCATATTTCTCTAGACTTTTGTCTCCAAAATTCCTCCTCTCTACCACAAAGCTCTTCCCATTCAGCTTGCAACACCTTTTGTTTAATAAAATGATCCAAGTATAAACCATATTGAATAATATGACAATGAATCTATTCTAACTCTTTAGCCACCTTATCCTTTTGTGTGAAGATGTTTTTGAGCACATGCTTGTTCCAATTCTTGATATTTATTTTAACGTGCTGAAGTTTTTTTTATAAAACTAAAATATTTTAGACCCTTCCAAAAATGGTGCACTAATCCCCCACTGCTTGAGTAAAGACAAGAAGTATGGATGTCTGAACCACATGTTCTAGAATTTGAAAGAAGATGTGGACTTAGGGACTAAGAAACCAACATAAATATTTAGCAAAATTGGATAATGATCAGACCTAGTGAATAGTAACACTTTTGAAGATACATCAAGATGAACAACTTCCAACTCTGGGACAACAAAAATTTGTCTAACCTTTCAAAAATTTATAGGAAACCATGTCTCCTATTAGACCAAGTGAACATCCCATTACCCAAAATAATATCAATCAAATCATTGTCCTTAATAAAGTTGTCAAAATCATCCATGACCGTAGTGGGTGGAGATATGCCAGCTTGCTTTTCATAATGGGACACAATGGAATTAAAGTCCCTAGCCAAAACAAAATTTATATATTCATGATCCTTAAAAAGTTGAGATAGTAATAACCAAATTTTGCACTTATCCTGTGTCAGGGTAGGACCATATACTTTAATCACCATTAAAGATATTTCAAAATGCTTAAAATTGAGAAGTTTCCAATTAGGTTCTTGTTGAATAAGGCAACTTGAAATTGTACTAGGATTCCAAAGCACTATAATACCTCCTGAAGCACCTAAACCTTGGGAATGAGAAGATTTCCATATTGACCACTTAGCAACTATTTTTTAAAAGACTTTTTGTGATAATTTGGTTTCTAGCAAAAGAACAATATTAGGTAACAAAGAGTCCAATTGTTTTTTGTCCTTTTGCCTTTTGTCAAAGACATTAATACCTTTGACATTCCAAGGAGCCTCATTGGGGCTGAGGAGAACATATTGTTCTCCTCATAACTCTTTGTATTGCTACAAATTTACCATCAAGCATAGATTGAGTGCTTGCTACAATTTCCTCCTTAATATTTGAACTCTTAGGCTTCCGACCTCTCTTTTTTGGAGTTTTATTATTATTATTATATTAAAAAGAAATAATATATTAAACATAAAAATAGAATAGTGTCCTTTAGCACAACTATTTTGAAAAATACATTTGCACATTTTATATTGCTAAATATTTTACATAATAAAATTTAATTGTCTATTATAATGAAATTACATTATTTCAAGAATTAAAATTAACAATTTATTGTAGATCCTTAAAGATGTGATAGAATGAATGCACAAAGAGTATAGAATATAGCTAACTAATGAGAAACATAACATAAAAATAATAGCAAATAGTGTTTCTGGTCACTCTTTTTGTCTTTGTAGACACTAAAAAAGAACATGAGATTTAGGCAAGTTATTTTAGGGGTGCAACTAAACTATTCTATGGTTATGCTTGTAGTTGATTAATGTTAAAATATATGATGATGACATTAAAGGGAGATAACATGAATAAGATTTGTTATTATGGCAACTATTTGCAGTATGAGTTACCTAATGTCCACAATGAAATTATTGATTCAAGAAGAAATTTTATAGAATAAAAAATAACATAATATAGGAGACCAAGAAGATAGTAAAAAAAAAATGATAGAATAACATAAAAAGAAAGACTAGAACATATCTAATCCATAATAATAGCAAAATGATAGAGACCCACAAAATTGCATATGGAAAATAACTGAATATCAGAGAGAATCAATGCCATATAACTTCCTCCTCATACCTTGTCATACCAATTTTTAATTTCTAGAACATAATTATTAATTAAAGTATTAACACACTTGATTAAGCAACTCATTCAAAATTTTGTTTGTAGTTATAATACCCCTAAATTGACACATTGGCATTTTGAACCAATTTTGGTGCATCAATCTTACAACATCAATTTATTGATTGATTACGTCCTATTGTACTAAGCATTTATGGTTCTAGTCATCTTTACTTGACCTAAGTATCAAATGCAGAAAATCCCTAATCTATATTAATCACATACCTTATTTAAATCTTAAATATTGATTAAAATTGGCTAAATTAACAACCTAATAAAATTAATCTAATTATAATTCCTAAGAACTTTAATTAAATTAAATCCATCCTCTTTAGCTAATACACACAAAAAGGAATTAAATACATTCATTTAATTAAATATACATATCATAAGTGTTGAAACTAATTATTTAATTAATTAGAATATTAAATTATGATGTCATGTTTGAATGGATCAATGTTCTTTCCTAATTAATCTCATATGAAAAGGAATTAAATATATTGATTTAATCAAATATGCTCATCATTATTGTTGAAACTAATAATTTAATTAATTAGAATAATAATTATGGGCACATATTTGAATGGGTCAATGTTATCCCCTATTTCATCTCATTCAACTCCATAAAAAATGGAGGACTTAGTCTCTCATTCAATCTGAACTTTACACTTGGTTTAATCTTGACTATTGATTGGGTCCAAGATTCTATAAAATAGACCCCTTACCTCTCATTTGATAGGATGCAAGTGAAAAGTATCAAATATTTGTTGGATTGATCACTCAAGCATTTTGCATTTGAATCTCTAGTGCTTTTACATGCTCATCATCTATATTACAATGCACTCATTTAGCTTAATTTTCTTTTCATTGTTCTTAGATTAATTTAAAAATCATCTAGATTAATCCACATCTTTGCATACAAAAATATCAAAAAATATAGATTAATATTGCATTTGCATTCATTCAAATCTTTCATAATAGTTTGGTTTGGTTACTAAACTCTCAATTCTTAGAGCATATAGTAGAACCCCATCTAGTTAGAAGGAAATAGATTGCCTTGTGTAGACATACTGAATGAATAATCTCATGTTCAATTTAGGATGTTACTGACAAAAAATGATCACGTTGAAGTGTGTGGTTGAATTAGAGGGCCATATTTAGCACTCACATTTCTGACACCCACTGTGGGGAAGAGAAATCAATTTTTTGGCCTCATTTTTATTCATTTTTTTGACATTCTGGATTTTTTTCATACAAAATAGTGAATTCTCATATGCGAAGAATTTTTCACACACAATAAACTTAAAATTTTACACTATTCTCCATACTTGCATGGGATAACATAATCTTGTGTGGTGAAAACACTTCCTCGCACAACACAAAGTCTTTCCTTGTGTGGTAGGGTGCATAGTCTCACATAAGACTTGACAATAGAGTATTAAAGACTTGTATTTTTAAGTTAGTCAGTCATATTTTTTGGTCTAACCTCTATTTTTGAAGCACTTATTTTATTATTTCTAATTTTTGAAGCAGCTTAATAGTGGTTTGCAAGACAATTTTCAAAGATACGTTGAAATAAACATACAAATAGTACTAATGATTTGATTGCAGGATGTTTGTCAAAGATCCATTTGTTAAAGAACAAATCTAGACCTACTTAGACAATGTGTCTATTTTCATGCTTTTTATTATACAAAATTTAACAGGGCTTGTGAACTTCGTAGGGATCTAGACAAAGGAATAGGGGAGTATTCTCTTTGCTACTTGGAAGTGATGCCCAAGAGTAAATAATAAACCTAGATGCTTTTAGAAGATGGTACCTGAGGGAGGAAAGAAAGGTATTTTTTCTCCCAAGTACATCTTTTAGTGAAGGGATGATACTCTTTTCCTTTTAGGCAAATCAAAATTCTAGAAAAAGACAAGTTGGGATTGATAAACTAGCTTGGTGATGAATATGTCCCACATGTTTGGGTAAGGTGATGAGGTAGAGGAGTATGCTCTTTTTCCTTTGGGAAAATTAGAAACTTGGACCCTTGAATCTAAGCCAAGTCTAAGTCAACCTTTAAAGGGCCTACTGGAGTAATCCAACCTTTGGAACAACCCAAGTGAGCACACACCTAATGCCAATGATTCCACCTCACTATAATAAAGGAGCTTTGTAGATTCAAAAACTCCAAAGTCATGTTAATTTCTTCTTATTGATTTTGATATCGCATATCAAGAGGAGGCTCTATTTGTTATGCTAGGTGGTGATGCCCATAGTCTTGCTAGTCAAGTGTGTGCACTTTTAGGTGTCAGTATGGGTTGTTGATTTTAACCTTATTCATAAGGCCACCAGGGATTATGAATGGAAGCCTTTTAAAAACTTTATATTCATTTGCTACCTAGTTCACTTTAGAAAGGGGGCATAATATTTGTGCAAGGAGGGGGAATAATCTCTCCCATAGATGCTTACCATAGGCATGTACCTAGATGCTGGAAGGTGGTATACACCCTTAACCCCTGCCACAAGGGTTATCATTGAGCTTATATTTTATTGAGTCCTTGGAGTATGCTAAAAACATGGGCACCCTCTAGTGGGATGACATGACTATGTAAGGTGAATACATGGACATAAGTTGCGAGAAAATATTTTTCCGCCTCTACCATTCCTAGTTATAGGGATAAAAGAGTGTCTTTCCAAGTCTACAATTGTCCAAATTGTCCAAACAAAAAGCTCAAGACTCCCCCATCCCTACGAGTTGCTTTGTCATTGGTTGGATAGTTCACAAATACTACTTGTATCCCCTTGTCTGAAAATCAACTATCTACTTGCAAAAACAATCCAAAAGACTATCCAAATCTGAAAATGATGTCCACATCTAGCTTAAAACAACAAGCATTGCTGGTACTCTATCCAAAACTTGTCATAACTTATTAGAAACTCTTCAAATTTAGTTAAAACTTGTTAGATTGTCCTTTACTTGCCTACTTTTTGGCATAATTTCATGTGAGTTAGGACCTTTAGGTCTGTCAGTCAACATTTCTTTGTTCAATTCTATTTGGGTGAGCATATACCCAAACACTATCAACTTGTTCCAATCTAATCAAAATGTTGTTCAAATTGGTAACCTGTCATTTCCTCGTGCGGTTCAACATACAACTTTGTGTGAGAAAATGCTTTAGAAATTATTGTTTTGTTTCCTCACATGGGTCTATATACTTCCTCGTGTAGGTCTTACATGATATTTGAGAAAAATTTGGTCATTAAACTATCAAAACTTGTTCAAATTGGTCTATTAGAGGTCTTTACTCACTTGGTTCACATAATTTACTCACCTTAGAGTCATTTCGTTATGTGAGTTTGTCATGAATTGTCCAAAAATAATGAGCTATTTTGAGCTCCCTTTTCAAAACTTGATCCAAATTTGGTCTTTGACCAAGAACATTAAATCATTCCTCTATCTATAATTGTCTAAAACTCAAACAACTTGCTTATTTGATCACTTTTGATTCTCACCTAAACTAGTCTTGTTACTTTGTTCTTTTATTTACTCTCTTGTATTTTGTTATACCTTGTGTCACAATAGTCAAAACCCTCAGTTATTCTAGCCATTTCTCTAAGTACTTGTACCTTGGTATAGAACACACTTACTAATTACTTACTTGGAGACAACATTCTAAGTATGATCCTTGTTCAAAATTTATCATAAGTCATTATCTATGAGTGTTTCAACTAGGAGTGGAAACATTTTTCCTCCCCATAGATCAAGACATGGTAGAGATAGAGGTTGAAATCATGGTAGAGGTTGTTTCCAATTCTACATACAATCTAAGTACAGTAAAAGGTCCTCACAATATCTTTCACCTATTCATCCACCTAGCACTGAAAGATTCTTTCCCATAAACTTGAAACAAGTAAGGAATTCCTTATTCCAAGAACATCCAGATATTGAAAATACAACTATGTCTTTAAAAAAAACAACTAAACTTCTATTCAAAACACCTATGAAACCCAAAAAAACTGAAAAATTCAACACCCCTAGAATGGTAGATCAAGATCAAGAAACAAGTGAAAATAGTAGGAGTGCAAGTAGAGAGGACTTCCAAAGAACTGAAAGGCTCAAGGATTCTTATACCTATACAAATGATTACGGGGATAACAAAGAGATATGCCTAGAAGACATAGAGAAATTTCCTAAAGATAAAAACTTCCAAAAAATGATGGAAACCATACTCCATGATGAGAAACAAAAATATTTCCTCAAACTTGCTCAAGGAGCAAAACTACCAAAACACTTCAATGTTGAAACAATTGTCACACAAGAAGAGGAATCTAAAACCTTAAAGTTAAAAATTAGAATCCAAGCCATGGAAGAGAAATTGGACCAAATTTTTAAAGATAAATATAAACCGGCTAAACAATACACATTAGATACTACTTGTCCATTTCCTTTTGACAAGGATTTTTACATGTCTCCTTTTCCTAGAGGAGTTGAGCTACCCAAATATGAAAAGTACTAAGGAATATCTTATCCCCAAGATCACTTGAGGGAGTCTAGTGTTTTGTCCATGGAATTCATGCACAATCAAACATATCTTATGTTCTTGTTCCCATGAACTCTAGGTGGTCAAGGTATGGAGTGGTTTTCACAGTTATCTACTAGACTTAACAAATTTGATGAGATCACTAATATATTTATCTAATAGTACTCATGTAATATCAAACATCCAGTAAACATAAGACATATGTGTAACCTTAAACAAAGAATTGGAGAACCCTTTCTAAAGTTTCTCAAAACATTGGAGACAATTCTATACCAAATACTCATGTAAGATCCCCAAAACTTAAAAACTTGATATCTTCATGGACAATCTTCTACCTAATTTTGGGTACAAAATATAACTTCGAGTTCTACATACCTTCAAAGAAATGATTACACAAGATATTTGAATAGAAGAGTTCATGGTAAAGAAGGGTCAATTAACCCTTGAAAAAGACATCAAATAAGGGTTTACCTCTAGAAAAGACAAGTCCAAGTATGTTTATAAAAATTGAGAGGTAGTACATGATGGAGTGGTGGACAATATCACTCCTAAATCTTCTAAGGAATCTTTTAATCTCATGGATAACATGCATATATCTAAACCCACTAAAAAATCTACTCCAGATAACAAGACATTTGGAAATAAAGCTAAAAACGCATCTTGGGTTTCTTGACCCAAACGTGAATACACACCTCTAGGTGAGCCTATCGATGTGGTCCATAGACTTTACTTCAAAATCAGATTATTACCCCATTTGATAATTCTTGTCCTTATGATCCACAACCACAACCCACATGGTGGAATGAGAATGGGTAATGTGAATACCATCAAAACAAGGGTCAAAAAAAAAAACTATATTAATCTATGATATAAGGTTCAAGATCTCATTAATGATGGTGAAATAATTGTGGGTGGACACAACAATAATTTGGATCACAAAGAGTTTTAGGAACCATTTCCTCCTTATGACAAGGGAGAAATTTCTAAATAGAAACAAAAAAAACAAGGTCAACTATACATATACCAATGATGATATTGTAATCAACATGGTTGAACCTTTGGATTTGGAACATTGTGATGTTATCACAATTAAAGGAAAAAATGACAATATGAAACCTAAGACACCTTTGACTTATGAGGTATGACATCTCTTACATCTGATCATGAATAGTCACAATTTTATGCCAATGTTGTTACACATTCTCGTGCCAAGATAGTACCAAAGTAGATCAATATAAAGACAAACCTATTGCTGGTGCATCCAAAAAAAATACAAAAGTCACAACATCCTCTATAGCTACAAACTATAGTATCCTTGAATAATTGCAATGAACAAATGCTCAAATAATAATATTTGAACTACTTAAAATCTCGTTTACTCATAGGTAGATTATTGAAAAATTCATCACCGAGGCAAGCATGCCTCAATATTTTGATCTTGATAGGTTCCAATCTATGGTAGGTCAGTTGACCTCACTTCATTATTTTTCCTTTTTTGAAGAGAATGATAATTCTTTGAGTCATCCTCATAATCAACCATTGAATTTTGAAGCCATGATACATTAGAAAAGTGTCTGTCATGTGTTTATAGACAATGAAGCTAGTCTTAATATATCTTCTACTACTTTTCTCAAAAAAATTGGTTATGATGAAGAGCCTATTAATCTTCAACACACAATAACCATCAAAGTGTATGATGAAGTAGAATGCAAATCCCTAGGTCTAGTTGTGTTTCCTCTTTGAGTTGGTCCTATAGAAAGAGATGTTATTTTTCAAGTCCTTGTTATTCCTTTAGCATACAACATACTATTAGGAAGACCATACATTCATGAAATGCAACTAGTACCTTCAACGTACCATCTATGTGTCAAGTTTCCATTCCAAGGATAAGAAGTTACTATACCTACTAATACTAGCTACACATGTAACATGCTCTAGTCTGCTGAAATTTTTGTTCCCACTAATAGAGAATCTATAGACAATAAAGTCAAAAAGCATAAAGAAATAAGAAGATTCCCTAGTTAACAAAAACTAGAACGGATGAATATCACATTGAACTAGTTTTGTCTTTGAGATCTCTTCCTAAATCTCCCCATCATTATGGGTAACCATCTAAAATGAAGAAACCTTTTATGGTATCACCTAACATTGTATTCAATGGTGCCTTTGTAAAGGTCATTGTACCTCTAGAAGACGAACATGAAAATAGAGCTATCACTATGTGGTTATACAAAGAAGAATTCCTAGCTGATCTCATAGACCAGTCTCGAGAGATAACTCTTGAAAATTATAGACTAGGTCTAAAACTGATAAAACACCTTAGATAAAAAGGAAATTGTCCTATAGGATGTAACAACAAAGGAATGATTGATCCAATCAAAGTAATATCTAGAAGGCCTCATGACACAATAGGCCTAGGCTTCAAGAAGGTTCCCTTTTCATCTAGGGGTCAATAAATTTGTAACAAAATGTTTTAGTTCATTTGAACATGAGTCACAAACTAAGTTTGAAAATCAAGCAAAAAGTTCTGATGATGAGGATACATTTCCTTATCCTATTCCACTGGATCTTGCTACATTCTTTGTAGAATCAGATGACTTTGTAGCACATGTTAGTACTAATAAATCTAATAGTAATTCCTCTAAGAATACTATTGATACTCCCCTAATTCATTAGGAACAATACAAGTCTATTCATACTATCATTGTTGAATGACTTTGTAAAAATAGAGATGATAATGAAGGTTGAGAAGGGGTACCCATAACTATTAGGGAATTCTATAATCTAACTCCATGTAGTACTAATTCTCGAGAATATGAATTTGATTCTCTCTTAGAGGTAACTTTCTATAAGGATGTTGATCAAGTTCACACATGAAAGTCAACTTGAAATAGGAGAGCAATCTAGGGATTGGTCAGATGAGTCTCATCCTACTAATGTTGATGGGTCTTCAATTGAATTTGAACATACCTTTGGATGAAACCACTTTAGATCTTGAATTAATTTTCCATGCATTTGATGAATATACTATGAATGCAATCAAACAAACTTCTCTTTCACTCACTTATCTTGAGTTAATGGACTAGAATTCCAATACTACATCTAGTGAAGTCCCCATGTTCTAGAATGACTACGCTCTCATCCTCTACCTACACATTGTCAAACTAGTAAAATCTTCCACCAATGAACATAGTGTCAACATGATTGAAACTGACATCAAATATCTCATTCATACAATTTAAATAAAATAGAATAGATGTTCCATTGGAGAAAACCACATTGTGGTAGTATCAGAACCATAAATAGTAAAAACAAAAGATGTATCTGAAGGTAAAAACATCTTCAAGGTGCCTAAGGATGAGATATTTGATGCAATTACAAGTCAATTTTAGGAGAGATCATCAATTTTGATAGATCCAATGCAACCAATCAATATGGGAACTAAGGAACACCCTCATATTATACATCTTGCACAATCTTTATCTGTAGAAGAAAAAGAAGGATTTGTTGTTTTCTTTTGGGAAAAGAAGATCAAATTTGCATGGACCTACTTAGATAGGCTAGGATTAGATCACGATCTTATAATGCATCATTTTTGTATTGCACTAGGGGTGAAACCTATCAAAGAAAAACTCAGGAAAATGCATCCTCACATGGCATTGCTTGTTAAAGATAAACTAGGAAAGCTCTTGAAAGTCAGTTTTATTCATGCCATTAATTATGCTATATGGATCTCAAACATAGTTCCAGTCTTAAAACATGACAAGTCTATTAGAGTTTGTACTAATTTTTGAGATCTAAATAAAGCATGTCCCAAGGATGACTTTCGACTACCCAACATTGATATAATTGTGGACATGACAGCGAGATATGAAATGCACTCCCTAATGGATAGTTTTTCTGGTTATAATCAAATCAAAATTGCACCAAGAGACTAGGAGAAAACTACTTTCACTTGTGCATGGCCTACATTTTTCTAGAATGTAATGCCATTTGGTTTAAATAATGTGGGTGCCACATATCAATGAGAAGTTATGCCAATGTTCCATGACATGATGCATAAAATGATGGAAGACTATGTTGATGATACCTTGGTCAAGGATATATAGTGAAACACATCTTCAAGATCTGGGACCTAGCCTAGATCATATGTAGAAATTTAGTCTCAGGTTAAATCCTAAGAAATGTGCCTTTGGTATTACATCGGGGGAATTACTTGGTTACATTGTGTCTTCAAAAGGAACCAAGATGGACCCAGAAAAGGTTCAAGCTATAATGACAATGCCTCCTCCTTACAGCAAAAGTAAAATGAGAGGGCTACAAGGAAGAATTCAATCTATTCCTAGATTCATATCATAGTTAGTGGATAAATCAAAATCTTTCACTAAAAGCTTACATAAAGGTGTGAAATATGATTGGAACATGCATTGTGATCAAAGCTTAACATAGATCAAGAAAGAAATTTTCAATCCACTAATATTGATGCCTCCTATTCATGGAAAGATGCTTATTTTGTACATCTCTATAATAGACTCATTGCTAGGTATCTTTCTAGGTCAAGAAGACAACACCAAAAAGGAACAAGCTATTTATAATCTCTGTTGTACATTGATCTCATATGAGATGAACTACAAAATTAATGAGAAAGGTTACTTGGTAGTTGTTTTTTCTTCCCAAAAGTTGAGACACTACATGCTTGCTCATACTACATGACTGATTGGAAAGACTTATCCATTAAAGTATTTTCTCAGCAAGGCTACTTTGATAGGAAGGTTGGCTAAATGGGTTATGATCTTGAGTGAGTTTGACATTAAATATGTCAAATAGAAAGCTATCAATGGATAGGAAATTACTAATCAACTAGTAGAAGCACCAATGCAAAGTCTTCTACCAGTAAATATTGAATTCCTTAATGAATCTATTTTATTTCTAGCTCACCAAATATGGGTGATGTTCTTTGATAGTTCCTTCACACAAAAAGGATCTAGTACTAGAATTTTATTTATAACACCACATAAATATTCTTTACCTTGCATATAAGATTCTATTTTCTTGTACAAAATATATTGTAGAATATGAAGCCTTAATCAATGGCATGAAAATTGCAGGTGAATGGAGGGTAGATGAACTAAATATCTTTGGTGTCTCACTATTAGTGATCAATAAGGTAGGTTAATGTTGTTTATCTGAAAAAGGATGAGAATTTGACACCTTACAAGAGAATGGTTGATGATCTAAAAAAATACTTTGCACATATCACTTTTCAATAGATTCCTCAGGTAGATAACACGGCGGTTGATACTGTTGAGCTTTCATTTTAAATGATACTCAATGGCAGGAATCCTTTCAAACTCCTCTTTTAAAAATTTGATCTAGGATCAACTCCAAGGTTTTGGGTAATTTTGTGACCTATTAGAATCCACTCAATTGAAGATAAATGTGTTTGTTCACAAAGAGGCCTTTATTGGTTCAAACCAATTTTAGATCAAATGATCAATTTTCTTGCTATTTCAAAATTAAGCACAAAAAGAAATATATTTTGGCATTTTCTATTTTAAAATGAATGTAATCTAACAATGCAACTATATGAATTCCTAATTTAACTAGGGGTTAGCAAAGAAAATAAAAAAGATAAGGTAATAAGAGATGAAAGATAAATAACATGAAAGGGAAATTCCTAATAGACATAAGCCACAGAAACACCACATCTACAAATTAAACCTTTGAAATGATCGATAGGTAACTAATGAAAATAGGAACAAAACTTCCTTAATTCCACTGATGTAATTGTTAATGGAAATTTAGTAATCGTAAGATGTTTCACTTTTCATAATATCAAAAGGCCACAAAAAGTGTGCTCATGTGAGACAAAAAGCTATGTAGGAACAATACGGTGATCTCTTCTCCAACTAAGTACATCAGAAAAATTTGTAAACATGTGGCAAACAGTAGAATTAAAATATCTCACAATCAAATCAACACAATAAATCATTGGCTCCATTATTATCATGAACAAGAATCCACAAAAATAGCACACTCAAATAAGAATAACTACACTCCAAATGAGAGCACCAACAACATATATTATTACATCAAAATAATGGCCACGTGGAATACATATTACATTCTTGAATTTATAGGAAACCATCTCCTCAATGTGTGGTGAGAGTGAGAGATCTCTTTATTCAAACAAATGCTTCTAAACTAATAAAACAAATGTAAAAATAAAACAAATCTATTTATGTACAAATTGACTCTCTAATAGGTGCTTAGTAGGACTTCATCCTTATTTATATTATTAAATGGATGCATGAGCCTTTACATGTCTTAAAACAAAGAAATCATGAGAAAATAAGAAGAAGAAAGCCATTAGATTATGTAGGAGTCTCTAGAGGTGCCAAAAATAGAAGCTCAACATTCTCTAGTTGTTTTTACGAGCTAAACTGTTGTCAGAATGCATTTTTGGTGCATGGAAAGCTCTAAATTTGGAACTGGTAGTTAACTATCAATGCCCTCTAAATTCTTCAAAAACTTATAGCACACCTCAAAAGAAGCACACCTCATAAGTAGCGCACCTGGCACACTTGGCACACCTTGAAAGCTCAATTCACCAAAAAATCAAAGTTCTTAGTTTTGAATATGGTTTCTGGGTTTTTCTCAGATGAAGTTTGGGAGCACTCTAGTGTACTTATTTTTCCATTTTTTGATAATTTATACCCTCTTTATAGCCAAAATATATTTGAACTCCTTTGTTTCTTCTATCTCTGTATCTTTGATCTTTTCTTCTCTACAACTGTCTGATCCTTCTGGGTCAAAGACCAAGTGATGTAGATTATACAAAGTGATTAAATATTTGAAACTTTTTAGATCTTTTTTAAAAGTTTTCCTAGGTCTTTTTAACTAACTTTTTCAGAGGTCTTTTACACCAAATTTCAAGTTGAAACTTTCATCGGTCCCCAAAACTAGGCAGCTGAAGGCTCTCTATTTTAGGGATTGGAATTAGATTTTTAATTCTTCTTTCCAATGGTGTAAATGGTTTTGAATTCTAAGCTCCAAGTCAAAATTTATGATCTTGAAAAGTTAAGGATGCCTTTTTATCTACATAAAGAAGCAAACATTAATCTGAGAGGTAGAAAATCAAACCCTAAATAAACCCTAAATGCTAAAAAAAGCTAGCCCAGAATGCTAAAACATCTTAGAACACCTAAAAAAGAAAAAAATTTCCTTTGATAAACAATTAGTTGGTGCACCTTGTGCACCTTGGGGGTGCATTGGGTGTACTAAACCCACTAAAAAACTAAGACAATAAAGGTGCACACTTGTGC
This sequence comes from Cupressus sempervirens, assembly GCA_028749045.1. NCBI lineage: Eukaryota > Viridiplantae > Streptophyta > Pinopsida > Cupressales > Cupressaceae > Cupressus > Cupressus sempervirens. Next base: position 478,770,906 of record CM053792.1, read on the forward strand.
ACCTTGTGGGGTGTGTATGTGCACACCCTTCTAATACAAAGGAGAATGCTTTCCTTTGAAAGGTACACATGTGCACATCTTGGATAGGTGCACACATGTACACCTTTCACTTGGTGAAGTTTGCTTGGTTTTTAAAAAAAATTATTAAGTGTTTTGGGAAAAAGGTGTGCATCTTGCACACCTTCTAACATTGTGCTTTGTGTGTGTAGGTTTCGGTTCTAAAGAAAAGGTGCACCTCAAAAAGTGTGGAGGTGCACCTAAAGCTTGAGCAGAGGAGATAATGAATTACAAAAAAGGTGAAGCACAAGATGGAGCACACATTTGGAGGTGCACTCCTGTGCATGTGCACACTTCTAAAGGGAAGTGCTCCGGCAATGGTGAACTTAGTGTATTAGCACACCTTGAAGGGTGCACTAGTGTGCCCTTCCACTTACAAAATTCATTTTTTCTCCTCAAAATCTCTAGTTCTTGGCAAATAGGTTTTCTCGTAGAGAGCTAGACTAGGCTTAGACACCAGGTAAAACCCTAAAAAGGACTCAGACCCCAGACTAGGGATCTAGAAAGAAAAAAATTATACTAGGGGGTCCCCATTTCTAGGAGAAATGGGGTGTGTATTGTGAAACCACAACATATACAATGGCCACTCTCGCTTCCATGCTACAAATACCAAAAAATGACTTTCAACATGAGTTCTTGGTGATGATGTTAGTTCCTTCTTATGATTCACCTAAATCTCAAATTCTCTATTCTATCATATGACATGATTCATCTCACTACCATATATCTACTCTTACCTGTGTGACCAGATTGTTCCAGACAATCTAACCTAGAATGAGAAACATCACCAAATCTAAAATGCTTAATGGTATGTCATCATTATTAATGACTTGTTTAGGAGAGGTTTCGGTGATACACTCCTTAGGTGTATAGAACCCGATGAGTTGAAATGTGCATTAATAGAGTTACATGAAGGCATTTGTGGATCACACTCAAATGGCTTTACGATGGCTCACAAACTTATTAGAGCTAGTTACTATTGGCAAAAAATGGAGAAAGAGGCAACAAAATATGCCATGTCCTATAAACAATGCTAACTTTGTGGAAATCTGATTCATGCTCCAACTATGGAGCTAATTCCATTCATCATGCTTTGGTCATTCCAACAATGAGCCTTTGAACTAGTGGGTCACATTCATCAATCTTCTTTGAATAGTGATGTAGCTCAAACCCCTTCAATGATAATAAATCAGAAAGCAATAATAATATAGATTTTTAGAATTCTAGATTCTTCATTCAATTCCTCAAACTCCACTCTAAGTCTACAATGAAAGAAAATCACTACTTATTACAATTCCAAAAATTACCATATTTGGCCAATTTTTGGGAAAAACTAATTTTTTCATTTTTGGTAATTTTCAAAACCCATCCTATAAATCTCTATTTTTCCCAAGAAAAGCCCCCAACTAAGACAAGATGAATTTCCAACTAATCCATGAATTAAAAAATTCGATTTCAAATTTATTACAAAAATAATTTTCTAAATAACTGGAAAAAAACAATTAAGATGATATTTTAGGCTCCCAAAAAAATGTCAAAATGGCCACCTATTGAGCTAAGCTCCATCAATAATCCAAATAAATCATTCTTGCATAACTGCCTATAAAATTTCAGCCAAAATCCATATCTGAGTCAAAAGTTATGACTCCCGAAAGTTGATGCATCATTCTCCCCTTCTTAAAAGAAATGCAACTCCTGCAAGTTCTTGTCTATGAATTGTTGTAGTTTTATTGGATCTAATTGCATTACTACCCACTTAGATAACCATGTACTCTATGTTTTAGGTAACCCATCCCACTTTATTAGGTACCTGTTATGCTAGCCATGCCTTGTGGAGGTAGTCTTCTTGTCAAGAATTTTGGTAATCTTTTGCTTCTTCTTTTTGAGAAGGTGACATTGTCAATCCACTCCCTGGATGTCATCTGGACTAGGAACATCTCAATGAAATGTGTATAAATTAGAAACATTAAAAATATGGGAGATGTCAAGATTTGCTAGTAAGCTAACCTCATAAGCATTATCATATATTTTTGATGATTTTGCAAGGCCCAATCTTTTTATACTTCAATTTATGTTATGTGCCTATAGGAAACTACTCATGCCTTAAGTAAACCATCAGCAAGTCACTAGGATAAAGTGTTTGTTGTCCTTGAGTAGCATCTGCAACAATATTTTAGTTGACATTACTATCTTGTAACTTTTATCTAACATCTTGTTAGAGTTGGTGAAGGTTTTCAACAAAGGAAACTACATCATCACTAATTTTGTCTCCCAAGGGAAGTGACACAAGATCTAGGGCACCTTGAGGGCTTTGACCATAGAAAATTTGAAATGGATATTTTTCAATGCATCTATTAACCAAACTATTATAGGAAAATTCTGCCTGGGGCAATGCCAAGTCCCACTATTTAGGCTTCTCCCCCATAATGCAGTGTAACAAATTTCCCAAACTCTGATTGACTAGCTATGTTTTTCAATCAGTTTGATGATGATAAGAACTACTAAACTATAAATTTTCCCTAATTTCCTCTAGAGAGTCCTCCAAAAATGGCTCAAGAACTTAGTGTCTCTAAAAAAGGTAATGGTCTTTAGAAGGCCATGTAAATGAACAACTTTTGAGAAGAATAATTCTGCTACTCTAGTTGCATTGTTGGTCTTTTTACAAGCAATAAAATGGATTATTTTGGAAAATCAATCAACAACCACAAAAATAGAATCATTACCTCACTATGTGTGTGGGAGACCCAATAAAAAATCCATACTCAAGTCAATCCATGGTTTAGTGGGTACTGAAGGCATGCATAATCCCTTATTATGTGAATGGCCTTTAGCCACTTGATAGATTTTTCACCTTGCCACATATTTAGTGATGTCTCTCTTTATTTTGGGCCAATAATACTTATCTATAACCAATTTTATTGTTTTTTCCTTACCAAAGTGTCCAACTAGTCCACCACTATGATATTCCTTGATAATGTTTTCCCGCATAGACCCACCTTGTATACATAGTTGTTTACCTTTAAAGAGGTAACCATCCTACATAAAATAGTCACCTTTCACATGATCCAACTTACTAGAAGATTAAGCCTTTAGTTGCTCAACAATTTTCAAAAAGTCATCATTAGTTTCATACAAGGCCTTAATAGCATCAAAACTAGTGATCTGTGTTTCCATTGTGGTTAATAGTGTAGCACGTCTTCTCAAGGCATCAACAACCTAATTTTGTTTTGTAGACTTATGTTTCAAAACAAAGGTAGAGCCCTATAAGAAAGATACCCACTTGGCATGTCAACTATTCAACTTCTTTTGTTTGTTGAGATATTTCAAAGCAATATGATCAGTAAATAGCACAAATTCATGTGGGACTAGATAGTGCCTCTAGTGTCTTAATGCTTGAATAATTACATAAAACTCTAGATAAGAGGTAGAATAATTCTTTCTTACTTCATTCAATTTCTCACTAAAAAAGGCTACGAGCTTACCTACATGGCTAAGAATGATGCCTATCCCAACATGTAAAGCATCACACTTGACTTCAAAAACTTTGTCAAAATTTGGAAGTGTCAATATAGGAGCTTTAGTTACCTTTTTCTTCAAGAATTTAGAATACTCTTTAGCATCTATTATCCATGTGAACTCCCTTCCTTTGGTGTAGTCTATTATGGGTGCTACTATACTACTAAAATTTTAGATAAACTTTTGGTAGAAAGTTTCCAACCCATGAAAAAATTCATACTCCTATTATACTAGAAGGATTGGGCCATTCTAGGATTTCTCTTACCTTTTTTAGATCCATTTGAACACCATCTTGAGAAATGACAAAGCCTATAAAGGTCAAACTAGTTTGCATGAACCTACAGTTCATCAAGTTTGCAAAGAGCTTCTCCTTCCTTAAGACACCCAAGATGATCCTCAGGCGTTGTAAGTATTCTTCCTTGCTTCTACTATAGATCAGAGTATCATCAAAGTAAAATAAAACAAACTTACCAATGTAAGGTCATAACATTATATTCATCAACTGCATAAATGTGCTAGGTGTGTTTGATAGCCCAAAATGCATAACCATCCATTCATGCAAACCATCTCTTGTCTTAAATGTTGTCTTCCATTCATCTCCCTCGAATGAAAATTTTGTGGTAGCCATTTTGGAGATCAATCTTGCTAAATTAATTAGCCCCCACTAATTCATCCATCATGTCCTCTATCTGAGGAATATGAAACTAGTACTTAATGGTAATCTTATTGATTTCTTTTCTATCAATGCACATCCTCCATGTATCATCCTTCTTTGGAGTCAACAATGCGGTTACTACACATGGACTCATGCTTTCCCAAACCAAATCCTTTTGCATTAGTTATGTCACTTAATTATTCAACTTTGCATGCTATGTTGGATTCAACTAATAGGCTGCTTGATTAAGTAGAGTTGCTTCATGAATAAGATCAATATGATGTTGAATATCTCTTTTAGGTGGGAAACCATCAGGTAGTTCATTAGGAACAACATTAGAAAACTCCTCCAATACTTTCATTAACTTAGGTGGCACCAAGTTTTCTTGTTCTTCTCCTCTTTTTAGTAGTAGTGCATAATAGCAACCTATTACTTTCATTTCTTTGACAACTTCTTTTGTATACAACATGGTTCACTCTTCTTGTCATCCTTAAGTGGTAATAGAATCACTTTAGAGCCATCCTTCCAAAATGTGTAAGTATTTTTCTCCCCATCATGTATGACTTTCCTATCATACTGCCATGGTCTTCCCAACAACATATGGTAAGCATCCATAGGGATAAAATCACACCAGATCTTATCCTTATAGAATTTTCCTCTGGTAAATCTCACTAAACATATTTCATCAATTTTTACTTCATTTCATTTTTTAACCATGCAATATATTAAGGATGAGGATGCTTCTCACATTGTAAATTTAATTTCTCTAACATTTCTCTAGATACCATATTCTCAAAACTACTCCCATGATTTATAACTTGACATACCTTTCCACCAGAAGTGCATCTAGTTCTAAAAATGTTGGTCCAAAGGCACGAGTCATTAGAGTTCTTTGTAGGAACTTTATCTTTTTTGTAATAATCATTGATCTTCTTATCATGAATGTTTCTCCCACATTTGGTGAAACTTCTTACTCCTCTTCTAGCTGAACTAGGTTCACTCTAGGCTATCTTCCTTGATTTATGTTTGGCATGTTATAATTTGAACATTCAAAGGCTCTATGTTCTTCTTCTCCACATCTAAAATAGGTAAAGGGCCTCTATTGATTTTCCCATCCTCTTCCACTAACGTAACCGTGTCCTTACTGAAATCCCCTTCCTCTTTCCTATTTTGTAGGATCTTGTCTAGAATTTGTATTCTTTCGAATTCTTAGGGGGATTCTCCTCGACCATAGTTAGAACCTTCTCAAAACATTGTTGAGGGACCCCTTCTTTCTCCTTTATTCCTCTAATTGTACTATTGATTCTTCTTTTCTTCAGCCTTTAGAGCTAGGTGGTAGGCTTCCTCCATACTATTAATATGATGCATGCTTAGTTTATCTTGGATAGAGAATTTAAGGCCATTCATGTATCTAGAGCCACCTGCTCATCATCTTCTTAATGCTATATTCTCATGGATAACTTATAGAAATCATTTGTGTACTCTTGTATAGAATACAAATTTTACTTCAAATTGTAGAACTTACAAAATAGGGTTTGTGGGTAATCCAAGGGTAAGAACTTTTGCCAAGCTTTTTCTCCATCTTGCTCCATGTTTTGATCTTTTCCTTTTGTTTTCTAGTTTTTTCCTTTTGGAGGTGATCCCACCATATCATTGCATGTCCTTTTAATTTCATGCATGCAAACTTCATCTTCTTTTCCTTGGCCATAGGCTTCCATTCAAAAAATTTACCCATCTCATTTAGCTAGTCTATCAACTTTTCTAGTTTAAGACTACCAACATAGTCTGAAACTTTGATCTTGATCCCTTCATTTTTACCTTCTAAAGCTCAAAGCACTCTATCTTCATAGCTCAACTCTTCCAAGTATTCTTCTTCATTTTCTTCATTTTGATTAGCACCTTTTCAATTTCCCTCTTCATTTGATTCGTCCTCTCCTTGTGCTACTGGTATTCCTTCATTATCCATTCACTCATTTAGCCATTCAATCTGCCTTTGCATATCCAACATAAATATTTTCATTTGAGTGACACCTCCTCTTCCTTTTCCTCTTCCTCTCCCAACCATATTCTTGCTCTAATACCAAATGATGTAGCTCAAACCCCTTGAATGATAATAATTCAAAAAACAATAACAACATAGATTTTCAGAATGCTAGATTCTTCATTCAATTTCTCCAACTCTACTCTGACTCTAAAATGAAAGAAAACCACTACTTATTACAATTTCAAAAATTACCATATTTGGTAGATTTTTGGGGAAAACATATTTTTCCATTTTTGGTAATTTTTAAAACTCATCCTACAAATCTCAATTTTTCCCAAGAAAATCCCCCAACTAAGGCAAGATTAATTCAAAATAATCCATGAAATCAAAATATTATTTTGGATTTATTACAAAAACAACTTTCTAAAAAATTGGAAAAAAAATTACAAAAAGCCAATTTTGGAGGTTAAGATGATATTTCAAGCTCCCATAAAAATGCTGAAATGGCCATCTATTACACTGAGCTCCATTGATAATCCAAATAATTCCTTCTCGTGCAACTTCTAGCATAATTTCAGCCAAAACCCATATCTGAGTCAAAAGTTATGACTCTTGGAAGCTGATGCATCAAATGGACACAAGTTCATCATCACAACTACATACTACTTTACAAAATGGGTAGAAGAAATTTCTCTTTCTAAGGTTAATGGAAAAATTGTATCTCTATTCATTCTTAACTACATCATTTGTAGGTATGGTGTACCAACCTCCATCATTATTGACAATGGGGGACAATTCAAAAACAAAGATCTCAAGGAGTTTTGTTCAAAGTTTAAAATCATGCGACATTGGTTTTCCATCTACTACCCCTAGGGTAATGGACAAGAAAAATCATCCAATAAGGCTATTCTCAAGATCCTACATCACACAGTCAATAAATCTAGAAGGGACTGGCACCTTCAAATCAATCTAGTTCTATGGGCTTACAAAACAAGTATCAGAACTCCTATGGTAACAATGCCCTTTGCTTTGATATATGGAGTGGATGTTGTACTTCTTATTGAGGTCAAGATTCCTACTTTGTGAGTCTCTCTGAAAGGCCTCATCATTGATGATGACTACATAATATCTTGGCTACAAGAGCTAGAACTACTAGATCAATGTCAACAAGTGGCATTTGATCATCTACGAGCTTATCAAAAGTGAATGTCCAAAAGCTACAAGAAGAAATTCAAACCATGTGACTTCCAAGTGGGTGATCTCATTCTGAGGGAATACCCTAACAATTAGCAACAAAAAATACATAAAGGGAAGTTTGAACCTAACTAGCTTGGTCCATACATAGTCACTATAGTGTTTGGCTCTGGTGCTTATCAACTCTCAACTACTAAAGGAGACTCACTCAAAGAACCAATCAACACCCTTCATCTGAAAAGGTTCTAAAACTAACATAGTTTTGAAGCTCATTGTACATGCCTAAATATCTTGAAAAAATTCAAAAAATTTCCAAAAGTCCTGAAAAAATCTATTATCTAGGTGAAAACCTAGAATAGTTGCCTTAGTAATGCCCAAAAAATTCAAACATTTAGAAATACAGAACAATTCAAAAATTCAAAAATACAAAAAAAAATTGAAGAAAATAAAATTTGTATTGATGAAAAAATGACAAAGAGGCATCATGGTAGAAAAATTAGAATCTCTTCCAAGAAGGTGAAAACCCATTAAATAGGCACTTCTTGTTTCAAATGCTACATCTTGTAGTGTATCTTTTGGGTCTTGTACATTTACTTTCCCACTTTAGTTTTCTACTTTTTCTCATGCATATACTCTTAGTTATATTCAAGACTCTACTAAAAACTCATATGGATTTAAATGGGTCATAGTCTTGGGGAAAACACCCTATGGTTTCTTAAAAAATATATTAAGTGTTCGTCACTAGTTTTCCTAGTTGTGTCTATCTACTATTGCTTACTTTACTACTGAGATTCCTCTTAAACAAGATCTATTATATGTTACTCACTAGTTGTCCTAACTATTTTTTCCTATTGTTGCTTACTTTACTACTGAGGTTCCTCTCAAAAAAGATTTCTTACTTGTCAATCCCTAGTTGTCCTAACTATGTTTGCCTACTTTCGCTTAGTCTCCTATTGAGATTCTTCTCAACAAAGCTTTCTCTTTGATGTCAATCACCCATTTTCCTAACTAAATCTATCTACTATCATCCTATTACTAAATGGATTTCTTATACACATGTTCTAAACATCAACACTTGACATCAATCCATTGAAACTAAAATTGAACTAAAAATGTTGAAACTATTTGAGCTATGTTGATATTTTCTTTGTGTGTTTTTCTTTCACTTTTTCATTCCCCTTTGAGCATCTTGAGGATATATATATTTTAATTAGATAAGTGAGGACTAGGGGCATGATCTTTTCTTTATTTTCTACTTGATAGTTTATTCCCAATGATTTGAAGGGTGCATATAAAAGGGGTGTCCACTATCAAAGTCTCTTTCTCATGTTGGATGGCCATGTGTACCTCAAATCATTTTATATGAGCACTTTAGTGAGGCTAGTTCTTCTCCTTAATTGTTTGGGTTCTCTATGCTATATTATAATATTGATACTCATCATGTTAATATTAGGATTAACCTCAAATAGAAATAATAGTTACATGCAAATATAACCAATACTAGAAAATAGTAGATCACATAAAAGAGAATTTTACAAGACACCAAGATTTAACGTGGTTCACCCAATCCTTGGGCTATGTCCACCAACAACAAGTCCAATATTATTATTATTATCTAGTGATTACAACCTAATTACAATCCATAATCCCTTACAATTCAATACCACTGCAAGACGCTACAATATCACCATTCATCATGAAATCTGTAACCCTAATCCCTTTTATACAACTTTTTCCCACTTACAAAATTATAGTTAGAATAATAGAAAAATAGTACCCAACACCTTTTACAATATAAGGGCATTTTTGGCTTCAAGAGTGCTACCCTCAAAAACCCCTGCGGGGGTGTTGCCCCTCGACCCCACCCTATACTGTGATAGGGAGCTCACTTAGGGCACTACCCCAAGACCCTGTAGGGGTGTTTCCCCTTGACCCTATCTTAGAGGTGTTTCCCCTAAATCCCCATAGAAATATTATAGAGAGAAAAACCACACTAAATAAACCTCTAAGTCTGATTAGGCTCCACATCACAAAATTCTCCCACTTGGAGACTGATCTGAATCCACAACAATAACCTCCCACTTGCAGACTAATCATAGCACTACTAAATCTATAGCCCCCACTGGAATATCAAACCACCCTAGACTCTATTGTTCATTTATTCTATTTAGTCAAGAAGACCAACTAAAGTTGAAGAGGATTTTAGCTTCTCCTTTTTCACTGCCTTTATAAACATATCCATTGGATTTTCATTTGTATGCATATTCTCTAGGTTTAACTATCCATCATCCAAAATTGACTGAATGAAATGGTACCACAATTGTATGTGTTTTGTCTTTGAATACAAAGCTCAATTCTTTGCAAGATGAATGGCATTTTGACTATCTATAGACAAATAGTTATCTTTCTGAGGATGTCTCAACTCTTCCATGAAAAATTGAAGCCATATCATCTCCTTGGCTACCTTTGTAGTAGCAACATACTCTGCCTCTATAGTAGATAAAACATTAACCTTTTGTAATCTAGAAATCCAACTCATGAATGCTCCACCAAAAGTAAATACATAACCTATAGTACTCTACCTGGTATTAATATCCTTTGCCAAATATGAGTCAACATAGCCTTGTAAATCTATATTAGAGCCCCAAAAGTGTCAACACTTACTGGATGTTCCTCTCAAATATCTGAGAATCCATTTAACTGCATTCCAATGCTCAAGCCCTAGATGACTCAGATACTTGCTAACAACTACCATTGCATGTGCAATATATAGCCTAGTACATATCATAGAATACATCAAGCTTCCTATAGCTAAAGCATAAGGTACCTTAGACATCTTATCCTCCTCTTCTTGTGTCTTGGGATAGATCTCCTTACTCAACTTCAAATGACCAGGTAAAGGTGTGCTGATAGATTTAGCATTCTCCATAGAAAAATGTTGCAACACCTTCTCAATATAATCAGCCTGAGATAAAGTCAATTTTCTTTTCTTTCTACCTTTGTAAATCCTCATACCAAGGATTTTTTTTGCTGCCCCTAAATCCTTCATAGCAAATGCATGTACTAATTGGCATTTCAACCCCTTAATGTGATCCATGTTAGACTCAACTACAAGCATATCATAAACATATAAACATAAAATAATGTAGCTATCATCTTCGAACCTCTTAAAGCAAAAATAATGATCTAAGTGACACCTTTTATATCCATGTTCATGCATAAACCTATCAAATTGTAGATACTATTGTTGAGGTGCTTGCGTCAAGCCATATAAACTTTTCTTCAACCTGCACACTAAGTTCTCCTTACCTTTGACCTCAAATCCCTATGGTTGTACCATATATATCTCTTCATCCAAATCACGATGAAGAAAGGCTATTTTAACATCAAGCTACTCCAAATGCTAACATTCAATAGCCACAATACTTAAAATAGTGTGAATAGAAGTCATTTTAACAACAAGAGAGAATATCTCATCAAAATCAATGCCCTTTTTTATGCAAAACCTTTTACCACTAACCTAGCTTTAAATATTTTCTTACCTCCATCCTCTTCTTTCAACTTGTAAACCCACTTATTCTATAAAGCCTTTTTATCTATAGGCAACTTGCATAAATCCCATGTTTTATTTTTCAACAAAGAGTCCATTTCTTCTTTTATTGTAGACTCTCACTGAATCTTAGTATCCACTTGTACAACTTCATCTTAACATTCAAGTTCACTAGCATCAATATGTAAAATAGAATACAAAGAGAGGGAAAATCTTTGTGGAGGTCTACTTATCCTTGTTGACCGACTAACATTCATTGGGGTGTGTGGTATTTGTTGTTGTGGTTGTTGCAGATCATGGGAAATTTCTAGAATATCAGATTTTGGAGTATCATCCAGAACCACATAATCATTTTCTTTCTTCTCATGTTGCTGCAATATATCTTTGTACAATACTTTATTGTTGAATATGACATCCCTACTTCTAACAATTTTATGATTTTAAAAATCCCAAAGCCTATAACCAAATTCATTAATGTCATATCTAACAAATACAGATTTCTTTGACTTAGCTTCTAGCTTGGTTCTATTTTTAGAGTTTGTATGAGAAAATGCTTCACAACCAAAGGTTCTAAGAAAAAAATATTTCACCTTCTTACCAATCCATGCTTCCTCTAGAATACCACAACCAAAGGGAGTAGAGGGACCTCTATTAATCAAATATATAGTAGTATTAAAAACCTCCACCCACATGTTTAAGGGTAACCCAACATGCAATCTCATGCTCCTTGCATGGTCCATTATAGTCTCGTTCATGCATTCAACCACTCCAGTTTCCTACAAAATCCTTGGAATAGTTTTCTATCTATGAATACCATTAGTGGAGAAATAATCTTCAAATTCATAACTGCAATACTCACCACCATTATCAGATTTGAGATATTTTAATTTCTTACCAGTCTCATTTTCAACCAAGCATTTCCATTTCTTAAAAGTTTGAAATAAATTAGATTTCTATGTAAGGAAATAAACCCATACTTTTCTAGTTGCATCATCAATAAATGTAACATAATAATGAAAGCCACCAAGGGAAGATACTTGAGTTGGTCCCCATACATCTATATGCACAAGCTCTAATTTCTCACTTTTATTTTCCTTCCCAATCTTCACAAAATTCACTCTCTTTTGTTTTCCATACACAATTTTCATAGAAATCCATATTAACACATTTTAGTCTTAGTAAAACTTTATTTGAATAAAGCACTTTCATACCTTTCTTACTCATGTGCCCAAGTCTATTGTGCATTGTATCAAAATCTACAACAACTATTTGTTCTCCCTGCTCAACTACAACAATTTTTCTTGAACATTCATTTTTCTTTGGAGCAATCAAAGTAGAATGAACAAAGATATAACATGTCTAATTTCACAAATTTTTCTACTACAAAAGAACCTTTTGAAACCTTCCAAGTTTTACCATTCAAAGTAACTACACAATCCTCATCACCGAGTTTCCTTGTTGAAATTAAATTCCTACTTAGCTTTGGAACATTTTTTACGTCATGTAGTAGCCAATGATTCCCATTTTTCAACTTAATCTTAACTTTTCCCTTTCCAACAATCTTATAGGGTTCATAATCCCCCAAATAAACAAGCTTGAAATCCCCTTGGACATAATTAATAAAATAAGCTTAATGAGGTGTAGCATGAAATGAAACACCAAAGTCTAAAACCCATGAATCATCAACATTTTCTAAAGATAGAAGCAAAGCATCCTCTTCAGATTTGTTACTTAGCATATTTTTCTCCTTGTTCCCTTCTGGTTTATCTCCTTCATTTTTCTTTCAAGTCCAACAATCTTTCTTCTTATGCCTTGGTTTACCACAGTACTAGCAATCTCTTGGTCCTCTAGATTGAGACCTCTTGCCTTTTTACTTTCCTCTTGATTTCCCACAATTTTCAAAGTTATTTTCTCTCTCAATCATTCTGCATATGCTTTGTGTATTCAAAGAACTTCCTAATGTAGATCCACCTAAGGTTTTCCTATGAGTTTCCTCACTCAAAATAACATCGATCACATCATCATATTTTAGGGTAGTAGATCCAAAAAAAAAAAAAACTCACAACCATTACTGAGCCATTCCAGCTTTCAGGAAAAGAACACAAAATTAAGAGAGCCCTAATTTATTTATTAAAATTAATACCTATAGAAGATAGCTGATTAGTAATAGTATTAAACTCATTTAAATGATCTACAATAGATCCACCTTCTGTCATCTTCATATTAAATAAATGCTTCATGAGAAATACCCTATTTGAAGAAGAGGGCTTTTTATACAATTTATTTAGGGTTTCCATCAACTCTTCTATCATCTTTGCTTTTGTAATATTAAATGTCACTGATGGTGCCAAGCATAATCAAATGCTTCCAAGTTCCTTTTCTATCTAAAAGTTCCAATTTGTCGTTTTTCATAGATCCCTAATTCTTAGTTTTTCCATCCAACGACTTCCATAAATCCTTCTGATAAAGATAGTCTTCCATTTACATCTTCCATAACTAAAAGTTCTACTCATTAAATTTTTCAACCCTCAGCTTACCCTTGTCTTCCATCACTTCCACTCAACCGTGAGACTCCAACTCAACCATGAGACATTCTTATAGAGGATCGCTAAAAAAAAAATTAAAAAATGATGATTGTCTAGCTTAAAAAAATATGACAATCATCTGGCTCTGATATCACTTGTTAGGATTAATCTTAGACATAAATAATAGTTACATGGAAATATAACCAATACTAGAAAATAGTAGATCACATAAAAGAGAACACAAGACACCAAGATTCTATGTGGTTCACCCAATCCCTGGGCTACATCCACCGACAACAAGTCCAACATTATTATTATCCAGTGATTAAAACCTGAAAATAATTTGTAATCCCTTATAGGTCAATACCACTAGATGAAGCTACAATATCAAAATTCATCATGAAATCCCTAACCCTAAGCCCCAAGAACCCGTAGGGGCACTACCCCTTAACCCTATCTTGGGGGCGCTGCATCCAAACTCCTGTAGAAATAATATGGGGAGAAAGCCATGCCAAATAAACCTCTGAGTATAATTAGGCTCCACATCACAATAGTTAAGTGAATGTATGGATCACTATGAATATACTTAGCACACATTTATCTTAGGTTGCAAACACAAAGGTCATTATGGATAGAATACTTAATGATTACTTAGCATGAGAAGGATCTCTCATTTGTCTAGTGTGTTTGCATGCAAGAAACATTCTAGTCATCCTAGAATTTATGCTTTGATGCTTATGTTCACTTGCTACATTAAAAGGGGCAAATGTTCTAGTCATTCTAGCTTCTTATGCCTTAATGCTTACATCTAATCTTGACAAAACTAAGACACATGTCATATTTATATTCTCATGATTGCAATTTCAGTTTGAATTGTATGGCATTCGAGGGTATAAATAAAACACTCTATGATGATAATTGTCTTACAAGTTTAATAACCAGTCCTAGGGATTACATCTAGCATAGGATTGTATTTCATAATAAAACTTGCAATAGAAAATAACTCCAACTACTTCTTTACTTGTATCTTTCAACTTGAGAGGTCATTGATTTCTTCAATGTATCACATTTCATCTTGACTACACAAGTGTTTGATTCCTTGGTCAATCTTTCTAAATTTGATGATGTACCTATCATGGGAAACAACTATGAAACCTGCATGAGATGTTAGTACATATACATTTTGCATTACCATATCATTCATCTACACATTATTAAGTCATGTCATAAGCATACATCATATCTCAAAAATCACATTTGCATAATAACATCCATCTCATCTATGCTACGTATCCATACATCATATACATTTGTATTAATCAAAATCATATAGCTACACATCTCATGTACAAACAATCATAAGAGAAACAAAGTGTGACACATGCAATGGTACTAAACAAGAGCTCACACACACACACACACACACACACACACACATATATATAGGTATGTATGTATGTATATCTCCAATGGAGTCAAAATGTACATTGATACAAAAATGAGTGCTACTTGAGCACTGTCAATCTCAAAATTGATACAAAAGGATGTTGATACATTACATAATACATGATTAGAAAAGATAGAAGAGAATTAACTAACTAAATCCTTCTTCTTCATCCGTAGGTGGAGGAGGAGGAGGAGGAAGTGAATCTTCTCTAGCTGGTTGATGTGCACCCTTTGATGCTCTAACATACTTAGAGAAATGAGGCACCTACTCTACTACCTCAAGGAATATGCCAACACAAGCCGCATATAATATGCCACTCTCACTATCTATGTATGGGCCTTGTCCTGCTAGTGTAATAACTTCTATCATAACTCTTGGATCTCTCAATCCAGCTCTGTTAGACATGTATCTTGCACTTCTATCTAGATCTATAGCTAGCCAAGTTGTCATTGTACCATCCTCACTTGATCCCTAGATCTCCTTAGAGAATTTTGTGTTTGTGCTAGGATGTCTCAACCCTATGGCTTAGGAGTAGGTTGATCTTGCATCTCCTCATCATTACCTTTGTGCTTTGTGTGTTGCAGAGGTTAGTCATCCACTCTCAGCCTCTCTACCTTACTTCTAATGAAACTCAATTTTACCATCTCGCCACATAGTCTCCTTTGTCTGAAACTACTCTCACAAGCACCATGGTCTACCCTCATTTGTCACAATAGAATTGACAACTATGTGGTCATCTATGTGGGGTCCTACTATTGTGGCTACTATGGGGCTTGGATAGGCTATACTAATATTGCCATCCCCACCAGATTTGTAAACTGCAAAAAGGGGTGACTAACAAAATGCTTCCTATACTCAAGAGTCACCCCTCTATCTACTACCATTGGCATATAGTCCTAGTAGGTTAGTGTGATATTATGTGCATTGATCATTGACCTACCACTATCCAATCCCATTAACAACCCTTCTTTACCTCCTCAATAAAGTAAGCAAATGTGCAATACTCCTCTGATATGTCATGTGGACAATCATACTACCTCAACATGTGTGTCAAGGGAAACTATGCAATAACATGGCTCAATCACCCATTTAGTGGCCATGAGGAAAAAATATAACGAAGTTGTACTTGGGCCTCATCCCACACCTCTATCTCTTGCCAGGGCCACCATACCATGTCTACTAGATCATCCAACTATTCTCACTACTTCTCAATCTTACCTAGCATAGTCTGGGTCATCTATTTGTGGTATCTACATATATACAGCTTTATAAGGTTTTCACATATCCTTACATATAGGTCTAGTGATGAGTAGGTGCTCCCATGCCCATATTTGTAGTATATATACTCTTGCTGCCATGCACTTTGTCTATTTGTAGATGATCTCGTGCATCTTGTGGAATATATGGGCTAGCATACACTGACCCCAACCAAAGTGTATTGGTTGCTCCAATATCCCTTGCAACATCTTACCCCATCCACACTCTAATCCATGCTAACCTTTATCAGGCATCAAGTAACAACCAAGGAAAGCATTTAGCACCACTGCTAATCTATGTGTAGGTCCATATACCTACACCAACTCCTCCTAGGGAATAGCCATGCCAATGATGAATCATAAGAGATGACTCTTAGTGCCCATATCCCAGGTCATGGCTTTGTCTCATACTCAATCTGGGGCCCATGGAATGGAATCTAAAGTACCCTATATATATCCTCTAGGGTGATCATCATCTCTCTAAGGGACAAATGAAAAGTGTTCATCTCCGAGTGGAAATACTCTACCAATGTTGTCAACAAACCATGATTCACCCATAAATCAGGGATATCAAATAGATAAGAAAGATTGAGTGCATTGATATGTGTAAACTCTACAACATCTAGTTTCCTAATTAGTGCTTTGATGGATAGATAATGTGGCCGAAAACCTACATTTGGAAAGTCAACTTGCAAACATGAAAACAACACAACACAATTAGTATCTGATCTCAACATAAATATGTGTTAGGATAAACCATGGACAGAAATAAAAACTACATGCAAATATAACCAATAACAAAAATAATAGAACACAGAGAAATGAACACAAGGCACCAAGATTTAACGTGGTTCACCCAATCCCTGGGCTACGTCCACCAAACAGCAAGTTCGATCCTATTACAATCCAGTGATTACAACCTGATTACAATCTGTAATCCCTTACAGCTCAATACCGCCGCAAGAACCAATTTCGTATCACCACACATCAAAAAATACCCAACCCTAAGCCCTTTTTATACAAGTATTAAACCGCTTTAGGGTTATAACATGTCGGCCATATGTCGGCCATAATATGTCGGCTACCATGTCAGCTACCATGTCGGCTACCATGTCAGCTACCATGTCGGCTACTTCCATAATATTTATGAAGTATGTACAGTACTTTCCTGATCAGTCACCACAATCTAACAATCTCCCACTTGGGGACTGATCAGGCTCCACACTAAACAACAATCTCCCACTTGGAGACTGATCCTATAGCAATACAACTACCGCATGGGGCTCCCACTGGATCAAACCACCTTGGACTCTGCTGTTCTTTTATTCACATTTAGTCTAAAAGACAAACTGAAGCTGAAGAGGAGTTCAGCTTCTCCCTTGTGACAACCTTTGTCAACATATCTGCTGGATTTTCATTGGTATGTATCTTCTCTAGCTTTAATTGTCCATCCTCCAAAATTGACCGAATGAAATGGTACCGCAACTGTATGTGTTTGGTCTTAGAATGCAGAGCTGAATTCTTAGCAAGATGAATGGCACTCTGACTATCTGTGAACAAATAATTATCCTTCTGAGGATGTCCCAATTCTTCCAAGAAGAACTGAAGCCATATCATCTCTTTGGTTGCCTCTGTAGCAGCAACATACTCTACCTCTGTAGTGGAGAGAGCATTAATCTTTTGTAGCCTAGAAACCCAGCTCACGGCTACCCCACCAACAGTAAAGACATAACCTGTAGTACTCTGCCTAGTATCAATATCCCCAGCCAAATCTGAGTCAACATAGCCCTGTAAATCAGTAGTAGAGCCCCCAAAGTGTAAACACTTATTGGATGTTCCTCTCAAATATCTGAGAATCCACTTGACAGCATTCCAATGCTCAAAACCTGGATGACTCTCATATACCTGCTAACGACTCCCACTGCATGTGCAATATCTGGCCTAGTGCATACCATAGCATACATCAAACTTCCTACAGCTGAAGCATAGGGTACCTTGGACATCTTATCCTCCTCTTCCTGTGTCTTGGGACACATCTCCTTAGTCAATTTCAAATGACCAGGTAAAAGTGTGCTGACAGCTTTAGCATTCTCCATAGAGAAACGTTGCAACACCTTCTCAACATAATCATCTTGAGATAGCGTCAATGCTCTGTTCTTCCTATCTCTGCAAATCTTCATACCAAGGATTTGTTTTGCTGCCCCCAAATCTTTCATAGCAAATGCATGTGCTAACTGGCATTTTAGCCCCTTAATATAATGCATGTTAGACCCAGCTATAAGCATATCATCAACATATAGACATAAAATAATGTAGCTATCATCATCCAACCTCTTAAAATAAACACAATAATCTGAATGACACCTGTTATATCCATGCTCATGCATAAAACTATCAAATTTCAGATACCATTGCCGAGGTGCTTGCTTCAGGCCATATAAACTTTTCTTCAATTTGCACACTAAGTTCTCCTTACCTTTGAACTCAAAACCCTGTGGCTGAGCCATATATATTTCTTCATCCAAATCACCATGAAGAAAGGTTGTTTTAACATCCATCTACTCTAAATGCAAATCTTCAGTAGCCACAAGACATAAAACAGTACGAATAGAAGTCATTTTAACAACAGGAGAAAATATCTCATCAAAATCAATTCCCTTTTTCTGTGCAAATCCTTTTACAACTAACCTGGCCTTAAATCTTTTCTTACCTCCTTCCTCTTCTTTCAACCTGTAAACCCATTTATTCTGTAAAGCCTTTTTACCTGCAGGCAACTTGCACAAATCCCATGTCTTATTTTTCAGCAAAGAGTCCATTTCATCTTTCATTGCAGACTCCCACTGAATCTTAGTATCCACCTGCACAGCTTCATCATAACTTTCAGGTTCACCAGCATCAGTAAGTAAAATAGAATACAAAGAGGGAGAAAACCTTTGTGGAGGTCTAATTCGCCTTGTTGACCGTCTAACATTCACTGGTGTGTGTGGTATTTGTTGTTGCAGTTGTTGCACATCATGAGGAATGGTTGGAACATCAGCTTTTGGAGTATCATCCAGCACTACATAATCATCTTCTTTCTTCTCATGTTGCTGCAACAGATCTTTGTACAACACTTTTTCATTGAATATGACATCCTGACTTCTTATAATTTTATGATTTTCAAAATCCCAAAGCCTATAGCCAAATTCATTAATGCCATATCCAACAAAGACACATTTCTTTGATTTTGCTTCTAGCTTGGTTCTATTTTCAGAGTCTATATGAGCAAAAGCTTCACAACCGAAGGTCTTGAGAAAAAAATAACTCACCTTCTTACCAGTCCATGCTTCCTCTGGAATACCACAGCCCAAAGGAGTAGAGGGACCTCTATTAATCAAATATACTGCAGTATTGACAGCCTCCACCCACATGTGTAAGGGCAACCCAGCATGCAACCTCATGCTCCTTGTGCGCTCCATTATAGTCCTGTTCATGTGTTTAGCCACTCCATTTTCCTGTGGAGTCCTTAGAATAGTTTTTTGTCTACGAATACCATTAGTGGAGAAATAATCTTCAAATTCATGACTGCAATACTCACCACCATTATCAGATCTGAGACATTTTAATTTCTTACCAGTCTCATTTTCAACCAAGCATTTCCATTTCTTAAAAGTTTGAAATACATCAGATTTCTGTCTAAGGAAATAAACCCATACTTTTCTAGTTGCGTCATCAATAAATGTAACATAATAATGAGAGCCACCAAGGGAAGATACCTGAGCCGGTCCCCATACATCTGTATGCACAAGCTCTAATTTCTCCTTTTTGTTTTCCTTCCCTGTCTTTACAAAACTCACTCTCTTTTGTTTTCCATACACACAACTTTCACAGAAATCCATATTCACACATTTTAGACCTGGTAAAACTTTCCTTGAATGAAGTACTTTCCTACCTTTCTCACTCATGTGCCCAAGTCTATTGTGCCACAGTGCTGTATCAGAATCTACAGCAGCTATTTGTTCTCCCTGCTTAACTGCAGTAATTGTTCCTGAATATTCATTTTTCTCTGAAACAATCAAAGTAGAAGGAACAATATGACCTGTACAAAGATATAAGGTGCCTACTTTCACACCTTTTGCTACTACAAGGGAACCTTTTGAAACCTTCCAATTTTTATCATTAAAAGTAATTACACAACCCTCATCACCGAGTTGCCCTGTTGAAATTAAATTCCTACTCAGCTTTGGAACATGTCTTACCTCATGTAGTAGCCAATGATTCCCATTCTGCAACTTAATCTTAATTTTTCCCTTTCCAACAATCTGACAGGGTTCATTATCCCCCAAATAAACAAGCCCAAAATCCCCTTGGACATAATCAATGAAATAACCTCTATGAGGTGTAGCATGAAAAGAAGCACCAGAATCTAAAACCCATGAATCATCAACACTCTCTAAAGACAGAAGCAAAGCATCCTCTTCGGATTTATTACTTACCACATTTGCCTCTTTGTCTCCATCTGATTTATCTCCTTCATTTTTCTTTCGAGTCCAGCAATCTTTCTTTTTGTGCCCTGGTTTCCCACAGTACCAGCAATCATTTGGTCCTCTCGATTGAGACCTCCTCCCCTTTGAATTTCCTCTTGATTTCCCACGATTTCCAGAGTTACTTCCTCTTTCAGTCGTTCTGCCCCTGCTTTGTGCATTTAAAGCACTTCCTGATGTAGATCCACCTGAGGATTTTCTACGAGTTTCCTCACTTAAAATAACACCGATCACATCATCATATTTTAGGGTACTTGATCCAGGAACAGAATTACTCACCGCCATTACCAAGCCATTCCAACTTTCAGGCAAAGAACACAAAATCAAGAGAGCCCTAATTTCTTCATCAAAATTGATACCCACAGAAGATAATTGACTAGTAATAGTATTAAACTCATTTAAATGATCTGCAACAGATCCACCTTCTGCCATTTTCATATTAAATAAACGCTTCATGAGAAATACCTTATTTGAAGCGGAGGGCTTTTCATACAGTGTCGCTAGGGTTTTCATCAAATCTTTTGTCATCTTTGCTTTTGTAATATTAAATGCCACCGATGGTGCCAAGCATAACCGAATGCTTTCGAGTGCCTTTCTGTCCAAAAGATCCCATTCAGCCTCTGACATAGTTCCCTGATTCTTGGCTTTTCCTTCCAACGGCTTCCATAAATCCTTCTGATATAAATAGTCTTCCATTTGCATCTTCCATAACTGGAAGTTCTGCCCATTAAACCTATCAACCCTCAGCTTACCATCATCTTCCATTGCTCCCACTCAACCGTGAGACTCCCACTTAACCGTGAGACTTTCCTACAGAGGATAACTGAGAAAAAACTAGGCTCTGATACCACTTGTTAGGATAAACCATGGACAGAAATAAAAACTACATGCAAATATAACCAATAACAAAAATAATAGAACACAGAGAAATGAACACAAGGCACCAAGATTTAACGTGGTTCACCCAATCCCTGGGCTACGTCCACCAAACAGCAAGTTCGATCCTATTACAATCCAGTGATTACAACCTGATTACAATCTGTAATCCCTTACAGCTCAATACCGCCGCAAGAACCAATTTCGTATCACCACACATCAAAAAATACCCAACCCTAAGCCCTTTTTATACAAGTATTAAACCGGTTTAGGGTTATAACATGTCGGCCATATGTCGGCCATAATATGTCGGCTACCATGTTGGCTACTTCCAAAAAAAAAAAATTTCGGGGCGATGCCCCGAACCCCACTATTTATGAAGTATGTACAGTACTTTCCTGATCAGTCACCACAATCTAACAATATGGTAATCATATACTGTTGCAATTCACACATCCTAAAAACATGCTACAACAACTTAAGATGATGCAAACAAGATGAAAAACATGCTATTCTACATCCAACATCACTTGATCTTACTCAGAATCTCACACAAAACTTTGAAATCTTGCGTGCCTAGGAAGATTCTCACATGAGAAACCTTTATGAAAAAAAGACTCTTTTTTAAGGTCACTCACATGAGAGATGGGTGTCTCCCATGCAAGGAAATCCTATACTTTCCTCTAGAAAGTGCTCTAGTAACACTTTCTTGCATGAGGTCCTATAGAGGCTCGTGCAAGAAACTGAGTCCTCACACGAGGACCCTGATGACAAGAAACTTTAAAAAATCCTAACATGACTAAAAATATACTAAAAAATATGAAATTTAAATTTACTAAGTGGTTTATCAATTACTCACTAGAGGTCCATAGTTTTTTGGCCAGCTTTGTTGCGTGAATTGCTTGAATCAATGAACATGCATGGGGACCATCATTTTCACCTCAGAGCTCCTTCTCCACAAAAGAAAAATGATCAAATAATTTGAAAATTCCCCTTTGGGCCCTCATATATGTTTTGACCTAATTTTTCAAACTACTCTAACAGATGTGAAAATTACCCCCTGACTAATTAGATTGCTCTTGACTCATTTTCGGGATCAAAATCAAAATCTAACACTTAAACAACTCAAAATCACATTTAAATTTTTTTGGGACTGACACGATTGAATGCTTGTGCACTTAATCTTTTTGGTACATTATGAATCTTGGAACATCATCAATTCAACATTTCTCCAAAATTTTCAATTTTTTCATAAAAAGTCAACTCTAGTCAGCCTCGGTCAACTAGACCTTGAACTCACTCTGAATTAACTCCAAATTTTCTTCATGTTATTTTCATCTATTCTACATTCTTCTAAATCTTTTCTCATATCAATATCTTTATATACATTTCTTCTCATTACTACTATGGTGTGTCATCTTTCAATTTTTCTCCCGAAGGGGTAGGATGATTACATCATTGAATCTTTCAAAGCTAGCTTCATTTTAAATTGACTATAATGGTCTAATCACTAGGGGACTCTCATCACTTAGGGCATATTTATTCCCCCTAGTTGGCATCATATGCATTCTAACCTTGAACCCTAAGCATTAAGCCACATTATGGGGATAATTCTATGAATTGTGATTAATATTTTTATTATTTAATGGTTAGGTATCGGGGAATTCTAACCCTGAATCCTGAGCATTGAGTCTTGTTCTAGGAACAATCCTATGAATTTTGGTAATCTTTTTTCTATAAGACCAGTATCTAGGTGTTCTATCTGAACTCCAGAGGATTAAGTTTCATTATGGAGATAATCCTAAAAATCTCATTCAATTATTTTTTGTGTCATCAATCTCAAAATCAATCTTAGTTCTTCTATACTCCAGACTTTTGATTTTTTTGAATCAATGTGTTGCTCACACATTTATTCAAAGAGGGGCATATGTAATACCACAAAATTGGCACATTGGCATTCTAAACCAAATTTGATGCAACAATCTTATAAAATCTATTTCTTGATCAATTAAGTCCTATTGTACTAGGCATTTCTAGTTCTGGTCATCTTTACTTGACCTAAGTGTTGAATTCATAAAATCCCTAATCTATATTAATCACATACCTTATTTTATTCCTAAATATTGATTGATATTGGCTAAATTAACCTCCTAATTAAATTAATTAAATTATAAGTCCTTATCACTTTAATTAAATTAAATCCACCCTATTTAGCTAATACACATAAAAAGGAATTAAATACATTCATTTAATTAGATATACATATCATAAGTGTTGAAACTAATTATTTAATTAATTAGAATATTAAATTATGATGTCATGTTTCAATGAATCAATATTACTTCCTAATTCATCTCATATGAAAAAGGAATTAAATATATAAATTAATCAAATATGCTCATCATAATTATTGAAACTAATTATTTAATTAATTATAATAATAATTATGAGCATATATTTGAATGGATCAATGTTATCCCATATTTCATCTCATTCAACTCCATAAAAAATGGAGGACTCAATCTCTCATTTGATTTGAACCATACACTCTGTTTAATCTTGATCATTGATTGGGTCCAAGATTCTATAAAAGAGATCTCCGACCTCTCATTTGAGAGGATGCAAGTGAAGAGTATTGAATCACTATTGGATTGATCACTTAAGCATTTTGCAGTTGAATCTCTAGTGCTTTTACATGCTCATCATCTAGATTACAATGCACTCATGTAGCTTAATTTGTTTTTCATTGTTCTTGGATTAATTTGAAAATCATCTAGATTAATCCATATCTTTGCATACAAAAATATCAAAAATATAGATTAATATTGCATTTGCATTCATTCAAATCCTTCATACTAGTTTGGTCTAGATACTAAACTATCAATTCTGAGAGCGTATAGTAAAACCCTTTCTGGTTAGAGGAAAATAGATCACCTTGTATAGACATATCAAATGAATAATATTATGTTTATTCTGGGATGTTGCTAACAAACAGTGGTCATGTTGAAGTGTGTGCTTGAATTAGAGGCTCGTATTTAACACTCACAGTAGTAGATGCCAAAATAAATCTATTATTTAAATATAATTGGCAAAAAATTATTATATAAAATAGATGAAATTAAGAAGAAATATATACAATCCCACAATAAAAAATTGAACCTTTTCTATAATCTTTTGTTTCCCATCAGTTTTCATTTGTATTCAACACAATAAATTTTTAAAGAAAAGAAAAGAAAATCTCAAAAATAAGTTTCTAAGTAAAAATCATAGGAATACATAGAGCTAGATTTTTAAAAATTAGAAAGAGAAAAACCAAATGCATAAAAGTTAGATATTACTAATGTTGACATTCCATTCATGTTTGTTATTAGTGACATACACTTATTTAGATTGTAAGTTCATACTGAGCATATTGTGTAGTTAAAAGTGTTAACTGAGCATTTTAGTTGTTATCGAGTTCTACAGTTGCTATTGAGTCCTTTGGACATGTTTCAGTTTGCATCGAGCAATTACTACAAAGTTGATGATTAGTAGTGTAAACTGAACATCTTAGTGTATGCTGAGTTTACTAGTGCAAATCAAGTTGTACAGTGCTTACCAAGTTCACAGTTAATGTGATGAGAGTCTATTGTTAACCGAGCTACTTAGTGTTAACAAAGTAACTCAATTAATACTAAGCTCGAGGTAATAGCATTGACCAGGCTATGTAGTGTGAATCAATTGATTCAGTTTAAATGCCAAGTTTCATAGTATTCACCAAGTCACTAGTGCAAACTGAGTTCAAGACTACTTGGAAGTGATTAGTATGGACCGAGCTTCTACGTCTACTGAGTGCATGATGATGTTGAGAATTGATAGTGATGCTAAGTATTAGAACTTCACTGAGTCATTCTTTAGAACTTGAGTTTCTACACTTTGGTTGACTTTGTAGTATTTGTGTAAACTTGTATTGAGGCTAACTTTGTAATTGTGTAATTGGATTGGTATATATGTAATGTATTTTATCATATAAAAATAATACAATAGATGTAATGTAATCGGAAAAGAGAGTAGAAGAGTGAATTACAAAGGCTATAATAGTATAAGGAGAAGCAAAGATTTATCTATCATTGTAAGGTCATTTGTACACTCAGAGGAATCTCATTCAACAAACCTAGTTGTAGATCAGAGATTAGTTATTGCTTCATCCTAAAAAGTGGATCAGTAAAATCCTTTAACAAGGTAGATGTAATAGTATTATATAAATCTCTTTACCAAGTGCATACTTCATTGTATGTTTGTAAATCATTTTGCAAGGTGGACCTAGTAGTCCTTTATTCATCCTTATAGGGCAAATCATCAGAAGTGATCATTGTAAGTCTTAATAGGCCAACTTTATACTACAATACTAAAGCTTGTGGATATCATCCCCACCTTAGTTTTACTTTCTATTTGGAAGGTTTCTGGGTCACCAAATCTCGTGTCTTAAAATATTGTGTATGCCTTCATGTTTTCAGTTTCTCATGCATGCAATTAGATTAGAATATGCATAAAGAATTAATTGTTAATCAAGGATAAAGTTTTATAAGTTACTTATTCACCGTCCCCTCTCAGTAACTTAGCTTGTCATAACATTTCCAACAACTAATACAACACACAACTAAAAACTTAAACTTTTATTTTAAAACAACTTTCATACTTTCTATTAAAAATAAAATTCTATCCCTACAAAAATGAGCTTATAAGATACAACCATTTTAACCAATGAAATTCAAGATAATGAGTTTATTTTAAGAAGTAAATAAAATATTATAGACAATAACCATAGTTTATTTTAAAATATATTAAAATACATTATTGTGATTGGTCGAGCTTCATTACAAGTACTAATAATATAGAATTATCTAATTCTTATAAAAATTTATTTATTTATATAGTGGAATGATTTAAATATTTTTAATATTAAATATTCATGAGACATAAATTGTGATGCTTAAAATTTTAAGAATAAAATTAGTACAAAATTCATAGGATCTCTCACTTTAAAATTAATCTTAAAACTAATTTTTTTAGGAAGCATACCTCTATGGGATGACACCCTTAGCTATATTCTAATTCTTCTTCTCTCTTTTGAAATATTATTTTTGTTAATTGTTATCATTAATATTATTATTTATATTTTTTTTAAAATTATAAATAATAATAAAATATATTAGACTTGTATTTAGAAAAAATATGAAAAAAGAAAGATTAATTTTATTCTAATTCTGACTATTAATTTTTTTTCGAATATATTAAACTTATAGTAAGTTTAAAATCTCATTTCATTTAAAATTTTGACTACTAATTTTTTTTCCTTAGTTAAGAAAATTTAGACAATTCAAGGTTCTATTTGTTTTTCATAAAAATATTCATCTTCCTTATCCATTTGTAGTATTTTTTCATTTATTTATTTCTTTTTCATTTTTTGTAGATTCCTGGTCTTCATCTATTGAATTTGAGTCTAATACATAATCATCATAGTCATTATAATATGTGATGTCATATAAACTATCTCCCTTATCTATTGTGAGTAATTATTTCCCTTATGTTGCCTAATGAACATGTACCTCTAAAGATGGTGAAAACTACTAGATTTGTTGTTATCCTCAATATGATACTCTTTCTATTTGGTGAGATCAATTATTGTGATTTGTTTAGGATCTATTTAAATACTATTAGTCTTGAAATCTAGTGAGAAGTTCAACATTGAAGCTTTATTTGGGGGTTGACATAGTTCAATATTAGAGGAAGATTGATCATTTTTACTATTTAAAGTTAAGATAGAACTTTGAAGAGATGACAAAGGTTCTGAGGGGTTATCAATAGATGAGATTGTATTTACTGTGGTTTTCCCATTGAATTGGTGTGATTAGAGGATGGAGAGACCAAACTCAAAGTTGGTTTCTCCAAGTTGCGATAATTTAACTCATCATGTGCATGACTAACTTAATTTAAATCTTCAATAATTTCTCCTTCCACTCTTTTTGACAAAAAAATTGGAGGGGACAAATACCTTTTTGAATTGGGACCCATGTTAGAATTTTTATCCTTTTTAGTTATTTCTATGTTGCATTTATTTTGACCAAACTTGATTTTGGTTATGAAAAAATGATTTAGATGGTTAAGTTCTTTCTTATAATTCTCAAAGTTGGGTTTGGGGTCATAGTAGGTGATGAAAAATGAAAGGAATGAATGAAAGTTCTTATAACCATTTACCTTGCCTTCCAAGATTTTTCCTTATTTAGATTTAAAGGGGCTAGAAAGCAGATCTATATTATTCCTTTGAAAATTTGTGATGCCTCTGTGAGGTTTCTGATTTACCTTTTATCTTAACAACATGTATTCAGATGTTTTGTCTCATAAAAATCATTTGTAATTCTAGGCTCTCTAAATTTAATTTTTTTCAAAAAAAAATCTTGAAAAAGAATGTTGGTTTGAGGGTGTATTGAGTTATTTGCAATTATTTTGAAAGGTTTCAATTCTTTGTCTGTGCAGTAATTGACTAAAATTTTCACATTATTTGACCTTGTAAATTTTTTTTCTAATCCTAAAATCCCTAACAAATCACCAATTCTTTTTAATATATTTTCATGCAGTAATTCAATTGGGAGTTGTTTGATATTAATCCATTTATATAGAGAAGACATCTTAATTTTTGATGGGTTAAAATTAGGGGACAATTTGAAGAAACTGATAGAGAAACCTTTACTGAAAATTTTAGGACCATAACAAGATTTCTCTTTTAATGCTTTGTTTTGACAACTTATAAACACAAAATGATTTTCTAGTTTAGTTATACTTACCTAGTTTTGGTAAGAAGTCCTTAACCAATTTGGAAAGTCAAAATTAGATATACCTTGACCACTCCAACTTGTTGAAATGCCTAATTCATAATAGCAATCCCATAGGAAATTGTAATGATTATTGTTGGTGATTATAATTTCAATCAATTTACCCATATTTTTCATAGTTCTAGACTTTTGAAGAAATTTATATTGAACTCTAGTTTTCCACAATTGACATTTGATATTAATCCAATCTCTCTTGTGTTAGATCAGGCTTTGTTAAGCAAAGTTATGACAATAGAGCCATTTGATTTTTTTGGAAACAAAATATTAGTTAGCATGGCCCTTTACTTTGGTGGCTTTGAAGGTGGCTTGACTTTCAAAAGTAGTAGTTAGGGAACTGAAATCTAGAGTGCTTATATGATGGAAATGATCCTTTGGCATAATTAGTATTTCAAACCTTTTTTTATGTGCTTTGGAAAACCAATCAAAGCTAGAATTTACTGACTTAAAACCACCCTTCTTTGTTTGCATAGGAATCAAGGATTTTGAATGGGACATGACTGACTTTGCATGGGCTATCTTTATGAGAATTAAAATTATCTGCCAATGTTGGATTTTTGGTAAAAATGGTAGATAATTATTTATCATCGTAATTCAAATTTCTAAGAATATTTAATGGATTTCAAGTATTTTTCTATTAGAAATGTTTAGAATAATTGAAAGGAGGGGGTGAATTAGTTGCTCAAGGTCTTTATGTACCACTTGAACAATAGAACAAACATTTTATGATTTGCTAATCTTATTGTTGCTTCATCTCTACTAAAAATACTATCCTAAACATAACTTTCTTTGTATAATTGTAACGCCCTACCAAGGGATCCAAAGAATTAACCTAAAGTTTCACTAAGTTTGGTAGCATTTTTTTTTGGAAACATGAAAGTAAACCATTCACAACATAGTAGCGAAAGCAATAACATCATTCAACTGAAAGTATACATAATAGGTTACATTCTTCAAGGATCCCTTAATGTTGAATCACATCTAAATTAACTATTAATGATTCTATCTATTGCTACATCCACATGAAATAATAATGATAAGTCCAACATTCTTAAACAATGTACTTTGTTCCAAATGTCCATTAATAAATTACATTTTCAGAATGCTCAATCATCCACTGTACATGCCACAGGGTATGAAAGACATGAAAGAATATACATATGTGAAAATAAAGTACATCAACATCCCATGCTAATCCATGATGCAATAAAGTAAATCAAACCAAATACCATACATGAACATCATCATAGAAGATATAAACATGCATCATAACAGATAACCAAAAATCACAACACATAATTATCTAAGTGCACGGTTCCTCCCAACCATAAATAGCATCATTAGACCATCGTGGGCCCTAGCCATTCCTTTGTGTGTAACATCCCAAATCACTGAAGAGATTATTGATATCATCATAGTAGGAATGTCACTCCTAAAACATACTACATCATATGCAAAAAGAAATCTAACATGCTACAACATATACATCAGAAATCTAATCATGCAAAATAAAACATAAGACAAGTAAATAGTAGCATCTACATATGCTAATCATCAATATAAGGATACATGTCTACCATCAAAATCCATGAATAGAATGAAGATAAATGCCAAAAAAGAATGCATCAGCCACGGTGTCTCAAACAGATCTCAAATGGTAAGAGTGGAAAAAGCACTACCACCCAACCGCGTGGAACCTAAATGGTCCACTCCCATCGCGCTGATGAGATAATCTCAAGTCCTAAACAATCTATCAAACACATAGCACAAATACTCTGTAAGTCCACGAATCCTAAAAGTATACTAACTCAAAGGTTCCAACACAAACCGACATCTAATCCCAGAGGCACACAAAGACATGTAGGAAACCTACTATGTAAGCGAGAAAATGTCATCACATGGATCATGCTAGAGTTACCCTGGTAGTCTCTTTATAGACCCTGGCCCCCTAGCGATCCCTATGCAACTACTAGTATCCTCTCATATCGACGAGGCATACTACGGAATGCATGGTCACAACCAAGCGTTCTCTCTACTCCCATCCTAGTCTATACTACACTTGAGGCATGGGCAAGAATAAACAATTATCTTATTAGGCTCATTTAAGTTAGTATTAGGTGTAATTTTTTCACTTATTTAAACAACTTACAATGAGTTACCCTGGCAACCACTTAGGGCCCTGACCCCCATTGCAAGCCACTTCCTAACACTACATGTAGATAACCTACCCTAAGCTCATGGAATCATAAGTTACAAAATATCCACAGTCCTATACAAGCAACTGAAAAAATACCAAAAGATAATCCACAAAAAGAACATCAAATCCCCATGAGCAACTGAATAGCATCCATCGATAATCATGACCACAACAGTTCTCTATTGGCAACTGAAGGTATCAATGATAATCACAATATCCATTAGTTCTCAACAAGCAACCAAAAAGCATATCAAGAAAATAATACTGATTGAAGCCTCCAAAATGGTCGAGTCAAAACATGTCACAACATGACATCGTCAAGATCAGATATACAATTCAATTCCATCAAAGTGACTGGAAAGTAATCCAAATTCAACTGATTGATAACTCATAAATGCTTACATAATTCATAGCTTACACAAGAAGACTAGAAAAAATATCAATCAGTAAACCACACACACCATAGAGCATGCCATCACATAACCATGGTTGGGTTTTAAAAGATTGAGATCAAATAACATCAATATGCCATCTCATTCACATAACTCCCAAGCCTCTGGTAGACATCTAACTAGTCAACACTCTAGGACCACCCAAACCCCAAACATGTATAGCATAAAGAACAACATACAAACACATATTTTAGTTTTCTTTTGCAATCACATGATTAGGCCAAATATGAGGTTATAGTTATCGTTCAAGTGTATAAGATTCTTCATTTAATCTACAAGTCAACCCATCTATCCCCTCAATTAAGATATAGAACAATTCCCTAAGTAATCAAAAGATAATTATTTACTTATTAAATCATTCTCTTTGTTTTACTTAAATCAATGTTACTAATGATTAGATAATTCTTCCTTATCTCTAAGAAGTGTTTCCCATTATTCAAATTATTAGGATAAGGCTTATCAACTTTCAATTAAATTTTACAATTTCCTTAAAATCAGTATTGTCAATCAATTAAAACTTCATTGTATAACCTAATTATCAATTAAATTTAGTTAATTCTAGCATTATTTAAATTAATTAATAATTACTTAACTATGTTAACAAGTCAATGGATAACAATCGATTAATAATTAACAATAATTTCTTAAATTAAAAATCAACTATTTTCTAATCCATTAATATTCAAATTAATAATTTAATAATAACTTGTTAATAAATACTAACAAGTTAAATTTAAAAACAAATTTATTAATAAATCTACAATACTAGATTCATTATTTTTAATGAATTTAATATCTCTTTTCGATTTAACAATAATTGACAAATTATTATAAAATCGATAATTCATATTTAACAATTATCAACATGAAAATAACATATAACATTTATAAAGTAACAAATGTTAAAGTCAATGTGTGTGTGTATGTATGTATATATATATAATTATTAAATAACATATTTAATACCTATATCTTTATATATATTTATATATATATATATATATATATATATATATATATATATATATATATATATATATATATATATATATATATATATATATAACTTACAATATAAAAACTTTATAATATAATAATTATTACAAATTCGAAATACTATTAATAACTGATTTGCATATAAATCATATTATAAAATGATATAATTATAAAACAAATGTATTGCCTCACCTGCGATTTGAAGTATGGGTGCAAGCTTTAAAGCTGCTACCACCATCATTTCAGGCCGTGCGAACGGCTGTGGCTGCAGTCAGCCCTGCGACCGCAGTCGCAGGTACGACTGTGCCAGAGATCACTGCCGACATAAATAAAAGGGGTGGGTTGGGTTGTGAACTCCTGCCCCCATTGTTATTATATATATATTTTAAAACTTTATAAAACGATTTCAATAATTTTTTTTTTTAAACGCTTTTGTAAAAACACTTTTCGAAAAGCGATTCAAATTTTATAAATGTTTTCCACTGTGACTTTTTTTATAAGCAACGCTTTTCCATAAACATATATATGTATATGTATATATATATATGTATATATATGTATATATGTATATATATATATGTATATATGTATATATATATGTATATATATATGTATATCTATATATATGTATATGTATATATATATGTATATATGTATATATATTTATATTTATATATAGACATATATATATGTCTATATATAAATATAAATATATATACATATATACATATATATATGTGTGTGTGTGTATATATATTTAGATTTATAAACATACATGTATATTTTTAAAAGAAAACATTTACAATAACGTCTACGAACATATACATAATTTTTAAACAAAAAGGGCTTTCCAATTTTATCAATTAAGAATTTTCCTATAATGATCGTTCATTAGATTTATCTAATTAATCCTTCTAATGGGTTTGTCTATAAACATCTAAAACCCTAGTCTCATACATTCCTCATATTTATGCATGTGAGATTTTCTCATATAGGAATTTAACTACCCATGACAAAAATACATACAACCAAGATATTCCACACATGAAATCCTCATAAAGCATTCAGAAGACATCAAGAAGATAGGAAGTGCAAGAAGTGAAATATCATATGCAAAAATCACTTCTCCTCAGAATTTTTAGAGCAAACTCCTTCCTTCTCCAATGTTCCCAGGTCCTCCAAACACACTCTCTGAGCTTCTAGGAGTGCCTGAATATAAAGAACTCTCAGGAGGCACCTATAATGTCTCTAGAAACACCCAAAAGATGAGATAAGCATTGACAACTAAGCATGAGCTTTCTCCAACCTTCCAAATGAGTCACAAGGTTGTAGACACCATGTGCTTAATTTGTGTGCTAACTCTTGTGTTGTAGACATACGTGCAATCAACGGATGCGCTTACTCCTAGTTAGACTTATAACTTTTATTTTAATTCTTTTATCATTATTATTATTAATATTTATTTATTATTTTATTATTATTTAATTTCAATTTCTTTTATTTAATTCTTTTTCTCAATTAATTCCCATTTAATTAATTAAAAACAAAATATCAAAATATCATAACATTATATTAATTTTCCCCAAAATAATTAAATCTTTTAATTTTAGACTTAATTAATAGAAAATTCACCATAGACTTCCAAAATAAAATATGAAAACCCATCATAGAACAATCCATACAAAATCAGTCTAAAGGGTTAAAATCACGAATTATGTCATCCGACACATTTGAAAGATAAAATATCTCGGATACTTGTCCTACCTTTCTAGGACAAATGGTCTAAGGGCTTAGGATTTGGACTTGAGAATTTATCTCCCCTCTCTTACCATTGAGATAGTACAATAGGGTAGACTCATCTTGGCAATTCAGGGAAGTTGATACCCGGTACCTGCAACTTGCATAAAATCCATGCATGTACATACTATATATATATATATATATATATGCTAAGCTAAACAAGCAATGGCAGGAAGTGGTGCATCGTGTAGATCCCGACTAGTAGATGACTACGACTCCCTTCCTTAACCACATCAAAAACACCATACATAAGAAAACAATCACGCACACCATACACATGCAAGTATGAGGTAAGTATCCATAAGAAAACACATGTGATAATAACCATCTAACTAATCATCATCAATAACTGAAAGTAATGTAATAATCATCATGCATACATGAAATGTAGAGTCGAAATAATCACATCATATATCAACATAATCTGTAACACAATATCTAATAGTCTCAAAATAATGCTACTAACCATCAACATAAAACTAGTCTAATAAAGTCCGGCCATGATAGCAACAAAGTATTTAGAAAAATGTAAGCGAGGGCAGGCACTACAATAATGAAAATGTTATCAAATGTAAAATCATATAAAACATTCATCAGAGATTTGAAACTAGGATTTTTACATGGAAACTGGATTTGAGAAAAACCACTAGCAACATGTCACTCTTTTTTTCTCTTTCGAAGTGAGCCCTATTAGGAGCCAACCCTATTAAAGTTTACAAACACACTATTAAATGTAACATTTTTAAAGGATTTAATCACCCTGTTAGGAGTAGCCTTATCAGAGGACTTTAATCATTCCATTAGAATGTCATCTAGTTAAAGGTTTTACATAAATTATTAAGTCTTCCAAATGACTATTAGGTCAACCTTTGTTAAAATTATTTCAATACAAACTATTTACAATGACTAGAAACAAAATATTAGGCTTTGATCTATGTGATTACAAATCACTTTTGTTAGTTTAGATCTATGTTGGATTCTTGTACTGACTCACTGATAAGTCTTCCATTGTCATCTCTAATCTTGATTATCTTGAAAACCCTTCAAATAGTTATTCCACTCTTCTCAAAAATATTTAAGTCTTTTTGTCATATTCACTTATCAACATCAACATCATCTTTGCAATCTTTCTCCTTTAGCTTCACATTCACTCACACTTGTGTGTTTTTGATCAACCTTTCTTTGTTTGTCTCTTCTTCACATACAAACTTGCACATACACACACAACACCACACAAAACCATTTGTTTGGCTTTGTATCTCTTTAAATATGCAATTCATGCTTTGTTTTTTTCTACATCCAATATAGATCTTAGGGTTTATGATCAGGTTCAACTCTATCATTATATCTATCCATCTTCTTAATCTTCTTCTAGAAAATTTTCTAGAATCCATCTCTTAGGTCTTTACCTAATCCTTTCCTTGAATTTAATGATACAAATCATCAATCTTATCTTCAACATGGTTTACATCTCCCAAGAAATTGACCATGTTAGCTTGATCTCACGATTTCCTTGAATTCATTCTCATACTATCACTCAACAATCTCTAAATTCTAACACTTAGTCATCACTGAATTACTCGATTGATGTAAATCTTTATGGCTTGGCATCAATTATCTCACTCAGTTGATGCTAATACTTGGTCAACACTAGATTTTCTTGACATTAACTGTAGCTTAGTTGACACTAGCTTTACTTGGCATTCCTTAGCATTTTACTCTATTTCTTAGCTTGGCTTAGATTTCTTGACATAAATAATCACCTTTTTTTTATCAAAGTCTATTTAATCAAATGTCCATTATAACTTTTTTTTCATAACTCAACCATTCCTCTAGGTTCTATTGTTATGAGAAACTTCTTAAATCATCTTCATCAATCAAATAGATATGACATTTAGATTAGGTATAAATATGTCTTATCAATAGATTTGACATCAATGAAAAAACAAAAATTGTTCCAATTGTAAGTTTCTAATAGTTTCACCCATTTTTCCTCTTATGGGGTTTTGGAAGAGTTTCACTTATGAAGAGGAGAGATATTTTTTTTGTAGTTGCGAGCCATATTACTATTGATAAAAATTATGTAGTTTTATATTGTCATTGATGTTACACAAATGTTACACTCTAATCGACTACTTCCAATTGGAACTGAGCTCAAAAGACTCCTATATCAACTAAGTAGAATACAAGCTTAGTGATCTAGTAGAATTCAAGCTTAGTCGGTCACCAAAGGAGTTAAGTTGTAATTGATTTAGGTTGGTTACCAAGGAACTTAGTGCCAAACAAGTGACTTAGTTTCAGTTCAAGCTGGCCTACATCAAAATAATTTTCTTTATACAAGCTGACTTAATGGATGTTAGTTATTTATTTGTAAGGATATTCAAGTAGACTTGATATTGTGAAGTTGTGGATTGAATAGTGTAATTATTGGAGATATAAGAGGAGTAAATAAAATGGGAGGAGTGAATTAGTTACCACTAAAGTAATTCTAAATCCCTTAGATATCAATATAAAATCTCTTATAACTCATAGCTTGGTTAGAATTAGATATTCACTATAACTCAGTTAACAAAGAAATCTTGAAATATTAATGTACATTAACCTTTAGTAACTTAGTTGTAGAAAGATAAAGCAATAAGCAAATAACATGAACACATGAGACACCAAGATTTAATGTGGAAACCCAGTTTGGGAAAACAACCAATGCAACTAATTACAACTTTAGACTCTTCTAAAGTGATCCCTAGTAGGAACCAACCCTATTAAAGGTTACAAAACACATTGTTAGGTGTGACTCTATTAAATGATTTAAATCACCTTGTCAAGAGTGGCCTTGTTAAAGGTCTTAGGACACTTTAGTCTAGAAATGTCACCTAGTTAGAAGATTTACAAAATGACTATTAAGTCAACTATTTTAAGAGATTTCTTCACTGCTACAATTGTTAGAGAGTTATAATGATTGACCTGATTGATGAAGGCATTGGATTGCAGATTCACATCATTGTTCTGGTTTATCCTCTAGATCCTCCATGATCAAAATATTCTTTGCAACTCCTTGGGTATTCTTCCTTTAATTGAATATCCTTCTTAATTTGCATCTTATCTTCTCCAATATTTATACTATCAATCCACAACTTGAACTTTCATATATATGAAATACAATGTCAAGTCATCTTGAATAGCCTTACAAATAAATAATTAATATCCATTAAGTCAGCTTGCATAAAAAAAAAAATTAAAAAAATTATTCTAATGTAGGTTGGCTTGAACTGAAACTGAGTTACTTGGTTACCATAGAGTTCCTTGGTAACTGACTTGACTTGGTTTACACTAAACTTCTAACCTGATTACAACTGAACTCTTTTAGTGACCGACTAAGCCTAACTTCAACTGGATCACAAAACTTATCTTCTACTTGACTAATACATGAGTCTTCTAAGCTTGATTCCAACTAGTAGTGCTCGGTTAGAGTGTCACATTTGTGTAACATCAATGACAATATACAATTGAATAATTGTTATCAACAATCTCCCTCTTTGGTATTTATGGAAACATAACATGTCATTATGCAAAGAAAACTTAGAGAAATAAAATGATTTATAAGATTTTATAATATCCTTAGTTTCATTTTGATTCTCTATCTGTCCATGAGAACTCCCTCTGAAATTCTCCCTCTATCATCTTAACTTTAGACTCCATCAGATCAACTTCTCCCTCTTTTTGATATGCAGACCACTTCGGTTGATTCTTCTATAAATACACCAATATTTCCCTTAAAAATATATGACATGATTCAATCTTAATGTGGTTCAAGAAATTTTATCAGGAATGAAGGAAGAAATCAAGGATCTAGTTATTATCTATTGTGATAACACAAGTGCAATCAATCTATCTAAAAATCTAGTAATGCACACTAAGATAAAATACATCATTTTCTAAGAGAATTAGTTCAAGATAAAGAGGTTAGATTGGAATTTGTTTAAAAAAAGGAGTAGGTTTCTGACATATTATGAAACCATTATCTAAGGATGCATTTTTGTATCTAAGAGGAAAGCTAGGGGTCATTCCCCTATCTGATGCTCACTAGAGTATAGATTAGTGATGCATCAACTGAGCTTCATTAAAGAACTATCAAATTGATGCAAATAAGTCAAAGCTCATTGCATATGAATTACTACATTAGGTACATTAAAAAAATATTGTATCAAGTCTTTGGTATGTGATATCAAAGGAGAGATTGAATCATGTCATATACTTATTTAAGGGAAAGATTGATTATTCAAAGAAGGAGGTGACCTATAATGCATATTAGAAAGAGGGATAACTTGATTTGATGGAGTCTGAAGTTAAGATGGCAAATAGAGAATCTTAGAGGGAGTTCTCATGGATAGATAGAGAATCAAAATGAAACTAAGGATATTCTAAAATCTAATAAATCATTTGATTACTCTAAGTTTTCTTTTCATAATGGAATGTTGTGTTGCCATTAATGAAAAAGAGGGAGATTTTTTATAACAATTATTCAATTGTATACTACCATTAATGTTACAAAAGTGCTACACTCTAACTGAGCATGGCTAGTTGGAACCAAGCTCAGAAGGCCCATGTATCAGCCAAACATAAGACAAGTTCAGTGATCTAGATGAACCTGAGCTTAGTTAGTCAGCAAAGGATTCAATTGTAATCGAGTTAGAAGTTTAGTGTAAACCGAGTCAGGTTAGTTACCAAGGAAATCTGTGGTAACTGAGTGACTCAGTTTCAGTTCAAGCTGACCTGCATCAGAATAATTTTCTTTATTTTTTTTTCATGCATGTTGACTTAATGGATGTTAATTATTTATTTGTAAGGATATTCAAGCTAACTTGACATTGTATTTCATATATATGAAAGTCAAGTTGTGGATTGAATAGTGTAAGTGTTGGAGAAGATAAGATGTGAATTAAGAAGGATATTTAATTGAGGGTAGAATATCCATGGAGCTGCAAAGAATATTTTGATCAAGGAGGATCCAGAGGATAAGCAAAAATACTAATATGAATTTGCAATCCAATTGCTTCATCAATTAGGTCAATCATTGTTACTCTCTAACAGTGAAGAAATCTCTTAATAGAGTTGACTTAACAATCATTTTGTAAATCCTCTAACCATGTGGCATTTCTAGATTGAATTTTCTTAAGACCTCTAACAAGGCCACTCCTAATAGGGTGATTTAAATCCTTTAATAGGGTCACACCTAACAATGTGTTTTGTAACCTTTAACAAGGTTGGCTGCTAATAGGGCTCACTTCATAAGAGTGAAAAGTTGTAACTAGTTACATTGGCGATTTCCCCAAATTGGGTTTCCACATTAAATCTTGGTGTCTCATGAGTTCATGTTATTTCTTATTGCTTTATCTTTTTGAAACTAAGTTACTGAAGGTTAATGCAAATTAATATTTCAAGATTGCTTTGTTAATCAAGTTACAATGAATATCTAGTTCTAACCGAGTTGTGAGTTATAAGAGAGTTTATATTGACATCTAAGGGATTAGGAATTGTTTTTGTGGTAATTGATTCACTCATCCCCTCTCAGTTACTCATCTTATATTTCCAACAATTACATGTTGTCTCCTTGATTTTTCAATATTATATTTGTCTTGATTTGAAGTGGAGTGTGCTTCCTGTTGCCCTATTTATTATTTTATAGTAAAAATAAAAGGAGTTTATTAGGGTTTACTTTAGTGGTGAATATTTTCCAAATGATGAATCTCATTCATTGAGGACCCTAAATTTGGTAATTTTTTTGCACTTTTGGGGTGGTGACGTCATCCACAATTTATAATAATTGGGTCCCACACTCAGGCCAATCACCAATAATGATACATTATCATTTTTATTTTGACGATGACTTCACCAATAGAATCTAATCTTTCCACATGATAAATTAAATATTTTCACCCATAATTTTTGAGGCATGTCTTAATAGATGGTCACATTCGCTAATCTATGGTAAAACTTTAAGTTAGGATATATGTAAAGTACATAAATTTAACAAGTGCTATTATTCTAGAGACTTTCTAAGGTACTTTTTATCCTTCTAATCTTTGGCCTAAAATAGATTATACTATGGACAAGTGACATTATTTTAGAAACTTTCTCTGAAACTTGTTTTACTTTAACTTTTTAGTCCAAAATAGGATTTATATTGTTGATTTAGGATCATCTAACGGTCATTAAAAAGGGTTATTGTATCTTGGATTATACAAATTTATGTTTTCTAGATATTTTTACTTTTGGTCATGATTTTTTGAAATTATTAAAGATTTTCCATTGTTCTACAAAATTTTCATACAACGAATAAAGATCACAAATTAAATTAATTTTTTTCATATTTTGAAAAAAAATTTGCCAATACAAATTAATTTTTTGCCCCTAAAATAATGTTGGATTTGCTAGGATTTTATACATTTTTCCAAAGGGGGCATTCTTAAAGTTATTCTTGGAGTTTATGCTTGAACACCATGTAACTACACGAATGAAGAGTCTTCTTTTTCCTTCCCTTTGCTTTGGTAATAACATATTTTTTCATCTGCATAAACTACTTTATTAATCATAGGGCATTCCCTATTTTTGGTATTTGAGCTGGTTGTTATATTTTAATTGAAATTTTAAGTACTATATAATAAAATTATATATTTATGTTGAAATTTATCTCTTTAAAAGAAAATGATAAATATTTTCATAGTGATTCCTTATCCATACGCATACACTTGATTTTCTTGCAACTTTATCAAATTATATAGATTTATATTATAGTATGCAATATAAAATATACTAGCAGTTGCAAGCTTTTGTGCTTACAACGATGACTTGATAAATTTTTGATAATAAAACTAACACTCGCAACTAAGGAGGTTCAACATATAAGTCAGTAGGAAAATATAGTTATAATTTAAAAGCAAAAAATAAAAATTTAGATTTTTCCACACACACACATATTATTTCTAAACAACTTAAAAGACTTTATGTTATTTTCA
Source organism: Cupressus sempervirens (assembly GCA_028749045.1). Classification (NCBI taxonomy): domain Eukaryota; kingdom Viridiplantae; phylum Streptophyta; class Pinopsida; order Cupressales; family Cupressaceae; genus Cupressus; species Cupressus sempervirens. The sequence goes on from CM053792.1 coordinate 478,811,819, forward strand.
AGAAAATTTACAAATATTTTGATTGCATTTAAATGTGGGCACTGTGGGGAAAACAACAGGGAAGAAAACCCCTTGTGTTGCATGGGACTTTTCAATCTTGAAAGAATAGATTATAGTTTCCTTTGACTTTCTACAAAGATATTTGGAGAGGCATACTCCCCCCCCCACATTATTTTAGTATAAATTTTACATTTATTTCTTGGAAGGTATTCCTTCGTTTACATACTTTATTGATTATATCAAAATATTGAGTTTATAGACTTGTGTTTTTTTATAAGTTTTTGTTTTCTTCTTTCTTCTGATTTAACTTCCTTTTTTCCTTCAAACTTCATCTTTTGGTCTATTACTCTTTGGTACCTAGGTTCTACATCTTCTAAACACTTGTATCTCAATGTTAGTAGTTAGTTCTTAATAAATATTATCTTTCCAAATCTGATAATGCTCAATAGTTATTCTGACTCATAAAGGCTTAATGGTTTGATGTCTTAGAAATCTTCTTGAGATGTTTATTTATTTAAATTGTTATTTGTCTTAATGATTAATTGTGACTTTTTAATTCTACTTTTTATATAACTTTTCCTATTATTAATTTAAAATATATCTTGATTTGATAATTGTAGTTTAATTTTTAATTTATTACACCAGATAGGTAAATGAATCTTGTTGTCCTAATATTGAATATAGATTGGAATTCTCTTTTGTCTATTTCTGCCTTACAAATTAGTAATGACTTAATTTTATTATTACTATCATTTTTGTTAGAAGCTCTTATTATGTATTCTAAGATATTATCTATGAGTTTGAATACTAGGTCATAATGTTACATCCCTATCTGGTCCCTTCTCTTTAATGGGTTTAAGATCTCATTAAATATACTTTGTATATTGTTTTGTTTTTTTTTTTTTTTTTTTTTTTTTTAGTTTTATAGTTCCATATTATCTTAAATTAATGCTTCTTATGAAGAATTATAATCTACCACACAACTCTTTACCAAAGGGATCTTTTATCCAAATTTAGAACGAGGTAAATATATATTTCCATTTCCTTATTTTTCTTACATCATTCTTGCACAAGGGAAATATAGGAAGACATAGAAATATCAGTTGGAATTTTTATAGATTTAATTAGTGGGAAAATTAAAAGGAGAAAGTGATTCACTTTCTTCTTGTTCCTCTTCACTCCTTGATGCATGTAACTCTAGCAAGTTGGAATCCAATATCGAATTACTATCCTAGGCTCATATATTTTCTTCTTCTAGTTAAGATTTCATCCAATTGTTGATATTGGCTAGCATTACATTAAAAAATATCATAAGGAATATAAGATTTATGTTTACCACCGAGAGCCATTGAATGAGGTGATTGGTATAAAAGGTCAAAACTATTGGATACAATCGAATGAGTCTTCTTTGGTCCAATGGAATATCATTATGAAAAGGTCTATAGATATACATGCCATTTCAAATATTAGTTATCACCTTATCTAATTTCCCAATACATTGATGCTTGAATTTCCACTTACATAGTGCTGAAATATTTTCTTTGTCTAGTTCTACTAAGCATGCCATGACTACAAACATGGTTGAAATGTCATTTAGTACTCTCTATTTGTCTATATTTTTGATAAGATAAATAGGTTTTACAGGGACCCTAGAACCCAAAAGTAGCTACATAAACATGGTTGATAATAAGAGAAAGAAGCCCAACAAAAATAAAACAAGTCTAACGACTGATAATAAGCACGAGGCCTAGCCAACAATAGAGGCCAACAAAAAAAGCCAGATCGAACTGTTTATAACAAAACTTAGCAAAAGCCAAAAAAAAAGCCAAACTTAAAACAACAAAAAGACAAAAAGACAAAAAGAGAGGGCTACTCTTCATTCGTCTTCTCAAGATCCTGCATGGTGTGGGCAACCTCATAAATTTTCTGGTGCTCCTCAACCATCTACTCCTGGACTTTCTCTGTTTCCTGGTCCAAACTAGTAAAGGTGATATCAATGGCCATATCATCATCAGATTTGGGTCTACCTCTGTCCTTTCCGTCCTCACCTACTAGCAAACCTCTATCTTTGAACACACTAGTTAAGGAGAGAATATTGTCATTGATTGAATTGAGGAGAGATATCATCTGACTAGCCAAATTATTATTGTAGTTTTCGAGATTTATCTATGTTTTTTACAAACTCTTTCCCTAGTATCTTGAAAAAATCTCTCTTTATGAGGAAATGTGTGTTCTGGAGGACAATTGATAGGTGTATTTTTTATATTGGTTCATCAAAAGCTAATTGAGGTGTTAGACCCCTCAATTTTATCATTGAATTATTTTTTATGAACCTTGGAAGATGATTAATGATAGGTTTGTTTATATAGAGATCTTGATCCTAAATATCAAAATTTAATTTGAATTATGTTAGTTTTAGTGATGTTTGTCATTTAATGTGCATTTGAAATAGCAAAACTAAATATGTTATACCTCACTTCAATGACATATCTTAATTCATGTTAAGAGTGGTACTTTAAGTTTCTAGTATTGTTGAATTTTCTTGTTTAATTTATTTATTTTCTTTTACTATTAATTATAACTATTAGTTTTAATCATATCCTTCCACTTATTTGGTTTGGCTTGGCTACTATTATTCTGATTTTGGGCTCTATTTAGACCATTTTTCAATGAAAATATCCAAACTTTATTTGATTTGATTATGTTTATTAGTGCTTCATTCCTTTAATTTCTTATCTACTTTTAATCTTTTGGAACTTAAAATTTACTTTTTATAGGTTAATAAATACTTAAAAATTGTCCACCTCTATGAATTAAAAGTTACATTACCAATTTTATTCTCATCTATCTACAGCCGAAGGAAAATTCAATTATATTTTCTATTTTAACAATATTTCTATTTGATAACTAGAACAAATTTTACTCCTTTCAATTCTAATATATCATTAATTAATTTATTCAATATATATTTTGAATCAATTCAAATCTAATTTGAATAAAAATATTTATTTTTTGTTATATTACTATGGGTGTTGATCATGCCCATTAGCATATTTGTGTAATCTTAATATGCTTGTTGTTATTGTTGATACTATTTGGTAGAATCTTCTATTTTAGTTAATATTATCTACTTACTTATTTGTAATTTATACCAAATAAACATTTCTAAATAGTACACTTTTTTCCATAGCAACATAACTAGTCAATATAAATTCCTTCTATTTCATTATAGTAATATACTTTACAATATTGTTTCCTTGATTAGGATCTAAAATGCTATAGTCGATAGTTCCTATACATCTTTCACCATTACTATTTCAAACCTATTCAACGAGTGGAGTATAGTTTTCTATGCTCTCCCTTTTTGTTGAACAAAATCCAAAAAGGATTCCTTCCTATATTTCTATATTTGGACATCTATTCTATATTGTACATACTTGAATATATAATTAAAGTATACATACTATTTGCATTTTTAGCCTTATAGTTCAAATTTTGTACTTCATCACCCTTGATCTTTCAAATTTCTTTTGTGTGAACACTAATATTTATTCCTCAACTTTATTTTCATTAACTTCCATCTACCCTACCATATGCACTATTGCTCCCCTTCATTGCTCAATTTATTGAAATTTGAAAACACAGACTCCAATTTTCCCAAATCAGTATAATCAACCGTTGGAGAAGGATTATAACCAAGAATTTGTAAATAACTAAAGAACCAGTTCCAATTTTGATCTTTAATTATACCCCTCCATCAGAGTAAAAACTAAATGCTTTCTCTCATCTTGGGCCATATATTATTGAAATGGAAAAGGGTATCTAATATGTAATACTAGGCCCATTAATTATGTCTTCCAATAAGCTCCCAAGAGGATTCACCATATACTCTTCTGGGTATGGCAATTGTAGGTTTGTAGTGATACTTAACATTGCATGGTCCAGACCTTCTAACTAGGTATCATCAAACAAGTTATTGCAAAGCCATATGATATCCCAATGACCTATATTATCCCCATCCATGCAAGCTATGAGGGAGAAAATAACCCCACTATTAATTCTCCAAGTATATTCATAGTCAAATGATTTCTCACCTAAGGCCCAGATGCTCGCTAGCTTAGACATTTCATCTACTAGTTTTAACATTCTATTCCATCTCTTTGACTTGATACTATATTAGTTAAGATATTAATAAAATAATTTAATTATAAATTATTTTAATATATATTTTTGTACATTTATCATTTCAGAAAATATTTAGAGCTCATGTATAAAATAGATTTAAAAAAATAACATAGAATCAAATGTCATCAAACACTGCAACAAACTTGAGCATGATGATTTAGAGCATATCATTTCTCAAGACAAACAATGTTCAATGGGTATAGGGAATGTTTAATGGGTTGTAGATATTGCAACTATGAAATATTCAATAGTGTTGGTGTAAATAAGTATTCACTATTTACACTTACTTTACTTTACTTAGGTTAATGCATTATTTTTTTATTAGTCAACTAGGAGTATGTGCACTCTTGTGAGTTGTCTTGATGACATCACAGGGGTCCGCATCTCTTTTAAGCACATGTTGTCTACAACACAAGAATATTCTACACACATATGACACTTTTTCATTCTTATCCATTCATCTAGAATGTTGGATAAGGTGCTTAGTTGTCTTATCTCCTAGTTGTTTCTAGAGACATTCTAGGTGCTTCGTGAGAGACCTTTATATATAGGCACTCTTAGTGTGTTTGAACATCACATTCTAAACAAACCAATGTATTAGGACATACTTTGATTAATTGATCATATCCATTTTTGGTCTACAGTTGTGCTTGTGTTTGAGTTCTTAGTTCCTAGGTGAATCTTGCCTTTAGGCAAATTCTTACAAATAGAAATTCATGCAAAATTTGCAAACATCAAACATGATGCATGAGTAATATGATTTAATTGATTGAGTTGAAAAATTTAGAAAAAAAAAAAAATCTCTAATATGTTAACTAAATTATATTTTGGTTGTTATAAATGGACTAAATATAATTCTACATGTACCTAATAAAAAAACCTTGGTTTGAAAGCATTGACATAAAATATTGGTTGAAACTATTGACCGTTGTACTATCTGAAAAGTATACACTTTCTTTGTAAGACTTTTTATCCCTCCCATTAATGATCCCCTAGATCCATGGATGCACTTATGCTCAAAATGTTTCCTTTTCTCAAGTTTCCACATGTTTTTTACCATTCTTTTTCCATCCTTGAGAACTTAGTGTGCATCCACGGTCTAGAAAACCTTGGAGGTCAAGGAAAAGTTTGTCCCTGACTCTAAGGTAAGGGATGATCTCATCCAAAATTCTTGGTAAGGGACGTGGTCCCTCACTTGAGGTATTTTTCCTTGGATACTGGGCCAATTTGGGGTTTTAAAATTTCTTTCTTAGCCTAGTGCAACCGGTCCTTTCATTTTTTATTCTAAAATTGTTATAAAAAGAGGCTTTCTCACTTTTATGGTCATCCACTACACATACAAGGGAATGAATTATTTGTGAAATTTATCCATTATGATGTAGGATCATCCATTTGAGAGTAATATATGTTCAAGTCATCATCCATTCAAGGAATTTCTCAAGGTGCATTCGAGTGTTCAACCCTTCAAGCATTCTAGAGAATACTTACATTCATGGATCTATGATATGACACTTATATATCTATTTAATTTGTGGAGACATCTTTCATCCCACATTATCAATCAACATCTACATGCAATCATTAAAATATTTGTTAAAGTTGATGAAATCTCAAACCCACATCTCCTAAGAATCACCTACATGCAAATACCTATAAAATAAAGAGAGAAGCAAAAGATATGGAGGCTAGAATTCCTAGATCCATAGATTAGACATTCTTGATGAGAAAAAAGATAAATTTCTATAATCATAATTGAATGAATTGTATAATTACAAAGAGAGATCATCCTTTTAAAGGAGATCAAAACCCTAACATGTAACTAACCTAGGTTGCATGATAATAATTAATAAAAGAATTAATTATTATATTCCCAAAGCTTAGCTTAAGTAAACCAGAGATAATAAGTGACTTAATAATTAAATCAATATGATTTAATTAATACAAAATTTTTTTAGTACTCTAACACCCTCCCCCCCCCCCCCCCGCCCCCCCCCCCCTACAAGATAAACTTAGGGAGTAGCTAAAAACCTAGAAAATACTACTGAAAGTAAATTTGGGTCTTGACAACAAGGCTTGATGAGCTACCCAGGCACAACCAAATCTTTGAAAAGAGGAGAAATAGAGAAAATCACATGGAAAAACCCCTAATTCAAACAAAGATAGAAATAATGTTGAAAAGAACTAGTGAAGGACTAAAGAAGCCTCAAACTAGGGAATCTCCTAGAAGATAGGAACAAAATATGACCATGAAGAACAAAATTGAAGCATGTAGAAGCTACAAAGCTCTATCAAAAGTAAATGTTTATTTGAAGAACCTCCACTGAAATAGAACCTAACTAGGTAGAGAAGACTATAATTTGTATTGAATTAGGAGGCACACAAAGGAAAATAACTGAACTAAAAGATACATATGGCATGAAACACCAAATCCTAAAGAGTTGATCAATCAAACATGGAAGGATGCAACCAAAGTAGGAATGAAAAGAAGACTGTATGTATGACAAATGATCCATCTCACCAAAATGCATAGGTACCTAGCCACTGCATCCACCTAGTACAAAGGAACAAATACCAAATACATGGATCACTCCATTGAACCAAGGAATCATGAGAAACAATACAAGAATCCCCCCATAATGCAGACAAGGGTGAGGTGACATGCAACTAGAAAAGTGGGCCAAAAGAACTACATGTCAAGGAACCACAATCAAGATGCACAAAAGAGTGCATATGTGTGTACTAAGATAATCAATCTTAGACCTGTCATGTAGCTAATGTCTTAGAAGAAATACTCACTAGTCAAAGGAAGATGGAAAATAAAGGCAAAACATTGATCCCCCATGGCACATTAATCAAAGAGTGCATGTACAATAAGGAACAAGATATGGTGAATTCCAAGAATATAATAATCTACATGAGTGTCCTTTGAAATTGCTTGAATTAGAAGGAAAAACAAGGAAAAATCAACTAAAACAAAAATAAGGTTGATACAATAGACAGTACAAACCATGATGAATCATCTGAAGCAACAAAATTGATCCCCAAACTTGAAAAAACAAAAAAATTCCACTAGAATGCAAAACTTCAAAAGATTGAATACAATAAACTTGAGAAAAATATAGAAAAACAACCAACATCACTTGAAAGAGATCAAAAAGATATTCTAACGATATCAATAATCCCCAAATTGAAGATCAAATGCTCAAGATATGTCTCCTAGAGTGCTAAAATAACCCCTAATTTTGATAGTAGTAAAAGCCATCAAAAAAGCATCAAAACTAAAAATGACCTAACCATTGTGATGGGCTTGGAACCATCTTTCTAGTGATATCTCATTTGTGGAAAATGGAGTCGGTACACCCAAGATATGAGAAAAACTGATGGTACATCCAAACAAGGCCTAAATGGGTGGCAATAGTGTTGATGCAATGTTGCCACCAACATGTGACGAGAATAAACTTGACAGTCAAACAACCATCGAAGAAAAAAATGCCATTAAAAATGACCCCTACCCAAAAAATATTGGATCATTGAAAATAAGATAGGAAACAAAAGGTCAATTCTGAAAGAAAAAATGGGTTGCCAAAATCTCCTCATTTGCCAAAAAAAAATTGGCCAAACACCCATGCATCTGCTATAAATCTTCCTTCACCACTGGTTAAAATGAGGCAAGGAGGAGCCACATGGTGATTGGGGGACATGAGGCCCCCCCCTTAGAAATAACATACAAACTATTGAAAATCTCCATTAAATCATGCATGAACAAAGCATGCAGGAGGGGCCTGGAAATCAAATAAGAACTGAAACCACCAACCAAAAAACTTAATATCATTGACATGGATGCATGCAAGGAATGTGTAAATCAAGGGAAAGAGTGCCAAAGAATTCAAAGGGCCAAAAACCACAGTGACATGCCCCAAACCCTATACATGCAAAATAAACAATATTGGCCATAAATTTTAATTGAAGGCACAGTCAAAGGCTAAAATCTGTGGACCCACATAAGCTAGATGAGGTAGAGTTTGGAGTGCATATTGCATACAAAACAAAGCACTATCAAATGATAATGGACCCTCAAATCATGGGAGGAGAGTGATTTGATGAGTTGTGGTGCCAATAAAAAATGTGCATCTAATTGAGAGGAGGATCAGAAATCAAGCACTCCCCTACATGTAGTTTGGCCTTGTTTCCAACATCCATGTATGCCATAACACAAGTTCAATTTCCAACCATCAAACATGCCAAGAAAAATTTGGCTAGACCATGGGCTTCAAACGAAAAATGATGTCGAGGCTTGAGATAGAAGTCAATGTCCAACTCAAACTTAACTCGATGCCAAAAATAATTTTTCACCAAAAAGGTTGGAAGAAGTCAAAGAAGACACAAGAAGATTGCACATCACCCAAGAAGAAGATATGCCTCGCTATGTGGCTACATCCAAAAACAAAACTGCATCCATACATAACTATAGGATACCACCATCAATGCCAAAAAATATAGCTTAAAAAAAGAAACTACCAAGTGAAAAAAGAAATCCACCAAAGCAAAAGCAAGAAACCACTTATGGAGCCCAAGACTACCACCAAAAAATGCAAGCAACCACCAAACTATAGTTGATACAAAGAAACTGTCAATTGAACACCAAAACCATGGTGAATAACCATGTTTTGTAAAATAAATAAATAAGGCCATAGGATTGGTCCACATAGGTCATGTGGAAAGAACTTTTAGCTGGATCTATAGGTGTAGGTGGCATAGAATCTAAGCACCTCCCAAAAAAAGGAACGAGTGGGAAACCTGAGGCCCAAACAATGAAAATAAATGAAGAGATAGGTTCAAAAATATGTAAACCAAGACACTGTGGATGTGGTCCCAAGATAGGTAAGTGTGCATAGGGTACAAGGTGTGACAACGTAGAAAAGGCATGCCTAATAACTTTGTGTGCACAAGGTAAAAGGCCTTCCTTTTAAAACATGTGCTCATTTTCCATATAGAAGCCCACAACAATTTTATATAATTTTTGAACAAAAATAATTTTTTTCAAAGAAAATATCTGAGTATTGCCACATTGATTTGCATGCCTAGGTAAAAAATGCCCTCACTACAAAATTTTTTTACCTCATATTTCAATAGTATCCAAATTGGACTTATTTAATATGGAAATGAAGATTTTAAAGCATTCTAAGCTCAATGGTGATGTTTGTTTGTGCTCAAAGTGCTCCAAAAAAAAGGTCCTCCCTAGATCCAATATAAAATCCTGTGAAAGCCATAGATCTAAAAACCGATGCCAAGTCTCTCACAAACATAATAGGGGTATGAAGATTTGGAGCTTTGATACCATGTTGAAGTTGATGAAAGCTCTACGCCATAGCTCCCAAGAATCACTTGAATGCAAACACCTATCACAAAAAGAGAGAAGCAAAAGCTATGGAGGCTAGAATTCCTAGATCCACAAATCAGACATTCTTGATGAGAAAAAGATTGATTTCTATAAACAAAAGTGATGATTTGTATAATTAAAAAGAGAGATCATCATAATAAAGGAGATCAAAACCCTAATAGGTAACTAACCTAGGTTTCATTATAATAATTAATAAAATAATTTATTATTATATGCCCAAAGTTTCGCTTAAGTAAACTAGAAATAATAAGTGACTTTATAATTAAATCAAAATGATTTAATTAATAAGAAAAAAAACTTTATTGCTCTAACAATATCTTTTTGGATAGTGGATTCAAATCCATCGATGAATATTTTATAAGTTAGGTGAATACTTACATTTGTCTTGTTTTCTCACACTTTCTCTTTCCATGGTTGATTCCTCAAGTAAAGCTTGACCAAGACAAGCCCCCTACACCCCCCAACATAATATAATTTTTCTTGTGTGTAGATGCAGATTTATAGATTTTTTAGAGAAACAAAATCAGATTTAGAACTAGGTTTTCAAGTTGTGGGTTAAAAGAACAAGTACCTATCACAGTTTAGGCTAGTTGGATAGGCTCGGTTGAATAGGACTCAACCAAAGAATATTCCAAGTGTTATTCTTCATTAAAGAAAAATATCCCACATAAATGACCCTATATTACTCAAGGTGAATTATCACCTATCAAAACATTTGAGGATCATCTAAAGATGCATGAATCATGCATGAGTACAACAACTAGTTGAATGAACATTTTCCAAAGAGTCAACCACCTCAATAGTAAGATGAGCTCACTTGGAAAATTCCAATTATTTGGTGGTGGTGGTGAAGGTGGGAATCATTTTCATCATCCTTAGTAGACATGAAATCTCCAAGAGATGAAGAGTAAGTACTAGGCAATGAGGGAGAAAATGGTGATGAATAACCCATTTAAGAATAGTGCTCATCAAATTGGACATCTCACTAAAATAAGTCCTACTTGGAATTAAGATCAAAAAACCTATCCACATTCACATCCTCACATTAGCCAGCAAATATGAGTGATTGTCTCTTCCTTTTCATGGATTTCCTTTGATCATCTAGAATAAAAGTCCAAGCCTCACTAAAAAAAAATCACAGATTGTAGAACAATAGGCTTGACATGAGACCAAGCGTCCTTAGGAGTTATATATCGTAATGCCTCATGAGGCATCTAATTCTAAGTATATTTGGAAAAATTCACCACCTCACCCCAAAAAGAAGATTGAATACCTTGAGACTGTATCAGGGTAAAAGAACAATCAACTTTGACACTTTTTATAAAAGAAAAGGTTAACAATAGTAAAACTGATAAACTTCAATGACCAAAATACCATATTTCTATAAGGAATTTCAAGATGATGTAAAATGATGAGATGTGTTAAACAATATGAAGATTATGAATATAATTTTTAAAAATATTTTTGAATTAAGAATTTCTATATTTTAAAAATATTTAAAGTTAATTTTTATTGTTGAAAATTCCTGAAATCAGGGGTTTTATTTCCCCCCCACAAAACTATATGCCAAAAATATTTTGTTGGTCTGAATTTAAAATATATTCTAGAAGACATGTATAGCCAGCAGAGGAAAAAAGAAATATTCATTTTTTATCTATATTTTGTGATTTATATATTTTCAAAGTCAAACCTTTTAGAAATTCATAGTTTTATCTCACACCATCATTTCCATATCAAATCCATACCAAACACACACACACAAAAATATGTTCTTAAAGAGGATTCTCTCCTCTAGTACAACATATAAACTTTATATTTTTTAGATACAATTTACTATTTTTCTTTTATTTTTGAATCTACCACTTTTAAAAACTTAACATACCTACTTTCATTCTTTAATAAATTAAATATTATTTTTGTACTTCAATCTCTATAAAAATCATGTGGTGAGATTTGGGATTGAGAGACCTATAAAATTTTCCTTTTGGTTTTTCATGTTTGTTAAATTTTAATTGGAAAATTAGGCCTTAAAGTTCATAATTTCAATAAAACACATATTTGGTTGATGTTGCTACCACACAAGCCACATTAGGGCACTTGTTTGAGTCAAACTTGGCCAAGTACCCCTGGGCCGAGCCAATTTATGGTTGGCCCATCGTTGTATAGTCCCATGGGTGCTAGTGGCTCATATAAAAGAGGGATACAAATTGTCATTTTGAAAGGAAATTTAATCAAGTAATTTTCCTCTACTTATTGTTGGCTACTTAATTGGTGCTTTGGGATGAGATAATGGAAAATCAAATTTATCTATTGTGGAGTATTGAAATGATTTGTTTGAATATTTCAAATATAATGGAAAGTAAAAGAAAAAGAGCAAAGAAATATGGCCAAAAGAGGCATGACAAAATGAAAGGACATAGAAAACATGCTCGGCAAGTTGTTGCAGATGAATACATACCTATTACCGTTGAAGGTGAAGAGATACCTATTAATTTTGAAGACAAAGAGGTACCTATTATTGTTGAAGAGAATACAAGTCAAGATTGGGAGATGTTGGTGCCAGTAATCAAAATATTTTTTCTAGCATGGAACATTTGATGAAATTGAATGAAGATTATCTTTTTAATCAAGTTTCATATGAAGACATGGTACTTGATAGTATAATCAAATTAAATCTTAGAAAATTGTGGGAAGAAAATTTTGAGTATAAATATTTGATAGAAAAAGCACAAATATTTGTCAGATTATTCAAAAAAATAGAAATGACACTAGTTCTAGAGTTTTTGAGTGTTAACAATAATAAATCACTGGAAGGTCAAGTAAAAGAAATAGTATTTGAAAATTTTCTTGATTCTTTGAATTTTGTCAAGAGTAAACATCAAGGAGCCAATTCAGCTAATGCACATAGACCATTCATGACTATGATTTCTAGCAAAAGGTTGACATATAAAAGATAAGTTCAAGCAATTTCTAGTTTACTAAATATTTCAAGAAGAACTATTCAAAAGTATATTTGAAGAAGAAACATGTTAAATAAAAATATTGAAAACAACTGGGTCATTATTTGTCGACTTATCGAAAAGACAACATTTTTGAACATGTAAGAAGACATGTCATTGAATATTGGAGCAGTCACTCTCATGTTTCATCTAATAGAAGGGATGTTTTACAAATAAGATATGAAGAGACTAGTAGAAATATTTGATATCCAAAACATTTTGATAAAAACTTATATATTTGAAAATAGGTCAAAGAAAGTTTGAGATGTTGCGCCCTTCCTTCGTACACATAAATAAGGTTCATGAAAACTTTTTTTTTCCAAAATCATGTTGAGTTTCATGTATATAAATCAAATCATATAAAATTGCATGCCTTAAGTTAATAAAGATGTGGTTGTCGTTAGAAATAAAACACAATTTGTGAAGTCCATTCTATGTGATAAATCAGATGATGCAGACAATCTAAATGTCCACTATATAAAAGGTGAATGCATTCATTGTGGACATTTGTAAAAAATATCATTTCAAACTGAGAATATTGATGTTACAATTAGTTGTGTGCAAGAGATCTAAATACTAGACATACAAAACAAAGACTGGACAAGAGTAATAATAAAAATTGTGTTGAATAAGAGTGGATTGCCCTACCTTGAGTTTATGACTAGATTTCATACTATTATTTATCTACACATTCAAATTTTTCATGGTGCATGATGGAAAGCCAAGCAATTTTGTGAATCTAAAAAGTCTTTCCCACCTAGTTGTATTCTTTCAATTATAGATTTTTCTAAGAACTATACATTTTCCCCTCAACTACAGTTATAAGCACAATATTTTCATTATGACCAAGTTGCAATATATATACAAGTGACTTACAAACATGCACAATTTCACTTGGATGTGGCAGAAAGTACTCAAAATGAGCACATTATCATCAAGGAGGTGCATTTTTATATTAGTGATGATAAGGTACATGATAGGAGCTATGTGGCTCATTATTTTGGAATATTTTTTGATGATCTTGCACAACTTGGTATATATGCTTCTCAATATTGGATTTGGTTTGACATTTGTCCGAGTAAGTTACATATGTATTAGATCTCTAGCTTTTCAAAACTAATTTTAAATTTTAAATTATGTCATTTAAATTTTAAATTCATCTATATTGGTTTATACATGTATGTATGTAAATATTATATTAACAAATTTGTAAATTGTAGGGAAATTTAAATCTACAAAAGTGTTTAACTAGTTAGCAATACAATGTAGTACTAGTCACAATATTAAGTTCATCCAATTTTTATTTTTTTAAGTGGACTTGAAAAAGGAGAGAACAATAGAATAGGGTCATGTGTAAAGCATGCACTGCAACACCATGAACTTCAAGGTAGAAAGACATTGGTTTTTATTTTTTTAATGTTTCATGTAGCTCTTTTTTTTATGTAGGTGACGCAATAGAGAATTCAAATAAATTTGTTGAATGGTGCCAATCTCATTTTTCTAGTTGGGACACAAAATACAACAAACGTTATTTTTGGGATGTGAAAGGTAAAAAAGTGTTGAATTAATTTAGATAATTTAAAGAAAAACTTCTATTTTTATGAATTTCAACTTTGTATATATGTAAATTTCTTCTTCTCTGTTGTTGGTAGATAACTATTTAATATCATATTTTTATGTACATGCTTGACATATATTGATTGATCTAATCCATATAATTGTCAATCCATTGTTGGAATAAGAAGTATGCATCAAGTAATGACTATAACACAACATAAGCATTCATTAATTCAAGTAAGAGGTAAATCATGTCTTTATGATGATTGTGTTGAAAATAATCCAATGAGTCAATGCAAGAATGTTGCAAATGGATATGTTTCAAGATGGAATTTTAAAGAGATAGTTAGACATTATCATTTTGTAGAATATTATGAAATCCTAGATATTCATAATCCTTTATATGATGTTGATTACAAATGTATCTCTAATTTAGTTTTTACAGGTGTATATTATTGAGCATGCACATGTACATATATATACTTATATGTGTGCATTTTTACATGTAATGGACCATTCTGTTAAAATACAAGGTGATTTATAGTGCACATTAATAAAGTTTAATTAATTTATACATATCTAATCTAGATTCATGTGTGCATGTACATGCAATATTTTTGTTGTGGTTGTTGATTTTGATAATATAGAAGGTGTGGACTACTATCTTCTTAGAAGCACTAAAGAAAAAATAAAGTTTCCAAAACTAGCCATAAATGATGATTGACAAATCATATCCAACTGGTTTAGTTATTACTGAAGGCACATATTATTAGCAAGAAAAGATTAACGAAAATGGAGTTCAATTTATTGAATACATGGGTGGCTAGAAAGTTCTACATTACAGTCACTTGGTCATAGGCACAAAATTAGAATTTAATATAGTGCCAAGAAGAGGACATGGAAAGAAAAAGTGGAAATTGCATATTGAAGAGACTAATTGTTTTTTGGAGATCATAAAAGATAGGGAGGATCTAGACTATATGTATGAAGAACTTTAGACTATCTAGATTATTTTTTGTAGATCTCTAGATTACATTCAAATTTAAAGTTGGATCAAATGAAATTAAATTCATGTGGCTTTGATGGTTCCATGACTATATTATTTCTTGATGAGTTGTTTGTTTTGAAATGAATTTACATTTTTTTGAACTATATTATTATCTAGAGATGTATTTTATACATATATGTGACATGAGTGAGTCCACATGGTTTTGATGGTTCAATGAGTACATATTATTTGTTGTCAAGACTTTTTTTGTGTTTTGAAATGAGTTTATGTTATTTTGAAAGTCTTTTATTTTGAAAGATATATTGAGATCCAGATATATTATTCGTACCTGTAAATGAATGAATATGTGAATTACAACTCTCTAGGTCCCCTTAAGGAGCACATGAATCCTAATTACCCTATGTGTACCTATAATTGTACCAAAAGGGATCCCCATGAGTTTAAATCTAATATAAGACTTCTTATTGCCTAATCTAACCTATTATATGTAATTAAGACTCATTAAGGCCCATTGTGTTAACTATAACATACTTGATGACCTAGTAGTCTCACTAGGTCCCCTTAAGCCAAGCATGTATCCTAATTACCTATAAGTGTACAAAAAGGTGTCTGTATGTGGAGAAACCTAATATAAGATGAATTATTAGTATACCATATTAAGACCCATTATTACCCATTTTGTAAGCTATAACACACAAGATGACCTAGTAGACTCACTAGGTCCCCTTAAGCCAAACATGTATCCTAATTACCTATAAGTATACCAAAAGGGGTCCCCACATGGATAAATATAATAAAATAATAATTATTACCTAATAAAACCTATTATTCCCTATTAAATCCAATAGGACCCATTATGTAAGCTATAACACACATAATGACCTAGTAGTCTCACCAGGTCCCCTTAAGCCAAACATGGTCCTAATTACCTATAAGTGTACCAAAAGGGGTCCCAACATGATCAAACCTAATAGAAGTTGAATTATTACAAAATTGAACATATTACATGATATTATGACCCATCAGGACCCATTATTGAGACATCATGACCCCATTTGGTACACTTATAGGTAATTAGGATCATGTTTGACTTATGGGGACCTAGCAAGTCTACTTTGTCATTATGTGTGTTATAGTTTACACAATGGGACCTAATGGGTATAAATAGAATTTAATAGCTTATATTAGATAATAATTCATTTTATACTAGGTTTCACCACATCAGGACCCCTTTTGGTACACTTATAGGTAATTAGGATAAATGTTTGGCTTAAGGGGACCTAGTGAGACTACTAGGTCATTATGTGTGTTATAGCTTACATAATGGGTCCTAATGGGTTTTAATATCATGTAATAGGTTGGATTAGGTAATAATGTCTCTTATATTAGGTTTCTCCACATTAGGTCCCCTTTTGGTACACTTATAGGTAATTAGGATCATGTTTGGCTTAAGGGGACCTAATGAGTCTACTAGGTCATTATGTGTGTTATAGCTTTAAAAATGGGTCATGATGGGTCTTAATAGTGTGTAATAGGTTTTATAAGGTAATAATGTGTCTTATATTAGGTTTCCTCACATAGGGGCCCCTTTGGGTACACAATGGGTCCTAATGATTCTTAATAGGATGTAATAGGTGTATGTTCATTTGATGTTTAGGACTTATATATGTATACATGTGCATTTCATGTTTTTCTCTTATATGTGTAAGTTTATTTAATACTTGGGACTTATATATACATACATCACATTCATTTCATGTTTCCTCTTATATGTGTATGTTTATTTCATGTTTAGGACTTCTATAAGTTAAATCATGTAAATTGAACCAATCATGCCCTATTTAGGACTTATAGACATACATGTACACATGTTCAATTCTAACTTTTCTCTTGTATGTGTATTTTCATTTCATGTTTAGGAATTATATATGTATACAAGTTCATTTAAATGTTTTCCTCTTATATGTGAATGCTTAATTAATGTTTAGGACTTATATATACATACATCATGTTTCCTCTTATATGTGTGCTTATTTCATGTTTAGCGCTCATATATGTTGAATCATGTAAATTAGAAACATATATCTCATGTATCTCTAATGTCATAAAATATATAATTTTGAACAATCATCTAGAATTGAAAAAATCATATCTAATTATTAACTATACACTATAATGAACATATTTCAAATTTGTTGTTATCTCTAACTATTGTTGTCTATTAGTGTCAAACACTAATTCATGTACTAGGTAGAGTTAGAAGGTCATCATTGTCACTAAACTACTCTATATAGGTTGAATCATGAGATACACTTATAAATAAACATGTATATATTGAACTCTATAGGAGTCAAAAAAGTCTTTGGTCGTCGAGTATTTTCAATGAGATTCAATTTTAATGTTTACTGAGAAGTTTGAGCATATTGATATTGAGTTACATAGAAGGTACTGAGCATAGTAGAGATGAAGTGTCAGCAACATATACAGTGAATGCTAAGTGTCAGAGATAGTAAGTGCAAAGAAATGCAGAATTCACATTCAAGTTAGGAATAATACAAACATTTAGGTAAACCATTCCAGACCAACAAAGACAAGATATTTAATAATTATAGAGGTTATTACACATTTTATGATGTAAATCACAGATCCCTATGCTCTATGATGAACCAATTAGATGAAGAGGCAAAATAAGGAATCATCTAGAAAACTCTTTATGAAATCTTTAAATAGAGAAGATCTAGACCTATTTTGATATGGAGATTTGATATGGATATAGAGATGAGAAGGAGAGAACAAGCTATTCATGTGATTCAAGTGTGAATGTGCAAACATTGCAAAAGAGGAAAAGTGTTATTTTATTCCTAACAAAGAAAACAACCTTGTCAAAGTAGTGAAGGACATCAAAGCTTTATCGGATCAGAGATCAAATCATATTGAAAAGAGGAGATCCAAAAATAGCTTATCAAAGAAGATTGAGGATTGGGTATTGAATTAGTTTTAACAAATTAAAATAGGGCGAATCTCTAAACAAAGTGGTCTTAATAGATCTTTTTAAATCTCCTAACAAAGTCCTTTCTTTATTGTAAGTGTAAAATCCTCTAATAGGGTGAGATCTAACAACCTCAAAAGCTTTTAACAAGGTAAACCCCTCATAGGATAGATCATTGGATATGGTCAAACATTGTAACCCTAATAGGTTAACTTTATTACTATAGTAGTGAATATTTGTGGGTGTCATCCCCACCCCAATTTTACCTTCACTTTGAAGTGTTTATGGGTAACCAAATCTTTGTGTCATGTGATTACTTTTCATACATGTGATTGATATATTAGATCTATATGTTATTACAATTTGATTATATAAGTTATGCATACAATTGGATATGAGATGGTTAATGTGGTGAATACAGTATGCATTGTTAAACTATTAAAGGTGTTATAGATCTTGATTCACCATCCCTCCCCCGTTAGTATCTTGAGTTCCAATTAAGACTTCCAAAAAAATCATCTAGAATTGAAAAAATTGAATATATAGAATCATCAATCAAATGCATACAATTTGTACTTATATTTAATGTTTAATCATCTAAAGTTTCAAATCAATCACATGTAATCATGTAAACCTATAAATTAAATCACCTAAATTGAACCAATCATGTGTCTAATCATTAATTAGAAAATATATTTTAAGATTTGTTGGAAATATAAGAGGAGTAACTAAGAGGGGAGGGGTGAATCAATTACCACAAAAATAAAGCTCAGATCCCTTAGATGTCAGTACAAAATAAACTTTGAAAACTAAACTTTGTTGATGCTCGGTAAACACACAGGAAAATGTTGTAACTCAGTAAACACTAAAAATGCTTAGCAAAAACTTAACATGAAAATCTTAAGATATTATCTGTGATTATTAATACTTTAACTTAGGTACAAACAAATAAGAAAAATAGCATGAACACATTTTACACCAAGGTTTAACATGGAATCCTAGTTTGTGAAAAACCACCAATTGCAACTAGTTACTAATTTTCACTCTTCTAAAGTAAGCACTATTAGTAGCCAACCTTGTTAAAGGTTACAAAACACATTGTTAGGCGTGACCCTGCTAGAGGATTTAATCAGCCTATTAGGAGTGGCCTTGTTAGAGGTCTTTGGACAATTCAATAGAAATGCCACCTTGTTAGAGGATTTACAAATAGCTATAAGCTGACTCTATTAAGAAATTTAGATCACTGCTACAATGGTTAGAGAGTAACAATGAGATGGCTCGATTATGGATGCAACTAAATTACTGATTACAAATCTCAATTCTAGCTTGTGTACTTGATCCTTCTTGATCAAGTATATCTTTTTAGCTCCACAAGGATATTATGCTTATCCTTCTGATTTGCTTCCTCTTAGCATCATTAAATCTTCAAATTATCTTTCATTCATTCACACACTTTCTAAATCTCAACTTGACCTTATATTTATATCTTTGTTATTGTCAAGTCAACTATAATATAACTTAGATTAATTAATATTTATCTCCTCAATCAGCTAGAACCAACAAATAAATGAATTGAACTCAATATGTAAAAACAAGAAAATCCTTAGCTAGCCGACCTTGCTCGGTAGACCCTAACTTTGAAATGATTTTTCTATGTTAACCAAGTGAAGTTGCTCAACATTGCATATTCACAAAGTTCCTTTGGTAACCAAGTGAGCTCGATCAACACTGGTTCCATCCAACATTTCCTTCATTAAATGAGTGAGCTCGGTTAACACTCAACTTCTGTAAACTTTCCTTTGGTACCCAAGTGAACTCAATAGATACTATCTTTTGAACTAGGAAAACTCTAGAATGCTCAATAGACATAGAAAATTGTCTTCAATGCCTAAGTGAGATCGACATACATTGACTGGTGATGATATGACATTTTGTGTAACATGAAAGACAATACACAATTAATCAATTGTTCCAACAATCTCCCTCTTTGGCATTGATGGCAACACAATATGTCATAATGTAATGAAATTTTTAGAGTAGGAATAAAGTAAGGAATTATCACTAGTTTCATTTTGATTCTCATCCATGAGAACTCCCTCTATTAGTGTGAACTCTTTATGCCTTTAGTTTCTCCCTCTGTCAAAAAACTTCTATCTACTAGAATTTCTTCTGATAGAAAACTCTGTCTTTGATTTTAGACCAAGTTCATTCTCCCTTTTTACATTTTTTACTCTTTTTCTTATAAAATTTCTATGAGATGTGATAGAAAAATTCTCCCTCTTTGAAATTTCATGCCAAAGATGATGTTCAGTGAATGTTAATGTACCTCAAGTACTGATCCATTTACAATATACCCTTGTCAATATTGCACCAATTGAATGATCTTCAACATGCTCTAGTCGATGCATCACTAAAATTTATTTAATGTGCTTCAGATAGGGGAATGAACCTTAGCTTACCTCTTAGATACATAAATGGATCCTTAAGTAATGGCTCGGTGAATATGTTTGCAATTTGTTCTTTTGTATTCAAAGATTTCAATCTTACTTCTTTATCTTGTACCAATTCTCTTAAGAAATGATATTTTATAGAAATGTGTTTTGTTTTGGTATGCATCACTAAATTCTTTGATATATTGATATCACTGGTGTTATCATAGTATATAAAGTTACTGGATCCTTGATCTCTATTTTCATACCTACCAATAGTTGTTTCAACCAAAAAACACTAGAAAATTTGACTGCTGCTACCACATATTCTGCCTCTATTGTGGACTGAGAGATATAATTTTGTTTCTTGCTTTCCAAGATACTAGTCTTTTACTAAGAAAGACTAGTCCACCACTGATGCTTTTCCTATCATCAATACTTCCTACCCAATTAGCATCTGTGAATACTTTTAAATCCAAATTGCCTCCTAAAATTTGTACCATAAACCATATTCTTTAGAAACTTTTAGATATCTCATGATTCTTTTGATTGCTATCATGTAAATTTCTTTGGTATTTGTTGAGAATCTTTCCACCATACCAACTGCTAATGCAATATCAGGTGTTGTATGCACTACATACTAAAATTTTCCAATCATTGATATGTGTGTGGTCTGATCTACTTCTTTGGAATCATCATTTTTGGAAGGTTAATGTCTAGTAGACATAGCAGTTCCAACTAATCTTGAATCTTCCATTTCAAATTTCTTTAGTATCTCTTGTTGGTCTCAAATTAATTTTGACAATTGAGTGTCAACATAGTTAAGAAATTTCTAAGTTAGTGCCAAGTATAATATAGATGTCAAGCTATAGTATGTGCCAAGCCAGAAGTTCAACAGATGCCAAGTTATTCAAGTACTGAGCAAGTTTCAAGTGTCAAGTGACAATTGATGTTTAGCCAATATACATGTCAAGTAAAGTATAGGAGCCAAGCAAGACAAAGTTACTATAGGAGCTAAGCAAGACAAAATTCCTATATGTGTCGAGCACCAGTATTTAGTAAGTACTGAGTAACATAGAATCAACATAAGTGTTTGTGCCCTCTAAAACTCTAATGTAAACCATTTTTGAGCCGACTCAAGATGAATCTTGAAGGATCTAAAAGATAAGATTGAATCTATTGCATCCCCTATGCAATCAGCATGCAACCAATCAGAAAAATGGAAAGAGCAGCAACCAATCAAAAAAAATGGAAAGAATTGAGTGAGAAAGATAGATGAATCTCAATCCTAGATTCATACCTAACCTTAAGTCTCAAAAATTTTATAAGGAGGATGAAACCCCATAATTTAGTATCGTGTGGGAATGCATGAGTGAATGCTAGAGAAGTTTTGAAAGGGGTGAAAGGACTTAGAAGAAGAACAACATTGTAGAATTAGGTTATCAGAATAGGGTATTAGCACTTCAAATAGAGTTATATTAGATCAAGAATGATCAGATCAAATTGGACTAAACAAGGATCAACACATTCTACTATACTTTCTAGCCATTGTAATATGAGAATGAAAATCCTATGATGATAGGTTGGTTTAATAGCCATATTGTAAATCCTTAATAGGATGTTAAATCCTTTAATAGGGTGACATTCCAAGTGAATGTTTGTAAATCCTATAGACAGGTCACTTTTAACAAGGTGTAGAGCCTTTAATAGGGCAGGCCTCTCATAGGGCAGACCATTGATGATGGTCAAAATTTGTAACCTTAATCAATTACATATTACTATAGTGATAAGTTGTGGATGTCATCCCCACCCTAGTTTTACCTTCTCATTTTGGAGGGTTTCTGGGTGATCAAATCTGGTGTTATCTATTTTCATGCATGCCTTTACTTTCATGTTTATTAGAAGATGTTAGATGCATGTGATTGATTTCAGTTAAATAGTTTAAGAGGTTAAAGTTGGGTACTTTTGTTTCACCCCCCTGCCCCTCAAAAGTATTCTTCTCACTTGTGAATTCCAACAACTGGTATCAAAGTTGAGTTCTCACAAGGAGAAGCCTTATAGCTTAGAGAAAAAATCTAAAATGAAAGTCTAAAAACTTGGGAATATCATAAAGAACTAGAAGATTGAGATATGTCTCATTCTACATTCCTTGGAAGAAGCTAGGGAAGAATTGAGAAAATCCTTATATAGAAGAAGAGAGATTACCATAACTAAGAATGATACATAGTACAAGGAGATTGACACCTCAAAAGTGTTTGCTAATGGAAATTCCAAGGAGTTTGATGCAGCAATAGCATTCTGATGGAGAAGAATAGAACTCAAGAAGAAGAAATAAGAACTCTCAAGATTGAACAAGAATCTCAAGCCATGATGCTTTGTGAAGTGTCTGGATAGAAGAAAAGAGCTATTTAAGATAAGGCTATGATAGAAGACAAGAGAAACCTAGCCAAAAGATAGGAGGAAAAGTCAATTGAGCTTGCAACAATTTCTAACATGCAGCTAGACACCCTAAGCCAGATGATGAATGCACATCATGAACTAAATGTCAAGGACGTTGAGATCTCCACACTAAAGATGCAAAATGAACAATTGAAAAATGACTTGAGAAGAGAGAAGGAAAATATAGAAAGATTCAACAAACCTAATGAAGATATCAAGTATTTTGAATAGCTACTAAAGACACCAAGATCCAGTAATGACACTTCAGGACTAGGTTACACCAACACTGAAAAAGGAAAGTCATCCAAGACTGCAGAATAAAGAAGTAACAAAGGTAAGAATACTAAACTCACTTGTCATTTTTGTAGTAAAAAGGGACATACCTCTAATCTGTATAGGAGAAAGAATTCCAAACCTAAAAACATGGGTCATTATCACAAGTGCAATAAGCTAGGTCATTAGGCACATGACTGCAGGACTAGAACCATCAAAACACCAAGATTTTAAGGTCACTGCTACAATTGCAAGAAGTATGGACATAGAGCTTTTGAGTGTAGATCAAAGCCTATGTGGACACCTAATCAACTAGAAAGGTCAAATAATCATTGACATCACTACAATTGGGACTACAACACTAGGCAAAGTTGTCACTACTGTCAAGAGTATGGACACATCCATGAAAATTGCGTAAGAACACATTTCAGTGGAAACTATAGTAGATGGTTGAGCCAAACTACATGCTTCATTTCTTTGAAAACTTAACACACCAACAGAAATTGCCCAACAAGGTTAAAGGCACCCAACTCAAAGTTCAACAAAGGAAAAGGTAAGGTAGATGTTGAACACATCAAAGGAGAGATGAATAAAACATAGAAGTAGCACATCCAATAAAGGGATCACTTCACCTAAAGGGTCAAGTGGTCATATTTCATCCAACTAAGAAAAAGAAGGTATCTAAGATTGATATACAAAGCTTTATCATACATCAGTTCAAAGACAAGTAAGTACTATAATGGATAGATCAACATGAATAGGGATGCAAAGTTAAAATTTCAAGTTTTCACAAGTAATGCCAAGTAAGGAGAGTTTCCTTCAAAAGACAAATAAAATTCTAGTATATGCCGAGCTATTTACCAAAGTTAGTAGAAGCCAAGTGATTAGTTGTAGTTGAGTTAGTAGTGGATGTTGAGCGAAGGGGAATTTGTATTGAAGCTAAGTGAGTGAAACTCTAGTGTATGTTGAGTGTTGGGAAGACAATGGAAGCCGAGTTAAGAAGAATTGCTTAAGGAGCCGAGTGGATAGTTGTAAATGCACTAAGCATTAAATGCTATGAAGTAAGGGTATATGATTGCATTTTGAATCATTTTTCACCATTGTGAGCAAAGAGCAAAAGGCAAGAAGAGTGTAGAACAATTTCCAAGAAGAGTTTGAAGCATTTGAGAAGATCTCAACATAGTTTCAACAATTCAAGGTATTTATACTTGTGTCAAGCTACACAGTTTCAAAATTTCTTCATGTTTAAACCCTAGTTTAAAGAAATGGCCTCCAGCTCTAGAAACCTCAGGATAAAGAGTTGTTTAAAGTCTAGTTAGTATCAAATGAAGTCAAATAGCCTGATTTCAAACCCATCACTGAAGTTTCCTATAAGAATGACCCTGTTGAAGCCCTATCCGTAATTCCTCCTAAGGTTGTAATGGTTCAAGATGTTAGGAGATGTTACAACTACAAAATAGGTGCTATTGAGACATGGAAACTAGGGAGGCATATAACAAATTGTGTGAAAATAGGGTCTTGAAGGAAGAGTTCCAAATCATTGAGAAAAGGGGCTTAACTCGTGCCCTAGATTTTCCTACCATGTTTAAGACCAAATGGATCAGAATTGTGTTAAGTAGGATACATGATGGTAGTTTGTGGTTAGAAGATGGGCTAGTTAAAATATCAAAAAGGATTATTCATAGGGTATCCAACCCTAGAATGGTTTAAAACCCTAAGGAGTGACTCCAAAGAAGCTATTGAGAAGAATATTGGAGCTAAATGGAACAAGAGAGGCATGACTATTGATACCATTAAGGATCCTCTTGTTGATTTTTCTGTTAGAGTCATATCCCACAAATTCACCAATCTAGAAAACTCAACAGTGCTCCACGTATTGGAAGAAAGAAAGGTCACCCCCTCTATCTGTATTCCCTACAGAAAGAGCCCCAGAGGCCTACCCCCCATTCCCCCTAAGCCTGAGCCTCAGGAGGAGGAGGAGGATAATGATGATGATGAGGATACAGACTTGGAGGAAGAGAAGAAGGGGGAGGATGATGAGAAGGAGGAGGATAAGGGGAGGGAAAGTGAAAAGGAGGAGGAGGATTCAACTGACATGTCAAGGAATCCTAAGAAAAGGAAAGAAGATGAGGCTTTTGAAACCAATGACTAGATTCCTAAGATTCTAGGCCCTATTCCCACTACCTCTCCATCTAAGGGGAAGATAAATATTTAGGGGAAATAGAGTGGGGAGGTGATAACAAAAAATAGGAGGAGGTGTTGGAGAAATTTTAATTTGAATACTACAAAATTGAGGATTGTCAGGGAGCCATTGAATATCCAAGTGATGGAGGACATCGATGACAAAGCCTACTATGATGAAATCATTGACCCTACTTTTTTCGTTATCTCTGATAATGTGAGGGAAACTAGGCTTAACCTTTTGAACAATGCTAAGAACATGATAGATAAATTTTGGTCTATCAAATGGTTATTCCATGAAATTGAAGACATTAAGGGGAAAAGAAGCCAGGAAGGAAGCCAAAAAATTGGCAATGACCAAGGGCACAATGAAGAAAAGAGAAGCCAAGATGGAAGCCAATGACATTTCAACATCTAGGAACACAATGCTGACCTAGAGAACAGAATCACCAAGGTTGAACAAAGAGTCCAAAGGATGGAGTTCTCCCATCAGAATCTGGCTAATCAGGTGATTTCTACTTTGAACGTCCTAAATGAGAACATTAATAGTCTAGGTGAATCACTAATGAGTGCTAAATTTGGTTGAGAAATGATGGAGAAGGCTAGCTTGGGCATTAGGCAAGTTAAGGATGATCTGAAAGAAACCAGGGACTAGGCGGATGCTCAAAACTAGGACTAGGAGGATGCGGACAACAGGAAGACCAATGAAGCTGCATAGACCCTATAGGTTATTGATAGAGAGAACTACTAGTTAGTACTACTTTGTTGTCTCATATTTTCCTTATGTAGCTAGTTTTCTAGTGTAGCTATTTTTTTGTTTCCTGTTCGCGGGCTTGTTGTTTAGGTTTGGCTTTTGATAAGCAGTTTCTCTATTGCTAGAATTTTCTTAATAATTCTATTTCATATATGTTGTAAAAACTTTCAGGCTTTAGGATCCCTATAAAACCTATTTTACTTAAAAAAAATTACGTTGGTTATAAACTTGTTAAAATGGATCATACTTATGATCTAGTTGAACTACAATTACAACAGATCAATGAAACTTTGGGAGCTATAAGAAGAACAAAAGGAGCTCAATGTAAATTTGGAGCAATTTTGATATGTATATTATTTTATGTACATAATGAATTCCCCTCTTATGGAAAGATAAGCTAAAAAACTAACAAGTCTATAGTATCTCAAGTGAATGAATACATAGAACAAATGGGAGACAACTTTGAGACTATCATGACTAGTCATTTTGAAGATTTCAAGAAATCAATGAAACAAAGACATAGGATTCCAGTGTCACTTGTGGAGCATCATATAAATGATATTTTTTATCTTGTTGATATTGACTACACCTACATTCAAGTAGCCATACCAAGGGTAAGATGGCTTAGACCACTTGGTTATGGGATAAATATTGATGAGGCATCTGCAACAATAATTGCTCTGCTTGCAGAAGAAGTAGATAAAAGTGCCCAACATTTTGGCACTTATGATGTAGTGAGATCTAAAGTGGATATGAAACTAAAGATTTCTTATGCACTAAAGAAAAATGACAAATTAGTGAAGAAGCTCAAGCCTAAATTTGGTGAAGGCTTAGTAGAAGTAGAAGAAGAAGAAGATGTTGAAGAACAAGAAGGTGTTGTTGAAGAAGAGGAAGCACCTAAGGTAGAGCCCAAGAAGAGGAAATCATAGAAACAACCTACTGCTCAGTCTAAAGGCAAGAAGAAAGTAAAGCCAAGCCCTGCAAAACCTACCACTAGAGCAGATACAAGGGCTACAACAAAGGTGGCCAAGGAAAAAGAAAAGAAGAAATCCATAGAATAGGGAGGACTAGTAGAGAAGAAACAAAGGAGAAAATATGTGGCACCTCCAGAGTTAGATGAGGAGAGGATAGAGTTTGATGACAATGGATAGTTCATAGTGGTGAGTCACACCACTAAATCAGATTTGGAAAACATTTGTGACAACATTAGGTACAATGCAAACTTGTCAGGACTTAAAGGAATTGATTTTAATAAGTTGACAAGAGAGGAGAAAAAAATAGTGGAAGAATCAATATACACTATGATGGCAAAGTTCAAGAATACTCCACTTGAACTAGATAGTACTATGCCTAAAGAGTTATACTCTATTGTAGAAAATAATTGGCATTATTGCCCAAACATGGAAAAGGAGATAGGAGAGTCAACATTGTCTCGTGTGATGCTTGAACTCACAAAAGGCCAAATAAGCAAGGCTAATAAGAAACATGGGAGAAAATTTGCACCCAATTATTGAGCCTTCAAAATTTTGCAAAATAAAAATTAAGATGTTGTGAAGAAGTCTACTCTAATGTGGAAAGTAATTTATGGGCTCACAACTGTAAAGGAAGGACAAGAAGATCCCTTTGAGGGAAGGAACAATGTTGAAGAGGAACAAGACAACGACAAGGAGGAGGAAAAAGAAAAAGAAAAAGAAAAGGAAGAAGTTATAGTGAAGAAAGATACACAAGAGATTGTAAAGGCAACTGTTGAGGAGCAGCAAGAGGAATAGAGTGTTCAAGACATACAAATGCCACCACCAAGTCCTCCACATGTAACACCCACATCTGTAGAGACAATACTTGTGAAGGATGTTCCTGACACCTCTAGTTAGAACATCAACCCATTAAATACAAAGGATCTTAGAAAGATCCTTCACCAAACTACTTTCCAATCATAGCTATGTACCAATCTAGTTTTGGTGAGTGTGGAGGAACTTCAGAAAGCTATAGCTAAGATAACAAAGGAGAAGGAGAATCCACAAGAACCACCTTCACATACTCCAACAGCTACAAGTTGACAACCACAAGAGCAAGCAACACAATATGCATCAGCTAGGGGTTGATTCCACAGTTACAATCTCAATAACTTCAACTACTGAGGAAGTAACTTCAACTACTGAGGAGCCAACAAAAGAGAAAATAGGACAAAAGGATATGTCTGTCACTACATCATAAGGACAAGGTGCACCTCCTCATATCACAAGTATTGATCAAGGAAAAACTAAATAGGACAAGGAGAGCCCTAAGGAGAAAGAACAAGAGGTAATTCAAACATTGATAAATTTACCTACTATAGGGACTCCCACTAGAATAACACAATAGCTAAGCACTAATATAGTACCATTGCAAATATCAGCACAAGGCTTGAGCTCTACCACAGTTGCAAGGGTACTTTACTATGGATACCCTGCTCTTGATGAGGAGATAGTCATTGCAAACTATGAGATGAATATTGATCAGATTAATGAAGTGCAAGAGGCACTAGAAAGGAAGAAGAAACAAGAGATACTCAGGAATGATTATAAGCAAAGGCAAGCGTTGATAGAAATTAAGGAAATCTTTCCAGATGCATTCAACTTGTAAGTACCTAATGAAAAAAAACCCATAATGGAGCAATTATCCAACATAGTGGACTAGGTACAGAATGAAGACCTATACACTAATGCAAAATTGCTTGAATGGTTTGAAA
Organism: Cupressus sempervirens; assembly: GCA_028749045.1. Classification (NCBI taxonomy): domain Eukaryota; kingdom Viridiplantae; phylum Streptophyta; class Pinopsida; order Cupressales; family Cupressaceae; genus Cupressus; species Cupressus sempervirens. The sequence goes on from CM053792.1 coordinate 478,840,763, forward strand.
ATAAATTCTAGATGAAGGTATTTGAGAAAATATCTGGTGAGATAACACTTTCTCAAGTAAAGCTGGCAAAGAAGATAGAGAAGGTAAAAGTAGTACTTGAAAATATATTCTCACTATACTTCAAATTGTGTGATTCCTCATACTTCACACAAGAGACCAGCCAAAGGATATTGAGCTTGGAGAGGAACCTTAAAGTATCTAGCATGCAGCTACCAAAGGATCTAGCTCAAAGTGAAAAGCATTTTTCTACAATGCTTCACACACAAAATGAATTAGTTGTACTCATAGCAGATGAGGCAAACACCAAGGGCAATCTAATACAAATTTAGTCTACTTTAACCCCTCACATAGAAGTTTTGCACAAAGAAATGGCCTATATAGAGAATGTCTTGAAAAAGATCCCAATCTTTCTACATTGGAAGACCTAGTACACCTTGTAGTAGAGACAACCATCCAGCTTAAAGCATTGGAAATTGCATTAGATAATTAGGATGTTACTCTAAAGATCATAATGGAAGTAAACAAATCATTTTTAGCTAAGTATTCAATTAATGCATAGAAACTTTTGACCTAAGTGTCAAAAAAGGGGGAGTTAATAAATAAGGAGATACCAAAAGGGGGAGATACAATAAATTAAGGGAAATAATAACATTTTGAGTTTTGGAGAGATAAGGAGATAAAGCTAAAAGGTTGCAAAAAATTCAAGGGAAGATATGAAAAGGGGGAGTAAAAACATATAAGACAAAAATGAAATAGGGCAGACAAGAGAAGGAATGACAAGGCATAGATAAAGAGTATTAGAATAATTAGCATGAGACAAATCCAGCATAAGGAATTTTCGATACAGAAATGGCACATTAGCTCAGGGGGAGTTACAAGTTTTGAGGTACATAATCTTCTACAAAATTTGGAACAAGTTTTTGAAATCTTGTACATATGCCGAACAAGATGTATATTATACTCATAGAAATCAAAGTCATAACTTTTAGTTAAGTTTTTGTGACACTCATGTCAAAGGGGGAGATTGTTGGTCTCAGATTGGTTTTGACAATTGAGTGTCAACACACTTAAGAAATTTCTAAGTTATTGCCGAGTATAATATAGATGTCAAGCTACAGTATGTGTTGAGCTAGAAGTTCAACAGATTACGAGTTATTCAAGTACTAAGCAAGTTTCAAGTGCCAAGTGACAATTGATCTTGAGCTAGTATATGTGCTGAGTAAAGCATAGGAGTCAAGCAAGACAGACTTACTATAAGAGTCGAACAAGATATAATTCCTATATGTGTCAAGCACTAGTAATCAATAAGTGTTGAGTAACACATAATCAACATAAGTTTTTTTGCCCTCAAAAACTCTAATGTAAATCATTTTTGAGCCAACTGAAGATGAATCTTAAAGGATCTAAAAGATAAGATTGAATCTGTTACATCCCCTATGCAATCAGCATGCAACCAATTAGAAAAATGGAAACAATTGAGCAGGAAAGATGGATGAATCTCAATCATAGATCCATACCTAACCCTAAGTCTTGAAACCTTTACAAGGAGGATGAAACCCCATAATTCAGTGTCATGTGGGAATGCATGAGTGAATTCTAGAAAAGTTTTGAAAGGGGTGAATAGACTTAGAAGAAGAACAACATTGTAGAATTAGCTTATCAGAATAGAGTATCATCACTTCAAATAGAGTTATATCTGATCAAGAAGGATCATATTAGATTGGACTGAACAAGGATTTGGAATCAACAATTGAAGATTGTAAGTCATCAGGTCAACACATTTTACTATACTTTCTAGCCATTGTATTATGAGAATAAAAATCCTATGATGATAGGTTGGTTTAAGAGCCATAATGTAAATCCTTAACAGGATGTTAAATCCTTCAACAGGGTGACATTCCAAGTGAATGTTTGTAAATCCTGTAGATAGGTCACTTTTAACAAAGTATAGAGCCTTTAATAGGGTAGGCCTCTCACAGGGCAAACCATTGATGATGGTCAAAATTTGTAACCTTAATCAGTTACATATTACTACAGTAATAAGTTGTGGGTATCATCCCCACCCCAATTTTACCTTCTCATTTTGGAGGGTTTCTGGGTGATCAAATCTTGTGATATCTATTTTCATGCATGCCTTTACTTTCATGTTTATTAGAAGATGTTAGATGCATGTGATTCATTTCAGTTAAATAGTTTAAGAGGTTAAAGTTTGGTACTTCTGATTCACCCTCCCCCCCCCTCTCAGAAAGTATTATTCCCACTAGTGAATTCCAACATCTCTTTGATATATTTAGATTGAGTAATGCAGATACCATCTTTCTTTTGTTGGATCTACAATCCAACAAAGAATGTTATCTCTCCAAAAATAGACATTTCAAATTCTTTACTCATTTCTTCTAAAAATGTCTTACACAAATCATCATTTCTTATGAATAGAGTGTCATCAACGAATATTTCTACCAACACAATCTTCTTGTCTGGTCCTTCTTTGATATACATACTACTGTTATCATTTGTTCTTTGAAAACCAATTTGTACCAAGTAGTTATGAAGTCTTTCATACCAAACTCTAGGAGCTTGCTTGAGACCATATAATACCTTGTTTAATTTGCAGAGCATTTCTCTTTTGCTATGATCTACAAAACCTTTAGTTTGTTTAATGTAGACTTCCTCATCAAGAATTCCATTCAAGGATGTATATTTTAAATCCATTTGATAAACCTTTAATCCTCTGTGAGCTACATAAGATAGTAAAGTTCTAACACCTAATAATCTTGCAATTAGAGAACAAGTATCACCATAATTGATACCTTCTTCTTGAGAATAGCCTTTACATACTAACCTTTCTTTGTTTCTAGAAACTTTTCCATCTTCTGTAAGCTTATTTTTGAATACCCACTTTGTGCCAATTACATTTTTATCCTTGGGTCTAGGAACAAGACTCTAGGTTTTATTCTTCTCTATTTGTTCTATTTCCTCATTCATTGCTTCAATCCAACTTTCATTATCATCTTTAACATTTCTAGGTTCAAATTTAGCAAGTAAACATGTACCTTTCAATTTTTTTCTTGTCATAGTTCCATTTTATTTGTCTCTGATGATTTGGTTAGGTGCATGATGCCTTTTGACATATCTTGCTAGCATAGGTTCTTTAGATTTGGATATTTGTTTACTGATTTCTTCATGAACTTTAGTATTAAGCTCGGGTCTCACTATCTTTGAATCGGTTCCATCAAACTTGATTTGCTCTAATAATAGCTTGGTAGCCTCTAACTATGACTTGGGTTCTTTAGATTGTGACTCGGGTTGCACCATCTACAACTTTGTAGTTGTTGAAGATTTTGGGGACTCAAGAAGTGAAGCCTCTTGTCTACAAGATAGATTTGGCAGGGTATCAAGTTCATAGTAAAAAAAATTTCTGTAATCTTTAGGCTCTTTGTTGCTTTCTTCTTCACTCTTTTTTACAAACTCGTTGATTGTCACGTGTGCACTTTCTATGATTTTAAGAGTAGAAAAATTCAAACATGTGGACATCTATAGGAGTATCCTAAGAATATTCCTTCATCACCTTTGACATCAAATTTACCTTTCCTAGATTCTTTCAAGATATAAAATTTGCTGCCAAATACTTTCAAGTAACTTACATTAGGTTTGTAGCCATACCATAGCTCATAAGGAGTTTGATTTGAGTCTTTCTTCAGTTGTAATTTGTTCAAGGTATGTACTACAGTATGTGATTGCAACATTCTTTTTTCCTTTCAGTATGTGATTGCAATATTCTTTTCTATCATCAATGTTCTTGCAAAATCCATGATGGATTTGTTCCTTCTTTCAATTATACCATTTTGTTGAGGTGTACAAGGGGCTAATACTTTTCTTTTAATTCCTTTTTCAATACAAAATTCATTGAATTTATTGGAAATGAATTCACCACCTCTATCTAATCTCAAACAATTCAACTTGTTTCTAGTTTCTTTTTCTAATCTTGCTAGATACCACTTGAATTTTTGAAAAGCTTATAATTTTTCTTTTAGATACATTACAATCATCATTCTAGAATAATCATCAAAAAAAAGAATGAAATACTTATCTCCATTGTAACTCTCGATTCCAATAGGTCCACATAAGTTTGTATGCATAAGATCTAAGACTTCTCTAGAATGATAGTTCTTGCTTTTGAAGCTAGTCTTTCCCATCTTACCAATTTGATAGTTTTTGCATAGACCCATATTAGGTTTCCTCAAGCTAGGGATACCTCTTATTTTCTATTTTTTCTTATCTTAACCAAATTATCAAAGTTTACATGACATAATCTTTTGTGTCATAATCAAATTTCTTCTAATTGAGCAATAAAACATGAACTTTCACTAAGATCTAGATAGAATAGGTTACCTTTTGTTTGTTTGCTAGATACAACTAGATTTCCTTTTCCATCTAGTAGTTTGACCTTCCCATTCATAAATTCTACCTTGAATACAATATTATTCAACTATGCCACACTCAATAGATTGTGCCTTATTCCTTCAATCCAATAAGAATTATCACATATAAGTTCATTGGTCAATGAGATACATATTTTTCCTTTTATGCAAAAAGGTTCATTTTTTCCAAATCTCACACTACCACCATTATAATATTCCATGTGCTCAAACTTTTTTTTGTCTCTAGTCATATGATGTGAGTAGCTAGTGTCAATAATCCATGTATTACTTTTGTGAGCATGAAAGATAAGTGTCATCTTATGTCCTTCATCAAATTCATATTTTACAATAATATATACCATTTCATCCTCACTATTATCAGAATCTTTAGCCATAAGACACGATTTCTTACGTTTGTCCCTGTAGTCCTTATAGATTTTGAATCCTTGTTTTCCCTATTTGGGCATCTTACAGTAATGTGACCAACTTCTTCATAGGAAAAGTAGATTAGAGGAATCTTACCTTTGTACTTTCCTCTGCCTTTGGAATATTTCTTTACAAGTAGGGCTTCAACAACTTCAAGATCACTATTAGAACTTTCTTCTTCTTCTTCTTCACTTTTTGATTGATTGGCTTTTAATTTTTTACTCTTTTTCTTGAGTGACATTTTGGCTTCAAATGTAGACTCAATACCTTTGGAACTAGGAATATAGTTATCATAGTTATCCAACTCAAAAGCTATCAATCTACCAACTAGAGCATCCAAAGATATTTTTCTATTTGGATAACATCTCATCTCATGAATAGAAGACACTCTAATTTCATAGATAGGAAGAAGGGTTCTGAGTACCTTGCTCACAATTATTTTGTCCTCAATGTCTCCTCAAGATGCTTTGATTCTTTTCAGATATTTTGAATGTTTTCATCTTCTCTTATCTTCATTTGATCAAATTATCCTCTAAGACTTTCTACTTTAGCTCTTCTTACATTATTGTCTCCTCCATATATGTCTTTCAATTTAATCCACATATCATAAGTTATAGCAAAATCTTTAACTTCATTAAATTCATCATAATTAAGAGCGGATGCAATGTCAATCATCATGATGTTATGATTTTTCTCTTCAACAATATCTTCAACTAATAATGTTCTAGTAGGAGTCTTGTATTTAGTATCAAGATACTTATAGCTTGAATCACTGATAGTTTCTAGATGTAACCTCATAAGTCCTTGCCATGTTGCAAAGTTGTCTCAGTTCAACTTGGGAATCTCTCTTCTGTAAGACATCCTGATCTTTAGCTTAGGTCCTTGAAACCTTCTCTGAAAGCACCAAATGCTCTGATACCAATTGTTGGAAATATAAGAGGAGTAACTAAGAGGGGAGGGGTCAATTGGTTACCACAAAAATAAATACCAGATCCCTTAGATGTTAGTACAAAATAAACTCTAAAAATTGAACTCTATTGATGCTCGATAAACATGTAGAAAAATTTTGTAACTCGGTAAACATTGAAAATGCTTGTCAAATACTTAACATGAAAATATTAAGATATTATCTATGATTATTAATACTTTAAATTGGTTGAAAACACATAAGAGAAATAGCATGAACACATTTCACACCAAGATTTAATGCAGAAACCCAATTTGGGAAAAACCACAAATTGCAACTAGTTACTGATTTTCACTCTTTTGAAGTGATCCTTGTTACGAGCCAACCGTGTTAAAGGTTAAAAAACAAATTTTTAGGTGTGACCCTATTAGAGAATTTAATCACTCTATTAGGAATGGCCTTGTTAGAGGTCTTTGGACAATTCAATAGAAATGCCACCTTGTTAGAGGACACACAACTAGATGTTAAGCCAACTCTATTAAGAGATTTAGATCACTGATACAATGGTTAGAGAGTAATAATGAGATGGCTTGATTCTAGATGGAACTAAATCATTGATTAATGATCTTGATTTTGGCTCATGTACTTGATCCTTCTTGATTGAATGTATCTTTTCAACTCCACAAGGATATTCTGGTTATCCTTCTGATTGGCTTCTTCTTAGCATCATTAAATCTTCAAATTGTCTTTGATTCATTCACACACTTTCTAAATCTCAACTTTACCTTATATTTATATCTTTCATATTGTCAAGTCAGCTATAATATAACTTAGAATAATTAATATTCATCTCCTCAGTCGACTAGAACCAATAGATAAATCAATTGAACTCAATATGCCAAAACAAGAAAATCTTTTGTTAGTCGACCTTGCTCGGTAAACACTAACTTAGAAACAATTTTCTTGTGTTAACCAAGTGAACTTGGTCAAAAATGCATATTCACAAAGTTCCTTTGGTAACCAAGTGACTTCAGTTAACACTAGTACCATCCAACATTTCCTTCATTAACCAATTGAGCTTAGTTAACACTCAACTTTTGTAAACTTTCCTTTGGTAACTGAGTGAACTTGGTAGATATTGTCTTTTGAACTAGGGAAACTTTGGAATGCTCAGTAGACACAAAAAACTATCTTCAATGTCTAAGTGAGCTCGGTATACACTAATTGGTGATGATATGACATTTTGTGTAACATCAAAGATAATACACAATTAATCAATTCTTCCAACAAAGATTATATGTCTAATTATTAAATTGTTAGCATGAATGCTCATGGTATTCCTTTGGGGGAGTATCCTAGAATAGTTGGAGATATTGTTTGCATGATTGACATGTTGCATTTATAATTGAATTTGTCATTTATGTCAACATAGTATTGTTTCCATAAATACTAGCAGAGTAATAGACAAAGAAGGAGGTCATATGGACTATGTATTGATGATGAAGTTGGGCGTAGTTGAGAATGTGTTTTGTAGTATGTCTCGATAAAGTGGACAAGTATGTGTGTAGAGAGTCAATGGCATGCAAGAGTTATTCAAGACTTACAAAGGATAGTGTGTAGTGTGCAAACATAGTACTAATTCTTGGTTTATGATATTTGAATTGTATCTCTTAATAGGAATAGAATTGTGATGAGTGAACTTAGATAGTGACATTAGATAGTATAGTCTAATGATGACATTATTGAGTGCATGAGGTTCGAGGTCACATGTATGAGAAGTTGTATTTATTATGTACAAATATTATTTTATAATTGTGAAAAGATGTAATCAATTGTAATATCTTGATGAGGTCCTATTATTATTAACTGGGAGCTTCAAGGCCAACTCAAAAAAATATTTTGATGATATGGCATAAAGGAAGGTTATTTTCCTTGTGATGAAGTACACAATGAGTGCAAGGATAAGAGAACTTATATTGTGATATGTTAATTTGGTAAATGCGTAATGTAAGAGATCAAAGGGATTAGTGTGTTGTAAGTTTGAAGATCTTGTATTGAGATCTGAGAAAATGTTTGGTGTGGTGTTGGCATAGTAAGAGGATAGAGAAAAAGTTCTAGTTTTGGAGTTTAATTTTATTTCTATTATTTTGGAAGGAATAATATAGAGACAAGTTGGATAGTGGGTTCGGTGTTCTTTTCCCTTAAGTTATTTGGATAGTGGGTCCATCTACCTTCTACAACTCCTAACAGGGTTGGTGCAACTCCTAATAGGGTTGGAATCTCATAACAAGGATTCAAAATCTTCTAATAGGGACTAATATGTACTAAATGTATTTCATTGGCTCCTAACAAAGTCCATCCTCTTAAAAGGAACTTTTACATTAGTACATCATCTTGTGGGTACCATCCCCACTGGGGTTTTCCCTCTAACCAAGGTTTCCTTAGTTAACATATCTAGTGTTATTGTGTATATGTAGCTTCTTATGGTTCTTGATTATATTTTTCACATGCTTAAGGTTTAATAAGGTTGATAAAATTTGTATTGATCTGATAAGGGATTCCATCGCCCCCCCCCCCCGCCCTCTCATTTATCTTGATGGACTTTAATTTCTAACAATTGGTATAAAAGCATGAAGTCCTTGAAGAAAAATCTTAACATCTTAAGGAGATCAATAGTAGGTCATTTTGGAAAAGAAAGTCCTAAGTTTGATGGATTAGAAAGAGAAGATGAAAACACATCTACTATGCATGGGTCCAAGATATTGGTTGATGAAAAAGAATGAGAAGAAGATTATGGAAGAAAGAAAATTTGAAGAATATAATGAAGTTGAAAGAGAGTTATTTATGTGTAATATGCTTTTGAAGGTGATAAGCATGCTAAGACAATTAGATTTAAAAATTGGATATATTTGTTTCAAGATGCTAAGATGATGGAATATGAAATTGTTAGAAGTTATATTGGTACAATATCAAAAATTATTACAAGAATTAAGTCTTTTCATGGATCTAAAGATGAAGATGATATTATATGGAATATCTTGAAAACTTTGAAATCTTCAAGAAGACAATGCAAATGATTGAGCAAGTGATACCTTGCACTGAGAAGTTTACAAAAGAGACTCTTCTTGGAAGATTGGAAGCAATAGAAATGAGCTTCAAGAAAGATGGATATTTTCCTAGAGTGGAAACCTCTTTTAGGTCATTACGTGTTCACCCTTCCTTATCAAGAAGTGCAAGCACTAGTGGAGATTATGCTAGTTGAAGTAGATCTAGATCTGAGGATGACAGAAGCATTAAAGAAGGAATTTCTTTTCTTGTAAGGAGAGAACTAGATGACAAGAGAATCTTCAAATGTTGAACTTGTAATGAATTTAGTCATTATGATTTTAAGTGTCCTAAAAGAGAGAAAAAGTATAAGACTAATTTTGAGTCTAGAAGGCCTAGAGATTGTTTGTATACAAATGAAGATGATGATTTTGATGAGAGAGCTCAGAGTGAAAGTGATGATGAGTTAGGATTTGTAACTATAAAAGAATAAAATCCTAAAATAGAAGGCAGAGAAGAAAAAACCCTACTTTCATGGGTTGAAAAGAAAGTTGATTGGATCATAGATAGTGGTTGTTTTCATTATATGATTGGTGACAAGAATAAATTTGTTAAGTTCAGTAGTCATGATGGAGGGATTGTCAAAGTTGGTAACAATGTGGATTGTCATATCAATGGACTAGGATCTATTACTCTTGATGGGAAAACTAACATATATGATGATTAAAATGTTGATGGATTAAAGCTAACCTATTGAGTATTGCACAGTTGGTTGACAAGGGATATCAATCATCATTCACAAAGAAGACATGCATTATTAAGGATAAATATGGTAAGTTGATATAGAGAGGACATGTTTGGTTGCAAAAGTTGATAATAGTTGGTCATGGCATAGAATGTTTTTTGATATTAACTTTGATAATATTGTGGAGTAGTATATTTGTTGTTAGAGATTTAACAAAAATTGTGAAGCCTACTAATGTTGTGTAAAAGAATATGTTATGGCTAAGAACAAGAAAATTTCATTTCCTAGCAAGAAGTTTACTACAACAATGAAACTAGGACAAGAGGATTCTATGGTGAAAGGTTCTTCATGATTATTGTTGATGACTTTACTAGGATGATGTGGGTAGAATTCCTTATAGAAAAGTTTGAATCATTTGATAATTTTAAGTTATTTAAGAATAGAGTTGAGAATGATTCTAGATTGAATATTAAATGTTCAAGGTCAGATAGAGGTTGAGAGTTTACCTTGAATGAGTTTAACATATTTTGTGAAGTGAATGGCATTAAGAGACAACTATTAGCTCCTAAGACTCCTTAGCATAATAGAGTTACTAAGAGAAGAACTAGGTCTATAAAAGAAGCAACATGAGCTATAATGTTTTAGAATGATGTATCAAATAAAGTTTGGAGAGAAGCAATTAATATATAAGTATATGAACTTTGGTTTGGACATACACCATTAATGAAGTAATTTATAATTTTGGGAAGTAAATGTTATATCAAGAGATATGATGACTTTGGTAAGTTTTATGCAATAATAGATGAAGGTACATTCCTTGGTTATTAATTGAGAAGAAAAGCTTACATATTTTTTAATCAAAGAACTAAGACTAATGTTGAGTGCACAAATGTGAAAGTGGATGAAAAGTTTGGAGTCAAAGAAAGAATGTTGGATTATTATTTGAATAAAGAAGAAGCTAATCCTAAGAATATCATAGAAAATATTGAAAATTTCTTTGAGACTAACAATGATTTGTAGAATGATATTCAAGTTGTAGAACATAGAGAAAAACCAAGATCTAAAACTAGATAAGAAGTAAGAATTGAGTCAGTGAAACCTACACCTAACATGAATTTGACAAAGAATCACCCTACTAATACGATTATTGGAAGCAAAGAAAAAGTAGTTATGACAAGGAATTGAGTACATGAAGAATTATTTTTTATTTCTCAAATTGAACCAAAGAGTGTAGTTGAGATATGCAAGGATGATCATTGGATTCAAGCAATGAAGGGAGAATTAGATTAGATTGTGAAGAATGAGACATGGGAATTGGTTCGTACACCTAAAGATAAGAATATTATAGAAACAAAATAAGGTTTTAGAAACAATATGAACGAACAAGGTGAGGTTGTGAGAAATAAAGCAAGACTGGTATGTAAAGGATATTCAAAGCAAGAAGGTATAGACTATGAAGAGACATTTGACCCTATTGCCAAAATTGAAGCAATAAGGATGTTCTTGGATTATGTAATTAGTAAGTTCAAAGTGTATCAAATGGATGTGAATCTAGTATTTCTAAATGGAAACTTGAAGAAGAAGTCTACATTGAGTAGCCTGAAGGATTTTCTTTTACAATAGAAGGAGACATGGTATGTAGGTTGAAGAAAGCCTTCTATGGACTAAAGCAAGCACCTAGAACCTAGTATGTGAGGTTAGACAAGTATTTGGAAAAGTTAGGATTTGCTAAAGGTACTACAGTTAGTAATTTATATTTGAAAGATATTGAATATGGCTAGTTGATTATTGTGATATTTGTGGATGGAATAATATTTGGAGGTAATGATGAAGAAATTGATAAATTTTCTAATGATATGAAGAATTAATTTGAGATGAGTATGATTGGTGAGATGAAATATTTCTTTGGTTTATAGATTGTGCATAATAGTGATGGTATTTTTCTATCACAAACTAAGTATTTAAAATACTTGTTGAAAATATTTGTCTTGGAAATTTGTAAGCATGTTGCTACATCTATGATAACTAGTCAGAAGTTATCTAGCAAAGATGAAACACCTACAATTGAGTAGAAGAAGTACAGATCCATGATTGGAGGTTTGGAATATTTGACTCACACTAGACCAGATATAGAAAATGTAGTAGGTATAATAGAAAGATTTCAAGAAAACCCTAAGGAATCACACTACACAAAAATAAAGAGAATATTAAGATATTTGAAGGGTACACCTAATTTTGTCTTGTGGTATGACAGATCAAATGAATTTACTCTATGTGCATATACTAACATAGATTGGGAAGGTAGTATGGATGATAGAAAGAGTATAAGTGGTGGAGCATTTTTCCTTGGAGGGAGATTATTTTCTTGGTTGAGCAAGAAATGATATTATATTTCATAGAGTACAATAGAAGAAGTGTATGTAGCAGTAGGAAATAATTATAATCAAATCATGTGGACGAAATAGATGCTTAAGAGTATTGGGATAGAATTTACAAAACCTATTATCATACATTGTGATAACATAAGTATAGTGAGTACGTCTAAGAATCCTATGTTACATTCTAAGACTAAACATATATTGATTAAGTATCATGTTCTGAGAGATAAAGTTGTAGAGAAAGAGATCAAATTAGAGTACATGTATACAAAAGAGTAGATTACAGATATTTTTATGAAGCCTTCGCCTAATGATACATTTGAGCATTTGAAAGATATGCTTGGGGTTATGCCCATGCCTACTTTTTAATAGATGATGTTAGTCTCATAATGGTTTTGAAATTTGAGTGCCAAAACACTTAACCACTTTCTACATTAGAGCCAAGCACACTATGTATGCCGAGCCACAACATGTGCTGAGTCAGGAAATCCAACAGGGGCCAAGTGATCTTCAGGTGCCAAGAAGCCTTCAGGTGCAAAGTGAAGATCAAGTGTCAAGTGAATTCAGGTGTTGAGCATGATACAAGTGCCAAGTAATATTTAGGTGCTGATTCATAGACGATGCTGAGCAAAACAAGAATGCAACAGGAGCCGAGTAAGACAGTTCTATTATATGTATCGAGCATCAAGAATCAATAAGTGTCGAGTAACACAGAATACACATATGAGTTTGTAACTTCACTAATTCAGATGTAAAGCATTTTTATGGTTGACATATAATGAATCTCAAAGGATCAGATAGATAAGATCAAATCTTTTATATTTCCTATGCAATCTATATGCAGCCAATAAGAAAAATGGAGAAGGCATGCAACCAATAATAAAAGTGCAAGGAATGAGTGGGAAACATAGATTCAATATGGAGCGTAGATCCACATCTAACCCTAAGTCTTTGAATGTCTTTATAAGGAAGATGAAATCTTATAAAAAAAGAGTGTATGGGAAAATTATACTAGAGTTCAGAGTAAAGAGTAAAAAGACTTAGAGGAAAAGAGCAGCAAATAGATATTCAATTGATCAGAACTAAGCAAGGAATACGAACAAATATCAAATTTCATAGAATCAAGATCATAGTAAGTAGATCAAGTGCCTGTATTCAGTAATCAAAGGATTGCAAGCTATCAAGTCTATTATACCTAATACTCTCTAGCAATTGCATTAGAAAGGAAATCCTATATTGATAGGTTATCTTAACAGCTATTTTCTAGATCCTTTAAATAGGTGATTAAATCCTTTAACAAGGTAACACTTCATGTAAATTGTTCATAAATCCTTTAACCAGGTCACTATTGACACATTGTAAAGCCTTTAACAGGGTAGACCATCAGAAGTGGTCAACCATTATTGTTATGGTTATTTTGTGGGTATCATCCCCACCCCAGTTTTACCTTCTTATTCCTAGAGGGTTTCTGGGTTACCAAAATCTTGAGTGTTATGTGGTGATGCATATTTGTTTCTCATGATTGCTTAATGTTTATATGCATGCATGTTCATTTCAATAATATGTTATTAAGGGTTTAAAAAGAGGTCAAAAGCTAGTACTTCTTATTCACCCCCTGCCCCCCCCTCTCAGAAGAATTCTTTCCATTAAGACATTCCAACAAATTGTATCAGAGCATAGTTCTCTCAAGAAGAAGCCTAACAACTTGGAGGAAAAGATCTAAAGATGGAAGTTTTCAAACTTGGAAAGATCATTGAGAACCAGGTGATAGATGTGCATCTCACTCTACACAAGGTAGAAGAAGCTAGAGTGGAATTAAAAAAATCCTTGAAAAGAAGGAAAGAGATAGCCATAGCTGAAAATGATATAAACTACAAGGAGATTGACACCACACAAGTATTTTCCAATGGAGACACTAAAGAGTTTGATGCAGCAATAACAGAACTGATGGAAAAAAATAAAGTTCAAGTAGAAGAGATAAGATCTCTCAAGATGGAACATGAATCACAAGCCATAATGTTATGTGAAATCACTAAACAAAAGAAAAGAGCAGTTGAGGATAGAGTCATGATTGAAGATGACAAAAGGAATCTTGCAAAAAGACTGGAAGAAAAATGTACTGAATTAACAAGGATCTCAAACATGCAGATGGATACACTTGCCCAAATGATGAACCTTCATCATGAACTCAATATGAAAGATATTGAGATCTCTACTTTGAAGATGTAGAATGAACAACTGCAAAATTAATTGAACAGAAAAAAAGAGATAACAGAGAATCTCAACAAGTCAAGTGAAGCAATCAAGTACTTTGAACAGTTGATGAAATTCCCAAGATTCACCCATCATACATTAGGACTTGGATACAACAACACTGAAGTTGGAGAATCATCAAAGATTGGCAAGTAAAGAAGTGACAAAGGTAAGGATTCTAAACCCACTTGTCATTATTGTAATAGAAAGGGGCATACTGCTAATGTTTTCAAGAGTAGAGGAATTAATCAACAAAAAACACTCAAAAGCAAGGGTTATTGTCACAAGTGCAACATGCAAGGACATATGACACAAGATTGTAGGTCCAAAATCACAAGGACACAAAGATTTGATGGACATTGTTATAATTGCAAGAAGTATGGATATAGAGCATTTGAATGCATATCAAAGCCTATGTGGACATCAAATCAACTAGAAAAAAAAAATAGAATGAAAGTCACTACCATTGGGATTACAACACTAGGTATAGCTTTCATTATTGCTAGGAATATGGACATATACCCCAGAACTGCATAAGAACACATTTCAAGGGAACTATAAAAGATGGTTGAACCAAACCACATGTTTTAGTTGTTTGAAAACTGGTCATATCAGCAGAAACTGTCCTACAAGGTCCAAAGCACCAAAAAATAAATTCAACAAAGGAAAGGAAAAGGTAGGTGTTGAACACATAAGAGAAGAGATGAATAAGACTTGGAAAAAGAAAAATAAGGGCAACACATCAAGTGAAGGGATCACTTCACCAAATGGGTCAAGTGATCACACTTCATCAAACTAAGAATAAGAGAGGTGTATGGGACTGATATACAAAGTTACATCATGCATCAGTCCCAAGACAAAGAAGTACTGAAAAGAAGAAATAAGCATAAGAAAAGATGCCAAGATATAATATGAATATTCTTAGAAAACTACCGAGTTGTCCTCAAAGGCTGAGTAAAGCTCTAGTGGATGTTGAGTTCTTAACAACGACCGAGTTGATAACTAAAGCCAATTTAAATAACTCCAATGGAAGCCAAGTGAATTGGAAATGTAGTAGAAGTTGAGTAATGTTAAAAATCCTTCAGAAGTTGAGTGGGAAGTTGTGGATTTAATGCGATGGAAATAGGGTATATTATCACGATTTTAATCATTTATCTTCATCAAGAACGAGAAGCAAAGAAGAGAAAGAGAGTGAAGCAACTTCATAGCATAGAATCCAATATTCCAAGAAGATTCCAACCTATTACAACACATTTTCATCAATCTTGAGGTATTTTCATTTGTGCCGAGCTACGCAGTTTCATATTTTTGTGTAAAAGAAAACCCTAGTTTGCACAAATGTCTTCGAGTTCTAAGAAAACCCATGACAAAGAGTCATTTGAAGTCCAGCTAGTATTTAATGAGATTAAGCAACCTGATTTTCATCCCATCCCTGAAGTTGCATACAAGAACGATCCTGCTGGAGCCCTTTCTCACATACCCCCAAAAGTTGTAATGGTTCAGGACGTAAGAAGATGCTATAATTGTAAAATAGGAGCAATAGGAGTTATGGAAATAAGAGAAACCTATAAGAAGTTGTGTGTAGATGGAGTCTTCAAAGATGAATACAAAATTTTTGAAAGGAAGGGTTTAACACGAGTTTTGAGTTTTCCTACCATATTTAAGACATAATGGATCAAACTTGTGTTAAGCAGAATTCATGATGGTAGTTTGTGGCTAGAAGATGTTCCCATCAAGATCACAAAAAGAATCATTCATAGGGTAACTGGATATCCTACCCTAGATCAGTAGAAGACCTTGAGAAGTGAATCCAAGGAGGTTATTGAGAAAAACACAAGTGCCTAGTGGAATAAAAGAGGAATGACAATTCACACCATTCAAGATCCTCTTGTTGAATTGGATGTTAGAGTTATTTCCCATAAATTCTATCAATCTAGTAGACTCAACAGTGTGCCATGTATTGCAATATATGTAGACTACAAGTTTGTGAAAAAGGATCATACTTATGATCTTGTAGAACTGCAACTACAATAGATCAATGAAAACCTAGCAACTATAAGAAGGACAAAGGGTGCCCAATGCAAATTTGGAGCAATTCTAGTTTGTATATTCTTTTATGTTTAGAATTAATTTCCTTCCTTTGGAAAAGTTACATGGAGAAATGATAGAACTATCATAGCCAAAATTAATGAATATATAGAACAAATGGGAGACAATTTTGACACATTAATGACAAGCTATTTTGAGAATTTCAAGAAATCCATGAAGCAAAGAGTAAGAATACCAATTTCCTTAGTGGAAAGACATACTAATGATATATGCTTCTTAGTTGATATTGATTTCACCTATATCCAAGCAGTAGTTCCAAGGGTGAGATGGCTAAGGCCATTTGGTTATTAGATCAACATAGATGAAGCATCTGCAGCAATAACTGCATTATTGGCAGAAGAGACAGACAAGAGTCCTCACACTTTGGCACTTATGATGTGGTAAGGTCAAAGGTGAATATGGAGTTAAAGAATGCCTCCATAATGAAGAAGAAAGATAAATTGGTGAAGAAAATTAAGAAGAAATTTGGTGAAGGAATTGAGGTTGAAGAAAAAGAAGAAGATGATGATGACAATGATGATGATGAGGATGAACAAGAGCAAGGCCAAATGGAATTGACTCAAGGCCTAGGTGAAGACAAGGAGGAAGGTGCTAAGGAAGAAGAAACTGAGGAACCATCAACCCAAGCCAAGCCAAAGAAAAGAAAGGCAACAGTACAACCTCCAGCCCAACCCAAAACAAAGAAGGGTGCTAAGCCAACTCAAGACAAGCCACAAATACTAGTCACAAGGGCTACCACAAGGGAATCTTCACAAAAAACCAAGAAAAAAATCAAAGAGAAGAAGAAGGCTATTGAAAAAATTGGTGAAGTGCCAAGAAAAAGAAGAAAATATGTAGCACAACCAGATTCTAATAAGGAGGAAAGAATGAAGTCAAAAGATATCAGCCAATTCAGAGTGGTAAGTCATCCTCCAAAATCAGCCTTAAATAAAATTTTTGAAAATATTAAGAATGCAAACTTTACTGATTTGAAAAGCATTGACTTCAACAAGCTCAGTAAAGAAGAACAAAAAAAAATAGTGGAATCAATATATGTTATGATGGCTGAATTCAAGACTACACTTCTAGAGCTAGACAATACCATGCCTAGAGAATTATATGAGATAATTGAAAAAAAATGGCATCATTGTCTGAAAATTGAAAAGGAGATAAGAGAATCTACCTTAGCACAGGTGATGCCTAACCTAACAAGAGGTCAAATAACCAAGGCTAATAAGAAATATAGTGGCAATTTCACACCAAAGCATAGAGCCTTTGATATCTTACAAAACAAGATTGAAAATGTTGTCAGTAAGTCAACAAAAATATGGAAGTTGATATATGGCTTGACTACTGTCAAAGATGGAGAAGAGGATCCCCTTGAGGGACAAAACACAGAACATGAAGAGCCTAGTGAGAAAGAGGAGGAAGAAGTAAAGAATACAAAAAAAGAAGAAGAAGAGGAGAAGGAAGAAGAAAAGAAAAAAGAAGAAGAGAAGAAGGGAGAAGAAAAGAAAGATGGAGAGGAGAAAGAAACAGAGGAGGAGGAGACACAAAAACAAGATGAAATAGCAATAGCTGAGCAAGAGCAGCAACAAGACCAGAGTGTGCAAGACACACAATTGCCACCTTCGAGCCCTCCTCATGTACTCATCACACCTGCAAACACTATAACTATACATGATGTTCCTGACACTTCTACTCAGAACATCAATCCTTTAACTACAGAGGATCTCAAAAGAATCCTTGACCAATCCACACAACAAGAAAAAATATGTATAGATCTAGTATTGGTCAGTGTGGATGAATTAAAAAAATTAGTAGAAGACACAATTAGAGATAAGGTGAATCCACAAGAACCACCTTCCATCATCTCTACAGCTACTAGTGGTCAACTTCAAATGCAAATAGTTGTTTCATTAGGAGTAGTTGATACCATAGTACAAAAGCTGAGTGCAGCAGGAGATAAAGAAGTAGAACAAACATGACAGACTATTATATCTGATCCTACAACACAAACACAAGGTGCACTTTCTAAAATTTCTATAATTGATCAAGGTAGTACATAGAAGGAGAAGGAAGTAGAGGAAACCCCTAAAGAGCAAGAGGCAATACAAACATTGATAAATTTGCCTACCTCGGGAGCTCCTTCAAAACAACCAAGCAATGATGCAATGCCATTGCAAATATCAACACCAAGAGCAAGTACTACAAAATTTGTAAGGGTACTTCATTATGGAGACCTTGAATTAGATAAGGAGATAGTCATACCAAGTTATGACTCAAAAACAATAAGCATTGATAAAATCAATGAGGTACAAGAAGCATTGAATAGAAGAAAGAGGCAAGAGATACTTAGGAAGGAGTATAAAAAAAAGTAAACATTACATGAGATTAAGGACATCTTTATGGATGCCTTCAGTTTGCAGTCACCAAATGAGTCAAAGCATATAATGGAGCAATTATCAGATATTGTTGACTAGGTGACAAATGAAGACCAAGAAACAAATGTAAAACTTATGGAATGGTCTGAAAGGAAATTCCAAGGGAAAGTAAATGAGAAAATATCTAGTGAAATTGCACTTTCCCAAGTTGAATTGGCAAAAAAACTTGACAAAGTGAAAAAGGTACTTGAGAATATATTCTCATTGTACAACAAGTTGTGTGACTTTTCATACTTCACATAGGAGACAAGCCAAAGAATAATGAGCCTGGAGAGGAATTTGAAGATTTCAAGCATGCAATTACCCAAAGATCTAGCTCACAGAGAGAAGTACTTTAATCAAACACTTCACACCCAGAAAGAAGTAGCTGTGTTAACAACAAAAAAGGCCACCATTAAGGAAAAACTAATATAGCTCCAATCCTCCATTACCCTTCATTTGAAAGTACTCCATCAAGAATAGGTCTATGCTGAAACTGTTCTCAAGAAAGATCCTAATCTTTCTACTTTAGATGGACTTGTTCACCTTGCTGCAAAGATAGCCATCCAACACAAGTCATTGGAAATTTCTTTGCATAATTGGGATGTAGCTCTCAGGATGATTATGGAGGTAAATAACACATTTTGGCAAAATATGGTCTTAACCCTTAGCTCTCTTTGACATAAGTGTCAAAAAGGGGGAGATATTATAAAGAGAATGGGGGAGACAATATAAAAGGGGGAGCATGACATACATCAAAAAAAATTGGTTACCAAGACAACACAGATAATGGCACAATCCACTCAGGGGGAGTTACAATAATTTTGAGGTATATATTGTAAGTTACAATATTTTGATCAAGTTTTCTCTTAAAACCTTTGTATATATGTACTGAGAAGATTAGTGAATGTACTCATAAGGTCAGATAAATAATGCTTAGTTAAGTGTTTTTGACACTCATGTCAAAGGGGGAGATTGTTAGTCTTAGAATGGTTTTGACATTTAAGTGCCAACACACTTAACCACTTTCTACATTGGAGCCGAGCACACTATGTATGCTGAGCCACAACATGTGCTGAGTCAGGAAATCCAACAGGTGTCAAGCAGCCTTCAAGTGTTGAGCATGATACAAATGCTGAGTAATATTTAGGTGCTAAGTCACAGATGATGCCGAGCAAAATAGAAATGCAACATGAGCTGAGTAAGATAGTTCTGTTATATGTACTGAGCATCAGAAATCAGTAAGTGTTGAGTAACACAGAATGCACATATGAATTTGTAACTTCACTAATTTAGATGTAAACCATTTTTATGGCTGACATATAATGAATCTCGAAGGATCAGACAGATAAGATCAAATCTTTTATATTTCCTATGCAATCTACATGTAGCCAATAAGAAAAATGGAGAAGGCATGCAACCAATAATAAAAGTGCAAGGAATGAGCAGGAAACAGAGATTCAATATGGATCGTAGATCCACATCTAACCCTAAGTCTTAGAATGTCTTTATAAGGAAGATGAAATCTTATAAAAAAAGAGTGTATGGGAAAATTATACTAGAGTTCAGAGTAAAGAGTAAAAAGACTTAAGAGGAAAAGAGTAGCAAATAGATATTCAATTGATCAGAACTAAGCAAGGAATACAAACAGATATCAAATTTCATAGAATCAAGATCAAAGTAAGCAGATCAAGTGCCTGTATTCAGAAATCAAAAGATTGTAAGCTATCAAGTCTATTATACCTAATACTCTCTGGCCATTGTATTAGAAAGGAAATCCTATGTTGATAGGTTAGCTTAATAGCTATTTTTTAGATCCTTTAAATAGGTGATTAAATCCTTTAATAGTGTAACACTTCATGTAAAGTGTTCATAAATCCTTTAACCAAGTCACTATTGACACAGTGTAAAGCCTTTAACAGGGCAGACCATTAGAAGTGGTCAAACATTATTGCTGCAATGATTTTGTGGGTATCATCCCCACCCCAGTTTTACCTTCTTATTCTTGGAGGGTTTCTGGGTTACCAAAATCTCAAGTGTTATGTGGTGATGCATATTTGTTTCTCATGATTGCTTAATGTTTATATGCATGCATGTTCATTTCAATAATATGTTACTAAGGGTTTAAAAAAAGGTCAAAAGCTAGTACTTCTGATTCACCCCCCCTCTAATGGTACATATTATTATTATTTATCTAGATTGAATATTGATGCTTCTTGTTTGGGGGAGTATCTGTGATTGAGAAGAGTCACTAAGGACTTTTGGTAGCTAGTATTAAATAGTGTTTTTTGACACTTGAGCTGGTTAAAGAATTTGAACATATTACTAACATAATGATGTCTTTTTCATTTATGTCAATGGAGGGAGAGAGTGCATGAAAAACATCTTTTGGTAGTAAGTGGGAGATGTATATGGAGGAAAAAATGTATGGGGAGGAATTTTTCAAGAGATATTGATGTCAATGGGAAAGTATATCAATGGGGGAGAAGTGTGAACAATTGATTCCATCCATGTAAGAATGAGGACACACATATGGAGAGTTGTTCCTATGAGTTTCATATTTGATTGATGAAGAGAATTTGTAAAGATGAGAGAAACAAAGTCTAATTTTGTGTTCTTGGAACTTAGATTTTTTTTAACTATGTTGCCATAAAGGAAAAGGGGGGAGAGTTTTAATATGAATGCTGAAGGTATGCCTTTTGTGGAGTATTTTGAGAAATGCTAGAATAGTTGGAGAGATTTTTAGCATGATTGACATGTTGCATTCATGATTGTGTTTGTCATTGATGTCAACATAGTATTATTTCTATAAATATTGGCAGAGTAGCAAATAGAGAATGAGGTCATACAGACAATGTATTGATGGTGAAGTCAAGCATAGTTGAGAAATATTCTATAGTATGTCTTGATGAAGTGGAAAAGTGCATGTGTAAAGAGTCAAAGACATACGAGAGCTATTCAAGATTTATAAAGGATAGTGTGTAGATAGAGTACAACTTCTTGGTTTCTAATGTTTGGATTTTATCTCTTAATGGGGATAGAATCATGATGAGAAAAGTTAGACAGTGGTAGTAAATAACTTGATGATGATGTTAGTGAATACGTAAGGTTTGATGTCACACATGTGGGAAGTTGTATCTACTATGAGCTTATAGTATTTTATAATTGCAAAAAGAAATAATGAATTGTAATATCTTAATGAGGTCCTATTATAATTAATTGGAAAATTTGGAGGGATGACTCAAAGAATTATTTTGAGGATATGGTATAAATGAAGGTTATTTTCCTTATGGTGAAGTGTGCAATAAGTGTAAGGATAAGTGAACTTATATTGTGATATGAAAAGTTGGTAAATGCATGTAAACAATCAAAGGGATCTATGTGTTGAGATTTTGAAGATATTGTATAGCAATTTGAGAAAGTGTTTGGTGTGGTATTGGTACAGTAAGAGGACAAAGAAATATTCTGAGTTGCGGAGTTCAATTTCATTTCTATTATTCTAAAAGAAATAATACAGAGACCAGTTGGACATTGAGTTTAGTGGTCTTGCCCCTGAAGCTATTTGGATAGTGGGTCCATTTGCCTTCTACAACTCCTAATAGGGTTGGAATATCCTAACAAGAATTCAAAGTCTCCTATTAGGATTGATATGTACTAAATAAATTTCATTAGCTCCTAACAAGTTCCATCCTATTACAAGGAACTTTTATATTATTAAATCATTTTGTGGGTACCATCCCAACTAGAGTTTTCCTTCTGATCAAGGATTTCCCTAGTTAACATATATGGTGTTATTGTGTATGTGTATCTTCTTATGGTTTTCAATTTTATTGTCCACATGCTTAAAGTTTAATAAGCTTGATTAAAGTTATATTTATCTGATAACCGATTCACCACCCCGCTAGTTATCTTGGTGGACTTTACTTTCTAACAAAATTGGAAAGACATATCGCATTAAATTTTAATCATAAACATTGAACAAAAAAAAATATTAGACCATTTATGAAATAAATAAATATATATACACTAAAAATGTACATGTATCAACTATAGAAGATGAAAGTCCAAAATATATCTAAATACATGCCTAGAAGTATCATGCTAGAAAAGTATCAACAATGTGAACAAGAACTACATAAAAATAAAGATATTGTTAGATTGTGGTGACCGATCAGGAAAGTATTGTACATACATATTATGGCTGACATATGGCCGACATGTTATAACCTTAAAGTGGTTTAATACTTGTATAAAAGGGCTTAGGGTTGGGTATTTTTCATAATGTTATGATACGAAATTGGTTCTTGCGGCGGTATTGAGCTGTAAGGGATTATAGATTGTAATCAGGTTGTAATCACTGGATTGTAATAAGATCGGACTTGCTGTTTGGTGGACGTAGCCCAGGGATTGGGTGAACCACGTTAAATCTTGGTGCCTTGTGTTCATTTCTATGTGTTCTATTATTTTCTGTTATTGGTTATATTTGCATGTAGTTTTTATTTCTGTCCGTGGTTTATCCTAACAAGTGGTATCAGAGCAAGGTTGTCTTTCAGTTATCCTCTACAGGAAAGTCTCACGGTTAAGTGGGAGTCTCACAGTTGAGTGGGAGTGATGGCAGATGAGGGTAAGTTGAGGGTTGAAAGGTTTTATGGGCAGAACTTCCAGTTATGGAAGATGAAAATGGAAGACTATTTATATCAGAAGGATTTATGGAAGCCGTTGGAAGGAAAAGCCAAGAATCAGGTAACTATGTCAGAGGCTGAATGGGATCTTTTGGATAGAAAGGCACTCGGAAGCATTCGGTTATGCTTGGCACCATCGATGGCATTTAATATTACAAAAGCAAAGACGAAAGAAGATTTGATGAAAACCCTAGCGACACTGTATGAAAAGCCCTCCGCTTCAAATAAGGTATTTCTCATGAAGCGTTTATTTAATATGAAAATGGAAGAAGGTGGATCTGTTGCAAATCATTTAAATGAGTTTAATACTATTACTAGTCAATTATCTTCTATGGGTATCAATTTTGATGAAGAAATTAGGGCTCTCTTGATTTTGTGTTTTTTGCCTGAAAGCTGGAATGGCTTGGTAATGGCGGTGAGTAATTCTGTTCCTGGATCTAGTACCCTAAAATATGATGATGTGATCGGTGTTATTTTAAGTGAGGAAACTCGTAGAAAATCCTCAGGTGGATCTACATCAGGAAGTGCTTTAAATGCACAAAGCAGGGGCAGAATGACTGAAAGAGGAAGTAACTCTGGAAATTGTGGGAAATCAAGAGGAAAGTCAAAGGGTAGGAGGTCTCAATCGAGAGAACCAAATGATTGCTGGTACTGTGGGAAACCAGGGCACAAAAAGAAAGATTGCTAGAATCAAAAGAAAAATGAAGGAGATAAATCAGATGGAGACAAGGAGGCAAATGTGGTAAGTAACAAATCCAAAGAGGATGCTTTGCTTCTGTCTTTAGAGAGTGTTGATGATTCATGTGTTTTAGATTCTGGTGCTTCATTTCATGCTACACCTCATAGAGGTTATTTCATTGATTATGTCCAAGGGGATTTTGGGCTTGTTTATTTGGGGGATAATGAACCCTGTCAGATTGTTGGAAAGGGAAAAATTAAGATTAAGTTGCAGAATGGGAATCATTGGCTACTACATGAGGTAAGACATGTTCCAAAACTAAGTAGAAATTTAATTTCAGCAGGGCAACTCGGTGATGAGGGTTCTGTAGTTACTTTTAATGATAAAAATTGGAAGGTTTCAAAAGGTTCCCTTGTAGTAGAAAAATGTGTGAAAGTAGGCACTTTATATCTTTGTACAGGTCATATTGTTCCTTCTACTTTGATTGTTTCAGAGAAAAATGAATATTCAGGAATAATTACTATAGTTGAGCAGGGAGAACAAATAGCTACTGTAGATTCTGATAAAACGCTGTGGCACAATAGACTTGGGCACATGAGTGAGAAAGGTATGAAAGTACTTCATTCAAGGAAAGTTTTACCAGGTCTAAAATGTGTGAATATGGATTTCTATGAAAGTTGTGTGTATGGAAAACAAAAGAGAGTGAGTTTTGTAAAGATAGGGAAGGAAAACAAAAAGGAGAAATTAGAGCTTGTGCATACAGATGTATGGGGACCAACCCAGGTATCTTCCCTTGGTGGCTCTCATTATTATGTTACATTTATTGATGATGCAACTAGAAAAGTATGGCTTTATTTCCTTCGACAGAAATCTGATGTATTTCAAACTTTTAAGAGATGGAAATGCTTGGTTGAAAATGAGACTGGTAAGAAATTAAAATGTCTCAGATCTGATAATGGTGGTGAGTATTGCAGTCATGAATTTGAAGATTATTGCTCCACTAATGGTATTCGTAGACAAAAAACTGTTCCAAGGACTCCACAGGAAAATGGAGTGGCTGAACGCATGAACAAGACTATAATGGAGCGTGCAAGGAGCATGAGGTTGCATGTTGGGTTGCCCTTACACATGTGGGTAGAGGCTGTCAATACTGCAGTATATTTGATTAATAGAGGTCCCTCTACTCCTTTGGGCTATGGTATTCCAGAGGAAGCATGGACTGGTAAGAAGGTGAGTTATTCTTTTCTCAAGACCTTCGGTTGTGAAGCTTTTGCTCATATAGACTCTGAAAATAGAACCAAGCTAGAAGCTAAATCAAAGAAATGTGTCTTTGTTGGATATGGCATTAATGAATTTGGTTATAGGCTTTGGGATTTTGAAAATCTTAAAATTATTAGAAGTCGGGATGTCATATTCAATGAGAAAGTGTTGTACAAAGATCTGTTGCAGCAACATGAGAAGAAAGAAGATGATTATGTAGTGCTGGATGATACTCCAAAAGCTGATGTTCTAGCCATTCCTCATGATGTGCAATAATTGCAACAACAAATACCACACACACCAGTGAATGTTAGACGGTCAACAAGGCAAATTAGACCTCCACAAAGGTTTTCTCCCTCTTTGTATTCTATTTTACTTACTGATGCTGGTGAACTTGAAAGTTATGATGAAGCTGTGCAGGTGGATACTAAGATTTAGTGGGAGTCTACAATGAAAGATGAAATGGACTCTTTGATGAAAAATAAGACATGGGATTTGTGCAAGTTGCCTGCAGGTAAAAAGGCTTTACAGAATAAATGGGTTTACAGGTTGAAAGAAGAGGAAGGAGGTAAGAAAAGATTTAAGGCCAGGTTAGTTGTAAAAGGATTTGCACAGAAAAAGGGAATTGATTTTGATGAGATATTTTCTCCTATTGTTAAAATGACTTCTCTTCGTACTATTTTAAGTCTTGTGGCTACTGAAGATTTGCATTTAGAGAAGATGGATGTTAAAACAACCTTTCTTCATGGTGATTTGGATGAAGAAATATATATGGCTCAGCCACAGGGTTTTGAGGTCAAAGGTAAGGAGAACTTAGTGTGCAAATTGAAGAAAAGTTTATATGGCTTGAAGCAAGCACCTCAGCAATGCTATCTGAAATTTGACAGTTTTATGCATGAGCATGGATATAATAGGTGTCATTCAGATTACTGTGTTTATTTTAAGAGGTTGGATGATGATAGCTACATTATTTTATGTTTATATGTTGATGATATGCTTGTAGCTGGGTCTATCATGGATCATATTAAGGGGCTGAAATGCCAATTAGCACATGCATTTGCTATGAAGGATGTGGGGGTAGCAAAACAAATCCTTGGTATGAAGATTTGTAGAGATAGAAAGAACAGAACATTGATGCTATCTCAAGCTAATTATGTTGAGAAGGTGTTGCAATGTTTCTCTATGGAGAATGCTAAAGCTGTCAGCACACCTTTACCTGGTCATTTGAAATTGACTAAGGAGATGTGTCCCAAGACACAAGAAGAGGAGGATAAGATGTCCAAGGTACCCTATGCTTCAGCTGTAGGAAGTTTGATGTATGCTATGGTATGCACTAGGCCAGATATTGCACATGCAGTGGGAGTCGTTAGTAGGTATATGAGTCATCCAGGATTTGAGCATTGGAATGTTGTCAAGTGGATTCTCAGATATTTGAGAGGAACATCCAATAAGTGTTTACACTTTGGGGGCTCTACTACTAATTTACAGGGCTATGTTGACTCAGATTTGGCTGGGGATATTGATACCAGGCAGAGTACTACAGGTTATGTCTTTACTGTTGGTGGGGTAGCCGTGAGCTGGGTTTCTAGGTTACAGAAGATTAATGCTCACTCCACTACATAGGCAGAGTATGTTGCTACTACAGAGGCAGCCAAAGAGATGATATGGCTTCAGTTCTTCTTGGAAGAATTGGGACATCCTCAGAAGGATAATTATTTGTTCACAGATAGTCAGAGTGCCATTCATCTTGCTAAGAATTCAGCTCTGCATTCTAAGACCAAACACATACAGTTGCGATACCATTTCATTCGATCAATTTTGGAGGATGGACAGTTAAAGCTGGAGAAGATACATACCAATGACAATCCAACAGATATGTTGACAAAGGTTGTAACAAGGGAGAAGTTGAACTCCTCTTTAGCTTTGGTTGGTCTTTTAGACTGAACATGAATAAAAGAACAGTAGAGTCCAGGATGGTTTGATCCAGTGGGAGCCCCATGTGGTAGTGGTATTGCTATAGGATCAGTCTCCAAGTGGGAGATTGTTGTTTAGTGTGGAGCCTGATCAGTCCCCAAGTGGGAGATTGTTAGATTTTGGTGACTGATCAGGAAAGTACTGTACATACTTCATAAATGGTATAAAAGGGCTTAGGGTTGGGTATTTTTCATAATGTTATGATACGAAATTGGTTCTTGCGACAGTATTGAGCTGTAAGGGATTATGAATTGTAATCAGGTTGTAATCACTGGATTGTAATAAGATCGGACTTGCTGTTTGGTGGACGTAGCCTAGGGATTGGGTGAACCACGTTAAATCTTGGTGCCTTGTGTTCATTTCTGTGTGTTCTATTATTTTTTGTTATTGGTTATATTTGCATGTAGTTTTTATTTATATCTGTGGTTTATCCTAACAGATATCTCTAGATATACATACTAATTCATGTGGCCCTAGAACCACCTACTACATCACCTAATGGTGTACCTAATGCAAAGGTTTGCATAAATCATACACTTCAATACATTAGATATCTACATTAAATAATATTTTAAAGAAGAGTCCAATATAAATAATTTCATTCAAAATAAATACTAAATTTACTAATTAAATTCAAATTTACTTACCTATGTATCCTTATCAATAGGATCAATATGTCTCATGTCACCCTCACCTAGTGGTGCACCTGCTACAGGGATCTACAAATTATATGAAAAAAAATTAGATATACATTAGAATATATATATAAGACTTCAGTTCATGAAATATATTTTGATTCAAAATAATTTAAGTTTACAAATAACATGAATTAATTTACATGTGTATCCTGGTCAATAGGATGACCATATGCCTACAAATCTCAAAATCCAAATGATGTGATCATAGCATGAGCCTATTTTAATAAAAAAATTATGCATATAAATCTATAAAATTATATATATATATAAGTATATAAAAAGAAAATTTTAATCCATTTTTGGTTTCATATCTAGAATTAATGTCTAATTGTAGATAACTAAGAAGAGTGTATGGAGACTGCATCAGGATCAATGGCCTCATCCATAGGAAGAGATAAGAATTTGGTCATAAATTAGGAGGTAGTAGGTGTCTGCTACAAATAAGGAAGCATAGGCTATAGTGTAGGAGGTGTGGACTATATTTGAGGTGGTGTGGATTGTACTGCATCTTGAAGTGTTTGCTCTGGAGGAAGTCTCAAAGCTGTAGGACATATCAAAATGTCCTATCTAGAACCACTAGCCCTTGCATCTCCATTTGCATGATTGTTTCCACTAGAGGATCTCCTAATTGCTCCTCTAATAAAGTTAGAAAAATTAAACAATTTGATCCCATGAAACATACTAATAGTTTGATGTGCCTCAAGGAGAAATCTAACTGGAATAGTGGTCATCGTATGTAGACAACCCTCCAATAGTTGTTATATCTCATCCAGTGTAGGAAGATTGTAAAGAATGTATGGATCATAAAGTGGATTTGATGGATCAACAATTGGAGTGGTCTAAGATTTTAGCATATACCTACTAATGTGATTAGATGACAACTCATCAACCTAAGTCATGATGGACCCAATGCTAGAGTACAAGTCCACATGAAAATCCTTAGCTCAATAATCTCCTACTCATGTATACACCTCCAAACCTTTTGGGAGAACCGAAAGGTTTTCACCCATCAAAGCCCTCTTATTAGGAGGATGTGGTAGTTTAGGTGATCCAAACTGTTCCCCAAATCGATCGTTCCCCTGGCCTACATGACTTAGATAGCCTACATCATAACCCAAATAAAATTTTGCATACAAATATTTGTAGAAATAAAGGGGCATCTCATCCTTTTGTGTCCACATATGATGCGCCCCCAACCATATATAATATGTGAACAAGGAAAAAAGTGGATCCTGACACTTTGTCACTCTATAGGATCCCACTACACACATAGGTAAGTAATCAAGGAATAATGTGCTCTTAACCATCTATGTCAAAACATCTATGTCTATAGTGTTAAATCTGACAAACCCTGAAAGTGAAGGAGATAATATGTGGTGATGTATCTCAATAGATACATCATCATGAGGGTTGTTTGATTCAATCTTATGAATCATTCTCAAAACCTCAGTCTTGATATTATATAGTTTCTCCCAATTAGGGAGGACAATGACATTTTTAAACATATGCTCTAGCTTATCTAGAGAGTTGTGCAATATCATGATAAAAACCTCTCTATGGGTCTTCGTACTCTAGGGAGTACAATCTTGAGATGAAGTCCATGATGCTTGACTACTGTGTGATGATCAATGACTACTAGCCCCTACATTGGGCTCTAAACCATTGGATGCCATAATATGTATGTATATGATGAAATACATATGAAAGTATAATAGATAAACACTACAAGTGTGTTTTTTGATAAACTTTAGGTTTCAGGTCCCTGTAAACCTGGTGGTTCTTAATGTTGATCTTTTGCTT
The DNA here is from genome assembly GCA_028749045.1 of Cupressus sempervirens. Classification (NCBI taxonomy): domain Eukaryota; kingdom Viridiplantae; phylum Streptophyta; class Pinopsida; order Cupressales; family Cupressaceae; genus Cupressus; species Cupressus sempervirens. Next base: position 478,870,542 of record CM053792.1, read on the forward strand.
TTGTTAAAGGGTTTCATGTCCCTTTAGAACCTATTTTTACCTCAATCTAAAACACTACAAGTGTGGACATGTGAATGGATATAAAATTAGCATAAATAGAAAAATTGAACTCAATCTTATACACACATGTGTGTGTGTGCACATGTACATAAATTTGTAAATACATCCTTCAAACTACATTTACATTCAAGCAATTTTTTAAAATTAAACATAATTTTGTTTTAATGAATAGTCCCTTCCTTACATTAAAAAAATAATACAATAAAGTTACATATTTACAAAAAAAAGGGGTCGGGGGAAATAGGATCACCCTGTGAGTTCATATGGCCATAGGTCAAAAAAAATTTAGAAAACATAGAAATCCTGAAGCTACCAATGTAGTGCCAACCAAGGGAGGAGGACCCTTATCATCAAAGCCCCACCTGAGGGTGGGGTGAGTAGATGGCTTAGGGGGAGCCCATTTGTCATCAGCAGTAACAACATTATCTTCATCTTTCTCTCCCTCAAGCCTGGGAGGAGAAATGGCTAAGTCCAATTGTGGAAACACCCACTTGGGGTCTGAAGGCACAAAGCGCCAACTAGTAGTAGGAGTAGTAGGAGGAGCCATTGGGGATCACCCTAAGCCAAACCTCCAAGGAGGTAAGGTAGAGTGGTGCCAACCACCAGATCCTCTAGAAGAGTGGTCCCAACCAAAAGTACCACCATTAGGCGAGTGGTGTAGTTGAGAGCGAGGCATGTGCGAGTGGCAAGAAAAATTACTACATCCTCGACAATGACCGTGAGGAGGAGTACAATCATCAGAGGCCAAATTGGATAGAACACAAGCTACCATACAAGGGGCATTTCCCCAATGAGCCAAAAGCTCTTGTAAGTGAGACACCTCCAAAGCCACTTTCTCTATTTGTACTTAAATCTGCAACATGACACTGTTATAAATACATGCTTTATCGTACATAGAAACATTAATGTCAAGTGTGTTGTTAGCATAAATAATTGCATTGTGATCTTTCCAAATGGTAAACAAGATCTTCAATTTGAAAGCATGCCATATCTAGGTGTACTTGAAGGGTATCTGAGTATTATCACCTAGAAAAACCATATACCAAGAAAAAGGTTCTAGGTGGAAGGGGCGAAAGAGATCATGGATCCATTGCCAGTAACACTGAGCCCATCTACAGAACCAAAAAATGTGCAAAAAAGTCTCTAGTTGACCACAAAAAGGGCAACGAGGGTCAGGAACACCTAGGTACCATAGCTAAGGGCCCAAAGACAAGCCCTGGAAAAGAATACACTAGGAAAAATGCGTAATTTTAGGTTTAGTAATGGTGTGCCACATAGTGGAGAACCTATGACTCCAAGTACAATGAGAAGATTACAAATGTCATTGTTGGTTGAGAACTTTAGCCATGGGCAGGTGAGGAACTAGCTATTGGTAGCCTAGCCTAGGCTTATAACTAGTTACCGGGGTGTTTGGATACCACTTCTAGTCTTTCCACCAATTGCAAGAGGATTGAATGCCCACTTTATGTAACAAATGTGGAGGCACCACAAAAACTAGAAGATCAAAAGTCTATCAATTTGGACAAGTGAGCCAGAATTACACTTTCATGTCCTCCCACAACCGTAAGCTCATAGTAATTCTGGAGAAAAGATCTTTAGGGGTTCTTATGCCACATTTAAAAAAATGTAGAGCACTAGCCTCGTGCACCTTAGCCAAGGGAACACCTTTGATAGAAAATAATGGTGACCACCAAAGATTGTGTTGGTTCATGGAGAGCCCATCTTTGAACCCATTGCCAACCCAACAAAGCCAGGCTTAACTGCTTCCTAGGCTTTCCAAATACTCTTGGCAACAAAAGTACCCTAAATTTGGATAGGTTCAATGGTGACAATAAGGGTCTAAAACCCAATCCCCTTCTAGGCTAGCCGGTGAACTAGAAAGCCTGAAGAAATGCAATGTCTTAACAAAATCTTCTAGGCTTCATTTTTGGAAAGGGCTTGAATCACCCATTTGGCACATAAAGAAGTACCTTGCTTCTAGGTGGACAACAAGCCTAGGCCACTAGACTCTTTGGGAAGACAACCAAAATCCCAGGTGACTCTATGAAAGCCTTAGTGAGAAGCATCTGATGCCCAGAGGAAATCACGTAATAGGCACTTTAGTTTGAGATAAGAAGCCTTTGAAGGAGCCCAATAGGAGGAATAGTATACATGGGTGGCGGCCAACACTTTGGAGAAAATATGAAATTTTCCCACAAGGGAGAGAGGTTTGGTGATCCAATACTCCAGCTTCTTCTCTATTCTAGCAATAATTGCATTTCAAAGCTCTATAGCTGAGGCTTGAAAAGCAAAAGGGATGCCCAAAAAATGAAAAACTTCCCCATGCTAAACTCATTTCCATTAATATTGCTCAAGCCAAGCAGGACAGGGAAGGAAAGACTACCTATACTAAAGGGTTTTATGCCACTAAATAGTAGACCCTAAAGCAAGATAGAATGTGACAAGACATTGCAAACTGGAGGCAACATTCTCTTCATCTTCTATGAGAGTGAGGAAGGAGCCATCTACGAAATGACCATTCAAAAGTTGATCAGGGGACTCTAGGAGGGAAATACCACAGACCCTCCTTTGTGAGACGACATTTGCAAGAAAATACCCAAAACCTTTTGCTGCCAACACATATAAAGAGGGCACCAGCAAGCATCCTTTTCAAATTGAATGATCAAGCCCAAAAGCTTGAGAACAATGACCATTAATAGAAATGCAAGCAGAGGCATCCCTAAAAAGCATCTAGACTAATTGCAATAAAGTAGGTCCAAACCGAAGAGCTTGAAGCATTGCAAGGATGAAACACCACTCAATCCGATAATAAGCTTTGACAAAATCAATTTTGAGAAAGATGGCCTGTTGCTTGGAATGTCGAGCCCATTCCATCCCTTCCCACACATCAATTATATTGTCCAGGATATAACAGGATTTGATAAAGCCCATTTGTTTAGGGTGAATGGTTTGAGGAAGAAGATGACATATTTTAAAAGAGAGAGTCTTGGCAATGATCTTGTAGGAGACATTCAACAAAGTAATAGGCCTCCAATTGCATATGTCTTTAGGGTCACCCACCTTAGGTATGAATTTGATATTCCCCTTGTTAATAATATTTCCTAGAGAACGAGAATTGTAGGCCTCAATGTTCTTGAATTTAACATGATTAAATTAAATGTATTAATGTGCACTTAAGACACATGAAAATTTAAAATGATAAATTTTTACATTAAGGTAAAAGTTATAGTTAAGAAGTAGATAAGACTTAAGGTGATTATCATGCAATTACTAATGAAATAGAATAGATTTAACATTATGCTTAGAATTAAGATTAGTGATGGGTTAAGAATTAATGTTAGGATTAGTACAAGTATTATTGATCTATGCTAGCACTAGGTTTCTAGTGTTAGGATAAAAAGTTTTGTTAGTTTAGGGTTAAGATTTAATAAGGATTAATGTTTAATTTAAGTAAGGTTTATGGTTATGGTTAAATTAAGGCTATAATTAAGATTAAGCCCAAACATTGCTATGGTTAGTTTAATTAAGGTTATAATTAATATTAGTATTAGGGTTCTATTAGAGTAACAATTAGGGTAGGGTTGCGATTAAGAGTAGACTAAGATTTGTCATTTATCATTAGAGGATAAAGGTTAGGGATAGGGATAGTAGTGTGTCTTAATTAGGGTTAGATATAGTATTAAAATTCATTAAAGCTAGGGATAGTATAAGATTAGATCTAAGGGTAAGACTAGGCTGTATAAATAAGTTAGGCTATGTAAGTAAGGGTTAGTGTTGTAATTAAGAATTAATATTAGAATCAAGTTTAGTGTTTGTATTATAAATCATTGTTAATGTGTGTGGTTAGAAATAGGTTTAGGGTTAGAAATAGGATAACATTATAGTTCAACAAGTTTAATTATAATTAATGTAGGTTTAGATTAGGTTTAGGGATGATTTTCAACTAAGATTATGGCTAACATTATGTTTACATTAGGTTAAGGGTTATAGTCTAATTGAGTTTATAGTTAGTATTAAGAATGGTTTAGTATTTAGATTGGAATCCATTTAGATTTTAATTAGGGTTATGGTTAGCATGTATTTAGGATTAAGTTAGAATTAGGGCTCTTAGTATAATTACTTGATTGTTATTATAAATATGATTACAAATATAGCTACAAACATAATTAATTAAAAACTAATTAAAAAACTAAATTTTAACATTTATATCAATAAAATTAAACAATCTTTTTTTAAAACAACAAAAATAAAATGTATATATAACTTACCTATGCTTGATTGAATGACTCCTATAAAATATTGTGGCTCTTCCTCTAGTCCCCTTTATGCAAAGTGAGGGGTTAGAAGGGCCCTTCACAGCTTCTATACACCAAGGAGTACTCGATCGAGTACCCACATTAATGTAGGAACCAATTGGCACCCATGTGAGGTCAACTGAGGCATACTCAACTAAGTGGTACTCGAATGAATATTTCATGATGGACCCTCATATGATGTGAAGCACTAGAATCAAAGATCCATGAAGTACTAGAAGATGAAGCTCGTGCGGAAAGAGAATGCCCTTTTCCTATGGAAGGAGGAGGTAGTCTTGGTGAAGAAATGTTATGCCACTATATCTAGGATTCCTTTAAAGCCTATAAATCACTTGGAAACTGGATCTCTTTCCATTCCAAAAATTGCAAGGATCATTTGTTTACTTCTTAGTCTTGGAAGAAGACTCACTAGACTTAGAAGATTTTCCTTGTTTCACAGTAGGCCTTTTTAAATATGATTTTGGAGGTAGCTTGGAGGAACTCTCGCTACTAACTAAATTTTTTTTGATCTTTTGTTTTTCCCTTTACTTCCCTTTTAATGTTTGAGAAACCAATGCTTGGTTCTTTGATCCTGTTAGAGAGTCCAACTATGGAAGCTTGGCATATTCTCTAGCTAACTAATCACAAAAAACCTCAAACGTAGGCATGGTGAATCTAGGACCCAATGCATCCATAGCGGAATGGAAAGTGGGTGAGACTATCTAAAAGTACCCACAAAGCCTTGACATAATTAGGTAGATATACTTTGTATCAATTTTATTCTTTCCACAATCATGTAGCAACGATCTTTGTTGTTGCCAATAGTGGCATGTTGTGATGGTTAAGTTGTTGTGTTGATGTCCTTGCTAGCAAAGTTCAAATCTCATGGGGATGAGGTCCCCTGTTTGTGGCCTCACTGGTTCATAGCTCTAGGTCAAAAGCGTTTACCCCTCTTTTTTTTTAAAAAAAATGATCTTTGTTGTTCAAACTTTATCAAAAAATCCTCAATAGAGGAAAAAAAATTAGGTACCAGTGGAGTAAGTTCAATCTTAATCTAAAGTTTTCTAAATCATTAATGGTACTAAATAAATCATTAATCTTGATCCACATTTCATGAGGACTATTACACCCATCAAGATGAAATAACAAGCTATCTAAAACATGTAAGGAAATCAAACCCATAGCCTAATCCATATTATTTCTTTGATGCATAACCTCAAATGGTTGTGTCAATATTTTTTGAACTATATCTAAATAGTACCACAACCCCTTGGATATGAGAAGTCGAGTTGTGATGACTTTCCATGTATGGTAGTTGTGAGGTGTAAGAAGGTCAAGAGAAGAAGTTGTATTGACCATTTTGGAGTGTTTGAATGTGAGAAAGTTTTGATTTTCTAAAGTAAATGACAAGAAGAAAAGAAATTTCTCACACGATGAAAGAAACTAAACCCCAAAAGTGATTTTTATGACAAAAAACTAAAAAAGCACAAAAATCTCCAAACAAGATCTTGTCTACCTAATAAATATTTTGGAAGAAATAACAAAATATCTAAATAGAGAATGAGAAGGGTTGCTTGAAGCCTATTCAATTTCAAAAAATAGAGAAAAATTAAGCAAGATATGACCCCTAGAGTGTATGAAGCTCAACTAAATTTGACTATGTAAAAAGGGAAACAAAACTCCAAAATATGTTCGAATAATTTGCACCACTAAGATGGGGTTGACACTATTTTTCTAACGACATCTTATTTGTAAAAAATGAGGTCTTAAGAGTAAGATATGCCCATTTTAGTGAAGATGCCTCGGAAAGGGAAAAAAAAGTCCCTCTTAAAGCCCGTAGGTGCTTAAATGCATGACCTTTGGTCATGTGGGGAGTGCAAAGGGCTTGGTGGCCCAATGATTATGGGAAAATGCCATGGTCACTTATAGTAATATAGGTGTGGTTTTTTGGTGACAACTCTTTTTAAATTGACTATATTTTTAATTAATGTTTTTTTAATTTTTTTGTTTTTTTGTGTTTTTTAATATTTTGCACCTTGACAATCATGCCCAAGGTCATACGACCCTTGATGTGATTTTATTTGTCTCCAAGGACAATAGTAGCCAAATTAGAAAAACTTGATATGAAAATGAGAGTTTTCAGGCACCACAAACTCAATGATGAGGTCCATTTGAGCTCAAAGTGCATAAAAAAGGTAGCTCCCTGTTTCGTTAAACAAAATAATAATAAACCTTAATTTTCCCCATCAAACCTTGATTACCCTGAATTCTCTAAACACTAGAACAAGATGGTACTAGTCTATGATCAAATACTATGTAGAAGTTATCAATTCAACTTCATGGAACCAAGTCACTTGCATGTAAAGATAACCCGTCACAGGGAAGAATGGAGTAAAAAGAAAGGGTTTGGGCTCTGAAATATGAGAAAATATATTATTGAGAACTATCAAATGAATAAAATATATAATATAGATCAATCTTTATAAAGGAGATAGTGTAACCTAAAAGAAACCTCAAAAGGTAAATACTTAATAAATAATATAATTATTATATATCATTAATGCATAAAGTGAAATTTATGAAGAAAGTAAAGATAAATTAATGAATAAGTCAAGAGAACTTGATGATTAAGTTGTTACTTTACTCTAACAAAATAGCCCCATTTATTGGATGAGTTTGGATAAATTTTCCATACTCTTAGATAATCCATAGTAACTCCAAGCTTTTCAGAGGGGAAAAGAAGAGAATTGAAACCCCATACTACCATCCAATAGGAGTTTAGATCAACAATGATAAGTAAAGAGATCTTGTTCCACACTTTCTTTCTACTTTATTTAGTATTGAGATCATACACATTGACCAAATTCTATGTCAAACTAGTTGAGGACGAAGAAATTGCTAAAAAATGCAAGAATGAATGAATCTCCTCTTCTGGTTTGCTAGAATTTGACATGGTAACAACTCCACTAGAGACCCCAATAACATCACTCACAAGCTAAGAGGCATTGGGCTAAATTTTATGAGCAATAAGAGAGAAATTTTGAACAATCATATTTAATTTTCTAAAGAACTATATCCACATTCAAATCCTTGATATAGTTCTTAAATGTCTACTATTTTTGGGGGCTATTAAGACCCATAATATTCCATGAAATGAATTTCATTTTTAATAGTTTGGATTAACATGTAGGGTATTTCCCTCCCATTAGCAAATTCCCCAATGATCTCTTAATGTCTTGAAACTCTCACTAAGGGCTGACCACCTTTGATTTTTGAACCCACATTACCTTTCTAAGATCTAGTATTCTTCTTCTGAACTCCCCATTCTTCTATTTTGCACAATAGGCCATCCCTAGGGAATGAGTCTATTTTTTCCAAAATAAGGCTTGATTGTATCTTTTGGCTTGGTTCCTTGTTTTCTTTCTCCATCCCAACTTTTGGAGTATAAATATTTTTGAAAAACTTAGGCCACCAATTAGTTGTACTTTCAACTTGATACTAGCTATATTCCTAAACTAGTCCCAATCGACTCTAGGGGAGGTGAGGTAACCTACAAAAACCTTATCAAGGCTTCAATTTTTTTCAACTATAAGGATGAGGGAAAATCCTTCCTCATGAAATTCCTATTTGGGTAAGGGGTTTCTCCATCCTCCAACAATCCATTAATTAAAACTTGTTGCAAAAGGGAGACTCCTTGTTACCAATACATTCCACAATATCCACTAAAGTTCCCTCTAGGGAGTTCATTAGCTTCAATAAATCATTAATGAAAGGGTGGTCTCCCATCCTAGAGGGTGTTCAATAAATCGACTATAACATGGCTTAGTTTGGAATAGTTTTTTATGATAAATTACATCATTTTCATAGGCTATGGCTTGAGCCATTACCCATGTAAAGTAATGAAATTGGGAAGGGTATAGTTAATCACAATATTCATAAATAATATTATGAGAATTAACCTAGTCTTGGCTTGGGTGACAATGTTAGACCTGTAACATTGAACAAACATATTCTTGGTCCATTTGAATATTTTATCATCTCGAAATTCCAGTGGTAATCTAGGGAGTCTATCCCGGATTGAGGAAAACATTTGAAGATCCTTCACTGAGTCAAAACCTAGTTTCAACCTACTTAATGCTACACCATGTTTTCCAGAAGCCCAAGAGCCAACAATGATCTTGACCATATCTTCCTCTTGACATTGCACTAGTCACCATATCACCCTTCAAGCTCCAACATACCGCTGCCCACCACTAAACCATATTAATGGTTAGCTTGAAGTAGAATAATCTTCCTACAAAAATAAATCTCATGGATGAAACTATGTGATCCATAGCCGTGCATGAAAAATGAATTCTAGTTCTTTCCCTCATTCTTATTAACTTTTGTGTGGTTTTGTTAGCTTTCTATCCAAGGGACCCAAAAAACAAGGGCCTCTTTCTAGTTAGTGAAAGTAGTCTCCTCATTTATAGTTCAATCATTTTTTGACCTTTTGCAACACAAGTGAGGTTGCTAGTTAGCAAAACCATTATCACGCCCATTAGGCTTATCAATGTCATCATGGGATCCAAACATCTCTAAATTATTCCATGGTTATAAATTGGGGTATATGAGGGCTTGGCTTTGAAGGAGGCAACAAATTCTTTCGATTGGGAGTCACCTCGAGGAGGGGATAGAGCCTCTCCATAGGTGTCAACCATGTACAAGGGGAGAATTTAAAATTTGAATCTCAATGAGCAAGAAGTAGCAAATTTCTTTTATTCATTTCAGTGTGTTACCCTTGCCTATACAATTAAGATACAACTCTATTACTCCATGCTCCCATGTAACTGCTTGAGTGCAATTTCTATTTAATTTTAAGTAGATGGAGTGTTCCCTTGCATTATTTAAATTATAGGAAAATGATCATTTGAAATCTTTTGCTACTTGTATGGAGCAACTACTGCTTAAAATTTGTAAAGAAGTTTTGAAAAGAAAGGGGGGCTAAAATAAGCAAAACTACTTGTTGAGAAAAGGGGAATTGTCTTCACCATATATTTTCATTTCTTTTTTTTTGTCTAGTTTTTCTTCATATATTAATTAAAAGAAATATACTAAAAAAGTAATTTTAAAATATTATTTATAAAACTATTTTAAAATAAACAACAAATGTTCCATCCATAGGACCATCCAAAAATCGTACGTCAAAAAATTAAGCACCTACTCCTTATAAAAATAAGCTAAACAACAATGTAAGTACACACCCTTAATTAACAGAATTTTCCATTAACAAGACTTTCCAATGATATTCTCTAAACACTATTTTAATTTTTTAATATGCTACATATATTGAACTTGACAAATTTTATACTAGGGTGATCCCACAATAATGGGTTCCACTTTTTGACCAATTTTGACACTGAAATCAATATTTTTGCAACAAACATCACGTTCAAGTGACTATATCTCCAAAATTATAAATAATTTCAAGATGACATAAACTAGTGATTTTGAGTACTTTGTTCCTACTTTGTCACTATGTTTTTAAATCTTAAAAAATAAATTTATTTATGTCAATTTCTTTTATCTCCTCCGAAAAGTGGTACATAATAAAATTCAATATTTAAAAAGTCACAGTCTGTTTGACACACAACTTTTTTTCTAGAAATGATAATGAAGTAATTCTTTCGACGTTAGATTTGTAACATCAATATCCAGAGGATGCATTTGGTTTGATTTATTTTGGTTGAATATTGTATAGTTTATGAAGTTTTGAAGTGACATGAATCATAATTCAGACATACGTTCCGTTTGACACAGATAATTTGAAGTCAATTTATCATAAACCAATTTTTATTTTTTTAATAGAAAGGTATCTCAATAAGCCAATTCTTCCATATTTTTCAAAAAATATTTGACCTAATTTACTAATTTTCCTGAGGTGTCAAAGTCGGTTGATGTTCAATCGGTAATGAATCGGTAATGAACCTATAATGAGTTAAACTCATATTTGAAAGTCTTAATGATTAAAATATGTATTAAAATTATATTCGTTGGAAAGCTTTCTCTAAGCAGCGCATTTTGAAATTTTTTAATTTATAGTAGGAGATCATTCTCTTGCAATTATGGAAGTCAAAAGATAGAAAAACAAAAAATAAATAAAAAAGAAAGGCAAAAAAATTTGAATTTTGCATGTTTGCTTGAACATGAAATTCGGGCGAACATGCTTGCCATGTTCATGCGAACGTATGTTTGGGTGAACATGCCCCCGAATATTTTGGCCATCAAAAAAAATAGGCACATGTTCGCCCGAACATGTGCGATGTCAACGTGTTTGTGCAAACAGCTTAAAAAATCCAAAAATGTTGCCATTTTTAAAGTTATTTGTCATTTGTAACACTATTTGCCATCAACCTAACGTTGAGTAGTGCATTATCCATCTTTGTCATGAATTTCGTTTGCAAAATCGAAGGTGTCAATTTAGTAAAAAAATTACATCTAAATTATTTATTTATTTCTCTCATTAGTGAAGTTGTTTAACGGATGCATTGAAGTTAAATTAAAAATTAGTAAGACATTAATGGTGTTAAGAAATGTATATTTTTATTGTGTTACTAATGGTCTCCTGGCAACATGTGGCAATCGTGGGATGAAGACATGATCATGTAACAAACTACTAATGCTTGCTTTGCAGGACGTTGTCAAAGACCATTGTGTGTTTGTCAAAATCATCTGTGTGGATTTATTAGATTAAATAACACTTTTTTTGGTGCTTAAAATGGATTTTTTATTTTCTTTTTGGTGTGTCTACAGTGTTTAAATCCCTAAGAGTTGCATTGGACGTATCCTCTCCCCTCGCCATTCGTGGATCTTGGGTGTAAGAGAAATCCATGTAACTTCTATAGGAGGCCTGCCTTGGACCAAGATACTCGATATTGGGTATGCCAAGGGATGACCTCATAGAGGTAATGGGCCTAAAGCCAGTTCAACATTTTAGCCACTATATAAAACTCAATTACGGTGAAAGCCGTGTTGGCGATATTGCTGGGTGATAGCTCTCCTCCAGTACCCTTATGGTGCATCAAACCCTGGTTCTCGGGACTGGGAGACCTTCTGAGGAAGTTTATCGCTCACTTGCTGAATGGAATGCCCTTACTAAAAACCATGTTTTAGTGGCCAAAATTCTTTATATCCATTGGCTCAAGGGGTCACCCATGCCCATGAAGACATCCTACATTCTCGCGGTCCTTAGTAGAGACAATAGTCCCTTGGGAAGTCATGCCCCTTGAGACGCGGATCTTGGTAGCCCCGAGAAGTGAGTGCGCTATAAGGGGGAGCCTGTGGTGCCGAGGTCCTAGTTGTCCACTTTGGATAAGTGCGGTTGAACTTTGGTTCAAGTAGGAATTTAGTGGATATAGTCCTAAAGCCTAGGTTGTGGTGTGATTGTTCACTTTTAACAATAGCTATTCTTGTCTTAATGTGTCTTGCCTGTGTGCAAAACATAATCAAGATAAAAGCTAACATTCAAATTTACACTTTGGAAACTTGCAAAACCTTGTCAAAATATTAAACATTGTCAAAATCTTGTCAATATTTCACCTAAGTTCAAAAACCCTTACATATACCTCTATCATTAGCATAATCATATTCTTAAATGTCATTTTTGACTTACCTTAGTGGTATATCCCCCTCATATTGCAGTGTTCAAACCCTATCAAATTGTCCATCAACCAACTTGTCTTCTTGACCACCTATCGTCATTTTGCATAGCCTAAATGTCATTATCAACCCTAGGAAACCATCCCTTGCATAGTCCACTTTGCGTACACCTACCTTTAGCATCCTTACCAAGTCCAAAACATAACCCTAACTTTCATTTTGCATATTATAATCTTCATCTTGCATACCTTCAAAACGACACCTTGCATTTGCACTTGCATAAGATCCCTAGGACATTTGCACTTTTCATATCAAAACCTTATGTCATTTAGAATTTCCTCACATTGCATAACATCCCTAAACACTTAAAAATCTTAAAAACACTCATATCTTGCATACCCACATCTTAATTATCAAGTTTTGACCTTTTTTACCAATTGCAACTCTATTTTACCAATTGCACACTTCATGGGTGTAGTTGGTAGTTTCAGGGCACAGTTGGTAGTTTTAGGGTGCACTTGGTAATTAGGTGTTTCATTATAGGTTCCAGAACCCTAATCTACACTTCCACACCTTGCATTGCATCTCAAGACCTTAGAAAACACTCTAAATCACTCAAAACACTCAAAATTTGCATTTTAGGCACCCTGCAACTCTATTTTACCAACTACAACTCTTTTTTACCAACTGCACACTTCAAGTGCATAGTTGGTAGTCTAGGTGTGCACTTGGAAGGCATAAAGTTCATTTAAGTTTCCCTCCACTACATCTACATTTTGAGGTATCATGCTAGCACTCATTAGGACACAACCTTTGGAGTTGTCAAATGCAATAATGGCACCTATAAGATCTCATCAAGAATCAACCATTGAAATCCTCCAAGGTACATTTGAACACATCAATGTTAATCCCTTCTTTGATGAGATACCACCAATTCCTAAATATCCCAAAATGACGTTAAGACTTGATTTTAGGACTCACATCATTTGGAGAAGAAAGAAGGATATAAGAGCTATAAATGAAAGAGAGGATTTCTAACATTATGTTTGCTTCTTTTGATAGCCGATGTCATTGTCTTTTATGCAACAATTTATTCTTGAAAAAATAGACTGATATTTTTTCATAAAATGAAAAGCAATTCATTTTTTAGGAGAAACATTCTAGTATTCATACCATGTTATTTGTTTTTGATTTTATGATGGCTTAATAAGGATTTGGTGCTTTGCCACTTGTAAAGAATGCGACTCACAGATTTTAGTCATATAATGAAAAATATTTATGCTTTTTTGTAGATGATTGCATTCTATTGATTTCTATCAAACAATTTAAAAGTACCAACAACAAAAAACAAATCTGTACAGTGATTTTTTTATTTGGTTATTGCGTGAAATTTATCTTGAGGCAAGGGATAAATTATTATTATTATTATTTTATAATGGGAAACAAGAGAGGAAGGCAAAAAAAATATGCAAGGAAAAGATCTGATGAAGCAGAATAAAGAAATATTCAGAAGACTGCGACACGTTATCATCGAATTAAACAAGGTGAAGGAAACGTTGAAGAAGGCTCAACATAAGTAAAAGTAGTGCATATGGGAGAGAGGTCAGGAACACTCCCTATAGATTCTCAAAAAATGAATGTTGAAGAAGGTTCAAGATCAGTCCCTACAGAGGTTCAAATAACATAAGTCAGAGAAGGGTCAAAATCTTTTCGTGTTGAATCTCAAACAATGAACGTTGGAGAAGGCTCAAGATCGGTCCCTGTAGAAATTTCAATAATAGAAATCAAAGAAGGGTTGAGATCAGGTGTAGGAACTAGTATGGATGAACTCTTAAATATTGTCCAATCTATAAAACATGGTATTTTTCATAAGAATTTAGATCATTTGCTTAAATGGATGTAGATAAATTGAGAAAACTTGCAGCTAGTATTCAACCATTAAGTTTGTCTAAGAGAAGGTCAATGAAGAAGAAGATAAGAGAAATTATGACTCAATTTGATAACATTGAAACACTTGAACAAGCTCAATTGATTTCACTTTTGCTTACACAAAAAAAGCTGCAAGAGGCATTGAAATTGTTATGTGTAAACACAACATCAAAGAAGAGAAGATTTTCTAGCATGCAAACTGATTTGAAAATGTTAAACAAGGTTTGAGAAACATAGGAAAACACTCTCGAACTAAAGATAAGTCTGTGGCAAGAAAAGTGATTTTGATGTCTGTTGTAAGTAAAAATATGTTTCAAAATAGACAAACATCTTCAATTTCGTTTGAAATGGGTTTTAGTAGGAAAACAATGAGACAATATGTTAAGAGAAGATTAATTGTGGATGAAAGTACTATGGAGGGAAACTGGGCAATCATGTGTAGAGCACCTTGTTCTGATAGAATTGAAGAGTTATTAAAAAATTTAGTCATATCATTTTGGATTGATAACACTCATCCTTCATCAAATAGTAGAGATGTTATCAGGCATAAGATTGCACCTGGTCAATATGAATATCATACAAAACATTGGTTGGACACAACACACCATGAGTTATATGTGTCATTTTGTAATGAACATCCTAATGTAAAAGTTGGGCAAACATTGTTTGAAAAATTGAAGCCATACTTTGTGAGGTCAAACAAAGTTTTTGAAACTTGTTGTTGTCGTCATCATATTGAGTTTGATCTCCACTATCAGGTATTTCGAAAGTTTATAGAAGACACATATGGTTTTCATGATGCTCCTCTTAGTAGGAGAAGTGAGTTTATATCATCCATTTTTTGTGACAACATAGATGATCCAACTGGTAAAATAAATTGCATCAAAGGATTATGTGAAACATGTGGTGAATTGGCTCTATTTCCTTTGAAAACTGAAAATATTGATGTAACAAAAATATTGAATTGCAAAAGTTACAAGTATGTCAAGAATGAAACAAAGTTGGGAAAAGAAACAAAAAGGTTGGAATATGTTGAAGAGGAGTTTCCTGTTCTAACATTTATGGACAAATTTAAGAAATTGATTCAACCTTATATTTGTCATGCATTTTTTGCAAAGTGGCAAGCACAACAGTTTCAAACTCTGAGAGATAATTTTCCACTTGGAACAATTGTATCAGTTGTTGATTTTGCAGAGAACTATTCATTTGTTCATTAGAAAGCAATTCAATCAGATTATTACTTTAATAAGCAGGTCACTATTATGGTACATGTTTTTTATAGACATGCATAGTTAGATTTGGATGGTGTTTAGAGTACAGTTCAAGCACGAGTAATTATAAAGGAATATCAATTTTATATAAGTGATGATAAAGAACATGACATTCACTATGTAGAATATTGCTTCAATACGTTCTTTCTTATTTGAAAGAAAGAAACATAAATGTTGATAAACATTATGTTTGGTCTGATGGATGTGTTGCATAGTTTAAATCATCTAGACCATTTTATGCATTGTGTAGATATCATCGCAATGAGAATATAAAACACATATGGAATTTCTTTGAGAGTGGCCATGGAAAAGGTGAACATGATGGTGTTGGAGCTTGCATCAAACACGCTTTGCGAAAGTATCAAATAAATTATCAAGGAGTTCATGTAAATGATGCACATGATTTTTTTGAATGGTGTAAAACTCATTTTGCATTAGATGAGGTCGGGACATTATCAACAATGAGTCAACAAACACCATATAGAGTCTTTTGGGACATAATAGTTATCAATGTGTACGTCTGTTTAACTTTTATGCAATTAAATTATAAAATTTTATTGTTAAGTTTTATTTTTGAATTCGTTGAAGTTTAAATTTAATTTTTCTATATTTTCAATTTAACAAACTTTCAGGTGTCAATAGAAAAAACATGCATGGTTGCAAGAGGATAGAAAAGACACGTTCTTTACATTCAGTCATGAGTACAGATAATTGCAATTGGACATTGAAGACAAGAGAATACTCATGTTTTATTGGCATTTGCATTGATGAAAACTATGAAGAATGCATCAATCAGACACATGGATCTATAGGTGCATGGATTTCGGTACCACTTGATGTTACCGATACATTTGATAAAGAAGATGAAAATTTTGATGATATTCCATTGATTTCTGATGATTATAATCATATCTTTGGATTGGTAAAAGTGGGTGAGTATCATAAAAATTAATCTCAACTTTTTATTTAATTATCAATTTCAACTTTCTTATATATATTGTGCACATGCATTCATGTATACTTGTTATGCAGGAGATGTCTTTGCAGTGATTGCTGAGCCTGGAAATCATAAAGGTGTCAGTTATTATTTATTGCGATGTACTGCAGAGAGGACAAAGTTATATGACCCTAAAGAAAGTGATGGAATGTTGTTCTCCATAGGTAAATTATACATATACATGTACATGCACATATATATTTAAATAAATATATATATCTAGGTAACTTCATATCTGTCAAATTTTAAAACACTTAAATTTGTGGTACAGGTTCTGTTGTGATAGAGGGAACATATTTGAAGCAAGAAAAAATAGTCCAACATGGAATACACTTTGTTGATTATCAACCTGACAACAAAGTTTTACAATACAGCCACCCGGTCATTGCTACAGGGCTTTGTCTGCATCCAATCAAACTTAAGCATGTACGTCGTAAGTGGAGACTAGATAGTGAAGATAATGAAAAAATATTGCATGTTATAAGTGTACATCATGGTTGATTAGACCTTTGAGATTTATTTTGTAATAATCTGAATATCAACTTTGGTGAAATGTGTTTTCAATTGTACTATGGTGAAATTGTGAATATCAACTTTGGTGAAATTGTGTTTTTAATCTGAATATATGGGTTTTAGTTATCATTAGTTTATTTTAAAACTATAATATTAATTGTACTATGGATGAATTTAATAATTTAACAACTTGATATAAATAAGCTAGAAGTTAGTTCAAACTTACACAATTTCATTATCTATGTTACAATTCTTAAATATCAACTTCTTTTCAAACTATTGAATTTCATCTTGAATTCAGTTCAAAGAAATTTGTTGGACGACTGAAAATTGAACTCTAGTTTTTAAAAAAAAGTATTTTCTGATTGTAGACCTTTATAAAATTAATTTGAAAATGAAAAAAATTACTATTCTGAGTTAGGATATGTAATCGTTTAATTTGACAATTTAAAATAAGTAAAGAACATTCTATTCTGGTTAAAATCATTTTCCATTTTTCAAGTAGTTTATTAATGTTGAGTTATTTACAAAAAAAATGAGCCTACACATTGATCAAGAAAAATTATTAGCTGAATCTTTTGAGTGCATTATTTCTCTCACTTCCATCACAATGCGAGGAAACTCATAATTTAAAATAGATACAACACAACTTAAATGTATCCCAAATCGACGAAGAGTAAATTCTGCTCCACCAATACCAGAAAACAAAGAAAGTACTTTGACGCCATCAAGATATAATGCTTTCAAGACTAATAAATGATATGGAATTGTATTTGTTTGGAATGAATTACCCAAACAACACAAGAAATCATTCGAACAAGAAGTTCCACGAGTGTGATCTCTATCAAATCCTAATATAGGCTCTATCTCATGGAGCTCTAGAGGGACGAGGTCACCTGGCCCCACCGTATGCCAAATTCCACTCTTCACACTTTTGAAGTATATATTTTTGCACACTATCTTGCAGTTTCCCTTGTGAATTCTGAATCATAACTCTCAGTTGATCAATAGGGACAGTGCCACATTGTCTTGAGTCTATGGAATTCGATTTTTTCTTCTGATCCCATGAAGGCCAATACTTTTTTATTTTCGGAAGTGCTTCCTGAATAGTCATGGGGGGAGAGGTTCTACTTGAAATTGCTCTTCTATTGGAAGGTTATGCACATACCCTCTTGCTCTTCTAAAAGCTGAAAAGAACATGAGTCCACCAACTCTCGTTCAACACTATTAAATTGTTTGGATATTGTCTTCCAAATATCTTTCAATGCAAAAGCATCATTCCAATAGTAGAAAAAAGGTGTGCCCTTGCATGAATGCATTGATTTTCTTTGAACATTGGCCAATAGGTTTCCCAGGAAATCCAAAACTAATTAGTTCCTTGGGACACAAATTAGGGACTGCATCACATACTTCAAACATTGCTTGCTCGTCTTGCATACCCTCTATGTATTTTTCATACTTCAACACTTTCATTATCTATATTACAATTTCAAACTTACACAATTTCATTATTAATGTTACAATTCTTAAATATCAACTTTTTTTCAAACTATTGAATTTCATCTTGAATTAAATGTGCTTTTAATTGTGCGATCATAAGTTCTTAATTATCAAATTTAGTTTATTAAAAAACTACATAATTTAATAATTTAAATTCATTTATCAATTTTTTTTCAAACTAGATTGAATTTCATAAGTGAAAATTAAAGTATGTGTTTTTAAAATTGTAAGATTATAAGTTCATAATTATCATATAGGTTAGTTTATTAAAAATATATATATTTTAATGTTACTTTATTACATCTATGGTCATGTACTCTTAAAGTTTAAATTAGTTTAAATTAATATATTTTTTTAATATTATATTTTGTAAAAGTTCTCTAAAATAATGTATTGGCTTACCTAATTAACATATTTTTATCCACAAAAAACTAATATTTATCTTTAGCGGGTTAGTAATTGATACTTTAAGAAATATGTATCTTTCTAACTTCCTACTAATTGATAATTGATATACATGTACACGTGTCTTAAGATCATGTTCTATAGCTATAACACAAAAAAATACACATATGTACACATATACACGTCTCAAGAATAAACATCTACAGATCTAATATATCTTTATGTATCTGAAATGCAAACTGTAAATCTCGAATAAATATACATATGTAGCAAAATATAAAAAGTCATATATGCGTACATGTGATGGTATCTAACTACTGAAATACTCAATAATAAAATAAATAGTGAAAGTACATGCATGTCATCAAGGAACTGAAATACACATGTGTACATGTAAACTGGACCTCCAATATATATGCATCAAAAAATATATAAATCTGATTTACTACTAGAGGGACCCCTCAAGACGCATACGAACAGAACGACCCTCTGATCGAGTCTCCTGTACATCCTCTCGCCAAATTGCATCAACCAAGTCCTGCAAATATATATACATATATACATACATGTGTTAGAGTTCTATCTTTAAAACATATATATACATACATGCATCATGTACATGTACATTCAAATTAAATACAAATTTGCATATATATCTATATATATATATATATATATATATATATATATATATATATATATATATATATATATATATATATATATATATATATATATATATATATGTAGTTTTCAAAATATTTAAATAACTTTAAACAAATTATTTAAAACTCAAGTACCTGAGCACTACCAGGTGCCTCAATAGAATCATCTCTCTCATGTACATGATGCTCTGAACCAACAGTATGTGTAACCATGTGCTCAGCGACCTATGCCTACATGATTTATTATGAGTTAAAGATTAAATTAAATATCTACATATATATCTGAACTAAATTTTTCAATAAATGAACATATTTTTAAATTTCATATATATTTAAAATTAAAAATAAATTATATATGTACCTGGGACTCCAAAGGTGGAGGATGATCAACAGACTCCATCGTATCATCTACTGATGCACTTGAGCCTAAAACTCCATGTCCAACTGCTAGTAAATCTAAGTGAAGTGGACTGTGTAACTGGCTGGGTACATTTGGTGTAGAATCAGTGCTGTCAGGTCCGAGCAACAGGTCCATGTACGATGAAATACCTAGGTTCAAACTAGTATCAATCTCAGACAAGCCTCACAACTGCTCACTAAAATCATCAAGGCCCTCAGCTTTGATATGGATATCTCCAACTCGTATGCTTGAGTCCTCTGTAGAGTGTCGTAAGTCTGGTGCCGAATGCTGTGAGCTACAGACAGGTGTATCATCTGTCACTGGTGTAGCGGCCTGTGTCGGGGCTCTGATGCTGTCTAACAACATCCATCACTACATGTACTGGAATCCTCTGTGTATCTGAAATATAGCTAATAAAGTGCAACATATCCTCCAAAAAATATAGTGACATATCCATATGTGTCTGCTGTCCTGAAAGACCATGAATATCGCCTAGCAGTGGTAGCCCAACAGCTCTATATGCATCATCAGAGGAGGCACCTGAAGTGCTACTAGATGCCTGTGAAGATGGTCAACCAAGTGGATGAGACATCGACTATGAAGATAATGACCAATAGAATCTGATGTGATACTAGCTGTCGTAGATGCAATGTGCCCAATAGTGTCAATTGCTTCCCTCTGGGAAGCAATGAAGACTCTATCTGCAATAGGTGCATGTGTAGGAATCACAGGAGGCATCCTCGGTCCAACAAACTATCTAAGATCTGCAGGTGGTAGATGATCTACATTGCGGTACTAGTCACGATCTGCGATCCAACCACACCCCTGTCTGCAATAATCAAGAATATCTAAGTAGTTGACGTTGAGCCCTATACAGAACTCAGCGTACAACTGCTGTGCAAAATAAAGGGGTATCTGGTCATTATTAGGATAACGATCATATGCAGCTAAAAATTGTGGATAGATCATGCTAGCAATAATAGGGTCTCTGCATTGTGTGACTCTGTAGCCTCTCACCCTACCATGTGTCCCCTCATAAGCTGGAAAGAGCTCTCTTTGGATGACGTCTTTGGGGGCTACCCTCTTGATGTCATTGAATGATGCATCTCCTAACCTAGCTGTCAAATCCTATAAACTCCTACATATCGTAGTACATATGTCTCTATAAATACCATCATCAAAAGTCAGTATAGAGTGATGCAGTCTAGCAACCTCCTGCTCTGAAAATGCAAATAAAGCATTGATATCGATGCATGGAGGTGGTGCAGCAGGACCTCTAGGTGCAGCCTGACCTAGAACATGAGCTGCATTAGGAGCCACGACAAGACCTATTGCACCAGGAGCCAAAACATGAGCTGCACGATGAGCCCTACGTCAAGGTGCACGACGAGCCCCATCAGAAGCTGTAGCACGAGCCCCACCATGAGCTGCACGAGGAGCCATATCGAGAACTGCATCAGGCGGTACAATAGGAATCGCATCAACCTGTGCTGCAGTAGAAGTCATAGCAGGAACTATATCAAGTGTCCCACCAGAAGCCGCATCAAGCATATTGTGTGAAGCCATATCTGTAGAAATGTATGAAGAGCTAAACTGCTTGCTGTACACAAATTTTTATTTTTAACATTAAAAATTATACACATGTAATTAAACATACATCACACATCATGAACCTAGATAATCTGTAACACATCTAGACCTAGATTAATTTGCATATAAGATAACTTTAAAGTTGAGAGTTTGGTTATGGTTAGAGTTAATTTGTTGTTCAAAGATTTTATTATACTTTGGGGGGTATTAGTAGAGAATTCAATTTAAAGGTAATAAATTATTTATATTACTCTTAAATGATAATGTTTCGAGGTTTAGGTTTCAAGTTGGGTCACATATAGATCATTTAAAACAAGGGTCATACTTCATGTATGTACATGTGTTTGAATGTATGTGCATGTATCTCAAATGTAATTTTTAACAATTTAGGATTAGGGTCAACTTGTTTTAATTTTATGTAAGTTAGGTTTCAATTAGATTTTGAAATAGGGTTTTAGTGTAATTAGGCTCAATTTTAGGGTAAGATTTAAGACCTTATGACATTGTCAACGTTTACATGAACTTACATAATTTCTAGCATTAAATTTAGGGGTTAATATTAAGGTCCATGGTTAAGAATTTAGGATAAGGGAATTTAGCATATGAAGTTTATGATTTGGTTCAAGATTATGATTTAAGGTATTTATTATCATTTATAATCTTGAGTTTATAAATTAAATTTTAAGATCAAGGTTAGGGTTAGGGTATGGATAATGGTTAGGGTTAGGGTTTGGTTAGGTTAGGGTTAGGGTTTGGATATACATGTATGTTATATTCATACCTAGATATGCAAATTAATCTACATTTTTATATATGTATAATTTAGGATCTCCTCTTAAGACATGTCATTGAATTATATAGTTAATTATATACTTCTAATTATTAAGACATTAAAAATAATAACATATGTACATTTAAACATGAATATTGAAAACATATGTATGCACGTCTATATCTAACACATGAACATATTTACATGTACATTTATGAAATAAAATATTCATTTTAATCTACATTCTTATGTATAATTTAAGATCTCTCCTTAAGACATGTGTTATTAAATATAGTTAATTACACTTAGTTATAAGATAAATTAAAATCAATAGTTAACATATACACAAATTATACATATAAAAATGTGAATTTATTAAAACATGTGCATACATCTACTTTTAACCATGAACAAATATACATGTACATCTATGTTCAAAATAAAAAATTATACACATTCTAATCTATATTTTTACATGTACAATTTAGGATCTAGACCCTTAAGATATGTCATTTAATTAAACTTCTAAAATTAAAACATTAAAGTGAATTTGACACACACACAAACATTAATATCGAAAACATACATGTCTACTAAATGTAGACATGTATGTTTTCGATATTAATGTTTATATATATATATATATATAATTTTTTTTCTAAAATTTATATTATTATAAATTTTGTAATGTTTTTCTAATTTTTTAAAAATATTTTTTCTAATGTTTTTCTAAATTTTATATTATTATAAATTTTATAATATTTTTCTAATTTTTTTAAAATTTGTTTTCTAAAATTTATATTATTATAAAATTTCTAATATTTTTCTAATATTTTTTCTAATTTTTTTTCTAAAATTTATATTAAATTATAAATTTTCTAATATTTTTGTAATATTTTTTCTAAATTTTATATTAAATTCTAAATTTTCTAATGTTTTTGCAATGTTTTTTTTTCAAAATTTTATATTAAATTATAAATTATCTAATTTTTTTTCTAATGTTTTTCTAGATATATTTTTTAATTTTTTAAAAATATTTTTTCTAAATTTTATATTAAATTATAAATTCTCTAATATTTTTGTAATGTTTTTTCTAAATTTGTTTTCTAAATTTTCTAACATTTTTGTAATATTTTTTCCTAAATTTTCTTTTTTTTTAATTTTTTTTTCTAAATTTTCTAATTTTTTAAAATATTTTTTTATAAATTTGTTTTCTAAATTTTATATTAAATTATAAATTTTCTAATTTTTTTAATGTTTTTTCTAAATTTTCTAATATTTTTGTTATGTTTTTTTTTTCTAAATTTTCTTTTTTTTTTTTTTTTCTAAATTTGTTTTCTAAATTTTATATTAAATAATAAATTCTCTAATGTTTTCCTAATGTTTTTTCTAAATTTGTTTTCTAATATTTTTCCTAAATTTTATATTATTATTTCTAATGTTTTCTAAAATTGTTTTTTAATGTTTTCTAAATTTTTTTTCTAATATTTTCTATATAATATTTTTCTATTTTCTAATTTAATATAAATAAACAATAAAAATATTAAATTAACATTTAGATATGTTTTCAAAACTATTAAAAACGTAAACAACATTCAAATATGCTTTAAAAACATTAAAATCTACTTTAATAACATTTAAAAATACTTTAAAAATGTTTAAAAAAATAAATTAAAAATATTTTGACATACCCAATGATTAGAATCAAAATGAAAGCGACGGGATGACGGTGACAGAAGTAGCACAAATGACACGTTCGCCGTAAAAGTGAGTTGAAAAAGATGAGAAATCGATTTTAAGCGTCGAAAATTTATCTACCATGGGTTCGTGCGAACGTACGTTCACACGAACATATCTTAAAGGGTTCGCGCGAACCCATGTCGGGTACATGTTCGCACGAACACGTCAAAAGGGTTCACGCGAACGTATGAAGTTTGAAATGGCAAAATTTTGCAACTTTTTTGAATTTGTTCATCCCACTAAAGTAGAATGCATTATTGTGGGATTGCCCACTACAAGTGTAGCTTCCTTTTTCAAGACTACAAATTAGATGACAAAAAATAATGTTGTTTCATGTGATATAATCCAATCTTTTAATATGCTACATAAATTGAACTTGACAAATTTTATACCACAAGTGTAGCTTCATTTTTCTAAGACTACAAATTAGATGACAAAAAAGAATGTTGTCTCATGTTATATACTCAAATCGTAATGAGGATTAGTGTACACATTTGAAAAGGCAACATTACTTTTGTGTGAATGATAGGTATCTAATTGGTAGTGTCACTCACTACTTTTAACATGCACATTTTAGATTGTCGAAGAGTTTAGCAAAATGTGACATATTAATGATATGTGCCATAAAATCTAAAAGACAAATGAGGTACTTTCAAGACAGGCACCAGCTATGGTGCAACTTATTTGAACCGTAGTAAGTGCTGCCCAGTTCTATCTGCCCGGAATCGTCCCCTATCTGACAGTGTCCGTCCCTGCAATTACGTTGTCAAATTTTTTTTTACAGTCGTACCTATTAAACATTAACTTTAAAGTGTTTTTTTTTTTTTAAATTTGAATATTTGAATGGTTCAATTGTAATTTTATACATTACATAATATTATAATTTTTATTAAATTAGTGTTACAATTTTTTTTTAAAAAGTAGATTGAAGTTTGAAATTACAATATTTAGTTGGTATTTGTAAATCTAGTTTTCCTAGTTTAATGATTATTATTGATATTATATTTTATAAATTTCTTTTAGTGAAAATTTATATATATTTGAATTTAAAATTAAATTGATTAAATATATATTTTTATCTGATTTTATTTTATTTTTATATTATGTAAATTAAATTTAAGTTCATTATCAAATAAATTATTTAAAATTAAATATTTTTAACAAATTGTATTTTTAGATAGAAGTAAATCTATTTTAATTAATGTAATAGAACTATAGACAATTTTTTAAATATTTTATTTTCTTTATGTAAATTAATTAATTTGGTATGTATGAATATAATTTTTTATAAAATTAACAATACTTGCCTTTGCGCAATATATAGTTAAAATAAAAATAACTAAAAAATTGTAAATTTTTAATTAATCAAAAAATTGGAATTTTTTTTTAGCAATAACAGTGCCTAGCTAATAAAAATAACAATATGAAAAAATTATTATTTTTAAATTAACAAAATTTAAGAATTTTTTAGCTATAATAATTTAAATAATTTTAAAAATATTTTAAAATAGTTTAATAAATCTAAAATAAAATAGTAATATCATTTATATTAAATTTATTTATTATTATTTAAATAAATGTATATGATTTTATAAAATATTATAATTTTGTGTGAAACTATAAAATTTTAATGTATGAATTCAAACATTTAAAACACTTCAAATTCTAAAAAAGACTTGAACAAAATATATTTCTACTTGAAATATTAATTTAAAAAAGTGTTCCTCTTTTTACTTGGATGAAATCATTTTATAAAAGATGAATTTGCTTATTTAAAAGTAAAAATTAGAGGGAACACTTCTTTTAAAGAAAAAATAGTAATTATTAAGTTTGAAATAGAAATTACATTTAAATGGATTGTGAAAATGTGATATTGTTAAAAGAAATAAGATGAATAAATATATTTTATTTAATGGGAAAAGATAGAATTATTTTAATTAATATGTTTATATTTATATAAAATATAGATAGAAATGTTATAAAATATTTTAAAAAAACTATATTTATAAATCTGATTTGACTGAGTAAAAAAATATTTGGCCTAAATTTTATATTTTAAAAGATAAAATAATTAATGAATAAAAATCATATTTAAAAAAACTTAACAATACTTTTATCCTATTAATAAAATTTTTGATGATTTTCTACAACTATTAAAATTAAACATTTTTTCTTCGTGAAATTATTACACTTATTAATTGTATAGCAAATTATACTTATTAGTAAGTAAACTTTATATTTTTTCTAAATTATTCTTCTATATTTTAATTGATTTGTTCATTAGACTCTTATATACCGATTTATGAATGTTGACATATAATTTTAACTTTTTAAATCCTCTCTCATAATGACCCTCATTATCATTGTCTTATACTTAGCAATTTAGAATCTTTGAAACTATTTTAGATTTTTAATTTTTAATAGTTTCACACAAAATTATAAAATTTTATAAAATCATATACATTTATTTGAATAATAATAAATAAGTTTAATATAAATGATATTACTATTTTATTTTAGATTTATAAAACTATTTTAAAATCTATTTTAAAATTATTTAAATTCTTATACCTAAAATATTCTAAAATTTTGTTAATTTAAAAATAATAAGTTTTAAAATATTATTATTTCTAACACCATGCTATTGCTAAAAAAAATATTCTAAATTTTTTTGTTAATTAAAAATTTACATTTTTAAAGTTATTATTATTATTTTAACTATATATTGCTAAAGGCAAGTACTTAGGAGTGACTTGTTAATTTTATTGCAAATTATATTCATACATACCAAATTAATTAATTTACATAAAGAAAAAAAAAAGTTGCAAAATTTGTCTATAGTTCTATTACATTAATTAAAATAGATTTACTTCTATTTGAAAATACAATATGTAAAAAATATTTAATTTTAAATAATTTATTTGATAATGAACTTAAATTTAATATACATAATATAAAAATTAATTAAAATCAGATAAAAATATATATTTAATCAACTTAATTTTAAATTCAGTTATATACAAATATTGATTAAAACAAATTTATAAATATTTATAAAATATAATATTAATAATAACCGTTAAACTAGGAAAACAAAATTTACAAATACCAGCTAAATATTTTAATTTCAAACTTCAATTTACTTTTAAAAAAATATTATAACACTAATTTAATAAAATTATAATATTATTTAATGTATACAATTACAATTGAACCATTCACATATTCAAATAAAAAAAATTCACTTTAAAGTTAATATTTAAAAGGTACGACTGTAAATAAAACCTCATAACGTCATTGGAGGGAAGGACACTGTCAGACAAGACATGCGGGGAAATAAGTTGCAGCGTAGCCGGTGCCTTCAAGACATAGGTGGTGCATTTATTATGGTGAATAATTAAAACATGTTATTAATTGTCATTAAATATCTACAAACACATTACACATTACACTTTGCCCCATATGAAATGGAACAACCCACACACATGGACCAAGAAAGGAACAACTCAACCACATGTGTCACATATGAAATCTTTGTAGAACTTCAATGGTCCTTAAAGATTGCTTAAATCTACAAACCGGTTTCTGATTACAAAGACCGCATAGATTGCTCATACAGATTATACAAGAGATAACATAAAGCGAGATTTGTTTGTTTCAATGTAACATGGGCTAAAATTGTCAATCACTCACTTGAAACAAATGAGCAACTAGACAAAACCATAGAGTGAATCAACTTCATTCTGACCATAGTTTTGAATGTTTTTCTGCAACCAGTGAACATCAAGCAATTTTATCAGTTTAGGTAAATCTGAATATAGACCAAGTATAGTACTTTCATAATTGTTAAATAATGGACTGTGAGCAGTCAAGTAGAGATTTGGTGGATGTCCATACCCTGTTTTAAAGCTCTGTTTCAGCACAACACTCAGAAATGAAACATTCCAGCTGGTGTCTAAAAAGTGTTTGTGCGCTTGCTTGCAGACCTGAGAGCTTCAACCATTTTCTGCTTAATGGCCTTTCCCTATCAGCCATTAGCTCGCTGGCTTCCCACCTACTTGTCAATACATGGATAATTGTACAAATTTTCTCTTTTCAAAAATGTGAAAACCTAGATATTTGTTCTCTTGCTCTGAATCCTGCCACTATCAATTTCTCTACCAAATAGAATTGATCAAAATCAGGTTTTGATTGCCTAACATTTTATCAGAAGGTGCAGCAGAATGGAAAACAATAATATTCTAAAACTTTATTGCCTACAAAGCACGAAACTGAAAGTAGACTTACAAATTTTCTTCCCATAAAGAATATCCTGCTTCTCGCTTCATCTAAGCCAATTGATCAGTCATATGGCTAATTTCATATAAAATACTAAAAATATCTAATCATCAATTTTTCAAACATTTCATGCAATCCAATGACTAGAAAGAGCATTCAAATGTTTTACTTCTTAATTTTAAGGATAGCAAAAATTTGTTGTTATGCTTTTAGGTCTCTTAATTTGCAGAGACAGCAGGCCACATTATGCAGAGACAACAGGGCACATTATGAAACTCAAGGAAGGGCATAGAATTGATATTTGTCACTCAGGTAGTGTTATTTCATAGAATAGAAACTACTACAGAATTTAGTATGATAACCTTTTAAATGAGCATGGAAAACATGCTGTACAAGATGTCTTTGCCGACCAAAATCTCCTGGTATCACAGAAACAAGAAATTTGGCAACAGGAGATATGATGGAAGTATATGATAATCATTCCTACAAGGAAGGAAGTAATCAAAGCTTAATAAAATGACGTTTGTTGCCAGACTAATGCAACCAATACAGCAGAGATCTTTCCACCTATCTATTACCCCTCCAAATTTTTTTTGGGAGAATGACGATTCGCTTCAAATCCTGAAGCATCAAATCATTACAAATACATAATGGATCCTTATTCTTGCATTTATTGTCTGTAATGAAGCTTGAGTTTTGAATACAAAACCTCACAGATTCATGAAACAGTGAATAGGGCATAAGGCGATATCAAAACCTGCAACTCTTTACAGTATATACCGGTCAATTTATTTCTAAAGTATCCTCAAATACCATAAGCAACCTCAGAACAGTATTAATAACTAATGATTACTTTCAGGAGAAGGCATTAGGGTTGAAATATCTTTTATCAATTGAAATTTGAATTCGTGATTTCTCCTCCTCAATACGGAAGAAGCAAGGAGAGACCTGCAAAAGCCTTGGCCCATTCTCTCTTCGAACAAACGCCATTCCATAATGGCGGACAAAACATGAACCAATAAAACCCTAACTTAGAAAATGAACTGATTTTCTAACCCTGGTGTATAAAAATTAAAAGAGCATCTACAATCTGTTATCTTCCTAAAATCTATTAAATATTCTGTGCTGATTTCCAAACCTTAATGTAAGGTAAACATTTGCCCTACAACTACCTTCCAAAATGCAAAGGGAAAAGTAGCACCCTAGAAGTAAATTTCAGAAATTGTCCAAAAATTATTCTTCCCCGAAAAGAATTTTTCCCGGTTCCCACTTAATTACTAAACTATTTCACGAGTTAATGGCGAAATTCATGCCGAATTCAAAATTCGTAACCGATAATTTCTCAAACGCTTCATGGGATAAAACCATTGGAAAGAAATATAAGCATTCAAATTGAAAATTTTAATAAAAAGGAAAGATCAATAGGAGGAATGAAATTCCTAAATAAACATTATAGCCCAGTTTGCTTGTTCTTGACATTCCCTGTCAAAATTTTCCGAATTATTCCATGTATCTGTGCTTAAAGATCCATTATGTGCCTTCTGATCCAAAAGTAAATGTTTGTCTAAATACCCCAAATCTATGAAATTGAAAAAGAATTTTTTTCCAGATAGTGAGGTACGGATTCTCTGCTGTAATGGTTCCATTAATAATTCTATGAATGGTTTTCATACACTTCTATCATATCTACTGAGTATGTTTTCCATTGTCATTTAAAGGTTCTCATGAAAAATTCTCTCAAATGTCATTGATTTTGTACCAGAACAATACAACATATCAGAATGAAAAACACGATCGTCTTTAAAGAAGAAAAAATACTTAATATCAACTTTTTTTATTCATTCTAATTTCGTATTGGCATGCTCATAACCATTATAGCAACTTTCCATATCAAGTGATCGACGTGGAGTATAATAATAGAAAAATAATGTTTAAAAAATAAATATATATAATATTTTAAAAATTAAATCTATGCTTATTTTGAATAATGAATCAAAACTATAACTTTGAAAAATATAATTATGTTAAGCATTAGAATTTCTTACTATTGTTTGAAAAGCAAAGAAATAAGTTATTTTAGACAATATAAGTTATATAAATCTTTATGTATGGAAACTAGTTAGTAAATCTTTTGTACTTTTATTTCACTAAAAATATATAATATTATAAAATTATTGAACAAACTATAAAACAATTTTCTCAAACAATTTAATAAAAACCAATATATCTATTTTATTTCAATGTGAAAAAATCTATATTAAATATTATTATTAAGTCTTCTAATAAAAATCTTTTATTAGAATATTTTATTTTTTATTTTTCAAAAAGTAAAAATAAAATATTAAAAAAGAATATATTTTAATGGAGGAGATGATCCCATGAAGCCCAAAAAAAAACTCTTGTCCACATGATTAAATGAAATCTCATTATCAATAATATAAAATTTTCTAATTCTTATAAATAATTTTTTAAAACTTTATTTATTTATTTAGTGGAATGAATTAAATATGTTTAATTTAAAAGATTCATAAGACATAAATTGTGAGGTTTAAACTTTCAAGAATTAATTCACTACAAAATTTATAGAACTATCATTTAAAAATAATCTTAAAATTGATTTGTGCCTCTAGGGATGTCACCCTTAACTATATTCTAATTCTTCTTCTCCCTTTAAAAATATTATTTTTATTAATTTTACCAATAATTTTATTATTATTTTTTAATATAAAATTATAAATAATAATAAAATATATTAGACTTATATTTAGAAAATAAAATAAAAAAGAAAGATTAATTTTATTCTAATTTTGACTATTAATTTTTTTTCAAATATATTAGACTTATATTAAGTTTAAAATCTCATTTCATTTCAAATTATGATTGTTAATTTTGTTTGTCTTAGGAGTCAAGAAAATTGAGACAACTCAAGGTTCTATTGGTTCATCATAAGAATCTTCTTCTTCCTCATCTCTAGTATTTTTCTATTAACCATTTCTTTTCCATTTTTGTAGATTCGATGTCTTCATCTATTGAGTGTGAGTTCGAGACATAGTCATCATAGTCATTATGATATTTGATGTTAGCTAAACTATCTCCCTTATCTGTTGTGAGTAATTATTTTCCTTCTATTACCTGGTGAACATGTACCTGTAAAGATGGTTGAAAACTGCTAGATGTTATCTTCAATATGATACTATTTTTGTTTGGTGAGATCAATTAGTGTGATTTTATGGGATCCATTTGAATATTATTAGTCTTGAAATCTAGAGAGAAGTTCTACATTAAACATTTATTTGTGGGTTAGCATAGTTCAATATTAGAGGCAGATTGATCTTTTTATAGTTTAAAGTTAATATAGAACTTTGAAGAGATGACAAAGGTTCTGAGGGGTATCAACATGTGAGATTGTATTTACTGTGGTTTTTCCATTGAATTGGTGTGATCAAGGGATGGAGAGACCAAACTCAGAGTTGGTTTCTCCAAGTTGCAGTAATTTAACTCATCACATGCATGACTAACTTCATTTAAATCTTCAATAATTTCTCCTACCTCTCTTTCCGACGAACAAATTAGAGGGCACAAGTACCTTTTTGTATTGCTACCCATGTTAGAATTGTTATCCCTTTCAGTTATTTATGTGTCACATTTATTTTGACCAAACTTGATTTTGGTTATGAAAAAAGGATTTAGAGGGTTAAGGTATTTCTTACAATTCTCAAAGCTTGGTGTGGGTTCATAGTAGGTGACATAAAATGTAGGTAGTGAATGAAAGTTCCTATAATTATTTACCTTACCTTCCAAAACAATTCCTTATTTAGATTTAAAGGGGTTAGAAAGAGGATCTATACTATTCCTTTACCAATTTATGATGCCTCTTTGTGAGGTTTCTGATTTAATTTTTGTCTTAGATAGCTAACAACATGTATTCAAATGCTTGATTTCATAAAACTCATTTCTAACTCTGGGATCTCTGAAATTAAATTTAGTTCAACAAAATTCCTAAAAAGAATGTTGGTTTGAGGGTGTACATTGAGTTATTTATAATTATTTTGAAATGATTCAATTCTTTGTTTGTGTAGTAATCGACTAAAATTTTCACATTATTTCATCTTGTCAAATTTTCTTCTAGTCCTACAAATCTCTAACAAATCACCAATTTTTTTTAATATATTTTTGTGTAGCAATTCAACTAGGAGTTGTTTAATATTAATCCATTTATACAAAGAAGACATCTTAATTTTTGGTAGGTTAAAATTAGGGACCAATTGAAGAAATTGATAAACCTTTATAGAAAATTTTAGGACCAGCCAAAAAATTTCTCTTTTAACACTTTATTTTGACAACTTATATACACAAAATGATTTTCTAGTTTAGTTATACTTACATGGTTTTGGTAAAAAGTCCTCAACTGGTTTGGAAAGTCAAAATTAGATGTACCTTAACAACTCCAACTTGTAGAAATGACCAATTATTTACAATTATCCAACTCATAATTGGAATGATTATTTTTTATGATTAAAGTTTCAATTGATTTACCCATATTTTTCATATTTTTAGATTTTTGAAAAAATTTATATTGATCTCTAGTTCTTTGAGATTAGCATTTGGCATTTAGCATTGATCCAATCTCTCTTTTGTTGGATCATTCTTTGTCCTAACAAGAGAACCATTTAATTTTGTTGGCGACTAAGTATCGGTTAGTGTGGCCCTTTATTTTGGTGGCTTGACTTCCAATTGTAGTAGTTAGGGAACTAGAATTTAGATTGCCTCTATGATGGAGATGATCCTTCGACTTCATTATTATTTCCAACCTTATTTTATGTGCTATGATGAACCAATTAAAGCCAGAGTTTATCAACTTAAAACCACCCTTCTTTGTTTGTGTAGGAAGCAAAGATTTTGACTGGGATGGATCA
Source organism: Cupressus sempervirens (assembly GCA_028749045.1). Classification (NCBI taxonomy): domain Eukaryota; kingdom Viridiplantae; phylum Streptophyta; class Pinopsida; order Cupressales; family Cupressaceae; genus Cupressus; species Cupressus sempervirens. The sequence continues at coordinate 478,903,508 of CM053792.1, forward strand.
ACTTTGCATGGTTTGTCTTTGTGAGAATTAAAAAAAAAAATTATAGTGTTTTGTCATCATCATTCAAATTTCTGAGAAGATTGAATAGATTTGGGGAATGTTTCGCCCTTTTTTTACTAAGCAAGAGATCGAAGCCATATATTAATAGAAAAAGTAGTAATACAATCCATCTCAAGGGGCACTGAGAGGATGGAGTTGGGTGACTATTTCACATATTTCTCCTCTAATAGGGTTTTGGAAGAGTTTCACTTATGAAGAGGAGAGAATTTTTTAAATGTAACTATGAGCCATATTTAATTATGTCTCTTTGCTTTTTCAATATTAAAATTATCTTGATTTGGAGTGGAGTTCACTTCCTACTACACTATTAATTATTTTACAATAAAAATAAAAGGAGTTTAAGCTTGAACACCAAGTAACTACATGAATGACAAGTCTTCTTTTTCCTTCCATTTGCTTCAGTAATCCTAGATTTTTTAATCCATGTACACTACTTATTAATCATAGGGTATTCCCAATTTTTTTTGGTAATGGAGCTGGTTGTTATATTTTAATTAAAATTTTAAGTATTATATAATAAAATTATATATTTATTGATGTAGGAGCATCTAGTGTAAGAGCAATCTTGCATCACCCAATAATATTTTCTTTTCAATCTTTTCTATTTTAATAAGGACTAATAGACAAGGTGGTTACTATCTATGGGAACTTGCTATTTTTAGTAAGTTTCTCATATATACTCAGAATGTTCTCATTTTCTACAGGAAGGTTCATTTTAGAGTTATAAGCCTACCATAAAAATTTCATTGCTCCATCTTAAGTATTAGAGAAGTTATTGCAAATTTTCACTATAAACATTTGCAAAAAAATCTTCAGGCTCACCATTAGAGGCCTTAGAGTGCCCGGATGAGGTCCAAAAAATAACAAAATGATGCTTATATAGTTCCAAGCATGTAAATTAGGAGCTGACGTTTCTGAAAAGTGGATATAATAACCAATCGAAGCAACGGTTTGTGAGTTATGACCTTTCAAAGTTGGGTTATCCAAAATATCTAAAATAATTGTCAAAGATGTATTTTGTTGACTCTATATGTATTGTCAGGGTCTGTAGGCCCTAGGTATTCAGTTTCGATATCTAGAACCTTCCTGGACGACATAAAATTACCTATTTAATAAAGGCATGAACATTATCTAGAACAACTCTAGGTGGTAGTTCACAACATAGTCTTGTAGATTACTATAATGAAGGCACCCATATGGGTTAACATATTATACTTGTGAATTCTATAATTTTGCATTTGTGGCACAAATAAGTTCTTTTTTTGTTCTCACATTTTTTGTTGTTTCTTGGTTTATGTTATGGGTTTATGGTATTAAGGGGAGCACCCTTTATCAAGTGGTATCAAAGCTAGAGTTCTTGAGTGTGTGGATAGATCGCCGACTGTGAGGCAGTTTGCACTAGGACCATGGTTTGGGTTGAGCATGTAGATATATCACTGATTGTGAGGTAGTTTGAACTAGGGTTTCAACGAAAGCATGAAAATGTCTCCATGAAGAGAGTGTGGTGGAACAGCTATAGGTGTTACACCTGAGGGTTTCCAAGCCCTCCAAAGACAAATGCAAGAATTGGAAGAACAAATGCATAGAGGAATAAATTTTCCCATAAGAGATGAAATTGAGGATGAGGATGAAGTAAAAGAAAATGTCGAAGTAGAGGCAGTTCTAAACTCAGAGGAAGAGAGGCTTTTTAGGGCCATCTCCAAAATTGAAAAAATACCTAAGTTTGAGGTTCCCACATTTTTGGGAAATCTTAGCCTAGAGGATCTGATTGATTGGATCAATGAACTAGAGGAGTACTTTGAGTATGAAGATATTGAGGATCTAGATAGGGTCAAGTTTGCGAAGGCAAAACTGAAGGGACATGCAAAGATCTAGTTTCAGAAGGTTCAGTTGGAGTGAAATAGAAAGGGAAAGGACAAAATCACTGGATGGGATCAGATGATACCTAAATTAAGCAATAATTTATTAATAGGTAAAATAAAAATTAATAATGTTATTTGTTTAAGTATATTATATTTGTTTATTTTATTATTATTTTTTATTTTTAAGAATATTTTTTCATTTATTAAGTTTATTTAATTATTAGAATAAATAATTTTAATTATTAATAAATATTAAAATAAAATTTGGCATAATGCATTTGAATAATTAATTTTGAACGACGTAATAAAAATGTCATTTTTTTAAAGGGTCAGTATGAATTTTATATTTTTATACATTTTATTATTAGTTTTGATGATTGTGCATAGATAATATGGCATGTAACATATCAATGAGAGCATAAATTTTATACATAATATACATATCAATGTTAGCATCAATTTTATAAATCTTATTATTGTAATCACCTAAAAATGGTCATCTAGACTATTAGCCCCCTTTTCAACATTTTGGATAAATTAATTTAATCATTTACCTAGACCAAATTGCTAATAATCAATTTATTTGATTATAACCTATAGTTTGACTATGCTATCCTAAGTTCATTATTTGATTAAAAGAACATGTCCCCTTTTAATTAAATAAAAGACCTCATTCTTCTAACCCACTTAAAGTGCACACATAAAGTCCTTTTTCTATTTTGCAATTAAAAGAAAAGGCTTTGTGACTTTTGTCTTATATGACAAGTCAACTTATATTCTATTGGTTGACTTGTGTGTGCACATGGATCACTCCTCTTTTCAAATTCCATCGTTGATCATCCACCATCTTCATCTTGATCTCTATCGTCCATACATCTTTAAAAGGGAGAGAGCTTTCCCCCTCAATCTATCCATCTTTTGAACATTGTTATGCTGCAAGTTTTCTAACAGGTTTCTTTGGAGCTTTGTGGAGAACTTCTATTTTTTGTCTACATTCTCTCATCCATGGCATCATGGCATTCTAGCTTAGCTTAGCTTTCATTTTTACATGTAGCTTAAATCATATAGTCTAATAGTTGGATTGCAACACTCTCATACATGCTTAGCATAGCTACACTTTCATATTTATTCTAGTTTAATCTTTAGTTGCATTGCATTCTTGAGGAACTCTTTGGGACATTTGCATTCTTGCATCTTGTCTTTGGAACCTCCCATTGCATGGTTTACTAGCAAGAAGAGTATCTCTAAGGCTCATTTGAGAGCTTTCTTATTCTTGAAATATACTCTCTTGCACTCCGTGGATAGGGAGCTCTAAGCCAGCATCCGAACATTCCAACTCATGGAATCGCTTGGATAGAAGGGTTTAGAGTGTGACACAAATCAAGTGTACATTTTTGGCGCCCACCGTGGGGCTTGAATCAAGTTCTAGCTTCATTTGCTTTCATTTTTTATCTCTGGTTTTTTACAGCAGCATATTGGATCTTATCAAGTGCTTTTGTAGAATTATCACTTTGGTTTTAAGGCCAACCCATAAGTAGATTGGTTTGAAGGCCAAAAATTTAGTTGGTTTAAAGATTTGATCATATCTTTTAAACCGCTTGGAGTTTGGTTTTAAAATTTTTTTTGCAAGTTTCTTATGTGTTCAAAATGTTTTAGTCTGATTTTTAGAGCATTTTGACATGATTTGCAAAAGTTATGATATTTTTTTATTTTTTCATAAAAAGTCATTTTTGGTCGAACATCAGCGTTTTTTTCAAAAAAACTTACATTTCTAGAAAGAGTTTTCAATTCTAATGGAGGTTCTTTCTTTGTGTTTTGAATTTTGAGGTCGTATTAAGGATCAAAAACTTGATTTAAAAAATTTGGCCTATTTTGACAAAATCAATCTCTAGAGCGCAAATGAAGAGATTTTTTTTAATTTCTTACATTTTTGGAAAGCTCTCTAATTTTTAACAGGGGTCTCTTCTTTTCATTTTTATTTTTGGATATGAAATCATAGCAAACAAGTCCAATCTTGTTGACTAGGTCAAAACCAAAGAGTAAAAATGAGAGCATTTGTGATTAACTTGCACTTTCTTTGCATGTACTTGGTTGGAAGATAAATTGAATTTTTGAGGCAACTCACCACTTTTTATTGCAAATTTTTAGGTTATTTCACACTAACTTTTGGTGCTAACAAGTTGTGATTACAGGTTGCCATCCTTATGGAAAAAAAAAATTGAAACATTGCATAAAAAGAACGCATGTCAAAGCTTCAAATGCACAAGGGCTACTAACGATTGTTTGCAGGGCTACCCAATGCATAAAAACCCAATTTTGCTTGTTCTTTACTTTTACATGTGCGACACATACTAGTTGTTTATTTTTAGGCACATTAAAACTTATAATTGGGATCTTTTGGTGATAGGAGAATATGCTCTTTACCCTTGTGGTGAATCAGAAATCTTGACTTACCATTTGGTTTCAAGAGTAAGAGGCAACTAAATCTTCTTGGCATGTTTTGGAAAAAATGATTGGAATAGGAGAGTATGCTCTTCACCCTTGTGGTGAATCAAAAATCTTGACTTCCAAAAGCTGATCCACTCTTTGTGTAGTTAGAATCCTTTAGAGGGCCTGCTCTCGGACAACCTGAGAGGAACGACCCAAGTGGGGACAAGCCGATTACCTGGTTCTTCCAACCCACTATAAACTCAAGGCTACCAAGGACACAAAACCTTGGTAGACGTAGTGTTTATCTTCGCCTAGTGTGATCGCTTATGGAATTTCGACCATAGGGAGATCACTAGGCAAGAATGCTTAAGGTACTCTTATGATCGCGAGATCGGTTACTCATCGCAAGGAGAGGTGTCCCATAATTGGGAGTAAGAGGAACACTATGAACGGAATTCCTATCTAAACACCCTAAGTTAGTAACTACCCTTTTTTAGCCACTCAACTTCTTGGTGCAAGGATCGATCCTAGTGGACTACCCGGATCACCCCAAGATTTTACACTCACCATATGTGTTCTCTTGGTTATGCTTATGGCATTTCCATGACAAAGCCAATATCTCTTGTGGGAAACCACTTGGTGTGAGGCAAAGGAGCATCAAGTGTGGGCCAAGTTGTTGAGCAATGAACCATGACTTCTAGGTAGATATTGCTTAATGTGTTCTCAAATGTGGTATACCAGTGAAAATCTTTTGAACATACACATGACGATAGTTCTAAGGATTTCTTTTAAGACCTCACATATGCTTGTATCATGCAAGGTTGCTTTGTCCCTTGCTTTATTGTTTGAAGACTACTTCATGTGTCACTATCTTGCTTGGAAAGAATTTTTTTTTGAACATCAAACTTGCTATGCTATTAACTATTGTCAAACTTTGTCAACCAAGTCAAAGCATCAAGTCTTAACATTTTTTCTTGTGTTGCTTGCTAAGGGGAGTCTCATCATTTGACTTTGATTTGCTATGTCTCTAGTTCTTGAACATGCTTAAAGTGACTCTTTGGTCTTAGTGCTCTTGGTCTTTTTGTCTTCATGGTCTATGCATGCTTGCTAGTTATCCTTTTGCTAAAATGGTTACCTTGATTTCTTGACTACACTCTTGGGTTGGGAAAGTTGTTCACTTGTCACCCCGCTTGCTCTATCTATTTGGCTATTTGGGCATCTTTCCTAGCTATTGACTTGAGTCATTCATGTTGTAAGTTTCTTGGACATATTGTTTGACAAGTCGCTTTAATCTCTCTCTACTATCTTGGCAAGTGAACACTCTACCTCCTATAGTTTCAACATCAAGTTATCTTCTAGACTATTTTATGCTTGGCTTTGCATCTAAAACTATGAGATCTAAACCTTGTGCTACCAAACTTCAACCGAATCTAGATGATCATGATATCCTCCATGTCACTAAAGAGTTTCAAGATCTATATGTGCAATACAAAGAACTAGAAGAGACAAATGATCTTTCTTACCTTCATCTCTCTAAGCGCATGATAGAAATGAAGTCTAAACTTGAGAAAAGGTTAGAGGAGAAGATTGCATCACTACATGAATCTTCCTTAAGGTCTCTACATGCATGTGATTCACCTCCTTTGAGGTCATCCTCTTCTTCTAGGTCTACATGCTCTACTTCAAGACATCAAATGTCTTCATCTTCTAGATCTAAAGACCTCTTTAGAGGACGAGCAAGTGATACCTACTTTGAGCCTATTCCAAAATTTCATGATGGACCTATCTTTGACCAAGATAATGATGAAGACATGAATGCATTCTATTCACTTGAGAAACAACAAGAAGATCCTAGACATACTTCTAATAGAACTTTTGCTCCCTTGGAAGATTCTTATGATGACACTTTGCAAAAACTTCTTAGCAATAAGATCATCATGTTACCAAAGTCTAGCTCATATGGAAACCCGTTCTTGGATGCCTATTGTGCCTATCATCGATCTAATGACCATGCTACTTCTTATTGCATTAGGTTAAAACATAAAATCCAAGATCTTATTGATAATGGAATTATTGATACCTCTAATGACTCATGTGATGAGGATACTTCTCTTGAGCAAGATTACATTAATGAACCTATGTCTAGTAGCAGCTCTATTACATCTTCCACTTCTTCCAACACTCGTGCATCTCCCAACACTTCAAATCTTTCCAACATGCCTCCATTAAATAAAGAAACTAATGCTTTCCACATTGACTACGTGTATCTTCAAGGGCTACCTCTAAAAGAAACTCAAGCTAACCTTCACTTGGTTGCAAACCTTTTCCATGCTACTAATCCTAAACATCCTCAACCTTCATGTACTACTATGCGTAATCCAAACACTACTCCATTCACTCTTCATTCTCCCTTGTCCTTAGAAGTGGCTCCATGTCAAGAGGACTCTCAAAAAGAAGAAGCTATAAATGTCAAGAAAGATCAAGATCAAGCACCCTTTCATCTCTTTCAAGATTTTTCCCCTCCATATTCTATATCTTATCCACCTCCTAAGTATGATGAAGAAAAAACTTCCATTATCTCCCTTGAGCTTATTGAAAATTATGAGAAAATTTCTCTTCATATGCTATCCAAAGATACTTGTCAAGATCAAAGCATCCCATCATGTTCTACTTCTCCACATCCACTTCAAAATTGTGCTCAAGCTTCAAGTGCTTCTATTAAAAATGTTGTTCCTATCAAAGCTACTCATGAGTCTGTTGATGGCTTTTACCATGTTGCTCACTCTAAAGATGTTGATATCCCTTCTCACTATCCATTTGCATATCCTAATTCTATCCTTGGTCCTCATCCATTAGAGCTAAAGCCTTCAAACCTTCCATCCATTTTGGGGCCTTATGTTCCTCCATCTCCTACATTCACTCCTAGCTCATTCCATAGCTCTGCTATAATACCTCAAGATCAACAAAGACACTCATCTTTGATGACTTTTCACCCATCTATACATCTAAACCAGTCATATCATCCTTATTCATCCACAAATCCCAATTCCTTTGGAAGTGAGAATAAACATAAGAATCCATTGAAAAAGAAAGATCACTATGTCCCATCTAATCGACATGTGAATGCTAAGAAGGAGAATGCACAAAAGAGACCACAAAGGTCCACTATTAAAAAAGCTAAATCAAATAAAATATGGGTCCCTAAACCCATTATTGAAGAAATGTGTTTTGAAGTATTCAAACGAAAATCTAAAGCTATATGGATTCCCAAGTCTCTTTTAAAAGACTTGAATATTGAAAATACTTCAAAGTTGACATTCAAGCTTCCAAAGGCTTCCATTCCATCTTCTTCCAAAAATTTTCCTACAAATATTCCAAAGCCTTCCACTCCACTTTTTTTCCAAATCTCTTCTACCACCTCATACATCTAAACCTCAAGCTACTTCATCCATGATTCCTCCATTGTTCCAATACCCTTCAAGGTGTGTGTCAATGTTGGTCTTGTCCAATATTTCAGCTACCCTCATGAAATCCTCTAAAGCTTACACTTACTTTCTATACATGAACTCTTATCCTCCATATACTCTTCCTACTACCATTTCTCTTTCATCACCCTATCAACATCTTTGAGCATACCTTTCTATGGTCTTGTCTTATCATGGCTTATCTTTCCTATAAGAGCACTATCTAAATTGACAAAGCTTGAGCTCTTTCTAAAAATTCAAAAAAAAAAAAATTTGAAAAAAAGAAAAAGAAAATGTGCCTTGGTGAAAACTACTTCTTGTGGCACCTTGGTAGCAAAAGTAAAGAGAAATAAATGCATCTTATGGTGAAAACTACTTCTTGTGGCACCTTGGATAAGTACCATGATGAAAACCTGGCAAACAAGCGTCATGCGTAATTCTTCCATCATACATCTATCCCCTCTTCTATCTTTGATCTTGACAATGTTGAAATATCTTTGCATATTGGCAATCTTATCCACGAGATTCTCTATTTGTGCTTTCCCATTCACTCATAGCCTCTATCTTGAGCTTTATTCTTATTGTTCTATCCCATTGCTATACTATCTAGTTGACCCCTCGGTCTTGATCATAATAAATGAAACATGGTTCTCATAGGTCTTTTGACATGGCTACTCTTTTGGACTACACACTTCATGCTATCTCACTTGTTGGCTTCATTTCTTATCCTACATGTTATCTTTCTCATTACTTCCATTGCTTATCCAAAACATGCTTCATATGACTATTTCACCTCTTTCCCTATCTTGGGTACTCTTGAGGAGTCAGTCCTTAAGGATCACTTTCACTTGCTTCATACTCTTTTTTCATCCATCTTTGCTTATCCACTAGCTCGTTGCTCCATCATATCCTATACCTTGCTAGACATTGGGAGAAAATGATGTGATCTTGCTTGAGAACTAGTGATATCTAAAACCTTCTAAAAAATCCAAAAAATCATATATGATCCTGAAAAAAATCCTAAAAATCAAAAAATGCCCTGAAAAAATGATCATCTTAGTGAAAACCTAGCAATAGGAACTTTGGTGTATCACCAAAAAAATTGAAAAAATTCCTAACAAAAATCTGTCAAGTGGTGAAAACCTAGAAACAGGCGCTACTTGAAACCCTTGCACCTATGTCTATCAGTCTCAATCATCCACTTCGCTCCACATTTCCTAGCTTGGAATTGTTTCTTGTCCTCATCTTGGGGGCATAGCTACTTAGCCTATTGAGGTATTCTTGTGCATTAGGGTTTCTTTGACAAATCACAAAATGGTGTTTCTCAACACTTCCCCCACCTTGACATCAAGTGTTTTTCAACACTTTACAGACAGTTTACCTACGGTCTCCAATGTCGCGATATTTCTCACTATCAGAGTCAAGTCTTGAAGAAATGGCCAAGTGACTTGCACACACGCACTTTAACACTTAAACAATTGAGCTATGCTGATCTTTATCTACTTTGTGTGCTGTCTATGATGATTTCTTTGCCATGTGTTCCCTCCCTAATAGTCTTTCAAGGATGTCATTGACTAGAAGACTGGGGGCATGGGGCATGTCTTCTTGATTTCTACTTGTGGGTATACTTTGTTTGTCTATAGTGTTGTAAGCATTTATGCTGGTCCTATTCAACACGTTGACTTACAAATGTATCATCCTTGACTATTTTGCAAGACTGCACTCAGGGTTTATCCTGGCGCTTATGCCTTGATACAGGTGTAATCTTGCTAAATTGAACTTAAAGAATCTAATCACGTAGTTATCTTGACTTACATGTCTCTGATGCTTAGATTGGATTTCCACATACCTATCTGATATCGATCATATTCATATCCTCATAGTTATACTAGTGATGGTTGTATGATCTCATGATGTCCCTAATAAATGCTCAATGATGAAACTAAGAGTCTAAATGTTATGCACTTCTTGCTGGTAAACCACTTTGCATATTAGCTTGCATTTTAGGTTCATTTTCTAGCTTAGTCTTGCATTCTTGCATATGGGGAGAGCTCTCTTTCTTCATCTTTTTGTGGACATATCACCTAACTCCTTTCATATATTTCTTTACTTTCTTCTTGTTCATGTCTTTTCACCTTCTTAATCTTTCGCTTCATCTCTTTTCTATCTTGTCATCACATTATATAAAGTTTTGACCTCTTAAATAATTTTGACATCCTAGATTCATTTTCGGGATCAAAATCCAAATTCGAGTTCATCTTGATGGTCAAAATTGTCTTTTAAAATTCTACTTTCTTCTAAGCAGTTAGCTGACCTTTTGAGGTCTAATCTCCGAATCATCACTGGGGCATCTTCATTTCTTCATGTACTCATCATTTCTATGCTTTATATCTACTCAAATTCAACCTTTTCATGTCTAAAATCATCTTTCTGCTCATTTTGACCTAATTTTTATGCTATATCCTTCAAGGTCAACTCTAGTCAAACTGGGGCATTTTATCAAATTTTTTTATAGTCATTATTGGGTTCTAATCATCTATTTGTCATCTTGGACATTGCTATATTCTAGTTTTCTCATGTCTAGCCAGTTTTTGCATCCCCTTACCTCATTTCAATTTCGATCCCGAGGGGGCAGAAATACTCTATTGCTGATTGTTACAGTTATCTATTTCTTAGGAGCATTTGCTTGACCTTATCACTTGCTTTCGATCTATTCGCTTTGCTAGATGTTAGAATTCTTTTCGGATCCTAACATCATCTTCCTAATGTTCAGTACTACCGCTATCAGGTTGTGCATTCAGGACTTGCTATCTATTTCTACATTTCACTCTTCAAAATTAGATATCTATATCTATCACCACCTACTTGGCTTTCTATTTTCTTTGACATAATGTGTTCCCAGATCGATCACACATTAGTCAAAGAGGGGCAAATGTAATCACCTAAAAATGGTCATCTAGACTATTAGCCCCCTTTTCAACATTTTGGCTAAATTAATTTAATCATTTACCTAGACCAAATTACTAATAATCAATTTATTTGATTATAACCTATAGTTTGACTATGCTATCCTAAGTTCATTATTTGATTAAAAGAACATGTCCCTTTTTAATTAAATAAAAGACCCCATTCTTCTAACCCACTTAAAGTGCACACATAAAGTCCTTTTTCTATTTTGCAATTAAAAGAAAAGGCTTTGTGACTTTTGTCTTATATGACAAGTCAGCTTATATTCTATTGGTTGACTTGTGTGTGCACATGGATCACTCCTCTTTTCAAATTCCACCATTGATCATCCACCATCTTCATCTTGATCTCTACTGTCCATACATCTTTAAAAGGGAGAGAGCTTTCCCCCTCAATCCATCCATCTTTTGAACATTGTTATGCTGCAGGTTTTCTAACAGGTTTCTTTGGAGCTTTGTGGAGAACTTCTATTTTTTGTCTACATTCTCTCATCCATGGCATCATGGCATTCTAGCTTAGCTTAGCTTTCATTTTTACATGTAGCTTAAATCATATAGTCTAATAGTTGGATTGCAACACTCTCATACATGCTTAGCATAGCTACACTTTCATATTTATTCTAGTTTAATCTTTAGTTGCATTGCATTCTTGAGGAACTCTTTGGGACATTTGCATTCTTGCATCTTGTCTTTGGAACCTCCCATTGCATGGTTTACTAGCAAGAAGAGTATCTCTAAGGCTCATTTGAGAGCTTTCTTATTCTTGAAATATACTCTCTTGCACTCCATGGATAGGGAGCTCTAAGCCGACATCCGAACATTCCAACTCATGGAATCGTTTGGATAGAAGGGTTTAGAGTGTGACACAAATCAAGTGTACAATTATTAGTGTTGATGATTATGCATATAAAATTTAAGATCAAATATCGTAAGTGTACCTTTAAACATCATTTGAAGAGTGGAATTTATTTATTTATTTTGTTGTTCATAAAACTCACATAGATGAAAAAAATATGTGTCCATGTGTTGAATAGTGAAAATAACTTATTCATGTTGTTGTTCATAAAACTTACATAGATGAAATAGGAAATATAAGCCCAAGTAGAAGTATTCAGATGAAGTATAGGAAATATGAGAAGAAACTAGAAAAAGAACATTTCTCCATAATGATGTAGCCGCATCACATATTCCTGAGTGATAATGATGGTGTTGTGACCTTTATTAGAGCAATGGTCGCGGTAGACTTCTTTCATCATTTTTGGAAATACATCTATTTTTGCAAATGTGTCACACATAATTTTGGCAACATCTGCCCTTTCCATGATTTCTTGTTCATCAACATTATCAATTGACAATGCGACGTTCTCCAAAGCTTTGATTATATGTGAGCATGATTCCTAGATTATTCATTTACATTTATCTAAATTAGTCTCAAAGAAATTATTTGAGGTGATGGAAGCAATAAGACTCGTAACAATGATATTTGACTCTCCAATAGAAGAATCCATAGCTCAAATAATATGTTGCAAAATTTTAAACAAATATTCAATATAAAAATATATAAAACCAAATGTTATAAGATATAATCAAATATATAACACAGAAATTAAATTTAGCACTTATACATAAATATAGACCAAATAAAGTCAATAGAAATAAAGTTAAGTTCACTAATTTTAAAATTATGAAACAAAATCAAATTAATATTGGAGTATAATTAGAATAAGTAAATTATATTCATTGATTTTTTCTTTGAAACTATCTAATGAATCTTTTAATCTAATAGTTTAAATAAAAAACAATTATCCATAATATTGTCATCAAATATTAAGAGACATTGAAGCATAAGTAAATATAATTTGTAAACATAAATTGATATTATTGAATGAATCAATACAATTATTACTTAAAACATCAGTACAAATAGTTAAGATATAATTATTACTTAATAAATCACTAAAATTAATTAAGATCTCTAAAAATAAAATATCATAAAAAAAGATAGGGTTTCTCAAAATAGAATAAATTAAAATGAAGAAATATTTTTTTATCATTTATCATTGTAAAATAGAGATATTTTTAAAACATGGAATATAGTAGGAAGTGTTACAAACAAAATACTAATGTGTCCAAAAAGACTTTTGTGGACATAACATTATAGGAATAACATATCACATCAACTATCTTCAAGGCGCTTAAGTCTAATTTCTTCATCCCTGTGCTTAGAAACTTGTCTACCCTTTTTCATTTTCTCATAATGATCAAATGTGAAAGGAGGCATTATTCTCAAACATTGGAGAAATTTTACATGTGAAACTGCCATAAATGTCAATCCTACTCTTTCTCTTGGTCCTATATCAATTGTTACTTTGGGAAGAGTCAATCCTTGAGATTTGTGAATAGTCAATGCCCATGCTGACCTAAATGACAGTTGAAGTGTTCTACCCTTCTGTATTGGTGGTATTGAAATTATCTTGGGATTATGATCTTCAAATGGTAGTCCTGAATAACCATCAAACTCAACCATCACATATGTTGGAGGCTGAGGTGGAGCACTGCCTTGCTTGTTGAAATTTTTTTGAATGTATCCAAGAGCCCCATTTACAAGACTTGCCTCTATCCATAGATTTGAAGTTAGCATGACCCTCAAATCCTTACAGATTAACAATTCCAAATCAAGCTCATCATTTGAATAGTCATCTATTATATTGATAATACCTACTTTTGATGCAACACAATGTGCAATAGGATGCTTCAATGAATGTAGCATTTTTTTATTATGAGCATGAACATTTTCATTTGTTGAGAACAAATGAACAACATTATCAAATTCAAAATTTGTTGCAACTTCTATGTTGATAGGGGCCCTTGACATTAGCAACCTCCAATCATCAATTTGTGGGTTTTCATCTCTTAGATTTGTCAAAAGTTGTCGAAATCTTTGTTGCTCAATATCTTCCCCATCTTGCCTGAATATCTTATCTAATGTGACAACAGTCTTGAATTCTTGTAATAGAAACTTTTCTCGCTTATTACTATCATATGCCGCTCTATCATTGACAGGAGGTAGCTGGCCCAAATCTCCCACCAATATTATAGATGCACCTAAAATACAATTGAGGAAAATAATTATTTTAAAAACTATGTATTAATTCATGTATTTGATTGAAATACAATATATTCCACACATGAGTTAGCTATTCATGATGCACAAATAGAATCTTTACCTCCAAAGCTTATATGTGTAGATTGTAGGAATGCTTGCTGCAGTCATGAATCTATGTTTTCCAACATGTTTTGACCAATGAAGCTCATTTCATCAATCAAAATATATTTTATATGTGACATTTCTTCTTGAAAAATTGTGAGTCTTGCTCCTTCCAGCTGAGAAAAATCTCTTATTGATATCTTCAATTTTGAATGAATTGTAGAAGCTCCTATATTGAATGTTGCAACTCTAGTTGGTGTAAGTAATAGAAGTGGAGAATGGGAGGGCATTGCCACATTTTGAAGAAATTGACTAATGGCACCAATTAGATATGATTTTCCTATTCCTATCGTTCTTTGAATTATCATAAACAATGGTTCTGCATTTTTATTTTTGTGGTAGTGTGTCATGATTATGTTGACTGCCTTTTTTTGTTTCTCACTAAGGGTCATGTAGTTTATGAATTGAGGAATTTCATCATAGATAAGGCACCCATGATTCTTCATGTTACTTATGAAATTAATTGCTTTGGTAGTGTGCTCTTCTCCTTGATAATTAATAGACCAATTTGTTTGTCTATCAACATCTCTTCTGCCCAATATGTCTATTTTTGAGCAATGTATATTTTGACCTTGGTGAAACCTAGATATAATCTCCCATTCATGTTCTGTAGTATTTCTATGAACATCTTCATTGTCTTTAGTTTTAGAATCATTTGGGTTTTCAACATTTTCTGCAGACATTGTACGTTGAACATGCCAAGGGATGTAATTGAATGTCTCCCAATTTTGTATGACAGAGGCATCATCATGACCAATATCACATTCAATATCATGGAATGGTTTGTAGAGAAGTAACTCTGATAAACAAAACTCAATCCATTCAGCTAACTCATGTGAAGGGATAGATACAAACCTAGGAAATACTTTGACAATTGCAACTTTTTCCCTAGGGTCCCATTTGTTGTCTCTTTTTCTCTTAGGATTATATATCCATGATCTAGCTACATCAATTAATGTGACACCTTCCATACATAATGGCCTTTTTTTATAACCACCAATGAAAGATTTTGTTTGTTCTTCATTCTTATCTTCATCATTTTCATTTTCATTATTTAGAGTTATAGGTTTGAACATCTCAAGTGAGACATTTAGATTAACAAATCTTCTACTACACTCCACCAATGGAAGCTCTAATAACATATGGCAAGTTTCTTGAGCACCAATGTGTCTTTCTACAATAGTGTCAGTTAGAAGCCTCATATATGCTCGTGCTGCTAAATCATCTGGATTTTCCATATTGGATAGACAAATCAACATTTGGTGGTACATTTTTGAGCTTTTCTCACTAATACATTTGGCATCGATTTGCGATGACTATGTGTCACAATTATGATAGAAATGTGTCGCCACTATGCCAGTAATAGATGTCATTGTTTTTTAGTTGCAAATTATGATGTCTATCTTATATCGTTGCAATTACGATGCCTATCCATCGTTATGCAACCACTTTATTGTGACATCAACACCATCACAATTCTTGTGGCCGATGCCGTAATTGTGATAGAAGTTGTCGTCACAGCTATAGCAACCCCGTCGCAATTCTTGTGGCAGACGTCGCAATTGTGATGGACACCTAGGCAATTGCGATGGCAGATGGCGTCACCACTACAACAACCCCGTCACAATGCATGTGGTGGATGTTGTAATTGCGACAGATACAAAGTAAAACAAAAAAAATAAAATTCCTCAGTTATATTCAGTTGTCAATACCTGCCTATACTAACCACCCCTATCAATCAATTGTCAATATAGTTATTTTTCCATATAGGCAAGGATTGCTAGGATAGATTGAATTGAGAAAGAAGGCACTAAAAACACATTACAAGAAGAGTTGGAGTGCAAGATTGATAACATAAGACCAAAATTGGAGTTATTTGTAGTCTTATCCAACTCACGACTTAGAGCTATTACAATTAGATCCTTCTTCTTCCTCACACACTTTTCACTCATCTCATCATAATTTTATCCCTTGGGATAGAATCCTCCATCATCATCCTTTGTATTACCACATGTTCATTCCTTTGTATTTTTCAGAAGTCTTTAGATCTCAATAAATACTTTGCATCATAGATTATATGCCATCTCATCTTTAAAAGGTCTTATAACTCATCTTGCACTTTGCAATTCCTATCACATTATCTTGCATGCCACCCTTAGGTGCATCATCATTTCATGCCACCCACCACATATCAAAATAAAAATAAAATGAAGAAGAAAGACATGGATCTAAATCCTAGTATTGGTGTGGAAAGCACAAAACTCAGTCCATAGACCGTCCTAGTGATATCTGAGGCACCTCCCTAATAGATGAATGAATTGAGACCTATTGCATCAATCTTAGAGGTTTTCATGAACCGAGGAAAAAATCCTTATCAATGTCATTATTTCCACTTGGCCCATGGGGATTACCACAAGCAAAAGGGAAGGTGACAAACCTCCCATGTAGAAATCCTTTCATGCTAATATTCCAAGCACAACAACAACCCCCAACCTTTCCATGAACAAATCATTTTTTGCCCATTATCGGTTATTTTTCCATGCCTCTCCTAGAAAGTAACCAACACATGCTACCATAGCAACAACCACAAATGGGGAAGTCCCTTATATGAATTACTTTGTGCCATTTAACACCCAAGTACCATCTTATGTAGGAGCACATTCATTCTATGTTGGGTAGAATGTGGCTTTCTAAACCATTTCACTGACATATCAACCCCCACAACCATAATAAATGTAATCACAACATCAACATATACAAGCACAATCAAAAGGTCACCCACTTATAAAATAATCAAACAACTATCCTCCATAGAAACACCCACGATACTAGAAGCAATTCAACCTACAAGTGCAACATTATGTCCACCTACCACTTCAATAAATTCCAACCCCTATCTAGGTAACAAGGAAATCAACATTTCACCCACTGCAATACTCACATCCATACTCACCTACTGCATCAAATACATACCATGCATTGAGGGCACCAATTACAACACTTGTAAACCTAGAGTGGCAAGAGATGAAGAGAATCCTCAAAGCACTAAAGGATATAATAGATTCTAAAGCCTTCAAGTTTGAAAGTGTATACCCATATCCTTTCAACAAGGCTATAACAATGATATGCTTCCCCAAATACTTTTAAATCCAAACATTTGACAATTTCAAGGGGAAGGGGGATCTAGTCACACATGAAAGAATTTAACATGCATTTCTAGGAGGTGGTCTACAATGGAATTTTTCTTATATGCCTCTTCCCAAAAAGCCTTGGGGGCCTTACCCTTAAGTGATTCTATTAGATACCCTATGGGATTGTAAATACATTCACATAACTTTTAAAAGTTTGTGTTGCACAATATGCTCACCATGTTGAAACATAACTAACAATAATGGATTTAGCCTACACAAAATAGAAAAGAGGTGAAAGAACCATTGACTTCTTACATAGATGTAAAACCCTCACAACATGAATATCTCACACCTTACCAGAATGACACCTCATCAAGATGTTCATCAGCAACACACACCCTAAGCTCATACATCATATTTACATTAGCTACTTGTAAATGTAAAAAGACATCAAAGAGAAATACATGGGCCTAGATCAAGGACTTATTGACAATGGAATCATAAATATATATAAGGAAAACACATAAGAATGGGGTCACTCAAATGATAAAACATGATACTGGAAAAAAGAGAGTAATTGATGGATCCATAGATAAATGACATGTCAATGTGGTTATCATAATGCCTAACACATCAAACCCACCTTATCAACAAACATTCTAGCAGAAAAAACCTATAAAAAATAAACCATGATTTATCAACAACCATATCAAGAACCTCAACGACAACAATATCAAAAGAGGCACATATATCATTCCACCAAGAACCAACAAATCAAATGAATTCCATAATATTTGTACTTGGGTAAAGGCCATGTATCCATAATAAGCCAAATAGAGTCTATAATCCCTTAGAGGAACCACTTGATGTCATTTTTAACAAATTCATCAAAGACAACCTCATTATCTATCCATAGAACCAAACATTTGACATTAGTCAACCTAAGGCCACATGGTACAATGAAAATGACTTGTGGTTTTCACTGTGTTAAAGGACATCACACCATCAAGTGTATAAAAGTTAGGAAATATGTGAAAAACCTCATAGATTGCAAATAAATAATAGTGGGGGATTAGAAATTTGGTCAACAAATTATAATAAATTAAATCAAATATAAGATTCCTAAATGGGTCAATACTTGCCCATACTAAGCCAACAGTAGCAGATCAGAAACACAGATCCCATGTTAGTTTTCCTTTTTCAATTTCTGATGTTTTACATTTCTAGAGAGATTTTACATGTATGTTATTTAGATATTCAGTCATAACATTTTTGAAAGAGAAATGCCATTCTAAATACTAGATTTTCCATATTTGGGTTTACATGTATCTAACCAGACTCCTACTAAATATCGTTGATAAGGTCAACCTCTTTATGGACTCTTTTAATTTTTCATTTATTCCTAATCAACTAGCAATTTGGGTACTTATTATCTTCAATCCATCTTCATACCAGATTTATCTTCAACCTCCTTCAGAAATATAGAACTATGCATCATAAGTGATCAAACCTTTAATTAGATTTTGGTACTCCCATGTAACCTCTCTAATCACTTTCAAATAGGCTATTCTAGATGTTGGTATTAGAAATAGCATGGATAGACTAATCCAATGCCCAAATATTACCAATTAACACTACTCAAATAAGAATGAGATTCAATTAAGTCTTACATAGATTTGAAATTACGTGAAGAAACTCTGAAGCCCCCCTTTTGAAGAAATTACTTGTTGCCCATCTTTGACTCACTGTGATAAAATGCTCTGCGCAATACATCCTGCAGTGCAACAAAAACTCATGGGTGAAATTAAAATTCTTAGTTAGGCCCAAGAAAATGAGTTACAATGATTACCCAATGTCTACAATCATCAATCCCTTCATCTTAGCTAACATGTTAATTCTTACCCCAAACTCTTTCTCGCCAATGCCTACTTATGCACAGATGGGTATGCCACGATGGTATATGCTTCCTTAAGAGGCAAGAAATATTCCACATGGAAAAATAACCAACCAAGTTCTATGAAGGGAGCCCTGAAAAATAGAGAATCTAAGTGTTCCTTTCAAAAGCTTGCCATCCCTTCCAAAAGCCACCCCCTCTAGATTTTAACCTCCCTATACCCATGTGGAGAATCACTCTGCGGGTGGACAACCCTGTTTACATTTATAAAAATTAATTATAAAACTGTTAAGATTGAAACAACATATAATCATTTTTCTGTATGGGCTGAATATGATGATATCAACATATTCTAATACTAAAGTTGTTTGTCAACAACTATATAGCTAACCTAAAAACCTACATGAATACTAAATAACCTAAATTCATGCATTGTTGCAACTTACATCATATAAGACAAAGGATCTATTATGTGGTAGGACTCAACCTATGCATCATGGAAAAAATTATGCTACTTCATAAACAAGATGATGTGAAGAATTTGCATGACATAAAATGTCCAATGGCTTGTGCTAGTTATTTACCACTAGTTTATGTGTGCAAGGCCTTTCATACCAATGGTACAAAAGGTTTAACTCTATAATTCTAACTTCTCATATATCAATCACCATTGGACTTGGCATTAATGTAATGCATATGAAAATTTCCATGCTTAAAACTGTATGAAATATATCCAGAATAAAAATAGAAACAGTAATAAGTTAAAAAGATAACGAAAACATTGATATTTATGTATGTATCCACATTTGATTTTTTATGTAGATAAATGTCGACATCATGCAAGGTCAGCTTGGATGATGGGCAAGCCTCTCTCTGACATGAACTACACTATAAATGCACATATATTCATGGACGTGTATTTCCCTCTAGTTAGGGGGTCAGAGACCCCAAAGAGAAGCATCATGCATCCCATAAAATTACAGTATTGTGATGCTGAGAGTAAGCCAATGCTAGTCAAAGAATGATAATAACCATCATGTGTTAACTATAAGAATAGGGAGCTCTTCTAGGAGGTTTGCAATAGTCACATTCTTATCCTCATAATTCTTAAGGAAAAGAATCTTAGTAAATAAATTCAATGTAGAGTTTCTATTGGGCTTGAGTAGTCCCATTACATTCAACATTATATATAAATTATAATACCATAGTATCTCTTTTTCCCAAGTACCTTAAGTGTAGCAAAAGTGATCCTTTAAGACAACTTTATTTCTAAGCTACAATTATATTTAATCGAGGCAAAGCTTTAACAATTCAATTTTTTATTGGTTTTTCCATATCTTATAATATTGTCAAAACAAAAAAAGACAACATAATCAAAGACGTTAAAAATTATGTAAAAATTATTAGATCATATATCCACATAGCTTGGAAGTTCTATAGATTTTTAAGTATATAGATAATTTTATTGGTATAGCTTTGAAACATACCCATCCTGTGGCCATGATGGGATCAGAATACTTGCACACCCAATGGACCATCACAGTTCCTATAGCCATGCTTTGAGCTGTGAGAATCATCCACCACTCTCCACTGCCCCTAAGAGATGAGATATTTCACTCAAAAACTACATTTTGAGATGCCACTATTTCAAAAATATCAATACCATGAAGTACGGGAACTTGCCAATGAAACAAGTAAAAAATTGGATGGATCTGAATAAGTACAGATAGAAGTTAAATGGTCTACATAGTTTATGCTTTTAGATCTATTGTTATGTTCTTTAAGGTTCATCAATATGTGTGATGATATTAACTGCCTTGCTAAATAACTAATTGCCATGACTCCTAAAATATTGTGTAAAGCAAAAATGTGAAAAACTAGATATAGTGGAGTGATAGCATCATTTTATTTCAAAATCAGCTCATTATTGCAAAATGATGTCTTACTAAAGAATGAATAGAAAGAACCACCTTTTGTGCTTCAAGCATGATAAATAGCTTCACTATTCTTTAGCCTTTTTAACATTTCTAACTCCTTAACAATCCCTATAGAATAGTTGAGAATATTAACAACTACCTTCTTTTATATAGTGCATGAGAAAAATATTAGATGATGAAACATGGAACAGTTTTCTTGCTATCCATCTGTATCCTCTACTACTAAATGAATTCATAGTCTGAAATAAAGTTTAACAACAATGTCACTAACCCAATTGAAGTTGGGTAGCTATCATCAAGTTTCTAAATATGATAGTGCTATTCGCATATCTCAAAATTCCTTTTTAGCCTAATGATATTGGATGGAGAGCTCATAGTTGACAT
The DNA here is from genome assembly GCA_028749045.1 of Cupressus sempervirens. NCBI lineage: Eukaryota > Viridiplantae > Streptophyta > Pinopsida > Cupressales > Cupressaceae > Cupressus > Cupressus sempervirens. Next base: position 478,924,904 of record CM053792.1, read on the forward strand.
CAAATCTAGTGGCACTCAAATAAGGCTTCTCACATATTGCAAAAACTATTGGAGAATATTAAATTAATGTAGGCTAATTTTTACTTTATAGTTTAGATTAATAAAAAATTGAATAAGTTGTTAGTTGCTAGGAAGTTGATTTCCTGTAAGGGAGTTTTGGTAGTCATATGGAAAATAATGGCTTTATATAGCCAATGCACATCATTGTAAAATCAATCCATTTGAATCAATGGTTTGACCACATTCTATCTATCCTGACTCTACCATTTTTAAGATGGTATAAGAGCTTTTATGGTATAAGATCTGTGAAGAAGAAATGAAGACTCCTTGTAAAGAAGTGTGGTATGTCTTGGAAAAAGGATGAAGAGTAAATTATAAATGCACAAATGGTTTAGAAAAGTAATCAGAAGTTTGTGAGTAGACTGAACAGAAGTTCAACGTGAATTGGCATTTGTTGACTTCAAGAAAGATTTGGAGGACTAGTTTACAATAAAATAGAACTTTAATTATCCTTTATCTTTCATTTAAAGAGTAATAATTACTCTTATGTGCCAGTGAATGTGAGACCAAGCAGATTTGATTGATACATTTTGGTTTGGTTGGCATCATTATTGATTTTTTCTCTAAAGGAAATAATATGATAGATACATTTATATATGAATGTGGAGGATATTCCTGAAACATAGACCAGCACTGAATAGGCATGAAGATTGTGCTCAGAAAGGAGGAAAGAACAACATGAAAATGCGCTAGATTTTTCTTCATCATATTGTGTAACTTTCAACCTTTCATTTGCATAATTTATTGCCATCTATTTCAAAGAAATAAATATCTTGAAGACAGTATGAGATACAAGTGGTTTGAAATAAAGAATTAGAAAATCAAGTGGTTTTATATTGAAAAGCTATGAATTTATGGCAGGGTTGTAGTCTTCTTCAGAAACAAAAGTGTGAATGGATTTTAAAAAATTATGTTAAAGATATACCTAAAGTAACTAGATGAAAATATTGTTATAAAGGTAATGGTATATGATCATTTATGAAGTCGTGGAAGGGAGTTATCACAAATTTAAATAATACTATACCAGCTAATAGAGGTTTATTCACTTTTGAGATCTCTTATCAGATCTTTTGTCAAAATCCAAAATTTCAATATAACAAGTTTGTAATGGGTGCATTCAGATTATCACTGCACAAGGAAGGATAATAGATGTTGAGGTTAACTAAAACCATGATATCAAATAATTACATGAAAGGCTGTGATTTTTTTTTGAGTTGCAACCTCTCATATTCAGGTCTCTTCAATACTATTAAAGGTATATCATCCACTCCTTCAAAGGCATCAATCAAGATCATTTTATATACATCACAGACTAAGCACTCCAAGAGCCTTATAGCTGCCAAAAAGGTGGAATTATTCAACCATTGGCAAGAGACAAAGATCATATGTGCATCTAGCATCAACAAGAGATGGAATCATAATAAGTTATCACATGAATAGGAGAGACAAGGATCAGGAACAACAACACATTATATCGTATTGCAGATCATTACAATAGCAGTTATACTTGAAATTCATCCAATCCATGAAAGATAGACTCATAGACTCATCAAGTAATGATATTACTAAATCGGATTGTAAATTCTAATTTTCTATTTGTTAAGTGTTATAAATTTCAGCCACAATTTTACTGTCGTCCCTAAGTAGTTTAAAATCCTTCTCGAATGCCTTATATAAATTTTACTATTTATGTGTGCGCATTTGATGTTTTGATACAATGAACTAAATGTGATGATACTAAATACAAATTTATGTCAATTAGTATTTTATTATTTTATGAATATCCATGACTTGATATCTTGTTAGTCTAAATATTTTCCATAGGTCCTCCTATTTGAATAATTTATAAATAAGATTGGTAAAATTGATTGTGTTTTGCAAATCATATATAGGCAATATTTTAATTATTTCTATTGACTTGAATTATGATCTTTTGATTCTGACATTGTCTAACTACAATCTATTGGCATTAGGTGGATGCTGGTCAATCTTTTTCCCCTCTCGCTTGTTGAGTTAGGTATCATCTAGAAAAGGGAGGCTGATCATGATAGTGAGGAAATTGTACTGTAAATTTTAAGAACTTGTACACATGCATCAATCGTAAGTTGATTGTATGCAGGGTAGACATGCAAAGGTTTTCTCAAGTGTCATCACAAGTATATGTACTCTCATTTCCTTTCTATCGTTGCATGAGATCCAATGAAACATAGGGACTCATTGTTTCCCTAGTTAATTATGATAATCGTATCATTGGTGATAACATAGTCCCAAGACAGTGCTGAGATCCAAGGATGCAATAAAAAAGCTACAAGTTTAGAACTTTATGATAGTTCAGAGCATGAAGCCTTAGATGCATAGGACAACAGTCTAAACATAGGACAAAATAGAGAAATATTGATGGGGACACAACCCAAGAACAAAATGGACACAACAAAAAAGGGAAATTGTATTAACTGAAAAATAAGCTAGTACATTCAGTACCGAGAAAATAAACTTCAAAACATGCCCTAAGGGCTTACAATAGCATAAATGTGGAGATAATTTCTCCTTTCAGTACCTCCTCTCAAACTCCACTCCGAACTGCCTTTTACAATGCCAGAAATCTCCTTAAATAGACCCTGGAGGGTTAAGGACTAGGAGTACATTCTAGAAAGTGCTAGTAGGCATCCACTGACCAAATAGAAGGTTCCAAAAGCTACGTTAGAAGTCGAAACAAATCTAGAAGAATCCAAAAATGGTAATCGAACTTCTAGGAGGCATAACTTTTGAACCGTAGCTCCGATTAAAGAACTGTTTACATCTTCAGAAAGCTCTCGAAGTGCTCTATAGCTCTATGGACAAGCTTTGCTCGTCCCCCATTTTTTGGCCGTTTTTGAGGTCATTTAATGCCCCTAACCTGACTTTGAAGCATTCTTAGGAGGTCTCCACAACCCAAAAAATTGCAATAACTTTCAAACCGTGGGGCCTTTTGACCTGATTCTTTGTCTGGAATGCTGTAAATTACAATTACATTCATCTAGCCAATTTACACCTCCTAGTTCACCAAAATGATGGCTTAATTACATACTCTTATTTTTTCAAGATTTACACGAACACTGATAGTGGAACTGTGAGAGTTGGAACCTTTATTTGACCCAAATGGGTATCCAAAAATGAAAACACATGAAACAAAAACTAAGTCTAAGCATATTTTTTTGGGTGACACAAGATTGCCCTTATACCTCTAGATGCTCCTGCATCAGACACCCAGGGTAGATTGAAAAGTGACCCTATCACTTTATGAATGGTAGAGGAAATCCCAAATAGGAAACCTCAGTTGCTGAAATCCAAGTTGAGTCCTCGATCGGTCATCCTTTCCATATGACCAAATACTCTTCATACTGCCTGTTTCTAGTACTCCTACCCACACGATGATCTAGAATGTCTTCTATCTCCTCCTTCTTAGAAGCAGGAATTTGACATGGCTCTAACACCAGCTCCTCATCTGCACCATCATCATGATACTCTGTTAAATCTGCAATGTTGAAAATGGGAGAAATGTGAATACCATCTGGCAGCTCCACTTCATATGCATTTCCTGAGTCATGTTTCTTCAAAATTTTGCAGGGGCCCAATTTCTTCATTTTCAGCTTGTTGTAAGTACCAGTTGGAAATATTTCTTTTCGTAAGTGCACCATGACTAGATCCCCTACTTGAAATTCCTTATGTCTTCTCCTTTGATTAGCCCTAGCTTTATACTCTTGATTCATCTTGGCAATGTGTGCTTGAACCTCCTCATGTAGACACTTAATATGTTCAGCAAATTCCTCAGCTTCAGCACTTGTCCTCTCCCCTTGTTCTATCTTCCTCAATTCTGGTGCAGTCCTTGGGCTATTCCCATAGACAATTTGGAATGATGATTTTCTAGTACTCCTATTTATAGAGTTATTGTAAGAAAACTCTGCTTGTGGTAGAATCAAATCTCATCCCTTGGGCTTATCCCCAACTAAACATCTCAGTAAATTGCCCAGACTTCTATTTACCACTTCTGTTTGGCTGTTAGTCTGTGGGTGTTGCATGGAACTAAATTTTAGATCTGTTCTCAACTTCTTCCACAATGTCCTCCAAAAATACCCCACAAATTTAGTATCTCTGTCAGAAACTATACTCCTTGGAAGACCATGTAGTCTTACCACCTCTTTGAAAAACAAGTCTGCAATATGGACATCATCATGAGTTTTGTGGCATGGAATGAAATGTGCCATTTTGGAGAACCTATCAACCACCACGAATACTGAGTCATTACCCCTTTGTGTCCTTGGCAATCTAAGAACAAAATCCATACTTATGTCCTCCCATGGCCTTGATGGAATAGGCAATGGCTGATATAGGCCAGTATTGTGACTAAACCCCTTGGCAACTTGACAAACCTGGCAACTCCGTACAAACTTCTTCACATCCTGTGAAATTTGAGGCCAAAAATAATGTTCTCTAAGAATGGCAATGGTCTTATCTAGACCAAAATGTCCTGCCATCCCTCCACTGTGTTTCTCCTTAATCAGATTTTCCCTCATGGAACTCCTTGGAATGCACAATTGATTACCCTTGAACAACATGCCATCCTGAATCAAATAATCTAACCACTTGGTTCTATCTACATCAACAGGTTCTTTACAAGCTTTCCATGCTTCAGCAAAATTAGGATCCTCGGGGTACAATTTCTTGAGTTCATCAAACCCAACTACTTCAACTTGCATTACTGTAAGCAACAACTGTCTCCTACTTAGTGCATCTGCAACCCTGTTAGATTTTCCAATTCTATGCTTCAACACAAATGTATAGCTCTGCAAGAACTCTACCCACTTAATATGCCTCTGATTCAATTTACCTTGGCTATTTAGGTACTGTAATGTTTGATGATCAGTATACAAAACAAATTCCTTTGGCAATAAATAATGCCTCCATTTCTTTAAGGCCTGAACTATTGCATAGAACTCTTGATCATAAACAAAATACTTCTTCTTTGCATCATTCAATTTTTCACTAAAATATGCAATAGGCTTACATTCTTGGCTTAATACAGCCCCAATAGCACTGTCATTGGCATCACAATCCACTTGGAAAACCTTTCTAAAATCTGGAAGTGCCAACACAGGCTGTTCTATCACCTTCTTCTTCAGCAATTCAAAACTTCTCGCAGCTACTACAGTCCATTTGAACTCTTTTCTATCCCCTCTTATTGTATCAATTAGGGGTGCACATATGCCACTGAAATTCTTAATAAACTTCCTGTAAAAACTAACCAGACCATGAAATGATCTTACCTCATTAGTAGACCTTGGAGTAGGCCATTCCAAGATGGCTTTTACCTTCTCTGGATCCATTTTGAGACCTTCAAGTGATATAACAAACCCCAAATAGACTAACTCCCTTTTTGCAAAGATACACTTCTTCAAATTAATTAACAGTTTCTCTTCCCTTAGCCTTTCAAGGACACTATGAATATGCAATAAATGTTCTTCCAAAGTCTTGCTGAAAATTAAAATATCATCCAAATAAACAATAACAAATTTTCCCAAGAACTTCTTAAGTACCTCATTCATGAGCCACATGAAGGTGCTTGGGGCGTTTGTCAATCCAAAGGGCATGACTAACCACTCATAAAGACCCTTCTTGGTCTTGAAGGCTATTTTCCACTCATCTCCTTCTTGAATCCATATCTAGTGATAACCACTCTTCAGATCTATCTTTGTGAAGTACTGAGCTCCACTCAAGGAGTCCATAAGATCATCCATCCTTGGCAAAGGAAACCGGTACTTGATGGTTATCCTATTTATAGCTCGAGAATCTGTACACATCCTTCTTTGGTGTGAGTACTGCAGGTACTACAAATGGACTCAGGCTCTCTCGAATCAAGCCCTTCCTCAACAGCTCCTGAACCTATCTATTTAGCTCCTCTGTTTCAGTAGGAGTCATCCTGTGAGAAGCCTTGTTAGGCAAACTAGCTCCTGGAATCGGATCTATTTGATGACTGATTTGCCTTACTAGTGGCAATCCATCTAGAACATTATCAGAGATAATATCTCCAAATTCCCCTAGTAAATCTGAAACTTCAAGTGGTATTTCACTACTACCTTCTTTATCTTTCCTAGGAATCAAAGCATAGCACATATGCTGATGTTTCATGCCATCTAAAAAAATCCTTCTATCAACAAGACAAATCCTAGCACTACTACATACATTTTCACCTTCCTTTTTCATGGGCTTCAATTTGTGGCAAACTCCATCCTTTGTCAGAGAGTATGTGTTTGCATGCCCATCATGTACTGCATGTCTATCAAACTGCCATGGTCTACCCAACAATAGATGGCAAACATCCATCGGAATAACATCATAGAGAACTTCATCATGGTAACTCCCAATTTTGAATTTCACTAAACATTGTTCACTTACCAGGACCTTATGATCATCTTTTACCCAAGCAATCCGATAGGGTTGGGGATGTTTCTCCCTCTTGAGCTTTAGCTTAGAGACCATCTCTTTTGATACCAAGTTATCAGTGCTACCACCATCAATGATCACGTCACAACATTTATCCTCACTCTTGCATTTGGTATGGAACAAACTCCTCCGTTGTCCTGGTTCAATCTCACCACTTAGTAGGACTCTTTCATTTACCAAGGTCTCTCCTCTTTCTGCATCCTCTGAATGTGATGATTGTGCATTCTCATCCACATAAGCAACCCTAACTTGGCCTTCAACTCTCCTATCTGTCCTTCCTTGTCATTGAGGGCATTCAAAGGCATGATGACCTTCTTCATTGCAATGGAAATAGGTACCACAGAAGCCTCCTCTTCCTTGTCCATGTCCTCTACCTCTTCCTCTCTAATTTCCAAAGTCTTGATCATGGGAGCGGTTGAAACCCTCATTCCTCTAGTTCCTGCTAGTACCCACATCTTCATTTTTCTTTTGGGTTTCATTGTGGCCTCCATATGATCTACCACTTCCCCTTCCTCCTTGACCATGCCCTCTTTGTCTTCCTTCAAACCTTTTATTCAGCTTCTCTTCAACTCGTAGGGAAAACTGGTATGCCTCTTCAATGCTGGTCATTCTTACCAAACTTAATTCCTCCTGGATGCTAGGTCGCAACCCACTGATATAACAAGCAACCTTCTCCTTATTTTCTTCTCCATGCCCCGCTCTAATCAAGAGTTGGTAAAATTCCTCTGTATATTCTTGGACTGATCTTCCTTCTTGCTTTAACCCATGCATCTTCTTAAACAAATCAAGCTCGTAGTCCACAGGAATGAACTGCTTCTTCAATTTGTCCACCATGCGATCCCATCTTGTGATCTTCTCCTTTCCTCTTCTGTTTCTTTCCAATTGGACCTCTTGCCACCAGATTTTTGCATGGCCTTTCAGTTTGGCCTTTGCAAACTCAACCCTATCTGGGTCCCTGATATCCTCATACTCAAAGTATTCTTCCAGTTCATTGATCCAATCGATCAACTCATTTGGTTTTAGATTTCTTGAAAATACACCCACTTCAATTGTAGGTCTTTTCCCAAACTTAGTAATGGCCCTAAAAAGCCTTTCCTCTGCATGATTCAGAACTTCCCCGTCAAATTCCCCTTCTGGTCTAATTCCATCTTCTTTGTTGTCATCTTCACTTTCATCACCTGCGGCCACAGTTGCTCCTCTACGGAGCTCCTCCTGCAATGATTCTACCTGCCTTTGGAGGGCTCTAAACTCCTCAAGATTAATAGCTCTAGCCCTTCCGCCACGCTCTCTTCGTGGAGGCATCTTCTTAACTCAAACCCACAACCACACAGTCCTAGTGAAAACTGCCTCATAGTCGGCACTCAATCTACACACTCAAGAAAACCAGCTCTGATACCACTTGATGGGGACACAACAGAAAAGGAAAATAGTATTAACTGAAAAATAAGCTAGTACATTCAGTACCGAGAAAATAAACTTCAAAACATGCCCTAAGGGCTTACAATAGTATAAATGTGGAGATAATTTCTCCTTTCAGTACCTCCTCTCAAACTCCACTCCGAATTTCTTTTTACAATGCCATAAATCTCCTTAAATAGACCCCGAAGGGTTAAGGACTAGGAGTACATTCTAGAAAGTGCTAGTAGGCATCCATCGACCAAATAGAAGGTTCCAGAAGCTGCATTAGAAGTCAACGCAAATCTAGAAGAATCCAAAAATGGTAATCAAGCTTTTGAGAGGCATAACTTTTGAACCGTAGCTCTGATTAACGAATCGTTTACATTTTTGAAAAGCTCTCGAAGCGCTCTATAGCCCTATGGATGAGCTTTGCTCATCCCACATTTTTTGGCCCTTTTTGAGGTCATTTAATGCCCCTAACCTGACTTTGAAGCATTCTTAGGAGGTCTCCACAACCCAAAAAATTACAATAACTTTCAAACCATGGGGCCTTTTGACCTGATTCTTTTTTTGGAATGCTCTAAATTACAATTACATTCATCTAGCCAATTTAAACCTCTTAGTTCACCAAAATGATGGCTCAATTACATACTCCTATTCTTTTAGGATTTACACGAACACTGATAGTGGAACTGTGAGAGTTGGAACCTTTATTTGACCCAAATGGGTATCCAAAAATGAAAACACATGAAACAGAAACTAAGTCTAAGTATATTTTTTTGGGTGACATAGGATTGCCCTTATACCTGTGGATGCTCCTGCATCAAATATTTAGTATCTTATTGAGCTTCACTTTGTTTTGAGAATAGTTTAATATTATCCACTAAACAGGGCCAACCACGTGAAGGTGGAAGCTCATTTGGCCCCACCCCCCTCCCCCTAACATCACTCTACATTCCCTGTTAACATCTAACATTCATTCATTCTTTCAACCATTAATAAAATTTAACATTCAATCAATATCACATGATAAAATTCAATCAATATCACATGATAACATTCATTAACACATTAGATTCGTTAACATGCAAAATTCATCAATATTATGCATTAACACATAATTCATGAACATTCATTAGCACATAATTAAGTTCATTGAGACATAAAATTCAGTCATTATCAATTAAGGTATGTAGATGACAATCATTTCTTTTTTTTCTTTCTATTTCTTTTTTCTATGTAAGCTCTAAGAGGAGCATCAGTCTCATCATCAATTCCCCCCTCATCAGTTGTTTTGTTCTCTGTTCTTGATGATCTCAAATTCCTATGCTGTTGCAAAGGGGGGTCCTCTACAATAACAAATAAAAGACTTAAATTAAAAATAATTTATTATAATTGTTACAAGTATTTAATTATTTTAAATAACATTACTGTGTTGCTCTTTACCTGATCTGACCACGTCATTTTTTCTGAACTCAACATCAACATGCTCATGAACATCGACCCCTCAATCGTCTACAACTGCTATACAAAATGTTATGTTAATCCAAACACCAATTGGAATTACATATAAAAAATTTAATAGAAAATGTATACCTCCACCACTGGGATGCACATCATGCAAACCTTCAACATTCACAGATTGTGTAGAAGGATTGTCAAGCTGCATTCCAACATCTTATGCATTGTTATCATTGCTTGCTTAAAATAGATATACTCACTTTATATTGGAACTTAACATCAAATAGACTAATTGGTAAAGTATTCAATTTGAAATAAATTTCATTTAGCTTATTTACTTGTGGCTCAGATGCATCATTATTAGAACCTTCCACACTGATTTCAGCTCATAGCCATTCAGCCACGGGTCTATAGCCTTGTTGGAAGCCAATTCTCTTATCCTATTTTGTGAGGCATCTCTTGAACTCTGAGCCCTGCATTTTTGTGTGGTATGGTGAATTTTACTTGCATTGTTTCATCAACCAATGGAGGGTAGTTAAAATATCAAAAGGAAATGGTAAATAGTTAGCAGGGCTTCCAACCCTTGTTACACCTTATTTTGGTCATGTTGGAGTTGTTCTAAACTATCTTTGGTGTTTGGGAGTCCTAAAGGATCCAATTGCACTCTTGGTTGGGTGTGTTGAATAAAGGTCAAGTGCTACAATCTGCCCTGTGACTGGTAACATCAAGTTTGCCTTAGACCTAATTTTTTTTTGGGTTGTGTTGATGTTTGTTTTGGTTTCCATTTATGTTAGAGGGTTGGAGTTTTCCAAAACACTTGGTGTCAAGGTTGGGTGTATGAGGCCTTGAATGGTACAAGGGAGAAGTAACTAGTATGCAACCTTATGTGATGAGTTGGGTCCATGAATTAAAGGAGCAGTTGTAACAACAGATTAGTTCCTTGTTTGAAGGTGAATCAAGCCTTGAATGTTCTCATGGAGAATAGAGGATTGGGGTGATAACTTGAATTTCTTAGTTGTTCGAAGGTGCTAGGAGTTTATTGGTGCTTCCAAATCATGTTACTCTGCATCATATATTGGTGTGGAGGAACACTGAGATCCAAGTTGAGGATTAGGAGCATAGACAAGCTAGTCTATCCTAGCATTTCCCATCATATTATATAAAAAATTTGATACAATTTTTCATTTACTAATACTTACAACTTGTGCTTGAAGTTTCAAAAAACCACCAGAGATGAGCTTGTGTGTCCTGTTCTTTTCTAGTCTTACCTTTGTTGCCTTTGATGTGTCAGGCAATCTATGAAAAGTTTGAAATATGTTAGATAGTATAAATATAGAGGGTAATGAGTACATAATTACATTCTCAACAGTATCACATACCTTGCTGTACTCTCTACTGGTGTAATATTATTTTTCTTGTCAACTTTATACTTTCCATCCAAAATCAGAGCCTTCCACTCAGCCTCAGGAACATAGGGCAGATGCTCGTACCTGGGGTTATCCCATAAATTTTTTCTGTACTAGTCCCTAATATACTTCAAACAGAAACCAACTTTTTCAAGGAGCTTGTTTCTCTCAAATGCACGAGGTCCAAAGAGTTGGGTCATGCTCTCTATAAGATCATCCTTCAACGGTTTGTCTTGGTTATTCCACCGTTTAAGTAAAAAAAACATGTTAGACTCATAAATGAAGTGAAGCTACCTTTAATATAGTTCAAGAAATGGATGAAAAGGAAAACTATTCTAGCAATGATATGAAATCAAAATAGTGATTTGGGATTTTAGTTAGGATATGATGTTCCACCAGGTATGCAGGGTGGGCTTGAATATTTGCAAACACTCATCACCAAGTTTTCTCCAAAAAACATCATTCCCTACAAACAATCATGGGATTATTAGTCGATGAAGAGTGATCAAAAACTAAATTACTATTATATCACTATAGAATAATAATAACTTTAAAGTACCTAGAAATTTGGCTACTTTTAATGGAATGTCTTCATTGTCGCTGACGATCAATATGACATCCTTCACCATTCTTGTACTAGGAATATAGGAACATCTAGGAAATGATGCTGCGGCTCCTATTGCAAAAAGTTTCATAAGTTTCATAAGTCTTTTTCATGAAGTATAAAAGGACAAATGATAATTGATGTTAAAATGTTGTAAAAAAAAATTGTTTGTTGCTGTCATAAGAGAGAAAAAGAGGGATTTGTGTACTAGTAGATGGTGCAACAGTCGATGCCTGTAAGCTATGTGTTGTCGACTCAACAGTTGAAAAGAGATTTGTGGTTGTCCTGGATGGAGGTGGCATCATCATATGATGCAATTGATTTGAAGCTAAAGAATAAAATTGTTAGAGCATGCATAAATATAGAATGCATGGACTATCATGGACAAGATTGTTAGAGCATTAAAAAAAGGATTGTTCGAGCATGTATTGTCAATGATTATGATCATTCCTATATATATTTAGTGGAAAACATAAGTGGGGAATGGAACATGTGATCTACCTGAACCACCTGTAGCACCCTCATCCTGGGAATGAGGCTCAAAATCACGCAAAGAACTCTGTAAAGATAATGCATCCATATTTTAATTAATGCCATAAAAGAGCATAACATAAAAACCATTATTGAACTCTTGTTATAATTAAAAAATTCATTAATACTTACTTTTAAGGTTTCAAAGGTGCGCAACAATTCAGATCCCCTATCTTTTATTTCCTGAGTAGTAGGCTTTATGGTTGCCAAACGTATAATTTCTCTGCCAATTTTCTTTAGCGCCTTTTTAATCTAATCGATCGGGTCATCGGTGTCTGTTAAATCAATATAGAAAGGGTCCTCCTCAGGGGGGGGCTGCTGATTAGGGACTGCAGGTTCCTTTCCCTCCCTCCAACCACTGGCCCTTTGTGACAACAATAGTATTAGTATTATCAAAATTAATCCAAAACAATGAAGAAAACAACATTAAAAAAATAATATTTTGCTTCTATCTAGTTTTCACAATTACAATGAGTTTTACCTGCTCATGTGTAGATGAGCCGGGAACATTGCCAGCATCCCCTCCAGGCGGTTGCTCCATATTGTGCCCTTGTGTCAAAGATCAAGTATAAAAATGTTAGCCAAAAATTTATTGACTAAATGGTATGTTGGAGTCATTGACTAGAAGTTGGTTTAATAGTATGTACCACCCCCATGATAGTAGCCTCGTTTGTATCTATGTGGTTCAAATTGTAATCAATAAGAAGCTATTCTCCTGCACGTATTGATTTTATCACATATATGAATACACAATTTCCCTTGCGGGCCTCAAATATGCAATTGGGTTGCTTTATAGTTGACCCAGGTCATGTACTATTTATAAAACCCACAATATTCCCTGTTGCTTTTGGCCTTCCATCAATGTATATAGCCACACTTTTACTTTGATTATTGTCTTGCTGTCGTATATAATTTTTCGAGAGGGCATACCTACGCATACTTTTTTTATATTGAACAATATGCATCCAACTTTTGTAATCGTAACATGGTCCAACATACTCCATCAATTTAGAAACTTTGTTGTAAGACACCTTTATGCTATCCATAGAAAATAAGCCCAAACCATATAATGATGATGGTGCTATGTGATATATCCTCCCGTTAACACAAAAATCAGTGTTTATTGGAGGAAGTTCCTTGGGTACCCAATGTTTCTGTAGATGTTGGTACCTCAAGGGCACCTCAATGTCACCTTCTATCTCATCATCATAAGAACATGACCCCCCTTGAGCAAGGAAAAATTTCATGCGTTTATTGAATTTCCTTCTAGTCCTTTGACCTCTAGTTAATCTCCCTATTCTAGATAAACTGCATGTCTTACTTTCCTCTTCTATTCCTATATTTCCCTCACTCAAGGAAGATAGTTCTGAAAAATACCTATTCGCTGGTACCTGCAAATGGGAGAGATCTTAGAAGACATCAATTATACTATTGATAAGTGTATTAAATAGACTATCTATAAGGAGTATTGACTTATACCCGTCGATCCATGAGACTGTGCGAGATGCTCCTGAAAGGGGTTCAGTTTCCTACAAATGTAATTCAATTATTGTGAGCATAATCACATCATAATAATAATCACATCCATCATAAGCATCACATAAAAATTAAAAACATTAAAAGGTACACAATATAACACTTAAATTAGGCTCACATTATAAGCCTACTAGGGAAGTAGGCATAGTGAAGGGCTAAAACTAGGTTTTTCTGTCAGCTAATGAGTTGAGGGCTTAGTCACCTTGGGGTCATGCTATTTGAAGTTTTTTGATGTGTGTGGAGGTGGAGGAAACACCTAGTTAAGGTGAAGTCAAGTTTGGCGCCTATTGAGGCATTGTGAGAATTTGATAGTTTGTTGATTAGATTGCTTGGATGAATCCATTTAATGGATTGAGGGACATTCATGGGATTATTCCAAAGATGTAGAACCTAAGGTTGCATAAGGATTTGATGTGCACTCTGATAGGTTATGGAGCTAGCTTGGATCAAGGAGAGGGATCTTATGAAGATGCTTGGTTGGTGTTGTGAGAACACTATGGAAGTCCCTCTTGTTATGAATGATTGCAAGTTCACCTAGAGTCTTTGCATCACCTATAGAGGAAAAATTATTAACCAAAAAATTGGGTAAGCACTTATATTATGTTTTCCCTATGAATTTTATTCTAGGTACAACTCCCTTTTATATATATTTAATGAATTCCCTTTTCTAAACTAAACACTTACAAATGCTTTTGACCTGAAAGAAAATAAGGCTCAATACATTCACGCATCAATATGTGTTTTAAATAGTTTTATTTAATTAATTTAGATTAATAGTTAATTTAGATTAGCAGTATTCTATTTGTAGTTGAAACTTGTAGCTTTTAAATAGATAATGAATAAACTATATAACCATAAAAGACAAATATATTTCTATCAAGAAATGAATATTAAATAGATTAAGGATTGATGGCATACCTCTAAATTTCATCATCCTCCTCCTCCTCCTCCTCATCATCATCATCATCATCATCATCATCATCATCCTCGTCGTCATTGTCATCATCATCATCATCATCCTCGCCATCATCGTCGTCATTGTCGTCGTCGTCATTATCGTCATCATCGTCATCATCATCATCATCATCATCAACATCAACATCATCTTCATCATCATCATCAGTAGCAGCATCATCGTCATCATCTTCTTCTTCTTCTTCATGAAAATTTGTGTCAGGAACATCATCCAATAACTATCGATCGTGATCACCATCTACATCATCTTCTACTTCTTTGGCATCTTCTTCTTCCATCGCATTATACTTTATTGGCCTTCCTCTCGGTTCATGTCTAACAACAAATGACCAACCTAGTTTATGTGGAACCTCTGAGTAAAATACCTGCTCACATTGGCTTGGAAGAACATAGGGCTCATCCCCAACTGGCTCAAATGACCTTGTATTAACCATTGTAAATCCATTATCATGTTTAATAACAGTTCTATCAAGATCATTTGGATTAAGTCGTAGCCTGTACCATTTGACAACGAAGAGTACTAATTTGAAGGAACTAAAGTCACACTCAAGTATATCATCCAAAATGCCATAGTATAAATTTTCAGACTCTTGAGGATGTAAGTCATTTCTAGATGAAATATTAGTCACTTGAAAGATTGCAGCTATTCTTGAATCAAAAGATTTCTTCGTGTCATCCCACACTTTGATGTGAAATTTTTGACCATTACAGAACATAGCCTTGTGGTGTTTAACCTGCAATAATATGTGAAACATGTCAAAATTATTGTATTGTGAGTTGATAAACATACTGGTGATTAATAAATTTGTATGTACCTGGAAATCTCTTGAACCACATGCTAAATCTATTTCCCTTTGCATAACATTAGAATCTCCATTACAATAAGCTTCTTTAACCAATGAAGATACACCTTCCCATGTTAATGTGTGACCAAAATGTTGACATCGTTCAATCCATACCATCATCCAATCAAAATTGTTTGCAATATACAAATGTAGTGCATCCCACTCTCGAGCACCTGTACAAAAAAAAAATAGACAACTTACAACCGATTTATTTTGAAGATTAAGAAATAATTTATTATAATAACATCTTATATTTATTACCTCTCACTTTCCTCAATGTACCTTTCCCTATCAAGTACTCCCCTTCTAATTTTTTAAAAGGCTCGAGATCCCAAATGCGATCTACATGGATATTCGATGCAAACTTAGGAAGATATTCAGTAATGTACACCATAGTCTGGTATACCATATATCCCTCTACCATAGAACCCTCAGGATGTGCTCTTTATCGAACCAAAGCCTTCAAATATTTCAAGTGCCTCTCAACCATCCACATTGACCTAGTGTGTATAGGTCCACACAATTCAATCTCCTCAACTAGGTGTATGAGGTAGTGTTCCTATGCATTGAAAAAAGTTGGAGGTAGACACTTTTGCATTTCACATAGTAAATGATGAATTCTTCTCTTCCAATAGTTTATATCTTCTTTATGGATTTCTTTAGATGACAACCACCTACATTAAGAGATTCAAGTCACAAAAAAATATAGATGCAAGACTTTACAAAATAATATACAATAGATTACATAGCAAGAAAAAAAAATCGCGAATATAATAAATATATACAACAAATTGAATAGATATTACTGCTTACCTCATGTATTTTCCAAGATCGTATATCACTTGTTTGATGTTATTGTTGAAGTGCTCTGGGAGAGATAGAGGAAGCACGTACTCCAATAATTATAAACCAATCATTTCATTATTTTCTAACATAGCATAATGAACAATACACATAGTTTATGAATATATTGTAAATACAGAAGAACATAACTTACCTTGATGAAAGTATGCCAATCATGCATTTTGAGCCCTGGCCCAAATTCACTTTTTTTTGATATGAGATTGTTTATGTTCATAGAAAATCCTGTGGGAAATCAAATTTTTCATATGACTTCTTTTATGGCATCACTTTGCTACTCCGTTAATAACCAAGGAAGGGCACTTATATTAATCTGATCTTTGTTGCTAGTTGAGTGAATGAAATTCTTCAATGCATGATTGGATTCATGAATGTCATTACAAATTTTGACAATTTTTTCTTTGTCACGCCTTCCATCCAATATTTTCCATAATGTCTCTGTTATATTCTTTCCAATATGCATAGTATCAAACAAATGCACAATTTGTAAGTGCTCGTAGTAGGGAAACCTACTAAATTGTCTAGGATAGCTTTTTAGTCCCTTTGGAAGGTTGTCAATACTACCTTGACGACCTTCATGATCATCAATTACACAATTAGTAAACAAAAATTGCAATAGAAATATATAAATTACAAACATAAACCATTAGGTGGAACGACATTACCTCGACAATTAATTCTATTATATTCCAACTTCCATAGGCGAGGTGTCATTCTTCGTGGCTTTGATGTAGTCGCTTCTTTCCCATTGAAAAGATGTTTTTTCGTACTTCGATACTTATGATTCCTATGGAGGAAGTGTCCACACTCATCAAACACCTACTTTCCTAAACTTTTTGAATGACGAGATTTCATCTTTGGACCACAAACTGGACATGCAAATTTTCCCTTTGTTTGAAGACCTACAAGATAATGATATAATTGAATTATTAAATATGTTGATTTTTATAATTAGAATTATTGTGTGCAACTTGAATTCACTATAACATACCACAAAAATTTGTTAGCCCTGGGGCATCATGTATTGTCCATGCAAGTATTGCATGGAATTGAAATTGTCTTTGTCCTATTCGTCTAGAAATGTCATACATAGTGACACCATTCCATAACTCCACCAACTCGTCGATAAGAGGCTCAATATATACATTCATATCTTTTACTTGATATTTACCTACTTGAATGAACAATAACATTACATAATTATTGTGACCGTTTTACTGCAAGATTTGTAAGTACATGTAAATTAATAACTATCAAAAGATAAGATACCTGGAACAATCATTGCCAACATAATGTGCTCCCTCTTTATTGACATCCATAGAGGAATATTATTATTGATAACAAAAATAGGCCACACCAAGTAAACATATCTCATCTCTCCAAATGGATTGACACCGTCCACTGCCAATGAAAGCCTGAGATCACGAGGTTCTTCTTTGAAGTGTTGCCACTTTTCCTCTATGTGCATAGATGCCAAACCATCCGTAGGGATTTGAATAATGTCATCTCAACTTCTATTTCATGCATGATGATCCATAAATTGAGCCAAGCTACTATACTTGAATAATTGTCGCATTTGTGGAATAATGGGGATGTAACGAAGAACCTTTTGAGGCACCTTTTTTGTTAGTCGATCTGTTCGATATCTACTCGTATGATGTATAGGGAATTGTGTTGCAAATTCATGTTCTTTATAATATATAATATGATCATTGGGACAAGCATGTATTTCTTCATACTCCATTCTAATATCTTTATAACAACAGATAATTCTCGATATGAGCGAGCTCGAATATTTGATGGTGGTAACAGAAACTTTCCTATCAATCTACAACAAAAAATATAAGTTGTTAATATAAACAATATTAGTGGTACATTATTCACCCTTTGTTAACTATAAAGACATATATGATATACCTTAACATACGTGACATTGTTATGCTGGATAAACCATTCATAACCTTCAAGTTCAACAACAACAATACAATAGAGAGAAGAGTTGTTTGGGAGTCTTTGTATAGGGGCTCATATGCCTTCTCAACTAGAGGTACATTGAGGCTATCATCATCATCATGATCAGATACACTTGGACTAAATGTGTCATGGATAAATGTATTTATACCATCATCTTCAATTGTGTTTTCTGGCACATGATTATCATCTTCTATGGGATCATTATCTTCACCTTGGATATTCACACCTCCATGTTCCTCCACTTAAAAAACCATATTCTTCGGATTGTTGTGGTTCATATCATGTACTTCCTTGGGGAGATCAACCTATATAACATTGATTAACATAAATAAACCATGATAATAAACTCATCATCAAGTGATTTCATATGTATATAAATTTTTAAAATGATATAATGAACAACTTACCAGTGGATGATAGTCATGCCCCCCTTCAATGTGACCATTCTCCCTACAATGTCTCTTAATTGTTTTGATTAGCAGTCTTCTACAGTTTAAGCCCTTACAAATTTTGCAAGGAAAATAATATTTTCCATCACCTTTTCTTTTCAAGTTAGACCACAATGTAGCGATTGTCTCCCTATTTTGTTCTTCACTTATATTATCTGAGATGATCGTTCTTCGCAGGAAGCAAAAATTGGGCTATGAAAACTTCGGTCTACAACTTTCACAAACTAAGGAAAATTGTCAAAAGTACACAAATCTTCTTAGACCTAAGATAAATACTTTAATATTTTAAAAATACTTTCTTTGACTTTATTCCTAAGACATTTAACCCAATCACCTTTTATAACATTCAGTCAATTGCTCTAGGCAAACTTGTGGATAAGATTATTTGTAAAACTTTGACCAACTGCCTGAAGGTCTTATTTCAAGAGACCTTACAACATTAAGCCACTAAAAGCAATTTCAAAACATATAAGCTAAAAGTCTAGTTAAAATATATATTAGATTAAAAAATATACAATTTTCATACCCGGGCGCGTGGCTATAACACGTGCAACGACCTTCTTGCTTAGCTGTAGAAGCTCTCCAGCAATCAAATTATACAAGCTACAAGGCCTAACATCAATTTCAAAACATATAAGTGACAAGGCAAGACATATTACATGACATGGCAAAAGGAACAAAATTTACAAGCTTTAGCAAGACATATTAAATGACATCATAGTGCTAGAGAGATCAAAATTATATGAGTCAAACATAGTCATGAAAAAGCACATAAATTAGTTATTATATTCATTTTAAAAATATATAGTTAGATAAGGACATCCATAGGGCATATTGAAAATGGAGCAATGAGATCTGGTGGGGGTGAAATAGGTGGCCAAGCATACTACAGAATTCAATGTGATTGTGGAAGCTTGCTATCTTTAATTAGAAATATACTTATGAGCTCTAAATTCATTTACTTTTTTCAAAGTTTACCTCAATTATCTTTTATTCAATTTGTTGCATATATGCATTTGATTAATTATTTGGACATCTTGCAACAAAACAAAAGTTTAGTTTACATAAGATGACTTTTGTTCAATGGATTGATATGCATTTAGATTATTGGTATATGATTTATTTGCTAAGGAGAGATCAAGGGTTTTTCTATTCATTATTTTATGGCAATCCTAAATAAGGATAACTATGACCCTTGACAAAATAGTTGCTTGACACATCTTAAGTTGCTTTATCTTTTGTATTATCTTTATAGACTTATACCCGAACCAACTATACCTAGGACACAATCAACATGGGAATATAATATCAACAATTTTGTAAGACTAATTAATTCCAATGTTGATTTAGACATTGTGTGTTGTATTAGACCTTCATTACCCATTCATGCTTGGACCATAAATCTCTCCATTCCCAAATAATCTTGGTACAAATTGCCTCATTCCTAATCATCTAGTGAATTAGGCATTATATTGATGCTTTTTCCTCTAATATTTTTTAGATCTCATTTGAGATTTCCTTTGACATAAGTTTATGGAGTTGCAGTGTGATAGAAAATTGCCTTTAATAGCCCTTCCTTGATATTATTCATTTTCTAAAGCTTGATTGTTCCATTTCTATCAAGGGTTCATGAAAAACAACATATTTACCTTTATCTTTAGACATCTTATCATCACCATGCTACCCAAAAAACAATTCTACTAAACACTAATGCTGCAAGAGAATTTCAAGTCATTAGCTAGTATTGGTTACAAAATATTTGTTTTGATTCTTTGAATAATACCAAATTATATTAGAAATTAAAGTTCACACTATGTAACAAGTATTTAGTTATATATTATGAAGTGATGTGTCATTTGGAAGTAATCATATGACCCATCATCCTCTATAAGTATTAGACGTAAAACAAAGGATACAATTTTTTCATACAATCCATATATAATTCTTACAAATTTCTGCATACAAAAATTTCATGTTCTCTTGATATATTATTATTTTCATTGGCAGGCTAGAAATTGAAAAAAGCTTACAGATATTGAATCATTGAATAAACTTTTATATGCGATCTTGGGGTTGAATTGTAGTGGTTTGATCATTAGTAATTCGTGTCATCGTTGCATTTTTGTTTCCAGCATAATTAGTAATCATATTTATTTTATTTATTTGTATAAAGCTTTAGACTCAAAAATATTATAGAGTTTTGTCCTTTATAATTTTTAAAAATATTTTGTAAACAATTTTAACTATCAGATAAGTGGATTGGCTCATTTATAGCATTTTAAACTTGACTATCATAGATATAGTGAAATATTTAATTATTTTCGTATCTATGTCTAGTTTGTCTCCACTACATAGGAGTTAAAGCACAATCTAGACTAGTTTGAAATTGCATATATATTTGATCTGTTGCATCTTGATTATTAAATTGTTTATAGTTGAAGTGCATAGAATTTTATAAAGTTGTACGTTATAAATTTATAATATTGACTCTATTGCCCTTTTAATTCTAGCACTGGTCTTTATATTACTCGTGATTCATAATCTATATGTTGGCAATTATTTCATATCTTTCCTTTGAAGAATTAGTACATTTATTTCAATAATTCATAATTTTCCTTATTTTAAATACTCTCACATTCATATAATCATTTATTTTGTTTTCAATTCAGAATCTACAAGTTTGAAGCTTTTACTTTTTGAAGTCGTCATTGAAGTTGCAAAGTTGGCATTATTTCAACAATTTTTGCATTTTTTTTATAAATTTAAAGTTTTCTATATTTCTTGCCATCTAGGAAACTTTTTTTGCATTCATATTCAAATTAATTTTCTATAAAAATCTTGGACCTAAGTGTAGTGTTTTGTTTAGGATTAGGTGCACTTGCCTTGACTTTATAGAGCCAGAAGTGGAGGGGATTTGGATCACATTGATCAGTCCTATCATGTTGGCCCTTTACCAATTGAAATCCCAGCATTGAGTTCGCAAGGTTCATAGGATTCCAATCTATGGTTTTGGGAGCCAACATACTCCTCAATAATCATTTGCAATAATTGTGCCCTAATGTTTTACATGCATTCACAATATGATATCAAAGAGGTTGAATACTCGTGTACCTTAACAGAAAGAAAGTGATTCTTGTTTTTGTTATGTTTTAAATTGCCACCAATGCTGATACTAGCCTGAGTGAAGAATCTTATACAAAAATAGACATTAGAAGCATACAATTATCAACATACTATGGGCATCAATGCCTAATGAGGTCTATAGGATGCAAGAAAGTGCCAAAAAAAAATTACATTTCTCACCCGTAAGTCCTCAATAATCATTTGCAACAATTGTGCCCTGATGTTTTACATGCATTCACAATATGATATCAAAGAGGTTGAATACTCATGTACCTTAACAGAAAGAAAGTGATTCTTGTTTTTGTCATGTTTTAAATTGCCACCAATGCTGATACCAGCCTAAGTGAAGAATCTTATACAAAAATAGACATTAGAAGCATACATTTATCAACATACTATGGGCATCAATGCCTAATGAGGTCTATAGGATGCAAGAAAGTGCCAAAAAACAATTACATTTCTCACCAGTAAGATGGACTTTAAGCTTTAAAGAGAGACTTGTGGAAAAGGGTCTGAGTAGCAATCTAGACTCATTGACTGCACTCTAACAACAACCACTACCAAAGGATTAAATATGACAGGGTAATAGTCTAGACCTACTCAATTCTAAGGGTAGTACATCATGCTTTGTTCTCACACCATGCGCCTAATTGAACTTACTATTTCTTTTCCCTTGGAATGAAAAAAGTTGAACCATAAAAATGAATAGTTCTTCACAAATAAAGGATTAAATATGGCAGGGTGAGAGTCTGTACATACTCAATTCTAAGGCTAGTAAATCATGTTTTGTGCTCATGCTATGAGCCTAATTGAACTTACTATTTCTTTTCCCTTGGAATGAAAAATGTTGAACCATGAAAATGAATAGTTCTTCACATGTTCAAAATAAATTTTACCAGAAAAAATATTATTTTAAACTTGTAAGAATAAAAAATGAACAAGAAAATTTGAAACTACATGGGGCTTTATGTGGCCTATCACCTATATAGCATCTATTTGAAGAGTAACACCAGTAATGTTTTCTATCTACAGAATGCAGGCATTGTTTTTTCTTCAAGAGTTTAGTGTTCTATGAGCATCATTAGAGTACCAAGCTTCAGGGGAACCTATTGGTTAAACGTTATCAGAGACTCAACAACCCATCCTATCAGAAGGTAACCTACCCAGTCAGTATACTAGAAGAATATCTCTTTTCTGAATGGAGCTAGACCTCTCTAATGCTACTTATGTCCAGAGCTCATAGGTTTTAAATTAAAGATGTCAGAAGCTACTAATTCAGAGTTCCACAGGAAGGAAGAAAAAAAACACAAGCTCTTAACAAAATATCCATAAAATCAAGGGCAAGTGACAGTAATTTGAATATAGATATTGTACTCAAAATTAAAGATGAGCACTTGTTTTGTTAAAACCAAGATAGTTACTATTTCACCCTATATATGCAGTACACCGATTGATTCAAGTTAATTCATAGTTGGCGATAATGCTTCTCAAGGGAGATTTTTAAATCAATTACTTTCTTTCACGCTATGGCCATAATAATTTGAGTATATAGTGGAGAAAAGAAATGCATCTATGGTGCCAGTTTAATTAAAGAACCCATCCTAATAGAGTCATAAGAGAATCTCTTAATTGAGTACACCAATGTTGCTAAAATCTATTTACTACTATATACTGTAATCTAGTTAATGAGAGAAATCTTATGTTAATCCTCTGCTCAAACTATACAACTGGTATACCTCCATTTTTAGTGGGGTTAGAGACAATTTCTTTCCCTGGTACAATGATATGTTGAATTCTAGTAGACTATCATTTAATATAACCACACTGGTTTTATTGTTTCTTCTCCAAAAAGTTTTTGCTAAAGAGTGTGGGGTATTAAAGAAATGGGGCAATAGAAATAACTAGATCAAACTTAGTGTGTTTCTAGCAAGAACAATTAAAATATATTCCAGCACATTCAACCACCCATGGTATTGTTCTCCTTCTATGTTTTTTCTATCAAAAGTATGAGCTAAAGTTTGAAGCTATCTATATGGAAACAAACTTCAACATAATAAAACAAATGTTATACTTGAAAAATTATTTGACAAAAGATGTATGAGAATCTTTTAAAATAAAATTTGGGCAAATTAGAAAAATGAAAAAATTGTAAATATTGAATATTCTAATATTTCATTATTAAAACTGGACAAGTGAAAATGTCAAATTTGAGATCTAGACTATGTCCAAAATATCAAAAAGATTACAATAGGTAGCATTTTATCAATTTGACCAGAGATGTTTGACCTAAGATAAGTGTTTGAAAAGAATCAATACAAATCTAAGTCAATTGCTAGGGCATTTAAAGAAGCCAAAAGATGAAACAAGGGAAGTGTGGATACTCACAAAATAATACAAGACCTATGGAGCAAAACTGAGCAAAACCTACGGGGGGTTGGCCTAGGATGCTTTCCACTCTGTTTGCTTCTTTAGCGGCTCCATTACTCCCCTTCACTATCAAAACCAAAGCCAACTCAGTTCAAAAATGGCCTTGCCTCAAACTTTCCCTAAATCATCCATCCATCCATCGACATTGCATCTGGTAGCGAAATGGGTTCTGATGTTGTATAACAAATGAACAATATTCTTTTTTTTTTCTTTTATATCCTGTTAGCGTCACAATTGCAATGTCGTCAGGCTATAATTGAAAAAAAAAAGCCAAAAACACATTACATTTGCATGCCGTCGCAAATTGACCCCTAATGTATTAGTGTCTCTACTTTTGCTACATACTTGGCAATATATTTTATGACAACATGTTTGGAAAGAACAGGTCACTAATCTATATTTTCTCTCCATAATTGTAGTATGTGGCAATTATGTGAATTAACTCTATCATCATTTCTCATTGGTTCAAATTTCTTTTCCCCTATTTCCATGTCTTCATATAATTTTGATCCCCCTAGGCTTAATGGCCAGGGAGCATTATACCTACACTCCATGTAAGAAAGATTATGTTTAGCCCTATCATTTTGTAGTAATTATTTATATATTTAATAAATATTCATTGGGATGAAATAATTACCTGCAAATCATCTTTCCCTTTTTTTCGTAGGCATGCACCCTCCTTATAGATTGTGTGTCACTCCACATAGTTTAATATTTATTCATAGTCATGGTCCAAATCCACCTCTGCAAGTTGTCTTGTGTTTTTGAGACATGGATGCTATTGAAAATTGACGAATGTCTACAATTCAAGGTAAGAAAGAATAAGTACACTTATTAATATCACATTATATGAATATATGTAAATATTGATTAACATGCCTATATATTTTGTTGATGAGGATCATTTCTAGGGTTCCATGCATGAACAATGGAATGAAAATATCTTTCAACACTTCTTCTTTCCTCCTCATTTGACCAGTCAATTTTATCCACATCAAGTGCTCCTTCAATCCATATGAATCCATGTCCATTCATATCTACACCAAAATTCCTTGACATTCATTCCCTTTTCTAGAATCTCTTTTCTAAACATTGAGTGTCTTAAGTGCATATAGTGTGCAACAATGTGAGGATAGTCAATAATATTTTGTCTTCTCCAATTTTGAGCTTCTTGTGGATCAGTTGCCATTGTTCCTGGCATAAGTGCATGCAAATCAGGCCAATACATATCTACTACACTTAATGTGAAAAATATTATAGGAGTACCAATTTGATGAAGCAATTATGTCAATTCTGCACAAGATTTAGTCCAATAAGACTGTGTTCCCCTTAATGATGTCCCAAACCGCATCAATTTATTTGCTAGATTGGAGTGGGGTGTATTTTCCATATGTTGTCACAACTCATGGATGGTAATGGGCATGTCTTAAAAGCTTCTTTTAACAAACACCGATGATGAGTTTTGTGCACGATGTATCATTATCATGTTCAACACAAAATATCTAAATCTAGGATGTTTGCCAAAATGATGATCCCTATAATGCATCAGATGTTTGACAAATTCATGAAGATAAACCTACCACAACCATGGCTCTAGCCAATCATAGCTTCCATCAGGAAACAGTGTTGGAAATGCCATATCAAGTAATCCTAATGTGACATATTCATTAATGGGAGATACACCTATACTTGGCCAATCTATCAATGATGTTGGATTCACATCAGGGTTATTGACCCATGCACGAATAAGTTCCATTTCTTTTTGGGCATTAGGTGGTCTTGAAGCCATTGATGTCATATGATCTATTATATTTCCTTCATCTAACTCCATGATTGGACCAACAAAAACAATCTCATTTGCATCTAAATCAAATTCCATATTGATTGTCTTTAATCTGGCAAAGATATTTTCATCTGCATTTCTAGGTAGATCATTGAGAGTATTTTCATTAATTTGGACATCTGAATAAAATTTATCATGCTCTACTTTGTATTTGAGTGCTTTGTAGACACGATCCTTATTCATAGTAAAGTTAAAGTGTGTTCCATGTTGATCTCTTTGTTTAACAATAATAATTGGAAAATTGTCTATTGTGTGTGGAAATATATTGGAAACATGTTCTATATTTTGTGGGAAACTTATTGTATTCCCTTTATATTCATATTGACCACCTGTTGCATGTGTAACTTGAAATATGGGGTTGACACATGCAATTAGCATTTCCTCAACTTGGGTCAAGTTTGCAAGCTCCTCAGGTTGTGGCCCTAGATCCATATTATTTAAAGTAGAAAATCTATTGTTTCCCTTTTCTTTTCGACATATATTGCATACTAGACCTTCTAACGTATGAAAAAATTTCATTTGTAGATAGCATCCTAACAAATATAACACACATGTGACATTCTCAAGCTATCCAGTTGTTGTTGAAACTACATTTGGAATCCATTGAAATTACCTTGAAGAAATACATTTAGGTTTTGTATATTTTCTCTATTTCCTTGTCCACCTAAATTTATCTTTTGGCTTGTAGGATGAGGCATTTCAGGAACATGCTCTATTATTCTTGAATTTTCATTTTGGTGACTCATTTCCACAAATGTAGGTAATGCTTGATTGTACCTCTCACTTGATTCAAAATTAACTTCATGTCTCCCTTGTGTTTCAAAATGAGATACTTCATCGAATGTTCATGGACGAGTAATTCTATCCCTATTTTGTAATTCCAATTCTTGTAATGGAAATTTTTCCCTTCTTTGAGCATAATTTAGTCGTCGAACTTCATTGTTCCTTCTTCTCTTTCAGCTTGTGTCATTTATTCTCATCGTCATCTATGAAACTCTCTTTGGTATTCTCTCTAGTATGCTCTTCATTGCTCCATTAGTATTGTCTTCTTTCTTGAACAGATTGGAAATTCATAGTCGATTGATTCATTTCTATGAAATAAATTTGTAACCAAAACCATTTTTTATAAATTTGGTTTAAAATATCACAAAAATTTAGTGGCATTGCATTTTAGATAAGATAGATATTTATTCATTTCTAATTAATAGTTGAACAATTCACAAATACATATTGGAGGAACTTTTTGTGTGGATAAGAGAAGAAAATCTATAAATATACTAGATACCAAATACTCTCGTATGTATATTACTAATTTTTTTTAAGAAAAAGGAAAAATAACATACGTTTGTCAAAATTGATAGATCGAACAAACAAATTTATAAAAAAAATGATAATGTAAAATAATATGACTCCTATATTTCATTATAGTGATACAAAAACATGTGGAATTCATCAGTGAGGAAAATGTTGTTTTCGCCATCCATGTGCTCTTCATCATAGTGGATGTCTTTCATAAATTCAAAGAAACCAAATGATTTCTTCCATGCCTCATGAATTTCCTTTGTATATTGTCCCATCTGTAAGATTTGAGAATCTTGGACACCTTGAACATGAAAGCTCACAATATGAATTTCATCTGTAATTTTTTTACAAGACTCGAAAATGATTGTTCCCAATCTATCAAAATAAGTTTGAACAATTTGATTTGATTGCACCGAGTCATCTAGAAGAAGTGGGCTTGTGATAGTGTTTTCAAAATTATTTTGTCGAGCATCCATAGTTAATTATTTTTCTGATATCTATAATGTAAGGAATACAAATGGTCAGTGTCAAAATGACAAGAATTAAGCTATGCATATATAGCAATAAATTGGTATTTGAAATAGAAGAAGATTTCTTTGATTCTTTCCTATTGACATAATTTTATGCATTTAATTTCTTTTAACAAAAAACTTATATTTTCTTAATATTATTTATATAATGTTCTAATCTTTGATTTAAAAAAATTAATAGTAAAACCTAAATTCAAAATTTTCTTTGATGATTGAAGATAAAAGATGTTTTAATAAATGTACTCTTTTTATTAATTTAAATGCACTTAATAAGGAAATATCTAGTAAAATTACAAAAAATTATTTTTGAATTTTAATAGTGATTAGAGTATCATAATAAGATGCATCAAGCTACTATGACAAACCAAAATTTAACACTACTATCACATGTAGTGTATTTCAGACCAAAAAGTGAGACTACTATGACATGTACTACATGTCAAATCCAAAAGTAACATTGAAATCTAGAATGCCAAATTGGTTGGACCCATCGTCTCATGAACCATTCCTTTGCAGGACATAATTGTTCACGTGAATATGGTTGAAGTGTAGATGTATCAGGAAAATACACTTCAAAAAATTATTTTTGACTAAGAAGTGAATCAAATGTATCAAATATCACCCCCCGCCACCAACAATCATTATCAAACACTTCAACAGAATGTCGTATTGGTATAATATTAGGCAAGCTGGTTGGTGGTGGAATTAGTCTCAGATACTCTATGAAAAATTCTTCTATGAGTGG